>JASGLE010000019.1:15000-2575000 GCA_030179965.1 Cyperus esculentus | reverse complement strand
GATCGATTATTGCACCGATCCCAAAGTACTTCAGTTTTTACTGCACGGATCTTAAAGTACTTCCGTGTTTTCTAACCGTCGGATTTTAAAAAAGCAGGGTGTGCTTTTCTTTTCAGAAAAGCAACGGATACCGATCCGGCCATGGGCCCCCTAGTCACCCCTGTCTCCGTCGTGATTCTATCAGAACCCAATCCGTCAAACAAAGTCCCAACAGCGCGTGATTAAAAACTTGAAGAGCGACCCAAAACAAAGTGTGGGCTAGCACTAGCAGCATGCGGCTCAGAAGCACAAGAGAAGAAGAAACAGGCTAACGGCAGGGACGGAATGGAAGGGTCTAACCGGCCCAGGACACCTACAAACAGAAGTTACAGTTAACAGAATACCGGCCCAAATAATAACGATCCAACGGCTCAGAAAAAAAAAGGAAAACATTAAATGAACGGACTTTCCTGTTCATGACCCAATCCGACGGCGTCCTTATTGATAGGGTTGTAAGTAAACGAATTGAATTAAATTTGATCTAAATTGAATTTGAATTGAATTGAATCTTATTGATAGGGCTGTAAGTAAACGAATTGAATTAAATATGATCTAATTCGAACTTGAACCGAATCGAGTTGGAGCTAAACCGAATCGAACTAGCTTGAACTTGAATCGAGCTCCAAGTCCATTCGAGCATAATTATTATAACTCTATATTTATTTTTTCATATTACTATTGAGAATTAGAGCTAAAATAAGTATATTATTTTGTCTCTCTGTTTTAAAAAAAAAAAAGACTGCGGAGCCCATTTATTAAATTTATTATGTCCCTCTTTAATATAAATTATATCTATGTTTACTAATTTTATAATAAATTATGATTAAAATTTTTTATTTTTATTAATTTAACAATAAAATAAGTATATTTTATTAATTAAATAATAAAATAGGTATATTATTACAATCACTTTTGACAAAATAGTTCAAAATATGTCTAAATTACTGTATATCGAGCTATTTCGAATCGGATCCGAATTTAATCAAGAAAAAATCGAGTTGAGCAAAATTGAACCCGAGCTGATAAAAAATCGAATCAAGCTAAATTGAACTTGAGCTCAGAACGAATCAAACTCGAGCAAATTACGAGCTACGAACTTTTTTGCTAGCACTAGTCCTTATCCTCCAACGTACTGCATCTACAGTTCATCACGTGAGCCGTTGGATCATCCCGAGATCCACGCTCACTCGGATCCAAGATAATCCAACGGTTCACGTCGTCAACTGCAAAATGCAGTACATCAGGGGGAACGGAATCGAATCCGACCGACCCGAACCATTAATCTGCAATGAATAGTGCAACGCCAGTTAATCAGGGGATCTGAATCGAATCCGACGGTTCACATCCTCTGCAGTACTGAATCACTCGGACCGTTGGATTTCCTCGAGATCCAGGCCGGCACGAATCTTGAGACAATCCAACGGCCCCTTTGCTTCACTGCATCTCACCTCAACGCAGGGGACAATTAAGAAGAAGCTTCTCGAATCGCAACGCAACAATTCGCAAACCAATTCTCTCTTTTCCCGTTTCCGCACCTCTGTTCTGTTCTGTTCGTTCGTTCGCCCGGAAGAAGAAGAAGAACCCTAGGCGCCGGCGGCTGTCGGGAGTAGGTGCGCGAGGCAGCTCGGTCGATCGATCGGGGAGGGCTGATTGCATCTATTGAGAGGAGCTTCGGACGTTCTAGAAGCTCGGATTGACGAATTCTTCTCCGGCTTTGCAGCGAAGGTTTGGTTTTATTATTGATTTTACCCGTGCGTGCTAGGACTGCAAAATCGCAGACCTTTTGTTATCGTAAAAAAACTGTTCGATTGATTCGCTGGCCGGAGTTGGTGAGGTTGGGTCAGGTGTTGTGATCCGAGTTTTGGTTTGGTAATTGGTACATGCCTAGGGTAAAGTCTGGTCATTTTTTAATCTTGAGTGCGAGCGTAAATCCGTCGCTGTTTAAGAAAGTTGTTATTTTTACTGAGATGAGATTACTGCTCTATCTGTTGTATGGGGATTGAGGATTTTGATCCAGAAAGTAGATTTAAAGACTTTATGATGTTAATATATATATGCTTGTGTTATAAAGTGTTATTAAAGTGGCAGAGAAATCTAGTACTGTGCATCTGTTCTTATTTCATGTTTAAAGTTTTTCTGCTCTTTTGTAATATGGTAGCATCTGTATTTGTTTGTACATCTCTGCATGATCGAGATTTTAATAATAGTTGCAGGAATTGTAGAATTGGTTTTGCTTTAAGACGCAGTTTCCTAATTCAGTGATTAAGTGTTGGTGGTATGCACCTCATGATGTGGGAATTGTAATTATGAACCATTTGACGAATGACTTCGGGAGGCTGGCAACAATGGCATACTGTATTTGTTATTAGTAATAACTCTGCATGGTCTTTGCAACCTTTACAGGATATTTCTGCACCCAAGCCGTACTTAGGAAAAAAAAAATAGAACAAACGGCGGAAGAAATGGAGCCGAGGCGATATGTGATGCCACGCGGATGGGATAATAACTACAGCGTAATTGAAGTTTATCCTTTAGTATAATCCAGGATGATGCACAAGACTAAGATATATGGCTCATGTGGTTCTATCAAAGAGCTTACACAGCTATCCCTATCCCTCAGCCAATGTTGATATGGTGTCGGTTTTTTGCCACCTTTTGAATAGATAAAATGCTGACTTGATTATTCTGTTCAATCTACAGGCACCCGAGGGGTATGGTGCAATCCCTGAGCCAGATTTCAGGTAAATCGACACTGAATGCATGAAGTCCTTTGTAAATAGTAAAAATAAAAATAGTTGGTCATTTTGTTTTTATTCTATTGCAAGATAATGTATTGCTTCCCCTATAGCATCTTGATCTCTATCATAAGAGGCAAGTCTTTCGGGGGTAGTGTTATAGAGCTCTAGGTACTTAGGTTCCTAGTACAGGGTTAGTGACATTGGGTGTAGGTTTATGCTCGTAAATTATAGTGTAGGCTTTCTATTGTGATTGCTAGTTTATTACTATTAATTTAGGTGCCATTATTACTACTACAACTATTGTTATATTATAATAATCTACCTTGGTTTTTTTGTGACTTTGGTTTGGGTTTCATTTCTAACCTGTCCCAAACTAAAGGCATTGTTGTTGTTGTTGCTGTTGTAGAATCTTGTCTTTATCTTCTCTTGTAGTTTGGCAGTTTTAAACAAGTCAAAGTTTATGGTCAAAGACTCAAAGTTTATAATTTATTTGACATAGCTGCTCAAAGGGAATGATTTTATCATTAAATGAAAACATTTTGTCATTTGTTTGTTTTAATCTGTTTTCCTTCTGTACTAAATGTTACAGGGTTAGCGGGTCATACAATGGTGAAAGAATTTTGGATGAACGCTTCTCTAGAGAACCTGCATATCCAAGGAATGCATATGAAAGGCCTCTTCATGAGAGAGATTTATATGCACGGCCTCCACCTGGTGCTGGTGCTTGGCCTGATCCGAGAAGAAGTTTTGAAGATGAATATAAACATGCCAGGGACTTGACAAGGCATGACTCGGATAGATACCGTGATTCTATTTATGAATCTGGCAGGTCCCATGATTATGATCTTGACAGACATGAAAGGAGAGGAAGTAGAGATCGTGACTACCGAGGTTCATATGATCGGGATTATGGCCGGGGTGATTCTGATTATGACAGAAGCAGAAGAGATGATAGCTGGAGGAGGCGTGGTTCTCGAGAAAGAAGAGGCTCAAGCCGAGAAAGAGACGAGAGCCCATACAGGCGCCGTGATCATGAGCGGTCTAGGTCACATGGTCGCAGTGAGAGATCAAGATCAAGGTCAAGGTCACGATCACCTCGTAGTAGGAGCCATGGCCGAGGCTATAGAGAAGATAATTATGATGAGTATAGGCGTGAGAGATCAAATGATAGATACAGAGACCATTACTTGGATGAGAGGAGCAATGCCGATTCTTCAGTGGTACTAATTCTTGATATCCGAAACTTGTATTGGATTATTGGAAAAGATAATATTGTAGTAGAATGGATGTTGTTTCTCTGTAAAACAAGCAAACCATCTGAAAAGATATTACAAAAAAATATATATACATATTGATACAAGGTAAAATTTTTGCTTGCAAAAATTCCCATCTGATGCATGGTTGCAGCATTCTGCTGTATGGTAGCAGGTCTGATCAGCATGCACTTGTTTATGGTGCTGAACTGCTGATCTATTAATTTATCTGTGTGTGCGCAGTGAGGTCTATCCAATAGGAACTTATAAATGATATGAAACTGTAGAGGTTGTTCACTTTGTACTAACCTGCACCACTGAAATAATTATAATATGTACTATCATTACTGCAGTTACCCTCGGCAACCATTCTCATAAGGGGTCTGTCATCACGGACAACAGAAGATGATCTATATCAAGCTCTGGTACTTGGATGTTGTTTTTAATCATGCTTTTTTGATGTATCATATTGTTTTTTTTTCTATACTAATAAGTTGATTTCCCTTGTCTAATGTATTATAGGCTGAGTGGGGGCCTCTTCGTCATGTACGTGTAATTAGAGAGCGAGGTTCTGGCATCTCTCGTGGATTTGCCTTTGTTGATTTTCCCAGTGTGGTATGTTTAACGGTCAAGCTTAGATCCTAAGCATGTTTGGATTTGGCAATTTGAGTGCATCAGCCAGCTCATATCAGTAACTATAGAGGAAAGATATGGTTCTGTATAGGCTTTTAATTGTTTGTATTTTTGTCCAGTAATCTAATTCAGCATGAGACCCTTGACCAATTTCAATTTCCTTCCCTAGATGCAAACTGAATGGAAAATGTTGGTGTCCTCACACCAACTGTGTTTCCAAAGCTGGCTGATGTGGACCATGAACTTTTATCTGAGAAATTAACATCAAAGGATGTGGCCAGTATTTAATTAAGTCCTGTTGATCAGGCTTCAGAAGTTGTTTAGGTGAATTTGTTATAGCAATTACTTGATTATTTCTGTTGCATTCTCAGGAAGATGCTACAAGAATGCTAAATGGTGTAAGAGAGAAAGGTGCAGTCGTTGATGGAAGAAGGCTTCTTTTTGACTACAGGTACTTGCTTATTACCTGTTATTCGACAGTGGTATAATTGTTGTTGAACTTTTTTTAATGTTATCTGATTCTTGTTTATGTTCTTAGCAGTAGAGAGCCTGATAACACTGCAAGACATGGCTTTGGAGGAAACAGAAACCTTGCTCCTCCAAGTGACTGGCTCTGTGCTATATGTGGATGTCTCAATTTTGCACGCCGTGCATTATGTTTCCAGGTAATATGTCCTATCATATTTATTTATTTTCTGTTTTACTGTCATAATTGAATTGGATTCAGAAGCTGTGTGATCTAACTTTTATTCCATAATTGGCCTGTTCTGTAGTTCTTGCTATCTTATTATTCAAGTCCTTTCCCGATTATGTAATCTAAGTTTTTTCCTGTTGTTATACCGAATTGCACCTGTTCCACTCCTCTGCTAACTATTGTAATGATAGTCAGATAATCTTGAGTTGCATTTTATATGTTTATCCGTTGAAATGTTTTTTATTTGCTGAGGAAAATTTTTTTTTTTATTGACATCAATGTAGTGCAATGAGCCACGGACTGAAGATGCTTTGCCAGCTGATGCTGCATCTTCTGCAAACCCATCTGGTAAAAAAGGAGTTGATTTAGGTATTTTAACTTATGCATTACAGAATGTATAATGTTTTTGGCATCTTGCACCTATTTATCACATGCTGTTTATCTGTTAAGGTGCTACCCATGTTTTGGTTGTCCGTGGACTAGATGAAAATGCTGATGAAGAGATGTTGAGATATGAATTTTCCAAGTATGCTCCTGTAAAGGTAGGAAATAAGAAAATTTGTTTTTCTGTTTTGTGTTGATTGGGAGTTTGGGACTTTTTCTACATAGAGCTAGTAATGTAGCAATTAATCTAAACTGTTGAATTAACTCATCTTTTGTTTCTAGGATCTTCGCCTTGTCAGAGATAGGTTTACTCATGTATCAAAGGGTTTCGCATTTGTTCACTTCAATTCGGTAAGCTTTGGGTTACTGTACCTTTCTTTCAGCATTAGGATCAAGTTATTGATCTCACTGCTCTATTGGTTAGGTGGAGGATGCTACCAAAGCTCTTGATGCTACAAATGGTACAACCCTCGAGAGAAATGGCCAGCTTTTACGAGTCGCCTTTGCAAAGAATATTCATGGACCGGGTGTCACTACTACTCAATCAAGCAGTCTTGCAGCAGCTGCTATTGAGGCTGCAGCTTTTTCTCAACAGGTATTTGTCTTGTGATCTGATATGTATCTGACATGGGTAATATTCTCCTGCTACAAATATTCATAACTGGGTTTTCTTGTGAAGGAAATAATTACTGATCTTAATAGGAACTTAAAACACAATAAGACCATGTAAAGTGGCCTTGATGAAGTTTGATGTACCAGATAGTAGTGCTGGTTCCAATGATGGCATACTGTATCAAAGAGATAATAGATTCTGTTGAAGTTTATATGTTTCACTTAGTTATTTTTTAATGTATTGGAAATGGTTCTGACTTTGGCTATAATTTTTTTTTAAAAAAAGGAATGGGATGATGCTAATGTATACTGTTATCATTTCCATCTTTTCAGTATGATGCTGTAGGCTGGACACCAAAGGAGTACAATCCTGATAACTCACAACCTAGCAATGCAAGCACTACAACCCAACAAAGTGGTACTTCAGATGTACAAGCTGGTTTTGTTTGGGATGAGAAGTCCGGTTATTATTATGATGCTGCCTCTGGCTTCTACTATGATGGAAATACTGGTTGGTCTCTTCCCCATAATTTGCATTTTATTTTACTGTTGGACATCATGAACTGCCACTTCTGTTGATATTTGTCCTTGGGATGTTATAGATGAAGAAATGATAGGGAAATATAGAATATATTAGCAATTTGCACTATAATTTCTTAGGCAAAATGTTTCTGAAGGATTTTAGTTGTTCCTATATTTTAGTTGACATGATGTCCAAATTAATTAACGTGCAGGCTTGTACTATGATGGTAACACTGGAATGTGGTATTCATATGATCAGCAAACCCAACAATATGTCCCTTGTAACAACCACAACAGTGAGAGTGGAAACCCTACTGGAGAGCAGCCAGGAAGTAGTGAATCAGTCAAACCATCAGATGAAAACAAAAACAAAAAGGTGATCATATCAGCTCCGGCACAAACTGCAAAGTCTGATGACAATGCATCTCTGCCGGATGCCGTTCAAGCTGCAGCAAATGCTGCATTAGCAGCTGAGAAGAAGGAGAAGGAGAGGGCAAAGGAAATCAAATTTGCTTCGAAGAGTAGTCTTCTAGCCAATAAGAAAAAAATGAATAATGTATTGAACATGTGGAAGCAGAGGAACCAGGAGACACAAGTTCAACCTGCACGGGTTGTTCTCAATGAGAAGGAACCTAAAGCAAAATCTGAGTTTGGAGGTCATAGCCAGGGCACTGCTCCAACCATATCAGCATCAGTTGAAACATTGGACCCTGATTCACATACAAGATCAACACCAGCAGCTATGAATACTGGTAATGCTGTTACTGGTGTTGTAAGGGGTTTTTCTGGGAGAGGAGTTATAAAGTCAGATACAACTTTTGCTGCCCCTCCTGGTACGGCGAGTGAAGCTCCTCTGAGTACACCCTTCAAAACTGATGCGTCAGCACTGGGGTCCTTCGCTCCTTCTGGTTCCGCAAGTACTGGGAGGAGGAGGTTCTCTGAGGCGCCGGTTCAGCCAGTCAATAGGGAGCAGTCCTTGTCTGGATATAGAGATCGTGCTGCTGAGAGACGGAGCCTTTATGGCTCATCTTCCGCAAAAGGAGATGAAATTGATCCCAGTAAGAACTCTCTACTTCCATGTTCATATATTAAATATTAGTTTAAACATATAGACTGAGCAAGTTCCTCCCTTTTGTAAGAGACAGACTGTCAGACTAATGTCCTTGATTCTCCAGAAATATATTAATTTTTTGGAAATCTGTTTTTGCCAAAGCTTCTGAATTTACTAGCCGGAAGGGTTCATCATTAGATATGCCTTTCCCGCCTGGGGTGGGTGTAAGGTCCACAGGCGAAGCACTTCCTGATACTGAAAGTTATGAGGTCATAACTGCTGATCGCGCCCTTGATGAGAACAATGTTGGTAATCGTATGCTTCGCAACATGGGTTGGCAAGAAGGCCTGGTATGTCACTCCCTCCCTTTCCTGCCCTCTTGTTGTTCTGATGCCTCTGTTATACTTTCGCATATATCATATGAAAACACACAAATATACAGTCAGTCATTGCACATCCTTTTGTTTTCTTTTTGGTCTTGCCTGTTTGACTGAAATTATGGGGAACGCATTCATTGCTTATGATGCTGATAGTTGATCAGTCCAGAAAAAATACTGTTTTGCATTTGCTTGATACCTACACAGTTAGGGGTTAACTAACTTAACATTGTGATACGGCAACTATGGAGACTATCTTAAAACTTACATCATCAGCATTTTAGCACTTCATCCTGCAAAAATGCCAAAGCTGGGTGTAAACTGTTGTAGCTTTGGGACTTAAAAAAAAAAAGAGTTTTGGGTGAGAAAGTTCACGGGGACTCCCTTTTCTGGTGATAGTATAGTTGGGGGTAGTGGAGTGGAGAAGCCATGGAGTATTGGGCAGCTGTAAAGCATTATGTCATACTTGAGAAACGTTAATGCTGAACATCCTGGTTAGGGGTTGTATATGGGTGGGTATGTTGGGTTTGTGTGCAAGATTTTTGGGTGGAGGAGTGGGGACGTGGGGTCAGACTAGGATGGTTAGTATTGAAGGATTTGCTCTTAAAACTGCAAAGGTTCGAAGATAGTTCAGTGAGAAGCACTACATTACTATGGTTCAAGGGCTCAAACAGAAGTCTGCCGAAAGGAGTGACATGGTTGATTTTGTGCATGGACTGAAGAAACTACTTTTATTCCCTAGACGAAATTCCACATTGCATTTTTTAAGGAGGTTACAAGTATTAGATCTTGTCTATGGAAGGAATAAAAAGCATAGGATGAGGTGCTCGTTATCTTTCAAGGATGCTGTTCTCACTCTTTTATTGACTGAAGGTGGTTTTAGGATCACGGGTGTAGATACTTGGGTAAATCTGAACTGTGACGGTGGTACAAAAAAAAAGTGAGATTGAGATGAGACAAAACTTAAAAACAATTATAATGTTGATAAACATTAATTAATTAAGTGAATAAAAAGGTAAGTTGAATCTGTCATTACAATCTAAATTCAGACTGGGTAACAGATTCCTCGATATGCTGGACATCTTTATGTACGTGGAATTCTCCACTGTAAGCTAGTAGCTCAGGGAACCAGGTACTCCTTCCAGAAGGATGGAAAGGGGGCACTTTTTGGAGAATTTTTGTAGACAAAAATGACACTCTGAACTGACATGGCAATATACTTGTCTGTTTCTTTTTCTTTCTCTTTTCTTCTCGGTGCGATGTATTCTCTTTAAATAAAGGGGCTGGGGAAAGATGGTGGCGGCATCAAGGAACCAGTTCAAGCAAAAGCTGCGGGTGATAGGTCCGGGTTGGGAATTCAACAGAAAAAAGTTGATCCCTCCTTGGAGGCTCAAGCCGGAGACAGTTATCGGACCATAATCCAGAAGAAAGCTATTGCAAGATTCAGAGAGATGTCTTAGTGCACTGCATCCTTCGTTACCGGTACAACCTAGTTATTTAAGCTTTCTTGAGGTGTAAA
Source organism: Cyperus esculentus (assembly GCA_030179965.1). Lineage (NCBI taxonomy): Eukaryota > Viridiplantae > Streptophyta > Magnoliopsida > Poales > Cyperaceae > Cyperus > Cyperus esculentus. The sequence continues at coordinate 2,565,178 of JASGLE010000019.1, read as the reverse complement.
TTAATGTCACAATTTATTTATTGGGTTGGATGTCAGCTTATTTGTGTTGGGTTGTTGCATGATAGTGTCGGAATATTGTACGGACCGCTATCTTGATTTGTAACATGGAACCTAACAATTGGGCTATTGTTTTCTTAATAATCTTATAAGGTGTTTATGGCTATAAACTGGACCATAAACTGGACCACCTATGGATGGTTAATTTTGTTCTATGGCATTTACAGGTCAAAATAGACGGAATACATCTAAAGCGACATGACCTAGCGTTAGATAGAAATCGCTTTGCCTCTGTTTTTTTGATTGGTTGTGGGTGCTTTAAGAAAGTCCAGTACAGGAATAATCTGGTATAACAAGTTTCAAAAGTGGAAAAGAGGAGTACAATGATTGATTCCAATTTAGGGAAACAGAAAATCAGCAATATTTTAAACTTAACATGTATTGGAAAGGATTAAGAAAACAAAAATTCAAATTTATAAAGCCAAAGAACTAAGAAGCAAGGCAAATCTTATAATTCTTAAAACTCCAATAATTTCAAGTAAATTGTGAGCCTGGTACGTGTGCTAACCAGGACTGCAAAAACCATATAATTAATTATCTTATAAATTTTTAACCGACGTCAGGTACTTGTCCTGATAGATAACACTTGATAGATATATTTTGATACACGTGATGGATATAAACTTTGACGTTAAGGTACATATCATTTTTGGCGAGGAAACTAGGGGTACCATTTTGGTCCCGGGCATATATTCTTCCTTGCCTTGAGCAGCAGCAGACAGTCCAAGGGCATAATCCCGAGGCCATCTAATCACCCCTGTATTTTTTTTATCCTGCATCTTTTCAGGTGATGTGGGCAATTAGTGATCCAATAAACCAATAATAATTTATCTATACTTGGGGGATGTGATCAAGGTGGCTTTCTTATTGGCCGATCTGGTATTGTTTTTTTACGAGATGCAGAGTGTGTAATTGTGAAAAAGGTGTACCAGTACTGGTGCTTGCAACAAAAAAAAAAAAAATTTATCAATTCCTTGGGCGTAGAAAAAGGGAGGTCTTGGCCTCTTGGGTGGCACTTGCAAATTTGCAATGATGGCTTTGTGGGGCTTTTTTATTTTTCCCTTCTTTTCCTACATAAGTTTAGGGTTTAGCGCATGCTTGGTTGATTTCTTGCATGTTTAATTGTGACATGTACAATGGGCTCCTTGTGTGTGTCACAATGTAAATAAATGTGCAAGATTGTGGCACAAATTAATTTGGGTCATTTATTTTTCCTCCAATTTTAACCTTGTAACCTACATTGGTTTTTTTCATTTATTTCACTTTATAAATGCACAAAGGAACACACGTGTATGTATAGGGTGCAGACATTGTGAATTAGGAAGTTGATGCAATTAAGGTGTGATTAGGAAGAAGATGAGAGTGGACTTGTCAAAGAAGACAAAAGACAAACACAAAGATCTCTATTATTGCATCAAGTGACGTCGACAGCACAGCACAGTGTAGGGTTAATTTGGGCAAACCCCCCACCCCCCAAAACAACAATCATCATCATGGCTGATCCTGATCCTGGCTCACTGTTGCTCTTTTGCTGACTTTGCTGTTGATGGAGGTATATACTATATACTGTATACCATATACTATATAGGAAAATAGGTAGAGAGGCCACCTATCCACCCCTCTCATAAGCTGACATACCTAAATGCACTCGTGTGCATGTCACAGCTGCATGAATGTTCATCAGAAACCGTAATATAGCTGTCTACAGTCTACTAGAAAATGATATTTGTTAGTCGGAAAAATATAAATATTCGTTGGAAAATGATACTTGTTCATTAAAAATACGGTAGACCCCGGTGGATAAATAAAAATGGTAGTCGCTAGCTATTACTCTATACTATATACTATACACCACCTACTTGATCAATGATATAGGCAAAAATTATGTGATCCTGAGTGATATCATATCTTTCACCTTTTTGAGCACATATCACTTGTCAGCTTGCCTCATTTCAATTTTCAGATGTATGGTCTTTCTGAGGGGGTGTTGTGTTGTGCCAGGATACTACTCATTTGTAGTCTTGTAAAAAAGCATGTATATATGATGAATATTGGTGTGAATGATTCCAGCTTTTGGGCTTGCTTTTTTCATTTTCAATCCCACAAACCATGGGTCAATCATGACTTGGCACAAAGGTGGAGCTGGTACTGGTACTAATACTAATACTAATACTAATACTGGTACTGTATCTGGATGATCCTTTATTCCTTTAGCCTGAATATGGATTACTTAGTGAAGTGTGGCATAATCTGGGGTTTACTGGTTCAAGAAAAAAGCTGTGGCAGTAATCAAGTGCAATAGGAAAAAAAGGAAAAACAGCATCCACAAGATTGCTCTGGCCTCAGATTTAATTAGGGGAATGTGACATATTAACTTGAATGGTAAGGCACTGGAATAATTTAATGTACAGCCCAAAAGATGCAGAATCTCACAAGCTTTTAATCTTGAGTGAGGCTATTGTACTATTAATAGTACAAGTTGTCCCATATTATTTGCTCATATCTCAAATTTTACAAACTTAAAACTCGATCCAAACCATTCATTATGATCTTTTTTTTTTTTTTTTTAATTCCATTCATTATGGTCTTCATATGCAATTTTACATATAAGCTAAATTTTATATATTTTAGAATTTTTTTACTTTTTTTTTAGATATTAGAAATGTCACTTGATTAAAACATTACGAGCCATCTAAATATGTGACATTTTAAAATATCTAAAAAAGTAGTAAAAAAATTCTAAAAAATATAAAATTTGGTTCATAAGTAAAATTGTATATGAAGATCATAATGAACAGTTTGGATCAAGCCTTAAGTTTGTGAAATTTGAAATATGAACCACAAGTACGGGGTAATTTGTACTATTAATAGTACAATAGCCTCACTCTTTAATTTTTATGGCTAGAAATATGGATGTGGAGGAAAAAGTTGTTTAATAAATTATGATCCAATTTTAAAAACTTGTGCATTGAGATTACTAAAATAGTGATTTTTTTTTATTTGTGATTGTATTGAAAAAAAAAAAAGGACAACGCCTGCCACTGAATGCATGTATTGATTTAATTTGTATTCAATCTACTTATTTCTTTTTTGAGGTGGTAGGTAAAAATCCTATCAATTTTTTCATTAGCAAAATAAAAAAAATACAATCTACTTATTTCAATAGTTGAAAAACTTTCATAGTCTTTTTAGCTGTTTGAGTAGATGTAAAGTTGCCAAACTTTTTAGAGCAATAATAAATACAGTTATCAAAGATTTAAAATAGGGACAAAATATTTTGTCATAGCAGATGTCTTATTTATTACAAAAAAGATTCTTCAATTAAAATATTTCATGGGCAATCTATATCATAAAATTAGAGAAACATCCGGCGTCCATTAAAAAACCGTCCATACATTCATATACATATACATAATATAACATATACACCCCGAAATGTAACAGATACATTTCGAAATATAACCTATAAAACGTTATGGACGATTTTTTATGTGGATGCTAGGTTTTACTCATAAAATTATATGTGAAAAAGTGGCCCGAGTAGCTTACACAGCTACTGCCCCTCTTGATCAGAAAACTTGTCATGATTCATGAAGCCTATACATCCAAAATCCAGACAGCCATGACAGATCGATCACGGTCTGTGTTTTAATTTGAAATGAATGAAAAATTCTGTGTTTTTGTGTGTGGGTGATAAACGACATCATCATAACAAGTTGAATCCTGATCAAAGTTACATGGAAAAGTCGGTGTATTAAAATCAAAAGCATAATAAAGGATTAAAGGACCACATAATATATATACATTAATATTTACCAGCATATATAATAGTGTTTATTCTCTGAAGGTATGATATTAATAAGTAAAACTTTTTTCTTCTGGAAATAAATAAAATTGTAAAGTCAATATATGATACCAAAAAGCTATATTGGACAAATAATAGTTTAATTCTATTTATTCAATATTATGATAAATTAAAAATGTCAGCAAGATGTAATGATTTTGTGCAATTAATTAATTGCAAGACCAAACTTTCATCATTTTGAAAAAAAAAAAAAATGAATGCGATTTGCTTTATGATTCAAGTTTTATAAGTAAGAAAACAATGGAATATTTTTTGAAGCAGAAAAAAAAAAAATGGAATATCAAAAGTAAAAGAGGGAGATTTGTCTGTGCTAGGAACCGAATAGAAGAGGGATCAGGACCTGCACTGAAAGAAAAAGAAGGGATGAACAAAGAGCATTGAAGGCTCTAATTTCGGTGGCAGATGAATTCTTAAAGATCCTGCATTTACTGTGAAAAGAAAGAATGGCACCAATATGGTTTAAAACTATAAATAAATACAACTCATGAAATGAAATTAATTCTGACATTAGATTTATTTATCATTTATTCCTCGTTACCGTGTTGTAGAGGTCGCCTTGCCAGTTGACTTCTATTTGGTAGCAAAACCTGTCCCATGCTAATATGTATTCTCAAAAAAAAAAAAAAATGCTATGCAGATTTTAATTAATTTTAGTCAATTTGTAACAGTGAAATTGAAACTGGTTTATTTATTTCCCTGGAATGAATGATACCATATTTTGTGCATCGATATGTAATGTATAATGGATGCATTAGATGAGTGGTTTTCATTTGAGTATGAATGTGTTAACTTTTACAGATTTATTACCTCATAATCTGAATTTAAAATTTTTGAAATTGATATTAAATTATTAATCTACACCATATATGACTGTGTAAGAACAACACCATTGTTCTATTAACATTTGTTTTTATTTTGTTTTTGTACCACTTTTATTTCCTCTCTTTTTTTGGTAATAAGCTCCCGTATTTATTTTGGTTTAACGAAAAATTAAATGAAATATTTGCTGCCCTTTTCTCTTAGGAAAAAAAAAAAGTGTAAAGATGATGATTATCTATTTATCTTACCTCGTTAGACAGCAATTGCCAAAAGATACTTTTTGTGCAAAGAGCTTATTAATTCTTCACTAACAATTCATACATCTGTGCGGCCGGAAGTGAATCGTGATGCAAATTCAACGGTGTAGATTTGTTCAATTAATTACTGTTATTTTTATTTATTCATGTACTTATTATTATTATTATTTTTTTTTTGGAGAAAGCACTATGTCATGTCATTATTCCAATTGGTACTTGGACAATAAACAATAAATACTCTAAGCCTAGAAAACTCAGGTTCTATGTATAGTACATATATTATATATTCACAAAGATATTTTTGTGCATTTAAACTTTTGAGGATTATCATATTATCATGATCATGATCAAAGGATCCGTAACACACTTAATCACTCTTATTGCTTAATGGTGGATTGGTGGGTCCTTCCATTCGGATTATGACATGATATCATTAGCAAAAGAAAAATCAAAAGACAAGTCTAGATAATTATAAAAAAATGTAAAAAAAGAAGGAGCTAAGTATATATATTAGTTCTCTTTAATTGGGAATGGAACCCACAAAACAAAAGATGAGTTCTTTCTTTCTTTTTTGGCTTCCACTAAATGCAAAACCTTTGTTTGACATGATCATATTCATATATGATTTTCTAGGTCAGAGGTCTAGTCTGATAATTGGGCTCCAACACTTTTTAATTAATTATCTTGGGTAATTAATTGATTATATTATATCTCTTGTCAGAATGAAAATTGCCTGAAGGGACAGATGTGCAACTTTGCTGGTGCATATTCTGGCATATCATATCAGTATTTACTATCTAAATACATACACTTGTGCAATGCAATAATTTAAAGCTACCTCAGTCCCTCCCTCCACATACATACTACCTTTTCTTAATATTTGTAAGGAGCCGTTTGGTAACTCCTGCTTAAGCTTCTTTAAACTTCTTTTAACTTTTTTTAGCTTTTTTAGTCTCTTAATCCTTTTAAACATAAGCTCCTTAGTACAGATTAAAAATACTTCCTTAAGTCTTCTTTTGACCGGAGTTTAAGTCTTGCCCGAAATTTTAAGGAAGCAATACTTATGGCTTAGCATTTTTGCTCCCTTAAACTTAAACTATGATTCTGAATAGGAGCTACTTAGAGGGGTTTAAAATTTTAAGCCACATTGGCTGTCGAACACCCAAATTAATATCTAGTGTCCTCAATATTTGTGTCTACATGTCCGTATTGTTACAAAATTTGAGATAAAAACTACAAAATTTGAAGTAAAAGTTACAAAATCCATGCATGTGTGAACATGTAGATAGTTAAATCGTGGACACTTAAAAATTTCCAATCTTTTATTCCCCACCACCACTTGTGTTAACCAATTAACCAAAATAATTAATCACCCATTAATTCCATCTCACAGCTTTGGATTCTGTCCCTTCTTTCATTACTCCTTACCTTACTCATTACCTCCTCCTCCTCTCCTCTCCTCTCATATATCTACTGTCCAAAGGAAGCCCAACACGCAGAAATTAAAGAGAGAACATATAACAGAGAGTGGAGCTGTGGAAGCCACCTCTCATATAAATGTGCTAGTCTCTTCTCTCTACCACCACAAAGCAGCTCAGAAGAGAAAAAAAAGAGTAGAGCAAAGGTTCCAAGGTGGTGGCAATCTTAAGAAAAGGTTGAATAATTTTGTGGGTGTCTGTAAGAAGAACAAAGTTTAGAGCTTTGGAAGTGATACAAGATGAAGTTCATGAAATTGGGTAGCAGACCAGACACCTTCTTTACTGCAGAAGGAGCAAGGTTTGTTTATACTTATACATCTCTCATTTATTTCTTCTTCTATGTCAAAATTGTCTGAATGCCTTGTTTGAAAGAATTGAGATTGCTTGATCTTTACTGAGGAAAGGAAGAATAAACTTTGTTGGTTTGTTTCGATTCAGGTCTATATCTTCAGATGTCACCACTGACCTCAAGATCAAGGTTGACAACACCTTGTATTATCTTCACAAGGTAAAAAAAAAAAAAGAAAACCAAAAAAAAAAAATTCATTTGTTGAAATAATGTTCTATTTTTTGTTCATTTCTTCATCTTATACCAATTCTTATCTTTTCTTTTGTTTATGGTTTATGTTTTGTGACCAAACAGTTTCCATTGCTGTCAAAATGCCTGCGGCTTCAGACGCTCTGGGCGGAGAGCGCGGACGACACCGTCATCAAGCTCAGCAACTTCCCGGGAGGCACCGAGGCATTCGAGACGTGTGCCAAGTTTTGTTATGGCATCACTGTCACTATCAGTGCTCTCAACATTGTACCGGTCCGATGTGCTGCTGCTTTCCTTGGTACCGATTGTTTCTTCACTTTTTTTTTTATATTTTTCTTGTCAAATTGTCCTTCAGACTCAAATCATTTATTTTGTCAATTTATATTCAGCCAAAAAATGAGTTTTGTAAAAGTTATAAACAGGAAGGAATTAAAAAAATTAAATTAACTTGTTACTGATATTGATTACAGGTATGACTGATGGAGCTGACCGCGGCAACCTTGCCGGAAAACTCGACGCGTTCCTCAACTCCTGTATTCTTCGCCGGTGGAAGGACACAATCCTCACCCTACAACAGACCAGAAAGCACACGGCGCTCTGCGAGGAGCTCGGTGTCACCAGCAGGTGCATCGATGCGCTTGCCTCGATGATTGTAAGCCACTGCTGCAAGACCAACAACCCCTCGAAGAGCCGTGACTCCTGGGCCGAGGACATATCGGAGCTCGGCATGGACCTTTACTGGCGGGTAATGCTGGCTGTCAAATCGGGTGGAGTTGTGCCCGCGCGGTGTGTCGGTAAGGCGTTAAAGGCGTACGCACGCAGATGGCTGCCTAATGTAGGAAAGAACGGTAAGTCGGGTGAAATTGTCGAAGGCGACAGTGATGATTCGGGCGAGGAATCATCAGTCAAGGAGACTATAATGAAACAAAGATTGTTACTTGAGAAGATCGTGACTCTCTTGCCGGGTGAAAAGGGGTCGGTTTCGTGCGGCTTTCTACTTAGGCTTCTCAAGGCAGGAACTATACTGAACGCATCGGCGTCTTGCAAAATGGAGTTGGCGAGGCGTGCGGGGCTTCAGCTCGACGAGGCAACCGTTTCCGATTTACTGATACCGTCTGTTTCGTACGACAGCGAGACCATGTACGATGTGGATATCGTCATGACAATGCTCGAGGAGTTCATGCTTCAGTCTCAGAGCCCACCGACAAGCCCGGCTCGGGAAAGGCTCGTGTGCGAGAGAAGGCGGTCCCGATCAGCGGAAAATGTGGACTTTGAGCTGCACGAGAACCCCCGCCGGTCTTCCTCGGCCTCACACGGGTCCAAGATCAGAGTTGCGAAGCTAATTGATGGGTATCTTCAGGAGATCGCGAAAGATCCTAATTTGCCGATGGAGAAGCTGATCGCGCTCGCTGAGGCTGTGCCGGAGTTTGCGAGGGCTGATCATGATGATCTCTACCGGGTTGTCGACATTTATCTTAAGGTAATGGATTCAACAAAAAATTCCCTTTCTGTAAAATTAAAAGTAGAATTTATTCTTTAGATTTTTGAGGGTTTATTATCAGAATAAATTCCAATTTAAGATATCTATAATTAGGTGATAAATTGTGTATGTTTTTCTTTGCTAAATCTCATTATTTATGTTCATATCTCTGATCTTAAACTGAAAAATTGTATGCAGATGCATCCTAGTTTAAGCAAAGGCGAAAGAAAGAAACTATGCCGGATTCTTGACTGCAAGAAGCTCTCGGTCGAGGCGTGCATGCACGCGGCGCAGAACGAGATGCTTCCGCTGCGAATGGTGGTTCAAGTTCTCTTCTTTGAGCAGGCCCGCTCCGGCATATCGGGTTCTCAAGTCACAAGCCTGCCGAACGGGCTGCTCTCCAAATCAAACTCCGGCGGAGACGACGACAACGACAATGACATGTGCGAGTTGCAGCGACAGGAGTCGAAAAAGAGCGAGACTTTGAGGATGAAGCTGGAGGAGGATGATCATGATCGTGATCATGATCAGGTCAGCGAGTCGGAGAGCGACGACGTGTTCATGCCCCGCAAGGGCCGCCTTGCGAGGAGCGGCTCGACGCGGTTCAAGGCCGCATTCTGTGTGATCCCCACAAAGCCAAAGAAGATGATGAACAAGATATGGAGTATGAACAACAACAAAAGCATCACAGAAAGGACTTAGAAATTATTCAAATTTAAAAAAAATCTGCAAGGTTTGGTTGAATTAATGCTGATCATATATATTTGTAGGTTGGAAATTAAAAAAAAAAAAACTAGGTTTTGTGGTATGAAATTTTTTGTTTGAAATTAATCTTGGTTGCATGATTGTGGATTTTGTTGTATAAACAAGTAGGATCTTGTAAGAGAAATTAAATAGGTTGTTAAAAGATTATCAATCATGGAAACTAATTAGTAATAAACTAATAATTAATAATACTAATAATTGCTTCAAACAAACTCTTTCTTTCTTTTTATAATTTATTTTGTAGATCCTCAATTAGCACATATTATTATTTTATTTTCTATGCTTTGTTTGTTGCATGAAAAATTGTAATCTCGTGGTGTAATATAAAATTAGATAACGTAAATATAATGCCTAATCCCATGTGAACCATATATCTCTGAGGGAAAAAATAAATAAATTTGGCAGATTTGTTGGTAATTAATTTTGAAAAAAATAAACAGAGAATCAAGTGTAAGCTGACTAGATAGTGCAAGATTTTCACAATTAAAAATTGCTGGCAACCGACATGTTGTAGTGTCAGTTGTTCGTTAAAAGAGGGTAAATTAAAAAAAAAAAAATTAAATATAGTACAGTTTGATTGCATTTAGTTTATTTAATTGTTGAAGTTGATCAAATTTACAGACAATTTGAAACCTAAGCACATCTTTTAATTAAATTGTCGAGGATTTTTAATGAGCAAGTTGCCAAGCTGGGCTTGAACTGAGCTGCAAGAGGTTGACAAAGAAACCTTAAAATTTTCTTTTTAAGTGGTACATTACTATATTATATTATATATTATATGAATATTGTTATAGTGTACCAAGTTTTTATTTGAAAAAATAAAGTTCGGGCATTCTAAATCATGTGATGGATGAAAAATATCAATTTTGGAAAGTACTTGATGCTGAATTCTAGCTGCCAGTGCTCTCTTTCCATTGATTTTCGTCAACCGTGTAACTCAAAATAAATGCTACAAGTTTTTTGTCAAACAAAACTGGGTGCATGGTAGCAAATTTCATATTAATTATATTCACCCCATAATTAATTAACTAATTTAATTGCTTATATATATTGTATATGATGTATATTTTTTTTGGTGGTAAAATTGAATTTGAAGGCATGCACAGGGTCCCAGCAGTGGCCGTCCGGATTGACTTGTGAGAGTTGTGACATTATTTAGCGGCCCGAGTAGGTTGTCTAGTCAGACCTCTACCCAACTCAATTTATGTCTTTTGAGAATTCAAAAAAAAAAAAAAAAAATTATGTCTTTTGAATGTCTAAGTTGAATTGTACATTTAAACTTGTACATGTCAAAGGGGGAAGTACAGGGTTGGTTGATATACTATTACTTTTTTTTTTGGTAGTATATATTCTGTGGATGAGAATTTGCTGCCATTACTGTCATAGTTGATCTGAACGGTTCAAACTAGTTTGAATGGCTCAGAATCTTTGGATAATACAGGAGTTTTTTGTGGGACCATCTGTCATAGAGACTATGACATGCTGCCATCACAAACTATGGTAATAGATAAAATTCCTTAGGCTAATTCTGCTATCGAATGGATGAAATATGAGCCGTTCATTTTTCATAAACGGATGGGGTACTCACGATATATCTTTTAGATATAATTAAAGTGATGTGTTTGATAATAACCGCTCGATTCAAAATGAAAGGTTGCTTAGTCGATCCATAACATAACCACTCGAATCCTATATTCTATTACTTCTCTTGGTTTTTTTCTTTGTCCCTTTGATTAATTAGAGATTACCATTGAAAATGCAAGACTTTATATATATATATATATATATATATATATATATATATATATATAGGGACATGTTACGGTGCTTTACAAAGTTGAGGCTTTTTTTGCTTTGCGTTTTCAAAATCTCATAAACGGAAACTCAAACAACAAATCTAATTGAACCAAAACATTCTAAATATTGAAATATGATGGGATACCAAAATTTACTATTTTTAGAATTTTTTAACTATTTTTTCTGATTTTTAGAAAGATGACTCAGAAATAATAATAAAATAATGATGCCAAAAAGTGTCAATCTTTCAAAAATCCGAAAAAATAGCTAAAAAATTCAAAAAATTATAAAATTTGGTATTTTGTATGTTTTCAATATGTAGATTGTGTTTAGCAAATTAGATTGGTCATTTGAGCTTCGGAGAATGAGATTTGAACGCAAAGCAAAAAATTGTTCAACTTTGCAAAGCAACGTATTATATTCTATATAGGGATTCTATATATATATATATATATATATATGCATGCATGGTTGGTTGTGAAGGGATTATTAGAGATTGCCAAACTTTTGTTGACTGCATAGAATCGATCAATGCATGCATCATGCATGCATGGGATTAATCATTAGAGGTTGGATTATATTTTTTTTAACAAGGGACCAGCTCATTGGAAGACTGTTATAAAATTCTTAATAAGTAGTTAGAATGTTAGATATATATGTACAAATTTAGAATGCTTTGATAGGTAAAGAGGCGGTCAACTAATTAATTTTGAAGTTCATTTGTATATAAAAGGCTAGACATTCTAAAGTACGTCTTAATACATGAATATTACATATAAAAGTATAAAACACTTAATTCTTTACATACAAAATAAAAATCGTGTGGGATACAAAAAAATTTTCGTTTTTGAAAATTTTAATTATTTGTTTTGAATTTCGTAAAAATGATGCAAAAAACATTGAATATTAATTTTCTTAATATTGTATAAATAGTTTTAAAATTTTAAAACAAATACTTGAAAATTTTCAAAATGAAAAATTTTTTTTTCATACAATTTTGATGTAAATAATGTAATAAGCCAGATAAAATATATAAACTCCAATTTGAAAGCGGTTTGATATAATTTTGAGCTTAACCAGCATGCATATATCTACTCAGTGATTTAGAAATACAACATATATATATATATATATATATATATATATATATATAAAATGACTACTTCGACCATATAATACCTCGGAATTAATCATGGTATTTAATTTGATAGGGCCACAAGAACACCTACTAATCATGTGTGATTAGGTCGTTAGGGGCCAGTCCTGTTTATTCTACGAACAGTCACCAAACACCCTGGTCGCACATGAACACTACCTACAATGTACTAACTGGTATTAATTGTATATTAGATCAAAAAATTAACCAGCTATATACAATTATAATAAGTTGGTAAATTCAACATTGTAAGGATTGAACCGTGAGCTATATATTCAAGTGTGATATTATAATTTATGAACGTATATATATATAGTATTGTGCCATTCGGTAATTAAAATCAAATCGGGGATCCAAGTCGCTCAACGTAATCTGCGTATTGAAACTTTGTAGATTACCATTTTTTTTTCCGTTATTATAGTTGGTAAAATACAATTATAATAATTAAGTTGGTAAAATAGTTAGAAAGTTCTAAAAATGAGAAAAAAATCGGTAATCTACAAGATTTCAATATGAAGATTGTGTTGAGCGACTTGAATTAATTAACTATTTGAGCTACGGTTTTGAGATATCGGACCTCAATGCACTACCTCCTTGAGCTCTGCAAAGCGCAATAGCCCCAATTTATATGTTATTATCTCTGTATCAGGACCAAAATGTTGACATGCATTATGAGCTAATTAATTACATCGCACTTAATTAATTGGCACAAACAAAATTAATTAAATTAAATGAAATCCATAAGAGCCGATATATCCAGCCTATTCCAACACTACCCACGTTATATACTTTATTATTATTATTATTATCTCCCCCTCTCCTTCTGCTATACCTATAAAATTATCCTATATTAATAACCACATTGAAGTAATCAGTACGTGCATCTAAACTAGCTACCTTATTCTTTATGTCTGCCTAATTAAACCCAAATTATCAAAATGGCAATGTAGCAATAACATACCCTTCACACGGTGGAAATTGAACACTTACACGTGTGAGTGGTCCTTTTAATTACTTACATTACACAGGACCACTAATTAATTATTGCATAATTAATTGGGGCCTTTTAATTATTTAATTAATTCTCCTCTGCCCATGCATATGAGCTATGTATATATATGAGCTATGTATATATGTATGAATGTGGAGAAATTATCTCTGCCCCTTTAATTTTTCTTCTTATCTATCCCTCATACTACACTTATAATATTTCTCTCTTTCTCTCTTATGCTCTCATAAAATTTGAGTGAATTTTTTTTATTCTTTATCTTTCTATTGTACATATATGAATATTTTGCACAATTGAGGATGTGAATTGGAACCGGTATAAATGATTAGTTGCATTTGGAAAATAATTTTCAATAAAAAAACGTATTGGAGATATATAGATAAAGAGGATTTTTAATGGAGGCAATTATCACCTCACCTCCTGTATGACAAAAACAAAACAAAACTGACAACCAAACTCCAGGATTGCAAATGAGAAAGAAAGAAAGAAGTAATTAATCAAATAATGAGCCCACTTATTAATGCTGTGTCCGTTGACATAGATTCGAGCTCGTACAGACAATAACCTACTTCTTCCTGTTATTATATTATATAATATAATGTGCAAATGAGAAATGTACATAATTTATTTATTTATTTATTTATGCAGATTCTCATTTGATCTATCAATTTTATCTGATGAGAGATCAGCAAAACTGGGACCACTGAGAAGTTTTTTTTTAATGTTTAAAGATCCGTTGGATGCTATTAATTTTGGTTGTATATTGCTACATAGCAAGGACATCTCGCTTTTAAAACGTATATATGTACAATTTATGCAAAGTATGCGTATTAAAGTACAGGCATGCAATTAATATATCATTAACGATTGTCGTTAATTAGTTAGCAATTTCGTGTATATATTATGATGGTTAAATATGGTTTAAAATGGTTTCATATGGTTGGGTTGTCGGAGGGAATATACATACATACATACATACATACATACATATATATATATATATATATATATATATATATATATATATATATTAGACTATTGTGCTAACGTTAGCATTTCGATCCGAAATGCTAACGCATCAAAAATCGTGTTATCGTATTCGAAATCGTGATTTATGATGATCAATAAATTCTTCATATAAAAATACTACGAAATACAAAATTTTCTCATTTTTGAAGTTTTTTAACTATTTGTTTTGAATTTTTGAAAATAGCTCATAAATAATAATAAAATATTGATGTTTATTCATGCTTCTTTCAAAAATACAAAATAAATACTAAGAAAACTCTACAAATAGAAAATTTTTGTTTACCCCTATATTTTTATACGAAGAATTTATTGAGCACCATAAATCACGATTTCGGATACGATAACATAATTTTTGAGACTAACATTAGCACAATAGTCTAACTCTATATATATATATTTTTTTTGGTAAATTTAAGAATGGTTCAAATCTATAATATATAGGTACTTCTAACTAATCAAAAATTGCCAAGTTTGCCTACAAATTATTTCCGACATAATAGAAAATGATCTCTCGTAGTACACAATGTATTGGTACATACATTTATAACGAGTCAAATCATGTCCTTGTATGTTCGAATGGTTAATCCAAATTATTTTTTAAATCAAAACATTTCGCACACGTCAAATATATATATTTTTTAAGATTCATTTACTTTTTTTTTTTGTCTTATTTTTAAAGATGATCGAGCACTTTGTCTATGAATGAATACATATATTCTTATATAATTTTTTATGTCTTTTCTAAAATAAATTAAAAATATCTGAAATAGTAAAAAAAATGATGTTTTCAAAGAATAACATAAATAAATTTTATTGAGAAACTAATGTGAATTAGCCATTCAGACAATTAATAACAATCAAAATGTTATGTATTTGCTACCATCATTTTTGGAATAAGGAAGGGTCATGAAAAGGACTTCCACCATATCTAAAATATGCAGGTTAGATCATATTAAGTCATATTGTCCCCTGATTTTATTAATTTAGAAGAAATAAAACCATATTTTGTTAAATTTTGATATGTCTGCTATATATTGATCGGACAAAACAAACCTAAGATAGACGTGGTGGGTTCGAAATCTGAATGGAGATCTTTTATAGACATTTAAATTTAAATTTGAGTGACTTATTAGTCATCTTTATCTTAAAAAAAAAAAAAAAAAAACATGAGAAAGATGTTCATTTTTTTAATTGTGTAAAATAACAAGACAACCAAATTCTTGTATTATAAAATAATTAAGAAAAATCTTTTGATTTGGTGGCAAATTAAGTCAAAATTTTTGTATGGGAGGCCTCCAAATTCACTGTTACGATAAAGACTATATAATTATGAAGCGTGCTGAGTTGCTAACTGTATTTCTAAGAAAAATCTCTCTTCTGACTTTGGCACCACATTGTATGAATGCTGAATACATGTACACACACGCATGAACTACAAGTTCAATTTTTGTTGGCTCAACAAATTTCGAATCAACCAAAATTTTATATATGTATTATTTCATCAATGAAGAGTGCATCTAAATTCAATTTTTTTCAAGTCAGATAAATCAGTTTATCAAACAAAAGTGTATAAACAAAGTTGGACATAAACTAGAACCAATTTATAGTTTTTAGTTAATTATTCCAAACTCCTAATATTTGCCTTAGTAAGTCTACATTTGAATGTGGGTTCCATGTATGATGTATTTGACATCTGAGGAAGTAATACTAATAAGTATAATTTTACTGCACAAATTAAAAGACAGGCATACATATATAACTTATTTCCATTATTTTCTGTTACTCTGTCAAGATTCAAGAATTAATCAAAAACTATAAACGCAGAGATCGATCAGAGATCAGAGGAGGACCACAAACAAAACAAGCTTTAAATATGTTGGGATCGATACAATACAAATACAATATATACACAAATTAATCCAAAACAAGAGCTAATCAATTCCTGATCAATCCCCTTCACTGTCTGAGACCAGACATGAATGAACCATTCTTATAGTACTTTATTATATATCATCACCTCTTGACTTATTGCATGTCACTTCTTGCACCAACCCAAACACACACACACACACTCGCTTGCGTGTTCTCCATCACACCTTCGCTATACAGCACAGCAGTATACTGTGATTGATTCCAGACATATATACGTATGAATCGAATTCATATCTCCTGTTATCCAAATTAGGATAACAGGACCCTGTTTGTCCAATTTGGTCCGTTGGACCAAAATCAACGGATGAGATTAATTATAAAAAGACCCCTATAATCTTAAGTGGGCAGATCTGGCCCGTCCGTTTTGATCCAATGGTCCAAATTGGACAAACAGGGTGCTGTTATTCTCAAAGAATAACAGCAGATACGGACTCCGTATGAATCATAATAAACCTGCAACAGATCTGGATCAGATAAAAAGTTGGGTTCTTGTTAATTATGTGTTTGTGCAAATTGATTGATTATTAATTGATGGATTAAATAGTGAGTGGATGGATGTCTTCAAGCTGCCTGCCTGCCCATATTTTGTGCTCCCTCCCTAGGATGAGTAAGGATTGTCTACAGCACTGCACATTCGGTAGCGCGGATCCGACGGTGCAGCTTACGTCAGGATCCGGACTCATTACTTTTTACGGATCCCGACGTAAGCTGCACCGTCAGATCCGTATTGCCAAATATGCAGTGCGGTAGACGATCTCGTTTGCCCTAGGATGGATGCCTCTCTAGATCCCAAGTTAATCCGGTGTGCTGTGCATATCGAGATCCGCTGCCTATCATTTTAGAAAAGCAGGGTCTTTTTTCTTGATCCGATGGTTGAGATACACTGCAGTTCTTTAAATTGTAGCAGCAACCGATCCCGACTATCCGATAAAGAAAAGCAAGGCCTGTTTTTCTTATAGAAAGGCAGCATATTCGGATCCCTGCTGTGCCTGGTGGAGACCCAACTTGGGGCTACTCTTTAAACCCTTTTTTGTGTCAACCTGACGTGTGTTGATATGAGATGAATTAATGGATTGGATGCAATTTGGCATGAATTTGTGGGTTTTCCATGTTGTGGGTCTTCCTTAAATCAATCATGAGTTCATGACTTAATCATCATTTTTTTTTTTTGATGGAATGATTTAATTAACTTTGAATTGCACTTAAAAGTATCATCCTAATTCAGTAATTCTCCATCCTTTGCATGGAAATCTTAATTTACTTCTCGTTTGACGGATGATTGACACCGCCGTCTGTCGATACGGCGTTCCCCGTCGGCCGTCGCCTCTTTCTAACTCCCAACTTTAAATCCGTGCCCTTCTTTAAAACAATGTTTTATTTTTCTTTTAGTATATGTTGTTGTTGTTTTTTTTTACGAGTTTTTAATTTTGAGTCTTTACAATGTCGAGAAATCTTTTTTAACGTAGTTAGATGTTCGCTCGCCTTGCAACACAAAATCTAACCACTACATACTATTAGCATAAAATATATAGCACTAAACTGATAATTTTTAAACATTAATGACTAATATGATAAACATGTGATACTTTAGACACAATTGATATAACTCACTCCTATTTATTATTTTTTTTTTTTAAAAAAAAAGGCATATGAATTACCAAGAACTTTCACAAACCGAGCTAAATTATTTAAAACATCTGCTGATGGCTGAAAGATGGAGCTTTCAATCAATCCCAATGATTAAATAGAGAAGAAATCAACAAAAGGGTAAAAGTAAAATTGGAGAATGCAATCACTTTTGTGGAGGGTACATATATATATTGGAGTAATACCTAGCGTCCATAGAATATATGTCCATAGCGTTCATAAGCTACAAAATCAGATCTATCTGTTACATAATTAAATGCATTTGTTACATTCTGAGTGTGTTTATAGACGTATGGATGCGTTTTCAACGGACGCAAGATGTTTCTCTCTCTATATATTTCATATTTGGGTGCACAGAAAAGAGAAGAAAAGAGAGCAAGTCTGGCAGTTGGCACTGGACATTGGTGTGGGGGAGGTCTTGCTGGTTGGCCCCCTTTGTGGGCAGCACTGATGGCTACCTCCACTGCCTGACAAACACACATGTTCTCTTCTTCAGAAGCTCTTCTCTTACATCATCCACAGATTGCCTGTGGCAATTTAGTACAGCAATGTTGTTGGTTTGTTACTGGTGGCAAATTGGCAGTGGATTGTCTCATACTGGTACTGGTACTGGTATACAGTGGACTAGGTGTATCTCCTGGTACATCAGTTCATGTACCAGTATGACAGTATAACAGTATAACAGTATGCTTTGCATATATAGAATGTTTTATATTGTGTCTGGTAAGCAAGATTAAAACCAATAATATTTTACAAGAAAAATGAAATCTGATAAGTTTAGCAAATTAAATTAAAACTAAGATACAAAAAAACGTTTAAGGATTTTAGTGATGTGACTTTAATCCTACCATATCCATGTAAGTTAAAAAATTATGTCACTCACATTAAAATGCCTTTTTTTTAAGTGTCCAATTTAATTATCAGTATACTTGTCGAAATCAGAGTTAACTTTTCTTACATTACATGTAAAATTAAAAATCCTCGTCACAGAAATGGGTGTCATTGTCATAATTTTTGTTTAAGATCATACACTTTGTAGAGATTGATATGATTGAATATCAATAAGTTTTTAAGAAAAATCAAATTGGGTTCCTTTATATGTATTTTGGAGATACGAGCTGCATAGCAAGATTACATATTGAGAACCCAACTTCTATACAACTTCTATAGATATTTAAATTTGAGATCATTTACACAATTAGGAGATGCAAAGAATATTTTGCATCAACCATATCTGGTGATAAGATTTTGTTGGCATGATTTTTGAGATGAAAGATTATATTCCAACCAACAGATCCTATCATCCTGATACGAATTTTTTTATACAAATAATTATTTGGATTCTATCCATCTTCTTTTCATATTAGGTACCATAGAAAAAAAGAGGGTTTTAATTACATTATTTACTTTATCAACATAAAAGTTAATATGTTCTCATAAAGCAAAAAAGTAGCATTCTTTACAACTGTTGAGCCATATTTTTAAACAAATTAATTATGTATTGTAGCATCATTGAGCATCACATGAGATGATAAATCCAAAGAAACAGCACCCAGTAACAGTAAGAAGCCAAACAAACAAGATCAGTATCAGAAACCAGAAAAAAGGAGCTGATTCTTATTATTATTAGTTGGTACCCCCACGTGAACTCAGGCCAAGGCCACGAATGCAGAATTAATTTATATATCTGCCATGATGCCTTTTGTTTCTTTTTAACTTAATATATATATCAGTAATTTACTCAGATTTACTGGAATTAATAGTTTAATATTCATCACAAGTTCAAACCAGGAAAATATATATATATATATATATGAGCAAATATACCGTGAGCTTGCCTTCCATGAGCTTAACCTCAAAAACCTATCAAATCACTTAAAAATTCCGATTTATATGACTCAATAAATTCTTTATATCAAAACCTTACAAGATACAAAATTTTCCATTTTTGAAACTTTTTAAGTATTTGTTTGAGATTTTTTAAAAATGACTATACAATATTAATAAAATAAGCAAGTTTTATGTATCACTTTTAAAAAATCTTAAACAAATATTTAAAAATTTTTAAAAATGGAAAATTTTTGTATCCCGTAAGGTTTTGATATAAAGAATTTATTGAGCCATATAAATCAAAATTTGGAGGTGATTTGATAGGTTTTTGGAGGTTAAGCTCACGGAAGGCTTTGGAGGTGATTTGCTGAAATTTGGAGGTGATTTGCTCTATATATATATGCAAGCCTTTTTTTTTTGGGTTGTTAATTTTTTTTTAAAAAAAAAGATAGTTCTTCAAATTTGTAAAATTGTTTCCAAACATGTATTGGAAATTCTGAATATTGAGTTTGGTAATTTAAATTAGGCTTAATCAAAAGTTGCCATCTTACTCCAAGAAAGTAGAAACTTTACACTGTAATTAAGTCAATTGCTACAATTAAAAAAAAAAAAAAAAGGTGGTACCAGTACCAGATCCATCCACTGAGCACACAGTAGTAAAAAAAGTCTAAAATACACAACTTGGGGTAAAAGTGCATCCAAGAGATCTTCATTCTTCAACAATAATAATAAAAAAAAAGGAAAGATTGAGAGTACTGAATACTTATACGAGTAAATCTAGTGTGCTCTTAGGAGTACGGAGGCCTCCTATGCTCCTAACTCAAAAATCATACTAAACCATCATGAAATTTTGATTTATCATTCTCATTATATTCCTTATATAAAAATCTCTTAGCATACAAAAATTTTCCATTTTTTGAGTTTCTTAAGTATATGTCTTAGAATTTTTTAGAATGACATCAAAATAATAATAAAATAATGTATAAAACTATGTCATTTTTAAAAAATACAAAACAAATACCTACAAATCTCAAAAAATAGAAAATTTTTGTATCATATGATATCTTGATATAAAGAATTTAATGAGACCCATAAATCAAAATTTCGAAATGGTTTAATATGATTTTTGAGTTAGGAGCACGGGAGGCCTCCGTGCTCCTAGGAGCACCATAGTTTTTAAGCTCTTAAAACTATCCCAAAGCAGCACAGTACCAGTGATACATTTTTAAGCTTATACATGTCTGGCAGTTCAAAATCTGGTGATCCTAAATTTGACATCCTCCTGCTGCCAAGGGAATTAAAATCAGAGCAAAACTGATTGCATTCTGTGCTGCAGCAAGAAAGAAATGCACTTATTCTCAAAAAAAAAGAAAAAAAAAGAAATGCACTGGTAGTACAGAGAGATGGCATGGTACTGGTACTGGTACAGGTAGAGCCCAGGAATGAGGTGACAGTACAGATTGTGATGAGACTGATCCTCCTCTGGGGGGTCTGGCTAGCACTGATATGATATCATTCATTGCCAATAATCAAAATAATTGGTGCATTCATTCACTCACCTCATTATTGGGTTGTATGATATATTGATATATCATATATATATATTGGAAAATTAAAGCAGGAAAAGGAAATTATTTCACTGTTCATTGCCTTTGGTGTTGAATTGTGTTCTCTATTTCTGCTTCTGAAAGCATGGAACTATAACAGTAGTTCTTCACAAAAGCAAGCACAACAGTATGGGTCATATACTTTTGCTCAATTGTTCATTGATTAGTCATATAGAGTAAAACTACGGCAAGGCCTCCTATGCTCCTAACTCATAAATCATACTTAATTAACTATCTCAAAATTTTGATTTATAGTTCTCATTAAATTCTTTATATCAAAATATCATATGATACAAAAACTTTCTATTTTTTGAGTTTTTTAAGTATTTGTTTTGGATTTTGTAAATATGACATAGTTGTATACATTATTTTATTATTATTTTTAAGTTTTAAGCTATCTTAAAAAAACTAAAAAAAGTATTTAAAAATCTCAAAAAATGGAAAATTTTTATATCCTACGATATTTTGATATAAAGAATTTAATTAGACCCATATATATAGGCAACACCCTCAATTAGTCAATTTGCACATTAAATACTTGTAGTATATATATGAAACTGAGTTCCTGTACCAGAAGTGGCAAGCACAAGACACCGACAGTACATAGACAGTATATATATATACTCCCTGATATATATATATATATATATATTTGTATTGTCATTTCATAAAGCACAAAAAATAAAAAAAAAATACATCATTAATTAAATAAACTAGATGCATATATATATATATAAACACTTTGCAGTTTGCACATACATGCCAGCTCTGTTGAATCAACAAGTCAGACATGACATGGAGGTGGGGGCTCTTTACAGCTAAGTTTTTTAAATCTACGATCTGTACGTATTTGTATACATCTCAATACAATACCTCATGTACGCTTGAGATACAAACAAACCGTATGTATGTATGTATTGGCAGTGTATATAATGTCTTCCCTTTTTGTTTAAGAAAGGAATGGAGCAGCTATATAGCAGCTTCCTTGTGCATGATCTCCATTGATACTTGTCTGGTGCATGCTGGCATTTATAGGAACAACAACCTGGTTGGTTTTGTTCTTTCCTGTGTTATATCTACAGGAGTAAATTATTATCATTATTATTATTTGGTTTCAACTTTCAACTTGAGATATTAGAAGTTGTTAGATTGGTGGTAATATAGACTTAATTAAGCCATCTATATGAGTGACGCTATTGTGCTTCATAAAGCGCGGTGGCTAGTGCGCTTCGGCCTCATATCTCATCAACCGTAGCTCGAATGACCAATTCAAGTTGCTCACCATGATCTTGATATTAAAACCTAGTTGCGTACCAAAATTTTCTATTTTTAAAGTTTTCTAACTATTTTTATGAATTTTTGAAAAATGACCCATTTTATGTACAAAATTTTGTACATTTTCTATACAATTTTCAAAAATCCAAAAAAATAGTTAGAGAACTCTAAAAATGGAAAATTTTGGTAATCTACAAGATTTCAATATGTAGATTGTGTTGAGCAACTTGGATTGGCCATTTGAGTTACGGTTTTGCGATATGGGGCCGAAGCGTACTGCCTCACCGCGCTTTATGAAGCGCAATAGCCTCACTCTATATATATATATATGGAAAATTCTATCTAATAACATTAATTATGATAGTGAGAACTTGTCAATTTCTTAGATCAATTTGTACACCCATAGTTATGACATATTAATTAAGACTTTGATCGATCGATATATGCCGCGAGCGAGCGATCGAGTACTCGTGGCTATTTCGGGTCTCCTCAACCGCCAACAATGGTGAGATCTACTTGAAGCATGTCTGTTGGCATATATCTTGCAATCGAGTTAATTAGAACATGTAATTAATTATGAAGGAGAAAGAAACTCATCAATGGAGGCGTCCGTTTCATGGGTCCATGCATGGAAACTTGGTCGCTTAATGAAGGATTGTATATGGAACACTGATTGATAGTGAGACACTGATTGATGGTGAATTGTTGCACGGAGAGATCAAGTGGGTTAGTACATAGTACATACACGGGGAGAGGGACTGTTAATTGTAGAACACGGCATTGGGTTTTTTGAGTTTGTGCCTGGATTATTATAGGTTGCATGTTGTCTTCACTTCTAGTTGGAACAGTTTGAAACTTTGAATGAATGAATGGTGTTGATTTATACATTTGTACCTCCTTTGATTGCAAGGACAGTAAACATCTTCCAATCTGAATCGAGCAGTTGTTATTAAATATGTCTCTTTAATTGTATCTAAAAACATTGAGAGTTTGAGACCATCCGATTATAAAAAATAAGAGGAGGGATCCCTTGACAATCCCTATTTTGACAATCTTGACAATCTAATATTTCAAAAATTTGTAAAAATTCATAAAAAATCTTAAAAGTAGAAAAAGATTTGTGGATGCATTACTTAACATGTAGATTGATAGTGTTTCAAATTTTAATCAATTTGAATATCGTTTGATGACTTATCAAAAATTTGTGTACTTTTTAACGGTTGTAATTTAACGGATCTTTGAAAAGCTATCAAATATCACTTAAATTGAATATAATCGAAAACATAATCAATCTCTAAGTTAAGAAATACTTCCGTAAACTTTTTTCTATTTTTGAGAATTTATATGAATTTTTACAAATTTTTGAAATATTAGATTGTCAAGATTGTCAAAATAGAGATTGTCAAGGGATCCCTCCTCAAAAAATAAACAGCCCATATTTCATTATATCCATAGCAGAATTAATCTATAAACAATAATGTGAAGAAAGAAAAGCCATTGGCAAATCTTTCCCAAGTTAAGGCCTTTGGGCCTGAAATGGTTCACTTCATATACACAAACAAGCTAGCTGCATTTTAATTTTCAAACCAGCCAGATATGATACCATATAAGAGAAGGTATGCAAATATAGCCTATCCTTCTCTTTTAGGCCCAAAATTAATGGGCCTTACTCAGACCAGAAAGCCAGAAACATGGCTAATGTTTCTCAAAAGTTCAAATTAAAGAACGTGAAATTCAGTAAGTCTCAGTTAAAAATACAGAAACAAAGAAATAAACAGAATTGGAAGAAAAGGAAATCTTACAGCAACTAAGTTGTCTAACTAAATTACATCCTGAGAAATCAGTCTCTAATTCTCTATACAACAACTTGACAGGAGACCCAAAAGTACACACAAAAGTTGGGTCTCTGTTTTACTTCACAAGCAGTCTTACATGAAGCTACTTTTGGTTTTGCCACCAGGCAGACATGCTATCTTGTGACCCGAACGTTGGCAATTCCTGCCAATATTAAAAAAGAAAAAGATTACATACATACATAAATTATTTCATGGTAAGTTAGAGTTATGATGCAGTGGAAAGTTTGAGAAAGGGAGAAAGGGTAAAAAAAAGAAAACAACTAAAGGTACTAGTCAGAACGGATACAGTCAATACAGTAAGGTTGCGCACGGCACCATACTAGTAGGCTTTAGAGCATCTCAATTTCTTTTTCCCCTTCTTCTATTAGTTTCTGTTATCTTTCCTGGGCATTTTTTATCTATTTTGTAGCCTTTGTTTTATATTTATTTAGTAATTATTCACTCTGGGTATATTATTGAAACTACAGGTTGGGAACATTTTCACCAGCAAGCACGCCCAGTTTTGATGACCGAACAGAAAGTACATGTTAAACTAGAAATAGATGAAATCAGACTACTGAAAGCTGTTGTCTTACAGAGATGTCACTAAGATCTGGAGGTGAGCTCATGATGTCCTCATACAAATCAAACTCCAAGAAAGACTCCAAGGGATCGAGCACCTCGTGACACAAGAAGGACCCTTCAGATTTCTCCACATCAGGTTCCTTAACGGCCTGAGGCTCATTTTCCAACCAAACAGAGCCTCCATCTTTAAGAGACACTGCAGGTGATGTTGGTTCTACTTGATGCTCTATATCCTGTTTTAATGAAACATGAGCATCATCACAACATTACCTGAACACTTCACTTCAGATATGTAGATGGCATATAGGTGTAACATCAATTAGACACTTCTATTTGATTGTGTCAGTTGTGACTAACACCGGTATTGATTGTGTCAGTACTTCCATCTGTTGTTTATGCTACTGCTTTTGCATATTCAATGGTAAGAATACATTCACAATGGTAAGAATTTTATTTAAAAGTAGATACCTGATCATCATTCTTCACATTGTCCACTGTTAGATCAACTTGGTTACTTCGGTTACAACGTGGTGGCTGGGGAACTTTCAGCATGGGTGTCTTGGGACACACAGTACCTGCGTGAATGGCTTTAATTCCATTCTTATCATCCACATACTCTAAATTAAACTGCTCCTTTTCTTTCCCTAGTTGATAAAAAATCTTTGAAACCACCATCTGACCATCCTTTTCTTCCTCTTCCATACCTAAATGGTATTGATGCATCACCCAATTGGCCTTATCAGGCTTGGACCCCCTTTGTTTGTTCTTGTACAAAACCATTATTTTCTTCCAGCCTTTCTGAATGCCATTTTCAATAATTGGTTTTGTCTTTCCAGTCTTGTGCCACCTAATTAAAAATGAAAATTGCTTTCAAAACAATAATACCAATATATTTAGTCATTAAGATTCTTTTTGGAAACCCATTATCAATAGTTGGCTTTGACTTCACAGTCCAAGTAACCTAGTAAAAATAGAATTTGCCTCACAAAATTACAATGTAGATTATCCAATTTTGTTGCTCTAGTAGCAATTATTAAGAGATGTTGGTAGATTAAGATTATGTAGGAGGAATAGAACATAGGTTATCTAGCAAGTAACTTCTATTACAGGCAAAGTAAAATTGTTAAGAACACAAACTGCCATCTGTTACCAAGTGTTTATAAGACTATAGACCAACTCACCTAACATGCTCAACAGAGATGCTATTGATGTCTCCAGTGTTGATTTTTCGACGCTTGCGGGGTCCTATGGCATATGCATTGGATATCTTATGAAAAAAATGAGCACAGTTTCCATCCTTTTTTATGCCTGACAACAAAGAAAAAGAATGATCGACAAAAAAAAAAATGAGCCAACTTTTACCTATGTTTTTATGTAAACATTGAAATGCATTCTTTAAGCAAAAAAAAAATAATAATAATAATCCTGCATCATTACCTGGGAGATCTTCAGGGTGCTTGTAGCAGATACCTTCCACTTCCATAATAGTTGGAATGAACTCATCGATTAGCATATGGGACTCTGAGATACCCACTTTACCTTCCAGGTGCTTTATCAGCTCTACATCGGATGGGTCAAACTTGCAACCAGCAGGGAAGCCTGGCCAATCGGTGTTAACCTGACATTAAGATATGATAAAGAAATTAATGATGCAATTGCTGACATCAACAAGGCTTAGATTGAGCCAACAGTTAATGACATTTGTGCAAGTATCTCTAAGAAGAGAATTTTAAGTAGTAGGAGAAGAAACGGCCATACAACAAAGTTTTGCAACTATCAAATCACACTGACATAATTTGGGTCTGATGGAATATGTATGTATTATTTCCCATATTTCAATCATCTGCATACTTTTAATCTTTTAGTATAGAATTCCCGTGTTCTCTTTTGTTTTGCTTCACCCAAAACATGATATTTTAACTAAATTGTAATGCAAGCCTTATTGACTATTGAGTCGTGCCTAGAATTCTGGAACCTTATGAACTTACTGGTACTAATAGTACAAAATAGAAAAATATTTGAATTATGTTAAACTGACAGAGAAATCTTACATCACTATTATCAATCACATAATTGCAGCTGGGACATTCTCTTTTTGCTTCTGCACTCAGTTCATTTATTTGTTTGCTTGAAGAATGGCCCGTTTCTTTTATTTTCTTAGCAATTCCCCTGCTAGTGATAAGCCATGATCTGCAGTAGGAGGGGAAGAAAGCCAAATTATTGCTAACAAATGCAAATTTGTATATTATGCGAATATGTGTTTACTATATTTGCAAGGAAATGTTTGAATTCACCCAAATAACTTTTTGAAGTACTATTGGAAATGCTGTAGGGAATATCCGCAATCAATGAACCAACTTCTACAATCTTAGCCCCTTCCCCATTTTGGCATTACTTCACCTGTTTCAAGCCCTTTGTAACAAACCCGTGTACTACCAATAAATTAACAGTATTTATGGTCGCTCTGCAAATTTTTGAGCTAAAAGATTGTAACACCATAAGTTTGGGGCTTTTGTGTGATGATGAAGCTATAATTTGTCAATAATAGATCAATGGAGGGAAACCATAACCGTCCAGAATTACGCTTGTGGAAACTTTTACATATACATACTGCACTATTAAATTTAAAACCTTCCTTGTGTGTACAGAATCCCAAAAAAAATGGAGACCAGAGGAAACTACATGCCAACCTGTATATATATACTGCACTATCATTTAAAGCTCCATTGTTTGAACAGAATCCCAAATTAATCGGAGACTAGACTACATAACATACCAGCCAATAAATCTCAATAACATAACTCATCAGTTTAAGATAGTAAACTATATATGACTTAATTCAAATTATGCCATTAGACATGAAATGTCTCATGCGAATTTCGACATATGGCAATTCCATTGAAGTTTGGTTAAACCCAAACACACAGCGTCGGTGCATAATTGATATCACCTAGCAGAATGAAGCCTCCACTCTTAAATTTTTACCCAAAAGTACTAAAAATCATTTATCCAAACAAAAAACAATTAATTAATTTCCACAGTAAGTCAGTAACCCACTTAATTTTCAGTGCAATGCAATGCACACACAAAAAAAAATAAATAAAATAAACTCCAAGTCCCCGACAATAAAACTGTGCAATAGACAACTCAATATCAGCAAAATAAAGCTCATTTCTCCTCCCAAATTCAAAACCCCCAAAATAGCACAAAACAAAGCAATGCATCATCAGATTCCTTTGCAAGAACAATCCGGTACCGAACCGAACCAGAACGAAGCTCTCCCAAATTTGCTAATCGAGCCAGATGTTACATTAACCCTAACTGTTACCCAACTAAGAATCCCCCATAGAGAAAAATCACCCACATTGCACCAAAATACCCAACCCAACAGTACAATCCAGTTTCCCCCAAACATATACACCACATTCCACAATCGATACCGCATAGATAGAATCATCAAGATCAGTAAGTTAACTACCTCGCCATTGGTCCGGAGCCGCGCGCTTGAGGCGATGATCGATCGCAATCGCAAAGCAGAGAAGAGAAGAGGAGAGAGGAGAGCTGCACCAGCACTCGCGAGTGTGAACTTGTAAGCGCTTATAACAAGCTAACTCATCAGTCATCGTTCCCTGCGATCCCATCCTCTGTTATTGCTCCAACATAACAGAGCCCTATCGTTTCAACCAGGGCCGTTGGATCTGAACGGACGGACAAGATATGTTTATTCTGATCGGTATGGAAGTTTCGTAATCGAATCTGGTCTGTTCGTTCTGATCGGACGGTTGTGAGGTGTTATTTTTTTTGGATTGAATTAGTGTTTGCGTGATTGCAGATGGTAACGGGGTCATTGCGAGTCTTTCGGGTCTCTTTGCCCTTCTCCACTTCACTAAGGAATCCATAGGCGGGAAATTTCGCTGGACAGAGGTCTTCCTCATCCTCTACAACACAGAGAGTTCCGTAGGTCTATCCTAACCACTAGATTATCATGATCTCTTTAAGATTCGCGTTCACACAAATCTTGAAGCAGATCCGGCGGAAGGTATGTCATAATATGAAACTACGGAGTAGCTGATCCGATGAGATCTGAAGCTGGGTTCGATGGGTCCCGTGTGGGTTCTTCGGGGACTATCGTCTCCAGTACAACTCCTCCGTTGTTAGAAGTATAACGAAACAGATTGTTTGGAAATGGAGAGGACACTTGGTAAAGGAAATGACTGGGGGATTTGTCGTATCTGGTCTCCCACTTTGCAGCAACCGAGATATGACAGCGAGCTTAAAACCCTCACCCTGTTGTTAACAAGCTTGTCTTTCTTGTTGCCCAAGACTATCGCCCAAACATTTTATAAAGGATATTTTATTATTTTATTTCCTGTGATTGATTTTACTTTTAGGATGGCGTCGTTGTTTGTGGATTGTGGGTGGGCGGGGCTCAGATTATTTCATTAGATTTTGTGAATCTTTTGATGTAACGATGAAATTGTAGATGTGTCAGAATATTTGTATACTCCATTCTAAATTCTAAATGTTAAAGGTTCAACATGGTCGTGTCCTGTAGGAACAGTTTTTTTTTTTTTTTTTTTTTTTTTTTGCGGTTACGTGTCATGCACTGTATAGCGTTGAGTTGTCGATCGATGACAGTTGTAAATTTGCACTGTATATTATATGGAGGACCCTTTAAATTACAGTAAATATATTTTAATCGTGTTGTACAAGTATTTTTCTTTACTATAATATCTCAGTTGCGCGGAGCGCAACACCTTTCTAGTTTATATACAAGTACCGTAATTGAGTTTCTTGTATTTTATTTTATTTGGATTTTGTGAATGTTCAAATGTAGGCCGTGTTCGGATGACGGGTATTTCCCATGGAATGATACCATTCTCACGGGAAAATAAAAATTCACTCTCACTGAATTTTGATTTTCCTCAAGAACAGTACATTTCCCACGTATTTTACTCGACGCTGAATAGGGTCGTAGTGATGAAGTTGTAGATGTCCGAACATTTGATTAATACTTCTTTCATATATATACAAGTACCGTAATTGAGTTTTTTGTATTTTATTTTATTTGGATTTTGTGAACCTTGAGATGTAATGATGAAGTTGTAGATGTCAGAACATTTGAATCAGGAGCGGAGCCAGACTCCAATGCAGGGGTGGTCCAACTTTTTCAATAGAACTAGTTTTGTAACTATTAATGAAGTTAGATATATTTTTGTAAAATTTTAGAGGTACATTTGTGTTAATATTTTTTAGGGTATGATCAATTTTGTAAATTTTTTAAAAAATTGAGTATACTTCTGTAATTTCTTCTAAACAATAGTCTATTTTTGTAAATTTTTAACAGTATATTTTTGAAATTTTTTTTCCAAGAGTGGGCCAGTGCCCACCAATGTAGTATGCTGCATCCGCCCCTTATTTGAATACTCCTTTGATATACAAGTACCGTAATTGAGTTTCTTGTATTTTATTTTATTTGGATTTTGTGAATCTTGACATGTAATGATGAAGTTGTAGATGTTAGAACATTTAGATACTCCTTTTATATACTGTTGAACTATGTTTTCACAACTTCTTAGTTTGTCTATTTTGCAAAATCACTTAACTGTGATTCTAACATGTCTTGTGAGATTGTCAATGTAGCGAATATATGTTGCAAGTTTAAAAGAGCCATGACATAGTGGATGAAAGCATGTGATATCATGTCCATGTTATGGAGCTTGTTTCAAGCTTTCCAACGAGCTTTGAATCAACGACGGTTCAATGAAGCATATGACGGTTCGAGGCGCCATAATTGCAATCAGAGAGTTCGGGCAAGATATTTGAAAAGGCGGTAAATCTGGAAGGCGCCAAATTTGGTACTGCAGCAACGGTCAGGAATTAAAGAGGAGATTTTCAAGATTGGAAGATATCAATCAATCATCATATGATGATTGATTTGGAATTCAAAGATTTGTCATATTATTTAAGGAGGTGATCTCTTCTCCAAGAAAGATTATTCCATTCACCTCTAAATCTAGCCGTTGGCTCCCTGTTCTTGCCGTGTCGCTGCCCTACTCTCACACATAGACTTGTTTACATTAGCTAAATATTTTACAAGTATTTTGTAAGAGATTTTGTTTTCTACTTTGTTTTTTTGTGATCCGTTGTGATCGCCGTGTTTATTTTGTTCTTCGTTCCTAGTCCTTCAATCTTGGTGTGTAAGGATGCTAGAGTATTGTAAGAACTTGTTGATCTAGTGTTCCGGCGCAACCCGCTTGGTGGTGGTTGCGAGTCTCGGAGAGTAGACAGAAAAGCCGAACTCCGTTAAATTGGTGTGTCTTCACTTCTTCTCTCTTTCTCTACTCTCTTTATTTATTTCGGTTTTTATTTGAGTAGAAATAATCTTGTGTGCCATCTTGTTTTTAAGTCGGTTGGTTTTTAAATTGCTTACTAAGAACATATTTAGACTTGGCCAACTTCATCAAATACAAGTACCGTAATTGAGTTTCTTGTATTTTATTTTATTTTGTATTAATTATCAATAAAAAAGCATGAAATAATTAAGTTTATTATTATTTTTTTATTAAATCCACTGATCTCATCAAGAAATAACAACATTTTGTTTCTGTAAAAGGTCTTGTTTATATCCCTTGATTTGTCGAATGAATATGCACGGATGGTTCATAATTAAATACAGAGACTGTTGGATAATGACATAATTACAGGAGTGATGGTTAATTAATTAGTAATTTGAATTGTTTGTATTAATTTGTGGAAGGCGTAAGTATGTTTACAATCTTCTCAACATATACTCTTACAACTTATATATGAGATATGTTATTATACACCATGGTGCAAAACACGTTTTTGCACCGCGATTAAATCTGTATTTCCAAAAGTTAAATAACTAAACCGTTTTGTCTAACACAATCTACATATTGAGATTATGCAAAGTACCAAATTTTACAATTTTTTGAGCATTTTAACTATTTTTTTTATATTCCAAATGACATTATTTTATTATTATTATTATTGGTCCATCTTTCAAAGATCTAAAAAAATAGCTAAAAAATTGTAAAATTTGGTATTCCATCATATTTTAATATGTAGAATGTGTTGGTTCGATTAGATTTGACATTTGAAGTTCGGTTTGTGAGATTTTGAAAACCGTGATGCAAAAACTCCATTTGCACAATGGTTAATTAATTCACTACACTTGTTAATTACACTTGTTTTGTTTAACAAATAAGTAGAGGTGGCAGAATCCCGGGTCGGGTCGGGTTAGGGTTCGGGTCGGGTCGGGTCGGGTCAGTTTGACCAACTAAAAATGTCGGGTCGGGTCGGGTTCGGGTCGGGTCGGGTTGGGTATCGGGTTGACGGCTGCCGGCATTTTTTTCGGGTCGGGTCGGGTTCGGGTCGGGTCGGGTCGGGTATCGGGTTGACGTCTGCCGACATTTTTTCGGGTCGGGTCGGGTTCGGGTCGGGTCGGGTCGGGCGGGTTTTCGGGTTTGGTCGTTTTTTTGTCGTTTTTGGTCAGATTTTGCACCTCTATTCCCGGGTCGGGTTGGGTCGGGTCGGGTCGGGTCGGGTTCGAGTCAGTCTGACTTTCCCTGGAACACGGGTCGGGTCGGGTTCGGGTCGGGTCGGGTCGGGTTCGGGTCAGTCTCACTTTCCCTGGAATTCGGGTCGGGTCGGGTTCGGGTCGGGTCGGGTCGGGTTCGGGTCAGTTTGACTTTCCCTGGAATTCGGGTCGGGTCGGGTTCGGGTCGGGTCGGGTCGGGCGGATTTTTCGGGTCGGGTCAAGATTTGCCACCTCTACAAATAAGTCAACTAGTCTTGTCAATTACTCAAAAAGGCACAAGCCAACCAGTGAAGTGAGTCCCATGGAAAGAGCATTGACTTGCACTTGTGTGATATTAAACACCAGACCAGGGAATCTTCTTCCGTCCCTTTCAAATTTCTCTTTGGTTAATTCTCCATCGCTTCATTAATTCTACATCATTGTATATATTAATTGCATATCCCGCTTTGATTTGATTTACCGCCGAAATGGTTCGGAACTTGTCCAAAGAACTTCGGACAAGGCCTGATCCCAAGTACTTCGTATCTTTTGTTAGTACGTATAATATATGCACATATTGCTGGCTGAAAATTGAAGGCTCAGCAGCTCAGCTCTCAGCTCTTTGGACTCATATTAATTCTTTATTCTAGAGCTGTAACTCGGGCTTCGCCCCGAGATATGATAACAAAAAATAATAAAACTTATAAAATAAAAATATTTATTTTAAAAAATTAAACATAATTTTAAAATTATCGATGTATATAATGATGACGATGAAATATGATAACAAAAAAAATAAAGCTTATAAAATAAAAATATTTATTTTAAAAAAATTAAACACAATTTTAAATTTCTTGATGTGAATAATGATGATGACGATGTATAATTTATAAACAATAACACATAAATGTTGGACCACTTTAAGGAATAAATTTTCTTTTAGACATATCATATCATCTTATTAAATGGGAGAGAGAATAAATATAAACCATTGGATCAAAGTAGATGAAGAGATTTAAACAAAATCAATGGTTAATAACATTGATGATGTGGCATAGTTGAGGTGCTTGGAGAGTTGCCCATCTTTCTAGTTTACTAGAGCTGTAACTCGAGCTTCGCCCCAAAATATGATAACAAAAAAAAAATAATAAAGCTTATAAAATAAAAATATTTGTTTAAAAAAATAAACATAATTTTAAAACTTTTTATGTGAATAATGATGATGATGTTGTATAATTTATAAATAATAGCACATAAATGTTTGACCACTTTGATGAATAAATTTTGTCTTAGATATATCATATCATCTTAATTGGGGAGAGAATAAATATAAACCATTAGATGAAAGTAGATGAAGAGATTTAAACAAAATCAATGGTTAATAATATTGATGATGTGGCATAGTTGAGGTGCTTGGAGAGTTACTCCTCTTTCTAGTTTATAGATTATAGATTAAGATCACAATAATTTTTTTTTTTTTCTTGAGTGTGAACTTAATTTGCTGATTCCTGTTATCCTGTATAGTGTTAATGTGTCGTTACACATATTTTTGCACCGCCAATTGAATGCATAAATGTGCACACAAAGGTTTAAACCACTGCTTGATGGGAGTTTTGTTTTCATTTTCAAATATGTAGTCACAAGTCAATTATAATGATTTTTAAAGAAAAATATTTTCTATTTCTTTTTTTTTTTTTTGAGAAAATGCCCACAGGCGTAAATATTTACTATCAGTGTGCCTTATTGAAAAGTATGATATCAGCGGCTATAGTAAAAATCTCTACTACCTCCGTTCATGAATAAATAAATTTTTAGGAAAAGCCAAATAAATTAGTGGAAAAATGAAATTACATAATAATTGTTCCAATTAAATAATATAGATAAAATGATAATCATAACATTGGAGAAACATAAAATTTGAAAAAGTGAATGCGACGTATGAGTTCTTAACAAATACAACCTCAGTACATGAATAAATAAATTTTTAGGATAAGTCAAATGAATTAGTGGAAAAATAAAATTACATAATAATTGTTCCAATTAAATAATATAGATAAATGGGTAATCATAACATTGGAGAAACAAGTGGATTCAAACAAGTGAATAGAAAAATAAATTCAAATCGGTAAAGTTCATTTAATTATGGACAAGCTCTAAAGGGTATAAATTCATTTAATTGTGGACGGAGGTAATACATTTTATAATTGACTAAAAATATTTTAGGAATAAATTATGTTTCTCTTGTTTTTATGGACTACTTATTCTCTATCTAAGGCATTCTACAGTCAAGCACGTAGGATATTATATATTGTCTCAAAATTCGTACATGCTCAGATCTGAAGCCAATCCAACAATTTACGTGTTTGGCTGCACAATAATTAAGGGGCAGGTGATATGAAAATATAAATCTTTCTGAGTAAGGCTATTGCATTTTGTAAAGCGCGGTGAGGTAGCGTGCTTTGGTCCGATATCTCAAAATCATAGTTCAAATGACTAATTTAAGTTGCTCAACGCAATCTTCATATTGAAGCCTTACATATTACCGAATTTTTCCATTTTTAGAATTTTCTAACTATTTTTTTGGATATTTGAAAGTTGTATGGAAAATGCACCAAAATTTGTACATAAAATGGTCATTTTTTTAAAATCCAAAAATATAGTTACAAAATTCTAAAAATGAAAAAAAAAAATCGGTAATCTACAATATTTCAATATGTAGATTGTGTTGAGCGACTTTAATTGACCATTTGAGCTATAGTTTTACGATAGCGGGCCGAAACGTACTACTTCGCTGCACTTTGCAAAGCGCAATAACCTCACTCAATCTTTCTTATGTATGTCGCCTTGCATCGCCAAATGGACTCCAATCAATCTATCTATCAAACCTTAGAAACAAGGCCTCACATGCATCTTTCGAAATTTCTTAAGTTCCCAAAGGCCATAGCCCACAAGCCCAGCCAAAACCAGTGATAGAGGCCTCATTCCAATGCATACGATCCATCCATGGCCCCAAACGCAGCCCAGAAGGCCCAAAAGGCCTAACAAGCCCAAATTAAATCCATTCAATTCAAAACCTCCCTTTGATGCTTCCTACTACTCAGTTTTCACCGGGCTGCCACCGAGCGGCGCAGAGATTTTTTTTTTTTTTTAAGTGGTTGGCAAAAGCCGACCAACAATTTTCATTAATAAAAAAAAGAGTTATTTACAAAATGGATAATTACATGAGCGGTGCAGAGATTATCCACCGGGCGTCACCTCATCATTTCGATCCAAGTTTTGTAATTCTTGAGATGTAATGATGAAGTTGTAGATGTTAAAACATTTGAATACGCCTTTTATATACAAGTATTGTAATTGAGTTTCTTGTATTTTA
Source organism: Cyperus esculentus (assembly GCA_030179965.1). Lineage (NCBI taxonomy): Eukaryota > Viridiplantae > Streptophyta > Magnoliopsida > Poales > Cyperaceae > Cyperus > Cyperus esculentus. The sequence goes on along the minus strand of JASGLE010000019.1, from coordinate 2,529,301 downwards.
TTTTATTTGGATTTTGTAAATCTTGAGATGTAATGGTGAAGTTGTAGATGTCAGAACATTTGAATACTCCTTTTATATACAAGTACTATAATTGAGTTTCTTGTATTTTATTTTATTTTGTATTATTTATTAACTAAAAAAGTATGAAAATATTAAGTTTCTTATTTTTTATGAAATCCACTCGCATCTAGAAATAACAACATTTTGTTTCTATAAAATAGCTTGCTTATATAATTTGCTTTTAATTTGTCTGATTAATATGCACGGATGGTTCATAAATACAGACTGTTGGCACACTTCTCTGATTACTGTTGGGATAATCACATGATTACAGATGGTTACAATAATAGTACACAAATTCTTAGAAAATATAAAATTTGGTTTAGAAGTAAAATTGTATATGAAGATCATAATGAACGGTTCAAGTTGATTGTTAATTTTTGGTAACTTGAGATATGAGCAAATAATATGAGACATCCCTACTCCTTTACTAAGTATGTAGTGTCCTGATCCTGCAACGATCGGGATTGAATACTTTTAGTTTGTCAACGGCTCAGATATGCTGATCTTTTTTCGGAGCTAATGTTATCCGTTGATATACTTTGTCCCGATACGGGAACGGACGAGATCGCTTCGCTCTCCAGCGTCCCAACTCCTGAAGCCTCTCATTACTCTATCCTCTTCTAACAAAACGCTCTCTTCCTCTCTCTTGTCCCCTCCTGCCTCTTCCTTGGCCGAGAAACCCTAGATCGATCATTCGCAATGGCTGTATGGTTCCAGATCGCAAGCCACACAGGGGGACAAATGCCAATGGTTGCAGAAACGGTACTCCAAACATTCCTTGCTTTTAAATCCACAGTTCATACACCAAACAGAAAACGATGGATGGTATTCTTTATGGTAACACTACATGCCATTTGGAAAGAACGTAACTGCAGGATTTTTAGAGGTAATTCAAAGACAGATAGCATAGTGGTTAGGGGAATTATTGAGGATGTGGGACTGTTCATTAATTTATATGGAGTGTAATGAGGTTGTAACTTGGACATTGACACGATGCCAGGATGTAACAGTTTTTTGCCGTTTAATATATTCTTGCCTTGGCAGCCTCTGCCAAGCATATAAAAAAAAAAAGAAACCCTAGATCGATCGGGACAAGCTCACACCAAAGCCATCTCCGTCTTCATCTGCTAGTCTACGACCGAGCGGCCCTTGCCTCCAGCCTCAACTCCCGCCTCGCACCAATAATTCCGATCCTCAAGTTCCCCTTGTTCCCGCTGGCACCGGGCCAATCCTGGCACCGCCTTGAGCCCGCACCAACTCTGTCCTTGGATGGAGAGAAGCCCTCTCCGTCGGCAGCCTGCCGCTTGCGTCTTCGCTTCAAGCACCCCAATTCAGTCGCTGCCCACATGCCTCCCTCTCTGTTAGGTGGTCCTCCTTCCTCTAACCTTTACTACATGCTCTCAGACAAGATCCTATATTCCTCAATGTATGATTTTGTCCTTCCTTTTCTCATTCAAATTGGCTGTTTGTTTAATTGTTACCTCCAAAATTCTCTGATTTTGAATAATATATCCGAAATCAACCTTTTTTTGGTGGGTATTGGTATCTTTTGCTTATATTTCAATTATATCATAGGAACTTAAAATAATCAACCTTTTTTTGGTGGGTCTTGTTAATTTTTGTTTATATCTCATAAATTATTCAGGAATGCCCCAACATACTGAGAACAAATGAAGATGCAGCCAAATCCAGTGAAGCTTGTTAATCTAAACTTCTCAAAATCATGCATCTCCTAAGGTCTTAGTCTCATACCTACATTATTTTTTCATGCCAATTATTCTGATATTTTTGCTCATCAATTTGATATTTACATTATATGAGAAAATGAATCAGTAATACAAAAGGCACCACATGTTTTCTAAATGTATATTGTTAGGATAAAACAAGATTATCTTTGTTTCAACTTTCAACTATCCTTTTCATATGTATTTCTGAATGTCGGGCCGTTGTGTAGCCTCTGTCGCGCGTCAAATGATCACTTCCGAGCGACTACCCCCGTTTTTGTTTGGTACCAGCCCCATTCTTCGATAGAGAATTTTTCTTTCCTGTACCAGCCGTGCGCACCAGCCACGTCCTCTCTTTCACCGTAATGTCCTCCATAACTCCTTTGTCAGCAGCCCCACAGTTGCTACCTTATAAGTTTGTAAGATGTTCTCTTCTGAATTGCCTGAAGATATTGGAGGTTATTGGTTTAATGCATATAAGTTTACTGGTTGAGTTTATTCTTTTTGTTTACTTCGTTTAATTCTCTTCCTTTTCTGTTCAGTCCCCCAGATTTCTATTTTCTTTTGTTTTTGTTGAGAGAAATATAATTTCAAAGATACCATGAAATGAATGTAATATTGATTGTGCAATTTAATTTGTAAATCGTAATAAAATCATGTTTGTCGAGGTTTAGCATTCTATTGCTTTATCTAGGTAAATATGAACATTATTGACATAATATTGATGTGCTTGCTTCTTTTTTTGTGCGCAGGCAAGTTGATGTGGCTAAGCATATGAAAGCTGGAGATATATAAACTAGCTAAAAGGAAAGTTTGAATGGATAATACAAGAGTATGCACATTTTTTTAGTTTCATTTATATTTTATCTGAATCAATTCTTGCTGGGAATAAAAATCTCAAATTTTGGTATATTTGCAATTCATGATACTGCAATATGTGGAATTTAATTATGAAGATCTTTATCATCAAAATGTCATACAACTGAAATAAGTTGCTACTTCTCCGGCATCTCTCTCCAATTGTTCCTTTTTGTCTGCTGGTACCTTTTCTTCTCCTTGGTTCATATTTTCTTTACCTTGATCTTTTTTTTTTTTTTTGAGATAAAGATAAGGGTCAACCCACTCAAATTTAAATGTCTATAAAAGACCTCCATTCAGGTTTCGAACCCACGACCTCCCACACGGAAAATGTTGCCGTTAGCCACTAGACCAAAGGCTGGTTCTTCTTTACCTTGATCTGTAATGGTCATTAACATTAAATTTCCATTTAAAATAGTTGCTCTATATTTTTTTTCAGGTTTTATTCAAGAGAAGTTAAGAGGTAAAATTGGAATCTGCCTCCATGGTAATTGTAATAATAAAACTTATAATTTAATTATTTATGTTCTTTTCTCCAAATTGAATTACTAGATTTTTTGTAAGGAAAAAAGGATTGGTAATATAAAAATAACATAATATATTCTTCCGTAGAATAAATTTAATGTTTTGTCAGTAAAACATTAGCTGAACTAGGTTGAAATATTGTACGGTTACAATATCTTTCCAATCTTCTATCAAAAAAAAAACAATATCTTTCCAATCAAGTAGTGACAATTGTTTAATGACCATAGGTAGCAATTTTGATGTTGTCCTTCTCTCAATTATTATTTGTTAATATGTTTTTTACATATATTTATTGAATTATACCTTTGGAAGTTCTGTTTGTTGGGTCAGAGACTCAGAGTGTTGCAAGATTATATCAATAATGTTCCACATTAACATAATATCTGCATCCACAAGTGCCTTTAGTCAGGACTTTAGTGATTTCTTCTGCCAGTTGCCATTAATGTAAGACACAAAAATATAAGAAAAATGATAAGGAAAAGATATGAGGAACGAAATTCTGACACAAAATTAACCACACTCAAGTGACTTAGCTAAGTGCTTACCTGATGCACAACAACATCAACAATTCCAAGCACATTCTGGATGGTCCCACATCGTCATAAATATATATATATATACTAATTGGTTGTACTCTGCAGGTAATCAAAATGAAATATAAAATAATAGTCCCCAAAATAAAATATATTAGGAGTTCCAATGTAATCAAGAATCTGACCTGGATGTATTTATATAGTCGGCCGTTACTAAGTTCATAATACCTGCAGAAAGGTCTTGAGAAATCACAAGTGAGAGATAATTATTATAAAATAAAACCAGAGAAACCTCCTTGCAAGTAGTACAAGGGTACATTAAAACTTGAGTAGATGATGATTCACATTTCCTGCTTGCTACTTGCAAAGTTGCAAGCCATATAATGCTATCAGAAGGTATTAAGGAAAATTATTCCAATTCCAAGTTTTCTAATTAATGTAAAACTTGAGAACCTGAAGAAGTTTTGGACTCTTCGAAGTCCAAAGTGTCGACCATGTGATGAGTTAACGTAACCATGTTACACACAGCCACATTCCACACAAGTCTTATTTAAACTCTACACACCGCCATAAAGGCATAAACAAGTTTACTAACAGCGGGCTTCACCTAATATCATAGAAAATCAGTACCACATTTTAAACACATCCATCAACTAATATGAGACCACACTATGCTACCTAGTCAACTAATTATAACCACAATCCAAACATAACAGGATATGACAGAGAATCAGTATACAATTTCAGGACTTTCATGGGCATATACAAAACTAATTACCTAACCAAAATGAAACCAGTTTCCTTACAAACTAACACAAAGCCATATCATACTATAACACAATTAAATCCAAAGCATATATTAAGAAATTGAAGCTACTCATTCTTTTCATATTCTGAAAAAAAAAATCAGAATTTTGGTCTCTATATGTACCCCACTAAGTGAACCTGTTTCTGGATATGTACTTTGTTCAATATTTTCATCTTGCTTACATTGTCAACATCTGATGAGATATGAGAATGTTCACCCATGTGCCAAATCTGATCATTCCAGAAGAAATAAGCAATATTAATTAGTACACGATAAGCAATGCTTTTTGCAGTTAAGAAGAATAAAGAAGGCAAACATAGTATCAAAGAAGAGAGGGCCTTCAATGCAGCAGCACAGAGATGGCAATCGTCTGCATCACCCTCCTGTTGTACAATTTGGCAAATTCCTGGAATCAAGCTTTCCAAATTGAACTGGCAGCTACTATTCCCCCTCCTTCAATTTCTTTTCTACAAATTCTCTATGCATGATATGTTAGTGATCTACCATTTAATTGAAGTTCTAGTTCCTTTATATACATCTTAATTATAACTAGAAGTTATAATTGACTATACATATATATATATATATATATAGAGTAAAACTACCGTGCTCTTAAGCTCACGGGGGCCTCCCGTGAGCTTAACTCTAAAAACGTATCAAACCATATCCAAATTTTAATTTATATGACTCAATAAATTCTTTATACCAAAATCTTATAGCATGCAAAATTTTTTCATTTTTGGGGATTTTTAAGTATTTATTTCAGACTTTTTAATAGCAACTATACAATATTAATAAAATAATCAATGTTTCATATGTAACTTTTAAAAAATCCGAAATAAATACTTTAAAATCTCTAAAAATGGAAAATTTTTGCATGCCACGTGATTTTGATATAGAGAATTTATTGAGCCATATAAATCAAAATTTGGATATAATATGATACATTTTTAGAGTTAAGCTCACGGGAGGCCCCCGTGAGCTTAAGAGCACAATAGTTTTTGGAGATAAGTAGGCAAAAAGCCTATAATTGACTATATACAACCTATGCAATTTAGTTATGAATGGTATAAAGATCACTTGTAAAAAATCTTGGTGCATAGCTTATTAAAATTGTTATCTAGCAATGAAAGATTCATTAAATATTCTAGTAGCAATTAGTTTCTAAGGCTGTCACAATTCAGTCCCTGATAAGGGCTTGTTTATAAACATGCAGTTAAATTCTAGTCCCTGTCAGGGACCCAGTTTCAATAAAATTTTATTTTCTTTTAGAAACAGGTCCTTGAAGGACCCAGTTTTCAGAAAAATTTATAGAAATGTCCCTAAAAAGTTTACAGAAATCCAGTTTCTTTATAAATATACCCCTGAAATTTGTCAGACCCAAAATTTTACTAATTAGTAGCAATTAGCACATCATCGGAGACCAAATAATGGCTTTACCAAACCGTATTGGGAAGAGGCAGCGACGGCAGCGGCAGCGGCAGGTTGAGAGGAGACATCTGCAGTGGCGCTACGGTAGGTTAGGGTTCAGACAGCAGCGGCCCGGGTTTTGGGGGCAGCAACAGCGGTTGGAGAGCGACGGTGGTGGCTGGAGCAGCGGCTTCAGGCGAGGGCCGCTCTGGTCCGGCGTGTGAGGAGAGGGCGGCGCAGGTTTTGGAGAGTGGCTGCGGCGGCAGTGCCTTTTCCGTTGTGTGAAGAGAGGGCGACGGTTGGGCGGAGCAGCGGTTGCTGCTGCTGTTGCAGCGACCTTGGGCAAGACTCTCCTGTCAAAACTCCCAGTCGAGAGCAGATCCTCATTTCCATCGATTGGGAGTTGTGACTGGGGAGGTGAGAATCGAAAGAGGAAGGAGGGAAAGAGGGGGAAATACATGAAAATGGGACCTAGTGTTTGACAGTGTAGATTAGTGGGCATGACATTCAAAAAAGGCCAAATTTTTGGTGTACCCATCGAAAGTTGCTTAATTGCCAATATCCTCATCAATACACTCTAATATCCAATTTCTCCATTAAACTTTGACCTTATTTCTATTATCCCTTTCATGTATAATTTCATTTACATTACTAGATATTTAATTCATACAAAGTTTCTAATGACCATTATGTCCCTTCTTTAAAATGGAGACGTCCCTTTAATTTCCACACATGAGTTAGAATGGAAGAGACATGCTCACCTTTGCTCTTCTTCATCCCGAGTTGTGCAGAATTATATTAGAGCTAAACTACGAAATTTAAGAAGAATGTTAATATCCTGTCATTGTTCCTTGATGGGTATGCATTACACCCACTCGAGTGACGCATCAAGCTTAATTTTGTTTTTCTGAAATAGGCACATGTGACATGCCACATCTTTGTTACTTTCATTTTTTTTTTTTTTTTTGATATATTGGCAGCGGCTGCAGGATCAGTACAAAAACATAATGTAAAAACGAAATAAACTAAATTAACAACTCTCTATGAACGTAAGTGCTGAACACCCACCAGCAATACTTGAGTTCTTCCCTAGTGCACATCTTGGTCTTGCCTGAAAGACAACACAATTAATCTCCAAAAAAGAAATTAAAACCGTAGTTTCCTCCGATTTTGATTATACACAGAAATCTAAAAAATTGCACAAGAAAAGAATTATAACTAAATTCTTAGAAAAGAAAGGAATTGCACAAGAAAAAATCATTGGTGGCCATCAAAAAGAATTGAGCTAGACTAGCTAATTTGATTGGAGTCTGACTTGCATTGAAAAGAATTGAGCTAGGCTGAATTCATTGTCTCTGACAGTTTCTATTCATTGTCTTCGACATACAGGCAAGAGACTAAATTTGCTTATAGACCCTAAAAAAATTCAAATCTCTCTAATTAATGTTCGGGGGAAAATTTGTATCATAGGTCAACCCTATATAATAAGTTCAAACTATCAGAGCATGTGAATTTTCTTTCCAATAATAATTAGCATAGTTCACATAAAAATCTCCGATATATTTTTTTTGAAGCAGAGAGCAATAATTTCATTAATAAAAAAGAAACTTTTACAAGCAGTATTTACATGAGGTGAAAAAGAAGAAGAAGAAAACAATAGATAAACTAAAACTAAAACAAGAACCGTGAATGAAGAAAACTAAAAATGAAAACTGTATGAAGATAGCTATACAAGATGAAGCCTAAAAGCAAAAAAAGAAAGGAAAAAACAAAATTGCGAGCCTTCAATGTTGATTGTGCAAAAAAAAAAAAAAAAAAAAAAATCTAGATACATCCTTCAAATCTAGATACACTTGATTAACAGAAAAATCTCCGATATTAAATATTAAAAATATCCATTCTAAGCATCCAAGGTGCTAAACATATTGAAATGACAGAAGTACATCAAAACATGCACAATACATCAAACACACGCACATAAAGATGTCCAATGTCGGATAGCATCAACACAAACTTATCACAAGACTCGGCCACGACTCGGTTGACTCGGCCACGACTCGACGGACTCTGTCACGACTCGACTATAACTCGGATGACTCGACCGATTTTACTGATTTTTAATCCGAAAATCACATAGTCTCAAGAATCGTTAAAAACTCGGTTCTCCTTCGTCCGAGTCCGAGACAACTCGGCCGAGTCGACTCGAACTCGGCCGAACTCGGCCGAGTTTGCAAGCCATGGCCAGAACAACACATTGGTTGCTAACAACTTTGTCTATTGACATAGTATACTCACAATTTAATTCTGCGTTCATTAAATTAACAATTCAAAAAACATGTGCCATGTGTGCCATTTGTATGCATATATCGCTCCTGACTGGGACAACTTTTCCATTTTTCCATCTATTTCAACGCTAACTTAGACTTAATAGAAAAATAACAAACACAAAAATATACTCGAAGTATCGCCAAGAATGTCATCCTCTTTTCTCCTTGATTTCAGTTTCTGCCAAGTTGATGCATCATTATTGATAGTAGGCGTATTTTCAATTTGATCAGAGCCATGGTTGTTAGGGTTTTCATCTTCAACCGCTGAGATAGCATTCGGATGGATTATAAATGAAGAGAAAGGATCTTCAGTTTCCGTTTTGATAGAGCGAAAGAGATGAGAGTTATTTTGGCGAGATAAGGTTTCTCAAAAAAATTTTGGACGAGAGGAATTCAGATCGAAGACATTCAACGGGAATATGAGAAATCACTCCATAATTCTTTTACATTCTAACTCCTGTATAGAAATTAAAGGGACCTCTCCATTTTTGAGAAGGGGCATAATGGTCATTAGAAGCTTTATATGAATTAAATATCTAGTGATGTAAATGAAATTATACATGAAGGAGATAATAGAAATAAGGTTAAAGTTTAATGGGGAAATTGGATATTAGAGTGTATTGATGAGGATATTGGCAATTAAGCAACTTTTGATGGGTACACCAAAAATTTAGCCTTCAAAAAATGACTTAACATCGGTCAGTTACAAAGAACCGCTATAAATGTTGAAGTTTTAACAATTGTCTTTCATTAAAGACCGTTGTTAACATTTATTTTACAGAGGTCCTTAAGTTAGCACCGTTGTTACCTATGTTTTACAGCGGTTCTCTACTAAAAACCGTTGTGAATATATACATTTCTACAGCAGTTTTGACTTAATGACCGCTGTAAAGCTATTTAGCTGCGATCTTTTACTGGATGACCTAAATGACCGCTGTAACATGGTTGTTAAATGCCCTTTTTCCTGTAGTATTCGGATAGTGAAAATATTGTTTGGCAAATGTCAATTGGATTAGCTATATAAATTGGAGTGCTAGTCTATTATTCGATCTCTACCCCCGAATAGCGGAATAGCCTATTCAAGGTACTATTCAAATACACTATATTGTGTTTGGCAACCGGATTAGCTAAATATATTGCTATTCTATGTGAAACGGGGTGCCAAACAGACCACTTGAGAATGGAAGAAAGTTAGATTGTACATAAATCAATGACATTAATTAAAAATATCATTTTAATTCATCTTGTGTTCTTCTTTACCTTGTTTCATGTTTAGTTGTCTATTAATTACGAAGAACCGAGCCTTAAGTGGGCAAAAGCATTATATATGTATCGCCCAAAGAGAGAGGACATAATACCCAGCTTTATGCTTCACTAATATGATTAATAAATTATAAAAATAACAATTAAGTAATAACATGCTTTTTGTTTATTTTCTTCAATAGGCTAGAAGAGAAGATATCAAATGTCAGCGTGGAGAGAAATGAATTTTTGCATCAAAAAACCATGTATAGGAATTAATAAATGACATGTTGTATACCAGAGTTGTAACTTTCAACAAAGAGTTAGCTTCACAATAGAATTGATGTTTCAATACAGGAATAGGATATACTTATCTACATATCACAAACTTGGAACTTTCCAAAGATCTGGAATATATGGGTTGTTGTTAAAATTCTATTTGTTGTTCATTTTGGGTGTGATATATTGGTTTTTAAATTGAGCAGCTACCAGGATTAGCTAGATTGATACCGATCCATAAGTATCAAGCTAGGTTTTAGTATTTTTTTTTTCTCTATAGAAGTAGCAGCTAGCATTTCTTGGAGCGTCTTCTCAAGTGTTTCTTATGATCAATCGGGATCGATCAACCGGATCGGGATCCGTGGAAGTTGGTAAAGTACTTTGAGAAACACCGAAAAACTTTGAGATCCGTGAAAGTTGGTAAAGTACTTTGAGATCGGTGCGATAACCGATCCCGACCATCTGATCTGAAAAGCAGGCCCTGCTTTTCTTCTCAGAAAAGCAGCGGATTTTTATCCCCGATTAGGGGGCATATAGGGTTGGAGGGTTATTTTTGTAAATTTGTTTGATCGGAGGTATATTTTTGTAAAAATGTTTAAGATACATTTGAATAAATATTTTTTAAGGTAGAGTCATTTTTATAAAATATCTTTGAAAATGGACTATAAATTTTTTTTAAAAAAAAATATTTTTGTAAATATTTTATCAGCGCATCACATAGGTCATGAAGACTTAAATACTCCAACGGAGAAAAAGAGCGCTATATATATAGGCTGATTTAGGATTATCGTCAGCAGCAAGAAAACACATATGTCATGAAGACTCAAGATCCACAAAATCTAATGAAATAAATAACTTGATCCCCGGTCAAGATCCACAAAATCTAATGAAATAAATAACTTGATCCCCGGTCAAGATCCACAAAATCTAATGAAGTAAATAACTTGATCCCAGTCCTTCGACTCATGCCTTGCCCCCTCCATTTTGAGCCAAGCTGTTTCGTTGTACTTCTAAGAGTATCTCCAAGAGACTCTTTAAAAATTGATCTCAATATATCTATATTGGGTATCATCCTAAATTTTTTTAGAGCAAATTTAACCTCAATCTCCAACAGATTCCCAAAATATGAATCCCAATACATTTAAACTAGGTCAAAATATGGATCCCAATACATTTGAACGGTCTGGATTTGGCTCTGGTTTTGGGAAGTAGGATTGGGAGTGCCAAAAATAGGGATAGTTGTTTGGGTATCTCTTGAAGACGGTTTTCTCTCCTTAATTCTCAATTTTTTGTTTTAGGAGTGTTTTCAGAAGTCTATTGGAGATGCTTTAAGTTCTAAACAAGGGGAGAGTTGTAGTACTGGAGACGAATCCAGCTAGCTTATTCATATATATCCTATCAGATCAGCTAGCTACTTCGTAGTTTGATATTATGCAGCATACCCTTCTGTCGTCACACGACTCCTGCATGCCCTCTGCTTCAAAAAAATAATGCAACTTGAAACGGTGCAACTTAGAAAAGCAGCCGATACCGATCCCTCACGTTATATATTATATAAAGATTGAAGCAGGTTTTCTACAGTGAAAACTACAGTGAGTGGGTTAATCTCAGACGTCCATCAAGTCTCCAACTCAGATCCGGACCATCCAGACTTTGAGAGTTACTGTATATTACTGTAGATCTACAGTAAGTTCATATGAACCGTTGATCTAGTATATGGTTTAATCTTGACCGCCCATCTTGAATTCCAGAAAATTCACTTCTCCTCTCCTCTCTGTCTCTTTGTCTCCAGAGAGTTCGATCGCAAGATCGAGTGAAGAGTGAGCAGACTGCGATCGCAGGGTTGTCTCCTTTCCGATCAGGCCGCCGACGCCACCAGAGCTTGTCACCTGGCCGATCAAGCCGACGCCGCCCGAGTTTCCTTCTCCTTGTCAGGTTCGACGCCGCAGCCATCGCTCGCCTCCGACGCCGCAAACATCGCCCGCCTCCGACGCCGCAGCCATCGCCCGCCACCCATTAGTCTCGCCTTTCAATCGCCCCACAGCCGTCCCTCCCGGGGCTCTCACTCTCTGTCTACCACCACCGATGCAGATACAAAAACCCTAGCTCGAGTGCGAGCCTGCCCTGGTCCAGCTCCAACCCCCGCCTGCCACCCCTCCCACCGGCACCAACGAGAAGAAACCGTGGCGGCTCCGAATTAGAAGTTCGAAACGGCCTGCGTCGCCGTTGGATGAGGGGGGCAATGTGGAGACGCCGCTGTCTGAGCGCACGGATGATCAGAAGTCGACTCAGAGGAGGAGAACGAACCTTAATCCGCCGACTTCGCCGCCGTCAGGTAGTTGCATTATTTGTGTGATGGTTAGAGGGGATTTGAGTGAATTCTTGCAGATCAATGGGTATAGAGTTAAAGATAGTGTAGAATTCTCCCATGGTTCTCTTCTCTATCTCTATGAGCTGTGCTCCTCTTTGTCGACTCAGCTTCTCCTTCCTCTCTCACACAAGTCTCTTTCATTTGCTCTGTTAAGTTGGATAGCGACTGTACTCTTCTCTTGTCCGTCTCTTAATTTTGCTCCTGACTTCTCAGCTGGCAGTGGGGTGGCGTCTCTTCCACTCTCAAGTTCAACGGACAATGGCCTCCCTTCATTCAAAAATACTGTATTGTAAGTGTTGTTGTGGCCGAAACTACTAAAATTAACTAGCAATGTCTAATTTAACCCTCAATTGGTTGTGTGCAATGTTATCAAGTATCAAGTCCTACATAAACTTTATAGGATTAAAAATGATGACACACTAATTCAGCAGAAGGGCATCGAATCCCTTTCCGATTATGAACTCGAGCAAGCATGTACATACCGTGGCAATCTTGGTTTGTTCTCGAAAAAGCATATGCACCTTAAGGTTTGTCTCGCTTCAGTAACTTTTATATACAGCCTAATGAGTTTTGCCTTTTGGACCATGCATTATATTTCATTCAGCTCAGGGATTGGTTAGATTTGTCTCTAAATCATGCTATGCCAATATCTCTGCTTGTACTTTTGAGGTGTGGAATTTCGATGGAACCTTCAGTTTTAATTATTATTTTTTTTTTCAGATTGTTCCCATTTGCTATGTATTGTTATATAAAGATTAATATGCACATTTAATTAGGCCATTTGTTGTTTCTGACAAGGTGAGGTCTGTGGAGGCTCTAAGAGGTGCATTTTCTTCTCTACCTGACTCAGTGATCAGTACACTTGGTACCAGCATGCCTTCTTTTTCTGAAAGGAGAAGGAAATTGGAGTTCCTTGAAATGTAGGAAGAATGTATTAAGGTCTGCAATTCCTATAAATTTTGTCTTGGAGAAAGCAATCCCGTAGATAGACATAAATAAACATTATCTGATGCATGGTTCAAATTTAGTTACATGTTTTCATTCAGAAGGATAATTGGTAATCAGTAAAATATGTGACAATGTATTCTTGAGGTAAGTAGACTTTTCAAAACAACAGGAAAGCACGCCCAGGGCTCGAAATTAGGAACTTGACTTTTTAAGTGATATTTGTGAAGGCCCTTGTACTATAGATTTTATTTATCTTGTAATTCTTGATTCTCTCATTTTACAGGAGGAAGAGAGGAAAAGGGCATTAGCGGCTCAAAAGGCCGAGGAACATATGATATGTAAAATGAAACAAGAACAGGAGTTTTGTAAAATTAGCCATGCACTTCTCTAGGCTTCGGCATCAGTAATAACAAAATCTCAGTAGTTCCTATTTATGCTATGTTTACGTTTCGTAAAATCATGTAATAATTGAAAAATTGCAAATTAATATATGTTATTGTACTTCTTCTGCAGTCTGTTAGCCAAGAGCGGGAGGAATTGCTCAGTTTGTTTAATAGAGGTATGTCTCCACAGATTCTGGTATGGCCAATTAATGTTCAGTGTACATTACCAGCATACATCCTGGAGCCGTGGACATCTTCGTCTTGGAGCTTCTTTTCAACTTGCTTCAGCAATGATAAAGCGAATTCATTTATACCTGGAAAGGATGAAGGATTTTTTTAAATCTTTTTAAGCGAAAAGCTCACTGTTCATAGTATAATAAAGCAAAATGTGAAGACATAAACATGCTCAATATAGTAGGAGGAATATATAGAAAAGGTATGCTCTGGCAAATTGTAAATCAACACTCTATTCGAGAGTTAAAATTGGATGGATCCATCCAGCAGGAGTGATTGAAGGATCTCACTTAGTTGAATAAGTGATTACCTTGAGAATTCTTTATCTTGGAGAAAAGTCATATGTATCAGTGTAATTTTTTTATCAATAATTAATTGTGAACGCTTATCTTCTAATTGCATATTGTTACACATTACATGTGGGCGACCTTATTGTCAATTTTTTGAAGTTAACCATTGTATGGTATAGGGAATCAGTTTATTGATAATAGACATAGTTGATATTTTTCTCATTTCAATAGAGAATATGCTTGAGACAAAATGTATTACATCATTGCAATGTTTGCTGATCCATTGTAAAATTTTAAATAAGTAATTACATAAAGTCTAAAATGCGGGCTGTTTCATAATGATGATAATAAGTTAATTAATCGTAATTATTACCTTACATAATTAAAGTAGTAAATCATCAGATGTGCTCGGGCGGGGCACGAGCCAAATTACCTTACATAATTAAAGTAGTAAATCATCAGATGTGCTCGGGCGGAGCACGAGCCAACCCCTAGTTCATATGTAATTAATGAACTAATGATAACATGCATGTGGAATGGAGACAACTGATGACGGTCACCATCTTTTCTCTTATGGAAAGAAAGATGCAACAGGTTATTTATTTAGAGGTGATATCAAGAGGTCAGAGACAGCAACAGGTTTTTTTTTTGAAAATCTTAATAACATATAGGCGGCCACATTGGATGCACCTACCAGAGCAGCACCAGACTTTCATTTTGTTTAGGTTCTACTTCTAGGCCGATTCCGCTGTTATTCTAACCGAGGATAACAGGATCCTACTTGTCTGCTCGGCACCATCGGATCACACTGAACGGTTCATATTCAGTGCAAAAGTTCGGTTTTTAAAGTTAAAAAGAGTTTTCCCAAACAGATCTCATCCGTCTATTTTAATCTGACGGTGCCGAGCGGACAAGCAAGGTCCTGTTATCCTCAGTTAGGATAACAGCGGAATCGGACGCCTACTTCTAGTACCATTATATTAGCTCATCTCAGTATATAGTTGGTTTACTAGCTTAATTAGCACCTTTTCATTTTCATTTTCCTTTTCCTTTCTATTTTCTTCTTTATTTCTTTGTAAATAATCATGTACAGTTTTTGTTTGTTTAATGAAAAATATAGAGGGCAATCGCCCTCTACTTAAAAAAAATAAAAATAAAACTCTGGTCAGAGACATAACAAAAGAAAGGTTTACAAGGCTTCAAATTTGATCTCTTTCTTTTCTTTTCTTTTTTCTTTTCTTTTCCTTCTTTATTCTTGTAAAATCACACCTCTTACATTTACTGGTATTTGTTTTGGAACCGATTTAGACTACTGTTGGTAGTCAAACCATGTATTTAATATTTTTCACATCATTAAAATTTTGGGGGCTTGACTCCCATCTATTTTTTTTGAAAATTCAATTACAGTAAGACTAGTATTCAAATTAAGTCAAAAAAAGAAAAAAAAAAAGACTAGTATTCAAATATTCTGACACATCTACAACTTCATCCGTACAACCGAAGATTCACAAAATCTAATGAAATAATTTGATCCCGGCCACAATCCATGCACATAAAAACAACGCCATCCTGAAAGTACTATCAATCACAGGAAATAAAATATCCTCAAAAATGTTTTGGTGATAGTCGTGGCCTCGTGGGCAACAAGAAAGACAAGCTGATCAGTTAACAGGGTGAGGGTCTTAAGCTCGCTGTCAATTTTTTTTTTTTTTTTTTTTTTGATAATCTTGACAGACAAGTTGATTATATTAATTAAGAAGTTAAATACATCGTACATCCCATTCAGCATATCCTTAATATATTAATAGGGGTGTCAATGGAAGAACGTTTTCCGTTGTTCCGTTCCGTTTCGTTATAACGGAACGGATTTTGGTTTCCGTCTATTATAACGGAACGGAAACGGAACAACATATTTCCGTGAACGTTTGACACCCCTAATATATAGAATTCAATTCCGCTGTTATCCCTCCCCCGGATAACAGGGTCCTGCTTTTCCGATCGGCACCGTCAGATTAAATTGGACGGATAAGATCTGTTCGACAAAACTCTTTTTTACTTAAAAACCGAACTTTGCATTGAATCTGAACTGTTCGGCGTTGATCTGAAGGTCACCGTCAGGATAACAGAGTCCTGTTATCGCCGAAGAATAATAGCAGAATCAGTCGCTAATATATATACACCCCAACATATCCTAGGCACATTCCAAAGTCATCTAAACCTATCTAACTTCCTAACAAAATATAAAGAGGAGAGATCCCATGACAATGCTAACTTTGACAATCTCAACAATATAACATTTTAAAAATTTATAAAAATTCATAAAAATCTTAAAATTGAAAAAAGACTTATGGATGTATTAGTTAACTTGTAGATCAATAGTATTCCAAATTTCAATCAATTTGAACATCGTTTGATGGCTTATCAAAATTTTGTATATTTTTTAATGGTTGTAATTTAACGGATCTTTAAATGCTATCAAAATATAACTTAAATTGAATATAATTGGAAACATAATCAATCTACAAGTCAAGAAATAATTCCGTGAACTCTTTTCTATTTTTGAGAATTTATATAATTTTTTACAAATTTTTAAAATATCTAATTATCAAAATTGTGAAGTTATGGATTTTCAATGGATGCCTCCTCAAATATAAAACAGTTCACTC
This sequence comes from Cyperus esculentus, assembly GCA_030179965.1. Classification (NCBI taxonomy): domain Eukaryota; kingdom Viridiplantae; phylum Streptophyta; class Magnoliopsida; order Poales; family Cyperaceae; genus Cyperus; species Cyperus esculentus. Next base: position 2,512,640 of record JASGLE010000019.1, on the reverse strand, counting down.
GCTGTCTCCACATCCTGAACTGTTAACTCAGCTCGCTGCAGTCAATGTCATATCGATCTCGGATGCTGCAGAGTGGGACTGTGGGAGGGAGACCAGACAGAAATCATTCCATCCAAACTGTCCTTAATTTCCATTTTTGAGCCCAGCGCTTTTGTTGTACAGTTGTACTTCTACTGTTCTACACAACGGAGGAGCCCAGACGAGACCCATCGAATCCAGAATTGAGATCCTCTATGTTAACTCAAAAATTGAGTTTGTCCGTACAATGATTTTATAAAGAGTCTTGTAAATTTTAAACACTGACCATCTTGACCAAGATTTGAAATCTACGACCCAGATCTGTCAAAAGTTAAACTCAAATTTTGAGTTAACTTAGAAGATAACTACTCTCGAACCCAGCTTCAGATCACCTACTATGCAGTTGCACAATACCTACTCCCGGCCCAGATTTGCTTAATGATTCGTGCGAACTCTATCTTGATGAGACCCTGTGGTAATCTAATGGTTAGGATAGACCTACAGAACTCGCTGCGTTGTAGAGGATGAGGAAGCCTGAAGCTCTCCAGCGAAATCATGCACACACTCATTCGATGCAAAAAAATTACAGGCATCACAGCCGTCCGATCAAAACGAACAGATCAGATTCGCTTAAAGAACTTCCATACCGATCAGAATAAACATATCTCGTCCGTCCGTCTAGATCCAACGGCGCCGAGTAAAACGATAGGACTCTGTTATGTTACAACAATAACAGCGGATGGGCTCGCAGGGGATGATGAGTTAGCTTGTTATAAATAAATTCGCACTCGCGAGACTGAGCGAGCGAACTGGTACAGCTCTCTTCTTCTCTGCTCTCCTCAGCTCGCGGCTCCGGAGCAATGGCAAGGTAGTTAAGTTACTGATCTTGATGTTTGGCGGAAGCTGGATTTTACTGTTGCCTGTTGGGTTTGTCGCTGATTAGGGTTTTTTGGGTGCAATGTGGGTGATTTCTCTCTATCGGGGATACTTAGTTGGGTACAGTACGTTAGGGTTGTAACTTGTAACATCTGACTCGATTAATTAACAAATTTAAGAGCTAGAGAGAATTCGTTTTGGTTTGGTTTGCTACCGGATTGTTCTTGCGCGGGAAACTGGTAAACGAGGTATTGCATTGCTTTGTGCTATTTTGGGGGTTTTGAATTTGGGAGGAGAAATGAACTTCGTTTTGCTGATATTGAGTTGTCTATTGCGAGTCCGGCTACGGTGCTTTTGTAAGTATTTCAGACTGAAACGCTTATGGTCCGAATTCGAAAATCCGTCGTCTGAAATTTTAATCCAGATAGCTCATAATAATCTTGACATAATTAACTTGTAGAATCCCAAAATTTTTCATTTGTAGAATATTTTAGCTATTTTTAATGATTTTCTAAAATTGGCATACAAAATTGATTTATTTTTAATTATTTTAAGAGCCATACTTCAAAAAATCATTAAAAATAGTAATAAAATTCCTAAAATGGTAAAAATTGGTATCACCCAACTTAATTATGTCAAGATTATTATGAGTTATTTGGATTGAAGTTTCTTCGGATGACATTTTTTCGAATTTGGACCGTAAGCGTTTCGGTCCGAAATGCTTACGGTAGCACCGTAGCCGGACTCGGGGTTTATCTCTTTTTTTTTTTTTTTTCTTTTCTTTCTTTTAATTTTTAAGTTTTAAGTATTGCATTGTAACTGAATATAGCGGCGTTTGTGGTCATTATGTGGAAACTTCTGGTGGAATTTGCATTTACTCTGAAAATTATTAATTGTGTTAGTGTGGAAATTATTATTGGTTTGTACTTTTGTGTTTGGACAGATGATTTTTAGTACTTTTGGGTAAAATTTAAGAGTAGAGGCTTCATTCTGCCATGTAATATCAATTATGCACCGACGCTATATGTTTGGGTTTAACTAATTAACCTTCAATGGAATTGCCATATCTCGACTGTCGCATGAGGCATGTCATGTCGAATGGCATAATTTGAATTAAGTCATAGTTTCCCATCTTAAACTGATGAGTTATGTTTGTTAGAGTAAATCGGTGAGAACACGGCCGGCCTCCCCGGCAACCTTGGGTTTCAAAGAGGAGAGAGCAAGAAAAAAGTGGCTGGAGTTGAGTTAGTGATTAAGAAGGTGGAGTTAATGGTTTGACTTGTATAATTTTGAGAGCTTTATATCATGGACCCTTTTTTGTAGTTTGGGTACTTAAATGTTTGTTGCGTCCTCAATTTCGGTTTTGAATGAATAGTGTTTGATGCTGTTGGATGCTTCCCACTTGACATAGTTTTTGTTGGGTGGTTGATGGTACCTTGTTGTCCCTGTGTTTAGGATTTAGATGCTCCATGTAATTTTGAGATTTGGATTGGTGTCGTTGTTGTTCCGGATTTGGGATTTGGAGTTTGTGCCACCTATTAGGTTTATGTGATGCGGGTTTGCATCTTGAGACTATGTTGTTGTCACTTTCGGAGGTTGAGCAATTTGGATTATAACCTGTTTGCTCACCGTTAGCTTTGAGGGCACCGAGTTCGAGTTTGTGGCAATCGTTTGAGGCTATGGAGATGTTCGTCCTCGTGCTTGAGTCTCGCTTAGATTGCATGAATGTACTTTGGTGTGGCCTTTTTTTGGTGCTTGGTCTAGTAAAGGTTGCTCAATGTTTGGAGTTGTTTGTGGTGGCTCAATCTTTGAGTCCATTATGTTTGGTTCTAGCCTTGCGCTAGTTTGGTTGCTAGTTTCTGCTAGTTGTATCTTTATGTTTATCGTAGTTTATTTAGGTTAGCTTATGTTTAGTTTGTTTTTGGTACAATTCGGTGTAAGGTGAAAATCGTTAGATATAGACCGAATTGTATTTTGGGTTTTCGGGCCTTGAATCTTTGGAACTCTTTGTATTTGTAATATGTACTATGGAAACTATGAGAGAGAATTCATTTTAGTGGGAACGTAGCCTCTTTCTTCTTGCTCTCCCCTCTTTAAAAACCCTGGGTTGTCGGGGAGGCCGGCCTCCCCGACCGTGTTCTCACCGATTTACTCTAACAATGTTATTGAGATTTATTGGCTGGTATGCAGTCTAATCTTCAATTAATTTGGGATCCTGTTCAAACAATGAAACTTTAATTGATAGTGATTAGTGCAGTATGTATATATATACAGGTTTCAAGGCCTCCCTGCTGGTTGCAAGTTTGACCCATCTGATGTAGAGCTGATAAAGCACCTGGAAGGTCAAGTGGGTATCTCAGAGCCCCATATGCTCATCGATGAGTTCATTCCAACTATCAAGGAAGTGGAAGGTATCTGCTACACGCACCCTGAAAATCTCCCAGGTAGTGATGCAGGATTATTTATTTATTTATTTGCTTAAAGAATGCATTTCACTGTTTACATAATAACGTAGGTAAAAGTTGGCTCATATCTTTCTGTCGTGTATTCTTTTTCTTTGTTGTCAGGCATAAAAAAGGATGGAAACTGTGCTCATTTTTTTCATAAGATATCCAATGCATATGCCATAGGACCCCGCAAGCGTCGAAAAATCAACACTGGGGACATCAATAGCAGCTCTGTTGGGTGAGTTGGTCTATAGCCTTATAAACTCTTGGTAACAGATGGCAGTTTGATACTTGGCAGCCGCTGTCAAGTTTCAAAAACAGATGGCAGTTTGTGTTCTTAACAATTTTTACTTTGCCTGTAATAGAAGTTACTTGCTATATAAACCTATGTTCTATTCCTCCTACACAATCTTAATCTACCAACATCTCTTAAGAATCGCTACCAGAGCAAAGAAAATTGGATAATTTACATGAGTAAAACTACTGTGTTTTTAAGCTCACCAAAAACGTATTAAATCATATCCAAAATTTTTATTTATATCCAAATTAAATCATATCCAAATTTTAATTTTTATGGCTCAATAAATTCTTTATATCAAAATCATGTGGCATGCAAAATTTTTTTATTTTTACAGATTTTTAAGTATTTAATTCGGATTTTGTAAAAGCTACATATGAAACATTGATTATTTTATTATTATTGTATAGTTGTTATTAAAAAGTCTGAAATAAATACTTAAAAATCTCCAAAAATAAAATTTTTTTGCATGCTATAAGATTTTGATATAAGAAATTTATTGAGCCATATGAAAATCAAAATTTGGATGTGATTTAATATATTTTCGGTGTTAAGCTCACGGAGGTTCCGTGAGCTTAAGAATATAGTAGTTTTACTCTAGTTTACGTTGTAATTTTGTAAGGCAGACTCTATTTTTTACTAGGTTACATGGCCTGTGAAGTCGAAGCTAACTATTGATATTGGGTTTCCAAAAAAAAATCTTAATGATTAAATATATGGGTATTATTGTTTTGAAAGCAATTTTCATTTTTTATTAGTTGGCACAAGACTGGAAAGACGAAACCAATTATTGAAAATGGCATTCAGATAGGCTCGAAGAAAATAATGGTTTTGTACAAGAACACAAAAGGCGGTTCCAAGCGTGATAAAGCCAATTGGGTGATGCACCAGTACCATAATGGTACTGAACGTGAAGAAAAAGATGGCCAAATTGTGGTCTCGAAGATATTGTATCAATTAAGGAAAAAAAGGAGCCACTCTAATTTAGAGTATGCGGATGATAAGAATGGAGTTCAGGTATGTACTTTTATATCTTATTGAGATTAGATTTTTTGACATGAAAGTTCTATCTTTCCTAAAAAATAAACCTTAGCCGTTGATTGTTTACTTAGATTGATTACCACTGTTGATGCACGTTAATGTCCCGACAGTCCCTCGGCAGCCCCTCGCACCCGGAGGCTGCCGGGGGGTGCATGGGGGCTGTCGGGGGGACGCGGGGGCTGCTGGGGGTGGACATTGTGCGCAATTTGGTCATTTAAAAATTTTAATGGCAAAAATGTAATGTTCTAAAGTTTGTAGTGGTAAATTTGCAATTTCTAAGTTTGGAGTAGCAAAATTACAAATGGAGGGTTTTGAAGTGGCAAATATGCAAATTCCCCTAAATTTTAATGGGCCGGGACATTAATGTACATCAACGATAATGATCAATTTAAGGAAACAATCAACGGCTGATGTTCTTTATTTGAGGATGATAAAATTTTTATATCAAACCATCAACCGATTGAAGTACCGACACAATCACACAATCAATACCGGTGTTAGTCACAACTGACACAATCAAATAGAAGTGTTCGATTGATGTTACACTATATGCCATCTATATAATCTAAAGTAGTAAAGTGTTTCCTCAAAAAAAAAAAATAATAATAAAGTAGTAAAGTGTTCAAGTGATGTTATGATGCTGATGTTTCATTAAAACAGGATATAGATGGAGGAGGCTCTGTTTGCTTGGAGAATGAGCCTCAGGCTGAGGCTGTTAAGGTAACTGATCATGTGGAGAGATCTGAACGGTCCTTGTGTCATGAGGTGCTCGATCCCTTGGAGCCTTTTTTGGATTTTGATTTGGATGAGGAGATAAAAAAATATTATGATGACTTCGTGGGCTCACTTCTTAATGACATCCCTGTAAGACAACAGCTTTCAGTTTTCTGTTTTCATCTATTTCTGCTTGAGGGATGCTAACTGTCCCCTACAAAAAATCTCCCTTAAATGTCCTCCGCGCGCATACTCTCGTCCACATCAACTATGAACACCGAAGACCATTGGATATGAACACCCGCCAATAAGCAGTATGAACATCCGAGCGCGCTCCGATTTTTATCACGTGCTGAAATTGAATTAAGCACGTGCTTAATTTATTTTTGCACGTGGAAAATATGCCAACTCCCGTCCACGTCAATTATGAACACCAAAGACCATTTGATATGTACACCTGCGAATAAGCAGTATGAACACCCGCGCGCGCGCTCCGATTTTCATCACGTGCTGAAATTGAATTAAGCACGTGCTTAATTTATTTTTGCACATGGAAAATATGTCAAAAAAAATTTTCTCCCAATTTGCATTGTTCATAGAGCTCTCAGAGAGTGTTCATATCGAATGTATCGTGGTGTTCATACCACTTGCCAACTGGTATTCATACCGGTGCCAACAGAAACGAATGAGGGACGTTTAAGGGGACAAATGATGGGGGACAAAGAGATTATCTCTTCTGCTTTAACATGTACTTTCTGTACGGTCATCACAACTGGGACTGCTTGCTGGTGAAAATTTTCCAAACCTGTAGCCTCGATAATATGCCCAGAGTGAATAATTACTAAATAAATATAAATCAAAGGCCACAAAAAATATAAAAGTGCCCCAGAGATATTAAAAAAAAAAAAAAACTAATAAAAGAAGGGAAAAAAGAAATTGAGATGCTCTAAAGCCTACTGGTATGGTGAGCAACCTTACTGTACGGATCGTATCAGTTCTGACTAGCACGTCATAACTCAAACTTACCGTGAAACAATTTATGTATATAATTTTTTTCATTTTAACATTGGCAGGAATCGCCAACATTCGGGTCACAGGAAGAAAGCACGTCTACTGGTGGCAAAACCAAAAGTAGCTTCATGTAAGACTGTTTTTGAAGTAAATAGAGACCCAACTTTTGTGGAATTCTTATCAACTGACGTACTGCATTGTGCAGTTCGTCACGTCAGACGTTGGATCAAAACGTGATTGTTTAGAGATTCGTGCCAGCACGGATCTTGAGATGATCCAACGGCTGACGTTGTGAACTGCACAATGCAGTACATCAGGGATACCTATCCAACTTTTGTGTACTTTTATGGGTCTCATGCCAAGTTGTATAGAGACTAATTTCTCAGGATGTAATTGTACGGATCTTTTTGTTGAAACGTTTAACTTAAAACGTTTATGGGGTGATCCTTCCAAATACATCATATATGAAGGATTTTTATATAATATGAGGTTCGTATTCTCCCGACAGGCGCAAGCCCCTACCGTTAATTACCCTGAATTATTTTCTATAACCTCCGATTAAGAGACTCTTTTAAAAATTGCAGCATTTTTATTTGAGATAGTCGATCAAGCTTTTATATTACATGATCGATATATCATGATATGGATTTGAGGGGACCGGTCAAGCTTCATATATTTTTAAACTCGACCGATGTGAAGTGTATGACATGAGAGACTAGTTGACATGACTAATCAATATGAATATGAGATGGGAGATTAGTTTAACATGACTAATTGTATTTGACATGAGATTAGTATCAAATGACTAATCGTATTTGATATGTGATTACTTTAACATGACTAATCAAATTTGGATATGAGATTAGTTTCACATGACTAATCTTATTGGATATATGAGATTAGTTTAACATGACTAATAATATTGAATATGAAATATGAGATTAGTTTCAAATCACTAATCGTATTTGGATATGAGATTGGTTTCACATAACTAATCAATTTGAATATGATATTAACTTTGACATTTCTTTGATTATCAAGGCTTCAAGTTAATATTTGAAGTGTCATGAATTTAATCAAAATCATGCATGAGAGTCCAATATATGGCCTTCGACACATTTAGACCTTGTTCATAAAAAACTTATTGAACAATCAAGACTGGTCATAAGTCTCGATGTCTTATGAAAGTTAATTTTATTAACTTATGTTTGGTTCATCCACATAATAGAATTAAAGCGGACATGATATATGTATCATATATTATGTTATGAAACATGTCATGAAATTGAGTCACATGATGTATCAACTCTATGTATCCCGTTGCAATCAAACACCGATCACAAGGTTAATTAAAGCGACGGTGCGACAACGATCGCAAGATCATGAACGTGCGGCGAGGCCGACGCAAAGTCATGAACGCGCCGATAAAATCGACCGCAAAGATTTGAACGCGATGATAAAATCGACCGCAAGGATATGAACGCGACGGTAACACCGACCGCGATATACATGTCATAGGAGTATGATAATTGTCATCTCTCGACGCGACGATAACATCGACCGCAAAGATATGAACGCGACAGTAACATCGACCGCGATATATGTGTCATAAGAGCATGACGATTGTCATCTCTCGATGCGACGATAAGATCGACCACAAAATATGTCATAAAAGTATGATTATTATCATCTCTTGACGCGACGGCACCGCCGATCGCAAAATGTATGTCATAAGAGCATGACAATTGTCATCTCTCGACGTGACGCTACTCACCGATCGCAAAGAGAATAGAGAAAGAAGAAGAAGGTGATGTCGGGTATCGAGACAGTCAGACCTTCGGGTGGTTTTGATATTGGTTAGATAGGTTTTTGTATGAGTTTTCATGCAAACTTGATATGGTTGGACAGAGTACTCCAAGATCTATCCCCTGGCAAAGTTTGGTGGCCATCGGATGAGTTTTGGTTGGAGAAATCAACCATGGAGTTTGTCGGTTATTTTCTGGACGAACTGATCTCGACGTTGGTTTGTTTCATGGTTTTGGATGGGCAAACCTTCAAGTTTTTTGACAAATGATGGCTCGTCAGAAAGCTTGTGATGCGTAGTATCTGATTATGGAAGAGCTTGATGGGGTTTCATGGCCTTAGGCATCGGAACTTGGCAGAGAAGGGGTGGACATCTGCTCAGGGGCGGAACCAGGATTTGAAGTTGGGGGGGGGGCCAAGACGCTGAGGGACAAAAAAACAACCACATACATAAAAATAATTAAAAGTAACAACTTTTTTTTATAACATACAAAATTATAATAGATCCAAAATTATACGTCTCTGATTTCTTCATATAACAATTAACAAAAGTATTTCATGAGCCTAGCAAGTAGCAACTAATATCTATAATTTTTAAAATAAAAGTTAAATCCTACATTTCTGTTAGTTTCAATTTAGCTCTACGACTTCCTAACAAGTCATACATATCAATAATGTCATCTGAAGAGACCCGCACTGCAATTTCCTTCTCAATATATACCACCATGTAGTCTCGAAGAAAACCATCCCCAATGCTGTTTCGTGGTGGCGTCTTAACAAGCTTCAAGGCTGAAAAGGAACGCTCCGTCGTTGCAGTAGAGACAGGAAGAATTAACACTAACCGTATTAATTTGTCAACCATTGGATATACAAGATTTTTTTTGGTTTTAACCAATCCAGAAGCCAAATCTGCAAGTGATGGCAAGGTGTTCAAATTTGGATCACTACATATATCAAGTTGAAAGTGCGGTAGTTGACACTCCAATTGAGCTCTCTCTTGATCTGAAAAATCAGCAGGATAATATTTTTCGGCCAAAGTACATATCTTGGAGATGTTAAAGGAATCATATCTTGGATCCAAGGAGGCACTAAGTGTTAGAAGCTCTGTAGATTGCTCACTAAATCGAGAATTTAACTCTTGCAATTGTTGATCTATTGCAACAGCAAACATGTCCACTCGATAATGATGCTCCACAGTAATGTTATCTTGCTTGTTTCGGGATTTAGTGAAATCAGCATACCTATAATTCATATTAAAAAAAAAATAATATCATGATTTAAACCAAACAAAGTCAAGAAGTATAATGATAATATCAAACAACATACCTACGACTCATATTTGGGAGCTCAACTTCATGCTTTTCACAAAAAGATTTAACCTTTTCAAACAAGGGTTCCCAACCATCACTTCTCAAATTTTGAATCAGCTCCTTGGTAGTTGAAATGAGACGTATGGCATTTAAAATGTCCAAAGATTTTTGTTGCAAAGTTTGACATAGTACATCGGTGATTGCCATGATCTCTTTCATTAAGTGCAGGACAAACACAAAATCAAATGAGAGAAGCCGACTAAGAGCAGCAAGGGCATCTCCCCGAGATGCAGAAGAAATGGTACGATCATGTGTTACACTCCTTAGGACTTCAATTGCAGCACCAAACATTTTTTGCAGACTACAAATGGACTTGTAGTGAGAACTCCATCTAGTGTCTCCCGGTCTTTGTAAAGAACAAACTTGATTTAATCCTCTGCCGGTATCAAGTTCTCCCAAATCAATATCGCGCACAATTTCAGCAGCATAATTATCTAACAATTCATCATTCCGCTTAGGTGAAGCACTAACAACATTGGTGATGAAATTTGCTTCTTGGAAGAAATTATGAACCTCGCGTACCTCTCTTGATGCTGCAACAAGTGCCAATTGTAGTTGGTGAGCCATACAATGCACATAGTAGGCATAAGGACACTCCCTGAGTATGAGAGCTTGCAGACCGTTCCACTCCCCTCGCATGTTGCTTGCGCCGTCATATCCTTGACCTCGGATATCTTGCACACTCAAGTTATTATCTGATAAAACAGCACAAATTGAGTTCTTGAGAGTCAATGCTGTTGTATCTCTCACATGAACCAAGTCAAGAAACCGCTCCATTATCAATCCTTCTTTACCCACAAATCGAATGACAATGGCCATTTGCTCCTTTTTAGACACATCTCGGGCTTCATCAACAATAATACAAAACTTGCTTTCACCAATTTCATCTCTAATAGTCATCTGAGTTAAATAAGAGTTGAAAAAAAAAAATAAGTGAAAACAATGACAATGTTTATATACATGATCGTTAACTGCAACAAGAGTAAGGAAAAATTATAAATAAAAATAATCTCTAATCTCAACATAATAAATCACCTGCACTTTCCGAGCAAGTATGTGAAGAATTTCCTTCTGAACTTTTGGTGAAGTGTACTTTGCATTTCTAGGAGCATTGTCTAACACTACCTCATTCACATCTTTATTGTAAGAGGCCAAAAGCTTGATCATTTGGAGAAAATTTCCTTGATTTGCCGATTCTGGAGATTCATCATGGCCTCTAAATGCACAAGCTTGAAATGTCAACCACTTGACAGAATCAACTGATGTTTTAAGCCTAAGCCGTGAAGCTAGCACTGCTTTCTCATTCTGCTTTTCAATCACCTTGTCTATATGGCCCATGCTATGCTTGAGATTTTCAAGACACCCAATTGCAAAATTATGGGCTGAGTTTGAGTCTTTACCCATGTGTGTTAAGAAGGCGCATTCTTTCCCATCGTGAATTTTCCTCCATGATCGAAACCCCTTGACAGTGAATGCGTCTGAGCCACACCTTCCATTTGGTTTTGTTGAAAAAAGAAAGCAAGGAAAGCAGTAGGCACAATGTGTGTGAGGTGAGTACTCTAACCATGTAAAAGTTCTAAACCACTGAAATTGAAACCGACGCCCACGACCTGATTTGTTTAATGGGTACTCATTCAAGTGAGGTTGAAAAGGTCCTTCAGTCACATAAAATCTCCGAACAACATCTCTTTCATTCTGAGGATACTCCCAAATTTGACGACGCTTGCCTGGATCTCTTTCGTACATTACAGAGCCAATTCTCTGTTCTTCTGGAACTGCATCTGACATAGCATGATCTTGTTCAGACTCCTGCATGGGAGTAGAATTGACAACATCTGGGACTGGTTGGACATCTGGGACTGGTTGGGACTGAGGTTGAGAGCTTGTACCAGCTTCGACTGGTTTAAAAAAATTTTCCAATGTATTTTTTCGTTTCATGATTAGATATTGAAATCTACAAAAAAAATAATTATCAGCATTGAATAATTGAATTAGTCACTATAATATCTGGATTTCAGAATTTGGTTTCCTATGCTAACATGGTCACATGAAAAATAATGCTTTGTGGGCATTTGGACACCTAGACAGTCCAGTGCCATTGAAAAATAAAAATTTCATGATCCATTCATCATATTTTAATAGTTAGAAACTCTAACTTTGTTATTGTTAATCAAATTATCGATAGGAAATTTAGGAATAAAACAATAATAAATGAGAAATTGTGCATACCGCTTGATCGTCGTCAAGATAGTGCGTCCTATGTCCGACTGTCTGACTGCCGAGTGCCGCCCGTCCTCTGTCCGACTGCCGAGTGACGCCCGTCCTCCTGACTGTCCGACTGGCGACTGCCGAGTGCCGACTGCCAAGTAGGAAAATGGATCGTCACTTGGTTAGGGAGGAAGATGAGTGAATTTGATCAGTCAATCAGAAAACCAACAAAATCATTGACAACGGGCAATTGTGGGTTTTTTAAGAAAGAAATATCATTAATTGATTATTGATGGCCTGTTGTTTCCATGTACATTTCACAATTCCATTTTTAATCTTCGAAGGCCCATTGTATTAACATAGAAGCAGACTTTGGGGGGGCCCAATTAATTATTTGCTAACAGTTACATTCATTTTAGTACTCCCAGTACCCAATTACGGAAATCTTGGGGGGTGTCTTGCCCCCCCTGTCCCCCTTTGATTCCGCCCCTGCATCTGCTGTCTCTGTTTTCTGTTTCTGCCGGGAGGTTTTCTCTCTACTCTCTCTATTTTGTGGATGGTTTCTCTCTATGTATTATTGTATGTTGTTGCCTCTGTTTTGACAGGAATATTTGGGTCTTTATATAGGCAATATATGTAGAGTTTTTCTAGTGTACGACCAAGTTTTGGTGTGCGGCAAAGCACTTGGTATAGGGCAGACGTTTACAGCCGTTAATTGAAATGCCTTCCTAGGTATAGAAATAAGGGTATAAGGGTAATTTACTAATTTCCTTCAAGAGCATCTTTCCAATTGGGCACAGCGTATTTCTCTCCCCCGTCACGCCACGTCTGACGGCCGAGATGAACCCAGCGCCATGTAATATTCCCGACCCAAATTCGAGACCAGTAAATTTGGTCGAGCCGAATGAAGAAGGAAGAATTAGATGCTGAAGCCCAATTCGAAGGCCAATAGAAATAAGATAGCTCATGAACTCAGTAAAACATGACTCGAGAACTAATGTCCAGAACTTGGATAATTTCCGGATTTTCAAATAAAAAAATTCTAAAAAATAGTTTCCAAACTCCAAAAATCACAAAATTTATTTTAAAATTCATTTCACAAAATAAATGAATGTTGTGCTTACTTTAGTGCATTTTAAATTCAAATGATATACTTGCACGAATTAGGCTACGGTGATATGCATGTCATGATTTTATCATGCTATGCGGTTCGTATCTCAATGTGATCTTTACATCAAAATATGCTACAAAACCAAATTTTATAATTTTTAAAATTTGTTTGCTGTTTTTAATGATAGGAAGAAAATCACTATTTTGTATAAATCAGATCCTTTGGATGTAGACATTTTCTCACTATCATTAAAAATAGAAAAAAATTCTAAAATTTGGTTTGCTAGTATATTTTGATATAAAGATTAAGTTGAGCGATTCAGATCGACTTTTCGGACACCATAAACCCTAAATACTTTAATTATCTCCCTTTGTGCTTAAAATCTATTTTAGTCTAATTTGTGCACATTATAGCGCAAAAACAAGTCTAAAATGATTTAGATTACGTCTTTATCGTGTTGTTAAAGTACTTATAAAAGCTATAAAAGTGTGCTATGACGCCAGTTGCACTCAAAATAACCAAAAATGTATTTATCATGTCGTTATTAAATAGCTCTCTTTGTGTTTTTAATCTATTTTAATCTTATTTGTGCACATTATAATGCAGAAACAAGTCTAATATGCCTTTATCGTGTTGTTAAAGTTCTTATAATAGAAATATAAGTATGTTTTGACGCCAGTTGCACTAAAAATAACCCAAAATGCATTTATCACGTCGTTATTAAATAGCTCCCTTTGTGTTTTTAATCTATTTTAATCTTATTTGTGCACGTTATAGAGCATAAACAGATCTAAAATGATTTAGATTACGCCTTTATCATGTTGTTAAAGTTTTTATAATAGAGGGATAAGTATGTTTTGACGCCAGTTGCACTGAAAATAATAAAAAATGCATTTATCACATCATTATTAAATAGCTCCCTTTGTGTTTTTAATCTATTTAAGTCTTATTTGTGCACGTTTAGCGCATAAAACAAGTCTAGTAAGATTTACATTACGCCTTTATCGTGTTAAAGTACTTATAAAAGCTATAAAAGTGTGCTATGACGCCAGTTGCACTCAAAATAACCAAAAATGCATTTATCACGTCGTTATTAAATAGTTCTCTTTGTGTTTTTAATCTATTTTAATCTTATTTGTGCACATTATAGCGTAGAAAACAAGTTTAATATGATTTACACTACGCCTTTATCGTGTTATTTAAAGTTCTTATAATAGAGAGATAAGTACTTTATCAACATGACAAAGGCGTAATCTAAATCATTTTAGACTTGTTTATGCATTATAATCTGCACAAGTTAGACTAAGATTATTTTTAAACACACAAAGGGAGCTCTTAATAACGATGTTATAAATGCATTTTGAGTTATTTTCAGTGTAACGATGTTATAAATTCATTTTGGCGTTATTTTCAGTGTAACTGGCGCCAAAACATACTTATATTTATTTTATAAGTACTTTAACAACAAGATTAACACGTAATCTAATTCATATTAGACTTGTTTATGCGTTATAATCTAGGATGATGTTTGTTTGTATGGATTGATTGAATGCTTGTTTTACTTTAGTTATTTTCAATTTACTTACGCTTTCATTAAATTGTGCTTATAATTGTTTCTAGCTTGCTTGGTAAACCTGTAGATTATGCACAAATCTAGTTGGTGAATTAAATCAACTGACCAAGAATTGATACTTGTACTAAATTGTCCTTGAATTGTTTCTTGCTTGTTTGGTAAGCCTGTAGATTATGCACAAATCTAGTTGGTGAATTCAATCAAGTGACCAAGAATTGTTATTTGCACTAATTGAGTAGATAGTTTACTGTCCAAGAGTAACCGAAAGGAGAAATTGCGGTTTGAACGAAAGTTAGACCAGACCCTAGAATAAAAGTGAATTGAATTTAGGTTTAGAGATATTCCTATAAATTTCTATAGAACTAAAAGTGATAAAAGTACCAACATGCGAGAGTTGATGGACTTGTAATTGCTTTAGTTTGATTAGGAATTGATAACTTTAGTTAAAACACCAAAACAGAATCAAACCAGCTCTCTGTCAGTCACTTGCGGCCCGCAAGTGACAGTTGTTGGCCCGCAAGCAGGTGATTGACAGAGGTAACCTTCTCTCGGACAGTTACTTGCGAACCGTAGTTAACTTCTGCGGGCTTAACAAGCAAGTATCTGAAAGAGAGGTGTATTCTGTACCCCTTGTGACCCGCAAGAGACATCTTGCGGTCCGCAAGCAATTGATCTAGACAGCAAACTGATTTCGAAAACCATAGGAACGCCTGTTTAGTATCTGTTTTAAGTCTTTATTCACTGTTATTTACTTTTTAGCATCTGTTAATTTAGGAAACCAATCTCAAACAACCCCCCCAACTTTTATACCAAAAACACAAAAAATATTCTCTTTAGGATTTGGAATCGAGTTTAAAGTCTGGTTTAGAAGTAATTTCCGTTCCTGTGGATTCGACCCCGACTATACTGCATTAGATCGTATGCTTGCGATCGAGGGCATATTTAGGGTTTTAAAAGCCTATACACTTCGCAGAGGTCAATACCCTTATAATTTGTAAGATATATTTAAAGAGGAGGGATCCATTGACAATGCTTATAATGATAATTTTGAAAAAAATTATAATAATTCATAAAAAATATTAAAAATGAAAAAAACTTTTATGGATGCATTATTTAACTTATAGGTTAATAGTGTTTCAAATTTCAATCAATTTGTACATCGTTTGATGATTTATCAAAAATTTTATTTATTTTTTAATGGTTGAAATTTAACAAGCTCTAAAGAGCTATCAAATGTCACTTAAATTGAATATAATTTGAAACATAATCAATCAAATGTCACTTAAATTGAATATAATTTGAAACATAATCAATCTATAAGTTAAAAAAATATCTCTATGAAAATTTTTCTATTTTTTAGAATTTTTAACTACTTTTACAAATTTTTCAAAATCTCCATTGTTAAGATTGTCAAGATAATTATTGTGAATAGATCCCTCCTCATATTTAAAATGCTCATAGTCTATTAATTCATAGTTTATAAAGAGACAAGAATTATTTAATCATATCAGTACTTAATTAAAAACAGTACAAAATACATTGTCGACTTTTATTTATATGATTTATTTTTTATAAGAACCATATATTTATATAAAGTTGAATGTGATAAAAATTGTATATGTATTTACAATTTTCAAAATATTTAAATTAGTAATTGCTTTTCATAATTTTGCTATCATCATAATCAAATAAAAAATTCATTAATTTTAATTATTTAGGTAACTATGTGATTTATGAGTTCAATTAATAATATGTTGTAATAAAGAAAATAATGCATCCAATAAATGTATAAAGGTATAAAGGTATTATGGCCATTTCATATTTTATATTTTTATATATCTAATTAATGGTGGGGGGGCAAGTTGTCACAAAATTATAGTTAGATGGGAGTTTGTCTAAAATAAAAGTTCGGATGCTTCTAGAGTCATTATCCCTTTTTCAAACTTCTTAAAAATTCCTAATGCCTTGGGATATGAGTGTGTATCCTCTAGAATGGTCAGTCCGTGAAGAAGTTGGAGTGGTCAGTTTTTCAATGTAAAATTGTTTTACGAGCAGCTTTGAGATTCGCGCGGAAAGGTTTTAGGGGCAGATTCTGGTCCTTGCTGGTGAGGTATTCCACAGGATGTAATTTCTTGAATCATAAGGCCTTCAGCCCAGAAAAACCAGGGAAAGGAGCCCTCATGCCAATGACATACGATCCACTCCATGGCGCGAAACAAGCCCAAAAGGCCCAACGAGCCCGAATTAAGTCCATTCAATTCAAAACCTTTCTTGATACTTCCTACTCCTCAGTTTTCACCCGGCGACACCGAGCGGCGCAGAGATTATCCGCCGGGCAACACCGCTTCTCCGTTGCTCTTTCGGAATGGAGGCGGCTTCGAATAAAGGGAGGAACAGACGGAAGGGGAAGAAGCGGCGGAAGGCGTCCGGGAATCAGCCGACGGCGGAAGTGACGGTCGATGGCTCCGAGCAGACGCCGTCGAAGCGGAGGAAAGTGGGGGCGGGTAGCTCATCCAAAGGCAGCAAGCCTACTACCAGCTTGCTCGACAAGGTTTACCCGTTATTAACTTGTTTTTGCATATATCATTGTCAATTGTTAAAATTTTTTTTTCTTTTGTGATTGGAATGTGTAGATGCGAGCTAGGTTATCCGGAGGGCATTTCAGGATGTTGAATGAAAAACTGTATACTTGCAGGTATTGATTAGTTTCCATCTGAAACATAGTACTTTTGTAATTTAATAGGTGCATCATGAATTCTGGAAGTGGGTAAATTTTGGTTGGGAAGCCCGTTTTCGATCCAAATTGTGTTCTTTCTTGAATGGCTTCAGGTAGAGTTTTACGATCGGTGGTATTGTCTAGCACCTCATTCCTCCCCAACATTGATTAAACCCACCTAGCTTAGGAAATGTAAGAAGAAAATAGAGCAAAATAAAAACAATATTTAATGCTGGCATTAGTGCTTTCATAGTTTCACTTAAGGATCGCTAAGCAAAGAAAGCGCTCAATCTCCTTGTAGAACAGTAATGGTTCATTTTGAACAAACCAGTGAAATGCTAAATTTTGTAGGGCAATCCTTTTCATTTGTCACAACTTCTCTGTATGATAACATATATTTTCTTATGCAATTTTATTCTTGTCCTTTATATTGACATTCTTCTGCTGTACTTTCTGTCGTGCAACTTTATCAGTGGAAAAGATGCTTTTGATTACTTCAAGGAAGACCCGGATCTGTTTAGTGTGGTAAGTGCTGCACTTTTAAGTTTTGTTTACATATTTTGTATATCTAATGTTTTTGATTGAATATTGTTGTTTTGTTAGAGAAAAACAGT
Source organism: Cyperus esculentus (assembly GCA_030179965.1). Lineage (NCBI taxonomy): Eukaryota > Viridiplantae > Streptophyta > Magnoliopsida > Poales > Cyperaceae > Cyperus > Cyperus esculentus. The sequence continues at coordinate 2,494,840 of JASGLE010000019.1, read as the reverse complement.
TTTTGTATCTTGCACTTTGCACTGACTCTTTACATCTAGTATCACACAGGATACCAAGAACAGATGTCTCACTGGCCTGAGCTACCGGTAAACATCATTGCCAAATGGTTAAAAAGCCGCAATCCATCCTTGACTGTAGCTGATTTTGGGTGTGGTAAGCAATTAAGCAATTATTTGTCAGTTACTTCCCTCTATTCCAATGCAATATTGCTTTCTTAGTTGTAGAGTTTTGTTAATTCTGATTGCTGTTACCTCAATTTGTGTCCATTTTAGGGGATGCCAGACTAGCAAAAAGTGTGAACAATAAGGTTTTTTCTATCGACCTGGTTGCTAAAGATCCGTCTGTTATTGCTTGCGACATGTCTCAGGCAAGGACTCTTTTCAGTTCTGTAGTTGTAAGTCTTTTTTGAAATCTGACTACTTTCTCTTATAATATTTTTTTATCATCTTCTTCAATTTTAATACTTTACAGACACCATTGGAATCTTCAAGTGTCGATGTGGCTGTTTTTTGTTTATCGCTAATGGGGACCAACTACTCTAGTTACATAGCTGAAGCAAATAGGGTACTGAAACCAGGGTATGTTATAATGTTACCATAGTTTTACTTTTCTATTTAGCTAAACTTTGCAGTGTTATAGTTTGGCATGCGTTATTTTAATATGGTACTTAAATATGCAGTGGTTGGCTTCTGATAGCTGAAGTGAAGAGTAGGTTTGATCCAAATAACGGAGGGGCCGACCCACATAAATTTTCCGAGGCTGTCAAAAATCTTGGTTTTTCTCTTGCTTCAGAGGTATATTCATCTTGAAATAGGAACATTTTATTCCAATTTCATTATTTCTTGTCACAATTTTTCTAATAAAAGAAATGTTATTTCGCAGGACATGAAGAATAAAATGTTTATTCTATTTTACTTCAGGAAAAAGGTTCGTAACACTTCTCGTTGTTTGTCATCATGTTTATGCCTTGCAGCTTTTTAGTTTTATATGCACAATTTTAATGGTAGTTTCATCGTATCTTTGCAGGAAAAATCTGTAACAGCTAGGAATATTACTTGGCCAGAGCTGAAACCATGCATCTATAAAAGGCGGTAGTAAATTTCTTTTGTTTGCATCACATTACTGCTCTTACTATGCTTTTTATCACAGAAGCTTAATATAAAAAATATCAAAGGTGCTAGTTTATCTAGGACTTATTGCTACTCTGAAAAGTATGTAAAGTTGGTTAGACAGCTCATTCTACTTCTTGATGTACATGCAGTCGTGTTGTAGTTCACTTGAAACAGTTGTGGTGTATAAGTTAAATTTTGTTAGGCGTATTACTGATGAGTTAAATTGACGATTCGCTCAATTTTGCAACAAAATTATGATAAAGTATTGTTGCCGCCGCCGCCGCCGCCATTGTAAGTTCATAGTTTGTGTGTATTGATCAAAGTCTCCTCCATCTGTTGTGACTTGTGAGCTTCATTTCCGTTCTTTACCCTCTATAATAAAGAAGTGAATTGTGCACAAAAGAATACAAGTCCAGCAATGCACATTAATGGGCAATTCATATATGTATCATGTATAGGACTAACATTGGCTTCTTTAACTGAAGGTAAGGAAGCAACTGTTGTTTGGTGTTCATGAATGAATGCAAACTAAGATCTGAATGTTAATAAATTTCAACAGCTTATATATACAAAAAAGAACATTCTTTTTTGTCCATCCCTAATTTAAATTCCTTTTCGATTACTGCCTGTTTGCAATCTCTTTTTTTGAAAACTATCCCTATTTGAAATGCATGCCTTCGAAAGTATCGTCTGAACTCATGAAATTTTCTCTTTTGGCTGTAAATGCATGCGTTCAAACAAAATTTCTGAAAACATGTGTTGGAAAAATAGGGATAATTTTCAGAAAAAAAAAAAAGTTAACCAGATTCGACCAAAGAAATTCAACAAAATAGCAACTAGCAGGCAGCAGCCCATAGAGAAAAAAAAAACGTTGCGTGATTCAACATGACAGATGTTACTACAGAAAATCTCAACTTGTTTCATTGCCTCATTACTACTTGTGGAATGTAGTGTGTAGAATAAAATTGGGACCTTTTAATAATCGTTAAAAAAAGAGTGGGGATCTATTGACTATTGACAACTTTAACGACAATAAAATTACACAATAGAAAAAAAAAAATACTTAAAATAGAGGAAGTTTTATAGACATTTTATTTCACCCTTTAGATTTATTATGTATTTTTTTTTTCAAGTTTTAGTTAATTTGAGTAACATTTGATATTGCATCAAATCTTAATTATTAAAATTTGAACTGTTATAAATATCAGCAATTGTTTTGACAGAGTATCAAACAATATATAAATTGTATAAAACCTGATATAATCAATCTATAACCTGAAAATTGTTTATAAAAGTTTTACTAATTTACCTTTTTTTTTTTTTGTATTTTCTTGATGCTATGTTGTTGTAGAATTCGACTAAACCATTTGTCAATAGAGTTTTCCAAATTTGTAGCGGGGGTAATTGATTTTGAATTTTGACATGTATTTACTATTTAGTAATAACTAGATCTCTCGCTGCGGCTCTGCCGCAACTCTTCTCTGATGGTACTGAGACATCATATTAGGGCTGTTATATTATGTCTGTGCATTTATATTAGAAGTGTTGTGATTCACATACGATGTCATAGTTTTGTTTGGCATGGTGCGGCCACAGTATTTTGTGAGATATCTACTTTCAAAAGTTGATAAGATGAGGACACATGGAGTGAACTGGACAACATACATTGAACATCCGGACGATCCAGTAAAATAATATTTTGACATGATGAACGTATAATTCTTGATTCTGACCAACTATATTATATAGAGATGACAACCTAGGTATAATATATCAGTGAAATAAATATGCGGAAAGAATCAGTAACGATACAGTATGATGTACTCAGTTATGTTTGAGTGTAATTGGCCAAGCATATATCAATTGCCATACTAGTTATATAGAGCAGATCTGTCAGAATTTTGCACAATATATGCCAGAATTTGAAGATACAGTGACAGCCATGTACCAGGAAATTAAAAAGAAAATTAATACTCAGTACCTAGATAGTTGAGTATGGATATATATACCGCATTACCGCATGCTAGCAGAGGAGAAGCAAATATATGTAGCAAGTTTTGTACCAGAAACCATAAATAAATGCAGCTAGCAAGCACCATAACTAACTTAACAACCAAAAAACGAAGAAACAGCTGATGAAGGCTTCCTCCTGCCATCCGAATGAATGCCCAGCGAGTAAAACAGAAGCCACAATAAGAGCAATCAGTTAAGTGAGACAAAAAAACATGCAATAGACCCAGTAGAAAAAACAAACATAAGGTTACGTTTCAAATAGAAGAGAAAGGAAGTCTATCACATGACAAAGAGTTGCTTTTTCCACCAATAAAACCAAAAGAGAATTAAAATTTAACAGAATAGAAAGAAGACCATAGCATGCAGCAAATCAGATCAGCACATTTTACATCAATTTTAGACAGGACAATCAACTTATTCGGCCAAACGGCCTGGTCCTATGGAAAAAGAGAGTTCAATTGGTCTTCTAGTTCCAAATCCATTTTGAAAATGTTTGTGGACATTAATCAGCTTATGAATCATTACAGTTTGTATACGTGTTTTATTAAGTTAGATTGTGAAATATCACTATACACCCGTTCTGGCACCTTATTAACTTCTGACTGAGAAGTACTGATTTCAAATTACATTGTCTGCCAGTGACCTAAACATGACATATATGGCAACCGTGCCTCACTTGAATGCCGATAGGGGGCCTAGTTTTCAGTGATTGTGGAAGTAGTTTGGGAGCTTTAACCATGAGACACATATATTATGTCAACCAAAAAAATAAAAAGAGACTAAGAACACTCACCCGGTCACCCCAGAGCTTCCAACCATGATATGGGGTGGAACGGAGACCTCCTTCGATTCCTGATTAACAATGCATTTCTCCTTCCCCCCAATTGCACGTGCAAAAGCAAAACCCGGAAATTAGTTCCTCCAAGGTTTAATGCATAGAACAACCCTTCCTCATCCCTAACAATTCAAACAATTATTCGACTCAAAAGTCGGAATCGGTACTAAACAAACTATTCCATGCATGCATTGCTGTATATATACTTCTAGCACTCGGAGCGCGTAGGTGTAGATCCGGGGCGGCTCCGCTTCGCCCTTATAGCTCGTCCCGACGAACTCGAGGTTGGACCCGCTCGGCCAGACGACCAGATCCACGCAACTCTCCTTGCGCTTGTAGCGGAACAGCTCCATGCCGTAGCCGTCCGCAGCGAGAGCGTCAAAGCCAGAGGAGAAGTAGCCGACGACTGGAGGCGTCCGGTCCGGCGCATCCTGGACGTACTCGACTGAGATGTCGCCTCATCGAACCACCGGCCTCGCCGAACCACCAACCCAATACAAAACCTGTCTGTCTGGGAGAGTAATTCCAACGCTGCCCAAAGCAGTCTACCACCCAATGGAACCCTCGTCGCACTCCGCCATCGACCCCGCGCGCCATCTCCCGTCCCCAACTCTCCAGCGCCATGCCATCTCCTCCCTCTTCTCCACTCTCCGCCCCTCGCTCTCCGCATCCTCTCCCCTCCCCGACTCCATCTCCCGTTCCCTCACCTCCTCTTCCCCTCCAGCAGCTGATCGCGCCGTGCGGGAGCTCCGCCGCCTCGTCTCCGCGTCCCTCGTCTCCCCGCGGACGCATTGGTCGAGGATGTGGAGGCACGGCTGGGCTTGCGCAGGTGTTTGTCAAGGGGTAGGATTTGTGGTGAGGGTTTTGTTTGGGGATAAATATAACTTGCAACAAACAATGCTTCCCAAAACACCTCAATGCACTTAGGAAAAATTTACAAAAATATCTCTCTTTTCAGAACATTTTACAGAAAATATCCTTTATTTTTAAGAAAATTTACAAAATTACCATACCATGAAAATTTTTTATAAAAATGATCCTCACAATCTTATAAAAATATATCTCCGCCCCACAAAATTTTACAAAAATGACCCTCCGCACCCATATGTCACCTCATCAGAGAGTTGTGGGGGTATTGTTTGTGGCATGGTATCATTATCCTTTGTTTGGGAAGGAGTGAGACTGGAGAGATCGGGTAGGATTTAGTGTGGTTTGTTGTTGGGGAGAAGGAAGAGCCACCCGTTCGTAGAAATGACACCTGTCCACCAAAACACTGTTCATTGTGCACTGTTTGTGGGCCCCACTGTGTACTGTTTGTGGGCCCATGATATTACCGATTGAAGTTTTATAATTTGCTGACGTTTGCATGCGTATACATAATGCTTGATCAAAACACCTTTTAAATCCAGAACATTTCCCATTCTCGAATATGCTGACGCAAATGATGATATTAATGTCGGTCATTATAAATTTATAATTATGCCTGTTCTTCCAAGAATAATGACACTGTTATGAGTAAACCCTTCTTGGTGACAAACTTATAAAGTATCAAATATACAGATAATATCATTAATTAAATAAATGACCCTGAAGACTTGTAAGAGAATGACGAAAATAATATCTTATCATTCTAAACGGCAACAAGTATATTTCTCCCCCAAATTCCCTCAAAGCAAAATAAAAAAACATAGTCTTAGCGAGCAAGTCTTCACCGATAATCTAATCAAGTCGACATCTTACATTGATGACAAAGAAAAATAACCCCTAACCCCCCTCCCCATCCCCACTCTACTTATCTCCCAAGCATATCACACCACTATTATATTTTTCTTTTTCCTTCATGAAAATAGCAAATAAGCAGAACCATATCCAATTAACCCAATTATCTATTCTCGACTTGATCCTCAAGCCTGCTTAATCCAATTACCCAAGCACCGAACAATTTTTCACCTCTCAAAGTCCTCTAGCTGAAGTACTCAATGACGAGCGACAACCGTTTAATTGCGTGGAGATTTGTGCAGGTCCGAATTTTAACGCAATCCGATGGTCGTCATTGAGTACTCTACGGTAGAGTACTCTAGAGGATATCGACCCGTATTCAACCGAACCAGACTCCTTCGCTTCGCACCGAAGAAACACAATCCTTACCATCTGCCGCGCAGGAACCTACCGCGCAGCCTTCTCTCCGTCCGATCCACATCGAGATCTGTGCTCGTCAATCTTGTAAAATCCTCCGCAAACCACATCCGTCGGATCTCTGCGCAGCATGTTGCTGCGCTGCAGAGGACGAACAGACTTCGCTCCTCCGACTCCCTCTCTATAAATAGACCCCGACGCTGGTCTCTCTTCATCGCGCCTTTCTTTCTTCCATTTCCCCCTTTTACACTCCCTGCCTTCTTTCCTTCATTTATATAGTGCGGCTTACGGTTACGCGCTGGTAGATATTTCTCTTCTTCTTCTCTTCTATTATCTATTTCTAGGTTTTTGCTTCAATTGAATTAAATAGGGTTTCGAACTTACGACGATCGCGGTTTGCTCTCGGCGGCTCACGGCTACGCCCCTTCTCCGATCATCATCATCGCGTGCTACTACCGGCCATGTACTCCTCCGTGCCGCCTCCCGGGATCTACTTCCCGCGCGATCTCGTCATCAAGGTATAACGATTTTACTTTTTTATTTTTTTATTTATTTTTTTTTAAATTTTGGCTTTGATTGTGGATCGTCTAGGGTTTTAGGTGTGTGAGGGTCTGGGTGTTGGTTCTGTACTTCAGAATTTTGTGTCTTTTCTTTTTGGGGGTAATTTGTGAATCGTCGTCTAGGGTTTACATGTTTTTGTTTCAGTTCGTTTAATTTTGTTGGAACTGAAATTGAGTTGTGTGAATTGTTGCTTTTGAAAGACATGCATTTGTTAAACCCTTGTTTGCACTACCAGAGAACAGAAATTGGTATGAAGGGGGTATTTGGAGTTTGATAGGGGAAATGGGGAACGATGCCGTCGAGTTCTGTCTGTATTTTGTTGGTAGACAGTTTAAAAGTGTTACCAATTTTGTAAAAGTTATGGGTTTTGGGTATTTATCTGTGCTAGCAATTAGGCTGGAGCAGGTATTAAGTATCGAGTGATGTGGATTAGAGATTGAACTTGAGAGACAGTTTTGTGTTGATTCAATTTTATTTTATTAAAATCTCAAGTGTGAAAAGGAGGATAAGTGCGGGTGGTTTAGAACTTTTTCACCTGTGTTACTTTGAAATTTCTGTTGGGCAAGTCTAAGTCCAAAATTTCTGATAAAAACATGTCATAAAAGGACATATTTTAGGAAAAAGAAGCATTAGTGTTCTGTTGTCTTTAAAGTATTTTGTATGTTGCAGAATTAGTTCGCTAATCTCTGTTGTGTTTGATATTATATTTGTAGGTCAAGTATGGTGACTCCCTCAAGCGGTTCACTGCTTCTGTCAATGGGAACAATCTGGATCTGGACATTGCCAAGCTGACTGAGAAAATCATCCTAGCTTTTAACCTCAGCCCATCTGCTGATATAATCCTGACATACGCAGACGTAGATGGCGACACTGTTATGCTAGATGATGATGAGGACCTACGTGATGCTGCCATCAGCCAGAAGTTAAACCCCTTGAGGATTAATGTTCAGCTGAGATCTCAAACTAATGCTGCTCCGGCGGCTGAACCTAAGTTAAATGCAAACACTGCTCAAAGTCTGCTCAATGATTTGAATCGGGCAGGTTCTTCACTTGAAGAAGCACTGAAGACTTCTCCGGCAATGCTGAAAACGTTGTCCACAGTCACCGAGGATTTGGCAAAGAATGTACCTATACCCATTTTAAGTGAGCTGCTCACTACTTTCTCAAAATTGGCTGTATCACAAGGTGTGCAGCCGGCTAATGAACCTTCTGGTGGATCCTCAGGTTCAGCCAGCGATGCAAAAGACACTCCACCTGCAGCTTCTGCAAATGCAACTGATGTGTTTGCTGCTTCTGAAACAAGCAAAGAGACAAAGTTTTGTCCTGATAAGGGGGCTACAAGTGGGTTACCTGATGCTATCTGGTGCACAAAGGAAGCTCAGGACTACAATAATGTGGATAAAAAATCAGCTGTAGCTAAAGAACAGTCTAAACTTATTTCTGAGATGCAACGCAAGGGGAAAGCTGCTGCTCAGAATGCCTCGCAAAAAGGCTTTCTTCAACAGCAACAAGTAGTAATGCCTCCTATAGGACCTAACCATCAGAATGTCTTTCCGAGAGGCCCTTTTGGACCACATCCTGGACCTCCTCCACCTATGCATGGTCGGCACCATTCCTCATTCTCAGGTCCTTCATTATACCCTTTCTTCATGAGACCACTGCCGCCGCCGCCTAAAGTACCAGATTTTCCAGCCGATGATGCATTTTCGAGTGGTGTTAATGGGAATATGAATGCACCCTCATCAAACATACCTCCTTATCCTGTCAGCCACCCCTTCAAGAAGGTGGACGGGTACAATAGCATGTTCTCAGCATGCCATGTGGGGATTGCGTGTGATGGTTGTGATGTGTCACCAATTGTTGGTCATCGTTACAAGTCCCTTGTGTAAGCTTCCAGTTTGTTTCACATCATTGCTTAAAGTAGTGCTAAGTTGCAGTTCCATTGCTCTATTATTTTCTTTTGACATTTGTACCTTTATTACAGGAAAGATGACTATGATTTGTGTTCTAAATGCTTTGCATCCTTTGGCAAAGCAGAGGAATATACCGTAATGGACACACCTGCCCCAAGGATGTATAGGGACTTTCATGCAGTAATATTCTTTGCCCACATCTCTTATATGCAAAATTCCAAGTACAAAGTTATCATGCTTTTGTTCATGCTACATTATTGTATTAATTGTCATCTAATTTTTTCAGCATTCCAAGTTGAACCTCCCTTCCCCGTTTTGTCCGGTGAGAGGACCAAAGATGCGCTTAAAGTTTGAGAGTCGTTTCATTAAAGATGTAACAATTCCTGATGGAACCATTGTCGCACCATCAACCCCACTCACAAAGATATGGCGGATGCGCAACAATGGTTCCTCGGTTTGGCCTTTTGGTACTCAACTGGTCTGGGTCGGTGGTGACCAACTCTCGGGCCAATTCTCTTATCAGCTTGAGGTTAGTTTGTTTTCAAGTTCCAGATGAATTCGAGCCAGCAAGATTTTTTTTTTTTGTTTGTATATAGTATGAAGCCATAAATTTCTCTGTTTGATTTATTTATTATGTTTGTGTAGATTCCTGTGAATGGATTACCTTACGATGAAGAGGTTGATGTTGCCGTTGACTTCTGTGCACCGGCGAAAGCCGGTAGGTATCTGTCCTACTGGAGACTTGCTTCTCCTTCGGGACAGAAGTTTGGCCAAAGAGTTTGGGTTCTTTTCCAGGTAAACATCCTAGCATCTAATATTTTTGTTATCTTGAAATTATTCTTTTTTGTTGATCCATGTTTGTAATCTTTGAAATATCTTCTTTTCCATGGGTGGGCAGGTGGAACACCCTGACAATTCCAAGGGAGCTATTAAGCTTACCATAAATCTGAACCAGCCACCAGAAAGCAGCAACCGTGACAGCACAGTTGCAGAAATGACTGAAACCCAGGATGCCGCTGAACCAAGTGTGAAGAACACAGTCTCCAATGATGAACATACAATTGATGAAACTGAAATCCCCGTTATTGAGCCTGAGACTACTAATGTAAACGGGGTCAACCCTTCTGTTCCACCAACAGTGTCTTATCCTCTCATTGACCTCTCTCCAACCCCAGAAGTTCTAGCAGATTCCAGCTCCTCTGCACCGGTGCTGGAAGTGCCAGAGTACAATAGTGAGGATTTGCTGCTGAAGGAGCTCGAGGAAATGGGTTTTAAGCAGGTTGATCTGAACAAGGAAGTACTTAGGCTCAACAAGTATGACCTGGAGCAGTCTGTGGAGGATCTCTGTGGCTTCACTGAGTGGGACCCACTCCTTGATGAGCTGAAGGAAATGGTAAATGTGGCAAACCACAGATATAGTGTTATTTAATTTTGTTGTTTTATCATGACCAACTTGATTTGACTTGTACTAAATATATCTGGTTGTAGGGGTTTGATGACAAAGAAAAGAACAAGAAGTTGCTTCTGAAGAATGGTGGGAGCATCAAGCGTGTTGTGATGGACCTTGTTACTGGAGGAAAGGCCGAGTGAATGCCTGCTGCATGGTGTAGTATCACTATGATACAGTAGATATTATATAGTATATAAAAATAATGGCTCGGTAGGGCTGTGTGTTCAGCTGTGTGACCGTTTGCGTCGTTTGGCTTTGTGCTTGTGTTAGTATGTGTTGGAGTGCGTTGGCGATGTTTCGTGTCTTAGTCCTTCCGCCCAGTGAGTGCGGTACTACTTATGCTGTTTGTATGTATGACTGTTATATATTATGCTTGCATGTTAATGCAAGAGTTATCTATGGTAGTTCATTTGTGTAAAAATGTTCATTTCTTGCTTTTGCTGCTGCTTGAAATCTGAGTTGAAATTGTGTAGTTTTTGCCAACCTTTATGTTTGCTATGCAACTTGAATATAATTTTGGAGCACTCAGCAGCAAACAATGCCACTGACATCATATGAGATTAGCAACTTCAAACTCAAGTACTCTAACTAATATGTAATTCACTTGCCGAGTACAATACAACTAACATCGAAAATGCAATGTAAACCAAGTAAAAGAAGAAAATAAAGCGAGGACAGTTTCATCATCTCATGCGTCACATTTTGCACATGGAAATGATGAATCACTTCACTCCGAGGCACCGAGCTGATTTTTCTAAAATGACAATTAAATCGATCGGACATCCGAGTACTCGTTAATCACCGCTCCTCTTCATACCAAAATCCACCAGGACAGATCGATAGTAGAAAACTAGAAACCACAGTTCATGGTATATCACTAGGCAAATGGCAATAGAGCTTGTGATGTTTAAGAGATACAAGGAGTCAAGAGATTGACTGTGAATTTGTGTTTTAATTTGAGAGCCAAGTTCCCTGCTGAGACAATTGACCACCACTAGTTAATTATAGTAAAGTGCCCACAACCAAGCTGAAAGAATCCCCCGAAAAAGAAACTACTGTATTCAATAAGATTTGTAATTTTGACAAAGTTATACCCCCATTGACTTTGATCCCCATTGACTTACTGAGCTGATAGCTCATCAGTCACATTATGACATTACTACACCGAACATCTCTTCTCTGTTTTTCCATGCTTTTTTACGTTGGGAAGGATTGTTTGATGATGACTGTTTCTGTTTTGATAATTTTGACAATAAAATTTCAAATAAATTGAAAAATCCAAAGAAAAAAAAGTTAGATGTATTTTTAAACTAATATATTGATAACATTTCAAATCTTATACAAACGTCAATGGTATTCTTTTATCCATTTACTTGGCCCGTATCGTATCTAATAAGATGGGTATGACTGTATGAGTAAAGATTTTTTTCGTTAGCTTATCGGGTATGGGTAAGATTTTTTTTTTTTTGTTAAGCAAACGAATAACGATACGGATAAGATCATTTCGTATTCATTACCCTATGAAGCAATACATAAAAAATGTATTATGCTCTTTCTAAAATAAAAGAGTTCATCATGCGTAATGATTTTGTGCCTTTTTCAATACATATTTTTATACTGTTTCATTTATTTGTTTTATTTGGGCCTTGTTCGAAAGAACTTTTTGTATCATGCTAAAATTACGACCACAATGACGTATTCTACGTATCATATCATATCAGAGCCCAATGCTAAGATCAATATGAAAAAATAACATGAGCTAAATTTATACAGTACAAGAAAAAAGAAAAAAAAATGTTCAATACTTTGGTCAAGCCAACATTTTAATGTGTATTACATTCTTTAATATATGATCTTAATTTGTCATTTATTCTATTATTTACAATATTCACATTTAGAACAACTTCTCTCAAAATAAGATGTTTCAGGATTTCAGCCAGTACAATTTTTAGGTGCATCTTTGGAGGTACCATATATAGGCATCTTTTTCCCCTTTCTAATTCCAAACTTGAAAGGATAATTCGGGTTTATTTTTTATATTTATAGTATCGGGATTTCATATAAATAAAATGGGAAGAGAAAGATTAAACGGATGATGAATGTTTAATTAGCTGATCCAATCCCAGTTTCAAGCAAGCAACAAGCAAATAAATATCATTAAGGTACTTTTGTCTCAAATGCCGTTTTACTTTTCATTGTTTTTGTCATTATTTTTTGTCATATGATTGGAAAATTTCTAAGCTTTTTCATAGTTAGTTACAGGATATAAGAAAGAAACTAAAGAAAAAAAAAGGGAAATCATGGTCAAGTAAAAAAAATTGTGTTAAACTGTTAGATGAACTTAGTGATACTAGAATAACAAATTCTTCCCTATCATAAAATAGTAACAATAAACAAGAGAAAATTAAATTCTTGCTGAATTGAGTAGATTAACATGGATCCGATTTCGAATTCTTGATGTAGTTTATGCATGAGTTATGAGAGAAGGTAGAAAGGAATGCTGCCTTCTCAAGGGCCCCCCTCGCTGCTGTCTCACCCGCAGCAATGGACGCCGTTACAACACCCTGGTAAATGCCAACTTCCCTCTACAAAAAACATTCTGAGTTTTTCTTTGTTTTCGTTGCGTATATCGACTTATTTAGTATGCCCTGTTTTTGTTACAGTTTGGTATAGGTTATTCTGCTTATTTTGTAATTTGGATTTTGCACTTATGCCATATTTAGTTGGAGAGATCAGGAAAGGAAGAGGTTGGTGTTCCTTGTTTCGCTGTGGCATCCGCATCCGCAATAGGACCGTGCCTCACTCGCTGCAATGCTCGCAGGTTCAGCAGCAGATGTCTTGAAAGCGTCTGTTCTATGGTGAGTTGAATGGTTCGCAATTCGTATTCATCGATGGCAAGTCTATGATACCTGTTATGATCTTAGGGTCGACCAACAAAACACGGAGTATCAGCAATCGAACCCCGAAATGCGAAATGTACCCAATTTCCATGACAATTGGACATAGTTCTCAACCCTGGATTTACTTAAACAACTTGTCTTGAGGGCTGTTTAATCACAATAACCTCAGTTTATGTTGTTTAATTGGCATCAAAAGATCAAGAACATGATACAAAATAAAGGAATTTCGCTAAAATGTGGTTGAGTTGAACTGGTAAAGCACACAATTAGCTCCAGTATCTTGTTTCTGTGCTTTGTGAATATGATCAACTGAATCTAGAGGTGGCAAAACCCGACCCAACCCGGCATTTTATGAAAGTCAAACTGACTCGACTCAACCCGACCCGACCCGACCCGACCCGACCTGAACCTGACCTGACCCAAGATCAAACAACATGCAATCCAACTCAGATCAACATACAATCCAAAATAAATCGATATTAAAATTGACTTGACCCGAACCCGACCCGCCCGTCCGATTTGCCACCTCTAACTGAATCCCCAAATATTATAAAAAAAGTTGTGCTTTTAAGTCCTTTTTCTGTGAAATCTGTATACTGAAACTATGTTAGAACACCATTAACAAAATCTGGTTTTGTTTCAGGATATTATGCAGGTCAACCTTGCTGCCGATGTCTCGCTATGCAATCACCTGCAGCTCTTGCACAGGCGGCTGATGAGAGTTTTTTGTTTTAAACCGAATGATGATTCAAAATCAAGCTAGATGTATGTGGATGGAGCAAACTGCTTTTATGTAAAGAAAATTACATGAATAAAGAGATTGAGCTGGCTGTAGTTTGTACAAGTACGAATCATATTGTCTTCATATTTATTGTAGTTAGTCACATGCAGGGACCGGCGCCCCCTGATTGAGCAGAAATTGTTGAACCCAATTTTTTTTCTGTTTAATTCAAGTTCATGTTTAATCAAGTTCATATTTGATGTTAATTTTTATTAATATGATGCGAAAATTTATTTTTGTGACATCAAAACATAGACAATAGTTAACTAATTAAATATTTTGTAACTTTTTTATGTAGAATATTTTGTTAACTCAAGTATGCAATTAAATCATGTGAATTGGCCAATATCTATTTTGTTGAATACATATAAAAGTTTAGGTCTTGATTATGACAATTGACAGCCCTTAAAAAACCCTAAAAAATGGACTACCTAGGACATATGATAACAGTACATCTTAGAAATCCCCGGGATGAAGTTATAAAGTATAGCTGTAAACGCAAAATTAAACTAAGATCATGCAAAAGAAAACCATAATGAGAATCAAGCACCCAGATTTAAGATGATAAATTCCAGTGCACGGATTTCAAATCTTATAGTTCATGCACATTCAAAATTATTGAATTTTTACAACTCTCAGATATCCAGAGAACTAATCACTTCAAAAATGAGGGAAAATAGAAACCAAGAAACAAGCAACGCAAACACAGCTATCAAACCGCCAATTAACTAGCGTCCCGCATAACCAACGACTGGTAAAATTACAGACACCAGTCATCTATGCAAGGTACAAAAATATACAGGTTTGCAGATCAAGCAAATCAAAATTGCTGATCCAGATACGAATCATGGTTGGGCCTATTGGCACGTGGGGAGAGATACTCAGCCACATTCCCGGCCAATTTGCTCACTGACGAGACGCTACGTGTCAACCAGCTCAGGTTTTGTGGGTTCTGTTGCATTGCTGCCTCCTCAGCCATCCTCTTCTCCTTCTCTTCTGCTTCAATCAGAATACGAAGCCACCGTTTAGACATGTAAGCCATTACTGCACTGACTCCTTGCCTGATGACCTCAGCTGGTGGCTCTGACAATAAGTTCTGGTCTAAGTTGAGTTTTTCCAAGTTTTCCAATCGACCAAAGGTGTCAGGAAGAGAGTGGATTTGGTTATTGCTGAGGTCGAGCTCCTTTAAATTGACAAGGTCGCCGAATGTGATAGGGAGCTCCTGTAAGTCACTGAAGTTGGAGCTGACATTTAGTATTTCAAGATTCTTTAATTTGCCAATTGAAGCAGGGAGTCCACGAAGTTCATTGAAGTGTGCATCAAGGATGCGCAGAGAAATCATCTCTCCAACAGATGTGGGAAGAGAGCGTAGTTTGTTGAGGTGTACACGAAGCTTCTGCAGATTAATGAGTTCGAAGCCAATGTTTGTCGGTAAATAGGTCAATTGATTGTAGCTTGCATCGAGTTCAACAAGTGACCTATATTAGCAACAAGTTCAGCACAATTTTGTTATTTAATATGCCAATGTTTGGTTTTGAAACCTATAATTTATTTCCTCACAAATATTAGAATATAAGTATATATATTTCTACGTAAATAAGTGAATATATCACTTGCATGTATATCACCTACTTTAATCATTCTTCAAAGTCTATGGTAACTACTGCCTATACAGGACCTAATGCTAGTCATGGTGGAATAGCAGAATATCACATTGTATTGGTTAGTAGCTAGGAAGTTATTTTACGTCCCAGCTAGCATTTAGTTATATATATGTTAACATCAGAACAATAAGGAAATAATCCAAACATGAAAGGGAGGACATTAAGGGTCATCAATCCTCAAGCTAGAACAATAGTTGCTAAATTTCAACCAGGACCAAGCATCAAACTCCAATACTGTACAAACGGTTAGATGATCAAATGAGGCAACTTTTTTACGCACCTGCAGTGGCAAATGCTATCCGGAAGTGATTTCAGCTTGTTACCCGACACGTGCAAGATCTTTAGATTTGACATCAAGCCGATTGAGTCAGGGAGTGAGGTGAGGGCATTGTTAGAAAGGTATAGTTCCTCCAGGCTATCAAGAGCTCCTATAGCCTCTGGAAGTGTCTGCCATCCACATAAAAGCAATATTGTCATCATTCATCTATTGATTTTAATCACCACCATATCAAAAATAAGGTCTATTTCATTATTTTCCCTTATTGCAGTAATTTTCTTTCCCTAATGCATTTCTCCTATAATAATTATAATACGGAAACTGTACTGACATTTGTTTCAATTCAGTAATTCAAATAGGGCACAACGGAGAAAAAAAAAAAAAATTAGAGAAGCTGTGCAATAGTTTCAGAATAGAAAAAAAGCTCTTAATTGTTATTGTTTCACCTGATAGTCAAAGCATAACTTAGCAATTTTGATTGTCAACACTCAACAGCAATAATCAATTAAAACAAAATATTACTAACCTCTAACTGGTTACCCGAGAGGTTCAAGTAAACCAAACCGCTGAGCTTCCCAAAAGCCTCCGGGAGGCGTTTCAGCCCACGATCAGACAGATCGACTCGATCCAGCATCTTTCCCTTCTCCAGAAGCCCAATCACCTCCTCACTCATTTCATCTTCCTCTTGACCAGCCTCTGCATCACAACCGCCAGCCAATACAGAATGCTCCATGGCTGAGCGATAGATCTGGTCAAGCCTTTGCTCAGCATCCTTCAACATTGCCTCGTAGGCCTCGTGCATCTCGTCCAGCTGGATCAAGGCACGCAGCCCCAGCAGATCCTTCTCAGCTTCTTCCCTTCGTTCCTTCTCCTTCTGAGCCTATACAAAAATTGACAAGTCAATTAACTATACAATGAATAACTCGACATGTAAATAGTCAAATAGTTTTAATTTTTTACATTATTAACATGTTGAAATTCAATTTCACCATCAATTCAACCATTTAAAGCGTTTGACTATTTGACTATTTAATTTTAATATTCATACGTTACAAAGTAATTATCCTAAACAAAATACAAACCACCCAACACAATTGGTACCAAATCATCAACAATTACAATTAAAGATCAAATCTTGTCACCCAATACCAATCATCTCTAACCAATTGCGTACAGATCAACAATCAATTCAACCATTTAAAGCGTTTGACTATTAAACTTTTAATGTTTATATCCTAAATCATCAACAATTACTTTATAGAGTGACTATTGAATTTTAATGTTTATATCCTAAATCATCAACAATTGCAATTAAAGATCAAATCTTTTATCTTATGGACTCACAATTCACCGACTATTTCTAACCAATTGCACACAGATCAAATTAGATCAACAAACAACTGATCTCACAGTTCAACCCATACTACCTGCTCAGCCCTCGCCCGCTGCCCCTCGGCATCGTCCGCCTTCGGCGTGGCGAGGACGATCTCCTCCAGCTGGGGAGAGAGCTCGGCCGTGATCGCCGCCATGCGAGCCCGTGCCCTGTCAATTGCCTCGTGGTCCGGCCGCGGCCCCAGGGTCTGCAGCACGGATCGGGTCTGCGCGACGTCCGCGACAGCTTTCGACATGGCCGCGAGCACGGCCGGGTCCTTAAGCCCCGGCATCCGGTCGGCCAGGTCGAGCCCATTCAGGTCCGCCGCCGACGGGTCCTCCGGCGGCGGCGCCGGCGACTCGATGTCGAACTCGGAAGTGGTGGTGGATTGGGGGCGCGCGAAGGAGAGCGAGGGCGGCAGGCGCAAGAGCACGTAGGAGAGGATCGGGTGCGAGTTAGGGTTTGGATCCATTGGGGAGGATTGTGATTTGGTTGATTGGTTGAATTGAATTTGGGGGAGATGAGAAAAAGAATGCGAATGAACGAGAAAAGAAAAAAAAGTGAGAAATGGAAATTGGGTTTTGTTTCCGTTTTTTTTATAAATAAGCCCTCTGGGAACCCAAATTTGAAGAATAAGCTCCATATCATGTGTTTTTGAAAAATAAGTTGGATACTGGAGTATCATAGCGTCCCAGTTATTTGGTATGGACGCTACACTACCATAGCGTCCTGTTATGTATAGCCTAACACAGAATTTTGTTCAAACAGTGGGACTCTAAGTAGTGCAGAGTCCAAAAAAACTCAAGACGATATGGTACCCCAGCGTCCAACTTATTTTTCAAAAACACATGACATGGGGCTTATTCTTCAAACTTAGGTCCCATTGGGGCTTATTTATAAAAAAACCGGGTTTTGTTTCATCTTTTTTGATGAAAGAGAAAATGAGAAAATTGAGTGCTTATCCTCTGCCTTAAGTTAATATGCAGTGAAGCATGTGGTCCTTTGGATTGTTTCAGGATTTGCGCAGGCTCGGATCTGAGGCGATCGAACGGTCTACGTACTTCACCGCAGATTACAGTACTGCAGAGGATCTGAAATCAAGACGAAGAGGGTAAAATTGTAAATTTGTTTGATTGGAAAGGGAGAAAAGATGGAGATATAAATGTATGTAATGTTTGTTTAGTTTGGGTGTTCTGTGACGGGATTGAACGTTTGTGTGTGTGGTGAGGGCCTGAAATGTGGGATTAGGGGTTTTATTATTGGCTAATTTTTTCTACAGATCGGATAAAATATGAGCCGTTCATTTTTTATAATCGGATGGTCATGATATATCTTCTGGATATAAATCATATAATTAAAGAGACATATTCGATAACAACCATTCGATTCAAAATGAAAGATTGCTTAGTCAATTCATAGCAGAAGCTGCAGAACCACGTTTTATTATTATTGGAGTGTTTGATGTCTTTTAGATACAATTATCGAATGGTCATAATATGTTTTTCACTATGCTTTTGACTATTTTTTCTCAATGTTATTGGCCTTTTAGTTTGAATAAAGACTTAACAGCTGATGACCCAAAATTATACATATCAAATATGCTATAGTTGAATTGACAATTATCTTGTTGTTTGAGAAAGGATTGTGGAAGTACTTTCTAAAAAGAACTTCAATAATATCCTTATATTCTTGTCTTAGCAAACGCATTTAGCTGATAAATCTCAACAACATGAACTTTTTTTCCCTTTTTTTTTTTTTTCTAATTTTGCATTCAACGAGAGAATTTATGTTTCACATGTTATCTTTTTTCTTTTCAGATAAAGATGAGGGTTAAGCCACATCAAATTAATATGTATATATAAAGTGAGTGCTTATCCTCTAACATATGGTATGTGCCGTTCTTCACGTGGACAGTTGGATCACCTCGGGATTTGGGCCAGCACGAATCTTGAGGGAGATCAACGGTCCACGTGAAAAATGGTATATACCATATGTTAGGAGATGTGAAATTATATAAGTACTCTATCCGGTTTATGATTTTCTTAAAAAAGAGCTACTAAATCAATATGTTATTCGAATTTAGGTCTCCTCTTGCGATTGCCTACAAAAAAAGGTGTTATGAAAAATAAAAAAACAAAATTATAGGAAATAGATGACAATCGTTAATAGCTGGGAACTCGAAATTCTTTAATGAAAAAAAAAAAACATAACAATATTATTTATCTTTATTATTATAGATATAAAAATTCGGAATCATGTATATCTGGATTCTGGAACAACGAAACAACGAAAAGATTTATTTGACTGCTTGAGTGGAGGCGCACACAGAATAAATAATCAAATGCCATATACAAAAAAAAAGAAAAGAAAAGAAAATAAAGGAAAGACAGTAAAATATTGAACCAGTTCAGCATTCTTGTGTTTAAAATTGCATGTTTATCTCTCATAATGCCACGACAAATTGATTACCTAATCAAGCCACAACTCATAGGCCCACAACGAGCCAATGCGACACAATTCAGAAAGGTAAAATGTGTATCTTACGACAGAAGGCCCCAAATTTGAAATTTGTCTCTGTTTCCAATTTTATTTTTGGGGATTTGTAAGTTGTAACAAACAGCAATGCTCACACATGATTTACCACCAACCAGTCAACTCGGGCTTATGGACCGTTGTAAGTTGGGATTTAAAAAAAAAAAAAGTTGAGATTTATTCTCAAAAAAAGAAGAAGTTGAGATTTAAAAAAAAAAAAAAAGAAGTTGAGATTTATTCTCAAAAAAAAGAAGTTCAGATTTAGAGATTTTTTTCAAATTAAAAAATAAAATGTTTTTTAAATTAAAAAGAAAAAAAAAAATTTTCCCCTGCCATAGTGCCATTCTGTGCACATTTGCTACATTAGTTGAAGAGCACCTAAAGAATCTCAACTGCATAATTCATGCCGTGAAGAACAGACCAAATTCTGTGAAAATATTCTTTTTATTTTGGAAATATCATAAATTCATAATATGAAATAGAATTTCCAGAATTGAACCTTGAATCAAGGTCTAATTTCCAGAAACAGTGTCTTCTTATCATCCACTGGCAGGTTTTGAATTTTGTAGAAATGACAAAATCATTTTTCCTGAAAGTCTCCTGCAGGTTGTAATCATTCTTGCAACTAGAGTTGTAACTCGGGCTTCGCCCCGAAATATGATAACAAAAAAATAATAAAACTTATAAAATAAAAATATTTATTTAAAAAAAATAAGCATAATTTTAAAATTTTTGATGTGAATAATGATGATGATGTATAATTTATAAATAAATTATAAATATAAATGTTGGACTACTTTAAGGATTAAATTTTGTTTTAGACATGTCATATGATCTTATTAAATGGGGAGAGAGAATAAATATAAACCATTGGATCAAAGTAGATAAAGAGATTTAAACAAAATCAATAGTTAATAATATTGATGATGTGGCATAGTTGAGATGCTTGGAGAGTTACCCCTCTTTCTAGTTTATAGATTACAGTTCTGTATCTGGTTTGCTATACATTGGTACTAAAAGTTTACCAGTGTTACCAGTGACTACTGATTAACATATGCCGGGAACTGTAGTCCTTGTTATCAATTATCAACAGAAATAGTTTCCAAATATACAAGTTACACAAAAAAAAGGAAAACAAAGCTAATTAGCTAAAGCTAAACTGTCTTCATCCTACAGAGATTCACCACTAACCTGATTTGATTCACAGAAGAACATCACTAACCTAATTTAGGTCATGGAAGTTAATTCCCTTTCTGCTAGCTCAAAGATCTCCTTCGACCTGTGAGCTAACTTGTCAAATACATTCCTTGTAATCCTCTTCTTAAATCTGGTTTTCTTAAGCCACTCAACACCTACATATACATGGCATTGACTCGTCGGGGTCGAATCCAACTCCAAGCATAGTATTTCATATTTTATATGTACCTGAAAAAATTGAGCATTTTTTTATGTCAATTAATATGACATATTGTACTTTTTCAAAGTGCATGTTTCAGCAACAAAATAATACCTTAAAATGGTCACCAAAAGGGACGTTATGTAGAGACATAACATCAGTGATGATCCATCCCTTAGGGATCAAAGAGGGAGATTTAAACTGGGTGCTAATAACTTGGCTACCGAAAATCGACATGTACCGGTTGAACTTGTAAGAGACCTGCCTCTTGAAAGAATTGGTTTGTACCATTTCCCACGGGGTGACGGCGTAATCCAAACAGCCAACTTTGCTCATAATTTTCATCTCCAGAGGAGAGCCACTGAAAACCTCCATAAGATTGTCAAACTGCAATCCAACAGAAAACCAATAAACATAGTTCAGAAAAGAAATAATCAGAGTAATAAGCATTAAGCAAAGAACATATAACTACGAAAGACATTATAAATATTAAAATAAACTCATTAATAATGGATTATGGAATACTTGCATGAATTGGAAGCTCCACAGAATACGCCTTGTCTGGAGATACATCTTCACAACTGGACACTGATTCAGTACTGTCACTTTGGTTGTCAGATTTATCATCCCCATCCCCTTCTTGCTCTTCCTGCAACTTGGATCTTTGCTCTAGTGCTTTTGATCTCCACAAGGCCTTTATGGTCCTAAATAAAGAACTTCCAAATTAAATACAACAGGTTGAAGCACATTACATTTTTTTTTGTTCTTTGTTTAAGCAACCAATTTTTAAAAATTCCAAAGCTATTGGATAACGAAAATCACACTTATTACCTGGAGGCAGAATTAAACGACATGAATGAGTGAAACATGAATTTCAACCTTCCCTCCTCGTCGTGAGACTTTGCACCGTGCCAAGCCTCCATCCCACGACCATTCTTCAATATTAGTAGCAACGCCGGGCTTCCCACTGTTGCCAAGGATGGTGCGACTACTTGTATGTCCTCCACGTCTTCCCAAAGAAAAAAGAATTTTGTCTTGTGACCGAAGATGTTGGCATAGAAGCCAACTATTCGTGCTGAAACAAATAGTCTACCCTGCAAGGAGAGTTAAAAAGTTGATGATTTGCTTGTTCTGGACCAATAAGGGCAATTGATATTAAATTGATGCCTGCAATTAAGAGCAAGTCATGTAATATTTAAGGGAACCAAGATCATGGATAAACCTGTATTGGAATCTTCCTCTTCAGGGAACATGAGTAGTCTTTAATCAGATACTCCTCAGCTGGTAATCCAAAAAGCTTTTGAAATGCCGAATTCTTATGCGGAGATTGAATGTTTAACTGAAAGAAGTTCAAAAGTTAATGTCAGTAACAGCAAGGCGAACCACCTGAGACAGATGTTTAACTTTCCATTACCTTCTTGCCGACTTCTTTCTCCATCTTTGTCAAGTAGTGTTTAATGGTTTCAGGACCTTTGTTGTTTTCCAAGAAAACTCTCAAATGCAATTGACTCTGACATGCTTGAGCCAGTTTTCCTTCAAGTGGGATCCACATGTCAGCCAGCTCCTCCGATGTGTGCTTCAGAAAATTGACCTCAGCATGACCAAGAGAGAACTGTTGGTCAAATGGGCCATGAAAATTGAAAAGCTCGACTTCCAAGACTGAAGGTGGCTCTTGCATCACGTCAAACTCGATCACTTCTACAAAAGCAAATAACAAACAGAATAACGACCGATGATACTCGGTACATATATAAATCAATCAAACTAAGAAAATGGCGAGCACCAACCATTCCATTGTGGATCCTGAGTCTGAAGCTGAACTGAACTAGTCTTGGTTACTCCATTGCAATTGAAAACCAGATACGGATCTAAAGTATCAGCGAAAAGAGGTAAGTTAATCCCCTCGAGTACAGCCACGGTTAGCGACCACCCATCACCATGGCTAGTTCTGAAGCCGTGGTGATCGGTACCTGGAAAAAACATGACGAATCTTCAAAATATGATATAACAAAGTCTATATAATTATGTCTCTTAAATTAATTATTGACCTGTAAATGTTTACAAGGACGTATTATAATTGCAAAAGTAAGAGAAGAACAAAAAGTAACTCACCTTTTCGTAGTCTTGCCTGTACAAAATGAGACACCATACCAAAGGCACGTTTCATTTGGAGAATAAGTATCCCAGAGGTAATAAGTTCACCAAATGAGTCGGGCAAATCTAAACCGCCGAACTCAAGTCCCTTAATCGCATCACTTTTAGATAAAACAATGTGGGCAACCACATAAAGCCCTATAATGACAGTTGAAATCATAGTGAAGTTGCAGAAGTACTTGACAGCCAGTTCAACATCTGATTGATGTTCTGCGAGCACTGGCGCTAACAACTGTTCCTTGTCTAATGGATGCATTGATGACTCAGATGACTTAACAAAGCGAGATAATACATTGGCATAGCCCTCAAAATTTTCTTTTAGACCCTGACGTACACTGCCTTCGATCATGCCTTTCATCACAGTAGTCTGTTTGAATTCGATACTGTAGGATACAACCAACTTAGAGGTTGGTTCCCCAGAAGGAATTTCAGGACCCGGGTTTATCTTATACAGAAGAACCACCTCAAAGCAATCACCAAAAGGTACCTCTGGGGTGCACACTCTAACTAAAGTTGCAAAGCTTTTTCCATCAGCCCGTACATACTTTTGTTCCTCTGTGGTTTTGACAGCTTTGACGAACTTTGTCGAACTCTTAGTGTAGCTGATAGTTCTTTTCACGCATGTAAAATCCGCATCCATGGATACAGTCCACGGTTCTGCAACATAACCCATGATCCCCTGGAATTCTCTCAAATCGCTCGCAAATTCGGAGTTGGGTCCAAACAGAAGAGAGTTCAGATCCTTTGGATCTGCCACATATATTTTCTCTAGAACAACATCACCTCGAAAACTTTCCTGCGCATCAGATCGGCTGCTTGATTTCATGATCTCCAGAGCCTCTTCAAAAGTGGATCCTGAGGTATCTGTGCTTGGGTTTCTGATGTCATTGCTTACTGAATCAACCACCTGCTTTATACTATCTCCATGTTCTGCTTTGGGAGAATCAACTGATCGTCTTCCTTTTGGAGAATTCAGCAAATCCATGGAGAAGGCATCCTTCAATTCAGTCGCCGCATCCAACGTAGTGCCCTCGACATAATTATTTCTTCCAACAGATGATAGCGTGAGAAGGATTTTCCCTAATATGCAAACGATACACATTAGCATAGCACATGAATATGCATTTCAACAAGTTAATCGATCATTGATGGCTAGATATGAGTGCATACCACAATCCGCGATCCCCAAATTAGAATCATGGTGTTTGGGTTGAAGAGAGAACCAAGTCGGTGGCATCGAGTGCTTCCCATCCAGAAAAGCGCTCCCCAAGGAAACCTTTGCATGGCCAAGTAGCTCCTTCTTAGTAGATTCAGACTGACGGAACACACTAATCTGTGTTTTAAATTTTATTATTGAGAAATTAAGAGAGTCGATACATCATAGTCATATTGTGGTAGAAAATTAATTTTTTAATGTGCAAAAATTGTGATGGTGTTTAATTAAGAAAACAGTAATGTTACTTCTCCGTGAACATTAAAGGTGAATATGAAAAAAAAAAAAAAGACCGGCATTATCAAACATTTTCGAGAAGTGAATGTAAGAGATACGCAGTCAGGTGAAACTCCTTACTCGACTGGCTCCAGTGGGTGACCATACTGAAGAAAAATATTTGAAGTGACATATTTTTTTTCAACAGAAGTATAAAACATACAGATGAAAGCATAATTGAAGATACACTTTTAGAATAGACCCAACTTAATATTAGAACTAGTAATTTCAATAGCAAATTAGCAAGGTATCCGAAATCAAACACTTAATTGGCCCATCAGACCACCTAATGGTCCAATAAGTAAGTATCTTTTCCAACCAAAGAAACTGACTGATGATTAAAAAAAGTTTGGTCAACTGAACCTTCATATAAACAATTACAATTCTAAAACATAAATTTGGACGAAAGCGTTAACAATAACATTATAATTATACCCACATCCACATCAAATTTATTAAAAACTAATACATCCATCCAATTAGGAAATGTATCCCAAAATAGCAAGTCATGGCATCATCAGCACTGAACAAACATCAGATAATGAAGTAAGAAACTATATAAAGGTTACAGAACAGCACCTCAAGCACAGCATTCTGATCGGACTCATCTTCACTGATGTGAAACGCAAACTCCTCCTTCCAAGAGGCTTTACCGGCAGCGCTCACTCCCACCGCTCTAGTACTACTACTCCTCCTATGCTTCCCCAGCTTCACCTCCGCATAGACAGCGGCATTACTGGCGGCCCTTGAACACGGCGCCAGATCAGTCGCCTCCAGGACGCTTACATACAGCCTCATCATGCCGGATGATCAGTTGCCAATTCAATGAACAGTGGTTGATTGAATGCAATCTGTAGTAGACTAGTAGTGTGGACATGTTATTGGGGATAGAGATGGGAGGGAAGGGAAGGAAAGGGCGGAGTTAGGAGGTGGAGGAGGGGGCACACGTGGGAGGAGGGAGGGAATGACACGAAGTGGAGGAGGTGGAAGGCAATTGAAAAGAAAATTGAAAAAATGCGCGAAGAGAGAAGAAGAAAAGGTAGGCAGGCAGGCGGGATTTCGTATCTCCCGACAACACGCAGTCAAGCATATGGACCGTTGGATTGTCTTGAGATCCGGGTTTGTGCGAATATTGAGAATATCTAACGGTTAGAGTGCTTGACAGCACTCGGTGGGCGGTGGGGACTGTTCAGCGGTGAATGACTTAATGGTGATATAAACTGAGAAGGCATTTCATGTCCTTTACCTTAAGTAAGGAGATATGCAGTCAAGGAAGTGAGCCGTTGGATTGTCTTATGATCCAAGCTAGCACGAATCTGGAGACAATCTAACGGTATAGATGCTTATAATATATTACCTCAAAGCGGGGGATAACTGGATAAGCGCTCCGGAGAAGGGAACGATGCGGGTCATTAATGGGGCGACGTCTAGAAGGAGATATGGGACTCGGTAGCTTTCAGAAAAAAAAAAAAAAAAATATGGGACTTGGTTGTGATCCTCTGCGGCATAGTTGAATGAGGTGTAGCATTAGGATCGTTAGATCAAGTTAAGATCTGTGCTAGTTTGGATCTGAAGGAGATCTGACGGTTCCATATGCTGCGCTGCCCTGTGATGCGTACCATTTTTCGCTGGTGTGAGTGTGTGACTTGTGAGAAGATGCGGAGATGGTTATCACTTTTTAGTTTTTAGGAACTTACCAACTTTCCTGTGGCTTTTCTATTGACTTCTCTTTGCATAAGAACGTGTGGTTAGGGGTGTCAAACGGACGAAACGATCACGCAAATAGACTCTTGCGTCTTCCGTTGCGTTTAACAGACGCAAATAAAATTCCTTACGCGTTGCATTCCGTTAACTAGACGAAAACAAAATTTCTTGCGTCTTATATTGCGTTATATTAAACGAAACGAAACGCAATTAAGTTCGAAGACGCAAATTTTTGTACATTTTTTTTTAGAGGCAAACTTGCATATATTGTATGAAAAATGGAAATAAATACATAAAAATCATAATAACAGTCGAGTTGCACTAAATTTTCAAACCTGCACATATTTTTCACACCATATAACATGATATAACACGAATCAAATAGCTAACTAGTCAAGTTACAACTTACTTTACATGTTTCAAGTTTACAACACCATTTCTAACACAAAATTATATAGCCAATAACTTAACATAGCATGAAAAAATCACAAAAATCACATGTCACAAGTCACAACTAATTTCATGCTTAATATATAGCCAACATGCCAACAACACAAATAAATAACAGATAACAACTTAACTAAGTGTCAACCTAGTTAATCAAAACCTCCAATGCTCCTCTGCAATTTGCTATATAACAGATATGTAGAATTTGTATGAAATACGCAACATAAACGAAACGACACTGACCAATTGCGTCTTCCGTTGCGTTTAACAGACGCAAATAGAATTCCTTGCGTCTTCTGTTGCATTGATCAAATGACGCCAAAAATCTTTACATTTTGCAATTCGTACAAATAAAATGCAACACAAAAACGCAAATTTGCGTTCGTTTGACAGCTGGTATGCCAAAAAGCATGACTTGTGAGTTGTGAAATTTGTGAATGATGATTGATTAGCAACACCATTGACTGTATATTAATACAGTCGATAGAAAAGATGGTACACGCCGCATCCTAAGGAAAAGTTTGAAAGGTGGGACTGGGTTCTAGAATTACATGTCTTCTCCATTAAACCTCCATTTTCCATTGCATACAGAAAATGTATCCCTCACCACTCAAAGGAAACCGTTCGATGTGATTTGATGGGCTATGATTTGCACAGACAAAAATCTCGTATATTGTTATCATCTTGGTTTCATTCGAAGCTTCAAGCTTCAATATTTGATTACATTAATAAAAAAAAAAGAAAAAAAGAATATACATTTCTCATATACTGATAGCGGAAACTTGAAAATAAAATGAAAATCTGTGGAAACAGCTGAAAGAGCTTTCTTATTGATCAACTAGCAAGTAAGACAAGGAAATTATTGGGGAATCACTCACCCAAGGGGACTCTCTCACCCTAAGCTTAGCATCACACTAAAGCAATTGCAAACTAAAATCTCAACTCTGCTCTCAACTCTAATATGGAGCTTATTTATAATGCTAAAACAGAAAGGAAAATTAAAAACAATGTAGCCGTTGCATATCTTGGAAAAATATGGGAAGCAATTAATCAAAATCCATTTGGCCTTCTATTGCATCTTTCCCATTATTTAGAAATATGGCCGTTGCCCTCTTGCCTTTCCTGCACCATATTCTCCTCCTCTTGAAAGAGACTCGACCTCGAGTCTGCTTGCATCTCACTAGCGTAGTAAGGATATAGGTCAGAAACATTGAATGTTGGATTGATATTTATGCCATCAGGTAATTCAACACGGTATGCATTCGGCCCGTATTTGTTGGTGATGCGGCATGGTCCAATCTTCTTACTCTTAAGCTTGTTGTAGGTTCCTACGGGGAAACGCTCTTTTCGTAGGTAAACCATGACCAGATCGCCTTCCTCAAATTCAACATGGCGCCGATGCAAGTCAGCAGCCTGCTTGTAGCTGTCACATGACTTTTCAAGATTCTTCTTGACCTGATCGTGCACCTGCTTCATATGAACAACAAATTCTTCAGCATCGAGATGGATTCTCGACCATTGAGACTCGGAGTGGTGACAAGATCAAGAATCAGGTTCGGCTCACGACCATTAACAATCTTGAATGGAGACATTTGTGTGGAACGACACTTTGAAGAGTTGTATGCGAATTCTGCCTGTGGTAGTGCAAGATCCCATCTTCTCGGATGATCATGAACAATACAACGAAGCAGATTGCCCAGTGAGCGGTTCACCACCTCGGTCTGGCCATCAGTTTGAGGGTGATATGCGCTGGAAAATTTGAGTTGTGTGCCCATCAACCTCCATAAGCTCCTCCAGAAGTGGCCCACGAATCGTGTATCCCGATCAGATGTGATTGTCTTCGGTACTCCATGCAAGCGAACAACTTCTTTAAAGAAAAGCCTTGCCACATTTGAAGCATCAATTGTATTTCTGCAAGGAATAAAATGAGACATTTTAGAAAAACGATCAACCACAACAAGAATAGAATCATTACCTCTCTGCGTTCTTGGCAGCCCAACAATAAAATCCATGCTTAGGTGCTCCCACGGAAGATCAGGGATCGGCAAGGGTTGATACAGTCCATGATTCTGCTTCTTTCCTTTAGCTCGTTGGCATGTCATACACTGCTGCACAAAGCGCTCCACATCGCGGCTCATCTTCGGCCAAAAATATCGTTCCTGCACTAAAGCTAATGTTTTGTCTCTACCAAAATGACCTCCTAAACCTCCACTATGCAATTCATTAAGAATATGAAGTTGTAAAGATCCTTTTGGCACACATAATTTATTTCCTTTAAACAAAAAACCATCAACAACAGAAAAATTATTATGTTCCTCCCCAGTACAATTTTCATAGAATTTTGAAAAATATGAATCATCTTTGTATTGTTCAGGCAACAAATCAAAACCCAAAATTTGAAAAGACATTGTTTGAAGCATGCATGTTTTTCTACTTAGCGCATCAGCCACTTTATTTAAAGTTCCTGATTTGTGTTTGATAAGAAAATTAAATTCTTGGAGATATGAAGTCCATTTAGCATGCCTAGAGTTTAATTTCTTTTGGGCACTTAAAAACTTGAGCGCTTCATGATCTGTATGCAATATAAATTCTTTGTGAATCAAATAATGCCTAAAAAATCTTAATGCTTGAACAATTGCATAAAACTCTAGATCATATGTTGAGTAACGCTTCTTGGCATCATTGAGCTTTTCACTAAAAAAACTAATTGGGTGTCCATTTTGACTTAAAACTGCTCCAATGCCAATATGAGATGCATCACATTCTACTTCAAAAATATCATTAAAATTTGGTAAAGCAAGAACTGGGGCTTGGGTCAACTTTTCTTTTATCAAGTTAAAACTGTCATCAGCTCTTTTAGTCCATTCAAAACATTTTCCTTTCATACAATCAGTGACAGGAGCAATCAAGGTGCTGAAATTTTTAATGAAACGACGATAAAATGTGGCTAACCCATGAAAACTCCTAACTTTAGTAATGGATGTTGGTTTTGGCCAATCAACAATTGCCATAATTTTCTCATTATCAACCTTAACTCCTTCCTTTGAAATAATGTGACCCAAAAACAACACACTATCAGTCATAAAAGCACATTTCTTAAGATTGACAAACAATTTTTCTTTTCTCAAAGTTTTGAAAATTTCATGCAAATGACTGATATGCTCCTCTTGTGATTTACTAAAAATGAGAATGTCATCAAAATAAACAACAACAAACTTACCGATAAAAGGGCGCAATACCTGATTCATTAATCTCATGAATGTGCTAGGTGCATTTGAGAGTCCAAACGGCATGACCAACCATTCAAAGAGACCGTCATGTGTCTTGAAGGCCGTTTTCCACTCATCTCCTGCTCTAATCCTAATCTGATGGTATCCACTCTTGAGGTCCATTTTTGAAAACACTTGGGCACCGTGTAACATGTCTAACATGTCATCAAGTCGGGGAATGGGAAACCGGTACTTTATGGTGATTTTATTAATGGCTCGACTATCTACACACATTCGCCATGTACCATCTTTTTTTGGTGTAAGGAGGGCTGGTACGGCACAAGGGCTGAGACTTTCTTGGATCAAACCTTTTTTTAACAGTTCACTTACTTGTCGTTGCAATTCAGCATGTTCAGTGGGACTCATACGGTAATGTGGGAGATTTGGTAATGTGGCACCAGGAATTAAATCTATTTGGTGCTGAATATCACGCATGGGAGGCAATTCATTTGGAAGCTCCTCAGGTATTATATCAGAATACATATCAAGCAACTTACTTACGCACCTAGGGACTTCACATATATTTTCTGTTTTTGAATGAGACACAAGCACATATGCAACTGGTTCTTTTTTTATGAAGTTCTCAAACTGTTTTAAAGAAAGAAGGCTTGGCTTTTCATCTGTAGAAAATTTGTTTGGAATTTCTTTAAGAGGGTTCAAAACAAATTTGGTTCCATCAAGACTAAAGGAGTATGTGTTATGCTTACCATCATGCTGGACATTTCGGTCATACTGCCAAGGTCTACCCAATAATATATGACAAGCATCCATTGGCAAGACATCACACCATATCTCATCATTATATTTTCCAATTGAAAACTTAACCAAACATCGTTCATTAATTGGCACTTCACCACCTTTCTTAAACCAGGATATTTTGTATGGTCTTGGGTGTTTTTCACATTTCAGATTAAGCTTGCTAATCATCTCTTTAGAGACCATGTTCTCACAACTACCAGAATCAATCAAGAGTAAGCATTTTTTGTTATAAGCAGTGCAAAAGGTATGAAAGATATTACCTCGAAGCCAATCGTTGCTCTCTGTTACCTTTGGTGCTGCCAATACTCGGCGTATAACAAGACTTTCAGCTCCACTATCTGGATCGCAAAATTCGGTTGATTCCACATCTGCACTTTCCTCCTCTGCCTCTTCGTCATGCTCCTCATCACTTTCTTCTCCATGAATGAGATTTAACCTGTTTTCTTTACCTTTCTCAGGACATTGATATGCAAGATGACCTGCCTTTTGACATCAAAAACAAACTTTTGTCCCCACTTTGTTTTGAGAAATCATTTGAGTTTTTGCCTTATCATGGGTCACAGTTTTTGTTTGTTCAGGAGAATGTGTCACAGTAAATTTATTTCTTTGGTAGACACTTTCTTTCTTTTTAAGAGCTCTAGCTAATTTTTCTTCAGCTCTTAGAGACATTTGATATGCTTCCTCTAAACTAGTTATACAATGTAAAATCAATTCATCATAAATTGAGACCTTTAAACCACTCATGTATCTAGCAATTAATTGATCTTCAGTTTCATTTAAATCTAAACGACTCAAGTATTTGTAAAATTCTTCTGTGTAACTAGCAACATTTTGTTCCAGTTTTTGCCTAAGATGGTGAAAGTTTCGGTACAAAGTTCTTGAGTAATCAAGGGGGAGGTACTTTTCATCTAATTTGTCTTTCATTTCTGTCCATGTAGTGATACGACGTAAACCACGAAGTTCATGACTTTGTTGGTACTGTTGCCACCAAATTAAGGCACTACTTTGAAGTTTAGTTGCTACAAACTTAACTTTTCTATCATCAGTAAGGTTCTTCCATTCAAAGAAGGTTTCTAGGCTAGCAATCCAATCACAGTAAAGTTCAGGATCGAGTGTACCATGGAAATCGCGCACATCAACACGTATGGTTTTGTCGGAATTCTCGATTGCACGTGCAAGTCGATCCATAGCCCAAGCAGCTTGTGGTGTTGACTCACGGTGGTTTTCTGTGCTGGAGCTTGAGGAATCATCTCCATCACCAGCAGGGTCCTCCGGCATATGGAACTGTGACTCGGAAGGCCTTTCCTCCAACCTTTGTTGAAGGTCGCGAACAGCTTGCCAGAGTTGTTCATTTTCAGTGAGTAGAGAATTGATGTCGGCCGTCTTTGCTTTTGGCCGAATCGGCCGTCCTCGCGGCATGGTACGACCGGCTCTGATACCAAAATTTGATAGCGGAAACTTGAAAATAAAATGAAAATCTGTGGAAACAGCTGAAAGAGCTTTCTTATTGATCAACTAGCAAGTAAGACAAGGAAATTATTGGGGAATCACTCACCCAAGGGGACTCTCTCACCCTAAGCTTAGCATCACACTAAAGCAATTGCAAACTAAAATCTCAACTCTGCTCTCAACTCTAATATGGAGCTTATTTATAATGCTAAAACAGAAAGGAAAATTAAAAACAATGTAGCCGTTGCATATCTTGGAAAAATATGGGAAGCAATTAATCAAAATCCATTTGGCCTTCTATTGCATCTTTCCCATTATTTAGAAATATGGCCGTTGCCCTCTTGCCTTTCCTGCACCATATACACTATGAATTATGTAAGGAAAGGATATGAAACTATAACGTACTTAACTAAAACCATTTCTCAACTCTGGTTTTCTTTTTTCTTTTTTCTTTTTAACAAATACTTTTTTAATTTATTTAATTTATTTTTTCATGAAATAATTTTCCTTTACCGACTTCCTTCAATCCATTTCATTGATTTGCTCGATTGGGGGGGGAAAAAAATCATTTTCAACAAGTTTGCAGATCAGCATTGATATACCTTCTGTTACTTTGACTTGTAGTCGTAGAACAAATTATATCATCAAGAATCAACATAATAATAAGATAATTATAATACATTCCAGCATCCAGTCCAAATTGAACGGTCTAAACTTTCGCAACAAGAGAAAGAAATAAAAGGTGAGAAGAATATAAAAACATTTCTTAGGTACTGTTTTTTAACAACATGCTTTTACATTCTACAAGTTCTCTACGGTGTCCATGGGTCCGTATCGATCTGCTGCCATTATAACAATGGTAGGGTCCTGCCATAAGACACTGACAGGTGGGACCCACAAATAAAGGACCCACTTGTCAGTGTCCAATGGCAGGATCCTGCCAGTGAAAAACTATGGTAGTAGATACAAATCCTGGTGTCCATACCAACACAAATTAGAATCAAGTCCACAGAAACAAGAAACAGGAGGCACTGATATTTCTCTTCCATAAAACAAGAGAAATATCTAGCGTCTATAGAAAAATCGTCCATAGCGTCTATAGGTTACCGAAATTTATTTGTTACATTCTGTATACGTCTATGGATGTATGGACAATTTTTCAATAAACGCCAGATGTTTCTCATAAGACAATGTATTGAAAGCATGGATATGACTTCATTTACCTTATGAGCAAAGTCTTATTAGTTGCATGCTTATTGCCTCTTATTGGAGATGCATTTAATTTCTTAACCAGTGTCTTCAAGAAGTACTTCCTGTTCTCTCCTAGATGGAGGTATCTGAAATGAGCATAGCGGTAATTGCGGTCTGCATTACGCGGTAGCTTTGATTTCCAATCTTTCCTTTTCCTCTTTGCCCCCCAACCAGTGAACTTAGGTGACTACGTAAGAAAAAAAAATGAAAGTATTGTGTATACTTATTATATTGGTGGCAGCAATATGCTAGAGAATATTTGCAAAGAGAAAAGCAAATACTTGAACTTTGTTTGATCAAAAGAAAATAAATCAGGAGTTCAATTGAACCCCATCTATGCCCCATCATAAACAAAGACATAAAAGAAAATATTAACAATGGATGTGTGCATAATGGTATCCACATAACAACATTACCACAATACAGAATTAGATCTAGTTTAGCCTAATTAGATAAAAAAACTAAGGGTCGAGCAACAAAAAGGAACATATCATCACAAGATTCTACACAAATTCATATAGTATCGAGCATCATAAATTTCGATAATCATACAGGTTTAGAAAACTAAAAAGTTACAAGTCACGAACCTCATGAACTAACAACATTGATTCAAGAGCAGGACAATGATGGAGCATCGAGACAATGCCTTCACAATTGTCTTTGTGAAAGCACATGCTCATATCCAAGTGCTTTAAATTAGGAAAATTAGGCGGGTCTTCACTTTCATCCCACAAGTTAGGAAATGGATATATCTCAATCTATAGGAATTAAACAAATTAGTTAAGGAACTTTCAGCTCCAAAAAAATAATAGATATGAATTGTTATACATGTTTTTTCAATTAAGATTTCCAAACAATAAAAAAAGAACTTTACTCCAATACTCCTACCAAAAAAGTTTTCTTTTCGATCTGACGATTATAAATGAATATTACCCATAATGAGATTCATCTGTAACCGATAAAATTGCCTAGGTGTGAGCATGGAAGTAACGTCCAAAAAAAAATTAACAAAACTAAATAGAACAAAAGGAAAAAAAGGTGAAACACATTACTTCGGTATTCTTTATATGTAGGCTTAGTTCTTCAACATGTGAGAGAAAGATCACCAGACTACGCACAACATTTCCATCTTCCTTACTAATGATACCAAGGTTGAGGACTGCTTTTTTTAGCGAAGGAACCTCTCCTTCAAAGTAAGGTACTCGACGGAAACAACGATTTTCCAAATGGAATACCTCCAATAAAGGTAGAGATAACCGCAAAATATCAAACAGTAGACGTTACCTTTCAAGGATTATCAATTCGAGTTTTGTGAGTGTCAGAGAGGAGAGCGCAAACTCTGTAATGACACTAACACCAAGATGTAAATCTTCTAGGGAAACCAACTCGGACAAAAGTTGGTCGAATTTGATAAATTTGACATCATAAATTTCAAGGTAGAGGCTTTTTAGGCGGGTCAAACTAATAACAGAAGGCAATACATATTCCTCTTCAACATATGGGCCGGGTAAAGGTTTGACAGTAGAAAGTGATAGCGATTCAAGAGATTCCATGGTGATAATCGCAGGGAGAACGGGGGACATCAATTTGAAGCTCCTGCATTCAATGTTCAAGTGGCGCAGACTGAAGGAACATACCTTGTGGAGCAAGGAAGAAACAAAGGCAGTATTATATCGAACCCAACCTACTATCTGTATATGCAAACTGAGGACTGGATGCGAGGGATCGCGGTTGAGGATCGCACGTGTGGCCATGGGGATGAACTTATCGTCACTCGGATTGACTCTGTACCGATTGACGAGCTCCAGGGAAGGGGAGGCTTCCCAAAGGTGACGGAAGCGGTGCAATAGAACGGAGGTGCACGCCGCGATGTGAGTAGGAAGCAATGAGAGGATTGTGATGAGCAAGGCGTCGGGAAGGCTCGAGAGAAAGTCGGGAAGATTAGCACCGGTTGGAGAGATCGCCATGGATAAATACTGGCGTGCTTGGCGCGAAGGGAGTTGAGATGAGCGTGAAGCCGTGAAGTGAAAAGTGGGTTAAGAAATATGAAGTTCTAGGTCCTTTTGCTATTTTAAGTTTTAGGGAGGATTAGATATTTGTCATTCCAAAACTTTAATCTTAAAAAACTGTCATTACAAAAGTTGAATTTAGAAATTTGCTATTCTAAACGAGCTTCTATTATAAATTTGGCACACTGAAACCCATATAAAATCAGATTTTGATACAAAAATAGAGTAACTCATTGGTTTGCATGGTACATATATCACTACTGTATTGCTTTTGCCATCATAACCAATAACTATACAAGTGTGGTTAATTTGGGTAGAGAAGTGGTGTTTGCAGGGGAAGACGAGAGAGGGAAAAGGCGACAGGAAGAAGGAAGTGGAATGCATGATGGCAATCAGTAAGACGAGATATTTATAGGTGTAAGAACTGGTTAATTTGTTTCAAGGGTAATTATGAAAACACAGAAATACATTCAATTATACAGACATTTTTGTATTAATTAAATACGTATATATATATTTATGTTACAAGAATGATATGAATAAATTGAAACAATCATATGAAGGATTATTCATTCACATCTTTACTAACTTATTTGTACTTCATCAACCTTGATCTTAATTAATTAATTGATTGATTGATTGTTGTTGAACATTTTTTTTTTTTTTTTTTGAGAAAATAGATGAGGGTCAAGCCCTCAAATTTTTATTAATAACGATCACAAAATGTGATCGGCATGTACAAAAGACAGAAAAGAAATCAATCCAAAATAATAGAAAAAATCGAAAAATAAAGGAAAATAATAAAAGGCCAAATTATGGGCATACATCAATTATGGTCCTATGTGGTTTTCTAATGTAATTGTTGACCGGTTTTTGTGCTCAATGAGTGTTTCTCTTGCCAGTTGAATGATTCCTTGCTCCTTTCCAGTAAATATTCTCCTATATCTCTCTCTCGCCATAATACAAATCGAGTTACGAGTTCCATCTAACCCCAAAAAATGTTTGCTTGTGTACTTGAAGGATTGTCAAGACTTAAAATTCAATTGTGCAGCTTGAGCCAAGTAAAGAACATAACCCTTTGTTGAACATTTAATCACTTTATTTGTATTGCGTCAATTATAATTAATGGGTGACCGTCGCATCCCTTTTAAGCAAATGACCTAGTAGCTTAAGAAGTGGTAGCAAACTAGGATGACTCCTAAGAGGTCATGAGTTAAATCCTATATGGACACAAAATAAAAAGTTTCAATGAAATTGGTGGAGTATTCCACTTTCTTCAAATAAAAAAAAAAATTAATGGATGACCATGACTAAATCTCGAATAAAATAACAACTTGGGTAAATTACCTCACAGAAATATATGTGATACTTCAAACACAATATGGATGTAACAAATTAAAAGATTATATTTCATTGTTTCATTATTTTTGTTTAAGAAATAAAACTGTAATTAACTTTATTTTTAACAAAATAACATTGAGAGATAAGAAGTGGATTATATTAATGTGGTTATCAAGGAGAACGGAAAAGAACTAGAGAAAAGAAGAGAAGGGAGAAATGGTGAAATGGTTGGATACTTTAACGAGGTGCCGGCTACAATCTAAATCGGATTGGAGGACCCTCCAATCCCCATCGGACGGCTGAGATTATTTCCAAAACCCCCTCTAAAAACCACAGTCGTCGGATCGAGGATTGAAGGGCCCTCCGATCCGATTTGGATCGTAGCAAATACAGACTCCTTTAACGAGATGTCAAAAAGGCAAGAGAGGAAACGGGCGCAATCATTTGCCATATTTCACATATGGCACAGCTGTTATATTTACATCTTCGAGACGTATCCTTCTGTAATCAGACGGTTCAGGTAAGTTCAATTTTTTTCTCGAAAAAAAATTTGGTGCACTGGCAGTCTGGCACAACTCGTGCGGTAAAATCCGAATACGGATACGGACGGATAATATCCGATCCGTTTTCACTACTCGTACCGGGCAGGTATGCTATATATGTGGTAAGCGAACCATGGAATTAATCAGCACATCAAAATCTTCAAACTGATGAGTTCTTTCCAAAACACTAAACTCTACTTTAAGCTCGTCATAGGTATGATAAAGCCAACCAATCAATGTAGCTTATAGCAAACCCGAGCGAAAAGAAATCGGCTTTCGTCCGTACATATCTGAATCAAAATGGATATGGACGTTTTTCTGAGTTCAGATCATTTATTAATTATAAGTCGTAGTACTATCCCCAATTGTTATAGTAATAAAGCACCTAATTAAATTGCACTGCTGTTTTACTCATTTCTTTATTTTTCTCCTTCACACTTAATTTGGGTATTGAATTGCGATGCTTGGTAGTTGGAGACTTGTTGTGTGCATGAACACCTTACATAGAATATCGAATGCAATGTTTACTTTATTTTCGGTAACAGGTTTTTGCAGCATGCATGCTTAATTAACCTTGCTGTAGAAATTATAAATTTATAAAAGTGTCCAAATTAAGTTTATTCTTATACTGCACATTCACTTTTATATTTTTACTGTATCATTATACGTTTATTTTTATACTGCACATTCAACTAAAACTACATAGTTGTAGTTAATAGCTATTTATTTATTTATCATTTATATTGATATTTATGTAGATTTTATAGCAACAATTAATAACTGTTAATACATAATACTCATATACTTTCAATCAATAATTGATCTTTCAATTCAATGAATAACTAAAAAAACATGTAGCTGCATATATAGCTGGATAGACAGAATATGCTAAATTTTCACTTACTCTACTGTTATAGTTAGACTTTCCCTTTTCAGTTAATTCAGCTCATCATTGTCTGGTAGAAAAACTGAAATAATCGAAGACTTGGCCAAGCGCCTCACTGAGAAAGGCATGCATGGACATATATAGTTCAACTTCAATCAAAGTCAATGAACTGATATTCCTCGCCGCTTTGATCCTCCTTTCGCTGCAGCTCGATCCGACTGCCTGACTGGTAATGTAATTTAAAATTCAAAATTATTGTGAATGATCGATCTATAAAATATATATATAAAAATATAAAAGTATTAGTATTGTCACCAAATATGTATATTTGCTTCAATATCCGATCTATATATATTAGTATTCAAATCCTTAACTCTTTAGTTTTTAACATGGGATCCCTATTCATATTTGGTCTATATATCCCAATTCATAGGATTGACATCCGCTGCCATAGTTTTCTATGGCACGGTCCGGCCATAGTTTTTTTCTTTGTATGAAAATGGGACCCACATTTTAAAAGAACCCCCTATTTCTAAAATCTAGGCCGTATGTATCAATCTAAGGGTCCATATTAACTATGGCACGTTCTTGCCATAGTTTTTTATGGCAGCAGATACGGACCCCCAATTCATATATATCTGCATCCAAATCCTTCCATGAAAAATAAAATTGAATACTGATATATATACTGGTAAATCTTATATATTCAGGTAGAAACTTTAAAAGGCATGGACATAGGTCTCGGTTCAACGAAGTCGATCAATAAACTGAGAATCAATCCTGCATTGATCCTCTTCGGAATCAGATCGGTCAAATGATTTGACTCAAATAATTAATCGGTAACCTCGCTGCAAATTGTAATTAATTCCTTTTACTTAGTCCAATTAGTCAATACGTTAATTTTCTAATCTAGCTACAGTGGAGGGCATGTTTGACATGGTCAATGCTTAATTAGTATATAAAATCTACTTACTTACCAGCAGTAACTCAACACCTTCTGCTTCTAATCATCATCAAGGAAGAAGAAATCTATCAACAAATGGCGTCGGCTGAATTAGCGGTAATTGTTTCCCCTATTCAATTAATTACTTCTCTTCATCATCTGAGCAAATTGATTATGGATATCTTTATATCCTATAAAACTCATTGCTAATTCCCCTGAAAACTGAATAAAAGTAACTGAGCAGCTTCTAGTTGACAGTTTGACACCCAGTTCTTTTCTTCACAAACCTTTTCTCTTTTGCAGTCAGATTTAATTTGTTAGTTTTTCATAAGCATGTTATTGTACTTGTTCCTCAAAAAAAAAAAAAAAAAAATAGAAGATTAAACGAATATATAAAGTTTAAAATATGATCGATGGAAAACAAAAAGAACTTTCTCTAAATGTTGCGTCTCTTTATTATATCCTTATTGAATATATTGTATAACATTTTCTTTTGCAAGTATCCTTCTATATATAAAGAACTGACTCACTTCCCAAATTTCTGATACCAGTCAACAGCTGCTTGTAACGGAGCTGGGGTCTTATTTGCCGTCGTGGTTAAGCATGCGGCATACCCCTTCAAGGTTGATGACAATGTACGTGCCTTGGAGTCGGCTGTCAGTGAATTGGAGGCTATGGAAAAGGATGTATTAAATTTAAAATCCGAGAAAAGAACTTCTACCGTAAAAGATTGGCTCGGCAAGGTAAGGAATGTTATAGAGGAGGCAAAGGCTATCAATGAGAAGTATAAGCAACGACACAGGTTCATTCACATTGTCTGCTCAGACTACAGCATCAGTCGAAATGCCGTGAAGAAACTTTCACAAGTAAAGAGCTTTTGTGCTAATGATATAATAATTAACTTGATCAAGGATATCCAGTCGGCGGCGACAACCAGGCGTTGGTTTCAACATTAATGGCAACAAATATAAACTTTCTATGCATCTTGGTAAGAAAGTAAGAACAGTCACCTAATTAAGAGAGCAATTGTTTATGTTCTTTCTTGATAAGAAGTAGCAAACATCAGCTAAGAGTCGGCTTCGATCAATTGTTTTCTTTCTTTCATTTTTTAGCTTAATTTCGCTTTAACTTTTAGGAAAACATGTATTTGGTGTTGGATGCTTAAATGCTTATTAATTGTGATTAAATAGCATACATATGTGAGGTACATCATTTAATATAGATCGGATACTGAAGCAAATATACATATTTGACAACAATAATTTTTTTTTAATGTACACATGTCAGAATCAAAATTGAAGTATACATATATAGATCCAAAATGAAAAACCAAAATTCAGAAAAAGATTCACTAAATATAAACCAAATGGTGCACTGTACTTGTAACTTGCAACACCGATTGCAACCCACAACTAGATTCCCAATCAACTTGGCATGCACTTCTAACAACGGCAGAATATAAAAAGCCCTACTTGTTGCTGGTAAAGTTTTAAATAGTATATATATGCGGCATGACTTCGGATCCAGATCCTCCTCTCCCACCAGACCATGTCAAGCATCGATCACCTTGGTCCACTGTACGCAGTTGGATAATGTATTTATGTGATTAACTGCACTATGTACGAGGAACTTCGAACTTTAAATGACATATTACCATTTACCAGTCAGGCAGTCAGATCGAGCTGCAGCGAAAGGAGGATCAAAGCAGCGTGGAATTTCAGCTCATTGACTTTGATTGAACTACATCCATGCCTTTCTCAGTGAGGCGGCGCTTGGCCAAGTCTTCGACTACTTGAGTTTTTCTACCAGACAATGATCATGAGCTGAATTAACTGAAAAGGGAAAGTCTAGCTACCAGTAGAGCAAGTATGAAAATTTAGCATATTCCG
The DNA here is from genome assembly GCA_030179965.1 of Cyperus esculentus. Taxonomy (NCBI): domain Eukaryota; kingdom Viridiplantae; phylum Streptophyta; class Magnoliopsida; order Poales; family Cyperaceae; genus Cyperus; species Cyperus esculentus. The sequence goes on along the minus strand of JASGLE010000019.1, from coordinate 2,453,765 downwards.
TCTATCCAAATCCAACTATGCAGTCACATACACTTTAATCATTGATTGCATAATTGTAAAGAGTGAGTTAAGGAACTGAGGTGCTGCACGGTAGAGGGTCGCGATCGATCATTCGATTGGTTTTCTTTTCTTTTCTTTTCTTTTGTGCTTGATTCAGACCCCGGTGTTGGTGGAAGGTCACAACTGCGATATGAATGAAGGGATGATATGAAAGTGTTGTTCACATCTATTTATTTTTGAGAACTTCTTCAGCCTATAAATTTCAAATATTTCGTTCAGTTTTGATTGTTGAACATTTTTCATCACCTTATTTATTTGTATTGCGTCAGTTTTAATTAAGTAATGGGTGACCATGACTAAATCTCGAATAACATAACAACTTGGGTAAATTACCTCACAGAAATATATGTGATATATACTTCATCAAGCACAATATGGATATAATAAAAAGATTATAACTTGTTTAATTAAGTCATTGTAACATTGAGAGATATCGGCCAAATCAATCTTATAAACTACTACACTTTTTTTTTTTTTTATAAAAAAACAAAGAAGTTAATTAATTAGATCCGCTCCTTTTAAACAAAAATTCAAATAATGACATATATAATTTTAACATTTCATGCATCATGTATTGTCATGATGCATGACTAAATATGTTAAAATTAAATTACAACAGCAAAGTAATACTACATGTTTCTGTTGAATAATAGACATAGGATAGATTATAGAATAGATTGGCTTCAGATTATAATCTCATCATTAGCCACATCTTAGAGAATAAAGAGCCATAATTAGGATTTAATCAAGCTTCTATTTATTCTCTAATAGAACCGTTGGAAAGGCTAATAGAGCCGTTGTCATTAAGGCTAATAGAGCCGTTGGGATTAAGTTATAAAATCCCCCAAATCAGTGTAAGACAACTGTCAGATTAATAAAATAAATCATCATTTTCTCAAATTCTCTCAAATCCAACATGGTATCAGAGCAAATCTGACCAAGCTTCCGCAACCAAATCAAACCAAACCAAACCAAATCAAACAGTGGCCATGGCTGCTGAAAAATCATCCGACACACAAACTCCATTCATCATAAAAGCAAACCTCGACTTCAATTCATCACAAAGGCTAACCAATGCACTGCTCAACGGGAAGAATTACATCCCCTGGGCCAAAGATGCAAGAACCACTCTCATGGGCAAAGGGCTTCTCGGGTTCATCACCGGATCAAGGGTGTGACCACAAGAAGGAGCCAATGAACAAGAAGAGTGGGACATCATCGATAGTCAAGTAAGAACCCTCATAAAAAACTCAATAGAACCAAGTCTGGCAGAGGAGTTCTTTGCTCAGACAGCGCAAGAACTACGGCAAGAAATCGAATCTGAATTCATAGACAGCCAAAACTATTCCCAAATTTACCAACTCAAAAGAGAAATCAACCAACTGTCTCAAGAAAACCGAGAAATGCCAGAGTTCATCAAGCTGTTCAAAGCAAAAAGGGAAGAACTCAGAACCTATCAACCAGCCACAAATGACCCGAAAATTCTTCAAGAAAGGCAAGAGACAGATGACGTGTACCTGTTCCTTGCCGGTTTAGACTCAAGTTTCGAGCCTATTAGAGCACAAATCCTTCTTACCACCGGTAAACTGACCCTCAACACAGTCATGGCGAGCATCCGACAGGAGGCGTCAAGGCGAGTTGCCATGGGATCCTCCGGCTCGAGTCTCAAGCCAGAAGCCCAGGCCTTCTCAGCCCAGAGCCTCCCTGGCGCCAACAACGGCAACAACCGAGCGAAAGGAAAGGGGGAGTCAAGTAGGTGGTGCTCACAGTGCAAACGAGACAACCACAACACCGATCGGTGCTGGATACTGCACCCGCATCTCAAGCCGAAGAAATTCGCCGATGTAGGGCGGCGGAAAACCCTAGAATCTAAGGGATTCATAGTTGCCAGAGAAGAGGAGGCGACGGAATCAAAGAAAGAGATGAAGGAGATGGATCGTCTGGAGAGAATGATGGAATCCCTCCTCTCAGCAAAGCAACAGGGCCATACATCGGGCCAAGGTTTAATTAATCCCTCCTCTAATTTAGTTAAGCCCAATGAAATGTGCAAGCCCAATGAAAATAGACTGAAATCCAATCAATTTAAAGGCCTTCGTACGGGCCTATCTGTCAAGCCCACTGTTAAATTTGCTCCAAAACATGACTCCAAATGGGTTTTAGATTCTGGTGCTACCGACCATATGACTGGAAACCAAAGTCTATTACGAAACCTTAAGCCTCTCGAAACTGACCAATATTTCACTGTAGCAAACGATGAAAAAGTCAAAATCAAAGGATGGGGTATGATTAGTATTTTGGACAAAAAATTTTTACAAGATGTATTTTGTGTTGAAAACAGTTCTTTAAACTTACTTTCTATTAGCAAGCTTACCAAAGAATTGAATTGTGAAATTGTCTTTACACAAAATAATGTCATTTTTCAGAATCCAACTAGCAAGGAGAAGATTGGTGAAGGATCTTTAGAAAATGGCCTATATTTTTTGGACAACAACAAATCCATTTTGAGTACAAAAAAAGAAGAGAATTTAAGTGGCCTTTGGCATAGGCGAGTAGGGCATCCTTCCGACAAAGTTTTGAATTTTATGTTTAATTTTCAGAATAATTATTGTAGCCAATGTGAGGTATGTATGTTAGCAAAACAAACTAAGCTTCCTTTTTGTAACTCAGATTCTAAGAGTAATGAAACCTTTGAGTTAGTTCATTCTGATGTATGGGGGCCTGCTCCCGTAGAATCATACAACGGATTTAAATATTTTGTTATTTTCATTGATGATTTTTCGAGAGCAACTTAGGTTGTATTTAATGAAAAATAAATGTGAAGTTTTTTCTCACTTTCAAAATTTTGCAAACCTGGTTGAAACTCAATACAATAAAAAAATTAAAATCCTTAGAACTGATAATGGCACGGAATTTATAAATCAAAATTTTGTGAATTTTACAAATTCTAAGGGAATAATTCATCAAACATCTTGTGTCTACACTCCACAACAAAACGGAGTGTCAGAAAGAAAAAACCGTCACTTGTTAGAAATGACAAGAACACTTTTATTTCAAAACCATGTTCCAAAAATCTTTTGGTCGGATGCCGTACTCACCGCAACCTATTTAATAAATAGATTACCTAGTAGTGTATTAAATTATAAAAGCCCATTTGAAATTATTTTTAATAGAAAATTAAATTTAGACCATTTAAAAGTATTTGGATGCACTTGTTTTGTACACAAAAATAAGACTGACAAACTAGATTTTAATGCAATTAAAACTATTTTTTTGGGATATTCATCTTCTCAAAAGGGTTATAAATGTTATGACCCTAAAACAAAAAAACTTGTCATTTCAAGAAATGTAGTGTTTTTTGAAAATGAACCATTTTATAAAGAAACCAATAATCTCTCAAATGGTTTCACAAACGATTTTACAAATTTATCAAACGAATTTGCGATACTTTTTACTACTCATAAAAGAAGAGAAGAAGTTTTTGTAGGAAGTACAGGACAACAAGAAGTTGCTCAAGAAGTGGAAGAACCTGAGGAAATTCAAGAGGAGGAGATTCAAGTGGATGAGACTCGAGAGGAGGAGAGTATCGTAAGAAGGTCAAGTCGGCAGACTCAACTACCAACGAGGTTCAAGGACTATGTCACCTATTCGGTAACGTATCCAATCCAAAACTACATCTCATATGATAACATATCAAATGAGCACTTTGCTTTTGTATCGGAACTATCAAAAATTGAGGAACCAACCAATTACCACGTAGCAAAAAATGATTCCAAATGGTGTAGAGCAATGGAAGAAGAACTTCTTGCATTAGAAAAAAATGAAACTTGGGAACTTCGTGATTTGCCAAAAAATGAAAAACCGGTGGGATGCAAATGGGTGTACAAAGTCAAATACAATAGTGACGGTACCATTGAGCGGTATAAGGCTAGATTAGTAGTCAAGGGATATACACAAACTCAAGGTATTGATTACTATGAAACAGTTGCACCGGTTGCAAAAATGAACACAGTAAGAATTCTTTTTCCTATTGCAACCAACAAAAATTGGAAATTACATCAAATGGATGTGAAAAATGCATTTCTTCAAGGAACGCTAGAAGAAGAAGTGTACATGACTCTTCCACCGGGTCACAAAAAAGAACAAAACTCTAACCTTGTTTGTAGGTTAAGAAAATCAATTTATGGTCTCAAACAATCTCCAAGAGCATTGTATGGCAAGCTATCTCATTTCTTACTCTCTTGTAATTTTATAATTAGTAGTGCCGATACTTCTCTCTTTGTGAAAATCAACTCCAATGGTACAACTGTTGTTTTGGTGTATGTTGATGATTTGATTATTACTGGAGATAGTCAATTTGAAATTGATAGTGTTAAAAAAGATCTCAAACAAAAATTTGAAATCAAAGATTTAGGAAGACTGAAATATTTTCTTAGTGTAGAAATAGCACATTCATCAAAAGGATTGTTTGTATCTCAAAGAAAATACATACTTGATCTGCTTGAAGAAACTGGTAAATTAGGAAGTAGACCGGCCATAACACCAGTTGATACAAATGTAAAGTTAAATAGTGAGGATGGTGAGCCTCTAACAGATATAAACCAATTTCAAAGAATTGTTGGAAAATTGATTTACCTCACTGTAACTAGACCTGATATTTCATTTGCGGTATCACAAATTAGTAAATTCATGCATGCACCAAAAACGCCTCATTTGGATGCCATAAATAGAATTTTGAGGTACTTAAAAGGTACACCCGGAAAGGGTATTTGGATGAAAAATAATAATTCTAATGATGTGTGTGGCTATTCCGATGCAGATTGGGCTGGCAGTTTCGATAGACGATCGACGACTGGCTATTGCACATTTGTAGGCGGAAATTTGGTCACATGGAAAAGCAAGAAGCAAAATGTCGTAGCCCAATCAAGCGCCGAGGCAGAATATCGGGCTATGGCATCAACTGCGAGTGAACTAGTATGGATCAAGCAACTTCTTGCAGATCTGAACATCCAAATTCAGATACCGATGAAGATGTTTTGTGACAATCAAGCTGCAAGGCACATTGCCTCCAATCCAGTATTTCATGAAATAACTAAGCACATAGAAGTGGACTGCCATTTCATTCGAGGAAAAGTTCAAGAAAAAGAAATTGAAACACCATTCGTCAAAAGTGAAGAACAATTGGCGGATGTGTTTACTAAAGGGTTGGGAAATAAAAATTTTGAAGACATTTTTGAGCAAACTTGGGTTATATGACATATACACGCCAAGTTTGAGGGGGAGTGTTGAATAATAGACATAGGATAGATTATAGAATAGATTGGCTTCAGATTATAATCTCATCATTAGCCACATCTTAGAGAATAAAGAGCCATAATTAGGATTTAATCAAGCTTCTATTTATTCTCTAATAGAACCGTTGTCAGTAGATTAGGAAAGGCTAATAGAGCCGTTGTCATTAAGGCTAATAGAGCCGTTGGGATTAAGTTATAAAATCCCCCAAATCAGTGTAAGACAATTGTCAGATTAATAAAATAAATCATCATTTTCTCAAATTCTCTCAAATCCAACAGTTTCCTACAAATTAAAACTAAAGAAAGCTTAAAAAAAAGGAAGAAGTAATTAATTTACAACGTTTTTTTTTTTTTAAATTTGAGCATATAATTAAACAAAGCTACAAACAATGACATATACAATTAATTGCCGGAAACAATCGGTTTGAGAGCTCTTACTTCTTACCAAGATATTGGAAAGCAAATCTCCTGCCTTTAACATTGAATTCAACACCTGCTGCTGGTTGTGGAGACGCTGCCGGCAAGTGAGTACCGGTGATAACGCTCCTTATAACTTCATTAGCAATCAGGCTCTTCACCTCCGGAAGTTTCTTCGCGGCATGTCGACTGATGTTGTAATCCGAGGAGATAACATGAACGAACCAGTGTCGTTCCTTGTACTTCTGATCAATCGCATCAGCTTCTTCTATAACCTTGTTCACCTTGATGAGCCAGTCTTGCACCGTACTCGACGGGAAGATGTGATTAGTACTGTCAGTACTTTCTTTCACTCTCAATACGTCGTTCTTCATAGCCTTCAGTTCGCTGACAGCCGAATCCAAAGCTTTTATGTTCTCGTCGACCTTGAAGGGGTATGCCGCATGCTTAACCACCGCTAATAAGACCGCAACTCCATTAGAAACGGCGATAGACTGGCATTAAAATTTAGGAAGTGAGTCAGTAGTTCTTTATAGAAGGATACTTGCAAAAGGTTATTTTTATTCAGTTTTCACGGGAAGCAATGAGTTTTAGGATGTAAAGATATCCAAAATCAATTTGCTCAGATGATGAAGAAAAAATATAAATTGAATATATAGGAGAAACTATTACCACTAATTCAGAGAACGCCATTTCTTGATATATAGATTTCTTCTTCCTTGATGATGATTAGAAGCAAAAGGTGTTGATGAGTTACTGCTGGTAAGTAATAAGGAGCTTTTATATACTAAAGCATTGACTTGGGATCTTTGATTCCCTCCCTCCCCTTGGACCATGTCAAACATGCCCTCCACTGTAGCCGGATTATAAAAACGTATTGACTAATTGGACTAAGTAAAAGGAATTAATTAGAGTCTTGCAGCGAGGTTACCGCGTACCAGTTCGAGTACCGGTCTGCTTCCGAAGAGGATCAATGCAGGATTGATTCTCAGTTTATTGATCGACTTTGTTCATGAACCGAAACCTATGTCCATGTTAAAAACTAAAGAGTTAAGGATTTGAATACTAATACAGATCGGATACTGAAGCGAATATACATACTTGACGACAATAATATTTTTTTTTCATGTCAGAATCACAATTGAAGTATACATATATAGATCCAAAATGAAAAACCATAATTGAAAAAAGATTCACCAAATCAAAGCAGCGTGGAATATATATCAGTTCATTGACTTTGATTGAAGTTGAACTATGTCCATGCCTTTCTCAGTGAGGCGGTGTGCTTGGCCAAGTCTTCGACTATTTCAGTTTTTCTACCAGACAGTGGTGAGCTGAATTAACTGAAAAGGGGAAGTCTGTCTAGCTACACCAGTAGAGTAAGTATGAGAATTTAGCATATTCTGTCTATCCAACTATGCAGCTACATAATTTTTTTAATTATTCATGGAATTAAATTATCAATTATTGATTGAAAGTAATGATTATTATGTATTAACAGTTATCGTTGTTATAAAATCTGCAAAAATATTAACAAACGATAAATAAATAGCTGTTAACAACTATATATGTAGTTTAAGTTCAATGTGCAGTATATATAAGAGTAAACGTATAATAATGAATTAATAATGCAGAAAATATAAAAGTGAATGTGCAGTATAAGAATTAACTTTGGATATTTTATTTAAGGTGTTCATGCACAACTCTCCAACTACCAAAAATAAAGAAATGAGTAAACGACAGCAGTGCAATTTAGGTGCTTTACTATAACAACTGGGGATCCTATATATGTCAAAGGGCGAATGGATTATAAATTTATAATTAATAAATTAATGGATGGTCTGAAGTCTGAACTCTGAAAATAATCCATATCCATTTTGATTCATATTTGAATGGACGAAGATCATATCTAATTATTATTAATTTGAATGCAATGACATTTAACGAGGTAACTAAGATCACCAAATGAAGCAACTTTTTAACAATAAGGATCCCAAATTATTATTTTTTTTACTGCCCATATGTAAATTTAAAAACCCCCCAGGGAAAACAAGATATATAGTATCTGTAGAACGCGATCATTCGATTGGTTTTCTTTACTTTTCTTTTGTGCTTGATTCAGACCGCGGTGTTAGAATTACTGGAAGGTCATATCAACAACTGCGATATGAATGAAGGTATGATCATGAAAGTATTGTTCACATCGATCTATTTGTTTTTGAGAACTTCTTCAGCCCAAATTTCAAATATTTCGTTCAGCTCTGATTGTTGAACATTTAATCACCTTATTTGTATTGCGTCAGTTTTAATAACTAATGGGTAACCATGACTAATTCTCGAATAAAATAACAACTGGGGGTAAATTACCTCACAGAAATATATATGACACTTCAAACACAATATATATGGATGTAACAAACTAAAAGATTATATTTCTTCGTTTCATTATTTTTCTTAAGAAAACTGTAACTTACTTTTTAACAAAATAACATTGAGAGATATCGGCCAAGTCAATCTCATAAACTACTACAATTTTTTTTTTAAAAAAAAACAAAGAAGTTAAGATCCGCTCCTTTTACACAAAAATTCAACCAATGACATGATTTTAACATTTTATGCATCATGTATTGTCATGATGCCTGACTAAATATGTTAAAAATAATTTACAACACCAAATTAATACTACATCTATTACAAATAAAAAACAAAAGAAAGCTTGAAATAAGGAAGAAGTAATTAAATTTACAACGTTTTTTTTTTATTTTCTGAGCACATGAACAAAGTTACAAACAATCGGTTTGAGCTCTTACTTCCTACCAAGATGGACAGAAAAATCATATTTCCTGCCGTTGACATTGAATTCAACGCCAGCTGGTTGCGGAGACGCCGCCGGCGAGTGAGTACCGGTGATCACGCTCCTTATAACTTCATTGGCAGTCAGGCTCCTCACCTCCGGAAGTTTCTTCGCGGCATGTCGACTGATACTATAATCCGAGCAGACGACATGAATTATCCGGTGTCGTTCCTTGTACTTCTGATCGATCGCATCGGCTTCTTCTATAACCTTGTTCACCTTGATCAGCCAGTCTTGCACCGTACTCGACGGGAAGATGTGATTAGTACTGTCAGTACTTTCTTTCACTCTCAATACGTCATTCTCCATAGCCTTCAGTTCGCTGACAGCCGAATCCAAAGCTTTTATGTTCTCGTCGACCTTGAAGGGGTACTTTGCGTACTTACTCAAGGCACATACGGCCGCAGCACCTTGAGATGCGGCGATTGGCTAATGTTCATAAATTTAGGAGCTGAGTTAGGAATTATGCAGTAAGAGTGAAAGGAGGCACAACATTTTAGAGTACCAGAAGAACTTGGAATTGATATAAAAACAACCAGGGAATTTTTTGTTTCCATATATCATATTTTAAAGCTTAAAGTTTAAAATCTATTCATATAATTTATTTAGTTTATTCTTTTTTGATGAACAAGTAGAACAACTTGCTTAGAAAAACTTAACAAATTAAATCCGACGGCAAAGAGAAAAAGTTCAGGGTAACCAGAAACTGATTTTCATTTTGGCTGTCTTACTTGGTTTCAACGATTTCATTTGAAGAAAACTCGGTGTCAGATAGAAGCTGATCAGATTTCAGGGGAAGCAATGAATAGCAGAATATACGAATTCCGACAATCAATTTGCTCAGATGCTGAGAAATGTTGAAATAAAAGAGATTAGAATATAAATAAGACCTCAGACCCTTAAGGGTATTTTCGTCATTGGTCATTTAGAAATTATAACGTTAGAGTAGGCAGTAGTAGTCTTTTAGAATAGGCAACGGTCTCTTTTAGAATAGGCAACGGTCTTTTTTTCTTTTCTGGCTATATAAGCCAACTCAATACTGTACAAAAGATCAGATCGGAAAAATATATTCTTTTTGATCATCATCTCTCAAAAACTAACATGGTATCAGAGCACGTCTGATCAAACTTCCGCAACCGAAAATCAAGCAACCATGGCAACAGATTCATCCTCAGATAATACAACACCACAAATTCCACCAATTCCACAAATTCCACAAAATTCAATTATACAAAAATTTTTCTCTGATTTCAACTCCTCTCAAAAGCTAACCACTGTGCCACTTAATGGCAGAAATTACATACCATGGGCAAAGGCGGCGAGAAACACCCTCAAGGGCAAAGGCCTTCTCGGGTACATCACCGGAAATAAGGTGAGACCCAGAGAAGGAACCGATGCGCAGGAGGAGTGGGACATAATCGATTGTCAAGCCATGACTTTGATCACAAATTCATTAGAACAAGAGCTATTGCAAGAATTCTGTCACTGTGAAACAGCGGCAGAATTGTGGAAAACCATAGAGAAGCAATTCACCAACAAAGAAAGTCATTCCCAAGTGTACCATCTCAAGCAAGAAATTGCTAAAATCCAACAAGATTCAAGAAACATACCCGAATTGATCGGGCATGTAAGAGCGAAATACGAAGAACTGAAACTTTACAGACCACCGACAACTGACCTTGCGGTGCTCCAAGAGAGGGAAGAAACAGACAAAGTCTATTCCTTCCTTGCTGCTCTCGACTCAAGCTATGAACCCATCCGAGCTCAGATTCTCCTCTCAACCAACAAGCTGACCTTCGATGAAGTAACTGCTCGTATCAGGGATGAAGCAACAAGACGGGTTGCTATGGGAACCTCTGACTCGTCCCCAAAGCCAGAGGCCCATGCCTTCTCGGCTCGTTACTCCAACACCTCGAAGGCACCAGCAAAAAGAGGCTACTGCTCGCACTGTAAGCGTGACGGGCACACCAACGAGAAGTGTTGGGTGCTGCATCCCCACCTCCGACCGAAAAAATTTGCCGAGACGGCGAGGCGGAAAGAGGAGGAAAAAACCCTAGAAGGGGAAAAGAGGGGATTTGTTGCTGCGAGGCCAGACTCGAGCGGAGAGGAGATGAATCGGACAACAGGGTCAAGTCGAATTGAAGTGGAGCGGCTGGACAGACTTGAAGCGATGATCACGTCGCTGTTGGGCCAAAAAATTGGTTCAGGTTCATCTAATACTCAAATCTCTTTATCTCAGCCCAAAGAAATTAAATTGAATTCCATTAGTTTAGAGCCCACATATCGTGGAAATGCTGGGTTTGAGTCTGCAACCAGACAATTAAAGCTGCTGCCGAACCAAAGACTTGATGAAAATAAATGTCTGACTATGGGCCATTCTTTCAAACTTGCTCCAACAAATAATTTTAAATGGGTACTTGATTCGGGTGCTACCGACCATATGACCGGAAATCAAAATTTATTGAGGAATTTTCGAATACTTGAAAGTGATCAATTTTTCACGGTAGCTAATGATGAAAAGGTCAAAATAAAAGGATGGGGCATGATTAGCATTCTAAATAAGAATTTTCTTCAAGATGTATACTACGTTGAAAAGTCTTCCGTTAATTTGCTTTCTATTAGTAAACTTACAAAAGAATTGAATTGTGAAATTATTTTTAAACAAAATAATGTCATTTTTCAGGATCAAATCACCAAGGAGAAGATTGGTGAAGGTTTTTTGGAAAATGGCCTATATTTTTTGGAAATCAACAAGCTTATTTTGAATACCAAACGGGATGAGAATTTAAGTAATCTATGGCATAGGCGAGTAGGGCATCCTTCCGACAAGATTTTAAAATTGATGTTTAATTTTTCAAAAGATTTTTGTAACAAGTGTGAAGTTTGTAGGTTTGCCAAACAAACAAAACTTCCCTTTTGTAATTCAAACTCAAAGAGTAATGAGATATTTGAGTTGATTCATTCCGATGTATGGGGTCCCGCCCCCGTAGACTCATACAATGGTTTCAAATATTATGTTATTTTTATTGATGATTTCTCACGAGCAACATGGTTATATTTGATGAAGAATAAAAGTGAAGTTTTTTCTCATTTTCAAAACTTTGTGAATCTCATTGAAACTCAACACAACAAAAAAATTAAAATTCTTAGAACGGACAATGGTACAGAATTTATTAATCAAAATTTTGAAAATTTTACAAATTCAAAAGGAATAATTCATCAAACATCTTGTGTTTACACTCCACAACAAAATGGAGTATCCGAGAGAAAAAATCGTCACTTATTAGAAATGACACGAACTCTTTTGTTTCAAAACAATGTTCCAAAAATTTTTTGGTCGGATGCAGTACTTACCGCAACATACTTAATAAATAGATTACCAAGCTCTATACTTGATTTTAAAAGTCCTTTTGAAATTATTTATAATAGAAAATTCAATCTTGATCATTTAAAGGTATTTGGTTGTACTTGTTTTGTATATAAAAATAAAATAGATAAATTGGATTTTACTTCGATTAAAGCTATTTTCTTAGGATATTCTTCTCAAAAAAAGGGTTACAAGTGTTATGATCCAATAACAAAAAAGGTTCATATTTCAAGAAATGTATTTTTCCTTGAAGATAAAGCTTATTTTAAAAATAATGAAAATAAGGATAATAATAACAATTTTTTAAATAAATTTGTACCACCCGTTACTACTAATCAAGGATGTCAAGTAATTGTTGTAGGTAATGATGCTACACAAGACAATCATGAGGAGAACGAAGATGAGCAATCTCAAGAAGAAGCCGAAAGTGAAGAGATGGAAGAGACTCAAGAAGAAGAAATCGTATTGAGGAGATCAAATCGCCAACCGCAACCATCAACAAGACTAAAGGATTATGTCACATATTCGGTAACTTATCCAATACAAGATTACATTTCATATAATAATATTTCAAATGACCATCATGCCTTTATAACCGCCTTGTCAAAAATTGAAGAACCTACTACTTATGAGGAGGCTAGGATTGATCCAAAATGGTGTAAGGCAATGGAAGAGGAACTTCATGCCTTAGAAAAAAAATCAAACTTGGGAGCTTTGTATCTTACCAAAAAATAAGAAACCGGTAGGATGTAAATGGGTATTTAAAATTAAATATAATAGTGATGGTACCATAGAAAGATATAAAGCTAGATTGGTGGCCAAAGGATATACCCAAACTCAAGGTATTGATTATTATGAGACCTTTGCACCGGTGGCAAAAATGAATACCGTAAGAATTCTTTTTTCAATTGCAATAAACAAAAATTGGAACCTTCATCAAATGGATGTTAAAAATGCGTTTCTTCAAGGGACACTTGAAGAAGAAGTATACATGACCCTTCCACCGGGTTACAAAAAGACACAAAATTCTAATGATGTTTGTAGGTTAAAGAAATCAATTTACGGTCTCAAACAATCTCCAAGGGCATGGTATGGCAAACTCTCTCAATTCTTACTTTCTTGTAATTTCAAGATCAGTAGTGCGGATTCTTCACTCTTTACCAAACATAATGCTAATGGTACAACAACCGTGGTATTAGTCTATGTGGATGACCTTATTATAACCGGGGACGACCAATTTGAAATTGATTATGTAAAAAATAATCTCAAACAAAAATTTGAAATTAAAGACTTGGGGAGGTTGAAATACTTTCTTGGAATAGAAATAGCTCATTCTTCGAAGGGTTTATTTCTATCTCAACGAAAGTATACTCTTGAATTACTCAAGGAAACCGGTAAATTAGGATGCAAACCGGCCATAACTCCAATAGACATAAATGTAAAGTTAAATAGTGAGGATGGTGAACTATTAGATGACATAAACCAATTTCAAAGACTTGTAGGAAAATTAATTTATCTCACGGTAACTCGACCCGACATCTCTTTTTCGGTAAGCCAAATTAGTAAATTCATGCATGCACCAAGAACCCCACATTTAGAAGCCATAAATAGAATTTTGAGATATTTGAAGGGGACACCCGGAAAAGGGATTTGGATGAAAAATAATAATTCTAATGACATATGTGGCTATTCCGATGCAGATTGGGCCGGAAGTTTTGATCGACGATCTACAACCGGCTTTTGCACATTTGTAGGCGGAAATTTAGTCACATGGAGGAGCAAGAAACAAAATGTTGTGGCCCGATCGAGCGCCGAAGCGGAGTATCGAGCCATGGCATCAACCGCAAGTGAACTAGTTTGGATCAAGCAACTTATTGCGGACATTGGCATTCAAACTCAAACACCGACGAAGATGTATTGTGACAATCAAGCCGCACGACACATTGCATCTAATCCGGTGTTTCACGAACGAACCAAACATATTGAAGTTGATTGCCATTTTATTCGGGAGAAAGTTCAAGCTCAAGAAATTGAAACACCATTCGTCAAAAGTGAAGACCAATTGGCGGATGTGTTCACAAAAGGATTGAGTAGCAGAACTTTTGAAAATATAATAAGCAAGCTCGGGTTGTATGACATATACACGCCGAGCTTGAGGGGGAGTGTTGAAATAAAAGAGATTAGAATATAAATAAGACCTCAGACCCTTAAGGGTATTTTCGTCATTGGTCATTTAGAAATTATAACGTTAGAGTAGGCAGTAGTAGTCTTTTAGAATAGGCAACGGTCTCTTTTAGAATAGGCAACAGTCTTTTTTTCTTTTCTGGCTATATAAGCCAACTCAATACTGTACAAAAGATCAGATCGGAAAAATATATTCTTTTTGATCATCATCTCTCAAAAACTAACAAGAAATATAGATTGAAAAGTAGGAACAATTACCAGTAGTTCAGAGGACCCCATATCTCGATCGAGTTCTTCCTCCTTGATGATAATTAGAAGTAGACTTCCTCAAAAAAAAAGAAAAGATAATTAGAAGTAGACGTGAGGGTCTATTGCTCGTGGGGTTTTAAATGATGAAGCATTGACTTTGGATCCTTTCCTTTTCTTTGCCCTTGGGTCATTTTAAAGAATGCCTGTACTTTAACTGGATTAAGAAAATGCTTTGACTAGTTAAACAAAGTACAAGGAAATAAGGAATTAATTAATCACAAATCTTGAAGCAATGTTACCGGTTCGATCGGTCTGCTTCTGAGGAGGATCAGTGCAGGATTGAATCTCACTTTGAAGCAATTTTTTTTTATGAGGTGCTTGATCAAGTCTCCGGCAATTTAAAATTTCTGTCTGACTAGGATGAACTGAAAGTGAAAGACTACTGAATACCGATATAGATGGGGTCAAAACAGATCGGATAGTAGTTAAACTATGTCCTATCCGTTTTTATTTTTCGAATACGGTCATACAAACACAGATAGACTACGATACGAATACGAACAGACTTGAAGATTGATATGTATCAAATATTAAACAGATGGATATGTAAAGTGTAAACAGATATGGATCAGAAATTGAAACACAAATCTGAAATCTGATCATAATAGTTATTTTTTTAATATAAACATGTTAGACTCATAGTTTAAGCATAATTTGATCCAAAATAACAAACCCGACAGTCCATTATACTTGTTTAACTATAAGCCAAAACCAGTGGCTTGTAACAGGCGACAACTTGTTGACGGCAAAATTCAAAAAATACTAAACTAAAGCATTGACTTTGAGATGATCCCTCTCTCTCATCAGAACATGTCAAATGATCTCCCTCCACTGTACACAGTTGGATTAGGAAATTAACGTTTGATTAACTGGACTATGTAGTACAGGGAATCACGGATTTTAAATGGCATTACCAGTCAGATTTGAATGGACCAAGCCGCAACTTCTTTTCGCTTGGGATTTGCTATAAGCTCACAGTAATCGCTTGGCTTTGTCAAACCTATGACGAGCATAATGATTTTTAGAGTTTAGAGTTTGGATAGAACCATCTCAGTTCTCTGATATTTATGTGTCGCTCATCATATATATAACACAGCATTAAAACAGATTTTTTTTTTTTTTTTTTTTTTGCTTCTTTAGAGAGAAATTGGAATATTGAATCAGTGGCGAAGCCAGATCAACATTGAAGCAGGGGCCAAAATTTTTTTATATAGGGGGCTAAAATTTTATTTGAAGCCAATAACAGATATTGAATAAGAAAAGCTTAAATTTAAAATATTTAAACATTTGTGAATTTGAAAAGTACAAAAAAGAATAAAATCATTTCATATTTCATGGCATGGTAAGAAATAATAATCATCTTATCATATTTATTATCTAATCAATCAATTTTGGAAGGCAATTATAAAATGTATGAGCCATCAATGAAATATTTCATTGCATGGACAACACCGTAATTGATTAAGGGGGGTCCAAATTTGTTAACTATGTTAATAACATGAAAAAAATTGCCAACTAAGGGGGGGCCATGGCCCCTCCAAAACCTTGTGTGGCTTCGCCACTGTATTGAATCTACATAATTGGGTGTCAGTTGTATCTATTTGAATGTTAGAGAAGTGATCGAGATAATTAAGACCACTGAAGAGCCCGAAGATACCTTTTAGTCGAGAGATAACATATGAAAGATGAGGATCCACAAGTTATGTTAACTTACAAGTGGCTCGATCAGGACGAACAGAATATATTGTAAAGAAAGAAAAGAGATGGAGAATACCTTGATGATGGTATAAGCGTTGGCCTCAGCTTCTTCTTTGCTGATCTTTGGTTCTTCCTCTTCTCTCAGTTTCTTTAAAAAGCATGTGCAAAGAAAGATATATCAAATTTATTGAATAACGTTATACATGACAAAAGAGACAGACAACAAGGAAACATACATAAATTAAAAAGATACAAGAACTCACAATTCAAGTAATACAAGAAAAGTACTTTCAAGAGCTGAGCTCTGCAATATCGATCCTTGTCAGTCACCCAAATTACACATGATGGTCTTCTCCTTGCCAAGATGTCATTCTCGTATACAGGACAACAAAGTGTTGAGGCATTTGATTCTTTGGTGAACTTAAACAAGTACTGAACTGTGTAATTGAAGCCGACAGAACAGAAGACAGACACAAACTGGATCTTTTTGAACTGTGAAGATCGAGCTAAATATAATAATATAATCAGATTAAATCATCAATCATCAGTCTTGATTTGAACTATTTAGTCGACACATCAATCATAAATCCATCCGGCCACTGGCAAATTAAAGACACGTTCTTCGAAACTGGTCCATTATTACTTCACAAGAACATTCATTCATTCAGGTAAAAGAAAATGATCGAGCGGATTGACCAACATCTTCCTCGGATTTACTAACATGATCTTCCTCGCAAGACAACGTCCTGGGCTCCAGAATGGCGGCGTCGGATACAACGTCCTGGACTAACATGATCTTCCTCGCAAGTGTCGTCTACTGCAATTATGATCCGTTTGATTTGCTTTGAGATGCGTGTCAACTCCAATCTAAGCTTTGTGCTTGCGGCATCTACTGCCGCTGCAAACTGCAGACTGCAGAGGATAAGGACACCGTTCCTAATAATAAGCAAACCATTTTTGAGGTTCCTAATAACTACTTTACTTTTGTGTATTTTCTAAGGGTTGTAATTTAACGAATCCTTGAGCACCTATCAAATATATAGCATAGATTGAATATAATTGGAAACATAATCAATCTATAAATTAAGAAATACTTTCGTTTTCTTTTTTTTTTTCAGAATTTATATGATTTCTTACAAATTTTTGAAATATCAAATTGTCAAAATTGTCAAGTTAAGAATTGTCAATGGATCCCTCCTCTTTAAAATTATCCATTTTGCCAAAGTAGTTATTAAGCAAATGAAACGGCGATAAACTACCGATAACGGAACAATGACGCATGTACGTGACGCTGCTCGGCTGCTGCCATGAAAAAAAAGATAGAAAAAAGAAACTTTATAGTTCAACTTCTATGGCGCATACTTCCGGATGTGCTCCTTTTATAAGAAGATGACGGATCAAATAACCACGTTGTTTTGTGACCGATCGGTGATTATAAAATTAAATCTTAAATAACTATATTTAAATTTATAAATAACAAAACAAATTAATAGAATATATCAATAGATTGTATATATCTTATTTTATGTGTATACAAAAAATTATATCATTTTGATTTTATTTACATGTGTATCAAGCATTAACAAAAATCAACGGTTTAAGTTTTATGATTTTTTCTCCTCTTTTGATGAATATCGAAACAATGTTAAAACGTTATCACTTTTTATGTATATGTTATTAAGATAATATATAATACATCTAACGCTTTAGATTTTTTCAATGTATATATAAATAAAAAAATAGTAACTGTGGTACCAATAGCTATGGTTATTATTGGATCCCTCCTCAAAAACCACGACTATCTCAGCAACAAGATATATATAGCTCGATCTTCACAGGTTAAAATAATGAACACGGTCCATTAATTTGTATGTTCACAAAAAACATATATACATTAATTTTGTGACCATGCATGCACACATGTGAGCCGTGGATTGAAAAGTTGCTGATCTACAATTTGATTTATGTATGCGCTTGGATTGGGTCAGTCACGTTTTTACTTTTTACAGATATAGGGAAAGAAGTGTCGATCTTAAACTGTAAAATCAGAAAAAATGGGAAATTGAGATTAGAATCTAACACACAAGCATTGAAATGCGGAAATGTGTTTTGAATGGCATGAAATGAAACCTTCATAAATGTTTATGTGACAAAATTTATTGACAGAGGCGTGCAATCTTAATTTTTGATACAACAATCATTCGTAATGACGAACTGACCGCTGTATTAATTATGTAGGTACATTTCTATGAAATCGAATGACGAACTTTTTTTTTTTTTAAAAAAAAGCAAATATAAAATTATATAGCAAATCACTAATTATTAAATTTTGTTTTTAGATGCATTCCCTTAATCTGAATTGCTTGAAATGTCTTAGTTACTAAAAATAGCGAACCATTGTTTAAAAAAAAATTAAAAATAGCGAACCACCACTAAATTCAGGTGTTATTAAAAGTAGATAACTATAAAATTCAGGCATCATTTATAGAACTTACATAAATAGCAACAATGCAACATGCCTCTATATATATATATTCCACGTGTATATGTACTAGTTCTATATTGTCCAAAACAGGATCAAAATCAATTAAAGCCAAATTAAACTCCCGAATTAATCCTAATTCCTCCTATATATACTTCTCATTGCCGTCCGCCAATTCTCCACCTGACCACCCTCTAACCATCAAGGAATCGGATATTGTCCAAAGCCATTTGGAGACGGTCCAAAGGATTCTGAGAGCCGTACGATCTAACCATCAAAGCACACCAATGAATCCTGACCGTGGCCGATACCACATCGATCTTCCACTCGACCTGATCGAACCTATCGCCAAGCACATTCTCGCTAATGATGTGGTCGACTACATCAGCTTTCGTGCCGTTTGTCGCGATTGGCGCTCTCGCACTGCCTCCCCTAGAAGCTTCGCCGCCCAATTCCGACCCCGTCGTTGGACCCTGCTCCCCTACTTTGGAAACAATCCATCTGCTTCCATGTGCTTCCTCAACCTCCACACCGGCCGATCTCTTGTTCTGAACCGCTTCCCCGAGCTCGAATCGCACTCCATCATCTCCGTCTGTGACGGCCTTCTTGTCTTGCTCAATAAGGAGAACTTGACCATACGCGTCTTCAATCCATTCACTCGCCACATGTCGGACGATCTCCCGCCGTTGTTATATAACTTACATTCAGAGTACTCCCGGCTTCCGGTTGATCAGATGCTCGCCAAGTACGAACTAAAGCTGAAGCATTGTCCATTCATAATCGACGACTATTCTCCTTGTCCCACTTTCATGTTCTACACGCCATGTCAGAGCATCGATTTCGCAAAGCCCGGCGACCGGACATGGCAAACCAAGATATGCAAATATATGCAGATCATCGTGATCGCCTTCTTCAAAGGCACGGTTTACTACATAGACTCGGAATGTACACTCCTTGCAGCTGACCCAAAGGAGATACATGCCCGGGAACTTGTTGATTTACACTATGATGCTCGTGTTGATGCCACGGTCCTCGTCGATTTCGACTCCAACTTACTGCTGGTGCGCCGGATTGGCGAGCACGAACCTCAAGATTTTGAGATCTTCAGAGTCGATTTGGAGTCGAACACCCTTGTTCCTTTCAATGACCTTGGAGAATACGCGCTGTTTATCGGCGTGAACCGACAAACCGTCATCGTCTCTTCGAGATGCTTCCCTTCCATTAGAGGCAACTCCATCTACTGTTTTTATATATATACTGATAGCACCTTCCGCTATCCGGCCGTACCTGGTCATGCTCGGACTGCTGTTTACAATCTCAATGAGCGAAGCATCGAGCTGCTCTCGCACTTCCATGACGGTGATGATTCGCTTCATCCCCGTACCCTTGCTGATTATCTGTTCAAGCATTGCTCAATCCCACAATGGTGAAATCAGTCGAGTTAATTTTTTGGCTTATCGGTTGCGTTGCGGAGGAATTTAGTTAGGTTGTTTATACATTTGGCATTTAAGTTGTCAATTATAATTTTAACTAATTTATATATGAAATTTTTTGTTGTTAATTAGTTACCAGTTTGGACTTTAATTTAGGTAGTATGTTATCAAGTTATGCATGCATGGTTGCTTAATTCTTAAGATACCAGTAAGAAAACTTAACCTGCGGCCCTTAAAAACACTGAAAATTAGCTGGAATTAAAAGTTTTTCAAAATTTCTTTCCTTACTGATCTCATCACGAAGTAGCCAAATAGTAATAGATTGAAATAAACATCTCTTTTCGAGCCTGCTTGCAGTTTTTTATAATAATATTGTCAAGTCAATGCAGGCATGCAGCAGCTAAATTAACTAATTAATCTAGACACAACTTTGAATTCGAAAAGAAGAACTACGTACTGTTATAATTAAGTTCCAGCAACCAAAACAGGCCAAGCTGATCAAATTAACACTAGCCATCTTAACAGCGAAAAAGTGAAACAGGACAACGACTTGTTTTTTGTTACATGAAGAAAGAAATTGAACAAGGGCGAAAAGAAAGGGAACCGAATACAGCGCGCAGCTAGAGCAAGAACTGCCACAAGAAGCTCTAAGCACTAACATGGCTGAAAGCTTTTTCCACCTTGAATTTGTTTAGAGGCTTCTCAAGGTGAAAATCCATACCAGCATCGAGGACCTTCTGGACCACCTCAGTGCTGTCATCAGCCGTCAGAGCAATGATCGGTATGCGAACCCCGTACCGGCTTTCCTCTTTCCGTATCTGGCTGGCTGCTTCATATCCATCCATCACTGGCATCTGAAACGAAACGCGAGAAGAACAATTGAGTTGTTGTAAGTGAAAATATTCAAAAAAAATAGAGAGTTGTATACTTGTATCTACCTGACAATCCATAAAAATGGCGTCGTAGTTGAAAGAATGGCCACTGTGTTTTCCTCTGGCATGGAGAGTCTTCTTTACAAGATATAGTGCTTTTGAACCGTCTTCCGCAACCTCAACCGTCGCGCCAAACTCATCTGAGAGTATTGCCGACCCTACCCTTCTCATTATCGCATTGTCATCGACCAACAAAACATGTTTTCCTGTAAGCAGCTTCTCATCTTCAGTTGTAGCGCTAGCACCTTCCATTATTTCACAGAGTTGCACAGATTGCTCCTCAATTTTAGTATCCACCGACACGGTTGCGACTCTATCTACATACAGTTCTTCGGCCTTTTCAAGCTCTTGTATGACTTTGAACAATTCACGCAACCGAGAACCATGGATTGGCTTTCGCAAAGTAACATCGCAATGAAGGGCTCCGAACGCACTCAGTTCGTCTTCAGTTACTTTTGAGTCTGCAATGCAGGCAATCTTACAGTAAAGATTGGTGTTTTTTTCAGTGAAGTTGGTCAGGGCAGACAAAATCTCTGCGAGGTTTCCATCGGATAGATCAACGATTACTAGGATTCTTAAAGGGAATTCACTGCACAATTCTGCTCCTAACTGATGTCCAGATTTAAGTGAAAATGTCTTGCAAAGGAGAGCCGAATCCGATTTGGTAGAGAAGTTGATGCAGTGCTTGATCTTTTGAAGTGTCGGAGCGATATGCTCGGCAAAGGGAGCTGTCCACACTTTTATGCCAAGACTCTCAATCCATGCTTGCAGTATTCTCTTTGTTTCGGTCCCCTGAATAAAGAGAAGGCAATGAAGGTTCACTTTATGCGACTCCTTTATCATGAAAGGTTCATCGATCGCAGATCGGTTTGTTTCTTCGTGCGTACTCATATCTTGCCGAGACACTTCTACAGGCCTGAGGAATATGTTGAACTTGAAGCAAGTTCCTCTTTCGCCAGGCTCCTCGTCGATGATGCTTATTTCTCCACCCATCAAACGTACCTATAAGAAGTTTTGTTAATTAAATTCATATACTATTCTATCTTCTTGGTAGTGTTTGTATTTTTGTTAAATTTTTCTGTTTAGGGCTGAATGAGAATGCCACAACAAAGAGTAAGTAAATAGTTATCCAAAAACATCAAGAGAATCATCTTTCAGTTGGTTCAAAGTTCGAACACATCAATACTTGCGTTAAAAGTAAAAAAAAAAAAAAAAATTATGAATAAGATCTTACAAAAGATTGAACAATTCCCAGCCCCAAGCCAGTGCCTTCAGGAGAATCCTCTTTGACTTGAACATAGTTTTCAAAAACCGATGCTCTCTTTTCAACTGGTATCCCGATTCCAGTATCGTCCACCTCGAAGGTCAGTTCGATTGAATAGGGATCCCTTTGCAAAGGAAGAGCAGTTTCCTGACTGATTTTCTTTCTCAATCTAAATAGACGTCTCGACAGGCACCGCAACATGTGCGAAATGGAGCACCCGTAATCAGATGATACATTCAAAATTTTCAATTCGGGCTCGCTTGCCCAAGCACGGAGAACAATATTTCCTTCTGAAGTGAATTTGACAGCATTCCCCAATAAATTGTCCAAAATTTGCTTAAATCTCTGCTTATCCCCAATCACCTTAACCAGTTTTAAAACCGAGAAATCGCATGGATCCCATATTATCTCCAAGCCTTTCTTCTCACCTAAAATGTTAAACGAGTCGATTGACTTCTCGATGATTTGAGAAATATTGAATTCGGCTTGCTCCAAGTGCATCTTCCCTGATTCCACCTTACTTGTATCAAGTATTGTGTTCAGTAGATCTACCAATAAATAAACATATTACAGTCAGTAAGCTAAAAAAATATACATGTCAAAGTAAGCATAAACTAAGTGCAAGATCAATAATCAGTCAAATGCAAAAAATTTATATGCATAAATTCATGAAAAAAAAAATGTAAGGAAATTTAAGAATTAGTGCTCTTATTGTTATAAAGAAGACTTCTTATATAATAAAAATGCATATAAGAGTCATGGAATGACCCCCAATCCCGATTCTACCGGATTTAGTAACTGATAGGATGAACATATGTAATAACAACAATTTAACCAAATAAGATCAATAATCCAATATTCTGCAAGTAAATATCAAAGAGAAACAAAAGGAGAGCCAAAAGGAATGCGAACCGAAACTGCAATTATATGGTTAAAAAAAAAAGCTGAACCAACCTATGAGATCAAAGGTGTAATCATTCATCCTGACCAAGTTCGTATGCAGCTCAGAACTCGAAACAGCCTGAGCCTGGCAGAACTTGATCAGCTCAACGATGCTGTACAGCGCATTACGCATATCGTGGCTCGCCCGCACGAGGGCCAGGCTCTTGTTCATGCTCTTCCTCTCGGCCTGCTCCACTGCCTCCTTCAGTTTCATTATGTCAGCTTGTAGAACTGCCTTCTGGCTTTTCGATTGCTTGAGACGCCGCAGCATGATCTTCAAATTATGAAATGTTTTCATTGTTGAATCCTCGGGAAAACACGAGTAGCAACCTGAACAAGTAAAACATGTATCAGCTGATAGTAATTTCTTTAGTAATTCCTCTATAACATTTGTGAACATATTTTCGTCCGATTGTACGAAGAGACAGGATATTTACATTTGCAACAGATATTATATATTACTATATGTAATTTAAGAAGGAACATCAAGGTGAAAAGTGGAGACCATATATATATACCTTTTGTCTTCTTTACTCCAGTAGGAACTTGAACAATTTGGGGACTTAAAACATAAAACTCAGACCTGTAAATGAAAGAAAACAAACGGTCTTATGTCAAGATTCAAAGAAGAAGAAGAAGAAGAAGAAGAATTTGAAAAATGAAAAGTTCATGTAATAATTCCAATTTCGTGTGCTTATATCGGAACAACTCACAAAGTGGTTGTCTATCTTGAACCTCAGAAGAGAAAAAAAAGAACTTCAATGAATAGAGAAAAAAAGAAAAGAGATACTTGGTATTCAAATACAGAGGAGGCGGTGTTCATATAGACAAAGTCATAAAGCAGAGATAAAATTAGAGACCAAAATCAAAACTCCCCCATTCCTCCCCTCGCCGCGTAAGTAATCTGGCTGCAACATATGCAAGAAATGCACGGCGATGATCTTGTACCGATTCCGATCGAGGAGATCGGGTTTGGGATTTGTTTCCATTTCGGCACTGCAAGCTAGCTAGCAGCATTTTGGCGCGGAGGTAGTGCGTGCTTTATCCTCTGATGCGTAGTATTGTACTGCACAGAGAATCAACGATGAAGATTATAGAGGAGCTTTTCTGAAATTGAGTTGCACGGATCTCAATGCAGATCCAACGATTGGTGTACTGCACAGAAAACTACTGTGCAGTAGAGGATATGAATTGCATATGAAGCGATATGGTGCGTGGGAGTGCTTATCCTCTGCATTAAGGCAATATGCAGTGAAGCACACGGGCTGTTGGATTGTCTTAAGATTCGTGCAAGCTCGGATCTGGAGGCGGTCCAACGGTGGATGTGATTCACTGCACATTGTGTTACTGCAGGGGATCTGAAATGGGTGCGATTGCGTGGTGGTTCTGTTTTGTAAATTGTAAATCGAATCTTGGATTTCTTTCTTTTTTTTTTTTTCTTTTTTCCGGGTTTGTTTGAGTAGAAGAAATTGCATGATTTTCTGTGGCACGGCAGTAGGAATGGAATTATAGTATACAACTGTTAATTGGATGATTTTGTTTGGGGTTAGGGTTTAAGAGATCCCTGTTCCAATGCTTTAGATGGCATTTGCAAATTGCAATTACAAGAAGCTGATTTAGTAATTATTGGAAATTTTTTTCTGTCAATGATTTAGTAATTATAATTACTAACCTGTCAAATGCTAAAGGCACAATCAATTTACAAACATGTCCAATCGCTCAGTCATTACATTATTTTACACATTACACATTATTCATAAAGTATTGTTACAATCTTTAACGCAGACAAATGGTATCAAATAAATAATACAAAAATTTTATAATATTTAAATATTTATATTAAACAAAATTTGAGCACAATTTTGGAAATTTTTCGATGTAAATAGCAATATAATAATAATTTTATAAAAATAATAACTATAAATGTTGTTGGACCATTTTAAATATTAAATTTTATGTTGATTGTATTAGACTCATTTTTTTTTGAAGTAGTTGACAATTGTCAGCTAAACATATTGAAATAAGAAAATATTTACACTCATCTTACTTAATAACAAAGAGAAAAAAAAAATGTAAGCCATTTGATAAAAGTAGATGAAGAGATTCAAATAAAATTAGTGATAAATAATATATTAGTGATGTGTCATAGTTGAGATGCTTGGAGAGCTACAAGGAGTATAGATATTTGAAAATAAAAAATATCTAAAAAAAAAATTTCCTGTTCTCAACGTTCAACGAACGGACCATCGGTAAATTAGATAAAATGAAAAAAAGGTCGATATTTATTTAGAAACCCATTTATATTTTTTTATGGCTAGGTCAAAAATGAGAGTCAAATATTTTTCAAAATTAAAGCCATCGATGCATGAAGGCAGGGAGATGGGATCCGCTAATGAGTTATTTTGACAATTTTTCTACATTTTAATGAGTCCAAAAACTTAAATGATTGAAATGATTTTAGAAAAAAAAAAATTTCTTGAACTCATTTTGAACTTCTAGCTTTCATAATTTCATACAATCTGTTTCAGATTCAAAAGAAGCTCATTAAATATGGAAATGTGGAATATTGTAATTATCATGCAATTTCCATAATCAATCAAATTACATTGAACTTAAAAAGAAAATAATTTTTAAGTTTAAAACTATTTATAATAGTTCAAAACTATTTAAAAAGATATTTTTCCTTTTCTTTTACATTTTCTTTTCCCTTCAAATAAACAAGTTGAAAAGAATCAATGTTTTCTTTTCTTTTCAAATAAACACAAGGAATCGTATACCATTTTCCCTCCCAAAACTATTTTCCATAGAAAATTATTTTTCTTTTATTTTAATAGCAAACGAACAGACCCTTACTTAAAAATCCGGTTCTCAAAATAACTGGTCCTAATTTTTTTTTCCCCATTGTCAAAATAATTGGTTCCAATTATATATTGTTTCAATAGCCTCTTGATATTTTGGAAACAAAAGAAAAAAAAAAAAGGAAAAAGAAAGTAAGAAAGAAAGAAAGAAAGAAAATAGAGAACTGTTTGGTGTTTGCCATATATAATCCGCAAGTGGATAATTGATAATTCTGCTTAGAGTTCTAAAATCGTGCCGTTCCGTGCCGTACCGTGTCCAGAAACGTCGTGCCGTGCCGTGTTTTTTTTTTATTAATATTTTTTTCGTACCGTGCCGTGCCGTACCAAAAATTGGAAGGAGAAGGCACGGCACGGATAACATACACCGTGTCTATCGTGCCGTGACTTATTCGTGTCGTGTCCAATCGGATACGTGACCTACCGTGTCGTATCTACGTGTCTTAACCGTGCTAAACGTGCCCACTCGTTTCGAACATAAAAATTTTAAATATTCCAAAAAACATTAAAAAAATAAAAAATAAAAATTTACCCCAAAAAATCATTAAATTAATTTTTTTTCAAAATTTAAAATGCATAAAAAATATTAAAAAGTATCAATATACTATGAAAATTGTCTTAATTAATAAATATAATGTTTTATAAATTACCCTTCCTCTTTTTTTCGGGTTTTGGGAGTCCTACCTGTAACCTATCCGTGTCTACCCGTGTCCTATCATTTCCTATCCGTGCCACCTATGTTATTTATACCGTGTCTGTCGTGTCCCGTTCCGTTACCGTGCCGTGTCTGACAACCGTTCCGTGTCGTGCCGTTTTTTCGTGTCGTTCCGTGCCGTTTCTGGAACACTATGCGTGCCGTTCCGTGCCGTTCCAAAATCTTCAAAACTCAGACACGGCACGGTTAAGACACGGCACGGTTAATGACCCGTACCGTATCCGTGCCCGTGCCTTACCCGTGCCGTTACCACCCGTGTCCGTGCCGTTCCGTGCCGGAATTGGTCACGCCCTGCCATTTTTTAGAACCCTAATTCTGCTTCCTTCTTCCATAAACCCTCTCTCACTCTCAATATCCCATTACTTCACTCGCACTCACTCACTCCCAGGGTTTTACTGACTTTCTGCTCCGGGACTCCCCGGAACGCCTCAATTCCTCTTTCCAATGGCCAGCGCCACTGTGCGGGCTCTGCAGGTTCCGCTCTTTCCACCCACCACCACTTCTCCCCACGGCGAGTTCTTCACTTGCTTTCCTCCCCTTGCAGTCATCAGAAGAAGAGGAGAAGGAACTTCAGTACACAAGGCACTGAAGCTGAAGCACACTGCTGCTGCTGCTGCTTCAAGGCATCCTATATGTGAGATATTACAACACTTGTCTGTTTCTGTCTAGAGGTCTTCTGTTGTGTGGTGGGGTTGTGTATGGGACCGTGTCGGATTGCCCGTCAGATGTTTGTTGAAATGCCAAGGTTCTGGGCAGGGTAATTTTTGGTGGGAAGGTCATGAAATTTAGAGAATTTCTTGATTGCTTGGTTCTTGTTCTGATTGATAATGACGAAGCACTGACTTTGATCTTACCAAATTGCACAATAGTTGTTAGATTAATACGAACATGTATTGGGAATTTGGAATAGGCATAATTGCAGAATTTTAAGTTAATTTGGGTTTTAATTGACTGGTCGACAAGTAGTTAATATCCCGATACAAAAAACAATTTTTTCGTGCAGGCTGCTTAGCTAGTGTCACCAGTGCAGAGTTTGCCGCTGAACCTGAGGTTGCGAACGGCGGAGTTGCCAGAACGGAGGTAGTCACTGGGCATGACGTTGCTAAAAATAGCGTTTCTGACACAGAGGTACCCACAGAGCCTGAGGTAGCCAGTGAGCCCGAGGTCACGGAAGCTAGTGTGGCCAGTGCAGAGGTAGTCACTGAACCGGAGTTTGCGAGAGGGTACACCATGACCCAACTGTGTGACAAGATGATAGACTTCTTTATGAACAAAAAACCCAAGACCAAAGATTGGAGAAAACTCCTGGTACATAGAGATGACTGGAAAAAGTACAAAGACAGCTTTTATGACAGGTGCCGTGTTCGGATAGATACTGAAAGTGATAGCTCATTGAAGAAAAAGCTGGTTTTGCTTTCACGAAAAATCAAGAAGGTACAGAAAATGAAACCGTCATCTGTTATTTATTATACCAAGCTTAACAGATACAGTACGCTCATTCAAGCTCAAGTAAGCATGTAGTGTTTTCACCCAATTATATCCCAATTATACTTTACCATGCAATTCTGTCTAAGCTGATGTGATTTGGTCAAGTTGGATTACACTGGACCCACATTTTGCCTATTTCACATAACTTACCTGTATTTTGCTATTGTGGTTAAGATGAACCCGTTTGCCCTAAATTATGCTATTGAGTTGAAAAAGACTGAGCACCAATTTTGGGTATATTCTGGACTATGCAATAGCGGTTAAGGCTCAATTTATCTCAAGTTGTCCACACAAACATCCAAGTTCCAAATAGTACAGAGGACTCGTTTTAATGCTCTTATTGGCCTGTATAATTAGAATTGATGACCCAATTAGACCATTATCCAACTTATGACTCTTCAGTCAACACAAACCAAGGCACAAAGAACAAAGGTTGCATGTATTACGAGAACTTTTAGTTGGTCAAACAAGTACTATTACAGTTCAGCACTTGACATTTGGTACCTGCATAGACAGTGTTACCTTACAAGGTAGTGATTGTGAATTCCAATTTTTTTTTACCAAACTTTTTGTTTAGATTGATGATGAGATAGAGAAACACATGGAATTATTCAAAGAGTTAGAAGAAAGCCCCCTGGACATAAGTGCTGTTGTTGCAAAAAGACGAAATGATTTTACTGATGAATTCTTTCAACACTTGAACGTGCTTGCTGATGCCTACAGCAGCCTTGATAGACGAGACGGTGATAATCCATTCCTATAACTATTTTTAAATTTAACATTTCCTTTTAGGTTCCTTCAAATATCCTTGTTATGCTTTTGTTATCGTGAGCTGCTCTGATCGTGCACTTAAAGAATGTTACCATAAGACCACTTTGGTTGTTGCTTGTCGCAGCACAAGGTTGCACTAAAAGTCATCAATTTTGTGCAATCATTTCTCACTAGTGGTAGAAGGTGTCATTCTCAATATCAAAAATATTATCATTGTTGTAATGGAACAATAATTTTTTTTTTCTTTTGGTGTAAATCATATTTCAAATATGAATATTTCAAATTGACAGTGTTTGGAATATAGATATGTTGTCTACTCGTTGAGCAGTTAACGTGTCTCTTTCAGCTCCGTAACTGTAAATTTGTAATTCTTACTTCATTGTATTTTCTTAAACAGCAATAATCAGGCTAGGAGCCAAGTGCCTATCAGCTGTTCGAGCATATGACTGTACACTGCAAAGTCTCGATTCACTGGAAACAGCCCAGTCAAAATTTGATGAGATATTAAATTCAGCATCATTGGAAGAGGTTTGCTCCAAGATAAATAGTCTAGCAAAGTCAAAGGAGCTAGACTCCTCACTTATTCTCCTGATAAATCGTGCTTGGGCTGCTGCGAAGGAATCCACTACCATGAAAAACGAGGTTTGTGAAGATTACATACTGTCCCTCACCTTTGGCATTTTTGGAATTGTCAGTGCATATGTCATCTAATAGTTTCTTGAAAACCATAAATATCAAAAGCTCATCTACATTACACTTAAAGCTGTGTATAGCAAAAGCTTCACCCAACCCAAGCTTACCTCAAAGCTACAATTGAGCAGCTGACCTTACGTGGGGCCAACTTATATAAACTTACATGGGTATTCGATGTCAGGTGAAGGAAATAATGTATCAGATTTACAAAGCTACACAGAAAAGTCTGAGAGTCATCTCACCACCTGAGATAAGGCTCATCAAGCACTTGTTGAATATTGAGGATCCTGATGAACGCATAAAAGCTCTAGGTAATTCTTTTACCCTAGACGAGGAAACAGGCGATGATGCAGAGCCTTCGAAAGACCCTGATGCCTTGTACACGTAAGTTGGTTTAGTTGCTTTTAGTTACATGTTTAATTAGATGCTGGAGTAAGATTGATGGACCTTATTGTTAAGTCAGTTTCAATATAGGAACAGAAGTAAGGTGTGTTTTTGGTCTGATTAACTTCTTGTACCCCTGTTTTCCTATTAAACGCCAAGTTCCAAACAAACCAACAAACACAGTAATTATTGGATTTTAAATCCATGAAGTAATAAATTAGTATGGATTATATTGTAAACTGACTGAGACAAGCATGAAACACTATGCTAGTTTATCATATACAAATTGTACCAGTTTTACTGAATCCATTATTTATTTGTGCTCCAGAACTCCAAAAAAGCTCCACAAATGGATAACGACAATGCTCGATGCTTATCATCTCAACAAAGAGGAGACAGACCTAATCGAGGCCCGGAAATTAGGTGACCCTTTAATTATTCAGAGACTAATTATTCTCAAACAAACCATAGAGCAAGACTACTTGACAGATTATGTACACAAGGAAGGAGAAGAACCCAAGGAGTTGTAATATGTTGGTTATCTACTGGAATTTACAGAAAGGGGTGTTGCAGGGTTTTGTTGTATCAAGAAATTAGTAACTTGCATGTGTGTTGCAATGTGTAACGATCAGAATTTCCTATACACAAGTGCATACCTAAAAGATGCAAGCCACTGTTTCTGATTCAATCATCCTTTCCGTAAACTGGATGTGGCGAAAATGACATTTTTACGGAACCAATTGTTTATTAATTTGGAAAAATAAAAATAAAAGAAAAAGAAAAAACGCACATCAAATCTATTGTGGTTTCATATCTTTATCAACATGAAACAGTTCGCGTCTGGATCTGTTGTTATTCCTTCTGGAATACAGGACCCTATTTGCTTTCATCTTCATCGTCTATTTTATTTACCGGTTGATATACAAGCTCAAATGACCTGTGACTGTGAGAATGGTTTGCTCAAATAGAAGTTTATTTAAATCAACATAATTATAATGTTATATTTATGTCTAATATGAACAAATGATTTTAGTTACGAACTTGCGACCTTAAATATATCTTCCAAAAAGTTAATTTAATTGAAAACGTTTGCATTTTCATTCAGAAATACTAACGGTCTAAATTATATTTGGTCATGTCCGAAATTTGATTTATGATTTCTATTAAATTCATCATATGAAAATACTAGGAGATATAAAAAATTACCATTTTTAAAAGTTACATATAAAGTATTGATTATTTTATTAATAATATATAGTTGCTTTTAAAAAAATCCGAAATAAATCCTTATAAATCTCTAAAAATAAAAATTTTTTGCATGCTATAATATTTTTGATATAAAGAATTTATTGAGTCATATAATTTAAAATTTTGATATGGTTTGATATTTTTTGGTGTTAGCCTCACAGAAAGCCTCAGTAAACTTAAGAACACTATAGTTTTACTCAAAAAAAGTTATTCAAAATTATTATTTTCTTTTGAAGGCTGAATATCCAAAAAAAAAAAAAAAAAAAGTAGTGCCTATTCAATATTTGAAGGTTGAATATCTTTGAACTTAATTATAGCATCAAAATTTAATTTTCTAATTTATTTGCACTTCAAAAAAATGAAGGACCAAATAAGTTCGGTCAAAATGAATACAAAGAGCTACCAATAGAGCAATGACATGAAATAAAATAAACAACTAAGAAATCTAGTCCGTTAGAATTATTGAGTGGCCCTAATGAAGAATAACAAGCTCCTGCGATCTAGTTAGGATAACAGCAGATTCGGACGCAAACAGTTCCATTAGTTTATCCTTACTACTTTATATAAGATGGAAATATTAAGCCAAAAAAAAAAACTTTCTACATCTACATGGTTAGAAACCTATTCTGATCAACATAGGCAACAATGAATAATAATCAAGTTCTGTGAATATGAACACAGAGGAACAACATAGGCAGCATAAGAACATCACATAGAAACCTATACTGATCAACCTAAAATCGGGTAAATATAAAATAATTTTGACCTGCATGTGAGGATGATTGATAAAGTCAGAGCGGGTTTCTGGATCCGTCAATCGGTCTCCTCCTATAAGTAAGATAACATAGTCCATAATGTTTTGATCAAACACCTGCTGCAACCTTGAAACAATCACCTGCAATCATACTGGTGAAGTGTTTCTAATAGAGCACACAATGATGAACGCGTTGATTTCTCCAGTGTGAGATGGATAGAATCAATTATCAACAAATGCAAAGGAACGTACAATGTTGCTATCATATATCAGAATTAAAATCCTAGTGTCATTCTTCATAGGGCAAAATAGTAACGTTTGAGGCTCTGCTGAAATTACTATAGCCATCCAAATGACTACAATATCACACATCTGGCAGTTCTCCTCCTCATTTCTAAGTCCAATTATGTGTTGAACTGGTTATTAGTCAGAACATACAGACACTGCATTTAGAAATGGAAATATGTAATTTATAACATAACACACCAGAGAATTCATTTTGCCTTGTTACATTAAGCTGTAAACTTTATACAAGAAGATCTACCATCTGTGTGATATCTCGCACGAAACTATGGTTGTCCATGACGTGCTTGTGATACCAGCAAAAAAAAAGAAAAAAAAAAAAGGAGATGTCAGCTCAATAGTTCTGGTGACTAGTGGTTTGACAAAGGAAAGGTACAAATTCGGTACTTGACCAAATACTAGTACATGATGAGTTTATGCCAGTTGGATCTTTTGTATATGCAATGAAAAATTAAAAAGAAAAAAAATAAAGCTAAAAAAAATTAAATGAAGGAATTATGTCAATACTTCAATGTTGTATACTTCCCAGGCGCAATAAATGGAATTCCCCTATTTTTCTCAACGACATGCTGAACAGCATGCATCAATTCTTTGTGCTGCCAGTTTGCTATACCATCAGTTGCATGATTATTATAAATAACATAATTGCCATGACAAATGTCTATCGACCGATTCAAAATGAATAATAATCAAGTTCATTCACTTTTGTAATAATAATCAAGTTCATCCACACAGAACACCTATATTGATCAGCCCAAAAAAAGGCAAATATAAAATAACTACTACCTCAATGTGCGGATGCTTGATAAAGTCAGAGCGGGTTTCTGGATCCGTCAATCGGCCTCCTCCTGTAAGAAGGAGGATAGCATAGTCTATAATATTTGGACCAAATACCTCCTGCAGCCTGATACTGCCCAACCAAATTGGGCCCAGGGCGACAGTTCAGGCCTATAAATCCTCAACAGCTGTTGGGCTGATAACATGTTAACTGTACAGATGGCCACAAAAATAGGGTCACAGATAATCCCATTGGACCATAGCTAGAACTATAAATAGTACTGAAACCTAGGACAAAATGGGCTGGATTTTGTCTCACTTTTGACCAACATTCTCTCTCTTTGTGTCTATCCACTGAAACTGTACCTTGTACTAGGCTGACGCCCACTATTTGGTGTTTTCGTTGTCGACTCGATACTTTCGTTTTTCCTCAGGATCTCTACCGACTATTTCCGCAAAAGTCGGTATGGCGACTAGGGAGAACGGAGTACCTCTCGTAGGTGACGTATCTGTGGAGCTGTCACTGAACAACAATCAGTCCTGTCCACCAGGGTTCAGCACTCGCTACAACAACCCATGCGTGGCCTCACGATCAAGAAGAATGGTGACACCACCCGCTGTTCATCCTCAAAATCCAGCCCGTTTTGTCCTAGGTTTCAGTACTATTTATAGTTCTAGCTATGGTCCAATGGGATTATCTGTGACCCTATTTTTGTGGCCATCTGGGAGGAATAGTAGTGGTTACATCAAATTGAATGAATGAACCGTTGCATTATTATTATAAGTTACCATAGAAAATGTCTATAAGCCCCTACAAAAATGAATAGTATTAAAGTTCAGTAAATATGAACACAGGAATAACATAGGCAACATAAGAACATCACATAGAAACCTATATAAATCAACCTAAAATAGAGTAAATATAAAATAATTACAACCTGAATGTGAGGATGATTGATAAAGTCAGAGCGGGTTTCTGGATTCGTCAGTCAATCTCCTTTTGTAGAGGTGGCAGAATCTTGGGTCGGGTCGGGGTCGGGGTCGGGGTCAGGTTCGGGTCGGGTCGGATCGGGATCGGGTTCGGGTTCGGGTTCGGGTCGGGTCAGTTTGACCAAATGGAAAATGTCGAGTCGGGTCGGGTTCGGGTCAGGTCAGGTCGGGTATCGTGTCGACGGCTGCCGGCATTTTTTCGGGTCGGGTCGGGTCGGGTCGAGCGAGTCAGGCAGGTTTTTCGGGTTTGGTCAGATTTTGTACCTTAATTCCCGGGTCGGGTCGGATTCGGGTCAGCTTGACTTTCCCTGGAACATGGGTCGGGTCGGGTCGGGTTCGGGTCAGTTTGACTTTCCCTAAAACTCGGGTCGGGTCGGTTTTCGGGTCGGGCGGGTCGGACGGATTTTTCGGGTCGGGTCAGATCTTGCAACCTTTATCCTTTTGTAATAAGTAGGATAACATAGTCCATAATGTTTGGACCAAAAACCTGCTGCAGCCTTGCAACAATCGCCTACAATCTTACGGATAAAGTGTTTCTAATAGAGCACACAAGGATGAACGCATTAGTGATAAGTCGGTATTTTATACCATTTTATAAATAAATTATTTCAAAAACTCAACCAATGTTAGCTAGAATTTTTTTTTTTTTTTGAATTTACTTTGTTTCATGTCAAGATCAAGATACTGTTGCGCTTTCACTTTTATCTTGAAATAAATAAATACTGAGAAACAAAAAGGCTGAGTTATATGCTAGTACTTCAAGTGCAAATCTCTATTGCTAGAGCAACTATTAGAGACCCCATTTGACTATCATTCTGCTTACTTTCCGTTTAGTTCTATTCTACCTAGCACACTTCCATGTGGTTGAGAAGAGCAAAAGTGGGCATGCCCATCCATGGCGATGCCTCAGTCCAAGCTTGTCTCATATTTGCTTGGCTGGCTCAATTTTTTCTTGTTTTTCTTCCTTTTTCAATTTGATCGGAAATTGAAAGGCGCTAATCCAAAGAAAAGATAGTTAAATGTGTTTTTATTTGGTTGGTGGAGACTACAGTATCATTAACACTCTTCGTACATAATTTTCAATTAAGTACGAAATTGGCTTATTAAAATAGAACTTGCTCAAAGCAAATAACAAATAAGGTTAATTAAAAAATAAAAGAAAAAAACTATTATTTTCATTAATTATTTTGATCACTATTTCAAACCTACAATCCAAACAACATCTCTTTCCATTAAAAATAGTACTAATTTTTACTGTTCTCTATCTACTAATTCAAATCACTATCCTTATTTACTATCCTCTATTCCTCTATTCTTACACTAATCCTTCACGATCCAAAAACATACCAATATGAATGCAAATTCATGTAACGTGTAACGCAGTTGATATCAGTTTTGGTGTCACTTTTTGTTTCTATATACATGTGTACCGTTTTCAGAAGATTGGAAGAGTGAGCGCTCTGAGCCCTCCGAAGAGAAACTTTATGTGTCCCAATTTCCTTTCTTCAATAGAATGGGCCAGAATGTCTCATTTACTTTTGGGCCTTGAAGTGAATCTATCGCGATCAGTAATTCTCATTCTCAGTAAGATAATTCCCCTTTTCTCCTGTCTCTTTTGTTTACCTCTGATCACAGACCAATTCAGCCCAAAAGTAATCTTGGCCCACTACACAGACCAATTCCCCTTTCTCAATCTCTCTCTCTCTGTCTGTGGTCTTGTTCTTGTACAGGAAGAAGTGGTTTTTATTTCTAGTTCTGTTTCTTGCGCAAGGGTGAAGGCAGAGATGGTAAGCTCTCTGGGTGTCAAGAGCAAAAGGATAGGTTACTCATTAGGGAGGGCCAGGATAACACTTATTTATATTTTATGTCCGACGTTAAATTTATATACTATCCTTAAAGTTTTCCATGAATAATTAGCTCACTTATAAGTCTTCCAAATAGGTTCATAGAGATAAGCTATTTAAAATCTGCGCTTGAGTTAATAACTGTATTTCATTTTCTTTTTATTCTGTTCTTAAATAACACTTATTTTACCAAATATATTCAATTTATATGACATTTGATAATAGCATTAAAATTTGTTAAATTACAAATTGTTTAAATTAAGGTGCATAAAATTTCGATTAACTATCAATCGATATTCAAATTAATTGAAGTTGAAAAACATAATATAAATCTATAAGTTAGAAATGCATCTATAATTGTTTTTTCCATTTTTATAATTTTTAAAAATATTTTTATAATTTTATCAAAGAATCGTATTGTTAAGATTGTTAAATAAATATTGTCCCCACCTTTCGAGCATAATGCAGTAGAAACTTACATGATATTTTTTTTTAAGATATTTGTTTAAGACGAACTAACAAAAAAACAATTTATATTACCAAATAACTTATAATTAAATTTCCATATTTTTGCATCATGTAATGGATGAGAAGAGCATGAGTTGATGATATGGGCAGCCTCAAGAAAAATGAAGATAAAATAAGCAAATCTTGACTGTTGGATGCAATACACGGTTGGATGGAAAAGTTGAGCAAGCCAAAAGCAGAAAGGAACTGTCTTGTCCAACAATCCTCAGCAGCACCATTGAGAGCCGTTTGATGAGGATCGGACGGCCACAAAATTAGATGCACTGTTCATTTTAAGCTGAAGTTCCATGCATCCATAATTTTTCCATTCTGTAATATCAAATTCTGAGTTATTAACCATGGCCGCCGAGAGCGTGCTGACTTCCAATTTCGACGTCATCTTCTTGATCCTCTCTCTTCTTCCGACCGAAACCCTAGGGCGGGCGAAGTCGGTGTGCCGTGCCTGGGCCCAAGTCATCTCCGACCCGGTTTTTGCCCGGGCACATTGCACCAGTCCCGCTCCGATCGCGGCACTCGTCGTGCTCAACACCCGTCCTCGGGACAATCCTATTGAGGCCTTCAGAAAGTTAACTAAGGATGTCAAGATGCCCAGTTCTGATCTCTCGAGGATTTTGCGGGATGAATTCAGGCCGGTATCTGGCTCTCATGGGCTGCTTTGTTTTCATCGAAAGAGAACCTTTTTGATAGGTAACCCTGCAACTTCCCGGTGGGTTGTTGTCCGCGATACGAACCCCCCCGATTCCGGTTATGAATTCTGCGGTGGGGCACTTTTGTACGACCCGAAAACCTCTCTCCATTTCAAGCTGGCAGTCGCCATGGCTCGGTTGGTTGAGACCAACAGACCGAAGTTTTACATCCGGTTCCACATCTACTCGTCCGAGAACTCTTCCTGGGTCATGTCATCTGTGGGCATTACTTGGTTGCGGTTTCGTTTATTCACTGTAAACGATTTTCGTGCGAAATTTCAAACGATTTGCAATGCGTTCAATCCGTCAAAAATCGGAGGCGGCTCAGTGTGCTGGCTGTGCGATTATGGATCTCTTATGGTGTATGAGATCGCTACCGACACTTATTGGAAGACTAAACCACCTAATTCTGACAATATTATCGGAGGTACGACTTTAACCGGATATAATGGTACCATTTTCTATTTGAAGAACCGTGATGGCGTTGCGAAACTCGCAAGAGTGTGGAGGTTAGAAGAAGAAAAGAACAACTGGATTTTCGACGTAGAATGCAGCTATGAAATGCTTACGGGTTGTTGTCCATTTGCATACGACCATGTGAAAGGAGCTCTGCTTCTACGCACATATGATGATATAATTGCCGGGGATCTTGGAACATCTGTGGCTGTACGTTGCGGAGCCCAGTTTTCCAAAGATATGCTATTAACTCCTCTGCTGCTTCATGCTAATAGCTTGGCACCATTTTATGATAGTACCGAAGATCAGGGGCGGAGTTTCATGGAGATACGGAAGGCCAAATATCTCCCTAAGAATTCTGAAAATAATGATCAGTTCCGATTGGTAACTTATACGAATTTAGGGTTTGTTTGTATTATTTATAGTGTGTTTTTACTAGTGTGGCGCCACTACAAAAAAAATTGAAATCGATACGTTTTAATTAGTGCCTTTTAAATATGGTTATAGACTTGGTTTTGTTGTCCTAGGAACTATTTTTTATTTAGTTTTGTTATCTATTAAGTTGGGTTTTGAGAACTAATTAAGCTATGTATGGTAAGTTTTAAAATGTACTTCAATTTCTCAAAAAAAGATAAATTTTAAAATGATTGTTGCAAGTAAGAGCAACTAGAATTAATTTATTTAATCATGTTAGCGTTTTAATAATTGAACAGGTCAAACATATAATTATTGGTTATTACTGCGAGAAAAAAGATTCGAGTAAACTAAAAGTGATAAATTAGCGTGACGGATAGTTTCCCCACGGAATCGATTCACCTGTTATCCTAATTTTGGATAACAGGACCCTATTATCCTAACCGTGATCGTTGGATCAAAATAAACGGATCAGATTCATTTTAGAAAAATTTTTCCTCCCTTCAAAACTGTACTTCGGTATCAATCTGAACCGTTCATTTTGATCTGACGGTCCAGATTGGGATAACAGGACCCCGTTATCCCTAAGAATAACAGCAGATACGGACTCGTTTCCCCACCATATCTCCAAAACCTCTCGTCGGAAGTGGAAGGAACTTCCTACGCATTTTCTGTTCTCACGCTTTCCAGAGTTTCCTCAACTCTGGATCCATTGCTGAAAGGAAGTCAAGAGTGAGAGCGAGAGCGAGAGCGAGAGCGAGAGCGGGACGTACTGCGGGTATCAATTTGAGCGGTTTATATAGAAGAAGAATTATAAAAAAGAAAGAGAGCCGAACGAAGCGGATTCATTCCAAAAGGCCTAAATCTGTATCCTATAGGAATGACATCCGCTGCTATAGTTTTCTATGGCACCGTTGTGCCATAATTTTTTTTGTGGTTATGCAGGTGGGATCCACAGTTAAAAGACACTTTCTATTTTTAAATATCTGGGCCGTTCAAAATAATCCGACGAGCCTTTTAAACTATGGCAAGATCGAGCCTAGTTTTTTATGGCAGCAGATGCGGACCCCTATCCTATAAACTTCAGGCGTCACTGAGTCAGGTTTCATAGTTCGGCTTGCTACACTCAAAGCCGTAATCGAATGCATCGATGCAAAAAGAAAAACAAAGAAAGAAACTTGATTTTTTCACTGAGTCAGGCTATCTCACAAAGTGGCCCAATTTCCTCTCTTCCATTAACTGGGCCAGATAGCCTTTTTTATCCTTTTTCTAATTCTCAATCACAGACAAACGAATTCCGGCCCAATATGAAACTTGGCCCACAAATTCCGGCCCAATAAGAAACCGGTTAGTTACCCTCTTCCTCCCTCGCTCGCTCACAGCCTGCTTTCAGTCGAGCTCTTTTGGAGCAATTTGGGATTTCTTTTCTGGCTTCAATTCTGCTGTTGTTAGAAAGTAGTCGGTTAATTTTTGTACAAGGTTGGAATTGAAGTTGAAGCATGGCGTCTTTGGGGAACCTGAAGTCTGCAATTTGGGACAAGGAAGAGAAAAAACTGTAATCTTTCTTATATATGTATTCCATGCTCCTTTTGTGTTTGCTCTGAATTTGCATACCGGATTGATCAATAGTAAATTGGTATTTGTGGTATTTTAGGCAGTACCAATCTCATGTAAGGGGCCTCAATGCTTATGATCGGCACAAGAAGTTCATGAGTGATTATGGTATGTCCTACATCATATTTTAGTTGTATAATTAACATCTAGATTACTTTGTATCATTGTATGATTATATACAGAAATGGTGTGATATTAGTTATGCCCATTTTTTCTCTCAGTCCAGTTCTATGGACATGACAAGGGTGAGAGAAGTGCCAACCCAATTAGAACTGATCAAGATGCTCTTAGAGAAGGCTACAGGTATGGAATTACTTCTTTTATTGGGTTTTGTTAACTTAACTAACTGTGATTATTGTTCAGTAGCTCAAAGGTAACATTCATCTTTTTAGCTATTTATTGGAAATTTGATACTTGGAATGCAAACATTACCGTATGATTGGCAAATTTGATAGCTAAATTAGATAATTACAAGATGATTTGGGATGAAAGTAAGAGTTCTGTAAAAATCTGGTCTTGGAAATACGTTTATGTTTTAATCGAGTTTAAATTGAATAAACTCCCAATCTGGTACTGTGATGTAGTAACTGGTATCTGTTTCTAGTTTTCTAAAGTGGTAGTCCCTTTATTCTGATATATATAGTAGCCAGTTTGAAATTCTGCAAGTCTGTTATTTTCTGGTAAAAATTATCTTCCAGGACCGTAGTAGGTATTACTTCTGACCGCCATTGTATTTGCCCATCTCAGCAATTCTGCTCAAACAATTTTGTTTGATAATTGAGGCAAAAATTGCTTTAACAATGTTCTTGTTTACCCAATAAAATATATTTTGAAGAGTTAAACTCCAGAAACTATGCTACCCATATTGTCATAAGCTGCTTAATTTGTCTTATTTTTCTAATCCTGAAGTCCGGGTTTAAGAAATTATTGTATGGTAAGACATATTTTTCTAATCCTGAAGTCCGGGTTACAACAACAACAACAACAACAACCAAGCCTTTGGGACTAAAGGCTTGGTTGTTGTTGTTGTTGTTGTTGTAAGACATATTTTATGTCAACCGATAACGGTATTGTTTTGTAAGGTTCATTTTATCTGAAGATGATGATCTGGGTTCTGCGTGGGTGAAGAGGCTGGTGAAGCGTTACCATGACAAGTTATATAAAGAGTATCCTTTAATAGGAAATGGTTGCATAATCCTTACATAAAAATATTACATCAGGATATATTTTTTCTGTGCAGATTGGATTTAATATTGTGAAACTGTTAATTAAATGACGAATATAGCCTCTCTGCATACTCTACTTTATCATTCACCAATAAGTGACTTTATGGGATCTTTAGACCTTAACTCATTAAAAGATACTGCATTGCCGATATGTCGGCCTATAAAAGTGGCAAGGTGTAAAGTAGTTTAAACTACTCTCTAAAGTCTAAATTTGTTCATGAAGGTTAAAGCACCAGTCTTTTGTAATAAATACTTATAATTCATGTGCTCCATAGATTGGCCTAAGGTGGAGAACAGAGAAGGAAGTAATGTCCGGCAAAGGTATTTCCTTATATATATATCATTTATGAAAGTTAGAAGCTATTTATTTTTGTTCAGTTTGTGTAGGTTTTATATTTTGTTTATGCAAGACAATTTAGTAGGATTGAAACCTTAAGCCGATGTTGTAAACTTTTATTGCAATTGCTTTGCTATTCTTTGTTACCTTTGCTTTGGTTCTTGGTCATTGGGAGAAATATGTAATAGATTTCATACATACCAGGGCAGTTCATTTGCGGCAACAAGAAGTGTGATGAACGCGATGATTTAGGCAGCTATGAGGTACCTCTTTCCTTGGCAAATATTTGGTGATTTTTTGTTTCAACAAACCTAACTGAAAATGTGAAATAAAAGAATTGAACTAAAAGGGGTCAAAAAAAAAAAAACAAAACAAATATTAAAAGAACTTTGTTAACAAACCATCCAATGCAAGTAATAGTAAGTTCAAAAATCTGATGCTATCTTTGTTACCCATAAAGGTAAATTTTTCATATGTTGAAGCTGGCGAACATAAACAAGCACTTGTGAAATTGGTGGCTTGCCCTAGGTATTGTTCTTCCCTCGGCTCACAGTAATATATACTTGCATGTTTCTGCAGTAGAATTATAGTAGTTTTAATCGCTTATAATTATAATTATCGAAGAGCAATTTTTTTATAGTGTGTTACCACTCCCGTATGAAAATAATATTCTAACCCCTGAGATGCTCAAATTGACTAAAATCAAGTTGAAAATCTTCCCCTTGGTCCACAGAAAAAATTTAAAGCTGGTGCTAAAAATTCTTCGTTTTCTATTTTTATTTGTATGATCTTCAGGTCTTTCATTTCCAAAAAATGGTTATTATGGTTCATTAGTTGTTTCTTTGCTTGTTAATTTATTATATCGTGCATGTGTGCCTATGTTGTGTGCATTAATTGTTTTCTGGGATTGTATCATGAAGATGTGCAGAAAAGCTTGCTTACAAAAGGCAAAAGGAGAAGGAGAAGGAAAAGGAAAAGGAAAAATATAGCAAAAAGAGAGAGAGGTGCATAATATTTTTGTGTTTCTTTTCGGGTTGTGTATAGTATATACTAGTTTCTTGAATCATCAATGTTCTTTCAATATAGGGACCAAGAAGAGTACGATGATAGCGCCGATGTTGAGCCTGATAAGAGTGATCATAAAAGGACAAAAGGTTGCTACTATTTTATTCTTATATTTAAAATTATAACTTACAGAAATTATTGTGAATAAAATGGTCAATCTTCAATTTCCTCTGGTAAGACAATCTGTTTGGTGTTTTGAAGGTTTTCAGCAAATACTTTTTTTTGGTAACATCTGATTGACCGCTACACTCCGCAAGTTATTTGTTTTATATTGAACATAATCCACGCCGCTACGTACCTTTGGTGTGACTCTGTACTTAGCCTAATTTCTGAAATATTGCGCCTAATTTCTGAAATATTGCAGCTCGAAAGGGTGGCTCAGCAAGTGCTGACAGTGATGAAGAGGAGAACTTCAACGAATTCCTTGAAGGAATGTTTCCATGATGCTGTTTTTGTTGTTCCGGGGGCTATAATGAATCTCATAAAACTGGTTAAAGTTTTCTTTCTTAAGTTTTTGTATCATTCTCTGCATCATGAGATCACTAATTTTGCATGTTTCATTCCAATATTCAACAATGATATAAGTCTGCCTGTTATCGTTTTCTGTTTGTTCTTAGTTAAGGTTATTGGACAACTAGTTGTGCCATCTCATTTCGGAACTTTTTAGGGGGAAAAAAAAATAAAAGTTATTTTAGTTCAAAATTAAAATCCCAATGTGATTTTTCACAAGGCAAAATAGTAACATTTGTGGCTGCGTTTGAAATTCTGAATAGAGGTGCTACCTACCAAGTAGCTCAAAGAAAGGTACAAAACAAAGGCAGCCTTGCATGGCTGCATCTAGGTCAAAAGAGCAAAATTTGGCATTTTAAATCCTAAATAGCCTAAAAAATACAAAGAAACCTTTCTAAACACCTAACAAGCTTGCATTTTCATTGCTGGTACAAAAAATCAAGGAAAAACTACAATACAATCAAATTCTACAGTAAATATACATCCTGCTGTCTTTCTTCCCGGTGGTGTACTTCCTGAGAAAATATCAAGAGAGATCATCCCATCCATCCTGGACCAAGACCATACATACCCAAGTTTTGCCCAAATGGATTCCCTGGCATATGATCATAATGGTGTTGATGTAAATTATCATCATTCCCTTCTACGGCATCCTCAATGTGCTCTTCGGATGGCTCATTTATTTCCTTTCTGATTGTTTTT
The DNA here is from genome assembly GCA_030179965.1 of Cyperus esculentus. NCBI lineage: Eukaryota > Viridiplantae > Streptophyta > Magnoliopsida > Poales > Cyperaceae > Cyperus > Cyperus esculentus. Next base: position 2,410,172 of record JASGLE010000019.1, on the reverse strand, counting down.
GGTAATGAGGTCACAAACTCAACAATCCTTTCTGTTATCTCCATGGCATTATCTTCCTGAGAGGACGAACAGTGCAAATTAAAAGTTAATTTTTCAAAATTCTGAGCAATTATGGAGGGTGCTAAGGATGTCATAGTAATATCCAAAGGACTATATACTTGTTAGTTCACATGAGTGAAGTACATACAAGTGATCAGGATTTAATTGATTCTGGTACAGATTTTGATTGATTTTAGAAGCAGTACCATTACGATAACAACATGACAGCACTTATTCAATTCATCATGAGATAACAGGCTAACAGCAGGACTAAAACACATAAACAAGCTAGACCAAACTAGATGGTTCTGTAGACTTGTACGACTGTTAATTTCCATCAAACGGCACTGAATACCAAAACTAGATGAACTGCTACATACCAAGGTCTAAAACTGGAAGATAACATTACAATTGGAAAGTACTTATCAGTAACTGTAAAACCTACTAATGTTTTATAGATCACTTAACTAACGCTTCACAGTCAGATACTTGGAAATACCCATTCTGATTGTTTCATAACAATGTCTTAGATCAGAATTCACAACAACAACAACAGCATACAGACCCAAAACCACAAACGGACCAAGTTTAAGAAGGCCAGAAACTATAATTTGACCACGTCATTTAAAAGTATGCAGCACAGGACTTAGTACCGATCAATAGAATTGACTATAACAGTTTAGATATAAATAAGTATACCTGCGGCCATCGCCCGCCCGAATGATATATAAATCTTCCCTCCGGAAGTGCAGCTGCAGCCAACTTCCCTTCGTCTATCCACCGATCAGACCAGTTGTTCGACCACAGCATTTGAAAAGGCGTGTCCTTCATCCTACCCATTCCCTTCCACTCTCTCAAATCAAAGCTGTGATTCAATGCCTTTGCCATGTCGAGCACCCCCTTCCGCCCGTCCTTCCCCAGCAGAAGGAGCCTCTGCGACTCAACCGATGATACATCGATCGACCTGGAGCAACAGAGCCGCATCAGCTTGAAAAACCCCGAAGGAGATTTGAGTATCAATTTTCCTGCTACCGGTACGCTGAGAGCCCAGGACGGGAACGCCGGTAGTGCAGCCGACGAATCGAGCAGCGTCACACTTCTAATTAAAGACGGGTACGAGGCCGCGAAATTGGCTCCGGCAGCCAGCATCGAGTCATGGATAACCAGATGCACCGGCCCCAACCTCATCTCCCTAACAACCTCCCTAATCGCATACCCAATCTCCGCCGCTCCGTACGGCGAGAGGTTCCCCCTCGCTCTCCTCTCCTCGTACGGCGCATGCCCCGTCTCCACCATCTGATCAAAAGCCCAAAAAATCCCATTCTCTTTGATCTGCGTAAACACATCCTCGATTCCACTTAAAACCCTAGGTCGCTCCGAGAACCCCGAGCCAGGAGGATCGACCGCCACGGCCCGGACCCCGGCGGCGCGTAGCCCCGACAGCACGTGCCGGAACGAGAAGGAGTTGCATGCCAGGCCAGGGATCACCAGCACAGTCTCACTGTATTCACCGTCGGGAACTGAATCGGCTGCGAAGACCCGGAAGGGCCCGTGGTGGTGCGAGGGGTGGATCTTGACGAGCCTGCCGCGGGAGAAATGGGCCCGGAGGGAAGGGGGCAGGGAGAGGAACCAGGAGTGCTGGTCCCAGTGGGAGAGGAACGGGGAGAGGAAGAGGGAAAGCAGAGCTACGAAGATCGTGAGGTAGGTCCAGAACGCCATTGCTCCCGCTGGCCGGCGGGGCGGGCTGATCGGGCCGGCTGTTGAGTCGGGCTCGGGCCTGGGCTGGGCTTGGGAAGCGGAAGCGGAGTCGGAGTCGGTAGAAGAACTCTCTGGCTCTGCCATTGCGGGAGTGTGGCTGTAAGGGGTGGAGGGATGAGTTGTGGAGTGGAGCTTGGTTAAATGAAGGAAGGAAAAAAGGAGGGATTAAGGAATGCTTGCTGTCTCAGTGATGTACTGAGGTGAGGTTGGTCCGTTGGTGCTTTACAGAGAAAAGTTGCTACTTGGTAGTCGTTCTCGGCTTCCTAGAAAGAAAGAGAAGTGAGACTTTCATTCAATGCGACCCCTCAACTTTATTGTAATTATGTTATAAGTACTTAAATACAACTTCGGAGGTTGTGGGTTGTGAGCCGTGAGTTGGGAGGAGCGAGATTATAAATTTACCACGCTAGAGTTATCACTCAAACTTTATCCGAAAGGTGATATTAAAATAAAAAATAATATTTTTTTGATATGAATATAATAATGTTATAATTGTGTTGGATTGGAATATTTTAAAATTTAAATTTTATCTTAAATGTATCACTATTATCTTATTAATCAGAAAAGAGAAAATACCTAAACTATCATATCAAAATGAAGAAATTTAAATAAAATTAATGGTAAATGATATTAATGATGTACTCTTAGTAGTTAGAACACTACACTCTTTGTAGAGTATAGATTTAGTGAGCTCCTGGGTCAAGTTGGAGTTTTATTTCCAGCTTTCCAAAAGGGAAAGTGGGACGTTTTAATTTGGACTATCAAATTAAAATAAACGGATCAAATTGGCTCTATCGGAAACTTTGGGCCCTCCAGGCTCCAGCCCTGTTTAGATGAATCTGATTGTCGATCAAATTTAATGGTCTAGATTGAAATAAAATTACCCCATTCCCCCATTAAAGTTACCCCATAATTAAGCAGAAAAATAAGGAGAAAACAATTAACTGGCATTGAGCCATTAAGGCCATTTGATTTGAATAGGGAGTTGTCCTAGATGACCTGACAACAGTTTGCTTGGTACAATTTAATCTCAATTCATCAACACACAATTAAAATAAAAATGTAGGTTACAAATTGTACCAAGCTTTCACAAAGAAAAGAGTGCAGAAAAAATGTTGAATGAAAGTGAAATAATATTCATTCAATTTTTTAAGCCAAAAAAAATGTTCATTCACATCTGACAGTAAGCCGTCTGGTGAACCAATGACAAGTATTATTTTGTTTTAATAAAGATGAGGGTCAAACTACTGAAATATAATGTTTATAAAAGACTCCTATATATTTGGGTTTCAAAACCCGTGACCTCCCACACGGAGGGCATTGCCCTTAGCCAGACAAGCATTATTGAATCATGCATTGAACTAAGATGGCACAAAATGGGATGGCATGCACCAGCAATTTGTTCATGCACTTGTAGAAACATATACCAGATACTCAAGAGCTTCAGTTCAGAAGCTCAGCATGAAGTTTTTATAGGTTAGAAATCTTGAATCCTGAATTGATTACCTAAGCAAAAATGGTCCTCTTCAAAACCATATGATCATAATCATGTTCTTAAAGAACAGCTGACAAGAGTCTTCTCAGAAGCCAGGTATAGAACACGGCGAGAATGCCGCCAACTGGTATAGTGACGAGCCAGGAGGTGACGATTTCCCGAACCGTCTCTGCTCTGACGCTGTTCAGTCCTCTGGCAAATCCGACCCCCATCACTGCACCGACAAGTGTATGCGTCGCGGATATTGGAAGTCCGAGTTTAGATGCCACAAGAACTACTGATGCCGCTGCGAATTCAGCTGCGAAGCCTCTTGTCGGAGTCAATTCTGTGATCTTCTTGCCAATTGTCGCTATCACTCGGTATCCCCACATTGTGAGGCCGGCGACAATTCCAAAACCGCCCCAAGCAAGAACCTCCAATGGGATTACTATCTCACCTCCACTTAGACCGCCTTGAAGAATCGACAATGCAGCAGCAAGCGGGCCTATGGCATTCGAAACGTCATTGCCACCGTGAGCAAATGACATGAAACAAGCCGATAGAACCTGCATGTAGCCGAAGACTCCATAAACTATCTCCAATTGTGCTCCTTTTGGACCAGCAAAACTGGATAGAAATCCGACGTTCTGCTCATGGGGCATGTCGGTCGAAGCTTGTTTGTGGGCCTCTGAAGATAATAGATGTCCGAGTTGCTTCGTGATGACCTGGCTAACAATGACTGCTCCTACTGTGCCGCATGCTAATGCTTGTAAGATTGCTATGTGGAAGATCTTGCTAAGCGGAAGGGCGGCGAACGAGATCCCGCTGACTCCCAAAAAAACGGCGATTGGTGCTGCCGCAGCTGCTGCCTGCCCTGGATTTGGGGCACTGTACACAAACTGCATGACAAATACTTGTCCATCATCATGGAATGAAAAAACAGCAATATTACCAATTTATTTGAAAGTCTTAATACAGAATGATGCTGTACCAGATATTCCTTTACTGATACCAAATGTTATAATAAACTTTTGTGAGTAGAGAACCACATTCAAGGCTTGTATCTCTTAGATGAGATGTTGATTAATACTAGTTAAGAAAAGATCAAACAACCTATTGTGCTAATCAATTCATTGAACCCAGATATAGATAATAATATTATGTAAAGAGAAGAAGACATTATATGTACCAACTTGATCAATGGAAAAATCCATTCATCTAAATTGATCTGATATATCTTTACCAGTACTATTTTCTTTTTTGTTCTGCCAAAGAACAAACATTGTTTTTTGCCAAATATTGTTTTCCAGGACAAAATTTTGAACAAAATAATTGTAAATTATCATGTAAACTGAAACTTACTCGCCGAATGCATTTATACACAATGAATGAGGCTGCTGCACCCATGACAGGAGAAATAACCCATGACGAAGACACTCTCGCCAACGAGCTCCAAAAGACTGCATTGACGCCACCATACACCAGCCCAAATCCAACCATCGCACCCACGATACAGTGTGTTGTGGATACTGGCCAGCCGTAGGAAGAAGCAACCTATGTTATCAGCAGAAAAACAAGATTAATTTGACTACGGTTCACGGTAACACATCGATCAATTATATGACAGATTGACAGTTGATCAAACTGAGTGTAATATTTGTGATATTATATGCTAAACTGATTAATTGCTGTTGCAAAATTCATTTCAGAACTCTTATCGAAGCTTGACCCAAAATTGACATCACAAAACTTTAATACATATGCTAGTTCTACACTAAATGAATGCTTATTTATAATCCATACATGATAGTAGAAATCAGAAGTATGTTAATTCCATAAAGAACATCACTTTGGTTCAAAATTTGTGATGAATTTCAGTAATTAGGAATTTTTTGCAATAAACTTACTTGCAACCAAGTACCAGCAGCAGCCAGGGAGGAAAGCAAACCGGCAAAGAGTAGAGAATCATTGCCCTGAAACACAGATGCCTTAAGGATCCCTTTTTGCATGGTGCTGGTAACATGTGATCCCATGAGAAACGCGCCGGAGAACTCAAGCACAGCAGCCGTCAGAACGGCTTGTCGCAGAGTGAGAGCCCCCGAACCCACCGATGTCCCCATTGCGTTCGCCACATCGTTCGCGCCTATGTTCCATGCCATGTAAAACCCCGACAGGACTGTCAGGTAAGAAAGCACCTTCATCTTCACCCCGACCGTCTGCGTAACCGATCTCATTGTGAGGGGAAAGGACAGCGCGGCAATGACTATCATGGCAGTGATGCCGAATGCAGTCCTTGAGGAAATGTGAAAGGCTTCTGCCATAGGCGACCGTTCCGCTTCCGAACCTCCCGACTCTGTTGTATCCCCCGCCTCGTTCGACACCTGAATGCCACTCGGCTCATCATCTGCGCTCGCATACGACGACAGACTAGCACGCGGGATGCCGTGCCAGAACGTACCGATTCCCTTACTCACTGATACTGACACTGACACTATGTCCTCTTTGGGACAACAATTTTTACCGAAAGGCACGCAACGAACGGTCGGTTTCAGACGTGTCACGGTGCCATTCCTAACCAGAACCCCAGAACCCCCTCCCCTGACTCCATTACTACGCGTCATGGACATGTACGACGACACCGGCGCCATGGTGCAAATTAGTATCCAAACAACAACACAAAACAAAAACAAAAACAAAAACAAAAATGATTACAAGACAGTGATGGTGCAGAATTGGAGCTAAGGAGGAGAGGAAGAAAATGGCAAAGGGACAGTTGGAGAAGCCATTGGAGGTGGGAAAATTTGTGAGCATGTTGAGAAAGGGAGAGGTGTTAAGGGGTTTTGGCCCCTCTTGGAGCAATGAGTAGTGGCTGTGGATGCATGAAAGATTCCCCCCTAATCCACAACTACAGGACGAAATGTCTGTATTAGGTGGATTCTTTGAATTCCTTGATCTCTATCCAATTATCCACTTCTCTTGTCAATTTTTTCTTTTTCTTTTCTTTCTGATTTGGAGATTTGTAATCTTGTGGGAATTAAATTGTTTGGTTTTTCAATTTGGTATTGTTCTGTGTTTGTATGGACTTCCACATCAAAAATTGTTTTAGTCCCAATTTGTTCTGAATATTAAATAATGTAAGGTTGGTATTGAACTAAGACACTGGCATGATGGTTGGTAACTTGCTACTTTTTTTTTTTTTGTAATAATTATTGCTGTTGGAAAAACTACTTACAATTCCTACAAGAACCAAAAATTCAAATCAACGAATGGATATACCATAGAGAAAACAGATTGATCGATCACAACGGTTCACATAAGATGATTCTTAAACCTCTTCCTCAGTCCGTGCCTTCGAATCCTGAAGTATGATGGTTGGTAACTTGGTACCTTTTCTGTTTTCTTTTTTTTTTGTAATAATTATTTCAAAGGAGAGCATTTATCAATTTGAGAATTACAATTATGTAATTAAAAAGGGGGAGGGACCGGTTGACAATCTGTTTTTTAAATTGAATTTAATCAAATTTCAATTGTTAAGATGGTCAAAATATGCATTGACACTCTATCTTTCCCCTTAAAAAAGAAAATACTCCAAATGAAATAAAACAATATTATTATGCATAAAACTATTTTATGTCATGGTATATGATTTGACCTAGTTCAAAATGTTATAACCCTGTTATTATTCAAAATTCTACATGAATATGTGTTTGAGTAACAGGTTGCTTAATTTAGTTCCTCGACATTAGTTTCATATTCCTGTTGGTAGCTGCTATCAACTTTTCGAAAAAAAAAAAGACATTAGTTTCATATTAAATTATCAATTAAAACAAGAATGGAGAATCATATTTTAATTAATGCAGAATTATTGATGTATTTCTCACATTTAAACATAGGTGATGCTTTTAACCGGCCTTTGAGCTTGGCCTGTTTCTGTACGCCGGAACTTATAACAGATACTTTTTCCGAATTCAAAGATGTAGTTTGATTAATTTTTTGAAAAAAAAATTATAAAAATTTAGTATGATTAATTGGTTTACTATTCAATATATAGTAGCTTGGTTAATTAATTCATGATGAAATGAATAGGGAAAAAAAAGGTGCAGCACTAGTATCTTAGGAAGCAACAAAAATTAAAGTCCAAACTGGTAACTAATTAACAACAAAAAATTTCATATATAAATTAGTTAAAATTATAATTGACAACTTAAATTCCGAATGTATAAACAACCTAACTAATTTCCTCCGCAACGCAACCGTAAGCTACGAAACTTGACAGCTGATTTCACCATTGTGGGATTGAGCAATGCTTGAACAGGTAATCAGCAAGGGTGTGGGGATGAAGCGAATCATCGCCGTCATGGAAGTGCGAGAGCAGCTCGATGCTTCGGTCATTGAGATTATAGATAGCAGTCTGAGCATGACTAGGTACAGCCGGATAGCGGAAGGTGCTATCAGTATATATGTAAAAACAGTAGATGGAGTTGCCTCTAATGGAAGGGAAGCATCTCGAAGAAACGATGACAGTTTGTCGGTTCACGCCGATAAACAGCGCATATTCTCCAAGGTCATTGAAAGGAACAAGGGCGTTCGACTCCAAATCGACTTTGAAGATCTCAGAATCTTGAGGTTCGTGCTCGCCAATCCAGCGCACCAGCAGTAAGTTGGAGTCGAACTCGACGAGGACCGTGGCATCGACACGAGCATCGTAGTGTAAATCAACAAGTTCACGGGCATGTATCTCCTTTGGGTCAGCTGCGAGGAGTGTACATTCCGAGTCTATGTAGTAAACCGTGCCTTTGAAGAAGGCGATCACAATGATCCGTATATATTTGCATATCTTGGTTTGCCATGTCCGGTCGCCGGGCTTTGCGAAATCAATGCTCTGACATGGCGTGTAGAACATGAGAGTGAGACAAGGAGAATGGTCGTCGTTGATCATGAATGAACAATGCTTCAGCTTTAGTTCGTACTTCGCGAGCATCTGATCAACCGGAAGCCGGGAGTACTGATCTGAATGTAAGTTATATAACAACGGCGGGAGATCGTCCGACATGTGGCGAGTGAATGGATTGAAGACGCGTATGGTCAAGTCCTCCTTATCGAGCAAAGACAAGGAGGCCGTCACAGACGGAGATGATGGAGTGCGATTCGAGCTCGGGGAAGCGGTTCAGAACAAGAGACCGGCCAGTGTGGAGGTTGAGGAAGCACATGGATGCAGTGGATTGTTTCCAAAGTAGGGGAGCAGGGTCCAACGACGGGGCCGGAATTGGGCGGCGAAGCTTCTAGGGGAGGCAGTACGAGAGCGCCAGTCACGACAAATGGCACGGAAGCTGATGTAGTCGACCACATCGTCAGCTAGAAGGTGTTTGGCGATAGGCTCGATCAGGTTGAGTGGAAGACCGATGCGGCATCTACCGCGGTCGGGATTCATTGGAGTTCTCCGGTGGTTAGGATTATTTCGGGAGTTTAATTTGGCTTTAATTGATTTTGATAATTTGATCCGGTTTTGGACAATATATAACTAGTGTGTATATACAGGAATCTATAAACTAGAAAGAGGGTAACTCTCCCAGCACCTCAACTATGTCACATCATTAATATTATTAATCATTGATTTTATGTAAATCTCTTCATCTACTTTGATCCAACGGTTTACATTTATTCTCTCTCCTCATTTAATAAGATGATATGATATGTCTAAGACAAAATTTAATCCTTAAAATAGTCTAACATTTATGTGCTATTATTTATAAATTATTACATCATCATTATCATCATCTTCATTATTATTATTTACATAAAAAATTTTAAAATTATGTTCAATTTTTTTAAAATAAATACTTTTAATTTATAAGCTTTATTATTTATTTGTCATCATATTTTGGGGCGAAGCCCCAGTTACAGCCTAGTATATATAGAGGCATGCTGCGTTGTTGGTATTTATACGTAACTAGGGGTGCGTTTGGATTGCTATGGAATAGCACTTTAATCGGATTAGCAAGTTATTCCTAACTTTTGTGTGATCCAAACACATACATGCTAATCCGGATTAGTCCGAATAGTGACTAATCCACTATTCCTTGTAAAACATAGATTAGCTACTATTATTTTCTACCATCCATTGTTGTTCTAAACAACAATCCAAACAACATTTTTACTATCCCGAATAGCACCATATTTCTACTATTCTTTAGCTAATCCAAAAATCACTATTTTCTTACTAATCTCATCTACTATTCTCTATTCTACTATTCTTTCACTAATCCTTGCACAATCAATACTTTTCAAGCAATTCAGATTTAGGACCCTTATTCTTTCTTAAAAGAATAAATAAATATATAGTTGTTTGCTATATATGTGGTCCATTTAATACACGGAGAACCCTACTTCCTATTTCTTTTCTTAAAAAAAAATATGTCATTTTTTTTTATGACAGAAGTTACTTCATTCAATTTCATAGAAATGTACCTGCATAACTGTTTTCCTTCAATTTCACCGTGGCTTGGAAGTTGGAGGCAGGGCAGATGATGGAGCGGTAAACAAATAAGTGAGATGGTGACCGAGGACATGTTGGTGACCGTAGTGACCATTTTACTATTTATATATAAATTGATAAATTTAAACCGTTAGATGTATTCTAAATCATCTAAATAATATATACACAAAAATGATAAAGTTTTAACATTGTTTCAGTAATCATTAAGAGAGGAGAAGAAATCATAAAATTTGAACCGTCAATTTTTGTTAATGCTTGATGCATATGTAAATAAAATCAAAATGATATAATTTTTTGTATACACATAAAACATGATATATAAAACACATTCTATCAATTAGTTTTGTCATTTAACAGTTTAAATTGTAGTTATTTCAAATTTAATTTTACGGTCACCGATCGATCACCAAAAACATGGTTATTTGATCCCTCCTCTACTTAAAAATAGTAAAATACAGGTGTTTTTTAGTTTTTCACCACACCAAATTTTGACCAAACTTCTTTTCTGGGCCAAAAACAACATGCCAACATTTGTATCCATCTTGCAACCTTGTTTCACTAATTTGGGCTTTAAGGGTCTCGATCACTAACTGGGCCCCTAATAAAACTCTATTTACAAGACGCCTAACGTCTTTAGGTGGAATTAAATTGGAGTTGTTAGCCCGGATTGGGCTTCGAAAGCTACCACCTTTTCGAAATGAACTCTGCAAAGGCTGGCTTCATCATGCTATCAACGCTGCCTACTTGCTTATTCTGATCATGGATTCTCATCCTCTGTAGCGCTGCATTGTGTAGCGCGGGATGTGAACCGTTGGATCATCTCGAGATTATTCGAGTTAGCACAAATTTCGAGATGATCTAACGGTTCACATCCTGTGCTACACAATGCAGCGCTACAGAGGATATGAAATCGTGGAATTTGTGTGCAATATTTGCATTTGGCAATTGACATGAGAAAGGACTCTTAAAAAGATGTTGCAAGTTGCAGCATATAACAATTTAACAAGACATCAGACCAGTCTAAATCTTATGCAATGAAGTGAGTATATCTCACTCTCGCATCTTGAGAAAAACTAAATCGCTCTCAGCTTGTGGTTGCGCAGCCTTGCAGGCAGCTCATATTAATACTATGTTTAAAATGAATTTCATCGTAGAATTCAATTGGTTTTAATAGAAATGACATGAATAGAAATTATTGTGAATTGAACTTTTGTGTTCAACACAAAATTAGAATGAAATTGAATCTTTTCTTTTTTTTATGATTAAAATGATCTAAATACAAGAAATGAGATTTCATTTCAAATTATATGACATCTATACCTCTCAAAAGGAACGATGCTTTCATGGGAGGGTAGTTTAGGTAATATAGGATAGTATCTTTATATCCAAATAAATTCTCACCAAATGACACCAATTTTCATGAGAAATCTTTTCTTCCAAATCATTTCTCATTTGTTTTTTTTATTTTGAGTAAGGAATTTTAGAAAACTAGAATTCTATTTCTCATTTGATATGGTGTGATTTCATTTTGAACACCGTATAAAACTCCTAAAACAAATTAACAAAGGATCCTCTGACTCTGACGCACTGCTACACTATACACAGCGTATTATCTGGACCGTGGAATTACATTGCCTTCGTCAGCAATCAAATCTATAACAGATCCAACGGTCCCAACATGATGCGCTAAGCAGATATTCTCAGTACTCAGTACCCACTTCGCACTTGGACGAAGGAGAACATATATTGGACAGGAGCTGCCGAGTTACTTTGGCCACCCTCAAAATTATCTGAACATCTTTAAATAACAATTTTACTCTTAAATAATTATTTAAAACTTAAAATATTGAACAATTTTAATTGAAATATTTTGTAGAAATATTTATAAATTTGATTATTAAAGATTAGGGCTGGCAAAAAAGTTCGTAGCTCGTAATTCGCTCGAGTTATTCGGTATGGGCCCGATTTGATTTAGCTCGACTCAATTTTTTTTTATTCGATTCAGATTGATTCGTAATAGCTCGATATATAGTAATTTGCATATTTTTTGAACTATTTTTTCAAAATTCTTTGTAATAATATACCTATTTTATTATTTAATTAATAAAATATACATATTTTATTGTTAAATTAATAAAATTATAATTTTTAATCATAATTTATTATAAAATTAGTAAAAAGAGATAATTTGTTAATAATATCAAAGGACAAAATAATATACTTATTTTAGCTCTAATTATCTATGGTAATATGAAAAATAAATATAAAATTATAATAATGGAGCTCATATGGAGCTCGATTCGAGTTCGAGCTAGTTCAATTCGATTTAGCTCGGTTCGATTTCATCTCGAGTTTAATTTAGCCAACTCGATTCGGTTCAAGTTCGATTTTGATCAGATTTGATTCAATTTGTTTACAACCCTAACAATAAAGATATTGAGAAATATTTTATAAAATGTAAACTTATAATTCAAATAGGGAGACCAAAGGGTGTGCGCAAGTAACTTTGGGGTGCCCAAAGCACCACCTGAGAACAGCAAGGAGGATCCGCACTCCGATCAAGCTTCCCACACACTATTCATATCCCCTTCTGTACTGTAATTGCAGTTCGTGAACCGTTGGATTTTCCAAGATTCGTGCCAGCGCGGATAACGAGACGATCCAACAACTGATGTTGTGAACTGTGTGCAATGCTGTACAGCAGGGGATAGGCGCTCTGAACAAGGACGATCAAAACCCGCACTCGGCGCTTCCTCTTCACTCTGAACAAAGTTCCTCCTTCCCTCGACGGACCGAACCCTCCTCCGTCGTAACGATCACCGATGGCGATCAAGCGGAAGACCACGAGCCAGCACCAGCGGACGAAGGGGCTGGACTTCCGCTGCCCCAAGGACGACGCGTGGTACGGCGTGCGGCTGCTCAAGGTGAAGGAGGGAGTTCTGCGGGTGATGTACCTGGACTTCCACGAGGCCGACGACGAGTGGTTCTCCAGCGAGCAGTTCGAGAGCGTGGAGGAGATCGAGGAGCTGGCCGGAAGGTTCCGGCGCCCCGCCGAGCAGCTGCAGGACTCCGAGTGCGGCGGGGTGCGTAAAGGGATGGTGGTGCTGGCGTGCGGTACGTTCCCCCGTGATGAGGTCATGTTCTACGATGCCACCGTGGATGCGGTGCGTGCGCCAGTTGAACGATTGATTGATCGGGTTTCTGCTGTTGTTGTTGGTGCTGTTGTTATGAGTTCATGATTTCATTGGTATAATAATAATAGTGATAGAGTGTACCCCAAACTGATTGCTCGAGGGAAAATTTTGGGACTCTGATGTAATGCTTAATTTAAGATTCTATCAATAGAATCGGTGAGCCTAGAGCTCACTTGTTTCAAAAAAAAAAAAAAAAATAAATAATAATAGTGATAATAAAGTTGAAATTGGGAATCTGTCATAAAGTTGCTATTTGGAGAAAATGATAGTTGCTAGACTGAAGTGTGCAGTTCTTCTTATGTTAAATTGAATGTTAGGAGAACAACAAATATAGATCAGTAAATAATAGTATCTAGCAAATTTGGTTGGACCAGAAATAGATTTTTCTTTATGTTATTTTCAATAAAAATATGATATATATTTGTACTCGGCTAGGTGATAATAGTAGCACCGTATGAGAACTCTCATACATCATAGTTACCTTATTAGTGCTACAAAAATAGTAAATATTATTAAAAAGGATGAGATGCATTATGCCTCAAGTGATGATTAACTGTATTGTTCCTATATTGTATATCTGTTTAATTAAGTAGGCGGACTGATCAAATCTGGTCTGTTTGTGCTCTTTATTGAACCCCAGGTCACTAGGTTGGCACACGAGTACAATGGCCCTTCAAAAGAGCAGGTGTGCACTTGCAAATTTCATGTGACATGGAAACATGGTCCCGCGGCTAAGAAGCAGGCCACTGTTAGAACTGAAAATATCTGCCTTATTCCGGACTCACCAATAGATGATCCAGTTTTGCATGAATTTATTGCCAGTGCGAGAAAATGTCTAGAGGATTTTATGCGGAACACAGCTAAACAAGATGGAAATTTTGGTTTAAATGCTGGTTATTCTTCATGCGGGGCATCTCAACATCCTGCTAAGGTTCCAGTGCTGGTAGATTTGGAGTCCCCTGATAGTTCTCATAATGAGGTACCCGTCTATACTTGTGATGTGCTCAGCTTAATCAATAATGGTGCATCTAAAGTCTTAGTATGTTGCGACTATGGTTTTATATATCTGATTTGTCGTGACACAAAAGTCCTTTTTACTACAATAATGGATATGGTTTCATTCTGCATTTTCCAACACTTTACCGAAGATACGTAATTATTAGTAATAACTTTACCGTTTGCTGCTATTCCCTATCTCCTGCTGGTGCAGTATTTTACTGCGCAGATGGACAACTGTTGGATTTACCTAAAGATCTGTGCACACCCATCCCCAAAGCCCCCCTAATAATCTAAAGGTCATCGATTATGCTGTACTCATCCTGCGCAGTAGATATTTCACTCGTTTTCTGCCATTTTTGTCTCTTTTCTGTACCTTGCAACTTCTTTTACTCTTCACATTTAATAAAATTATATAGTTGGCTTTTCGCCTACTATTTCAGTAAGTAATAGCTGAAAAATGTAAATTATTTCAAGTAATGATACGTTATAACACAACTCAAGCCTTTTGTTCCTTAAAATTAGTTTGCTGCTGGTTGTGTCACTAAGTACCTAGTAACCTAATTTTTTTTTTATAAGAATGTAAATAACAGAAACCTTGAGATCTGGGTAATAATGAATTGGAGGAAATGAAGAATATGTTAGCATCAAACATAGGTGAACCAAAGTAAGGACTTGCTAGGGTTCCTCCATTGGGCGGGTAGGATTTGCCTGCTATAATCTACCGTTTTTTAGCCATCTGATTGAAGGGGCAATTTAGGGATTTTTAAAAAAGGTTTCTTGCTACAAAAATCAATGCCGCCGACTTCTCGTCACAGTTTCTCCTCTATATTTTCAGATCTTGTCTCTCTTTTCTTCTCCTCTAGGAATCTAGATCTCGCAATGGCAAACTCAAGCAGTGATTATTGTTCCCCTAATATGATCTTCTGCCCTGTGGTAAATCTTCCCTCTTTTTTCCAATCCAGTATTATTTTCATTTTTCCGCTTCTTTTCTCTTCTATCTCTGAGTTCCTATCCTTCCCAGTTGCGGCTGTTTCTCTGGTCTGAAAAGCCATCGCTGTCTGATTAGATCTCAATGGTGGCAGCTTTTGTTGGTTTCATCTGTGACCTAGTTTGGTTTTGGAGAGACTTACAAGTTGAAGTTTTCACAAGTATATATTATCAGTAATATTTAAGATTTACATGCTTGTCCATGGAAAAACAAAGTTTTTTCACAGGTTCCTTGAAATTACAAAAGACTAATATACTGTGTTGTTCTTGTTAAAATTGTTGATTGCAAATTCTGCTATAAATAGAAGTGTGTTATTTTTTGTACTTTCTTACATTGTGTATGCTGAAATAAATGCAACAAAATTATTGCAAATTTTTTGAGTTGTAGTTCCCTAAATTAATTTTAAAGAATCAATTTGGAGAGAAGATCTTATCACTTGCATGCATACCTACAATTTTTTCTAAAAATATTGTCAATTTTTTGTGCTTTAAAAATTTTTGTTACAATGCATGCGTACAGTTAAATGCCTTATTACTCCGTTAATCTCTGAAGAATAATATAATATTATAGATAAATGATTATATACTCTTATGAAATTTGTCCTTGCATAAGAGAGTTCACTTACAAGCAATCAAAAGAAAAGGAAGGTATTTCATGAGTATCAAGTTGATTTCCATTTTTTTCATGAATTGTTCAAAAAGATATTATGGGCTATCTTAAATTCTTAATAGTAAATATGTAATCTTGAAGAATTTCTGATACCTTTTGCAGAAAACTGGGCAATCTTATGAAGATACCAAACCGCTGAACAAATCTAAAGGTACAAATTCTGCCCTCTCTTTGTAAGAAAAATTGTAATAATTAGATTGCTTCATCAGCTAATGATCTTGAGTTGCATTTACATTTTTGTACCTATTAATGTCTACCCCAAGCAGCAAGCCTGACTGAATCTTTGCCAATATAAGTAAACCTATGGAAACAATAAACACAGGAATTCTGAGAAGGACAGGCTAGAAAGGGTTTAGTCTGATTAGTATTACTTCTCTTATTTTTTATATTTAATCAGGGGACAGCTCAACAGAATTGCCATCTAAAGGACTGACAAATGGACAAAAAAAGTGCTACTTCTTTTGGGTAGACAATTTGGATGAAGACGTGGAACCACATAAAATTGTCAATTTTTTGAAGAGGGAGTTGTCTGTGTCTTCTCAAGTTGCGCTATACCCTGATATGTTCCTTGACAACACATGTAGTGGGGCCATCTATGTAGAGTCCAATGTACATGCTCGCCGGGTAGTGAAGCTCCTGAGAAACCATAACAGCATAATTGTTTCCTTGAAAGGAAGGTAAAATCTTTTTAAACACATTCAATCTTGTAAATTCTTTCTTATTTCACATAACATTGGTATCTTACTGTTGCCATGCAGACCTTGGGTGTTCAATGAGAAGTGTTGTGGCATCCTTCATTCCCCAATGCCATGGCTCGAGGTTAATATTTTGTTTCTATATCGTGTTGCAATGTTGCTGTTCTAATAACAGCTATGGTCTGTTTTATATAATTGTAATTACGTATATCATCTTCCCTTTTCTTCTCTTGTGTTTCTCCATAAATCAGCTTGAAATTTGTCCTTTTGCAGATGAATGTAGACCCTGAAAATCAAGATGATAAGACTGATATTAGACTGCTTCATCCTGGGTACGAAGGATACGAGCAGGCCAGAAAGATCCTTGACCTTTTCAGGGCACATTGTGAGCATGTTGAAAGACTGAAGCAAAACCTTAGATCTGAGGAGTTGAAGCTAAGAAATGCCCTTCCGAACAGATCCCAGTCCAGACCTTCTACCTCCAAATGAAACGGTCATTTCTTTTGTATGGTCTAGCAGATTCTCTGGACAGTAGTTTTGGGATGTATATGGGTGGTAATAGATAAACCCTGACAGATAACCAGTTGTGGTCTTTTACCTTAAAAATAGTTCTGGTTTTGTCCATAATATAGAATTATGATAGAAATATTTTCAATCCTAGCAACTGCGCTAGCCTTTTATAAATGCTTGTGTTAATCATCTTCCATCATGCATTAAAATGTAGAGATTGTACACAAAGTGTCACGGAGACAAGTCAGTAAAACAAAACCAAGTGCGACACAGTAAAAAATTGGACACAAATCAGTGTCCGAGTTGCTCATATCTCATTCCTCAAATGTAAAAAATGTCTTGCAAAATGTTTCGGATGGAGGTCAAACACCAAGTAAGCTATTCTATTATTATCGAGGTTGTGCTTGTGTATATATTAAGGAGATAACAAGGGGCTCATTTCTTATCAGTAATTAAGGATTGACTTGATACTTTGTGAAGGTGTTTTTGAACTCGTACAAAAATAGGAAGAAAACATAACACAAGGGCCAAGGCTATGAAATTTCTAAATTGAAACATATAGATGATACAGATGGACTTGCCTGAATCATACAGAATGAAATCCCTGTGAAAAGAGTCTAGGCTTTGGTCGTTTTCTCACACAATTTACATGAAAAGCAGCGGATTTCCTTGTGAAGACGTATCAACAACCAAATTTAAGGAGCTAAGTTCTTACAACAGAAACGTGACTTGATAATCTAGAATGCCTACTAAAATTTTATGCAATTGCAAATGGCGGAATAGTTCAAGTAATAGCTAACTAGGATGACTTCCAAGAGATTATGAGTTCAAGTCATTATGGGTACAAAAGGAAATTTGAGGAGCTAGACTTCCATCTATAAAAAAAAAAAAATTATGCAATTATTTTAATTTAATTCATTTTTGATAGATAATCAGGCAACGCATTCATTTGATATAAAAGTTAACACCCAACTTGTACAAAATGTTATGAGATCATAATTTATACCTTGCTATTGTTCCTGTAAATATGTGTATTGAATGAGTCGTTATTCGTATCAGTATTATCTAATTTAAATAACAAAGTAATATACGATGCAAAATAAATACCACAATAAAGCCATTAACATAAATAATAATGTCTGTTATTCGTAGATATATTCGATATTATTCATATAATATTTTTCATAAGAACTGATGAGATTTTACTAAATATTTCAATGTAATAAAATGATATAATTTTTCACAACATGAAGAATAACACTTTCTTTACAAAATATATGAAGCCTGATTATTATATGTTCAATATTTATATTATATCTATGAAGTTTCTAATTTTAATAAGAAATGATATCAGATGTAGTAAATCAAAACTCAACACGTGGTGTTAAGTTCAATAATCATGTTCCATAACTTTTATTAGTATTTTACACCCACTAGTTCATCAATTTAGGCCACTTACCAAACGCCAACAAATTAAAGTGAATTTTACCTACTTCACTTAAGTTTTACTCTACTTACCATATGATTCAAGGGTATATAGTTCTGCCATAAGTCCATGCGTCAAAGACAAGGAAATAAAGAGATCAAATTTCTCAACATTACATCTTTGTACGAGAGTATTCTTTCGTGTTCTGAATATATAACATTCTATTTTAAGAACATTGCACGTCAGAATACTGATATGAACAATAGTGGAAAAAATAAAAGCCACTTTCATTCAAATTTCAATCCTTGATTGATTTATGTTTGCAATATTTATCAGATGGAGGAACCAGAGACAACAACTAACCCATTAATTCCTAACAAAAGGGCCTCTGTTTCCACTGTAGACCAAAACTTAGGTTTTGGGCTATTTAACCAAGTAGCCAGCCGGCGCGTGGTTTCTTTTGTTCTAAAAAAGCAGAAGCAAAGCAAGTCCTAACTAAGCCAGCCCAAACTACTACTACTACTACCACCATATCACTACAACACATAGCCTGAACAGAACACGGCCCATTTTGTCTGTTATGGGAGATGATGAGATACTCTGACAAAGGGAGCCCTACAAGCACCCAATCTCAGCGGTACTGGTACGGCAGTGGCAGCCTAGCTAGATGGTACTAGAAGGATTAGCAGCGGCAAGGAAGCCTCAAGCAAGCAATAGCAATAGCATGAAATGAAAACCTGCTACTGGCAAGTAGTAAGTAGGCTAGTAGCAAGCAAGGTAACAAACAAGGAACAGGAACAGAACCCCACATGTAGGATCTTGATAACAGCTACTAAATTTTATCTATCTATTCTATCTCACAGCTGGTCCTACGTTGTCAGTAATAATTTTTCTAGCATGAAATGTCTACCAAATCATTGTCATTCAAAACTTCACAAACTATCGATGTTCCTCAAAAGCATGAGCGCCCATTCTCCTCGAGTCGCGCTCTGTGTCTGTGTGCGTGCGGCGGGTAATCATTCACTCGGTTGGTTAATCAATGAAAATGAAAATCTCACTCGCTCACAAAGGTTTGTACAATGAAAAATTTGAAAACTTTTATCGTAATTCGTAAATCATATGATAAATCGAACAACAAAACCGTGTTTTTTTTAAACCAATAACCCATTTTTTAACACAAATTTAAATTAAATTAAATTGAATTGAAATTTATGATGTGTATATATATTTTTTGTTTTATATTATAGTGAAGCAGCTCCTACATAATATCATCCCAAATTAATTGTTAACTTATCTGGACTTGTAAAATTTTTTTTAATGTTGTATTGTACTGAAAATATTTTCAAGCCAAACCAAACAAAAAATAAATAAATAAAACATGTACAAAAAAAAAATCCAAAACAAAAACAACAATGAAAATGCTGTACTGTACTGAACTACTGAAGTAGTGGTCATGCATGCGGATATTAATACATGCTGGAAACACACAAACAGAGAGGTATCGGTGGCAGAGAAAATCAAGGAAGGTGGGTGTTCCCGAGTCCCACAGGTCGTGGCTTTACCTCGACACGAGGATGATATAATGACGGCGATGATGGCCTCCTCCTCCTCCTGCTCCTGCTGCTGCTGCCCTCTCTCTCTATCCATCCATCCGATCGCAGCACGCCCACTCCACTCCACTCGCCCCGATCGAATCCCTCCCTCCCTCCCTCCCTCCCTCTGGGCCCCTTCCCCTCTTCCCTGCACGCGCATCATCCCCCTCCCATCCAACGGCCCTCAAAAATCAGAAGGGAAATAATAAGATTGGCGACTGAATGGAATGGAAAAATATGGAATGGAGGCGGGGGAGGGGCACGCGCACCAAAAGACCATCGAGTGCCCCCCTCCCACGCCGCGCGAGCTAAAGGAACTAACGAAAGAAAGAAAGAAATCAAGAAGGATGGATCAATTGAGTGCCCACGCGGATCACTCACTCCCCTTACAACAACATCCCATGAGTCGTTGCATGACTCATTCCCATTCGCATTCGATTCCCGCACTCACTCACTCACTCATACACCCGCCCTCCCTCCCTCCTAATTATCCAACTGTGCACGAAAAGGAGGGAAAGTTATAGCCAACTGAGCCCAGCGGACCAAATCTCTCCCTGTGTCTCTCTCTCTCTTTCTCCCCCTTTGTCTGTTTCTTAATTGTGCTGCTGCAGAGCGAGGGCTTTATAAACCCCCCGTCCTCTCCAAATCCAACTATTCCAATTCAGTTCTCCTGTTCAGTTTTATTCTCTCCTTTTTTTCTTCCTTTCCTTTCCTTTCCTTTCTCCCGGGGGTACCATGGACTGGCCCAGTCTCCACCCTCTGTAATCCCCTTTCCTTTCCCTCCCTCCCTCCCTCTCTTGATCATTCATTCACTCTTCAATCGTAATTTGATTCGATACATGCTGATTAATTAATAATACTGATTACTGATGCTTTTATTTGATTTGATTTCATCGCAGGTGATTTTGCTTGTTCGTTCGTTCTGGTGGTGGTGGTGGTGGTGATAGAGGTGTACGTAGCTAGATTGATCTGCTGCTGAGGAGGGAATTGGCGGCAGGCAGGGAGTGGATTTCCGGATGCGGCGGGGGGATTGAGAATGTGCATTGGAGCATACTACGACAGCAGGATACATGCCATCGAGACGCTTCAGGAGGAAGTCTTTATGAGAAAGAGAGTCGTCGCGTGCTGCCAACCTATGCAAGTTTGCCAGGTACTCCATCTTATACATGTTACATTTATATCCTGGTATTGAATTGTGGAACATGTCAAGAACAGAGCATATGTGTTTGATGTATGAAGAAATATTCTGTTTATGTGTTATGTTGGTTAAACTGTTACTGTGGCATTAATTAAGTATATGCTTTTATGAAAAAGAAATACTTTTCGTACTTGTGATTTGTTTATTGTTAATTAATAATGTCTTAAATATTGTTAATTAATAATGTCTTAGACTTGCATGCATATTGAAATTAATTAGAGTTAGTTATGCTCTAGAAATCCTCCTAACTGGATAAAATTTTGTGATTCTTGTTATTCCATTATTTGTTATGATGATTCATATTCTGCTTTGTTTCGATATGCCGAACTGCTTAATCACTAGTGCACAGAAGTGAAACTAGTAAACTACTATTAGTATACACTAGTGAATTTAGGATAGTGGATTAGAGATGATTATGTTTGGAATGGATGAACTTTTAATGTCTATGTTTCTCATTGCATTGGCAATGAAGTGCATGATGTTATGTATGTCATTGGGAAATGAAACTTAAAGATATGATAGGATTATTTTGATATTCATGGAATATGATATAGCCATATATATAGGGGGCACATACGCAAGTTGCTTAAGAAGCTTGGTCAAGTTTATCTTTAGAATTTCATTTTTATTTTTTTGGCAATTCTGAATGCCATATAAGTAATAAAATGTGTCAAAGATCCAGAAAAAAAAAATATTGCTGTTTTTTTTTGTAATGTTTGTGTTTATATTGTTGTCTAAACAAGTCACCTTATAATTATGCAAACATGGATCAGGGGACCGGGCAATGTGCCAGCATGGGCAATGACTAATCCTTAACTTTGAATTCAACTAAATTATTATTTCTATGGTAGGGATAGTTGATTACACTGTTACCAAAAAAGTGAAACATTTGCTCATGCTTCTCCCTTGCCAGAATGATGAAGAACATATGTGATATAATAAAACCAAAGAGGATTGTTTTTCTAAAGCTGGTAAATCATTGCGTTCAATTATTATATCATAGCATGTTGGCTGTTGGGTTTACCCTGTTTATGGGGAGAACAACCCCTATAATTAATCTTATATGAGGTGACATATACAATATTTAGACAAAATTGAGTTTGGTATTTGTAATTGTTTCTTACTATATTACAATTCTTTAATTACAATATCATCTGGTTGTTTCTTACTAATTAACTTTAATTGCATTACAATTTCAGGAGGAATACTTCCGTCAGCTGCTCAAGCCTGTTACGTAGATTTACCCAGCTTAACAACACTAGTAGGAATTAGGGGAACACAGTTAATCGTACAAGAAATAGCTTTCTGCAAGACAAAAAATAAAATTGTAGCTGCTCTGCTTCAAGCCAAGAAATTTTAATTGCTTATAACTACTTCCATACCGAGAACATTCGTTGCGTTCCAATCTTTTCTCGTAACAAAAAACAGAACACTCAAAATGCAAGGAGACCCGAGATATTTTGGAGGGAACCCCCCTCCATATGGATATGATCACATGGGCAATTACGGTTATGACCCCACAGGTGGGGCTTACTATTCCAATGGAGGTGCCCCTCCTATGCCGGCTTACAATGATCCCATGGCAGGAAGGATGCAGCATGATTTTCCCGCTCCACTTAACCAAGTTGAGTTCCAATCTTCTGAAATCTGCCCAAAGAATTTCGTAATCTTTGATCAGACGTACCACAAGAGCCGGGTCATGTTCCACCCTTCTCTGGCCCAAAAGTTCGGGTCCTCGAGCTTTGACATGTACGGGGCCAATGCATATGAAGCTGGCAAGAGTAGGGACTACTGCCAGGATGAGGGGTACTCGGTCCCGCATAAGGAGGACACTGAAGAGATCGATGCGTTGCTGAGCTCAGAAGACGGAGAAGAAGATGACGTAGTGAGCACCGGTCGGACACCGGGTTACTGGGATGGTAGCTCACCTGATTCCTCATGTTCTTCGTCTAAAGCAACGAATTCGGGCAGCAAGGAGAAGAAGAAGGACCGAATGAAGAAGATGGTACGAACACTGAAGGGGATAATTCCCGGTGGCGACCAGATGGACACTCCGGCTGTGCTCGATGAAGCTGTCAGGTACCTGAAATCGCTCAAGGTCGAGGTGAAGAAGCTCGGTGCTCGAAATTCAGACAAATGAACCAAACAAAGAAAAAAAAAAACAGAAAATTAAATTCATGTTTGTTATTAGGGATAAAATACTTATCTTACCTGTCTAAAAACTTAACCTTTGCCTCTTGGGCCGGGGTAAAGCGTTTCTGACATGAGGATTACGGACAGGTAAGCAGAGTATTTTTTCTCAAAATCTGATACGAGGAGCTGTTTGCAATCATGTAACTTGAACCAATGCTTGTTGGGGCTTTACAACCCATGATGAAGGCATGGTGCAAAGATCATGCTCCATAGTGGAAGGATTTAGTGGGAGGCAAAAGGGAAGCAGAAGAGAAAGATCCTTTGTTTAAATTTTTATTTTATTTTATTTTATTTTTTCTTCTTTTCGTTATTTTATTTTATTTACTCTTTTTTTTTTTTGTTATTTTTGAAGAAAAAAGAAATGTGGGGGCCTCAAATGCTCCCGATGAACTCTGTTCTAGTTTGTGGTTTAATATACTTTGCTTTTGTTGCCTATTTTGAATGGATGCACTGTGACCAATACTTGCACGATCTCTTGTTTGTGTTTCTTATCCTTGATTTTTTTTGTTTGGCTTACACTACACTACCAATCTGGCTTCAACATCATCTTTTTCTTTTCTTAGTGACCCATTTTTTTTTTTTTTAAAAAAAAATAAAGGATAGCATAGCATGAAACGTACCCTTTTAATTGGTGTCCTTTTGTAAAGGTCAACTCATGCTCACCTTTTTATTTCTTCGAACTGTCAAACGAGAGACCATATATATTGACCTAAAAATCTATATATCTATCTGCTAGTGCAATATGCAATTGGACCATTAATCCTTTTCAGGCGTGCCCTTTAAGTGCATACTGTCTCTCCTGAATTGGGTTAGCTGGATTTGTTTTCATATAATAAAGCACACAACACAAGCTCAAGCAACACTCACAAAACACACTTTCACAAAATTGGATCACCACAGAGCACTCCTATCGAATAGTGAGGGAGGCCACTGAGGATCATAATTGTTTCACAAAACAAATCACCTTTTTCTTGATGTGCGCAAACGATATCTATGACTATGACTATGGATATTCAAATTTTAAAATTCCTGTTTCTTGTACATTTTTTTCCAATAAAATATTGAAGAAACCACGTTGAGGAAAAATAAGCTACGTACTTATCTTCTTCAAAAATTCAAATGAAATTGATTATTGATAAGAGAAAAAAAAAATGAATAATTGGGTCTAAGCAGGCTAAAGATAAATTAATAAACGTTCAAACAATATCTTGAATATAAATCCTAAAGGCAAATGAAAAGAATCATTAGCTATGGGGATATATCCATTGCACTCGATGTGTTGTCGTTTAGTTCATAATAGATGCATCTTGAGTATTCTCTGAATTCGGAGGCAAGACGCATGAGATCAGCCGTTGCTGTCGGGTTAAAAGTAAATTTCAATTAGCAGCAGATGAAACATGCGAGCCAATTGAATGAAATCTCAAATCCCCCAGTCAAGTCCAGTCCAGTGGCATGTGCACTCGTGCAGACAGGTTTACTTACAGCTTACAAGTGTAGATTCATTGCTGAGGGATCAAAATCCGCTGCTTTTCTTTTTTCTTTTTTAGAAAACCAGAGTCTGCTTTTCCGATCGGACGGTCAAGATCGGCTGTTGCACGGATCTCAAAGTACTTCGGTGTTTGCTGTACCGATCTCAAAATACTTTGGAACTTCTCTGCCGTCGGATCAAGAAAAGGGGCCTGCTTTTCTTTTTAGAAAAGCGGGTGATCCCGATCCATTGCTGAGTTGCTGACAAACTGGTCCCACTCTCTGCATCTTCAACACTTGATTACTGATTACTGATTAGTGATTAGCTTATACTTTGTTTGATGTGAATTTGATGCAAAGAGACAAGGAAAAAAAGGGTTGGGTGAGAAGGAAGGACCCTCACATACTTCAGCTCCATAATTACGCCCACAAAAAGGTGCCCTTGCGTTGTTCTTGAGCAGAACAGCAGCAGCTCAGGCTCAGGCTCATGCATGCCACATTTGAATCAACACTCGATTTGTCATTTGCAGATCACAGAGGCAGTGCATGCTTGTTAACAGTTTTTATTTGCATTTTATGTTATTGCAGTCTGCAAGTCTTTATACAACAGCCAATTATACCTCAATATGTGAAAATAGAGTAAAACTACTGTGCTCTTAAGCTCACGGGGGCCTCCCTTGAGTTTAATTCCGAAAACATATCAAATTATATCCAAATTTTGATTTATATGGCTCAATAAATTCTTTATATCAAAATCATGTGGCATACAAAATTTTTCCATTTTTAGAGATTTTTAAGTATTTATTTTGAATTTTTTAATAACAACTATACAATATTAATAAAATAATCAATGTTTCATATGCATTTTTTAAAAAATCCAAAATAAATACTTAAAAATCTCTAAAAATGGAAAATTTTTGCATGCTATAAGATTTTGATATAAAAAATTTATTAAGCCGTGTAAATCAAAATTTGGATATGATTTAATATGTTTTTGGTGTTAAGCTCACGGGAGGCCCCCGTGAGCTTAAGAGCACCATAGTTTTACTCATGAAAATATATAATAAGTCTTCGATTTAGTGCCTAATATAATACTCTCCATGTATAAATTCATACCCCTCGTTTGGCAAGTGTAATAAGTTAAAGCGGAGTAAAACGTTAAATCACCTAAATTAGTAGTGTTTGGTGGTAGTCAAGTAAATAGATGAAGTAAAGTTGATGTTATGTGTAAAAGATGTGAAATGTTGGTGATTTAGTTTACTACACCTATATAGCTGCGTTAACTTACTACACCTTAAATCACTTCCGTTTGATGACTTAAAATTGATTTAAGAGCTTAAATCAATTTTACTACGGCTACCAAACACAGGGATAATAGTATATGAATTAAAATCCTTTGCGATATAAGAAATTGAAAGGGATGACATCTATGATTTTGTAAAAATCAGGAGCAGATAAATCTATCCAGAAATAAAAATACAATTTTCAAATGATGAACCGTTTTACCTAAATGCATTGGACAATCAATCCTCTTTTCAGCTGAGCAAGCTTTAAAAAGCTTTAGCACAACATGTATTAGCATTATTATTCACGAATTCTTTTCACTTGAGTGCTCCTATGGGCCGAAATGGAAATTGGCAAGGAGTGGAAGTTTGGTGGCCGAATACATATTATGGTCGGACCAACATCGGAATGCATTTTGGAAAAGAGGATAGGATGAAGAGGGCTCATCCTCTCATGTACTGCAATGTGCAGCGCATCACGTGAGTCGTCGGATTGTCTTGAGATTCATGTAGACTCGGATCTTGAGACAATCCAACGGCTCACGTGATGCACTACACATTGCAGTACATCACAGGATATAAAATCATAGGATGAAGCAGTGCAGCAGTGGTACATACACATACCTCAACTACTGAACAACCCACTATTTCGAGGCAGTGCAACACCAGCTTGTACCATGAACTGATGTACCAAAACAAGCTTAACAGTGCATGAAAGTATGCAGCTACCGAGTTACATTTTATGAGCATGCAGTAACAGCAAAAAAGATATTATTAAGAAATAAAAAAAAATCCAAATTTAAATCGAATATAAGGAGCATGGCAAGAAATTTCACACCTAATTCAATATAGAAACTCAAATTTCTGGAAATCAAACCACATGAAGGAACCCTTAATTAGGGAGAGCACACTGCACACCAGTAGACAGTACATTCAAACACCACTGTTAATATCTTTTTATTTTCCTGCAGCATTATAGCCCCAAGCATTTTCAGAGGATACCTACTAGTTTAAGAATTAAAACCGGCTATTTTCTCAAAGCAAATTAAAAGAAAATCACATCATAAGCTTGCTACAGGTCAAAAGAACTTATTCCCCAGTGATTCCTAATTTCACTAACCTCTGCACATTTCAGTTCTGGTATGTTATGATCATCAAATTCTAGTTTCAAAATTACATAATCTCATCCCAACCCCATATCCTGAACCAATAACTCCTGCAAACAAATTCTTATCCTTACAAATTATCTGTACCAAGTAACATAATGAAGACGATTAACCTCAAATTTCTTCATACTTTTCTCAAATTTCAGACATTAAAATAAATATGACCAATTTCCTATTAAGAAAATGTTTAATGTTAAAGATCAAGCTCCAACAGCATGAACTATTATTTGAATAGCTCCAACAACACAAACTATTATTTGAATAGCTCCAACAACACGAACCATTACTTAAATAACAGTAGGAAACTTGAGTCATTTTAGGAGTTCCAATTCCAACTCAAGAATGATAACTGATACAAACAAGATTCTTGTTATGAAGGTTTACTTCCCCACTTACACATAGAGAAAAAGCTAATTCAAGAGAAGTGAATAACTAGTTTACAACCTCCACTTAAGTGGATGCACAACCTAAATTTTCCCAAATTCCTCCCTAAGCTCTTTTCAGTAGCCAATTTCAATGCTGAACTAGGTTCAAAATAAAGGTACTCTATTATCTAATTATCAGCTCCTGATTGGCCGATCCTAACCTCTACAACATTGTGACTTCAAATGTTCTCCGTTACCAGTATAACAGTTATTGCATACAAAGTCAAACAAAGAATATAACATTCTTTGTGTTATTTTAACCTGTCAAATGCAAAATAAAATAGACCAACTGGGAACTTCCTTGAAAAGTACACTATACGGACGTCACAAAGTTGAACAGACATTGATATTAGGTTTTGGCTTGACACTAACAAAGTATACACATGGTTGTTCAATAGACTTGCAAGAATTCAGGTCATTTAGCAATATCAATAATTGTGCTGCAAAATCCATCAGACATAACTCGATGCAGCTACATTTCTAGTGGTAATTCAAGTCTTAATCCAGATACCAAAGTGGGTTCTGATATAACAATACAAAATTTAACAAAATCATAATCTACTTCCAATTTCCAATTCTATGAATCTCAAATAGTTATTCGACTAACCATCTTTCAACAAGTTCCACCTCACAGGGAAATTTTGATAATAAAAAGTAACAGAAATAAACAAAAATAGCTACCGGGTTTACTGTCATTACCAACACAACCAGATCTCTCACGAACAGATCAATCGAAAGAACCGATCAATCCTCACCAGAGGTATCCCGGAATCTTAATGCGGATGAATAGCATGGCCATAACATAAGAAATAACAACAGCCGCAACCCCGAAAGAAGCCAGAGAAACCCTCACACTATGTGGCTTGCTCCGATCCAGCGCGAGATCCATGAAGATAATCCCCAAACCCCCCAACACGAACATGAATCCAGAAGACAGCCCCTCGATGATGTACTGCCCGTTAACCCTCCCAGGCAGAAACACCACCGGCTTCACGGCACGGGTGACAGGATCCTGAACGCTCCCGATCCCGGGCGGCTCCACGATCACATCGTACACAATTCCCGACACGACGGCGAAGTAGGTGAGCAGGACGAGCGCGAAGACGGTCATCGGGGAGGGGAGGGCGATGGAGGAGGGCACCTTGAGGCGGATGCGCGGGGGGCGGAGGAAGGAGAAGGGGAGCACGCGGAGCACGTGGAAGAGCGGATCCAGCGACGCGGAGTCGGATGGAGAGGAACCGGAGGCCGCCGCCGCCGCGTGCGGATCGGATCGCTGGCGCATCGGAGCTGCCTGGGATTTCATGGCTACGCGCTGACTGAATAATGAATTGGGAATTCCGGACTGGAGAGGAGAGGAGGGTTGAGATTTTGGATTCCATATCCTCTCTAGCGCTGCATTGTGTAGCGCGGAATTTGAACCGTTAGATCATCTCAAGATCTGTGCCAGCTCGAACTTGAGATGATCTAACGGTTCAAATTTCGCTCTACACAATGCAGCGCTACAGAGGATGAGCACTCGAAATTTTGGGTATAAGAGGGTATAGTGGTAAATTTGGAATTCATATCCATCCCCTGCTGTACTGCACTATGCAGTTTACAGCATCAGCCGTTGGATGGCCTCGAGATGCGTGTATGCGCGGATCTTGAGACGATCAACGGTTGATGTTGTGAACTGCATAGTGCAGTCAGTCAGGGGATGAGCAATCGTAAATTTGTTTGTTGTTGAGTTGGGCCGTAAGAGGATTAATTTGGGCCTGAGGTTTTTCTGCTTTTGAGTAAGCCCGATAAGTTTTGGTGGGGTTGGGCCGTTAGGTGTTGTTTTGGGCCAGAGGATTCTCTGCTTTTAATTTCAAGAATAACCTTCTTGACTTCTAAAGGCCACCAGGTATTGGTATTGTAAATAACTGAGACATATACCAGCAATTATTTTCTTAATTTAACAAGTACACGATCTTCAAAGTAGTTGCGGTACCAAGTGTGTAGTTAGGCTAGGCAAAAAGATATACATTCAATGATTCAATTCTACTGTGCTCCACAATATTCTTAGAAGGGAAAGGTATGGAAGGGAAGGGGATGAGATGGAATGGAAAGAGGAGTTTACCTCCTCTACACCTCAATTTGGAAAGGACAAAATCAATTAATGTAAGGGGTAGAGGAGGTGAATTTTTTCCCTCCCCTCCTCTCTAAAAAAATTATGGAGCAAGTAAACTTTTAAAGTTCACCTCTTCTCCCATTCCATCCCCACCTCTTAACCCCTTATGGATCACACTTGTAAAATAACTTCTTCTGACATCATTAAGCACTTATTGTAGTCTAGAGTCTAGACCAAGCTATGTATTAGCGAACCCCGTTTGCCAACAATAACAAACAAAAAACAAGTCTCAAAAGAGTTGGGTTACCATATTGGGTGGGCTGGAGAGCGAACCACGTTTGCCAAAAAAAATAAATAATAAATATATAATAGTAACAATAACAAAGAAAATATTCTGTGTTGAACATTTGAACCAACACCATACCCAAAGGAAACACATAATTCAAGCACTGAACAAAGATCCTACATACATTAAAGCCACATGATTCCCGTTAAAGAACCCCAAACTGTATAATGCGCATTAATCAACAAAAACATAACCTATATAAAACAGGAACAACACAGGGAAGGAAAGGAAAAAAAAAAAGGAAACCTAGGTATTAGAATAACATGAGTTTGCCTTGGAGTTCAATGAAGCTATGAATAGAGTACAATACAGCACGTGCATCAGCCAAGCAAAAATGGAGTACAACCAAAGAAATCTAATTCCAGCCTCCAAAAGTTAACTTTCCATTTGTAATTTTTTTTAGCTAGACATCATGACTTGGTCACAAGATTGAAGGGCCTGAGTAGCAAAATACCGTACATCAACATCCGGGTCCTCGGTCAGCTCAACCAGGCATGGCTTAACTGTTTTCTCCACCTCCTGCATCGTAAAATGTTAGCACATATTATCACACCAATAGAAGTTCAATGGAGTTGAACTTTGCTCTGGCTGTATAAGGACATTTTTACTTACCGAGCTGTCAAGTATGGGAATCATAGATTGCAGAACCTTTGCTACGTTGAACTTTATGTTAGGCACCCTGTAACATATGATTAATAACCAAATTAAGATAAGTAAACATCATCTTACTGAAAATAAAAAATAAAACATTGCAGGAAATGTTATTAAACCGATGCCACAAATAGTAACAATCCTGAGAAACATGCATAGCTGCTTTCTCATATTCTCATCCATAATTTGCCTCATAAGGATATTAAATTTGTATTGATGATGTTAATTAAACAGCCTATAGCAGTCCAGCACCACTGCTAGATTGGCTACTAGCCTACTATATATCTACTCTGTATTATTTTCCCCTTCTCTGTTCAAGTTGGATGCAAAATCTAGGAAAATATGGACAAATAGCATTAATTGCAACAAAGTTGGTGTGGACTCTTTGGGGATTATCATGTTTAGGTTTAATTGAGGCTCCATTTGATACAATGAATCATACCAAGTTTGGCACCATACAAGCAAAGGTAAATTCTGACCTCTCCTTGGCAGAGGCGATGACAACCGGTAGTAGCTTCTGGGAGGTGATTTCAGCACCCAATACAGGGGCAAGGAGGGAAATTGCTTGAAGTACGGTCATGCGATACAAATAGTGGTGATTACTTATCTTTTCTAACACCTGCAAGTAGCAAATATTCAAATTACTAACCAAAGTCAAAAAGGAAAGAACAACAAATTGTTTCTTACTAGGCCCAGATAGTGAACTACGCGAGGGGGAAGTTTGATATTATTTACCTTCAAAATAGCATAGTAAAAAATTTTTGTTTTATCGATAATGGTTCTGCGACTGTAAATAATCAGGAAAGACTTATTACTCAAGACACCATACAAAAAGAAAGAATAAAGCAAAATGCAACATGGGACTGGCTGCCTGCTGCAATCGATCAATAAAGAGTCAGCAGAAAATTTTTAATATGCATATTAGTAAGCAAAAGTTTATTAAAAAATGCGTACTAGAAAATTAAGTTTATATTCTTGTTATCTAATTTTAGAATACTTTAGAAATATATATAATCTTGATTAAATGAATATAAATCTTCAACAAAAATTTGATAATTGAAGCATATTATTTTTCATTTTAATTTATTCACTTACGTGTTAATTTTTTAACAAAAAAGGCTTTGTTCCATGTATGAAAAGGCAGTACAGAGTAATGAAAAGACTTGAGATGGCAGGTTAGATTCTTTAATTGACACAACCAACTTCATTAATTGATGATGACAGGTTAGATTCTTTAACAGTAAATATACTTTCATACTGGATGGCTTCAGTCTCGCAGAAATAGGGACTTCCATTAATTTAAATCTAAAAAACTATGAAATTAAATTTTTAAGTACCTGGGGAACAATGTGCTGCATTGCCCATTCAGGGCCGAACTCTTCAGCAAGGCGCTTCAAGTTGTTCGCTGCTGCATCTCTAATTGCATACACCTGACAATGAAAATGTAACATAGTTAAATAAATGCTATCTCTTGTACTGCTAGATAAAATCATAGATTTCTGCAATCAAACACCGCACAAAGATTCTATTAAGCAAATACATATAAAGAAAAATCAGTAACAAAAAAATATGACAAACACAAGCAAGCCATGTAAGTACCCCTGGAGCAATTTTAACTCT
The DNA here is from genome assembly GCA_030179965.1 of Cyperus esculentus. Taxonomy (NCBI): domain Eukaryota; kingdom Viridiplantae; phylum Streptophyta; class Magnoliopsida; order Poales; family Cyperaceae; genus Cyperus; species Cyperus esculentus. The sequence goes on along the minus strand of JASGLE010000019.1, from coordinate 2,377,891 downwards.
TGTATAGCAATGCAATAGACCTCAAACCACATCTATGTTAGACCTACCCACTTAATTTAGCAAAGATGGTTAAAGAAAAGTTTGCAGAAGGGAATTGGATAACCTTATCTTCAAGCCACTGCATGCAAAGAGCTCCCAACTTGTCATCAAAAAAGCCAACACCGAGCTGGCTAGCCAAGAGCGGAATGTACTCTATGATGGCCAAACGCACCCTCCAGTGTCTGTCCTCTGCCAGCTCCACTATTGCTGGGAGAAGTGATTGAGACAATAGATCTATCCCAATTACCTGAAGCAATAGCTCAATTGGTGAAATAGTGGTAATAGTTTATAAACATGAAGCAACAGAAACATTCGGTATTGAGAAACAGAAGTTAGGAATTGGTGAAGCTCTTATCATTCAATACGAAAACATTAGAAACAATTTTTTTGATCTCACATATATCGAATAATTCTAGTAAAACTTGAGGGAAAAAATTGTTCACAAAAATTACAAAGGTCTAGGTTATTGTACAAGCAAGTATTGCTGCATTATGTGACATGGAATATACCTGATTGACTTGATCGAGCTTGCTTATAATATTGAGGCGAACATCAGGGAACTCATCCTTCAGCAAAGATAGGAATATAGGGAGAAGTTGCTCAATAGTAGCATCCTAAAACAAAATAAAAACCTATGATTACTAATAATATAAGAAACAACAACAGAATCAGAACTCATTATCACCTAAACATATACAATATATAGATTGGATTTTTCTTGTACCTTGCCTAAGACTGGGGCCATTCCCATTATAACAGATGCCAAGGCTGAGCGGACATGCTGGGAAGAGTCAGTAGAAAGCTCCTGCAGTTCCCATTAAAACATTTAATAAATAAACAAATAGTTAAAGCAACACTAAACATGTTTAATTGCCAAATGCACTAATAAGGCAAGTATGATAGTTTATCTATTGCTACTAGGTTGAAAACTTGTAATGCAATTGTATCTGACCAGGCAACTAGCAGGTATCAGCAGTTGATCACATAATACTGTTTTCATCAAACACAAGATTCAGAATACCTAGATTGGAAGTTTAGAACAACAAAATATTCACAAGTCACAACACAGCAATTAATCAGAAAGATACCTTGACACACGGAAGTATATGTTGGATGGCAAGTTCTGGGCTGAGAATGCGACAGAACTTTGTGACCTTTCCAGCAGCAGCAATCCGAACCTCTGCCTCATTATCACGCAAAAGACGTACATAAGCTGGTACAAGCTCATTCCTTCAGAAAAAAAAAAATGATGATTAACATTCTAAACAAGAAAAAACAATGTGATCTGTTTGTTTTGGCTATTGTACAAATTCTTCACTATCAACTTAAAAGTGACAATAGCAGTAAATGGTTTCCCTATTGATTTATTGTAGGTACTTGCATAAAAAAAATAAAAAAAGAAACAACTACCTGGTAGGCTCAGGTCCCACAGCCTCACAAAGCTCGTAGAGTTGGTTTGCAACCATGTAACGCACACGCCATGATTTGTCCTGTCAAACAATTATCATTACTTTAGCACCATGTTTCAGTTAATTATACATAGATGCTGCACCATACAACAAAACGATGCTGCATAGCTTAGATTTTAAAATTGGGAGGGTATTTATAACAATGCACATACAAATCTACAAAATAAAATTTAAGACAAAATGAATTCTTCTTCTAACCTGTGCAAAACTGACAATGACAGGAAGAATGTGGGCCACACAATCCTGCGGCTCAAGTAACTTCCCAAGAGCAGCACAACCCTCTACAGCTAGCAACCGTACTGAATCTTGGTCTGCACACAAAAGATAGTATAGCAGCAGCATTAGTGTCATTCAATGACTTCTTTCATCCAAGACTAACAAGCCTAGAAAAACTCTACAGGAAGTCAGGAACAGATCAAGAGAAGTTTGCGACTGGCAAGGAGATGTCAGGCCTAGTGTAATAGTGAATGAGCTGTTGAGAATCTCAAGGTAATTGGTTTCACCAATTGGCTAAGAGATGGACCTTTTTAATTTATCTTTTCACATTAAAAACCAAATTTTGACTGATCTACATAAGAAATGAAACTTTGACTGATCTAGCTGTTCATAAGCTAGATTTGATATCCAACAAATCAAACTTGGCATACATCATGAACTTAACAGAAAGAGTGAACAGGATAAAATAGCATGATTTCAGAATTACGTACCATCCTGGGTGAGATCATCAAAGATGGACATAATTTCAGTCTTAAGATAAGTTGGCTCAACTGTGGCTGCAAACTTGCCAAGGTTTGATGCTGCAGCCCTCCTGACCATAGGCATGTCATCCTGGCAAAGTTGGCCATAGATGGTTCTAAGTTCAGCCTTCAACTGCTCTGGTGCACTTGGGTAAGCTATGTGGAAAAGGCCACATGATGATACCCTTGCTGTAAACCATTCCCCAGCTGCTAGCCTCTGGAAGAATAGAGATGCATAAAATGGTAGGAATTATCAAAACCAATCTAAAAAAGTGAAATAATGTCTTCCAACTAGTTGATGTTCACGGAAGCAAGTAACAGTGTCCACCTCTGTCCTAGATAACTAGCATTACGTATTTCATTTTCTGTGTATTTTGGTGGAATTTCTGAAACTAAGGGGCAATCATCACACTCAAACTTTCAGTATCACACAACCAAACAATTCCAAATCAAGAGTGATCAATGATAATCCTCTCACCTTGACAACAGGTACAAACCAATCGACAACATCACTCTCCTTCATCTGTGCACCTATCCGGCAAAGTGACTCCACAGCCTTGTCTCTCACACATGTCTCCTCAACAGTGCACAGGGTCTCGAGTGGGGGCAATAAGACATGGGCATGATCAACACCCCCAACATAAGGGATGAAGACTCCAAGCTCCTCAGCCATGGCAAGAAGCACCTCATCCTCATCATCGTTATTTTCACTGAGGAAAGGAATTAGCTCCTTGCGGGTGCGCTCCTCGCCAAGTGCACGTGCAATTGTAGAGAGGCGGCGGATTGAGTTGAGGCGCAGTTGGATATCCTCATTCTTCAACTCATCTATGAGCACCGCAATTGGATATAGTGGTTCGTCAACCATCGACATCTTTGTTTATTGGGTTCAACAGCAGTAGCTGTAAGTTAACATGTCCAAGTGAGAAAATCTGAATACAAAATTACAAAATGGCGAAGGACATTCATATAACTCGACCCACCACATTTTTTATAGAATTAGATATCTACAGTCTACACCATTGGTTTCTGGACACAAAACCTTCAACCGAAGGAAGTTTCCTCTCGCAGGATTAAAACTAAGGGGATTCTAAATAACTACAATATCAGCTAAAATTAACAAAATAAAATTACAGCATACAACAAGAGCCTCAGTCTACATGTTCCAAGCTCACTATCGATACATCACAACCCTAATGCTCGTTGCTGGGACAGCACTGAGGAGCAGATCTGAATGTTTGAGCTCACTGCCAAACACAAACACAAACCCCAACCCTCCCACCACGGCAAGCAAACAATAACCAACCCATCGTCCCGCCACTACTCGCCGCCATGATTTCCGAAACCCTACCCTACCCTATCTATCGGCAGCGCGCGATCCGATCCGGTCCAATTAGTGCGGGATTCCGGCACCGGACTCCGTAAACTGAGACGAGAACCCTTGAAATCGGAATCGGGAGAGAGACGACTTACCGTACGACGGAGTGACGGCGATTCTTCGGAAGAAATCCTCTCTTCTTCAGTGATTCTTGAGATTTCCTCTTCGCCGTCGTCGTCGAAGGGGAAAAGAGAGCGGAAAGCGGAAAGGGATGGATTTTTTTATGTTTTTGATCGGAAGATGGATGTATTTGCGGATAGAAAAGTGTGCTCTGTTAATAATAACTAGCAAACAGCCCCTCGTCTGAAATTATTATTTCTTATAATTAATTTTTGAGAAATTATTCTTATCCTATCCTGCTTAACTGCACCACTTATTCATCCTCATATCATATTTGTAATATTATCTTTCTCTCATGTTCTCATAAAATTTGAGTAATTTTTTTTATTCTTTATCTTTTTATTGTGCATGTATGAGTATTTTACACAGTTCAAGGTGTGAATTGGAACCGTAAAAGTGATTCTTTGTATTTGGAAATTATTTTCAAATAAAAATGTATTGAAGTGCTGTTAAAGAGGATTTTTAAGAGGTGCAGTTATCAACTCCCTAAATTTTTTAACCTTAGTAAAGAGCTCACACCTTCCTTTGGACTGAAATTGTTATCAAAGTTAACATGAAGTGTGTCAGCGGTGGTGATCAATCTAAGTAAACAATTAACGGCTGAGATTTATTCTTTGGGGAAGATGAAACTTTTCCCCTCGCTTGGCAAGTGCAGTAAGTTAAAGCAGAATAAAATGTTAAATCATCTTAAATTAGTGGTGTTTGGTGGGAGTGAAGTAAATAAATGAAGTAAAGTTGATGTAATGTGTAAAATATATAAAATGTTAGTGATTTAGTTTACTACACCTATATAGCTGCGTTAACTTACTACACCTTAAATCACTTCCGTTTGGTGACTTAAAATTGATTTAAGAGCTTAATGCAGCGCTACTTCACTTACCAAACACTGGGTTTATGTCAAAAAATCCAATCTCCTTTTATTAGGAGTAATGATAATATGTAACATGAAGAAAGAGGCCAAGCTTATTCAAAAAGATTAGTGTAGATTATTAGTCAAAAAGTGTATCAGTACTAAAAAGAAAAATATTTAGTTACTTACGCATTGCGCGTAAGTATAGGCCGAGAGGTCATCTCTTGTGAAGAAAATGGTATGGGTCTTATATTTTAATGAGCCGAAACATTAACGTACGTCAACAGTGGTGATCAATCTAAGTAAACAATCAATGACTGACGTTATTTCTTTGAGAAAGATAAAACTTTCCATTCAAAAAACTCATTCTTTTTTTTTATTAGTACTACCTCTGTCCCATTTTAAATGGATTTTTTGTAGTTCAAATGAACTACAAAAAATTCATCTATTTTGGGACAGAGGTAGTAGTAAGTAGTAACAGTAAGGATAATTCGCGAGGAGAAACTAGAAACAAGTAGAAACTGGAAATGGGTCGCTGTGTGTGTCCCGGTGCATTTCAGATCCTCTGCAGCAATGATTTGTGCAGTAAAGCACGTGGACCATTGGATTGCCTAAAGATCCGAGTCTGCACGCATTTTGATGCAATCCAACGGCCCAAATGTTTTACTACATATTGCAAGGCAGAGGATAAGTACTCGTCTCTGTGGGAAACTGGGAAGTTTGATCGGACGGTTGTTAATAAATAATAAATGATTAAATTGGCATCTGGGGGAAATAATGTTTGTTTATGTTTTATGTTGTGTATTGAATACTTTAGAGTTTTGGGCCGATTGTGAACTACTTTTTTTTTTTTTTTTGCTTAATAATTGGGCTAAAAATTATGGACCACATTTTAATTTTGTTCGTGATATGGGTTAGTATTTAGCTGGTTCTAGACGATTCTTTTGCGATGTTGATGCATAGTAAATGCAGCGGAGGTGGAGCTTGACTGTTTTCCTTTTCTTTTTTTTTTTTTCGACAACTGTTTATTTATAATTCTACAGAAATATATGCATAATTTTTTTGATAACCTATATTGTTTCAGTGGAATGCCATGACAAATGCTTTGGTACAAAATACTTTTATATCTGTTAAAAGTTAAGACTATGATAAAAAGTTGATCCAAGAAAACCTTATGAAGCATAACTTTGAATTGTTTAGGAGCAATGACAACCAAGCATAACTTTCATCGAAAAAAAAAAAAACATTTTTGGTTCTGCATTTATAATAAAATTGTTAAACAGTGTATGATGGACAAATATATTCGTCCAAATACAACAGGTTAAGTAGCTACAAAACTAAGAAGATAAAGATATATACTCGGAAGTGACTAGTGAGTAATGGGCGTAATGCAATTTGGATGGGCATTGTGAATTTGTGATGGACTCTTATGCAGGAGATATGGAATGTGCTTTCAGTTTCAGTGAAGGGATGGATCTCAATTCTCAGCTGGAGAAGCTGAAGGCAGGAGAGGAATTCAGACATTTGTATATACCTTAGCGCTGTGGACGCAACCTGTTTCGGCGTTTTTGTGTTTCGTTTCGTCAGAATGAAACGAGTAACGTAACGATTTTCTGTTGTGTTAAAAGAAACGAAAAGATTAACATAATGCTACTATTAAAACGATCATTTTTGTTCCGTCGTTTCGACGAAACCATTTTTCGTTTCGTTAAATGAAACAGTTCAGGTCCTTTGTGTTTTTCAATTTTCACATTTGACAGACCTATTGTATAGCCATAGTAACAAATCTTCCTCTTAAAAAGTGTACCTCTTATTTCTAAATCCGTCTGGTATGCTGATCGGACGGTCTGGAATAAGGACTCACTAAGTACAGCGGTAGCTACAGTGCACCAAGTTTTGTTTGACAACAAATTTGAGACATTTTGAACCGTATGATTGATGAATAGAAATGAAAAGAGAGTACTAATAGCTAGAATTTTGTACCAATTACTCGTCAAAAATTGATACTCTTCGTCTATCATATGACTCACAATGTTCCAACTTTATTTCCTTAAAAAAAAAAGTTAATACACTTTAGCAAAATTCATTTATAATTCAATCTGGATTCTGGGCATAATACAGTCACCTAATAACACAACAAAAAGAACATTTTACATAAGTAATAAAATCCTCTTGTATGGCTCTTCTAATCAATGAACTTCTAAACATACCTATTTATTAATTTATCTTATAATAAACTCTAATAATTGCCAAAAATTCTATCTGCATCATCAGTTCCTTCTGAGACGAACTCATCATCAAGCACTATCGCTTCCGCCGACCCAGTACTGTTTAACAGCATACAGCACCTTCTCTGACACACGGGGCCCATCCTCGTGATCTGCCACTTGTGTTTTCCATCTCATGCCATTCACCATCTTATTCACCTTCATCAGTACGTCAAAATTATCGCGGATGATTACTGCACCTTCGGGTCTCAGTATCCGATCCATCTCGAGCAGAATATCTTCCATCTTGCACCTACAATGTATCAATAAATTGTCATCGTCGCAAGCTGGAAAATCGAATAATATAAAACATGTACGTAGATTGGGCAACGGTTTTCAGCCACCAAAGCAAAGGTCATCAAAGCTTACCATACTGCTAATCGGTGCTTTATCAGTTCAACACTGGTACGGTACAGAAATATACCTCTACGGTTCTATGTTCTTATACATTAGAGCCTATATCTTTTACTCTATTTAGTTTTTTACTTAACTAAATTAGTTTGTTTTGATCATCACTTACTTTCCCTGATACAAGCTAAAAACACCATCAGCATGGATGAGGTCATATGTCCTTGGATAAGTAGAAAAAGCTTCACACCTAAAAAACAAAATTTATCGAGATGTATTATATCATAGAATCCCATTGTTTAAACAAAAATTTGTTTAAAAAATAAGAAAACTAAAATATACCAATCATGATAGATCCCTATCAGTCCTCGCTCGTAGATGACACCGAGTGTAGATTTTTTATCAGATATAGAAGGCACAACATTCATGACCCACAGTTTGGGAGACTCGATTGCGGCTGCAAATCCACCAAGAACGGCATTCATATCCATAATATTGCGGTATCTGCCAGAATCTAGCAACTTATTGACCTTCTTGTACGCAGCAACATGCCTCCGCCACAAGTCGTTGTGTTGTTCATATGATTCAGCTGTGAAACCAGAGATGGAGCTGCTCGTTATCCTCGGAGGCACAGCATTGAGCCTCTTTGGGAACGGCAATAGCTCGCCTCCTGCCACCTCGTCAGGACTGTTAACCTCCGGGTACCTTGTTATGCATGGCTCCATTTCCTTGTACCTAAGATACCAGAAATTAAGGAGTAAATTTATACGTCAAGGGGTTTTAGTAATTTTATATGTCGTACAATGACAGTAGAATTGTTGTTCGATATTCAAAATAAAAACAAGCAATTTCCTACCACACATCATCTGGATCGGGAGAGGTGCACATTGAGACAAGTGGTTGGTCTCGCCTGCTAGAGCAAGAATTGGCATTAACCCTCTTTCTCCAAATACCAATCTCGCCAATCTCAGTTACCTTCTCCCAGCAAAGGAGCTGCGCAGTCTCTTCAATCTTTTTCTGCTCATCCTCGAGGTCCTCCTTTGTACGTTGCCATGCCTCATAGTTCGCTCGCCAGTTTATAGGTGGACCTGACAACACCCAGTAGCCTCCTGGTCTGAGAACTCTGTCGACTTCCATCAAGTACATTCCACCTACACAGTTCAAATATTTAAACAGTTAACACTGAATTGGGTCATTAAAGCAATTGCAGTCATAAAACGGTTAAATCCCTGAACACATGAAATTTTCAAGGCGAAGCAATCGATCAAATAAAAACATCTTCTGGTGCAAAGTTAAAGCATTACCATTTCCACCCCAAGGAATCAGGCACCTTGAACAGTGAGCCATGTCGAAAGCCCTAGATGGATAGGGAAGTTTTACGGATCCAAGCACACCTATAACAGCCGGTACACCTCTTTCAAGTGCAAATTGGACCTGTGCTTCATGAGAGTCTCTTGGCGCAAATGACATTGCCAGGACATTCCTCCCAAGGAGATATGCACCTAAGCTGGCAACCTACATTCAACGGTTAAATGACATAAAAGACCTGAATTTTTTTTTTTTTTTTTAATGGTATATGAACCAGAAGATTATTAGTTTTAAATAAACAATTTTGACAGAGAGCCAAATGAGTGCATACTTTGATTAATTAATTTCTTTTTCTAATTAGTAATTACTCTTGTGTACAGTTTTATATGGGCAAAAGAATACAAGAACAAGAACATCACATACCCCACAACCTGTGTCGAGGACAGTTCTGGCGGTCCCATCAGCGAACGGAACAATAGATGACAGCTGGTCAATGTAATGGTCGGCGCCTTTCGGAAACTGGGTCCCACCACCAGGAAATCGGAAAACATTTCCCTGAAACTGGACCCAGTTCTGGATCGCCTTCTCGACAGTCAGGCTCTTATACGGAACATTGACATAAGCTGCATAGTCTCGGCTCTTTGGCCATGGAAATGGCGCAACGTACCCCTTCGGTGCCGGTATAAGGCAATAGATTTTCTCTTCATCAGGAGGGCAATGCCTCTCTCTGTACACCATATTCCCCCTCGGGAAGGTCATGGCGCGCCTCTGATCCTGGCATGGCGTATAATCGGTAAAATTGTCAGCACACGGCTCAAAGTTCCTAATATCAGATTCATCGAGGGATGATGCTGTCTTGTCATGGTGGGTCTCGACAGTCAGATCCGGGAAGTCTGTCGCACAATCAGCTTTCTCTGCGATCGCGATAGCGATGCTGTCCCCTTTCCCTGGGCCACTCTTCTGCCATGCACCTAAGAGGTAGAATATCAAACAAAGGCCACTGGAGATCACTAGAAGGAGCGAAGTTCTCGTCTTTTGGTCTCCCGGGTTCTCTTTGATGGCCATGGTTCTGTGCCTACGGTGTTCGAACAATTGCGACAGTGAGAATTGTGGGTATCGAGTCTTTAATTTAGAAAATGCAGTACCAGAAGAAAACACTATTAATGGAATGTAAAATGTGATATAATTCAATCATTTTACAAAATTTGGTTTTCTTTTCTTTTCCTGCAGCATGGCCTGGTTTCTAAACCACTGATTTTAGTTCTTTACCAGCACTCTATAATTAGCTTGCAGCATACTATTTCTATCCAAGAAAGATTTCCTTGTTATGCCAACACATTTTCATGTAGAAAATATCACCACCAAAGTACCCAAAATTAGTTCATAGCATATGCAAGCATAGAACTTTTCATACTTTTCAACCTAGATTGCTAATCAATACTTTATATATCAAAATAACAAAAAGAAAAAGTATATTATACGATGGACAATAGACATATTGATGAATGATGATTCTCAAAAGAAGTATACAGAAATTTCCTAATAATCCATGACCCATTAGCTAATAGACAGGAAGTAGAACAAGCAGAGAGATCTGCAGTTTGCCGCTTAGAAAAATAAAATAAAAATAAATATGAACCAAACAGGTGCAAAGATACCATTGTCTTGGAACGAATTTCACTATTCTAGATCAACTCGTCTCTCTCGTCCTCGATTCCTCCTCAGTCGCTCTCTTCTGGTGCCCCACGTTTGGATGGAACTTGCAAAGGCAGGGCCCCATGGTCTTCCAGTTGCAAGTACACCTCTGTCAGTTGTAGAGGTGGCAAATCGGGCGGGTGGGTCAGGTTCGGGTCGGGCGGGTCGGGTCAGTTTGACCTTCTAGAATATCTCGGGTTGGGTCAATTTTAATATCTATTTTTTTTGGATCGTATGTTGATTTGAGTTTGATTGGATGCTATTTGATCTCGGGTCGGGTCGGGTCGAGTCGGGTCAGTTTGACTATCTGAAAAATTCCAAGTCGGGTCAAGTTCGAGTTGGGTCGGGTCGGGCGGGTTTCTCGGGTCGGGTCGGGTTTTGCCACCTCTAGTCAGTTGTTTGTATCAAACGACTTTTTTATTTTTTTTTTTTGTGTGAGGAAATGCCCATGGGCTTTATCAAACGACTTTCAAACGAGCCAACTAATATGAAAAAATTTATATTTCGCTTCGAAATACCAAATCGAAATACTAACATTTCAAATTATATTTTGTGGGGTCAGAAATTTTGATTTATGACTTCCATTAAATTTATTTTTTATTTTTATTTTGATTGTACAAATAAGTATTATTTTATTAATATTTCAGTGTCATTTTTTAAAATCCGAAATAAATACTTACAAACTCCGAAAATGGAATTTTTTTGTATTCCCTAGTATTTTTATACAATGAATTTAATGGGAACCATAAATTAAAATTTCGAACGTGGCAAAGTATAATTTGGACCATTAATATTTCAAATTGGAATACAAATATTTTCACAATAGTCTAACTCCACTTTTAACTATTTGTTTCATCCAATCGAGCTACTGAGTCCACTGCACCAAACAAGTGATCAATCATCCGACCAGTCAATGGATTTACCCGGGCCCATCTTTGCCCTGGAGAAAGAAGCCACATGACACAGAGACAGACAGGATGATAGTACCGGAACATTACATTGGGCCAGGACAACTTGGGGTTGTCTATTTCTACACAGGCCAGGACTGGTAATTAACAAGTATAACTCACCAATATATAGCCCAGTTAAACTGGGGTAGATAAATAAATGGATAATGAGTTGATGTATCAGTATCAGTATCACGCAACAGTAATATATGGTACGCAGTTTTCAGTGTGCTGAACAGCCTGAGCTACGGCAGTGTTGCTTTCGAGTTATTTTATTCTGTGCAGTCCAAATTGCAGCATGGTAGGTGGCTATTAAATGTTTGTGCTTGTTTTGTTTTGTTTTATTAGTGAAATTTGGAGTGTTGGTGGAATGCAATTTGGTTGAAATGTTTGTTTTTCATATGAAGGACTTATTCAATTAGAATTTGAGGCTATTAATACAACAATCTACATTTGCTTTATAGTGGATACTGGAACAAATTGAGATTATATTCAGAAATTTGTATTGAAATACTTAAATGATGGTAAGAAAATTAATTAAATTAATTTTTGGTCTGACAGTGATGTTTAGAGGTAAAGATCACGTTAAACGGTTAAGATTGACATTATAGTTCTAATTGTTATAATAATTTAAATAAATTATTATCATATAATAAACAAAGTTACAATATATTAATTTTTATTCAAAATTCAATCAACTACGGCACTTTTAATTTGCATTCAATACAATTACTCTACACTCCAATTTGATTGCAGCATGGTTGTTTTTTTTCCGAAGAGTTGATAGAAGCTACCAACTATTGCAGCATGGTTGTTGGGCATTCAATAGTGCATTCTAGCTTCTAGAAGACTGTAATTACTTGTCAGACTCAACACAGCACAGGTCAAGCGCTAGTCAAATCTTGGTTCTCGATGCACTGATGCTGAAACCTTGAAAACAGTGCAATTCAGTGAAGGGAAAATATCTTTGCACCTTAACTTTTCCCCTTATCCATTTTCAAATTAAATTGATAATCTTTTCTCTTTTTTTTTCTCGTACTCTCATAAATTTGACATAATTTTTTTTTATTCTTCATCTTGCTATTGTATATATATATAAGTGTTTTATTCGATTGAGAGTGTTAATTGCAATTGGTAAAAGTGATTTGTTGTATTTAAAAAATAATTTTTAACTAAAAATGTATTGAGCTGCAGTTAAAAAAGTTTTTTAAGGGGTGCAGTTATCAACTCTTGGAATACTGAAATTATATTAACGCTTCTATTTTTTTGGTGGAAGGTCACATGCCCTTGTCAGCTCAGGTCAACGACATCTTCCAACAGTGATCCTAAGCCCACGGGCCTTTCCTCAAAAAAAAAAAAAAAAAAAAAGAAAAAAACAGTGATCCTGATCCGGTACATAAATTTCTCTCTTTTTTTTACTTTCTGTGAGACTGGTAAAGAGCGCACGGCCTTGTTTCAGATTGAAATTATTATTTTTTATAATAAATTTTTAAGATAATATGTAATGAGTTTTATATTAAGAAAATTGGGACGGGCTTTAATTTTAATGGGTTGAGACTTAACGTCAACATGCATTAACGTAAATTAATGATTCTGATCTATCCAAAAAAATGATCAACAACTCAGGTTTCTTATTTAGGGAAGATAGCCCGGTCTTTCATGTTATTTTTTTTAATATGCTTTTATATATAGTAAGGATAACTAGTGGATAACATGCAATTGACAATCTGTAATTCTCTTGAGAAAATGATTGTCAAAATAGGTCTACTGATTAATTTATGAACTGTACTGTAAAATGGGGCCAATTCAATAAATCCCTAACAATATCATACACATACCAAATTGAAAGCGCTTCAACCTGTTGCTGAATGTGATATATAAAAATAAAAACAGCTAAAATTTTGGACCATACAATACAATTATCTTACTACTCAGTCCAAGTTTCACATCAAAAAACAGCCTTTTATTTTAGGGAGATCACTGATTTTCCTTTTTCATTTTAGAGGTAGCAAGCAAGTTGCCTACCATCTTTTTCATCAAATATTAAATACAAATACTGAGATTAGATATGACTTGGTTCTGTTTATTTATCTATTATATTATCTAATAAAAAAATACAGTAAATTAAGCACTGGGTGTCTAAATCTAATAATAACACCCAGAGCTGCCAACCATCTCAGTTAACCACAATTAATACAGAAGAGTTGAATTTGTGCCAACAATTAATTAATACAGCACTGGGCACTATATCATAATCTAAACATCAACTGTTAAAGGCTTAAAGCACTGTTACATATAACACACTAAATACATTAAACCAGCAAAACACATCTAACTTAACTGAAAATAAACAAGCTAGCAAATTAACCACATTATACATCTACCATTCTTCTACCTCATGACATAGAAAGAAAATTGTCCAAAATTCAAAAAAATTCATCTACTGACAACAGTTCAAATGCTCCCTCTTTGCTGTCATCCTCAGTGTCATCATCCAGCAACCATGACTCTAACCAGGAGAGCTGCCTCTGAACATCAGATTCAGTCTTCATGCAACTGCCCTCACTTGAGGATGCACCATCAGTAAAGCCGCAGCTGACGTCGCATTCGCTGCTGGAGGAACTGGACTTGGAAAGCGAATCGTTGCCCGGTTTACCAGTAGATATGGCCTCAGAAAGTGCCCTCTTGGCTAAGTTTATGTCGGTTTGCAGCGTCTTCTCCCACTGCCCTTTCGGAACGAACGTGTTATTGTTCGTTGTTTCGGGTTTGTCACTGATATTGGCCTTTTTTTTCAGATATGAGTTCCAGTAGTTCTTGATGTCGTTGTCGGTTCGCTCCGGTAGATAAGAAGCTATTGCAGCCCACCTGCATATGCATCCATATAAACTAATCAATCATTATGTTCATAAAATCTTATAGCTCTCAAGTAAGAAGATCAATCAAAATTCCGTACACCGGTAAATTGCCGCCATCTTCAATATTCTCAATTCATGTAAATATTCTTACAATCCAGTGACATTTATACGAAAAATCAGTTGAATTTGTGCATCTTTCATTTGTTGGTGCCCATAATTCCTGAATTACATTGTTGAACTTGAACAAGGCTGAGTGGAGTTCATTGATTACAACCTGTTGCCCAAAAGAGCCTGAAGATCTATGATAGTCTTTTCCTCTTGCGGCGTGAAGTCGCCTCTCTTGATCCCCGGCCTGAGGTAGTTTGTCCATCTCAGCCTGCAGCTCTTGCTGCGCCTCGACAAACCTGATCACAATACCCACAATCAGCATATAAACCAGAAAATTCTGTTAATATCGAGCCGACCAACAAAACCAACAATACAGTTTTAAAAGCCTTTCATTGATCAATCATGTATACAAAAAATAGCAAACTGATAAACCAACCATACCAGTATTTTTGGGGATGTCATTCCAGTTTCCTACCCCATGCTGCTGGATGTAAGAAGCCAGGATTATGTCCTCCTCAGGGGTCCAAGAACCCCTCTTCACACCAACATTGGAGCAGTATGGTGGTCTCATTATGCTGCCAGTGCCACCTTCTTGCTTAATTCTCTTATAACAATACACTGAGACTGAGGAAACTTTGCTCTGTGTGCCAGTGCACTTACTTTGATTTGGTATGTATATATACTGGGGTTGACTTGAGGTCATGATGAGGATTGAGGAGACAATGCAAGTATTGAAGTACAGATAGTCAGCTACAGGGACTGGATTGAAGGAAGGAAGAAGGAGTCAAAGGGTGACAGTTCAGAGAATTTAAAGTGCAGTTAGTTATCCTACTAAAGTCAACTCGGTGAGGACAGAGGAGTTTTATTATTCCATCTCTTGCAATCAATGAGCTTGCCTACTACTACTGCCTTGAGTTAATTACTACTGTCAGTCAGATCATTGAATTAAGTAGCAGTCTGGTTTGGTTAGCTAGCTTATTATCCCGGTTTCTTTGCTCATCTTGACTTGTGAATTTATTGAGCCGTGTAAATTAAAATTTGGAAATGGTTTGATACGTTTTTTAAGCTCACAAAATGCATATGTAAGTTTAAGAACACGATAGTTTTACTCAGATATATATGTTTATTTCTTGTTTAGTTTAATTTTTGGTGCTCATATTCATTTACTTTTAATTAGTAAAGAGCCCAAAGCAACTTACTTTTAATTAGTAAAGAGCCCACGTGTTGCTTTGGGCTGAAATTGT
Source organism: Cyperus esculentus (assembly GCA_030179965.1). Classification (NCBI taxonomy): domain Eukaryota; kingdom Viridiplantae; phylum Streptophyta; class Magnoliopsida; order Poales; family Cyperaceae; genus Cyperus; species Cyperus esculentus. The sequence continues at coordinate 2,362,529 of JASGLE010000019.1, read as the reverse complement.
TATTTCTTATAATAAACTTTTAAGATAATATTTAAATTGAGATAAGTTATATGGACCTTTAATTTTATTGGGCTGAGAAGGTCAACGGGCATTAACATACATCAACGGTTCTGATCTATCGAAGAAAATGATCAACGGCTCAGATGTGAGGATAGCCCTTTCATATCATTTCATTCCAATATGCTTTTATTATTAGTAAGGATTTATATATCTCCAATTTGTGATCTTTTAATTGGTTTAATGATAATGAAATTCTGTTGTATCCATTTCGGTTTATTATTTTTACAAAAAGATAATGTAAATATATTTATGAAGATGCTGGGCAGATCGATTTCTATAAAATATTTGACAAATATAAAGGCGTAGCCAATTTTTCTAGAATAACTCTTGTCAATCATATTAAATTGTCGGTCAGATACTCAGATTTCTTCATTATTATTGACCCCCATTAAATTGTCAATCTGATATTTGTAGAACAACTTTTGTGGAACAATATTGCTGTGCAGGCTCCTCTTTTTACGAGGCATCCATTTACGATACATAACCTGATAATTTGACAATAAGACTTTTCAAAATTTTGAAAAAATTATTAGAAATTCTTAAAAATAGAAAAAGTTTATGGAAGTATTGCTTAACTTATGGATTGATTAGGTTTCCGATTATATTCAGTTTAATTAACGTTTGATAGCTCTTTAAAGATCCGTTAAATTACAACTGCTAAAAAATACACACAATTTTGATAAGCCATCAAACTATATTCAAATCGATTAAAATTTGAAACACTATCAATCTATGAGTTAAATAATGTATCAACAAACCTTTTTTTCATTTTTAATTTTTTTTAATAAATTTTTACAAATATTGAAATGTCCTATTATGAAGGTAAACATTGCCAATGAATCCCTTCTCTTTCTAAAAACAAAAGACTATAAATAAAGTAACTTCTCTAGTTTTGTTGGATTTTTATTTACGTACACATTTTCAAGTTTACAGTAGTACTAAAACAAATTTCTTCAAATATTTGCCTTCATAAAAAACAAATAAAAAGTCTCCTTTTTTCAAAAGATAAAAGAGAATATCTAAAAAAATAAAATAAAATAATATACTGCTTCAACACTCTTCTGTATATGGGCCAACAATACATTTCCAACTCTTGTTCAGGCCCAAATTATATCCTTTTCAGCCCGGCCCAACTATCAGCCAGTGTATGACAACTGGGGCCTACATTCCAGATCCTTCTTTTCCCTTCTCCATTCATCATTCTCAATTCAGCCTTCGATCAAACTTAATTGCTCAATTGCTTTGCCGATCATGGCTTCTTCGCAGCTGTACGGTTCCGTGGTTTCCACCAGGGGAAAGGGCATTGCTTCATCGGTTTCGGTTTCATCTAGGTTCTACCATGTCAACCCTTCTAGGGTTTCTATGGGGCAGTGTTCTGGATTTGGTTACCCCAATGTTGGTTCATCTGAGGTGTGATTTTTGTTATTAAATCTTGTTTGAAGCAATTTTTAGAAATTGCAATATTCAGATGTTATAAGATTTTGTTATTTGTGTATTGGGTTTACCAACTTAGGGTTTAGGGTTTAGGGTTTTGTAGTTTGTAACAGTACTAGTAAAGAGCCCACGCCTTGCTTTAGGTCTGAAATTATTATATCTTATAATAAATGACCGAAATCTCATCTCTTATGCAAAATTAATATGAGCATTAAATTTTAATGGGCTGGGACATTAGTGTTCGTCAACGGTGGTGATCAATCTAAGTAAACAATCAATAGTTGAGGTTTCTTCTTTGAGGAAGATAGAACTTTCATGTCAAAAAATTCAATCTCCTTTTATTAGGAGTAAGGATTTAAAATATTAGGAAAAGTTTTTACCTGTTACTTTTTTTCTTTTTTTTTCTTTAATCCAGAGGCTGCTGGTTCCGTTGCATGTAAAGAAGAATGGTGATAATTGGCCTGAATTCGGATCGAATTCAGCACCACATTATCAGTATGAAAGTTCATATTGCCCTATGAATGAGCCCAGAAAGCACGCAAAAGTGCACGACTTTGTCTTCGGCATCCCTTACGGTATGTACACTTTATCTGGCATAAAAACAATGCATTTAATGTTTTATAATAATTGATCGGCTCATTGTCAAATTTGTTAATCGATGATTATGCTTATTTTTCTAATCTTTCCTTCTACTAATTCTTTGTAGGTGCATGGCTTTTTATCATGGGGCTTATAGGGTATCTCGTGTTAAGAAGCCAGGTCAGTTTGGTCTTAGGTGTCATACCAGGATTTGCGACGGTTGTTCTTGGTTATCTTAGTTTCAGGGTTTGGAGGACATCCCAATCAAGCAAGATTTACATTCTAGGCCAGGGAGGTATGTTACCGTCATATTTCCTTTTTAATCGATCATCTAACATAGACATCAATACTCAAATAACAAACTTATATTGTTGCTTTGTTTAATGCTGTTTAGTTATTGCTGGCTGGCTGACATGGCAGTATTCTGCAGCCTATGTACTGGTACATTCCACTGCTGCATATTATCTCTTATTGAAAATTATAATATATCATATACAATTTTTTTATTTTTTTTTATTTTTTTATTTACAAGCATCCAACCCTCTTATGTGATTACTATGTTTTATCTTTCTTTTCTTTTGTGTTTGTACAGACGCAGAAGTTCCTTCCCTGGGGGTTTTATGCTTTCCTCAGGTACTAATTACTTGACTCATTTGTTTGCTGTTACCGATAGATGTTTGGTACGTTTGTTTTTGGAAGACAGATTGTGGTGTCTAAATCCAATGATAAATAGAGCTTTCTGCAAATATTGTTGTCAACCTAGTAAACTATCAGTCTTCAATAGTTCAATTCATATTGGATACATTTTCTATGTTAACTTGTGGATTATTAATTTTAACATTACTTGCTGTTTAAACATGAAAACAGTGGTGCGATGGTGTGCTTACATACCTATGTGGTGCTATCTGGAGGAAATCCTCCGCCTCCACCCCCGACGCCACGTCCACCTTCACCAAAAGTTCAATACAAGAATTAACCTTTTTTTCCGCAACAATGGACGTCCGTAGATGTGAATGGATTACTCTTTTTTTTTTTTTTTCCTTAGGTGACATATAGAACAGTTAAAAACTTAAATCGTACTTAGTCTAAAGGCTATGTAGGGTTTGTGCAGTTTTACTTTTACACAAGGTTTTTCATTTTGTTTATATGAGTACTTCGATTTTACAGGCCTTAAGGCTTTAGATGTAGAAGCAAACAGTGAAAGCTTGCTTTAAATTTTGAAACTGAGTTGCAAGTTATGAATTTGGTTTACTTGGTATTTTCCTCAAACTTGTGTTTTGCAATTTTTGGATGGACTTATTTCTTATTTTCTTTTATATGTCTGCTTATGTTGTTGATCTTGTTTCTGAGAGCTTAAAACTGTGACATGTACCACATTTTCAGTCTAACAAATGTGAGACTTAAAAAATGTGCATCACATAGAACTCCACATCCCAACCCCCCTCCCCTTTTGCTGTGTTTAATTCAAATACGAGTTCCAATATGCCGTCTTCAGTGCCCATTTTTGTTGTTGACTTTAATTTATTTATGTTCAATTGTTCATTTACAAGAATCAAATGAGGCACATTCATTATATTAAGCTTCCCAAGAAAGGAGGATTTTAACCTCTCTTATGCTATTTTGTAATTTTCTTTGTTGAGCTGTTTTCTTATGGATCGGTTAAGCAACTTTTCATTTAGGATCTAGCAGTTCTTATTAAATATTTCTCTTCAATTATATCTGAAAGACATATCATAACCATCCGATTATATGTCCATATTTTATTTGACCCATAACAGGATTAACCTTTCTTCAATATACGTGTATCATCCAGGTTTAGATGTCACATAAACATAAAAATGGCTCTTTCTTTCTTTCTTTCTTTTTTCTAAAAAGAAAGAACTAAGAAGTGACCTCTTAAGCTTTAAGATTGGAGTTTTGGTCTATAGAAGAAAATAAGGAGGTACAACCTCCGTTCACAATTAAATGAATTTATACTTTTTACATATTGTCTCTAATTAAATGAACTTTACCAATTCAATAATATTTTTCTATTCGTCTCTTAGTTGTCTAGTAAAGTTATTTGAATCTACTTGTTTCTTCAATGTTATGATTACCCTTTTATCTATATTATTTAATTGGAACAATTATTATGTAATGATAACAAATTGAGGGTATAAAAGTAATTTTACTTTTCCACTAATTTCTTTAACTTTTTCAAAAAATTCATTTATTCATGGAAGGTTGTAGCATTTTCAAGCGACCTTAACCAAAAGCCACAGAAGATCGGCTCTCACTGTAATATTTAACAATAACACCACTACACCAGTCAACACTCAACAGCAAACGGTCTCACATGAACATTTTGAATGAATATAAACTTCGCAAGAGCCACACGTGGTACCAAATACGGCATTATTGGTCTCCTTCTTTACTCACAAAATTTAAACCAACACAAAAACAGAACAATTGCTGGCAGCCACTGCCAGCCTCTCGAAAAAAAACACAAAAACAGAACAAAACAAACTAAAATTCCATGACTTTCTTTCTCTGGTTCTCTCTACAAACAGCCACCTGTCCTCCACACGGCACTCACTCACTCACTCACCCCGCCATTCTTATTCTTCATACTTAAAATATTTCTTTCTAGCCTACGGGTGTTTTTTAAAAAAAAAAAAATTCTTTCTAGAAAACTCCTTCACTCACATCCTTTTATTTTTCTTTGCTATGTTATATTATGTTATGTTATACTAACAGTAGCTAACATTTCCTTTGTATTTTCACTCTTACAAGTTTCAATCTTTGATCATATCATCATCTATTCTATCAGACTATCACCATGGGACCCTCTGCACCTGATCAGGTCACCAGCAGCTTCACTCCGCCGGCCTTCACGGTCCGTTCGATTCCGCACCTGTCGGACTATCTCACACCGACCGGCAACCTTACTGGCGGCGGTGACCAGGCCGCGGGCACGCTTCCGTCAATTCCCAACCCGATCGACTCCAATCCCTTCTACCGGCCTTCCTCCAACTTCTACATCTCGCCGTCGGATGTCGTGCTGTCCACTCTCCTGTTCGACAGTGCCGGCAACAATAATGATGCAAGTATTGGTTGCCCTCTTGCGTACGTGCGAGCCGGGCCACGCCGCACGATCAACTTCGACCCGGCTAAGGTCCGCGCCGCGATCGTCACGTGCGGGGGGCTGTGTCCGGGGTCGAACACGGTGATCAGGGAGCTGGTGGTCGGTCTGAGCGAGCTGTACGGCGTCAAGGAGATCTATGGTGTACCGATGGGCTACAGGGGGTTCTACTCGGCGGATCCGATCAAGCTCGAGCCGAAATCTGTGCATAATTGGCATAAGAGGGGCGGCACCATGCTCATGACGACACGCGGTGGGTTCGATCTGGAGAAAATCGTCGATGCAATCGTGAAACATGGATATAATCAGGTTATATAACATAAAATTAATTCATATATTCTTAGTTTAGTAATCTGCCACAACCAGTAGTTTTTTTTTTTTTTTACCTCAAAAAAGATAAATAGAAGGTAGAGGTGGCGGATTGTCGGTCCGGGTCCGGTCGGGTTGGTTTGACTGTGTGGAAATGTCAGGCAGGTCGGGTGTCGGGTTTCGGGTTGACGGCTGCCGCATTTTTTGGGTTGGGCCGGGTTCGGGGCAGTCTGACTTTCCCTAAAACACAGGTCGGGGTCGGGTCGGTTTGACTTTTCCTGAAATACGGGGCGGGTCGGGTCGGATTTTGCCACCTCTAATAGAAGGCATTTTATATATCTTTGTATTTAGCTTTGATGAATTGTGTACATCAGATTATAACATGTATATGCATGTGTAGTTATATGTAATCGGGGGCGACGGCACAATGAGGGGCGCGCTCGACATATTCAACGAGTTCAAACGCAGGAAGCTGAACATCAGCATCACCGGTGTGCCAAAGACAGTGGACAACGACATTGGCATCATCGACCGGTCGTTCGGGTTTGACACTGCGGTGGAGGTAGCGCAGCAGGCGATCAATGCGGCCCATACAGAATCTGAGAGCGCGGTCAATGGGATCGGCCTCGTTAAGCTCATGGGCCGTAGCACTGGCCACATTGCTCTGCACGCCACCCTCAGTAGCCGTGACGTCGATTGCTGCCTCATTCCTGAGATTCAGTTCTACCTCTATGGCAAAGGTTAATATTAGTTCAAAACATTGTTTAGAAAGAAAAAAAAAAAAAAAAAAAAACAATTAGTTCAAAACAATATTTTAATGATGTTATCAACAATTCAACATTGATTCCTACAATTTTGAGCACTGAATTAATTCATTAAACATTGATTACCAAATACAATTTAAATGTTGTTATGAATAATTCAATATTTAGTCCCAAATGCAATTTTGAGCACTGAATAAATTCATTAAAAATTGATTACCAAATACAATTTTAATGTTGTTATGAATAATTCAACATTTATTCCCAAATACAATTTCAAGCACTGAATTAATTTGTTAAAAATTGATTACCAAATACAATTTTAATGTTGTTATGAATAATTCAATAATGATTCCCAAATACAATTTTGAGCCTGAATTAATTCGTTAAAAATTGGGTTCATTTTTATTCTCTGTAGGTGGATTATTCGAATTCATAGACCAACGGCTGAAACAAAAGAAGCATACAGTAATAGTAGTGGCAGAAGGCGCGGGCCAAGACATAATCGCTCGCACCGACCCGCAGATAATGGAGAAAGACCCATCCGGGAATCCTATATTCGCCGACATCGGGATGTACCTAAAGAAAGAGTTCAAGAAATGGTGGGACAAGGCGCACCCGGGGGAGCTATTCACCGTGAAGTACATCGACCCGACATACATGGTCCGTGCGGTGCCCCCGAATGCCAGCGACAACTTGTACTGTACCTTGCTAGCACATTCGGCTATACATGGTGTCATGGCAGGTTACACCGGTTTCGTACCGGGGCCGTTGAACAGGATCTATGGATACATACCGTTAGAGGATATCGCGGTTACGCGCAATGTGGTGGATACGAAGGATCATAAGTGGGCTTGGGTTCGATCCGTCACGACGCAGCCTGATTTTGTGGGATGTGATGCTTGAGAGCTTCTGATAATTGGTAGTTAATATAAGATGCTAAGAACTGTTATGGTTTTCTTTTTCTTTACTCTTTTTTTCTTTTTTTTGCAGTTTTCTTGTTGGATTTGTAATGTATCTTCTCTTTTCGAGTATGATTTAGGCAGAACTTGTGGGGATTATGTTATGTATTTGGTTTGCTTTCGGCCTAGGGATATTTATTTTCAGCGTGTTTTACCTTAAAATAAAAGGAAAAATTATGACAGAGGAGATATTCACAGAACCAGTTTTTGTATTTATGCAGTGTTTCTTTTTTAAGAAAGATCAGGAAAATGATAATTTTTAGTCGAGAAAACGGAATGTAAAGAAATGTTAAGATTGTTAGACATCAAGGCCTATTAGCTCAGTTGGTTAGAGCGTCGTGCTAATAACGCGAAGGTCGCAGGTTCGAGACCTGCATGGGCCAATTTATATTTTTTCTGGGTCCGGTTTTTTTCCTTCTTTTAAATGAATTGGTCCCGCCTCCCGGTAGATATATTGGGCCAGCTTATAAATCTCCCTTGTTAAAATTCACCCAGTTGTTGCCTCCATCACCGTCTAGTCCTTAAAATACCAGCTGGAATTGAGTAGAATTTTAGATTTTTTTTTTTTTAAGAATTTTAGATATTAAATTTGATGGAACTCACTTTCTAAATTGTTTTACAGACGACAACCTTGTGACAAGCACCAATATAATAACTTTAATATTTGAGTACCAGAAAAATTGAAGTTAACGTGCTGTTACTACGATCGACAGTTGCAGCCTTGCAGGGACGAGTTTGCTTTTGTGATCAGATTCAATTTTGTGGCATGGTAGTATATGGAACTCTGCCTCAGTTTTTCGCGCAAGTAATGACATGAAAGGATAAAGTTATCGCTCATGAGAACTATGCAAATTCTACAGAGAAGATACATGTAGTACCTTCATTTATTTTCAGAATGAAACGTACCGGTTTTTAGAAGTGAATATTGGTACTGAGAAAATAAAGGCAAAAACAAATCAAGAATGCTACCATCAGGAAGTTATAACAGCTACCAACGGCCAACACAAAACATTGAACTCAAACGCAAGGAAAATGAACCCCACCATAAGAAAAGGTTCCTAGATAAGCTCTCTCTAACAATGTTTAACATATTTACATGACAACATCAACTGATCGCAACGATAAACATGATACCAAATGCAAACCATCAGGCACAACACATCAAAAGTAAATCCCTGAGAAGAACACTCCTCACCCCCTATCAAGTACCTGGGTCATTGAACCTGGAGGTGAGTTGAAACGATGCTGAAGTATCAATTCCTCACATTAGACATAAACCTACAAATATGATTATTTAAAATACACCACTAGGAAAAAGAAAAACATAAAATGGGAGATATTTTAATGGTTCTCATGCTGTGGAGTGGAAGGGGAGTCAGGTGCAATGGCAAATTGCAATGCCCGGCCTCGACTGGTTTGCAGTATGAATGCCACCTCAGCTGCAGCCATGGCAGCAGCCTCCTGTATCATTGAAAATTGAAGTGGAGTGAGGTTTGTACGAAAAATTGGGAAATGATAATTGCCTACCAAAATAATTGATAAAGAAATAATAGTTGTGCAGTAAAAATTAATGACAATAGTTCAATTGGAATATTGAAGGATAATGTTTCCTTTAGTTATCAATAAAAAAAGCTACAAGATTCTAAAACGCATCAGCTGATCAGCACATATTAAGTGAATAAAACTCTTGCATAAAGTTACCTGTCTTTGCCTTCTGCGCTGCAAGACGCTTATTGCCCATGCCATAATGTAGCATGGCAAGAGAAACCCAGCAGCCCTCAACAGGAAAAGCTGCACACAGTAAATGAACAGTTAAGAAGACTCCATAAGTGGAATCCATGAAAAATTGAAAACCGAAGAAGGATATTTAATATCGAATCTATGTTCTCCACTTACAGAAAAGATAGTGGATGCATCATCATCTCCATCATCATTTGTGATGGTCATTGCATGCCTCAACAGCAGGAGAGCCATAAGCTAAAAAAGTTGTCAACTTTTAGAAGCAGCTCTAATTTAGACGAAAGTAAAGTATCAGGTTAACTACTGGGGAAGGATTGGGAGAAGTTTTTTTAACGCTAGTTCAAGGTCCAGAAGCGAGGCTAACTAGTATTAGGTTAAGTAGCTACTCAGTTTAGTGACCGATAACCAAGCTAATTCCATGTAATGCAAACAGGAATAAAAGAAATGACTGAATATTTCAAACAACATTAAACCCAAAGGATCTGGAAACTATAATCCACAACTCCATTTAAAATAAATTGAATGTGATTGGGACCTCACAATGACACTAGCCCAATTGCAATATGTAAAAGACTTGCAGATCTTAAAAGGTCAAGACTTACAATTAAAGCTGCAGAACGGCAAAAGGCAGCACCACTCGCATTAGTAGCAGCATACTCATCATACTCTGCTTCTAGAAGGTGTCGCTGAGCAGCTGCCACCGCAAGAATTCTTGGGTCATGTAAATCCAAGGGAGTCCCTGTAATGGTCCAACCACCACTGCCAAAAAAAAAAAAAAAAAAAATTTAGAAAAGCCTAACAAAAGAAGGTAGGTACAAAGAGATAACCTATAACTTAGCAGCTGATTACAATAGTGGTTCTTTTTAGATGGTAGCAAAACTCTCACAAGTCAAACCAACTTTACACCACAATAACCACCACTTCACCGAATGCTATGGCCAATTAATTAAATGATCCATATAACGGACTGGAAGAAAGAAGCTCAAAGATAGCAGTGAATATGGACCATATTGTAGTATATATATTTGGAGCCATCAAACATTAATTGTAATTAGCTGCAAGAGTTAATGCAGATAGCTAAAAGACAAAAAATAAAAGTGGAGCTCACCTGAGATCTATAGTGGTGGTTTCATCAGGGCTGGGCCTAGGTGGTGGTGCCACATAACCCGGCTTATAGGTCTGTTGTAAGATATAATCAAATAAATTAGAATGTCAAATCATTATAAAAAGGTGGGGAACCCCACATGTTTCATTGAAACAAGAATCTTACAATACTTTTGATATTAAAGTATGTTCCTAATTACAAGCAATCCTTAAGTGCTTCTCATTCAAGCTAAAATCTTAATAATGAACTGGTAAACTATATTTCATCAGTAAAATTGGCAAGCTATACCTAGTGTCTAACATAATTTACAGTAAAAAGTTAGGTTTGATCAAAGGTGACTATCTTCACGTCTCAAATTCAACTGAATTGAGACATATACGAATAAACTGGAAAAAAAAATAGCTAGTACCAAACATCCATACACTTTTCACGGCTACTAAGGGAACATGTAAACGGAAATTTCAGTATACAAGCTCAAAATGACAATTCTCGTACTAACCTCATGGCAGATTTCACACGTCACGTCTCCTTTCTCATCACACCAGCGTTGCACACAAGCCCTATGGGCATACTGCAGAGAGAGAAAAAAAAAAAGTTAATGTAAGTCCAACAATTAAGCAATACAATTATAGACAGAAACGAAATATAAGGTATAATCATACTGACTGTACATGCATACTATCAATCGGTAGTATTTACCTCTTGTCTGCCAAAATAAACATGCAGACTGTACACCAAGTAGGCTACTACCAGATTGGTAACCACAGGAAAAAAAATTGGTTGGACATTCTAGCATATTATTACTTTTGTTCCTGTGCTAGTAATATAATACTAAATAGTTTACAAGAGCCAAATTCTTGACTTTCTTCAAACGATCAGAATCTTTTGAATAACAGCTGTTAAAACTTAAAACTACTGTTGGGCCAGTTATATACAAGACTATTAACCAGAAAGCATATTACAAATTACAGGACAATTAACCAGAAAATTTGAAACTTGATTGGCAACATAATCTAATTGAATCAGGTACTTTAGATTTAAATAATGGACAAAAGCCAATTTGACAGGAAAAGAAAATGGGATACCATTTCCAATCAGAATTCATAAGACATTCCATAAACTTGCCAGAAAGGAAGGAACAGAGTGTGAGAAAATGCTGGAAAAACAGAGAGAGAGGGTAACCTTGAGACTTCCGCTGCAAGCACACGGCATCTCCAAGTTACCAACACCATCTTCCTCCTGGCATATGCGGCATTCCGCCATTTGGAGCAGCGGCATTGCTTCCATGTCCACATCAGATTTTGCTCCAGCCTCGCTTCCATCACTGACCACATTAACTACCACTGAAGCCGGCAAGCCTTCACCTGCCTTGGGCTCTACCAGTTTGTTTACATCCAACACAACATGGTCTCCCATTCCTACTCCTGTGACCTTATAGAATGCACCTTCTTAGATTATAGCCTGTGCAAAAGAGGAGCTGAATATTACAACATGGCCAGATATTTCTCATCCATAATCGGAATTGTGTACCAGAAACAGTGCCACAATATGAATTGGGCCACAGATAGAGTACCGATAAGGATTAAAGATACCAATTTAACCCAATTAAGCAAAATAAAACCAGCTTAAATTGGGATTATTAAGGTGAATTATAACAGATCGGCAGTACAAGAAAAACAAATTAGCCTTCCATAGACCATAATCCATCACAAATCCCACTAAACCCGACTCCTAATCCACAAGTCAACCCAAACTCAACCCTAATTACTCCGATGAGTGGAATTAACCTAAAACCCCCCACATTACAGCTCTCATCCCCAGATCTGGACGAAATCAGGACCGGATCGAACCAGTAAGATTGCCTCACCTACAACAAGGGTAAGAAATCGCCGTACCTAGCAGCTCAGAACGCCGATAGTGCGCGTTTCCTTTCTTCTTCTTCTTCCTCTTCCTCTTTGGGGAAGGCAGACGAACAACTCACAACTCACAGTCGCAACCTTTTCTTTTCTTTTGGTTTCTTTTGTTCTTTTGTTTTTTTGTTTACTTGACGACGCGGAGTTAACGCTGTCAGAAATGATTCCACATCCTCTGTAGCGCTGAATATGAATCGTTAGATCATCTCGAGATTCGATCCAGCACAGACCCCGAGATGATCTAACGGTTCACATTCTGCGCTACAGAGGATGAGCACTCGTCAGAAATAAGAGTGGAGGACTGGCTGAGTGCTCATCCCCTGACTTACTGCAATGTGCCGTTGGATTGCCTCGTAATCCGCGCTGGCACGAATTTTGAGACAATCCAACGGTGGACGCTGTGAACTGCATAATGCAGTACAGCAGGGATATGAATTCGGGCTGGTGGAGTGGTGGTGTTGGTGGTTTTCGCTGTCGGGAAGAAGTCAAAACTGTAACGGTCGAATTGACGTCTGGCCAAGTCGCCGTTTGCTCCGTCACCGTTTTCGAAGTTCTGTTTGTAAGTGATCAGGGAAGAATGAAATGATTATTAAGGTATGATTACTTATTGGTTTATTATTACAAGGTGGATTATCACTATCAGAAGCGACAAGGGAGTAAGTAATCAAGGAAGAATGAAATGATTAGTCACACCAGTGATAAATTAAATAAAATGCTTATGTTTTGTTACCTTTTACTGTAGAAATTAGAACGTACACATTGAGGAGTTCAACTATATATTGTCTGAAAGTACGTTTAACATTAAACAAACAAAAATAAATATCAAAATGCAATTAGCATAACGGTTAGCTTTAAAAAAAAAATAATGATAAGGATGACAGGTATCAAGCTATATATATTTTAAATTGGAATTTAAATTTTTCGTAATTATTTGATTAATTTCACTGTGGACCTTTTTGTACTACTGCATTTGATCTATTCAAAGTGATTTATTCTTGAGTGTTGACGTTAGTGATGGTTGCTATGATAAGATAATCAATATCATCCAATCATGAATTTTTATCTTATAATTTTTTTCTTTTCTTTTCTCTAATCCGTCAGATCTATCTAGTCTTCGTCAAAAGTGATTAGCACTTATTTTTTGGTATAAATATATGATCCCGCATGCTTGTTATAATTGCTGTCAATATTCAAAAAATACAAAAGGGAAAATAGGAAAAAAAAAAAAAACTAGAGCTATATAGTAAAAAAAAGAGAAAGTACATAAAAGTGAAATCATTCAAAGGAAAACTAAAAATCAAGTGTGAAAGTTATCTAAATAGAACTATTTTATCATTTGAATTTTTTTTTTCAATTTTGACTCTTACTATTAGTTTTTGCCTCAAGTACAATACGCTTGCACTATGTTAATTAAGATAAGTAAGAGTTTTATATATGCAATTTGTTTACAAATTTAATGTATACAGAAATATTCATATTTCTGAAAGAAAATATAACAACATAATAAACAAACTTAAATTCGGAACATAACCATCACATAAAAAATCTAGCAAGAATATCTAATTGCGTTTCATTTAACGGAGTTAACTTAAGAGTGTTGACTAACGACTTGACTTCGTTAGTTAGTCCGTCCATCCATCCATTCATTCCGTTCACTGATCTTTTTGGTCCCCGGTCTCTTTCGTCCAACAGTCGCCACATACACTCTCCATTGACATTCTGGACAGAATGCATCAATACATCATGATCATGTTCTAGCACAATCCATATCCTCTACTGCGCAGTAAGTTACTGCGCAGCGTCTCAACTGTTGGATCTGCTCTGAGATTCGTGCAACGCAATCTCAGAAAGTCCCCCCTATAATCCTCATCGTTGATTCACTGCAGAGGATAAGTACTCTTTTAGCATGGAGGTATATATTTCCAGTTCATGAAGAATTGAAGACGGACGGAGAATTGGAGATATACACGTACTTAAGCTTTTGGATCTCCCGCGTGGGACCAACGATATTTCTGCCTTGAAGAATTAAAGCAGAGATTATTACATTACAGTACAGGCAGCAACCGACGACCGGTACCAGCCGCAGCCGGCCTATATTATTACAACCTCACTTTTCTAGTTCTAGCTGGAAACCAATTATGTGTGTGGAAATTAATTACTTCCTCTATCCACAAAAGAATGAATTTATAGCAAAAGTCAAACGAAATAGTGGAAGAGTAAAATTACTTTATTGCCCTCAATTAGTAGAAAAGTGAACATTCTTGGAAGGAGACGAGGGGGCATTTTGGGAATTTCGTAAAATATATATATATTTTTTTAGGTAGAAAGTGGATTCAAGCAAAGGATATAAATTCATTTAATTGTGGACAAGTTGTAAAGAGTATAAATTCATTTAATTGTGGACGGAGAAAGTAATATCTTACGTATTACATAAAGAGTAATACCTCCCGTCCATAGAAAAACCGTCTATAGATTACATTTTGAGATGGATCTGTTACATTCTGTACACGTTTATAATTCTATGAACGGTTTTTTAATGGACGCAAGATGTTTCTTTTACAGATATTATAATTAAATTGAACACCTCCACTTCGACCGACGTGTCGATTAATTCTCTGGTTGAAGTTGGGAGTTCGTATGATTAATTAATAATGGGGGATAAGGGGAAGTTAGTTGGTATTTTAACAATTAAAATCCTAAGTCTACTACAGTACGTCGTTCAGAATCAACGAACCATCTCTCTCTCTCTCTCTCTCTCTCTTATGAATATATGAAGATAATGAACAATTAGTTATCTGCCAAAAGCTCCTGATCCCTTAACTAAAGTTAATCTTATCATTAGGTACAAAATTTTGAATTTGGGGTCTTTAATTGAACAATAGGTACGGAGGATATGAGCTCCAGACATATATATATAACTCTCAGGGACGGAGAGAAAGGGGGTAGCCGTAGAGGTGGCAAATCGGGTGGGTGGGTCGGGTTCGGGTTCGGGTCGGATGGGTCGGGTCAGTTGGACCTTCTAGAATATCTCGGGTCAGGTTGGGTCGGGTGATGGGCGGGTCGGGTCGGGTCAATTTTAATATCTACTTTTTTGTATCGTATGTTGATTTGAGTTGGATTGGATGCTATTTGATCGCGGGTTGGGTCGGGTTCGGATCAGGTCGAGTCGAGTCGGGTCAGTTTGACCATCTGAAAAATTCCGAGTCGGGTCGGGTCGGGCGGATTTCTCGGGTCGGGTCGGGTTCTGCCACCTCTAGGGGTAGGGGACCATGGCCCCCTTATGATATTTGAAAAAAAAAATTTTAGTATGCTATTTAGGTTAAATATATTGAGATGTGTTAAATATATTGGGATATGCCCTCTATAATTCTTGAAAAAAAATTTAGTATGTTATTTTATGTTAAGAGTAAATTACACAAATAGTTCTTAAAGTATTACTCTTTTACCAAATTGGTCTTTAAAGTTTCAAAAGTATCAAATTGGTCCTTGAAGTATTGATTTGCTACCAATTTGGTCCCTAAAGTTTGGGATGTACCATTTTGGTCCTTAAAATTTCACTAACATATCGTTTTAGTCCCTAAAGTTTTAAAAATTTATCAAATTGGTCCCAAAATTAAGTATTTCATTCAAAATTATTATTTTCATGTATCTTAAATTAATTTTTAACATTACAAATAACGATAATATATTGCTAAAAAATATATAATATACAAATAAGTATATTTGTTCATGTTATCATATACTTATTAAATAAATTTTATCATTAATGGATAGTGATAGGATCAATTTGTTATGAATAAAATATTTTAAGGACCAAATGATATGTTAGTAAAACTTTAGAAACCAAAATGGTATATCTCAAACTTTAGGGACTAAATTGATAGCAAATGAATACTTGATGGATCAAATTGGTAACTTTTAAATTTTAAGGACCAATTTGGCAAAATGATGATATTTTAAGGACCATTGGCGTAATTTATCCTTATGTTAAATACTTAAATATATTGAGATAGTTAAGTATAATGTCTTCTATTATATTGATTGTATTTGTAATGAAACCTAATGGTTTTGATTGTGTAATAATATGATATGGAACCATTTTAATTTTTAAAAAAAATTTGCGACAATTTTTGGATATGATGAAATCCTGGCTCCGTCATCTTAGGTACCAGCTAGCTTGCTTTTTTTTTTTTCATTTTATTGGTCATAGAAAATTAACAATATATACAATAATAATGTCAGCACAAAGAGGTGAAATTTATATCTAATGACATCTACAACAGGAAAATTTCTTCTTAATAAATAAAATTGAGAAAGTTTTGAGGATTTTTCTTAGTGCAGTACTGGTAGTTCACCACTGGACCTCTTTGAAAAGGCAAAAAAGAGTATACTAAAATTAAATCCAGATGTATAATCAAGCTAAGATCTGTAGCAGAAAATAGAGAATATTTTCTAGCAATATGTAATATATATAACTCCTTGATTTACACAGGTAATTAATTCTGATTTCTGACAAATTACTTATTCTTTTCAATATTCATCCACTTCTGGCAAGCATATAAACTACTGCAATTACTTAACTTCCCGTAACATCTGAAAAGAAAACATACATCTTTCTCACTACAAATTAGATCCATTTCGTCCGAGACGGTTGCCCGGGTTAGTCATGGGCTGTGGCGGTCGTTGGCGCCTGATCCCGGATAGTCGAAGAGCTCGTACTCGATCCTTCCGATTCTCAGCTTCTCTGTCTTGATTAAGTAATTTTTCATCTGCCAATTTTAAAAGATGTCACACACAAACAACACTTTGAGCAAGATTTCATGTTCTTGTACCCAAAAAAAAAAAATCAGAAGGAAGTTTCCTCAGCTGTTTTTGCGTACCGGTACCAAGCTCGGAGCTGATGATGAAAGGCCCGGAGTTGTTTCCTGCAGTACTACTTCTCCTTCAGCACCTACAAAAGATCAACAACATATACTTAATAAAGTTGTTTATGTTAATGTTTACAGTAGTACAATAGAGAGTAGTAATCTTCCGTATCGGTTACTTGTCGAAGGCAGCGCATCGGATCGGAAACTGGCGAGACAAACGAAGGCGAAGACGATCACAAAGAGATGAAGGGGCTTTGCATTTCCCATGATCTTCTCTTCACAATTAATACCTCTTGCATCCTAATTTGTGCTTTCTCCAATAAATAGTAACACCTTCTGTACATATATATATATGCACATTTTCTCTTTAGAGACTTAGTTAAAGGTAATTAATAGGAGGTGATGCATCCTCCACTCTTGAAGGAATTAGCTAGCTAGCCTTGCAAAATGCGAAGACCACCCTTTGCTTTTTGATAGTGGCACACTAGCATGATGATAGAGATAAAAAGAGGGGAGGGAAAAAAGGTATTTTTCATTTTCTTTCTCTATTTTATTTTCTATCTTTGTTTGTTTTTTTATTGGGGGATGATGTTTATAAGTTGCAAACTTAAAGTGGATCATGAATTGTATATATATACCTGCCCAATGTTTCCATTCATCCAAATTGTTTATGATGATCAAATTACATTGGCCCAGAAATAAAAAGGAAAGTACATGTAGAGTCCACCTATAAATTAAGTTATCTATCTACCCCTCTCTCACATTCTGACACACCCACTGCAACATGTACTTGTCACAGTTGCATAAATGTTTACTGGAAATAGTAGTGTATTTGTTCACTGAAAAATGATATATGTTGATCGGAAAGATATAAATGTTCACTGAAAAATAATATTTGTTCATTGAAAATACGGTGGACTGGTGGATAAGTAAAAGGGGTGAACGCTACCTACGACTCAATTAAAAATGGATGAAAACAACTCTCTCACACCCAGACATTGGGCTGGCAACGAATCGAATCGAATTTGATCTAAATCGAATCGAGCTGAAATCGAACCGAACCGAAACCGAATCGAACTAGCTCGAACTCGAATCAAGCTCCAAGCTCCATACAGCTCAATTATTATAATAAATTATGATTACCATAGATAATTGAAGCTAAAATAAGTATATTATTTTGTCATTTTTCGATATTACAAATAAATTATCGCTATTTTTATTAATTTTATAATAAATTATGATTAAAAAATTATATTTTATTAATTTAACAATAAAATAAGTATATTTTTTAATTAAATAATAAAATTGGTATATTATTATAAAAATTTTTGACAAAATAGTTCAAAAAATGTGCAAATTACTATATATCGAGCTATTACTAATCGAATCCAAATCTAATCAGGAAAAAATCGAGCCGAGCTAAATCGAACTCGAGCTGACAAAAAATCGAATCGAGCTTAGATCGAATCAAGCTCAGACCGAATCGAGCTCAGACCGAATCGAACTCAAGCGAATTACGAGCTACGAACTTTTTTGCCAGCCCTACCCAGACATCACTCTTTTTTTTGTTTATTAAAAAAATTTATCAGATTTTTTGAATAGAAAGGTTTAAAAGTGGGTGCTACCTTTACTCATTACTTAATTAGCTTATATATGACCGCATGCAATTTTTGACCGTATGCTTTTGAAGATTAAGACATATATAATAACTTGGTAATTTATTTTGTACTGAAATATAATTGACAGTATGTTAAGAAGATATAGATAAAATTAAATGTACCAGAAATTTCTCCTCTCTCTAGTATCAACGTATATATATACACAGTTTTTTTTTTTAAAAAAAAGGTGAGGAATAAAGAAATAATATTATGGGAAAATCATATGAAACGAAATATTAATTATGGTTTGAATTGACTGGAAACAGTTAAATGATATTAATTAAACGAAATTTAAATTATATTAATTGTACGAGAACAAGACGTGGTATTTGCGATATTGACATGCTGTAAAGCATGAAGTAAAGAAAAACAACGAGGTTGATACTTAAATATGCTTGCACTAATATTATAATGTCAAATTTTATAGCAGTTAGCTTTTATAACGAAACTATTAAGAAACTGTTCATATAATTAATTAAGCTGTATAGTTACAAATTAAACGAAACAATAAATTAAAGTTAACAAAAAGTTAGATGATATATAAGAATATTAATCGTAAATTTCCATATGGAAAAATATAACCGGAAGAATATATATATTTACATATTATATGTATCATAAAAATTTATTATTACCACGCTGCATGTAAAGTTACTTTCGGCAGCTATATATATATATGGTGGGCGTATAGAAAATTAATTTGGTTGCATGCAGACATGCAGTTGGTTTTAATTGGTATATATGCCGTTTTAGTGTGGTCCGCGTCATATATATGATCTATAACTAATATATATTTCTCAATACCAAATCTTTATAAAAGGTGCCTGCCTACAAATTTTAAAGTACAAACACTGATAATTATATTTTCTGATCCAGTCTCCTACTTATCACTGTAATTATTACGAATATATATATCCTCTCTGTTAAATTAAAAATATTATTTTTAGCTTTTATTCACATATTAATTAAGGCAATCGAATGGGAACTTTAATTTCACTATGGATTAAATTTTAATTTTAATTTTGATTTTCACCATATTGCTTTGATGGATAGTACCATATACATATATTAAGGTTTGACTTTAGCTAGAGATTTGAATATAAAACACCAACTTTTAGTAATGTTGGTACGTGAAATTCGGTACATGCCGGAATTGGGAGTGGGGTATGACTTGTAAGCATTATATTTAGGTTAGGATAAACAGCTCTTGGAAATTACAAGGGCTAAGATGAGATGAGATGATGAAAAGGGATTTTATTTTATGAGTAATACCTACCGTCTATGTATAGAAAAATCATCCATAGAGTCTAATATATGTTATATTTCGAGATGCATCTGTTACATTTTATATTGTATTTGTTACATTCCGTAGATGTATGTATGAATGATTTTTCAATACACAGCAAGATGTTTCTCTTATTTTATCATGCAATGCAAATGGTGGAATGCAAGTACTTCTCCAATTGTGGAGTTCCACATCACCTCAAATATCTAACTTCTTCAATAAATTAATTGCCTCTTAAATGAAAAAAAAATTATATATATATATATATATATATCAAACACGACGGTCTGAATGCTACTTAATTATTTATAACTAGGCTGTTATTCGGCTTAGCCTAAAAAATTGTATTAAATGAATAATTAAAAAATTATAAATTTTGAATAATTATATTAAAAAAATTTTGTATATAACTTAAATCTTTTGATGCGGATAAAATCAATAGTAAATAATATTGATTATGTGACATATAAATTATAAATCTTTTGATGTTGAGGTACTGAGAGAGCTACCACTCTTTACGTATGGAGTATAGATTAGTTATACTAGAGCTGTAACTCGGGCTTCGCCCCGAAATATGATAAGAAAAATAACAAAGCTTATTAAATAAAAATATTTATTTCAAAAAAATTAAACATAATTTTAAAATTTTTTATTTGAATAATGATGATGATGATGATGATGATATATAATTTATAAATAATAGCACATAAATATTGGACCACTTTAAGGATTAAATTTTGTCTTAGACATATCATATCATCTTATTAAATGGGGAGAGAGAATAAATATAAACCATTGGATCAAAGTAGATGAAGAGATTTAAACAAAATCAATGGTTAATAACATTGATGATGTGGCATAATTGAGATGCTTGGAGAGTTACCCCTCTTTCTAGTTTATAGATGAGTTTTTGTTGGTGTACAACTAAAAAATGGTATACAATCAAAATGATAATATAATCTATTATACGAGTAAAACTATTACGAAAACGTTTGTATTTCGCTCTGAAATGCTAACGGTCTAAGTTATACTTTATCACGTCCAAAATTTTGATTTATGGTTCCTGTTAAATTTATCATATGAAAATACTAGGGGATACAATTTTTTTTTATTTTTAGAGTTTCTTAAGTATTTATTTCGGATTTTTTAAAATTCATATACAAACAAACACTATTTTATTAATATTTTAGAGCCATTTCGAAAATCCGAAATAAATATTTGGAAAATTCCAAAAATGAAAAAAAAATGTATCCCCTAGTATTTTCATATGATAAATTTAACGGGAACCATAAATCAAAATTTTAGACGTGACAAAGTATAACTTGGACCGTTAGTATTTCGGAGCGAAATACAAATATTTTCATATTAGTCCAGCTCCTATTATACTCATATTCTAAAACTTTAGCTGAAAAGGCTTCACTTAATTTCACTGCAATAATTTCATCACCAAGGAGACGCAATAAATTTGCAAACTTCTAGAACTGAAAGTGTATTTTAGAAGCATAGCATCATCATTATATATGGTCTTCATAATCTCACAAAAAAAGCACTAATTAGCAAGCACTATAATTGTGTTTGAAAAAGGGGAAAAAAAAAAGAAAAAGAAAAAATAATTTCATATGGCTTAGATTGAAGTCGTCTCTATATTTATGCAAGAAATGATGGATTTTGAATATCTCATCTTCAAAGCAATAATTGTTGACAATTTGAACCAAAAAAGGTTATATTATGCGAGAATGTGCTCTAGAATATACTAGAAGATATGTAAGAGAGACACCACTATCTTTCCAATGCATTCATTCTTCTTGTTTTTTTTCTTTTTTTTTTCCAATAATTCTGTAATGTATAATGCACCAAATTTATATGATTAACTTTCGTATTGAGCAAAAGAATATTTGAATTTAAAACTAGAAAGAGTAGATTTTAATTTTGCCACTCCAAAAAGAAAACAGGAAAAAAAAATTAGACATTTAATTAATTTGTTCACTTGAAAATTATAGGTGAAAAATTGAGAAAAAAAATTTCTTTTTTTTTTTTTCTCAACAAAAACTTGCCTCCAAAAATCTTACAAACTCCATGAAATCTATCCTAGCATCATTGTTCAAATCATACGCTGCAATCATTTCCCTACACTCACTAATCTCCAATTCCTTCTCTCTAAACCCTAATTTCATGAGAGCTTTTTGCAGCTCCTCAGCATCAATGAAGCCATCCTTGTTCTGATCAAACACAAAGAATGCTTCTTTTGCTTCCTCCAGACTTGGCTCCACTTCCTCAAACAAGCCAGCAATCTCGTCCAACCCCGTCAGTTCCCTCGATTGCTCACCATTATCTGCGTCGAACTTGATCCCGATTTTGCTGATTATGCAGTCGATCTCTTCCTTCGACAGGACGACATCCCTGCCACGGCATTTTGCTGGCACATTTTGCTGATTATGATAGGGATAATTATTATAAGGTGAGGCTGCAAAGAAGCTGGCACAAAATGAGTTAAAGGACTTGGAAAGGAGCTTGCTTGCAGATATCATGACAAGGTTGAGCAGAAAAAAGAGACCCACTGGTTCTAACAGAAGAGAATAGTACATGGTGATGCTGGATGGTTTCTCCATGGATGAGATGCAAGAAAAGAAAATATGGATGATTAATTGGGATTTGGGGCCCAAAAATTGGCAAAAGTTGCTTGCTTTTTGCTGGAAATGATGAGGTTGAAGATGCATGTATATATATACAGGAGGCAGAGAATATTAATTGTATGCTGTTACAAAGTTTTGAAATTTGTTATAATATTATACAGGGAGTTGCATGTGTGTGATGCTCTGACAAATCCAGGATTTGCACTGGGCCAGCTCAACCAAATCTGCCAATTAATATTCTTTTATATATGGTAAAGGTAAATTTATAAAATATAAAATCATCTTAGTGTGTTTTACTATGTCTAAAAAAAAAAAAGGTAATTAATTAAGTCCCCATCTCGTGCAAGAAACTACATAATGGGCGGTTTGTTTTTATGTTTAGATCAGATGATGGCAAGCATATAAAATAGCCTATTTTAAATAGGTGTATTTTTGTTTGAAAGGTCAGTTTGATAAATGTATGTGTTGTGAACAGAAGATTTTTGTTCAACTTCAAGTAAAAAAGATGAATTTTAGACTTTTGGATGTGTGTTTCACTACGTGAAAATGTTGCTCTATCAATCATGGAAGATTTGATTAAGAAGAAGTAATTGTAAAAGCCAATAATTAAATATGTAATTAAATTGTAAAGTACACTTCTTTTATTTTCTTTTTTTGTCTACCAATAAATATGTAATTAAATTGCAAAGTACACTTTTTTTACTCTTTTTTGTTAACTACATTTTTTGGTTGATTAGAATTAAATTTACTTCAGTAATGTCCTTAAGATCCGTTATGATTCAAACTTCTATGCCATGATATTTATATGTTACAACCATTTCAAAGTGAAATTAATTAAATATTGTACTTGGGTTAAACATGCCATGATAAAAAAAGTACTCAACGCAGTAGATGCCGCAGATCAACAAACATCAAGCACATGTGTGCACAGCACATATCATACATACTGCACTGTTAAAATAACTAAATATTCTAAATATTCCATGCCATTTGAGATATAAAACTCACCTTCATACAGCTGTACTAGGATTTGTTAACATTACAAGTGACATTGTGGGCAGCTAATGGATTAGTTTAACACATAACTTGGTTGCTTGCACGAACACAAATTAATTAAACCATCTGTGTTTTTTGTTGTGGAGAATTGACTTGTAGTGAGCTTCCAGGAAAGAGCCAAGAACTGATCTTGATTCTTCTTGCCCCCAATTTTATTTCTTTTTCTGGTACAACAATAGCTGTCGATCCAGTGAGTTTGCTGATCTGGTTTTCTGATTTTTCTTCTGTTTTTATTTGTTGCACTGAATTTCTTCTGAAATTACTTACTTGGCATCTGTGGTTTGATTAATTAAATAATGTTTGATTCTTTTTGTTGTCTCGGTAATTAATTAGTTACCAGTTAATTGATTAGTAGGTTATTTCTATATCATGCCGACTAATTAAACAACTGTGAAAGTTTAAAACTTTCATTCAGTTCACTTCCCATCCACTATGTTTTTAAGATAAGGATAAACATATATAAATCAATTCATCCAATTTTAAAATGGCTTCAAGGAACTCGTTCAGATTCTGATATGTATATTAGGATATGCATCCCGATATCTTATTGCTATATTAGTTTTTCCTCTCTTTCTTTCTTTCTTTTTTTTTTTTTCAAATTCATCAACCAAACTTGAGATACTATGGATGCAAACTATTTTAGAATATTATACTGACGTTAGCATTTCGGACCGAAAGACTAACACCTCAAAATTCATGTTATTATGTCAGAAATCACGATTTATGATGCTCAATAAGTTCTTTATATGAAAATGTTGGGGAATACAAAAAATTTTCAGTTTTAGAGTTTTTTAAGTATTTGTTTCGCATTTTTGAAAATAGCATGTACAAAAAATTAATATTTTATTAATATTTATGAGCTATTTTCCATAATCAACACCGGCCATCCCTTTTTTTTCAGAGGATAAAAATCCCATATTGTCATACATGAAAAATTAATATCACTGTACCTATCAAATCAAAGGCCGGTTCTTCTATTTTATTTTATTTTTTGAGAAGCCACTGGCCGGTTCTTCTAGTTGATGTAAATTACCAAATCATAGACTGATTCAGTGATTCTCCTAATCAGTAACTGATAATTGATATAAATATTAAGTAATTTATAGATAAACTTAACTAAAAAGGACAAAAATGAAAAACAATTATTGTTTTGCATACTCTTGCCGTTTCTAATAATATTTTTTTTTTTCTTTTGGTGCAACCTTTACTATTATTTTTTTTAATCAATTACTACTTATCAAAACTTTTATTAATATGACCCCTTAATATTAAAATCATTGTGACTTTATTTTATTTTATTTTCTTACACTAGCTATCCTAGTTATATACAAATATACCATTAGCAGAATTAATAACTGTCTTACCAGCACTTTCAGAACCAAATTAAGACACACAAAACAGAGACTCCTTATGAAACATTAGTAAACAAATTGGATATTTGCCATGCATACTGTCTATCTAGAGGAGGAATCTCAGGAGTCCATGGATCCAGAGGAACTGAGCAGCATGGTCATGGCTCAACAACACCGGGTAATCCGATCGATCGAGAATTTGCAGTGCAAAGTAGTGCATTTGAGGGTCTTTATTCCGGCTATTCAAACTAAAAGATCAATATACATACATCACGGTAACAACAAGAGGGAGTACATGATTCCTAAGAAAATTGGAAGAAAATCTGAAAATAGATCATAAGGTTGGAAAAACACTTGATCTGGACATAGTTGACCTTCTTTCAGTGGAAAAAAAAAAAATAGAAACAGCATGTCTAAACCGTGCTTCTATCGTACTTCGTCCACAGATTGGTATTGTCATTTCAGCAAACGCAATTATCAGACACTTCCATATTTTATGGTTGACATATTCTGTAAGGTTTCAGATGAGTTGTGCAAGCATGCTGCCTAAACTTCAATGTAATAATACCGTGTTCTTACATGAATTCATATCCCCCCTGTTGTACTGCATTGTGCAGTTCACAACGACAGCCGTTGGATTGTCTCGAGAGTCGTTACAGAGCGGATCTCGAGATGATCCAACCGCTGTTGTTGTGAACTGCACAATGCAGTAAGTTAGGGGATGAGCACTCGTTCTCACATAACTAAAACTTCAGTTGCTTAAGGGGCAACGTCATCTGTTAGCTTGGTCCTTAGAAAATTTTCAGTAGATTAGATTGGCATGAACTAGCCTTAGCAAACTAATTTGTTGTGGAGTTGACATGTGGTAAACATGATATACACCCAAGAAGTCAGAATTGCGCGCCTACGTTTCGATGCCCAAATTGCTATGGTGGTTCAGTGGTTGGTCGGAATTATGCCAGGCAAGTTAGTTGAGTTTGACTTTAGCAAGTTAAGAGCAGACAGTATTGCTTTTTTAAGTTAAGTTCAAAAATTCTGATGGACAGGATATAGCCTTATATATGTCAAACTTTGTGGTTCATGGATAGCGTTTAGATGAAACAGTTTTAGGTACTGTCGGTCATGTGTCAGGATTCAAGCCGGTAACCAGGCATTTCAATAGAGAAAAAAGAAGGGCTTTTTACAAAATTTTCATAAGACGGTTAGATGAAAAGAAGGCTATACAAAGATTACTAATATGTAAAATGCAGTTAAAAAAGAATAATGTGCGAAAAAAAGCGGCATACAAGATTTTGCACAAGACTAAACTGTGAAAAGAAGTGATGATAATATGTGTACTGCCCTTTTCTTTCTGGTATGTGATACAAAGTTTGGAATGAATTGTTTAATTCTGCAAACAAAAATTGACTAAAACATCATCTATATATAATATCCAATTTCAAACAAATTAGCTACACAAGCTTCTTTTCCTTAAAGAAGTGCTTCAAGTACCATAGCTGCAGCCAAACAACTGATGATATGATAATGAATGATAGAAAGCTTAATCTGGCCATTTTAGTATTGGTCTTTCTGTTCAATTCTTGCATCTCCTGCTCCCTGAAAAATGTTATCAAAAGCATAGCACATAATCATATACATGTCGGCTAGTGAATTAGAGCAATAATGCTCTATAAAACTTAATTTGATTCATCTTTTAGTAACATTACAAATTATGCCATAATAAGTATCGATTGTAATTGTCCCTTCAGTACAGCTGCTTCGTCCGAGTGCTCATCCCCTGACTTACTGCATTATGCAGTTCACAGCGTCAGCCGTTCGATCATCTCGAGTCCGCGCTTGGACGAATCTCGAGACAATCCAACGGCTGACGCTGTGAACTGCATAATGCAGTACAGCAGTGGATATGAATTCTGCTTCGTCCAGGGGTTTATGTTGCATGTTGTTCTTAAGTTTTAATTGAAAAAATTTTGTTGATTTGTTTTATTTTCATTAAATTCAATTATATTTTCATAAATTCTATTAAAATGTACAATTTCGTTATATCATTTAAAAAGAATTAGGAAAATTATTGTGGAAGTAACCACCTTTCGCGAAGATACACCATTTCTTCATGTATAGACTTCACCATGTCTTCCATCATTTTCAGTTCCATCTCCATAGCCTTGAAAAAGTTACACAAAGAAAACATTAATTCAGAACATACCAGAATCAAGTTCTGCTACCTCAAGCGATGGTAGTTTATCCGAAACTTAGCGAAAAGAAGCACAGAAGAATATTAATTCGGCTTACATCAATGTTCCCTTTCTTGGCAACAGACTTCCAATTTCTGGTGGCGACGCCGGATTTCCACTCAAAATCAACTGTCACAGTGATAGGCGGGTTGTGGTACGATTTTGACAGCCAGAAGCATGCCACGTAATTCCCCTGCTGCATTGCGGGAAACGCGAACTTCCCCGACTCCGCTTGCTCGACATAGTACATTTGCACTCCGGCACGTGCCTTGTCCACATAGGGAGCGCTGACCTACTAATCAAGGTAATAATTAGTGCTAATGGAGCATAAATAGCACCTTGCGAGTTGCTAGTGAAATATAAAAGCATAATGTAAGGATAAGTTTCTTGGCATGAATTCGGGTTGTTCTTTCAGTTAAGAAATTGAATATTTGAAATGTTATCCTAATTTTGCAGATTTCAATACTATATATGTGCTTCAGAAAATTTCTTTTTTTTTTTTTGGCATATTGTCGGACTTGACCGAAAGATAGATGTGTACTACTACATATACAATACTAATAACAACTGAATCTCCCAAAATAGCACTTTCTGTCATTTTTTTCTAAATTTCATGTTATTTACTGGGGGCAAACAAACAAGCAATTCTTCTACTTCAAAAATGAAATCATAAGAGAACCAATAACGAAAGACGAACACGTACTCTGACATTGATGCGCTGGTCGTCTGACGTGAAATCGACAACCTTAAACTTCCCAACAGTCATCGAATTCATCTTGATCTCCTCGATGATGCACTTGGTCTTCCCCGACTCTACCTCGTACTGGAGCGCACCAACCCGGTGCAGAGCCACCAAATTCAACAATGCATACATCAATGCACCTGCTACGTTGATATTTCCTCCCATGTCTGGTCAATGTTTGCCCAACTTTTTCCTTCCCTTATTGTATTTGTGAGATTGAAGTTTGATAAAAGGGAAGACAATGCGACCAAGACCAACTACTAACTGCATGATCTTTGCACGAAAGAGATTCCATTATTGTTCCTCACTCATCCATTGTTTAAAGTTTAAATTTTGACTGGCATTAAGATATAAACAAGTAAAATTCGCACTTAGTATGGGCCACGAATTGGTACCATATAATGGGCCTTAAAATGACAGAACCCGAAAGCCTGTTACAGATTTTATTATTACACAGTACACACTAAATGACTCGCTACACGAACCGCCGCACTAGATAAAACGATTGCCACAAAAAATGGCTAGTAAAATGTCTCTTATGTTGTTGTGCTCACTACTGTGTGGCATTTCGTGATGGCGGCACTTCCACTTCGTTCCCGCTCACTCTCAGCAATGGAGACTAGGGTTTGGACATCCCGTCTCCGATCAACGGCGCGGTGCAGATCCTCTCCACTCCCGCTCCCACTCCCGATCGCCGGTAACGTCTCCCGATCTCTCCATCCTCCAATTCGCAATCTCTACTCTCCGCCGTTCTACCAGCTCAGATCGCCTCCGGTCAGCCACTTCTCATCCGCGAAGGTTCTTGAACTGTCGAGGGTGAGTGAGATGATGAGGGGAATGGGGTTCAGAGAGGAGACGGTCGAGAGGTTGTTCGACGAGCTTCCCGCAGCGGTGTTGAAGGATTCGGATGGATTCAGGAAGAAAATCGAGCTGTTAAGATGCTTCTTCAGGCTCAGTTTGCCCGAGATCGATCGGATCCTGTTCGATTTTCCCGATTACCTCATGCTCGGTTTCGAGGTGAGGTTGAAGCCGCTTGTCGACGAGATACACCAGATGGATTTGAATTTCTCGCCTGCCGAGATCCGAGCGGCGGTGCTCGAGAATCCAAAACCCTTGCTCAGATCGGAACCCGGCGAACTCTCAAGATGCATTGCATTGGTAGATAATTTGAAATGTAGGTACGTGATCAAGGAGAGGATCTTGAGCAAAGGTTATCTGCGAGCTGCAATCGATGTGAAACTCAGGATCGAGTGCCTCCGCGAGCATGGATTGATAGTCAGGGATGCGTTCAAGGTGCTGCACGTGGAGCCGAGAGTGATTCTGTATGATTTGGAAGACATCGAGGAAAAAATCGGATTTCTTCTGAACGAGATGGGGTTTTGCGTGGAGCATCTGGTGGAGTGCCCCGAGTACCTGGGTGTGAATCTTGAGAAACAAATAGTTCCGCGGCATAATGTTTTCGAGTATCTGAGGTCGGTTGGCGGCCTCGGAGATGAGGTCTGGATGAAGCACTACGTGAAGCTCAGCAGAATGAAGTTCTACAATATGTTTGTCAAGCCGTACCCCGAGTGCGAAAGGATTTTTAACGGTTGTACAAGAGAGAAACGAGCTAGGCCCCGGCATCCGGTCGGCATGTGGAAGCTGTTCAAACCGGAGAAGTTTGAACGGTCCGCCGAGGATGATAGGAACATGAGAGAGTTCATGAAATCTCTTAGATAACGTAAATTCTCACAATTGTCCTTTTTTTTTCCCTTTTGTGAATATATGAATTTGGCAATATAGTATTCATTGTCTACATTATGGATGCTGGTATATCAGATCAGATAGTGTTCCTGGCATGTCATAACTCTATAGTGTATATCCCCAACACAATTTTACTTCAAGCAACCAAAAAAACCTTCAGGGGCAATGTAGCTGAAAATTGTGATGCCTGCATTTTGGCTTAAGTCTGATTAGTAGAATGTGATTCAAGGAAAACACTAATTGAATCCTCCTTTTCGTTGTGTGTTAGGTAATCTGTACCTAGCTCCAGATCGTACATCTCCATTTTTGTATGAACTTTGAACCATCCCTCCTTCCCTCAAAATAGAAGGTAGGAACCAAAGAACCAAAATCATAAAACCAGCCTAGTTTCATGGAGATGGTCCCCTTAACTAAATAGAAATCATTTCATATGCATGTGAATGTCAACTATTCTGTTCAGATTCGCATCCACTGAACATGTCAAATGTTTGGGTTCATTGAACAACAGTTCACGTGAATATAATTGACATCA
This sequence comes from Cyperus esculentus, assembly GCA_030179965.1. Lineage (NCBI taxonomy): Eukaryota > Viridiplantae > Streptophyta > Magnoliopsida > Poales > Cyperaceae > Cyperus > Cyperus esculentus. The sequence goes on along the minus strand of JASGLE010000019.1, from coordinate 2,332,445 downwards.
TTTCGACCATGCTTGTGCTGTTCTTTGTGGATCCACTACCGAACTTCCTATAACAAGTCAAGAACTAAGAGATCCAAATGGATAACATGTCACCATTAGTTTGTAAATTTCTTTTTAAGAAAAAAAAAGAGAACTGATAAGTTCAGCATGTTTTCACCATGAAACCACAGATATACCGTATGGCAATGAAATGCAACCTCAATTTGCTTCCCAAAATAACTGATAACTTCAAACAAGAGATAATAAGATGAACCCCTCAAGAGGCAAAAGCTACTAAAGATAATTAGTGTGTTATAACAGAGAGCAGCAACAATTAGATTGCATGCCTTCCGGACCAACAAAGTGATCAAAACACAACATATTAACACAAAACTACAGAACTCAAGCGGTGCCTCGATACAAAAATGAAAGTTCATGACTTCATGCTTCTGCTTTATTGCATGTCATGCGCAAGTTCTTGCATCTGAAATGCATTGCCTAGACTACATCCGTATGTATTCCACTTCAATGATAAACTCTCCTAAATAATAAATAAAACAAAATATATCATACTGTTAAACCCTCTTTTATGTATAACAATGGCCACCTCGGAAACTCATTTCTGCTGACCAACTTCGGCCGTCTCAACCACTTCAGCTTCAGCGGGTTCACTATTTTGTGTTTCTGATAGTGGGCTGGGCTGACTGGGCTCCCCCTCAGCATGGCCATTTGTCCACTTGCCTGCAAATGCGGTTCCCATCATCTCATAGATCTTGCTGCTCAGCTCTCTTGGGTTGTCAGGCTGCATGGCAACAAAACAAGTATTAGATTCGAGGCAGAATATTTAGTCCACTACCAGTTAAGGCTGCTTCAAGAACAATAACAGGCAATATGGGATTCTCAACTGGTGACTAATTAACAGGCAATACTCCTACGTCGGTTAAAATCTGGATATTATGGACAAAGGCAGTTGTTTAGGTAAATGCACTTACAGTGAAGCCACTAGAAATAAGAGCCGTCTCAAATAGAACATCAACTGCCCTTAGGGCTTCAGGATCCTCGGGGTTAGCCTCACATGCATCCTGCAATACCCCCCCGCAATAAATTACACAAAATTATACACCAATTTCATGGGAAAAAGATAATGCAGCATGTAGTATCTATCAGCAGAGAGCATTAGGTGCATTATAATGCGTTTTTCAAGCATGTATAACATGACATTTGTGACATCAGCTGTTATATGTCCATCTATGAGATACAATTGCATCTTTATATTAATTATGTCTGCAGGACAGCAGAAAATACACACAATAGATGATCCATCGAAGTATTCAAAATCACATTGGCTTACATTTAAACTCTTTATTATCGGGTGTTCAGGGTTGATTTCGAAAACCCTCCTCGAGCGCATGAAATCCAGACCAGTCGTATCTCCCATAGTTTGAGCCCTCATCAGCCTGAAACAATAAGAGTTATCATACAGCAAAATAATGTTACAGATAGAAGGCAAGAAATCCTCAAATTTCCACCACGGGGCCAAAAAGAAATACAAAAAACAAAAGGAGAACATTTAAGTATCGATCCCTAAAGAGTACTAAGTATGCGGTAGGTATTTCCATGATAAGATGAAGAAAGATGTATAAAATAATACTACGAACATTTTAAGTATTGCATTTCACAAGTATTATTGGACACACAATAACAATAAAAAAATAAATTAACATAACACAAAAAGTTATTACAAACCTCTCCATATTGGCAGACCAACCAAACTTGCCAGAGACAAGTACACACGGCGAGGAGCTAAGGCGGTGAGAAATATCAACACGGGCAACCTTATCGCCCAGCCTATTCTTTATCCAGTCACAGGTCTTGGAGAATTCCTGTTTTATTTCCTTCTCCCTCTCCTCATTCTTGTCACCTAGATAATATTAATCATATTATTCAAAATTAACAACTGAAAAAAACATATCAAAGATACAGACATCAACGCAAGAAATGTTTCAACAAGAAAAGGACAACAAAGCTCTATTTTCTACATATTCAACCTTTTTGCAATATGGACTGTGCGCACAAATAAAAAGTCACCAACAAAATTTTTAAGAAAAAAATTTACCAAGATCCAGGTCTTCCTTGCTAATATCAACAAAATTCTTTTCCTTGTATGATTTGAGACTCTGAATGGCAACTTCATCCATTGGGTCAACCAAAAATAGTACCTGAAAGAAGTATAATCAATTAAACATATATTTAGAACCAAGATCAACTGTTTAAACAAAAATTCAGGAGAAGAAGGAATGAGACAACCCTCTCAAATGACAAACGGTCTGACCTGGCCCCAAGAATTGTGTTCAATATTCCAGTTTGTCAAGTATAATTAATCGCCCTGGCACCTAAGTTGTGCTAAACGATTTAATAAAAGAACTGCTGGAATCCCCATACCCAGAGTCCCCTTCCGTTAGTTCTATTTCTAGTGATGCATGAAACCCTTCCATTTTGTCTTCTAAAATTTCCAAACCAGCTTCTAAGCTTTCTAGACGTCAACAAACTTAACATGTCATACCTCAAACTGCTTTTCAGTGAGTCTCTCCAGGAAGGGAGCATTTTTGGCACTAGTCACACTATCAGCAGCTATATAGTAAATACCATTTTGCTCTGGCTTCATATTCTCAACATATTCATCCAAGCTTATCAACTCATTCTCACTTTGATTTGAGAAAAATCGAAGCAATGGCGCAATGCGCTTGTGATTCTCCTTGTCCTCCATGCATCCAAGTTTGATGAATTTGCCAAAGTTCTCCCAGAACCTATCATAGTCCTATGTTGCAACAATAAATTAACCAAAGTCAGCTTCAATAAAAGTTCCGTTGTGTGGGAGATAAAACAGAGTAAATTATCTGCTTACATCTTTGTTCTCACTGAGAGAAATACCCAGAATCATGTCAAAGGCTTTACGTACCAACCGTTTCCTCATTATGCGTACCTGTCCGAAGTATATAAAAGAAGCACACATTAACCTCTGAGAAACACATAAAGGGAAGATGACAAAGAACTCAATTTGTCCAATATGAATAAAAAAGAAAATCATTTGTCCTGCGACACTCACAATTCTGCTTTCTTGCAGAATCTCCCGAGACACATTCAAAGGTAGATCATTGGAATCAACAACACCCTTTACAAAGCTTAAATACCTCGGAAACTACAAAATCAAATTAAACAAAAACAATTAGCATTAGAGGTATATATGCATAGCAAAGCTCATAAGATCAGCATAAAATATATCTTTTACCAGTTCACCATCAAAGTCGTCAGAGATGAAAACACGCTTCACGTATAGCCTGATGTTTTTCGTCTTTGACTCCATTAATTCCTCCTTTTTAACAGAAGGAACAAACAGAATAGATCTGAATTCCACCTCACCCTGCATCAAGTATTTTTAACATAAAAATACATAAAATATGTACTGACATAACACAATACGTAATGTACAAAAAGATTTTCAATATGCAAGATAATAATTACGTGCATACCTCTGTTGTAAAGTGTGAGGAAGCTAGCGGATCCAGATATTCATTGAAAGTCTTCCTGAAGAATTCATTGTACTCCTGTGTGGTAACCTCCTTTGGGCTCCGAAGCTGTTGGTATTGAAAAAAAAAATAATAAAATAATAATAATAATAATAAAGATATAAGATGCTACATTCATACCATCTCATTGAAGCAACAAGCCTTTGAAACATCAAAAGGAAAACAAAAAATAAATAAATAAATAAATAAAACTTACCCATAATGGTTGGGTCTCATTTGTCAGCTCCCAGTCCCAGTATTTCTCAATGACAGTTTTAGTTTTCTTCTTCTTCTGCATTACACAGAGAACACACAATAAAGAGGCTTGTAATTAGAGGAAAAGACTTCTCCCATTAATTGGACTTGATAATTTAGCACCCTAATTCCCCAAACTTACCTCTCCTGTTGTGCCATCATCACCTTCTTTCTTAGCTTCCGTGGGGTCCTCCTCAACCTCTACCTAGAGGCATATAACACGAAATTAACATATATAGGGGTTTGTTGCAAACAAATTTGATATAATAAAGGTAATTAATTAATTAGAAGTGGACACTTACCTCCTTCGTGTGTCCCTTCTCTTGCCACGTGTAAATTGGGAAAGAAACAAACTGGGAGTAGTTCTTAACAAGTTTTTGGATCTTCTCAGGATGAGCAAAACCCTTGTCTTCACGCTGAGAAAAAGCAACAATGGCTGAGTTAAATACATGTTTCTCACATTCTTTAAGAACAAATAAAAAGTAAAAAAAAAAAAAAAAAAACACAGCATGTTGTACACCTTCAGATAAAGTGTAAGCCGTGTTCCCCTAGGAATCAGGTTTGCAGGATCGGTCTCCTCCCTGACAGTATAAGAACTAGAACCGGCCTCTCCTTCCCAAACATACTGCTTGTCAGATTTGGGGCTCTTTGTTGAGACAACAACCTGTTTTTGCAAGTAGAATGTAATTCAAATATTACAGAGTTGTAAAATTAAAAGGTGAAAGAGAAACAAAAAATTGATGCTAGTAATAAATTGGGTTTATAGCTAAATATACCTTGTCAGAGACGAGGAATGCTGAGTAAAAGCCAACACCAAATTGACCTATCAAATTGCTGTCTGTACCAGCTTCCTGACTTTCCTGCAATTAAGAATTTAAAAATACAATAAAATAATGAGTAATTTTTGTCAAACAGATTCCACAAACCGCACTCTAAAATACTTCGCTCAAGTGATTTGTACCTTCAACGCCTTCAGAAACTTTGCAGTTCCACTATGTGCAATGGTTCCTAAAGAATTGACAAGCTCTTCCTTGGTCATTCCTATTCCTGAATCACTGGATTAAAAAAAGAAACAGGAAGAATTAGGAATCTGTTGTTTTGTATGTCACATGTCACAGGAAGAAACTGAAAAAAGAAAATAGCCTTGGGTAATGGGATTCTAAGATCATTGTATATACAACCCAGACTGCCCACAAGATGTCTTATACACGATGCATTTTAGCCTTTTCCACCACACCTCAAATTGGAAAACAGAATTTATGACAATAAGATGAGATCCTGCTTACGTTATTGTAATTATTCCATTATCCTTGTCAGCCTGAATGTGGACATCGAGGTCAACACCATCCTTCAAAAGGTCTGGCTCAGTTACACTCAGATAACGCAGCTTATCAAGGGCATCACTCGCATTACTACAACATAAAGATTAGAAAAAAAAAAATGAACAGAATATTCAAACTTCCGCACCTTTAGTAGGAAATAACTAACTTGAGCAACCTCAAAATCAATATTTCAATCCAGGTCAAATAAATAAAACATTGTTAAACAAATAAGAGTGGCTGGACATAAAGTTTCTCATGATAGAAAAGAAGCATAACAATGAAGTTCCTTTATAAGGAATCAGACTTAATATATTTCATTTTGTTTAAATAAAAAAATATAATCAAACTCTACCGATTGTCAGATAAGGGTCGTTACATTGCGTCAATATTACAAGTACCTATCCAAGACAACATTTATACGTCCAAGCAAGAGAGAGACTACTTTTGAGCTCACCTAACCAACTCTCTAAGAAATACTTCCTTGTTGCTGTACAAGCTATGAACTATCAGATCCATCAAGCGATTGACCTGTTAAAGCACCATACATACAGACATTTAATAATTTAATTCAGAACAAAACCGAATTCAAAAGAATTGTCTAGCTCTAACATACTAAAACCAGGTACCTCAGCTTGGTACTCAAATTTCTCACAAACAGAATCAGACGCAACAGCTGCTGCATTTGATTCATAACATCTGCTGATGGTGATGCTTTCTCTCGCATTACTCCGCGAAAATCTATCAAATCCAAGGGTATTAGGTGCTGAAAGCAAAGTAAAAAGTCTCTTTTGCAACTGCGGAGCTCCATGCTCTGATCCAGAGACCTGCAATGTTAATTAAAGAAAGTAAGAACATAAGTAAAATACCTTTATAAAAAAGATTAACAGAAGATAAGAAAAACACTACACACTTATAATTATATTTTACAATTGCACCTAAATGCCTTATGAAGTAATAAAGTAAGCAAAAGAACTGAAATCGAAATGCCAGTCAATGAGACCAGAAACAGGAAACTGCAAACCATGGAGCATCAGACTTTGGATCAGATAAGACGTCATAGCTTTTACGCACTCTTTGGATTACCAGGAATTTCGATCGGACACAGAATGAAAATTGGAGACTCGAAAATGAGATTAATCCTCCAATGTCCAATCAATTACCTTCAGGACAAGAATAACTGAGCCAATTGTAGTAACCTCAGAGAAATCTCACCTAATTTCAAGTTCTAAACACCTAACCAATTGTAGTAAATCAAATGCAAGCTTAGTACTTGCAAACCTAGCAGCTACACAAAGACAAAGGTCAACTATGCAAATGACTTCCAGTGAGCAACACAGCACAGCACAACACAAGGCGACCGGAGCGATAGAATCTACCTTGTTCGTCAAGTCAGGGGAGGAGACTGAGGGGGAGAGGGCCCGACAGCTGGCGGCGCCCCGGAAGCGGGCGACCGCGGAGAGCGACCTTCTAGAAGCTCCGAGCATCTTCTAGGTGAGGAGAGGGAGATCGATTTGATGGCTGTTGGAGCTCTGATCGGTACGAGGGTTTTAGCAAGGGTTTTGTGACTTTGGTCGTGGGCTCGTGGCGAGTGGCGAGTGGCGACTGCGAAATGCTCTTCTCTGCGGTATATAATGAGGCCATTCATATCCCTTAACGTACAGCGTTGTGCAGTTCACGACGTCAGCCGTTGGATTGTCTCCAGATTAGTGTCAGCGCGGATCTCGAGACGATCCAACGGCTGACATTGTGAACTGCGCAGTGAAGTACGTTGGGGGAGAAGTACTCGGTGGGGACCAAAAGAGAAGGTTCTGGATATCTCCCACAGAGTGTTCATCCCCAGACTTACTGCATTGTGCAGTTCACAGCGTCAGCCGTTGGATCGTGTTGAGTTTATCAGCGCTTGCACGCATCTCAAGACAATCCAACGGCTGAAGCTGTGAACTGCATAATGCAGTATAGCAGGGGATATGAATTCATATCCCACAGCGATTCACTGGGGAGTGGGGGCGTTCCGATGGACGTGCTCATCCTCTGAACTGCGCGGCGAATCAATCAACGATACGGATTAGAGGAGGGATTTCTGAGGCTGAATTGTACGAATCTTAAAGAATATCCAACGGTTAAAGTAGTGCACAGTAATTTCCTGCGCAGCAGAGGATATAAATTGGTCCGGACTCCGGCGGGTTCAATTAACCGTCCGATTAGACTTTGCGATGAGATCTGAGGATTAGCGGGTCCGAATGAAAGCTCAATTCCAAACCCGTTTACTCTCTGAAAGATTGAAACCCTGAAGAACGAACGACCCCCCTCGCCTGACCTCAGTGGCGGAGCCAGAAATTTTTTATATGGGGTTCACTAACTTTAAATATATAATATTGTATTAAATTCAAAAATACTCATACAACATCACATTTCTGTATATATATATCCTTTTACATGAGCTTGACTAATATGAAAACGTTTGCATTTTGCTCCGAAATGCTAACGGTCCAAATTATACTTTGTTATTTCCGAAATTTTAATTTATGGTTCCCATTAAATTGATCATATGAAAATACTAGGGGATACAAAAATTTTCCATTTTTAGTGTTTTTTAAGTATTTGTTTTTTATTTTTCAAAATGACTCTAAAATATTAATAAAATAGTGCTTTTTTATACATGGATTTTAAATATCCGAAATAAATACTTAAAAAACTTCAAAAATGGAAAATTTTTGTATCCCCTAGTATTTTCATATGATCAATTTAATGGGAACCGTAAATCAAAATTTCGGACATGACAAAGCATAATTTGGACTGTTAGCATTTCGGAGCGAAATGCAAACGTTTTCACAATAGTTCTACTCCCTTTTACACCGTATATATATTCATTTTACAAATCAAAATATTACAAACACTAATCTAAACAAAAAGTTACAAAAAATAAATCTCAAATGTCTTCCAATGAACTCTCCGAAGGTCTCATGTTTTGAAACATAATAAAATTTAAAACAACAGTAGATAGTATCTTTCACTGTAATTTTACTATTACATATAGGAAACGTTTTTTTTATTTGTTGAAATAACTAGAATTTAATTTTAGACTAATATCATACCAAATGACTGCAATAAAAAGAATCACTCTATGAATCAATTTAAAGGCAACAACTAAATTATGTTCCAATTTCTATGATGCTTCACATTTCATCTACTGACTACTGACTACTGGGAAGTAATAAATGCATGAATGCACGGTTCCTTTTTTTTTCTCGATTAAAAAAAGAATACAAAGTGTACCCAACAATTATTTTTTAAGGAAGAACCAGCCTTTGGTCTAGTGGCTAAGGGCAACGCTCTCCGTGTGGAGGTCACGGGTTCGAAACCTGGATGGGGATCTTTATAGATATTTAAATTTGAGTGGCCGACCCTCATCTTTATCTCAAAAAAAAATTATTTTTCAAAGGATGGGAGTTCACTAGTGTACACTTGATCAAAATTTATGGGGTTCATTTGTATGTACATACACCAAAACTTATGAATTATAATAGAATATTGGATATAAACTACTCTTGCTTCAAAAAAAAATGGGGGCTAATGTCCCCCCTTTCTTGTTACTAGATCCGCCACTGCCTGACCTGAGTGCACATCCTCTAAAATGGTCAACCTGTAGAGTGTTTGGAGTGGTCAGGTTTTGAGTACAATTTTTTTACGGGCAGTTTTGAGATTCGCGCTGGATACTTTTTAGGGGTGGGATTTTGACCCTTGCTGGTAGGGTACTTCAGGAGATGTGAATTCGCCTAACCCGTCGCTCGATCTCTTTCTCATGCTCCGCTCGACTGAGTCCGCTAGCTCTCAGTCTATATTATCTATACTATATTATAAAGCACGTAACTATTACACTCTCTATTTTTTTCTTTCTTCTTCAAATTTTTTTAATACCCATTCTATCCCTTAATCAACGGTACATATCAAAATACATTAATTTCAAAGGTGTTGGTGTTCTCCAATTAAACAACTTCCTCTCCATTTTGATTTTTACAAAAATGAAAAGATATCAATCTTGGTATGGAAGACATTAATGTTGATTAGAATTTACATTAATTATGAATTAACGCTTTATATTCTAACATTCAATGAGCTGATTTAGTGTAAAGATGAAATTTAAATGGTAAATAATTAGCAAAAACCGAAAGCATATTATATGTATTTCACGGTATGAGATCAAAATTTAAAACGCTTGCACAGCGGGCAGGTTTGTTGCTAGTTTACAAAAAATATTGATAAATATAATTTTCTTCTTAAATTAATTTTAGCATTACAGATAATGATAATATATATTTAAGAAATATAGATAATGGACAAACAAAAAAAAATTTCCCATGTTATCAAATAGTTATTACGTATATTTAGCATCAATTGATAACGATCGGATTAATTTAGTACAAACAAAATACTTTAAGAAGCAAAATGATATGTTACTGAAATTTTGAGGACCAAAATGGTACATTCAGAACTTAAGGGACCAAAATGGTAGCAATTCGGTACTTTAAGGATCAAATTGGTACTTTTAAAACTTAAAGAACCAATTTGATAAAGAATAATACTTTAAGAGCCATTAGTGTACTCTACTGTATATTGCATAAAAATAAAAAATATTTACATGTATTTTTAAATGTGATTTGAGTATATTTTATATCTTGATTTTGTGCACAATTACTATTTTAAAGCTCGTCAATCAATTGGGTGAATACTTTTAAAACATAGATATGTTTTGTAAATTATTCTAGAATAATGTGCACGAATAAGCCAAGATTGTTTAAAAACGCACAAGATAAGCGATTGAAATTTTTGTGAGATTATTTTACTTTTATTTTATTTTGATTTGTGTGTAATAGTGTCAAAACGTGGTTAATAACTTAATATGCAAGAATGAATACTTTAAGAGAAAAAAAAAAAAAAAAAAAAGATGTTGTTTACATAATTTTAGAATGGTTTTGACCATATAATGTTCACAAATGGTTAAAATTGATTAGAAACAAAATGAAGTAATTTAAATATTATTTGAATGCATTTTAATTTGATTTTGTCTATGATTTCTGTTTGAAAGTTGTTATTTTGTTTGAGTGATCACTATAACATGCGATAATGTCAGTGATGTTTTTAAATCATTCAAAATGGTTTGACCATATAATTTGTACAAATGTGGCCATAATCTATACTATATTATAAAGTACGTAACTGTTACACTCTCCATTTTTTTCTTTCTTCTTCAAATTTTTTTAATACCTATCCTATCCCTTAATCAACGGTACATATCAAAATACATTGATTTTAAAGGTGTTGATGTTCTCCAATTAAACAACTTCCTCTCCATTTTGGTTTTAACAAAAATGGAAAGATATCAATCTTGGTATGGAAGATATCAATTAATGCTTTATATTCTAATATTCAATGAGTTGATTTAGTGTAAAGATGGAATTTCAATGGTAAATAATTAGCCAAAAACCGAAAGCAAATTATATGTATTACACGGTATGAGATCATAATTTAAAACGCCCGCACAACGGGTGAGTTTCTTGCTAGTTGATTAAAAGCACATATATAGCTATTTTGTCCATGTAGTTTAAATGCATTTCAATGTGATTTTGTGTGTAATTGCCATCTTAAAGTCGTTATGCCACTTGGCTATGCGGTTTGCCGTGCTATGCGGTCCATATCTCAGTTTCCGGTGTCCAAATGGTCGATCCGAACCGCTCAATGTGATCTCCATATCAAAATATGTTAGGAAACCAAATTTTACAAATTTTAGAATTTTTTTGCTATTTTTAATGACGGAGAGAAAATGGCTAGATCCAAAGATTCTGGTTCATACAAAACAACAATTTTCTACCCATCACTAAAAATACCAAAAAAATTCTAAAAATTGTAAAATTTGGTTTCCTAACATATTTTGATATAGAGATCACATTGAGCGGTTCGGATCGACTATTTGGACACCGGAAACTAAGATAGGGACCACATAGCACGGTAAAACCGTGATATGCATATTATTGTAGCCTAACTCAATACTTTAACTTATAAAAGATAAAAAGAAATTATTTAAATCATTTTAGAATGATTTTGGGGCCATATAATGCTGGTCACAAATGGTTTGGCTATATAATACTTTAAGGAAAAAACAAAAAAAATGTTATTTAAATATGTAAGTGGAAAACAATGTTATTTAAATCAGTCGTTTCTTGTTCAAATTATTTATTAGCACTTTTGCATTAAGATATTGTCGCTTCAATCTTTTGTGAGGAAAGAACAATAGATATATCGTATTATATGGGTCATATCTAGTGTTCACAAAATTATTATCCACCTTGTTATAAAATTTGATGTAAGCGTTACATAATTTGAAATAAAAGTTATAAATTTTGTATATGTATGTACGTGTAAAAAGTTAAAATATAAACTAAGGTTGTCAACGAGTCGAATCGAATCGAATTTGAATCAAATCGAACTTGAACCGAATCGAGCTGAAGCTAAACCGAACTCGAGCTGAAATCGAACTGAGCTAAACCGAATCGAACTAGCTCGAACTCGAATCGAGCTTCGAGCTCCATACGAGCTCAATTATTATAATTTTATATTTATTTTTCGTATTACCATAGATAATTAGAGTTAAAATAAGTATATTATTTTGTCCTTATTCGATAATATAAACAAATTATCTCTATTTTTTACTAATTTTATAATTATATTTTATCAATTTAACAATAAAATAAGTATATTTTGTTAATTAAATAATAAAATAAGTATATTATTACGAATCGAATCAAGAAAAATTCGAACCGAACTCAGACTTAAGCGAATTACGAGCTACGAACTTTTTTGCCGGCCCTAGTGTAAACGCTTGGAAAATTCCTAATAAATTGTAGCATGTTAAAGTAGCAAAAATGAATGCATAATAATATACATGCGATCGTGAATGACAGACATAATATTGAGACAGAGAAGAAATTTCGGGGTCCCTTTCAGGATCCTATTCGTATCTGACGCAGATATTATTTGGACATATTAAGATATTTTGCTATTCACTTTTCACCCCCAATAAAGTCATGGGCAGCAAAAAAGGGCACTTTGATCGTTGCCAAATATCCATTTTGATCGAGTTCTATAATTCTATTACATGACATCCCCCAATTACAATTTACAACTACATCTTTTTTCTTTTTAAATCTCATCATTACACGTTGCCGGTAAAGAAAAGAAATAGGTGGAGTTTAATGAGAAATAAGTGACTGAATTCACGGACAATTTTTGACAGGTTTATTGGACACCTACTTTAACGTCACAATACCAAGATTCAAGTAGAAAAACAGGCGTGTGTGCTTTTATTTTTTTAATCTTTTTTTTTTACCATTGATACAAAGTAATTATAAGCATATTAATTGGAAAAAATGATATGAAAGGGCTATCTTCCCAAAACAAGAAACCTGAGCCGTTGATTATTTTCTTAGATAGATCAGAACCGTTGATTTACGTTAATGCCCGTTGATGTTAATGTCTCAGCCCATTAAAATTTAAGACCCATATCAATTTCTTCAATATAATGTCCATTACATATTATCTTAAGAATTTATTATAAAAAATAATAATTTCAGCTCAAAGCAACGCGTGAGATTTTACTAGTTACATAGTAACGCATTCGTGATCCACCCAAAATATTGAAAATTCGGTACCTAGAGAAGGCACTAGAAAGCAGAAACGTCTTGTATTTATTATTAAGTCGTAATAATAAGAAAAAGAAAGGCGAAGAAAAAAAGAAAAGAAAAAGAAAAGAAAAGGCAAAATAGAAATTCTTATTCCCACCACCAGCACCAAGTGACAAGGCCCTGTAGCTGTAGTAGTCTTCCACAGGCTCATCTCAATTATCTCATCCCCTACAAAACCAAAAGAAAACAACAAGCGAAAGAAAGAACTAAGAAAGAGAAAAAGAAAGAAATAAAAGAGCTAGTTATGGGCTATTTTTATTTTTCAAATGTGACGCAGCATTTAACATAATTTCCGTAACATAATAACATCGATGGATCTGCCATTAGTCCATTACCTTACTTACCTTACCTTACCTTCTCTACCACCCAAACAAACAACCAACCAACCAAACCCATATACCATCATATCATCCTATCACCCATCAAACAAACAAACAACACAAAGAAAGGCTCGCCCTTTCCTTCAGCCTTTCTCCTTCCTCTCCCTATACATAACGATGAATTTTATCCATTAATCCATTAGTAATACTCCGCAGGGTAGAAAGAGGAAAAGGTAATAATAACAATAAGAAAGAAAGAAAAAGAAAGAAAGATATAAATATATATAAGAAAAGACAGGCAGACAGCCACATACACACAGCACCCATTCATTCATTCACCCCATCAAGAGAGAGAGAGAGAGAGGAGAACGAAGAAGGCGCATAAGAGGAGGAGCCTCGTTGCTTCGTGCCCCCCCTCCTCTTTGCTTCTTCCTTCCCCCATGTCGTCGTCGTCGTCGTCGATCGTCATAACAACAACAACAACAACAAGATCTATATAATATATATATAATATAACACAATTCTGTTTTCTCTTCTTCCGTCGCTTATTCTTCTTCTTTCTCCGTCCGTCGGGAAGATTCAGATCTGCAGGTGAGTGAGCTCGCCCCGCCTTTCCCAATTCCCCCGCTTTATCTCAACCCCCGACGATCGATGATCGGTCCTCACCGATCCGATGGCGATCTGGAGTTCCTCCTCAGATCGATCGGTGTCGTGTGTTCCCGCAATCCGAATTGATATCGATATTGATGTTGATGTTATTTTTATTTTCTGTTTCTGGTTGGTTGTTAGATCTGGCATGGATCCGGATGCTTGATTTGTAGGGGACTGTGGTTTGGTATCTGAATTGTATGCCATCTGTGTTGGATCTGGATCATCAAATCCGTGCATCTGGATTTTGTTTAGCTGGTTGTTTGATGCAAATAGATTAGATTTTGTGTTGGAGTGTGTGTTTGTTGTGTGCCTGAATCGAGTTTCGGTTGATTATGAAACCGTGGAATTGTGAATTGTTGAATTGTTGAATTGCAGGGATTGTCGAGGAGGAGGAGGAGGGGATGGAAGGGGATGCAGGAAAGCTGTTCATTGGTGGGATCTCGTGGGACACCAATGACGACCGCCTCAGGGAGTACTTTGAGAGGTTCGGCGAGGTGGTCGAGGCTGTTATTATGCGCGACCGCTCTACTGGCCGTGCTCGTGGATTCGGGTTTGTTGTGTTTGCCGACCCGGCTGTCGCGGAGCAGGTCGTCATGGAGAAGCACATGATTGATGGCCGCTTGGTAAGTGCATCCATGCTTGGTTGCGGTGCTCTTTACATGAAAATCTTTCTTCTTGTTTGGTGTAATTAATCGGAGATGCAATTGGTGTTGGTAGAACTGAATTGGATGGGGTGGTTGTATAATGTGGACGCTTTCTTGTGAATTCTGAGTTCTAATTGTCCAGATTTTTACATATTTTGTTCTCTGTTGTCACCTGAGCTCGTTTTACTGAAGTGATGAAAATGTACTTGCCTGCAGTTATAACAATTGAGTTGGAGATTTAGCAATTTTCCGGTTGTACATTGCAAATGCATATCAGTATAACTGAAAAGATCATATGGTATATGATATATGAATACACCTGCATTGTTTGCTGAAATAATGTAGGTCCACTATTGTGCAATTTGGTCCAGTTTCTGTAGTTGGGAATATGTTTATGCCTATAATTACTTAAGTTAGCCAATAAAATTTTGAGTATCTTGAGTCTTTGCTATCCTAGTGATTAGATTTTTCTGAATTAATTTCCCAGGTGGAAGCAAAGAAAGCAGTTCCCCGAGATGATCAACAAGCTATTACAAAGAGCAGCACAAGTGCACACAGCTCACCAGGCCCTGGTCGCACCAAAAAGATATTCGTGGGTGGCCTCGCCTCTACAGTAACTGAGATAGACTTTCGCAAATACTTTGAACAGTTTGGCAACATCACTGATGTTGTGGTGATGTATGACCACAACACCAACAGACCCAGAGGCTTTGGCTTCATCACTTACGATTCAGAGGAGGCCGTTGACAAGGCCCTTTACAAGACCTTCCATGAGCTCAATGGTAAGACTGTTGAGGTTAAGCGAGCCGTACCAAAAGAGCTCTCACCTGGTCCGAATACACGCTCTCCAGTGGGGGGTTATAACTTTGCATTAAACCGGGTTAACAACTTCCTTAATGGGTATACTCAAGGTTATAGTCCATCTTCTGTTGGTGGTTATGGGGTGAGAATGGATGGCCGGTATGGGCTTCTTTCAAGTGGCCGCAACGGTGGATACCCTTCATTTGGTCCAGGTTATGGTTTTGGAATGAATCCTGATCCTGGTTTGAACCCAGGAATTGGTGGCAGTTCTAGTTTCAGCAGTAATCTCCCTTATGGCCGGAACATGAGCCCATACTACAGTGGTAGCTCAAGTAGGTACAACAGCAGTGTTAACTTTGGTGGGGTTGGTGGTGACAGTTCGGGTTCGGTATTTAATTCGCTGGCGCGCAATCTTTGGGGGAACTCCAACCTTAACTACAACACTGGTACAGGAAACAGTAGCTCATTGATGTCATCAGGCACTGGAGGCCTTGGCGGTTTTGGTACTAATGATAGTGTAAATTGGGGAAATCCTCCTGTTACTGCTCAAAATTCAGGAAGTGGATCTGCTTATGGAGGTGCAGGTTTGGGCTATGGCACTGGAGAAAACAATTTTGGCCTCGGGTCCACTTCTTATGTTGGCAGGAGCAACGGAACCAGTAATGTCAATGCTTCTTTCAATGTATCCAACAATGGTTATGGGAGGAATTATGCAGATGCTGCTGGTAGTGGCACAATATATGGTGATGCAACTTGGAGAACTGCATCATCGGACCTCGACGGAGCTGGCCCATTTGATTACAGTCTTCGAAACCCAGCTTCAGATATAACAAACGAAAGTTCTGCAGGTTATATTGGCCACTAACACATGGAGGTAAGAACATTTCTATTTTAAATGAATTGGACTGCACTACATGAACTTTTCTGAATCTGAGGAATGCGATATGCTTATATATATATACTTTTTTTATTTTTATTACTCATTCAAAGTACCATTTTATTTAAAAAAATATGAATAGATAGTCTTCTACTGATTAACAATTGAGTTGACAATTATGAAAAAGATTAAACAAGCTTATCATTAGTAGAATGGAAAACTTCCAAATTATATTTGTACTCTTAGACCTTTTTGAAGCTTTTTGAGCGAAAGAACTGGACCAGCAAGTTTATAAAGGTGCAGGCTGTTAAATTGGGTTGATAGATTAACTCTTAGTAACTCGTTACCAACGACTTGAGAGGTGAACTGAATTTGCTGTCCTAATAGGTCAAAACATACAGTAAGGATGCACAATATGAATGATGAATTGTAGTTGTGACTGCTTATTTGAGCTAGCATTTGATCCTCACTTGGTAAATGTACAAGATGACCTTTAATAGCTAATAATTTAGTTGAAATACAACTGTATTTCATTTAGATACTTCTCAAATTGAAAATTCAGACAAAATAGATAAATTATGAAACTTAATCAGTGTGCCTGAGTCCTACAAAGATACATGTCATGAAGAACTTAACAAAATCAGTAGACAGCATCAAACATTCAATGGTTGGAATTCCAAGTGATGCCTTCAGCGAAGGGCTCATTCAATAGCTTTCTTTTGGCTGTCTACTTTCCCCGTGCCAATTCTTTTTAGTTTTTTCTCTCATGAAATGTTGAATGGCAATTATTTGGCATAATACATTTCAAGATTGTTCAATAAAAAAATCTATTTATGAAATGACAAAGGGGAAAAAAAAATTGCATCCTTGCAGATTTCAGTATTGAAGAAAAACGAAATTCTCTTATGAGTCCTTTCTGCTCAAGCTTTGTATACGTACTTGTGTGGTGTTATCAGAATCGCATGGTAGTATCATTCTGAGTAAAATGAGGTGGGAGATGTTTTGATTCTTGAGAGATTTCTGGTTGAGGTTGTATAGATAACATTGACAAAGCCAAAATTTCGCATTACTTCGTAGAATATATACCATGTTAAAGGCAGTGATATGTGGGCTACCAAGTTTCCGGATGAACTTCACTGAGGGACAAGGCTCATTGACATAAAATTAATCAATATTCTTACAAGTCCTTTTGTGCTGATATGCAAGTTACAAAATCTGACAAACGGCTTCTATCTTTGACAAAATTAATAATTGAGTGGAGACTATATAATGTTTTTGGTTTAATCGCTGTCTTTGTAAATTCATGTAGTTAATTTTGTATATAAAAAATTAGTATGATTGAAATGACTAGCAGGCTATTTCTTTCTTCTCTGTAGTATTCTTTTAGCATTAGTTATTAACTTCAATTCTATTTTTGTTAACAGGAACTTCATGGATAGAAAGAGCATTTCATTCGATCCAGTGTTTGTAATAGTTGAAGAATCTGGGGAAACAGGTGCATAAATTTTGTCCCCTTTAAATCGTTATATATATGCAGTTAGTTACTTAGGGCTGACAGGGAGTTGGTTTCTGAGGTTTTAAGTTCAGAAGACTTTCAAACATATTGGCTTTTTGTGTAAGGTTTGGTATTGTGTTTCTAAGTTAGGTTTTGTCTTATTCTTCTTCTTTTTTCTTTTTTGATTGAGATGTCAAATGAGATTGCGGGATATATATGAGAAGAGTGTTCAGATGTACGACACCATATAGACCTTGTTTTTATACAGTAAAACTGCTGTATTTTCTAGCGCCGTGCTAGTTATTGTCAGGATTTTCTTTATTTTCCGCCCCTTTTTTGTTGTTAACTTTCAGGGGGCGCTTATATGCCCCTCAGAATAAATTTTGTGAAACAATTAACAGACATATTATAAATTTAATCAGCTTCAGCTGTGTTTAATTTTCCGTAAGCTTTGTCAACTTCAGATTTTTCTTTTCTGTTAAGCTGACATAACAACAGTTATGTTAAACAATGGCTTTTGTTTGTTTGAATCTTAGAAATTTGATGTTTATCAAAAGCAACAAGATTGAAGTTTAGTATGGTATTTGATGGTTCAGTCAGAATACTTATTCAATGGAGCATAAATTAGTAGAATGTCAAATGATATTTGGGGCTGCTGTCGGGTCGGGTCGGACTATCATACTTGGACCCGTATCCTAAAAGTACTTGGATCCAAATTTGATCCATATACTTATTTTATCCTCGTTCCAGTTCGGTTCGGGTCGGGTTAATTGTTAGTGTTGTCAAATAGTTAATTGTTAGTGTTGTCCAAATTTGGAGAATTAATTTGATCCATATACCTAGAGGCTCTGTTCCAATGAATTTTAAACATTACCTAAATTGTTAGTAGTCGAATAGTTCATCAGTTAATTGTTAAGATATTTTAATCAATCACAAATATTTTTTTTGTAAATAATTGTGTAAACATATATACTCGTAATTCACAAATAACTATAGATCATATCATTAATTACCCTACTTTTTTAATATTTGTATTATCATGGTATATATCGGGTATTGATAGGGGTATCGCATCAAGTAATTAAATTAGACAAATTTAGGAGTGCCTTTTGATTTTATCCTATATCTCATAATGGGTAATATTCATTTATAATCGTCAGATCGAAAAGAAAATCATTTTGGTGGGAGTATAGGAGTAAAATTCATATTTTTTTATTTGAATTTCTTCTCTGGAAAAATCTCTGAGTTTATTTTGTCAACAACGAGTTACCTTGCGTTCCAAAAAAAGACTAAGTTAGGAGTTTATTGATTCTCAGGTTCAAATGTGCAGCTCCAGTTGCTTCCGTCATTGACAATATGAAATCGTGGTGCCCTGTGCCCCTGTGGGCTGTGGGAGTATTCAAACCATTGACGCGTCAAAGTTTTGTATTTAAAATTTAATTTTTGAATTGTAAATACTAAATAGGCAAAGGAACTTCGATATTTTAAAATCTTTTCTAGTTTTATACAGATAGAATTATCAATTTAGAAAATTCTGTAACGGCAGCATGTATATCTTAAGAAAGTTGAAAATAGTAGAGGGGTGCTACCAATTTGGTTAGAGGACATAAATGGGTGGAAGAGAAGAGGGACGGATCAGATAACAATGAATATTTTGATGATCTTGATAATTAAAATTCAAATAAAATTTTAAAAAGTTTTAGATACATTTTTGAATTTATAGATTGATGTTTTAAAATTTGTTCAATTTGAGTGACGTTTGATACTTTGATAGTCCATCAAGAGTTTACACAAATTTCAACGATCTCAATTTAAACAATATTTGATAGACCATTAAATATGACTCAAACCACTTAAAACTTAAAAAGTTTACACAAATTTCAACGATTTCAATTTAAACAATATTTGATACACCATTAAATATGACTCAAACCACTTAAAACTTGAAAACACCAATTTGCAAGTTTCATAACATATAAAAAAGTTTTTCAATTTTTAAATATATTCTTCCAAAATTGTCAAGATAAGTCGTGACATGTCTGTAAATTGAGCTATTTATCATTTGTCAACGCTCTTGTAATAAATCGCAACTGAAAATTTGGCCCAACCCTTTATATTTCTTTCCCTTTTTCCAAATATATATTATTCGGCCCTCACCTTATACAGCAAATTTCCAAAAAATAAAAAACCCAGTTGATCACCTCAACTGCCCCCAAAAGGAATCTACCACACTGTATATGACACTAACAAGTCGCCCCGTCCCTTTATTCATACTTTTATATCCAAAACCAATTCCCGCCATAAGTCCCAAATATCTAAAAGCCCCTATTTATCATACCGGGCTTCACGGGCCTCTTTACTCCAATATCCACCACCCGGCCCAGCAACATACCAACCCAACCCACATCATAATAAGCACAAGATATAAAGATATTTCTTACCGGATCCGGATGAGTGCTTATCCTCTAACATATGGCAAAGTGCCATACCGCACGTGAACCGTTCAATCACCTCGAGAATCGAACTTGCACGCATCTCAAGGATATCCAACGGTCAATGATGTATGGCACATGCCATATGTTAGAGGGTATGGAATCGATCCGGATTCGGATCCATAAGAACACCATTGTTTATTTAAATCCGATCCACTCTGTGCGGATAACTCGGACTTCGGGAGCGCCAAAAAGACAGCTCCATTTATTTCCTCTCCTTTCCGAGTTCGCGGCGATGGCGGCAACGGCGACGACGACGCAGCTCTCACTCCCCACTTTCACTTCCACCTCCACTCTCTCCCGTGCTCCGTTCTTCTCCCTTTCCCACCGCCTCCGCATCTCCCCGCCGTTTCTCCACTGCAGATCCTCGAGGTTGCGGTACTTAGGGTCAGCTAAGGCGCTGCGGCGGGAAACGGAGGAGTTTACTGATGGGAGCGATTATGACGAGGAGGATGAGGAGGAGGAGGAAGAGGAGGATGTTGATTTGGAGTGGATGGAGAGGGACGCGAAGGATGCGGTCAGAGAGTACTCCCGTTTCCTTTCGAGAGAGCTCACCATTGGTATTCATATATGAACACCCCCCTTTGCACTAGTTTAATCGTTGATATCATTGTTGATCTGTAACTATGCTTGTTTATCGTTGATATCAGATGACGAAGTTGGTGTGAAAGGGGGCGGAAGGAAGCAAAAAGTTCCATCACCTAAACATGTCAGTGTGGTCCATATGTTTGTTACATATTCTGTTATGTTTAGAGAAACATCTCGCGTCCCGTCTATACGTCCGTAGATGTGTACGGAATGTAACAGATACGTCCCGAAATGTTGTAACAGATACATTCTAGAATGTAACCTATGGATGTTATGGACAGTTTTTCTATGGACGTTAGGTCTTAATCTTATTATGTTTATACTTGTTATTTGTGTACTTCTATACTTCTGTGCTGTTGTTTGTATTTATTTGTTAGATTGCGAATGCTTGGAATGTAATCATCAGAAAATGATTTGTATTTTGTAGAACTTTTATGCTTATTTACTGACAAACAACTAGCTAAGTATGATTAATAATACAAAGGAGGACACCTTTTTAGAGGCTAATGTAGCTTTGAACATCCAGATTCCAGACCATGCTCTTCCGAGGGTGGCAATTGTTGGGAGGCCAAATGTCGGGAAGTCAGCTCTCTTCAACCGTCTTGTCGGGGTAATTAAATGGTTTGATTCAATTTGATTAAGTTGTTCTTTCCGTGTGCAAGCAATTTGTGGTGATGCATTTATGTAAAGAATATGTTAAGGCCACCTAGAATTGTTATGGTTTTGATGTATCCCCAAGGCACTCTTTAAGTTACTTAAAAGTAATTTATGAGGTTGTGTTTTTGCTGAAAATGTGAATTAGTGTCCGTACTAAGAGCCTCGGTGTTTATTTGGCTTACATGAAACTTGAGCTTATGTTTATTATAGAGGAGTCTAAGATAATTAACATTTACATTTTATCTCCTCTTATTTCCTCTAATACATGGTATGTGATACACTTTAAGAGCTTTCAGTGCTCATCTGTATAGAGAACCTGCATTGTAGGCAATCTGATAAAAAATATATTACAGGGAAATAAAGCTATTGTGGTTGACGAACCAGGGGTGACCAGAGACCGTCTGTATGGCCGGGCTTTCTGGGGGCTCCAGGAATTCATGGTCATTGATACTGGTGGTGTCATGACCCTGTCAAAATCACAAGACGATGTCATGGAAGAACTTGCAATTTCAACAACCATTGGCATGGATGGCATTCCTCTTGCAACCAGGGAGGTGGCTGTTGCCAAGATGCCATCAATGATTGAGAGACAAGCCGTTTCAGCTGTGGAAGAAGCCGCTGTTGTCATATTTGTTGTGGATGGGCAGGTAAATTAACATGTGTACCTTTTTGGTTTAAATAGTTCAAAACTTTGGTAATATGTTCCTAAAGTTTCACTGTACTTGTGTTACTATGTAATTAAGTTCCAGCAACTGTATATTGTTATGTTCATGGTAGCTAAGGATATGGTGCTTAAGGTGCTTGAGATAGTTTGCATAAATAGAAGGCATATTTGCTCATAACTGGAACTTGGTTTTACCAACAATACTAAATTACAAAGGCCTTGATGTATAAGTATCTTAAGCACAACATAACTGAGGACCGAATGCCCCTGCTGTTGGTATCTCCACTATGCCTCCATTTTAAGAACTCAAATTAGATTTCATTCATGTATCAAAATGTGATATTTCAATGTTGTCAATAGCTTATAAAGATCCATTGTGTGGGTAGTCTCTGGGCATTGATATTTCAAGTTACTGGTTCTCACTAATAAAAAGACAGAATGCGGCTTTATTTGAGTTTAGAAGCATTTTTTATAAAAATAAAAAAATGGAAGTTTGGTGGGGTCATTTAAACCCTAAATTGATAAAAAGACAATAATTGAGTGAGTTATTACCAAGGAGGAGAACAAATAATGTTTGGGTAATTCCCTGTTAGTGCAAAAGTGCTTGTTTTTGTTAAAATTTAAAAAATGGAGGCATGGGGGAGTTATTTGAACCCTTAATTAAGAAAAGCTCTTAGTAATTACTAGAACACTAGGAGAACAACGAATGCTTGGCAAATCCCTCATTTTAAACACCACAAAAAGGTTTGTAGTGGGGCTTAGACCAAGTGATTAACTGCAAATTTGTTTCCATTTGATATAATCATCAATTGAATTGGTACGTTAACCAGGCTGGCTTGGTGGCATCAGACGTGGAAATTGCAGACTGGTTAAGGAAGAGATATTCACACAAGCACATTATTCTTGCCGTTAATAAGTGCGAGTCTCCTAAACGTGGTTTCGTCCAGTCAATGGATTTCTGGTCCTTAGGGTGGGTTATTTAATGTTGTTCTTTAATTAATAAATCTTAATATTTCATGTTTGCACCTCTAATTATGTACAACCCTGTAATCAAGTTTAATGTATAATCTGACACTAGATGAGTACAAGCTCAGTAGATAGTGATCCTGTGTAAATACATTCTAACACCAATTGTTGCTGGCTATAGACTCTAGTAAATCTTGTCTTTCGAAGTGGTTTTCATATCTATTCAGAAAGATGGAAACATGTAACTTGTTGCCTATATTTTAATAGGTTTTCTCCAATGCCTATATCTGCCATTTCTGGCACTGGCACTGGTGATCTTCTGGAGGAAGTCTGTTCAGAGCTGAAAAAAATTGAGGTACCTTGATTGCATATTTTCTTATATTAATTCTCCTTGGACTTTTTCTTGAAATATTAGGTTTATTTAGGTCATAGTTTTATATCATTCTTTGGGCATTCAATTTAAATATTACTCTGAAATGTCTTAAAGGTCTTTTGTATGTAGATCATAGATGATTATGAAGAGGAAGAGGAGGATCGTGTACCGTCTATAGCTATAGTTGGAAGACCAAATGTTGGAAAAAGTAGCATTTTGAATGCCCTAGTTGGGGAGGATCGAACCATTGTCAGCCCAATCAGTGGTACCACTCGGGATGCTATTGATACAGAATTTACTTTGCCTGATGGCCAGGTACGCCCTACTTGTTATCTGTTATTCAGTTTCAATGTTGTCTGAACTTGAGCCATTTCCTCACTTGTCTCCCTTGTGAAATATTCTTGAGTGACTTAAATTTTCCTTCCAATTCCACTTTTCCACTATTCTATCGAATTCCGATCACAATCAGCATCTAAGCCAATGCAACCACCACAATTCCTCTATTCCTTGTTGCCAAATGGGCACATATCGATTGTCTGGTTGATAATTATAGAAAGTTTTGTCATAGTTCTGTGCTTGAACAATGTATAATTTATATCTGAATATTTTTCAGAAATTTAAACTTATTGATACTGCTGGAATTAGACGGAGGGCTGCAATTGCTTCTGCTGGAAGCACCACTGAGGCCTTATCTGTAAATCGTGCATTTCGCGCAATTCGTCGCTCAGATGTGGTTGCTCTTGTTATTGAAGCTTTAGCGTGCATTACTGAACAGGTGTATATGAAATGAAAAGCTTTAATTTTAGCTGAAGCTGGATGGATCAGGATACCTTTGCAATGTATCATATTTACCACCAGATTTATAGTATATAACGTGGTTGTTTTTTCATGATCAAGGATTTTAAAATTGCTGAAAGGATAGAGAAGGAAGGAAAAGGATGTGTTATTGTTGTGAATAAATGGGACACGATACCAAACAAAAACCACAATACTGCAAGATACTATGAAGAAGATGTTCGTCAGAAGCTTCGGGTGCTAAATTGGGCACCGATTGTTTATTCTACAGCTACGAGTGGTAACAGTGTTGACACGTATGAACCGTTTTCTATGTCATTTATTATGTTAATTTACTGAATTCTATCCTGTTCCTTGACAAATGCAAACCTTCTAGTACTCAAGTAGAAATGTAATATAGGTCATTCATACAACCCAAACTTCTGCCGAGCTGGTGTGCTCATATTATGAAATAGATAATATCCATCGAACATGCTTATGTTTAAAATACTTATTGCCAGAATGTTTATTTGTTTACACCCACTGATTTAATTTTCTTCATAAGAACTCAAGTCCCCTATCATTCTGTTTCGTCCTGACTTTTTTTTTCACTTTAACTTGATTGTTGGCCTATTTAGTTGTATTGAGTTCAGTAAATTTAATTGAGCTTGCTGATTACTTGTTAGAATTATATCTGCTGCTACCATGGTTGAGAAAGAGAGATCTAGAAGACTAGGTACATCAATTCTAAACCAGGTGGTTCAGGAGGCCATAGCTTTTAAACCACCACCACGTACTAGAGGAGGCAAAAGAGGTCGTGTTTATTATACTACTCAGGTACTTCTAATATCAAAATACACTATTCGATCACAGCTGCCCATGCAACTCTTTGTCGCCAGCCTAAAACACGATAATTCTCAATGCAGGCTGCTGTGAGGCCTCCTACTTTTGTTTTCTTTGTCAATGACTCAAAGCTCTTTCCTGAGACATACCGCCGATACATGGAAAAGCAACTTCGTTCTGATGCTGGTTTTCCTGGAACACCTATTCGCCTTCTGTGGAGAAACAGAAGAAGACCAGAAAAGCAAGGTGTGTAAGAAATCCTGCTTATGTATAAGAAATTTAATCTCAGATTATAGTACTGTACTAGTCAAGGTGCATGCTCCTGTTTACTAGCTCTACTAGTCTCGTGAAAGACCTTTTAACCATCTAATTGCCATAAACTCAAACTGACAGTGAAAGGTAGCTTATTAAATTATTATACAAGAAACCACAACATGTGGATGGAAAAAAGGGGAAGTTAATTCATGGTAAAGTGCAATGGGATTTGAGCTTATAACTCCTACTATTATACATTGTCAATTGACAATTAACGAGTTGCTTTGAAAAGTTTATATTGACAGAGAAAGGCACTTTATGTTATCATACACTTAGCAACCCATCATGAGATCGGTGTCTTTTTCATCTTTTGTTGTTTTGGTTTTAAATTTTTCCAGGGACCTTTATGTAGCATAATGGATTATACTTGTCAGGCTATTGCAAGCAATGAGTTAGAAAATGATACTTTTGTTTGGCATTTATGTTATAGTGACCCATCATATTTTATTTTCTTGTTGATCAGGTAGCCTGCTGGATAGGAGGAAGAAAACGACTGGCACTGGTGGTAAAATGGCTTTAGCAGCTTGAGATGCTGATGACATCCTGGAGAAGTAAACAAGTTTTGTTCTCTGTATCTCTTGTATTTTGTAAATATATATAAAAAAAAATACTCGGACGTTATAAAATGAGAACAATAATTTAAGTATTCTTTATATGACTTCTCGCTTGATACGAACAATCACACTTGATGCACCATGAACTGTTAACTGTTTAATTCGATCGATGGGGGGGGTAATGTTTGGAGACTATTATCAGAGCCTATTTAATACCATATCTGACAATCTTAAGCAAGATTTTGATTCAACCTTGCCATCAATGGAAGAATAACAAGCAATCTTTATGGTCCCTAGTTCAAAATCACCTTTCCTTTAGCTCCATTATCCTATGGTTTGGTGGTTATATATTGTACGCTAATAAAATAATGGAATCCTGTGTTATCAATGTGGAATCCCACTTGGGCGATAACAAACAAAATGATGACAAGGGCAAGTGTCTCGGCAGTGAGCAGAGTGGTTAACCCCTAATCGAAGGAAGCATTCTTTTGTTATTTATATTTCAATTGTTACACTGTTGATTGAGACTTCTCTCGTTATTGCTTTTGATTGGGATTGTAACATGTTGTGAAACTGAGATGTCGATCGATTGCTATTTACGTGACTTCGCTCTTTCCTATCTCCAAACTTACATGAAGTTGTTATGTGCTCAAGTCAGAAATACTCTTCTAGTCTTCTCCAATATATCCTTACTATATATAAAAGTATATTAGAAAAAAAATAACATAAAAGGGCTATCTTCTCCAATATATCCTTACTATATATAAAAGCATATTAGAAAAAAATGACATGAAATGGCTATCTTCTCCAAATAAGAAACTTGAGCCATTGATTATTTTCTTGGATATATCAGAACCGTTGATTTACGTTAATAACCAGTTGACGTTAATGTCTCATACCTATTAAAATTTGAGGTCCATATCAATTTCCTCAATAAAATGCTCATATCAATTTTCTCAATATAAAGTCCATTAGATATTATCTTAAAAACTTATTATAAGAAATAATAATTTTAGCCCAAAGCAATGCGTAACCTCTTTACTAGTGTTTGTATAATAGATTAATCAACCAAGCATCGGTCATAATCTAGTGACCAGAATATGTAACTGAAGGATTCAATAGACGTATTAATTCCATGTATATTTGACTGGAATTCATCTAAACATAGTATGATAAATTAAATACATGTCCAATCACTGATAGAGTGATTAAACACAGCAAGGTACACTTGTTTGGAAAATAAAAAAGTTCCTCAAAAAAAAAAAAATCAAAAAGAAAAAGGTAAACTATAACATTAACTTTATGTAATAACATCGTTACGTCCACTTTCTTTTGTCATCAACTTTCTTAACGACCTTGAATGCGACCGTTGATGGAGAAGCATCAATTGTTGCTACACTTCAATAACTTTTCTAATTTGCTGTTGCTATTGTTGTTGAGATTTTGTGCTGAGAAAGTTACTTCCATTTCGTACCATTAATTTTACACACCGTAACTACTAATTAATCGATATCCACCTTGACAAAGCACTAGTCAATATATATGAATCATTACAGTTTAATTTGCAACTCAAACAATTAATATATGGAGACATAAAGTAGCTATGACCAACAAAAAAAAAAAAAAAATCCACATATATATTTTAATAAAAGTCTACTTGACTTCTTATTTACTTTTGAACGAATACATGTATAATTTGTATACAACAAAAGGAAAAGAAAATCAAAGAGTATATTGACTAATTACAAAAAAGTACAACAACGAACTGATAGCGTAATAAAAAAAAGGTAACATAATACTTGGCTATACAAAAGTGCTGCAATAATATATATACTGTGCAAATTAATCCTGTTGATATATATATATTTTTCACTTGATGATATATAGCTTTCAAATGGCTCAATATATAATCATTCAACTTGAAAATCAAGGAAAGGGAAGGAGGAGACATCTTTCATCAGCTCCTCCAAATCCCACTCCCCCATTTTATCCCCATTGTTATTGTTGTTGTTATTATTATTATTATGGTTGTGATTATTGTTAATGTCACTGCTAATCCTGTTTAGTAGCAGCAAATCTTTTTGGTTGCCAATAACATTGCCCCTCTCATGATCTGCCAAATGCTCTTCATTGTTGACACTTTCCAAAGGAGGCATGAGGATCTCATGGCCTGATCCTCTTCCAATCATGCATCCATCCACATTGTTCATCCCCTGATGATGATGGTGGGATGCGAAATACGCCGTCGGTTCGTGGAAGTACCCGGAATTAGGTATAACCGGGCAGTAGACGGCGCCTGTGACGTCGGGCAGGGGTAGGAGGTCGTAACCATTGTTGGTTAGGATGTTCTGTATCGAGGATGAAGAGGAGGAGGACGACGACGTGTCCATGCACATGGACTTCATTGCGGTTTCGTGATCGAATGCCATGAACCCGCCAAGGTCGACCAACTTCGACTCGATTGGGGTACTACTGTTGTTGTTGGTGCTTGGAGACGACGACAAAGTCGCGGTCTTTAGCCGTTTCTTGATGGTCGAGTTCCAGAAGTTCTTTATCTCGTTGTCGGTGCGGCCGGGCAGCCGAGCCGCAATCTGCGACCACCTGCATATATGTATTGAAATTAACAAATAATCAAAAATATGTAGCTAGCTACCTAGACATGATATGCTTATTTTTCAAGTCAGGAGAATATCGGTCTGTACTGTTTGTATGCTTAATGATTTAAAAAAGATGTTAGAGAAGAAAGAATCCAGTGTGAAGGGGACGTTATTGTATAATGTATGTATGTACCATGTTTTGACGTGTTGAATATCTAGAGATTCATTTTCTTGGAAAGGAGTACTATATAGTGCAGTTATAACAAATTAGAAAATGACTTAAAAAGATCTAAAATTTATCATCCCACCTTCAAATTTTAATTTATATGGTTGAATAAATTCTTTCTATAAAAACCTTATGCAATACAAAAAAAATTTATTTTTAAAAACTTTCAAGTATTTGTTTGAGAATTTTTTCAACATGACTCCATTCAATTTTAATAAAATAATCAATATTTTTTTAGAGATGAAGATGAGGGTCAAGTTACTCAAATTTAAATTATCTATAAAAGACCTCCCAATCCAGATTTTAAACCCGCAACTTTCACACGAGAGCATTTCCCTCAACCAATAGACCAAAAATAATTAATTAATATTTTATGTGTCACTTTAAAAATATCAAACACATTAATACTTATAAATTTTCAAAAACAAAAAACTTTTGCATTGCGCGAGATTTTGATATAAAGAATTTATTTAAGCATATAAATAATTATATATTTTTTTTATTTGGAGGTAAGGTCTTGGAAGTTCATGGTAGTTTTTTTATAGTATTTACTATTTACATTGGATATATGGTCTACACATTTATAGGTGGGCTACATTAATCGTAGAGCTAGATATATCATGCATGCCTTTGGGCGTTCTAGTTTTCTATATATCAAATCAACATTTTTGCTAGCTATATGCATGGTCAAATTTAGTCCGAAATGATCAAACACCATGTACGTATTGTGTAACAACGTCCAGTTATATATTTTGATGTCCACCTTTTTCTCCATATTTCAATTTATTAGCTATAATAATAATTGTTTTTCTTAACTTAATTAAATAATTATTGACTACCAAAGTTTATATATTTATAGTACATATTGAATATAAAATTGGTTGTGTATGCATTTTAAAATAACAAATAGGGTAACATAACATAATTAACAAATAGAGGGGTGTACTGTGGCTAACACTCTTTTAATTTTTCAGTGATTTTTTACTTTAATTTATCCCTTCTAAGTTCTAAGCCTTTTCTACTCTATATATACATACTCTTTAAGAAATCAACTAGTAATGCACTGACGAGTTCACTAAAATCTTTTTTTTTTTTACAAAAAAAAATAAATAAACAAATTGGTGGGAAACATCATAATTCAAATATGACATGAATAAACAGGCTAATATATCATTTCATACATATATACTTCCTATATTGGATTCATGTGATGCCCACAGCAAATTGAATGATCATGTGTGCAAGGCCAAGAACATTACAAATAACGGATCATGTGACTTTATCCAGAAGCTTGGATTGCACATAACCTAATTAAGGAAATGCGGTGCATGATTAATTCCCACTTTTTATATGGTGATTATATATTTGGTTGGTCAGAGTTAATTAATTTTGTCATTTAATCACTGTAGGTCTTATTTAGCTAAGTAATATCCAGTGTCAATAGAGAATTAGAGATTTTGTCTGTAGCATTTATAAGTTACAAATATGAGATAGAAGTTACGAACTTTAATTATTTGTTACATAATT
This sequence comes from Cyperus esculentus, assembly GCA_030179965.1. NCBI lineage: Eukaryota > Viridiplantae > Streptophyta > Magnoliopsida > Poales > Cyperaceae > Cyperus > Cyperus esculentus. Next base: position 2,302,220 of record JASGLE010000019.1, on the reverse strand, counting down.
TGTATGTCTGTGGACGTATGGATAGGTTCTCTGTCGATGCAAGATGTTTCTCTAGAAGCTAGCCTATAATACTATAATGTATAATTGTATATTAATTGTTGGTATATATGTTGATTGTGTTTTCTCAAATTTAAAACTAATATTACTGAAATTGAAAGGTACCAGTAGTGATTTAATTATTTGGTAATTGGTATCAAAATTGTATAATGTATAGTTGTGAATTTGTGATTTATTTTAATTAGCTTTATTATGCTTGTTAGCTAATTAACCATACATCTTTTTTTCCTTTATTATATGGAGAAGCTTTCACATGCATGGCCACCACCATAATGCACATTGTCACTTAAACTTAAAAAAAAATATATATCTTCAAATTTTAATCTTTGTTTTATACTAATTCAATTAAATTATATTACTAATAAATCACAAAAAAATGACCACAGAATTATAAATTCTTTCCACTAAAAAACTAAATCACAAAAAGAAAAAAGGGGTACCTATTGCCAAGAATGGAATGCAGGTTGATGATCAGCTCCTCCTCCTGCGGCGAGAAGGCGCCGCGCTTGAGGTCGGGCCTGAGGTAATTGATCCACCTGAGGCGACAGCTCTTGCCGCACCTCTGCAGGCCGGCATTCCTCGCGACATCACTCCACGACCCCTGCCCGTTGCTCAGCATGTACGTCATGAGCCGCTCGTCCTCCTCCGGCGACCACAGGCCCTTCCTCAACTTGATCACATTCGCACCAGTACTCATCGCGACGGCGTTAGCGCCGCCAGTAGTCATCATTGCTGGGCCGTTCTTCGTCGCGCTCTCGGGCTTCCTCATCCTGTACATCGATCGACCGACCGACCGATCTGTACAATGAATCAATGAATGAATGAATGAATGAAGCTGCAGTTCAATTCAAGTGTGCTGAGAGGGATTGAGGGAAGTATATGTAATGTAACTAACTATGTGTTGTGTTATGTTATGTATAGGTATGGAATGGAGAATGAGAAAGATGGAGAGGAGAGGAGAGGATGATATGATATGATGATGATGGTGATGGTTCTGAGCTTTGCTTGGAAATTGGAGAATCGGAGTACTGAGAGAGAGAGCTGCTTCTGTGGATTCTCTGTGGAATTTTGAGTGGCAGAGCAGAGGTGATTGAATTGAATTGGGTACAAAGTTGTGACTTTGCAATTTTGCATCCCCAATGTGGAATGGTGGATTTGGGGATTTTTTTTAATACTTGTCGACAGAACAAGTAATGCATGCCCAGATTTTTAACCACTAGTGAGTTTTTTATTACAGATTTTAATTTGTTTTATGGCTGCGAAAAAAATTTAACAAAAGTATATATAAGATTGTGGGTACGTATATCATTTTAGGTTATATTAATTAAGTATCAAGTTAATTAATTCAGTGCAATTCAATATGTTGGCCATCAGAAATTTTTTGGTTCATAATTTTTGTCTGCATTTTATGATCATCGGTAAAACGTCATCAAAATGCACCATAATTTGACAATGTGTCTTGAAAATGAGACTTTTGAAAAAAAAATAATAATAAAAGTTCTCAAAAAATTACGAAGGTATTGTTTAACTTATATAGATTTATTATGTTTTCAATTATATTCAATTTAAGTGACATTTTATAGCTCTTCAAATTAAGACTCATTAAATTACAATCGTTAAAAAGTGTATAAACTATAAAATTATGATAAGCCGTCAAATGATATTCAAATTGATTGAAATGTGAAATACTATTAGCCTATAAATTAAATATTACATCCGTAAACTTTTTTTATTTTTAAATTTTTTTATAAATTAATTCAAAACTTTCATTAAAAGTTGTCAAGATAAGTATTTTCAATGCATCCCTCCTCCTCATTGTGTCAATACACACATAAAATTTCACGTTTACAATTTTGATAACCATTCAATTGCCACTAGTGTCAAATAATTAGTTAAACTTGCATGTCAACTGTCAATACACAATGTACTCACACTGATATCCTCAATCAAAAAAAAAAGGTAAACTATATATACTCAATTTATAATTGAGTATTGTCAAAATAGTGTCTTTTGTGTGGAAGATGTAGGTGTAAAAACCGACTAATAATTGAAATTGGACATATATATATGATTAAAATGAAAGGTCTAAGACCTTTCATTAATTAATAAAAACGTTATTTTCAGTTATATATATATATGTACCCATTTCCATAACAAGTATCTACATGGGTCCCATACTAGCTTTGCCCTTATATAATTGCTGCCTATTAACAGCAAGGGAAAGTTTCTTTCTAGATAAATATATAGCTGCTAGAAAAATTATATTAGCTAAAGTTTATATATAGCTAGGCACTATATATATATAGTACAACACGTGCTAGCTTGCTATAATTGTACCAATATTCCAATAATCATCTTATTAATTATTGGCACATCAGCATATAAAAAATTAAAATTTAATTGTACTATAGATCTCTCTTAATTATTTGGCAATGTAAAATCACATAATTACTCTCTGGAGCTAGTTATATATATATAGGTGTACAAATTAATATATATGTTGTATTCTCTAATTAGCAATTGCAAATTAAAATTGGGCGTCTAGCTGCCAATTGTCATTATATATAATGCAATATGTACAGGAAGTGGCTTTCTGATCCAAATAATATAATATGTCATGCATGACCAGTGTTTATTAATTAATTATGAACAGTTGAGCCCTTCTATACTAAGCAACCAATCATGATTAGTTCATTAATTGATTAATTAATTAATGCAAAGCAGTGCAGAAAGAAAAGCATGAATCTTGCGTACACCCAAAATCCCATAATCTTAAATAATTAATTAATTAGAGTGAGGTTATTTGGCTGGTGCGTTTCGGCCTCATATCTCTTAAACCGTAGCTCGAATGACCAATCTAAGTTGCTCATCATAATCTTAATATTGAAACATAGTTGCATACCAAAATTTTTCCATTTTTATAGTTTTTTAACTATTTTTTTTATTTTTGAAAGTTGCATAGAAAATGCACAAAAATTTGTATATTAAATGGGTTGTTTTTCAAAAATTCAAAAAAATAGTTAGAAAATTCAAAAAAAAGTAAGAAATCGGTAATTATATACAATGTTTCAATATGTTGATTGTGTTGATTGAGCAACATGAATTTGTCATTCGAACTACGGTTTTGAGATATTGGGCCGAAGTACACTACCTCACTGCTCTTTACAAAGCACAATAGGCTCGCTCAAATTAATTATTCACACACATATACAACATTGAAAATATATATAATGATCGGTTTTGTTTGGTCGAAATAAACGGTCTGTGATAGAGACTGCAGTCTGCAGGTGCAGGTGCCGGAGGGGGTCTTCTACTCTTCTTGTCTTTGACTCCAGTTCATGTCCTTTTCCATGTATTTTTCTTCAATCTGAAGGTTGGTTATACTTCAGTTGAGAGAGAGAGAGAGAGTACATAAAAGCTAGGAGAGAGGCAGAGGACTACTGGTGAATATATATATATATATATCTATCTTGTTTTGTAACGAAGCTAAGTTATTTGCTTGGAGTTCACATAATCTCTTTCTTCCATATATATATACATGAGGATATATGATCTCTTTGCCATCATGGCCTAATGGAGCATGCCACGTATAAATATATATATCGTCTACATTTTTCTTTCTTATATGGAAAATGTTTCGCTTTGCATGGAGTGTACGCTCGGATATCCCGGCCATATATGTCTCTCTGCTACTAGTATATATAATATTAATTATTGACAAGAATATTGGGACTATTAAATTAAGTGCCTTTTAATTATTATATTGCCACGTGAATAGTAATTTACTAAGCACGTTGCAATATTTGAATATGTGTGTGTGTGTATATATACTAGCTAGAGGCAAACTTATCACACCAAGAATAATTAATTGATGTTTGATGAGCAGAGTATTTGAGAAAATTTAGTGACATGTTGTGTTCGAATCTACAAGAACTTATATGTTTTGAGATTTTAATTTGGTGTTAACGTATTTTATATTGATTTTACATTGAATTTTTGATTGGATGTATATATGTATAATATTTTTATTAGATCAGAGTAGAAAGTCATGCATTCATGAATTAAACTTACTAGGTTTAACCCCGTGCTTCGCGGCGGGGCAATGTGTATTTTTAGGTGCTTCACAATTTAGCTATAATTTTTTAGCTAGAAGCAATTGAGTTGTATATTATTTAGATGATATATGTTGCACTATCAAGACTGGATATATAGTTTAAAACTATATGACAATATGGAAAGTAAATAATTGATAAACCAAATGAGATTAGACGAAATAATTGGAAGCATGTAATATATGTACAATAGGTTACGAAAAAGATGCAGACTAATTGTGCAATGTCGAACTATGTTTTCACAATTTCTTAGTTTGCCTATTTTGTAAAATCACTTAATTGTGATTTTAACATGTCTTGTCAGATTGTCAATGTAGGGAATATAGGTTGCAAGTTTAAAAGAGTCAAGACATAATTTAGAGTTAGTTAGAAGCATGTTATATTGGATGAAAACATGTGCTATCATATCCATGTTATAGAGCATGATTCAAGCTTTCCAACGAGCTTTAAATTGTTCAATATAGAGTTAAAATGAGAAACTTATGGCCAAAATAGTAACATGGCCAGAGGGAACCGTCTGACAGTTCAATAAAGCTTTAGACGGTTTGTGTCGCCAGAGGCAAAACTGCAATAGAAGAATTATGGCAGGTTATTTAGAAGGCAGGAAATCTAGGCGCCAAAACTAGAATGAAGGAATCTGGCAAGTTATTCAAAAGGGAAGAAAATCCATTAATTTCAGGGATGTTAAAATTGGAATGCAAGATTTTTGGCAAGCTATAAAAGGAGAAGGAATGGATTCCTTCTCAATTCTTCCATTGCAAACCCCTAGCCGCTAGCAACCTTTGCCTTGTTTTTCTTGCTCAAGAGTGCATACTACTTAGCTAGATTTTTCTAGTTCCGCCGTAGGTTGGGTTGTTTAATTCTTGAAACCACCTCAGTTCAAGAAGTTCGCCCGAGCAAGACCTGGCTATTGAGAAAGATTGTGTGTTTTGAGATAGTTGTTTCTTTGATCCTATGTGATCATTTGTGTTCTTTGATCCTTTGTGATCATCTTATTGTGTTTTTTTGTTTCTAGTTCTCCATCTTTTGTGTGTAAGAAGGCTAGAGTATTATAAGAACTCTTGTGTTAGCTGTATCGGCGCAATCCGACGGTTGGTGATTATGTATCACAGAGAGTAGGCATAAAAACTGAACTAGGTTTAATCGACGTGTCTTCACTGCATTCTTTCTTCTCTACTCTATTTACTTTATATGCTTTTATTTTCTTTGAGTAGGGATAAATCTTGTGCGCCATCTTATTTTTAGTTAGTCGGTTTTTGAATTGTTTACAAAGGACTTGTTTAGACTTGACTAACGTTCATCATGCAAGACAAACCAAACCAATGAAGAAATAGATAAATCAGAAGTGTCATGCAAAAAAAAAAAAAAAATACCTTTTTTTTTTTACCTTTTAAGGTCATGCAAAAAAAAAAATCCATTTTTTTTTTACCTTTTTAAAAAATGTAAACCTACGATTTATATGATATGTCCAAATTTTTTTTATATTTTTATGATTATTTAAACATTTTAAGCTTATTCGAAAAATAATCCTATAAAAATATTTTATTCAAAAAATATTATGAACTAGTTGATTTTCTCACTTCAATTAAGAAAAAAAATTGAGAATATAATCTCTAACTTATTTTAGGAAAACACCATAGTAAAAAAAAAAGTTTGTGCCAAAACAACATAAGAGCAAATTTTTTTTGAGCTTAAAATAAATATACTTGTAAACAATGCTCATCATGAAGAATCACAATCTTGATAAGAAATCAATGGTAACTAATACAAACCAACCTCTCCTAACGTCTATCCATTTGAAAAACAAATGGAGAAGGTTGAAAGTTATAATGACCGTCGGATGACAAGATTAGACGGATATAAAACTCAAATCAAGGAGAGAGCTCCATCTTTCTCCTTTTTAAAGGGTAAAGGGTATATATTAGTTTCACCGACGTTAAAAAATTTGCTAGCTAGTTATTAGTTAGCCATCCTTTTTCGTATCAACCCATATATAATCACTGTCATATCATGCTTATATATATTCACACTTTGATTAATCTACACTGCTTGTCTAACAATATTTGTCTAACAATATGTCTTAGGCATATACTAATTAATGTTTCTAGAATATCATGCTGTTAATTAAATTGTTTAAATCTTCAGTTCAGTCAATTATTGTCTATGCTTTGATCATAGTGAAACTTCTTATAATTCAAGAGGGGTAAGTTTCTTTAGCTATGCCACATCATCATTAATCTCAACCATTGATTTTGTTTCTCTCTCTTCATTTATCTTAATCAAATGGCTCAAAATTTTTTTCATTAAAAAGATAATATGATGTACATAAAGAACAATTTAAGACTCAAAATATTTGCAACTCTTTATATTCTTTTATATAAACTAGTAAAAAGCCCACTCCTTGCTTTGGGCTGAAGTTATTATTTCTTATAATAAACTTTTAAGATAATGTGTAATGGGCCTTAATTTGAGATAATTTATATGGGTCTTAATTTTAATGGGCTGAGAACGTCAACGGACATTAACGTACATCAACGGTTTTGATCCATCCAAGAAAATGATCAACGGCTCAGATGTGAGGATAGCCCTTTCATATCATTTTTTCCAATATGCTTTTATTATTAGTAAGGATTGAGATGTAGCTAAAAATATATTGGGAAATTCTCTCCGTCCCCCCCTTGGTGTCCCCCTTATTTGTCCCTGCAACAGATTTTGCTGACATCAGCAGAATCTGGAGCGGGGACAAATAAGGCAGCTCGTCATCCATTTTGTGAACAACAGATTACGCAACAGATTCTTCCGCGCATGAATTGCCACGGCACTCGTCATAGGCCGCGTTGTCTTTGTCGACGTTATCGTCGTCGTCGACCGCGTCGTCGTCCTCGACCGCGTCATCTTCGTTGGCGTCGTCCTCAGCCGCGTCGTCGTCGTCGAAGTTGCTGGAGTGGGTGGATGCAAATATGCAACGGAGAGAAGGAGAAGGGTTTGACCGTTAGAAGGTTGCTGGAGTGGGTGGTAGAAGGTGGGACCGGTATGAACAGTCGTTGGTAGGAGGTATGAACACCTCTGTACAACCAGTTTGAACACCATCTGGTTGTCTAAAACCGACGCAGTAGAAGGTGGGAACGGTATGAACAGTTGTTGGCAGGAGGTATGAACACCTCTGTACATTCAGTCTGAACACCCTGTGAGAGCTCTATGTACACCACGCAGTAGAAGGTGGGACCGTATGAACAATACAAATTGGGAAAAAAAAATTTGGCACAATTGATTTTCAGCACGTGATGAAAATCATAGCGCTAAATTTCCGCGCGCGGGATGAAGATTTCGTTCACGTTGCGCCAGAAATTTTGTACAGATTTTGGTGTTCATACTGCTGTGCTCGGGTGTTCATATCGAATGGTGCGGGGTGTTCAGAGTTGACGTGATCGGGGGTATGCGTGCAGGGGACATTTAAGGGGGATTTTTTGTAGGGGACAGTTAGCATTCCTCAAATATATTATATAGAAAATATATTAAGTCTAATATTTATCGAACAAAATATATTTATAAAAAAAATTATATTTATTCTCAATATCTATTAATTTATATAATATTATTTTTTCGGGGCGAAACCCGATTCACAGCTCTAGTTTCAAACAGGACAGGTTCATCTTAGCTTATTGGAGGATTTGAACCCATGACCACTTTAAAGTCATCCTAATTAGCTACCACTTGAGCTACTACGCCATTTGCAGATACATAAATTATAAATTCTTTCGAGTTTCTCGAAAATCCTCCAAAATAATAAAATCAACTATTATCAATTGAACTTTTTTCTGATCCATTGGATCACTATCCCTGAATCCTGACCATACGTCTGTCTTCACAATGTGGATAGATCAGTTCATTCGTAGGAGAATGCTTGGGCAGCCAGTACTTACTACTTAGTAGGCCCTTTTTACATTGCCTGGTCCCCCTTCTATGCACCAGAGCCCAAAAACTCATAAATCATCCCAACTTTCCTCTCGTTGTATACGGCTTTCAAAATGACTTGATCAGTTGATCACCTTCCAACTTTTATATGATCATGACTTTATTACTTGATCAAATAATAGGTAACATTACATTATTACATATGCCTTGCAATTGCCTTGCCGACATTTTCTGCAGCCTACCAAGCTCGAGTTATTCCAGACTTGATTAATTTATTTCTTATCAATTATCATAGATCATGATTTGACCCTCCAGCAGCTTTTATTTCTTTTGGGCTCTTGTCAAAGCTGCACATGCCTGATTGAGATTGCCTTTAACTTTCGTTAGGAATTTTTTTATTCCTGTTCCGCAACAATTTTATAAAGCTCACTGAAATTCTTTTCAATTTTTGAAGTTTCATGGAAAATGATAAGTATATATTCTTATTCATCAGCTCACCTGTTTCAGTTTTGTCAATGCTTAGAGTTGCTTAAAACCTATGAGAAATCTAACACCATGAAACATAGTATTTGCCTCACCAGCTATTCCTTCCAACAGAGAGTTGCAGAAATCAATCAAATCTAGAAGGAAAACACAACCCTTTTCTACTGTCCAACAATTGATTTCGAATTAACAATTATGGGCTTTTAAATTAAAAATGGTGGGTTGTGGGTATTTGAATTAATAGTTGAATAGTTGGATCAAAAAATGGTCGGATGGTAGTTATGATTCAACCTATAAAGGGCACCATTTGTCATTGAGCCCCAAGCAAAACTTGTGCTTAATGGGTGGTGTCAACCATGTCAAAAATTTTGTATTGAGTTCTAACCTTTTTTTAAGGTGGCACATTGCTAAAATCAATTTGAAAAAAAAAAAAAATAAATTAAGCAGACAAAGCACAAGCTCATTTTCCTTGTTTCTGAGTTCTAAACTTGCCGCTAACTGCTCAGCTAAATTTGAACTGTAACCATCAACAAATTGAGTAATAACTGGCTCCCAAAATGCCACAAAATCAACTCACCACAAGCCGATGAATTTCCACCAGAAGCCTCCGACGCCTAACCAGATCACTATATTAACAACAGAGAGCAGAAATCCATAGCCCCACCATGTGGATAGTGGTACATAGTTGGTACCGTAAAAGACTGGTGCTGACCCGATACCGTAATGGGTCAACCCTCCCATGAGGTTTGAAAGGAAAGAGAGCACCAGAGCTGCGAGATAAGGAGGGGTGCCTAGTGCAGTAGCCACTGACAAGAAGGCAGTGAACATGGCGCCTATGTGGGCTGCACCGCTGGCGAAGAAGTAGTGTGAATAGTAGTATAAGAGCACCAAGATACCAAATGAGGACTGCCATGACAGTCCTAGGCCTCCCACAAACTATAAGAAAGAAAACAAAAAAAAAGTATGTAACTTCATTAGTTCCAGTAAATGTACAGCAATTATAGGTTTGATCCTGATGGGCTCTGGACCTCTGGTTTATATAGCTTAAAGACAACCTTTTAAACCCAACCAGACACAGCCTGCCGGACCAACTTTTAGCCTGTTAGTCCAGTTTTAGAAGATCAAATGCTAGGTGGAATAATAATTTGAAGATCACATTAGTAGAAGACCATGGCTCCACAGCAAGCAATAAAGGTATAGTCCGAATAAAATGCCTAAAATATTCTGATGTGACAGATTATGTGCTGGGGCAGTAAACACATATTGTCTGGATTTTATAGTTTAAGATTTCTGTTTGGTACCAGATTGAGCTTGCAACTATACCATCTAAATGAATGGACCAAGATTATATACTACAAGTATAGACAACATGCTGTGTGATATGTAAACTGATATAACCTGCAAATACTAGTTGGTTAAATATCTGAATTGGGGTTGCATGCAATCAAGCAATTAGAGTATGATATGTAGCTAGTTTTCTCTTAGAATGGCATCAAGTTTGGTCGATCACTTGGTTAAGAAAAAGTATCCATTCCGGACATCAGTCTGGCATCTAATGCTAATTAAGTGCATAGATCATAGAGACTTAATTGCAGCAGAAAATGGCTTATTTTCTGGTATCTGAAAAAAACAATTGCTCCTTCAGTGGCCTATGGGCAACTTAAGGAAAGCATAAAACTTGAAATTTATTTACAATTTGAATTTTACTTCATACCTTGACCACAGTTTCACTAAACCAAGAGATTAGGCCGTATTTGTTGAGATAGCCAGCCATGGCTATAAGTGCAGCAAACCACGTAAGGGTGTCCCAAGCAACAGCCTCAGCTAGACACTCCTTCCATGTGACAACTCCTGTAATGAGAAGAACTGACAATCCAAGAATTGCTGCGGTCACTGCATCTACTTTTATCGCTCCACCAAAGATCCAAAGCCCCACCTGAGAAGAAGATATGGTCCATATGGAAATCACTTACAAATACAAACTGGTTTACTGACCTCATGATGAACATTTAGTAAAGCAACCATTTACCAGATTAACAACAGTTCACTATCGACAACTTAAATTTAAACCCAATTGTCCAGTTATGCTTCAAAGTTCAAACATACCATTGATTTTCACACAATTCAACAATTTGCACAAAATGAAGCCCAAGAAAAACAAACAAAAGGCAAAACAAAGGAGATGCTTGGAAAAAGCCCACTGGAACTGGCACCTTGCACCTGACCCAAAAGAAAATGGAATAGAAGCTCGGTATTCTTTATTAGGAGTTAGGAGGCTGCATGCCTCCCAAGTCCTAACACAAAAGTAAGGATCTCCACAAATACGATTTAGGATCTTTTCCCCCTTTTTACTTCCTTGTGTTTGATTCTCTTGGAATTTTTTTGGATATTACTACCTCAACTTAAGTAAAAAATGCATAATTCAAAATGAATTCTTCTGATTTTTTTTGTGTTTAATTAACAGTTGATCCACTTTTCTTACTCTTAAGAGGTAAAACCGAAAATTACGATGAAATAAACTACAGGTGAATTAAATAATTATAAGAGCAATAGTTCCTCTTTCCATGCACCTGAAGAGAGATTTCATTAATAGGATGCTTAAAATTGAGTAATTCTAACAAGGATAACAAATTCAGAGCATAATTGAAAGAAATTAATACCGTAAGAACAAGAGTTGCAGCCATGATAATCTCGTTCTTCTTCATAGGCCCCATCTTCGCAAGGTTCTCCCTAGCAAGTTTCGGAGCGTCCGGACTGCTCTTCACGGTAGGAGGGTAGATTATATACAACAAGAGTGGCACGACGAGAAGCGACACGAGGCCGGGCACGATAGCTGCCTTGGCCCAATCGGTCCACCCAATTCCCTGACCTATTGTGGTCAGTGTCAGGTTTGCAGCCAAAGGATTTGCCGCCATCGCGGTAAGAAACATCGATGAGGATATAACCGAGGTCTGGAAACAGGTCAACATGAGCCAAGCACCGAGTTTACGCTCGGTCCCATCTCCTGCATTGCTACCGCAAGCTACACAGAGGGATTTCACCAAAGGCAAGAAGATGCCACCGGCCCTGGCCGAGACAGAGGGAATGGCCGGAGCGAGAAGTGCCTCGGAGAAAACAAGACTGTAGCCAAGTCCCAGAGAGGAAGAACCGAAGAGGGATACGAAATGGTAGGCGAGACGGTTGCCGAGACCGGTCTTGATAAACCCTCGGGCGAAGAAGAAGGCAAGGGCAATCAGCCATGGAATTGGGTCACCGAAAGCCGAGAATGCCGCCGCAAAGGTGAGGGTTTTGGTCAGAACCGAGGCACCGAGGCCCATCAACGCAACGGCTCCGAGAGGGAGCGGTTGGGTGATGATGCCGACTATGGTGGCAAGAAAGATGGCCAGGAGCTGCCACGCATTGCGGGCAACTCCGGCGGGAGGAGGAATAAACCACACAATTACACCAATAATAATCGACGCCGCAAGGGGTTTCAGCGCGGCGCCTTTCCACGGCTCCGGCGGAGCAGCGGCCGGTTCAGGTGCCGGCGCAGCCGGTACAGCCACGGCCGGTTCAGGCTTCGCCGCAGCCGGTACAGCCGCGGCCGGTTCAGGCTCCGGCGCAGCCGGTACAGGCTCCGGTGCTACAGGCTCTGGCGCAGCCGATACAGCAGGGGCTGGATCAGGCTCCGGAGCAGCCGGTACCGGATCAGGCTCCGGAACAGATGGTACAGCGGCGGCCTGGATCGGCGCCGTGAACAGAGATTTCCGGCCACGGAGGCCGTGTAACAACAGCGGCAGCAATTGGGGTTTGGGAGTGAGAGATTTCGGCGGAGGGGAGACAATTGAGGCAGATCTGGCAGTGAGGGACTGAGTGGCAGCGAACTGGCGGCGACTGCGGCGGAGGGAGAGAGAGGGCGCGGCGCCGCCGAAGGTGCAGGTGAGCGCGGAGGTCGCCATTGGGGCCGGGCGGAGAAAGAGAGACTCAGAAGAGAATGAGAAGAGAAGAGGAGAGGAGCTTCGTGCGTAACGAAAGAAAGGGCCGCAGATACTATAAAAACTATAAAGAGCTAAATAAGAGTGAATTAATCACTGCCACATGTCCCTCCCTCCCTCTCTCCCCTCCCTGAATTCATATCCCCTGCTGTACTGCATTGTGCAGTTGACAACGTCAGCCGTTGGATTGTCTTGAGATTCGTACCAGTGCGGATCTCGAGACGATCCAACGGCTGACGCTGTCAACTGCACAATGCAGTAGGTCAGGGGATGAGCAGTCGAGGGTCCCTCCCTACGCAATCTTTATATGCTGACTGCTGTGGTCTGTGGAGAGGAATTGGATGGATGGATGGATGGATCATGGATGGCGGATTCGAATCCTGATATCTTTTGTGAGGACTAAGATTGAGGCCGCAGAACGGCACAAGTGAGGAGTGAAGTTCTGGAGGCCAGGAAGTATCCTCCGACGTAATGCATAATGCAGGTCACGACGTCAGCTGTTGGATCATCTCGAGGTCCATGCGGGCACGAATCTTAAGATAATCCAACGGTTGAAGTTGTGAGTTGAACAATGCAGTATAGCAGGGGATATGGATTGCCGGCGGGGCCTGGACCTTGGGGGAAGAAAAAGAGGGACTTGTCGTTTAGAGGGATGTTCGTGGTGGAATGTGATTGGCCTGGTCTATTGGTTTTTGACTACTTGTCACTGTATTCTCAAAAAAAAAAAAAAAAAAACTACTTGGCACTGTCAGTGTGCAGTTCTTCTGTAAACAATCCTGAATTCCATGGCGTGTACATCTCTATTAAATTGAACATGTATGAATATTCTGAATTTTAATGAACTTGAACTGTACCCAAAAAAATAAAAGAATTTCCCATGTCGTCCATAAATTAGAATCATTTTTATTGATATTGCAAAATATCAACATATTGATGTAGCACATGCATTGCCAAGCAATTTTCTTTGAATAACAAACTTACCATCACAAACAATAAATGTAAATTGACAATGACATGGCTAACTAACAACTTATTTTCATTTATCTGAAATATTTTGCCAGTGGCCAGCAGCACTGTACTACCATTTAAAATCGGCCACAGGGGACTGGACTAGAATGAGACGGCTCTCTCCAGCAAGAACAGGCGAAAGATTCCATCTTTCACACGGCCCGTTGCCCGTTGGCCGCATCGAAAGTTCAGAATGGTTGATGTATCTATAATCAGGGACCAAAAACAGCTGCAAGACATGAATACATGTGAGGTCATAAATCATAATATTTAATGGAGAATTTTTCTTGTCTATCCTGCTTAGAATTCTTTTATGAGAACTACCCTGATTTCAGTATTTTTTTAAAACTATCCCTACTTTGTAAACGCACGTGTTTAGAAGCTTCGTCATTTCCTCAAAAAAAAAAAAAAAAAATCATCCAAACACATGCATTCAAATCATAGGAATACGAAAGTTCAATTTTTCTCTTTGAAACACGTGTTTATAAACGCACCCGTTTAGAGAAAGTTTCTAAATGCATGCATTTGAAAAGTAGGGATAGTTTTAAAAAAAGATTGAAAACTGAGTTAGTTGTACAAAAATAATTGAAAATAGGGATAGGCAAGAAAAAATTCTAAATTCTAATATTGCGACCCCTTTTGGACGCACCAGGTATGTCAGTTTGGACCTCATGATATGAAAGTTATGATCTTTTTATGTATCATGAATCATGAGCTGAGCTAAGGGTCCCTTAGAACTACAAAAAAATGCAATCATCATTATCTGTCCCTTAGAACTATCAAAAGTACAATTGAACTCCACTCAAACAAAACAGCTTAATAATATACATAAAAAATAGGTCTCATGTGAGGAAAACAAGAACAAAAAGTATTATGAATAGAACTATCAAAAATGCAATCATCAGTATCTGTCCCTTTGCACTGGCCTTCTTCATCACCATAGCAACTCTTTTCTGCACCATTATGAACAGGTCTCCAATTAGCATACATAATAATAACATAAAACCTCAATCACAAAGGTGCAAGTAACTTTATTGCGAGGAAACCATAGATGCAAACTAATTTGCTGGGTGATATAAATGCAAACCTGAACAAAGTCAAGTCTGTTGGAAGTTGTTTCCATTTCCAAGCTTAAGTCATCTAATATTTTCTCCTGTATCAGTCAAAATTATCATATTAGCACCACTATTTAATTATAAGCAGCTGGAACAATATATAGTGCGCTCAGTTTCAGTTAGCTCAATCTTAGAAGAGATAATGCAATCTATCCACACACACTGCAACACTAGTATGTAGTTCCTTGTTTATTTGATGAGGTTTGGATTTAGAATTTGCCACCTCAAGTCCTATATACAACCTGCTTTTGTCAATTCATACAGCTTACAACATGCAATTTTTTTTCCCAAAGCCCATAGACAATAAAAAGTACAACCTTTGTCCATGAATAAATGAATTTTTAGGAAAAGTCAAAGGAATTAGTGGAAAAGTGAAATTACTTTTATGCCCTCAATTTGTAATCATTACATAATAAATGTTCCAATTAAATAATATAGATAAAAGGGTAATCATAACATTGGAGAAACAAGAGATAAATAGAAAAATAATATCGAATCGGTAAAGTTCATTTAATTGGGGACAAGTTGTAAAGAGTATAAATTCATTTAATTGTGGACGGAGGTTGTATTTCATAAAATTTCAAATTATACCTGCCCAACCAATTCATCATGTATGGTGAGTCCTATTCCTCCAATTTTTTGAACACTAGCACTAAGTTCATCGAGCTCCTCATCTTGTTGCCTGTAAAAAAAGTTCGACATCAGTGAACATAATACCCAAGAAACTAACTCTACTGTATTAAGAACTCTGAATAGGAACCTTCTGCCTAACCAGAACAGAACCTGAAGGTGACAAAAATTAGTTGGTATTGATAAGTACAATAATCCACAATTAAACCAGAAAAGATGCATAAAAACATAATTAGGATATTGATTAATACAAAAAATTAAGGCTGGACAGATTAGAATAGGAGGTTGGGGATGCCATTGGGGAGGATTAGTAGCTGCCAGAGGAAATCAAGTGCTTTTCATTATTTTGCTCTTTTGTTCTTTAGAATTCCTGTCTTCAATTTCATATATTTTCAATTTTATAAGGCTTTCTTTCTTTTTCCGGACCCAGATCGGGTAGATAAGTGCATCATCTAAGTCTGATGATGCTTTTATTTTGATTCCAAAACAAGGAGGTCTGTGAAGATATCGTCAGTTAAGGAGAACAAGAGTACATTTACGTTTTCTTTTCTATTTTATAAACATGCATAAGTAGTACCAGCTTGTAAGTTTAACTTAATGATTCAACGGAACAGCGTCTATGAACTCACTATTCTCCAAAAAATAAAAAATAAATAAAAATAATAGAGGATGGTGCAGATAATCACTTTATAAGAAGCATCTGACGGTCAGATTCTGAAGTGATGAAGTCATCATTATCCATGCCGGTGTACTGATTGTTAGATCTGCCTGTTTGGGAACTGCCAAGCAAATCCTGTCTTGATCCATTGGAGAAAACACCCTTTCCTTTTTCAGCTTCAACAGATCTTCTTATTGTTCGAACCTACATTTAATGAATGAGCTTCTGAACATAAAACCAAAATCAAGGATTACCAAGACCAGAGATCATCTGCCATACATTTGATTTTTTTTAAAAAAAAAATTATTAATATTCGAAGTCCTCACTTCTGCCCCCATTGATGTTTATTTAGATTATGCATTAAATTGTAATTTACAATTCAGGCTATTTTTTGTTTGAGGAAATGGCCTGAGCATATCTGCAATGGTGTGACCCTCAGACAAGACAACTTGAACTTACAGCAGCTTTTCAGAAGCATGAGGTTTCATTTGCAAATGACAACAGATAATAACATGAACATTTTGGGAAAGAAAATCAAACCCATTACCTGATTTTGCGCACTGGCAGTCCAATTCTTCCTTCTCCCAAGTTCAGTTTCATTTAGACCATAATAAGCAGGATCTCTTGATGCAACAGTAATAGTCTTGTTCAACTCTTCCACCTTTCAGCAAAAAATAGTACGGTAAAAAGAAAGCAGAAATAACATATGAATCATTTTATAAAGTTTTGGACATGAGAGTGTGGGACTGCGGGTACCTCTAATGAAAAGTTGCAACACAAAATGCACCACATATCACAAAAATATGGTTCGAGAGTAATGTCCATATGACTTCAAATTTTGGTCTGCATATGAAGTTCTTCCATGATGGAGAAAATCAGACAACACCAGACTTAACAACAGGTACATACCATGTATCACAATTTGACCTAATTTAGTGCACAATGATCACCTCAAAGTACTTCAATCTATACATCCCAGTTACTTACTTGCCATCCAATGCTTTCACAACTGGTGAGAAGTTCCTTTGTCAATTGAGCATGCTCTCGAGTGTTCGAAGGAGTTTGCTCCCATTGATGGAACGTCGATTGCAGTTTATCAATCTGCCATAAAAAGGGAAATTCTATCAACATGTAGGAGACATGACCACACAACAGTAACAAATACTGCTACGCATCAATGACTATTGTTCCGAAGCGGATAAACAATGCTGGCACCGAACTATATTCATACCAACAATAATATCATGTACATTCAAACTAGACCTGAATGTTGTAAAAAAACAAAAATGATACTGAATTATTGTATAAGAAACAAAAACACAAGCGATTTTCTCCAAGAAAACCACCAATTTGGACCTGTATATCACTCGGTGGTTACAATTGATAACAATTCTGTAAATATCGGATTCGGAGACGACAATTCCTGACAAATTTATCTACAATTACAAACATAGCTGAGAAAAGACATACAGAATCCTGGATCTCGTCTTTCACAATGTAAAACGGATCTTGTGCAGGAGTCATCTCATCTCCTTCTTCAAATACTCATAAGGCAATCTGCTAATCGGTCTGATCCGATCAAAACAGGCTATAATTCAACTCGATCCGGATCAAGGCGACCTCCGCACAAACCCTAGATCACAACCACAACCTCCCCCAATTGGCACGATCCGATCAAGCTACCCGCAGATCGAGGGTACCGGATCCGATCTCAGTTGATATAATTCAGAAAATTCTACCGGAAAAGCAATCAAGTCTGTCTATCAAGCGAGATTCAGATGGGCAATGCTCTCATCTCGAGTCCTTTCTTTTGGCGCGACGGACAGATGTGAGGAGAGGAGGAACAACTTCGCGTCTAGGAAAGAAGTAAGAGGAGGAAAGGAAAGGAGGATTTGTTTGTTTCGTTTGTTACCCGCCACACGAGAAGGAGTTGTTTCGCGTCTACAGAGGATCTGCGTCGCTGTGGAAAGAGGAGGGAGGAAGGAAGCTTCTTACCTGGCTCAGAAAGTTCCGTGCATCCGGTTCACCATACAGCGAGATCGCAAAGGAGGATTTGTTTTCGTTACCCCACTTGTCAGTCGTCAGTGAAAATAGTTGAGCATGCATCAAATTCCTACCGAACTCATTTTATATTTTGTATCAACGCTTTCAGATTTGCAGTGGTCACTGTGGGCTGTGGCTATTCGTATAAAAGAGATGTTTTGTAATATTGTTTTGTATCATACACGAATAACGATTTTATTATTTATACATAAATCAATAAATATAAGATGTTGGATATCTTCTGAATCATCTTAAAAATATTGATATAAAATATTATAAAAATTTAATATTGTTTTGAATGTTTCAAGAGGAAAGAAAAAAATCATAAAATTTGAGTTATTGATTTTTATTAATGCTTGATGTATGCGTACCTAAAATCAAAATGATATAATTTTTTTTTTTATGCATAAAAGATAACATGTATACAATATATTCTATGAATTAATTTTGTCATTTAAAAGCTTAAAGATATAGTTATTAGAAATTTAATTTCATTGTCAAAGATTAACAAAATAACCGTACCAACTTTGTCACATGAGGTCTCTCTCCTTAAATTAATATCCTTCAAATTAAGATAATTTATTTTTTGAAGCTGATAATCGGTTACACTGCATCACAGCAGCAACCGAATCAAACTGGTACGTCCAATAGCATTTTCTTGAAGCTGATCAGCAATCACAAATTCGCAATTATAGTGCATCACAGTAGCAACCAAATAAAACAGTTACTCACGCCTAATAGCATTTGATTATGAAAATTGATTAAAACTTGCTATTTAAATTGCAAATGAAACTCCAGATTTAGAATTGTCTTTTCCTTTTCCATTCTCTTGTGGACTATCAGAAATTCATAATCAAACAAATCAAATTCTAAGGATAACGCTTTCCGTGTGAGAGGTCGCGAGTTTGAAATCCGGATGAAAATTTTTATAGACATTTAAATTTGAGTGACTTTGACCCTCATATCTCAAAAAAAAAAAAAATCAAATTCAAACCTCCGTAACTGAACTGTCATCTTTCATTGACGAGGTATTTATTTACCAAGTAAAACTCCAAAAACTCTTTTTTTTTTTCCCCCATCACCAACAAATAAATTGTACTATAAATTAAGGTTGTTATGGCTTTACCCACACCACACTTTCGTTCCCCATATTATTCCTTGCAATAATTTAATACCACACTTGATTCTTAACAATGAAGAATCAATAATTCTCCCCCTTTTTATACAACTTGTCCACACCTCAAATAATCAATCAATCAATTAATTAATTGGTTTCTCACCAATAAGCCCTTGACATGACATATGTCCTACTAAATAAATACAATACATGTCCCCTTCAAAAAGCCTCAACCCCAAATCCTCTATTGGAGGACAACCAGAACTCCAAAAGGTCCAAAACCAACTAAATAAATCAACAATAAAACAACTAACTAAAAAATTAAAAAAATAAAAAAGAACAAAAATAAAAAAAGCGATAAACGAGTACAGAAAGCAACAGAATCTGTTGCTAAATTTGATCCAAAAATTAAGCCAAAAAAATCTGTTCTTCACTCCTTCACAAACCAATTCCAAATCCAAAAAAATACCTTCCCACTTCTCAATCTCTCTCTTTCTTTCCTTCTTTCTTTCCACAATTTCTAACTGTAAATAAATAAAAAGAGTCTGAACTCTGAACAGCCACTGAAAACCTCTTTTTTTCTTCTTCTTCTTCAAACCCCAACCCTTAACTCACTCCTCCTTCTCCGCCTTCTCGATGCCGGCGACGGCGACGGCGGCGGGGTCTCGGAACGCGCCGGAGCAGCTGGCCGCTCGTCTGTTCTCCTGCGGGGAAGCGGGGGAGGCGCTGCTGGCCACGCTGAGGGAGATCAAGAACCAGATCATCGGGAACCGCACGAAGAAGCTGGTCTACCTGCGGCTGCACGCCGTGCCGAGGATCGTCGCGCTCCTGTCCGTCCATTCCCTGCCGCCGCCTGTCGTTGTGCAGGCTGCCGCCGCGGTCGGGAGCTTCGCCTGCGGGGTCGAGGAGGGGGTCCGGGCCGTGCTTGATGCCGGCGCCGTTCAGCATCTCACTGTGCTGTTGTCTCATCCTGATGCCAAGGTAGTCTGGTTCGGGTTGCTCCTGGTATTGGTAGTCGGGTGGGGTTTCAGAATTATCAGTTGGCTTGTATTGTTGGCTTGAATCTGATGATATGAGTGGCAATTAAGTTCTGATCTTCACTTAAATGCTACTGATAAGCTATTGACTACTATTGTAGAACAAGATATTGTTGATATGCTAATTATTTCAGTATCTTATCGGTTAATATCGCTTAAATTTGTCGTATCCACTGAGAAGTAGCTTTTAGGATATATTGTGGATTTCAAGAGTATTTATAGTTCATGTTGCTTAGGTGGGTTGCTGTGGAAGTATTTTTTTTTGGGGGGTTTGATTTTACAGGAAGGAAATAGAAATTGAAAGGCTGGCATTTGCACGACTAATTTGGATAGATATTAGAGCTTGATAAAGCACGCTATAGTTTTTGAAGAAAAGGAAATGTAATTTTAATGGGTAACATTTTTGTTGGTAGTAGTGAATACTGATTAGTTTATGTGCTGACAGGTAGTTGACTCTGCTGCTCGCTCTCTTCGAATAATATTCCAATCGAAGATGGCTCCGAAGTATGACTTCCTCTTGGACGATAACAAGGCATTTCTTCTTTCCCTGCTGGACAACACAAATGAAAACATAACAGAATTAGCCGCTAGCATTGTAGCTCACTCTTGTGAGAAACCAACTGAACAAACTTCACTCTGTGACGCTGGAGTAATGCAAAAACTTGTGTCTTTATTAGGCGGTTCTACAAACCAACGGGACACTTGTTTAGATGCCATATCAGCAATTGTAAGGAACAGATCAGACGTAGCAGCCAAGTTCCTGTCCATAGGCAATGGGAAAGCTTTCAATTCGTTAATGGGATTGACGCAAGACAGGTAATATGTAACTTAATTGTTTTATTTGAAGTCAATTGATAATGTTGGATATGTGTTTGGATGGGTTACTATTACATTTCCTCTAAATGAGCGTTCAATTGTGGATTGTGCTTTTAATATCTGTCATGGAGGTCAATCATTGAACTGCAACATCTTCAGGTGTCTTCGTTTTGTTTTTGGAGTGTATGAATTAATGAAATACCTATTGGTATTTCTGCCGCTTACTCGTTC
Organism: Cyperus esculentus; assembly: GCA_030179965.1. Taxonomy (NCBI): domain Eukaryota; kingdom Viridiplantae; phylum Streptophyta; class Magnoliopsida; order Poales; family Cyperaceae; genus Cyperus; species Cyperus esculentus. Next base: position 2,281,024 of record JASGLE010000019.1, on the reverse strand, counting down.
CAATTACTTTTGCCTCCGAGTCTAAACTTGCACGGTATTGGATTAGGTACCCCCGCACAAGGTTGCTTGCATGCGTGTGCTTGATTTCAGTTGAGCGGGCATATCCTGTTTACTTCCAGGAGATACATGTTAAAAATAAGCTGTTTCCTATCCTTTTGGATCTCATTGAAGAAGTTGGTCGTGTTGGAGATGAGGCCCCATTTGTGTTGAAAGGTTTAATTGAGGAGAATGAAGAGCTACATAGACTAGCATTATCGGTAAATGCTGCAGAGAGGCTTTGTGGGTATCTTTGCAAGGGTAAAATGGTTTTGGAAGCAAGACGACTGGAAGGGATATTGCTTGTGTTGGGTGAACTCAGTTCGAAGTTGGAACAGTCTAGAGCTAAGCTTCTTGAACTGCAGGTTTGTTCTCTTGCACTCTTCTTTCTCTAAAAACAGATAGTATACTCTAAATTTCCATATTTTTTGGATTGTATAATATGATTTTTAAAAGTGCATATAAAGAGGTGCATACGACACTTGCCAAAAGTCTAGCAGGTACAATATAGTGATATACCGTCTGCCTTACCAGTGACAGACAAAAATTTCTCACAAGAATATAATTGTGATGTAATTTGATTCTTAAGTAATAAATTTGGTTATCGCAAAAAACATTTTTTCTTTTTTTTCTCGATAGGAATACTGTTTCATTTTTTTTTTCATTTAATCAGTGCACTTTTGGATTTAGGTTCCAACCTTGGTAATTGATCTACTTAAACATGACGTTGCTGAAGTTCGTGCTGCTGCTTGCTGTGTTATCAAGAACATTTCGCGGTCACTTAAGGTTATTTTCTGTGGTTATCTTCCCTCAAATAAACCCTCTTTTTCTTATGTCACTTGTTTTGAGAGGATTTTCCTTTTAGAATCTCTGTGCAGGACGCTTTGGCACAGAATCAATCATAATGCCTCTGGTGCAGCTTTTGCATGACTCGTCAACCTCTATACAGGTAAGCACAAGATGTAACTCTCTCGCTCTCAAAAATGCCCTCCTGTTTTGAAGAGACATGTTCCAAAAGTACCAACTCAGAACTGGTACCTATGTGAAATTTCCGTTGTTTATATGAACATTGCAAATTGTTTTGAAGAGACATGGTTCCAAAAGATGCTTAGGCTATTAAATTTTTACTGTACTGTTATTTAATTTGCAGTAAATGTGTAAATTGCAGGCCGCTGCACTTGATTCTATTTGTAATGTGGCTGTCAATCTGACAACCAGAAAGTCAGTGCTCTTACAATGCGGGGGTGTCTCTATACTATCTCAACTTGCTAGGTCAATGCATTTAATTGTGCGTTTGAAGTCAGCAAGGGCTTTGCGGAATCTCATGTTTTTGCTGGACAGAAAGGACAAGGACTTCATTTTTACTGAGCTGACTGCTGATACGTTGGCTTGCCTGATTTCTGGTAATCTTCTCTCTACAATTCATTTAGGATCCTGGCACCAGCTCACAGGTTGATGCTGATACCAGACTTGCGAACATCGTGTAACTATTAAAGGCAAAAAATTAATGTAATACTGAAGGACTGGTACATGGTTTATTGTAACACTGACCATGCCCAGCCCTATACCAATGATATAGTGTTCCAGAGTTGGTCATCAAAAATAGCTGGCATTGTGCCATGCACATATTCTTCTTAATACATATGAGCTTCTTTTTGTCTATTGTTTGCTGAATTGATATAAGTTTGTTTAAGTCGCTCATTTAAGTGTTAAGCCCATATTTTCTGCCCGAAGGTGAAATGTCAATTGAAAACTCAGAACTGAACTATAGTATAACTGGCATGAAAGGAAATAATATTAATATGGTTGTTGAAATGACTTCTATTTTACTAAAATCGGAAGTTACACATTGCAGATCCTGATCCTCTTGTTCAAGAGCAAGCGTTAGCATTGGCCGGCAACTTTGTTGATGGATCTGGTGACTGTACTAAATATATCTTTTCAGAGGATATTTCAATATTAAATGCTGTTTCCAGACAGTTAAAGAGTGCAAACTCACCTGGCATGTGTATTCAGGTCGGTATTAACTCTTGAGCAATAATTGGTATAATATTGTAAGTTGTTTTCAGAGTAAATCTCAATTGCATTTGGTGCTGGTAAATGTGACTAAACTCGCTGATATGAAATTGTGCTTTTTGTGAGATCAAGTTCTTTTTTTTTCCATTTATCTTCTGTCTTTCTCTTTTAGAAGTTGAACTGATTGGTTCCAATTAATTCTCATGCTGTCTAATTGACTTTTTGGTCCAAGAAGCTGTGCTGCTAACTTCTCTGCGGAATTGACTTTTGATTAAAAGGAAAATGTACATCACAAGTATAAAATGTTTAGATCTTGAAGGAAACAAAAAAAGACATGAGTTGTGATTTTGATACCCTAGAAAATCATACAACAATTATCAATCAAGAAATTAAATCATTAAAATTAATACAACTATGATATGATGTTAATCTAAGAATTGTTTTCCTTTTTTAGGCGATGTTCTTTCTTGCCAACGTAGCAGCGGAAAATGAGGCACTCAAAGATGCAGTGATGGATTGCATACTCCCAGCTTCATTAGACCTGGGCATTTCGACTCCTAATTCCTTGGTAGTTAAATTCTTACAAAGCAAGGAGAGGCTGTTGCGACTTTCAACCCTGTGGTGTTTGGTGAACCTAGTCTATCCAAACCACAAAAATTCTGTTAGAGTTTCTGCTCTCCACGGTGCTGGGATAATATCTCAGTTGAAAACTATGGTCAATGACCCCTGTTTGGATTGCAAGGTAGATCCTTTCTTCTTGGATAAAATTTACCGAAAGACTTTCGGAAAAACCCTTCATATACTATCCATGCTAAAAGAGCCTTACAGAAACATATGAACAAATTTGAGCAGACTAATATTGGATATGAAACGCTTTGTTGCTACAGCCGGTGCAACTTTGAGTTTATAAGACATCATATGGTACAAATTTCAAGCCTGTACTGTGTTGGTTCCAACTAATTATATGTAATCATTGCCAGTATTAAGCATTTAGTTAGCACCTAAATAATTTAGAGATGTTAGCTTAAAAGAAAGGTAATAAAAGGGCACATAGAATATAGAAAGTTATGCCTGTGCATACCTTATTTTTGCCTTTAGAGATGCAACAACAGATTTTGATTACACTAATTTTATGTTCTTTTCTCAGCTTCGCGTAAGGACTGTGCTTGAGCATTGCCTCGAAAGTAGAAGTGACTAGCATTGCCATTTTTTCTGGGACATCCCTCTTGTTTAATTAATGGCTTTGAATTGCGACTGCACCATAATATAATCACCTCCCAACAACCCTGAAATGGCAAACATAATTACCGTGGACTGAAACCATTTCAAATTTTGCGATGATTTGGGAGCGAAGCATGTATGAAATCAAGCCATCTCTAGGAGTCTGCTCTAGCCTTCTGGTTCTTTGTACATTATTATCCCTTGCAGAGTGTATGATGATTTATTTATCATATTGCTTTGGCCTGAGTTGTGTAATTCTTATTTATGTTTGTATACTGCTGTTAATAGTTGTCGCGTGGAGTAGATTATTTATTTTTATTTTTATTTTGAAAAATGGACAGCGGCTGTCAGGGGGGTGAAGTAGATTTTATTTTTGAAGTGATCTTACTACGAGTAAAGAGAGACGTAATTATGAAGGAGAAGTAAAAGAAGGATAAGAAATGATTCCAGAGAAATGGAAGAGAATGTGTTATGTTATGTTACAGTCGTGTACCTATTGTATATCGAGTTAAGACTATTATACTAACGTTAGCATTTCGTACCGAAATGTCTCAAAATTTATGTTATCGTGTCCGAAATCATGGTTTATGGTGCTCAATAAATTATTTATATGAAAATATTAAAGAATACAAAAATTGTTTATTTCTAGAGTTTGTAAGTATTTATTTTGGATTTTTAAGAAAGAGCTCATAAATATTAATAAAATTTGATGTTTGACATGCTATTTTCAAAAATACAAAACAAATACTTAGAAAACTCTAAAAATTAAAAAATTTTGTATTCTCCAATATTTTTATATAAAGAATTTATTGAGCACCATAAATCGTAATTTTAGACACGATAACATTAATTTTGAGGCGTTAACATTTCGGTCCGAAATGCTAACGTTAGTATAATAGTCTAACTCTTGTATATCTTTATCTTATCTCATGTAACAATAAATGGTTGGACATCTTAGCAGAGAACAATAATGGACTTTAGGTTTTTATCTGTGGAATAATTTTTCTTCTATGGATGCTATTTGGGCCAAATAGTAATCACTGATCAATTAAATCTGCAAACTGGTTTGAGCCCATTAGTGGACCAAATATAGATCTCTTGCCGATTTTTTTAATATTAATTAAAATAAAAATCATAATTAAATAAATAGGTTCCTGGGAAATGGATTTCTGGAAATAGATCGGACGGTGTACCAAAAACCGTCCCAGAAGAGTGGGACCCACCAAAATCATGGGTTCAAAAAAAAAAATCTCTGAGGGTGGGACGGCGCTGTTAATGCCGACTCAGAGGAGTGGATCGGTCTTCACTTCACCGTACCAGCAAAATGCTGGTACGACGTTCATAACGCCGGCGCGGCCTCAGAGAAGTGAAGTGAATGGGTCACATTGATGGTTCTGGCACTCGGCTACTAAATGAAGTATAACCAAGTTAGCAAAGCAGTTAGGTGGGGTGGGGGTGGGTCGAGTACTATACCATCCTGTGGGGCTGTTGCAACAGTGGGATCTCATCTCACATCCCTTCCCTTCTGTTGAAACGAAAAGGCACCAATTGAATGAATGAGTAGTACCTATTCCATTCAACGAATGAAACCAATGAATGAATGAATGTGGGAAGTAGTTTGACCCATTTGGGCCGGCGTTATGAACGCCGTACCAGCATTTTGCTGGTACGGTGAAGTGAAGACCGACCCACTCCTCTGGGTCGGCATTAACAGCGCCGTCCCACCCTCAGAGATTTTTTTTTTTAAACCCGTAATTTTGGTGGGCCCCACTCTTCTGGGACGGTTTTTGGTACACCGTCCGACCTATTTCCAGAAATCCATTTCCCCGAAACTTATTTATTTAATTATGATTTTTATTCTAATTAATATTAAAAAATCGGGATCTCTTGCTGCCACAGAATTGAAATGCAACAACAATATTTTACTGAAAAATGTTATAGAATTATCAAAAGTGATACCAAAATTGATATGACTATATTAGTATTCAAATCAAACAAGTATGTATTCAAATTATTAGTTTCACTGTGTAACTTACTTTGTATTTACTGAGATATATTATAAAAATAACTTGAATATTTTAATAAGTGAACTTGAATATCGATACATTTAACATGATTACCACCACAGTTAGTATCAATTTTGATATAACTTTTGGTATTCATATATCAGTTCCCTATCTTATCTGTTTAGGATTAATCTCACTAGTGCAATATAAATGAAACAAAGGAAAGTCCTGAAATCATGCAAAACGAGGTCCTGTAACTGTAAGTGTACTGTTCTTCATAAGTGACACTTCTGAACACTAAAACAAACGATTTACATAATTACATTGCATCTTTGATTTTCTAATTATAAACAGTTACAGTTGATAACAAAAAAAATCAGTCACACCGAAACTGAAAATAGATAAAATTAATTCAAAATTCAAATACAAAAAAATGCTGAAACTAACTCAAATGCATACTTGACATAAATAAAATTAGAACTGCAGCTCTGCTACACCTAAATATCCTTTCAAAAAAATGGCCTTAAATTCAAAACTAAGAATTCTAATTCTAATTAAATAAATGGCCGGCACGCGTCGACGCTTAGATTGACGGCAGCAGCGAGCGCAAGGAACGACGCGGCATCCTCGACGCAGCTGATGTGTTTCACAGAGACCTCGACAGTAGGCTGCGCACGGTTTCCTTCCCCGGTTACAACAGTCGAGAACACGAACCCGGCTTTTTTATTTGCCTTGTAATCTATTGAGAGTGTACCACCTTGGCTTGGATTCACCGACCATTCCATTGGCCGGTCGTCCGGTTCCTCCCTTTCGAACCTGATGTGGATGCACGGGTCCGGCGCCGCATGCCAAGCCGCCAACCGTCCCCACGCGACCCAATCCTCGTCCACAAGTTGCTCTATCAGCCATGCCTGCGGCTGCATATCCGGGACATAAGGTACCACCATTGAGGCAATTGCTACCGGTGATCCTGTCGTGTCGCATATCATGACCGACCATCCACTCCTTAGTTCCACCTTTTTGTCGGCTGAACAGATTTGTTGCCGCAGCCAACCGTTTATGCCTTTGGTTGGCTTGTCGTGCTGCGCTGGATTCAGTGCTAGTCCGGGACCCCATGTGAATGTACTGGTAAAAACCGGTTGCATAGTCGAGTCGTGCGTGTAAAGTATTTTGACATCTCCCTTGGGGCTTCCGGTGAACTTAAAGGAGAGGCGTCGGTCGGGCTCTGTCCTAACCGACACGTGCAGCTGCGGGGAAGACACTCCGAGCCTGTTCTCTTTCTTGGCTTTCTTGTCAAGGTCCAACCATCCACAGTGGAGCCAGGTATCTCGATCGTGTCGCACCAGGCAGAAGTCAATCGGCAATGTCACCGTGCCCAACAACCGGTCGGCGCCAAACCTGCAATTGGGCCCGGCAGTAGACCGGGCATAAAGCTCGAAGGTCATACACACCGGCTTCTTGGATTTCGTGAGACGGGTCATCTCGTCATCCGATAAATCAATGATGGCAGCCGGTTTGCTGAGCAACGAGGCCGGTTCTTGGCTGTTGGAGACGAAACACGGGATGTCGAACACCTTGCAAGAGTGCCTCTTGAAGAAGATCTTGCAAACCACAGATTGGTAGCCTGTGCCTGTGGATGCCTTGACAGGCAACCTTACGACCAGGTTGCCGATCACCAGTCGAAAAAAGCTGCAGCTGAAGAAGTTGCATTGATCCATGATTGATTAGGCAAAGGGAAGAGAGAAAGAACTCAGAAAAACTATGAATGAAATGTTTAAGTTTAGGAAGGCAGAATGTTGCAGAGAATTAGCAACAAGAAGAAGAAGAAATTTTGTGGGCAGCCTTGATTTTCTTTATATAGTTGATTGGTATGCTCAAGATTAGATCTTGAAAGATTTGTTAAGATAGACTAAGTTTTGATCTTTTGTGTGTGGATTGTTACAATAAAGATAAAATTGTACACATGATTTGTAATGTAATTCTAATTTAAAATTAACAGTATTTTTAATTTTGAAATTTCACTTAATTAGGCATGAGCAGTACACTTATACACGTGTCTTTAAAAAATAATGAAAAGTCTATCAAATTTGATAACTGTTCATGATATTTTTTTCAAATATTACTTGTATAATTGTATTACATAAGATGCAAAATTCAAAATTATGGCCAAAATTATCTCTGATCATCTTCCTCTTGAGAAATGACAACTCATGTCAACTTCTGATAGCAAGAACAAATGAACAATCATGGTCAGTTACAAATGTAACCGTGACATCAGAATTAACTCAGTACAACAAGGGCATAAAATTTCTTACTTAAACCAAATATAATTCCAACAATCAAAGAGAGATCACAAAATCAAAGTGGTTTTGTATGATCATATCTGATGCTTTTTCATGTTAACTTTTTAGTATCCGTTCAACTCTGAACCACGTCAACAATCTTCTCTTATTTATAGGATTACCCTTTTTAATTTGGGTTTCACTGAAATGCTTAATTGAAAAATACAAAGTCCTTTAAGAACTAACATTTGATCTAGTGGCTAAGGGCAATACTCTTCGTGTGAGAGGTAGCGGGTTAGAAACTCAGATGGAAGGTCTTTTATAGACATTTAAATTTGAGTGGCTTAACCCTCATCTTTATTAAAAAAATAAAAAAATACAAATACAAGGTCCACGTGCCGAGGGCGTGCTGCCTAGGCATGAAAAACAATTAAGCAACTGAACAACTTATTAGTTAAGTTTATGATTGTGTATTTGTGCATTGATAGTGAATGATTGAGGTACAAAATTTTTGCACACTGAAATTTGCCGTATTTATGGATGCTTATCTTTTTTTTTTTTTTTTGAAAAAAAAAAAGTTTAAGAATTGTATGAGTCATCTTCTAACTTCTCATGCTCACTGACTGGTGGTAGTAATAATCTTGACCACACAACTACTGTTTACTTCATATATTTTCGAAGCTATTAAATTGGATACGCAGATACCAGAAAATATTAAAATCGATATACTTATGTCAATATTAGTGTTGAAATCAAATCGTGCTCAATAAATTCTTTATATGAAAATATTGAGAAATACAAAAATTTTCCATTTTTAAAGTTTTCTAAGTATTTATTTTGCATTTTTGAAAATAACATGTACAAACATCAATATTTTATTAATATTTATGAGTTATTTTCTAAAATTCAAAACAAATACTTAGAAAACTTTAAAAATGAAAATTTTTTGTATTCCCCAATATTTTCATATAAAGAATTTATTGAGCACCATAAATCGTAATTTCGGACACGACAACAATAATTTTGAGGCGTTAGCATTTCAGTCCGAAATGCTAACGTTAGTATAATAGTCAAACTCTTAGTATCACATGAGTTAGTAATTATACAGGGTGGAGATCAATCACAGCTATGTATTTTATTTATAAACAACTATTTATTCTAATAATCAATCTCAAATAAATTCATAAAAAATCTCAAAAGTAATTTTATTTATAAACAACTATTTATTCCAACAACCAATTTCAAAAATGCTAAATTATTTTACAACAAATATGTTTATACAATTTATTTCGTTTAAAGTTCTAGCGAGTGTGATTCTATATTCAATAGTTAATACTTAAATTTTCAAGTTGTTTGACTCATGACAATTGACCATAGACTGGTGGTAAGGTAAGCATCTCGTTCACCGCTAATTAATGCTTACTTGAAATATTTTTAAAGCGATACATATAGAACAACAAAATACTTATCCAAAGATATCGAAGAAGTCTCTCTGCCACTCCGGTGAAGTCTCGTTGTAAAAGTATATTTTAAGTGGTAAATATAGTTATGATTGGGTTACCGCATCAAATTCTATATATGGAGCCGCATCCTGTATATGTGATATGTAATGCTTTTCTGCATGCATATTCAAATACGCATTTTACAATATTGTATTTGTTAAAGACTTTTCATCATGTGGTTGTCGTTGTAGCCCTTTTGCCGCATCTTTTAATTGCAATATTCTATCTCGATATCAGGATTTTTCTTTATAAATTTTGTTCTTCCAAAATATACATTTGTTCCTTGATAAGTATGTCCTCCAAATTGAAGTTTATATTATCCTTGTTCCTGGATAACAAGAAGAAAGCTTTAAGAAACAGAAAGTAAAATTAGCGATCTTATCCTTGTTCCTGGACAACAAGAAGAAAGCTTTAAGAAACAAAAAATAAAATTAGCGATCTTATCCTTGTTCCTGGACAACAAGAATTAGCGATCACGATGTATTCGCATATTAGTAATTCATGGTGAACTAATCCTTGATATGCTTGATCATTTTTTGTAAACTTATAATTTTTAAGTTGGGCAATCCTTCCATGTCAAGGTGTTGACAGCTGAGCTTAAGAGATATTCCACCCAATTTGAGTTATTTTGCTGCCTCCTCAATAGGGCATGTGAAAGTATTGATAAAACTTTTATGAAACAACATTATTCTTCCATTTTTTTTTTTTTACAATTTTTAAATTCTTTTGATCATTAACATGTCACCGTTCCTAATATCGTCATCCATATCTTGCAAGTTATGTTTTTGAAAAATGTTCGTTATAATTATTGTTATTAGTATTGCAGTCATGATTAAAAATAATAAAAAAACAAAATTTTCCTAAATAATAACGATATTGCATTTATGAATTTATTGATTGATATAACAACCATAACAGTCTGTGATGACAAGAATTCATGCATTCGAGATCCCATGTGATGAATATAAGATAATTGTAGAATTCCAACAATGTTCATACAACATTTGATATCTTGATGGATCAGAATTTGAGGGTTTGTTGTTTCTCGACAGCTTTGTATTTAAATAAGTTGATTGGGGTACAATTGTACTCTTTTTTTTTTGTACATTTGTACTCGAAATCGAAAAAGTTCGAATGAGTGCAGCTTTCAAATTACAAATGGTGTATACTACTCAACTCTAACAAGGAATATTTAGCTTGACCGGAGACAACATACTATTTTTTTCATCACATGACTTTTATACCCGGTTTTATTATTATTTTTTACTTTAGAGTAAATTATGCGGATAGACCCTAAAGTATCATCATTTTACCAAATTGGTCTTTAAAGTTTAAAAGTTACCAATTTGGTTCTTAAAGTACCAATTTGGTCTCTAAAGTTTGATATGTACCATTTTGGTCCTTTAACATATCATTTTGGTTCTTAAAACATTTTATTCATACCAAATTGGTTCTATCATTATCCATTAATGCTAAAATTTACTTAATAAGTATTTGATAGCATGAACGAAATTATTTATTTGTATATTAGTTATTTTTTTCAATAATATATTATAGTTATTTGTAATGCTAAAAGTTAATTTAAGATACCTAAAAATAATAATTTTGAATGAAATACTTATTTTTGGGAACAATTTGATAAATTTTTAAAACTCTAGGGACCAAAACGATATCTTAGTGAAACTTTAAAGACCAAAATGGTATATCCCAAACTTTAGGGACATAATTGGTAACTAATCAATACTTTAAAGACTAAATTTGTACTTTTGAAATTTTAATGAATAATTTGGTAAAAGAGTAATATTTTAGGGGACCCTTGGTATAATTTACTCTTTACTTTAAATTGACATTGACAGTATTCATATTAACTTATTTAGTATTCAACTTATATTATACATATTATCTATATAGTCGGTAGCAATTTTGAATAAGTAACATATTATCTATATAATCAACTATATAAAATAAGTAACATATTTTATTCAAACTACTAATTTGAATAGTTTCTCAATTAATATGAATACTGATCTAGTTGGAGATTTATATATTTGCTACCATTGGAAATGAGAAAAATGTCATTCCAAACTAATGTAATTCATAAATATGTCACTTTTTGTGTATAGATATGAATTTTTCTTATCAAAACACAACAAAGTTTTTTATTGACCGAAATACCCATCTCAAAAATGACCCGACCCAAAAAACCTGTTCGACCCAAACCCGATCCGCGTTTCAGGAAAAGTCAAACTGACCCGAACCCGACCGACCCGAACAACTCGAAACCCGAGATGACCCGGGAATAGATTTGGCAAAATCTGACCATACCCGAAAAACTCGGGTCGGGTCAGGTCGGGCGGGTTCGAGTATCAACTTTGGTATATGGAATTATGGATACCATGTGATATTTTCCTACGGTAAGGTAAGGCAACATTATCTTGTTGACCGTCCAATCTATAATTGGGCTAATTTTAAGGATTTTACTGTGGATGAACAGCTTATCACCACAGTAAAATCCTCATTGTCTATTCAACGGTCGGATCTTTGTCCACATTTCAAAACTGAAAAAAATATAACACGGGATGAAAAGAAAAGAAAGAAAACGTGTTGGCGCGGAAATTGACGCAAGAAAATATAATACTAGACGATGCTCGCGCTCCGCAGCGAATCAGTTGGAAATTATATGAATATGAATGAATATAACATTAATAAAGATACAAAATATAGAAAAGGAGATATATCTTGCATGTGCTTCGATGTATAGAAAGTTAGAAACGTACGAGCATAAGAACTCTAGTTAATGATCAATTGATATATCTTCAAAGCAATTACTTAGCAGTACCACAGTAACGTAGTTATCCGAATATCCCCATGTATATAATATACATCAAATAAATAAACAAATCAGACTCGTGTTGTCGTGTAGTCGTGGGGTACTTAAGCCTAGAAATAAAAAATAGAAATACTTTATACACGCAAGTCTATCTATCTCTGACTCAGATTCTCCTCTTCAGCTTTTCCGCTCTTCCGATCTTCTCCCCAATTAAAAAAGAAACCTCAGGTAGAAATTGATGTGGGGGAGGTACTACTGGGCCGACGATGGCGGGGACGGAGGCGGCGTCGGGATCGTAGTCCTGTTCGCGTGGCTGTCGAGCAAGGAGAGGCACGTGAGGCCGTACCTCCACCTCTTCTCCTCCTCCCTCCGGTGGCGCTCCTTCGTGTGCCACTCCGAGTTCGCCACTCTGTAATCAATCTTCCCCTCTCTCTCGGTTCTTTTACTCACTGTTTGTATCAAAACTCGAAAGCATCGGATGGAAATTTATTAATTTATGCTGTAATTGTCTTTCGTTACCAGGTTCTTCCCTGAGAAAGCCGCGGCACTGGCAGATTCTGTTATCAAAGAACTTGTTAAGGTTAATTTCAATAGAAGCTGCTGCTAATAGTCTGATGTAAACTGAAACTACTGAAATTACAGTTTTATTGTTCAATGGTGATGTGAATGTTTGGAAAATTGTGTGCCAGGAATTGAAAAAGAGGCCGGTGCCTGTTGTGTTTGCTTCCTTCTCCGGGGGCCCCAAGGGCTGCACCTATAAGGTTCTCCAGGTTCGTTCTCTACCGTTGTTGCCATGCATCATTTGCTAACTTATTATCCAACTAATAAAAATTGTTACCATTCTTTAATTAATAAGAGGTAATTTTCGTTCTTACTGTTTTCGCTTGCAGTTGATCAATGGGAGATGCAAAGGGCAGCTTACTCAGGTACGACTCACACCCCTAATTAATGTACCATAGTTTTGTGAAAACAAGCCCCAAGTTACTTGAATGAATAATGCAGAAACCAACGGATTACAGTCTTCAAATTCAGTTATATCTGAGTCCGGTCCAGGATTATAGTTTGCTATAATTGTTTGGTCGGAGGAGGAATCTAGGCTTAATTTGAGGTTTTAGTAAGTCAATTAAACACGAGAAGGCTTAAAGCTGGACTGACTGAAGACCTGCCTTTGTGTGTTCCTATTGAGTATCCTTTCCCCCATTTGTTGAATTTTAATATGTATAAGATGCATAGTGAAATTTGGGCTAGTCCAGTACTCCAGTAATGAATACTGGTAAAGAACTGATTAGTTAACTGTAAAATTACTACTTGTAGGATGAGTACCAGCTTGTAAGAGACTGTCTGTGTGGCTTGATATTTGACTCATCTCCTATTGATTTCAAGAGCGATATTGGTACCAAGTTTATTCTTCATCCAACTGTTTTGAACATTTCAAGACCTCCTAGGGTTCTGTCTTGGATGGCAAGGGCCGTTGCCTCTGGGCTTGATGCTCTATTCATAAAAAATTTTGAGGAACAGCGTGCTGATTTTTGGCAAACACTCTATGCTTCAGCTGTAAGATCTGAAGTTTTTTTATGCCATATTCGAAATGTGCTGGGCAGTGCTTAAACTGTTTGTTAGGTTCCCTGTGGATAAATGAAAGCCAGGAAATGTAGTCTCCCCTCATTGAGTTAAAAATCCAGAATGGCGAATTGTTCCATTTTCATTATTGGGCATGTATTTGTATTGATGAGTGGGATAATGATATTAACAATCATGTCAACTTACATCTAATCAAAGAAAAAGTAGTCCACTTCAGCATACACATCATCAGTAAATTAGGTTGGTGACAGCATGATGGCATAGATGTCCTTTTGTGGTGTTTTTTCTACTAATTCCGAAAAAAAAGAAATGACACATTTCAGTATTGTTAAGAATCTTGAAGTTTTTGCAGATGCTAAAGTATGAACCAATATGAGAAGTGCAACAGTTAAAACATTATAGTGGCCCTTCCATTATCGTAGATTACAACTCAAATGTGTTTGAATAAATGAAACCAAATGATGTTACGAGTACAGGAGCTGTAAATGTTTATATTCCAATTTAAACTATGTAAACATGTGCAGAATGTTGGTCCCATTCTCATACTTTGTTCTGAGGATGATGACCTTGCACCATTCTCGGTAATTTCTGATTTTGCTAAACATTTGGAAGAACAAGGTGCTGATGTCAGGCTCACCTGTTGGAAAAGCTCTCCTCATGTCTGTATGTCTTTACTCCTAATAATTTATTTTTATTGATAGTACATTACTACATTTAGCTGATTCCTGATCAAGGGATGTATCCAAAGATCAATATACGGGTCTAGTCCAGTACTGGCCTGTAGAAACCAAGGGTGAGTGGTGTCATTCTATGTCAGTACAGTCAGGATTCAGGAGCCTAAAGAGAGCATGAACAGTTCACTATTTTAATTGTGATACTTTATTACAGCCTCAATATTAGTATTAATTCTTAGATCCACCTCCGATAACGAAATTATTCTGCACAATCCCTTTTCCATTTCTTGTACTGCAATTGCTAGGAAATTGGCAGAAAGGTAAGTAACATGAGAACCTTTGTCTCTATTGATCTTATTCCCATCCCAAATTGACATGCAGGTCATTATAAGTACTACCCGGATGAATATAGATCTTGCGTCACTGATTTACTGCAAAAGGCTGCAGCTCTCTATTCTAGCAGGAGAGATTTAAACAGCCAATCAACGGACCCGGTTGAATCAAGCAATAGCGCGCCCAGCTCCACTCTCAACCTTAACAGGACAGCATCAACATGGAACGGGTGGATAAAAGGAGCACCTATCAATCCAACCAATCAGTATTTCTTACCAAGTTCGATGGAATATGAAGAAAATCAAGAAGATGCAAAACCTGACTTGTTACATACTCAGAGCACGCCGAATTTCAAATTGAGTGGGGTTTTGTGTCAGGCCCTTTTTAATGTTTGTGACCCACAAGATATAGAAGGGTGGGATCTTAACCTGGATTTTCCGATAAACGGGAGGAACAGTAGCGGGTTAAAAAATTTGAATTCCAGAAATCCCAATTTTAATCTGATGAAATGCATTAGGAGGTCCAGATTGTAGGTGTGATGGATAGAATAAGATAAGGGCAAATTCTTGGCTGAAATAAGACAGAATGGTCATGGCTGAGAGTTTGGGTTATTTAGGTGATCATGATCACAAATGTACATTAAATTGATTATTAAGTACATAATTATTTGCGCCCAGAATTATTGTAAATAAAATTTTGAATAATAAGATGTTTAAGAAATATTTCTTTATTCTATTTATCATAAGTACAACTTTTGTGGTATATTAGTAAAGTTTTTTGTATTATATTTTGGTGATTTTTTACATTAAAAAACATTTTTTTTTCAAAGTAATTTATATGGATATATTTGCATTGGTATGGCCTACATGTGCTTATCCATAAGCGTACGGATCTTAAGAAGACTTGAACTAGTATTATGAAAAAGAAAATAAGAAAGCATAGGATAAGAAAGCACGAATAATAATAATATTCAGTAAACATCATCCACATTTACTATTATTTATATTTGTACAGAAAGTCAAACATACTTAAATTTGTGGGAAAACTATTTAATCTTAAGATCATTCTTTTTCTAATGTCTCGACGTATTCAAAGAAAAAGTCTCGTGGAGAATGGACCCGGTATGGATAAGAACCATTGATGATCAAATGGTGTGTCATTTTTTTTTATCTTCTTTTTTTGTGAAAAGAATATTGTATATTTGCATTGATATAGTTTTATTGGAAAATATTTTTTTGCGTGTGATGAAATTCAATATATCCAGAGTTGGAGACAAACACACATGTCTGGTTTAAAAAGAAAAGAAAAGGAATAAACAAAACCGGTATTTAAAGCCCATTTCTAGGTTCACTTCACCCTGACACGCATCCTCTCAAACTTGTACCGATTTGACAACCCAATTATCACATTTCATGTCAATGCACGAAAACTTATTAAACTCAACCACCAGCCAATCAATTTTCAATTCCTTCACGCAGTCGAGCTTGTCATCAGAAATAGACAAAAGTGACAAAAGGGGGAGTGCTATTTTACACGCAGCTTTTGCAATATTGAGAGCAGCTACAAACATTTTACCATGTTTACCTATTTTGCCCCCTCTCTTATTAAACTCTCCATTAATTGCACAATACATTTAATAAAAAACACTCCATTTTACGAGAAAATGCTTCTTAAAGGATTTATGCCTAGGTGCAATGTTTTTTAATCGGCATGCCAAGCAACACCAATCTGGGTTTTTGGAATTTTTTTATGAAACATGAACCAAAATAATACTTCATCCTTGTATATAAATGGTGAAATAATGATGTATTTTTCATAAAATGGATTATAATGAACATGTTTTATACACGGATGATGAGATATGGCTGAATGATTAATTGTTATGCAGGTGATCAATCAAAATTTTGTTGAAGATTTGATGTTGGTATTTAGTAGTCACAAATATTAATTAGCTCCAACAGAAATATTTTACTTACATATTTTGTAATAATTACATATTAAATTTATCTTGGATATACAAATAAAAATTTAAAGTGCCAAATTTAATTACCCTAGCTGAGTCATTATAAAATATATATTTACTTACATAATTTTTTTTTATATTTTCTTATATGTAAGGTTTTTAATGTTTTATAAATTTATATGCCTTTCTTTTCTTTAAAACTATATGCTCATGAACTATTTTTGTTATTGTCAATGAGAATTAATCACTTTGAGGCCAAAAAAAAAAAAAAAAAACTGAGAAATATTTAAATTACGAGTTTTGTAAAAATCATGCCCTCAATGTTTATTAAGATTAGATGATAAATTTTTAAGAAATCATTATAATATTCTTTATTAAAGAAATATAATAATATAATTTCTTTTCTTTGCTTACAACACAACTATAATTATTTTTAATTTAGTAACAATTTGATTTAAAACTCTGTCATACAGTAAAAAGTTAAAAACAAAGAAACATATGATCAAATTGTTCATTTTTAAGTCTATTCAAAAGTTACCAGGTGGGCTCATATCTTAGTATCATTTCGCTTGAAATTTGATTTTTTAGAGTATAATTGCATTCAAATCTACTATAGTCTAGTAAATTATTTTTGTCCGTTTATCATAAAAGTTTCGGATTAAACATGGCATGATGCAGTTAAAAAAAAGAATTGACATATGCATATTTATTATTTTCCTTATATAACGGGTGCACCTCCTTTAATTAATGATAATTATTATTACTTTACTAGAGCTTAATGTGGGAGAGAGTGTGGGAAGGATAAAACTGGCATTTTGACAAAATATTTCTCTCAGCGTTCAAAATAGTGAAAACTGCGTGTAAAATAGCACTCCCAAAAAAAAACAAAGAAAAAACTCACACGCACTTTAAAAGGGAACAAAGGTAGAGACAAAGTGACAAATCAATTCTTAAATACTCAAAAAAAAAAAAAACAAATCAATTCTTACTCAAAAAATATAAAAAATTAAAATATAAAAGCGAACAAAGGAACAGACTCAGCAGAGACTGAGAAAGAGATTTGTAACAACATTTTGTTTGGAATTTCAAAAAAAAAGAAGAAGAAGAAGAAGAAAGAAATATTTTTTTTAGCAGTTTGTTTGGAAGATCCGTTGGAACAAGAACAACAAGTGAATAAAATAAAATATGACATTGCTTTTATGCTCATACCTAAATAATTTTAATGGTTCTAGATGAATCGCATAATGAGTAATATTCATCTATTATCATCATATCAAAAAGTAATAATATTCATCTATTATCATCATATCGAAAAGATAATACCAAATAATATTCATCTGTAATCATCATTGAAAAGAAAATATTTTTTGTGAGAGTAATGGTGTAAAATTTATGCTCCCAATTCAATAAAATAAGGAAAACATATAGAGTCCACCTATAAAGTAAGCTACCCATCCACCCCTCTCACAATCTGACATACCTATGTGTACACATGTGCTTGTCACAGTTGCATAAATGTTTACTGAAAACTGTAATATATCTTTTTATTAGAAAATGATATATGTTGATCGAAAATATATAAATATTTACTAAAAATGATATTTGTTCATAAGTACGGTAAATAAAATAAGAGGAGGGATCCAATAACCATGCGCATTGGTGCCCATGGTAACTATTTTTTTATTTAAGCATAAATTAAAAAATCTAAACCGTTAGATGTATTATATATTATCTCAATAACATACACATAAAAAATAATAAAGTTTTGATAGTCATCAAGAGAAGAGAAAAAATCATAAAACTTGAACCGTTAATTTTTGTTAATACTTGATGGACATGTAAATAAAATCAAAATAATATAATTTTTCGTATACACATAAAAAATGATATATACAACATATTCTATCAATTAATTTTGTTATTTAGTAATTTAAAATGTAGTTATTTAAGATTTAAATTTCAGAAAAAGCATAGCTATTTGATCCTCCTCATAAAATAAATAAGGCCAATAAAGTGTCGCTGCCTACGAGTCTACGACTCACGAAATAACCCACCGACCGGTCTCTGTTGAATTTTATGCTCTGAATTTCTGGTGGGAATATCTCATATTCTCATATATCAGAATATCCCTCGACACCGCGCGCGCCCTCTTTTATTTACTTCTTCCTTTCTAATTCCTCCTCCTCGACTCAGTCGCCCCAGTAAACCCACCCTCGCACGGGAATTCTCAATTCCCCTTTTCTACCCTCTCTTCTGTCCGTATCTAACCGACTGGTTGGTTGATCCATTGGTTGATTGAATCCGGGTTGATTCTGACTCTCCCGATCTTGGTTGAATTGGGGAGAGATTGAGGTTTGGAAGTTTTGTATGATCTCGGTTGGATTTCGGGGGATTTGCGCGGCGAGGAGAGAAGCGGAGCGGAGCATCAATCGGTACTGCTTGATTAAGTTTGTAATTTCATGCTGGTTGAATTAAAATTTGTATGTTTGTAATAGAGTAGTGGGAGTTCATCATGCACTGAGCTTTCAAAGAAGCTCGATTACCTGGAAGATCAATCAGGCGATCGAAATCGAACCTGGTACCGATCTGGGAAGGGGTTGTTCAGTAAACTCATCTGAAAGATCTGAAATTGTGATAATTTTGATGATCTGGTTGGATAAGTTCCTCCAATCTCATGGCGCTGGGGAAGCTGGGGAGCTACATAACTCTGGTGTCGGGTCCCTTCCATCCGTTTGGCGGGGCGATAGACATAGTGGTGGTGCAGCAGCCGGACGGCACGTTCAAGAGCTCCCCGTGGTACGTACGGTTCGGTAAGTTCCAGGGGGTGCTCAAGTCGAGGGAGAAGATTGTGAGTATCTCGGTGAATGGCGAGGAGGCCGGGTTTTGCATGTACTTGGATCACAAAGGAGAGGCTTTCTTTCTTCGTGATGCGGATTTTGATACGGAAGGAGAGGGCAGCGGAGTTGATTTTGCCATATCCCCGGTATCCTCAGGCGATGAAAGAGAGAATAAAGTGGAGAAAAATGAAAAGACCCAATTACATGAGGTTCAAAAGTTGGACATGCAGGGAGATGAAAGCTGCCAAGGAAATGTGGAACGAGATAATGAAATTGCCAAGAAATTGGAAAAGGATGAAAATGGGCAGTTAAACACAGGTCAAATTGTTGGGAAGGATGGTACGGAGGGAAGTGAAGGTACTAAAGTAAGCGATGGGCAAATAGTAAAAAGCACAGGTTCAAGACGAGCATCATTTCTTCAGCTTATGTTTGGTAGGAAATCGAGTAAAGCAGCTGGTGTGGAGAGAATTAATTCATTGGAGAGGGCCGAAATAGCTGCTGACTTAATGGAGATGAAATGGTCAACTAATTTATCAGTGCGTGATCGAACGAGACTTGAGTCAAATTCTGAAATTTTGAAGGCCCAACATGAAAATTCTGTCACTTGTGAGTCTGTCAGTATAACTGTGTCGGCGGAGGAGGTAAAAGTGCAGGCAAGCAATGCTGGTGGAGGGAGTCTTGATTTGCAGGACAGTCCACTTGCTGAAGGGGAGGAGATAAGTGTTCCAGCGGTTGAAATGGATTCTGGCAATGTCGGAAGTCAGGAAGAAACTTTTGTCCAAACTGATGAAACAGTACAGTTGAGCGAAGCTGGTAGAAAGGGTCCTGATCTGCAAGACAGTATGCTTGCTGAAGAGCAGGAGATTGGTGTCTCAGTGGTTGAATCAGATTCTGGCAATGTCAGGAATCAAGAAGAATCTCTGGTGAAGGGCGACGAAACGCTGGACATAAGAATGGTTGAAGAGGGGATAAAAGTTCAACCAGCGCCAGCTGGTAGTGCACATCTTGATTGGCATGAAAGTGAGAAGGTGAGTTTTACAGTGGCTGAATTAGATTCTAGCAATTTTGAAGGTCAAGATGAAATTTTGGCCAAAAAATGTGAATCTGCAGATCTAAGTTTGGTGGAGGAGGTGGTACAAATACAGTTGACTGACCCTTGTAGTGCAGATCTTGATTTGCATCAAAGTGCGATTGCTGAAAAAGAGGAAACAAATTTGGATGTGGTCGAATCAGATTCTTGCACCTTGGGGTTCCAGAACGAAAATTTGGTTGAAACTACTGAGTCAGTAAATGCAAGGGCAACCGATCAGGGGGTAGAAGTGCCATCAAGTGAGTTTGGTAATGCGGGTCCTTATTTCCATGATAGTATAGATACAGTATGTGATGGAACTGATGCAGTTTCTGTTGATGCTCCTTCGTTGAGTGATGTGACTATGCATGAGTTGTACGTAAGGGAAGTTAATGCAGATACAAGTAGTTTTAGTGGCGAAGATCAAAATTTTAGTGGAACTTCATTGAAAGAGGTAGTCAATGATGTTCCCCAGTGTTTCATAGTAGAGGAGGAGATTTCAGGGGTAAATAATGCTGAAGGAAATGTACATGTATTTTCTGATTGTATAGACGCTATATCAGTTAACATAGAAAAAGAGAAAAAAGAGGATGCTGTAGAAAATGGTGCTAGAGAGATTAATCAGGTAGTGGCTGTTGATTTGTTGGAATCATATAAACACGAACACTGCAATAGCCCTGGGAGGAAACATGTCTCGCAAGGCAGTGTATCAGAGGCAAATTCAAGATTCGTAACCGTAAATTCTTATTATACCGGTACACTTGAATCCTGTTCATCTACAATTTCTGTAGGTACTTCAAGAGAGGATCCTCTTAATAAGGTACTGGAGGGCTCTAGCGGAGACGTCTTACCAGAGAAAATGGATTCGGTTTTGTATGAACGGCAACAAAATGAAAATATTCAAGTTCAAGAGATGGAAGTGACAGATTGTCCTGACAAATCTTCCAGTTTTGAGCTTTCTTCTCACAATGCAGTCTTTGATAAATGCGGTGACAACATATATCAATGCTTACTAAGTGAAGGTAGTAGTGAACCTAAAAAAAATGTTTCTCTTTTAACAAATGAACTGGAGTCAACAAACCTCCTGTCACCACCGAATTTGGATGGGCTAAAGGATGAGAAATCCATCTATGGGTTTTCAGTTCCTGAGAACAAAGAGGAACTGCAGTTTGATTTCAGTGATGAAGAGAGAGAAGCCGACTATAAAAGCAAAATTGAAATTACAAATATGGCTTCTGTATCAACAAATGAGAATGAGACACTAGAGAATGATATAGAAAATACTGATGCTTCAAATTCTGAAAGCTGCTCTGAAAGTAACCCGATATCTATACCTGGTGCCAGCAACAATAGAAGTGGGAGCATGGCTAGGTCTTTACCCAATATTCAGTTTGATAAGATTGAACAAACTGAGAGGTTGAGCTGCTCACTAGTGATGCATGCGGTTCAGAAAGAAAAGGATTCTCTTTCTATACCTAAGGAGGATAGTCAGAGCAGTTCAAGTCCCAATCAGATCAAGACTGAGACAGGAGCAGTTCGTCATGGAACACTTGATGTGCCTGATGATAAATCTTCTGCAGTTAATCCTTTCATTGGTGAGTTTTATTTCTCTTACCAAAAATATGATGTATTTGAGGTTGTCTTCCTCTAATGAAATTTAATTATTGTAATGCTGGTGTTATTGTTCTTATCTGTTTATCATTATGGGATTTTTTCCCGTAAAGTTATTTGTTTTTCATTAATTTGGTTTCTATGCAGAGCTTTCCCTTTGCAAGCACATGCTATCTGAAGGAATGGGCGAAGGGGCAGCCCGCCAAGCCTTTGACTCGCAAAAATTAACAATGGAGAAGTTCCGTGAACTTGGTCCTCCAAACCTTATAAAGAATGATAAGTTAGTTGTCAGAATTGGGGGACATTACTTTCCATATGAATTTGCTGCACCTGTTGTTCTTGGCATGGCCTCCTTTGGCGAAGCAGCAAAGGAATTTCTTGACCTGAAAGGCATGATTAAGGTAGACCAGGCTGATCCAACAAAATCTATTGTGCAAGCTGGTGGGAGCTGGAGGCTGTGGCCTTTTGGATTCAGGAGATCAAAAACTATAAGCACATTAAATGTGGAAGAGGAGGTTTTAGTTAGTAATTTGGAGGAATCTGAGGGACCTACTGGTATAAGAAAGAAGGTGAGGTCACTGGTTCCAACATCAGAGGAGATCGCCTCATTACATCTCAAAGAGGGGCGTAATATAATAACATTTACCTTTTCTACTGCTATGCTTGGGAAGCAACAGGTAAGTTTTAACTTTCTAATTATTTGTTTCAAATCAAATTATGCTCGTATATGTCGTTCCTTATCAGTTATATGCCTATAGGTGGATGCTCGAATATTTCTCTGGAAATGGAACACTCGTATTGTAATTTCGGATGTGGATGGAACAATTACAAGGTAACATTTTAGGTTTCAATTGAACTGAACTATAATATTTTTTAAATCTTATTTTAAATAATGTAAACTTTTTTCTGATTAGTGGCTGATTAAACTAACAGGTCAGATGTCCTCGGTCAGTTCATGCCACTTGTAGGTGTTGATTGGTCTCAAACTGGTGTTGCTCATTTGTTCTCTGCAATCAAGGTAACATCCCAGGATTTACCTTCTCCTTGCTCTTTGCTTAAGAATGTTTTATGTAAAGATCATCATGTAACCACTGATACTCATTAAGTGTAATTTGCTGAAATATAAATATTTAAGCTACATAATGGGTAGTTTTGGAACCTAAATGTCAGCACAATTTCCTATATGTAAATATATTTTTTTTATTTATATATTTGTATCATTATTGAATTTTTTTTTTACTCTTTTCTAAACTTAACAGTGTTGGACCAGATCTAATGTTACCCTTCACTGATTAATATGTAGGATAATGGCTACCAACTTTTGTTTCTCAGTGCCCGGGCTATTTCACAGGCACATCTAACAAGGCAGTTCCTTTGCAGTCTTAAGCAGGTTCCTTCTAATTGTTTTATTTTATTTTTATGATGCATTGATTGACTACCTCTTGAAGATGAATATATGATGAAACACATCTAATATTGAAGATGTCAAAAGATGAACTGTACATTCACATCCACAAAAAAATGTATGGCCCTTCCCATCCGTAAAAGCTAGAGCGAACCAACTTTGTGGCAGGTTCATAACTGTAACTGGATGGGCCAATCTTCTATCAATTTCCAAATTGGTTACAAATTTGAGTGAGTCAGAATAATCATATAACACTTTTGACTTGTTTTTGTTATTTAATGTGTGAGCTTTTGTTTGTCCTTCTAGGATGGAAAGGCACTACCTGAGGGCCCAGTTGTTATATCCCCAGATGGTCTATTTCCTTCACTTTACAGAGAAGGTGAATCTATATGCTCTTTTTTTTATTTTTAGCTTCCTCTTTTGTCTCTTAAGAAAAATACGCACTGCAGACATATTTCTCCGTCTTAAGGTACTTGCAAATATCATCCAACTTTCAGGGTTGTATATGGAAAATTACTAGATAAGGTGTTTATTATTTTTTTAATTGCAACTCATTTGCTAATATATGAACTTAAGTTTACATAATCGAAAATAGGTGTACTCTTATTTCTATTTGAATGATGATGTTGTGTTATGTGGTTTCAGTTATAAGAAGAGCTCCACATGAATTCAAAATATCTTGTCTTGAGGTATAAATTCTAATTTTCTGACAAAAAGTTATACTTTGATATTAGGAAAATTATGTGAGAAACTAACTAAGTTTTCCTTTTAGGCAATCAAAGCGCTATTTCCAGCTGATTGCAACCCATTCTATGCTGGGTTTGGAAATCGAGATACTGATGAGATAAGCTATCTTAAGGTTGGGATTCCTATGGGGAAAATCTTCATAATTAACCCCAAGGTATGATGTTGGATGTCCAAGCTAGAGGTTGAGAATATTTCTGAATGTACATGAGACACCAAAGTTAGGTCACACTATTTTCATATCATTTTATTGAAAACCAATTTCTTTAGGTTATTGTTTTCATGTCATTACGCTTGGCAATATAATTTCACTTTGACAACCAACCGGCACAAAGGAATTTATGTGTTGGATTTACCAACAGCATATAACTCCTGTTATTAGTAGTGACACAAAAGGGATGTTTTTCCAATTGTTCAGTGAGAAGGTCACCGATACTGATGCTTAGAAAGTTGACTCGGAACGTCCTCTATACCTGATTTATATAAATACTCATTGATAAATCTTTTTGATCAATTCTAACTCATTTGAGATATAGGGTGAGGTGGCTGTACATCGGCGTGTTGATACTAAGTCGTACTCTTCTCTTCATGAACTTGTTAATGGAATGTTTCCACCTTATTCATCACTTGAACAGGTTTTTTATTTGTCTCTATTTCTGAATAGAAAAATTAGATATGTATATTTTTTTCTCTTCAATTGACTAGTTGCAACTGAAAACTGCACATACTTGAATCTCCAGCTTAGTACAATATATCGAGCAAACAAAATTTTTAGCTTTGTAGAAATTGGTGTGTTCTGCTAAAATGGTGACTGTGTTAACCTAATATCAAACAAACTTCTTCCTAGTCACAAATTGCAAGCAGATATTATTCATTTATTGTATTGAAAATTTGGAAATTTTAATGAGCTCAATCAATTTCTTTCATTGCTACCTTGGTTAGGAGTACAATATAAGAAATGCTGTAATTTTTCCGAAAAGATGATAATTTGTTGCTTGTACATCTCTGATGGTTGGAGGCCGTAATTCACCTTTTTTTATATAAAATAAGTTTGAGGTCTCTTTAAGCCAAAGATTCCATTGTTAAAATGATATGATAAACAATTGGATTTCTCTTTTCCAGGAGAGTTACAATGATATCAACTTCTGGAGATTGCCACTACCCGCAATTGAGTTGTAAAGCAGTGACAATTCGCTTGTAAAACAATTGACTCTATTGCAAATCTGACATTCATTGGGAATAAATTAAGGTATGGCAAACATTCTAAAGGCTCATTTGTTATTACATTGTTGGATTATCTGTCTCAGACAAATGATATTATTTACTGAAGAACCGAGAAAAATCTTGAACCAAAACCACCCCTGCCAAGTATTGCCCCGTATGAAAATACGGGAAAAAAAATAAGAGAGAAAAAAAGGCAGAAAGGGACTGCCTCTACCATCAAACATCAATGGTGCTAATCGGTTTAAAAAATATTCATATGTGTCCAACTGTCTATACCTGATTATCTGCATCTGCAATATGAACAATTGAAAATACAAGCTAACAATGTCTTATCTTTCAGAAATCAGCAGGCCAGCCAGCCAAGGATTGGTATTGTGAAGAAAACAAATGACAGTGTGGGAACTTTGGATATGTAAATACTAAATAGCAACAGATACCAGTTTCATCAATTGATGAGACCAAATTAGAGATGTAATTATTTTCCTGAACAGAGTTTGTTCATAAGAAAAAAAGGAGCTTTGGGTCCATATACATGAGCACACTTTATATGATAATCCTGGCCTTCATTTTCTACTTGTACCGATCAATGTCTAATTACTTATGAGGAACATCTTGCGTCCATCAAAAAACTATCCGAGACATACAAAAGTTGTAACAAATACAACTCGAAATGTAACAGATACATTCCGGTATATAACCTATAGATGCTATGAACAGTTTTTTTATGAACGCTAGGTATTACTCATTACTTATTAAACGTGCCGTCAAGTTATTTACCACAAAACACAAACATGAAATCCTTACTCCTAATAAAAGTATATTGGATTTTTTGGTATGAAAGTTCTATATTCTCCAAGTTACAAATCTTAGCCGTTGATTATTTAATTAGATTGATCACCACCGTTGACGTATTTTAATGTCTCAACCCTTAAAAGTACTTAAGGCCATATCAATTTTCTCAATTTAAAGCTTATTACATATTATTTTAAAAATTTATTATAAGAAATAACAATTTCAGTTTAAAGAAAGACGTGAGATAATAATTTATTATAAGAAATAACAATTTCAGTTCAAAGAAAGACGTGGACTCTTTATTAAGTAAAGTTAAAAGAATAAAGAAAAACAGTACTTGAATAAAAGCTTCTTACACTTGTTTTTAGTATTCCTCCAGTAAAGTATTGCAATGTTTTTTTTTTTTTTTTTGAATAAAAGTAAAGTATTGCAATGTCAATGATGAATCTTTGTTTTTGGTTTAGTGTTAGACTTTTGGTCCCTTTTTAGGGTATTTCTTTTAGCAGATACGTTTCCGGCAAAGTAATAAAGTTCAATTTACTTGGAAAGATCATCACCAATCATTTGAATATTGCGTTCACGCAAACAAACAATAAAGCTGTTTCGTTTAATCATTTTCTGCTGAGAAATAGAAGTTGTCGTCAAAATATAAAAGGTTAAAGCCGCACGATTGAAATTAGGTGGCAACCGAGTCCGTATCTGCTGCGATCCAAATTCGGATCTCAGGTTCTAAGATCCGGATTCGACAGATATGGTTTTTAGGAGAGTTTTTGTAAATAATCAGAGCCGTCGGATCAGGATCTCAGCTGATTTGAGCGCGGTGGCAACCAGGCTGTTGTTTGGGTGGGACAATTTTTGACCTCAAACGAAGTTAATTGGCCGGATCAATCAATATCTTGCGTTTATATGCTATATCAATATTGTCCGTTTAAACTAAGACAATCAAACTCAAAACAACATACGATAAAAAAAAAAAAATCGATATTAAAATTGACTCGACCCGACCTATTCATCACCCGATCCGACCCGAGATCTTCTAGAAGAACAAGTTGACCTGACCTGCCTGCCTGATTGCCCTTACTTGCTCCTCCAGCAGCTGTTCGGCTACACATTTGGTTTTAAATATTTAAGTTATACTAAGGAGGCAGGAGCATTTGTTTAGGTAAAGAAAACAAGTCTCAAGATGGCTTAAGCCTTAAGCCGTGCATACCCATGGCTTAAATCACAGGCAAGCTTAAGAACTGTGGGCAAAAGAAGGATTAAGGAGGAAGTGTTAAGCTATACTAAGAAAAACGTGTTCGATACTAAGAAAGCACTAAGGAGCTTTAAAGAAACTTAAGGAAGCCTAAGCCATCTTCGCCAAAGAATCGGATGTTGTCCAAAAGATTCTAAGAGCCGTACGATCTATTTGTTAGTAATTGATCAATCGTGATTTAATTATGTAGGTACTAAAAATAGCATGTTAATTATATTTATAATGATGGGGTCACATGCTATCATCGTTGATAAACATATAAATTGAATCGAACGATTTAGTCATGGCTTTAGACGGATACCGTCCAAATGTCTTTGGACAAAATTCTAGTCCCTTCGCCAAACATGCCCCCAGAGCCTGCATCACCAACTTATACCCAGGCAGTCCGATCACAATCGAGCGGTTCAGATCACATTCAAACTTCCAGATCCCGCAACTTAAATCCTCCAACTAATAACACCCGTCCGATCTCGATCCTGTGGAGCCAATTCTCCTGAGCGCTTATCCACTGCCTTAACACAATGTACCGTTAAAAACGTAGTCCATTAGATTGCCTCAGGATTCGTGCGAGATCGCATCTTGAGACAATCCAACGGTCCACGTGCTTCACTGCACATTGCTTTAGGAAGGGATATCAGTATTATGATATCAGTTTTGCTGGTAAAGAAGAAGAGAGACGACTAAAAACTCTAAAACCCTAGCAACCAAAACCCTAGCAATGGCGGACGACGAGCCGAGCTACGAGACCCACCCCGAAGACTCCAGCCACGGCCACAAGAAGAAGAAGAAGAAGAAGGAGAAGAAGAAGTCCAAGCGCAAGCACCTCGACGTGTCCGTCGAGTACGTCCAGGACGCGCCGGACCGGACGCCTCCAGTCGTCGGCTACTTCTCGACCGGCTTCGACGCTGTGGCCGCGGACGACACCGGCGTCCAGATGTTCCGCCACAGGCGCAAGGAGAGCTGCGTGGATCTGGTCGTGCGGCCGAGCGGGTCGAGCCTGGAGTTCGTCGGGACTAGCTACAAGGGCGAAGCGGAGGCGCCGCGGATCTGCACCTACGCGCTCGGAGTTCTCGATAAGGAATCCCAGACGCTCAAGATCGTTCCCATCGCCGCTAATAAGGTTCGCCTTATCTGCGTAATTCAATGGAATTATCAATTATGTGTTAAATTATGAATATGAAATCAACGTATAAGTATTTGTTGTATGGATATCAGGTGTTTAGATTAGAGCCGTATTTGGAGGAGAAAGAATCGGCTTATGCCGAGCAGTCGGAGGTTACTGAAGCCTCGGCAACCGGGAAAGTTGATCGAAAAATGGCCGATCTCACCAACATGTTTGGGGCTCGGAAAGATAAAGTTCAGGTGGGTAAAAAATTCAATTTCTTTCACCATCAACCTTATTTCTGGCGTTTTAGATGACTGGTTATTATAGAACATTTTCTGACTGATAGTGTACCTAAATTAGCACATACTGGTATGATCAGTTAACTAAACGAGCTTATGATTGGATTCACTGATAAAATGGTGCTTCCCCCGCACGTAATTAGCAGTAGTTGTACAATATACAAGGTTATGCTAACAAAAAGACTGGTGTTGTTCAATCGTTTCTGGTTCTAATAATTGCTGATTGGTACTAAACCCAACTGGTGTTGTAACATATCATGTCTTTACAACAGCAAAGAAGAATGCAAAATATATATGAGCAAATAAACACTGAAGCACCAGAAATAGATCACATTGGTGCAACACAAGACGATGGATCTGAGGCAGAAACAGAGGCCTCGGGGATCTCAAGCATTGGAATTATTCCTCCACATGATCTGACAGCCGATGAACCAGAGCGGGCCTATCCTCTTGATCAAATCATTCCCCGGGGTGAGCGGCCGTACTTGTTGAATATACTCAACGATCTCAATAGTAAACAAAAGTATCCCAGTTTTGTTGCCAACCGTATGCACCAGCTGAAGTCTCAGGTATAATGTCTGCTACTATTTTGTAGCATTTTCCCTTTGATTCAATTCTTCTTTTGTTTTTGAACAATAAAACATTTGATGCATTTGTACAATGAAATATAAATGCCCACCTTATCATCAGTTTAGTGCATTTTTTTTCCTTATAGTGGTGTTGGACAGGTCTTTTTGTTTCTGAGTGCAAATATCAGCTTTGTAAATTAAACTCTTTTTAGTTAACTTGTGAAACATTTAATATTTTTAGAGTGATGAGACAAGGGAGGAGTTAGCATGCATTCTTTCGTACATCAGTCATCTGATCAGTTTTTGGGATACATATCGCTACAAGCCAAAATATGACCGTAGTAAGAGTAGTGAGAACCGGACAGCTTTTATACCCCAGATAGTGTTCCAAAAGCTAATGGTTTTGTTCATGAACTCCGAGTCTAAAGTGCTCTCAACTGAAAAGCATGAGCTGCTCATCGGATACATCTTGGTGCTCACGCTCTTTGCTGACAACTTCAACTCCGAGACAACAGATATTGCGAAGGATCTGAAGATGGCCTGGCCGGCCCTCAAGCTGTACTATCTTCAGCTTGGGTGCAAGGTTAAAGGGACAGCTGTAACACTTCCCGTACCTCTAAAGTTTCCAGATATGAAGAGGAGAAAGAGGAAGCAGCCAAGGCAGTGATTTGTTATGTTGCAGTGGTTCTGGTGAAGATTTTGTTGGTGAATTTTGTTCTGGAATGTGCTTACTTTTATTATTTATTTCCTTTTTCCTTGGGGGGAGCTATGCAGGATTTTAATATCATTATATCATTTTCAAATTTTGATGTTGAATATGTTATATGACTCTATGCAATATTTATGATTGATTTGGATCTCCATGGCATGATCATGATGATGGTACCAGCCTTTAGTATTTCCTCATTTCTGTAGTGCACATGTAAATTGGGGAAACTATAGATGGTATGCTTTATTGAATAAGACTTCTGAATAAAGCTAACATATGAAAGTAGGAATAGGGAAAAAAAAATGTATCAGGAAAATCATGTCTGAAGTCTGACTAAATTGTTGTTATTAGCCTGTTTAGAAAATAACTGAATGATTAGTCCTTCAAGCAACATGCATTGAAGCAAAAGTTTAAGAAGTCAATCGGCTATAAGCCGATCGAACAAAAAGAAAAGAAGCATAAGACTGAAATTCCATGGCTAGAACTATGTACTCCAATCTCCATGTCAGGTAACTTTCACCAATGAAGAAAGGAATTTATTTCACAACTACAACTAAGTGGAAGAAAAGAAAGATAACATCATCAGTTTAACATTCAGTTTTAACATCCAACATCGCCAAATAAAAAGAAATCTCCGAGGCAACTAAGCTCACGATCGCTAGTCCCATTTTCCAAGCAACAACCCATTAGATTAATACAGTATACATTCCGATCATCTACGTCCTAACGATGCCCAATAATAATATTCTCATGCTTTATCGGCGAGATTTGCATCTCCCGTACCACCCCCATCATTCTCCCCACCCGAACTTCTTTCCCTCTCAGGCTCTGAGCTAGCGCCTGGTGTACCATCAGGCTTACCAGACTGTTGTGACGGGTCCACATGCATGGGATGATGATGCATCCCGTTCATAGCCATGCCAGGCCGCATCTGCATCTGACCAGGGAATGACATCATCTGGTGAGGGGGTGTTTGTTGCAAGTGTTGCGCTTCTTGGTGCATCGCTAACTGTGGCCGAGATGGGAAAAGATGTCCCTGGCCCTGCTGTTGCATGTACTGTGCAGCTGCTGCTGCTGCAGCAGCCTGTGGTGACATGCCAGGCGGAAGTGCACCGGGCGTCATCGCCCCAGGCGGCGTCATCTGGCAAAAAATGAATCGAACTATAAGTGCCAAGTATTCCCATATCAGTGATCTAACGACAAATGAAAACAAGTACCAGAAACATTTAAACAGAAACACACATCATACCAGCAAGGCAGATCTAGGATGGTTCACATAGGCACGGTACCATAACTGACAAGTACAAAGCCATTAACCATGCCGGTTTAGATATAATCGGAGATCTTTTGCATTTAAATCCTAACTCAGGCAGAGGTACATGACAAACTAGCATGTGTGCTAGAATGAATCATTTACAATCAATAATACATCTACATTTAACCATACTGATTACTGAACCACACTGTACAAAAACAAACCTGTGGCCGAACTGCTGGTGATTGTGGCTGTGCGTCCGCTATAGCTGCTAGATACAAGAGATTCTTCTGAAGTTGGGCTTGATACCTACAAAAAAAAAAAAAAAAGTCACATTAAAATAAGTCAAAATAAAGTACTATGTAATTTACACAAATCAGAAGCCATATCTGAAGTGATATTTACTGATACTCCCAAACAAAGGGGAAAATAATGAAATGGTAATAACTAATAACTAATAGCAGGTGCATGCAAGGCATTACTGATTAGTTAAAAAAGCACCTCATTGTACAACAAACACCCCCAATATTTATTCAAAAAATGTTTCAAAAACTGCAAAGAGGAACCAAGAAATATCTTACTGTGCACATTCTGACAACTTGCCCAGGTTCTGGTTCTCCAAAATGGCCAGAATAAGCTGCTTATTCTCATCCAAATACTGCATTAAAAAAGAGGGAAAAACAAGATTAGCCAATAAAAACCAAAGATTTCATTTCATACACGCATAAATATTTCCACACGCATACATACAATAGCGGTACTTTTTATTTTATTTTATTTTTTTTGCCCCCCTTTCTGTACCTAACTTCAAATCAGCTTATTCAAGTGGCAAGCAATCAATCACCTGAGAGAGAGAGAGAGAGAGAGATCATTGACCCCAAAAAAAAAAAAAAAAAAAAAAAAACCCTCTTTTCAATACAATAATAAACCCTAAAACACACTACAAAAAAAATAAAAAAGATAAATAAACCAAAGGCGGCACCTTTTGAATCTGCTCGGTGGTGATGTTGGCCGGAGCGACCACCGGCATCGACCCCATCTGCATAGCCTGCTGCATCCTTCTCCTCTCTCTTTTCCCCTTTTCTCCTTCCTTCTCCCACACACCCTCCCTCTCTCTCTCTTGCACAACAAAAACAAAAAGAGAGAAGAAAAGCGAACACCCAGCAGCAAAAAAATTGAATTTTTGGGTTTTGGGTTTTGGACAAATAAGAAAGGGGAGCGAGCCTCCGGGTCCTCTGCGGCCAGATGTATCCGTTATCTTCCGTGATGCCACAGTGACGAGGGATGTTGGGCCCGCATGGCAGGGGAATGGAACAGGGGAGTGGGCAGAGGGGATCGGGGAAGGGAAGGGGGGTGATTGATTAAGGGGAGGGTTGGGTTGGTGGGGGGCCCGCTGGGGATGAGTTAGACTTTGCAGCTCGGTTTGGTTTGCTTGGGAGTGAAATGGTTTGGGGATTCGAAATGGCCCGGAAGAGAAGGCTACGCCATCATTATACTTGTGCAGTCAGTCACAGTGCCGCTGTTGGAGGGTGGAGGTGGGTGGGTGGATGGAGTGCTCTGTGCGGCGGGTTTGTGTGCAAGTCGGTGCTTTGCTGGATGTCTGGATTCAGCAGCTTTTTATGCCACCGATGAGAACGAGATTACGTACTTTTGTATAGAAGGGTAGGTGAGTGAGAGGGGAGCAGAATATCAGAGAAAACGTGTGAGTTTTATTCTTTTCAGTGGGAAAAGAAGATTTTATAATTATATGAGAAGAGAAATATTTCGTACTACCTCCGTCTATGAATAAATGAATTTTTAGAAAAGTCAAATGAATTAGTGGAGAAATAAAATTACATAATAATTGTTCCAATTAAATAATATAGATAAAAGGGTAATCATAACATTGGAGAAACAAGTGGATTCAAATAAGTGAATAGAAAAATAAATTCAAATCGGTAAAGTTTATTTAATTGTGGACAAGCTCTAAAGGGTATAAATTCATTTAATTGTGGACGGAGGTAGTATATGTTATAACACTTATCCTTACTCCTAATAAAAGGAGATTATATTTTTTGACATGAAAGTTATATCTTCCTCAAAGAAGAAACCTCAACCGTTGATTGTTTACTTAGATTGATCACCACCGTCGACGTACTTTAATATCTCAACCCCATTAAAACTTAAGGTCTATATCAATTTTCTCAATTTGAGGCCTATTACATATGAGGAGAGTTTCAATGCCTCCATTTTTTGTGCCTCCATCGTGCCTCCACTTTTTAAATTTCAAATAACTCAAAATTTAAAACTCATTTTTCAAAACAAAACTATTAGATTTGATTAAATATGATATTCTCTACATGCACATAACAATTTTTTTCAATTTTTTGTTTTATTCTATATAAATCAATGAGTTATAAAAATCAACGTCTAGAAATTGCTCAAATTAGTATATTTTTTTGAAGTCCTTGATGTCAAACAAAATAATATTCAAATTTGATGATTTTTTACATATACATAAATAAAATGATATAGATTAAATCTAACGGTTTTGTTTTGAAAAACAAGTTTTAAATTTTGAGTTATTTGAAATTTAAAAAGTGGAGGCATGATGGAGGCACAAAAAATGGAGGCATTGGAACCCTCCTCATAACATATTATCTTAAAAACTTATTATAAGAAATAACAATTTCAGTCTAAAACAAGGCATGAGCTCTTTACTAGTATACATAAAAGCTAGACTAATATAAAATATTTGCTAACGTCTAAATTATACTTTGTCACGTCCGAAATTTCGATTTATGGTTTCCATTAAGTTTATCATATAAAAATTTTTATTTTAGGAGTTTTTTTAAGTATTTATCTAAAACAAATTACATGACAATAAAGTCAATTAGGTACACTAATTTGTATGACCAAACTCTATCAAAGTAACCATATCGATTCTTTCTTATAAAAAAATCTATTCATCTAACACCAAATATAATCCATTTTGAGTGACTCGGTACAACTGTTTTATAAGAACAAACCGTCACACCAGATCAATGAAGTACTGTCTGGTTTCTTTGTTCCACTCGTCTGAGGCAATTCGTGTAGTACTGTAGTGTGGCAACTTCACAGTTCACACTGGCCTAGCCTAGCCTGGAGGGAATATTCTCGGCCGCTTACTCACTTATTTGTTTATTTTCTTAGTAAACGGAAAAAAATCTGTTCACAAAATAAAATATTCAACAGGATAAACAAAAGAATCATGGGCCATTTTTTTTTTATATTTGCTAGGTCAAATTTAAGCATTCTGAATGTAATAAAAGTGGTACAAACATCACATTGCACTACAAGCAAGCAACAAACACATAGCTTTAAAATATATCATAAAAGAATATACTTTGCTTTGCCCCCAATATTTTGTAGAATGCTGCTACTGCTTCTAACCTGCTATAACTATATTCTTTTAGGCTAATTCTGTTATGGATCTGATGAGATATGTGCCGTTCATTTTTCGTAATTGGACGGTCGCGATATGTTTTAGATACAATTAAAAAGAAATGTCTGATAAGAACTGTCCGATTCATAATGAAAAATTACTTAGCCAATCTACAGCAGAACCACTATGTCAATAACCAAGGAAGACAGGGGACAACTGCATCAAAGGCTTCAAAGAACTGGCATCAAATTTCCTTGCAAAAAGGAAGCACACTGAGGTGTTTCTGCCATTGTACATGCAATGTTCTGCTCTTCTAATCCCTTCAATGAGCTGTTCCGATACATCCCGACGCCTGAACACGCCCGGATGCGAACCGCCCAGGGTCCAATTGGCCCATGTCAGGCTGCGGTTTGAGTTCAACGAAGGATGCAGCTTTGTTATCAGGGTAGGAATGTAGTGTTCGTCCATGTAGCACGGTGGCGAGCAGTAGTCGACGAATAGCGAGTAGAACCTGGTTTTGTTGTTAAACAAAGTAATTAGTCAGAAAGAGGATTATGTTTTTTTTACTTTGCAACTTAATTTTACCAGTCATTAAAGGAAAAATATGAGCTGAAGTAAACAAAATAATTGTTTGGTAATTTGCCAGTAAAGAAATTGACAAAGCTGCAGAGTACATTGTTATTTTTTTCCCTTAATTTTTATCTTTTTTTAATCCTTTCAATCTATATTTATCAAATTTAATATAAAATAGCATGAAAGATCCCACAATATAATTTATGGAAAAAAAATTGCATGAACACAGTGATCATGAGACATTTTTAGTTTTTTTGCTGAAAAATTTACAAGTCATTTTTACTTACCTGTGGTCAGAAACAATCACATTGGCCAAGTCACGGTGCACCTCGAACCACTGCGATCCCTTGCGCCAGTCCGCAAGAGAGATTGCAGGGAGCATCTGGCGGTTGTAGCGGCCCCGACCTATTCTGCTCGGGTCGTCGAAAGAGGCAATGAAGCTGAGGTTGGAGTGCATCAGGTAGTTGTAAATTGTGGAGAAGTTAAACAGTGGAATGCAGGATTCCGACAGCAGGACGAATCGCTGGTTCAGTGGATCCAGGAGTGCATTCGCAAGCAACCGCCTCTCGGCGTCGACCATGCTGGGTTTCCCCCATTCGACCAGCTGATTTATATTTGATTATCAATTACAAATTAGTTTAAACAAATGAGCATATCAATTGTTAAGAAGTTATTTGAAATGCTACAATAGTGTAAAATGCAAATTTATTACTGTGTAAGTAGTTTAGCATGGAATTCAATACTTTATACTTTTTTTTAAAACATTGAAAGTACTTATTTACCAGATTTTACTAAAATTCTGAGCTAATCTTTTCAGTGCATTCTAAATTATAGCACTATTCTCATGTATTGATTTTGCCATTTACTAGATTAAGAAAGCTATATATCTTGGAATTATTAGCAAAAAAAAAGAAAAGAAAAGAAGTGACCAATTCAGAAAGAAAAGGGTTTTTAACAACAGTCAGTTTGCATTTTACACTACAGAGTTAGTATCTATACATAAACTTATGTAAAATAAATTATCAAGTACCTTGCTAGGTATACTGCGGCCATGAAACACCGAACTTTTCTGCGGTTGCTGGTACAATTCTGATGACACATGAACGTAAATCGAGTATTTTCCACTGTACCCTTTGAAGAACCTGTCCCACAGCGGTACCAGTGGCATGTCCCTCTTTGTCATGAACATGAATGCAACCTTATCATCACAATTCACTGCCCCTTTCTTTGTACAATGATCCGATGCCGCCACTGTCTCAGAAGCCGCCTCCTGAATGACGATGTTGGTACCATCTTTGTATGTGCAATTGTCGTTGCAGAAGTGCGATGTTATGGCATTTGGAATGTGGAGGATTTGATCATAGAAATGGCCTTTCGAGGTCAAAAAAGGCTTGAAAAGATGCCCGGTGAGGAGCGGAGAAACGGTCATGAGCAAGAATACGAAAGTGCATAAGAAAGAGGTTAGAACATCGGAGCAACCGAAAGACTTCGATTGATCTTTCGCCATTCTCTTCTTTTTTGAATGTTTTCTTTCTACGCAATGAATTCGACGTATTGAAGATAAGCAATAGAGGTATAATCTCAATATGCAGGCAAATTTTGGATGATGTGAGAAAAAAATCAGGGAACTTTACATTGATACTGGCATGAAAATTGGGAAACGGTTCAGGAAAAACTTTGAAGATACATGGTTTTCATGTGGAGAGTTTTACACTTTTACAGTACATGATAACGTCAAATTTGATCACAGATTGAAAGCTTAAATTTTTGAATTGGGGTCATATTGGGCTAAAACTAATTAAGTGGAAATTATGATAGTCCTTTTTTTTTTCTCTCTTTTTTCTCTTGTTGTAATTAATTGAGCGAAGTAGCAAACATTGTAAAATAAAGTACCAGATAAATTTGACACTTGAAAAATTTTTTGAAATCCACTTAAAAAAAAAAAATGAAATTCACCAAAAGAAACACAATTTGTTTCCAGGTTGCAACGAAATCTTAAGTTCAGGGTTTTCCCACAAAATTCAAATAAAAAAAAAGATTACCCACAAAATTCTGAGTTCTTATAGCAATAAATTTATGGCATCAATTAAATCATAATTTTTTTTTTTATCAACAGACTCTAGTTTGCAAACATTAGACTAGTTGTTTGGGCTGATTTTATTTTTTGGGCCTAAAAATAGCAAGGCTCTTATACTTTTGTCAACCCGGATAAAAAACGTTTCAAAGAAATTGCAATTCAGATTTCCCTCTATAATTTTTTATCGTCCATCACTTGATACTTTTTACAAGTTCTATTTTTACAAGGTGTCCATTGACTGTAATACTAAAATGACAAAAATAATATGCTTATCTAAAATAAAAAAAAAATGTAAGCTGAAGTTTGTTGATGGCTCAATACTTACGCAAGTTTTAATCTTTTAAATAATCGATATAATTCTTTTTTTAATTGATATAAAATTTACTAATAAACAATCAAAATTTATTGATTACCACATGAATAAAAAGTTTGCACACAATAAAGCTTTCCACTCATAACCAAAACATAAAGAAATAGCTTTCATGCACAAGTATATAACACATATGTTTCTCTTCAATTATGCATTGGCTTTGGCATTCCTCCTCTTCCTCTCATCTGAGAGCTTCTTTGCAAACCTTGCAAGGGCATCTGCATTTGTTTCCTTGGAGCCACAAGGTTCGTATATCCCGGTTTCGAGGTTTATCCTCGAAACCGGTCTGTTCAGGAGATCCTTGCCGATACTGATCAAGCTCTCCATGTTTTTCTTTGTTGTAACATCGACCGACGATAAGTCGCCGACCAGAGAATCATCCTATTAATTAATTTCACAAAAAGAAAAAAAAAATAATTGACATTGAATGCATTGTTTACCTGAATTTTGTGAGGTATAGTTGAGAATGAATTGTTATACCTGAATGCGAAGGTAATGCGTCTCGGACTGGAGCGCTTTGAAGAGCACCGAGGCATGGATGTCGACCATATCGGCACTGGCATGCGAAAAGAGATCGATCAAGGGGGTGAAACCGCCGTGGTAGAGCCACCTGAGAACACCCCATTTTGCACACTTCAGTGCAGAATATTTCTCGGCTTGTTTCGCAGTTCCCGTCCCCAAAGAAATGATCAGGAATCGCCCGTAGTCTATCGGCTTAATAGGAAAGAAATCCGAGTTCTCGAGAATTATCTCCTTCGTGATGGCTGTCATGGCCAACGTAGTCTGTAAACACGAACAGAAGCGATATCAGAACGAAAATCGCGAACAGGATGATTCACAATAGCAAACTTAGAGGTGGCAAATTTTGACCCGACCTGAAAAACCTGTCTGACCCAAAACCCGACCCGACCCTGAAAGAAAGTCAAACCAACCCGAACCCTACCTGACCCGTGTTCCAGAAAAAGTGAGACCGACCCGAACCCGACCCGACCCGATCCGGGAATAGAGGTGCAAAATCTGCCCAAAAACGACAAAAAAAGACCAAACCTGAAAAACCCGCCCGACCCGAACCCGACCTGACCCAAAAAAATGCCGGTAGACGTCAACCCGATACCCAACCCAAAAAAAATATCGGCAGCCGTCAACTCTATACCCGACCCGAATCCGATCCGACCTGACATTTCCAGTTGGTCAAACTGACACCCGACCCAACCCGGGAATCTGCCACCTCTAAGCAAACTTTCTCCATTCTTATAATTTTTTTCTTTCAAATTAATTTATCTAAATTACCATTGTCAAATGTTATATCAGAATTTCAAGTTAGGCATATCATTGAGTCTTCTATTTATTGCCTACCGGATTGTTTGCAGCGACACCGCCGTCGACGAGATGGAACTCCCGCTTGTTTCCTTTCTCATCCTGCGTCTCAAAGTAGTGCGCCGGAAAGTACGTCGGAGCTGCGGATGTGCTGATGCATATGTCAGACATGAGAGCATCCTTCAACTTATCGCTCTTCGCCTACATTAAGAGGCAGTTCCTGAGTTGCATGTATATGCCAGATAAATGCTGTTTCTAATTACAATTTCTGAAAAATGTATATATATGATTCCCAGGGACAGCAAGCTGGTTCAGTTTCAGATGTTTTGATTTCAGTAATACCTAGCATTCATAGAAAAACCGTCCGTAGTATCCATTTATAGATTACATTTCTGGATGTATCCGTTACATTTGGAGTGTATATGTTACATTTCGAGCGAATATGTGGATGTATGGACAGTTTTTTTAATCGGCGCAAGATGTTTCTCTTTTGCTTTTATTGTTATAATTGAATTAACTGTAGTATTAATTGAAAGAACCGGCCTTTGATCTAGTGGCTAAGGGCAACACTCTCCGTGTGGGAAGTCGCGGGTTCGAAACCCAGATGTGAGGGTCTTTTATAGACATTTAAATTTGAAGTGGCTTGACCCTCATCTTTATCTTAAAAAAAATACATTATTAATTACTTCTATCATACCATTGTTTCTATCAGACTCACATATATAGAAACTTATTATATATGTACCTCATAAGATGAGAACACAGCTGGTTGGAGATACTTGACATCAAATGTTGGAATGACAATATTTGTGAGTGTTTGGCTGAGTCTGATATCTTTGGTCAGGCTCTTAATTTTTGAGTGATGATATTTTCCATCATATTTGGGGCCCATTACCAAGCCAAACATTGTTGCTATTCTTGTTAAAGGTCCCATCCTGCATAAATCAAGAGGTAAATGATAAATCATTTTTTTTTATAGAGAAACATCTTGCGGCCACTGAAAAATTCTCTATATACGTCCATAGATATATAAAAAATGTAACAAATACATTCCAAAATATAACAGAAACATCTTGAAATGTAACTTATGGACGCTATGGACAATTTTTCTGTTGACACTAGGTATTACTCTTTTTTATAAACTTTAGGTTTCACAGATAAAGATAGCATATGTTGTTAATGTAGTCTCCCTTTTCAGGTACACACACATGCTGCCAAACCTAAAATAACATTAGCACTATATATGTCTTTATTGAGAACTAAAAGTACAGATAATTAACCAGAAAAGTGGTACAATGATCTGTATTTTTTTTTTCAATTTTTTAAGATCCCGAATCTCTTGGGACTGACTAGGTAAATATTTGTTTTATTAATAAAATTTACGAAAATAAGGGTCTCTAGACCCTAAGTTTTACACCAAAAAAAAAAAGAAAAGAAAATTGGTACAATGATCTGTATGTATGTATGCATGCATAAAATTTTGTTTTTTGTTTTTTTTTTTTTTCAATTGGTAAAACTTACTTCTTCTTGGGGAATATCTTGGGGCCATTTTCCAAATAGAATTCATTGATCTCCTTGGCAGAGAAAACCGGCCGGTTATCCTTGTTAGGAGTTGTGAGCATTGCTGTGATCAAGCCACCGGTGCTTGTACCGGCGATCATGTCAAAGTAATCTGCAAGCCTTGCATCTGGTCCGTCCAGTTCCTGGATATGAAAACATTACAATTAGATTTATGAATTATGAAATTGACATTGAATAAAGACAATATAAATAGATTAATTCTTCTTTTTTTTTTTCTGTATATACTATATATTATGGTTGCTTTTATGGCAGACACAATTCAGTAATTTAATAAAACATGTTTTGTACACACACTAATAAAATAGTAAATTTTATTTTTTTTGGAATTTTAGTAAACCATATTTAATTATTTACACTTAATTTTTATAAATTTTTAATTATTTATAAGTCCTCATCCATTATTCTAAATTCATGGCATGTCATCAGTTCAAGATTCTCTGATCTTGACATGTTACTAACA
Source organism: Cyperus esculentus (assembly GCA_030179965.1). Lineage (NCBI taxonomy): Eukaryota > Viridiplantae > Streptophyta > Magnoliopsida > Poales > Cyperaceae > Cyperus > Cyperus esculentus. The sequence continues at coordinate 2,239,925 of JASGLE010000019.1, read as the reverse complement.
CTTCACCCAGTACAGAATGCTGAATATTTTTATGGACCAACCATGTGGGAAACATCTTAATTATTGGGTGATAATGTCCTGACTATATGAGTCAGAATTTGGAACTTTTTTTTTAGGGTTCAGTAAGGTTTTAATTTATAGGCAGGGATTAGTCCACAAAGCAATGCTTACGTTGTGTTCCTCATGCATGGAACACGAGTTAGTGTTTTCTGACCTTCCTGATTATGACAGCCGTGGAAAATAATATACTTGCTGTGCATAAGTAGTAGAGCTATTGTTAAAATATTTGTATTTTCGTTCTGAAACGTAAACGACTCAAATTATATTTTAGCATGTCAAAAATTTTGATTTATGGCTACCATTAAATTCATTATATGAAAATACTTAAGAATACAAAATTTTTTCATTTTTAGATTTTTTTTGTTTTTATTTATTTCGGATTGTTTCGAAAGTCATGTGAAAGAAATTTTAATTTATGGCTCCCATTAAATTCATCACATAAAAAATACTTAAAGTATACAAAAAATTTTCATTTTTTGGAGCTTACGTATTTATTTTGGAATTTTTCAAAATTCATGTACAAATAAGCACTATATTATTAATATTTTAGAGTCATTTTGAAAATCTAAAACAAGTACTTAAAAAACTTCAAAAATGAAAAAAATTGTGCATCCCCTAATACTTTCATATAATAAATTCAACGGGATCCATAAATCAAAATTTTGGGCATGCCAAAATATAATTTGAGTCGTCTGCATTTTCATATTAGTCTAACTCATATATAAGCAAATCTTTAGTTAATCTTACCTTCATTGTCATCATTACTATATTCTTAATTGATCTTTTTTGTACTTTGTTTGGATGATGCTTAATTAGGACAGCCCTTTTCCCCTTTTATTTTTGTTATTCAGAAACTGTTATGTATTGCTTTTTAGAAGAAGTGAAAGGGGCAACGGCTTCGTCATTTTTTTAAGATAAAAGATGAGATGACAAGCCACTCAAATTTAAATGTTTATAAAAAATTTTCAATCAGGGTTTCAAACCCGCGACCTCCTACACGGAGAGCATTGCCCTTAACCACTAGACCAAATTAATTAAGACTGATTCTTACTTTGTCCCTTTTTTAAAAGAAGGTAAATTATCACAGTAACTCGGATACCAGCAAAGTGTTGTAATCACACTATTGTCTGATCATCTTTAGGGACAAAAAAAAAAAATAAAATTAAACATGTAAGGATGAACAAATTGTTTAAAAAAAAAAAAACATGTAACATACTTGGAGTTTAGCCTCAAGAAAAGCGAGAATGGTCGCCGGAATGAGCCCCCTAATGCCGCCGCCATCTATGCTGAGAACGGTGATGAGTTTCCCCATGCACGGTGGTTGGATCGACCGATCCGTGGCCGTGGCTGAAGCATCTGCATCGCCATTGTTCGCCATGATATATATATATATAGCTACTTGTAAAGAGGAGAGGGTATAGTCAAAAGAATTGATCTTCTCTTTGAGAAGAAATTAAGAGGTAACTTGAACTTAGTGTTAAAGAGAGAACTGATCCGTGAGCAACACCTATTATTTGGTATTTATATAGTGTTTATTCAGTGTATAAGACCAGAGGTGGCAGGAATAATTAATGGCGATTTATTAAACTAATATTCTCCGTGAACATTGCTATCTATCTTCAATGTTAACCTCTGAATGCAAAGTTGCTTTCTTTCTTTAATTGTATTCCCTATTTCTTGTGTGCAATGAATGTGAAGGATTGGAAGAAGATGTGAAGAAGTACAATGGGTAAAATTTGGATGAGGTGACATTGAAAGCATGAAAATTTGGACATGAAGATGCATGGTTTTTGAGTCCGTATCTGCTGCGATCCAAATCGAATCTCAGGGTCCTGAGATCCGGATCTGACGGATGTGGTTTTTAGAACTCGGGATCTGCTGCCGCACTGCCAGATCTGCAGCGCAGATCTAACGGTGCGGTAGCCCTCGGGATCCGTGAAAAGCACTGAGTCCGGATCCCGAGGTCTACCGCACCGTCGGATCTGCGCTGCAAATTTGGCAGTGCGGCGGCAGATCCGGACTCGGTTTTAAGGGGGGAGGGGTTTGTAAATAATCAGAGCCGTCGGATCAGGATCTCAGAGTCCTGAGATCTGATTTGGATCTCAGCTGATTTCAGCGCCATGGTTTTCCATGTGTGGAGAGTCTTACAGTAAATTTGACAAATTGAAATTTAAGTTTAAAAATTTAATTGGGTCATATATATAATATATTGGCATAAAACTAATTAAAAGGAAATTATAATTGTATTTTTTCTCTCTTTTAAAGTACCATACTTTGTAAAATAATAATACCGGACAAAATTGAAATTCACCAAAAGAAGCGCAATTTATTTCCACGTTGCACGAAATCTTGAGGAAGTTCAGGAATTATAATTACCCACGAAACTCTTTTGAGTTCTCATAGCACTTGATTTATGGCATCAATTTAATCATTCATTTATATTAACGGTCTCCAATTCAACAAGAGTAGTAGGTAGTGTGCACCATTTTCCTTATCCACCGGTCCACCGCATTTTCAATGAACAAATATCATTTTCCCATAAACATTTACATCTTTCCGACTAATAGATATCATTTTCCAGTGAACAGATATATTACGATTTCCAGTGAATATTTATGCAATTGTAGTAAGCACATGGGTGCACGTGATGTATCAAAACTGTGAAAGGGTGGACGGGTGGCCTACTTAATAGGGTTTAGTTATTTGGGTTGATATTCTTCTTGGGCCTAACAAAATAAGGAGCTTAATTATACTTGTCAGCCCAAATAAATGTTCCAAAAAAATTGAAATTGAAACTGAGAAGTTGCTTTTTATTGTTCATCACTCAAAACTTCTTACAAGTTTTAAATTTACAGGGTGTGAGGTACCAATTCACTTAATCACTGTAATAGTAAATCACAACACTAAATGCTCTTAACTAAAACAGAACAATGTATAAGCTAGCCAAAGTTTGTTAAGAGACTCAACTCAAGCTTGCTTCCTCTTGAGTTTTTAAGAAAATCGATACAATCCGATCGACTGAAGTTCATCGATGCAAAATTTATGTACACAATATGAAGTTTATTGATTACAAAATAAGGTTTGCACTCATATATAGCTAGCCAAACATCCAATGGATATACTATAACAAACTAATAAAAATAGCTATCGGCAGAAGGATGTTTTTCTCTTCAATTATGCATTGGCTTTTGCATTCCTTCTCTTCTTCTCGTCGGAGAGTTTCTTTGCAAACTTTGCGAGAGCATCTGCATTTGATCCCTCGGACTCACGAGGAGTGTATTCTCCGGTTTCCAGGTTTATCCTCGAGACCGGTCTATTCAGGAGATCCTTGCCAATGTTGACCAAGCTCTCCATGTTTTTCTTTGTTGTAACATCGACGGATGATAAGTCGCCAACTAGAGAATCATCCTATTTCACAAAAAGAAAAAAATAATAATAATTAGCATGTAAAATATGTCCTGCTTTGTAATTTGGTTGAGTTTTGCAAATTATAATTGAGATTTCGTTGGTTACCTGAATACGAAGGTAATGTTTCTCCGACTGGAGTGCTTTGAAAAGCACTGAGGCATGGATGTCGACCATATCGGCGCTGGCATGAGAAAAGAGATCGATCAAAGGGGTGAAACCGCTGTAGTAAAGCCACCTAAGAACACCCCATTTAGCGCACTTGAATGCAGTGTATTTCTCTTCTTGTTTCGCGATTCCCGTCCCTAAAGAGATGACTAGGAATCTCTCATAATCTACCGGCTTAATTGGAAAGAAATCCGAGTTTTCGAGAATTATCTCTTTTGTGATTTCCGTCATGGCCAACGTAGTCTGTAAACATGAACAAAATTTATAGACCAAAAAAAAAGAAATCGCAAACATGATGATGAAATACAAAACGGTCTTTATATAGGTTGTCAGAACTTTGTCAACTGATTTGCGTTCATAATTTTTTTTTTTTTTTTTTTTTTTTTTTTTTTTTTTTTTTTTTTTTTTTTTTTTTATGAATTGAATCATCTTCATTTGGTATTGTTTTATTGCTTACCGGATTGTTTGCAGCTACGCCACCATCAACAAGATGGAACTCCCGCTTGTTCCCTTTGTCGTCCTGCGTTTCAAAGTAGTGTGCTGGAAAGTACGTAGGAGCTGCAGATGTGCTGATGCATATGTCGGACATGAGAGCATCCTTCAACTTGTCGTTTTTTGCCTACAGAAGCCATTTTTTTTAGTTTCATGTATGTACCAGAAAAAATATATTACCGATTGCGATTTCTGAAAAAAATATGATGCCCAGCTTGACAGCAAGCCGGATTCAGTTTTGCTGTAATGTTACAATTGAATTAACTACAGTAGTATTGCTAATACTGTTTTTTTCATTGTTTTTGTCACATGAGATTCATTCTGTACCTCATAAGATGAGAATATAGCTGGCTGGAGATACTTGACGTCAAACGTCGGAATGACAATATTTGTGAGTGTTTGACTGAGTCTGATATCTTTCGTCAGGCTCTTAATTTTTGAGTGATGATATTTCCCGTCATATTTCGGGCCCATTACCAAGCCGAACATCGTTGCTACTCTTGTCAGAGGTCCCATCCTGTATATGTCAGATAAATCAGTTCTCAGTAATCTATAGGTTTGGTAGGAAAAAATAATGGCATGTGTTATTACTGAGAATTATAATTATAGATCTAATTAACTAGAAAAGTTATGCTATCTCTATATATATATAGTTTTCTTGAATTGCTGGTACTTAATTAACTTACTTCTTCTTGGGAAATATCTTGGGACCATTTTCCATATAAAATTCAATGATTTCCTTTGCCATGAAAATTGGCCGGTTATCCGTGCCAGGAGTCGTGAGCATCGCTGTTATCAAGCCGCCGGTGCTTGTCCCCGCAATCATATCAAAGTAATCTGCAAGTCTCGCTTCTGGTCCGTCGAGTTCCTGGAGATGAAACATTACAATTACACTCAAACATCATGAGGTTTTTTTTTTTTTTTCTGTACATTATCAGTTCACTTTTCATGGTATATATATGCAATTCATTATACAGAAATTATATGAGACAATTTATTACACATACTCTACAAAATTAAATATGTTTGTTCACAGAATTCACACAAATATAAAACTATAAATTCTCATCCTGGCCTCTATTCTGACTTCATTCCAGGTTAATTATCAATACAATAATATTCTCTAGTACTCTTGACCTGTTACCTAATTCACCCACTGCAGATTACAGAATGCTGAATATTTTTATGGACCAACCATGTGGAATAGATCCTAATTATTGGGTTTTTCTGACCTTGAGTCTGTTCTGAAACCTTTTTAATTTATGCAGAGGTTCAGTGATAAAGGTATTAGCTTTTTTCAGCAGAGGTACTCCAGTGAGATTTCAATTTTATTGGCAGGAAAAAGATTCACAAAAAAGTGTCTTAAAGTCCTGATTATGTTAGTTTTGAAATTAAAAAAAAATTATAGATAAACAAATTTGTTTAGATAAGATAAGCTTTAGTCTTGACTCTGCTGCTCTGTTAGTGCATTCGAGAAGAGATGAACAAACTACTTTGTGATGTTTTCTGATAACAGCCCTTTTTTCTTCTCTTATTAGTTATTTTTGTTATTCAGAAATTTTTATTTGTGATTCGGAAGTAACGGCGTAGAAGAATATTTGCGGAAAAGACGAAAGACATCGCCAGAATAGAAAGAAAAATGAAGGAAAATAAAGAATATTGGCTCCCTGGATAGCCTCATGGATTGCTGGTGCCAAATTGGTACAGCAGGCTAAGGACTCATGCACTTTCCTCATTTTGTTTACATGCCGATCACAATTCTGTGATCGATTTCAATGAAATTTGGAGGCTTTACCCCATCTTTTTCTTAAAGACAAAAAAAAAAAAAGAGAGAAAGAAAGAAATCTCTATGTATTGCTTTTTAGAAGAACTGATGATATCTTTGTCACTTTTTTGAAAAAACAAATATATTATTCTTTCACCCTTTTTATACACTAGAATAACTCAGATACCAGAAGAAGACTCTAATAACACTATCTTCTGATCATCTTTAGAAAAAAATGAAACATGCAAATGAGGAACAAATTGTAAATTAAGAGAAAATGAAAAGAGAACATATATACTTGGAGTTTGGCTTCAAGAAAAGCAAGAACGGTCGCCGGAATGAGCCCTCTAATGCCGCCTCCATCTATGCTGAGAACGGTTATGAGTTTCCCCATGGACGGCGGTTGGATTGATCGATCCATGGCCATCGCCGAGGCATCTACTTCGCCGTTGGTAGCCATAAGAACTGAAAAGAATTGATCTTTTTCTTTGAGAAAAAGTGGTAAGTGGAACTGTTCTTAGAAGATGGAGAACTGAGTTAGCAACAGAACTAGTGATATGATTAGATCTATCTACCTATCCATTCATTACTTATATATATATTTATATATGACCAAAGATGGCAGGAATCTGGGCTGGCGATTTGGGGATTTAAAAATTTCCCAGGAAACTGCTTTCTGTCTTCACTCTTCAGTGTTGGTTGATCATATCATATATAATATAACCGCTGGAAAGTTGCTTTCTTTGTGTTCCCTAATTTCTTGATTGGGGTTTATAATTATATTAACATAGTAATTAATTAAAGGCTTTTGTTTTGTCAGTTCCAATAACATGTTAGTAAAAGATTTTCTGTTTTTAAGATTTTTATAAGTTTATATATTTTATGTAACATTTCTGTCAAAATTTTGCGTGTCATTAGATCCTCTTCAATAATTAAAGGCTTTTGCTTTGTCAGTTCCGAAGAACTTAGATTTGATGTATATCATTATTTTTTTTGTCTTTAATCGCTGAAATTTTTTACAAGTTCTAAATTTCCACACAAGATGCCAATTCATTGTAGCAATAATTATGCAATAAGACAACACACAGTCCAAACTTAATTAATCAACTCAATATATAAGAGCTAGCGTCCACCCTTTTAATTTACTTATCAATCGGTCCACCGTATTTTTAATGAACAAATATAATTTTTCAGTAAACACTTATATCTTTGCAATCAATAAATATTGTTTTCCATTGGACAGATACAATACGATTTCCAATGAACATTTATGCAACTGTAGTAAGCACATAGGTGTACGTGGTGTGTCAAAACTGTGAGAGGGATGGATGGGTAACCTACTTTATAGAGGTAGACTCTACGTATTTTTCTATATTATATGGACAGTCCTTCTTTTAAATAATAATCGATACAATTCGAAGTTACATCGATACAAAATTTACTGATAAACAATCTGAAGTTTATTGAGTACATTATATATAAACAAACTAATCAAATAACACTATCAAGTATTTGCCCTTCTTTTTGCTCTTCAGTTATGCATTGGCTTTGGCATTCCTTCTCTTCCGCTCATCCGAGAGCTTCTTCGCGAACCTCGCAATGGCGTCCTCATTCGTTCCCTCAGAACCGCAAGGTTCGTATATCCCGGTTTCGAGATTTATCCTCGAAACCGGTCTCGTCAGGAGATCCTTGCCAATGTTGATCAAGCTCTCCATGTTTTTCTTTGTTGTAACATCAACAGATGATAACTCTCCAACCAGAGAATCATCCTATTGATTTCACAAAAACAAATAGAATTAGCATTTACAATTAAGCTAGTAAAATTTGTTTACATGAAAATTGTGTGCAAATTCATGAGATATATATAGAGTCGTAGGTAGCGACCACCCCTTTTATCTATCCACCGGTCCACTGTATTTTTTATGAACAAATATAATTTTTCAGTAAACATTTATATATTTCTGATCAACATATATCATTTTCTATTAAACAGATACACTACGGTTTTTAGTAAACATTTATGCAACTGTGACAAGCACATGGGTGCACGTGGGTGTGTCAAATTGTGAGAGACGGGTGGATGGATGGCCTACTTTATAGGGTAGACTTTACATGTTTTTCATAAATTATTGATAGCCTAGTAAACCTTCACACTGATTATTTATCCCAATTAACCATGTTCTGCTACTTGGCTGAATTCTCTGAAGTATAACTGAGAATCTGTTGCTAACCTGAATACGAAGGTAATGTTTCTCCGACTGAAGTGCTTTGAAGAGCACCGAGGCATGGATGTCGACCATATCAGCACTGGCATGCGAAAAGAGATCGATCAGAGGGGTGAAACCGCTGTGGTAGAGCCACCTAAGAACACCCCATTTCGCGCACTCGAATGCGGTGTATTTCTCTGATTGTTTTGCAGATCCCGTCCCTAAAGAGATGACCAGGAATCTTCCATAATCTACCGGCTTTATTGGAAAGAAATCCGGGTTCTCGAGAATTATCTCCTTTGAGATGGCTGTCATTGCCAATGTAGTCTGTAAACAAATTAAGAACAAAAGTTTTAGACAAGAAAAAAAAATATTGCAAATTAGCAGGATGACGCACAATACAATGAATTTCTTTTTTAGTTTTTTTTTTATTTTCTTTAATCCTTCCCTTATCATGTTTTTTTGTTATTTTTGGTATATATATCAAGTATGATTTCCATTCATAAATACTTGTTACCCTAATTACTTTTTCATTGAATCATTTTTAAATTTTTTGTTCGATTAATCCATTACATACCGGATTGTTTGCGGCTACACCGCCATCGACAAGATGGAACTCCCGCCTGCTCCCTTTCTCATCCTGCGTTTCAAAGTAGTGTGCCGGAAAGTACGTCGGAGCTGCAGATGTGCTGATACATATGTCAGACATGAGGGCATCCTTCAACTTGTCGGTTTTCGCCTACGAAAGCCATATTCAGAATTGCATATTTATGCCAGACAAAATACTGTTTCTGATTCAGATTTCTGAAAAATATGATCTCCTGCTCATAATTTGTTTTCAATGTTATAATCAACTTAATGGCTGTTGTTTTCATTGTTTTTGTTAGATTCACATGGAAGTTCATTCATTCTGTATATACCTCATAAGTTGAGAATATAGCCGGTTGCAGATACTTGACGTCGAACGTCGGAATGACGATATTCGTTAGTGTCTGACTGAGTCTGACATCGTTCGTCAGGCTCCTGATTTTCGAGTGATGATATTTTCCGTCATATTTCGGACCCATCACCAAGCCGAACATGGTTGCGATTTGCGTCAAAGGTCCCATCCTGTAGACATCAGAAGATCATCGGTTTTTCGTTAATTTATCGAATTCACTTATAAAGAGTAGCATATATGTTGTTAATCTGGTGATCTGGTCTCAGTTTCCAAGTGCAATGCAGGCAAAACGTAACAATAGAGGTGGCAAAATCAGACCCGACCCGAGAAACCAGCCCGACTCGACCCCACCCAAACCCGGCTCGACCCGGCATTTTATGAAAATCAAATTGACCCAACCCGACCGACCCGACCCCACCCAAGATCAAACAACATGCAATCCAACTCAAATCAACATACGATCCAAAAAAAATCGATATTAAAATTGATCCGACCCGACCCGAGATCTTCTAGAAGGTCAAATTGACCCGACCTGTCCCCCAACCCGATCCGAGATCTTCTAGAAGTTCAAACTGACCCGACCTGTCCGACCCCGACCTGCCCGTCCGATTTGCCACCTCTACGAAACAATCATTGCTATACTATGCCTTAAATGAATATCATAGATGGTTAACTAGAATTGTGATGTTATATCTATATGTTCTTTCAGCTGCTCTTACTTACTTCTTCTTAGGGAATATCTTGGGGCCATTTTCCAGATAAAATTCAGTTATCTCCTTTGCTGAGAAAACCGGGCGCCGGTTGTCCTTGCCGGGAGTGGTGAGCATCGCCGCTATCAGACCGCCGGTGCTTGTTCCCGAGATCATGTCGAAATAATCGCAGAGCCGTGCCTCCGGTCCGTCGAGTTCCTAGAGATGAAAACTTCCAATCAGACTTCAAATTTTGGAATGTTTTTTGTTGTTCTGAATATTTTGAAGTTGTCTTCATAGGAGATGTAATTCAATAGATAGAAAAAGTGAGACATTTCAATATTTCGTATTACATACATAGCAAAAAGATTAAAAAAAAAATGCTTTTAATAAATTTATTAAAAAAAATGCTTTTGGATATTCTTAATTAATAAACTTTAGTTATTAATTTCTTTTTTCAAGATCAGTTTGAAAAACAGGCCTTGCTGACTAATTGATATTAATTAAATCAGCATTTTCAATCTGGTAATTTCACAAATTAAGCCCTATATCCTAATTCTAACTCAATGCCGGACGTTGGCAGGTCATTCACTACTTGATTATAAAAAATAAAGCATGCTATCTGCGTTGCTTTTAAACTCTTACTTAATTAGAAAAATACATGTACAAAGGTCTGTTTAGTTTGACTTCTATATCCTTATTGTATATAAAAAGCATATTAGAAAAAATGATATGAAAGAGCTATCTTCTCCAAATAAGAAACCTGAACCATTGATCATTTTCTTAGATAGATCAGAACCGTTAATTTACATTAATGCTCGTTGACGTTAATGTCTCAGCCCATTAAAATTTAAGGCCCACATCAATTTCCTCAATATAAGATCCATTACATATTATCTTAAAAATTTATTATAAAAAATAACAATTTCAGCCCAAAGCAACGCGTTGGCTCTTTAGTAGTATATAAAAAATTTGGCAGGTGGCAAGCAAAGTACTTATAAAGTTTTTTTTTTTTTTTGGACCAACCATGAAAACTTCCTTTTGTTATTGGGGCAGACCTGTAGACTGTATGAACTCATCTCCTGGCTACTGAATCTGAGTCAGTTTTTGGAATTTTCTTTTCTGATATGGAGACTAATTAAAAAGAGGTCCAATGATGTTCACACAATTCAATATTTTCTCCCCACCTGATTAATTATGCTATTTGAAATAGAAAAGTATATTCTAAATTAATTATAAAAAAAAAAAAAACAAGTAATTCAGATGTCATATATAAATTTGATTTAATTACACCACATGTTGGCCATCTTAATTAAGGGAAAAAGATATTATGTAATGAAGAACTAATTGTATTTTAGAAAACAAATAATGTACTTGGAGTTTAGCTTCGAGAAAGCCGAGAATGGTCGCCGGGATGAGTCCCCTAATGCCGCCGCCATCGATGCTGAGCACGGTGATAAGCTTGCCCATCGACGGCGGTGGGATCGATCGGTCCGTGGCCATAGTTTCGCCATCACCACTGGTAGCCATAACAGTTTGATGTAATGAGAACAGATGAAGTACTGATGACAAGTACTGAGTTCTTTGAATATGATCAGGGAACTACATATACACATTGGATCTACCAATCAATTTAAATAGTGTATGTAGAGGTGTCAGGGATGGGAGTTCATAGAATAATAATGATGGTCCCTGAAATGTCGGTTTCTTTGTGATCCCTATTTCTTATAAATTTTCTTATGACTTGAAAAGGATAGACTATTAATTATATCCCCATTTTTCACTATTAGTTAGGGTTGATCCTTAAGCAAGTTTCTTAATTCAGTTCGATATTTGTTCTCATGATCGATGTCCCCTACCAGTGGCGGCTTGACTGTGGAAGGTTTTTACTCTGACATATAAATAGCTTTATGACATGTTGTAATACTTTTGTGCCTTCCCCAAAGAAAAATATCGTTGTTTGTGTTATGGCGTGAAAGATGTAGGAGGATTTTTGCAGAACAGTCGCACAATCAAATTTTGGTGGCAAGGGAAATTATATATGACAGAGCCCCGGGACTAGTTTCAAACTTTCAATTATAGGATTTTTAGATTTTAACAACAATTGTGCCATAAATAATACAGTTCTAATTTTGTTTAATTTTATCTTCTTCTATAATACTATTGTACTATTATTGTGCCATAAATAATAAATAATACAGTTCTAATTGTTTTAACAACCCAATACAGTTCTCATACTTTACAAAAATTATTATATTTCTCCGTTTCTGCCCCAAAAAATATCTTCAAATTTTGTCGTCGTTGTTGATACGTCTACATCCTATATTCCTATATATTAAAGATCGAATGAGAATGCAATTAAATAGCAATGACATTATTTTCTCAACCACTTGTACCACTAGCACGTTTTTTACACTAAGCAAAATGATCTCTCGAGAACCTTATCCAAAAAAAAAAAAAAAATGGGAAAGCAACGGTAATTATATATCCAAATTAATACAATAAGCAAATAAAAATGCCCATGAAAAGATTGCAAAAACTTGGTTAACTTCTAAGCATGATCATATATATATATAGCTTCAGAACAAGGGTCAATATATGCTGAAAAAGAAGAAGAGACGACAACTTTTTTTTTTTTTTTTGAGATAAAAATAGGGTCAAGCCAGTTAAATTTAAATGTCTATAAAAGACCCTCCATCCGGATTTTAAACCTGCGACCTCACATACAGAGAGCGTTGCCCTTAGCCACTAGACCAAAGGTTGGTCCTTAATTAGACGACAACTTTTTTGTGTATAGAGAAGAAGAAAAATAACTTATGTGATAATTAATTAATGAATTACTAATAATTAATTGGCTCACCCTTTATTAGCACTGTGCTACAATATGTACTTATAATCAATTAATTAATCATTGCCAAATAATTGCCATAGGGATAGGGGGATGCCCCCCCTTTTTGTGCACAAGTAGCTAGATACGTTGTTATAATTCTGAACAATTAATAAAGCACAATTAGAGACAAACTAATCAATCACCGACAGCAGTAGAGAGTAGTGACTGACTAATGATCACTTAATTAATAATTAATTGGTTTGTTTAATTTGATGTTTTCTAATTAATTGGCATCTATTCATATATCATGACCTCTCCGTACTAATTACTTATTAATTGCTCGTACATAAGTTAACTAATTGGAACTGTGTATATATATGGACTTTAATTATTGTCGATCATGAATTATGATCAAATTCTGACGTGTACGCAATTTGATAGAGCACTACCTAGCATCCACCGGAGATTTTCCATAGAGCGCTGAATGTTACAGAATTGAATGTAATTGTTACATTTATACTCTTTTAAAAAGAAACTAAGGGTTGGACTCTTTATTGATGGTCATTGTCTAACTCTCATCTTAATCTCCGTCCATCAAATTATGAAAGGCTCATATCGTATCCATTTCATATTGTATCCCTCTCTATTTCTGCCTCAACACAGAATCGAAGTAGCGAATTGTCTGACTGACATTTTAAAGCATTGACTGCTAAAGTCACAGACGTGTTTCTTCTCTTCTCTTCGGTTCTTTTACCTTATTTAGCTTGAATGAAAATTAAAATTGCCCGCAGCAGTGTGCGGGTACGCTTCTGGTCCAAGAAAAAGGATAGAAGTGTAACACACAGAATTACGACGGTGAATATATACGAGTTAATGCAATAAACACATGCTTTTGAACAGCTGAAATTAACATATTGAATGGGTGGTTCTTCGGTGGTCCTCTGCTTAATCCTTTCAATCGTTATAATTATACGACTTGCGAGGAATTTGTGTCCGATTTGTTCCCTCTAACTGATAAATGCTTAATCCTTTCAATCGTTATATATACGCAGTCTCAGTGAGTTGACGGCTTGATGTGAAACTTATAATAATATCCACTTCTATTTATATACACGTCACTGCCTACACAGCTAGCTCAGAGTTCATTGAGTCATTCATTTGCACACTGAGAATGCCTTTATAAACTCTAGATGTGGCAAATCAGGCGGGCAGGTCGGGGACGAGTTCGGGTCAGGCAGTCGGGTCAGGTTCAGATTCGGGTCGGGCGGGTCGGTTTTGTTTGACCTTCTAGAAGATCTCGGGTGATGGACGGGTCGGATCGGGTCAATTTTAATATCGTTTTTTTTAGATTGTATGTTAATTTGAGTTGGATTGCATATTGTTTGATATCGGGTTGGTTTGACTCTCTGAAAATGCCGGGTCGAGTCGGGTCATGCGAGTTTTTCGGGTCGGGCTGGTTTTTCGGGTCGGGTCAAGTTTTGCCACCTCTAATAAATTCATTCTTGGATGAATCCATGAACACTGAGAAATTTTTGTTTTTGTAGCTATATATGTATCCCTGATTTGAATTATTTTGTAAGAATTATCTCTGTTTCTAATTTCTTTTCTTTTTTTTGGAAACTATTCCTACTTCATAAATGTATGTGTTTGCAAGTTATGTCTTGATGCATATATTTATAAACTCGTGTTTAGAAAAAAAATTTAGAACTTTGTGTACCTATGACAAAACTTCTGAACACAAGGATAGTTTAGAAAGTCGGGATAGTTTTAAAAGAATATTAGAAATTAGCATGGACAGTTCTTATAAAAGAATTCAAATTAGGGATAGACCGTACAAAAAAAACAGTCCAGATATTCCGATACCACTAAGGATATCATCGGGATACCATGATCTTTGACCAATTCAACTAAACCTAAATATCCACCTTAACCTCCTAAATATTCAACTTAACACATTTTGCTTGACAACCAATAAAAACTCCACATAATAAAAACCTAATTGCAGCATTACACTTAACACATTTTGCTTTACCGCCAATAAAAACTACTCTTAATTTAACTTGCAGCATTACACTTCCTAACTATTCAGCTTATCCTCCTAAATATTCACCTTAACCTCCTAAATATTCAACTTATCACATTTTTTATTGGCAGTCAATGTTTAATGGTATCCCCGACGATATCTTTTGCGGTATCCCCATAGCATTTTCCAAAAAAAAATTCTGCTCTGTTTAGGGTGTGCTCCAGAAGGGGGGAGAGGAGGGGAGGGGAGAGTTGATCAAGTTTGGAGTTACCTGCCTAAAGTCATATTACTTGCTCCACAACTACAATTACTAGAGAGGAGATGAGGGTAACAAGATACAAATTGTAATTATGGAGCAACTAACATGATCTTGAGCATGTAACTCCAAACTTGATCAGCCCTCCCCCTTCTGGAGCACACCCTTAATCTCGACCAATGACCAATCAATTATTCTTATTCAGATAACCATACTACAAATTGAGACATAAATAATACATACACTGCGAGTTGCACGAGGAAATAAACAATGTCCATATTTTTATTCAAGAAATGAAGTGAAGTGCAGAAGTTTCCAGATTCCAGCATAGCTGCATCATAAGACGTTCTGTTTATACTTTTCAAGTCATTCTTATTACACATAATATAGTAGTAAACGAATTGATGAGACTCGGAGTAGTTCCTTTCATTTTTTTTTTTTTTGAAGAAATAGTTCCTTTCATATTAATCGAGCAATTATATGGCCCAAATTATATGGTTCGGATAAATTATTTAAAGGTATATGCATATAGCCCCTTGTAACTGGAAATGTGAAACCTATTCGACACAAAACAGTCCAAGGGGGATATTATAGTATCACTATCAACCAAGAAAAGTGAATTAGACTAATATATAAAAACATTTAAATTTGATGCTAATTAAAGATATATGGTTATCTAAAAAATGAACATTCCTGTTTTCCACTTGTACCAATCCAAGACCAACCTTATTTGACTCGTACTACCGACCACTTTAATTTTTTTTTTTTTTTCAGACGAGATATTACTATATTCATTTCCCATCAGTGCTAAATTCGCATTAATTTTGACCAAGAAATGGGTAATTATTTTCTGTTTTAGGATGAAATGGTAAATAGAACAAGTGTGGCCTGGGTGACAAAATCCAGAAAGGCAGATCTGGTGGTGCCCATTGCATATTATTTGATTTAGCACGCGAAATGCCTACTATATTTTGTATTAAAATAAATTAAAAAAGAGAGTTACAAGATAACGTTACATAAGAAAGTTGAAGATAAAAAAAAAATGACAAAGAAGCAGAGAAAAAGATGTAGCAAATTACAGAGAGAAAGAAATAAGAATCATGACCCAATACCCTGTATATCATAACCTACAAGTCCCCTCTATTTGAAGCGTGAATGTTGCCTTCGCCCCTCCTTGAGAGATTATGCTGCTTCGTTCGCCCGTTGCTACATCGCACGCCTGGAGGTTGAGATTGATAGGAGCAGTAAGAGGAGGATTAGGATAGGAAGAGAGATGGACAAAACTAACCGAGATGGAGGGAGGGGCGGCTACAGGGAGAAACCAAAAAATCGGATTCCCTCCCCTCTCTCCTGGCGGTAGTTTTTCCTTCTCTCCATGGGCAAGTATTGGAGGATATAAAGACTAGTGTAAGATCCAGCGACGAGGCATAATACTGGAAGGCTCGCCGACAACCCATTTGTGACGTGAGAGGGAAAGAGGTAGATGGGCAATTTGGGGGGGGGGGGGGGGGTGGCGGGGGCAGTAAGAGGATGTTGAGATGAGGTTGCGGCTAAGAGAGTGGGAATGAGGTAGCGGGGGTTGGGATAAGGGCTAAGCGGGTCAGATCCAACCCTAACGGGTTGAGTTAGGGTTTTTGACTGAGGAGAAGAAGGCACGAGGGGAGGAGACAGACCCAAGCTCAGCTTATAGTTTGAAGGAGGAGGAGAAAGGAGGGGCGGGGAAGCGGGAGATTGGCAAAGACGGGTACCTTAATGAGAGAGGAAGGCGGGTACCTTGGCTAAGATTGGCAAAGACGAGGTGGCTGCGAACTAACCGGTGTCCGCTGGTCAGAGAGGTCCTAGAATTCAGAGAGGACGTGGGAGCGGAGCCCAGCGAGAGAGGAGGCAGGAGAGCTGAGATGGGCGAGGAAGGGGTCTACTTGTCGGAGAAGTCCAGCGAGGAATTCAAAGAGGATGTGGGAGAGGGGCCAACGAGAGAGGAGGTAGGAGAGCAGAGGTGGTCAGAGAGCAGAGGTGCCCGGAGAGCAGGTGGTGGTGGCGATGCTTGGTCAGATCTAGGGTTTCACCATGAGCCGCCATATGAGTCGCTCCATCTACATAGCTAAGGTTGCCAGTAGAAAGAGCGGTCGAGCTCAGCTTGTAGTGGTGAAGAGAAGAAGAAAGGAGGGCCGGGGAAGCCGAGAAAGGAGGGCCGGGGAAGCCGAGAAAGGAGGGCCGGGGAAGCCGAGAAAGGAGGACCGGGGAAGCTGAGTCGCACCAGGGAAGAGAGGAGAGGCGCGATGTTGGGTCGAAGAAGAGAGGACAGGGTCGACTCGACCGAGACATCGCCGGAGAGACGAGGCGGGGAGACCGGCGACTCGACCACCCCGCCTCCCCATTGCATATTATTAATTAACAAATAGACAATTACAATTAACAAATAAGAGAAGAACTCAAAAGTTCATAGGTTACATTTTGGGATGTATCTGTTACATTATATGCATATCTACAAGTTACATTTTGGGATGTATTTGTTATATTTCATGATACATATGTTACATTATATGCACATTTATAGATGTATGAACAGTTTTTCAATGGACGCAACATGTTTCTCAACAAAAAATGAACAATAAGAAAATGTGGGCCATGTGGCTACTGCCTCTCATTTATCAATCAAAATGAAAAAGGGCTCAGGGAGGCCGGCACTGTGACTTGACTCTGAAGCTGAACGGGTGGTGCTATATTGTCAGATGGGCTTTCAGCTACCCCACTCCCTTCCCTTTCACCACATCACTTTTAAACAATTGTTAACTAAGACACTGAGAATAAATTCAAAAGAAAATAAATAAATAAATAATTAAATAAGAACTAAAAAGGAAAAAAAAAAAAAACTCATAGATGTATCTTTAAGCATTTTATTGATAACAAATCAGAGATGCTTAAATATAATGAAACAATCTTAACTGCTCCAGATGTATCTACATGTGTTCTTCCATTCAGATGTTTTTGAATTTATTTATTTAAAACACATTGTCAGAATAGACCATGTCAATGATCAATGATCCCCAGAATAAAACGAGTCTGTCAATATTCACATGGGCCTTTATATCACAATCAACTACACTTTCATTTCCTAATCACATCTTTTTCATACTACCCAATTTTCATAATGAAAAAAAAAAAAACACCTGTTAATCAAGGTAATTGAATAATCAACATCTGTTCAGATCATATTCCAGAACAACTTTGACACAGAGAAGCTATAAATGATTCACTCAATAAAATTCCAATGAATCAAAGTGAAAATAAAAATAAAATTAAATTGAATCACCAATTAACCGCGACTCAAAGAAATTAAAGAAAAATAAATAAGGCTGCAAACAAAGCAACCAAAACTAAACAGCTTCAAGTACCTGATTAAGTGTTGATATTGTCGATAAACTCGACATAGCGTATATTCCTGATCCAATGCTATCATGCTTTAGTATACCTGCTTTGTTCCGTCTCTTTTAAACATGGGCATTATTCATCTGTCAATTTTATTTTGGCACTATGACATCTAAGCCACCCATGAACGGCCTGAGTGGCTCCGGTATCACAACCGATCCATCCGCTTGCTGGAAGTTTTCTAGAAGACAGACCATCATTCGTGGGACCGCACATGCAGTCGCATTGAGTGTGTGGACAAACCGGGTCGGAGCTGAGCTGGCTCCCTTGCCCTTTTTCGAATTCTGTGCACCCTCAGGTGGAGCAGGACGAAAACGGATGCCAAGCCTCCTGCTTTGATAGTCGGTGCAGTTCGATGCACTCGAGATCTGACATTTTACACTTTGTAGGTTAGAGAGTTGTTCATGTATGTGCCGGTGGGTTCTTTCTGGGTGTTCAATTAGTCGGTCCAGTATAAATTTTGTATAAAGAAATATGAGCAAATTATTTTTTTTCCTCCTGATGTAAAAGAATAACAGGAAGTTTTACTTCAGTACTAATTACCATATCTACTTAGTTTGACAGAGCAAATACCTCACCATACCGGCCTAGGCCAGGCATCCATGCCTCCACATCAAATTTCCTATAAGCCGGTGCGCCCAAGTCTCCAGTTGCCATGTCCAGTGTCCTAAATAAGAAAAATGGAGCTTAAAATGTCAGTTGTATTTATTAAATACTCGACTTTTTTTTCAAATCCTACAAAATGCAGATTATCTGCCTCCAATTCCTTTGCCATTATCCTAGAAATGTTTAATTGTTCATCTACTAAGGGTATTTCAGAAAATTGTGTACTAAAAATTCCTTTTCTAAATTCAAATTACGCGAGTATTTGAACGAATATAACCGGTGTCTTACATTCAAAACTTTTTCAAAAACGCTAGTAAAGAAATTAAGTAGCAATGAAGATATGTACTTAAAGTGAAGACCCAGAGAGGTAAAGAGCTCTTCTTCAATTGCAATAAGTTCTTCATGGTAGGCATCACTATCCTCGGGCCGGCAAAAGACAAACATCTCCACCTTGCTAAATTGGTGCACACGGTACATGCCCCTGGTCATACAAATTCCAATTTTGCTTTATTGTATCATAAAAGGCAATTAGAAATTTCACATATGCCTGATCAAAAATCAAGTCAATGCAATATTTAATTGAATTTTTCTGCTCCGCCCCCTACTGCTCGCTACCACTAAGTTCCATAGAGCAAATGCCAGGACTTTGAAAATAAGAATAGAACATTTCTTGAGCTTGTAGTCTTTAGATCTGATATCATGTGTTTGGTAAAGCACACAACATGTTCTATATTCCGTAGAGTGTATTTTTCCTCGATACATGAAAAAGGAGAGACCTACCGTGTGGCTGTGCCAGCAGCACCAGCTTCTGTGCGAAAACAATGAGAATAAGCAACATATTTCAGAGGCAAAGCAGATTCAGAGAGAATTGAGTCCATGTGAATGCCACCCACAGGTATCTCAGCTGTTCCTATAAGGCACTGATCGCTGCCTTCAATTGAATATACCTGCAGTTGATAAAAAATTTATGCAGGGCGAACTTTTACAGAAAAAAATAAAAATCAAAGTTCATATTTAGAGAATTAAAAATGAGTCTCCTTGTTGATCATAGAAGTAACACAACACCATATTCTTTTTCAACATAACTGACTAGGTAAAATTAATTCCAGATAAATGCAGAAAATATCAGTTGAGGTGATAGTAGGACTAAACAAGGTAATACTAATTTCAGTATAAACACCATCAACCCAAGACAGTGTCTCACAAATTTTGCAAGTTCAAAATTACATCTGTAGTTGAGCCTCAACAGAAAACTCATCCAATAATCATATTATTTTTCCTTTTTAACTTCTTTTCTTTTCCTTTTCTGAATTACATCCAGTTGAAATACAGGCAAGTACAATAATAAAAACAGAGATTAAACCTGAGTATTTTGACCACGAGGTTGGAATCCACATTTCTCAACAACTGACGATCTGACAATCTCTGGTGTAATTAGAGGTGTGAATCCCCTCTTTGAGACATTCGCAATAGCCCAATTGACAAGTGCCATCTCTAACAGCACAGCTTCATTTTTCAAATAATAGAATTTTGATCCGCTGACCTGAAAAGGGATACTGTTGTATTAATGGAGTAGCCAAAAGTATAAAGAAGGAATGAAGAATTACGTATTCATCCAGTTCTCACAGATTAAGGCTACAGCTTTGCTCTTAAGCCAAGTTTACCTTAAACTAAACTGTAGAACCTCCACAACATTTTACCTTACTTTGTACTAAGCCTTGCAATTTTGTACCCCAACAATAATCTGATATCGCTTCATATAATTTAATAATTTTATGTGCAGTAAACTCAAAAATGCGAAGCACACTAAAATCCTGTGACCATTCATGCTAGATTTACCCTCAACAATCAACTGAACACAACACGGGACCGAAAAAAATAAATAGGCCAATACAAACTGCTGTTCCTTTGAAAACAAGGTCAAATTACCTCAGCTGCAGCATCAAAATCAAACAAATCAAGATCTTTTCCTATTTGGAGATGATCTTTTATGGAGAAACCAAACTCTTTAGGACTGCCTACCTAAGCAATTTCCAAACAGAAAAAAAAGTATATTATAACACCATAAATTAACAACTTGAATTATGAAGGTAAAATGTAGTAGAACACGAGATAAACACTAGAAGCAAGGTACCGTCTTTCTCACTACTGAACTCTCCTCGCCTCCTACAGGTACATCTGGGTGGGTAATATTGGGTATGCATTGTGCTTCCAGCTGGAGCTGATCTGACAGTTGTACTAAATCTTCTTCCAGAGAAAGAAGGCTTTCTTTCAAATTCTTGCCTAAGGAACAAAGGGGAAAAAAAAATAAAAGGTAAGAGAGTTGGAAGCATACAAAAACTTTGCACTTCTGCAGAAGTTCAATGAAGCAATCATACTGCCCGGCATATTGAATAATGTTGATAGTTCTTTCATAGGGAAAATAGAAAATAAAAGATTCGACAGCTATAAAAATAAAAACCTTTTATAATGAATGGTATCTCATGTTTAACTGTACATTTTATAACAGTTAGTACCAGTACATGGCAGAAAAAGAACTATATATTACAAGCTCATATTATACTGTAACAATAGTGTCTAACACTTCCGGTACTGGTTTTCTGCATTTTGAAAAAATGTATAATCAGTATTTACCTGAACCTATCCTGTACCAGGGTTGACAGTACATCCCTGGGGCTTATAGTAAAGTAATCCTTGGGAGATGCAAATGAGGAGAAAATGAAATAAGGGATTACCTTCTTCAACAAGAGCTTGGCGAACAGATGGTTCGAGTTTGCCTTTCATCTTGTTAGCAACAGCGTTTCTCTCAGCCCGAAGCCGTTCAACCTCCTGCCATCTGTACACAATTAGAAATTGTTGTACTCTTCATATTACTGTACTTCACTGGGAGATCAGGTTAATAAACTATGAACATATCATAAAATTTAGTAGTATATTCTTCAAAATAAAGTAGCACTTTCCCATTCGAGATACAAAATGATGCAACTATCTATACTCCTATAGAAAGAGTGTAAGGACGAGATCCTCCGTTTTGTTTCAAGTCTACCACTAAAACGGAGATCATTTCTCCTAAACTATTTGCAAACGCTTCGGTTGTGAATGGTTTTTTATCGAGTCAAATCACCACCCATTCTTATTATAACATTTTAATAGAGTAATGTTGCAACTGTGGGTATTTAAGGTTAAAGTGTTAAGACTTGAAAAAATGCCTGCTGCAACGTGCTGGTACACTTCTAGTTCAAAAAAAGAAATGACACTAATTATCCTTACTATATATAAAAGCATATTGGAAAAAATGACATGAAAGGACTATCTTCCCCAAATAAGAAACCTGAGCCGTTGATCATTTTCTTAGATAGATCAAAACCGTTGATTTACGTTAATGCCCGTTGACGTTAATGTTTCAGCCCATTACATATTATCTTAAAAATTTATTATAAGAAATAATATTTTTAGCCCAAAACAACGCGTGAGCTTTTTACTATTAATCTGAAACATATGTAAGCATCCAAAGGTCTGACCTTCTGAAGATTGAGGAATTTCTCGTAGAGCTCTAGGACGAGCTCCAGATTGGCATTTGAATTCCTGTTCTTGATATTAACGGCCACCGTATCTTTGTTGTCCCTAATCCATTTGAAATCTATGGCTGCTTTCCACTGAGGCGGTTTCACTGCAACTGAAACAACAAAAAAGCAAAAAAAAAAAACAAAAAGATCCTCAATAGAAGTTGAAAAACTATAATCACATGTTTACCGATCTATAAATTACCTTTCTGCTCTTCTTCTGTTGCCACGGCGGCGGCAACCGAGAACCGCCGCCGCTGGGACGGGGGGTTGTTTCTGTACGGCGACAATCGGGGAGAGAGAGGCAGAACAAGGGTTCGAACCAGAAAGGAGGAGCGCCGAATGGACGGCGAGAAGGACGACAAGGCCGTGGCGGCGCCGCCGAGGCAAGTGCGGGTGAGCATTGTAATTGGCCGCCGAGGAGACGAGCGAGGGAGGGAGGGAGGGCTTATCGGAAAGAAGAAAGAAAGAGAGGTAGCAAGAGATATACATATCCCAGCACATGAGCCGTTGGATCGACTGAAGATTCGTGTCAGCTCGGATCTCGAGACGATCCAACGGATCATTTGCTGTACTGCAGAATATAGTAAGTCTTCACTCAAAAAAAAAAAAAAAAAGAATATAGTAAGTCAGGGCCTCAGGGGTAGAGGTGCCAGAACCCGACCTGACTTAAACCCGATCTGAACCGGCATTTTTCAAAAAGTCAAACTGACTCGACCTGATCTAACCCGAATCTGTCCAGACCTAAGATCAAATAGTATCCAATCCAACTAAAATCAACATACGATCCAAACAAAGTAAATATTAAAATTGCCCAACCCGACCCGCTCATCACCCGACCCAACCTGACCATAGATATTCTAGAATGTCAAACTGATCCGATCCGTCCGACCCGAACCCAAATCCGACGCGCCTGTCCGATTTGCCACCTCTACTCAGGGGTGAGAGTTGCTTGTTGGCACCCATATTGATGTACTGCATTTCGCAGTACAGAAAGTGAGCCGTTGGATCGTCTCGAGGTTCGTACCGGCATGGATCTCGAGATGATCCAACGGGTCCTGTGCTGTACTGCACAAGCCGGGGCCTCGGGGGTGAGAGTTGCTTTGGCGGCTGATGTTGTTGTGGCCGTTGGATATTGCTTGAAGATTGGCTGATGGATGATGTACGACTTTGTATGTATGGTGAACCGTCCAATCCTCACGGCACGATGTCACGTCAAGCAGTGTTCTTGCTTAGACAATTTTCTCTTTTTTTTTTTGTAATTTAAATCATTCTAGACAAGTTTTGTGATTTCAATCATTCTACACAGGTGTGTTCAAAAAAACAACAAAACTTATTTTAAAGAAAAATTAGGTTGAGTTATTTTATGCCATTGTGAATATATTTTAGAGCCATTTGCATGCGTAATTAGTATCATAACACAGTTATCGTGTTGCAAATGTGATTTAAATCTTTTAGACTGGTTTTAGCTTTATAATGAATAAAAAACAATTCAAAACTGATTTAAAATACAAATGAATTCTTTTTAAGACATTTTGAACTTTAATATTGTTTAAAGCCCGCAACTCATTTGTATTCGTCAGAAAAAACTTAATCCCCACTTTCAAATCTGATCCATTATTTCAAAGCTGGCGTTTATCCAATATTCCAATCCAATTCATGCTGTTGGGCTTAAAAATCACACCCAACAATAATTTGCATTCCATCCAATCTGTCCATGGCCCAATCAGACTTAATTGTTCTTCAGCCTACAATCTTTTTTTTTTTTTTGGTTTTGTTTTAAATTTTAAACCATACACTTGAAACAACAGAATAATTACCAATAACAATGACCTTTTTGTGAAAGTCCACTTCAAATATTTTGTTTATGAAAGATGGTCAAGTATGTAGTAATTTCATTAGGTGAATCATGTAAGGGGGAAAAGGCAGTACATTTTTTTTCCAACAACAAAAGTAGTACATGTTAGAACCAGAGGTGGCAGACTTTGACCTAACTCGACATTGTTCACAAAGTCAAATTGACCCGACCCAATCTGAGATCAAACAACATGCAATCCAACTCAAATCAATACACGATCCAAAAAAAAATTGATATTAATATTGACCCGATCCGACCTGCCCATCACCCGATCCGAGATCTTCTAAAAAGTCAAACTGACTCGACCCGCCCGCCCGATTTGCCACCTCTAACTACAAATTCTATTTAGCCGGAATTAATACCATGATTTATTATAACTTAAGGAATAAAAAAAACAATAGTACATGTTGAAAATTCTGATCACAGCCTCACACAACAATAATTAATTAGTTACACTAATTAAACACCACCCATTTTAATTTATTGTCTTAATCCGATATCCCCATTCATTCAATGGGACCATCTGATTTATTTGGAAGACCCATGATAAAGCCACACAACCATATACACAATCCAATAGTTATGATTCGTGACTTGTGAGAAAGGCACTTGATAATAATAAAAGCAAAGAAAATGAGCTGATGTGTATGCACTGTCTAGTAATATCAATAGTCTAAATTTTTAGAATTAATTAGAACCCTCCTCTAATTAGAATTGACGAGTTGTACTTTTAAAGACTATCAAAATGAAATTAAAATCTTATAATTTTGTATACATGTTATGGACAAGATATAAATATATCAAACAATCTGATAATTTTATTTTAGAAGAACCAGCTTTCAGTCTAGTGGTTGGGGCAACAACACTCTTCGGGCCTGTTCGGTTTCATCCCATCCGCCACTGTGCGGATGGGAAAAAATAAATTATGTCTCACAGAATTTGTTTTTTCCCATCCGCACAGTGGCGGATGGGATGGAACCGAACGGGGCCTTCGTGTGGGGAGTTGCAGGTTTAAAACCCGTATAGAAATATTTTATATACATTTAAATTTGAGTGACTTGACCCTCATCTTTTATCTTACAAAAAAAAAATCTGATAATTTTATTTTAGAATTTAAAACATGATATATTTATTAGTAGGTGGTGACTGTTTACTGTTCAGACTTTCAACTGTTTTGCACTAGAACTCCTAGCCCAATGGTCAATATCTGTATAGACTGTATCTCTAACTCACCTTACACACCTTATAGAGAAAAGAAAAAAAGATGTAGTCTACCCCTGTATAGTAGGTCACTCATCAATCTTTTTCACAGTTCTGACACAACACACCACGTGTATCTATATGCTTACTATAGTCGCATAAATGTTTACTAAAAACCGTAGTGTATTTGTTCACTGGAGAACGATATGTATTGATCGGAGAGATAAAATGTTTACTCACGCCAGCTCTTACTCAGAGAAAATCAACACGGATGGTTGCACTTACTCATGGTACAATAAACTTGTCAGTTTGATGACATAATAACATCAGGGCAGATAATAAGACAGCACAGCCACAGTATCCTGCTCATCAGGTGAGGTGGCCGGTCACAATTCTCAACTACATTCCTTGTCAAGCCTCAACCCTTCTCATCAGTTCTCACCAATGGAACCTACTCACCATTACATGCCTATAACCTATTCTGAGCCAATGAGCCAATGATAATACATAGTATTGTATTAGTAGTAAACATATAGTAAGAAGTTTGTAGGATATGTTTGCAGCATGAACGGATAAATGTCACTTCTTTTAATTTAGGTATTAAGTGGCTCGTCTCCATCACGGACCAGTGATTCATCGGTTTCAACCTTTCAGTGTCAATCTGATGACTGAGGCTGGCTGATCACCTCAGCTCATGGACTGTAGAGTGAAAACTGAAAAGGTTGTGAGTTTTGTCAAATATGCCCACTCAAAAAGTAATTTTGAATTGTTAATAGTATTAGTGTGGACTGTAGAGATATTTTAATCAGTAATCAAACATTAAGGTTACTAGGTTAGGTACGATTATGAACAACTTAAATCAATTAGTAACACGTCAACAATGCAAAACTTGCTGGTCCAACAATTCTTTTTGTTTAGAATAGCTGAATAGTATATATACAACCTTTTCGTTAAGAAACAAATTAACCTGATGTTAATATTTTCAAGATTAATTATATACTCTCTTGATGTAATCCTAATTACAATCAAAGGTCTTGACATACATTACAAGTTTTGAACACAATTCCTTTTTGATATTTCTTGGGTTGCATGTTTATTGACATTAATAAATGACAACTAATGTTCTAGATATGTATATATAGAATAAAACTACGGTGTTCTTAAGCTCACGGAGGCCTCTCATAAGCTTAACACAAAAAATATATCAAATTATATCCAAATTTTGATTTATATGGCTCAATAAATTCTTTATACCAAAATCTTACATCATACAATTTTTTTTCATTTTTGGAGATTTTTTAAGTATTTATTTCGGATGTTTTAATAGCAACTATATAATATTAATAAAATAATCAATGTTTTATATGTAACTTTTAAAAAAATCTGAAATAAATGCTTAAAAATCTCTAAAAATGAAAATATTTTGCATGGCACATGATTTTGATAAAAAGAATTTATTGAGCCGTATAAATCAAAATTCAGATATGATTTAATATGTTTTTGATGTTAAGCTCACAGGAGGCCTTCAATAATTTTAATATTAATTAAATAAAAAATCAAAATTAAATAAAAAGGTACCCATGACAAATATTTCTGGATTTAGTCTGATCCGTGTTCCATTCGCCAGCCCCAAACACATTGTTCGAAAAAGTCACAGGTTTTCAAAAAAAAAAGATTCTTATTTTGGAGCCGGCGTTCGAAATTCGGGTTCCGTATTCCTATTTATTTAATTAATATTAAAAATATCGGTTCATGAGCTTAAGAGCACCATAGTTTTACTCTCTTATATATAAAAAAAGGTTAAGTTGGGGATAGTTTGTATGCTTTCTACTATATGATTGAACAACATTTACTTCTTTTTTTTTTCTTAACATATTAGTAGGATATAAAGATTGAAGCCTTTTTTTCAACAGTAAAACAAATAGTATGCTTGATCGATCCAGTCTCCCGTTTTATATATGCTTTCTTTTCTTGTTGCAGTTAGCATTATATATAAAAAATGATTTTTGTAGCGAAAGAGCAAAGGATTTACTTTTTATCTTATGACTCATAGCTTAATATACTAATTTTCATCAAAGTGTATTTCTTCTTAAACCAACAAGAGTACAAAGCAATATGACACTTTCTTTCGTATATTATGATTCTCCCTGTTGAATAAAAATGTCACGCAGTGAATATATAACTTGCAAAATAACAAAAGCAAAACAACTTTTGGATTAATAATGTATATATTATATGAGTCCGGCTACAATAATACGCATGTCACGGTTTTACCGTGCTATGCGGTCCGTATTTCAGTTTGTGGTGTCCAAATAGTTGATCTGAACCACTCAACTTAATCTTTATATCAAAATATACTTGCAAACCAAATTTTATAATTTTTAGAATTTTTTGCTATTTTTAATGATGGAGAGAAAATGGCTAAATCCAAGAATTCTGGTTCATACAAAATAACAATTTTCTCTCCATCACTAAAAATAGTAAACAAATTCTAAAAATTGTAAAATTTGGTTTCTTAGTATATTTTGATATAGAGATCACATTGAACAGTTCGGATCGACTATTTGGACACCGGAAATAGAGATACGGACAGCATAGCACAGTAAAACCATGATATACATATTATCGTAGCCTAATTAATATTATATAATGTTAATGTATTTGATTCACTTTATTTCAAGACTGCTCATTTAGTCAAAACAAGACTACTTAGTGCGCACTGCAAGTGACCGCTGACAACAAGTGATCATACCAAACAAAACTAAACATAAAGTAATAACAAACCAAAGAAAAAAACTACACTAGATAGATCAAGAAAATTATTCAAACAAAACAATTCTCTCTAATCTCCATAGCCAATTAGCCACTAACCAAAACCTTTGAACAAAGTAATAACAAATGAAAGAAAGAAAACTACACTAGATCAAGAAAATTATCCAAAGAAAGAACCAGCCTTTGGTCTAGTGGCTAAATACAACGCTATTCGTGTAGAAGGTTACAGGTTCGAAACCCGAATGGAGGGTCTTTTATAGACATGTAGAACATGTTCAGATCGACCCTCAACCCACGGGAATTCTACTGTTATCGTGGAAAAAAATAAATTCACTCTCACAGAAAAGTTTTTTCCCACGTAAATAGTAGAGATTCCATGAAAAGGAGTGACTCCGAACGGGCCTTAAATTTGAGTGACTCAAGTATTAACCCTCATCTTTATTTAAAAAAAAAAAGAAAATTATCCAAAGAATTCTTTTACCATACTATACCATACCACTACCAAATACTCACCAACCAAAACCATTATTATTGCATTACCAAATACCAACATGTCAATTTGACAATTTTAAACTTTTCTTGGGGATTACTGTAAAGCCAAGAAAGCAAAAAAAATAAAAAATAAAAAAAACCCATTACATTTACATCACATCTTCTCTCTTTCCTTCCAAATACCCAGCATTTCTCCTCTGATGACGATGAGAAGCATTTAAACAAACACCTTCCGGGCATCCCACCTTCCACCGTCCACCGCCATGCCGCCGCACCTGAGACGCCTCTACCCACTCCCGGCCAACACCACCGAGTGCCAGACAACATGCACACCCGATTGCCTCTTCTACAATCTCTGCCCGCACCCAGTTCTCCCTGAGCTGCCTCTCCCACCCAACCCTTACCTCCCCCCTCCCCCGCCACCCACCACGCCCATCCACCTCCACCACTTCCCTCGGCTTCTTTTATCCCTTCTTATCCCCTCTTCCCTTCTTGTGTTGCTCTCTCTGCTGTTTTTATTTGGATGTCTCTTTTTCGGGTACCGACGGAGTAGAAGTGTTCTTAATCCACCTCTGATGCCTCCCCCTTTTCATGTTAATGCCACTGATCATGTGAACCAAGATTCTGACCAGCACTATGTCTGGTACATAAGGACTGTTGGGTTGGATGACTCCGCGATCCGTGCTATCTCCGTGTGGTCGTATAAGTCGGGCGACGGCGACACGGGGGCATACACGGCAGGATGTACCGTGTGTCTTGGGGAATTTCATGAGGGGGAGTTGTTAAGGTTGCTGCCCAAGTGTGGGCATGCGTTCCACGTGTCGTGTATCGACACGTGGCTAAGGGCGCATGCCAATTGCCCGCTTTGTCGGGCGGCTGTTGTCGCCCCACCTCCGGGTGTTGCTGCCATGCTTCCTGCTCCGGATTCTGATGTTGGCGATGATTCATCAGATAGTGGGTTGTTGAATTTAGGAGATGGCAGTGCAGGAAATAGCGAATCATCTTTGTGCACACAACCTGTTCGACGGAGTTCCTCAATGGGCTCGTTGCCATATAAAGGAGGAGACTTTGAAGAAGGATCAGCGTCAAATAGCAAAGAATTGAAGGCTTGTTTTGGTCTCGAGGTGGAATTGGTTCGATCATGGTCATGCGGTGGAAACAAGTTCTTTCTATCGAGACATGGACGAGGTTAATTATATGCGAATCATCTCTCGGAGCAAGTACCTGTTTGTATATGTTTATGAAGGTAAAAGTGATGAACCTTCCTTTTTTTGGCCAAGTTGTGGTTCTTTTCAATCTTTTGGTTGAATAGTTATGTAGTTCAGTATTATTTATGCCAATGAATGTAGATAGTTTTGGGTATAGAGGACTAGTAATAATATAGCTGAAGTTGGGGTGGAATTTGGAATTGATTACAAGTGTAAATATCAACGCTTTAAGAAATGTATACTTCTGTTCTTTGTTATTGCAGTGCAATAGATAGTATCGTCACATTCTGCAGGGTTTACTGCAAATATACAAATGTTCATTTTTTTTTTTCATAACATGCAGCAATTATGTTTTTTAGTTACTGTTTTATGTGCTCAAGTCTCGTATTGGAGGCCAACAATTTTTTTATCATGGATGGTGATTCGCTATCCATACTAAATTGTGATTGATCCTGCTATTGCCTGTTAAGAATTTCGTACCAGTTGATACTTCAGCACTGTATGATGACGCTTTACTAATTTTCCTCCACAAAACTGATCTCATTAGAGGTGGCAGATGCCGGTTGAAAGATGTAATATACCTCTTTCCATTGTACCAGAGTATTAAATCAGAGTGCAGTCCTAATTTTTATTGCCTTAGAAGGTGCCAACAGTTCCAGGTTGTACCCTCGACTGTCCTAATACCGATCGACTGCTAGTCTGCCAGCAAATGTTCAACCACATTTGTGATTATCTTGCCACCAAATTTGGTTCCTGCCTAGAGCATATGTTATCAAACTGTATCTGTTCATGAGGTCTTTTCTGAAAGGGTAGCAGAAACTATATTTTTTTAAAAAAAACGTACCAGCATTCATTTATGTTGATTATGAAAATACTTCAATTACCAAGTAACTACCATCCAATTATTTTTAAAATGCAATGAAGTATTGGAATTTTGATCAATTATTGAGGGGCAAACATGAGAAACCAGAAGCTTGACCCTGAAGCCGGGTGAGTATGTATGAAAAGGGACTGATAGAGATTTGCTACAAAATGAACAATATTAGTCTCTAAAGACAAATATAATGACTTGACTTGCTAATTGGTTTACTGTCTACTGGCAAGCGTAAGTAGACCAAGGATGCATTTTATTGGTACTTTTCCTTGGCACTTGACAGATTGTTCCCTGATATTTGTTTGTCTAATGTGTACCAGTATTTTATTCTCTGATAAAAATAGGAAAAAGGAGTGGGGGATAGAGAGTGAAAACTGAAAAGGGTTGGGGGTGGGGATTTCTTGCTAATGACATCGCAACCAGATAGTTGTTTTTTTGTGTTAGAAAACTTAGCAGTAACCTACTGGCTTGTCAGACCAGTGTTCATCTCTGAAGCTTAAGAGTTATTGGAGTTCATTTATTTAAAATTCATCTTAACAGTATATGCAAATAGCTAATTTATTGCCTAGCAACATTTTTGGTAGAGAGTTTGTGAATACCTAATACAAGATTATAGATATTCCTGATAGAGTAACATCAGTTTTGTTAGTCTGATGTTCTGATTGAATCTCATCTCAGATGCTGCAATCCTTGTGTGGTATATAAAGCATATATCACTCCTGTTATAGCTCCCAAAACATCTAAAGAACCCTAGTAATTTAGACAAAGTTGAGACAAGATGGGGAAATGGTGAATTTTAAATAAATGAAATATCACTGTTTACAACTGGGCTTCATGTTAATATATCATATTAATTATAATTGACAATACTGAACCTGAGATTTGAGAAATGCTCCTAACTACCCAAAAAATGCAGCCTGGTGGCCTGCTTCACTTTTTGTTACCCAAAAAGTGAAGTTTGGGCTTCTCCTTTTCTTCCTCGTCCATATAAAAATCCAAAAACAGATTACCCAACTAAAATTCATGCAGGCCCAATACCCATATAACAGTTACCATTCAAACTCGGCCCATTAAAAAAACCATCCACAACATCAATACAAGAAACCTTCAGTAGACAGGCCCATGATTCTAAAGCAACAGAAACAGAGAAAGGAACTTCTGGTCCATAAAATTACTGCATACTCAGCAACATTTCACATTCACATTTTACCGAGCCAAACGAAACTGCCAAGAAGTTACCATTCTCAGTTTCTCACATTCTGGTTACCTGCAGAGGAGAACCGAAAGCGAGACCGTGACGTACCAGTAAAAGGAAAGGGAAAAAAGAAAAAGAAGTTGGTTAAAAAAGAAAGAAGCAGGCCCCTGACAGAAGCTACTCCCCAAGGCACATGCATCCCAGCGGCTTTCTCGCGCCTAATTACACGCGTCCGTTTTCCCATTCTACCCTTTCAATAAAGTTAAAAGGTGCCTCAAATTTAAGGGTAATGTAGTAAATAACTAAATGGACAAAGTAATCAGACAAAATAAGAAAACAATAACAGTACGACAATGCTACAGTGTCCTAAAACTCAGCACAGTCCGTCTGGAGTCTGAAGTCTGAAACCAGCCACATGCAGTTTTTAACTAAGAAAAGAAACTAGCCATAACATAACATAACATAACAATAACAATTAATATAACATGAACAAAAGAATGCAAACAAATTAACTAAACTAAGACACTGCCTAAATTATGTAAATATAAATTCAGCACCAGCCACACTGCCACATGCAATTTTTAACTAAAAAAAAGAACAAACTAAACATAACATAATAACATAACATGAACAAAACAATGCAAACAAATTAATTAACTAAACTAAGACAGTCTCAAACTCTAAAATAACTAAATAAAATGTCTCTCAGAACTGCCCTAAAAAGTAAAAACTCTAAATTCTAAGTAAAGTAAATAAACCTAGCATTTTCCGAGGGCATAACCGCAAAAAGTACAAAAGTAAAAAAAAAAAACCTAAAAAAAAAACAGTAAAACCCTCTGATCAAGCAACTCTAAAAAGCGACGGCGAGGGCGGCGATCACGGCGGCGGCGGTGTACCCGGCGACGGACATGGACAGTGCGGCGGCAGGAGCAGCGGCGCCGGTCTCTCCGGACGGACTCTTGGCAGGGCTCTCGGAAGGTGGCGAGGAGATGATGGACGGGGGCAGCGCGGAGCCGTAGGGGGACATCGTGGGGGCGAGATCAGAGGTCGGGGGGGCCGGAGGGGAGGCGAGCGGGGACGGGAAGAACGGGGGCGGGGCGGTGGAAGGAGGGAGGGAGATCGGAGTCGGGACGGATGGTGGAGAGGGCTTGGGAGCGGCGGATGGGGATTGGGAGGAGATGGGGGAGAGGAGGAGGGATAGGGTTAGGGTTAGGGTTAGGAGGAAGGAAGAGGAGAGCGCCATTGGAAGGAAGGGAAGAAGAAGAGAAGAAGGTGGCGAAGGAGAATGAAACAATGAAAGAATGGAGAACTTGAAAGGATGTGAGTGAGAGTGAGGAACAGAGATTGTATTTGTATGGTTTTTACGAGGAACAAGAGAAGAAGAATATGGGCCGGGAAGCCCACGGAAGAAACTGTTTTGAATAAGCGAATTAAAGGGCCCAACAATATGGGCCGAAAATAAAATCCCACGGAAGGGTTTTATGGGTTGTGAGTGTTATGATTGACAGTGGGATAGTGGGTTTTGGGCCGAGAAGCCCACGGAAGAAAGTGTTTAATATGGGGGCCCAAATAAGGGAAAAGCGAATTGATTAGCGGAAGTATGTGGGCCGAAGCGAAAAGCCCATGGAAGGAAAGTGTTAGAAGTAATGGGCCCAAATACGGATCAGGTAGATACATTAGTTGGGCAGATATATGGGCCTGCTTTGTGCTTCAGAATCAGTACTTTGTAAGAGTTGAGAATATTCAACTAGAAGTTATTTTGATGATCTTAATAAGATTATTTTAAATTTTTAATACGGAAAAATTATAAATGTACTTAAATACAGCCATAAAAGTTTGCTTTATTTCAGCGGGGATATTTGAGCCAGAAACTAGCTCAAAGAAAACTCCTCCATGAAAGTAACAAGTTGCAAATATTGTCAAAACGACTAGCTGTGGAGAAAACCCCTCCATAAAAATTTCTTCATAATCTAAGAATTTTCAGCCATTTGACCTACGAACTTTCGCGTGCTTTCGTCATCGTAAGGATGGCTATAAATCCACAGCAACAAATGTCTAGAATTTTTAGTAAAAACCTATTTTAAACCTTCTAGATTCGCTCTCATTTGAATTAAAATGAGAACTTGCATTTCTTTCTTTTAGTTCTAGTATGGTATTTTTATTTTTTTTTTCAATTGCTAATTAACGTGGATATTTTAGTATGATTTTTTGTCCCATGTAACTTCATTTTTTTGAGATAACCATGTAACTACAATTTTATAAAAATAAATCAAAATTGTTATGTAAATTATAAACACTTTTCAATCTAATAATTACATTTAGGAGAAATCATTCTTGCATGTTTTATCTGTTGCATCCAATATAAAATATAAACATATTTCAAAAGTAAAAGTTTTTAATTCACAAAAAAGCAACCATGAAAATTTCAAAAGCATTTATACTTTAATGGAGGAAGAGGACAATTATTATATCCTAATCCTATGTTCAATAGCTCCATCTTATTATTCTTCAAACTATATTTCGTAAACACATGAAAGCATAACAAACGTTAAATTAAAGAGAATAAAAACACTCAAACACTTTTCAAATTATTTTATTTCTCTTGTCCACGAAACTTCCACAACAAAATCAACGGGTAGACTAGACTAGTAGTAGTACACAGGATTGATTGCCTCTTAAGCTGCTCTCTTATCCAATAATCGGATCTAAATCCGCTGCTTTTTTCAAAAGAAAAGCAGACTCTTTTCTTAATCTGACGGTTGAAAAGCACCGAAACACTCTGAGATTGGTACAGTAAAAACCGTAAAACTTTGAGATCTGTGCGAGAACCAATCCCAACCATCCGATTGGAAAAGCAGAGTTACTTTTCTTTTGAGAAAAGCATCCGATTTAGATCCCAAATGATCAGCCAATTGCGGTCGGCAACTGGGCATCTCTTTCCTCAACTTCTGTGCTTAATTAATTAATTTATAGCTCTCTCTGACTCTCTCTTTCTGTGCGTTGACCGAATGGACCCTGGGAGCTGCTTTGGGCAGCGCTAAAATTACTTATGCGACAGCTTTTTAATAAAACTGACCAAAATACTCTCGCTGAAGAAGAAAATACTTTCTCTGTTTCTTAATAAATGGATTTATACCTCTTAAACTTTGTCTCTTAATAAATAAATTTATACCCCTTAAACTTTCTAGAATCCACTTGTCTAGAAAAGTATCTATACAATTTTGGTGCCTTTTGTTCTTCTGGTTGGATTGTTTATTTGAATTCACAATTCATTGTGTATATTTAATTAAAATAATTATTATGTAATAATTATAAATTGAGGGTATAAAAATAATTTACCTTTTCAGTAATTTTGTTGACTTTTCCTAGAAATCTATATATTAAAAGACGGAGGAAGTATATCGTTAACTGTAGGGTATTTTGGTCCGTTCTGGTACAAAAGCTGCTCTGTAACTAATTTCAGCGCTGCCCAAAGCAGCGTCCATGGACCCTCTATTTACACATTCTTTCTGTCTTTCAGCAGCCAATTTGGAACGGGCCGTTCCCATTGAATAATCCGGACAGGACTACGTTCTATTCTAGAATCCTTCTAGAATGCTTCGTTTAGTTTAGTTTAGCTTAGCCAAGTTCAGTGAAAGCTGACGAGCAATTGGGTGCGCGCTCTTCCTCTCTTGCTTCAGGTCCGGAATTGAAGTTGAAGTGACGATTTGGTAACTTGGCAGTGCTCTTCAGTCTTTGTTCATGCTCTCAAAGGTTGGTCCTTGGGTTTTTTGCTGAGTTGGGTATTTGTGCTTCTTTGCTCTTCTAGATAATTCATTTATGTTGGCATTGTTGTTTTTTTTTCTTTTTCTTTTTTTGGGTTCAATTCAGTTGCGATCTGTGTAAATTATGCAACTTTCCTTTTTAAAAACGCAAAGTTTGCAACTTCCAGTGTTTAATTGGTAATTTCCAGTTATCTGATGTGAAAAAAACTCTTCTGTTGTTTGAAATTTGAAGCTGCAGATGTTTACATTTGATAGTGAAACAAAATTTAGTGACTGTTCAGTAGCAATTTAATTTCACCAAAATTTTGGATTAATCTGTGAACTTATTACTTATGGAATATGGTGCTAATTAGCTTTCACATTGTTTGCTGCTTTCTTGGCATATCAGCTATTATGAGAAATACATGCTTTTAGTTTAGAAAGGATGATGCTGGCATTTGTGCTTCTGATTTGGGCATCATCAGGTGTGCTTGTCTCTTCTGATTACCAGAGTAAGTTCTTCCCTGTTACCTCCCCTGTAAGCTCTATTTGTTGTTGGTTCATAAATATTCAGTAGGCCGGATATGGTTATTTGAAAAAAAAATCAACTATTTCAAAAATAAAATCAATCAGGACCTGGCCACTTCTTAGTAATGAAAAAAAAAAGTTAATGAAACTGGCAAGACTTGTGTCAGAACTGAAATATTGGAAATCCCATTAAACATGTAGAATTGAATTCATAATTCCAATGTTGAATAGATGCTGAACTTAACCAGTTCGTAACCGCCATTTTCATGTTATACTGAACCCATCAAGGCCCATGGATTTTCTAAATTTTCTAGTTATGGTTACCTAAATACCCTTGACCATGCCGTCACTCAACAATGTTTTGGGCTAATAGATTGAATACAAGGATAGAACACGTTCTGGGTTTTGTAATGAACCAGAATAGTGCCTTACCAGTTGGTTCCTTGCATTAAGTTGCATTTTTGATATATAGTACCAATAACCTGCAAGTCACGTCTAACAATAAACTTTATGCTCGAAAATGTACACATTCGGTGAGCAGTAGATGCGTTAAGTGACATGAAGACGAAACTCAATGCATCTCCAAATCAGCTGACAGACTGGAACACGAATCTAGTCAACCCTTGCTTATGGTACGCTATCACATGTCAGGACGATAATGTTATCAAAGTGTAAGGTTCTTTGTCCTTTAGTTTTCTGGAGAACATTCCATTTGTAACTGCAGAATATAATCAGTTTTGATTATGCCTTGGAAAACAAAGGCAGCTTACTAAATTATCTGCTTTAGAGAGATGCTCAGTGCATTTGCGGGGAGCTCCTTTTTTACTTTAAATTTTATCGTCAAAAAGCAAAATTCCAGGAGTAACCATCTTTTAGTGTATTGTTACTGGTAGCTATATGTAGTGTTCACGGCACTGAGAGGTTCAAATTAAACCTAAAATGGGTGATAGAAAAAGCATTGTGACAACCCAAATTCATCATTCTCGGATAGTTTTCTTTTTCTTCTATTGAACTTGTGAGAAACTTTGTTATTGAGAATCTCGAATTACAGATTATTGCCATCCCTTGGATTTAACGGAACCTTGTCACCAAGAATCGGAGAGCTCAAGTATCTTCAAGAACTGTAAGTTCACAAAGGAGATTAGAATACATCATAAAGCTGTAGGTACTTCAGCTAGTAGATACTGATTTGATTCCTGTATGAAGATCATTGCAAGATAACGATATACATGGGTCGATTCCACCGGAGCTTGGAAATCTTTCAAGTCTGACAAGCTTAACTCTTGAAAATAACCGATTGGGAGGAGAGATTCCTAACACACTAGGCAACCTTTTGCAACTTCAAATCTTGTAAGTTTAATGTTGTTTTGGTGCTGTTGTACTGAGCTTGAAATTATTATCATTTCCTGTCTTAACTTGTGATATGACATGAGCAGAGATTTGAGCCAAAATACTCTCAATGGAAGCATACCTGATTCCTTTTCAAACCTTTCAAAACTAACTGCAATGTAAGTTTTCTTATTTGGAATTACGATATTATTTTTACAAAGTGGTGTTATTTAACCTTCCAAAGCTTCAAATATCAATCCTACTTGTGTTACCCTATAATAATAATAATAATAATAATATGAACAACTCTAGTTCTCTTACGAAACACATCCCTCGACTAATTGTTACAATAAGGCAACAGGAGGTGGAATTTCTTAAGATTTTGAGGAGCAAAAAAAGATGTTGATATTTCATCTTCTGTATATATTTTTATTTGAATCCAAATTATGTTGTGTATTTGCCATCATTTGCAGATTTATTGAACAGCATCAATGTTTACACTTTACGGCTCGATGCATCTCATAACGTTTCCTTTCAATTTTAACCAAAACTTTTATGTACAGAAATCTAGAAGCAAACAATCTTACTGGTACAATACCTACTAAGCTATTTGAAGTTGGCCTTTACAAGTAAGAGAGCCTTTCTGTCAAAGAGATTAAACATTATGGCCTTTGAATATTTAACAATGCATTTCCTTTTTTTTTTTTTTCCCGTGTAGTTTTTCAGATAATAATCTAAATTGTGGTGGTAATTTTGTGCAGCCCTGTGAATCAAGTTCATCTGATAATGGTAAGTACCAGCATGAATGCAAAATTAGTCTACTATGTACAAATACTAGCAGAAAAATAGAAAACATGGTTCTCTCCTTGTTTGAATTTGCTGCCTAAAGTTTAATTAAGCTTTAGTAATGTAACTGAAGGCAAGAGTTTCTTTTAGTGTCATATAAAATATCGGACTAATTGTGGCTATAATGGTAGAAATTATGAAATGGAACAGTTTGAAAAAAAATGCTACTCTTATTTGATTGTCAGGAGGCTCTAACAAATCTAAAATTGGGGCAATAATTGGGGGTGTTATTGGAGGTGCAACTTTTCTAGCATTTGTTATTCTATTTCTTTTATGGAGAAGGAATCGGGGCATCCGACAAAACTTTTATGATGTTTCAGGTAAACTTGCAGAACTTAATTTGTTTTTGTATGTAAAATCTTTACAAACATTAATGTAGACTTTATCAGTGTAAATAACTTTCTTAAAAGATAAAATGTTAAGTCTAATATTTGTACAATAATTATTATAAGATTGAACAGCAGAAGCATATAGTATGTAATTTCATAATTGAGATACTCTCTCTCCCTCTTTTCTTTTTCTTTTTTGTTTTTTTTTGACAATGATAGTTATTACATATATTGAAAAAATGTTTCAAAGTCTTTTAGATACCAGTTCAGCTCTACACTAAACGCCTCTATTATATAATATTGTAAAACAGGTGATTATGACCAAACAGTCAACTTTGGGCAGCTGAAGCGGTTTGCATGGCGCGAGCTCCAGCTTGCGACGGATGGTTTCAGCGACAAAAACATTTTAGGCCAGGGAGGATTTGGAAAAGTGTACAAGGGGGTTCTTCCTGACAACACGAAAATAGCTGTGAAACGCTTGACTGATTTCGGCCCTGGAGGAGAGGAAGCGTTCTTACGAGAGGTTGAGCTGATAAGCGTAGCAGCACACAAGAACTTGTTGCGACTGATTGGTTTTTGTACCACTGCCACTGAGAGGCTTTTGGTGTATCCCTTCATGGAGAACCTCAGTGTCGCATACAAATTACGAGGTACCCTAATTTCGGTAACTGACTGTTGTAGTCTACAAAAGAAAGTTATATTGATTGTATGTTTTTGGATAGTGCAGAGTTCAAGTCGCATGAGACAACTCTGGATTGGCCTACACGACATCGAGTGGCACTAGGCACTGCACGTGGCATCGAATACCTGCATGAGCACTGTAACCCAAAGATCATCCACCGTGATGTCAAGGCTGCAAATGTTCTTCTCGATGCAGATCTTGAGCCGGTTGTCGGGGATTTTGGCCTCGCAAAATTGGTTGATGTGAGGAAGACCTCGGTCACAACCAAGGTGATGTTAACTAACCAAATTGCTCAAAGAACTTAATGATTGGTTTTGCTGTTCTTATTCCCTGTATTGTGTTTTTTAAGTTCCAGTTAATTATTAAATGCTTAAGCCAATAGAAGATACAGTGTTCTAAATTCATTTCGTAAACAGGTCAGGGGCACGATGGGCCACATTGCACCGGAGTACTTGTCAACCGGAAGATCGTCAGAAAAGACTGATGTGTTCGGCTATGGTATTATGTTGCTTGAGCTCGTCACAGGACAGCGTGCCATTGATTACTTTCGTCTGGAGGAACAGGATGATGTTTTATTGCTTGATCATGTCAGTTTATCTTACACTTGATAAAGATTCTTAGTAGCATTCGAGTACATGACATACAATTTATCGGTATGTACATCTTGTTAACAATGCATATATAGGTCAAGAAGCTACTAAATGAAGGACGATTCGATGCCATTGTGGATCCAAACCTGAGGACAAACTACGACGTCCATGAGGTGGAGAAGCTAATAAAAATAGCGCTTCTCTGCACACAGCAAGTACCGGAAGAACGTCCCACTATGTCAGAAGTGGTTCGGTTGCTTGACGGTGAAGCCTTGGGCCCGAGGTGGCAGGAGTGGCAGAATGCCGAGATCTCAAGGCGAGCGCAGTACGACATCATGCAAAGGAGGTTTGATTTTGGAGAAGGATCAATCAATAATCTGCATGCTATGGAGTTATCTGGTGGAAGATGAGACCTTTCTTGATTGCAGTAATTCTGTTATAGGTTTTACAATAGTTGCCTTTCCTGATTTCGTATAGAAAAATTGTGAGAAGAATCTGAATTTTGCACTTAAACTATATATAGCATTCAATTTAGAAAGCGTGTAATTACATTTGTTGAACTTTTAATTGATTTTTAGTTCAAATCATTGATATCTTATCTTGTCAAGGAACAACACAAGCGTGTAATTACATTTTTTCTTAATACTATAATTTCTCTAAATTACAACAATGATCAACCCTGCTAAGTTTTACAAATAAAATCCAATAATACAGTAAATATCAAGTGATAGCATCACTTTCCTCATAATCTGAGTTTAAATTTCCCTTTGAAATCCTTTGGGACAACTCAGAA
Source organism: Cyperus esculentus (assembly GCA_030179965.1). Taxonomy (NCBI): domain Eukaryota; kingdom Viridiplantae; phylum Streptophyta; class Magnoliopsida; order Poales; family Cyperaceae; genus Cyperus; species Cyperus esculentus. Next base: position 2,199,053 of record JASGLE010000019.1, on the reverse strand, counting down.
GCAAGAGAGTCTCTGTCATTGCCATAACATGCATTAGTGAATCCAATATAAGTTACTCGATCAATGAGGAAACCTCGATCCAGTAACTTGTTCAAAAATAGACTTCCAGTATCTACATTTCCTGTACTTAGTAGTTTTCTAACAACTATATTTACCGTGCGGGCCCATTGCTTCTTCTCTAGTCGTTCCAGCAAAGACAAGGCATCACCGGGCTTATCTCTCTTGCACAACTCAACTGCCAAGGTTACCCGTGTAACTTCACATGGGACCAGGCCTTTGTCAAGCATCCCCTCGTACAAACTGCGTGCCTCCTCTAGCCTTGACTCCTTACATAGACCACTTATCAGAGCACCATAGGTCACTGCATCAGGTGAGCAAACATTTCGGATCATCTTCTCGAAAACTCTCAATGCCAAGCTTGATTTCCTGATACTGCAATAGCCTCCTATCAGAGTTGTGTAGGTTTGCCTTGTGGGAATCAATCCCAAATTAAGGCATTTTTCAAAGATTGCCTCACTGTCTTCCATTTTACCATGCTTGCAAAGTGCAGCAATCAGTGAGGTATACATCTCAATATCGGGTTCAAATCCAGCATTGATCATTTTATCAAACAAATGTTGTGCATATTTTAAGTCGCCTCTTTTGCAGCTCTCATTTGTAAATATGGTATAGGTTACCTTATCAGGCTTCACCCCATCTTTCCGGGCCACATAAAGTAACCTATAAGCCTCATCAACATGTCCTCTCTTGCATAGTTTATCAATAATCGTATTATATGTGTAAATATTAGGCGGAAGACCTTCTTTCCTCATAAATTCTAAAGTCTTAAAAGCCTGACTGAGATTTCCGTGTTTGCAATAGCCATCGATGAGAGTGGTGTAAGTTTTGGTATTTGGTACAAGACCTTGCTCCTGCATTCTGGTCAGTAGCATCTCTGCTCGGCCAAGCTTCCCCTCTTTACAGTACCCACAAATCATAGCAGTGTACGTCTGTACATTTGGCTTGTATGTGTTACTTTTTATGAGCTTGAGGAAAAGTCGAAAGGCTCTTTCAGTCCAGCCAATTTTACATAGGCCATATATCAAGCAAGTGTGTGTATACACATTTGGCTTTATACCTCTTCTGGCCATTTCCTCTAACACCTGAAATGCTTGTTTTACACTACCTTTTTTGCATAAACCATCCACCAGAGCAGTGTAATTTATAACATTCGGAGGCGACCCGGTTTCATGCATTAGTTCGAAGAGATCAAACACAAACTTAAAACGCCCGCGGTTGCAAAACGCACGTACCATTAACGTGCACGTTACATTATCAAGACACATCTCTCTCTCATTCATTGCTTTCAAGACCTCCTCTACGGCATCCAATCGGCCATCTCTACAAAACCCAACAATCAATGTCTTAAAACTAACAGAATCGGGGCAAACACGACGACTCGACATTTCATCGAACAGCTTCTCTGCATAACCCAAATCACCCAACTCCACAGCCATCCTCAGCGCACAATTCATGGTATGCACATTCACCTCCAGCCCCTGATTCCTCATCTGAAACACCATGTGCACGGCCTCTCTCAACCGCCCAACCTCCGCGAAGCATTCTATCGAACACCTCATGACCTCCTGGGCCTTCTCAAAATTCCCCTTACCAACTAACGAACTAGCAGCCGTGACGTAGAACAACATAAAATGCCTAATCTCAGGCACCCTCACGGCCCAGTAGAAGAACGCCAATGCCACCATGGATCCCTCGGTCTCAGCCAGAAGTGCCACGATCGAAACTGCATCCTGCGGGGTGACGGCCACTCGAAGGCAGCGGAGGTTTTTGTCCCCGTCCAAGAAGTTGGAGGAGATGAACGAGCAGAGGGACGAGATCGTCATGGATTGTGGGTTAGGGTTAGGGTTAGGGTTTGGGGGGATGGAGAGAGGAGAGGAATCGGGGAGTGGTGGGGATGGGTGGGTTGGGGAGTAGAGAGGGGGGGTGGTGGGGATGGTGGTCGAGGTGGTGGTAGTGAGAGGAGAGAGTGAGAGGAGGGAAGGGAGGAGGAGAGGATGGGAATGGGAATGGGAGGGGAAGCGGCGAAGGAATGCTACTGCCATGGAAGTTCTAAGTGATGGAAGGACTGGAAGTATGGAACGAGCTGCTGACAGCCTGAGACTTATCATATTTCATATCATATATACACAGACGAGACGAAAGTATACTTCCTTTCATATATTGACGAGCTTTTAAAAAAACTTATACAAATTTATAAAAAATATTAGAAATAAAAAAAGTTTTATGGACGCTAGTTAAGGTTGATAATGTTTCATTTTCGGTCAATTTGAATATCGTTTAATACCTTATCAAAATTTTATATACTTTTAAACGGTCGCAATTAAACGGATCTTTAGAAAGCCATCAAATATCGCTTAAATTGAATATAATCCGAAACATAATTAACCTATAAGTTAAATAATATTTCCATAAACTTTTTTCTATTTTTAAGATTCGTTTATGATTTTTTATAAATTTTTAAAAATGGGTCAAAATAACTATTGTCAATGATCCCTCTTTTCCATTTTACGTATATCCCTTGATCTCAATTCTTCAAGTTCCTCCGATTATTATACTAGTACAGTGCCCACGCGTTGTAGCAGGATTGACTATATCATATGATTTACATATAAATCGAAAAATAATACTATATCGCATGACGTAAATGATTTATGTATAAATAATTCACTTGCGTTATTCTTTTATTTTTTTCCTGTTTTTATATTATTATTGAATTGTCATAAAATAATGAGATTGAAAATGGTATGCATATATATATTAAAGATGTGGCTCGGGTTGCGTGCACGTTATTAAGAAATGAGACCATAGAAAGCGTGTGCATTAATGAGCATTTCATGTTTATCTACTGGGCCAAGTTGAGCCATGAAGATTGAAACAACAGAAATTTTTCATCAACGGTTAAGATTACATAAAACTAATTGATCCAACGGTCCATATTGGTTCTTGACAAATACTCTCTTTAAATCTCACATGAACTCCTCCTATTGTAAGTAGTAAGGATGGTGTTATGTTATGTATACTCCAAAGCATACTCTTTTGTATATTTATTCTTTTGACTTCACACATATAGGAGTTAGGACAGCTATATAAGAATGTACAATTGTAAAATCAAATCTTCTTTTAAGAAAATTTATTATTTATTTAGATATAAAAAAAAAAAGGATGACAGAAATATTTTTTAAGCATAGCAGCTAAGACGATTTTTGTTTCATAAAATAAATTTCATCTGGTTCCCGATATTTTGGTTAATTATATTGGTAGGAATTCTATCGTTTACCCTTACCTTGCCTTATATCAGCTTTTTATCCCCAAACATATCTTTCTCTCTGTACCAGTACAGCAACAGTGAAAAAACTATATGCAGAAAGTGTCAGAAAGAGAGGGGAAGCTAAGATAATATAAATTGAAGGTTATACTTCAATGCTCATAATTTATCAGATTAAATTTACTGTTTATTTTATGACCCACAAATTATTATTGGTACGCCCACAAGATGAGGAACATATTACATATCCATCTGGTTCAAACTGTATAGTTTCTATATATCATGTATCATATATGGTACCAGAACCCTGTACCATACATAACACAGAAATATTGATTTGCAGTGGAGGAGACATTTTGTTTGTAATGCCACACAATGCATAATGCAAAATAAAAAAAATTGAGCAGTATCTGCATTTGTTCCCTTTACAATTAATATGTACTGCATTTTTTATACAGATATTGCTGAGATACAATTATCAATCGAAAAAATTGATCATCTGACTTTTGAATTCAAGATAGTGTACAAAAGGGGAAACATGTAAGTTACAGAATGAGCAGTATCAGCATGAAGCAAGCAATGTCATGCTTCAGTTTACAACTCTATACACACCTTGATTCGACTCTCTGCCGAATAACAAATATAACAGCAGAACAAATAACATCAGTTCTTCAGCGCAGACCTTCTAAAGATCTTCTTACAGTAGGTATTCGTTCGAAGTGCTCCGGCATGCGGCTTTATTGCACTAACAAGTGCCGCGTGTAGAGAACCCTACATAGAAGTAACAGGAAACTTGTCAGTTAAAGTAGTTAGTGTTCTAGTAACTTAATTGGAGAAGAAATTTTGTCCAATCTGGTTCGACGTGAAGTCTCGAGAAGAAACGTCGTCAGGGGTAAATTTGGAAGAAAATTGTACTGAGCATTTGATTAAAACGATTAAATATTAAATATCCAATGTATTTTATTTTGAAGGAGAAAAAACATGACAATTGTACCTGTGAACATTGAAGAGCAGCTTGGATAACATAGTTGGAATATGGATGCTGGAGCATGAGCTTAAACCGAGGAACCGACAACAGCTCGTATACTATTTTAGCCTTGTCAGAGTCAGCAAAAACCCTGAGACACTTCTCCACCACATTGCTACTGAATTTCTGCCTCGACAGATGTGCGTACCTCCCTTCGAACTGGTATGCTAATTTAGTAAGCGCTGAGGAATGCTTATGTTCGAGAAGGTATTGCACGACATAGTTTCTGAAACAGGAGTTATAACCATGAGACTCGGAAAAAGATGTAATATTTGTAAATATTAATTTTTTGCAGGTTTATTGTAAACAAAACCAATTCTGGTCTTGAATCACTTAATCCCCCAAATCACCTGACTCCATTTATCAAACTTTTTAGCTTCATTCATCAGCGCTTCTATGCAATAGTGATAGTAGTTTTGATTACTGACATAATGCTCTAGTACCATTGTACCACTTTGAGCATCAGGACTGGTATGTAAAATCAGTCTACTACCCTGTATATTTTCTGTTTCTCACAGCTATATATCAGACAGATAATACCTGCATTGTCCAGAGCGAACAAATAGCGTACAAATAGCACTATCAAATAGATTCAATATATATTTCTTTAATTTACCCAAAAGAGTCCTGAGCAAGATCTACAGCATTGGCACAGATAGCATTGAACAACTTTTCTCGGTGCTTGTCAGAAGAGTGGGCAATGCACCTCTGCATGACGCAGCAGCCATGCTGGTGGGTTGAGATCTCCTCACAGTGTGCAATGGCAGCATCAAATATCACCTAAAGAAAAAATTGTTTATTCCAAATGAATTAAACGTTTCAGTAAATTATATATTTTTCATCATGTTGGACTATTTTGACCCTGAGCCTTGATCTTTTTTCACAGAAAAAAGGACCTTGAACTTTCAAATAGCTCCAAAAGTCCAGAGTGACACATTTTAATATAGGTACAGTAATTAGAAGGTTGGATACAGGATACAACCTAACAGACATAGCTAACGTTTTCGATCAATCAACATATACGAAGCATATTTGTAACATGCGATGGTGATGGATCGCAAGTTCAATTTCTGAAAGAAGCGTTTAAAAAGAAATGAATGCTGAGGCTAACAAAAGCCCTTAAATCTTAAAAAAAAAATGAACCTTATTGTCCTTGACATCAAAATATTGCAGGCACCGTTGTACGACATGATTTCCGTTAGGGTCATTCACAACATCCAAGAATCCGGTCTGGAATGCTGACACCAGTAAACTGATCTCCTCCTTCGTATTAACAGTTTCGACCAATTTCTGTACAGTCCTAGTCCTGAAGAGAAGTTTGAAATTCAATTTAAAATTTTCAAATGAACTCCTGCCAAACCTCAAACATATTATATGTATGTAAATACCCATGCTTTACATAAATAACATTTGGATGAATGTTTGAGGGGAATTTGAGCATTCAAACATGTTTGCAATTGCAGGTGTATTATGGAAAATAGAACAAAAAAAAAAGAGTGATAACAAAATTTACCCATGAACGTTAAGCGAAACTCCGATAATTTCACTTGGATCCTGAGTCAGGGAAACCACAATCTTCTTTCTCTGATCTTCATTGCACAACTGAACCATCTTTTGCATCAAGTAATTCCCGAACGGGTCGGATGAGAGCTCTATTACATGGCTTAATATCCCATCAAATATCAGGTCGATAAAATCCTTTCCCTCCTCGAGCTTCTTTTGCAAAAACCGACACCCGTTATGATCTTTTGCAAACAAGTACACATACCCTTTTACACCAATCAAGCTTTCATTCTGCTTTTTGTTTCTGAAACCGCGCAACTTCTCAGGATTCAGATAGTAACTTCCCATGTCTATGTTTATGCGCTCGACAGCATCCGTATGCTGCCAGTGGTAACTTACTGCAACTGGAACATCGTTATTCTCCCTGGGAAATTGTTCATATAGGTTTGTATTGCAGTAAGGATAGAAACTCGCATCATCGAAACTTGGAGTGAAGTGTGAAATATCTGTGTTTGAAATTAAGGCATCAAATTTATCGTTATTAATCCGTGGTAATGTTGAATTAATTTCAGGAGGAAAAGCAGAATATTCAGACATACCAAATTCAGTTTTCTCCAAATCACCACCGTATCGAGCCTCAAACACCGAGTACTCAAACGGGTCTTTCTCGAAACCAGGCTCGGGTTCATCCGAGACCCACAAAGCACCAACAGTGTTCCTCAATGCAACACCATGTGCGCTCGAAAACCGCTGTGATGAATCAGGTGAACTCACTGTTGTTACAGTACTGGTATCATCACCAGAAGGAGAGATAGAACGGGACGACGACGATGACGACCCGTCGTAGTAACCGTGGCAATTGCCGTAGGATATCTCTTGGAGTAGCATCTCCATCTCCATGTCCTCCTTGTTATCCATAGAGATTAGAACATGGAAAGAGTGAGTGGAACTGGGTTTTCTTATTGGTTTTGTGCAGAATGCAGAAATATAGAAAAAGATTTGTGCTTTTGTAATGTAAGAGTTTGAAAGAAAAAAATGAAGTGAGCCTTCTTGATCACTCTTAGCGGATCGGGTATTTTTTTTTTGAAAAATCCGCATCCACTTGATTGCTTGTAGGTACTTTTTGATTTTTGTAGAAATATCTCTTCCAATATTGTGGTCCTCAAATGCCACATAATATGGATAGCACAAAGGGGCAAATTGATAAGGTATTCAAAAAAGATCTTCCCTTTTTGGTGTTTAGATTTTGGCAGTAGATTTGATCTTTGGTTGTATGGAATATTGTTCTTTAATTTGCGGTTCACGTAAGAACCGGCTAGTGGTTAAGGGCAACGCTTTCTGTGTGGGAGGTTGCAGGTTCAAAACCCGAATGGGGAGTTTTTATAGACATTTAAATTTGAGTGGTTTAACCTTCATCTTTATCTCAAAAAAAAGTTTGCAGTTCATGTTGGGGCCTCTTATATTTTTTGGATAATTTTTATAATTGAATTTGTGAAACATATTGAATGGGGAAAATTAAATCAAATTTCTGTTCTTGAAATTTCTTTTATAATTATCATCACATTGGCCATTTAAATTTTGTTGTGGCTGGTCTTTATTTTTAAATTAATCTATCTTTGAATAAGAATGAGGCTGTACATAGTTGGTATTGGATAGGTGAAAATAAACCCACAAGCTTGTATATGATTTTTATTTAAATTCTTTTTTTAACTTACGGCTCGTTGTCTTGTGCACAACCGTTAAAATTTACAAAAATAGGTCTATTTTTTATCCCTTTTCCTTGTATATATGTGCAAAATATCGAGCTGAAGAAGATATTTTTTTTCTTTCGGATTCGCCGGAAAAGTGCAGCTGGATAGATATTTTAGTTTTGGAATTTAGCAAAAAGGACCAGCCAGGGACACTTTATCCAAAACCAAAAGGGCACAACACAACACAATCGCTCGCTAGGATATTTTGCTACCGGGTCGCCCTTGACCAGACAACAACCAACCCGACCCAAAAAACAAAAAAAAATCTGGCAATTCGTTTATGAAGGAAATGCTCCTGGACACTTCACTTATTAGAGAGGAATTGTGGATTGATTTTGATAATTAGGAAGGATAATATGGTTGCGTGCCATGAACGAAATATATTTGCAAGCTGCAGATATATGAACTGTGATGGTCGAAAATATGAAATTTATTAAAATTTAATGATCCATGTACATTAAGTAGAAGAAAAACATCTTGCGTCCATATATGGACTGTTTATAGAGTCACATGTGTGACACAAATTGTTACATTGAAGTCCACGTGGATTCCATTTGTGATTTGTCATACAACTTTGTGATTTTTATGGATTTTCCATGTAAGGATGGCAGGTATGACTCTAAATAAAATTATGAAAATATTTAGTTCCGATAAGGAAGCATCTGCTCAACACGTTTTTTTAACATATTTCAAAGCTTATGTGTCAATTTTGTTTCAAATTTCAATTAATTTGAGTATCATTTTATATTTTATGAAACATATTTTGGATCACTTTAATTATTAAGAAATTTTGGATATGCTCCAATAAAGTATTAAAACAACACTCAAATTATTTAGAACTTGAAACACAATCAAATTATGAGCGTAAAAATATTTTTACACAAAAAAATATTTTAGAGATTTTATTTGTATTTATTTGAGGATTCATCGACAAGGTCATTAGAATAATTGATCATCAGGTGTCAACCAAATACCAATCCCCTCTCCCTCACATGATAGCATAGATTTAATATTAAGAAATTTTACATGCAGTGTTATCTAAAGGCACTGAAATCAGCTGAGATCCAAATCGGATCACAGAACTCTGAGATCCTAAATCAACAGCTAAGATTAATTCAAAAAAAACCCCTCAAAATACCACATGCGTCGGATCAAGACCTCATAGTCTTAAGATCCTATTTGGATCACAGCAGATACAGACTCCTATCTAAAGGATCCACCGTTGAAGTTAAAATTCGCTCATTATTTATTGAAAGAAAGTATATAATTGTTAATGTAAAAGGTATACTAATTTTTACAATATAAAATTTTGTATCTGTTAAATATATGTAGCACATTTATTTTCTTTTGTTTAATGTAATATAATCTCACATGTGGTGAGCATAGTTCAGTAGGCGGTAATCATACCAGTGGTGAGTATAAGATAAGATAAGAATAAAGTGTAACTTGTATAGAAAGCGAAGACAATATACAAAAAAACGTTTTCCTCCCAATCTCTCTTTCGATTTCAATCTTTTCAATTCTAAACTCAGTTTTCTTGCTATAATCCACCTAAATTTAACATGGTATCAGAGCTCGGTTGAGGATTTTGATCATTTCTTTAAGTTCAACACATGTATTAGTATTCCACCTCTTACCACTTCAACCAAAGGGCAAACAATGTGCTGCACGAAAGGTGTTTGATCATTGGTCTGGAAGAAACCCCTTGCTGAAAATCAACTCGATCCTTTTAATCTTGTGTTGATTCTCAGAAAATGAGCTCAGGAGGTTCATCAAGTTCATCTTCTAGCAGTACTTCAGCAATCTCATCAAGCACATCCTTCCCTACGGCACTCACTAGTCCATTAATCAGTGTCGATGTTCAGCTTGATGGATGTGCCACTTACAAGCTTTGGGCAGCTTCCATACAGCTCCAGCTTTTTGCCCATCAGTTGTGGGGGCATATTGACGGAACCACCCCATGTCCGTCTTCCACTGACTCCAATTACTCATCCTGGATCAATGCTGATCGTCGTGTAATTGGTACAATTTCTCAAACCGTAAATCCATCAATCAGACTGCAAATTCTCCGTCTTATGACGGGCAAAAGCATCACATCTAAGGAGCTATGGGAGTATCTTAGTGGTCAGTATGAACAAACCAACCATGCTCGGTCCTATTCTGTCTTTCAAGAATTGTGCACTGCACGACAGCAAGAGAAGTCTATACAAGACTTTTATAACTATATGCAAGATCTGTGGCACCAATTTTATTCGGGTCAAATCAATTGTTGCTCCACATGTGTGGCATGTTCCTGTTACAAGAAGCAACGTGAACTTTATGAGCAGCAACAGCTTTTCCAGTTTCTCATGGCCCTTCGGCCAGAATTTGAAACGATAAGAGGTCAGTTATTATATCGAGTGCCTCTACCAACTTTAGAAGTTGCTATTTCTGAACTGATGGCTGAAGAAACCCGTATTCGCATATTGAAATTACAAAGCAGTGATCCGGCAGCTGCCTTGATAACCCAGGCCACAAGACCTTTTCAATCTGAAATTCATAATAATTACAAATTTGGGTATTCAAATGAGGTATCAAAAGGAAAGAAATTTTGCAAATATTGAAAGAAAATTGGGCATGTTGTTGAAGAGTGCCGGAAGCTCCAATACAACAAGCAAGTTCGTGCACACCAAATGCATCATGTAGCTGCTCCTGCAATTGCTTCAAGTGACAGTGATTCTCAATCAAGTGTTTTGACCACCTCAGCTCCTTCTCAATTCTCAGCTGAACTGATCAACCAATTGGCTGAGCAAGTCAGCCGTCAGTTAGGGAGCAGCTCGTCACCAATGACCCTCTCTCCCTCAGTGCTATCTGCATCCTTGTCTTCAACATCTACCTATCCTACTTCAGGTATATCTGAAACTTGTTGGATTCTAGACTCTGGGGCTTCTTACCACATGACCTCTCATGATTCCTCTTTGAACTGTTGTCTACCACACCCAAAACCTCCATGCATTTTAACAGCAAATGGTGCTGTTCTTACTGCAACAAAGCATGGAGATCTTAAAACAAAAAATCTTGAGGTGCCTTCTATCCTTCAAATACCCGGTTTATCGGTAAATTTGTTATCTGTTAGCCAACTAACAGATCATGGGTGCTTAGTTATCTTTGATTCATCATCATGTTTGGTGCAGGATCAGCAAACAGGTCAGCAGATTGGTACGGGTCATCGCCATAATGGAGTTTACTTGATGGATCACTTACACGTACCTTCACAATCCAAAATTTCCCTTGCAGCTTCCACTACATCTCCCTCAGATTTTGAAGTATGGCATCGACGGTTAGGTCACTTGTCTAATGCTCGTTTATGTGAACTTGTTAAGACCGGTTTGTTAGGCAAGTTATCTAGATTAGAGTTGTCATCATGTGAAAGCTGTATTTTGGGCAAACATGTTAAATTGCCATTCCGTTCTAGTAACTCTATCTCTTCTTCACCTTTTGATTTAATCCACTCAGATGTATGGGGTCCATCTCCTTATAATTCAAATGGTGGTAATAGATATTATGTCATATTTGTTGATGATTGTACCCGTTTTACATGGATCTATTTCATGAGTTCCCGTTCTCAACTTTGTTTAATTTACAAAGGTTTTGCATCTATGATCCACACTCAATTTTCAAAGGTTATCAAGGTATTTAGGTCAGATTCAGGTGGTGAATATTTAAGCCATGAGTTTAGAAACTTTTTATTATCCCAAGGCACTATTCCTCAATTATCTTGTCCAGGTGCTCATCAGCAAAATGGTCTTGCTGAACGGAAGCACCGTCATGTCATTGAAACGGCACGGTCTCTCATGATATCAGCTTCTGTTCCACCACATTTTTGGGCAGAAGCAGTTCAAACAGCTGTCTATCTTATTAACCTTCAACCTTCATCTATTCTTAAAGGAAAGACCCCATGGCAATCTCTCTTCTCAACTTCACCATCATATAATCATTTAAAGATTTTTGGTTGCACATGTTTTGTGCCTCTAAATCCCTCAGAGCGGAACAAGTTGTCGAATCAGTCAGTGCGATGTGTTTTCCTGGGTTATAGTTCTGAGCATAAAGGATACCGCTGTTATGATCCTGTTTCACGGCGAATGCGTATCTCCAGAGATGTCATATTTCATGAGCATATGCCATACTATAAATCTTTTGATTCCACACACACAAAACTTACCCAAACTGCCTCACAACTTGTTTTTCTAGATCTTCCAAATCCATCCAGCAAACCCTCTGAAGATGAATCCATAAAACCTCAATCTCAGCCAATGCAATCCACGGAACCACAAAGTCCTTGTTATAATACCTCATCTTGTAACTCTCCATTATGTGATGCCCATCAAGATGATGTATCTGTTTGTGATCCAACAAATGAAGGTCCCTTAACAGTTCCTAATGCTGAAAGAAGATACCCATTGCGAGAAAGAAGAGCTCCAACAAAGCTCACTTATCTAGCCTCACAGTGTTTTTCACCACAATATCAGTCATTTCTTACAAAAATTCATTCATATCAAGAGCCAAAAGGTTACAAAGAAGCAACACAGCAGCCGGAATGGCGTGAAGCTATGTCAGCAGAATTATCAGCACTCGAGAAAACTGGTACATGGGATTTGGTACCATTACCTGAAGGTAAGGTCCCGATTACTTGTAAATGGGTCTATAAAATTAAAACCCGTTTTGATGGGTCAGTTGAAAGATACAAAGCTCGATTAGTTGCTCGTGGTTTCGAACAAGAGTATGGTGTTGATTTTGAAGAAACATTTGCACCGGTAGCTAATATAACCACTGTACGAGTTCTCATTGCTGTGGCAGCAGCTAGAAATTGGTCACTCTCACAATTAGATGTCAAGAATGCCTTTCTTCATGGCTCTCTTAATGAGGAGGTTTACATGATACCTCCACCAGGTTACTCGCATCCTCCAAATCATGTGTGCCATTTACGTCGAGCTTTGTACGGTCTTCGGCAAGCTCCAAGAGCTTGGTTTGATAAGTTCAGTGAGACCATAACTAGTGCAGGTTTTCATCAGTGTGATCAAGATCCAGCACTTTTCATTTCTCAAGGTTCTCATGGCATTACACTTCTTCTTTTATATGTAGATGACATGATAATAACCGGTGAGGATCCAACGCATGTTGAACATGTCAAGAGCTATCTCAGTGAACGATTCTCTATGACTGATTTGGGTCCACTTCGGTATTTTCTTGGTTTAGAAGTTGCATATAATCCGAAAGGTTATCTCTTAACACAACAAAAATATGCAACTGATCTTATTGCTTGTGCTGGTATGACAGATTCTCGGGTTGTTGATACACCCCTGGAATTAAATCATAATCTCAGACCAAATGTTGGCGTACCACTTTCTGATCCAACTCGGTACCGTCAGCTTATTGGGAGCCTCATTTACTTGACCATAACTCGGCCTGATATAACACATGCTGTAAACACCTTAAGCCAATTTATGTTAGCACCAACCTTAGTTCATTTTGCTCATCTTTTGAGGCTTCTTCGATATATTCGAGGAACGATCTCTCGAGGTCTGTCATTTTTAAGCAATAATGATTTAAGGCTTCAAGCATTTTCAGATGCAACTTGGGCAAGTGACCAAAGTGACAGACGTTCGGTCACTGGTTTTGGTATCCTTTTGGGTACTTCACTAATCTCTTGGAAAACAAAGAAAACAGAAAGCCGTTGCACGTTCTTCTGCTGAGGCAGAACTGAGAGCTATGGCAGCAACAATTGCTGAAGTAGTATGGCTTCGATGGCTCCTCAAGGCCATAGGTGTTCATACATTTGAGCCAACTCCCTTGCATTGTGATAGTACAAGTGCTATTCAAATTGCCAAAAACCCCACAAAACATGAACTGACTAAACACATTGGAGTTGATGCTTTCTTTGCAAGAGAACACTATAACATTGGAACAATATCTCTTCACTATATCCCATCTGAAATGCAGATTGCTGATTTGTTCACTAAAGCTCAAACCAAGTGTCAGCATTCGTTTCTTTTATCCAAACTCTCGTTGTGTGACCCACCATGAGTTTGTAGGGGGGTGTTAAATATATGTAGCACATTTATTTTCTTTTGTTTAATGTAATATAATCTCACATGTGGTGAGCATAGTTCAGTAGGCGGTAATCATACCAGTGGTGAGTATAAGATAAGATAAGAATAAAGTGTAACTTGTATAGAAAGCGAAGACAATATACAGAAAAACGTTTTCCTCCCAATCTCTCTTTCGATTTCAATCTTTTCAATTCTAAACTCAGTTTTCTTGCTATAATCCACCTAAATTTAACAGTATCACGTATACAAACTTTCCGTTGAACAGTTATAACTTATAACATATAATTAACGTTTTTTTAAGAGGAAAATCTTGTTTTGGCCCCTTCCATCCATTGAACCGTTAAATTGTTTTTTAAGTCGTTAACTCCATTGTTTCTTCTTTTCTCCGGTGTTGCTGCTTCAATTTCTTTGATTCTTTGAAATATCTATCAGCTGAATCGATTTCCGATCCACCAAAATTAAAACCATTTCCTTTGTATTGCTCCAGTAAACTAATTCGATTAACAAGGATGGATGTGTACAAGAGAACAAAGATTTATTGGGGATTTGCTTTGCTGTACTCCATACAGCACTAAATATGGTTCTTTTGTTACCTCTTCTTTTAAATGAGACTTTGTTTTAGCTGTATAATATAATCTTATAGTTAATTTTAAAGTTTAGTTTTGGTTAAATTTGTAATATGGTTGAAGAGAAATCAAAGCTTCTGTATTTAACCGACCATGATTTTGCTTGATCAAATCTAACGTTGGTGCCCATTCCATCTTAGGGGGCAGCTCTGTGAGTGGATAGGGAATTTATCGTTAGAACTTAGAAGCGCAGAGAGAGAGAGTAAGAGACTGCCAATGGAGTAGACTACTTTTTTCTTTTTTTATATTCGGTAGAGTTTAGATTGACGGAGATGGACTGAGGAAGGGATAAACAAAAAGACAGGTCAGCATATTAGACGGCAGAGTTCACGATCAATGGATGGAAGGATTAGATTGAACCAAATTGGATAGTATAGGGGGCAATTTGAACCAAAAATTAGTTTGGGGGGCAATATGAACCAAATGGAAGAGTTTCGGGGCCAAAACAAGACTTTCCTCTTTTTTTAATTAATGGTGGGTCCGTTGAAGACACGAACCCCTTGGAGTCCTATCAGTCGGTGATAACCTACTGCGTTCAAATTTAAGAGCGTGAATTTAAGTTGCGCCCTCTAATTTTTTCATGTGCTACCTAACACATCCAAATTAATTACACAGGGCAATAGACAGAGGTGAGCAAGTTGATATTAGACTCTAAAGGGCGCAAGTACAACTTGTGCTCTTTGATTTGGGCATCTTTGAAATTAATTTAACAACTTAGGCAGTGGTGCAGATAAGATAGAATAGATTTGCTTTGTGATATGTACAAACCCGAATCTCAAAAAACCCCCCTAAAAATCCTCTGGTCGTTGTTGCGTCCAGCGCAGCAGAGGACAAGCACGCTACCTATCAGCCCTATTCTGCATTTGGGCCTCCCAGGCCAGATGAGATTTA
The DNA here is from genome assembly GCA_030179965.1 of Cyperus esculentus. Classification (NCBI taxonomy): domain Eukaryota; kingdom Viridiplantae; phylum Streptophyta; class Magnoliopsida; order Poales; family Cyperaceae; genus Cyperus; species Cyperus esculentus. Next base: position 2,183,841 of record JASGLE010000019.1, on the reverse strand, counting down.
GAAGATATCTTCCCTTCTGCTCTGCTCTCAAAAATATCAGCAATTCATATCCTCGGTCGTGCTGCACCAATACCCGGCAAACAGAAAAAGAGAGAGTGACCGAGGGTGGGACCCACCGAACCGAGGTCCCACCTCGGTCACTCTCTCTTTCTCTGTCTGCCGGATTCGGGTGCAGCAGGTCAGATGATAAGCATCCGAGTAGGCCGTTTCTTTTCATTTTCATTCTTTCTTTTTTTATTTTTTTTGAGGAAAGTTTCATTTCATATTTCATTTCATATCATATCTCAACGGTCCCCTTTTCACTAAACGGGCCTTGTTACTTTCTTTCAATTTCCTTCTTTAATCTAATAATCCGAAACAATGTTATCATAACCAGACCGGACATCGACCCGGTAAAGCTTCGGGTAGATGGGTTATTGGTCAGATCGCTGAGTCAACCGGTTCAACGCTGGTTTTCTCAAATATAATTATGAGATATTAGACTTAAAGATTGTTATAAAATAATTATTTTTATTGTATAAGTATATGTAAAAACCTACTCATATATTTTGAAATAGTGAATATAACGTTGAATTTGTCGACAAACATCAATAAAATTACTTGTAAAATAGATTACAATATCAGCTTTTAAACAAAGATCCGAATTTTCTTTGATAAATGTAACATTCTTGAAATTATTTAATATTATGGTCATGAATAATAAAAATGTAACGTTTTTTTTTTTGAAAATTTCGAACCTTCAAATAAAGTACAATAACTAAAAGATAATCATATTTTTTTATTATAGAATCATATATGATTAATGTGTCTGTGTATGACTGTATGCTATAAACAATTATTTTTTTTTGAAATTCGAAAAAGTAAAAAAAAATTTGGAATCTTGAGACCTGTTTGTGAGATCATAGGTTGGAACATCTAAGGATCATAGCCTTTTTATATTGGATTTACATTTCTCCCCTCGATGAGTTCATTCACGGGTGCTAGCTTCAAAAACCGGAAACCGTGTACGGTTTTTTCTAAAAACCGGCTAATTAACCGGGGTTAGCACACTTTTTACTGGTTCATTTACATGTACGGTCCAATCAAAGAATCAACTCGGAAACTGTTCGGGTTCCGGTTTTTTCTGGTTAAACCGGCGGTCCGGTCCGGTTCTGGTAACACTGATCCGAAAAAAAAAGGGCTCCTTTATTCAATTATTATTATTCTCTCACTCACCAGTCACCACCTTTATTCGGACTTTCCTTCGTCTCATTATCTGTGATCAGGGCATCAGGCGCATTATTATTATCCACCACCGCGTCCACCAGTTCCTCCGCCATGCTCTCTCGCTCTCCCTCTCCCTCCGTCCGGAATGCCGCCTCTAGCTAGCTAGATGCTGCTTGGCGCTTGCACAAGTAACTAAGTAAGAGACACTTCTTTTTTATGCTCGGAGGTTGTAATGCTGTATGATTGTGATATATATTCTGATTTTGATAATTCCATCCGATCGATAATGCATGTGATATTCTGAGAGAGACATGTCGAGATTGACACACACACACACACACACACAAAATAAATAAATAAATAAATAAGTAAATGGATAGAGGAGTCTGCAGTTTGGTATTGGAATTAAGAATGATGAGCTTTTTTTTTTTTTATTTTAGACTATCTTCTTGGATTGTTCTTTTTGCATTCCAGCTGCATTTGAGGTGAGGTGAGGTTCTTTCTGCAAACACCTAGGTAACAATTTTATTGGAGTTGATTTCTTGTTTTATTGATAAAGAATTCCTGTACATATAAGTTGACTTTTTCTCCTTTTTTATTGGGATTTCTTGTTTTGGTCTCTACTTAATGATTAATTGTTCTACTGATAAGGTATCTACTGGTACTGTATCCACTTTGATTATTGATGTATCAAGTTCTCGATCATACAATATGAAATCAATTTCGTTAGAAGAAAGTTCCTTTTTAGAGGCACTCTTTTTAGCATTTCCTGTTTTCATACACCTAATAACTATACTGTGCAAAACTATTTGCCCCAAATTAAGTAGGGAGCACAAAGCGAAAGTAAGCTAGCTTATCCTCCAGTTATTTTTCATGAATGGTGAACTTATTTTGGGTATGACAGGACATTAGTTAGTAATAAGACATATACGAAGAGTTTGTGTGCCATACCGGCTGCAAGAGTTTCAGCTATATGTTAGCAAAAATTTTGCTGGTATGCAGAATAATTGTAGATTTATTTGAAACTATATAGAGAGAGTATATATGAACATCAAAAACAATCTATCCTGTATTCCTGTGCTCTGCAGTGCCTAGTCATCAAATTGTTTATAGTTTCTTTTTTGGTTGCTGGAATTCTTATATATTTACTAGATAAGTAGATAACGACCTTCTTCCTTATTCTTTTTTGTTGAAAAATTAGCCGATATCTCCACCAATTTGCTACAGTGCCATTGATCCTGCGTCGATTTTGTGAGTGTCCACCTGTGTTATGATCTCTATGGAGGTTCACAAGAAGATGCTCGTTATAGTAATGCTTTGCATGGTGGTGTCAATGAATAAAACTGTTGGAATGAAGACACCTCGACGGCTCCATGTTGACACAGATGTGGACACTGAAGACCTTTCCACAATTTTGTACTTGCTGAAACAAGATAGATTTGAGTTTGATCTCAAGGTACGACAACTAGCTGCTTCCTTGCCTTTCTTTTTTTTCACATGCATATTCGTGCTTCACAATTACCTTGTGGGCATGTATCTGTATAATATCTATTCCATGTTACAACAGAAGAATGAGTGGATGACCAGAATGTTAAAAAAAAAAAAAAAAACAATGTTGTTCTCATCCTGATGTATTTAAAATACATTATGGAGTTTGGCCCAATATCGTAGCTCCTTAGTACAAAACAACATTGTTCTCATCCTGATGTATTTAAAATAAATTACGGACTTCGCTTTTTCGGAAAGGTGATCCCTGGATGTTATTTGTTATAATTTTCTTTTGCAAAATAACTTCTTACAAACTCTGGTAATTTCGTGAAATTTTAGTCTATTACTATAAGTGCAAATGCATGGACGAATGCTGGCCATGCCGTCAATCAAGTGTATGACCTTCTCTATATGATGGATCGTGACGACATCCCTGTTGGTGTTGGAGGCGATGGTGGAATATCTTATGATGGAACAATTTATCCCAATGTGGGGGGTTATCTCGCAATAATTGAACAGGTATATGTCCTACTTAGTTTCTAAAATATATTCTAACTTGCTTTTACTTACCTTTCAGATATGTCTTACTAGATATGGTGTTGACTGTTTAAGGACGGGTGTAGTAAATATTTGTAAACATTTTTCTTCCCCAAGACCTTCCTTCTTAACTTAATTTGATTTATATCAGTGTCATGTTTATGCCTATTGAAGCGATTGACTGTAACAATTTGTACAGTTCGTGTTGATTTAGTTAGTCCACAGTAATTAAATAATAAAAAAACTTTGTTTATCAATTTGTTTAGCAGAAATATTTCAATCTAATGTTTTACAACAAGGACCTGATATGTTAACCTGTAACATAATTTACGCTAGAGATGTCGTCAGAAGATGTAGCAACTGGACATTTTCATTTTTGTTACTATTGTTATTTCAAACTATATATTTTTGGTGCCAGAACAAAGTTTGTGCAAGTGAATATGATTTGCTTAAGACGTCTGTAATGTTTTTGTAGGGGATGACAACAGTAGGTAATTGCCGATATAGGCAGGCAATACCTAGAGGCAGTGGAGGTCTATTAGATAAAGACACCAGTTTTGGCTTCCGGAAAGGATTTCTACCACAGGTAAAATTTTCAAGTTTAAACTTGAGACTTTCATTAATTTACTGGTTTCCAATGAACTTAAATAGGCATTTTGGCCTCATCTGATTTAAATTACTCAAATTATTCACTTAGTATCACCTCCATCAGTATAAAAATGAATATAGCTCTGCACATAATTTCTTTTCACTATACAGAAGTTTTTCAACTTGTTTCGCTGTTCTTAATTTTTAGGGAAAGAGGAAGTACACGCCGCTACATCAACCAACGGCACAAAAGGTACTAATTGATACCATTTCGAAAGGACCCACCACGTTGCTTCTCATTGGAATACACACAAATATCGCATTATTTATAATGTCAAACCCGCATCTAAGGAGAAACATTGAGCACATTTACATAATGGGAGGAGGCGTCAGGTCGAGCAATCCAACTGGCTGTTGTCCTGCAAATGATACTACATGCATACCGCAGCAGTGTGGTGATCATGGCAATTTATTCACTGCATATGGTACAAATCCAAATGCCGAGTTTAATTTATTTGGAGATCCTTTTGCGGGTTACCAGGTGATCAGTTGATATATCTTAATTTTTTATTTTTTGCTTGTTATTAATTAGGCATGGTCCCTGATAGAACTTCCTTGACGCTGTAATAAACTTGGAAATAATCAATTTAGAGTAGTAATTTAATAAAGTACAATAGTTGAATGTTCATTTTGTTCAAGCTCAATTTTTTTTTTTTTTTGCTACTTCTGATATATATTCTTAGGTGTTCCATTCGGGTATACCAATTACTCTTGTGCCGCTGGATGCAACAAATACTATTCCAATAACAGAACAATTCTTCAAAGAATATGAAAAGCAGCAATCCACATATGAAGCTCAGTACTGCTTCCAAAATTTGAGAACTGTACGAGACACCTGGTTCAATGATAAATTCTACACTGTGAGTTTCTCATACTATCTCACACCTAGATCGGTACCAATATTATATATACTGACACTAAATATATGAAACCATAACTGTGTCCAATCATGATAAACTAAATCTAGACAATTATTATGGTGTCAGCTGAAAGATGACTGACTAGTGATAACCATGACATTAGTATCTGGTTCTTAATGTTAAGTTTATACTTTACAAAAATTATACCGGCCAGGGTAACATTTAATACACAATTTATACCATAATAACTTGAGTTCTCTGTGCATTACAGAGCTACTTCATGTGGGATTCATTCATGGCCGGTGTGGCAGTTTCAATAATGCAGAATGGTGAAAAGTATAACGGTGAAAATAATTTTGCGGAGATGGAGTACATGAACATAACTGTAGTTACCTCAAACAAGCCATATGGAGTGAACGATGGTTCAAACCCATTTTTTGATGGGCATAACAAACCCCGATTTAGTTTGCTGCAGGGAGGAGTTCATAGTGGGCATGTTCAAAATGGAATAAATGATCCTTTTTGTATTGTTAATGGGAGTACAAAAGGAAAATGTGAGGTATGTTCTTATGTTTAAATTAGAGCTCGGGTTTTAATATTAATAAAATTTCAAGTTCCGATGCTGAGGGAACAGAAGGTGGAGTTGTGCCATTTTGAGTCAATTTAATGGAACTTTCGTCTGAAAAATAGAACAATAGAAGAAATGATTTGATCTCCAAAGTTCTGATATTTAAAAATGAAAATCACTAGTTCTCTGGAATTTTCATCCTGAATTTGCAACACATATTGGACATTGGCATAGTTATGAAACGTTTTAAATAAGAAAATTATACATGATGCTTCCTTTTGTATACTAGTAATATATATCTGTATGGAATCAGGATGGATACACTAAAGAAGTAAAAGGTCCAGAATCTGTCAAAGTGCTTGTTGCCACGAAAGCCAAAGTGAGTAGAGATGCTAATAGTTCCCTCGATAAAGAATACTTCAAACACTTTCTAGAGGTACGAACTTGAAGATACTTTTTGAAATATTATGCACCATTATTCTTTTTTTTTTTTTTCAGAAAAGCCAATTTCTGGTAAAAGTGTCCTGAGGTTATTACTGATACCCAAACATTGAGCATTACATTTGACATATCTAATTATTATTTTTTAATCGAAATAAAGATATTTTAAGGTTTCCGTAACAACTTTACTTAAATTTAATTTTAATTGAACTCATTATTCTTATTAATAATTGTGACTTATAATTGCATTATATGAAACATGCAGGTCCTAAATCTTCCACGACATGCTGGCCGCTTTAATATTAGCACACAGTTTCCGTATTACAGAGAGACTTTCTACATCCCGAATTTTTCGAACAAAATCAGAGGAAAACCAGTTGTTTTTGATATGGATATGAGTACTGGAGATTTCATCTCACTTTTGTACCTTCTCAAGGCACCTATAGAAGATATTGACCTAAAGGTTGTCTCTCTTTCTTTAGTTAAGATTACTATGAATGAAAGCATACCGTTGCAAACATCAGTATAACCTTGGGATAAGAGAAGAAAGAAGTTGTGAAATACGTCAGTTTCTCATGAAAGATTAGAAAAATCTCCGTAACTCCAGCCTTTTTAAGAAAATATCCTGGAGATTATCTTATGTCTTTTTCTTATATCGCTTGCAACAAAGGAAGTCAGCATGTATTTTTTATTGCGCAAGTTATTCATTGAAATGATATACATAAAAGTGTAAATATAGTACAGGAATAAATTTAAAAATTCTTGGTGACGTTTGATTTTTACTCCGTACCAGTTTCTGCTTTCATAGGCTATTCTGGTAAGTGGCGATGGGTGGGCAAATGGAGCAACCATAGACATAGTATACGATGTCCTACATATGATGGGTCGTGATGATATACCAGTTGGACTAGGTAATCTTACTGCATTAGGTACCCCAAACCTTGGTTGTACCTATTTCAAAGCCATTCCACTTGGTTCAGGTGGTTATATCGATTCTGATACTCTTTATGGACTTGCTCGAACTTTGCCTAGAAGTCCGAGAAGGTAAGATATCTTTAATTAGGTTGGCTGCCGAATGTGCAGCTAAATCTTGTAATTTACATTTTTTTTTTTTTTTGGTCTAGAAAACAACATTTTGGGTTTCTGGGTTCAGCTTGATTTACATATTTGAATAATTTCTCCAGGTATACAGCTGAGAATTCAGTAAAATATGGGGCCCCGAGGGATACAGATCATCCAGAACTTAGGCAGCCACTGGCTTTTGAAGTTTGGGAGTCTGTTACACAAAAGCTTAATCCGGGGGAAAAGATTTCCTTTCTGACAAGTGGGCCTCTCACTAATTTAGCCACAATTATCCTCTCAGATACAGAGGCTACATCTAAAATAGAGGTTGGTTTCAATACTTTGTCCATATCGTTGTTGATATTTGCTTTGTAAGTTGCTTAAAGCCCACTGAAAAATGAAAGGCAGATCAAAGACCCCATCCTGACATCTCTGGTATCAGCGTGTGTAATTTTGGTATTAAGTAGGACCCGTCCTATTTGATCTAATATATATTAAAAAATTGAACTTAAATGGTATTTAGCCTTGTAATTTTGGGGCATGGCCATTTATTTAAAAAATGAACTGTACATTATTGGTACTCGTCTATTGTGACCTTGACAGTGAACCCTATGTTCAGGTAGTGTGTGATTCAAGTACCAATTTAGTACATATCTTGCATTTGTAATTGATTCAGAGCGCAATATGTATAAACATGTGCAGAGCATAGTAATTGTTGGTGGCCATGTAGCTAACAACTCGGGAGACCACAGAAATGTTTTTACGGTACCATCAAATAGATACGCCGAGTTCAACTTCTTTCTTGATCCTCTGGCTGCTAAAGCAGTCATTCAATCCGGTCTCAAAACCACCATCATACCTCTTGAGGCACAGCGCAAAGTGGCTTCGTTCCAACGCATATTGCAGTCTTTGCAACAGGCCAATGAGACGCCAGAACTCAAATTTACATACAAGTTACTCTCGTTGATGAATGAGTTGCAGAGAAAACACAAAATATACAAGCACATGGTAACTGTTCAGTTTCAATTGTTTTTAGCAAAAAGTTCTTTATAATTAAAAGAAAAGAGAAAGCATTACCATATTCCATTATTCCTCCTGACCATGTTTGTACTCTTTTTTTTTTTTTTTTTTTTATATACATATAATTATTTGTTACTCTACAAACTTCTGATCCTGTAACATTTTTTTTTTTCCTTTTTAGAAAACAGAAGCGTTTATAATTTTTTTTTGAGGTTATTAAATTCAAAAAACCTCAAGAAAAATTAACTAACTCAACTTTGTTACTCATTTTCAGGACATATTTCTAGGGGAGGTCCTTGGTGCCATCTTCGTAGTAGAACAAGCAAATCTGAACCCAATCATACAACCAAATAAAATTGATGTTATTGTTGGAAGCGAAAGAAATGCAGGTCAAATTGTTGTTGACAATGTGAAAGGGAAGGTAGTAAATGCTCTACAAAGTTTGGATACAGAAGCATATTTCACAAAATTTGCAAGTTCGTTGGCTCAGCAGAAGCAGGCAGCTGTAGTTTCTGGTTTTGATGAGCAGGTGAGAACCTGGAGCAAGCCACCCTCTTAAAAGATGGGGAAAAAGTCTGAATTCTTCTGAACAGAAATGTGAATTATATATGAATATATGATTCATTGTGTATTTGAAACAATAAAGAATATGAAATTGTAAGAGGAATTCTCTCAGGCTGCAATAAAAGTATAAAGCTTAAGCGTGATACATGATTTTGTCCAGTAATTTATAGAGCTGTTTTGGATTTATTTCATGGTTTTTCTAATCCCAGGAAAAATAAGCACAATTTTTATTTTCTGAAAGACAGGTGCCTTCGTACTTGATACTCCATACTGTATCAATACAACTAGCCCTGTCAAAGGAACGAAACGACCACAAAATTGAGCCATTTTGTTCATTGTTTTGTTTCGTAAACAAAACAATTTTTGTTTGGACGAAATAGTACGCAAGGACGAAAATAATTATTTTGTAGCGATAATGTTATGTAAAAATAAGAAACGAAATAGAACAGGTTGGTTTGTTTAACAAACCGTAAATCATTTTGTTTGGATGAAACAAAACGGTCTACCTATTTGTTGACAGCCCTATCATGCAATAGTGTAATTGCTCCCAACGAAAAGAAAATGGGAGTGCTCATCCTCTGTAGCGCGGGATGTAAACCGTTAGATTATCTCAAGATACGAGCCAGCACAGATCTCGAGATGATCTAACGGTTCACATTCCGCGCTACACAATGCAGCGCTACAGAGGATATGGAATCAGAAAATGGGGCCAGTGCAATGGGATCTCAATATCTCATCGTCCGATTGAAGCCCGTGAGGCAATTATGGGCCGGGCCTCCGTCTTGACTATTGTAGCTTCTCTATTGTTTGTACAAACAGTACAAGTATGAATACTACAGCCCGGGCCGTCAGGCCCTGAGGTGTACAAACAGTACAAGTATGAATACTGGGTTGTTTGGCACCTCTATTCCATTTTGGAATAGTAAAAATAAATCACTATTCCAACAAAATGGGTGTCAAACATCAATTAGTAAAATAGAATAGCATTTGGATTAGACTATTCCGCTATTCCTACTATATGGTGGAATAACGGATTAGTGCTCTCATGTGACTTTTGGAATAGCTCTCAATTTTGCCAAACAACAATTTTATTCTTCTGAATAATTCAAAATATCACTACTCTTTCTACTCTTCTAACAATTACTCTTCCACTTTTATTAATCCAATGACACTATTATAGCTCTATTCCTTGATTTGCCAAACAGACCCACTGATAATACTTGCTCGGATCAATATCACCTACTGCGCAGTACCGTACTGCGCAGCAGATGAGCCATCCGATTGCTTTAAAATTCGGTACTGTGCAGCAGATGAGCCATCCGATTGCTTTAAAATTCGTGCTAGCTTCAATTTCAAAAACCCCCTATTGATCTAAAGGTCATCGCTACTGCGGAGTAGAGGACAATCACGCATACTTGCTCGGTGATTGTAAACTGCTACTGCGGAGTAGAGGACAATCACGCATACTTGCTCGGTGTTTACTGTTTACAATCGTAATTGTCAGATTAACACATACACGCCGCAATTTAAATTGCTTTGTTTGACTTTCTTGTGGCGTGCACCAGAAACATTCTTGTTTGTTTCCTCAACGCTAAAGAGAGATGACCAATCAATCAATTACCTTCCCCGCGTGGGACAATAAAAAAAGTTTAATTTCCGGTTAAGATAAGGAGGAGCCATCATCATCTCATGATTGCGGGAAAAAAGGTCAAAAAATGAAAAACGAACGGTGTTTAGGAATTTTAATATTTTCGAACATGAATTTCCACTAAATTCCATCTTCATTTTGTACAAGAACTGATCCACAATTTTTCACCAGCCTACATAATTTTGAAGTGAAAACCCTTATTTCTACACTCACCTTTCTTATCACAAAAAAGAGGGGGAAAAGAGGTAAAAAGGATCCTTAACTTCTACTCCAGATGCTTGAACTTGAAACAGAAGAAAAGTTAATTGAACACTATTCCTGGAACTGAATTTGACCAAACTCAGGAAATACTGTACAATATCTTATTAAATTTGTACATATACCGAGTATCAACTGTGGAACTTTAAATTTACAACAAATTGATGTCAGGGAGGAGCAGAACGGAAATCAAAACACAAGGTTAAATGCTGTACAACAATGTCAGCATTCAATAATTAACTTTATATTTTATATATATATCACATTCATCCCTGTACAAGAAAACAGATCTCGGTATGCATCCTTCGATGCATTCAGCTCTCTATCGTGCACCGCCAACTTCCATCCTACCTATACAACAGACATTGTAACAAATCATAGTAAAATAAGTAATTAAAATTTACCAGAAACAATAGGATTAAGCAAATGTACCTTCTCTACCGATGCTGATGCATATTTGGAGGCGGCGGCGGGTATGCCATCGGCATGGCATAAGGGGGGTGCCCAGGTGGTGGCGGGAACATCACCGGTGTGCCGACAGCAGGTGCAATGAGCTGTCCTGGCATCGGGTGACCCATATGACCCACCGGCGGTGGCTGCATTTGACCGTAGACAGCAACTCCAGGTACAGGCGGTTGCGCCGGTAGTTTCATTTGCGGGGCATTGCTGTTGCTTTTAGGAGAAGGCATGTCGCCTCCCGCACCACCAGCAGCTACACTAGTAATGTCGTGAATGCTCGACCTGCGTCGGTCCCTGTTCATCGAATTCAACCGTATGAAGTACTTCTGCGCATGGCTAGCTACCTGCGTTGGCGTCCGGGAAATGACGAAGTTGCGCGAGATGCTGCGCCAGTCCCCTTTTCCAAATTTTTCTAGCCCAAGAAGAAATAACCTGAACAACAAATACTAAAATTGATCAGCAAAGATGAGATATTGAGTTCTGGTAATAGTTTTTATATATACAGTACTTTTTATAAGATTCCAGAGTATCTAAGGTCGTTCAATTCAATATAAGATTAGACTGTATTGGATGATATTTACATTGAACAGTACAGTTTTATGTCAATTCAGAATTGAAAAGCTGTTTGATGCTACTCAAATCGGAACATTGATGCTACAAAATCCAAATTAAATATGTAAACACACACAATTTTGAAGAATAATATTTATCAATAGCTAATGAAGTAACTGGTGGATTAATTTCAGATCCAGAAACTACATCAAATTGAACAGAAATTCCAATGGAAACAGAGAAAATTTGCATCAGAAAGGGGAAAAAAAAAAAAAAAGAAAACCACCTGTGTTCTTCTTCAGTCCAAGGAATCCCCTTCCGCCTCTCCTGTTCAGATCTCGACAGAGCCTTCGCACTGGCACGATCAAACCCTAACCCTAACCCTCCCCCTGCCCCCGCCCCTTTCTCCCTCTCCTCATCCTCCCCCACGCCGTACCTCGGCAGCTCAACCCTCCCCTCCTCGATCGCCCTCACATCCTCGACAAGCAGCTCGTAGTGCCGCTGGATCTCCTCCAGCGACCTGGCGGGAACCCTCGCGGCAATCCCCTCCCAGCGGCGCAACCCCTCCGCGGCCTCCGCAGTGGCCAGCGCCGTCTCGAACGCCTTGTCCTCGTCCCGCGTCCAGGGCTTGCTGCCGGCCAGCCCCGGCGACGTGGGCCCCGCGTCGCCGCCCATCGGAAAATGCAGCGCAGAGCGGATGATGATGACGATGGAGAAGGGCGGACCTTATCCTGACATGTGTCTAAAAATGTTAGTTAGTTATTAAGCGCGAATTTTATTTTGGGCAGATTTTCAGATGCCCCCCTGAGCGAATTCATATCCTCTACTGCGCAGCACTTTAACTGTTGGATATGCTTTAAGATTCGTGCAACTCAATCTCAGAAAATCTCTTCTCTAATCCACATCGTTGATTCTCTGCGCTGTAAAATACTGTGCAGCAGAGGATAAGCACTCCCCCTGACCGGAGCCGAATGCTTATCCTCTGCTGCGCAGGATTGCACTGCGTAGCGAATCAACGATATGGATTACAGGGGGCTTTCTTGAGATTGAGTTGCACGAATCTTGAAGCTGATCCAACGATTGGAGTACTAAGCAGTAGAATACTGCGCTTTAGAGGATATGAATTGCTCCTTCTTTTCCTTTTTTCCTTGCTTTTATGAGTTTAGTTATTATTTATAGTTTGACAAAAGTTCATTGTTTGACAAAAATGAGAACAAGAAGATATTTCTGATTTGTGAGTTAGAGAATTGTAAAAAATTTGAAGTTGTTTAGTGTTTTCGATTGGTATGTTTTATTGAGATAATATTTGTTACTTTGGTTCTGAAAATATTAAAAAATAATAAAATATTCATAAAAATGTAAATATATAATTTAAATGGAGTAGACTTGTTTTGTTGTTTAAAAAAGATTAAATTATGTGCCCAAGTAATTTTGGAGATGCCGAGAGAAAACACCCGATTCTTGGAAGTAATGAAAACACTGATTTTATGATACGTAGGATGAAATGGTAAATATTAAAAAAAATTGTTTTCTTTGAAAGATTTATTAAAAATATTACAATCATGATTTTTATTGAGGGCATTTCAGAATTTTCATGTATAAGTATGCTCCATTAAAAAAATTGGATGTGCCAAGAAAAGTAAATTTAATAATGATAAGATTAAGGTACCTTAATTTTCTTTCATTAGTTTTAGCTATTTATCCCTTCTCCTTTTCATGAACTATATATGGAGTTGTGGACTAAATACTTTTCAGAAAATAGCAATACTCTTCTAGATCAAAATGCTATGTTATTCTCCATTTATAACTAACTACTATTAATAGTAAAGTTTAGTCATCGTAGACAAAATTTTAACAGTCCAAATAGTTAATCCAAACCGCTCAACATGAACTCCATGTACAAATATCACTGTAGACAAAAAATTTATATTTTTTGGTACATTTTTTCTATTTTTTTAGATAATTATAAAATTACTTGATTTAAGAACCATTCAAAAATATAGTTTCTATCTAAAATAAATAGTTTAAAAATTCTAAAAAATATATAAAATTTGGTCTATAACAATATAAACATATGAAAATCATATTGAGCGGTTCGGATCGACCGTTGGAACTTCAAAAATAATAATATGAAGCCGTAATACGGGACACTCCGTACTATTAATAGTATCGTAACCCCACTCATAAATACAAACCCAAGTGGCATGCGTGCATGTAGAGTTCTAAATCGTGTCGTTCCGTGCCGTACCGTGTCCAGACACCCCGTGCCTTCGTGCCATGTCATGCCGTGTCTTTTTTTTATTAATATTTTTTCCGTGTCGTGCCGTGCCGTGCCAAAAATTGGAAGGAGGAGGCACGGCACGGATAAGATACACCGTGTCTATCGTGCCGTGACTTATTCGTGTCGTGTCCAATCGGATACATGACCTACCGTGTCGTATCCACGTGTCTTAACCGTACTAAACGTGCCCACTCGTTCTTAACTTAAAATTTTAAAAAAATTCCAAAAAACATAAAAAAGTTTAAATAAATTAAAATTGAACACCAAAAAATTCATTAAATTATTTTTGTGTCGAAACTCAGAATGAAAATTTTAGAAAACATAAAAAAAATATTAAAAACCACTATATACTATAGTATATGAACATTGTGTTAGTTAATAATTACATAATATTTTATATTACCCCTCCTTTTTTCGGGCTTTGGGACTGGCTATGTTTGAAATATAGGCGGAGTTATTACCTATGTCCTATCCGCAACCTACCTGTGCCTACCCGTGTCCTATCCGTGCCTACCCGTGTCATATATGTTCCCATGTGTGCCACCTATATTATTTCTGCCGTATCTGTCGTGTCCCGTGTCGTGACCGTGCTGTGTCTGACAATCGTTCTGTGTTGTGCCCTTTTTTTGTGTCGTTCCGTGCCGTTTTTGGAACACTATGCGTGTCGTTCTAAAATCTTCAAAACTCAGACATGGCACGGTTAATGACCCGTGCCGTTACCACCCGTGCCCGTGTTGTTCCGTATCGGAATTGGCCACGGTGTGCCATTTTTTTAGAACTCTACGTGCAGGGACGAATTTAAAGTGGGGTGCCAGGTTGCCTTGACCCACCCCTTTGCCCGACAAAATTTTTCGAACCCTAGTTTTTCTAGATTAACTTAAGTTAATATTTAACTTTAATCATTGCTAATTTGATGTTAAAATTCATATTTTTGACATCAAACATGGACTAATTAAATTTTTTGTTACTTAAGTATGTAATTAAATCTTAATCTAATATATTTTGTTGAATATATATATAAATGGTATATTATGATAATTATGTTTTTATGCTTTGAACCATGAATTGGGCTTCTAAACTTCCTTTTGATCAATTTTTAGAATGTTGGAACTATGAATTGTCCCATCGGTACTGTATTTTTCATATCAATTCTGTATCTAGCACTACATGCGTGCATAGTGACATTTGTTTTTCACTGTGGTGCTATTGTCTGAAGTCTGAACAACTGAACAACCTGAACCTTTTCAGGACTAAGAACTTGAAGGTGCCTGCTTGAGTCGGAAAACACAAACTATGCAACTTTCATGGTCCATTAAAACTGGGCCTCTCAGTCTCTCACAAGTCACAACCCATAACATGCCTTTTCAGCCCAATTCATTTTTTGTTTCTGTTAGACTTAATTAATGTCCTTGTAAGTTGTAACCTTGTTTAGCACTCAATAATGCGAGTGCTGAGGGCTGCTTGCTCGGGGAATATCTTTTATCTTTTTTTCACCATAAAATATTTAAATTTTAAGAACAACAATGTGACCTTCTTTTAATTAAATCAATGAAATTTAGGGGCTTGACCCTCATCTCTTGCTCAAAAAGAGAACAACAATGTGACAAATATACATGCAACATGGGCAGCTACTATATACTGAGCTTTCCCGAAAAATAAAAACGAAGTCTAATATGCAACAGCCATTAACCCCTAAGACGGGCGATTGAAAGACGTACGATACAAATGCATAGCTGATCCACCGCTATAAGCTTAGTGCTGAAGCCATGGCCAAACACTTCATTAAATCCTTTCTCATGATGGTCGTATACTCGTATCTATCATGGCTGGGATCATATATATATAGACACCACCTACATCAAGCACTGCATCCAATGACTTCAAATAACTGGGCAAGATGTAGGAACATTATAAGGGTACCGAATATCATCACGCAAGCTTCCATGCTGCAGTATTCAGTGGTAATAACAGATTAATACCAGTAAATTTCAGCAGACTGATATTTACAAATACACTGTTTTCAGTTCTATTCTGAGGTGAAATATTGGGTGAACAGCACAAGGACAGCAAATCGTTCCTTGGTTTTTTGTTTTTTGGTCTAGCTTGATCAAATATTTTTTTCCTAATAAGAGTGAGTAAGTTAATGGTCCAGTTACATTAGGCCTGAAATTCCAAGATTTAAGTGCAATGTAGATCAACAACTACGGATTTGTTGTAGGCAGACTAATGAAATTATGATAGCTATTCACGGTTATTATCAAAGGACGACATAAATGGTAAAGAAGTAATTGAAAAAATGGGCACAGATCTATTTGGAAGCATTAAGGAGCAAAGTAAACCTGGATCTGTGGACTGGACGACATCGGCACCACTGAACTCGGAAGGCAAATGAGGAAGCAGCCCAGCACCTCATCTCAACGGAAGCTCTCATTGTTTTTTCTTGCTCATATCTCAAGTTACTCCATTCTCCAAGTATTGAACGAAACTCTGCAAAGTTTAAATAATGTTAGCACGGTCATGCATACAATCAATGTTTCCAGTAACAGTTGCCATAAGTGCATGGAACATAAACATAAAAAAGCTACCTGGTACGGAATATATTTGATGGGCAGATTGATCTTCAGATCCTTTTCATGCCCAAAAAAGATTTTGCTTCGGTGCTTCCTCTGAACAACATGCAGGGGACATAGCAACAATTGTCACAGTAGAGCAGCCAAGGTTGCACAAAGAGGTACTAACAAAATGAAGAATTGTTCAAAGACACTTAACAGATTGATATCTGGCTAACCTCTAAGAACTCATATCCAGTGAGAGACATGCCTTGGTGAACTGCAGCATCATCTTTCTCAAATAGTCGTCAGGTCAATCCAGTCTGGATTGAGCTGCTTTACTCATGATGGCAATGTGGTGTTAATTTTGTACTCCAGAGGATTGTCGGTGTCATATTGATTGATCCCATTACGAATTGCATCATTATGATATTTTGGGTAGTGAGGTTCATGAGCAACATTAGTGCAGACAAGCTTCCACACTGTAGTGGTAGAAACATATCAAAAAAAAGTAAATTTCAGCAAACTGACAATTATAAATACATTGTTATCACTCTATCTAGCTTGATCAAATAATATATAGTAAGTCGAAGTGAGTAATAGCTAGTCATCGTTCCTATTAGCTAGGTCTGAGATGCCAACTTGAAAGAAATAATTGATCAAAGAAAGGAAAATGGAACTTTTGAACTAAGCAATAATTGTCAGATCATCTTTGGGAGTAGTACGGTGCAAATAATACCTAGCGATCTTTTGTCCGGACAACATTGACGCCTCAGAGAAATGGAAGTTCCCCATTCTGCGCTCACTGTTATCTTGTCTAATCTGTTTCACCAGAGGAAAAGGCAGAAACCCTGGTAATGCTGAACTTGAGATGGAGATGGAGATGGATGCGGAGACTGGATCCTTTGCAAAAGGGAATGAGAGTTGAGCACAAAAATATGAAATTCCATCCCTTCCAATAACTTATTTTTCTGTACATGAGACCTGAATTAGACTAATCAATTAAAAATCACTTGCCATCATTTCCGTATTAGAGTTTGATAGAGATATATAAAATACTTTTCTACAAAAATACTGATAAACATAAAATTAAGTGGAACAGAGAAAAGCTGCTTGGAGTACCTATGTCTTGGTGAAAAAATACGGACGTAATTACAGCTCTTCACTTTCAAATCGCAATGCCTCCAGTCTTGCAGATAGAGCAACAAAAATGAGAATCAAATAAAATAATCAAGAAAGTGAAATTGAAGTATATTTTGGCAAGTGAAATAGAAGGAAGAAATTACACAAATGTACAAAAAATAGGTACCTGAGATGTCATTGATTGATGAATTATGATCTCCCACACATGGGAAGGAGTCTGGTGAAAATGCTTTCAGATTTGGGAATCTCCTCCTGATCCTCGCCCACACGTAAATTGGGAATGGATGAGACTAAGTGCCAGTAGTCTCCTCCTTTCTTGCAACGTCTCTCTAATGCAGGGCAACCCTGGATCTCAAGAATCCAAAGGGAAGAGAGGCGTTGTTTGAGACCTTCAGAAAATGATTCCATCCCTTGTAAGTTTCTCAAGTACAAGCACTCAAGAGAGGGGAGGTGCTCCATATTATCTGGCAATACTCTCCAGTTGGCATTACAATCCGAAAAATATATGCTCTTGAGCTCTGTGAGACTGGTCGATCCAGCCAATCCTAAACTTAAAAGTTTTGGGCAATCTCTTATATACAAGTAATTCAGTGAATTGGAACTGGTATGAACTTCCAATAACTCAGGACAACGGTTGATACTAAGTTTTTCCAACTTCGGTAGAAAATCTTTCCCACGTGGTGTTAGTGATGATAAGCTTGGCAACACACCCGTGAAATTACTGCAATAAGAAAAGGATAAATGTTTTAGGGAATTTAAGCCCCTGAATTCTTCCGCTGGCCAAGAGACAAGAACATTGCAGTGATCAATCACCAGCGATTGAAGAGCCACAAAGTGTTTCCAAAATCCCAATGCCGATCTGGCTTGCCCGCTAGAAAAGAAACAATTACTCTCTTCTATATGTAATTTATGAAGTGAATTTTCTTGACAGGTTTCGTTCTCTTCCTCCCAAAGAGGAATAACATTTTCAATTCTCCGGACTTCCATTTCTTCAAGCGTCTTGGGAAGTCTAAAAGCAACAGTTTCAGTTGGGACGGTTGACATTGATATTTTGAGAAGAGAGAGCATAGGTAAAATTGGGATTTGGCGAAGCATTATACCGCTGCAACCGTATATTACTAGCTTCTTAAGCAATGGAGTATGAACTGGCATAGTCATTAGTTTGGGGCAGTCATTGATCACCAATTCATTCAAGTCTGCAAAATGTATCAATTCATAACCTCTTTCATGCCAACCCTCCAAGTTTTTCATATATAACATTGTAAATGTCTTCAAACGTGGGAATGTTATAAGTGGTTTACTCCCATCAAAATTTCTATATGTGCCGCAGACAATGGATTTTAAGTTGTCCATTCTCCACAAAAAGATGTTCTCTAGTGAAGGCAACTGCCACAAAGGAGGAAGCTCTACACAATTGATGCACCCTTCTAACTCTAGCGTCTTCAAATTTTTCATAATTGAACAATTGTTCATCCAATTCGAGAAACTAAAACCACTATAATGAGCAACATTAAGAAATTTTAGATTTAAGGGAGGCCTAAGAGCTTCGAGGACTACTTGATCATTTCCTGTACTCTCTCTTGAAAACCCCCACTCCAGTTTTAGAGACTGCAAGTTAGATTTTTCATAAAGAGTCACCGATTCAACATCCTCTACATGCCTTATTTTCTCAAGGCCGGATAGACTCAGGTGGCCATGAAGATTTAAATTCTTTAATTCTACAATACTAACACCTCTGTCATGATCGACTATGTACTTTGTGAGAGTTTGCAAATACTTTAGTTGTCCAAGGCCAATCGGCATGCACTCTAAATAATCAGAACCATCAAGAAAGAGATGTCTTAGGTTAGACATGAATCTCATTCCTTTTGGTAGTTCACGAAGTTGATAACAAGAAAGTTTTAGTGTTTGAAGATTGTATAAATTGCTAATAGATTCTGGGAGGGTAGTGACACACGTAGTTCTGATCTCAAGATATCTCAGATGTCTCATGTATCCTAACTCTTTTGGAGGTGAAAAACATAATGGAAGTTTCAATGCTCTCAAGGAACTTGATTTAAGTGCACAGAAATGTTTTTCTGGCTCTGAAATATATTCGACTAATAAGGTATGAATAACGGCAGATTGCTTCAACACATGGAATTTTAACAATTCTAAGTTAGGTAAATATATATGTTCAACCTCAGCTATTTTTGAATTGTTTAGTTCCAGGCCAGCGGAGCATTTCATTCCAGAAATTTTTGTTGCTAAATCATGCATAAGATCATGCATTTGGCATGTAATTGTTGATCCACCACTATTATCTTTTTCGCTCACATCTTGAAAGAAAGATCTTCGATAAAGTTCATTAAAGATGTGCCGACCTTTGTTTTCAAGGTCAATTATTCCATCAGTTGGAATGAAATCATTAGCCATCCATAACTGAATGAGTATATCCCTTTCAAGTGGATAATCTTGCGGGAATATTGCACAGAATGCAAAGCATTGCTGCATGTATGGTGGTAAATGATCATAGCTTAGCTTAAGAATTGGAAAGATATCCCCCGAAGATGCCAAACTCTCCCATAGTTTATGTTCTGATACAATATGCCAGTCATTCTCATCCGGCTTAGTTCCCATTAATCCTCCTATTGTCTTTAGTGCAAGAGGTGACCCTGCACACTTGAGGACAATACTCCTACCAATTGCAACTAGTTTCTCGGATGGTGCTTTAGATCTTGTACCAAACGCCCTTTTTTCAAACAATCTCCAAGAATCTTCCTCAGTCAGTGAAGCCAAATCATGGCTCAACAAGGTTCCCATAATTGTAGCAACTCCTTTATCACGGGTAGTAACTATAATCACACTCCCTGAGCCCACTCCAGAGAATAACAAAGTTTTCAATTCTTCCCATTTCTCTATATTGTTGTTCCACACGTCATCTAACACAAGTAGATATTTTTTCTTATCCAAAATTGTATGTAGTTGTTGTTGTAGTACCTCCTTACAAGATGCAGATGCATCCACTCCCTTTTGGGCTACTTGGATTATAGATTTGATGATGTTAACGATGTTAAACTCGGTTGATACACAAACCCACAAGAGTAACTGAAAGTGCCTCTTGACCTTCTCATGGTTATAAACCAACTGTGCTAGAGTAGTTTTACCCAATCCTCCCATGCCAACTATAGGAAGAACTGAAATATTATCTCTCTCACGCTGTGGATCTAGTAAAACATTTACAATTTAATTTCTCTCACCATCTCTACCAACAACATCTGATTCTATAACAATGGAATATGTCTCTCTATCAGTAGGAGATATAGGATTACGAGGGACAAAATTGAATGTGTTCATTTCGGTAACAATTGTATTAATCTTTTTCAAAATCTTTGTAAGCTTGTCACTAGTTTTTTGACGGAACAAAACAGGATTATCACTAGAAAAGAAATTCTTTACGACCTGCAATAAAATTACTTTACTGTTAGTCTAATTTCGCTGTTTTGTTTGGTTATATAGAATTAAGTTGCTAATTGAGGAACAAGGCCATTGTTTTTTTTGTTTTTTAATTTCCAGGAATCTTGATGATGTACTTGTAATGCACTTGTTTCCACTTGTTATTATATTAGGAATCTTCATCAAATATGATCAAGTCAAGTTAATTTCATTTATAATTAGTTTGTAGATAGCATGAATTAATATTCAGTGGAGTAGGTTAATTTACACTGATTGAATTAAGCAAAAGACCAGGAAGAAATTATGAAAAATTGTGGGTTTATATATTAAAATAGAGATATTAAAAGATGGTGCACTGTAGCACTATTCATATATTAAAATAGAGATATTACTGGAAATTATTGGTTACCTTGGCAGAAGAAGAGGGCTGCTGATGGATTGCCTCCCGGCGAAGGGCTTCATACTTGAAGTCATCCAGCACATCCACCGCCTTGTATGCAGCAAGCCGCAGCTCCTTCATCCATTCCTGCACCACTGCGCTGCCTGCTCCCCGCATTTCTGCGTCAGCAATCTTTTCCTGGATGGCCAGGAGGTGCCGGTAGAGCTTCTGGCGGTTCTCTTCCATGCCTAGCATCTGGCAGAACTGCTGGATCAGCTGGTCTGTAGCCTTACCGACGACGCGAGAGATCAGAGGGGTGAGAAACAAATTCAATTCCATTTTTGTTAACTGTGGTTGCACAAATTGGGGATAGGAGAACTAAGTAAGCAGTAAGCACTACTGAAGAGCTCAGAGCAAGGAATGGTAAAGCAAAGGCTCTAGGCTCAATCTCACAATCTGTTTAAGTAGTAATAATTGAGACTTTCCTCCATCCACTTCTGCATTGAGTCAGTCTCCCCTGAAAACAACCAATTTTTTACAGCAACTTGATCAGCCACAGCATGTAAATCAATGGTGAAACCGGGTGTGGGCACTAATGAGAAAAGTAAAGCAGGACTCATTTACAAAATTTTAAATCGATGACCCCATGTGGCCAGTGAAGTGCCCAATGGCCTCGAGCTTTGAATATCATTTGAAAAAAAACAGACAGCAGGATAAGCTCGTGCCTGATTTTTTATTCTCTCAAGGGGCGTTGAAATCAGCTGCGATCCAGATTTGGATTACAGGCCCTGAGATCCACCCATCAATGGTGCAGATTATTTTCAAAAACTCTCTCTAAATTTTACATTCGTCAGATCTGGGTTTCAGATCCTGAGATCCTATTTGGATCGCATCAGATACGAACTCCTCTCAAGGCAATTCATATCCCCTGCTGTACTGCATTGTGCTGTTACGACGTAAGCCATTAGAACATCTCGAGAATTGTGTCAACTCGGATTTTGAGATAATCCAACGGCTCACGTCATAAATTGCATTGGAGGATAAGCTCTCCTCTCAAGGGAGTACAAGTTTTTTAGAACCAACATGGTGTACTGTTATAATGTGTAGTTTGAGGCTGAACCACATGCTTATCCTCTCAATTTATTAGTTGAACATGCACACTCTCAATTTTAAACTCAAAGTCAAAGGTGGAAAACTCGATATCCGGATTCACGGAGGCACATGATCACATGAGCCATCCTGATTCCTGACACGTGATTATCCATTAATTAAGCGCGCATTTTGGGGAGTATTCAGATGCCGGGTCCGTATCTGCTACCATAAGCTAAGGAAGGACCCTGCTATAGAACCAAAACAGTCTAGTTAAGATTAGTTCAAACGGTGAGGATCTGACAATAGAGTGCTTTTTAAGAATGTGGTTGGGTCCCGTCTGTCATTGACAATGGCAGGGTCCTGCTGCCATAGTTTAGTTTGTTCATTTTGACAGCACATACAATACAAACCCATCAAACCGTTACAATGTACAAATTTGTTTGGAGACTGTACAATTTGGGTCTTTATTATGCATAACATACTGTCTATTGTGCAAACTGTTACGGTAGGGAACTCGATAATCAGATAAACATTTTATTGAATCATTTTATCAAACACCTTGTGTGCACCAATTTCAGTACATTGAGATATGTATAATGAAAGACAAAACAAACCCAATTTTAGTTTAACAAGGAAACCGAATTGTCGAAGAACCTCAAACCTAAGACATGTCATCATTTTATCAAACACCTTGTGTGCAAGGGATTAACCATATCACCTCCAACCAGAAGCCCAACCACAAGGATCCACAAGCATACATCTTCTACAATCCATAGAAGATAGCACAAATCGACACCGGCACATTCTCCTCTCTCCTCTCGACGGAGCCATAGGCAGCTCCTTTCTTATATGTTCTCATGAAGAAGAGGCACTGCCGCCTCTTCTTATTTCTTTAATTCAAACAGGTTTTGGGCTGGACCTTTATTTGAGTTTTAATAGGGACGGCCCAAACAGGTTTTGAATGTGAAGCATGCAAAAAGAGTAAGCGAATTCGGATCAAAAGAAAAACGAGTGGAAAGAAATAAATTAACATGTTTAACAGTATTTAGTCATAATCCTGCGAATTAAATTAGTATTTATTATTTTTTTTTTGTTGAGAAAAGTAGGCTCAATATCCTATTGGTTCTATTAGAATCTTAATTTACATGTTATAATACTCTTAATGCATCTAAACTGAAAAGAAAAATCAATGATATACCCTCCCCAACTGAACCACAAGACGAAACCACCACTGAGTTTCTAAGAATTAACAATCCTATACTTCTTATACAAAGCCTATACAAAGTATACTCAGTAAAAAGAAAACAAAAACACAATATGAGAAGGTCTTCTAGTTCCTATTTTCCAACCACATCCTGCACCAGTATCCACTGAGGCACCTCATTCTTTATCAATCAGCTGGGCACACTCACCACCCATACTGATGATCATACCAAAAATCACTGCTACCTTACACTCAGAAGACCAAGTCAAAAAATAAAGGGGGTGACACTCATAACTCCTCCATACTGCTTTGTATGCACACACCTCTTTGCATAGAGCCACACCAGCAATATTCCTCCAGATCCCCCAATTTGCAAGTAACCATTGCTACCAGTATATCCCTACTACTTGTTCTTTTCATATTCTGACATAAAAAATCAGAACTTTGGTTTCTATGTAAGCCCCAAGACCCCCACTAAGTAAACATTCTAGATATTTATTTTCATTCAATTGTTTATACCCCTTTGAGGTTGAGGCCTTTTGCATTCCATAAACTAACCAACATTCATTGAGAAAAAGTTAACAAATTTAGTTTGTATTTATTTGTAATAAAAAAAAATTAACAAATTTAGTTATTGACGGAGTACCATACAGGGAATTTCTGGTGCTATAATCAAACAGAAATAAAGATGTATATATACTATCTATATGAACAATTATACAAACAATAGGTCCTTCACACATTTTGACATTGCCCATTTTAAATTATATTGATGAACTGAACTCCCAACGTGATACTGAAAGTGAAAATCAACTCACAAAATCTCTTTTTTCTCAGTTTTGTCATATGTCGCAAAAATATCATAAATAATCAATTGCGTATCGCACCTCACCTCACGTTCTAAACTCTGTTTATATACCGTTGAAATTTTGTGTCCCAATTAACTCACCAGGTTCTATGATAGCTATGCTACCCAGATACGGCCCCAACCCACCGCACCGCGTATCGGATACGTATCCGATACGGATTCGTGTGCGATACGCGTGCGATTCGTATCCGATACTCTAGCTGGCGTATCGGCGAACTCTGACACTTTTGACTGGCAGATTCGGTCAAGGATTCGCCCAGACACTTGCCGATACGGCCTAAATCTCCTTGGGACACGTTTCGGATACGGCCTAGATGCGTTTCGCATGGAATCTCACCAGCTACACGCGCTGCCATTCTCAGTTCGCCACACGGGATCCCACTTGGATGTTGAAAAAATCTCTCAAATAAGTAGTATACAGGTGGGATCGAACCTGGGTGCG
The DNA here is from genome assembly GCA_030179965.1 of Cyperus esculentus. Lineage (NCBI taxonomy): Eukaryota > Viridiplantae > Streptophyta > Magnoliopsida > Poales > Cyperaceae > Cyperus > Cyperus esculentus. The sequence goes on along the minus strand of JASGLE010000019.1, from coordinate 2,159,137 downwards.
TGGAGTAGCAACTAACGCCTTTGACCACTGCGCCATCCTTTGCTTTTTGTCATAATTGGTTGTTTCTTAAATATATTATGAACCAAACTTTCCTTCCCTACATTTGTTTATTATATTTTTAATATATTTTATATAAATAATTATTAATGTAATATTTATATAACTATTCCCGTATCCTAGTTTTTTGAGAATTGCCGTATCGCCACACCCGTATCATATCGGATACAATACCCGCACCCGCACCCGTACAACATAGTATGATAGTATGATCAACACAGGAAGTTTGATGGGCATGCTGTGTCGGCCCGTGTTTCATTATATTGGGCCATGTACTTTTGTACGCTTACCGTATTTGGGTCTTACTAAATTCCAAACATCTCAATTGAAGAATTTGTAAATGAAAGCTATGGAGAAACATCTCATCTCCATTGAAAACTCGTTCTTACATTCGAATGTAACATATACACTCTAAAATATAACAAACATATCTCAAAATGTAACATATGAATGTTATGGACGCTAGGTATTACTCAAAATGATGCTAGCGTATGTATGCTCATAGGCACCCTTTCATGAGAGTAAGCGTGATATCTCATCCGTTGGATGGCCTTCAAGTTCGTGTACAGCATATCTCTTATGTTCATCTATGGTGTCTGCTGCCGCCTCTCTTGTCCACAACTCTCTCTCCCCGCTCGCTTCCGCCGCCTTTCACTCCGATCAACTCTCTCGCCGCTTGCCGCTCACTACTCTATATATCATCTTTCTTTTTTTTTTTTTGAACAAATAATAATATCCAAATGATTATGCATTTATATATGCTGCCATGTATTGGTTAATCGTTACCGAACACATCAGAATACGGATTAACATAGAATTAATCCACTGGATTTTCGTTAATCCTGAGGCGTGCTTGCATCATGCACGTGCACTCAATTACACATCAGAATACGGATTAACTATTTGTTTGTTTCTGATCTGTTCTGATCACTTATATATGTTGTTAATTAGGTTGTTACTCATGTTACTAAATTGATTATTGCCCTTAAGCTTGTGAACAACTTGCACCTAACATTCAATGTATTAAATGTACTCAGAATATAAATTTTAATGAACCAGAACGATCCGTACATGTGAGGAACTGAGGACACCTGATGAGTGCATCATGCAAGTACCAAAAAGAATATAAATGTAATGATTTTATAGTACTATGATCCCAAAAACGGGTCAGAATCTGCTGCCATTATTGTGATGGCAGGGTGCTGCCATAGTAAATCTGGACAGTCCAAATTTGTTTGGACGGTTTAGATTTTTTGGATGATAGAAAGATTTTTTGGGGGACCCATTTGCCATAGAGACTATGGCAGCACGCTGCCATCACAAACTATGGCAGCGGATAAAAATCCCCCAAAAACATCCAGTGCTGCTTGCTTAATTTTTAAAGCATGTTCAAAAAATGAAAAGAAATTAAGATATCACTTGATGATAATTTATTTATTTATTTTACTATTTTCAGGTTATTTTGACATTGATATTTCAAATAAACGGAAAAATAATAAATAGAAAAGATAAATATGTAATATTGAGCTTTATAGATTGATAGTGTTCTAAGTTTCTTATAATTTCAAATTCGCATGTTAGTTCATCAAAATGTAATCAAAATTTTATGCATTTTGTAATATTTACCCCTCAAAGGGTGAGAAGATTAATTGTTGGCCTCTCAACGATTCGGAAATAAGAAGAGTTGGATTAAAGAGATCGACGTTTTAGATGAAAGCCCTGAACTGTGGAAGGTACCGTTCGTCCGTTCGTTCCTTTGTGGCTCAATGTCCATCATGAAGATTTCTCAAATTCAATGTGTGGGTATCCGATGCGTTGAAATCACCCATGATCCAAATTAAATCGGAGGACCATCTAATCGTAATTGGATGGTCGAGATTATTTAAAAAAAAAAACCTTAAATCATCAGAGCGCGATATTGGATCGAGTTCTTATCCTTTTGTTGTTCATTTTCTTTCTCCTTATTGGTCTCCATCTCCCTTTCTCAGACTCTCACCTCCGAAGAATCTTTGGTTTCAGGCACGCGAGGCAGTATGCACATGAGGCGACCGAGATGTGGCGCCAAGTGGTTGTAATTTAATAGAATTTCGATAGACAATCAGATAATATCGAGCTCTTCTTCCATGCGGACTTGAAACTTCCAAAAATAAAAAGGACACATCCGTAATTTTAATAATTGCCGGTCACTCGTTTTCCTAGCGCAAGAGCATTATCAAATTATCTCCGGTCACCATTGGATTGCCCTCTCCAGTCGTTATAATAAAGATTAAGAGGATAAAAAAAAAGGGAAAACTGACTATCGTCTACACCTAATTAATGATCTTCTTAATTGCCATTAATTTACCTCTCCATGGCAGGTGATAAATGCAATACAATTAAATCGAAAAATTTTATGGTGAATTATACAGAGGTGACAAAATCTGACCCAACCCGAAAAACCTGTCCGACCCGAGTTTTAGGGAAAGTCAAACTGACTCGAACTCGACCCGACCCGACCCGACCCGTGTTTCAGAGAAAGTCAGACTGACCTGAACCCTACCTGACCCGACCTGTATATTAGGGAAAGTCAAACTGACCCAAACCCGACCCGAACCCGGACGACTCGAAACCTGAGATGACCCGGGAATAGAGGTGCACAATCTGACTAGACCCGAAAAATCTGCCTGACCCAAACTCGACCCAAAAAAATGTCGGCAGACGTCATCTCGATACCCGACCTGACCCCCAAAAATGCTGGCAGCCGTCAACCTAATACCCGATACCCGACCCAACCCAACATCTCCATTTTGTCAAACTAACCCGACTCGACCTGACTCGACAATCTGCCACCTCTAGAATTATATATATAGTTTGAATTAATCAAATAAATTAATTATTCAACTTCACATACTAATTGTTCAACTTACATGCTAATTATTCAACTTAATATCAACTTATAATTGTATGTTAACTTGAATGTTATTTATATCAACATCAACTTAATATGCTAGTTATAAGTTGATGTTAAGTTGAATATATATAATTAGTATGTCAAGCTGAACAATTATCATGTTATGTTAAATAATTAGTTTGTTCGACCAAGTTAAACTATATAGTATCCCTAAATTAGGTATTATCAATAGTATCATTATGTCTAGACCCATAAAAATTAATGAGTGGCTTAATTAAATTTACAGTTATCAAATACATACACAGCTACGTTTTTGTTTCAATCTTAACAAGGGAGCTAATGGTACTATATGATACCAAAATAGATAAGATATTCTTATACTTTTAAATATTTATATATTAAATAATATCTAGATACCACATTCTAATACCTTTTATTGTTCTTATTAAATAAATAGAGTAAATCTATGGTGTTCTTAAGCTCACGAAGGCCTCCCGTGAGCTTAGCACAAAAAAAACATATCAAACAATATCCAAATTCTGATTTATATAGCTCAATAAATTCTTTATACCATAATAGTGTGCCATGCAAAAAATTTCCATTTTTAGAGATTTTTAAATATTTATTTCTTACTTTTTAAAAGTTACAAATGAGACATTGATTATTTTATTAATATTGTATAGTTAACATGAAAAAAAATTGATTATTTTTTAAAAGTATTTATATATAATCATCTCTAAATTGAATTAACTTATGTTACTAAAAAATTCTTTATATCAAAATTATGAGTTAGACTATTACACAAACGTCATCATTTCGGACCGAAATATTAACGCCTCAAAATTTATGTTATCGTATCTGAAATCATGATTTATGGTGCTCAATCAATTCTTCATACTAAAATATTGGGGAATATAAAAATTTACTATTTTTAGAATTATTTAAGTATTTGTTTTGTGTTGGTTAAAATAGCATGTATAAACATCAATATTTTATTAATATTTATGAGCTATTTTCTAAAATCAAAACAAATACTTAGAAAACTCTAAAAATAATTTTTTTTTGTATTCTCCAATATTTTCATATGAAGAATTAACTGAGCATCAAAAATTGTGATTTCAGATATAATAACATAAATATTGAGACGGGATCAAAATGCTAACATTTGCATAATAGTCTAACTCCAAAATTATATATAATACAATTATTTTAACAGACTTTATGTACGAAAGTATAATTCCACTATATAACAAACTAATATGATCATGCGTCAGTTCTCTCTATATTTTGCATAGTATAAATTTTTCGTGTACACTTTCCTTGTGTGTGTGTGTTTTTTTTTCTTTTTTCTTTTTTTTTTTTTTTTTTTTAGTACATACTTCAAATGGAAAGACTTCCTTAATTAATTAAATGTAAATGAAAGTAAGCTTTAGTTTTTTACCGTTGGCAACCATGCTTAATTGGCATCCAATCCATGAAGAGATTCCTTTTTAATCATTGGAGGATATACTGGACGAGAGTCCAGTCCTTCAATCTCGGCGACTCTGAAATTTTAGCAAATAACAAAATTAACCTTTTTACAAGTTTTTAATAACCGGCTAATACCTTTGGTTCACCGGCTGTCTCCCTGGGTAACCGGCTCAACTTTGAATCAGCGCCAGACGTTTGAAAAAATCGGACGGCAAGAATTTTTGGTCCACATTGAAGAATAGCTCGATAATATCACTTAAAAAATCAAGTTCATAAAAACATTTCTACATTGAAACTTGAAAGATCTATTTATATCTATTTCATTTTCGAAGTATTTAGTTGTCATCCTCTCCCCTTAATTAATCTGTGCAACATTTTTTCATAATTAAAGATCCGTACAAAGGGGCGACACCATCACCATGTGCCGGTTTGGATCGAGCAGTACGTACCACTCTTAATTTCTCTGCAGGGATGAGCTAGGGATCACATCAACCGGTAGTTAATTACAGTACATTTAATTTAATTTTCTTGTCATGTAGTACTTAATTACAACTATAATCTCTATAGTGTTATTATATAAATTGAGTACTTGCATTTTTTGTTTGCCCATTACAAGTTGTAACGTACATGTGAACGTCAAGACAAACAATTATTATTAAAATTTGAAGGATTGCATTAATCACGGAATTATATAAGCAAAGTCAATTAAATTAACAGTTGATAAGCCACGCCAACAAATCTTATTGGAAGTTAGCATTTCAAGTTTATAATTGGACTGAACCAATCATAAATGGCTACAAAATCATCTTCGGTCCCTTGATAAGCGATAACTGATAAGCGATAACTAGTCGGACGGCAAATGTGAGGCCCTCAACCTCAAGAGACAGAGTTGATCAGTTGATGCTAGCTCAATCTTAATTTATGCAATCAATCTATACAAACAAGTTGGGAACTTGGAAATGACATTATATACACTAATTAGCTTGTAAATTTAATAGCAAAATGTAAAAAAACATTTGCTGATAGTAAATTTTATTAAATTACAAATTATATGAATACTTTTATGTAAAGAGTTATGTTATGGTGCACAGCAATGCAAATAGGGTTTTTGTACCACCGTTTTCAAAATATCACAAACCGAACTTCAAACGCCAAATCTAATTGAACCAACACATTCTACATATTAAAATATGGTGGTATACCAAATTTTACAATTTTTAGAATAATAATAAAATAATGCCGTTTGGATATCGAAAAGTATCTATCTTTGAAAAATCTAAAAAAATAATTAAAAAGCTATAAAAATTATTAAATTTGGTACTTTGCATAATCTTAATATGTAGATTGTGTTGGGCAAATCGGTTTAGTTTTGACTTTTGGAAATAGAGATTCGATGACGGTGCATGCAAAAACGCGTTTTGCACCAAGGTGCACTATAACATAACTCAAAATATAAATTATCTGTACAAGTTTGGATTTATGCAAATTTCGCACCTGTGTGTATATGAATAAAGTTTATATAAATTATGCGTATTTTAATTAATTGTCTAGCTGTTTATAGAGATTACTTGTCCTCCTACGTACTGCACAAGACATCGTGCTCTGTTCACAATGTCAACCGTTGGATCATCTTGAGATCTGCACTGGTATGAATCTCAAAATAATCTAATGGCTGACGCCGTGAACTGCAAAATGCAGTACGTTAGGAGATATGAATTCGTATAAAGAACCCTAGTTAATTCGAATCATATTTGGTTTGCAGAAGGTCCAAATTTCTTATACTAAAACATAATTTTCGAATTGCCTTCTTCAAAATTTCTTTTAACAAAATGAGTATATACTAAGCTTAATTACGATTCCATAATCATTAATTATAATCATCGACGATTATAACTAGTGGGAAACAGAAAGTGACAAATGTCGATAGTACTAGCTAGCCACGTACCTTTGAAACAATTGGCTGCAACCTGCAAGAACATCTAATCTGAATTTAAGAAAAAAAAAGAAAGCACATGTAATCTTGATATTGCAAATGATAATGTACATGCATGCATGATGCATCTTGGCAGTAATTGGCAGTTGGCACGTACATGTGATACGTACTCTTTTAACGCAACGCAGTACACTTCAAGGTACACTAGTATAGTACAACCTCTGTCTATGAGTAAATAAATTTTTAGGAAATGTCAAAAGAATTAGTGCAAAAGTTAAATTACTTTTATGTTCTCAATTTGTAATCATTACATAATAATTATTTCAATTAAATAATATAGATAAAAGGGTAGTCATAATATTGGAGAAACAAGTGGATTCAAATAACTTTACTAGACAACTAAGAGACGAATAGAAAAATAATATTGAATTGGTAAAGTTCTTTTATTTTTGGACAAGATGTAAAAGGTATAAATCCATTTAATTGTGGACGGAGGTTGTAGTATATTTTGTTCAGACGCAGGCCATCAGGTGGTTTAAGATCTCTTATGAGCATACAGTGACCGAAAACTGCGGCCAATTTTTTTTTTTGAGATAAAGATGAGGGTCATGTCACTCAAAATTGAATGTTTTTAAAAGATTTCCAATCCGGATTTTAAACCCGCGACCTCCCACATGTGGAGGCGTTCCCTGCGACCATACTTCCTAGTAAAACGGAGGCGTTCCTTGCAGTCTTCCGTGTTCAAACTTCCAACAATTGAGACATATAAATCGAAATTTAAATGATTTGATATGTCTTTAAAAGTGCATTCACGGAAGAGTTTTGTGAGTTTAAGCCCACGGTAGATTTTCTTCAAACCATATATATGCAAACTATTACAATATGCTATTTAAACACGGATAATAGTACATATTGATGGCGAATGATGATGATGATGATGGTACATATAGTATGCTATCAAGACACTTTCCATTGATGTTCGAGGGCGTAGGCACAATGCTTTTATCTGACAACATAAGCCGATCGAATTGACCCGTCTAAGAGAGTTTAATTTTATGATCAGTTCATCAATATGGGCACTATTTATTTGAAAACGAAATTGAATTATCTGTTGAATACTTGAATATATAGTTAGCCGACAATCACAATTTTGAAAGAAAGTATGAGGTCCGAAAGAACGATTTAATATCTTTTTCAACTTTTCTGATGAAAACCAGTTGTTTTTATCCGAACCATTTGTACGAATCAGATTCAGATTCTTAAATTTGTCATTTCGTTTCATGGATTTAACCGTAAATGTAAAATCTGCCTTCGCTCCATCGGTCATCAATTTGAGCAGCCGAAATGTTATATATTCTATGTTCTATATATTCCATATATCCATATCGAGAATAGTATATATTCCATGTTTATTCCGAATGGAACTATTGTCAATCATTTGACAATCCAACAATAATTAATCCTATCAAATTATCGACAATCTCTTGTTTTATTCACAGTAAATTAATTTTAAATGTGCTGAATATCGATAATGACATATAAATACAACTGATTTGACACCGACGATGAACACCCAATTATAAAAAGTATGAACACCTTGACATGTAAGTATGCGCACTTGATTATAGTAGACAATTATTCATCATAATAAAATACAACTGATCGATTTGGCCTTTCAACTGTGAGATCCGACTTTTGGAATTCAAATCTTAGATTATAATTTTGTGGATTAGATGTATATATGTATAAATCAATTCATATATCCCTCCTATACTGCATTGTGCAGTTCACAACATGAACCATTGGATTGTCTTGAGATTCGTGTTAGCCTGGATCTCGAGGTGATCCAATGGCTGTTGTTGTGAACTGCACAATATATGTAGTATGTTGAAGGATAAGTACTCGTATGTACTGGGACTTGGAGTGCTCATCCCCTAACTTCACTACAAGAAATTAGGCATCGGACGGCGCTTTCCTGGCGGCGCTTTATTGAGCGCCTGGATAAGATGTGCGATTCGGAAATGTAAAATACAAACCGTCGGCGGAACTAAAATTCGATCAAAACGTCGGAGATGCAAAAATGAGAAATTAAAATAAGTTGGGCGCTTCTCTGTGAGGAAGAAACCCAAAGTAAAAAAAAAAAAAAAATCCTAAGTTGGGCACTGTCAGAAACCATCCCGGTCCCAAAAAAAAAAAAAAAAAAAAAAAAAAAAAAAAACTAACCGCCATCACGATCGGTTACTGCTCCTCGTCGCCGGCACCTCCTGATCCTATCGGCAGGCGATTATGGAAGAGTAGATCCCAGGCCTCCCACGCGACTTCATTTTCCGACTGCTGTCTGAGCTTGCCGGCGTTCATGCGACTTCATTTTCCGACTGCTGTCTGAGCTTGCCGGCGTCCATGCGACTTCAATCTCCGACTTCTGGCTGAGCTTGACGGCGTCCTCTTTGCTGATAGCATCAGGTACGAGAAATCTGGTCTCACCAACAACCGGCAATTTCCAATGGAGGACGCTTAATTTGTGTGTTTATGTTTACATATAATTTGGTGGTCAATTCTATTCTTTAGTTGCTGTCCAGTATTTGGATTGTCTTTTGCATGGAGTTACTCTTGAAGTAATTAGGGAATAAAGCAAATAGAGTAGCTGGGGGTTATCAGTTGAGGAGGAAGGGTCGGTTGTGACTTGAGAGCAGTGAAGGATTAGGGGATGAGATGTAAAATTTTCATTTTTATTTGCTATTTCAAGTATTCAACAGATCAACGATCTCCTTCATTTCAAGTGAATTTCTTTTGATTTACTAGACTTCTATTACCATAATCATGTACTGGTAGATACTATCTACCAGTCTACCAGTAAAGCAATTTTTTTATGATTTAATCTTATGAGTGGTCTCTCAATAACAGTATAAGTAAAAAAATATAAACAAGTATTTAATTGAACATTTCATTGCTAAAGTGTTTTGAAATAAAGGATGTTGTACTTAACCAGTAAATAGACTCAATGCATACATCTTGAAGTCTGTGATGTAAATTAAGGTCCATGAATTCTGATTGGAGCCTGCACTTGCATTGGATTAGTGAATACCTATTACCAGTTAAGCTTGTTTGACTCTAACTGCAAGGCCCTATTGTTAATTGCATGGTACATATCTACTGTATATTGGTATGTGATTATCCTTGAAATCCTAGATATTACTTTAAGAGGAGGGATCCATTGAAAAGGAAAGAAAATCTTGTTGGTATAGCTTGTTGCATAAACTGGTACGGGTACATCCGTACAACATTTCCGGTCTTAATTAAACTGATATGATTCTAAAATATAGTTGGAAATCTGTTTGTTTTCAGAAACGAAGTGGGAAGTAAATAAGATATCAACATCTAATCTGTCAAGATCTCATTCAATAATTTAAGCACGGAATGCTTCTCCTCTCAGGAAGAGTACTGATCTGAGAACCCATTCGTCCAACTTCTCCTCTCTTGGTAAGCATAAACTTTTCGTTCCTTACTCTTATTTCTTGGGTTTAATATATGTGATTGCTCCTGATCTTGATTGGCTTGGCTGAAATTAATATTGAGAGCTTGGTTCCTTGTTAAATGCTAAACAAACAGAACACCCATGCAATCACAACACATGCATGGCAGGGAATGTTTTGCACTATAATGTATGATGACATGGAATTGTTTGTCAGCCTTAAAATGCACAGTAATAAAAAAACAATGATTTAAGGAGTTATCTGTATATATATGTTCTAAAATTTTGATTGACAATCTTGAGCTAGACATTGAATAATGTAAACTCTGCATGCTAGTGCATAAATATTAATTTTTTGAATAATGACCTAGGCTCCTCTGCTCTTGTGAAAATCTTAGGCGCAGGATTGTGCTCTCTCACCTCGCTGATCAGTCTTCTTTGTTCATATCAAGCTTTTGCACGATTGAACTCTAATTATCTGGTTCGTGCTCTCTTTCTCTTTGTTCTGGTCATTCTAATTTTGAAGAAAAGAAAACTATGTGATATTTAATTTCAGAAGTGAAGTTGCTCTAATCTTTGTTCTCTTACTTCTGTTTTTGTCTTACTTCACATAATTTGCATTTTTCTTATGCAGCTTCTCCCAATGGACAAGAGCTGGATAAAACTTCCTAGGTACACTAACTTTTTGTTGTTTAATCACTTTTATAATGGTTTGTGATTCACCAATTAGCTGATGCCCTAATACAAAACATGCATGCAGGTCTAAACATGAGTACCTACGTGGGTGTCTACAGTTTATTGAGTATGCATTCAGAAACAAACCCGGGGATACTTTGGTAGCTTGTCCTTGCGTTAAATGTGTGAATACTTGTCTAGTTGGTAAAAAAGATATGCTTGATCACATTGTATGTGATGGATTTTTGAAGGAGTATACGACTTGGGTTTTTCATGGTGAAGAGATACCATCTCGACAAATTGCCTCTGCTAACGAGGTTCACGATGATTCATCGGAAGGTGATCACATTGATAGTATGCTGCATGATGCTTTCGGGATGCACTCTGTAGATGTCGAATCAGAATCACCAGCAAATGATCCTATTGAGATTCCGGCTGAAGTGAGAAAATTCTATCGAGTATGTGAAGAAGGAGACAAAGAACTCTATCTGGGCTGTAAGTACACAAAACTGTCGTTTGTATTAAGGCTCATGCAACTCAAGTGCATGGGGGGTACAAGTAACAAGGTTTTCGAAAAGTCACTTCAATTGATCAAGGCAGCATTACCCCAGCCGAATACCCTTCCTAGCACATTTTATGAGGTAGATAAAATTGTTAGGGATTTGGGCCTGGAGTACGAGGAGATTCATGCATGCCGTAATGATTGTATGCTTTATCGAAAAGAATATCTCCATGCTACATCATGTCATGTGTGCAACGAATCGAGATACAATGTGATTCCAATGAAAAGATCAAACACAAGATCCAAGTTGAAGTTGGGAAAGAAAGTACCTGCCAAGGTTTTGAGGTACTTTCCTTTGAAACCACGACTTCAAAGGTTGTTCATGTCATCAAGAACGGCAGCCGAAATGGGATGGCATGAGAATGGTCGCACTAAAGATGGATTGTTGAGACATCCCGCTGACTCTGCTGCGTGGAAGGATTTTGATTCCAAGCATCCACAATTTGCATCTGATCCACGCAATGTCAGACTTGGTTTGGCGAGTGACGGGTTCAATCCCTTCGGTATAAGAACACAAAATACAATATGGCCGGTTGTCTTAATTCCATATAACCTTCCTCCTTGGCTGTGCATGAAGTCATCAAACTTCATTCTATCCATGATCATCCCCGGTAAAACCTCTCCCGGAAATAACATCGATGTCTATCTTCAGCCCCTGATTGATGAGTTGAATGAGCTCTGGACTGATGGAGTAAGAACCTACGATGCATCCAAACATGAGATGTTTCAACTCCATGCGGCCTTATTGTGGACCATTAGTGATTTACCTGGTTATGCATCATTATCTGGTTACATGACTAAAGGACTGCGTGGCTGCCCTCATTGCACCGACGACACCCATTCTGAAAGTCTACCATACAGCGGTAAGACAGTTTACAGAGGGCACCGTAGGTTTTTAGAAAGTACCCATAGATTTAGACATAATGCTGCAGCTTTCGATGGGACACAGGAGTTTCGGGAGGCACCCAAACTGCTTACTGGCTCAGAGGTTTTGGAGAAAGTAAGAGATTTGAATGTTACATTTGGGAAGGGGCAACCGGACGTGCGCAAGAAAGGAAAAAGAGGAGAGTTGTTGTCCAACTGGACGAAGAAGAGCATATTCTTTGAGTTGCCATATTGGGAGACAAATCTGTTACGTCATAACCTGGACCCGATGCACATTGAGGGACGTCTTGGTGAGGGTCTAGGGTACACATTTCTGAACATGGCCAAGTCAAAAGACAGTGACAAATCTCGTTTGGATCTTATTGGAATGGGTGTCCGAGAAAGTCTTCAAGCTAAGGGTTTAGGAGAGAAAACATATTTGCCAGCTGCATGCTTTAATTTGAGTCCAGATGAACAACGTCTATTATGTGATTTCCTTAAGAGTGTGAAATTTCCAGATGGATATGCATCCAATATAACTAGCTGTGTTCGTGTCAAGGAAAAGAAGATCTTGGGTTTCAAAACCCATGATTGGCACATCTTTGTCCAGCACTTGTTGCCGTTGGTAATAAGGAAGATAACGCCACCAGCAGTCAGCGGACCAATCATTGAGATTGCTAATTTCTTAAAAGTTTTGTGTGGTAAGGTAATTCATATACCCAGTTTGGAACAGATGGAGAAGAGAGTGGTGATAGCTTTATGTCAACTAGAGCGGATCTTCCCACCATCGTTCTTTGATATGATAGTCCATTTGCTAGTGCATCTCGCCGAAGAGGCTAAAATTGCTGGCACAGTCCATTATCGATGGATGTATCCACCTGAAAGGTTTGTTATTCTTTATCTATATATAACTGTACTTATTAATTTTCTTCCTTCCATTATGAATGATAATCCGAATAGATGAACACCTTTTATAGGTTTCAGATGGTTCTCAAGTCGTATGTCCGAAATATGGCTCTAGCTGAAGGCTGTATTGCTAAAGGATGGAGAATTGAAGAGACCTTGACATTTTGTTCGCGTTATTTGGCCGGGGTAGAAACAAAGCTGAATCGTTTGAGACGAAATGATGATGGCAATGTGGCCCAACAGCACGAGCATTCTTTCCACAAGCCGGGCGACCTTTGGGTTCTGGGCAAGGAGTCAATCTAGATTACATAGACTATGAACAAGCACACCGATTTGTATTGTTCAATTGTGGTTCTCTAGACTTCTATATTGAGTAAGCTTTTTGTTTATCTAAAATAGTATCCTTATTGTCATGCTTTTATGCTTTGTGAGTAATTATAATTCTTTGACAGGAAACATCTTGAAGAAGTTCGCAACAATAACCGTAGGGCCCGAACAAAAGATATTGAGCGAATCCACAATGAGACATTTCATCGTTGGTTCAAAAACCATGTATGAATTATTTCTTTTTTAAATGTTAAATTAATGCAGTTGCAATGTTTGTCAAAATGATGGTAATATCTCGTATCCTTCTGTTTATTTACTAGGTGTGGAGGTTGCTTGAGGAAGGACAGACGGTACCCGAAGAAGTCAAGTTATTAGCTAGCGGACCTGCATGGGATTGCAAGAGCTTCAAGGGCTATCTGATCAATGGTTATAGGTTTCACATAAAGGATGTAGATGAGGCAAGGACTACACAAAGCAGTGGAGTTATGGTTACGGCAATTACTTCCAGATTCTCTAGTTTAAACGATAGCAATCCCATTAGAGAAGATGTCATATACTATGGAGTTTTGCAACAAATAATAGAGTTGAATTATGGAGGTAGAGAGAAGTTTGTGTTGTTCAAGTGTGATTGGGCTGATGTGAGGCATCCTGGTAGAGGGACAAAAGTAGATGAGTTTGGCTCTACACTGGTCAATTTTAACCATCTCCTGTACAATGGCAGCTTGTCAGATGAACCGTTTGTTTTTGCATCACAAGTTCGTCAAGTTTTCTATGTGAAGGACCCTACGGATACAAGTTGGCAATTTGTAGTTAAATTCACACCGAGGGATTTGTTTGAAATGTCAGCACAAATGGATGAAGAAGAGGCAGAAGAACCTGTAGCATATGGATTGGGTGAATTTCCGACAATGGAAGAATTCAGTCTAAATGTGGATGAAGATGTGAGTTTGACAAGGGATGATATACCAGGAAGAGTTATCAATAAACCATTATGGAAGCTACTCAAAAAAAAGAACACAGCTACGACAGATGTTGAAGAAGCTGAAACTTAAATTTCATAGTGCCAGTGAGAGGTATGCAATAGCTACTGGACATGATCGGGTTTATTTTTTCTTTCAGTTTTTCTTATAGTAATTTGTGTTCAACTGGACCTCAATTTGGGTCATGTACCAATATGGCCTCAAGCCAGTATCTGGTTTGGAACTCAAATGGTATTAATATAGGGCCATTTATGTTGAGACCATCAATTATCTGATTTTGGTAAATGCCAAAATCTGGGGAAAAAAAGGACCAATAAGAGTCAAGTCAGGTTTACCTAATGGTACTCATACCAGATTCAACATCAGTTAATTTTAGGGGGTTGTACCAAATATTACATGAAACTGGAGATAGTCTGTACAAATTGTTGCCAAAAATAAAGCTTGTGTAAGAAAATACGATTGTTACTTTCTACTTGACTGATGTTCTTTTATTGCAGAAAATGTTGAAGTATGATCATAGCACGAGGATTCCAGCAAGCCACGCTTGATGCTGTCAACAAAGCTGCCTATTGATAGAATTAGACCTCAATACCTGTCTTGTGCAAGAAGATCTCTCTTTGTTTTGGATCTATTGTATGAATATGAACCACTTATACTACTTTGTTTTTTCTTTACAAAGAATCAAAACAGTTGTGTAGTGGTGGTACTGTACCAATTTGTTCTTCTATTACAATATATATATGCAGTGCCAATTTTACGCTCGTCATAATTGCAACTCAACGTCAGAGCTGATTTGGCCATCTAATTTCATATTTATAAGTTTCACATGATGAATTAAGCAACACTTTGTAAAGATACATGTATTCATTATGTAACTAGATGTACTGGGATAATGTATAAGGTTACTTTAAAAAACATATCAAACCATATCCAATCATATCAGTGAGCTTTACACCAAAACATATCAAATCATATCCAAATTTTGATTTATATGGCTCAATGAATTATTTATATCAAAATCTTGTGACATGAAAAAGTTTTTTATTTTTGGATATTTTAAAGTATTTATTTCGTATTTTTTATAATAGCAACTATATAATATTAAAAATAGTTAAAATTTCTAAAAAATGAAAAAAAGGTATATAAATATTGTTTAACTTGTAGATTTATTATGTTTTCAATTATATTAAATTTAAGTGACGTTTGACAGCTCTCAAAGACTCGTTAAATTTCAACCGTTAAAAAATGTATAAAAATTTGATAAACCATTAAACGATGTCCAAATTGATTGAAATTTGAAAGACTATTAATCTATAAGTATAAGTTAAAGAATGCATCCATAAAAGTCTTTTCATTTTTAAGATTGATTATAAATTTTTAAATTTTTTTCAGAATCCTCATTATCAAAATTGTCAAGATAAGCATTGTCAATGGATCTCTCCTCTTTAAAAAAAAATCCGAAATAAATATTTACAAATATCTAAAATGGGAAAATTTTTGCAAGTCACAGGATTTTGATATAAATAATTTATTAAGCCGTATAAATCAAAATTTGGATATGGTTTAATATGTTTTTGGTGTTAAGCTCAATTAAGACCTCCATGAGCTTAAGAATACCGTAGTTGCAATTAAAATCTTATGGCATCCAAAAATATTTCATTTTTGAAGAATTTTAAGTATTTATTTTGGAACTTGTAAAAGTTATATATGAAATATTTAATAATTTATTAATATTGTATAGTTGCCATTAAAATCTCCAAAATAAATAATTAAATAATTCTGACATTTTCGCCTTTTTTAAAATATATTTGGGATTTTAAACAAAACAATATTCTAAAGAATTTCCTGAACCATAACAATTTCAAAATCTAAATTATTCATGATTTTTAGGATTTTGGGTGCAAAATAATCTGAATTCTTCAACAGTGAATAAAAGTGAATCGAAAAGTATAAGACGTCGTAGATTGTGACATTGGAAATTAGTCCTTAATGATTTGCTGAATTGACTAATGTATAAAATAGTTAATTATTAATGATTAATGTATAAAATCGTTAATTATTAATGATTAATGTAGACAGTCCTTTAATTATTTGATTTGAATTATGATTAATGTATAACCGCTTTACAAAAACAATTCGCGCGCTTCTTGTTTTTTGCCGTCTAATACAATGTGTTATAAACTCGATAGACCCTCTCCATTATCTTGTATGACGAGTTATCCGTGTGCGTTCTTCGGTGGGCCCTATTTGTCAATATCTCTTGGTGTACAACTTAATCCAAACTCTGTACTCATATCGTTTTGCTGGTAGCCAACTCGAAGGGGTCTGTCTGTACTTCTCGCCTCGCCTTAGTCGCTCAGTCCTCTCTCGTTCTGACCATTACGGGTTAGAGTTATACTGCTCGCCTCTTCGGTGGCTCAGTCCTCCCTTCGTTCTTATCTCCCGGTGGCCTGCCGTGCTCTCTCCGTGGCCTGTTGCGCCTCCTCGATTTCACTACTGAGAGAAAGGTATTTGGTTGTTCTCATCTTCGATTTTGTTCATCTACTCCTTATAATTGCTTCAACATCTAACCTGTAATCATTTGACTTATAATTGGATTTCTAAACTCGAATTGCACGACGATACTGCAAGGCACGAAGCTTCGAAATATCTGCTCCTCCAAGGTAATATTTTCTTTCTTGGGTTTTGCTGGCCGGATGATCATCGCTCTACACTTCTGTCCTCTCTTCACATCCCATTTTTAGAATTTTCTTGAGCAAATATTTGATATCATGAACTTATTATGTGAATTTCACTTTTACATATTCATTTTACATCCTCCAACTGAAAATAATTAATTCTGCTTATGTGTGATTGTAATACCCTTTTTTATTTGACTTGACTGTTGAACGGTTTGGCTGTGCATGTTGTGCTATTTCTCTGTAGCCACTTAATGAATTAAGTTCCTTAACTCTAGTTTCCTGAATGATGAAAATCTTCTAGTAGATTAGACCGGGTAAATATGCAATGCAAATTCTCTTTTGAGTACCACTTGTAAAGTTAATGCTACAGTAGTCCTCCCCTTTGGAGGTTAGGAGACTGCAAAGAATTTTACCAGTACCATCTTACTGTTAATTGGATATTGTACCCTGTTTGGATGTGATTGGTGCTGAGACATACACCATGCTGGCTACATTAAGCTTTGAATATATTGTCTATATATGTCACTAACTTGACACTTAAAGTTCAATTTAATTGGAAAGCTGGTTAGTATAAGCTACCTTCTACTTATTATATATTTAGATCATATAATTATAGTTATTGTATTTAACAATAGTTTTATATCTTGTACTAGCCCAAATATAGGCCTCAGCTAATCACATCATGTCTTAATAATTTTTTTTGGCCAAACAAGATGCGCAATCCAAGTGCCAGAATAGCAGAACAACAAAGAGCTAGATTAGCACAACAACAAATCCCCTCGGATGGAGAGAACTCTGATGGAGCTAGTGAAGATGAGTTAGATGGTAGTATCATTGTTGTTTTTTTTTAATATAAATAATTCTATTTTTAATCTTGCACACTATCAATCTGAATTTTGTGTGATTCACAAAGGATTAGATAATATCCAACCACAACCAGCAAGGAGAGGTCCTACAAAAATGAAGAAAATATCTGATCTGCCAGAAGGAAAGCGACTCAATGTAAGTGCTAATGGCTTCAACCAGTTTTGTTGTCAAGATGCAACCACATTTGCCAACTATTTGGGATCTTTGGTACGGAATGGCGAAGAGGTTCCATTAACTTACATGAATTGGAGACACGTGCCGTTAACAATAAAGAAACGTCTATGGGAGCTAGTGCAGGTACACCTAAACACTACCCAAGTTTCCAATGTATTTGTAGTTTTGACAGTTTCATGAAAATACTACTTTTTTGTAGCTTAAGTGGAATGTCTCAGATCGATACAAGGACCAAGCAATGAAAAGCTTTGGTAAGAAATTGAGGGAGTTTAGGCACAACTTGAAGAAAAAACACTATGATAAGCACGACAATTACGATGCACGCATAGCTGATAGAGATTCAAGGGTCAAACCTGAACATTGGAGGTTCCTAGTGGAATATTGGGACACTGAGGAGTTTCAGGTACATTTGTTTCACCTAAGTTATTTTCTTTTTTTCATAAAATTCCTCTTTCTACTTGAAACCGGGCACTTTGGAATGATTGCACTATGATTCTATGAATGTTGGATTTGTAGGCGAAAAGTGAGAAAAGTAAAGCCAATAGGGCGCAACAGACCATAACTCATTGTGCTGGTTCCAAAAGCTTTGCGAGGTTTGCTGAAGAATTGGTAATTTTTATGTTCGTTTGCTGTCTTAATAATGAAATATATTTTGAGCTGCTTGTGTGAACTATTATTAATTTATGCATTCCTTTAAATTTCATCCAGCGGATTGAAAATGATCGAAATCCTACCAGAACTGAGGTATTTGTCATCACTCACTGCGATCAGAAGGGTAGACCAATGAATCCTGAAACTGCTGAAGTCTTGGTGAGTGCTGAGTTTTTGAATGTCACAATAATCATGGTACATCTAATTGTTATAATCTCAAACATTTTATTAATGTTTTTGGTAGAGTAAGATGGATGAATTGTGCAAAGATCAACCTGAACTTGCACAAAGGGACATGAAAGATGGTGATTTGTATGGTGAGGTCTTTGGGAAAGAGAAAAATGGGCACGTACGAGGTCTTGGTTTAGGTCCTGCTCCATCAGATGTCTGGGGTGATGGCTCAACCCGTGCCAAGTCTCTTAGAATGGCTGAGGAGGCAAAAGAAGCTAAACAGAAAGCTGAGGAGGCTCAAAGAAGACTGGAAGAAGAGAGACAGGTAGCTCGTGAGCAAAACATTGCAATAATGGCTCAACTGGCTGAGGAGACAAAAGAAGCTAAACAGAAAGCTGAGGAGGCTCAAAGAAGACTGGAAGAAGAGAGACAGGTAGCTCGTGAAGAAAACATTGCAATAATGGCTCAACTGGCTGCTATGCAGGAAAAAATGGATAGACTTGAAAAAGAGAAACATGGTGAGCACCAGAACAATTCTCCTCAACTGGCTGCTATGCAGGAAAAAATAGATAGACTTGAAAAAGAGAAACATGGTGAGCACCAGAACAAATCTCCTCAACTGGCTGCTATGCAGGAAAAAATAGATAGACTTGAAAAAGAGAAACATGGTGAGCACCAGAACAATTCTCCTCATATGCCCATACCTGATGAAAGAGAGGTACAATCGTACTACAATAATTAGTATTTGGATTTCTTATACATGTAAATTCTGAGTTCTGATTTTTCTTTTGTAGTTCAATTACAATCAGAACGATATGAATGACAGTGCATCCTCTGCAGCATCACACCAAATGCAATCTCATAATGTACCTTTCTTATGTAATTAGTTAAGTTTTTTAGTTCTAAATGTTTGTGCCAATGCCTTGGCATTTATATAAGTGTATGGTTTTTCTTTCTTTTGTAGGTTCCTGTGAGAAATATAACAAATAAGCGCACATACAATCTGGTAATTGTTATTTTTTTTACATTTTGGTGGTACTTTTTAAATTTGTGAATAATGAAACAGTTTTTGTTAATGTCAACATTGTAGGCTCCGCAAACTATCCAAAAACAAAAAGAGTTCAGCAACAAGGTACTTCATGTATAAGGGTTTTACTTTTGTTATGAAAAAAGGGCATGCTAATACTTATTTGTGTTGCACATCTTAAATTGTAGGATTTAAGAAGGATTAAACATCAAAAGAGTGCTCCATACATGGTAAGTTTTATCATAACAGTTTAGGAATCATGCTTTACAGATTTGTGCATACTGTTTTTCATATACCAATATAGCTCCTAATAATAATAGAAATCACGACTCACATAATTACCTTGGTCTGAAAAACGTGAGATGGATACCCTATATAGTTATTGGACCAGGAGCCAAATTCAATTGCAAGTCACCTTTAGCTGGGAGATAAAAGCACAAATAAATTTGCATTACAAGTTGACAACTCAAAAGGGAATCAAATTCAGAAAATCAGTACAATATTCTATTACCAGAATCAGGAGGCTGATCACTTGTAAAATTCATAGGAAATAAAAAAAATTCCAAAAAAATGTAAAATCTTGCCAGGAGCATATAAACATCATACACAACATATTTGCAGTCTTGAATCTGTGCATTATGTTCAAAATATGAGAGAAAAAGAGAATTTTTGTCTGCTGTCAGTACCAGAGAACTGGGACAGCAGTATGTCAGGGGCAAATCAGTCCAGAATTTGATAAATTTGTTAAGAGTGCACCATTTTCTCTTCATCTACATTTAGAGGATTTTTTTGAGGACATTTTTCATGTAGAACACTTTCTAATTTGGTACCTTTTTGATATTACTTTTGAACCAATCTCTTCAGTAGGGCAAATCTGGAAGAGAGCAAATATTTGCAACATCTACTATGTTAGATTCAGAAGTGGATAATGAATTCAGTACAATTGTCTCAAACTTTGGCCAGCCATATCCTATTTTCAAGTGGACATTCTTTTCGTATAAGATATTAGATTTTTAGGGGACTGAGTTGGATATTACATAACAATGCCTATGTGTAAAACATTTTCCTTTTGAATTAACACTGCTATCTTTTGTTATTCCCACATAAGTTCAGAGAAAATGTGTGTTAGAATATTCTTTAGCACGGAATACTTACAAGTGGAACCCCAATACACAATTCGATACCCATTTGTATATACAAATCAAAACCAAAAATTAAAATCTTGGGGGCTACTGATGATGTTTTTTTTCCCTTTTGAAACAGGCTGATAAAAAGGATAGACTTGCTGCAAAGAAGGTTAGGCATACTTAAACTATACTTTTTAATTCTTCCTGAAGAGTTGGTCACTATTATGGGTTATCTTTAATTTTTTTTTTTTTTTGTATGTAGCGTGCAAATCGACCGGAGACAACAGCTTTTGAAGTGCAGGTTCAAAACACTAATTACTTTTTTTTCTTTTTCATTTTTCTGTAAATTTAAAAATTATATAGTAGAATTCACAATTTTACTAAAATCTGAATTTACAGGACAAATCAAGATACGTTATGTGTTCGATCAGTAGAAACCGCGCTGTTGCTGAAGGGTATATTATGTCAGATAATCCAGAAGATGTAGTGGGCGGTCAGATGCTTGGGCCCCAGTTTGTTGAATTGATTGTCGATAAAGTTATAGCTCCAGATGAACCTCTGATACGACCCTTCGGAAAGTCTCGATGCTTGAAGGATGTGAGTTTTACTGCATGGCCCAAGTCTTTGGTAAGTTATGTGCTTACTGCTCATACGAATTGATTATCTAATATATTGCTGACAAAGGCAATGGTGCAGGGGATATTTCTCACTTTACTGAAGAAAACTAGATATTGTGAATTTCACTGTGAAATGTCAATGCCCTTTAACTAAAAATAATACAAGTTCGGATGAGGTTTTACATTTATATCCTTGCTGGTGGATAACTGTGAAATATATTCTTAAACTAGCTAAACATTAGTGTGCCTTGAAGTGCACAGTAATGAAAGATGCCATAGGACTACTTAGTAAATTTGGGTTCAATTTTGAGTATCCTGAAGTTTCTAACAAGATCTGATTCAATATATATGCATGGAAACTTGAGTACTGTTCTTGTACCTGACTTTTAAATAGAGTCGTATATACTAGAAAATGATTGAGTCCTGAAATCTAATCTATACAAAACTTGTTCCTTATATAGATATATGAATGACTAGATTGTTCTTACAAGTATTGATACTGTAATATCTATGTATTGTTCAATTAAGAAATACTAAGTGAGACTAAATTGCCCTCAACTACAGTGACCAGGAACAGCATAACCGATGATAATTTATTTATTCTTTTTAATTTTCATTCAGAAATTGTATTTAGCATGTAAAAGCAATTAAATAAATCTTGGAAAGTTATGTTCAGTTCTAATTAATTTTGCTGTTCCATTTATGCAGTTAAGACGAATGTTGTAGAGAGTTCCAGATTTGAAGAGAAGGCATGGTGGTGTAGAAGCAACTCCAGTGATCGATCTTATGTTGTGCTAATTTTTTTTTTTTTTTTAGAATGCTATGGGATGATCTTTTTAGAATGCTTTGAGATATCTTTTTAGAATGCTTTGGGATTATCTTTTTAGAATGCTTTGAGATGATCTTTAGACTATAAATTTTCTTAGAATGTTATTACTGTTTCTTAAAATATATATAGGTCAAGAATGTTAAGGGTGCTTTGATAATATGAGGTTTATATATATTTTTTGCATGTTTATTTGAGTTCCATCATTGTGCCTATTACAATTAATTGATTATAAGCCGTAGTTGGAAGTATATGACAGATCATCACATATTCAATAAATATAATGACGCGTTATAGGTGACTGTGAAGACCAAACCCAATCGATTGATATTAAAGAATTCATGGCGGTTCACCGAGCAATACACGGCGGTTACAAAAAGCACAGCGGAATCGATTAAAGGATTACACGGCGGTTTGCTGAGGATTACACGGCGGTTCTACACAGCACAGACGACGGACGGTGGAGATTCTGGCGGCAGATATCAAGCGCCGCCCTAGGGGTACAATCAACGGCGATTTGGGAGCACTCGCCGGCTTTTGGTCTGCAGGCGCTTGGAAGCGTCGGCCATGGAGAGTTCGGCCGGCGGTTTGGAAGGGTCGGCAAAAAGGACGAAAACTGCCGTTGTACCCCTTTCCCGACTCTTTCTCTGGCGGCTCATGTGCAAGCGCCTGGAGAACGATAGGGCGACGCGCTGAGTTATATCGGATGGCGCTTTCAACCGTCGGCGTATGGGTTATTTCTTGTAGTGCTTACTGCATTTTGAAGTTCATGATGTGAATTGTTGGATCATCTAGAGATTTATGGAGATCCGAGCTGACACGAATCTCAAGATAATCTAACGGCTCACGTCATGAACTGCAAAATGCAGTACAGCAGGAGATATGAAATCCTGGGACTTGATCAAAACTCAAAAGAGACGAACAATATTTTCTCATTATATATATAATTGTGGCCGCAGTTTTCGGTTGTTACATGCTCTTTTTTTTTTTTTTTCTTTTTTTTGAAATCTGGTTGTTACATGCTCATGGGAGAGATCTTATAAAACCACCTGACATGCGTCTGAACAAGTTCTAGTACTATTATTTACTATATACTTATATAGTGTACCTTTAATTAAGTGCACTGCGTTAAAAGAGTACCACATGTACGTACGTGCCAACTGCCAAGATGCATGTACGTTCATTTAATTTATCATTTGCAAATTGCAATATCAAGATTACATGTGCTTTCTTGTTTTTTCTTTTCTTAAATTCAGATTACATGTGCTTGCAGTTGCAGCCAATTGTTTCAAAAATAACGCGCAGAGTCCACCCTTATCAAGTAGGTTACCCATCCACATCTTTCATAGTTCTGACACACCATGTATATGCATCCAATGTGTTTACTACAGTTGCATAAATGTTCACTGGAAATCGTAGTATACATGTAAATGATATCTATTAATCGGAAAGATGTAAATGTTTATTGAAAAATAATATTTGTTCAATATTGAAAATATGGTGGACCGGTGGATAAGTAAAAATGGTGGACGCTACCTACTCCTCTTGTTTCAAAGGTACGTGGAATAGTGTCGACATTTATCTCACTTTCCGTTAATCCCCACTCAACATTGTAATCGTCGATATGATTAAATGATTATGGATTCGTATAAATATAAGCTTGGTACTCCTTATTTTGTTTTATGCGAACGATCGATGAGAATTAGCTGATTAATTTTGACGCCTTGTTTTAATGACCACTAATTAATTAAGATTGTAAAACAAAGAGATATACATATATGCAAATAGTTAGAAATAAGGCATTAATTAGATCATACAATTGAATCTATATAATTAAAGGCTTAATTATATTTAGAATTAATACAGAATACATGTATATATATCTATATATTGTGCCTCTCCCTGAGGACAAATAATGGAGTAATGGACGTCAGAACTGTTCAATACATGATCTAATTGCATTTCATTTTTGTAGCATAGGAAATGAGATACAATTAAATTGCACATTATTTGATCTTCAGCTGATAGCTAGTTAATTATGCCTTGTTTGACTTCACTAAGCCAAGCAAAAACTTCATGACCTATATCAAAAGAATAAGACATGTATTAAGGAATAGATTATACATGCAATTAATTAGTTGAATATTTGGCACAGTTAATATACCAATTATCATAAAATTTAATGAGATGCAGAAAATAGTAGAAAAATAGTTAATTACTTCAGCCGGTTCACGCAATGAGTAAGAGGCATTGGTTTCCTTCGGCGACTTCGAAACGAGAATACCGGCTCCTTCTTTTCTCTGTTGTAAAACCTGAGAAACGTTTCTCAACGTTAGAAGTAACTTGAATATGTTTATCTTATGGCAATTCGCATGATCCCTCCTTAACTAAAATATGAATTATTACACAATTAGATGAGTCAAGAAAATTACTTTGAAGGCGTCTTCGTCAGATCGATCGTCGCCAATATATATTGGAAATACACCAGTAAGATCAACATATCCTATAAAAACAGAGATATCAGGCAATTAATTTTTCATTGCAATACAAAAACGTATTTGTTTTTATGTATTTATGTATCATATGTAACTGTAATTCTTCTTTATTTTGCTAATACAATTCATATATAAGTTGGATTGTCGCTTATCTGCAATTGTGTCGATTGTCGTTTCGAAATTCCGTTAATTATTGTGGTTCCTTAATTAAATTTACCTAGTGATTGCAATAAGAACTCGAGCGCCTTCCCTTTGTCCCACCGCATAATTGGACGAACCTCGAGAACCTGAAATTCAAATGATCAATTCTTCAATAATCCAGTATTTTCTAATTTGTATATAGTGGATCAATCATCAATCTTCTTTGTTCTTTTTGTGCCTACTAAATGCTACTTTTTAGGCTCTTGTTTAATTCTTTTCCTGAAATAAAAGAAGGACAAATTAATCGCACCTTTTTTCCTCGTGTGAGCCTCAGATTTGGATACTCTGTGATTACAGTGTTTACTTCCTCAGCTAGGCTAGCCCACTTCTGCAAGGAGTTCATGTCCCCAAATTAACTATGGTTAAATTTTTAATCTTGCATATATATATATATATATATATATATATATATATATATATATATATATATATATACCAGTATTTCTTTGTTTTTAAAAATTTGTTATTAGCATGATTACAATATTGACTCTTCTCTGGATGTCTAGAAATTTAATTTGGTGCACAAATATATACAAATTTATGCATTGATGTATATTATAGTTAGGATAATTCATACATAATTTTCCTTTAATAATATCAAAAAACATTTCTGACTTCACTACCCCGCTCCAAAAGGTATAATACATTATTACCAGAAATAATTATTTAACGAGTACAGAGGATTGCCCTTATTTCTGTCCCTTTTGTGTTCTGTTAAGTCAAGGAATGAGACTATATGTACCAATGGATAAGTGCATAACCAGAAATAATTATAAGAAAAGAAAGAAAAAAAGAACTATAAATATATGTACCTGAGGATCGACGCATCGGAAGTGAACTGATAAACAAAACTTGTTGTTCTCCACCTTTGCGCCGGGGGTTGATTTTGTTCGCTCTACTAACAGGTTGTGTACCTACAATGGTTGAATTAACAGTAACCAACAATGAAATATATATATATATATGGATTTATCATCTTCTTTCTGGACTACCTACACAACATATGGAAAGGATATATATGTGCACGCCATTTATTGTACATTGCATATATATATAAGAATGATATAATTTAAACGGCAAGCACAATAGTAGATATGTTTAATTTTGTGATATAGAAGAAAGAAACATGAGTTCTTAGTCAAATAATTGTGCACATCTCTATTTAAAACAATCAGAATAACAGAGGGCAAGGTATATATATAACATGTTCAACTTTAATTCTTGTAAACAGATGCTTTGAATTTGTAGTAAAATTATCTCTGTGTATATGTGCATAAACATATATATATGACCTGAAGTAGTGGTAATAACAAAGCTCAGAAAAATAATGTATCAAAAGACTGAAAGAGTTAATTTTTTTTTTTCTTTTTTGGTATTTTTAAAGATAGAGTTGGACCAAGACCATCCTAATTAACTTTAAATTTTTCAAAATTTTTCTATTAACTAACATTCTGGGTCTCTAGCCTTCAATCTTTTTCATACAATTACTTTTATAGCAAAGGAGTAATTAATCTGTTATGTTCAAAATTGAAATTAATTCACCTCACAAATCATGGGAAGGAACTCGCTGGCTGGTTGAAAGAGAACTACTGAATTTTCCTGAAATCAATCAATAGCCGATGAACAATAATTAAGTTCTTACAATTTTCAACTTTTCAATGATTGAAAACAAATCACTCGTTTGAAATTATTATAACACAACGAACCTTCTTATTATTTGTATTTCCGGGCCCTCGGATGTCCATTCCATGGCTACCAGCATAGTACAACTCATCCAACTTCACAAACTTATAGACCTATTGATCAAGAAATTCAACCAAGGTAATTATTTTTCATCTGGAAATTAAAAATCATCAAAAAATAGTATTATACACCTATATATAACCCTTGATTATTGTGATTTGATATCCATTTTTAATTTACAACAAATTAAGAAAAGGGTGTTGATACCAGAAAAAAAGGGTGGTTGGTAGGAACTATATATGGTTTTCAGTAAACTGTTATGGCAGCGCCAACAGATTTTCTTCAGTAAAAGTTAATAATTTGTGCTACACTAAACTACAAAAAAAAAAAAAAAAAAAATACTTTTGTTTTTTGTCTGATGTCGTTCACTATCAGAAATTGTGGAGCCACTGACCTGTTACCTATCAAATTTTGTTGTCAAACTAACTTATATATATACTAGGTACGTAGTACACTTCTGGCGCTATTAGGGAGAATCTATCTATATATTCTTACTCCTAATAAAAAGAAATTGGATTTTCTGCTTCGGAAAAAAAAAAAGGAGATTGAATTTTATGACATGAAAGTTGTGTCTTCCCCAAGGAATAAATCTCAGCCGTTGATTGTTATTTAGATTGATCACCACCGTTGACGTACTTTAATGTCTCAACCCATTAAAACTTAAGGCCCATATCAATTTTCTCAATTTAAGGCTAATTACATATTATCTTAAAAATTTATTATAAAAAATAATAATTTGAGCCCAAAGCAAGGCGTGGACTGTTTACTAGTATTAATTAACACATGAAGATAACTTAAAAATGCAATTTTGCTATACACATACCTTAAGCAATTAATATTAAGAATAGACGTCAATTTTAGTTTGAGAAGTATCACACATGTATCTTTTGATCTTTTCTGATAGAAATATAGAATTCTTCAAATTAACTTACAGAACCTAGCAGTTTTAATTACCTTCTCCCTGCTTCTTCCGGTAACGATTGCCGTCGGACAAAACCTGGCGATTTCCCTTACCGCGTCTCGCATCTATCGTAGAAAATAGAAGTAAGATTTACATGCACCATATATATATTGCTATTGTCATAGTGTTAAATAGAAAAATTCTACAGGCTCACGTACCTCTTCATCCATGAATGCGCGGTCAGGATTGTCTATGATCGGAGACAAAGTACCGTCATAGTCGAGAAACATCACTATCCTTTTCCCCTTTGATGCTCCTGCTATCTCTTTGAAATTTTTCAATGCAGATGGATGTTGCATCTGTTCACAGAATTTGTGTAGGTTAAATATATTTTTAAACAAATTCATGTATATGAAATGATTTTTTAGCAATAATTATATATTACTCACAATCCATTTGTCATAACTTTCATTATGATCATCATGACCTACAAAACGATCCACCACATTGCGTTCTCGCTGCGTCGGGAACAAGGATACATTCGAGTTGAGTGAATTAGTACTGTTGGCAGATTTGCGTTCATCCAAACGGAGATGCCCGTTTACATGTAAATCCTCTGTAGCATCGCAATCGCCACAAGTTGGTACAAATGTTGCACTCAAGCAACTTCTTCCAATATCTGTCAATGGCAACTGATCTGCCATTTTATGACCTGCGTCGCTTATCCGGAGTCGGTCGTCCTTTGGCTCTTCCTGTTTTGTTCCGCGAAGTATCTTGTTCCTCGGGTTATGATCGGGAACGTCCAACGGCATTCTTTGAAGGGAGAGGGAGTGTTTGTTAGAGGAGCTTAAGCTAGAAAAGGATGTTTTGGTTCCTGTCAAGTTTCAAAAGAGGTGATCAAGAAGGGACTTTAAATAAGAGCTGATAATTAAACTCCACACATATATATTTGTTTTTTTTAAATCATGAGAGATGTACAATATAATATTGTAATTGAGAAGGTATAAAAAAAAAAAAACCCTCTTATATAAGAGCTGATAAACTTCACTTACACACACCAAAAAAAAAAAAAAAAAAAAAACTTTTGACATTAAAATTATATCAAACCTAGTAAGTTTACAAAAAAAATCTTAATAATAAAAAATTTTTACAACCATATATATTTATTTAATTATAGATGGGTTGCTTTTTCAAATTTTATTCAATTTAAGTATCATTTAATAAATCATCAAATATAATTAAGCTTAGACCATTATATATAATATAATATATATATATATATATATATATATTAGTATACAAAATTAATGATTCTTGATAAGGCATCAGATAACACTAAAATTGTATGATATTCGAAACACAATCAATCTATAAATAAATGAATATGTTTATAAAAGATTTTTCATTCTAAAGATTTTTTTTTATGAATTTATTAGGTTTGAAAAGTTTTTGGTGTAAGTTGATCCCTCATTCGTTGTAATTATAAAAAATAATTTTATATTTATATTAATAATTTAATTCACATTAATTTATAAATACTTTTATTTATTCAGTTTTAATTTTGCTGACACGACAAAATGAATTATTTTTCTAAAATAAACAAGAACACAACTTTTACAATATATTTACACAAAGGTACTTTTATATATAATTTATAATTTAATAACATTTATTATCAGCAAATGTTTTTACATCTTGCTATTAAATGTACAAGCTAATTATATATATTGTCATTTCCAAGTACCCAACTTGTTTGTAAATGGGATGAAAGATGCTGTACTCAGAGAAAAGATTGATTGCATAAAGATTGAGCTAGAATCAGCCTTTGGTCTAGTGACTAAATGCAACGCTATCTGTATGGGAGGTTGCGGATTCGAAATCTGAATGAAAATATTTTATAAACATTTAAATTTGAGTGACTTGACTCTCCTCTTTATCTCAAAAAAAAAAAAAAAAAAAAAAAAAAAAAAAAAAAAAACAGAGAGAGATTGAGCTAGCTAACATCAGCTCATGAGTCATGAATTCTCTCGCTCTTGAGGGCTTCTGATCATTTGCCGTCCGACTAGTTATCACTTATCAATTATCGCTTATCAAGGGAAGGGACCTTTCTCAGTAAATAAAATAAGTAAATAACCCAGCTATATATATATATAGGAAAATGCTATAGGGATACCGCAAAGATACCGTCGGGGATACCATTAAACATTGACTGCCAACAAAAAATGTGATAAGTTGAATATTTAGGAAGAGGTTAAGGTGAATATTTAGGAGGACAAGCTGAATAGTTAGAAAGTGTAATGCATGCAAGTTAAATTAAGAGTAGTTTTTATTGGCCGCCAACAAAATGTGTTAAGCGTTAAGTGGAACGCTGCAATTAGGTTTTTATTATGTGGAGTTTTTATTGGTTGTCAAGCAAAATGTGTTAAGTTGAATATTTAGGAGGTTAAGGTGAATATTTAGGTTTAGTTGAATTGGTCAAAGATCATGGTATTTCCGACGGTATCCCTAGTGGTATCCGAATATCTTGACTGATATATATATATATATATATATATATATATATATATATACTAGACTTAGATGTCTCCAATGCATGTATAGCTAATGATTTTGTAGCCATTAATTTATGATTGATCCAGTCCAATTATAAACTTGAGATGCTAACTTCCAATAATATAAGATTTGTTGGCGTGGCTTTTCAACTGTTACGTTACTTGACTTGCAATTCCGTGATTAATGCAATCCTTCAAATTTTAATTATTGTTTGTCTTGACGTTCACATGTACTACCGCTTGTAATGGACAAACAAAAAATGTAAGTACTCGATTGATATAATAATTAATACTATAGAGATATAGTTGTAAGGAGTTAGACTATTATACTAACGTTAGCGTTTCGGACTGAAATGCTAACGCCTCAAATTTTATATCATCGTGTTTGAAATCATGATTTATGGTACTCAATAAATTATTTATATGAAAATATTGGAGAATACAAAATTTTTTCATTTTTAAAGTTTTCTAAGTATTTTATTTTGAATTTTTAAAAAAGAGCTCATAAATATTAATAAAATATTGATGTTTGACATGCTATTTTAAAAAATACAAAACAAATACTTAGAAAACTCTAAAAATGAAAAATTTTTGTATTCCCCAATATTTTCATATGAAGAATTTATTGAGCACCATAAATCGTAATTTCGGATACGAGAACATTAATTTTGAGGCGTTAGCATTTCGGTCCGAAATTCTAACGTTAGTATAATAGTCTACAGGACAAAAAAATATAGTTTTGAATGTATTGTAATTAACTACCGGTCGATGTGATCCCTGCTAGCTGTGTATAGGCAGCCAGTAGTGGGCTTAGCAGAGAAATTAAGAGTAGTACGTAGTGCTCGATCCAAAGCGGCACATGGTGATGGTGTCGCTCCTTTTTGTACGGATTTTTAAGTATGATCCCTTTGTGTACACGTTTTAAATTCTGACCTCATACTCGTTGTGTAGACATTTTAAATTCTGACCTCATACTAGTTGTGCAGACGTTTTAAATTCTGACCTCATACCAGTTGTGCAGACGTTTTAAATTCTGACCTCATACCCGTTGTGCAGACGTTTTAAATTCTGACCTCATACCCGTTGTGCAGACGTTTTAAATTCTGACCTCATACTGTGTAATACATATAACGTGTTTTCGGTTTTTGGCTAATTATTTACCATTTAAATTCCATTTTTACACTAAATCAACTAATTGAATGTTAGAATATAAAGCGTTAATTCCTTATTAATGTAAATTTTAATCAACATTGATGTCTTTCATATTAAGATTGATATATTTCCATTTTTGTAAAAACCAAAATGGAGATAAAATTGTTTAATTGAAGAATATCAACGCTTTTGAAATCAATGTATTTTGATATGTATTGATTAAGGGGTAGAATGGGTATTAAAAAAATTTAGAAAAAAGAAAAAAATGGAGAGTGCAATAGTTACGTGCTTTATAATATAGTATAGATATGAAAAAACATTTCATAGATAAATGGGAGAGGATGACAATTAAATAAATATTTCAAAAATAAAAAAATAAATAAATATATAGAAATGTTTTTTTATGAATATATATGATTTTAAGTGATATTTGATAGTTTATCTATTAATATTCTATTAAATATTGGATTGGAAACTCATAAGCATTGGATTTGAACCATCAACTAGCTTCTTCAATCCAATGCTTATGAGTTCCAAATCCTGATGGACATTGATTTAATCCAATGCTTCTGATTTCCAAATCGTAGAGAGGCCAACAATGTCCTCACTCTGAGGTAAGTATTACAGAATGTCAAAAATGAGTTAATTCATAAAGCATCAGCGACACAATAATAGTAATTGCGACCGGAGTGACGTCAGCAGCATAATTCGTGATGACGTTAGCAGAAAAAGTGATGACGTCATCTAACAATTCTTGCGACAACATTACGACCGGAATTTCCGTCGCAAATGCCTTCTCTGCGACTGGTGCTGACGTCATCATCGGTAGCAGAGAGTTTCTGCGACCGGCTTACTCGACCAAGGCATCTGCTGCCAAAGTCGTCGCTGATAGGTATCTCCGTCCGGCGCCCCCACTTTCTGCGACCAAAAAATCTGTTGCAGAAAGTCAATTTTGCTGTTGTAATTGGATACACATATATATGTCAAACAAGCCTCACTGTTAATTAAAGGGGAGTGCTATTTTACGTACACACAGCTTTTGCTATTTTGAACGCTGAGAGAGAGATTATTCACTAAATGACAGTTTTACCCTCTAAGTAATTGCGTCTCTCTTTCTTAATAGTTAATACTAAGCTGTAAAAGCTGCAACAATAAATGTACTCCAATGCCATTTTTTTTTTTTTTGAGTGATCCGCCAGCCAATATTTTGCTTTAACATTTAAGACAAAAAAAAAAAAATTGCACTGCGTGACATATTTGATCCTGAAAATATTAATGGGTTATGATACACCGACCCCAACTCAGGTCCCCTTATCGTACTCACATATTGATGGGGTCAATATTTTTTTTTCTCATACTTTAACTGCTTTATATGTCTATTTGCATAGTTTGCATAACATATTTTACGATATACATAATAGCAATTTATCTTGCATAAAAAGGATATAATCAAAAGCAAAAGTTATGCATACTAAATGAATTAATATGCAAACTAAATAAGTTATTATGCAAAATAAATTTGCATAATAAAGTTAGTATGTTTCATAACAAAATATATAAATTGATAAAATTTCATTTTGCCAAAAAAAAAAATATATATTTGTATAGGACAATGAAATAGTTTGTATACCAAGTATGCAAACTATTTGCATGACAAGCAATTTCATATGCAAAATAAGAATATTTGTTTGCATAAAATATTATATTTAGAGTGAGGCCATATCCAAACTGTTCATTATAATCTTGATAGATAATTTTATTTATAAACCAAATTTCTATTTTGTAGAAACTTTTTATTATTTTTAAGATATTTTAAAATGTCATTTGATTAAATCATTATGAGTCATCTTAACAGGTGACATTTTACAATATCTAAAAAAATAGTAATAAAATTCATAGAAATATATAAAATTTGGGTTATATTAATTAAAATTGTATATCAAGATCATAATGAATGGTTTGAATCAATTATTAATATTTTCAAATTGGAGATATGGACTAATAGTATGGAACAGTTTATATTATTAATAGTACAATAACCTCACTCTTATATTCAAATTTTTTGGATGAACCTAATAATATTATGAATCATATATTAATTGATTCTTACGTCTTATTTATTTATTTAATTGTTTGTGCTATGAATGATCTGGCAGCATTGTGTATTATTATGTGTTTTATTTAAATTTACATCATTTAATTACTTACTGATCTCACTATATATGCATCTAAACAGGGTCACCATTCTGTTTTATTCACTTTCAACAAAAAAAAATTGAATTTGTGTGTCAGTGTGTGCAACATTTTGCCAACCATGACCCCGGCCACCATCTTTCAGAATAACAATAAAAAAAAAAGAAATCGTTAATTCTCTGACTTTCTTATTTGTACAACGTACCAAATTAATTAATCCTGGAATCACTTAATTACAGTCTCGTATAAAGATATCTAATTAAGACTCTATAAATAAGGGTAAAATAGGTACTCAAAGAGAAAATTTTCTCACAGCGTTCAAAATAAGAAAAACTGCGTATAAAATAGCACTCCCCTAATTAAAATCCAGCGGATTAATTAATTCTATGTTAATCCGTACTCCTTGGGCTTGAGTTATCTCCCTAGCTGTTTAGTTTAGCTAATCCAATACGTAGTAAATATACAAGACAATTAAAATGGTTGTCACAACTCACAAGTACAACAAGCGATCGACTTCGTGTCATGTATGGTATGGAGAAACATCTTGCATCCATTGAATAACACATCCATGTCCATATATATATATATATATACTAGTAAAGAGCCTACGTCTTGTTTTGGGCTGAAATTATTATATTTATACTATATTATAAAGCACGTAATTATCACACACTCCATTTGTTTCTCCATTGTTTTCGCACTTTTTTAATTAACATCTTACCCTTTTTATTAATCCGAAGGCTAAAATTGTGTTCAGTTGTACCGTTTCCTCTCCATTACAATCGCTTAATATCTTGCCTGGTGCCTAATATTTGCTAAATCATAAATTTGTAACATGATTAATACTTTCTTCTTTTGCATATCTGGTATTAAAATAAAAATTATGATTTGAAATATCAGAATTGTAGATAGATTGAAGGTGCTACCGTAATTGGAATAAGATGAATCGGAGGAAATTATTATAGGCCCATATCTTGAATTGCTAAATCATAAACTTCTGAGCACAATTAAATACTTACTTTTTTTTTTCATATCTCGTACAATAATTAGATTTATGATTACAAATAAAAAATTAAAGTTAGATTTTTTTTTTTTTTTGCTTGGGGCCATCAAAGTTAAAATGCCTCGCACTCGGGCGGGTCTCTCGCTAGTCTTATAATAAAGGGCTGAAAACTCATTCCTTGTGAGAAAACTGATATGGGTCGGGACATTAATGTATGTCAACGGTGATGATCAATCTAAGTAAACAATCATCGGCTGAGATTTCTTCTTTGGGGAAGATAGAACTTTCATGTCAAAAAATTCAATCTCCTTTTATTAGGAGTAAGGATATGTGTATGAAATGCAACGGATACATCCTGAAAAGTAACCTAAAGACGCTATGAACGACTTTTCTAGGGATGTTAGGTATTACTTTTATGGTATGTGTCCATGTGTGATGGGTTGACAGTCGACACAACCTTTGCAGATGTGTTCGATAACTATTAACGATTTACATGGCAGCATATAAATGCATAGAGTAAATCTAGTGTGTTCTTAAGCTCACGGGGGCCTCCCGTGAGCTTAACACAAAAAACATATCAAATCAAGTCCATATTTTGATTCATTTGGATATCATACGACGATCAAAGCAATCAAACTTCATACATATTTCGCACTAGAATGGTAACCATAGACGAAAAAACAACAACAAATGTAGATGGTATCTTTAGACTTGGATGTTCATTCGGTCTCCCTGAGGTCGCCATCATGGAAAAAATGGAGCAGCAGCAATATCGATTTATGGTCGTTAGCTAGGTTGTGCTCTAGAAAGACTGAAAGAAGTGAACTTAGTAGAGGGGGGAGGGGTAACCAGTCTTATTGCTACTTTGCCCAGATTAATTATCTTGCTTTACAATATTAGAATTTTAGGAGAGGACAAATAGTAGAGAAAGGGGAGAAGAGGGGAACAAAGCATAAATTAAATTTATATTCTCTTTCCATCCGATCGATATCTACCCCAATTTGAGAGATAACAAACCCTTTAGACTACTCCCCTCTTCTCCTCTCCCTTTCCAGCTCTAAAGTACAGCCTTAGAGGACAAGAGAGGTGGAATCAGACATGATAGTCAAAAAATGAACAGAAGAAATATCTTGTACATGAATCCTAAAAGGCCATCCAACGAAAGAGAGATCACACTTACGCTCATGAAAAGTGCTTGCGAGAGTCCCCACACACTCATGCTAGCATCGTTTTCATTTGAGCAATGATAAGAGTAAGAGTCCACTGGTTGTACCATCTATCGTTTCCAACATAAAAAGTTACTTAACATCTATTCAAAATCGCTCGTTATATGTTATAGGAAAACAATAAAACATGAATGTTGAACAAAAAGATTATTGTAGGGATATACAAAATTTATATTCTAAAAATAGATATTTAATTTTTATACACTTCTATTTAACAGATAATGAGGGACTTCTAAGTTCTAACAAATGGTAAGCGACTTTTTACGTTGGAAACATTTGATGACACGAGCCGATCGACTTCAAACAAAAATTCCGTTGTCAGTTACAAGTTCTATTCTGACGTTTGGAATTCAATAAGACCAAATATGGTAAGAGTACAAAAGTACATGGCCCAATAGAATGAAACACGGGCCGACACAGCATGCCCATCAAACTTGTTGTGTTGACTGTTGATCACAGAAGCTGGGCGCTGAAATCGGCTGAGATCCAAATCGGATCTCAGGGTTCTGAGATCTCGATCCGACGGTTCTCAGGTCCCGTATCTGCTGAGTCCGAATCTCGAGGTCCCTGAGAACCGTTGGATCGTGATCTCAGGACCCTGAGATCCGATTTGGATCTCAGCCGATACTGACGCCAGAAGCTGGTGAGTTGGGACTTGGGACTTGGGACAAAATTTCAATGGTATAGGGTATGTTTGGATGGATAAATAATAGCAACTTTTTAGGTTATTAGCTATTTTATTTACTATTCCATGTTTGGATAAAAGAATAATGTTTAAAAAAAATGGAGTTAGTAGGGTTAGTAGCTATTCTACTAACCCAACAAAAAGTTGGTTTAGCCATTCCTTCAAATCTTAGGTTAGTTGCTATTCTTACTAACCCATCAATTCATCCAAACACACCCATAAAGTATAAACCGAGTTTAGAACGTGAGGTGAAACATTTGATTATTATTTATTGAGTAGGGCTATGGTACTACTAATAGTACGGATTGTCTCGTACTATTGATTTGTATCTCTAATTTCAAAATAGTAATGCTCGATCTAAACCGTTCATTATGATTTTCATATGCAATTTTACTTATAAACCAAATTTTATATTTTTTAGAACTTATTTACTATTTTTTTTAAAGTTAGTTTAAAATGTCACTTATTTGGATGGTTCATAATATTTCAATCAAGTAACAATTTAAAATATCTTAAAACATAGTAAATAAATTCTAAAAAAAAATAAAATTTGGTTTATAAGTAAAATTGCATATGTAGATCATAATGAATGATTTGGATCGAGTATTAGTTTCTTAAAATTAGAGATACGGATCAATAATACGGAGAAATTCGTACTATTAATAGTACCATAGCCTCACTCTCTTGTTTGTTTATGAGATAATTTTGAGAAATATGACAAAACTGAGAAAAAGGAGATATTGTGAGTCTGATTTTCAGTGTCACGTTAGGAGTTCCAATCATCAATATCCTTACTATATATAAAATCATATTGGAAAAAATAACATAAAAGCATATTGGAAAAAATGACATGAAAGGGTTATCTTCCCCAAATAAGAAACCTAAGCCGTTGATTATTTTCTTGGATAGATCAGAACCATGATTTACATTAATGCCCATTGACGTTAATGTCTCAGCCCATTAAAATTTACGGTCCATATCAATTTTCTAATATAAGATCCATTACATATTATCTTAAAAATTTATTATAAGAAATAATAATTTCAGCTTTGGGCTCTTTACTAGTAATTTAAAATGGACAGTGTGAATGACCTAATGTTTGTTTACATAAAACGTATGGTAATTTTACAAATTGCCTTTACTTCCGAAATCTTGAAATGGATTGCCCCACGCTCTAAATTTATCAACAACTAGCATTTGACCTGTGCAATGCCCGGGATTGAAATTAAGTCATAGTTTTGAAGATAAACTGTAATTGCAATTTAAAGGACAACTGTAAATTGCAATAAATTAAAAAATTGTTAACGGAATTGAATGAAGACAAAGGAAACCTATGTGGAAACAAAAAGGAAAGTGGTTCTCATTCAATAAGAGATTGAAAGTAGGATAGGAATAAGAACTTGTAGCCCTGAAGGTGAAATAACGGAGAAGAAGAAGGCAGAGACCAACCTGTTATTTGAAGAAGATAAAGTAGGAGACGTTGAAAGAGACATGCGTAGTCGTTCAGAGGGCACCAAAAGAGTCCAAATTTTCTTGATTGTGGTGTAAGACTGGTATAAAGACTGTGGTACGGAAGGAGTAAAGAGGCGCATAAGGCCTGTTAATATAGCAGATGAAGGGATGCCTGTTAATAAAGTAGACGAAGGGGAGTCTGTTAATAAAGCAGATGAAGGGATGCTTTAGAACAGATTAAATAAAGCGGTCTGTGGAAATGATGTGGCAGCCTTTAGAGAGCTCCAATTTATTCCGCTTTTCTTTAAAAGAAGAGATGCCCCTCCTTTTACCCTTGCTTCCCTTCCCTTCTCTTCACCCAGCCCCCATTTTACCTTCCTCATTATTATTATTATTATTACTATTACTATTACTATTACTATTACTTTATCATTATTATTACTATTATTACTATTACTATTACTATTACTATTATTATTATTATTATTATTATTATTATTATTATTATTATTATTATTATTATTATTATTATTATTATTATTATTATTATTATTATTATTATCATTATCATCTGTCTAATTTCTAGGTGAAGGTATGCTTTTCATCTATATGCCTCATTATATTCTTTACATGAAAATCATATGGGATACAAAAATTTGTCATTTTTAAAAGTTTCTAAGTATTTGTTTTGAATTTTATAAAAATAACTATACAATATCAAATGTTTTATGTAAACTCTACAAAATCTAAACAAGTACTTAAAAATTTTCAGAAATGAAAAAAATTTCCTTATGAAATTTTGAAACAAATTGCCACTACTTCTAAATTTTGGGCTTAACAAAAAATTTTTTCATGGGGAAACCGAATTGTCGAAAGACCTCAAACCTAAGACATGTCATCCTTACACAACATGTCATCATTTTATCAAACACCTTGTGTGCAAGGGATTACCCATATCACCTTCAACCAGAAGCTCCTCTTTCTCCTCCTCTCGACTGGGATGGGTGAACATCGGAGCGATATGTTCTCATGATCCGAAGAAGGGGCACTGCCGCCTCTTCTTATATTATTTAGGGGTAATGACCTCGGACCCCCCCGAACTTTCGGGTTTTGATAACTTGGCCCCCGAACTTTCGGGTTTTGATAACTTGGCCCCCGAACTTTTAATTTGGACAAATGCCCCCCCGAACTACCGATTTGTGACAAATTGCCCCCCGGCTGTTAATTAGCCATCTAATACTCCATTTACAAGTATGAAAAGACCAAAATACCCTTATGTATATATAAATATCATGCATATAAAACGCTTTCTGGCTTTACCGATTTGTTAACTTCAAATTTGATTGAAAATTTTAAATCATTTAAAACGTAAATATTTTTTTCCATAAAAATTAGTTACATGAATATAAATATTATGTTCATAAAATAAAATAATAAAAAGAAAACGATAAATATTCTGTATTATAAATTTTGTATTTACAAAATATTTAATAACTTTTTATATATTTTTAATATATAATGGTTTTTAATTAAATATTTTTTTGAACTTGTTTATATTTAAAATATTTTTTTGAACTCTCCGGTTTGTATGAAAAGACCAAGAAAAAATTATTTATGTTTTAAATGATTTAAAATTTTAAAATATCATGCATATATACATAAGGGTATTTTGGTATTTTCATACTTGTAAATGGAATATTAGATGGCTAATTAATAGCCCGGGGGGCAATTTGTCACAAATCGGTAGTTCGGGGGGGCATTTGTCCAAATTAAAAGTTCAGGGGCCAAGTTGTCAAAACCCGAAAGTTCGGGGGGGTCCGGGGTCATTACCCCTATTATTTAATTCAAACAGGTTTTGGGCTGGGCCTATATTTGGGCTTTTAGTCGGTACAACCCAACAAGTTTAAAATGTGAAGCATGCAAAAAGAGTAACTGAATTCAGATCAAAAGAAAGCACAGGAAATTTCATTGTTCGATCAGTGGAAAAATGAGTTGGATACAATTTTTTTTTTTTTTTTTTGAAGAAAGTGGAATACTCCACAAGTTTTATTGAAACTTTTTATTTTGCGCTGATGGAGAATTGAACCTACGACCTCTCAAAAGTCATCATAATTAACTACCACTTGAGCTACTAAGCCATTTGCATGAGTTAGATAAGTTAACTCCTGCGAATTAATTTAACAGTATTTAGTTATAATCAACAAATTTAGTTGTTGAAGACAGAGTACCATCCATACAGGAAATTTCTGATACTATAATTAAGCAGAAATAAATAAAGTATGTATACTATCTTAGAGTAAATCTACGGTATTTTTAAACTCACGAAGGTCTTCTGTAAACTTAACCCCAAAACTATATCAAATCATGTCCAAATTTCGATTTATATAACTCAATAAGTTTCATATATCAAAATCTTGTCGTATGAAAAAAAATTTTCATTTTTAGAGATTTTTAAGTATTTATTTCGGATTTTTTACTAACAACTATATATTACTAGAGCTGTAACTCGGGCTTCGCTCCGAAATATAATAATAAAAAATATTAAAGCTTATAAAATAAAAATATTTATTTTTAAAAAATTAAACATAATTGAGTAAATCTAGCGTGCTCTTAAGCTCACGGGGGTCTCCCGTGAGCTTAACTCCAAAAACGTATCAAACCATATCCAAATTTTGATTTATATGGCTCAATAAATTCTTTATATCAAAATCATGTGGTATGTAAAAATTTTCTTATTTTTGGAGATTTTTAAGTATTTATTTCAGATTTTTTAAAAGTTACATATGAAATTTTGATTATTTTATTAATATTGTATAGTTGCTATTAAAAATTCCGAAATAAATATTTAAAAATCTCCAAAAATGAAAAAAATTTGCATGCTGTAAGATTTTGATATAACGAATTTATTAAGCCTTATAAATCAAAATTTGGATGTGATTTAATACGTTTTTGGTGTTAAGCTCACGGGAGGCCCCCGTGAGCTTAAGAGCACGCTAGA
Organism: Cyperus esculentus; assembly: GCA_030179965.1. NCBI lineage: Eukaryota > Viridiplantae > Streptophyta > Magnoliopsida > Poales > Cyperaceae > Cyperus > Cyperus esculentus. The sequence continues at coordinate 2,118,259 of JASGLE010000019.1, read as the reverse complement.
TTTACTCAATATAATTTTAAAATTTTGTATGTGAATAATGATGATGATGATGTGTATTTATAAATAATAACACATAAATGCTGGACCACTTTAAGAATTAAATTTTATCTTAGACATATCATATCATCTTATTAATTAAATGGGAAGAGAGAATAAATATAAACCATTAGATTAAAGTAGATGAAGAGATTTAAACAAAATAAATGGTTAATAATATTGATGATGTGACATAGTTGAAGTGATTGGAGAGTTACCTCTCTTTCTAGTTTATAGATTAATAAAATAATCAATGTTTCATATATAACTTTTAAAAATTCTGAAATAAATACTTAAAATCTCAAAAAATAGAAAAATTTTGTAGATTTTGATATAAAGAATTTATTGAGCCATATAAATCGAAATTTGAATATGATTTAATACGCTTTTGGAGTTAAGCTCATCAGAAGGCCTCTGTGAGCTTAAGAACACCGTAGATTTACTCTACTATCTATATAAGACAAATGTTTGATAAGAACCTCTCAATTCAAAATAAAAGATTGCTTATCCGATCTATAACAGCACAAACTCTTTAATTATTTGTCTAGCTGTATATAGAAAACCCTAGTTCGAATCTTATTTGGTTTGCATGCAGAAGGTCCAAATTTTCTTAAACTAAAATTGCCTTCTTCAAAATTTTTGTTAACAAAATAATGGTATATACTAAGCTTAATTACTAGCCACGTACCTCCTCTTGAAACAATTGGCTGCAACTGGCCTGCAACCTGCAAGAAAGAACATGAACATCTAATCTGAATTTTTAAAAAAAAGAGAAAAAAAAGAAAGAAGCACATGTAATATAATCTTGATATTGCAAATGATAATGTACATGCATGCATCTTTGGCAGTTGGCAGTTGGCACGTACATGTGAATATGGGAAACGTACTCTTTTGACGCAGTACACTTAAAAGGTATACTAGCTAGAATTTGTTCAGACGCAGGCCATCGATCAGGTGGTTTAAGACGATGAGAAACTGCGGCCACATGCAATTATATAATGAGACAATATTGTTTGTCCCTAGAGTCTAGGTGACAGATTATTGGGTCGGGATTGGACGGGTCAGTTTGATTGAATGGAAATGTCGGGTCGGGTATCGGGTTGACGTCTGCTGTCATTTTTTCGGGTCGGGTTCGGGTCTTATCGAGTTAGGCGGGTTTTCGGGTTTGGTCAGATTTTGCACTACCTCTATTCCCGGGTCATCTCAGGTTTCGGGTCGTTCGGGTTCGGATCAGTTTGACTTTCCCTGAAACATGGGTTGGGTTGGGTCGGGTCGGGTTTGAGTCAGTTTGTTTCTTCTGAAACACGGGACGAATTGAGTTCGGGTCAGTTTGATTTTTCCTAAAATACTGGTCGGGTCGGGTTCTAGTCAGGCAAGTTTTCCAAGTTGAGTCAGATTTTGCCACCTCTATTTGTCCCTTTTTAATTTTCCGTCCCATTACATATCTCCTCTACAGAGATTCTAATCTAAGATTAATTTAGATTTTCAACCACTTACCCAGATATTTTAATTCTAAAAGTCGGGTCTCACAGTTGAATGATCAAATCAGTTATATTTATGATGAGTAATTATCCGCCGTAATTAAGTGTCTATATCTATATGTTAAGATATTCCGTGTTCATACTTTTTACAATTGAGCCATATAAATCGAAATTTAAAAATGATTTGATATGGTGCGCTCATAGAAGGGCTTTAGATTTACTTCAAACCGTATATTATGCAAACTATTACAATATGCTATTTAACTAGTAAAACACGGATAAAAGTACATATCGATCATGACAATGATGATGGTACATATATAGTATCTGCTTATCAAGACACTTTTCATTGATGTTCGAGGGCGTGGGCATAATGTTTTATAAGAAACATCTTGCATTCATTAAAAAGTTATCCATACATCCATAAACTTATAAAAAATATAATAGATACATCTGAAATGTAACAAATCAAATACATCTCAAAATTTAATTTATAAATATTATGGACAGTTTTTTTACGAAGGCTAGGTATTACATGTGCATGTTTTATCTGACAACATAAGCCGATCGAATTGACCCGTCCAAGAGGGACTTATGATCAGTTCAATTAATATATATTGGCACTATTTATATGAAAATAAGATTGAATTATCTGTTGAATAGTTAGCCGAAAATTCTGAAAGGAAGTATGGGGTCCGAAAGTACGATTTAATAGCTTGGCTTCTTTTTTTCACAACGTTTAAGTCTTTTATGATGAAGACCAGTTGTTTTTATCGGAACCATTTGTACGAATCAGATTCAGATTCTTAGATCTGTCATTTCGTTTCATGGATTTAACCGTAAAAATGACCTCTATAGCTTCGGTTCATCAATTTGAGCAACCGAAATTTTATATGTTCTATGTCTTGCTCCATATATCCAGAATAGTATATATTCCAGTTCCATGTTTATTCCGAGAAGCACTTTATATTGTGTCAATCATCATTTGATAATCCAATCAATCACTATTTGATAATCCAATCAATCATCATTTGATGATCCAACAATAATGATCATATATCAAATTATCAACAACATGATCTTGTTTCAGGTCGGGTCGGGTCAGGTCAGTTTGATTAAATAAAATGTCGGATCAGGAATTGAGTCAGGTCTCGAGTCATTTCGAGTTGGATCAAGTCAGGTTACGTCTGCTGATGTATTTTCGGGTCACGAGTCATTTTGGGTCGGGTTGAGTATCAGGTCGACAGCTGGCGATGTATTTCTGTATTTCAAGTTATTTCGGGTCGGTTAGATATCGGGTTTGGCAGCACTCAGGCACTGGCGGATCCAGTAAGAGAAAATGGGGGACAATGTCCCCCATATGAAATTATAGTGTTATTTACATGTATTTGGTAGAAATAATTGTATTTGAACTCCATAAAATATAATAAAGGTTCTATTGGTGAACCCCATAATTACAATTTAATGATTTTAATGTGATTATATATATTATGCATACTACCGATTGGTATAATTTTTGAACCCATATATAAAAAAAACTTTTGGCTTTAGTTCCACCACTACGCTCAGGTCATGTCAAGTTTAGGGTTGTTGGGGTCTAGGTTAGGTTTTGGATCGTATGATCTCAAGTTGTCTAGGGTTCTCTCAGATCGAGTTGTTTTTCTCTTTTTGATATTGTAACAAGTCGGATTTCAATTTATGAAACTTCAGATCTCAATACCAAAATGGAAACATTAAGTGTCCACACAATGAATGTCTATTAGTTACTTTTTGTGAGTATAGTGACTACAAATAGGATTTATTGGGTCTCATCTGTCAGCCTAACTATTACATCTATGAATATCCATTGTATAGAGACTAGGCAGTGCTCTACCAAAATTTATTATCCGGTGCATGCACATATCTGTGCCACTGCCCACTGGTACGCCCAGTGCAGTGCTGCTCCAGCACAAACTCCCTTGTCGTCTCCTTTTCCAGAACTGTTGCCCGAAAATGTATTTTCATGAATCATGAATTCATGATTATGGTTTATGGAGATCATAATAAAACCACCTGAAGAAGTTCTGGTGTACGTACGGTACCTTATCCTTTCATTTGGTGCGCTGCGTACGTCAACTCCCAAGAGTACGTAGTTCCACATGTACTGAACTTATACTGAAGTACAGGCAACTGCCAAGATGCATGTATATAGTCAGGATTTGCAATGTCTAGGTTACATTTGGATGTACTATGCAGCAAATAGTTCCAACTTGAGAAACATCTTGCGTCCATCAAAAAACCGTCCATACATTTATAGAAGTGTATAAAATGTAACAGATACACTCCGAAATGAAACAGATACATCCGAAAATGTAATCTATAGACGCTATGTCGACGGTTTTTCTATGGACGCTAGGTTTTACTCTTCGAACTTCATTACACATGAGACTGCTGGTGCTGGATCATCTGTGATCTGTCACATTTTATGTTTTTTTTTTTTTTTTGATTTTCATTGTGAGGAAAACATTATTCGTTCCCCATTAATTCACTGGTAGTTAACTAGTTATGGATGTCGACATGCATCAATAATTAATTGATCATAGAATCGTAAATTTAATGCTCCAAATTCTAGAAAAAAAAAGAAACTTTTTTTTTTGAAGAAATGAAAATAAAAGGAAGGGAATTGTAGATTTTAGTATAAGAAACTTCGCACCATGTATGATCCTTACTCTTAATAAAACGAGATTGGATTTTTTGATATGAAAGTTCTATTTTTCCCAAGAAATAAATCTTAGCCGTTGATTGTTTAATTAGATTGATCACCACCGTTGACGTACTTTAATGTCTCAACCCATTAAAAATACTCAAGGCCCATATCAATTTTCTCAATTTAAGACCCATTACATATTATCTTAAAAATTTATTATAAGAAATAACAATTTCAGTCCAAGGCGTGGGCTTAGTATATGCAAAAAGCACATACGACTCGAACTAGATCTTCGTATTCATCTCATTTTATAGAAACAGTAATGAAAAAAATGTGAATAGTTTATCTTTATAAAAATTGCACATACAAGTGTAAATCATGTATAAATTCAAATTTTTATCCGACAAATCAACAATTTTTTAAAATAAAAATATGGTGGAAAGAATTTAAATCATTTTTAATTATCACAAACTAAGATAACTGTAACATGTTTTAATTAATAACTACAATATAATAATGTATACTTTAAGCAACATATATAACATCCACCGAAGAAAGAGTCAAACTAATAGTCCTCCAAGTCAAATCCCCTAATTAATTTTAACGCGATTGTCAGAAGAGAAAGACCATGTCGCGTTAATCTTTGAGAAACATGTAAAATCCACTCCTATAGAGTAGACCACCAATCCACTCTTCTCACAATTTTGACACACCACGTGCATCCATGTGCTTATCACAGTTGCATAAATGTTCACTGGAAATCGTAGTATATATGTTCACTCGAAAATGATATCTATTGATCGGAAAGATATAAATGTTTACTGAAAAATAATATTTGTTCATTGTGGACCGGTGGATAAGTAAAAACAGTGGACGCTAGTTATTACCTCTTAATCTTTTGGGCTGCATGTAATATAAAAAAGGTTATATATATTTTAGTAGGACGAGTAGTAGAATATTGGGTCTTAAAAATCTTGTGGGCCCAAAATTTGTAGGCCTATCATAGACTAAGTGACTTTGTTTTATTTATTATTTTAGTTAACTAACATATTTGTATAATCAAATTTTAGATTTGGAGACTAAGCAAATTTATTCTAGTATACCTACTATACTGTTGCTCTGCTTTAACAGAGCACCTTCATGTGCAGTTTTAAGATAAAGATTCATTCATGTGCATATATGCTTTGTTCTGTGCGGCAATGCAGCTGCACTAAGAAGGGGAAGATGAAAAATGATCAATTTTGTCTTGTTAATTTTTAACGAATACTCCAGAATTTAAACACAAGGATTTATATGCAAATAGATCATACAATTGAATTTAAAGGCTCATATATATATTACAATTACATGTATACAAGCATTTTAATTCTCTTGTGCCTCCCTGATCGAGGACAATATTAATTACTTTGTACCTGAGACCTACTTACATGGTTACATTTTATCTTCTTGGCACAAGAAGCAGAATATAAATTGAAGAGTAATACCGACCTATCATCCATAGAAAAACCATCCATAGCGTCCATAGGTTACATTTCAGAATGTATCTGGTACATTTCGGGATGTATCTGTTACATTCTATACACCTCTATATATGGATGTATGGACAATATTTCAATGGATGCAAGATGTTTTCCTAAATTGAATGTGAAGTGCACATTCCATCATCAGTTGATGGTAACCTTGTTTATCCTCACTAAGCCAAGCAAAAACTTCATGACCTATGATAAAAAAGTTGGACAAGCAATTAGTAAATAAATCAAATATCTCAATAATTGGCACGGTAAATATATCGATTATTATAAGATTTAATGATATGCAGAAAAAATAGCTACTTCAGCCGGTTCGCGCAACGAGTAAGAGGCGTTGGTGTCCTTTGGCGACTTCGAAACGAGAATACCGGCTCCTTGTCTTCTCTGTTGTAAAACCTGAGAAATGTTTCTCAAAGTTAGGCATTAATTCCTCGACATGTTTATTCATGGCAATTCGATCAATTGTTAACTAAACAGAATACAATATACAAATTGTTACTGATAAATTGAAAGAATTACTTTGAAGGCGTCTTCATCAGATCGATCGTCGCCAATATATATCGGAAATACAGTAGTTAGATCAACATATCCTACAAAACAGAGATACCAGTTAATTAAATTTTTGCTTCATTACATCAAAAAAGAGTAAGCAAAAAACAAAAACAAAATGCATATGTTATACTGTAACTTGTCAGCGATCGTGTCGATTCAGTAATTTTCCCCTTAATTATTGTGGTTAAAACTCACCCAGTGACTGCAACAAGAACTCGAGCGCCTTTCCTTTATCCCACCTCATAATCGGACGAATCTCAAGAACCTGAAATCCAAATTATCAAGTTCTCCAATCTTCGATGCTTCAGTATGAATTGTAGGCTACCAGCATGTTGCTGAAGGATACTGGTAACTTTTCTGAACCATGTACCGGTATTGGTTGTTTCTAATTTGGGTCCAGTGCACCTTCTTTTTTTCTTTTTTATTTTCTATGCCAATTTAAATGCTCCTTTTTTGGATCTTTTTCTTTTTTTCTGAAGGAAAAATGAAAGACAAAGCATACCTTTTTTCCTTGTGTAAGCCTCAGATTTGGATACTTTGTGATTGCAGTATTTACTTCCTCAGCTAGGCTAGCCCACTTCTGCAAGGAGTTCATGATGCACAAAACTATGGTTTAATTTTACTCTTGCATACCAATAATGTTTGCTTTTTAACAAATTTTAAAAATGATTGCAATATTGACTCTTCTTTCTGTCCAAAATTTTTGTTGCACAAATATGAATAAACTTTATCAGTATCAGAATGGGATCACATGGAGCCGGTATGAGGCACTAATTTTTCTCTAATTGAACAAAAATAGTTGAATATTTAGCTCTTTACCGCATTTCAGGAAGAAAACAAATGGCATAAGTATATTGTAAAGAATTATACTTCTATACACATACTTATGTTATTTGGCATTACTGTTTGGATATTTAATAAGTAAAAGATGCATATTTTTTTTTATCAATATCCAAATCTGAAAAATTTTTCTGACTTTGCTAGCTCCAACAGTCAGTCTGTTACCAGAAAAAAAAAACCCATAAATTATTTAGCAGGTACAGAGAATTGTCCTTTCTTTTATCCTTTTACTCTTGTTGAGTGAAGGAATATTGGGACTATACCAATAGGCAATGCAACTAAAACTTTCAATATAACAACGAGAAAAGCTCAGAAGAATTATGCTCTACCTGAGGATCGACGCATCGGAAGTGAACTGATAAACAGAACTTGTTGTTCTCCACCTTTGCTCCAGGGATTGATCCCGTTCGCTCTACTAACAGCTTGTATACCTACAATAGTTTAATTAACACAAACCAACAATGGATTGTTATTTTCTTGTTTTAACTACATATATACACAATATATGGAAATGATCCGCCATTGTACATTGAATATAATGATTTTATGAAAACGAAGCTCGAAAACGCATCAAAATTCAAAAGAGTTGCAAAGAAAAGTTTTTCTAGTATTTTTGTAAAATAAAGATGGATGTCAAAGCCATCCTAACTTATAATTATCTACACAAATAATAGAGGAGGAAACTGTTGTGTTCAGAATTCAAATTCACCTCGCGAATCACAGGAAGGAATTTGCCGGCCGGTTGGAAGAGAACCGAATTTCCCTGAAATCGATAGCCGATGCAAAATAAATTCTTTGAGCTCTCACTATTTGAAAACAAATCATCCATTTATATAACCATTGTAAGATTACCAACCTTCTTATTGTTTGCATTTCTGGGTCCTCGGATGTCCATTCCATGGCTACCAGCATAGTACAACTCATCCAGCTTCACAAACTTGTAGACCTAATTAAGAAATTAAACCAATTAAGTTAGTTCTTAATTATCTTTCTGGAAATAAAAATTTATACACATATATATTACCATTGTTATTGTGATTTGATCTTTTGATCTTTATTACTGCAAATTGTAAAAAAAAAAAAAATGATGCTGAATTGCTGATACAAATTATCAAATCATCTGCGGTAACTCAATTTTTGAAATTGAGTTACCTGTGCAATACTATTTTGATACTGCCCCGTGAATCCAAATTGGCTCCGGTCAGACTGCCCTCATCCGTTTTGACAAATCCAACGGAAGAGATTAAATGGGAAGGTAACTCAAAAATTGAGTTACTGCAGAGGATATTCACTCGTTAACTGTTATGGCAGCGCCAACAGATTTCTTGAATGGAAAGTACTTTTCTTGAATTATTTGTACAACACTAATTAAGCTACAAAAAAATACTTTTTTCTTTTTTATTGGTTTGATGTGGTTCACTATCAGAAATTGACCTTCAAAGGTAACTAAGAAAAGCAATTTGTTATACATGTGCCCTTAAGAAATACATATGTTAATTTTGGTTTGACAAGTATAAAATTAACATATATAAAACATGCACCAATTTTCTGATACAATTTCATATATATATAAACTTACAGAACTAGCTAGCTAGTGTGTTTAATTACCTTCTCCCTGCTTCTTCCGGTAACGATTGCTGTCGGAAAGCATCTGGCAACTTCTCGTACAGCATCTCGCATCTAATGCATGCAGAAAATAGAAGTAACAAGTATTTAGACACCGTGTTCTTATAGCTAGTCATAGTGGATCGAGAAATCGGGCTCACCTCTTCGTCCATGAATAGGGATGGCAATGGGCCGAGCCCACAGGCTTTTTACCAATCCCAGGCCCGGCCTGCCTGTTGGAATCTTAGGCCTGACCTGCCTGGCCTGAAGGAACCAAGCCCAAAAATTGAAGCCTGGCCTGCCTGCGGGTATTCCCGTCAGGCCCATGCCTGCCTGACGGGCCGTGCTGGCTGGAGGCCCGGGGTCGGCCGGTGGCTGGAGGCGCGGGGTCGGGGTCGGGGTCGGGGTCGGCTGGAGGCACGGGGTGCGGGGTCGACGTGGCTGGAGACGCCCGGCGCGGTGCGGTGTCAGGGCGGCTGGAGGCGGCCAGGCGCTAGGCGGCGTGCGTGGGCGGGGACGGGGGCGGGGGGCGGCTGGCGGGGCGTCGCGGCTGGCTGGCGTCGCGGCTGGCTGGGCGTCGTGGTGGCGGGGGGCGGGGGCGGGGGCGGCTGGCTGGGCGTCGCGGCTGGCGGGGCGTCGCGGCTGGCGGGGCGTCGCGGCTGGCGGGGCGTCGCGGCGGGCTGCGCGTCGCGCTGTAACAGGAGACAGAGAGGAAGAGGAGGAGTCCTTGCTGTGCTGTTGGGATCTAAACCTAAAATGAATGGTTGAGATCTAAACTCATGATATCCAATGGTCTATATTGGTCCCCCAGGCTGCCTGTGGGCTTCAAGGCTAGCCCTGAGCCTGGCCTGACCCGAAAATTGGCCTGGCCCGGCCCGGCCCATTACGGCATCAGGCCGACCGGGCCTGGGCTTCAGGCCAGGCAGGTATAGGCAGGCTGGTGGGCCTCCGGGCCATATTGCCATCCCTATCCATGAATGCGTGATCAGGATCGTCTACAATCGGGGATAAAGTACCGTCGTAGTCGAGAAACATCACTATCCTTTTCCTCTCTGATGCTGCTACTATCTCCTTGAAATTTTCCAATGCAGATGGATGTTGCATCTGTTCACAAAATATATATGCAGTTAAATTTTTTTTAAAAAAAATGCAAGTATATTAAATGAATCTTTTTAGTAACTATTAGTTTATTACTCACAATCCATTGATCATAATTTTCATTATGACGGGCGCCAAAATGGGCCGCTGCGCCATTGCAATCTCGCTGTGTGGGGAATGGAGATGCATTACAGTTGAGTAAAGAGTTGGTGCATTTGCAGTCATTGAAACGAAGACGGCATTTTACATGTAAATCCTCCATATTATCGTTATCGTCATCATCACGAACGTTATTACAAGTCGGAATAAATGTCGAAATCAAGCAATTCCTTCCATTTGTGACGCACGACGACTCCGCCATTTTACGACTTGCCTTGCTTATTTCGAGCTGGTCTCGGTCTGTTGCCTCTTCCTGTTCTGTTCTGTGCAGCATTTTGTTTCTCTCGGGTTATATACGATCGGAAACCAACGGCATTCTTCGACGGAAGAGGGAGGGTTTGTTAAAAGAGCTTAAGAAGGTGTTTAATTTGGTTTCTGTCAAGTTTGAGAAGAGATCAAGAAGCTGGGACTTTAAATAAGAGCTGATAAGATCCGTACATGTTTGTCTTTTACTTCTAAATAAATTCGGCAGAGAAGTACAACTCTAATAATATTGCAAGTACAAAAAAAGTATATTTATGTTCTTTATTAATAAGTTTACAAGTTTCTTCACATTAATTATGATATATTTTTGTTAATTTACTCAGCTTCAATTTGACTGAGACCACAAAAAGAAAAAAAAAATTCTGAAATAAACATGATAACACAATTTTTTTATTTTTTACAATATATACAGAAATTTTTTTTTTTTTTTGAGATAAAGATGAGGGTCAACCTACTCAAATTTAAATGTCTATAAAAGACCCCCCCCCCCCCCCCCCCCCAAATCTGGGTTTCAAACCCACGACCTCCCACACGGAGAGCGTTGCCCGTACATAGACAAAAATTGTTCATGTCAATTGTAATTTAATAAGTAAACAAACTACCAGCAAATATTTTACAATTTTTCTGTCAAATTTACAAGGCAATATTTTACCAATAATTAGTAATGTCATTAAATTCCACATTCCCAACTTGCTTGTAAAAGGGATAAAAGTATGAAAGAAAGATGCTGTACTCAGGAACAGGAAAAGATTGATTGCATTGCATTGAGCTATATATATAGCATCAACTCAATTTGGTCTTTTACTACTCTCCAGCTTCTCACTTGCCATCAGACTATTTATCAAGTGATATGAGATGATGGATGTTGACCCAGCAAGACAACATTCATATTTCTCAGTAGAACTAATCAAGAGAAACATCTTGCGTCCATTGGAAAGTCATCTATACGTCCATAGTCAACGTATAAAGAATTAATATAAGAGATACATCCGATTTTTTTGTAACATATATATATATATATATGTCAAATTTATAACATATATATAGACGCTATAGACGTATATTTTATGGAGGCTAGGTATTACTCACAATAGACATTTTCATCAAAAAAAAAAAAAAAGCTACATTAATTAATTAGACTTTGGAGGCTTATCTCCTATTAATGCATGTTGTGGCTGATGATTTAATTTGGAGTCATAACTCATAAACGATTGATTCAGTACTCCAATAAACTTTGAAAAATGCTAACTTGCATGTCCTGGTTTTTCAACTGCTGCTTGACTTGCTTCCGTGATTAGTGCAATTCTTCAAATTAAACATTATTAATTAATGATATGATTTCTTTAGAGTAACACCTAGCGTCTATAGAAAAACTATCTATAGTATGTTACATTTCAGCATGCATTTGTTACATTCCGGAATGTATCTGTTACATTCTGTACTAGTTTAGAGCTCATGCCTTGCTTTGGGCTGAAATTATAATATCTTATAATAAAGGACCGAAAGCTCATCCTTTGTGAATAAACTAATATGGGCCTTAAATTTTAATGGGACGGGACATTAATATACGCCAATGGTAGTGATCAATCTAAGTAAGCAATCAACGGCTGAGGTTTCTTCTTTGGGGAAAATAGAACTTTCATGAAAAAAAAATCTAATCTCCTTTTGTTAGGAATAAGGATAGTTTTATAGATGTATGGATAGTTTTTTAATGGACGCAAGATGTTTCTCATTTCTTTAATTTACGTTCACATGTTAACTCCTGCAATAGATCAAAAATGTCAGTTCCCAACTGACATAATACTAATTAATAATAAGATTGTAGACAGGTAGTTGTAGTTGTTACTACTTACTAGTACTACTACATGCACGACAAATAAATAAATAAATTTTAATGTATTGTGTAATGTGTAATTGATTATGCGATTAGTCGATCTAATTAAGTGGCACATGGTATCGCCCCCTTGTACGGAACTTAATTAGGAGAGAAGGTTGGATCAATGATAGTGGGAGGGGGATGACAAATTAACTAAATATTTCGAAAATCAAGTTCATACGGGATTATATATCATTAAAAAAATCATATTAAAAATATTGATATTTGTATATGCTATTTTCAGATATACAAAATAAGTACTTAAAAATCTTTAAAAATATAAAATTTTTGTAGTCTCCCATATTTTTATAGAAAGAAATTTATTGAGCACCAAAATAATAATCTTCGATAGCATAATACTGATTTTGAGGTCCGCAATGTTAACAATAGCACAATAGTCAAACTCAATATAAATATAATATGTAAAATCAAATTAAAAATAAATACATTTTGATGTATTTGCATTTCAAGTGTTGTTAGATTGTCTTTCAGAGTTTTTAAATAACGACCATTACGAATACATAAAATTTTTATATAACGTTTGATGGGTAAAATTATATGGAGTTCGAAACACAATCAATCTATGAACTAATATCTTCAAACTTTTTTCCTCTTTTTTATATTTAAATTTGAAATATCTATGTCAAAAATTAAAGGCAAAATAAATATCATTGTCAAAATGATCCCTTTCTTTTCATATTAATTATGAGCATGCTCTGAATTTAGTTGAGAAAGCAACACAGAGAGTTTGGGATCATAGTACTATAAAATCGTTGCATTAATATTCTTTAGTCGCTTGCATAACGCATCAGGTGTCCTGACTGTCCTCACATGTACGGATCGTTCTGGTTCATTAAAATACATATGAATCCGTTTATTATATTTATATACATTGGATGTTAGATGCAAAGTTGTTCACAGGGGCAATAATTAATTTGGTAACATGTGTAGTACTAACAACCTCACAGCATATATAAGTCAGAGAGAATTTTTTTTTTTTTTTGAATAACAGTCAGAGAGAACTCAGAGTAGATCAGAACCCAACAGAAATAAAATATAGAAGTATAGAACCCCTTTGAAATTTTAAAATTTAAACCCACGTGCACGTCAAACACACCTAAGTGTTAAACTGTTAATTAATTAAAATCCAGTGGATTAGTTACACATTAATCCGCTTAATTATCTACACACAATCCGCTTAAAATTAAAGACGTTGATTATGGTGGGTTGCCAACAAGACACCAAGTGTCCCCATGTCATGTACAATATGTGCCCATGTGTTGACAGTTGACACAAGTTGAGCTCATGACATGTCCACAACAATTAACTAGGAACAAAAGGTTTTTATTTTTTTTCGATAAAGATGAGAGTTAAGCCACTTAAATTTAAATGTCTATAAAAAATTTTTATCTGGGTTTCGAACCGATGGTAACTAGGAACAAAAGGCTAATGTAAAGTTGGGAGCAATTTTAGTTTTGATAAGCACCCAACTTCAGAGAAGGCCGGCAATTTTAATTAGCAAATGAACTTGTTAATAAAGCAAAAAATTATTGAATGTTTGTGTAAATCAAGATATTCTTATCCCATTTTAAATTAACAATAGCCACATGTAGACTAATGTATATATAAAAAAAAAAAAAAAAAGAAGAAGAAGAAAGAAATTGGTGCGTATCCATATTCTCAAAATCCCACTACATTTTTTATCACTTAAATTTGAGATCAAGATTAATTTTAATATAAAATTTAATTTCATTCTGAAAAGACGAAAATAAGTATATGGACATATTCTTGAAATTTTAGATTGATTTTTCTTCAAAATGTGTACAACCTAGTTACTAGTATCATTTGATATAAGGCTTCCATATTTTGACGAGAAACAATATGGTATTCACTAAAAAATAAATCTGGACAAATTTTTTTTTTTTTATTGTCACGTTCAATAAAAATTCTAAGAAACAATCATAAGGCTTCCATATTAGACCCAAATATGTTAGTTATGCGTACAAAATGTTACGGCCCAATAATTAAGAGGGAACATAGGCCGCCACAACATGCCCATTAAACTTGTTGATTACAAGACCCGGTCAATCCACAGAATTTCAATGGTGTCACTGAAAGCCATATCTAACTATCTATTGTCCTCAAAATTAGAGTCCATGTGTCCAAATTGTTATAAAATTCGAGTTAAGTGTTACATAATTTGAGATAAGAGTTACAAAATTTGTATATATATGGATAGTTAAAACAAGGACACTTGAAAAATTCCTATCAATAAAGTCCAGGTCTCAAGAACTTGGGATTCACAGGCAGTTAAACTTCATAATATATATGAGACTATGACCCTCCTCCTTGAACAAATGACAGAGCTGATAAAAAGGAGATTTTTCATGTTTGATTTCTGTATCTCGTTGTTGTTTTTCTAATTAATTACTAATTGTTACACCTTTAGCTGGGCCACAAAGTTACTATCAAGAATTATTATGTGACAAGGACGACTGGACGAGGATGTACAATGAGCCTCCGAGAAAAATACATATGCAACTGTGCGGCATATGGCACGCTGTCATGCAGTATATGGGCCATCGGATCACCTTAGTATTCGGACATGCACAAATCTTGAGATCTAAGGTTTATGTGTTGTATGGCACCGTACCATATGTTAGAGCATTTTCAAGAGACTCCCTAAAAATGAGTCCCAATATATCTATATTGGGTGTCATTCTAACTTTTTTGGGAGCAGATTTCACCTCAATCTCCAATAGATTCCCAAAATATGGATCCCAATACATTTAAACTGGGCCAAAATATGGATCTCAATACATTTGAACGGTCTGGATTTGACTCTGGTTTTGGGAAGTTAGATTGGGAGTGCCCAAAAAGGCCACCAAAATATGGAGATTTGGCTCTGGTTTTGGGAGTGCTAAAAATAGGGATAACTTTTTAGGTATTTCTTGGAGACGGCTTTCTCTCCTTAATTCCCAATTTTTGGTTTTAAGAGTGTTTTAGAGAGTCTATTAGAGATGCGTACGTGGGTGTGTTTTAGTGATGTTGATGTGTGTAAGCTAGTACTTGGTATAGTTTGGTATTTCCGTTCTTGTCTTTTAGGTTAGCAGCAACTGTTAACCTCTCAAAATAAAAAGAGAGAATTATTATGTGATAAACAAAAGAACAATTTTCTCAGATTCTTTTTCACTGTCAGAATTTATTTTTTTCTTTGAAACCAATTACAATTAAATCTGAAAAAAAAAATGTTAGAATGATAGTTGGCACATTACTGCGGTATTTAAATTTAATTTAAGCTGGTAATATATAGTTAAAGTCCGCTCAAGTACCTCCAATTATTTAGAAATTGGAATATCATCTATTTTATTTTTCAATGCACAGGATAAAAGCACTGTTAATTTCTTTTTAATGTTATTCTGTATGAATCAATCCGATAAATAATTAAAAACAAATGATATAGACACAAAGTATTCGGTAGTAGCTAGTATATTTGTGTTTGATTTTGATTTTAATTTTAATTTTAATGGTATGGCAGCAGCTGCCAATTATTAATTTGAAACTTTAGATGTCTTAAAACGTGAAAAAAAAATAAATAAATAAAACGATTGAATCCTTTGTCAATTGCTCAAAAAAAAAATTGAAGTTTATCTGAAATGGAGAATTCCTTGATGAAAAATATTACAGAGATATCAAAAGTGATACAAAAAATTGATAACGATTGTATTAGTATTCAAGTTAAATGAGTAAACTGTTCAAATTAATATCTTTATTATGCTACTTAATTATTTTGTAATATTCATTTGTATATATATTATACAAACAACTTTAATATTATATCAATTAATATGAGTACTGACTTAATGAGTCCGGCTACAATAATATGCATATCACGATTTTACTGTGCTATGCGGTTCATATCTCCATTTTCGGTGTCTAAATAGTTGATCCAAACCGCTCAGCTTAATCTTTATATCAAAATATACTAGCAAACCAAATTTTAGAATTTTTAGAATTTTTTTGCTATTTTTAATGATGGGGACAATATCAATATTTTTGTATAAACCAGATCCTTTGGATGTAGTCATTTTCTCCTCGTCATAAAAAATAGCAAAAAAATTCTAAAAATTATAAAATTTGGTTTGCTAGTATATTTTGATATAAAGATTAAGTTGAGCAGTTCGGATCGACTATTTGGACACCGAAAATGGAGATACGGATCGCATAGCACGGTAAAACTGTGATATGCATATTATTGTAGCCTAACTCCTGACTTAATTAACATATAAATACTTAAATAATCAGTATTTAATATTATTTTTTATATTTATCCTGAATAAACAAATGGCAAATGGTGAAATGGATAACAATAACAACACTCGGTCTCCGTGTCCGTGACGTAGCACGGCACAGCCGCATGGGCAGCGAGTCACTATAAGCGTCTCTCTATCGAACTAAATCCAAACAAACCCAAATCCGAAAAGATCTCAACTAAAGCGCACAGAAAAGCGCGCCAATTGAAGCATTTGACCGTGACGTGACCGATCATTATCATCATTATCCATCTCCATAGCCATCCCATAGACCATCCCCGGCGCTGTCGGCTGTCGGTCGCTTGACAGAAACGACTCCTCTTACTTCATCCCTTTTCATCACCCCATTCACCTCCACACCGTCATCCACACGGCAGTCCACCAAACCTGACTCCTGATCTCCGCATCCTTCCGATTGGCGCAGTGAAAGGCAGTAAGAACAAGGAGGTGAGGATATATTAAGATTGTTTCGGAGTGTTTGAAAATCGGGTCCAGTAACTAACCGCCACGTACCCTCAGTTCAGATGAGCACTCGGCGTCATCCGATTTTCCGTAAAAGCAACAAACTTGCGGTCCCTCTAACAAAACGGATTTCTCATTTCATCCCGCTGCCATAGTTATCCCACCGTACATCCCTATTCTCCCCACTGACATGTGGGTCCCACACATAAAATCTCAGCCTTTAACGTCCATCCGACGGTCTCAATAGACTATTGCATCCGGATGCAATAGTTAGTTATTACAGGGGATACGGAATTTCCTCAAAACAGACTCCCTCCCTCTCTCTTTATCTTCTCTTCTTATATTTCTCCTCTTTTCTTTCTTTCTTACGCATTGAGCGATCGATCGATCGGAATTCGAAAGCGATGGAAGACGAGAACACGCGACGAAACCCTCTCTCCATCTCAATCTCCAGCGGAGCCGATGAGGTTGCGCTGCGGCGGATGCGGCAGCTCAGTCTGCACCTGTACAGTCCCTTGGGAGGATCGCGGTCGGGGGCCGGGCTGGAGCTGCTTCCATGCCGCGGCAGGCGCAACTTCTCCCCGTCCGTTGATTCGTTGTCGGAGTACATGCGGGGGCCGCATCGCGAGATACAGGCGCGCATTTTCGAGTTCTTTCAGTCCCGGCCGGATCTGCAGACCCCTGTGGAGATCTCCATGGCGGAGCACCGGGAGCTGTGTATGCGGCAGATGACGGCCCTTGTGAGGGAAGCTGGGATCAGACCGTTTAGGTGTGCCGGCTTGATAGATTGATCGTTGAATTGAGCTAATTTTTTTTTATGAAGATTGTGAATTTAATAGTGATGTTTAATTTTTTAATGCACAAATAGGTACTTGGTGGAGAATCCATCGGTGTACTTTGCGATTGCCGAGGCCGTCGGCGGGGTCGATATCTCGTTGGGGATCAAAATGGGCGTTCAATACAGGTAGTTCCTCTTAAAGGATTGAATTTGTATGCACTAACAGAATGTGGGTATTCCTGAACTGAAGGAACCGTAACAATGAATTTAATATTTGCTCTAACTTGTTGGAATCTAATTCTCTGTAAATAAAGTACCAACCAGTTGATGTTTTTTTAATGATTATACAATTAATAAAGTGATCATTTTGACTCTTTCTTTCTTTTAGATTACTTATCTTGTTGACCACAGCTACATAAGTTTGTTATTTTAATCCCAATTGTGAATGAACTAGAAGAATGGGTTCACGAGATTAAAAAAAAAAAAAAATGTGAATTGGTCGGAAGAGCTATAAACCTATAAGCAATTAAGCATATGTTTAGGATATTTTCAAACCCTTCCTGAAGCAACTGATCTATGTAGTCATGAAATTATTACTACCTATAACAATATAATAATGCTATGCTATCTTCACAACCCTTTCTTAATAGTCTATGGGGAGGCTCTGTTGTCAATCTTGGGACTAAAAAGCACAGAGAGAAGTACTTTGATGGGATCGACAATTTAGATTATCCTGGCTGTTTTGCTATGACTGAACTGCATCATGGTGAGCTTCTGCACTGACAATGGTTTAAGCAAAATCATGCATACTGAACATTGCGACCTTGCGTATGACTGTACTTACAATGATTGGTAATAAGGTTGTATCTTACACAGTATGTTAGTAGTTAGTACCCTAAAAATGAATGCCTATTATGGAGTGATAAACTTAGTGAGGATATAAAGGGCACATTTTAGGTTGGGTGGCTTTAATCAGGTTAATTTGGTTGGCTTGAATCAGAAAAATTAGGTTGGTCTGATTCCAGTTCTCTGGTCATTCAAACAGCATTGATCAAATGGCTTTTGTTTGCTTATTAGAGCCATAATAGGGATTAAATTTCTTAGTAACATCGTATATATTGATGATTACATGTAATCGATCATTATTCCTTTGAACAGGTTCTAATGTTCAGGGTCTACAAACTACTGCAACTTTTGACCCAGTCACTGACGAGTTTGTAATCAACACACCAAATGATGGTGCAATTAAATGGTGGATTGGAAATGCAGCTGTTCATGGTAAATTTGCTAGTGTTTTTGCTCGATTGATCCTTCCTCTTCAAGGAAAGGGTGGCAAATCAGCTGACATGGGCATCCACACATTCATTGTGCCAATACGGGATATGGAGACTCATGCTCTTCTACCCGGAGTTGAGATTAATGATTGTGGCCACAAAGTCGGCCTTAATGGAGTTGACAATGGTGCATTACGGTTTTCCAATGTGAGGGTGCCACGTGATAACCTTCTCAATAGATTTGGTGATGTGTCAAGAGATGGCAAGTACACAAGTAGTCTACCTACAGTTAACAAAAGATTTGCCGCAACACTGGGTGAACTGGTAGGTGGCCGTGTTGGACTTGCATATTCCTCTGTTGGTGTGTTGAAGATTGCAGTCACCATAGCTGTCAGGTACTAGACTCAACACTTTAGTTGCCCTCAACTTTGTAATTATTTGTTTTTATATTTGGATGCGAGCCAACATGATGGGATCAATTAATTTACTAATAAAGAACTTGGGAAATGGGTGAGAACCGGGGGTCTGGGGGCAGATAGGCATTTCTGTGGTGATGTTTTGCTGTTATACCTTTTTACTAGTTGTTTTGCTGGGGGCTATTAATAAGTTGGCTATCTTATTTTCTTTTTTCTTTAATTCATGCTAGGGTAGATGGATGTTAAATAATAAGGAAAATCAAGATTTAAGTTGGATTCCAACTTGAAAATTGTGCTGCAGTTTATTATAAGAATTTAACTTATTGTTTTGAACTATTTCTAGATACTCTCTGCTCCGTCAACAATTCGGGCCTCCAAGAAAACCCGAAGTTAGTGTGCTGGACTATCAATCTCAACAGCATCGTCTCATGCCCATGCTCGCATCAACCTATGCGTTCCACTTTGCTACACAATATCTCGTGGACAAGTATTCTGAAATGAAGAAAACAAATGATGATCAGGTGGTTGGCGATGTGCATGCACTCTCTGCTGGGCTAAAGTCATACGTGACCTCATATACTGCAAGGTCAATCAGCACATGCCGTGAGTCATGTGGGGGCCATGGTTATGCTGCGGTTAACCGGTTTGGAATTTTGAGAAATGACCATGATATCTTCCAGACATTTGAAGGAGACAATACAGTTCTTTTGCAACAGGTAAAATCAATTTTATTGAAATCTTCACGCAACTACAGAATATTATTTGGTTGATGCCCTTCTTCAATTGTAACAGTGTAGATAAGCTATATAGGCTATAATGTAATTGCCTTTTGCCATAACTTCTAACTTTAAATTAGTTTTGCAACATTGGTTGGTACACTTGCTAGTTTTGCTACCTAGCATTTAGGCCTGTTTGCTTGATTTCAGTTCAGTTTCTTCCTTAAAATGAAGTACTGTGAAAGTTGGGATCAAAATTATCACAGCAAATATGTTCTCATCCCAATGAACAATATTATAAAATTGGGTAGATTTATTCTGTTATCATTTTTTTTGAGAAGTTTGTTATTTTATTTTATAATGTTATATTTGTAGGTTGCTGGAGACTTGTTGAAGCGATATCAGGAGAAGTTCAAGGGGGGCACACTGTCTGTGACTTGGAACTATTTAAGAGAATCCATGTCTTCATACTTGTCACAACCAAATCCAGTAACAGCTAGATGGGAAGGTGAAGATCACTTGAGAGATCCGAAATTCCAGCTTGATGCCTTCAGAGTAAGTGTTCCTTTTTCCTTGTATTAGCAATTATCATTATGGACAACTTACCGGCCGCACCCCAGTCCCAGTGTAATATCAAAATATACCCATATACCCTTTTTAGAGTTAAGTTAACATTTATCTTCCATTCATGGTGAAAAACCTGCATGCAACTGGAAATATAAAAAAATGCCCAAATTACCCCTTATCCTCTCTCATTGAACCTCTATGGGGATATACAGGTATTTTGAGATACACAATAGAGATGAAAGTTTCATCTATACAATTTAACTGTTGTCTTAATTTTGTATGCTAATCATAGACAATTTAAAAAATATATATTTTTTCAGTATCGAACATCTCGTCTGCTTCAAAGTGTAGCAGCCAGGCTTCAGAAGCACACCAAGACACTTGGAGGCTTTGGTGCCTGGAATAGATGCTTAAATCATCTGCTTACACTTGCGGAATCGCATATTGAGACGGTCGTTCTTGCCAAGTTCATTGAAGCAGTTGAAAAGTATGTTTTGTATTCATTTTGTACTAATTATCAGCTCCATTTGGTTTCTTTGATTCTCTGTAGCATAAGGTTTGGAAATTTTACTGAAAGAGTGACTTTTATGGTACTATTTCAACAAATATTAGTGTTATTTTAGGGAGTTATATATATATATTTTTTTGAGATAACACTTCTTATCATGGTCATTTGCAGCTGCTCTGATGTCAACACTCGTGAGGTACTGAAGTTAGTATGTGATCTTTATGCTCTTGAGCGTATATGGAAGGATATTGGAACATATCGAAATGTAGATTACGTTGCACCGAACAAGGCCAAGGCAAGTTTAGTTTTGCATCGTTTTCCATTATTTCAGTGTAAATAAACACTGTAAAACTCCTGCAATATTTGACCTACTGGTATCCAAAATGTCACCTTGTAGAGGGTGTTCTTTCTGCTTCCACAGAATTTCTCAAGTGAAACCTTTCAAGAACAAACAATTGAATCACTATATAGTAGCAAATCATTGACCCATTTTGCTAATCAACGTTTCAGGCAATTCATAAGCTGACAGATTATCTCAGTTTCCAAGTGAGAGGTGTTGCGAGGGAGTTGGTTGATGCCTTTGACCTTCCTGACTTAGTAATTCGAGCTCCGATTGGCATGGCATCTGAGGCATATGAACAATACACCCAACAAGTTGGCTTCTAAACCCGTGCTGCCACTGCATTAAAAGCACAGCCGCTCGATACAATAAGTGTGAAATAACAATTTTTATCCTTCAGAGAGCAAATTTTTGTTTGTTCCATGGGAAAGTATGGAAAAGAATAATTATTGAACAACTTGAGGCTGTAATAGTCATATAGTAATAGTATATAGTATAATGTGAATAAACATTCTTTTATTTTGCATAAACAATGCAAAATGCTATCTGTTAATCTGTCACACACGACTTTGCTGTTTTGCATTGAAATGGAAAAATTGTAAATTCCACGACACGGAACCGTTATAAACTTATGATATGTATATAAAAGTTGTGTTTGTGTCATTATTGATCTTGTAAGAAAATGGTGATTGGATTTCAAAAAATAATTCAATATATGGTTGCAACGTTCCGAATTATTACTTCGCTTCATCAATTGATGAAATTGGTTGCATCTAAAAAAACAATCTTGGTAAAGTAAGGCTTTGTGGGCCTGTTCGGCTGGGACTGGAAAAGGAAAGGAAAAGAGGAATCATGGAATTGAGAATTTGTCACTTTTCCATACTAATCCGGATGTGTTCGGCGACTTCACAAATGGAATTGTGGAAATGAAAAGTGTTAAATATGGACACAAATAAGAAAATTACTACTATGTCCTTGTTTAATTTTAGCTCTGCAGACTATTTGATGGAAAATACGATCCCAATTGAAGATTGCATAAATAGATCGATTAAACCCAAAAAAAAAAAAAAAGAAAAAAAATGAAAGAAAACTGGCAGATAGCTTCAATCCTTTCAAAGCTCTAGATGCAACAGAAATCTATCCAATGTTGTGAACACAGTTGTGAGAATACTAAGCACCCACTTCCATCTAGAAGTAACTACTGTACAAAAGATTTGCAAATGGGCAAAGCCATTAATGATCGAGAAAGCATTGTATTTGAACATGGGCATAGCCACTAATGGCGATAAAAACAACAAAATCGGAAATAACAGCAAATGGGGAAGAAAAGTGGAAAATGTAATACATAAGAGCGATCTCATTTGAAGAGTAAATTGCCTACATCATGATCGTGGTATTTATTTTGCAAATCACTCTATAGATGGTGAGAAATCTGGATCGGATTGAATAGAGGAGAAGAAAGTTTGCTCCTCTGGAACCGTGCACAAAGAAGAAGAGGAAAGAATATAAAATTCAGATGAAGCTGCCACATCAGCAAAATGAGGGTAAGAATGACATTTATCTTGTCCCTTTTCCAGCCCAATTCTCTATTCCAGCTCTCCCCTGGAATTGAGAAAAGAGCTTTAGTGGGTCTATTCCGCCTCCCTTTTCCATATCACTTCGGTCATGTTCGGCTGGAAAAGGGTCTCAATTCCGCTCTATTCCACTATTCCAGTACTGCCGAACAAAGCTGTATTCTCTTTTTATATATAGAAAGAATACATTTATTCTCAACTACATGGAATTCAACTGAAATTAATTTACAAAGACACCCTAGAACTTGCTAGTGGTACATTACCCGACTCAACTGTATACGCTACCCGTGCCACTTCATGTGAATTCTTCACTTCTTCACACATTTTCAAAGAAACCTCGGAGAACTTATTTAGCCTATCAAAAAACCCCCTCAAAACACTCTGAAACCTCTCCATTCCTTTCACCTTTACATCGTCACCATTCTCCGAACAATCTTCTTTTCTCTGTTCAAATACGTCTCTAAGGACAGACGAGACACTTTCAACCGACTCCAGTAGTTCATCCAAGGGAAGAGACTTGAGTCCGGCTAGCCAGTCCCTGCATAGAACAAAGATGGGCGGAGAGAGAGCCTGGGGAGGCGGGAAGATAGCCTTCCTCCTCCCTCGGCGTCTTTCTGTAGGTTGTAAGATGCATTTCTGGAGCCATGAATCAAGAGACTGGATGTATGATTTCTGGGAGGTTATCCAGTTGGTAAAGGTGGAGGCAAATGAGTCGAGTTCTTCTAATAGGTGTGTCAGAAACTGATTCTGGTTCTCAACTTGTGACTGTGCTGTAGAGCGCCTTGTGTGGTAAGCTAGAGAGATCGTGATGAATTGTGCATGGTGGCATTCGAGCATTGCTTTCCACATCCTTATCATCCTGTAAGGAAATCATTCAAAGTTAGCAAAGGAAAGTGTCTTCAAGTACATTACAAAGATCAATCAATTCCATAATCTGAAGAAGATTCTGGATTCTAGAAATATGATATAACGCCATCCACCCATGCCACTGATAACTACAATTAAACTTTATGAACCCAAAATGAAGTCAATTTGTGCAGCGTAATATTATTTACCGATCTATTTTGCTTATTTCTTTGTTTATCAATTATTTGTATATGACAATGACATTGCAAAGACTTAAACTCTCAGAACTATAGTTTATCTCATGGTAGTGTTTGAACATTCAATTTCCTGATGCCGTTGTTACATTGAAAGCTGGACCTCACTTCAAATACTTGTACCTCCAGGTACATCTTAATTCATGAATAAATAGATAACTTACCCATGTATAAGCTCAACTAGCTGCGGCTGGAGCTCCTCATCCCTCATCTTCTCAATTCTCTTCGAAATAGAATTGACTGCCTGAATTGCGACAGTTAACCGTGAGTGCAGATCCTTGATGGCTGCTCTGGTTTTGTCAATTGCTTGTGCCTTCATATCCCGAGCAAACTGGTGTCTTAGAATGGCACATTTATGATCATATGCCCTCCTTATACACTCACTTGCCTGCAAATAAATTAAGATTGCAATCATAAAAGAACAATCTGTACTTTTCACTTTTCATAAGCAGATTGCTGGACACTGACCCTAAACGCTTCTCAATTAAATTAACCCTTACTCAAGGTCTTTAAAAAACTTAGCACTACCACACTGATACAATTATTTTATCGTTAAAGTCTAATTGAAAAAAAAGTATCATAAGAACAAAATCCTTACCTTGATCTCGTCATATAATTTTTTCTCCCATGCATAGAGTCGTTCTAGTGTGGATGAATGGCTGCCAGAGATCATAGAACACTGTTCGATAAAATCCTGACCTATCTCACCACTGTCCTCTTTTGGTACGCAAGCCAAATGGTCTTTTGACGAAGAAGAAATAGATGAGACTGTACGATTCCATGTGATAACCTTTGGCGCATTCTTGGCATAATCTATTTAACAAAAGACAAAATGAATGTCTTATGATTTCCTGGAGTAAACTATACTACTTTGCAAGACTACAAAAATCTTTAATAGTTTGACGGAAATTATACCTTAAAATTTTTTTTGCTCAACTTTGTTGTTTTAGGGGTACTATGAAAGAAAAAAGGTACCGAGGTAAACTGAAATGTCTTACTCTGGTTCAGAAGAGTCCCTCTCTTGCAACAAAATTGATTAAAAGCCAATATTAGACTCGATGCAGATTGTGTCCCTGTTACAACAAATAATATATAAATCAAACTCCGTAACTGGTATTGCACCGAATCCAGTTCTGACATGACATACATAAAGTTAGAATCTGACAGCTACCTGAAAGCACCACTGATGAAACACTGAGCCTGACCTTGCCAGTCTCGAGCATTCTTGCCACCTCGTCACCCGCCTCAGCTGCTCTGATGAATCGCTGCTCAATTTCTTTGATACTGGGCACAAATTCCTTTGCCCGATGGGTGATAAATTCGCTCTCATCCTCCCTCTCGACCTCCTCTTCCAAGTCCCCTTTTACCTCCTCGGTAACAGACACTGCTCCCTTTTCTCCAATTTGAGGTAAAACCCCCTTTTCCTTTCCTTGCTTCAATCCTTTTACCTGGTTCACGTCAGAGTCAAAATAGTCCCATGAGGGATCCGACTCCGCCGGCCTGACGACTGAATTAGTCAATGTAGCTGGATCTGCAGTAACTGCTGAATCAACACTTCCTATAGTTCTCACTTCGGTGGAATTGGGTTTAACTAAAGGTGATATGGGGCTCTCACCATGAGTAGGAGAAGCAATCGAAGAGTGAGCCGGCGACTTGTCAGGTTCCGATACGGAGATAGCCGGGTCCGATGCGAGCTCTGACTCAGTAAATTGTCTAATGGCAGGCCCGATACTGCGAAGGGATTGCATGTAGGAAAGGTGCGCGGCCGAAAGAGCGAACCTTGCATCAATGGCCTCTTTGATGTATTGGGTTCTCTCCTTGCACAGAATCAACGCTTCGTCGCTCCTCGGCTTCGACCCGGAAGAACCCATTACCGGTTTTCGGTTCCAGAATCTAAATGCCTAAATTCTACAACAATTTATAACTTTATTCCTCCAATTCGCCAACTGATTAAAGCACTTCTTTCCCAAACAAGTACCAACAATGCCAAGAAAAGCTTGGTCAAAAGGGAATTTAAAGAAACACTGATCACCCTTCCAATTACTCAATAACTTACCACTTTAGGGAACACAAAATGAGGTACAAATTCTGAGTGCACCTTTCTCGGTTGAACCCCAAATTAATCAGCTCTACCTTACAATTAATTCACCAAGTTAATCAGCAGATGCAAGATCAGAACTCAGACAAGATAACCCACAAAAAAGTAGAGCTCCATCTCATGCCAATATGCTACCAAAGCAAAGCAGTCACCTTTTTTTCTCACTATACTTTATAGAAAGGAAAGGCTCAGACCTGATTGCTCAACTCAACTGCTCACACAGTCGCACTTCCCCTTGTCGGACTCCTCCTTTACTAGTTACTACCACCTACCTAAAGGTCAAGGATCCAGAAGGAAAGATTTGGGCTTTGGGATGGGATGATTATCCCTACTAATAATAAAAGGAGGAGTTTTTTTTAACAAGAAAGGAGTCTCTGTCCAGAACTATTTCTAACCGTCCGATCGGAGTAAATCCAGACATCTGAACCGTCCGCACGAAATTCACATAGCAATCCGCTCTTTGGATTGTTTTGGACTGCTCTCCTCTCTCCCCCAAAAACCCTTCAAGTTTAGAAATATTACATAGATTGTCATTGTATGTTGTGTTAGCCAACAACTCAATATGTGCTTGGGTTGCCATTTTGTTATTTTGTTGATAATAGGGGGGTTTTGTTTTGCCTCAAAACGCGTCACAGAGAATAGAATTTGCTTGCTTATCCTCTGCTGTGCAATATTGTACTGCATAGTGGATCAACGATGTGGATTATGGAGTAGGTTTTCTGAGATTGGATAGCACGAATCTCAAAAGCAGATCCAACGATTGAAGTACTGCGTAGTAAACTACTGCGCTGTAGAGGATATGAATTAGAAGAACTGGATGCGAATACATTTGAAATTTTTTTTGTTTATCCCTAAAATAAAAACAAATCTTAATACCATCCCTCTTTCAAACAAATCTCAAAACTATCCCTATCTCAAAACTATCTCAAACAAATCTTTGATATAAGTATTTATTTTGGATTTTTAAAATTAATGTACAATAAAGCATTATTTTATTAATATTTTAGAGTTATTTTACAAAAATCTAAAACAATTACTTAAAAAGATCTAAAAATGAAAAACTTTTGTATGTCCAAGTATTCTTATATAATAAATTTATTGAGAATCATAAATCAAAATTTCGGACATGACAAATATAATTTGAACCTTTAGCATTTCGGAGTTTATATATATATATAATATTATCCACAGCAAAGCGTGGGCAATATACTAGTGCAGAGAAAGAAAGAAAGAAAGAAAGAAGAGAAACAGTCAGCTGACACGGGCAGGAGAGAGAGAGAGAGTGTGAGTGAGCCTCGAGATGTGTGCATGTACAAAAGCAGAATATGGGCGAAAAAAAAGTAAAAAAAATACAGAAGAGAATAATAAATTCGGACAGAGTGAGATTTAATTTACTCGTTCTTAGATTCTGTACGATTTTCTGTTCTCTGTAGTTGACACTCTTGTTATCATCCCTGTGGCTGCATGGTGACCGTCCGATTTACACAGAGATAGGTGATTTTTAATTTTGGTATGTATGATTTTGATTTTTTAAATTGGGATTTTCGACTCTGAGCCGTAGGATGGAAGAGAGACGTTGGTGAATATTGGGCCGGGCCACTTGGGTTACTTGGGTCCGAATCACAGTCTGTAACAACAAAGTGAGACATTTGCTGGGTACTTGACATATCCAAAAATGCTTATTACATATGAACCGGTAAAGAGCCACGCATAGCCTTATTTATTATAATAAATTTTTAAGATAATATGTAATGGGTCTTAAATTGAGAAAATTGATATGAACCTTAAGTTTTAATGGGTCGAGACATTAAAGTAGTAAACAATCAACGGCTGATATTTATTTTGTAAGGAAGATAGAACTTTCACGTTAAAAAATTCGATCTTCTTTATTAGGAACAAACAAAGATAGAGATGAATAGATGTAAACAGGCCCAACAATAGGCCTGAAAAGATACATTATATTTTGAAACCAATTATAGTGGGCGTGTAATGGCCCAAATGATGCAAGCCTGCCTGGGGAGACGACTCCGGAACAAAATCCTTCGCAGGAGTGAGAGCGCATCGTTAGTCCCACAAGTGCTGTGCATCTGCTTCCAGCGACGCCCAGCGGATATAAATAAGGAGGTACCCCGTTCAGTAGAAAGCATGGAGCTGCGTGGTGAGCACAGAGCGAACTATTCTTTCGCCTTTTACTAAAGAATACCGTGTGCTCGCCACTTTTAAGCAGCATACATCTATTTTTGAAGGGTGCAAACTCTTATGAGTTGGCCCCGACAATTCCAATTTAAGTTTTTGTTCTGTAGAAGTTTGTTCACGAATTTTTTGTTCTAACAACTAGAAAGGAAAAGAAAAAAGAGGAACAATGATATTTCATAAATAAAGAGTTCTCAACATTCCCAAGTTTTGTGTTTCCTTACCTGCTAACTTGGAGGCAGCAAACTTTTAATTAAAAGGAGGAATAAATGAACCTAGAGGCCTCACTTTTTTTTTTCGTTTTTCATTCAGTCCCCAAACTATTTATTTTGGACAAATGCCAACCTACAATTTGATCTGGTCAGGTAGTGATTCCTAGTGAATATCACTTGGCCTTACAGAAAACTTCCTCAACAAATATTGCGGACTATACCTTGGGCCTTGTTTGGTATGGAGATAAATTGGGAAATAGCTTATCACCACTCTCACATGAGATAAGCTATCTCCCAATTTATCTTCACTTTATTCCCATACCAAACAAGGCCTTGGGGTACGTTTGGATCGGTAAGGATTAGTGAAAGAATAGAGGAATTGAGAATAGTAAGTTAGAAATAGTGATTTGGATTAGTGATAGAAAATAGTAAAAGCTAGTGCTATTTTAAAAATTTGAAATGTTGATTGGATTGTATTTTTGGAATAGTGATTGGATAAATAAATAAATATAGTGGGTTCTTTTTTTTCTCTCTCTGTTGCCGGTTATTTGTTGTTATTTACTTTGAAGTAACTCTTATTTTAATGATTCTATTTCATGCTTAATAAATATTAATTATTAATTACTAAATTTATAATAAACAAAAAAAAATTTTACCAAACAAAAGCTCAAAATCAAGCACGTTTTATTTTTTTTTTGGCAATATTAAATGATCAATGGTGTATCTGAATTTTATAGACACTTTACAATACTGGTAAACTGTATCAGATGGTACCAAACTCCGGATGAAGACTCAGCCCCCTTCCAATGGTGTATGTGGTTTATTGGCCAAGCGAAGGCGCAAGGGCTCACTCAGCTCAAGCAAGCACACACCGTCACTGGTAAGGAAAAGAAAAATGAAATTAGGCTCAAACCATACCAGTAAAAGGAGTTCAAATTAAACAACACTGAACAACGACAAATGTTGGCTGAGGTTGAAGCTCCATCCGCCTCAAATCAACTACTTTGGAGTTTGGATGGAGCTCCATTACTCAGACAAGGAGCTAACTCGAAGAAACAAAAAAAAAAAAGGAGAAGCAAGACAGGAGAGCCAAGTATATAGTTGACAGGAGACCGGCAATCGAGATGTCTATCGGTTCCTCATGACGAGGAGAGCACAACGCAAGCGTCGAAGATTGCAGTACCCTCGTCTATTGCCGGAAATCTCTAGGAAGAGGAGAAGGTAAGTTATTTTTTCTTCTCCCGAGGTAACAGGGAAAAAGAAGGGATAAAGAGAAAAGAAAATAAAAAAGTGGGAGAGAATAATTTTTTTAATGCTTTTCGCTAACCCAAACGAGTGCTAACCTGCTATTCCATACTTCAGACGGAATAGAAGATTAGCTCTATTCTCAACTATTTGGATTAGCGTTTTGTTGTTTGAATGGATCCTCACTTGAGAATAGCTCTACTATTCTCAAAATAGCACTATTCCTAACGATCCAAACATACCCTTGCTCAACAGCACCAGGATTGTCATCTAAACCGGGTTTAAAGTTACATATGACACAAGTGCAGCAAATGGCAGAAATCACTTGGCCTATTCAACTCCTTAATAGTTATTTTCGTTTTCTTTCTTTTTTTTTAATTAATTTGACCTTTAACAAACTGAAACATCTAACAAAAATTTACTTTATTATGAATTGTCAACCTTCAAATAGAAGGAACAGACTAACCTTCCTGACCTGTTTCGGGTAAAACACGAGAATCATCGACTGGACTTGGAATTTGGAAAGTTGCAGCTAAAAAGAGGAACATGGTGAGCAAACTTTTCATTGCTCTGCCCGCCATGGTTCTCGATCTCAATGTACAAAGCTCGATTCGTTCTATGCTTTTCCTTTTCTATATTGAGTGAGTTCTAAGGAGAGATTGCAAGATTCATCATACTTTCAAAATGAAAGATGTTTCTTGAGCAGCTTATGTTTTTCATCTACGTACGAGATATCTATAACCAGTGGCGGAGGCGCGGAGCCAGTGCCACCCCTGAAATTTTTTTTTCAAAAATATACCCCTAAAAATTTGCAAAATATCTCTTTCTTAAGAAAAAAATTACAAAAATATACTTAATTTCTAAGAAAATTTACATAATTGGCCCTACTCTGAAAAATATTTACACAAATGTACCTTAAAAATTTTATAAAAATATATCCATACTAATAAAACTATGTATCAACGAAAAAGTTGGACCCCCTGCGTCGGGGTCTGGCTCCGCCCCTGTCTATAACTGGGACTATTATCCACATATCTCTTAGAACCTACGAGATTTGAGCATCAAAGCTGTAGGATTTCACTTGCAAAAATTATTGTTTAATATGAAATTTGTTAACTCACCAAAATGATGATAATTGTCTATGAGCACGTTTAGTTTAATTTCACAATGAACAATATAAACTTGTATCATCAGTACATCTGAGTTTATCATGATGACAATAAAATTAAAACCAAATAATTGACTAACCAAGAGAATAATTAAAATACAATATTAATAAAATAATTAAGTTTTATGTATCACTTTAAAAAATCTCAAACAAATACTTAAAAATTTTCAAAATAGATAATTTTTGTATCATGTAAGGTTTTGATATAAAGAATCTATTAAGCCATATAAATTGACATTTTGAGGTGATTTCATAAGTTTTTAAAGGTGCGCTCATATAAAGAATCTATTAAGCTCACGGTATATTTACTCTAACATAAAATACTGTATGTATATGCACGCTTCATTAACTACAACACAAATTCAATAAAGTTAAACCATCATCCTTGGATGTTATGTTCATCTGAAACGGCAAACATCTTTCTTTGTAACGAAAATAGCAACAACTACTTCAATTTGTAATGCATTAAAATTATGCCAGTAATTAATATTCAAAAAGAGTTTTGCAATCAAGTAAACTATGAAGTAAAATTAACAACTTTTTTTTTTCTTAAGTTGATATATACTTTAGATTAAACAGTTGGCAACAGTATCTATGATTTTCAAGAACCAGCATTTGGTCTAGTGGCTAAGGGCAACGCTCTTCGTGTAGGAGGTCGCAGGTTTAAAACCTGGATGGGGGTCTTTTATAGACATTTAAATTTGAATGGCTAGACCCTCATCTTTATCTCAAAAAAACAGTATCTATGATTTTCAAGATTTTGAGATGCAAAACGTATGAACCTATAAAAAAAATTAAAAAAAAAATGGAAACGCTTATAATATTTAAGTTTAGCTAGCCCAGGCAGCATTATAATTACATGCTATCGATCCTTGATCAACAAAGCATGATGCACCAACCATCGAAAGCAGGAGATCGAGTTAATTTGGTGTGAAATTTTATCTTTAAAACCAGATATTCTTGATATATATGGTGTAGTTGCCCGACTATATATAATCATAATAATATTCATTAGTTCAATAATTTGATTTTTTTAAATATTTAATAATGTCCTCTTGGCTAAGAAACCACACAATGTAATTATGTAAAAAACTGCAGTGATGTGTTAGTAAAATAGTTAAAATAATGGAGGAAACTAATAAAACAAAGTATTTTTTTTTTTTTTTTTTTTTTTTTTTTTGAGAAAAAGATGAGGGTCATGCCCTCAAATTTTCATTAATAATAAGGATCACCAAAGGTGATCGTAGGATTACAGAAAAGAAGAAAATGTGCAGTTAGAATAAAGAACAGTAAATAAACAGAAAATAAAGAAGAGCCAACATTGGAGGAGTTTTACAATAAAAGCAAAATTAAGAAAAGCTGGTGGAATTGTGTCCACCCCTGCGTGCCATGTGCAATGCTG
Source organism: Cyperus esculentus (assembly GCA_030179965.1). Classification (NCBI taxonomy): domain Eukaryota; kingdom Viridiplantae; phylum Streptophyta; class Magnoliopsida; order Poales; family Cyperaceae; genus Cyperus; species Cyperus esculentus. The sequence goes on along the minus strand of JASGLE010000019.1, from coordinate 2,085,767 downwards.
GGAACCATGCTCGTGCTTCAATTATTATCTCCCTTGCCACCTCCAACTCATTGAGATCTCTGTCAGTAAAAATGCGCCTGCACCTTTCTCTCCATAAAACAAAATTAGTGGTGATCTGCAGCTGCCTCCAGAACGTGGTTTGTTTGTCATCCATCAATAGTTCTCGGTATCTTGCCTCTTTATAAAGTTGAGATGGTTGAATGCTACCCGGAATTGCCTCAAGTACATATTCTCTAACCTGTGTAGCATACTGGCATGAGCCAAATAGGTGATCCACCGATTCAGAATTTTGCCTACACATGTGACAAATATTTGGGAGGCACCATCCTCGCTTTGCCAGGTTATCAACAGTTAATATTTTGTTCCTAATTGCCAGCCATGTGAATAGCATTACCCTTGGTGGTGCTTTGATGGACCATATGTGTCTTATGGCACAGTCAATATATGGAGTTGTAACTATGAAGTCGTATGCAGATTTTACTGTATAAATGCCTTTTGTCGATTTTGTCCAAATTGCCCTATCCTTGACCTGCAGATCCGGCTGTACCTGCTGCAAGTCAGTTTGCAATGATAGAAGCTCTTGCTGCTGCAAAATATTGAGCTCACCTTCAGTTTGAATCACCCATTGCCCATTTTGATAGCACTGAGCCACTGATGCATGTGGTGTGGCAATTTTCTCAAATAAATTTGGGTATTTAGCTTTGAAGGGGCCTTGCATCCAATCATCATGCCAAAACTTAATAGCACTCCCATCACCTAATTGGTATTTGACTGATGCATTGAACACACTTGTATAACTTGAAATGTCTTTCCAGAACTTGGATGCATTTAATACCTCCCATGGCCTGATGTGTGGTGCTGGCATTTTTGTTATTTCCTTCCACCAAGGCTGTTCATGCTGAATCCACCCCCACATCCATTTCATCAACAATGAGTGATTCATTTCTTCTAGCTTCCTGATTCCCAATCCTCCTAAGTTCCTGGGCCTAGTGACCAGCTTCCAATTTGCTAAATACATAGGTCTTTTGCTGTCTTGACCTTCCTTGTGCCCATGCCATAGAAATCGTTTCCTTATTTTATCAATTTGCAAGATAATCCCTTTTGGCAGTTGGAACATAGACATGAGATATACTGGCAATGCTGTCAATACTGATTTGACCAACACTTCCCTTCCCCCTGGTGAAAGCAATGGAGCCTTCCACCCTGCCAGTCTGTGCTGAATTCTGTCCACCATTGGCTGATATGCTGATTTGCTAAGCTTTCTATCAGATAATGGTAACCCTAGGTATGTGAGTGGGAATTTTGATGCCTTGCAGTTTAGGGCAGTTGCCAGCTGATTCACTGCCCCTCCTGTGTCAGATGTTACCAGAATTTCTGATTTGCTTAGATTGACTCTTAAGCCTGACAAGTCTCCAAATATATCTAACACCAGCTTGATCAATTGTAACTGTTGTATGTGGGGCTTTGAAAATAGAAGGGTGTCATCAGCATAGAGGAGGCAAATTCTACAACCTGGAAAGGATGCTTTCAACAATTGCAGTTCATTCAGTTTTGTGAACCATCTTGCTAAGAAATCTATGGCAATATTGAATAAATAGGGTGACATAGGGTCTCCCTGCCTCACTCCTCTTCTCAATTCTATGTCCTTGCCTGCTACTGAGTTAAGAACCACCTTTGATTTACCTGGAAGGATGAGGTATTGAATCCAGCTAATCCATGTGTCAGTGAAACCAGCTGCTTTCAAACATTGAAGTAGGAAGTGCCATTCAATGGAGTCAAATGCTTTATGTATATCTGCCTTTAATAATGCCAGACTCAATCCTCGATTGTTGGCCTCTCTTATTAATTCCTGGGCATAATAGAATCCATGCAGTATACTCCTGCCCCTAAGGAACCCTGTCTGATTCTGAGATAGCAACTTATCCATGTAAGGCTGAACCCTTAAAGCCAGTATCTTGGAAAAGATTTTCTGAATTCCATTTACTAGGCTGATGGGCCTGAAATCACCTGGTTTAGAAGCATGTTCCTTTTTGGGTATCAGCACAATGTATGAATCATTTAAAGGAGACCAAGTCAACTGGGGATTGTGAAGAACTGTGTTGAAAACACTGAGCAGATCTGGCATGAGTATCTGTTGGAAATGTTGGTAGAATTCTCCAGGGAAGCCCTCTGGACCTGCTGCTTTGTTGTTAGGCCAATCATGAATGACTTGAGATATTTCCTCTTGAGTGATGTCCTTTTGCAAGGTATTGTGATCTTGCGGCTGTAACAATTGCTGATTGAAGAGCTGTTGAAAGTCAAAGGTGCACTTTGAAGGTTCTGATGTGCCCATAAGGGAGCAGAAGTATTTGTAGAGTATGTCTGCCTTTGCCAAGTGATCTGTGAATTGACTATCATGTTCCTCTAGTGATGCTATCCAATTGTTTCTTTTCTGATTTGTAGCCAAAGCATGGAAATAAGCTGTATTCTTGTCACCTTTTTCTATCCATGATTTCTTAGCTCTCTGCTTCCACATTTGTTCCTCCATTTGCACTATGTCCTCTAATCTCTCTTTGATCAATTCTCTGGTAAGCTTTTCTAATTGTGTCAACTGTCTTCCTTCAGAGTGTCTATCTAACCACATAAGTGTTTTCTTGCATACCTGCTTTTGCTCCTTAAGACTGCCAACTCTTTCCTTTTTCCATTCTTTTATTCCTTTTCTCAAAGTCAGCAGCTTGTGATGTAGCATTGTAGGTGTTTGTGCAGTGGGGAGCTGTAGCCATATGTGGTTAACCAATATCTTTAATTCCTCAAATCTGAACCAGAAGTTCTCAAATCGAAATGTATTAGGCAATGGGAATTGTGTTGAGCATTGACAAATTACTGGACAGTGATCTGATACAGTTGTGGCCAGTGCTGATTGAATTGACTTTGGAAATAGCTGACTCCATGCATTTGAAATGAAGAATCGATCCAATCTGACAAATGTGGGGTTCTCTCTTTCATTGCTCCAGGTATACTGTCGACCGTTTAATCTCAAGTCTTGTAAACCCAAGGATTGAATGATGTGATGAAAAGCTCTTTGTAAAGGTCTATTGATGTTGGAGCTGTCAGTCACAGTGATAGTCTGGTTGAAGTCTCCACAGACTAGCCATGGTCTATCATCATGCGGCTTAGCCTGAATCAACTCCTGAAAGAATGTGCTTCGGTTGCTTGAGGTCGAGGGGCCATAGACTCCAGTTATTCTTATCAGGGAGTTGTCTAGATTTAGTTTGAAGTCTGCTGTGATGGTATATGTGCCTATGGTTTCCTGAACTTGTGAGAATACTGTTGTTTTCCAAGCCAGTAACACTCCACCCGCAGTTCCATTTGCATCTATGTGAGACGTTTTGTTTAATTGGTTGCCAATTATCTGCGTTGTGGTTGTTTGATTGAGAGTGCTGAGTTTTGTTTCTTGCAAACAAACCATATCCGGTCTTTCTGAAGTTATGAAATTTCTCACATTTTGACGTTTACTGGCATCATTCAACCCACGCACATTCCAAGTCAGGAACACAAACAAACGTGAATCACTACCATTCATCTTCACTAACCTCAGTACAAACAGCAACTTGAGACTACCTAATGCAGAAAAGAAAGAAAACAACCCTCAAAAGAGTACGACGGAGAGTGGAACCCAAAACACAAACTAACCTAAGTCCCTCTCCTATGTACTGCCTGCTATGTGGAGCAGGACTTGAACCTAGCTAACTGGTCCTTGTGCTCTAGCCACTAACCTCCTTCTCAATGAAGCTAAGAGGGACTGAATCATGCAGCGGGGTCCTTGGAGCCTGATCTTCCTCTATGGAGTCTAAGAAAGCTTTGTCAACCCTCTGGAGAATGTGCTCATTCAGGCAAAGTCCTGATTTTGAAAGGATTGAAAGGGATTGATCCTTGAACATTGGTGACTCCTGTAAATCTAGCTCAAAAGGAATGGGTTCTTTCTTCCTAGCGCTTGCTGGCATCCTAGTGTTCTTGTATACCTCAATTCGACGCCCTTGCAGCCTAGAGCTTCTTCTTGGAGGTGGGCTTGGGAGAAAGTGTGCGGCATTGTGCTCAAGCACCGCCGTCTGAGATTGGTGACAGTGAGAAACTTCTCCCTCTATCTCCAGCTCTTGTGGGAGAGACAGGCTTGATTCTGAGTTTTCTGGATTGGAGAAGTGGGCCTGATTTGTCAAAAGGCCTGCATTTGAGATAGATTGGGCTTTTTCCTCCATGAGCTGAAGGCTGGCTTGAATGAGGGTCGTACAAGTGACCGTTAGATCTGTGAGAGCAAGGACAGTGGCACTCAATTGCAGCCCATCATTGATGTGAACTGTTGTCAGGCCGAACAAGCTGATGGAAGGGACAATACTAGGAATAGGCCAGAGAATAGTCACGGTTGGGAACGGTGTCCTAACGGCATAATTGTTGGTATTCTCTAGGCGCAGTGGGTCAGCAAAACGGGTCAGTGATGTGGGCATTGGCGCTGTGGGCTTTGGTGTGGCAGTCACCATTGCAACTGGAGGAGTCACCTGTTTTGGTACCCAAAATGGCTTCTTCCTGTTCCCCGGCATATGGTGCTTAGGTACCCACTTCTCCTTGGTGCCTATCCTGGGTGGTTTGAGCTGACTCGGTTGCCTATTCCATCTTCTAGGTGAACGCGCAGACAGGTTGAGTGAGACACTATAATTTGAGTCTCCATCTGAAGACGGTGGAGAGGGATTGCGGTGACGAGGTCTGTGTTGGTGTTCAGCATCCACTTGCCTCCTCCCCCTCCTTGGTGGTGCATCAAAATCCGGGAAGAAAGGGTCGTTGCGCCATTCTCTCCAACGCTTGAGCAGGACAGTGACACTCGTGGTATAAAATCCCTCATGATAAATCAGGTGGTGAGGAATGGTTCGTGGGTGATTACACGAAATCAGTACCTGAATGTCAACAAACTGGCCATCAGCTCTACCAAATGGTTGTATGGTGATTGGATATCCGAAGCTTTGAAGGAGGCGGCTGATGCCTCCTTGTGTCCACAGCTGGAGGGGCGCATCTCTAAGTATTACCCATGCCTGGTGAGTTGGTGGGTTACGCGCCATCCCAAAGCGAGGACGCCATTCATGGACCCTGAATTGGACCTGAAGATGCTCAATTGAGTATACTCCCGCTCCCACCACCTGATCCCTTACTCTCGCGCTTGGGCAAATCACAAGATAGGGAGTGATAGTGGCTTTTCTGACTTCGAATTGTTCTGGTGGGAGCCTATGAGTCTGGCTCAGAGTAATGGCTATCTCCCTTGGAAGGTCTGGGGTTTGCGCTCCAGAGATGAGAATGATGAGGCCGGTGTTCTCCAGATAAGCATTATCCTCTGAGAGCACAGCCAGAGTTGGGAAAAAAACATCACTGCTCTCTGGGCGCTCTTGATCGAGGGTGTGATCGAATTCCATTGGGGAAGTGTTGGTTTGGGGTTGGAGAGGTTCTGGGGCAGCAGGATGCTGCTTAAATACTGGTTTACCCCAGCAATTAAAGGAGCTGTGTCCTGATTTGTTACAACGAAGACATTTAATGGGGTTTCTGCAATGTCGTCTGTAATGACCTTTGCGTAGACATCTGAAACAGAGATTCGAATTTTTTGCGTGCAGTAGCTTGGGATGTGTAGGCCGTCCATGGTAGATGGGATGCGGCTTACTAGGTTGCGCTGATGGTGCCTTCTCTTGTGATGATAGAGAGGTGCTTTTAGTATCAGTATTGGTTAGGTGGGGTGCTGTAATGACTGTAGCTTCACTAGATTTCTTCAATGTTTCAATGCCTGTGTGCTCTGTGCGCTCTGGCACAGGTTGAGATTGAAGTAATGCTTGCAACGTTGGTACGGGCTCATTAATGGTGCTTTGTCTCAGAGGTGGAGGTTTCTTCTTCACTGTGACAACCTGCCAATCTGTAGTTGCAACGGGAGGTTTAATGAATTTTGTCTTCTCCTGGTGGTTGTAAGTCTCATCCTGGCTTGGCAACTTAAGGCCTTCTGTCTTTTCTTGTTGCCCACTGAGTAGATTCTGGATTACCACCTGCTTGAATGTTCTTAATGTCTTGGCTTGTCGTGAAGTTAATGCTTCTATCTGGGTGGGTGGTAGTTGGGGCACTGGGAAAAGACTGGAGTTTGGGTTGCTAAAGTCCGTCTGAGTTGTGGTTGGTGGAGGCGCTGCAGCCGTCTGAGAGCCGCTTGAGAGTTGCCGGGGAGTTGCTTGAGAATCGCCTGTAAGTCGCCTGGGAGCCGCCTGGGAATCGCCTGTGCTGTCGGTCTTCAATTTCATTTTTTTCTCCGTCCAGAAGAAACATATAAAACAAAGTATTCAATAGCTCATTCCGTTAAGAAAAGTGAAAATTCCGTAGAGTAGTTGATTTATAGCACAAGCTTGAGAAGTCGAATTTCACTGCCTTGATCTGCTGATCAACATAGAGGAAAGATGAGCTCATTAGATGTATAACAGCATTGTAGAGCTTCTTCAGCAAATGTTGATAGCTAGTAATCAGAGTTTTCGGCTGAACAGATCTAGATGCAAGTTTTGGCCAATGTAGGAAGATCTTGTTACCTTCATATTTTAATTTTTTTTGTTTCAGTTAGAAGTTACTTTGTTATAAGCCTGACTCTGTCTCTAAACTAAATATTGTTTGGACTTCGATATGCCCCACCTTTGTTTTATACATTTCTTTTATCTTTTTTCTTCTCTTATAAGTCTCATCTGTCGGCTTCTAATTGTCACCTACACATTTAATCTTTCACAGCACACAGGCCTACTAATTATCTATAAAAATGTGATGGAACATGTGATAGATTTTGCTATGTGTCTACCAAAATTAGAAAAAGAAGCATTTTTAACCATGTTATGTGCTTTCTGTTGGAGTATATGGGGGGGTTAGAAATGAAGTAATTTTCCAAAATGACCCTTTGAAGTCAATTAGAAATATAGTATTATTATTGATTAAATCTTTGTTGGCTTATTGGTCAGGTGGCATACCTCAAAGGAGTGCAGAGGCATTTGAGGAGGCGGCAACCGTATGATCTTGAGGAGATTTTACTTCAAGTGATACAACCAATGCATCATCTGACTCTTTGAAGTGACCAAATGGAAGACGAAGATAGTTTCTGTTGATAGTTGTTTCTAATTCCAAAAGGTGAAATTAATGAGAGCATTTGACTTGCTAAAAAAGTTTTTGTTGGTAGTTGTTTCTAATTCCAACGTTTTGATATATTTGCTTGTTAAGTAATAATCTGTGGGGTTAGGCAGAGATGTTAACTGTTGGTAAACGTTTATTTGGTTTGTGTTGTGACTGGGGTATGGTACTTGATGAGAAATGGCAGAAGAAGAGGAGGGGTTATGCTGAAGGTGACAGTATGAAGTTTGAAGAACAGTTTTCCTTTGTCATTGTTTCTGGCTTTTCTTGCAGTTTGATTTTGGTTTTTATTTGTTTCAGTTGTGCTGGGTCGGATCAGTTGAGAGTTTTGAGGTAGGATAGTGTTCTGATTAGGATAAATGAAGTTTTGTTTTCTAGTAGTTTTTTATTACTGGATATAATGTGTGGTTGAGTCATTTGTGTAATTAAAGTTTCAGTCAATGAAACGGGCCTAAGTGCCTTTTATACAAAAAAAAAAAAAAAAAAAAAAAATGTGATGGAACTGAGCACGCACTGCTCTCATAAAAAAGAGAAAAAAATCCGAATTTTTTTAGGCTATGAACTCGATTCCAGTAGGCACCCATGTTACTGGTTAGTATTTGAATTCTTTCAAAGACTCGTCCATAGGTTGCTAATGGCAGCGATGCGGCATTGTAAGGATCTTATGTATCCTTACTATATATAAAAGCATATTAAAAAAAATAACATGAAAGGGTTATCTTCCCCAAATAAGAAACATAAGCCGTTAATCATTTTCTTGTATAAATCAGAACCGTTGATTTACGTTAATGCCCGTTGACGTTAATGTCTCAGCTCATTAAAAGTTAAGGCTCATATCAATTTCCTCAATATAAGGCCCATTACATATTATCTTAAAAATTTATTATAAAAAAAATAATAATTTCAGCCCAAAGCAATGCGTGGGCTCTAGACTAGTTGAAATAGAATATACGTACATGACTTTTATTATTACTTATTAACACGTACGGATTTTTGAAATGCAATAACCTCAGCTAGAAAGAATCATAATCCAATAATTTTAAGAAGAAAGTACGTACAGCATCCACGTCTCAAATTAGCACAAGTACTATTGAAATTAGTGGGCTTGCTGCGTTCTTTCTTGTTTATGGAACAAAATCAATTACCTGATGTTTTACCATAGGCAAAGGTAGTAAACTTGTGTGATCTTATGGAGTCTGTTCGGTGATCATTGGAATAGTCCGAGAAAAGGGGATTAGTGGATTAGAGAATTGGTTGCTTTTCCAGACTAATCCAATCTTGTTCGGCATGTGAAGATTAGAGAATAGTCCAACTAGGTACTCAACTAAAAGTTACAAATAACTAATATAATAATATGGTTTTTCTACTTTGTCTCGTTGACTGCATAAGACCTTCTACCCAAATTTCTTGAGACTTATTGAGGAGACACATGAAGTTGTTAAAAAATCAATTAAAGAATCATCAGAAGGTAGTCAATTGGGATCTCATTCGAACGAGGAAAATTTTCTCATTAATTTGGTATATTTTGATTTGTAAGTTGTTCAGTATATATAGCTTTTAAATCCATTAGAAGATAAATACCATTGTTTCTTGGGAACCGTGCAAAGCCATGGAATAAAACAAAACGCCAAAAACTTTTGAAGCCACGTCAGTGAAGAAGAAAGCCAGAAATATTAAAAAAATCGTTCTCTTTCCTCTAATCCGACTCAAATCTCAATTCCATCCCCTGGTTGGAATAGAAAAGTGTGGAAAAGCAGCTCTCTTCCGATCTTCAATTCCAATCTATTCCTATCTTGTTCGTTGAGAATAGAGGGTATTTTCCAATCAATTCCTCTATTCCGACCGCACCGAACAGACCCCATGGAGCCTAATTAATCTTAAGCTCAAACACTGTCCAAGCACAAACTTTGAGCTGAAATGTAAGCACCCCGATTTGCAACCAAACAATATAAAATCAACGACAATGAAGTTAAAATTCAAAAGATTAAACCTTGGGAAGAATGATAGAAGTCTTCGGTGTTTCATGATGTTGATAAAGGAGCGCATCGTTTAAAATCCTCCCCATTTCCGAACTGATAAAATAGGAAGGCCCAATACATTCCTATATGGGCAGTATACAAACGGAGAGTAGCTTTTTTTATGATCAGAAATAACTGAATTCGAGAGCAAGTAAATCAGCCCAAATGAAGCCCCAAGTCAGTAGAAGTGCGACTTGTAACTTGGGGACCTGCGGAAAGCTCCGGAACAAGACTCCCTTCACAAGAGCGAGCGCGCATCGTTAGTCCCACAAGCGCTGTGCATCTGCTTCCAGCGACACCCAGCGGATATAAATAAGGAGCTACCCCGTTCAGTTGGAAGCATGGAGCTGCGTGGTGAGCACAGAGCGAACTATTCTTTCGCCTTTTACTAAAGAATACCGTGTGCTCGCCACTTTCAAGCAGCATACATCTATTTTTAGAGGGTGCTAACTCTTCTGAGTTGGCCCCAACAATTCTAATCTAAAACTTCTTTTCATAAGTTTGGTTACGGATTCTTCTTTGAGCTCTTTAAGCCGAATCCTTCCTGGAGTATTATCAGTAAATACTGATGCACGTTATTATCACTGTGTCCTGTCTTTTGTTATGCAATTAAATAGCAAACGGACATCTTTTAAATGAGGTTGAAATGCTGGATTCTCACAAAATCTCAGCACTTCAATTTACCAGAATCTTCAAATAAAAAAAACGAACGTTTAGTTTTGAATAGATCAAGAGAAGTTTTACCATATGCGTTTCCACTTTCCAATGAATATATTAAGGCCACTCCCTGCTGAGGTAAAGAACGAGGATAATTGCATTCTTTTTAATTGATTTTACAGCCTTGATCATAATTTTGAATATGCCATTATGACTGGACTAAATCAATATGAACTTGGATACTAAAAAGTTACAAAAATGTTATTAATATGAGTAATTTGACATACAAAACCTTCCACAGCTTAACATAAACAACCACAAAAGGAAAATGATATTGCGGAATTAGAGCAGTGGTTAAAGTAACAACTGAAAGGTAGAACATAAAATAGGCTTCAATCAGAGTCAGAATCTTGAGCAGCCGAAGATCGAACCCTCCTGTTTTTGTAATCATCGGTATCATCTTCGTCATCACTACCATTTCCTTTCCTTTCATCAATTATTCCTAATAAGTTACCAAAAAGAGGAACAGAAACGTTAGCCATACAATCTGGGATCATTGACAAGTTTCACGACTCTAAAAAGCTTTACAAAAATAGCCCCACAATGCAAATAGAGAAATAAACCTTTCTTTTTTAGAAGATTCTCTAGGGCTCGGGTGGAGAAATCATCCTTGCTACCAAGATCCTGAAACCCGACAATTCTATCGACAGCAATGCCCTTTCTGCAGAGGACAACGTGAAAATGATTGATGAAAAATTAAAACGTTAAAACAAAGGGGGTCAACAAAAAAAATGGAAAAAAGGTATTGGAAAAGCAAGTTAGACTCACTTAAACATAATGACGCAAGGCAATGTTTTAACAGCCAGCTTGGTGACGAAGAAGGGTGCATTCTACATGAAACCAAATTCATTAGCAATTTCCAGAAAAAAAAAAGGAAGAAAAAACTGATATTATAATAACTCAAAACTTACTTCAGCATCGAGTTTGATGAACTTAGTTCCAAGGTACAACGGAGCAAGTGCCTTCAAGTGCTTGTCCATTATCCTGACATCAATTCAAATTGTGAACATTAGAAAAGTTTGTAAATTGTCCTTGGGGCATTAACAAATCGCAGAAAGCTCTCATGTCTGTTGAACAATTATGCAAAAATGTGCCTTTTTCAAAATAATCAAATAGGCAGCATATGCAGTGTCACTGCACCAGTAATAATAGTCATATCAATGGCATTGGGATATTACAGGCTAACACTCAGAACCAATTAAACAACAGAATTTCAAACTAGAGATGAAAAAAGCCTGGGAGCTTACTTGCAGCGGTAGAATTCACGGTGGTAAAAATGGCAAACAACTTTTTCGCTTCCAGTAACCTCCCCGAGGAAGTCTCCTTCAGTAACTTCTCTGTATTCACCATGACCTTGCCTCTTAAGCACCTCTCTTTTTTCCACCTCTTTCTGTAAATTAACTAATGCTATGTTAATTATAAGCATCATTTTTATATAAAACAACTAAGTGTTATTAGTATCGTGAGGTACTAATTGTAACAACTAACAACCATTTCAATTCAAACTTCAACTGAGCCTCATTTAAATTACCATTGTTCAATTAAGCCTCAAATCAATGTAATTTCAATAAAAGCAATCCCTGAATTGACCAGTTTGCATCTGACACCACAATATCCATCGTATTAGACCCAATTCAAAGGACCAAGTAACAAAGTAATTTCAAAAAAATCAAGTTTAGTTATGAAATTCAGTGCAGTATCTTTGAGAAGGCTACATACACCTTAGTGAACTACCTTGAGAGCTGCAACTCTCTCGGCATGCAATTTCTCTAGCTCAGGATCCTGCAAACATAAACGAAAGTCATAAATCATGAATTAGAGTAAAATTTAAAAGAAAAGGAGATAAAAAAAAACTCAACTTACATCCAGCAATTCATCAAGATCAACTTCCTCATTTGTATTAGATGGCTGAGCCTTCCCTTTATCCAGCATTTCCTACAAATCAACCAATCTCAGCTGTCAATGTTTGCATTATATTGCACTAATTAAGAAAACTAGCCAACAAAGTAAAGATTTAGAAATGAAAGAAAAGGTGATACTATTTCTTTCTCAATTGAAATTGCGTTACTGATAACAAATTCACTTCTAACTTTATATCAAGTGAGTGAGAGGGTTTGAGTGTTCGGATATCCGGATATCGATCAAATCGGACAAAAAAGGGGGCATACCTTCTGGTAGTCCCTGGCGGCCGCCGCCATGACGTTCCCCAGCGCGAGACCGGAGAAGGTCGATCGGAATGCATCCGGATCCATCCTCGCTTCTCTCTGCCTCACTACCTCCCACTCGTTACGCTGCCGAAGGTTCAAGAAGGAAGGAGCGCAGAGATCTCGCCGGGAGAAAGGAGAATTGAGAAAGGAGTTGAGATCTTTTTAATTTTTAGAACAACCCTTTCGTGCTCATCCTCTGTAGCGCTGCATTGCGTAGCGCAGGATTGAACCGTTAGATCAACTCGAGATGCGTGCCGGGACAGATCTCAAGATGATCTAACGGTTCGCGTCCTGCGCTACACAATGCAGCGCTACAGAAGATATGGAATCGTTGGGGGGGTATAACTGGATATCATATCCCCTGCTATACTGCATTGTGCGGTTCACAACGTCAGCCGTTGGATTGTCTCGAGAGTCGTTCTAGCGCGGATCTCGAGATGATCCAACGGCTGGTGTTGTGAACTGCACAGTGCAGTAAGTTAGGGGATGAGCACTCGGTATTATAATAACTGATGTTTTGGCATATCGGGTTGCGGATGACTGGATCTTAGATCCGATCTCGGCCCATTAACGAAACGGGAACGAATGAAGTAACGCGGTAACGGGCTTTCCTTAATGGGTTGTCAGCTACGTTGATCCACTAGACGTATTGATATCATAGAAATTTTATGTTCGAAATCAGTTTTTGTGAAATTGAGTTATTGGTAGGGGTGTCAATGAAACAAGTTTTTCTGTTGTTCCGTTCCATTCCGTTATAACGGAACATTCGACGGAACGGATTTTGGTTCCGTCCTTTATAACAAAACAGAAACGGAACTGATTTTGATTCTGTCTGTTATAACGGAACGGAAACGGAACAACCTATTTCCGCCCTAAACACGTATTTCCGTTGTTCCGTTCCGTTCCGTTATAACGGAACATTCAACGGAACGGATTTTGGTTCCGTCCGTTATAACGGAATGTTCAACGAAACGGATTTTGGTTCCTTCCGCTATAACGGAACGTTCAACGAAACGGATTTTGGTTCCGTCCGTTATAACGGAACAACCCATTTCCGTGAACGTTCTGAACGTTTGACACCCCTAGTTATTGGACTTAAAAAAATTAAAAGGACGATTCTATCAGTTTCTTTTTTGAGTCATATCTAGTGTCCTCAAAATTAGTGTCCACATTTTTACATTGTTACAAAAATTGAGTTAAGTATTACATAATTTAAAATAAGAGTTATATATTTTATGTATGTATAGATATGTAGATAGTTAAAATGATGACCCTTAGAAAATTCCTTTTTTCCACAATGAACAGGGAATTATGCAATAGAAAACTCTGAAAGGTGAGTTGAGTCTTTTAACCCCTGTCAGAATTAAAAGGCAGGAAAACAGAGTTGGGGGAAAAATTATTTATCTTTATTTGCAGGTATGTGAAATTTGGCAGACCATTTGCAATTATGCTCCTTAAGTATTACAAATTTACAATTAATAAATTGCTCATATACACAAATGATTCCACTGAAAAAAGAAAGCAAACATATATATGAGTGAGTAATGCAAGTAAATCCAAACTTGAATCGCTGAATTCGCCCGGCGTAACCATCCTATTCCTCCTTCAGCTCGGCCCTTGTAGCAAGCTTCCAAATTTTGGCAAATGCTCTTTAAATAATAGCTGCCATCAAAATCGAAGAAAACGCTTTCACCAAGCGATAAGAAAACATTCAGCACCTCGTCTTCGCTCTCAAAGTGATGCCCGATGATTCCTCTGGTAACGAGCAATGCGACATCTTCTGTGCCGGTAACTAGCTGAGACATGAAACTGACATATGCAGTGACATGGTTCCCAAATTGAGGATTGGTTTCTTCTAGAGCGACAAGGTTTCTGAAGATAGTTGCGGTGTTTTCATGTATACTGTATCTCTAAAACATCGTCACAGAACTTCACATCTAGAAGTGAATGGGGATTATTCTTGTCATAATCTCTTTTCCGGAACTCAACTCCTGCCGTATTGTACTGCAGTGCCTGGTGCCACTGGTTTGGTTCCGAGCTCCCGGAAGCCCGAGGAACAGCATCGCATGAACTTGGTCTGAAGTACTCATGGCATAAATGCAACAAATGGTTGAAAACTCTCGGCCTTTCTGATTCCTTTATGGATATCGGATTGTCACACAGAATTTCCTCGACAAATTTCACAATCTTGTCTGGCAGTGATGATGCATTTGCACTTTCAGTACTGGTAAAGAGCTCACATATCTTCTTTAAGATGAAAAAGGGGATCTGATTTTCTACGAGAAGAAAATCACGAGTCACAAAGCAGTATTCCAGCAGGTCCATGTTCTTACTAAAATCGTGTTCGAGTGCGGTATATATACTACCGGTACTCCACTCAACTCCGCAAATGGATGCAATAATGAAACATCCATCAAGAAGTAACATATGGACAAAGCTCTTGCTCTGCATTTTGATTTCTCCGGCATAGCACTTCCTTGCGACCGGTTTTAACTCCCAGAGCGATCTAACATAGTCTTGAAGAGTTCTCGACGGATTAGCTTTCGAGATGTACTCCAGACAGTTCCATTTAAGCTTTTCCATATCCCTTAGGTTTTGTTTGCCATGGTGGTACGGACCGATGGATACTACGACAGGATTGTATTCACTTCTGTGGACCTCCCGAGCGAGCCGTTGTACTTCGAAAATGCAGCTCGACGTTTTGCTCTCAACGGAAATGTCGAATGATGTCCTATGCTGATCTCTGTTTTCTGCCAAGAAGTTTTCTAGTCGTTCAATGTCGATGGTTACGGATGAATCTTTTTCGTCTTCCATCATCATTGCGATGTTTCGGCTAATTAATTTTCTGAAAATTCTGTCATAGGAGAACATGCCCATTAAATGAAAAATCTTTTTGTCACTCCTTGACCAGATTATGCATTCACAATCGGTATAAACTTAGAAAACCAAATTAAACAAAGAAAAGAAAACATTCAGTGGGATCAATCTATACATAATTCACATTATCAAGAATAAGAACGATAAGACAAAATTTTTTAAAAAGTAACAAGATAAACGGCACCTTTTGGTTCCTGAATTGAATTGTATCACTTCATATTATTGATACTCTATTTCTTGTCTAGTCCTTTCTAAATTATCCAACCTTTGAGAAAGGAAAACTGAAATTGATTTTTTTTTTCCCCAATTGCTGAATGACCCTTTCAGTGTATATATTAACGGGCGGCCGTTCTTATTTACTTTCCCTATTAAGCCAATGATGACAATTCAGCCTTATTACTTTGTTGCCATTGCTTTTTTTTTTTTTTATTTCTGATTTCATTGTTATTGTGTGATCTGTACACTTAATTTTGTGATTGCAAGAGTTATCAGGAAAAAATTAAAGCCTCAAAATTTATGATATCGCGTCCAAAATAACAATTTATGGTGCTCAATAAATTCTTTATATAAAAATATTTAGGTATACACAAATTTTTCATTTTTAGAGTTTTCTAGGTACTTGTTTTGAATTTTAGAAAAGAGCTCATAAATATTAATAAATATTGATGTTTGTACATGCTATTTTCAAAAATGCAAAATAAATGCTTAGGAAACTCTAAAAATGAAAAATATTTGTATTCCCCAATATTTTCATATAAAGAAATTATTGACCACCATAAATCGTGGTTTCGGACATGATAACATAAAATTTGAGGTGTTAGTGGAATTTATTAGATAATTTTGTTTCTAGCTAGCTATGTATGCGTATGACCCGCATCTTTTTCGTTGAGGTGTTAGTGGAATTTATTAGATAATTTTGTTTCTAGCTAGCTATGTATGCGTATGAGCCGCATCTTTTTCGTTCAGAAAAAAAAAAAAAAAAAAAAAAAAAAAAAAAAGATGACGATTCAACCTTGCTTGCAGATGCTATGAGATATCATGTATTGTAGCATGGCATAGGGCTGGCATACTGATACTAGGTTAGCTGTGACTCAAATCCAACTAAAGTTAGCCTATAAAATGGAGTGCAGAAATAGTGGTTACATACTGATACCGAAGCCAATTGTAACCCGAAAGAGATCGAGAACTATGTTGGAAAGAGCGATGCAAGTTCTTCTGGTTGTTCTTCTCCTTTTCTTCTCTCAAACATGTCAAGTTCAGTCCTTAACTGAAATCAAGGAAGCTTGCGCAACGAGTCTGACAGGTCAATTTTGGTTCAATTGTTTTATTTTTCATAGATAAAGTAAAACAGACATGTAATATTATTCAAAAGCTTATTTGGGCACATAAATTTTCTTTTATGTGGTTTGAACTTTGAACTTTGACGAACTGGCAAACTGCTGCTGTCAAGAATTTTTCTTATGTGTCAATATTTTTGGGTTCATGGACAGAAAATAATCAAGACAAGATGATGGACAAGGATGAAAAGATATACTCTGTGCGCGGGACTATCGTCATTCCGAGATTTCCTCCACCGACTAGTCCAAATTAAGCGCACACATTTGGGTGAGAAGTGAGAATTGAGAAGTGTGGAATTTCAAGAACACATATGCATGATCATTAATGGGTAAAATATAACAATGCAGTCGAACTATATACAGAAATAGAATGCATGTAATATAGCATAATTCTATGAAGGGTTGTTTAATTGAGACAGTAAGTCATGTTGTGCGAAATCTTATCTTCGGGCTACAGCAGAAGCTTACTTGTGAAAATGTAGTTTCTTTTTATGAATATACATTTGTAATTGTGTTTTTTTCCTGAGAAATATAAAGTCGTATTACTTTAACTAGCCTGAATTCAGTTTTGGTGCACACAATACATAATTGTATGGTTAAGGATGTCATATGTAAATCTTTTGTCGATTAAAGTTGGAATTACAGCTGAATTTACCATTTGGGGTTGTGAATATAGATCCGATTTCAGCCCATGAAAGAAGCGAGAAGGAACGCATAACGCATTCTGATTCAGCAGAAAGAATAGTTGGCATAGTCCACACTGAGCTCCCATTAGCAGACTGTGGATGCATCTTCGAAGAACTCGAATTCCTACTCAGTAAAATGGGTGCTTAATGGGGTCGGGTTCATAGCCTAACAAAATTAGGATTTTTCTTTTCTTCTTACAAGATCAGTGCTCAGTTCAATCACATTTTTATAAAAGTTAGTAATTTACTGTAAAATCTCTGTTTCTAAATTGACCAAAGTGGATCCATAATTGATGATCATACTGACAAAGTTTAACATTATAGCATCAGAGAGAGTCGTGTAGGCCTGTGCGCTGTGATTAAATGTGTAGGTTACAATTAGTTTTCGACAGATGAGAGACACATAAATAGATAAAAAAGATACAAAATTTATATATATAAGATAACGGTGGGGGCATATTGAAGTCCAAACAATATTATTTAGCTTAAAGGCAGATCGAGTCAGACTTAAGACAAAGTAATTTATTAAAGAGTCAGCTAGTTAATTATTGTAACATCTAATTGTAAGTAAATGAAAATATAAAGGTAACAAGATATAAAATGTGTAATTAGTAAGTTCGATAAATTCTCAATGGTTATTTTCTTATATTGCCCAGGCGTACAACACTCTACAGGTTTGTTCAGCCGAAGACTTTGTATTTCTATTAACCTTTGCTCAAGCTCTTGAATATTGTTACAAAACTCTTGAGGTCATCTGTCCTCCGTATCGATCATTACTCGATGAACATGAAAAAAATTGACTTTTCAAGCATGTGCATAAGATTTACTACTCTACGGAATTTTCACTCTTATTAAGCGAATGAGCCGTTGAATAGTTTGTTTTATTAGTTTCCTCCATTATTTTAACTATTTTTTTTAACACATCACTGCAGTTCGTTACATTGCATGGTTTCTTAGCCAAGAGAACATTACTAAATATTTTAAAAATCAAATTGAACTAATGAATATTATGATTATAGTTGGACAACTGCACCATATTAAGGATTATGTAGTTTTAAAGCTAAAATTTCACACCAAATTAACTCAGTCTCCTCCTTTGGATGGTTGGTGCATCATGCTAGTTGATCAAGGATAACATGTAATTATAATGCTGCCTGGGATAAACTTAAATATTATAAGCATTTCCATTTTTAAATGTTTTTTCAGGTTCATACGTTTTGCATCTCAAAATCTTAAAAAATCATAGATGTTGTTGTCAACTGTGTAATCTATAGTGTATCAACTTAAGAAAAAGAAAAAGTTATTGATTTTACTTCATAGTTTACTTCATAGCATTACAAATTGAAGTAGTTGCTACTATTTAGTTCGTTACCAACCTAGAAAGATAATTATTGTTTTAGATGAACATAAATTACATAGCATAAAAGGATAATGATTCAACTTCAATGAATTTGTGTTGCAATTAATGAAGCTTGCATGTACAGTATATTATGTTATTAATTACTCTCTTGGTTAGTCAATTATTTGATTTTAATTTCATTGTCATCATGATGTACTCATGATGCAATGATGATAACGTTTATATATATTGTGCATTGTGAGATTAAATTTTAAACGTGCTCATAGACAATTTCACAATTATCATCATTTTTGCGAGTTAACAAGTTTCATATTAACCAATAATTTTTGCAAGTGAGGAGGGAGGGTGTGTTCGGATGGCTTGAACGGGCGCCCTGGAACGGGGTGGTAAAAAATGTGCAAGCGGCTGGGTCGAATGTTGGATTCGGGCGATGCGCTTGCATCTGGGGGACGGGCAAGCGCACGGATTGGCAAGCCCCTGCCAGCGTCCTGGCACGGGGCGGAAAAAAAAATAATTTTTGCAAGTGAAACTCCTTCAGCTTTGATGCTCAAATCTTGTAGGTTCTAACTTCTAAGAGATATATAACAAGTGGTCCAATTATAGGAATCCCATAGAAGAAAACCGCAAGCTGCCTCAAGAAACATCTTTTACTTTGTCAGTATGATGAATCTTGCAATGTCTCTAAATCTAACTTATAGGAAAGGGAAAGAGTAGAACGAATCAAGCTTTGTACATTAAGATCGAGAATTATGACAGGCAGAACAATGAAAAGTTTGCTTACCATGTTCCTCTTTTTCGTTGCAACTTTCGAAGTCCAGTCGATGATTCAAGTACCCGAAACAAGTCAGGCAGGTACAGTCTGTTCCTTTTATTTTAAGGTTGACAAATAATAGAAAGAAATTTTTTTTAAAAGTTTTAGTTTATTCAAGTCAAATTAATTGAAACAAAAAAAACGAAAAAGAAAATTTTTTTTCTGAGGAGAGGTGCAGTTGCGAACTTTGAATAACTTCAATATTTTGATATTGACAAAAATACGTAAAAGGTACCAAAAATTTGTCTCAGCTAGACATATTTTCAGTTTCAGCTCAATTGCCATTTCTTTTTTACCAAAAGTCGCAATATCTGGGGTATTATCAGTTCAAGTCTTCAAGAACATGCATGGCCATAATCATTTTCTGAATAACATGTTATACTCGATTCTGCAGTGACTCGAGATCAGCAGAGGGTAACAAATGAGAAGATAATTTTTCTGTGTGGGGGGGATACTGTTTTTCCCAAGATTTCCTCCCCCAATTAGCCCGAAACGCTCGGACGTGACCTACAAAAACTAATTGTGTTCATATTAAATCCAATCAAGATAAGCTGATCATCCGCATACATGTTTTGCTTCGATCGTTCCCTCTTTCTGATCGAATACCAGTATAGAAGAAGTTATAAGGTGTTGAATGTAATATGGAAATTTCTTTTCCTTTTGCCATTGAGTACGAAACTGTTGTTTGATCGATATAGCTAATAAATTCTACGCAAGCGCACAACCTACTATAAGATGCATTTTTTTATTCTTTAAGATGTGCCTCCTCCTGTACGTACAACAGTTCAGGACTACAATAATCATAATTAATTTGTCAAAGTTACCATTTCAATATGTTGGACAGTTGTACTGATATACAACAATACCGGCATGGTCAGTTACATAAATACAGTATATTGCGATTATATTTTTCTACAAAAAAAAAAGAGAAAACGTTCTAATTGTTACTACGCTAGAGTTAAGTTCATATGCCAATTGCTGAACCGGCACGATATATCCATCCTATTCCCCATTTCATCTTGGCTCAAGTAGTGTTCTTCTAGATTCTGACAAATGCTCTTCAGATAATAATTGGCAGAAAAATCGAAGACCACGCACGCATTCACCAAGCGATGCGAAAATATTCAAGACCTCTTCATCACACTCAAAGTGATGTCTTATGATTTCCTTACAAGTAAGGCAACATCTTCAGTGCTGCAAACAAGTTGAGACATAAAAGTGATGTAAGCAGCAATGTGATTCCCATATCGAGGGTTTGTATGTTCCAGATCAATAAGACTTTGAAAAATGGTTGTGGTTAACTCATCGATGAAGATGTGCGGTATTTGCAAGACATTACCGGTGAATCTCACATCTAGGAGACAGTGTGGATTGTTTTTGTTGAGCTCTCTTTTCTCCAATTTGATCCCGGCAACATGGTACTCTACTGCTTGGTGCCATTGATTGACATGTAATTACTAGTACTATATCCTTGCTCGACAGCACCACGATTGTCATCTAAACCGGGTTTAAAGTACATATGAAGCACGTGCAGCAAATGGCAGAAATCACTTGGCCTATATATTCAACTCCTTAATAGATATGGGATTCCTGCACAGAACTTCCTCGACAAATATTGCGAGCTTTTCTGGAAGTGATGTTCTTGTATCTTCTTTACCGAGGAAGAGTTCATAAATTGTTCTCAAAACAACAACGGGAACCTGATTTTCGATGAGCAGTAAATCGCATGCCACAATCCAACATTCCAAGGTTTCCATTTGTCTACTGAGATTTTCTTCCAGTGCTGAATTTGGTTTGCTGGCAATCCAGTCTGCTCCACAGATCAAAACAATAACAAAACACCCATCGATCAACAATAAATGGACAAGTTCAGTACTCTCTCAATTCTGACACCGTCCCCATAGAACTCTCTCATAGCTGGATATAGCTTCTATAATGCTTTAATATAATCATGAAGATTAACTTTCTCAGTATTTGATTTGAACATATAATCCAGACAGTTCCATTTTTCGCTTTCCATGTCATGTAGCTGTACTTTTCCGTGGTGATATGGCCCGATGGATACAACTAAAGGCTCATAATCGCTCTTACATACCTCACAAATGAGTTTCTGAACTTCATAGGTGGAGCTCGGAATATGGCGACCATCGGAGGTGTCAGATGTGTTACAGCAAGAATCTATCTTGTTAAGTTGTTATCAACCAATCTTTCGAAATGTTCCATGTCGATAACTACAGCTGAATTGCTTTCATTGCTCTGCCATGGTCTATTTGTTGCGATCTTTTATGTAATACGCCGCTGCAACATTAACACACACATTAGCTTTTGTTTTAACTTCAGATTATTTAATCAGGTTCGATCATATTTAATCAACTCGCTAACAAACTTTTACAGAATAAAGCTTAAATTGGAATTGTTGGGGCCAACTCAGAAGAGTTGGCACCCTCTAAAAATAGATGTATGCTGCTTAAAAGTGGCGAGCACACGGTATTCTTTAGTAAAAGGCGAAAGAATAGTTCGCTCTGTGCTCACCACGCAGCTCCATGCTTTCTACCGAACGGGGTCGCTCCTTATTTATAGCAGCTGGGCGTCGCTGGAAGCAGATGCCAGCGCTTGTGGGACTAACGATGCGCGCTCGCTCTTTTGTCCTTGCAAGCGGAGTTTCGTTCCGGAGCTCTATTCTATTTCCCACAGGCTCGCACCACTTGGGCTCTCCATTAAGGCCGACTTAAACGCTCTAGAATTCTGATCTTTAGTCCTGGATAAGCTGTCATCCGTTTGTATACGGCCCATATGGGAATGTGTTGGGCCAATATGATCGGTGGATCTCTTTTCGTAACCTAACAGAGACTACACTACTACTACATTTCAAACTTTCAATCGGGCACCGCACTACTAGAATCCATAATGCTACCGAATAGTAATTTTATTATCTGCCTTGATGAAATCTAAAACTCCTGGGCTCCTGGCTTCAAAAATTTGATATATATTTATGTGATGTATGACTATACAAATTCCAATAGTCAATGCTCAATTGCTCATTCATCCGTTGCACTTCCCATTAACTCAGTTAAGTGCATTGCATCCTATCAATGCTCATCCGTTGCACTTCTCATGAATAACTCAGTTGGGTTCATCATCCTCTTCACTTCTCACATTTACATTTTTCTAGCAACTTAATTTCTGTCTTTCAGACTCTTTCTGCCAAGTTTAAATTTGCAATTTAATCTTTTCTATGTGAATGTGACATAATTAAGGGCATCCACTTTTGTCTTTTGCTCTTTTCTGTGCAACCTTTCAGCTTCAGATTGTACTCTGGTACTGGCACTGGTACTGGTACATTCTGTCAAATCTGCTATATATATAAGAGCACAGAACCTTACAAGAGTTTATCTTCTACATAACCCTCCACCACCCCTCTTTCCTGAAGCTCTCCAACTATTTAAAGGTTCTTTATTTTCTTCTTGCTCTCTTTTTTTTTCTATTGCTAATTGCAAATTGGGAAAAGAAAACAGCATTCTTTACCTCCAATGCTGATGGTTAATATTTCCATTTTACTGATTATATCAATTCTCGAAATAATTGTTCTATTTTACTTGGGAGTGGAGGATGAAGATTTTGATTTTCTTTTTAAATTGTTCATTTTGGTATCACCCTGATATCCTTGCATTTGCCCTGTGGAATTTTGATACTATATCACACTTCTTCTTTAGGAACAAATTTCTACTTCGAAGTTTTGATGATTTCACAAACTTGAGATAATTTTTATACTTATAGCACTTCCTATTCTTTGTTATCTCTTTAAATCATACTTTTGCTTCCTATTTAAAATTAAAAACTATTTATGCACAGAATTATGGCCAGCGACGAACAACCAGAAGCAGATAAGGTCTGCCGAATGGAGACGTTTACAAAATCATTCTCTCTGAAAGTCATCGGCTACTCTCTGACCAAAAAGATCAAATCAGGACATGACATGGTAATCAGCACATTCGAGCTCGGAGCGCACAAATGGGCCGTTAAATTCTCATCAACTGGTTCCCGTAGTAAAGGATTTGTTACGCAAGATCATTCGATGTCTCTGCTTGTCTTACTATTGTCCAGGACAACCACCACAATGGTTTTAGAGGTTGAATTTAGCCTCTTCGATCACAACATTGGGGCATATTTTCTTCTGGGTATAAGATCGAAGGTTTGGTTTTCAAGCAAGGAGATGGTATCGAGAGATCTCAATTCATGGATAGGCATAATTTTTGAGCAATCAGGTTATCTTAAAGATGACTGCTTCATACTCAAGTGTTCCGTGAGATTGATCAAGCCGGTGTGTGTTGATGCAAAAAAGAAAAGCGTTACTGCTCCATCATCCGAATTCCTTCATAATTTTGACAAGCTCCGGAAGAGTAGCGAGTTGGCTGATGTGACGTTCCAAGTTGATGCCGAGACCTCTGCACACAGGGTCGTGTTGGCGGCACGATCGCCGGTTTTCAAGGCCATGTTTCTCGGCCCAATGCAGGAGGCAAAAGCCGAATGCGTAAGAATCAAAGATATCAGGCCGGAAGTATTCAAACTGCTGTTACATTTTGTGTACACCGACACTCTCCCTCCTGATGACGAGGTATCATATGAAATGACTCAGCATTTGCTGGTAGCTTCTGATCGGTACTGACTGGAGAGGTTGAAGCTGATTTGCGAAGAAACCTTAGGCGATTTCATTGATGTAGAAAAGGTTATAGACATACTGATTCTTGCTGATCGGTACAATTGTGCGACCAGCTGAAGAAGATCTGTCTTGATTTTGTAGCTTCCGGTGTGAACCTACGCGCTCTGACAGCGACTGATAGTTTCAAGCATCTCAAGGAAAACTATCCTCTAATATTAGGAGATATGTTTGAGAAGGTAGATAGCAAGAGGGGATCTAACTAAAATTTAATCTTCTTTTTAGCAGTTAGAATTTGGTTGTTTGATGTTAGCACCATCAAAGTTATAATTTATCAAAATGTAATGCCATCCATGTCCTTTTTTGTTAGGGTAAAAAAATTGCTCATTTTCAAGGGTTTTGAGTACTTAATTAGTCATTGGTTACTGTCATTTTAGTTTTTGCTAATTGCCTAATTTTGATTACATTTTTGTCAATGATATGAAGTGCTTATGTTACTTAGCTCTTGTTAGTTCATATATTTGATTTTTACTAGTAAAGAGCCCACGCATTGCTTTGGACTGAAATTATTATATCTTATAATAAAGAGCCGAAAACTCATCCTTTGTAAGGAAATTAATATGGGTTTTAAATTTTAATGGGCCGGGACATTAATGTACGTCAACGGTGGTGATCAATCTAAGTAAACAACCAACGGCTGAGATTTCTTCTTTGGGGAAAATAGAATTTTCATATCAAGAAAATTCAATCTCCTTTTATTAGGAGTAAGGATATTATTATCCTGTTTATTTGTATAACTTGAATGTAGTGGTGAACTGGTGATACAAGGTTATAGTGTGCATTAGTTGTTCCATTTATTTAAAACGTGCTCAAAGACAATTATCATTATTTGCCAGTGCTAAATTTCATATTTAATAACTACATTTTTTTCTACCCGAATATGATCCGGAGTTCCGAATCGCGGTCCCGCCTGGATCCGATACTGGTACGTACCATCCAATTCAGTATCTTGCCAATTGTCATCCCACTTCTGATTCACAGATATTTTACT
The DNA here is from genome assembly GCA_030179965.1 of Cyperus esculentus. NCBI lineage: Eukaryota > Viridiplantae > Streptophyta > Magnoliopsida > Poales > Cyperaceae > Cyperus > Cyperus esculentus. The sequence goes on along the minus strand of JASGLE010000019.1, from coordinate 2,060,888 downwards.
CCATTGTTAATCCAAGCTAAAAAGCTAGAGTGCTGTTTTATAAGCAAACATGTCCTTGATTAGTTAGTTAATTAATTACACCACTTCAACAGACTTTTAACACTTTTCATCTAGTTGATTACTGCACTGGCACACCTCAGTTTGTATCCATCAAAAGTAGGTACAAAAACTTTCTTTGGGCTTAGGTACCAAGTACCAACCATAATTTCTTTAGTTCTACAAAAATGTTGAAGGAACTGAAATTGAAATAATAGGTACAATATATGGAGGAACTTAAACATGAAAGTTAATTATGTATAAAAGAAAAAGAAAAAGAAAGAATAGTGAATTAAGAAGCTTACTCAGGAAAATGTTATCCCAAAAAGAAAGAGAGAGAATCAGTGAGTTGGCAGAAAAAGAAAAAAGGGGGTATTTTTTACTGCCTTCACTGAGCCGTCCAGCAAATTGATTAATTTTTTTTTTACTTTTCAAAAAAAAAATTGATTAATCTTTTAATAAAAAAAGGTAGTTCTTTTTTATTAGGAAAATAAAATATAAACAAGTGTCATGACCGTAGATTAACCACTTTTCATGTTTTGAAGATCCTTAATTTATAAATAAGGACTTTTTAAAAAAAAAAATAAATAAGGAGTTCATTTGAACTTCTGTTTAACAAAAAAAAAGGGTCAAGATAAGGTTCTATACCTCATGTTTACAGAGTTAGTTATTAACTATTGTCTACAGTGTCAGTTTTAAGATTCTCTTTTATCGTTATAGTTCAGTAATGAAAAAAGGGGAGACTTAATTATGAGCTCTACCTTATATCTAAAGAAGTAAAAAAAAAAAAAGAAAGATATATATATTGTTTGGCCACTCAATATATTTTTTTTTTTTTGCCAAAAATTAATACTTTGCCTAATTGAATTGTACAATAAGAACTGCCACCACAGTACCAATTTCCCTTCAAGCAAAAATGGAAAAAAAAATTGGAAAAAAAAAAAAAAAAGAGGACAGACTTCTCACATCCATGAAAGCACCAAAAGAAACAAGAAGGAAGAAATCAAAGCACTTTATATTCTCTACATTATTTCTTCCTAGAGAGAAAACATAAACAGACAATTAGCTGCTTGTTGACAATATCACCTCTTCTTTTTTTTTTTTTTTTTTTGACAGTATTTCTACATCAAGCTTCATCAGAAACATGTACAGTTGGTATTATACTTGGATGCACCTTCCCTGTTGGAGCTCTCTTCTCCTTGTTCTTCTGAACTTGACCTCTGATCTTCTCTTCTCTTTTGTGGGTCTTCAGAGTTTGTTCTCTTTTCTTGATTCTCTCTTTGCACTGCTCCTGTTGGAGGTGCAGTTGGGCATAGCTGAACCCTGTGGACATCATCTTTACTTGAATAAATTTGATTGTGTTACAGGGAGTATATATGGCTTTTTATATATAGCTTGTGAAAATTACTTGTTTATTTTATGCATAATAATGGAGTAAGTTAATCAGAAAAGAGGACTTTGGCTTCTATTTATAATGGAGTAACTTATGCATATGTACCCATAAAAGAAATGCATTTTAAATTGGTGCAAAATGTTTTATGATATAGATGTCTCTTTCAATGATACAAAGAAAGCATGAAACAGTATATATGCCCATATACATGTACTGATGAGATTTTTATGTCAATAAGATAACAAGATGAAATATAAGCTTCACATATGATAATAGCAAATTCATGATTTGATAAAAGAATTTTAAAGCCATTTTATATGAACACCATGTAATAAGTTATCCGAAAGATGCCGAAAAAATATATGAGGTATGCTAACTGTCCCCCAACAAAAATCTCCTTTAAATGTGCCCCGTCAGTACACCCTCTTGTACATAAGGTATGAACACCCCAATATAATAAATATGAACACCCGACAATACATTGTATGAATACTCGAGTTTGGGCGGACAGTCATTCACCAGAACGTGGAATCTTCGACGGCCCACGCAGAATCTTTGATGTGTAGGTATGAACACCAAATACGCCGACTATGAACACCTCATTGTGGGAGATTTGAACACCCCGACGAAAAGGTATGAACACCAGATTTTCGTAGACAGTTATTTACCATAACGCTATGATACAACAAATTTGACTATTGAATGGTGGGGCCCGACTTTTAGAGTCAAAATAAATATGTAATTAGTAACAATCTGAGTCTTGAACTAGAATCTTGGTAGAATTTGGCGGGGGATATTTGGGGGGACAAGAAAATTTTCTCAAAATAAATATCGCTTGGTAATATACAATTAGAAACTTATCATTTATTTACAGACATGATATGCACACCATGTAAAATCATGTCTATAATGTTAGATTTTATATTTATTATTCAACCATCGTTATTACAGATTGTTTAAATGTCAAAAATAAATTATTGTCAAGTAATTCATCTAAACCATAAACACCCAACAAAAATATAAAAATGAAATGCACAACAAATTTAGCTGAGCTAAGCATATGTGCCTAGAAAATTAGTTTACAGTACCAACTTAAACACATGAAAATAAAATAAAAACAGAAGACCCCAAAAAAACAAAAGAAAAGAAAAAACACACACACACACACACACAGAGCAAAACAAAGAATTAAAGAAATATAAATGAGATAAAAAATACAAATTTTGGGACAATTGGCACATTGAGAATTATTTCAGAAGTCATTATATCAACAATGTCCGATCTTATCTAATCTCCAGTAGGACCCAGGAAAAGCCACCACTTATAAAGGCGCACTTTTATCTTCGATTCCAGAAATCTTTGGCAACTCAGGAATCAGGATAGGTGCCACAGGATTGTGAAATTGCCTGTATACATTGCTGCTAATTCACTTTTGACTTATAAAAAGTGCACACACATAACAAAAGTTGAAAAACACGTAGAGTCTACCCTATAAAGTAGGCCATCTATCTATCTCTCTCTCACAATTTGACGTATCCACATGTACCTATGCGTTTGTCACAGTTGCATAAATGTTCATTGAAGACCATAATGTATCTGTTTACTATAATATGATATATGTTGATCGGGAAGATAAAAATGTTCACTGAAAAATAATATTGTTCATTACAGATACAGTAGACCGGTGGATAGATAAATGATGGTCACTAGCTATATTACTCATAAAAGTTTATTATTGGGCCTTCCCTTCCCTTTTCAACTTCCTCATGTTGGCTTGATGCTTATTGCTCTCTTCTCCACTTTACAACAAAGTTGTTTGGTAACATGTAACTCTCATGTATTGTATGTATACCAAGTACAACTGCAATAGCAGCATACTGTTTGTATTCAATCATTCACACCAATCATTGGTGTTAAATAATACCAAGCAACAAACCTTGTTGACAACCACTGATTCAATTACCCTTGTTTAAGCAATATCTGGCACGGCACTGGTATACGCATTACAACTACCCAATACATTCAAATAATTGAGGTAACCAGAACCAAACAAAATAAGACATCAAATGAGCTAATAAATTGAGGAAAAGAGGAAAGAAATGAATACTCTGTACTCGATTTTCTTTGATCTCAGAAAAATAAGGTTTTAAACAATTATCGCGTAATATACAACATATCTTGTATGAATGGAACTCTATATCACCTACAAGTCGAACATGACTCGATGATGTCTCCCATGTCTCCAAGTGGTGAAAAGTGAACACTACCATTTGTTCCTTTCCTATCACCAGGTTAAAGAAGACCGAGTGCTTTCAATTGCTGGACATGCTCAGGTGGGAGAGGCGGGGGACACCAATCTCTGCCATCACCATCTACATCCTCAACTAAATACTCCTACAATATGTGTCAAAATCCTATATGTCACAATTTACTTCAGAAGCTTGAGCTCCAATCGAGACTAAATTACACAATAAAGGGTTCAACTGATAGTTAATGGGCTCTGATTCATGAAAATGATAATTCCGGGTAGTTGAAGATGAGAAAGTTTGAGTCTTTACTCTTGACGTATAATACAACCAGCTTTATCTTTTACTAGAGAAAAAAGTTGATGCAATTGCAGACAGGGTTTACTGATAACCAATTGAAATCAATTCCGAGCAAAGGGTGTAAATTTGGTAACAGATACCTCAGTCATCTTAACAATCAGGTCGTGACACAATTGCTTATACCATAGTATTGTGGACCAATGAGCCTCATCACAAAAAGGAAAAAACATGAATAGGCACATATATATCCATCAAGGGCTTACTTTAGTTAGCATTCTTTTGGCAAGGATATGGTAATGGCGCTGCCATATCCTCTGACCAACCATAGTAGCAACCAGCACGCTATAGAAAATGCCGATTACAGTGAACAGACCCAGGACAATCAACCCCATGATTAATAGCAGTGGCAAGCCAGCTTCACCAGCACCACCCAAGCAACCGCCACATTCACCAGCTGTTGTTGCACAGCCCTCACAGCATGTGGTACAGTCAGTCCACATGCACAACGTGCCTGGAAGATGGCAGTCCGCACACATGCTGGCATGAAAAACATGATAAGTAAAATAGAATTTGTTTTTATTTATACAACAGAAGCAAATCTCAACACATAGATTTAGATGAATTATGGGCACAAAGGATCATGCAGGTCAAATTCTGAGTGCAAAGTATCATACACGTGTCCAGGCATTCACATTACTTAGCAAACGAACAACTTCAGTTAAAAAGCATACAAATCCCTGCAATACTTATGGCTGTAGAACAGTGATGTTTCAAATTTTTAAAATTCGGAATATTTTTTTTTTTTTGTTTCCTTAAAAAAATGCAAGGTAGACAAATATAAGTTTCAGTGAAACTTCAACAAATAACAAAGTTAGATATTTGGGTTCATTGTGGTTTAGTACTTCAGTGTTACTTAGTTACTTACCATGTGTAGTTCAAAGTAAATGAGGCTTTAAATATCCCAAAGGCCTTTACCAACACCCTTTTCAGTTAAATGAGGTTTAGTAAATTCAAAAGTAGGCATAGGCAATGAAGGCCCCTAATATGACAATTTACTAATATATCTAGCAAGCACTGTATCTTGCACAGCTGCTACTGCTCCGGTAGCTAACCTGATAATATGACACCAATATTTGATAGTATGATCCTTGCAACATGGTACATAATTCGATGAATGATTGTAAAACAGAATAATTGAAGATAAGATCTACCCTGGTTGGCAACAGCAAAGACACAGCTCTCTACATGGCTGAGCCAAATCATTGCGCACTCTTCGATCATAGCAAGTTATGAAGCATCCAGATAACCCAAGCAGTGCAAAAAACAATAATGCCCCTACAGCAACATAAATTATTTTCAGACACGAAAGTAACATACAGCTGCAAGAGAATTTCAACAAATATATTATTCACCGACCAAACCATATTGCACTTTACTGTTAGTGACATAACAACATCTGCCAAATTCGAATTATCCAGTCTAAGAAAATCCAACAGAGTCAACATTTTAGACTGCAACTTCTAGATAGCACTAGCCCAGAGAACCGTCCATGTCACTACATATAACCTACCAAAAATCTCAGCCTCATACATGCATAACATCTAATTACCCTTTATAACAACTGAGGTCATTTTTCTAACTGCTGCGTTGAATGGAACAGTCCCTGACAATATGTAACATGCGCTTTTGACTTATAGACTTACCGCAAATGTAATAGAAGCTAATCTCATTATCAAATCCCCATGCCATGCGCAACCAGAATTGTTGATAGGCATCAATAAAATACACTAGGTAAGCCAATAGTGAAATTACCTGAAATATAAGAGAACATTAAACAAATGACAAAGATAAACAACTATCCTGACATCCTCTACAGGATTCCAATGTATTACTTCTCAGTAGCAAAGATAACAACCATCCTAACATCACAAAGCTTATACTATATATCATTAATTCTTAATATTCCAAAATAATCAGAAATAGTGTTACTACGAGTTAACCCAAAAACTAGCAAATACAAAAAAGACTCACAATCTGAACAGCTGCAAATATGAAAAGTATGTCCCTAGTAACGAAGAAACGAAACTTTAGTGTTCTCCATTTCCTGTCTGTATGAACCTGAACTCTCAAATAGTAAGGTGCTTTACAAGTTGTGCAATGTGAAAATGCAAAACCCTCCTGAAAAACAAGCAATGCAAACAAATAAGAAACTGCAGCTCATTTCTTTGAGACAATATATGTTACAACCTCTTAGAGTCTATAATTACTAGAGAGGACTTATATCACATAATAATTTTGAGCTCAAATGTGACACATTTTCGCTATGTTAAACGAAGTTGATGTTATATGTAGGGGCACTTAATTTAGACAAAACCAAGACAACCAAAAGTTTCTCATAGCTTCTTAAAATACCATTCAAAATTACACATAGCGCACAAGCACAGAAACATATTTAAAAAAGTTGTACCTTTACAGCTCTCCAATGGTCGAGGCATTCTCGGTGAACATACTTGGCAGTTCCCTTGCACTTGCAAGGGGCTATAAAATCCCGACCTGTAATGCAATTACAAAGGCCAAATTCTGCATAATTTCATCATATATGTGTGGCAAGGTATCACAACAAGAAATATAAAAAAAAACAAGTACTCATCTAGACCCTGCTGCCAATAATACTTCTACACCATACTTATGGAGTTATGGTAAACCATTGTACCAGAAACTAAAGTAGCGTTCCTCCCTTCCAAAACCTTATATAACAAATAATTCGATAGGTTGAAGTGGACAAAAAACCCAATTGGTCTATAGCTTCAATGGTTCGGTAACACTTCAGTACACATACCAGTATCACCAAGACACTTTGTACAGACTGAAAAGAGACAACTTTCTGCTCTCTTCTCTACCACTGTTACATCAGGGTACTTGTCTAATTGATCTGAACATACTAAACATACTCCTCTGTTAAACAAATACTTTCATGATCCAATTTTAAATTTTCAAAAAGAGAGTGGCAGCTCCCATTACTCATTCCCATTGTTATTCATTCGATCATATTCAGAGCAAACCCCCATATGCAATCTGAATAAGAAACCCTTGCTTGTTTGGAAGACTAATTCAACCACCATCATCCCCAATTCGATCTCAAATGTCCTAAACCAGCTCGATTAAAACCATCTTCCAACAAATAGGGCCTCTACAACCAACCAAGCATAAAAGTTTCTTAAAAGAATCAAAAAAAAGGAGGGAGAGGAGATATCAAATCACCATCGGTTTCGAGGCAGATTCGGCACTGGATTTGTTCGCCAACCCCAGATTCGAGGTCGATTTCGCCGGGCTCCGTCTGGGGCGGCGGCGGGATTAGAGGGGACGACTGCTCCCCCCGATCCGCCATTGCTTGAGCTCCCTCCCTCCCTACCTTCGCGCTCGCTCGCTCGCTCGATCAGTATTGAATAAAAACTAAAAAGAAAGCGACTTTCGGAGTTCTTCCTGTCGATTGAGCGAAAGTCCGAATTCGCAGATCTCTCGACGATTCTCGTTTCTTTCTTTCTTTCTTTCTCTCGGTTTAGTAGCGAAGGTGGGGGGAGGAAGGTGGGTGGATGGATTGCGACAGGAAAAGAGAAGGCCGCGCGGCGGGGTTGGAAGGGGCCACAGAAGATCCCGCTATATCATTGCCTCTGGTGAATTCACATCCCCTGCTGTACTGCATTGTGCAGTTCACAACGTTAGCCGTTGGATTGTTTGCAGATTCGTGCCAGAGCGGATCGTAAGACGATCCAATGGCTGACGTTGTAAACTGCACAATGCAGTAAGTCAGGGGATGAGCACTCGCCTCTGGTACCTCTACGCCTATTTTTCGGAGAAGGAACATGATTCTATGATTGCATATTTGGGAACCAGACATGTATAATATTATTATTGTGTAGTTAGAAAAAAAAGTCATCAAGCAACCTTAGGATTCCTATGTTATTAACAAGTTTTTTTATGTTTATAATAAATTAATAATCTGAAAACCGTGTATTATTTGATGTAATTCAACAGTTCATTCGATTATGAATGTTGTCGATTTTTATTTCAATTTTCTAATTGTCATTTAATTGTTTTGTCAGCTAGCATTTGCAACTCGCTAAGATGACTCATGAAGCAAATTAATACTCTTAAAAATTGATATCATTCAATTTTTAAGATTGTAAAGATTTCTTTTAACGACAGTATATTTTTTCACATTATTCCTTTAAAAAATTCATGTCATATTTACTTCAAATAAAAATCTTATCATTTCAACTCTGCAATTAATTGTATGGGGCTGACAAAAAGATACAGATGATACCAAAATCAATGCCACTTAAATTAGTTTTCAATTTAGATGAGCTGATATATTAATTTAGAATTTTACTCAAAAGATCCCACCAAAAAAAATTTTCATTTCGATTTGAAAATTATAAATAAATATAACTCAATGTTAGATTTATCTATAACTGATAGAATTGTTTGGTGATCAATCTATAACTGATAAAATTGTTTAGGTGTGATCCCCAGAGCAACACATTCAAATCAGCTACGATCCAATTTGGATCGGAGGGCCCTCCTATTCTCATCGGATAGCTGAGATTATTTCTAAAAACCCCTTAAAAACCACAGTCGTTGGATCTCGATTGGAGGGTCCTCCAATCCAATTTGGATGGTAGCCGATACAGACTCCCAGAGCAACACCCATTAATTCATTTAGCACAGCCAAGTACATTCATGATTCATCTTCTCTCGTCTCGCTCTCCCGGAATTCTGATTTGTGAGACTGATCTAGACTCTTAAGACAGATAACACTCAAAATAGACTAGACACAAGTTTCTGAGCCGCCACATCAAATTCTATAAAGGGAATAAAGGTTTTCTCCATCGAACGTAACACTCAAAAGCAATGATGTCAGGTAGACAAGCACCAAACACTTGCTTTGATTATCAGAAAAGTGGTCTCAAACAAATATTAATATAAACGACTTGAAATCAGAAACAACAAAGAAATCATCAAGATTGCGATAGAATTCTCAGACTATCTACCCAAAAAAATTAGAGGTAGGAAAAATGAGAGAACTAAATCAAGTGTTGAAAACAGGGAAAATAAATAGCGCTTTCGAACAGCTATAGAAGCTCAAACTCAGGTAGGCAATAATAAAATGATTTACACATCAAAGAAAAATCTAAAAGGAAAAAATCACAAGTGTCATAGATGAAAGTCCGAATCCGCCGAAACCTACAAAATTATAATTACAGCTAGATACTAGAAGTCTGACAAATTGAAGAAGGCTCCTTCAGATAAATTCATGCTTAATGACAAATCACAAACCTCCAAAGTTGTTCAAGATCCTCGAGCTAACTAGAATCTCCTACACTATCTCCATTCAGTTTCTTCACACAAGTATCAAGATTCTGTTACAAATGCAAACACAATTTTAGATTGAAGCAAACACGATAAAAAGGGCATCATGATATATAGAACTATGCAAACAAAAACTCCATCGACCAACAAATTTGATATTTTACGTTTCATAATCTATTTAAGATAATAATTTACATTTCATAATCTTTCTAAAATATACAACTAATCTATTTACAGTTTGAACAAGTCCTTTGTCAGATATATTTTTCAGATAATTTGACTCATCATATATCACAGTTTGGCAAGTTTAGAAGCCCCTTTTGGGACTCGAATATCACAGAGGACCAAGTACACCACATTGACAGAAGCATGATACTCATCTTTATAATGAAATGAGCTCAACATATGCTGTAAATAGATACTAATATATTATTAAACAAGTTCAATAAATGTTAAAGACATGGCACAGCACAGCATCTGCATCTGGCAACATCGATTTATACATATTCAACTAGATAAAAAATGAAATTGTACAAGAATAAAAAATATTATGCCCGGCATAAGAAGTCAGGAGTTTGAAGTTGCCAGAAATGATCAAACTCAACCACTCCGTAAAATATGGGGGACAACAAAACTAAACCAGAAAATGTTATATGTAATCATATGATAGGAGTTGGCCCTACAAAAGTAAAACTAAAACACATCTCAAATAACCAAGTTAAAATAAGGAGCAAGGTTCCAATGCCACAAGTTTTGTGTGCCACCAAATGCCACGAACTCTCTTTTTTATATATATTTCAAAATTTTGCATTCAAATTTCAAATCAAAACCATTGATCTTATTTATATTCATGAAAGATGTATGCATATAAAATTTCATAATTTTTCGAGTTCATTTGATACTAGATTAAGCAGCTTAAAAATGAATGACTCTAGTTAACTATGATTGATTAATTTTAATATCCCCGTTTGGCAAGTGTAGTAAGATAAAGCGGAGTAAAACGTTAAATCACCTTAAATCAGTGGTGTTTGGTGGTAGTGAAGTAAATAGATGAAATAAAGTTGTGTTATGTGTAAAAGATGTGAAATGTTGGTGATTTAGATTACTACACCTATATAGCTGCGTTAATTTACTACACCTTAAATCACTTCCATTTGGTGACTTAAAATTGATTTAAGAACTTAAATCAATTTTACTACGACTACCAAACGCAGGGAATACGTCTATCTTTAAGCCACTTGATCTAGTACCAAATGAACTCGAAAAATCATAAAATTTTATATGCATACATCCTTTCATGAATATAAATAAGATCAACGGTTTTGATTTGAAATTTGAATGCAAAATTCTGAAATATATATGAAAAAGAGAGTTTGTGGCATTTGGTGACATTCAAAATTTGTGGCATTGGAACCTTACTCTAAAATAAGATGATACCACCAAAAACATGCATCACTGAGCATAAGAAGTCCGGAGTTCTAAGTTGCAAGAAATGATCAAACTGAACCGCTCCATAAAAGTATGGGACACAACAAAACTAAACCAGAAAATGCAACATGTAATCATATGATAGGAGTTGGCCCAACAAAAGTAAAACTAAAACGCATCTCAAATAACCAAGTTAAAATAAGATGATCTCACCGAAAACATGAACTGTGCAGTTACTAAATAAAGTTTCCTTTAAAATACTTCTCTATTTAAATTGATGCTTATGCATCAACTAAGCTCCCAATACATTTGTAACTACGATAGAAAACCCAACCAAGATGTAAAAAACCAATAGGTGCGGTAGGTGATTTACAAAGTTGTAACAAGTTGCTAAAGAATCATAAATAATTCCAAGCAAATAAGTTTGAAAATTAAAATGTTTCACGAGAAAACAGTACAAAATCACTGCTAAATGTGTAACAATAGTATGAGTTGCATAAATGCTAAAAAATTGCAAATCATTTAAATAAGCAGTTCAAAGTTCAAACCTCAGTTTAAATGCCCATAATAAATCAAGTTTGCAGAATTAACATAAAGGTCTAAAGAAATTAAGAAAATAATAGAAAATAAAAAGAAACACATGCAAATGAAATAAACTTAAAGAAATGATCAAAGGAGTGTATGAAAACAATAAAGAAGAAAAAAACACAAATATGATTCATCTTAACCAATCCAAAAGGAGACAAATCAAAGTTCATTATAATATATAATCCAAAGTATGACAAAATCTCAATAGGTTACGATACTAATGATATACATAAAGGTAACCTTAGTTAAAAAAAAAAAGGATGAAGCTCAATGTAACTGCTACATACAGACAGGGCTTCATAGACAGTAATGCAATAAATACGTCTTTTATAATAATCCAAATTTAGGTCAGAAATTCTGTAAACCAAGTAAAAAAGTGAATTACACGGAATAAAGAAAATATTCAAAACAATTGTTCAACTCAAAAGAAGTCAACTTTATTAAAAAAAAATTGGGTAAACTCAAAGTCAAGCTTGTATAATCTTTCTTGGTGTTTCAAAGTAATTATGCCATCTTCATTCCTTGCATCTCACAAGAGTAGCTTCTCGGGAAGCTTTACTGGGTTACTAGTAACTTTGGAAGAAAACCATGTATATGTGCAGAAATATATATATTCCAAGCAATTCATTTAACCAATCTTGAAATAAGTTCTTAAAACCCTTCAGATTTTAAAGAACGGGCCAATAGAAATTAATTTAAATGGCTGGAACTGCACGCAGGGAAAACTTCAGCAATCAAACAAGTTAAAGAACTCTTAAACAAAATAAACACAATTAATTCTTAATGCGGATAAATAAATCATACCACATGAAACCTGGAAACCCATGACCTGATAGTCCACCAGTTGAACTGTTACTCTGTTGTGTTGAATTCAAAACAGATCCCTGATAGGACCCAATCATTGGCTGCCTATCAGAAGTCTCTTTCTTCGACAAAACCGGATTTTGTGCAGCTGCAGCTGCTGCGGCGGCGGCGGCAGCTGCTGCAAACCCTGTGGCAGCCGCTGGGTTGAATGCAGCTGCTAACGCTGGGTTAAATGCAGCTGCAGCTAGAGGGTTAAATGCGGCCGCAGCCAGAAGCGGATTCTGACCCAGAAAAGCCGCATAAGGATTCTGATACAACGCCATATTCTGTGCGGCCGCCATTGCAGCAATCTGTGATGCTGTAACGGCTGGCGGCACGGCAGGAGCAGCCGCAGCTGGTGGTGCCGTCGAGGGTACCGACTGAGCTTTCTTTTTATTGTTAGAACTCGATGCCAGTTCACAGTGTAACAACCTACCTTCAAACATCTTGTAAGGCTCTTCCAGTGCCTTTCTGGCACCTTCAACAGTCCTGTACACAAAAAGCGCAAACCCCCTCGATTTGCCAGTCTGCAAATCGAACCCAATTGGCCCCAATTCAATCTCCCCAAAATTCTCAAACAAGGACCGCAGTTTATCGGGCTGGGTATCCACATGCACATTACTCACATATATCTTTCTGGCCAACGTATCGGGGTTATTGTTGGCGCTGCTGCCGGACGGTACGGGTCCGACAGCAGCTAACTGGCATGTGGTCAATCGGTTTCCGATCCTCTTATGGGGCTCCTTTAAGGCCAAAGAAGCGGCCTTTCGTGTCCGGAAAGTAATAAAACCATAACCCTTACACCGACCCGTTGTCCGGTCACATACCATGTTGCAATCCTCAATCTCCCCGTAGGAGGAGAACGCCGCCATCATATGTTCCTTCGTCGCATCCCAGCCAAACCCGTGCACGAACAATTTCCGATGCTGTACATCCGAATCAGCCACCGCATAAACACGAGGGATAAGTGAGGGGTCGGAGACAATGGCGTCGACGAGGAAAGTGACGAGCTGATCCTTCTGGTACGGCTCGAGCAGGCAGAGTATCTGATTCGCGGAGGGAGGAAGAGAGGACCCGGTGGAGAAACCGGAGGAAACCGCGGCGGAGGTTTCTCTCTTAGGGTTGGAGCTTCTTGATTTCTTCTTGGGGCTGGATTTGTGTTTCCTCGATTTGTGCTTGGAGTTGGACCGGCTGCTGCTGGAGTGGTCCTTGGAGGTCTTCGAGCGCTTCGATTTCGCCATGGCTGCACCGCTACGGTTAGAGCTTGGGAAGCAAGGGGAAAGAGAGATCTAGGGTTAGGGTTAGAGAAGCAGTGAGTCGAAGTCGAAGGAGACTCGGGTTCGGAAAGGAAAGGACGGGATAATGACGGAGATGGCTTAACGGACTGAGTCGGCTCATAAACATAAGCTGAAGGCATGAATTATGATGATGAACCTGGCTGGCATACGCCGCAGCCCGCAGGCCGCACTTGTTTAAGATTTTAAACAGCATAGCATAGTCAGGTCCTCAATCTGATGATTTTAAATAAAATTATTAAAATTTTATTATTAGCAAAAAACTCTTTCCACGAGAATAAACAAAATAAATCTATAAATCTATAAACTAGAAAGAAGGGTAACTCTCCAAACACCTCAACTATATCACATTATTAATACTATTAACTATTGATTTTTATTTAAATCTTTTCATCTACTCTGAGCTAATGGTTTATATGCATTCTCTCTCCCTATTTAATAAGATATGATATGTTTATGACAAAATTTAATCCTTAAAGTGGTCTAACATTTATGTACTATTATTTATAAATTATTACATCATTATCATCATCATCATCATTATTATTCACATAAAAATTTTTAAAATTATATTAATTTTTTTAAAATAAATATTTCTAATTTATAAGCTTTATTATTTATTTGTTATCATATTTTGGGGTGAAGGCTTTATTATTTATTTGTTATCATATTTCGAGGCGAAGTCCAAGGTACAATAATAATGCTTGCTTTGTAAAGTATATTAGTCATACAGGAAATATATCAACTGAACAGTTAAAACGACTAAAAAAAAAAAAAAAAATTTGATCCGGTAGAGATCGGGGTTTTGAACCCGACGTGAATCGAACACGCAACCTTCTGATCTGGAGTCAGACGCGCTACCATTGCGCCACGGATCCCTTGTTGTTACCTTACGTAATTAAGCCTAATTAATTTGTATTACTCGATTATATTCTTTTCTCCATATCCAAACAATCACCCGCCCGCCGCATTGTCCCATCTCCAGCGTCCTAACCGCAGATCTCATCACGATTCGTGCTTACAAGTCACATCAACGGTCCAGATCTCGACTTAATAATCAAGTCAACTCTGGAGAAGCAGAGCGCCATTCCCGTTATAATCCTTTTTAACTCCTCACTCACTCCCCGTAACACTCCACAGTCCACACAGCACCATGTCGGAGTCGGATGCAGAGCGCCACTCAAACCCGATCCGATTCGGCACTGTGGGAGTCGGAGCACACAGCACCATATCGGAGTCGGATTCGGAGCGAGAGCGCCACTCAAACCCGATCCGATTCGGCACTGTCGGAGTCAGGGAACACAGCACCATATCGGAGTCGGATTCGGATGCACAGCGCCACTCAAACCCGATCCGATTCGGCATTCTCGGCTGCGCCACGATCGCCTACAAGTTCTGCCGCGCCATCTCCCTCCTGCCCGCCGGCGCCGCCACGATCTCCTGCATCTCGAGCCGGTCCCTCGACAAGGCGCGGCAGTTCGCTGCCTCCGCGCACCTGCCGTGTTCCGTCCGGCTGTTAACCCCGTACGACGCGGTGCTGGAGGACGATTCCGTGGATGCCGTGTACGTGCCGCTGCCGACGGGCCTGCGCGTCGCGTGGGCCGTCGTGGCGGCGGAGAAGGGGAAGCATGTGCTGATTGAGAAGCCGGCCGCGCTGTGTGCGGAGGATTTGGAGAGGGTTCTGGAGGCGTGTGAGAGGAATGGCGTGTTCTTCATGGATGGTGCCATGTGGCTGCATCACCCGCGCACGGCGGAGATGCGCCGGGTGATCGATGATCCTAACGGGATCGGCCGGCTCAGATTGGTCTGGATTTTGTTTATTTTAATTTAGTTTTATCATTATCATTATATATTGAAATTACTGTTTCAACAAGGTTTGTAGTTAACAAAAGGGGCAAAAATGAGTGAAATTAGTAAGTTACCGATCATATGTTAGTCCGGTATGGAAATCCTTCTTTTAGCAATTACAAAATTGTTTCAGTTCAATTAATTACTTGAGATATGCTGGTAATAAGTCAGTTGTGAATTTCTTTCCATCATTAATTGAGTAAAATTCATCTGTAGGATGATAGAAGTGGCAAGAAATGCAATATTTAGGTTGCAAGAATGATTCTTTGTCACTACTACCTATATTAATAGCATATTGATTAATGATTATCACTTGTCAGCTGCAATCTTGAAAAGAGAAGAGAAAAAAAAAAACAGAAGTCCAAGAAAAGGTTGCAATTGCATTTTGATCACAAGGATATAATTATACAAACAATTAACAAGTTATCGCTTTCTTTCTTAGATCCACACATCGTGTTCGTTCCTGGCCCCTACCCAATTTCTCCAAGACAACATCCGTGTGAAGCCCGATCTCGATTCCCTTGGGGCACTCGGTGACCTCGGGTGGTATTGTATCGGCTCCATCCTCTGGGCTACCAACTACAACCTCCCCAAAACCGTCGTTGCTTCTCGTTCCCTCATTCTCAACTCCGCAGGTGTCATCCTCTCTTGTGGTGCTTCCCTCCACTGGGATGACGGCCTTGTCGCCACTCTGAGCTGCTCCTTCCTCTCTCATGTCTCCACGGACCTGTCCGTGCATGGATCCCAAGGGACCATTCATGTAACAGACCTCACCATTCCACACGGTGAAAATGCTGCGTCATTTGAGGTTGTTTCTGGGGCATATTTTACTGACCTACATATTGGCTGGACAAAGAAGCCCGAGGAAGTGGTCGTGGTGGCACCACTCCCGCAAGAGGCACTTATGATTTTGGAGTTTGTGAAGGAAGTGAAACTGGTACGGGACAACAAATTTAAGCCGAGCTTGAAATGGGCTGATATTACAAGGAAGACTCAAGTTGTGATTGATGCAGTGAAGAGATCAATTGATCGGAAGTTTGAACCAGTACATCTCTGAAGTCAAACTCAGTTTGTGTTTGAACTAATTCAAGTTCTTGCAAACCATTTAATCTCAAATGATGTATATTGACTTTGTGCAAAAAACTCACCGGGCATACACAAGATAACGTAATTCGTTATTCTGTTTTTGTAATTTCTGTTTTGCTTATTTTAGGAAGCACAAGATTAGGCAGTTGCTTGTACATGAATAGGAGTTACTGACTGGTATACTGGCAAGTGCAAGCTGCTGGTATCCTGTAAAAAGGTCAGGAACTGGGCCTATATTGTTTCATATTTGCCTGAGAAATATGTTTGTTGTTATGGTAGCAAGTCCTTGGGAATTCATATCCCCTGCTATACTGCATTGTGCAGTCCACAATGTCAGCCATTGGATTGTCTTGAGATGCGTGCCAGCACGGATCTTGAGATGATCCAACGGCTGACGTTGTGAACTGCACAATGCAGTAAGTTAGGGGATGAGCACTCAGTCCTTGGTGGTGGAAAATTCTGGCTTTCTGGGTACTCAGGGCTAATACTTTTTAACTTGAATGACGGTTAATTTGAGTATTGGAACATTTCTAATACAAATAATATGCTTGGGGATACTGAGAATAAAATAAGTCCATGACTTACAAGTTACAAGCCTTCCAACAAATTTTTTATGTATATTTTGCAAAAGTAAAGATCAACAGTTCAACTGATAGCTTCTCAAATATAAATATTTCCCACTTGCATCTACAAAAGCTCAGTCTAATTTTTTCTATTGTACTGATTTTAACCCTCCATATATCTTCCCTCCTGATTCCACCACTTGTTTTTTTTTTTTTTTTGAGTAAATAAAAGTCCATTAGTTGGATCTAGCTACAAAAGCTCAGTCAAGTTTTTTTAATGGTACTGATTCCAGCCCTCCATCTTCCCTCCTAACCAACTTGTAAGGAACATAGGTACCCATAATCTTGTCCCAAAAGCAGAAAAATGGCTGTGAATAGTTATACTTCAGTCCTCTTAAGCTATGATGTATGTCGTGGTACGCGCAATTGTTCTCAAAGAAGACCCGAAACATGCCTTTTCCCGGTAGCCAGAGGCCGCAGTGATCATCCACGGTTTTGACAGTTGATAGACAGAAGAAGTACACTCCTGTTCGAGCCGTCATGCCAGAGACAAGAAAGGAGATGGCACCTCCGAGCGTGTCAACAAAGAGGCCCTCCAGAGGGTGGTTGTAGAGAGCACCGATGGCATATGGCACGACCAGGCGGTGGTGGTGCGAGTGGAAGTGGCGGTATAGGTAACTGTTTGTGTGCAAATATCGGTGCACGAAGTACTGCCAAGTGTCCATGACAAACATAGCAATGAGGATTTGGAGGAGCTGAAGAAAGATCGAAGGTTGCGTAACGGATTCGGATTGTTCCGAGCCTGAGGTTATCTATACACGAGGAAAGAAGTAATGATCAGCTGAATAGTTTAAAAGTTAAAGCAAAGATTGAAGCTTTATTGAAGGGAAATCCTATTTTTATCAATGAATTCCACAATTTACTCTTTTTAAAAGTTTTGAACTCATTTATATTGAAAAAAAAATTACCATCTGGTAAACATTCATTGGTAATTTTATCTGTTGACTTTTTTTTTGTCATTTTGAATTAACTATTTCAAACCAGATATTAGTTTTTGTATGAAAACAAGACAACTAGAGGGAAATGGAAAAAATGGTCACAGTAGATGCAAACCAATCGATCAAGAAAGAACTGATAATTTAAATCTAAAATATGATAATCAAGAAACAGAGATGAACTCAGATTGACAAGAAAATAACAACCATAAGAACAAGCTGAATTTGACAAACTGAAAACTGGAAAATGGAATTGAAAAGAGCACAAAAAGTATGAGCAATGTTAACACTACCAAGAACAGTAACTGCACGACTGCCGCCTGAAGGAGCTGCTGGAACAGAACACCTCGAACAACAGTCGGTAGATCAACAATGTTCTTCTCATCTTCCTCTCTTCTGCTATGCAGCCTGTACCGCTTCAACGGCGGCATTAGCATGTAAGCGCCGCCGTAGAGCCAGTACAGCGCTATCGGTGCGAGTACCCCCATCGTCTCATCGCTTACGTACCCTTCCCAGAACACCATGTTTGTTTGTCCTCTTGGATGCCAAGGGAAGATGAGCTAGAATTTTTCTTAAGAAGATGTGTACATTTGGGACAGTTGACTTTAATTAAAAAAAAAGGGAAGATGTCAGCTGTAAAACTACTGCACTTTGAGCAATACAGGCGAGCAAGCTTTTGTATATACAAATGTACACATCAATCAGCTAATTGTTTTGTGTGAATCAGTGTGTGTAGACTGTAGACTGAGGGGGTGGTTTGGTTATTTTGGTAAATAATTATATATCTTTGTTGGTTTCGTATCTATTTAATACCAAAGTAAACTACTCCAGGCAGACAGAATTTTAAGATGCACATTCAAATTTTAAGATCATCCAGGCAACTTGAAAAGAAAAAAATAAAGCCAACAGATAAAATTATTTACCAGAGCAAAGCTAAAATGAAAACTTATTATAAACTATAACGTGGAATGTCCCAGGAGCGTATTTACATGATAGAGAACTCGTAAACTCTCTAACAGATATTATTTTAAAGGTACGTTTCCTATTTTGACATAGTATTAGTGGAGATAATTCAAAGGGCCTGGGAAACTATCATACACCACTACCCAACTGAAGGAACCGTTAAAAGCTTTGCCACCAAAATAAGTTGCCACACAAGAGATCGAACAGCTGCTGTGTGATGCCATGCTGTAAATATTTACAAAGTTTTACGGCCTCTCGAGGTTTCGACCACTTGAATTGCCTGTCTCGGCCGAGGAAAATCATTTCCACCTTCCTTTGTTCTTTGCGTTTTTTGACTTCTGTTGCGTCTTCTGAAAGGCTTGTTGCTTCTGCTTCTTTCTTGCCTCTTTCTCAGCCTGTGTGATTATTTAAAGCACGGCAATTCAGTACTGATCAATGAATATTATGTATGAAAGATATAAGGAGTGAAAAAAGAAAGTTAGAACAATAATATATCACCTTTGACATCTTGGATTTTGCCTTTACTTTGGGACCTTTCTCCTCCAATTCGGCCTCTCGCTCCAGGTCCCTCTGTCTGGCTTCCAAGTTCTTCTCCAAGTAATACTGAATACATGATTCACAAAACCAATATATAATTCATCACCAGCTCAAAATTAAACAAAACTACCTTAAGAATATGCACCAAATATCCACAAAGTGGAATGAATCTTACGTTGTAATCGCCTGTATAATCCTGAAGTGTTCTATCCTTAACCTCAATTACTCTATTGATAATCTGCTTTATGAAATAACGGTCATGAGATACTGTGATGATGGTGCCCTGGTACTCGCATATCGCCTCCTGTTTACCACCAAAGCAAGCAACAGAATATTAGAATCTTATGAAATACTGTATCATAATGACAATATGATATCCAATATGTGAGAGAGAATCATACTTCTAACATCTCTTTAGATGGAATATCCAAGTGATTAGTCGGCTCATCCAAAATCAGTAGAGTTGAAGGCTTCACCATGAATTTGCAAAAAGAAAGCCTTGCCTATTAACAACAATATACAAGTTAGTAAACTGATAAACACAAAAAATCTCAAGCCATGACATCTACAGAGAATGCCAAGTTTCAACAATTTAAAAATTATAAAGCAAAATATCAATATTTAACAAGTCACGTGCTTCTAGTAAAACTAAATTTATGCTCATACAATTTTCCAAGTTTTACTATTAAATGTCTAAAGGAACTTCAAATTGTAATAGTGACATAAATAACTTTTAAGCAAAGTTTACCTTCTCTCCTCCACTCAAAACACCAACTTTTCTATCAAGCATGTCAGCCTTAAAGTTGCAGCGTCCAAGAAGGCCTTTTATATCATCTAGCCTCCAGTTCTCAGCTGCTTCTTCGACTGTTTCTAAAACTGTTTTCTCCAGATCAAGTGCTTCAGCCTAAAATCCATGTGATTTACCATATTAGTTCATCCTCTAAATTGAAAAGAGAATGCCTAAGGACTCCAAAATTGTAGATTGAGATCATGATCAACCAACGATATCAGATCAAAAATAACAAAAAGAGATGAAACTAATTGTTTTCAAACTATAGCTAATCTTAACTTAGTCAATATAGGCATTGACAACAAATTTACCTAAGAAAGAATACTATAACAAAAGGATTCTTTTGATACCTGATTCTGCTCGAAGTAGTTAGGGTAAACATTGTAATCACCAAGTAAGACTTCACCGCTTTGAGGCTTCTCCAACCCGATTATAAGTTTCAAAAGTGTGCTTTTACCGCAACCATTTGGTCCTATGATGGCGATTTTTTCACCCCTCTCGATCAAGAGATTCGCCTTCTCAAACAACTGCCAAGTTTAACATAATATTAAAAGAAAATTCAGAATAAAATAAAAAAAAGATCTCTCTATATCATCTTGAGCTATTTTGTTTCTAGTATGATGACTGCCTAACAGAAAACTACAAAGCAAAAAAATTGGTATACAAAAATATTTCTTCAAACATTTACCGTGTCAAAATTGTATACCAGACAATACGATATCTGGTGCCATAATATTGTACAGAACTCTCCGCAAACTATCAGTGAATTTTAATAAATGCCCTGAATGAAAAGGAATACCGACCTTATTCTCTCCATATCCAAATTCAAGATTCTTCAACATGACGACATTTTTACCACTCCTGCCACGCTCAGGGAATCTGATTTTTGTTTGTTTCCTAAAAAATGGTTTCTCTACCTTCCCTTCATCCTGAAGCTTCTCCAATTTCTGTTAGTTGCAAAATAAAAGACAAAGTCTGTTAGATAGGCCTGAAAGTCCCATACCATATGAAGTAATGCTTGACAATGATATCAGCAAACTAGCATGCGGATTTCAAGATAAGCCCATCTTCGTTATTTGAAATAAGGAAAGGAAAAAAAAAAAAAAAAAGGCATGGGCTTCATTGGCAGGAAACTTATTGGTTTCAAATTTGAATAATGTTAACCTTATCATTAATAGTCTTCTAATGGGACTTGAAATACTGATTAACAGAAAACTCAAAACTTTGAATTTCAAACTAATTACAGAGTCCACATTGAATAAAGAAGTTACGCCATGTCAAGAGAATTGATGTTACCTTTTCTTCGCTGGAAGCACGGCCAGAGTTAACCCCAGCACCCAACCTATTAATCAGATCCTTGGTGTGTCCAATTTCCTTCTGCTGCTTTTCCCACGCAGCCTTCTGTGTCTCAACCCAGATGGCCTTCTGAAGCACGTATTCTGAGTAATTCCCCTTGAATGTCCTCGACACCCCCATGTCCGTCTCCACGATCTTTGTGCACAGCTGATCCAGGAATGCACGATCGTGCGATATTATCACCATCGGCACTTCCTGCAGCTTCAAGTACTGCTCCAGCCACTCGATTGTGTCCAAATCAATGTGATTTGTCGGTTCATCAAGCAGCAGTAGATCAGGATCCTGTCAGTTACAGAATTTGTTTATCTCCGCCCCAACATGGCAACAAACTTTCCTGTTTTATTCTAACTAATTAACTATGATCACAAACCTTCGATCTGTGGGATGTAATTTTCTACAAACATCCTAAAATTATCTAATTCATCCTAAATTCATCCTAAAATTATCTAATTCATTATTTGTTCTTAAATCTTAAAAGTATTGAGGCATTAAATCGAACACCATGTAAGCATACCTGAAGAAGAATCTTCCCGAGGGAAATCCTCATCTGCCATCCACCACTGAACGAAGAAACCAGCCTATCCTCGTCTTCCGGCGTAAACCCCAACTCCGGCATCAACTTCTTAACCTTAACCTCGATCTCATCCAAATTGACATCCCGAGCTCGCCTCTGCAGCAAGTCCAACTCATCCAATAATCTCCCCATGAGCTCCAAATCCTGCACTGAGCTCTCCAGCGCCTTCTGAACCTTCTCCAATCTCTCCTTCACCTCCATCTCCTCCTTGAAGGTGCTCAGAAACTCCTCTCTAACAGTGTTCGTGCCGCACACCTCGAACTCCTGGCTCAGAGCCACGATCTTCATGTTGCTCTTCATCTTGACAACATTGCCGGAATCGGGTTCCTCGAGCCCCAAGATAATCCGCAGCTGCGTCGTCTTCCCGGCGCCGTTCACCCCGACCAGCCCCACCTTCTCCCCCTTCTTCACCTCCCACGTGACGTCCCGCAGCAGCGGCACCCCCCCGTAACTCTTACTAATATTCTCCAACCTAACCCCCGACGAGATACTCGACGCCCCGCTGCTACTGCTCTTCTTCTTCCCGTTCTGCCTCCTCGAGGACCCCTCCGCCGATCCGTTGGTGGACAGCAGGGTCTCAATCTCCTCGGCCGTAATCGCCGCCTCGTTCTCCGCCGTGTCGGCGTCCACCGCAACCCTAGCCCTAACCCTCATAACCCTCGTAACCCTCCGGGTGGGCCGCGGCGGCAGACGGAGGGACTGCCGCGGAGATACCGAGATGGGGCGGGGACGGAGGCGGGGGAGGAAGGAGGAGTGGAGCTTGGTAGAGAGGTCCATCATGGCGAGGGTTAGGGTATGAAGAAGAAGAAGGAGGAGGAGGAGAGCTTGTAGTGAGGTTGAGGTCTCTCAGACTCGGAAGCTCTGAGAGACCACAGAAAATGAGAAAGAAGCGCTCAGGGGAATGAATGAGTTACCCGGGAAAGGAAGAGAAGGGAAGAAAATAAGAAATGAATGGTGAGTATGTATAGTTTAGTTTTATGAGGTCCCATTTATCAGGGATTATTGTTTTATTAATGTTATTTATTATTATTGAGCCTACTTTTTTCAAAAAAAAAATAATATTATTATTTATTATTTATTTATTATTTATATGTTTGTTTGTTTGTTTGTTTAATATTATTTATTATTGAGCCTACTTTTTTCAAAAAAAAAAAGTAATATTATTTATTATTTATATATATATTTATTTTTTTGATTGTTTGTTTGTGTGTTTTGGTGGTATTGTATACGTACCCCTCTTGTATACGGTATCCATCAAGTGGTATCAATTGTGCCTGTGTTATGTATCATTTTTTCTAGGTGTATCTGTGTCTCTTTCTTGTTTTCTTTTCTTTTTGTTTTTTTATTTTGTTTTATTAATGAAAAGAGTTTTTTTTTTTTTGTGGCAAGTAATGTTGAATGTTGAACGGTAACTTCTTGACCGCTCATGATTCCTTTTATTTACAATATTGCCTTGTTTGGAATTAGAAGTCGTAGAAAAGAAATTTAGTGGTGGTTTGATGTCAAAATTTTAGTATTTTGTAATGTCAAGTCCTAATATAGATAAACTTTTTTACAATTGTATCTAGTTTTTTAGGTGGCCATGCATTGCTCCAACAAATTAAGAAAAGATCATTTATCTATATATTTTAATTTCTAACTATCAGTCATGGAAAATTTACATATTTATTTTTTGAGACTTCATCTTCCCGAAAAAGCAATGAAAAGTGGTGAATGAAATTTCATTTTAATCAAAAAAAAAAATTTTTTTTTTGAGACTTCATCTATCCATACAATTTTTCCAACCCATTTTGGTCAGTTTCAAACAACACAACTTGGGTACTCCGTACGGTGCCATGCCGTACATAGACTGTTGGATCACCTCGAGATTCGGACCTGCACTAATCTCAAGGAGATCCCACGGTCTATGTGCGGTATGTTAGTGGATGTGAAATTCTGCCGTACATACTCCACTGCTCTTGGGATTTTTATCCGCTGCCATAGTTCTTATGGCACTCCATGCCATAGTGTCTATGACAGTGGGACCCATAAAAACAATCCTCTACAATCTATAAAATCTCAGCCGTCAAGATTAATATGAACCGTTGAGATTAAAAGTATAGCACATGGTGCCATCACAACTATGGCAGCAGATTCTCACCCACTGCTCTTGCAAGTGCAAGATATAGATTGATCAATGCTTTGGTAGGAACTAGGAAGCATGGTATATGATCATATATCTTCATATGAGATAGATAAGGTGGATCTGGATATGAAGTGCTACGATTGTGGCTGCCATTTGCCAATGAACCGTGCGAAGATTGGCAGCCACTCGCCGCCTGCCACGAGTCCTTAGTGCGAAAAGGCCCTCTGGAGCGCATTCCACCGCGTATTATCCGTCTCTCTGACCAGTGGGCCATGTAGAACTGTAGAACCCTCGTGAAAAATACGTACCTTTGTAGTTTTGTACCGGCCTGGAAATTCCATGCGTATTTTTTTGACGGATCAGAAGCTTATACGGCTAATATACAGGATTTCATAAACTCGGCCCAATATATGAAGCTTCTGGGTTTGCAATCTCGGCCCAATTGAATGGTGGCCGTATTTATTTACAATATTCGCTTCGAAGTTTTTTTTTATTTTTTTCTAATTTTACTCATCCCAGTCACACCATAAAATGTAATATTCGCTTGAATTTTTTTTTTTTCTTCTTTTTTGAATTTTACTCATCCCACCATAAAATGTTATCTATCCCCGTCCGTTGATTTTTCTAATCAAACGGCTGTAAATAAAACAAAATTTGCATGCAATTAGTTGCCTCACTCATATTGTCATACAGTCAACCATTAACTGATTTTGTCTCTACGTATTGCAATTATTTGCTTACTTTATTATTTCATCCTTACGAAAGCAAGACGTTTTATCTGATCAAAATATTTGTTTACATTATTTCGGTTTTGTTAAGCGTTTTTGGAACGTTAAGATTCTGCAAGTCTCTATCGTAAAATAGCAGAATATTTTTAGCTACTTCCTTACCTAACTAAAATGCATTGGATATATATTTTCAATTTTTCATACAAATTAATATCCTCACAACTGAGCAAAAAGAGTTAATTATTTATCAGTAACGGTGTCCTATGTATCTGACTTGTATATGTACTTTACAAAATTCCCAATATATAAAAATCAAATCAAACTTATTATGGGTTTGATATAAAGATTGATAGTGTGTATCAATTTGAAAGGTGCTCAATATCAATAATATGTCCCAAAAAGAAAAAAGGCACATAGAAAATTAAATTAAATACATAAATAAACAAAGAATTAGAGTTATCCTTATTATATATAAAAGCATATTGGAAAAAATGACATGAAAGTGCTATCTTTCCCAAATAAGAAACCTGAGCCTTTAATCATATTTTTGGATAGATCAAAACCGTTGATTTACGTTAATGCCCGTTGACGTTACTGTCTCAGCCCATTAAAATTTGAGGCCCATATCAATTTCCTCAATATAAGACTCGTTACATATTATCTTAAAAATTTATTATAAGAAATAGCAATTTCAGCCCAAAAAATAAAAGCAATTAGAGCAATTGAACACACAGTGATTGGAACTTAATAGCATAGACCTTTCACTTTTCCAATTGGGTCATATCTAGTGTTCTTAATATTAGCGTCCGCATATTCATATTGTTACAAAATTTGAGTTAAATATTATACAATTTAAGATAATAGTTACAAATTTTATGTTTCCGTAGACATGTAGACACGTACATAGTTAAAATGAGGACGCTCAGGAGATTTCTTTCCAATTTTTCGTTCGGTCTCTTTCTACACGGCGACGGTGCACGGGGCATTTAATGCAACTTGTAACGTGATTGAACATTTCTCATTTCTGCACCTTCCACCAAAAATCCAAAATTATATTTCTCGCATTATCACATATTCTGATATTCACATTATCACGTACCAACAAAATTGCTACCAGAAGAATAACTTAAGAAGTATATAGTCAAATATTGAATTGAATGTTTCCATTTTGTCCATCTCCCCTTCTAGAAGTACAGTAGCAAGTAGTAACAGATTTGGAAGAAAAGAAAAAGGATATTTTTTATTAATTAATATAAATCTATACCAAGCTGACACGTATTGACTCTCTAGAAAAAATTGAAATATATTTTTTTTGTATTTAATCAACTTTTTCTTAGTTTGTAAGACTAAAGCATCTTTCTTTCTTTCTTTCTTTCTCCTCTCCCTTCCCGCCTCCTTTGCCTGTGGAAAAGAATTAGGGGAAAAAAAGAATACTCCATGGCTAATTTGACAGTAAGTATTGTTTTTCCTGTTTTCTATATCTTTACTCATTAATTCTTCAAACTTCAAAGCGCAAAATACCACAGAAATTAAACCAAAAATATTTCAATTCAGCTTAGAAATTTTGTTTGGTATCATAAAAAAAGCTTAGAAATTGACGCACTGTGATACTGGTACTGCCATGATACAATTTGCTTAACATGTCCAGGAAAAGCCATGGGTATCAGTACCGGAATTCGGGGAGTGGGGCAAGAGGAATAAGGGAGTGTTTACCAGGGATTACTCGAGGCACTTTGAGATGATGCGGTCGGTCAGGAGGTGCCGCAAGAAGCTGCTGTCATGGACTAGCATCCGCAGTGGCGATGCGTCGGTGCTGGATCAGTCGAGCAAACCCGTGATCATGTGCTGGGACCAATCCTGCAGCCTCAGCAGGCATGGCAACCGGCGTCGTTTTAGCAAGAAAACACGCGATTCGCCGGTAATTGTCTATGCAAGATCTGATCTTTCGAACTTATAAACATGCCAGTTTAACAATCGTATATAATTGTTCTTTTTTTGATCTTCTTTTGATTTGCAGGCAGTAGGAAGGTATATGCGCTTCCTTTTCTGTTGTGTAGGTCACTGACATATGATATGTTGATTAGTTGCCCCTCCAGCAAAATCATAGGAAGCTTTAATTTATCTGTGTTAGTTGTTTGGTTTATAAACTGTATAAGAATGGCAGTGCATCTGGTGGTTTATTGGTTCCTCTCAATTATTTTTTTTTATTTTGAGAAAATTCTTTTTTTTTTTTTTTGTAGTTTTTTGTGTATGTCACTGTGGGTGATTCTCTTGTTACTGTCTTGTCTTCCTGTTATTATATAATAATAATATATAAGCAGGAAAGGCATGATCAGCTCTTGAATTCTGAGTTTGAAAATGAATGAATGAATGAATGGTGAGATGAGCAGAAAATTTGGATCTGTTGTTATGATTTGTCAACAAGAAATCAAGAAATGACATCCTATATATCCTGGCCTCTACTTTATTGCTTTGAAAGCACAATCATTATGTATTTATCATGTGACATATTAAAGTAAAATTACGGTGTTCTTAAGTTTACATATGCTTCCATGAGTTTAACTTAAAAAAAAAAAAAAACATATCAAATTATATTCAAATTTTAATTTATTGGCTTAATAATTTTTTTATATCAAATCTTGTGGCACACAAAAATTTACATTTTTAGGGATTTTTAAATATTTATTTTGTAATTTCTAAACTTACATATAAAAAATTGATTATTTTATTAATATTGTATAGTTGTTATTGAAAAATTCAAAATAAGTACTCAAAAAAATTGAGATTTCTTCTACACAAAACAATTGAAATGAAAATTTTTACCAAACTTCAACATCTATGTTACAAAAGTAACCAATCCTAACAACACATTCTAAGTTTGACCAATCCAGTCATTTATTTCTTAAGAGTAATCAACATGTTACTATGGGTTTAATGGGCGCACGTTGAACTTGCACCCTTATATTTTGGGTATCTATGAAATTAACTTACCTATTTAGACAATGATGTAGTCATGATAAATGAGTAGGGCATCCATGAAATTTGTCCTTATACATCACCGAGTGCTTATCCTCAGCCTTAAGTTACCGTGTTATGAGGCACATGGACTGTTGGATCACTTCAAGATTCGTGTAGGATCAAATCTCGAGGCGATCCAAATGTCTACGTGCCTCCTGGCACGATACCTTAAGGCAATCTTCAAACTGGAACTCGAATATTTAAAGAGGGAGCAACCCATTGTTTCAAGAAATCCATAATTTCTATCCATGATGAAACACCATCTATATGCATTTTTCACAAGTAAAAAGTGGATTTTCTGAACTTGTCAAACCAATACATGCTTACTGTCACCATTCTACAGTCATATTATAAGATGCCAACAAAATCATTTTAAATTAAAAGTAATTTATGTTGACTCATGCAATGAAAACTCATATTGCTCGATTTTGGCAATACCCGTCTTTGTTGCTTGTTTATGCCCTTCGATTTCTTTTCTTTCACTGATAAATTAAAATTTTCAGAAATTCGGAATTTTAACAACATTCCCAAACCAATTGTTCATCTACCAAATACCTTGCTTAAAATAAAAACTTTCTACAAGAACAAATCAATTGCTTTATTATAACCTTAAAATTTGTCAGAAGTCGAAATTGCACATTTTATCTTAAGTTTAATAAAACATATACAACACGTACATAAATAATACTTCGTTTAACCAATTAAATCATGTACCAAAAACACATATCCATTTGGCACAATTGATTCAACTTTATGCTCACAAGGGAGAAGCATGTTGCTAGCTAGCCATGATCTTGTCCACCTCTTATCGGGTAATTAATGTCAAAGTTTGTTACCTAGTAATTTGTTATGTCATATATTTGGGTGAATATCTGCTGCTCTTAAAACCCGAGAGTAGGGTCCTGCTCTTATGATCGGACGGTCGGTATCAACCGAACTTTACTCTTCGGCTGATCACAACCGTCCGATCATAAGAGCAGGAACCTACTCTCGGTTTTTAAGAGCACCGGATCTCAACCCGATGCATATATTTGATTTGGATTTGATTAATGCTTGTATGTAACAGTGACTTATTAATCCAAATGTAAGTTCTGACAACAAATTTTGCGTACCTTTTTCTACTTCCATCAGATGCCATATATGTTGTACTCACTTCCAGCAGCCTGACTTACATTCTGAATTCCCATTTTATCAAAATCATATAGCAACTTAATTTGAGGGATATGTATCAGTTAAGAATGGAAATTTGGTATGCATGAGCATTTCATCAAACACCTCGTAAGTGTTGAAATTTTCACTAAAAGGAACTCAATAATGATGGAAATTTGATTTCACGGATTATCAACTAAACTGGAGACGGCAAATGATGGCTAATACGGTATAATTGCATATCGATAAATTAAGGCGCTGTGGTTGGTTTTAGTAGTTCGTCAGGGGAGCAGGGAGGGGGACGTGGCATACTGGTGAGTTACAATTGCTTGGATACAATTTCAATTAAATATATTCGAAATTTCAAGAATAGTCTGATTCATGAAAGGTTAACTTTTATTTTTAGCATCAATCGATTAATTTAGGCGCGCTATTTATCTACTTGTGTCATTTATATCATGGTATTATTAACTACGTCAATTTGTACATATTTAAGTCAAACAAAACTTTTTTTTTCTTTAAAAATATTTTTAGAACATCCCATAAATAATAATTAAGTGAAATTAAATAATTTAATTCAATATAAAATAAAATTAAAAATACCATATGTTACAGTCACAATGAAAATGAAATTGCAACCCACTGAACTAAAAAGTTCTAATTACTCTAACTATCTAACTAACGAAAACACAATTTGACGAACCTTTTGGAGAGATTCTTGTATTTGACCTATTGTTAACTGAAAACCGAAAAAGAATTGGAAAGCAAAAGGACCTCAAAGATCAATGATTCCGCTCAAGCACAGAATTAGAGGAGGTCAGACAAATACTTTTGGCAGTCTCGGGCTTTCAGAAGACGGAGAGGGTTTCTCAGGTTTCAGAATGAATATGGAGTTAAGAACGAGCATACAGCGTTGAGGCGGAGCGACCATATGGGTTTCAGATCGGAGCCGAGGGAGTGGAGAAATGGAGCGAGAGCGGCGGTGACGGGTGAAGAGGCAGATCGGAGGAGACTTTGATTTCTCCTTTTCAGAGCGAAAGAAGATGGAATCCCGCCTTTTCAGAGAGGAAGAGGGAGCCGTGAAGATGTGGAGGTTTTAGACAGTTTTCTGATTTTTTGCTCACCCGAGTGTGGAGGCAGCGAAAAAAGAACGAATTGAAGTGGAGAAAAGAACAATGCTCCTGCTGTGCATTCCTAACTGTTGATTATTCTGAACTCTCTTATCTAGACCGTCTAAATGAGAGTCTTATATAACCATTTTTCATGAGACCGCCTAAAGACGTCCAGTCCATCCGTGCTTATTAAAATAGAGAGATTATATTGTATATATATACTCTAAAGGGTACAACTTGTTTATTAGTTTTCTTCAATATCCCAAAATTTTTATATTGAAAACCATTTAAAACCTTCATGTTAAGGATATACAATAAGTCATTTGTATTTGAAGATTGTCAATGATATATATGATCAACGCCAAACGATCTCTCAACAGTGGGGGCTTTGTTGCTTAATGCTTAGTCATACAATTATCATTTTATAAGAGGATGAACATAATATATATATATATAAAGTAAATCATGGAAAAATTGTTTTGTTATCATGTGGTTCACACAGAACAGCCCGTTCACAAGTTGGAAACCCAATTGAGTTACATTGGGATATTTTTTGAACAAAAATAAGCAGATCGGTGCTTAAAACAATGAATCCTCCATCCGAATAACACAGTTAATACAAAAAAAAATATTATAAAATGTAATAATAATAACAATAATAATAATATTTAAAAAATTGATTTTATTATCACCCCTCCTATTCTTTGTGGAAGGTCAATAATCCTTAAACTAGAAAGATGGATGGGTTTCAAAGCTTCTAAGGCATGCCACATCATCAATCTTCTGAGCCATGGGTTCTATTGTTAACTATCAATCTGATGGCTAAATTTATTTTACTCTCTTCATTAGAATTCTAAAAGACGTAGAAACATTAAGTGTAATTAAGTATTATTACTAAATAATTGGTGATCTCCTGTAAACTTCCATATAATTATGTGTTACAATTTTTTTTTATGACTTTCTAGCACCAAAAAAAATATGCCACATTAATGATTATAATTAATTATAAGCATATTTTATACTATAAGGATTTAAAATAGTTGTCACTTATGTATATTTTGATTATTTTCTTATCAACTTGAGTAGTTACACAAATAATAGCTATAAAAATTAATTAATCTCGTCACACATACAATACAAGTTCACAACATCACATTGTTCTATATATCGATTTTCTATTTTAAAGATTTATTAAGTGTTTATGCTTGCAAAAATTTTATAAGACTGATAAACAAAATTAATTGTCTGTAAAAACAAAAAGTTATTTTTTAAAATCTTATTCAGGAATTCAAATATTTATTTTTATATATTACTATTTGTCGGGGGAAGCCCGGAATTCCAGCCCCAGTTAATAATAAAAATCAATCACGTCTTATTAGTAAAGTTTTTCAAAAAAATATAGTAGTTAAAGAGAGCGCATCAGACATATCAATATAGCTTGTGAGGCCTCCTCCTCTGAAAGGCCCACTGGGCCTAGATTAAAAATAAAAATAAGATATGATGACATGATTAAATGAAGTATGATCCGTTTAATTGTTGCAACTCTCTAGAGATTATATATAACATTCTCAATTCATCATATATATTACTAGTCCATTTCCATATTTTTTACATTTTTT
Organism: Cyperus esculentus; assembly: GCA_030179965.1. NCBI lineage: Eukaryota > Viridiplantae > Streptophyta > Magnoliopsida > Poales > Cyperaceae > Cyperus > Cyperus esculentus. Next base: position 2,028,926 of record JASGLE010000019.1, on the reverse strand, counting down.
TGTTGTCCATTTGATGGAACTGTTTCTCTTCTTTTGGCAAACGGAGTCTGTGTGTGTGTGTGTGTTTTTTTTTTTATTTATTATTATTATTTTTTTTGTTTGAAGTTCTCAAATGGGTGATCTACTTAGCCTTGCACATATTTGTAATTTAGATTAAAATTTACCCCTTGCAGGTGATTTTCTATTTAAAATAAAAAATATACTTCTCAAACTACTTTCAAAAGCCAAAAAAAAAAAAAAAAAGCAAACAATATCATCTGTTAATTATAAATCAAGTATCACAAACAAAATAACAAGCAAAAATATACAATCAAGATTAATTAAGCAGTGAATGTAAAATACAAACAACTGGAGAGAGTCCAATATTTAACCAGTACTGTGTTGCCTGGAAGATGCTCTCCCCATTAAGAATTATTAAATAACACGTTAATTCCAGGTAACATTCAAATTAAACCTTCACTTAATTAATTGAGGTGGCAATGACTAAGCTCTGCATAGATTGTCAGCTGACTCTGACCAGAAAATAAATTTGTTTTATTTTCTCTTAGATTAGTAATGTTTTGAGTTGTTACTTGTTACAAAGAACAATGTTTAATGTTGCCTCACATTTTTTTTTTATTATCCCCTTATAATAAATAAAAATTTGACAAATTTTCCTTGACTAGTAAAAAATTTTATTTTGGCAATAACCATATTGGCCTTCTTATATACCTAAATTTTTATTTTATTTTATTATTATTGTATTTTAATTTAATTTATTTAATTTATTATTTTTTGCCTCATGGCACATTGTGATTTTATTTAACATGTACAGTTAATGTATGGCAGATGCCAACTAACGGTACCATTTTAATTTGCCACTTGTTTGTACTTGTACATACATGCATTAGGTCAAAGTACATATAGGAGCAAGTAACGGAGCACCAAATAATTAAGTCTCATATTATTATAATTCCAGATTCTGCATGGTAACTTCTACTAGGTGGCCTATATATATATAATTATATATTCCTCCTCTTTATTTTTATAAAAAATATGAAATCTTTATGAATGCAAACCTTTTAATTAATTATGCCATTAGCCAATGAAAGGAGTGACAAGTTCGTCTCAGGTTTGCAGCAAATCTTTCCCTTCATACGTGCACATAATTTTATTTTTTCAATAATGTGCATGAAATGGAATGCAGAGAATTGGAAAATATATATACGATCAATTCATGATTCTCTCCACATTCAATTATTTCAATTCTATTACCATTTAATTCTGCTATGGATCGGATAAAATATCAACCATTCATTTTTCGTAAAAAAGAAGTGTTTGATAAGAACCGCTCGATTTAAAATGAAAGGTTCCTTAATCAATCCATAACATAATCCCTCTATACTTATTAATAGTTTTTCTTTTTTATTTTTTTATTTAAAAAAGAGAATTTAACAAAACAAAAAACACATTTCTTTTTCCTTGTCTTATTGCCTGCCACTTTAAAATGACAAGTGCTCCTATATAGTTACCGTTCCAATAAAGTAGCATTTGCTTTTGCATTTGTGGAAATGTTGGCATTCTAGCTTGTAATTTAGCACATCAATTCCTCAAGAAATGTGAGTAATTGTTGAATGCTTTAACAGTATATAGATGATGAAAAACCTAGAGATTGTAACAGATTTACCTTATCCATGCATAGAAGGCAGCAAAAGAGTGTGTTGAAAGGAGTCCTAAAAGCATCTAGGAAATTCCCCCTTCTAACATCAGAAGAGACTAAACTACCCTTGTCACATCAAACCATGTAATTCATTATATATATATATATATATATATGCCTCAACTCCAATGTTTCCAAGTCAAAGGAATCATCCCATATATCATAGAGTAATACCTAAAGTTCATAGAAAAACCGTTTATAGCATCCATAAATTACATTTTGATATGTATCTGTTACATTTCGAAGTATATCTGTTAATTACATTCCATACACGTTTATGGATGTATCATGTATGGACGGTTTTTCAATGGACGCAAGATGTTTCTCTATATCCTATATAGGGTCATATCACGTGTCCACATTGTTACAAAATTTGAGTTAAGTGTTACATAATATGATATAAGAGTTACAAATTTTATGTATGTGTGGACGACAGGACGTGCAGACAGTTAAAATGAGGACGCTTGGAAAATTCCTAATTTATATATGATATATCATAGATCACAAAACCCTCATACCACAGCATGCTTTTGCTTTCAACCAGTACAAAGCACCGACTAGATCAAGTTGCATTTGATTAATGAATTAACAGGACCAAAAAAACATAAGACAAATCACTAACAGAACTACCAGAAACTCTGAAAGGGATTGTACAGTGGTGCTTCACTGCTGCTAATGGCTAATTAATTAAGCAATTTCATCCTCAGAAAATCCATGTGAGAAAATTTGGATTTCCTTGGTACTCAGTAGCTAGGCAAACAAATCAAGATTTGTCAAAGGAATACATTGGTACCAATCTCAATCTACTCTTGCTTGCTTGTATCGAACAGAAATCACCAATTGGAGTACTATTATTATTGCGTAAGTAGGCTGCGAAGGATAGCCGCCTCAGCGCTGTCTGTGTCAGTAGAGGCGAGCAGCTCTGAGAGCCGTTCGCTCAGATCATCGACCTCTTGGTGTAGGCTCCTGATGTAGCTACACGTCTCTTGCAATACTTTCTTCGCCGACACCTGCGTATATGCCAATTTGCATCTTAATAAGCAAGTTCCTTTCTTTTCGGTAAATTCTGATCAAATGGTATAAAAAGTAATATTGGCAATTGTTAATTTGAATGTCAGTTCAAAATTGTGCATTGTTTGAACATAATCACAATGTATCTCCACTTTTACGAGAAAATAACGGTATCATACTCTAAACACATTATCGAAAGTTGTATATATATGTTCCGTTACACGGCTTCAAGCAAAGTACATTGCCTTGAATCGACAACTAAAAGCGAAAATTGATTAGTTCAGGACTCTCACCCTGCTGTTGCGCCTAATTGGGGCGTCAGGAAGCATCATCTGAAGCTTCGACACGAGCTCGTTGATTTGCTCCTCTGTGATCCTAGAAGAATTCGAGTGCCTCGAAGACCTTCTACTCGACATTTTTCCCGGTAGTTTAAATTTGAAGAAGAAGAAGAAGAAGACTTGGATAAATAAAACAGTACCAAACTTGGTGTTACTAGAGTGACAGGTTTACGCGCTGCGGCGGAAGGCGATTCCAGTGAGGAGGGGAGGATTAATGTAAAAGAAATTAGCTAGTGCATGGAAGAAAGAACCAGGCAAGCCTTATGCTGCTTATATAGTGTGTGATTTGTGTGTGCTGGAAACTGCAAAATGGGTACTTTTTTTTTGTGTTTTTGGAGGGAGTAAAGTGAGACAGAGAGGGTTGTATGGTAATGAGTTTAAGAAAACTAGTAAAGTTGCTTTTGGCTGAAATTGTTATTTCTTATAATAAATTTTTAAGATAATATGTAATGGGTCTTATATTGAGGAAATTGATATGTACCTTAAATTTTAATGAACTGAGACATTAACGTCAACATATATTAATGTAAATCAACGGTTTTGATCTATCCAAGAAAATGATCAACAGCTCAGGTTTCTTATTTGGGCACGACAGCCTTTTTATGTCATTTTTTTCAATATGCTTTTATATATAGTAAGGATAGCATAGAAAACATATGGCATGTATTGCTCAGCCTAATATATATATGAACTAGTTTGGGTCCATGGATATCTGAAATCAGATCTCCATACTGTACCACATTCCTATTTGAAACCGAAACGGTACCAAAATGTTGAACAAAGTTTGTATTTTTGTTGTGAATTTGGCCGACAAAATAAAAAATTGTGAGGAAAATGGATTTTAATTTCTGAGGGCTAAAATTTGGAAGGAGTGAAGCTTTTCTCAGGAAGGGAAATCAACTATCATTATTGAGGATGGATCAAATGATACAACAATATTTTGATACAAATGTTACACTAAATCATATAAATTTATAAAAAAATCTTAAAAATGGAAAATCTTTTATAAACATGTTCATTTACTTATAGATCGATTGTGTTTCAAATTTTATTCAATTTTAGTGTCATTTAATACTCTATCAAGCATCATTAAATTTAGACCGTTCTAATTACTATATAAAGTTGATGGTCATTAATGGAGTATCAAATGACACTCAAATTGAATGAAATTTGAAACACAATCGATCTACAAATAAATGAACATGTTTGTAAAAGATTTTCTATTTTAAGATTTTTTATGAATTTATATGATTTAGTGTAATATTTGTGTCAAAATTTTGTGTGTCATTGGATTTCTCCTCACCATTATTATAGGCTGTTTAAATTACTTTTCAGATCTTTTACTGTAGATTAGCAAAATTTTTGCCAAAATACAATACTCTCTACTCTCTAGTAAGACTCTTGAGTCTTGACGCATCAGAATTCTAGCAGCTAAGGGTAACGTTCTCTCTATGGATGTCGCAAATTTGAAACATGAATAGGAGGTCTTTTAATAGAAATTTAAATTTACGTAACTTGACCTCATCTTTGTCTAAAAATAAATAAATAAATACACCGACTCCACATTTTGTTGCACCTTCTTTTCTCTTCTGGGTATTCAATATTTGCACTGTTTGAAAACTACAGCTACAAACCTTCCAAAAAGCAATAAATGGATATATCAACTATTTTATTCTGTCTATTTTATCTTTCAATTTTACACTGTTCCAGAAAACTACATCTTCTAATATTCTAAGGAAATTAAATACTTAAAAATTGGGATCCTCAAATTTCAACTGAAAATCCCATTCTCTGTTAGCATTTCCATCACATTGAAGATGAGCAGTGTTTAGAAATTGACTCCTCCCTTCACATATTTTGCCCCCTTTGTATTTGTCCTTTTTGAAGCATATTAATTTCCTTCATCACATGCCAAGGCATAATTTTTTTGCTTTCTAATAACACTGGAGCAATTAATAAAGGCTTTGATACTCTTTCATTTTTCTTTTTTTTGTCTTTTAGTTTTTTCTTTTGGATTTTTGGTGGTACCAAGTACTATCAATTTGTCTCTTGTGTTCACATTTTCTCTATTGTAAAAGTTGCAAATAGTGTTTATAATTTGCCTTGCGTATTACCATGTATAAAAGGATGCGTGATGCACTCTCCCTTCATTGCCTTCAAACGCCAAGTTCTCAGTTCTCACATAGTCACATGCCAGATTTACTGTTTTTATCTTCATTTTTTCAACTACGATATCTATTCAACATAAGAAAATACCAAATTGCTACCACCTGCATATAATTAATTAAACCCCTTTTAACAAGCCATTGAAAAGGAGCAATCAATGAAAAAATAAAAACAATTCTGGGTGCAATTCAATTCTGTGGCTGCTGTTTATTCACCAGTTTCTGATAAAAATTCCTCCAGATCTGGTCCATTCGATCTAGAAATAGATAAAACGATATGCACACCGGTACGCCACTGTGTCTCATACCATTTATGGGATTCAAAGTAGTGGAACAAATCAACATTTTTTTAAAAAATTTGCAACTGAAAAAGAGATAATATTAACATGTTTCTCATTGACCTCTCAGAGAGAGAGCATACCATCCAAGAGATGATAAGAACAAAAGGTGTAAAGAAATAAGATTTTCTAGGAGGAGGATCTCTTCAAGTCAGTAAGAGTGTAAGACAGTCACAGTTAATTTAAGCAAGTTCTTCTTCTAAACTAGAAATGATCCTTTTTGTCTACTTAGAACCTTGGACATAAACATGTGATCACAACAAAGCACATTATTCAGATACAGAGGTATTTTGTATTTAAATTTCTTTGAGGCCAACCAATCACAGCAGAGAGAAGATTAAATAAATCAACTCAGGGATCCAAGATTCAGAACCAACGTAGCAACCTGTGTTGCTTACACTATAATCCAGTTTAGTTGCACAAAAGATGCTTACAGAAACTAATAAGAAAAGGGAATTAGAAGTTTGTAACTTTGTATCAATGCATGAGCAATTGGGGCTGTCAAAGTGTACTGTATAAAAAAGGTATATTCTAGCTCAGTAAGAGATCACTTCTCCTCTCTGGTACTTGGTAATGTTAGTTTTGGAACAACCTCATCTGCTAAGATAATCAAGCTGCAATACTTTGACTTTGACAGCCTAATTACTTAAACCCAAATCCTTAAAAATGAGTTCACAACTAAGAATTTCTGCTCTTCCACAAAATCAATATGAAGTTATGGAGCAACTCTGGCAGATGAATTTCATATAAATCCAATTGAATATTAGACTCCAAAATTTAAAATTTATAAATAAAGACTTAAAGTCAAGTTGATTCTGTGTCCACTGACTGCAAGTTGTTAATAGAGAGCACCCATTAAAGTAAATTAACTTTACAGTTGGGATTACTTCTCGAGAAATCTCTTGGAAATAATTAGGTTTGAAATCCAAATATCCATTTCCAGACCATCAATTTTGGATCCAATTTGTGGACAATTCAGATTTTATATCTATCATTACTTGGCCATGCAATATTTGGAGTTAAACATGGTTAACCACCTACATAATCAAACTAAACATCTTAACTCGATACTCTAAAATACTATTACAGAGATGCAAAGTGCATATATACAAACTGGTAGGAAGATTATGTCAGATGATATGCTTGGAAAAATTATCACTTCCATCATTAAATCAAAAGGTAATATAAAGAAGTGACAATTAACACGATCACATGGTATGATACTAATAAAAATGGTCCATAGAGATTTTATGTACTAATTAAATAAGGTATCACATGCAAAACCTTAATGGAGGACTAGAGCAGATAGATACTCCATCAACTAGAGTGTCAGAAATCACATGAGGTGCATTATTTGATAATAAACTATCTTTGCCACCTTAAGATTCAAATGCTATGATTTGGTAGAATTTGCATCATCTTGTCCCTTATTTTAATTATTTTTGGATTTTGTTCCAGTTAAACAATGGAAGGACTCTGGCTTCACATTGAGCCACAATACTGAAGCATGCCGACTCCATGCCACCGACTTCACATTACCCACAAGAAAATTCTAAAACCATTTAATAACATGCAGTAAAAGAAAGCTTTTGTTCTTACTTGCAAAACAATAGGCAAGACAGGACCTAGAAAAAATAAGTAATACGGTATATCTATGTATGTAGAAATATGGAACAACTCTCTTCCACCAATTCTTCCTTATCCATGACACATACAATAAGGCCATCTTTTAGAAAATTGGGGGATTATGAAATTATATTGGATTCTTTTTTTTCTTTTTTTCTTTTATGCAGCTATAAGCTGAAATTGCAAAGATATGAGTGATTTGTAACTCTTTAGGGGACTTACAGAAAACCACCCCTGTTACCTACCAGACATTCTGGTTATCTACTGAGTAATATACAAGTACAACCCGTTTTTAATATAGTCATGAAGAATCTACAAAATTTTGCTCATTTTATGCATAAACAAATCACAACGATCACAAGCATACGGAATTTAAAAAAAAAAAAAAATCTACAAAAAAAACAGAAAATCATAACAATGTTACGCAAATCTGAAGCTTCTTCTAGTTTCTACAAACAATAGCATCAGATATACGTACCTCTTAGTGTCATGGAAGGCAGTTGATCCTCTGAAAACATAACACAAACAAATTCAAATTAGATAGTTCAGTGGTACAATTCCTGCTTAGGCATAAGTGTGATTTGGGGCTGTGAAAATGTTACCCAACTCAGAGGGACACAATACTCAAACCCAAAAATGACCTGCGTGTAATTTAAGTCAAGATGCAATGAGAACTGAAGATTTAGAAAGATCAGATAAATCCGAACCAAGGAATCTGCCTTTCCACCACATCTAGTATGTCTCCTTTTTTTTTCCAAGTACACCAAAATTTTTTAGTTTATTGCAATGTCAATCATTTTGCATCCCAACTGGGCCCCGTCACCTTTCAGTACGAGCAAATAGTTGCTGCTTGACACTATGCTAACAAATGAAATGCTACATCTGGTTAATACAGTCTAGGCAGTTGGTCAGTTCTCCAGGACATAAATCTAAATTAGGTGCTCAGATGCAATCAGGACTGTTTGGTGTTAATTGAAAAACACAACCCAGGGTGTGGACTGTGGAATATCATGCACTCAAATAATTAAAAAAATTGCTGGTAACCAAAAATTAAATCATCTGAGTTCTAACCCATTTTTCAATTTCTCTTGCTGATTCAGAAAGCCTTCTCCTAAGAATATCCTTCTCTCTTTCACAACTATCCACCTTGGTGTCTACAAGAATTTTCATAGTTATTTTCATACAATTATGAAGAGAGTTCTGCACTTGGTATTAGGCAACGGTAAGTTCTCTAATGCAATCATGTCAATCATCTTGATATTTGTTCAGTTTTATCATTAAATCAATCAGCTCACGAATTAATATGATGATGGTGGCATTTCATAATGAAAGAGAGATGGCCAAAGATAGATAATGTACAAGAATTTCAAACTGATTGATAACTTAATAACTAAAAAGAAAGGGCAAACAAAAAGCAATGCCAAAAGTTTACTGATGAAACTACAAATTCTCTTGCATAATTGAACAAGGTGCTCTATTTAGGTGGAGCAGAATTAATAAAAATGTTCAAGGGCATAAAATTCCAGGGTCAGGGGCCAAAACCAGAGATTTATCTTAAATAATGTTAAAAAGTATCGGAAAAGGGCTGAAAAAAATTAGGAAAATTCGGGTATATATGACTTTTCTCATCTTCTGGCCAAAAAAATAAGCATAACAAGAAAAAAAAAATACAAATAAATCTACATTGTATTAAAATAAATAATTACTAACTTACCATAGTAATATGTTGAATGTATGGTGATGCGTTCAGTTGGCTGAAATAATAACAACAAAGTATTAAGTTACTACTTTTGAACCAGTCAATCTCACTGTTCCTGAACCAGTATAGATGGTTACTGTTCATCCGGACAAGACCAACTTTCTTGGATGTTTACAAAGATCTTTCTATTTGTGACAAAATATGTAAGTATAAATTTTGGCACCAAAAAGCAATTATCTTGCAACTGTTCCATAATAATGGTAACTGTACATAAGACTATTGCATGGTGATACCATATTTACAGGACCTTACTGACAGGCTAGGATATATAGTCTCATACCATGACGAAAATGCCTTCAGTACGAGTAGGAAGTTGTTCTAGCTTTTTTAAAGTCTCATCGCCTTTTGTAACTTTTCCAAAAATGGCATACTGAAAAATAATTTGAATACAGCAAAACTCATAAGTATTGATTCAATAAAGCCGGTCCCAAGCCCGGGTGAAGGAGGGTTGTGATGGGCTTGGCAAGCCAATGAAAAAGAAAAAAACCTGCTATTCTTATGGAAATGTCGTCGTTGTTGTAAACTTCATAAGCTTAATGTGTTGTTAAAATTTTATATATGAAACTGAGAAATAATAAAGTGAGCACCTGACCATCAAGGTGAGGTGCATTACCCAGAAGGATAGAGAATGAAGAGGAAGCACTGTCTGGATCTGAGTACCTAAAAAGAAAGAGCATTGACAAAGACACAAATATAAGCGAAATGTCTGAACATAGTAGAAGCACAAAAAACTATTCGCTCAGATTCAGCAGTATCATTTTGCACACTGTGATGAAAAGAAAAGCATGTTACACTGCTGTGCAGTCCTAGTAGCAAGAAGATTCATTACTTATTAGATATCTTTTCCTTAGACCAGACTGATTAGAATTCAAACAGGTGCTGTAGTTGGTATTTTGCCCGAGTAAATAAGTTCTTAAATTTACAGACTGGCTTTAATTTTGAGCTTACATTATAATTGCTAATGAGAAAAACCTAAAATAAAAAAAAAAGAAGAATAAGAAGTTGTTTAGTGTGCATATGTGTGTATGCGGTGCATCTGTGTTTTAAGTAAGGTGCTGGACCAGAATATTAGACAGAGTACAGAACCAGATCTAAAAACCCTTCTTATTTAGTTTAATTGAGAGCAGATCTTAGGAGCGAAGCCTTCAATGTCGATTCTGACATCTTGCACCAAAAAGGGGAGAACAAGGCATGGTGTACCAATTATTGACTTTACCTCCCCATAGAGAGTATTCCTCTGACATGCTTGACACTGCTAAATTCACCTACTACAGTTTTCTCGGCCTCAAGCCTTTGTTCTAGATTCATAGGAGCTGTTCGACCTCCCATTACATCAGCTACTTGGGCAACAAAACCTTTGTCAACCTGTAATTAAGTTCATCAATCCCCTCAATTTAAGTGCAAAATAAGTACTTCTTTGCTGTGCGCAATTTCTTTATCTTTTTATAGATACTTTTGATCAAACATACAAGCATTGTCTTCTTGATCCAGTGTAATAGTGCATAAAGCCAAAAATTCAGTGTGCACAGTTGACTATGCCATTACCAAAGTTAACTATCATAACACCCCAATATACAATTAAGCAAACTAAAGCGTGAGAAGCTTCCTATAACCCTTGGCAAAACTCAGAATAAGTGAATAACATACTGTTGTGGCTCATGCACAGAAAACCTGGCAATCTTTATTTTTCAGATTTCCAAAGTTACCCTTATTCTGTAACCTCATTCACAAGGAAACAAAAGACTGAGAAAAGAGATGAACGACGGGTGCACAACAAAGTATTTGTCACTAAAATGTATAGTTCTCAATTCTGGTTGGGAATTATTTATTTGCAATTAAGCACTTCAGTATGCACATTTGACAGTACTTCGGTATTAAAATTGCTTCATGCGGAACAAGAATCAGTGCTTGGTCTCCTTTACAAGCGTAGCGAATAGATTAAACATAAGAGTGTTAGACTATACCCTGAAGAAGTGATTGGTGTTATAACCACCAAGCCGAACAAGCTTGAAGATATGCTCGACAGTCTTAGGTGCAACACTTGGGTAGAATCCGAACTCAATATCACCATAGTTTGTCTGTGCATCATTTTCAAATACACATAAGTACAGTATAACTGTATGAATTAAAGAAACCATGTACAAAGAGTGGTTCTTCTATGGATCGGCCAAGTAACCTTTCATTTTGAATCAAGCGGTTACCATCAAACATTTCTCTTTAATTGTATCTAAAGACATATCGTGACCATCCGATTATGAAAAATGAACGGTTTATATTTCATCCGATCCATAGCAGAATTGGCCAAATAATTATATAGCGCAGATCATCGAAATAGACAAAATTTTGCCATAATTTACTATTAACAGTACCTATACATACAGAAACATTACAATTCGGATGAAAACAGTTAAGAATGTTGAGAGTCAAAGATTTGAACTGATCATGAATCATTGCTTTGTTTCTACAATTTCAACCTTAATCAGACTGCGTTGATTGTGTTACTAAAGTAAACACTAAGCATTGATTAACAATGTCATTCCCTCAATTTCGCAATCTGACTATGAACCGATACAACCGGACTCGGGTGCCAGGCAAAAACCCTTAGAGAAAGAAACAAAAGATAGATCTGAGTTGACCTGGAAAACGACGCGGGCGCTGCTGAGCTCCGGCTCGTGCGAATAGGAGACGGCGGTGCGGAATGAGAAGAGGAGGAGGACGAGGAGGGAGAAGGCACGGCGAATCGGCGACGCCATGGTCGCTGCTGCTCTCTGTACAAAGAGAAAAAATGGAAGGAAAAGTGAAAACCCTCCGTTGAAGAAAGTAAAAACTTCAAACTGAAGAGTGAAGATTGCAATTTCTCAATTCATATCCTCTACTGTTACTGCGCAGTACACTGGGCCGTTGGATTCGCTTTAAGATCGCGCAACTCTTATCTCAGAAAATTCCCCTATAATCCACATCGTTGATTCGCTGCGCAGTATTGTAATTTCAGAATTTCTCATATGCACAGATGCACTGCCGGTTCTTGAAATCGAGAAAAGTTAAAAAGGATTTTTTACATGAGAAATTAAATGACGATTGTCAACTGATCCCATGTCATTAATGATTAATGAATTATCTGATTGTCATTTGTCAGTAGTCAGTACTGTATTTTACTGTTTTACTGTTTTACCCTATGAAAGTCGGGTAGTAAATAGTTATTTTGGAACAGATGGTGGTAAAATCAATTAACTATGTATTTTGTATCACAGATAAATTGAAAACTTGAAAGTACTTGTGGGAAAGGGAAATTTCACCATTACAATTTGATTTACACTTATTAATGTAATTAAAAGGCCCCATTTTTTTGGACATACATTATTATCACTATAAATTATTACAAAAAAAAAAAAGTCAAAAAAGTCTATCTACAACATGTACATTCGAATGATATTGATACTGTAGTAAGAAGAAAATTAAAAACATATACATAAACTATCATTATAAATCCAAGAAAATTATCATACATACTAATGTAGATTATTTAAGTATACTCAAGAACCAAAATTCCTGATTTGAGGCTGAGCCGACCCCAACAGCCAACAGATAAGTTACATGCATGATGCATCCCTAGTAAAACTGTAAAAGTAAACAGAATGAAAAAGATACCTCACATTTTACTGAGCCTCTCAGCAATTATGCTGCCCAGATCGTCACATCCAAATGGGCTTCTTACTTGGATCAGATCCACACTTTGTATTACAGAATGTAGCAGCACATAGCAAACTGGGCTTCTAAAGCAGAGTTTATATTATACGGGCTTTCAATCACGCTCCGGCATTCCGGAACCACGATGCTTGTTTAGTCCCACATGCAAGAACAAAATCATAACACCGTTTATATATATCTTGCCGAGCTACTGAGGGTTGTCTCTTTGGAGACATCCGATAAAATTGGAACGATACAGAGAAGATTAGCATGGCCCCTGCGCAAGGATGACACGCACAAATCGAGAAATGGTCCAAATTTTTTTTTCCCCAATTCAATTGCACCGTTGTTGATTCCCTATTCTTGCTTTCTGCTACTCGTTCTCGTTCTCCTGGATTTATCTTTTTGAAAACGTCGATTTTTTTTTTTTTTTTTTTTGAAAACTCGTTCTCCTGGATTTATCACAGCTGGTTATTTTTCTTATTTTCATCTTTCTTTTGCGAAATTTCAGTTTTTATTTGATTTTCCGATTTCTATTGATTCTTGTTGAGCTTGCTTGCCAATCGATTCAATTTTTGTTTGACCTAGTAACCGAGCCTGACTCTTATCATAAAAACTTGTTGAAGTAGATTTGTTTCTCTGTGCTCCATTATTTATATTGGTATCCTCATATACATGGCAAGATTGAAGATTTGCCAGAAAAACAATTCATGGCACAGCTCTGATGCTTAAAAAGCAGGGATCTTTATGTAGTTGTTGAGCAAGAATAAAATCCTCATTAGGGACAATTTGCTCAAGAGATGAAGGGAGGGGGATGGTTCTGCTGTTAACCAATGCTGTTTCTGTAATGTGGAAGAATCTGTTGAACATCTATGTTTGCAGTGTTCTCTAGCTAAAGAGGTGTGTGTGGTTCTTGATGGGTAACTAACTGTCAGCTGATTTTGCCACAATGGGACACTGTGCAATTAGAAGAAAGAAATGCAGTGTTCTTCTGGTCCTTATGGATACTGATAAATGTTATAAACTTATAATATTCGCAATGGATCAATTAATTCAGTTAGAAACACTGATTGTGATCCTTGCTTGTTTGCTCTCTGATTATTCATTGGTCCGGTGTTAATGTGTTATGATGAACGAGGAAAAGACACCCTTCAAAAGTTGGTGCCTGAGTCACTTGACATCAGGTGGTGTTACCAGTACTAGTGAATAGTTAGCAGCATACTCTCTCTCAAAACTGTTGTGAATTGGTGTTATATGTAAGTGCTAGTGCTGTACTTTTCTGTCTAAGTTAATTGGTTTCATGTTTATTGTATGAGTTATTATGCTATGGATCGGCTAAGCAACCTTTCATTTTAAATCGAGCGGTTCTTATCAAACATTTCTCTTTAACCTATCTAAAAGATATATCGTCGCCGTCCGATTATAAAAAATGAATGACCCATATCTCATCCAATTCATAGCAGAATTAACCTTATTGTTTTGTTTAAAAGGTAGACTTTACTGAATTTGCTAATGATGATATAGGGATGGCTGAAAAGGTACCATCATATCATGTGCTGTTACTGCATTGCTACCAGCTGGTATAGGTGTGCTTGGGGATTCAATCAATTCTGAGTTAGCAATTTGGAAAAATTCAGAGGGTTGATTTTGGTTTCATATGAGATTGGTTCCCAAAGGAATGACTTTGTAATGTTGAAGTTTCATATCAATAAAATGGGCATGATTGCCTTATTTCAAAAAAAAAAAAATAAAAAAAATAATGAAGGATCCTCTTATATGTGTGTTCTTATGTATATACTTATGTTAGTATTCCACTTTACAGTTACATCTCACCGAACTCATATGCTGTATTACGGATTGTACGTACTGACTCTGCATCCACAAAATTGTGCAAGAATTCATCAACAAAAAAAAGTTTCTGTTTCTTGATGGATTTACTTGCATTAGTAATTATCATCTTACATTTGGAATCAATTGCATTTTCAATTCAATCAACAAGTCCAGCATCTGGAGTGTAGACTGTAGAGTAGATGACAGTTCTTGTGCAGCACTTCATTTTCAGATATAGGTAATTTCGGTAAAGTTAAAACAGAATATTGAACATAAAATCTAATATCACAGAGACGATAAGAATCATTTACGTTTTAACATAGTATTAATTGAAAATGGATGATACTAATATATATTTCATGCGTATACCAAGTTGCTTCAAATTTGAATGCTTCAGAGTTAACAGTCTTTGATGCATCATCGAATAATATAATAATACATAAAATACTCGACAAAATTTATGATCTACAATGGCATTTTAGTGACTGAGAATATATCATACTTGGTACGGATTTAAGGCCAGGATACAAATCTGCATTCCTACACACACAATACAAGTGCTGCTACCAGTCTCAGATGAAGTGAATTATAACAGAAATAGGGATTTTCATAATCTACTCACAAAAACATGTAGTAAATAAAATGCATGAATCCGGCTACAAATAACAGTTCACAAGAAAATAAAGCGAAACCCCCTTCTAAGCTGTCTTAGTGTCATCACTGACATACAAGAGTAACAAGATAAGACATGCTTATGAATTATTTTATAGCCGAGCAATTACGGCCTCAACTTCAGCAGGAGTATAGAGATGGTATGTCGGTGCAACCCTTGCGATATCAACGTTGTTGGGTGTCACCTGATAAAATGAAAAAAAAAAGAACAGTTCAAAATCCATTGAAAATTCAGACTGCGGAGAAGTTGGAGACAAAAATGTATTAAAAGGATGCCGAGTTGCCAGCAAAATGTATTACCTTTTCTTCCATGACTTGCTTGAGAATGGAAAGAGCAACTGTTTCCGCCTCTTGAAGGGTGAGATCCTGAATATAAAGAAAACAATTATCCCAATTGAAACCTATCTATTACCACCGTCAATGGAAAATACATTTTGGAACAAGCAGATACAAAAGGAAGTGCAGAAAGAAAACAATATATAAAAATGAAATAAGCGCACCTTATTGAACTGCTCTTGAAGGGAAGTATCAGCCCCTTCAGACCCAGATCCAATTGCTTTTGCATTGCATTGCCAGAATGTACCAGATGGATCCGTATAGTACCTACAAAAACATCAACGCATCAAGAAAGGAAGTCTCTCAGACAAATAACTGATAGCTAGAGCAATGTCTTATTACACAAAATATCGGTACATGACTGTATTGTTGAAACATATAATTTTATGACCAATATGCTCTCATTTTAATATTTTCTGGAAAGAAGATATAAAATATATTTTCTGATTGAGAAGACCACAGACTATCTCCAAAGATACTAACAACCTACAACATGGTTCCTATTTTGCTGCTTGGCAGCAGGCACACAGTTCAAACTAGGAAAAGGCGAAGCATTTTTCCTTGACACATGCAACAAAAAAGAAACGACTGAAGTATTGACAGAAAAAAGAAATCAAACAGTATTAGGATACTTACAAGCTGGGCCCATGCTCATCATGACCGGCAATCAGAAGAGAAACCCCAAATGGACGTGACTGCAAAATAAAGCCAGCAATAGTTACAGAAATAGTACATTATAGAGTAATCCAATATATTCATGACTTTTCTTAGTTTTACTTGAAATACTGAATCTGGCACCAAAATCACAACGACATATGAATGATCCCAACTTGCATGAAGTCATCTCTTATGTAGGCTTTATATAAGAAACTTATAATTAAGGTGCAAGGCAGGGAACATTCTTAATTGACTCATAATTCTGCACCAGTTTGGCTCACTACAAGATCACACATCGGTTTTAGTTCCTTTGTGCATTCAACTCCACTAATGCAGATGAAATTAGATTACAAACGAATCTAGTTAAACCATCTGTGGACAGACATTTCCCATAAAGCTAGAAAGATAGTTGGAACTTAGTGTTTTTTCTCTATGCTATTAAATATGACAGAAGAACATGTAGTGCTCGGTAAAATGGTCCTTCTATCTAGTTTCTCAAGTACTGAACATCAAAACAGTCAATTTAACTTAGTGCAGTTGTACCATTTTAATTATCATTAAAAATGCTTTTATCAATTTGATAAACATGGAATCAAGTAGCAATAGAAAAGGAGGAAATCTATTGCAGATGTTACAGGAGAGTAAGGGGGTTCCTGGAATTTATGATGCAAATTCAGAAACTAGTCTCACCATGCTTTCTTCGTCTCCTTCACCAAAGCGAAGAGCCAGATCACAGATAGCTTGTGTAGTTGACTCTATTGTCATCGGCTCACCATATGAAAACCTGTGATTCTGCTTACAAATAATGTTTACATAATTATAAGTTATCTTAACCATACATCAATACTTAAATATTCAAATTAGAGAAGAATCTTCATCATCACACAGGTCACTAATTCATAATTTAACAATACTTCAAGACTTCTTTTATAGAGTACTATTTATAGCAATTTGATTATCGCCACTAGTTTGGTAGGGCGGACTGAATCTGGTACGGCAAAACACCATTTAAAACTAGGCATGCAAACCTCAGGATAAAGGAAATAAATCAAGGTGAAAATAAACCTCAGGCAAAAGCAATAATCCTCGATTTTGCAAAAGAAGCACAAATAATGCCTAGCAGAAGAAAAAAAATGGTTACCTGGGTTTCAACACGAGCATGTTCAACAAGAGTTCTAGCATCAGCAATCAGGCCACTCATGGCGCAGCCTATGTGCTCATCAATCTCCATTATTTTCTCCACACTGCTTGGCTCCTAATACATTTCACAATACAAGCGCATACAAACAATTATACCTCATGACAAAAAAATGTCACTTTTACAGGGTTTAAGAAACATCTGAGAAGTACACAGATCTGACACATAAAAGAGCTCTGATAACATCTCGTCCTTTATTTGAGGCATTTTTGGTGAAGCATCTGGACTAGTTGTAATGTGAGAGCAATTCATACTCATATAATAAATTAAAGGACCGGTGATAATCCAGAAAATAAAAGGGCAACACCCACAAGTCCGACAGAAAAGCTCAGGCCATATTCTCTTCATTTGATACTATTACTGAATTTTTTTGCTGTTTCAATGCACAAATTAACTAAAATTCGGCACATCACGCAGAATTAAGCAAAAAATAAGGAAAAGTCTGGTCATAAACTACAATCTACAAATCCATAATCAGTATATCAAAACACAGAGGTTTATCAACTGGTCAAAAACTATAATTTACAAATATATAATCAGTATATCAAAACAGAAGGGTTTATCAAGTACCAGAAGGGGCGAGGTAACACGCTTCTCAACTGCCAGCACGACTCCTTCCTTGGTCTTCAATCCAATCGCAGTCGAACCCAGCTGCAAAAACACAAAACTCACATAATCAAACAAGCCCCATTCTATAAACTAAATCTACAATCTTCCTTCTGCCAAAACCCCAATTTCCAGCACACAATTCCACCCAATCGAACTACAAAAGGGGAATTAGACAAAGTCAGTACCTTGATGGCCTCAATGGCGTACTCGACCTGGAACAGCCGCCCCTCGGGGGAGAAGGTGTTGACACCCCTGTCATACTCCGTCCTTCAAACCCCAAACCAAAAACACAAATTAGAGTTAAAGAAATGCACAAATCAGGTCTAAGAAAGTAACCCAAATGCAACCCGGATCTCACAAATCTCTCCGTACCTGGTGAGAAACATCTTCGCAGAGCACAAATCCGACGATCGCGAGCGAGAGAGAGAGAGGAGACTTAAAGAGATCGGCTGCTTTGCTTTGTGTTGCTCTTCTTTCTTTCTTTCTGCTGCTTGAGAAACAAGACAAGACTGAAAGAGTTGGGTTTTTCTTTTCAGTACTCAGTTCTCACTGCGGGGAGTAATTTGGGCCGGATCTATAAGGCCCATAAAGGCCCATAAATGGAATAGGGATATTGGGTCGTATAAGTCATGATGACCCAATCCGTATAAGTCCGGATCTATAAGGCCCATAAAGGCCCACAAATGAAAGAGAGGAGAGTTTAAAGGGATCGGCTGCTTTGCTTTGTGTTGCTCTTCTTTCTTTCTTCTGCTTGAGAAACAAGGCAAGACGAAAGGAGTTTGGGTTCTCTCAGTTCTCAGTTCTCACTGAGGGGATTATTTTGGGCCGGATCTATAAGGCCCAGAAAGGCCCATAAATGGAATAGGGATTTTGGGCCTAATGAGTCATGATGACCCGATATTTTTTTTTTAACATCAAAGGCCCGTAGATAACAGATTTTATTCAAAAGAGATCATTACATCCATAGAAATAACAGAAAATTTTCTAAACCAAGACTAACAGCACAAGACATGACATAATTTAACAAATTACCACCAAACCATATCTGAA
Source organism: Cyperus esculentus (assembly GCA_030179965.1). NCBI lineage: Eukaryota > Viridiplantae > Streptophyta > Magnoliopsida > Poales > Cyperaceae > Cyperus > Cyperus esculentus. The sequence continues at coordinate 2,009,951 of JASGLE010000019.1, read as the reverse complement.
TCATAATATCTTTTATCCCAAATTTACTAGCTCGATGAACATCATCGTCTTTAGAATAGTATGGATCGGAAACTTGTTACCTGCGTTATAAGGCTTCAATCTCTTTAAGCATTATGTGCATGTTCGGCAACCTCTTCTTATACCTCTTTAGACTTCGTTTAGTTTCCTTAGTCTCTTAATCTTTCTGAACGCAAGCTCCATCCGGTTATACACCCAGATAAATAAGCCCATCCGTTATGCACCCAAATAAGTAAATAAGCCCATCCGTTATGCCCCAAATAACTAAATAAGCCCGATCCGTTATGCACCCAAATGAAATAAGCCCGATCCGTTATCTCAATGGCTTCGCTAAGAAGCCTCTTTCGTATTTCTCCCCATTAAAAACCACTTTCGCATTTTCCTTCTTAGCGCCCTTTTGTGTTTTTGAAAAGCTCCTCGCTTGCTTCCTTCCTCCACTCCATTCCTCGTCGGCTCCTGCCCATCCTCTCTCTCTGCAATGGCGGCCATGGCGGCGCAGCAGCAGAGGCAGCAGAAGGCGGCGACGGAGCAGGAGGAGATGGACGACATGCAGCACGGTCCGTTCCCAGTCGAGCAGCTCCAGGTAACGAACTCCCCCAAATCGAACTTGAAACCCTAATTGTGAGAAAGTCAAGTGGGATGAGCCCAGAATCGGTGGTTTCGAGTCCGGTTTGGTTCCTTGTTGCTTGAATTGAAATGGGTTTTTGTTAATGTGTCTTGAATTGGTCGGTCTTGGCAAATAGTTGTAGAATGGTAAGTGATCCCTAATCCGGTTTCTTGAATATATACCACTAGTGAGTATTTCATTTACAAATCGCCAAATTACTGATTTCTTGCCTGCAGAAGGCATTTCACCTTCTTGAGCTATTAATTTAGGTTTTGTAATACTTCACTCTATATCAAGAACTGAAGATTTGCGTCCATTTGGCAATATCTTGAGAATGATTACATATCCATTACTAATTTAGAGTTGTCCACTATGTGATTTGTTGCATATATCTTCTATACCTCACTAATTCTGTATTACCTTTAATGATTCTCCTCTTATCATACTGTCAAGGCATCGGGAATTGCTGCTGTTGATGTGAAAAAGCTGAAGGATGCGGGTCTATGCACAGTGGAGGCAGTGGCATACTCTCCAAGAAAGGATCTTTTACAAATAAAAGGGATTAGTGATGCCAAGGTGGACAAGATAATTGAAGCAGGTTTGAGCACCTAATATTGTGATTAGTAGTTACCATTGACTTATACAAGTACCAGCTCATTTGATATTACAATTTTACCTCAAAATATATAAATATGAATCTGGAGACAAAGAATGTAAATAAAATCACATTGTAATTTATTAAAGGGTTCAGCATTTTTTATTGTAGTGACTGCATTTATTCATTTTCTTCAACTAATTCTATCTATATTTTGCTTTCTTTGCAGCTTCAAAACTGGTGCCCTTGGGATTTACCAGTGCAAGTCAGCTTCATGCCCAAAGACTTGAGATCATTCAAATTACATCTGGATCAAGAGAGCTTGATAAAATTTTAGAAGGTATTATATGCATATGTGCTCGTGATTATTAGTTATAATTTAAAAGAATTAAGGTGCAATTGACTAAATCCAACATTCCCTGAGACTCTTGACAAATTTACTTTCACAATTAACTAGCCTTTTCCTTTCTGGAGGTCACTTTCTGGCATCGTAATTGTTATTGACTAGTACTGATGTTATACGGTGTTTTGGTGAAAAAGGTTCATAGGCAATTTGTGACCTTGCTTCACTCAATATGGTTTTGCTAGTTGTTTTCTAATAGTGAATCACTTATAATATAATGGGCTTCTTTTCAATACAAAGTATAATACAATTTACTAAAAACAAAGGATATTGTTGGCAAAAAAACATAAGAATTCTTTTCAGGCCATGCTCTTTTGTAAATTTTCAGGTGGGATAGAGACCGGTTCAATTACTGAAATATATGGTGAGTTTAGATCTGGAAAAACCCAGCTGTGCCATACACTGTGCGTTACCTGTCAGGTATGAGTTCATAACCATTGTAGTTCCTACATCTCAATACATGTAATTCATAATCCCTCTTTAAAGATGTGGCGCTTAATTTTATGTCCAGCTACCATTGGATCAAGGAGGAGGTGAAGGAAAAGCGCTCTACATTGATGCAGAAGGAACATTTAGGCCACAAAGATTGTTACAGATTGCTGATAGGTAATTCTATTACTATCAGAAATTTTGTTTTTGTGAATATTTTAAAATTAAGCTTACTCACAGAACTTGTAGAAAAAAAATAGCAGTTATCGTGATTACTACTGAATTATCTTTTTAGTTGCGCACACCAGTACACAAACCTGATGGTCAAAACTGATTTTAAGTCACATATAGATCAATCTGCTCATATTGTCCTTCCCAGTAACTCAATTTGTAGTTAGATGTCTTTTTAGTTCAATTTTGATTGGTTAACTTTGAAAAAAGAACTACCATGTTTCAAAAGAATTCTAGGAAAGTGTAAACTCAGTTATGAATTATCCTCTTAATTAAAGCTATTATATGATAATATGGACAGATATGGGCTGAATGGTGCTGATGTTTTAGAGAATGTAGCCTATGCCAGGGCTTACAACACCGACCATCAATCGAGATTGTTACTAGAAGCGGCATCGATGATGGTAGAGACCCGGTATGGGAAAGCAAAGTCCAAATCATCCTTTACTTCTTGCATGAATTTTTAATTATTTATCAAATGCTTTTTATTTAACAGGTTTGCTCTTATGATAGTAGACAGTGCTACTGCTCTGTATAGGACAGATTTTTCAGGAAGGGGAGAGCTATCAGCAAGGCAAATGCATCTTGCCAAATTCCTTAGAAGCCTCCAGAAGTTGGCTGATGAGGTACTTATTTTGGTCAAGTCTAGAACTGGTACGGTACCAGAAGTTACATGATTGCAATGCATGATTTGTGATTCCAATAATTTTGATTAAAAGTTGGATATAATTATGTAGTTTGGAGTGGCTGTGGTCATCACAAATCAGGTGGTTTCTCAAGTTGATGGATCAGCCATGTTTGCCGGACCCCAGATCAAACCCATTGGTGGAAATATCATGGCACATGCTTCTACAACAAGGTGCCTCTATATTTACTAAAAAGATTTCAAAAGGGCAGTATTCCATGCAGAACTTCCCCGCATCATTTCCTTTTGAATATAACATTCGCATAAGCTGTTCATCATTAAATCTGAACTTTTTGTGTTAATAGGCTTGCACTAAGGAAGGGAAGGGCCGAGGAGAGGATTTGCAAAGTGATAAGCTCTCCATGCCTTGCTGAAGCCGAAGCTCGGTTTCAGATTTCTCCTGAAGGTGTAACTGATGTAAAGGACTGAACAAGATCAAAAACAAAACATTTAAAAGAAAATGTACCTAATATTATTATATCTTGCTTTCTGTTAGGTATCCTCACTAGCAGTTGCATCTTGATGTATTTTCCTCTTCTTTTTATTGTAGTGCACTTGAAATTTTTGGCTCTCTTAGCATGTGAATTTGCTTTAGAAAGTAGTCAAAGCATAAGCATGTGTACTATGTTGTATCTGGAGCTGTAATCTTTCTGACTAGGTCTAAAATTGACAGCATGATGGCCTAAAAAATATAACCAAATCAATATCAAAATTGTAAAAGTTTCAAAAAAAAAAAAAAAAAAAGTCATCTTATATAATGCTTTGGATGAATTGTTGAGTAACAGTAAAGTTTTTGCTTAATCCTTTTCTTGCCATTTCCAGATAGAATCAATCTAATTTGATTGCAGCTGGTTTTTTGAAATTGAATTCAAGAAAACCATTTTGTTAATTGTTACTGGCTTTGCCAAATGCCAAATATCAACTGCTAATTTCATGTATGGATAGGAACAATGTACGGGCCTGAAATTGACAACAGACCTAATTTTGCTGGCAGGGGACACCCTGATGTTGTATTTTAGCTAAAGTCGGCAATCATTTGCAAACTAACACAACTGTTGGTTTTTAATGATACTTTAGGAGTGTTTCAAAGAATTGTCTGATACTGATAGTCTTGAGTTAACGACAAACCCATGCATGTAATCATGAATACAAAAGATTCTTCTACACTACAACATAATAGACAATAGTGCACACATATAACCAAATTAAATTAGACTGTTTGTTATAAAACTAGTAAAGAGCCCGCGCGTTACTTTGGGCTGAAATTTTTGTTCTTATAATAAATTTTAAGATAATATGTAATGACCTTATATTGAAAAAATTGATATGGGCTTTAAATTTTAATGGGCTGAGACATTAACGTCAACGAAAATTAACGTAAATCAACGGTTCCGATCTATCCAAGAAAATGATCAACGGCTCAGGTTTTTTATTTGGAGAAGATAGCTCTTTCATATCATTTTTTCCAATATGCTTTTATATATAGTAAGGATATAAATTACGTCAATGATTTCTAAAGTATCACCTTTTATTAAATTTGTATTTTAAGTTTTAAAAATACAAATTTGTTTCTTAAAAATCGATGTGCTACCAATTTGGTCCCTAAAGTTTAGGATACACTACTTTTATCCTTAAAGTTTCACTAACATATTGCTTTAGTCCTTAAAGTATTTTTATTTATACCAAATTAGTCTTATCATTATCTATTGATACTACAATTTACTTAATAAGTATCTGATAGCATGAAATTCGGAGACTTATTATATTCTTAATATTTCCTTATATCAGATTATTACTATTATTTTGTATTGAAAAATGGCGAATTCGGCAGGATTCTCTGTCACGTGAGAACCACCAACGAATGAGAGCCAGCCCGGGGGCCACTCGCACCGCACAAGAAGAGGATCTGGATCACCTGCTTTTTTAAAAATAAAAGCAGGCCCTGTTTTTTCTTGATCCGACAGTTGAGAAACACCGAAATACTTTGAGATCGGTGCGACAAATACCAAAATACTTTGAGATCGGTACTACAACCGATCCCGACCATCCGATCAGAAAAGCACGCCCTGCTTTCCTGAGAAGAAAAGCAGCATATTTTTTCCTCACAAGAAGACCATCCGATCAGAAGACCCGGCATCATCTTCATCTCCTTTCTTCCAAAAGACAAAAAACTCAAGAAGGTCTGGTTATTTCAGTGACCCACCCAACCCAAGTCAGTCAAAGGAACTCGAACTATTACCACGTGCCTTACTTAGCCTGACAGCCTCCAGAATCCAGATCCACTCAGGCTTCTCTGCAATAATACTCTGTGTAGTGAGTGACATCAAACATGCTGTGAATACATTAGGGGTACGTTTGGATGGTGCAAAGATTAGTACAAGAATAGAAGAATAGAGAATAGTAAAGTAGATTAGTGAGTTTTGGATTAGCTTGAAAATAGTAAAAAATACGGTACTATTCGGGATAGTAAATATTGTTTGGATTGTATGTTAGAAATAGTGATGGGAAAAAAGAAATAAAATATTGGTTCTTTTCTTATCTCTTTTTGCCAACCACTCTTATTTGTTATTTGCGTTGAACAAATTTTTATGTTAATGATCCAATTTCATGCTTGATAATTATAACAATTATTAATTACTAAATTGTGGGCCCATTTACGATAATGATACCAGGTTCTAAAAGATGGTAAGAACTATTAGTAAACAACACTAAGAAAAAGTATGAAAAGAATTATGACTGCTTCCATGGCAGATTTTCTGCAATTAGAAGCAATCCGAGGCAAACAACGGAGAAAGCGAGGGTGAAGGTGAGACCATGGCGAAGTACGCAATGGCCGTGCATAGACAAAGTGCGATGAAGGGACGGAGAGAACGAGAGCTCGGAGGGGGCGCAAAAAATGGTGGACAACCGGATCTCTATCGACTCTCGCCGATGAGGAGAGTACAATGGATCTATCGGCGGCAGTGATATTTGGTTAGTTTGTCGTCAGATATTTGGTTAGTCAGTGGGGAAACCATTTCTTCCTTTCCTCTTTCTAACCCATGCGGTGTGGCAGGAAAGGTAGAGGAGAAAACAATAAATTAATAGGAGAAATATTTTTTTTATTAGTTTCTCTAACTTTGCCAATCGTTGTTCCCACTATTCTGTCTTTCAATTGGAACAGCAGATTAGTTCTATTCTCAAGCTGTTCATAATAGCATTAGCTTGTTTGGATCACACCTGAGCGGGAATAGAGTTGCTATTCTCTAGAACAGTCTACTCTCTTACCCTCCAAACATACCCTAGATCTTTGGCTTGTTCAAGAGATGCAGAGAGTGGGTCCTACATGTCAAAGTGTTGGTCAACCCTGAACAAGTTAAGAACCAGCCTCAGAGGATCTCAATGTCCTCCGAACCAAAGAATATGAAGTATCTTTTTTGTTTGAATTCTTAAACTTTCATGTAATTTGGAAGTTGAAAGTTGAAAGTACCCCTAATTGTTCTAGGAGGGATCAAATAACCATGTCTTTGGTAACTGATCGGTGACCGTGAAATTAAATTTGAAATAACTACAATTTAAACAGTTAAATGACAAAACCAATTGATAAAATGTGTTGTATATACCATGTTTCATGTGTATACAAAAAATTATATCATTTTGATTTTATTTACATATGCATCAAGCATTAACAAAAATCGACGTTTCAAATTTTATGATTTTTTCTCCTCTCTTGATGATTATTGAAACGATGTTAAAACTTTATCATTTTTTGTATATATATTGTTTAGATGATTTGGAATACATCTAACAGTTTAGATTTGTCAATTTATTTATAAATAGTAAAATGATCACCATGGTCATCAAAGTTATGGTTATTGGATCCCTCCTCAATTGTCTGATGCCCTAAATTGGAGGTACGGCCTGGAACCAAATTTAATGCTCCCTAATCATAAACCCTGCACCTCTCTCTACGGCTCTACATGTCACTGTCAGGCTTTACTTATTTATTTAGTTATTTTAATGGGGGTATAATAAAAATCTGTTTACACAGAGAGAGAGACATTTCAGATGTTACCCTAATGTTGTTAAGTGCTCATTTATAATAAGTAGTGCTGCTTATTAGAGCTAACTAGCTAAGGGTACTAAAGCTGAACCTAGACAGAGGCAGAGAAACTGGAAAAGGTGTAAAAAAAAAAGAGAGAGAGAGAGCCACAAAATCTGTTTTTACTCTACTTTTTATCTCCCTGCCTCATCAATAAATAAATTCTACTACTCAGTAAAAAGGACAGTAAACAGAGATTTCCTTTTGTCCTTCACTTCATTCCACATTACACCAGAGATAGAGAGGAGAGGGGGATTGCCATTCAAACTGTGTATGAGCTGAGCTTTGACCCAATTCTGCATTCATCATAGAAACACAGACTAAAGAATATAGATCATGATTCAGTTATGAGCTGAGCTTAGCAAAGGTCAAGGCATCAACTTTTCTCAAGCACTCAACTGTTTTTGTTTTTCCCTCTACCAGCAGCAAGGGGGTAGGTAACTCATTCCATCATTCCCTCTACCAAGCTTTCAAATTTTGTTTCACTCAAAACACTTCACTGCCTCTAAACATTTTTTTATAATGTAATGAAAACAGAACTCAACTGAAGAAACTAAGCAAGACCCAGTATTTAATTTGGCACCATTTGATGATACATTGTGCAAGCTCAACCTAAAGGAGACCTCAGAATTTGTCCAGGCTCTTCCCATGGCCTCCACCTCTGCTCAGAGGAGGAGGGAAGAAGGTTCCACTAAGAGAATTGAGGTGCCCAGCACACCAGGAAGGCCGTCGTTCTTCAGTTTCAGCCCGAACCATCTGTACAGAAAGAGTGTGCCCTCGAAATGGGACGATGCCGAGAAGTGGCTTGTCGGTACCGGCTCTTGCCATGATTCACCCCTGCATGGGGTGAAAATGCAGGAAACTTTGAGGGCTTCTAGGCTCAATTGTGTCAATGGTGGATTGGAGAAGAAATTGGGGAGCTTTTTGGGTCCAGAGAAGGTGCCTGTTGAAAATCCTGTGAGAGTTGGGAGTGGCTTCTCTGGAGAAGTTTTCCTAAAAGGTAAATCTTTTTGTTTGTTAATTAATTAATTTTATTCTTAGTTGTTAGTAAAAAAAAAAAATTTCATTCTTGGTTTTAATTTCTACACTTTGAACTTTTATTGAGTTGGGAATTGCAGTTCAAGTGAAATTCTAATTCCTTTTTCTTTTCTTCACCTTTTAATTTTCATATTTGTAATTCCTTATTGTTTCTTCTCATACGTTTACCTTTTTATGTGCAAAGACAATTTCTCAGCACTTTTGCTTCTGTAATTTGTGTGTACATTATTTCTTTTATGGGATTTTGTTGAATTATTTTGTTGAAATGTTCACCTTAGGTACGATTAGGAACATCCTGTTTATTTACAAACATAATGCAACTCATTTCCTGTTTCCATGGAAGTAAACAGAAGAAAAAAATGTAAAAAAGTATCCTCCATTTTAATTTGTATAATTCACCTTCACTTCATACAGATAAATTCACTGAAAGCACTGAGAAACTGCCGCCCGATTTGCACTACTCCGAGCCTGCAAATGAAGCATTTATCTTTAATAACCTTCAAATTGTACCGAGCAAAGAACTAAAGAGAAGAGATGTGGGCACCGAGACAACCCCACTTGTCAGTTCGAAAACATCTCGATGCCCAACTCCAGTTATAAGCACATCACCAATTAGGCACAACACGCCGGAAGGCCGGTCTGGGCCATTGGATCCATGCCATCCTAGATTTGTCAATGCTCCCGATTTGAAAGATTTCGACTTCATCAAATTCGATCTGAATTGGCCCTCGAAAGAGGAGGAAGAAGAGGAGGTGTCGAAGAGCCTGAGACACTTTGAAATGAGCTATGAGAATAAAAGCATGGTTGATTCGACCGGCTGTGTGTGGGAGCAAGAGGAGAAAGCTAAGAGTTGTATTAGGTCAGAAATAAACTTCTTAATTTTATCTTTATTAGAACTTAAGTACATTTGTTAGTGTGACTGTGTTTGGAATTATTCTAGGGATCATTTTCTGGTAAGAACAGGTTTTAAATTTACGTAGCTGGTATAATAGCAATGATTGGTACAGGAGCACACCTACAACCTAGGAGTTTCTTCGATGAAATTTGACCACCGCTAAGATTCAGCAACGTTCAATGTTCATAACGAGTAAACCATTTACGACCTGTGAGCTTGTAGAAACCATCAGTCTGATGGCATTAGTGACCAGCATCTATTGCCGCAATTCTTTGACCTAATTTTTTTTTTTTTAATGAGGATCTTCTTTGTGTATGAACCTAATTTTTTTTTCCTTATATTGATTAGATTTCAAAGAGAAGAGGCAAAGATTCAGGCCTGGGTGAACCTAGAGAGCGCTAAAGCTGAGGCGCAGTCCAGAAAGCTTGAGGTACAACACACAATTACCCTATTCATATTATGTTAGTTTTAGTGGCGAGATTTTGTACAAATGCCAGAATAGTTTCAGTAAATCGTTCCTCCCTTAGCGCAGGAATAGTTCCATAATGGGCAAATACTTTTTAATTTATGATAATTACCACACTCAGTATCATGTGTGTTGTCATTTAAATATATACATTGTCAACAAAATTACAAAAGAAGTTAACTTTATTGAAGATCTGAGATGTTCCGGCAGCATGCTGCAGTACGTAATCACGAACTTTTAAGCCTCCTCGAGACCTGAGATAGATGCATTCTTATGTAGTTCTTAAAATATCCTTTTTATACATGCATGCCTTCTGAAAAGCTGAAATTCATTTGACCATAGTGATTAATTAAACGGTAATTAGTAGTTACGTAGGGTACTTATCCTCACATGGTGCTACAATTTCAACTTCTCAACATATTTTATACGGCGGGCAATGCAGCCTTAATCTATTTTATACCCCATACCAATGCCATGAATATGATGAATTGGAATTGTTACTCTAACCCATGTGCTAATCCTTGAGAAATGAGCTTATGAAGATTATCTGTAATCGCTATATTGTTTTCTTTAGGACTTCTCTCTACCTTGAAATAGGAAAAGAAGTATCGACACGGCATGTGTGTTTGAAACTCATGCCAATAAATGTATAAAATTTTCCCTCCAACACACTGACGTTTAAAGCACTGAAAGCATGCTTACAAATATAATATTTTGAGTATTTAGAACAAAATACTGTTAAAGTGTTCCTCATTATTGTATTTGATATTGTTGATATTGTCAGAAAATTATTAATGTGTGATATTTTCCAGGTTAAGATACAGAAAATGAGATCGAGTTTGGAAGAGAAGCTGATGAAACGGATGGCCAATGTGCATAGGAAGGCCGAGGAATGGAGAGCTTCGGCTCAGCTGAACCACTTGCAACAGTTACACAAAGCATCAGAAAATGCGCAAAAGTTGAAGAGCTCGTACTTGACAAGTAACAAATCCTGTGGCTGTTTTCCTTGTAATAACCATGTTTGAACCAACACAATTCCCCCGCCTCTGTTCTCGATTTGTAATGCTCAGACCGAATTGAACTCGAGCCGAGCTAAATCAAACGTTGATTCGGTTTAGCTCGGTTCGATTTCAGCTCGAGTTCAGTTTAGCTCTAGCTCGATTCGGTTCAAGTTCGATTCAGATCATATTCGATTCGATTCGTTTACAACCCTAGCCTATTAGAGCCACAGATTTAGCATCTGTAAGTTGTAATACTAGTTTCGATATCGGTTTTATGCGAAAGGAAGTTCCAATATTGATGGATACTGATGTGCACAAGTGAAATTCTATTACAGCTGGTAAGTGCTAACACTAATTTCTAGATCAGCTCATTTCATTCTTTCATACAAATTACAATATCTCGGCTTTATCCTTGGTTAATAAATCATTTCATGCTCTTTAACATGTTACAATTTCAAAATGCTCTTTGGTTAATAAATCATTTCATACTACAGCATATTTGGAATATCTGGTAGCAGTATAAAAATAAATATTTGTCATGGTGTATACAAGTATTATTGCATATTTGCATTGTCTTAAGAGATTCGGATAAATGTGTTTTTTTTTTTTTTTTCATTATAAACTATTTATCATTATTATAATAAATGTGCATTTTTATTGCAATAATAGGAATTTGAACGGTTGTAATTTATTCAAGCTCTGATTTCAATCAGTTTAAACTGTGCCATATTTTGATATAAAGGATCCTGATATGAAGATACCGAGTTTGGTACCAAAATACATCCTATTAAAATAACGTACATGCCTTTTGATTTTGACTCACAATTTGAATACAAACTACTGCAATGCAAATTGTAACAAAATTAAAGTGAAGAAACATCAATCGCGTCCTCCAAATTTTATTTGCGCCTTCTTATTTCTATCGTGCATGAACTTTTCTAACTTCTAATCTATACTCCATAAAGGTAGATTTCTAAGCATTTCAACTATGCCACATCATCACTATTATTAACCATTGATTTTGTTTGAAACTCTTCATCTACTTTGATCCAATGGCTTATATTTTTTTTTTCTCTCCTCATTAAATAAGATGAATGTGACATGTCTAAAACAATTTTTAACCCTTAAAATGGTCCAACATTTATTATATGTTCTTATTTATAAATTATTATATTATTATTATTGTTGTTGTTTACTTACATAAAAAGTTTACAATTTTTTTAAATTTTTGTTTAATATAAATATTTAAAATTTTATAAAATTCTTAGTCATTTATTTGATACCACTTTTCGGGGCGAAGCCCGAGTTACAGCTCTAGTATATATAGTTTTCCAAACACAATTATCGTGAATAGCAACACAACCAACACAAATACAAAATGACTAAATGAGTGAGAATTTGATCAAGGAACTTCAAATATCACTGTGTCCGCCATAACATTTTTCTTTGTTAAATGCAGGCTGCCAATTGCTTCGTTCATACACAAATGCGTGAAGTTTTTTTTTTATTTTTTTATCATAAGATGATATAATTGCATGTAAATATGAAGTTCTTTTATTGTAAACTAATATGTTTTCATGCAAAAAGTATTTACGAAATTTCAATATTATTGGAAGTTCCACGTGCTATGTGTTTTAGTGTGTGAGAATGAGAGAGCGAGGAAGAAAACCAGAAAAGTATTTCGCGTGAACCATCATGCATGTATTGCTCGAGTTTTCATTATTTAAGTAGCTCTTGATTTTGTTTTGTTTTTTTTTTTTTTAATTATGACAATTGTCATAAACTATTTCTTGTTTATAGAAAGCAAGTAAAATAATATTAGTTCCTCTTTTATAGTTAATAAACAATGTTTCTAGAAACTAGTAATTAATTAATTATATATATTTCTGAATTTTATAAAAAGAAATGAGAGAGAATCAAATAATATTAGTGAAACATTTGTTCCGATTTTCCATGATAGAAAATGTGGAATCGATATATGTTTTCTCCCATTAGAGGTGGCCAGGGAAAAGGAGACCTCTGGTCCCCCATGACTTTCAAATGTAAGGACTAATTCTCTTACTAGTTTTCTTATAATATATAATAATATTAAGTGCATACCAAAAATTGATCTGATATTAATTAAAGTTAGGTATTTAACAAATGTATATAGTCCATTCATATCATTTAGAACGGTACAATTCTCTCTTGAAAAATGGGTTGAGCAAATGCATTTCGGAACTATAAAGGAGAGTTTCACTCAAAAAAGAAACTATAAAACAGAGCTGATTATAACGTAAAACATAAAAAATAAAAAAAGTCACACAAAAGTATTATCTCTATATTCCAATATCAAATATATATAAAAAAAATCACAAATCAATCAATGTCATCGTAAATTTCTTTATTTATATTGTATGAAAGAAACTTGATGAACTTGTGAATCAATGTCATCGTAAATTTCTTGAGAACTTTTTTTATCTTATCTTATCTTATTTATTTTCTTATTATTTTTTTTTTTTGAGATTTGAGACAATTATCTTTTTGTTTGTAACCAGGTACAGAATTGCACCAGGACCTTTGAATCAAATATCAAAAACTTGTATTGATATCAACTTCTTCACTCCGAACAGTCACATATGGATGGACTGCCAAGTACTCGTTTAGGGTTGCTTAGGAGTTACGAGTATTGATAATCTATAAGCACTTGTAGTTTTGAATAAACACAATAAGAGTTTATATTGTTTTTTTTTTCTTTATGTCAAAGTATTCGACCAATTATCAAATATTATCTATAAAACAATCTCTCCTATTATCTTATTATTTACTTACCATACAAACACATTTGTTCCTTAATTAATAAAAAAAAAAAACTTAACAAACTCCCTACAAAAATTTGCACTTGACAATTGAGATGATATTCACAAGTCACAACATAATCAAAACGAATGTTTGATTTATTTCTCTCGCTTTCTCCTCTCCCTCGAAATTGCAACCTCATATATTCGAAAGTGTATTACTGCACTACATACACTGAAATCGTACAAGACGTGAACATGTGATTAGTGAAATCCTTGAAAGTGGATGTTGTGCTGTTGTTAATTTGTTTTCTAAGGAAGAACCGGCTTTTGATTTAGTGATTAAGGGCAACGTTTTTCTTATAAAAGGTTGTGGGTTTGAAATCTGGATAGAGAGTTTTTTATAAACATTTAAATTTATGTGACTTGACCCTCATCTTTATCTCCAAAAAAAAAAAAAAAAAACACTTTTCTATAATGTTAATCAAGCCTTGCTAATGTTTGATTCATCCCTTGATTATACAATTAAGCACCAAAATACTACAAAATCGTTACCCTGGCATTGCTGAAAGTATAATATTCACTACTCGTACAAACGTGAACTCCTGAGTTTGGTATAGAGATAAATGGGAGATAAATTGAGAGAGCCTATCACCACTCTCGCAAGAAATAAGCTATCTCTCAATTTATCTCCAATTTATCCTCATATTAAACATACCCTTAATTGATTTTGTCTTCATTTGAAGGATTACCCATCAATCCATCACCCCAATAATAAAATGTTCATACCTAGTGTCCTCAAATTTTGTATCCATCCGCCACATCGTAACAAGGTTGGAGGTATGAATTACAACTTACAAAATTGGAGATATTAGTCACAAAATTTGATGATGCGTGGACCTGTGGTCAGTTAAAATAAGGACAGTTGATGGTTTCCATAACAAAAACATGTACCCAGGAAACTTCTCAAGAGAACTTTCTGAAAAAAAAAAAAAAAAAAAAAAAAAAAACTATGCTGTAATAATCACCCAACTAGATTCAAAATATTTGAAAATGGAGTACCGATGCAATTAATTAATCAATCTAACCTAGTATCTACATCTTCAACAGTACTATCCAGAAAGGCACTCCCTCTATAATAACTCCCCTCAAAATTCCCTCTAATTTCTTTCAAAGGTACTTGCTTTTCTGTAATTTCATAACCAAACAACTTGCGATCTTTTTTCGGGTCCCAACATACAAAACCAGATTTATCCAACAAACTAGACTTCATAATCCTAGCATCTCGAAATGGAACAAGGCACTTATCCTTTGAGAACTTGACACAAGCCTCTTTGGATAAGGCGAGACAAGCCGCCATCTCTCTCTCCTCACACTCTTCTCTATTACTCAGATCTGATGGTTCAGATTGAAAGAGCCCCCTCCACCACGGTGGCTTGCATTTGTTGGAGGCAGATATTGAGCAACCCACTTGAACTCCAGCCTGTGAAGATTAAGATAAGCTAAGAAGTTAGTAAATTGCTGCGCCTCTCTCTCTCTTTTTTTTTCTTTTCTAGCAAAACCCTGAATTGGTAAGCAAAATGTTACTTGAACAGTATCAGTTCTATAGCTATCAAACTAAGATTTCACTAATATAATATCAACAGAATTAAGAAGCCATGAATGGTTATATAATACAAAACCATAAAATCATTTACTGAAACAAATACAAAGGTCCAAAGCTTACAATGTGGGGCAGTTGTCAATCTTGACTACTAACACTAAGCAGCAAAGAGCTGGTTGTTTTGCCCATCTCGTATATTTAATCTATGCAACTGATAAACTTACTAAATGGCAGTACTTGAGCCATCCAGCTCGGCCAGTTGCAAAACAAAATGCCAAAATCACGTTACCTCAAAAATCAGCGAACAATACGCATCAAGTACTGTCATTATGGTAATTCATAAACACTATTGGGGATTTGCCATTAACTAACTGCCAATACATCATTATTTCGGGAAGAATCAGATGAGATTTCATAATATTCTGTGTCGAAAGAGAGATAAAGATCTTCAAATTAAAGAGTACGATGTCCTTCAACTATAAAAGCTAATGAACTCATCCTCGGCCAAGAAGTAAATCACAAAGAAAGAAAAGGAGAGGTCATGTTTCTTAGCCTCAAAATGGGGGTCAGACAAACACAAAGGCTCAAAGTGTGCGATGTGGGGCAATTGTCAATCCTGACTACTAACACTAAGTTGCAAAGAGCTGGTTGTTTTGCCCATCTTGTATATTTAATCTACGCAACTGATAGACTTACTAAATGGCAGTACTTGAGCCATCCAGCTCGGCCAATTGCAAAACAAAATGCCAAAACCATGTTACCTGAAATCAGCTAACATTAGGCATCAAGTACTGTCATTGTGGTGATTCATAAACACTATCAGGGATTTCATCAACTAAATGCCAATACATCATTATTTTAGGAAGAATCACGTAAGATTTCATATTGTTCTTTGTCAAAAGAGAGATAAAGATCTTCAAATTAAGGACCTTTTTAACTATAAACGCTAATGAAATTATCCTCGGCCAAGAAGGAAATGACAAAGAAAGAAAAGGAGAGATTATATTCTTTAACCTCAAAATTGGGGGTTAAACAGATAAAAGGGCTCAAAGTGTGCAATGTGGGGCAATTATCAATCTTGACTACTAACACTAAGCAGCAAAGAGCTGGTTGTTTTGCCCCTTCCCTATATTCAATCTATGCAACTGATAAACTTACTAAATGGCAGTACTCGAGCCATCCAGCTCGGCCAGTTGCATAACATAAATCGAAGGTTCTGAACCTTAAGAACTTAGAAATGGTAGTTCATACACATTTTCAGGGATTTGCCATCGACTAACTGCGAATACATCATATTTTAACAAGAATCAGGTAAGATTTCATGATATTATCCATCAAAATCCTTAATTCTAGACAGGTAAATCTCCCATTCATGAAATTAGGAGAACAGGATTCCTCTAACCCTAAACCCTAACGAAATTCTCCTCGAACAAGAAAGAGATCACAAAGAGAGAGAGGAGGACCTCGCATTGCGCCTTGATCTTAGCCAGAGCAGCCCCGTAAGCGCAGCTCCAGCTGGCCCTGTTGGGGAACGCCAGAACGAACGGCCCCGACGCGGGATCCTCGGCGGGGTCTACCGCCACGGGGCCCCGCAGGAGCGGGAGCGGCGGGTCGAACGGGATGACCGTCACCGACGGTGAGTAGTCCGCGCCGCCCTCATCGGCCCACGATAATGGCGGCGGTGATAATCCTTGGTTTCCCTCGTCCATATCATTATGGTTATTATGGGCCTCTGTAAGGGTAGGACATGAGAGTTGACAGTCACTATGGCGGCCGTGTTTTGAGTTTGAGAAGATGCAGGTCTTCCCTTTCGATATTTACAAGTTAGAAATTCTCGGCGAAATGATCGTTTGTCCCGTTAACTTCCCCGATTTCTCCTGTATCGCTAGCTTCCCCGATATCTCATGTATCGCAGTAGATTTCATATGACATGTGAATTTGAGAGTTTAAAGAAATTAATTTATGTTCACTGTACCGCATTAATTCTTTATAAAATTTATTTTTCTAGAATACTTGTTTTTATAGAAAAAAAATTAATTAGATCAAATATGATAATTTTTTTCTAATTCATGATAGGTTCTCACCAAATGCAATTTGAAAATTTATTATTATAGAAAAAAAAATTTATAGGATCAGTGACTACCGAACATACCTTAAAGAGTAGAAACATCATGAGTGCACCTCCAAAAAACATATCAAATTATCTTAAAATTTCTATTTATGAGATGCAAAGACTTCCATTTCAAAAAAAATTTAAGTATTTTAATAAAATAATCAATGTTTAATATATTATTTTTAGAAAATCCCTTGAAGGTGGTGGGCTGGTGGCAGGGGCCCAGAGGGGATGGGAAGCCCAGAGCTTGCTGAAGATTTTTTTTTGCTGCATCAGAGCTGCATGTTCATTTAGTTGCATAATTTTTCAGGGTACTTACTGATCATGTGCTAAGCTTTATGTTACATGAATTGGCATGGAATATATATGGCTCTAGCCATTTAATTTCTTAAATTTTCTGGATCAGTAATAGCTTTATAAATGAAAATTAAGAATGTTACACATAGCATAGTTTCTGATCAGTTGGATTTGAAGATTTACGATTCTGAGAATAGAGAATCACTTTGATATTCTTAATGGAAGACTTCATCAGGAGTTCATTTCTCTTGGCAGTTGAACAGTTAGCTGATTACAGTTAATTGCTTGTCCTGGTTACACATGTTTTATGTACCGGTTCAATCATTTACCAATCCTATTATAGTATATTAATTTGGGAAGACATGCTACAGTATTATGAACAGTGTTTATTATTATTATTATTAAAAGATCCTCAAATAGTATCTTACCACATTGAGTTACACAAGAGAATAGTTTAGAATGTATTATTATTGACATAAATATAAATAAACAAGAAGCAAAACACAAGCTACAATATCTATTGAAAGCTTTAAACTATTATAAGAGATTGGTTAACAATGGTTATCTTGACAATAGATTTTTCGAATTAAAAAATAAAAAATTGTATAAATGTATTACTTGACTTATAAATTGATAGTATCTTGAATTTGAATACGGCTTGACAAATTATCAAAATTTTGTATACTTTTAATGGTTGCAAATTAATCGATCATCAATAGATTACATGTATAAAGTTTTTTTTTTTTCATTTTTAAGATTTTTAAACAATTTTTTATAACTTTTTGAAAGCTTCATTATCGATATTATTAAGATAACCATTATCACAAGTTAGACTATTATACTAATGTTAGCATTAACGCCTCAAAATTTATGTTATCGTGTCCGAAATTATGATTTATGGTGCTCAATAAATTCTTTATATGAAAATATTGGGGTATACAAAAAATTTTCATTTTTAGAGTTTTTTAAGTATTTGTTTTGAATTTTAGAAAATAGCTCACAAATATTAATAAAATATTGATGTTTGTACATGCTATTTTAAAAAATGCAAAACAAATACTTAGAAAATTCTAAAAATGAAAAATTTTTGTATACCCCGATATTTTCATATAAAGAATTTATTGAGCACCATAAATCATAATTTCGGACACGATAACATAAATTTTGAGTCGTTAGCATTTCGGTCTGAAATGCTAACGTTAGTATAATAGTCTAGCTCCCATTATCACCGTGCTTCTCTTCAACTATTACTTTAAATTTCCTTTTGTATACTTCAAAAATTGTTTCAAAAATATTAAATATGTTGTAAACAAATTTTTTTCTTATAAATTACATATCCAATAACAAAAAATAAAATTTGGAGATATTTAAAATATGAAATTAATAAATCACAAAAAATCTATAACAAACCATATATACCTTTTAAAATACTCCTCCTTTAAGAAAAACAATACAGTTTATAAAAAAGAAAAAAAATAACATAAGCTCTGAAAATAATAATTTATATAATATAAGAATTTTATTCATAATTTATACATTTCTACATAATTTATGTGTTTTCAGTTTTTAACCCTTCTTTAAATCTTATGATTACATTTCGGTTCAAATTGTTTCTTTAAAAAATATTAATCTATCGCCGAAGCAACGCGAGGCACGTATCTAGTGTTTAATAAGAAGAGATGCTATGGAGACACTTAATCTGCATTACTTTTTTTGTATGTGAACCAGTGGTGGCAACCACTTTCATCCTCCAAAAAAGAAAAAAAATTCCATTGATTATAAAGAAAATTAACAATACGCAAAAGTAACAAAACAAAATGAAAAGAAGCCATAATTCTAGGGCCTCTTAATTTAGTATTTGAGCACAACACACCTCCTGCTTATCGGTGCCACACAGTTCTTTACACAGTAAACGAGTGCTACGATGCCTGCTACGACCATCAGGATTTTCGCTGCCAATGTTAAGTTTACGGAGAGACCAAGGGGGTTGAACAAGGCAGCAGAGAAAAGAACTCCCTGAACAGAAATTGCAAGGAACAGAAATGAACGGGTTAGTTGTGAGTATCAGCATCTATACAAGATCAGAATTATCGCAAGTGAAGAATTGTTAATTGCAGATCTGAGAGATATGAAAGCTACAAGTTATAAACTAGTGACGTACACATATCAAGGAGAAAGCGCACTGGAACACCTTCACGCGTTCTTCATCCTGAGAGGAGAGGAGTGGCGCCTCTAGCTGATCGGTGAGGCCGCTTTCAATGTCCCGATGATTCTGTTTCGGCAGGGTTTGTTGAAGCCTTGAAGCATCTGATCAATACACAATTAAATTGGGTACATAAAAAGAAAGAGAGAGAATGGCAATGGCAGATCTAGGTACTAAGAATGGGGGACAATGTCCCCCATATTTTTGTAAAAATCATATATTTGTATATTGAATTTTGTAGTATATTTGTTGTTTTGTTAAGAAAATTCACATTTGAATTCCATAAATTATAACAAACTTTTATATTGTTGAACCCCATAACAAAAATTTAAGTTCTTCATTTATTCATAATACTAATCTATACTTCATAAAGAGTGATAGATTTCTAAGTACCTCAACTATGCCACATCATCACTATTATTAACCATTGATTTTGTTTGAAACTTTTCATCTACTTTAATCCAATAGCTTGTATTTTTTTTCTCTCCTCATTAAATAAGATGAATGGAACATGTTTAAAACAAATTTGAACCCTTAAAATGGTTCAACATTTCTACCTCAAAAAAAAAAAAAAAGATGGTTCAACATTTATATATGTTCTTATTTATAAATTATTGTATTATTATTATTATTATTATTTTCGTACATAAAAAAATTTACAAACTTTTCTTTTTTAATTTTGTTTAATATAAATATTTAAAATTTTATAAAATTCTTAGTTATTTATTTGATACCAATTTTCGGGGCGAAGCCCGAGTTATAGCTCTAGTTACATTAATGCATGAAATAATATTTGAACTCCATACATAAATTTTTTGGCTCCGCCACTGGAGAATGGTAAGGATATGCAAGATGAATGCTTGATAGCTATCATGCAAAAGGGGACCAGTTGATGTATGGATGCAGTCTTCTATGAGTGAAATTTGGCCAGGCACTGATTTACTGAGAAATAGTTTGACAGGCAGGGAAAGGGTAATAAGACCGAACTGGTAAAAACAATAACAATATATCAATAAGTCAATAACAAACTTGATTTGTTAATTTCATGTGTACAGCACAGTACAGTATGCATGTGGAAGGCCTAACCTGACGTCTCCATGGCAGCAAAGTGGAATTGGAATTGATCGTCGACGCTGAATCCTCGCACTCTTCCCCAACTCGATCGGGCCTGTTTGCCTTGTGCCGTGCGAGAGACCAGCAGGCGCAGGAATTAAAGGAAAGCTACGAAACGCAGAGGAGGAGAGGACGGATGATAAAATAGGCAAGGAAATACGGAATTACGGACACATTGCGTTCTTATTCTAAGAATATATAATAATGATGATGAATTGATGAGATGATAGATAAATAAGGAAGCAACATTTATTGGTAAATTTGTTGATAAATCCGTCATAGGCAGCAGAGTAATTAATGAAAAATTCAAAATATAGACCTATTCAATTTACTTTCTTCATTTATAAACTAGTATGATGCCCGTGCATTGCTACGGGTTACTTTAAACTAAAAGTTATTTTTTGAAAATTTATAAAAGTATAACATGTACTATCCAACAATTGAGAGTTATATATGAATGCTACGGGTGATTTTTAACTAAAAAATATTCATTTAAAATTTACAAAAGTATAACATATACTACCCAACAAATGAAAGTTTTATATGAAATATGATATTATTCATCGTCATTATGAATACAGTACCAAGATTATCTAAAAATATGCAAGGTGCTACAACTTTATTAACAGAACAGAAAATGCAAGCATTGACAATGTGTGCTCCCAAGAAGCTTCGGCGATCGATATCATAATACAAATGGTATCTAGATAAAGGAACGTCAGTTGGTAATTAATGAAAAGTGAATCTCCAAAGATCACTATTTAGTATGGCTATTTGTATGGCAGGAGATGCCCCTTTATTGCCTATATCAAAATCCATGCATATACTAACAACAATTATGCAAACCCATAATTTAATTAATAGTCACAAAATGCAATTGGTACAGAATTGTTAACGCTAGAGCATTCATCTCAGTTTGAGCCGCAGTCTTGAATTGGTATAGAAGTTATCAATAATGTTCAATTTTCCTAAGTAAAAAGAAACAAAATCAGTGGGCACCTAAAAAAAAGGCTAAAAACAGAAACCTTTATCAGCACATGAACTGAAAAGGTAAATTACAATAGGTAGGATTGCCTTGCACAATGTAAGAACTAAAAACGATAATACAAGATAAACTAAAAAATATTGCATAGAGACCTTGTCATCCATTTAACACATTGATTGACTTCTATAAATCAACATAATTCAGCAAGATTATCCTCATTTACCCAGGACTTATATGCACCTGTACACATATATAATATCCATATCTGTTATCAATCATTTAAAATGTTCCTTAAATTACCTCAAAGAAATTGAAAGAAAGATATACAGATCCAACAATTATGAATCAAATGAAATGTCAGTTATCAATCATATTAAATAGTTACTTTAATTACCTCGCAAAACCTGGAAAGGAAAAAAATGCAGAACCAGCATTTATGCACAAATCTAGCATATTACGTATATGTATATTTCATTAAGTTTAAATGAATTCTATATAATTGTGATCAACTTGGTAATAGAAAGGATATACCATTTAATTGAAAAATATAGGTGGTTCTTATATTGTGGTCCAGAGAACACGACGAAGTGCTAAGGAAAACACGGTTTAAACTTACAAGTCATGTTAATTTAGATTTAAACTGGTTGTATATTTTGTGAATCATCATAGGACCTGTAAGCCATACCTGGTTCTTAAAATTGCCCCCCTGGTAACCTTGCTCTTGCCTCCTGCCTTCTGCTTCCCTTCAAGTTCAAGAGAATTGACTGAGCCAATGGATGAGTCATCCCAGCTCTTACGAACTGACTTGGCTGAAACCAAGATTACATCAGCCGCCTTAGGGATACCTGCTACTACCAATCCTACCCTTTTCTTCCCTATGTCACCAGCCTCTGGATCGGCTGATATTTTCATCACACCAGATAACCTGCCAGTAAATTCAATTTACATTCAAATTAATGCGGCCACATACAAATATTTCCATAAAGTTTCCATAAATAACACGACAATATTGGGAAAAAATCTTGACAGGACCCAATAATTACAAATTTAAATTCGAAATTCGCCCTAAATGATTTAGCTAGTACAAAAAAGATCAAATTAATTCAAATCCAAAGATCTTCCAAAAGAAAAAGAAAAAAAATCTGTCAATTTACAAATGAAATATGATCGCACTGGAACTAAAAATGATATATGGTCATAACTCACAAAATGATACAAATTGGGTGAAAATTGAAAAGAATTTATAACTTTGTTTAGGCATAAAATTTGGAATTGAAAATATATAAAATAACTAAAGGAAACCGATCAAGCAGCAATAATAGAAGCAGCAGAAATCAATGGATCCAGAGACGTAGTCAATGGAAACCAGATCCAAAATTTTTTATTTCTGAAACTTCAGTTTAGAAATCGGGTTCAAATTAAGGGTTTAAATTACCATGAGTTATCACCGTGGTGGTCTCCAAAGACCTCCGAGCGCAACGCTCCGGTTGAAGTCGCCGGCATGACCTTGGTACTTCGGCGAATTTCAGGGGCGGGATTGAGTTATTCGAGGCGGATGAAATAGACGCGGTAGGTCAGGAGGTTTTCGGGGGTAGGACTTGCCATTCGAGGCGGACTGAGCCATTCGGTGCAGGGCGGAGGTTTTTGAGGCGGATTGACAGCGGTAGCTCAGGAGCAAGAGCTACGCCGTGCAGGTTGTTGGCAGCGTCGACGCTGGGAGAGAACGGCGGAGGAACTTCAGCGCCGCGTCAGTGGAGAGAACGGCGAAGGAACGGCGGAGAGAGAGAGAGAGAGGTGCTGTCTAGGTTTAGGAGTTTTTTCTTTTTGAAATCATCTAGTTTGGGAGTTTGGCAAGTTTTGACGGGAGAGAGCAAAAGGAGAATTGTCTCAACTCTCAACTCTGAAGATAGGAGAAAGGGAGAAGGAACCTTTTGTGGCCGCTGGTGTAACAATCACAAAATTAACGTATTCGCGACTTCTACACAAAAACACGCCACATGAAATCTTGAGAGACATCGGACGGTGCAGAATTGTTCCGAAAATTTGAGATTGAATCTGAGCCCTTGGCGGATCTGGACACCAAGGCTCTTAATAAAGGAGTAGAGATTACCATTTACATTACCAACTCCTAATTTTGCTACCCGTGTTTAGCACGACTACATGTGTAGATGTACTGCATTATAAATCTATACTATATTATAAAGCACGTAAGTATTGGACGTCTCCATTTTTTTTCTCCTCCTTCAAATTTCTTTAATTCCCATTCTACCCATTTATCAACGGTACATATCAAAATACATTGATTTCATCAATCAATGTTGATGTTCTCCAATTAAACAACTTCCTCTCCATTTTGGTTATTACAAAATGGAAATATATCAATCTTGGTATGGAAGACATCAATGTTGATTAGAATTTATATTAATGAGGAATTAATGCTTTATATTCTACCATTTAATGAGTTAATTTAGTGTAAAGATAAAATTTAAATGGTAAATAATTAGCCAAAAACCAAAAGCACGTTATATATATTACACGGTATGATATCAGAATTTAAAACGCCCGCATAACCGGTGGGTTTCTTGCTAGTTATAATAAAAAGGAGGATCCATTGACAATGTTTATCTTGACAATAGGGCATGTCAAAAACTTATAAAAAATTCATAAAAAATCTAAAAAATTTAAAAAAGTTTATGGATATATTATTTAATGTGTAGATTGATAGTGTTTCAAATTTCAATCAATTTGAACATCATTTGATGGCTTATCAAAATTTTGTATATTATTTAATGGTTGTAATGTAATGGATCTTTGAAGAGCTATCAAACATCACTTAAATTGAACATAATTGGAAGCATAATCAATTTATAAGCTAAGAATACTTCCATACACTTTTTTAATTTTAAACTTTTAATGATTTTTTTTAGTGAGGCTATTGCGCTTTGCAAAGCGCAGTGGGGTAGTGCGCTTCGGCCCGCTATTGCAAAACCATAGCTCGAATGGCTAATCCAAGTTATTCAACACAATCTACATACTGAAATTTTGTAGATTACCAAAATTTTTTTATTTTTAGAGTTTTCTAACTATTTTTTTGGATTTTTGAAAGTTGTATAGAAAATGTACAAAAATTTGTATATAAAAAGTGATTATTTTTCAAAAATTCAAAAAAATAGTTAGAAAACTCCAAAAATAGAAAATTTTGGTATGCAACTAGGTCTCAATATAAAGATTATGGTGAGCTACAGTTGATGAGATATGAGGCCGAAGCGCACTAGCCACCGCGCTTTGCAAAGTACAATAGCCTCACACATTTTTTTTTTGAAAAGTTTCATTCTCAAAATTGTTAAGATAAGCATTGTCAATGGAACCCTCTTCTATAGTAAAATACCCAAAACAGTAATGGTATTTTAGTCTCTCGAAGCGGTTTTGTATAATTTTAAATAATAAATATAGTTTTAATTAGGACTAAAATTTTGTTTAAAGCCATTTGGACAGTCTCCGTCCAAACTTACAACTAAATTGTTGGATTCAATTTATGTGTTATTAACGATGATAGCGTACGTATGACCTCATCACTCTAAATATAACCATCATACAATGCATACGTACATTGTTCACTCTTCAAATCTTTTGGACTGTCTAAATGGATTTGGACAAAATCCTATCCCTCAAAATTAGGAGCTAGTATTGTAAATAATAGATCATAAATGAATAAACTAAATTGAATATGTCTATGTTTTGAATTTCAACTTATCAGAACAGGCTTCATATTTATCATGCTATGCGTAACATTCTTAGTTTTCATTTATCAAGTTAACAAAAGTATTGAATTACTCAGATTACACAAGTGACTTGAGCTGGATTATCATTACCCTGCTAAATAGAATTTAAAGGCATATATAATCATCTCAAATTATCCATGACCAAACAGTAACACTCACAGTAGTACGAACTGATCTAGAAAACTTTTAACAAATCAAATGGCTGGAGCTACAACTCCACGCCTCCATGCCAATTCATGTCACATAAAGCTTAGCATCATGATCAATTGATCAGTAAGTAGCCTGAAAAATTATGCAACCAAATGAACATGCAGCTCTGGGCTCCCATCCCCTCTGCCACAAGTCCAAGAGGACCAAAACCATGCCCAACCCAATCCATATAGGAGTGAAACCGCCCATGCCCAGATCCGACCCAAAACTATCAAGATCTAACCATGTCCCTTGTGCAAAATATAATCATCGACGTACAACGCCACGGCGACTGGCGTCTTAACGGAGTCAGGATCGTAGTCGAGGTCGTTGCCATTGCCTCCACCGCCCGTAACAGAACTGACACATGTACTACAAACCATATATATATATATATCCGATCTCAGATCATACTGGTTCTTCTTTTGTCCTATTTAATCCGTCACTCATGAAGGAAAAATATATATTTACCCTGCATTTGCGTCCCATACCATGTGATGCGCTGGCAAATATTTACAAAAATATCTCCTTTTCCAGAGAAATTTATACAAATATCCCTCTTTTCAAAGAATATTTACAAAAATGACCCTATCTGAAAATATTTACAAAATATCCCTCAAAATTTTTACAAAAATAAGTGTGTCTATGGACATATGGATGCATTTTCAATGGACGCAAGATGTTTCTCTTTTTCAGGCAATTTACTGATTGGCATGGAGTTATGGCTCTAGCCATTTGATTTGTTAAAATTTAATGGATCAGTCGTACTAATGTGAGTGTTTGGTCATGGAGAATTTGAGATGATTATAGATGCTTTTTAAATCTAATTTAGCAGGGTAATAATCCTCCAGCTCAAGTCACTTGTGTAATCTGAGTAATTCCATACTTTTGTTAACTTGATAAATGAAAATTAAGAATGTGACGCATAGCATGATAAATATGAAGCCTTTTCTGATCAGTTGAATTTGAAGTCATAATTACGATTCTGAGAGTATAGAATCTTCACTTTGATATTCTTACTGAAGACTTCATGAATTTTTTTTTTTGGTCTGTGCCCAAAAAAAAATTTGAATTTACAAACTATGCCCACTTTTAAAACATTGTTAGACTATGCCTATTTTCCGGCGTTCAGCTTTCACAACTTATTTCAAACGCCGGCAGTCACGATAGTCGATATAAAAAAAATTGAAATCCGGACCTGAACGTCACGGCTTGAACGCCGGCGTCCAGGACGGGATGTTCATGTTTAGTTGTTTAGTTACTTGGAGTTACCGATTTTTCAGACCCTCTGAACGCGGGCGTCTAGGCCTGCCGGCCAGGACGCTGGCGTTCATATGTCTAATTTTTTTTTGTTTCTCGCTTCCGTGTTTTAAGTTTTTAACTTTGTTGCTCAACTCAAGGCTGACACGCAATGACAAATGTGCATTAATTGAGAAGTCACGTGGTCAAATTGGAGCATTCCAACTTAATCTAAGGTTGAGAAGATTAATGTGCTACTAAAATAAAGATTCATCAGTTGTTAGTTGTAGTGAGCTGATTAATGACCTCATCAATGAGTTGCTTAACTAATGCTTGATTCATATTTTTAATGTATATGCTTGAAGCATATGAGTTACTCGTACAAGCTTCCAATTGGTATCCTTGTACAATGATTCTTTTGTTCTACTCACAAGTTCTGAATACAATGATACTATTGAGATGGCAATCTATCCATGCAATTGTTCTACTCAAAAGTTTTATAACATACAAGACTGTTATTTCAAAAAGAGAAACATCTTGCGTCCATTGAAAAACCGTCCATACATCTATAGACATGTACAGAATGTAATAGATACATCCCGAAATATAAAAGATACATCCCGAAATGTAACATATATATCCTGAAATGAAACATATGGATGCTATGGACATATATATCCTGAAATGAAACATATGGATGCTATGGAGTATGGACGGTTTTTCTATGGACGCTAGATATACTCTTTCAAAAAATACATTTATTTCAAAAGTCTGCTAATCCAACTATCTGAGCAATAGAAACTAACAAAAAGAGATTATTTTGTATATAAACTCCTCCCTTTTGGCAGAATTACATTGTAACTAGGGCCTACTTAAAGCTACATTATCTCTTCTCTATTAGCTAATTTGGGATCCTTTTCTCCATCGGACCATCTCATGCTAAATCATCTTTGCAACACTCTAGTGTTGGGTTGCAAGGTCAACAGAGTATACAAAGCGGGGCCTTGTGCTTCTCCTTCAGTTGAAGGCTCGGGCTATAGTGCCGCTTCCGAGGCGGCCGCTGCCACAACCACGTCCTCTGCCACGAGATTGTCCCGCGGCTCCACCTCTAGTAGAGCCTCTAGTCCGAGCAATCGCGATAAACAAACCTAAGCACAATGTTCACAAAAGTAAATTAGAAAGTTGAGAAATCATTATGTAAGCATGGTGCCAACAAGATTATCTTTTAGTTTATGGGTTAGCTGAACATTTTTTGTAAGAGCACTGAGAGATTAAAAGTAAAACAAATATAAATCTATTCAAAGTAACAATTCTCATCTACAATTGATCAGTCAAGGAGAATATAAGGAAAAGGAAAAGAGCGAAACAAACAAACAAGCAATAACCAAACACTCAATATTATCATAATTCTAAGTTGATACCTCTTACACATGCAGAGAAATTGGAACCCAAGTCGAGACTCAAAAATGATGAATTATTAAAAGATACATCTTACACAGACCCAGTTAACAAACCTCATAAGAACTATAGCATTGTTTTTTCAATGTTGCTCATATTCCAGAAACACTAAAACAAACTAAACTTGCACACATCAAGCTTCTATAGAAACCATAACTGCCATATATATGCCAACCATTCCTAATGAAGAACTCTAAAACTCATAACTAATTAATATACTAAAGAACACCAAAACTCAGACTAGAACAGTACAACACTACAAGTCTACAACCCTCACTTCAGATCAGACTAACCAGTAAAAGAGCTCCAATGACATTCAAAGATCCATACCCCAGACCAACCTTCAGTGCAGAAATTGACATTTTGATGAGTATAAGACCTTGGATTAGAAGACGGGCCAGAGGCTGGCACATCAAGCATTCAATTAAACTCTAAGCATTCAAAACTACTGATCAATTCAGCTTTCAATTAAACTCTAAGACGGCGGCTAGAAGGGGCGGCCGGACGATGGCGTCTTGGGCGTGGCGGCTGGAGCTCCAGCGTTTGGACAAGTCATTAGATCTAGACGGCGTCTGGACGACGGCTTGAGCGTGCGGCTGGACGATTGGCGGGGTTCTTTTTTTTTTATTTTTTTCCCCCTTGCTATGATCTCGAAGAGAATAAAAAGAGGATATGAATTCAGGGTTATAGAGGGCCCAGTAATAATAACAACCTAAAGAACCGGCCTTTGGTCTAGTGGCTAAAGGCAACGCTCTCTATGTGAGAGATCGCAGGTTCGAAACCTGGATGGGGGGTCTTTTATAGACATTTAAATTTGAGTGGCTTGACCCTCATCTTTATCTCAAAAAAAAAAAGAAATAAATAAATAACAACCTAACAGGAAGGAGATGAGTTATAGAGGCTAGCGTTCAGAGGGTATATTAAATTTAGAAAATTGACAACTCAGAACGTGAACGTCCCGTCTTGGACGCCGGAGTTCAAGCCGTAACGTTCAGGGACGGATTTCGACTTTTTTTTTTTATACCGACTGTCGTGACTTAAATGAGTTGTAAACGCTGAACGCCGGAAAATAGGCATAGTCCTAACAACGTTTTAAAAGTCGGCATAGATTGTAAATTCAAATTTTTTTCAGGCATAGACCAAAAAAAAAATTCAGACCTCAACAGAAGCTCATTTCTCCTTGTAGTTAAACAGTTAGTTGATTGCAGAAATTGCTTGTTCTGGTTACCCAATGTGTCACCTAATCTTTGGGTTTTCCTTGGAGCCCAATTATCATGGAAAATGGAAAATGAAAAAAAAAAAAGGAAAAAAGAAAAAAGAAAAGCATGTAACAGTGGTTAGTTCCTTCTCTTTGTTTAGAAACTCACCCGCCAGAAATGATAGAATTATGAATCTTTTGGAATTTGAGGTGTAGTATCATTGTCCCACTCATGAATATGTTGGAGCTCAATTGAGTCGACCTTGTTACGTGTTGTCAGTTATTCTAAGCATGTCTTGGTGTTTCTATTTAACCCAATAATGCAAACCTCAATTTTTAATCATGTTTTTTTTTTTTTTTTTTTTTCTCTCTATTTGTTGTAGTCTCACAATCGACCCAATCCACCATGGCTTGCTCTCAACATGGCCTCCCACAAAATGTCCCCCGACTCGACTGCCTCATCAGGGACTAAAGACAATACTTTCAGCATCCCAAATCACCTTCATTGCATTCTGTAGCAGTACTGCAGAGGCTCATTTACACTAATGGTGCATATATGGGATTTCATATCCCCTGCTGTACTGCATTACACAGTTCACAGCGTCAGCCATTGGATTGTCTCGAGATTCATTTCAGTGCGGATCTCCAGACTATCCAACGGCTGATGCTGTGAACTGCATAATGCAGTAAGTCAGGGGATGAACACTCGCATATATATATGGCATATATACACATCTTCATGACCTGAAGACTGAAGTGTTTATTTCTTCTTCATTCCAGGGGCGTGTGTAGCATACTTCAGCTGTAATGTATACTCAATAGTGTAAAGAGCTTATGCATGTAAGCAATATTTCTTTGTTCGGTGCATCTGCACTGCTGGGATCTCCTTAGTTCTTTCAGGCTGTCTGGTATGGCCAATTTTGATCTGTTAAGCGGAATTGGTTGTTTCTTTTGTGAAAGGGGAAGAATGTATGGCTGTTAGAAACAATGTTACACCTATTCTTTTACTTCAACATTTTTCTTCCTTTTTATTTTCAAAAATACTTATAGAGTTGTGCACTTTGTGTATGCATGCATTGATTATTTTCTGGAAAAATAGTCACTTAGGCAGATATTAATATTCCCCCTCCGTTGTCAATTAAGGTTGCTCGCTTCCAGGAAGTGCACAAGAACATTATTTCTGGTCTCTATTAGTCATATTTATCTAGGATCCATTAATATTGACAATACTTATTTTGACAATTTTGACAAAGCTTTTTTAAAAATTTATAAAAATTCATAAAAAATAATAAACTGAAAAAATGGTTCATGAATGTATTATATAACTATAGATTGATAGTGTTTCAAATTTCAATCAATTTGGACATCATTGACTTATCAAAATTTTGTACACTTTTCAATAGATATAATTTAGCAGATCTTTAAAGAAATAACAAATGTAGCTTAAATTGAATATAATTGGAAACATGATCAATCTATAAATAATTAAGCAATACTTTCGTAAACTTTTTTCTATTTTTAAGTTTTTTTTATGATTTGTTATAAATTTTAAATGAGGAGGGATCCATTGACAATTCTTATCATGACAATCTTGACAATAGAATATTTAAAAAAATTGTTAAAAACAACATAAATTCTCAAAAATAGAAAAAAGTTTACGGAAGTATTTCTTAACTTCTAGATTGGTTATGTTTCTGATTATATTCAATTTAAGTTATATTTGATAGTACTTCAAATATCCGTTAAATTACAACCGTTAAAAATACATAAATTTTTGATAAGCCATCAAACGATTTTCAAATTGATTGAAATTTAAAACACTATCAATCTATAAGTTAAATAATGCATCTATAAGTGTTTTTTTCATTTTTAAGATTTTGTATGAATCTCTATAAATTTGTAAAATGTTCTATTGTTAAGATTGTTAAAATAAGCATTGTCAAGGGATCTCTCCTCTTTTTAAAAAGTAATATTGTCAAGATTGTTAAGATAACCCTTGTCAATGATCCTCCTCTTTACCTATTCTATATTCTAATGAGCATTTACTAGAAAACTATGGCACAATATGTGTTAATTAAAATGCAGTACATGAAGCATTGACGAACAACGTACTTTTATAAGAACACCCACAGTACTCGATCTCATTCTCTCATTCTTTCACTCTCTTTTCCTCTGATCTTCATCTCCTTAATTTCTCAAACCTCCTCACACTCTTCATTGTCTGATTTGAGAAAAAGACCAGAGAAAACCCAAATATGGGTGGATGTTTTAGTTGGTTGCACCGTCGTCATGGTGCAAGCAACTTAAGAGAACGCCTGATTGTTGAGCAGCGGCTGCAAGAAGAGCGGCGGCAGCAAGAAGAGCGGCGGCAGCAAGAAGAGCGGCGGCAAGAAGACGATGATGCATACCTGGCTCTGGTAAATCCTATAACAGTTCTTTGATTTTTCTTTTCTTCAATATTTCATGCTTTTGCATCTTTTTCTTGTTGGTTCTTTCATTTGCATCCTCTGGTACTATATACGAATACGTGAAATCACTACTTGGTGTTATTCAAGAATACAGTCTTTGTTCAAAAAAAGCAGCAAGAGTTGCTAAAATAGTCTTATAACTGTTATCAATGGTATTAATTACATTTCTGTATCCCTCAGTTTAATTTCTTGTGTGTTCTTTTTACCTGATCTTCAACCATTTCATTTTCCTTCTTTATGTTTTGTAAGTGCTTTTGTATCAAGATTTCTCGCATTGGCGAAATAAAAAGAAAAGTTAGCTTAAACTTTCTGAAAATTCAAATAAATGCTTCATTATACAGGAGGAGGGACGTCGACAGGACCCCGCTGCAGAAAACCTGACTGAAAATCCCTCCGGCAATCAGCAGCAGCAAGATGGTGCTCCGGTGGTGAATAATTCTCTCTGTCGATCCATTTTTGACTCACTCAAGAAGGTACATTTTCACTCTTGTTCTTCTTTTCTTGTATTGTGTTCTTCTGCCTGTTCTTGGTTATTTGATCTGTGTCAAGAGTGCTACCATTAATATTGTACACTATTAATTGATACGAGCAAAATGTGATGAAATTTCAGTGCATTTTTTGCATTTGCTGTTTTGGAAGATTACGGAGTGATGGATTACGGAATGTGGTAAATCCCTTAGCTGTTCTTTGAATTTTCTTTTCTTCAATATTTCATGCTTTTGCATCTTTTTCTTGTCAGTTCTTTTATTTGATCCTCTGGTATTATATACGAATACGTGAAATCACTACTTGGTGTTATTCAAGAATACAGTCTTTGTTCAAAAAAAGCAGCAAGGGTTGCTCAAATTGTATCATAACTGTTATATCAATGGTATTAATTACATTTCTGTATCACTCAGTTTTCTTGTGTGTTCTTTTACCTGATATTCAACCATTTCATTTTCTTTCTTTATATTTTGTAAGTGCTTATTTTGTATCAAGATTTCTTGTGTTGGCAATTACTGTTCTGAAAATTCAAATGGTTGCTCCATTATACAGGAGGAGGGACGTAATCGACAGGGCTCCGCTGCAGAAAACCTGATCGAAAATCAGCATGGTGGTGCTCTCTGTGTCGATCACTCTGTGACTCACTCAAGAAGGTACAATTTTCTCTTTGAATTATTTCTTTGTTCTTGGTTCTTTCTTTGTTGTGCACTATTAACTTATACGAGAAAAATGTGAATTTTCAGTGCATTTGTTGCGTCTGCTGCTTTGGAAGATATCGGGGTGGTGGATCATCGAATGGGGTAAATCTCTTAACTGCTCTTTGGTTTTTTCTTTTCTTCAATATTTCATGCTTTTGCATCTTTTTCCTTAAGAGTACAGTCTGTGTTTACTGCTTAGTATAATTCAAGAGTACAGTCTCTGTTGCTATTTACTAATATGTGAATTCACTGCTTAGTATAATTCAAGAGTGAGTACAATATTCTGTGTTCAAGAAAAACGGAAGAGTAGCTCAAATATCATTATAATTGTTATCAATATTATTAATTACATATCTGTATCCCCAGATTTCTTGTATGTTCTTTTACCTGATCTTCATTTTTAGTGTGAAGAGTATATGAATTGTGGTGCATATTTCTTATGGTCTCTTGTTTCCCAAATATGGTCCATTATTATCTTATTTGTTTACCCTTTCATTTTCTTTCTTTATATTTTGTAATTAAGTGCTTATATGTATCAAGATTTCTTGCATTGGCCAAAAGAACGGAAGTAAACTTAACACATTTGAATACTGTTCTGACAATTCAAATGATTGCAACTTCATTATACAGGAGGAGGGGCGTAATCGACAGGGCCTCGCTGCAGAAAACCCGATCGCAAACCCCCCCGGCGATCAGTCTCAGCAGCAAGGTGGTGCTGCAGTGGCGAATCCTCTGCGTCGAACCTTCTCTGATTTATTCATGGTACATTTTCTCTTTTAGTTACTCTGTTCTTCCTTTTTTGTACTGTATTCGTTTTCGCCGGTTCTTGGTTCTTTCTGTGTCAAGACTATAGTACGCTGTACAATTTTACCTGACATGATCAGCAAAATGTAAAATTTCAGTGCATTTCTTGGTTCAGTAGGGAATTAAGAGAAGATATAGTGGCTCTGTTTCACATATATGCTCCATTTATTATCTTATTTGTTTACTCTTCGTTTTTTTTTTTTTTTTTTTTTCTATTTTTTGTAAGTGCTCATGTATGATGTATCAAGATTTCTTGCATTAGCCCCCAAAAAAATAATAATAAAATAACTTCACGCACTTTATTAGTCCCCAATACTTAATGCATGTTGCATATTTGTTTTTAAGGTGCCTCATGTTATTTATTCTCTCTTGAGAATGCTCAATATATAGCTGCATTCTTTAACTAAAGTCAAATATTTTCCTCATCTCGGGTTGCCATTCTGAAATTCAAATGATTGTTTATACATTATTTATCATTAATCTCTTCAGGAATTTGAGTTTGTGAGGTGTCAAATTCACAGGCATGAATATTTGACTTAGTTATAATTTATTGTTTTTGAAAGCTATCTTGAAGTCCCTAATGTACAGTAGGAAAACTTCAGCTATTTTTTGTATTTTGTATAATTGTGCGCTACTCAATTAAGTTCATCTCGCACTTGCATTATTTTTTGTTCTCTTTTTATTTCCTCCTTTTTACGCTCTAGTAATTTTAAAACACTTTTTGTAACATTTTCCCTTAAGTCTTTGAATAAAAACTTGTAATAGGTACGTGTGTGAAAACAAGAAAGATGTTAAATAAAATCTAGCTTTCTGATATTTTCCATTTTTCAAGTGAGGAAATGGAATAGAAATAAAATATAATATTATGAAGCCCTGACTTAGCGATGGCAGTTATTTATAATTAATTTGTTTTCCTTTTCCTTCTACAATTCCAGCCTGACCCGCCCGCCCTGCCCGACCCGCGAGTGCTGCCCGCCCTTCCCGCCCTGCCCTTCCCGACCCACCCGCTCCAACTTCTCCAAAGCCTATTAAGGTTAGAATTGAAATATAATTAACTTCATAAATATGATACTTTGCACCATATTTGGTTAGGAAATAAAGCTAAAGAGGTATAACTTCTAATATCAAGTTATGACACCATAAAACATTCTTATTTGGTTGAGCAAATGGATAAATAAAAAGAAGACTTACATTATTTCATTGCTATATTAACTCTAGCATTCTTTTTGTTATTATTTTATTATTAATAATATTAGTATTATAGTTAATTATATAATTAGTATTTAACATTAATAATTTTATTGTTATGATAATTATATACTATTATTGAATTTACTGCTATTAATATTTTAACAATATTATTATTATTAAAATATTATTATTATATTAAACATTATATTATTTTGTGTTATTATGGATTATATTGTTTTTATTCAAAAATAAAAATATTATATTGTTATTAAAATTATGATATTATACTATTATTATTACTATCACTAATATATTATTAAAGCATGTGATAAGATTAATCATAAGTATCTTAATACTAAATAAGTGGGCCTTATGAATTAGTTATACAACCTATTTTGGCTCCTTATATTAGCCCCCCTTAAAAATTACCATAATTAACCATCCCCGTACTAATCCCCCAAAGCGCATTCAAGCATTGCTCGCTTGATCGTCAAAAAGTTATTATACTTAGCATTCGAAGCACGTGATAAGAATGTAATGTGTTTTTACTTACAATTAAATGTATTTCAACTTTTTAAAAGTTGAATTTAAGAAAAACATTTGGTTTTGAAGATAAATTACGAATTATTTATATGCTAAAAAATGCTTATACTATCAACTAATAGGAAATAGCTCTTTTGAGCATGTTATGCAATTCTATAAATTATCTGTTAGAGTGACAACCCTTTTACTGATGCTTTTATGTCAGAGGTTAGTTGAACATTAGTTTGAGCGGTTAAGTAGTTTGGAAATGCTTCTAGATGACCCAACAATTGAATAATTCGAATTTCAAGGCTGTTCTAGTATTAATATTGCTGTAACAACACCAATTTAGATTGAAATTTTACAAAAAGAACTCTGATATTGATTAGAACTTCTCATTATCTATAGGCGAAGCAACTTAACTTGAATGCATTTCCTTTTCAAATAAAAATATCTCATAACTAAAGCTACACATTATTCTGTACTAAAAATATGTACCAATTATACTAAAATTCAGAAGTTGTTATACATTATATTGATACTAAATCTTTGTATTCAAAGTAATTATACTACCAAATATTCATACAAAATATACAAGTGATTATATCAAATATGAAAGTGTTTATACTAAAATTTAACAGTAGTTATATCAAGATATATTCACATTGAATTGTCCATCTGAAAAGTGATTATATAACTAAATAATATAGTTATAATTAAAAGATTTCAAGGTTTGTTTACTCAATAAGCATTGTATAGGAAGTCTGGAACTTATATGTTTGAGAAATAAATTAAAGTGTTTAATTTTATTTTACAGGTGCGATTGCGGGTTATGGTACAATGCTCTCCCAGATGGCATTTGTTGGTGGTGGAATGCTTTTTGCTTCTATATCCATGCTTAACATGGTTACCAACAATTCTCCGAAGATTACCCTTATTATGGTCGGGTTGGGCATGTTTTTTGTGATCGTAGGGTTTTTGCACATGTTTTGTGCCAGATCCATCTGTAGCTATCTCAGTATGGCTTTGTGCACCTTTGCGAGTACTTCGTGTAGCACTATCCTATTGTGTATTCATCTCCAGAGCATGAAGAATGTGACCCATTTGGAGATTGTTATCATATGGTCGGGAGGGGCGTTGGTAGTGGGGTTTTGTGTGGTACTTTTTATCAATCTTCTCATTAACCGAGAGAAGATGATTGCCCCGGTGATAGCAAGAGAGTAAGAATTGCCAAAACGATTTGTGTTAGGATATGATGTGGAGAACTTTTTTTTTTTTTTGGGTATATGAGCTAGTTTGGTAGCAATGGACACACAATATATGAGTTTGATAGAAGTTTGGGATAGATGCAAACCAATCTGGACTACCAGTTGGATTTGATGTTTTCCTTCTTTCTTTCTTCCATTTCTTATTAGAAATCGCATGGTGTATATATTCTTTTATTACTTTTAATTGCTCTAAAATATGTTACAATCGTGTTGTAGCATAGTGTAGGGTGTCGAACCACAAGTTCAACACCTAATTTAATTAAAAATTAATTAACAAGTTAAAACTAATTAAAAAGCAAAGATGATACAAGTTCAAAGAATTATGACCTAGGGATTTACTTAATCACAAGTTTAATCAGTTTATTATCTTGTTACAATTTATACTAAAAGTCTAGATCATTGTTGAAAGTTTCTAAATCCTTTTATAGTAGATTTTCATTCTAGCTACTTCATCTACCATAATTTAACCAAATCGGATATCAACTTTCGTCACCTATCCTATTAATTTTGTTGCTTTAAGTTTCGTGATTAAGCCCTAATCTATCTAAATAATTAGACTTTCACTCTCGCTACTTCACCTAATTACCTAGCTTCAATTATGGTTTCCCCATTAGAGTTTACACTTCCACTCTCGCTACTTCATGCAAAATCTAGTTTTACTTTATGATTTTCTATCGAACCAATTCAATTTTATCCCAAGCACAATTACATATTCTGTCCTATCTAATCTATTATGACATAATCAATTCAGTCCTTTTAGGTGTACAAAAAAACCTGCAACCCGGCCTACCTGTTCGACCCACCCGACCCAACCCGTTTTTTACCGGGTTAGAGATATTACCGGGTTGGGTCGGGTTGTAATTTTGACTAACCCGTTATGTCGGGTTGGGTTACGGGTTGAGCATTTAGAAACCCGTCTAACTCGAACCCGCCTACAACTAGTTATAAATTATAATTTTATACAAACTTACATATACAATTTATTAAAAAGATAAATAATGAGACAATAATTTAAGAATTAAGTTCTTATTTAGTATCAATATAAAATATAAAATTTATACGATGTTTTTGAGTTAATGTTTATTATGTCTAACTATTTTTTTTTTTTTTTTTGCAACTTTATATGCCGTTCTATGTTTCTAATATGAAATTTATGGAATAAATATATAATGAGTACTATATATAATTCCTAATTTATGTTTAACGTTAAATTATTTTTATATTACTTAAGTTATCCAATATATATTATCATCAAGTTATAAACCACCATTAACATGTTCAATATTATACAAAATGTAAAAATTTTATGATTAATAATTTAATAAAACTATAACCCGTTTAACCTGCGTAACCCGTACAACCCGCAAAAACATGTACATATAAAAGTAGTCGGGTTGGGTTGGGTTACGGGTGGGTTGAGTAACAATATTTTATAACCGGGTTGGGTTCAAATTTTGATAAAAAAAAGCGTTAACCCGCCCGTTGTACACCCCTAGGTCTTAGGTAGAATCTGTTGAATTTTTTCAGACATTTTGTATGTTT
Source organism: Cyperus esculentus (assembly GCA_030179965.1). Taxonomy (NCBI): domain Eukaryota; kingdom Viridiplantae; phylum Streptophyta; class Magnoliopsida; order Poales; family Cyperaceae; genus Cyperus; species Cyperus esculentus. The sequence goes on along the minus strand of JASGLE010000019.1, from coordinate 1,971,566 downwards.
GTTTGTCTTCCGAAAAGAAACGGACATAATCAATTCATGAAAGCAAAGACTAGATTAAGAACTACGAGTTTAGCCAAATATGGCCATAACAATCACAAGCAAACAAATAAAAGAGAAAGAAAGAGTCATCGTTACAACACAAAACACGAAATTAACCACAAACAGAGAAGAAGAGTCATACAGTTGTGAAGACTTGTCTCCCGTGTTGCACGTGTGCTTCCTCGCTCGTTAGCTCGCTCACTCGATCCCATCGCGTCCCGGTCGACTCCAAAACATTCTCTCAACCTCCAATCAATCCAGCGTTCTTGCTTAATCTGCTGGTTTTTTATTCTAACCTTAGGTCCGTAAGGGTTGGGGGAGTGCCAGGTCGCAGTCAACTCCAAATGCTCTGATTTCTTCATGTCTCACTCCATCGGACATAAAACAATCAAAAACCAAACCCTAACAGAGAAACACTTGAAAATGCATGTAAATGCGAGTGAATTCTAATGATTTGGATTAGCTATGAAGACATGTCCCTAGGTAAAAGTATATAGAATTGGGTGTTATCAATCACAACATAGCATAAAAATGTATCATCCGAGTAAATTAACAACTACAAAGTTCAAACTACGCCAACATCCCTAAAGAGAGGATTAGCCTCTCATTGCTGCAAGAAAAAACTACATGTTCATGTCCAAGAAAAACATAAACAAGAGGAGAAAGGGAGAAGAAAGTCAAACACCGAGATCTCAATCGAATCGGGGATCAAATCTCCCAAAACCACTCTTGAGTTAGATTATCTTCTAACTTCCTTTCCAAGAGTTGCCAGACAGAGAGAGAAAATCTAGAGTTTTCTAATTATATTGCCCTCAAACAAGAGCCCAAACGAGAGAAAAAATAGCTTAAATATGTTTCAGCGAATTTTTAGGCGACCGCCCAAAATTTTAAGCGGGTGCCCTAATTTTCTATTTTTCTGTGTGAGTTCTTGGCGGCTGCCCAGTTGTCAGGGAAGCAGGTCCTGGATGCTTGAAAATAGGCGTGGGACTTTGGCTGGGTGCCCGGTATTTCGAGCGGGTGTAGAGATGGCCATGGGTCGGGTAGGCGGCCAAACACCTATCCTGTGTCCTGGTCCCTCTTCCACATGGCTCGGCCCGTCCTGCCCCTAACAACGAGCCAATATGGCCCGGCCCATTCTACCAGGCCAACCCGCCCCGCCCACGGGCCAACCCATAACACACAACAAAATAACATAGAGTTAATTTCACCATTGGGGTTTGAACTCTACAGGGCATGTTTGTTTGTGAGATAAATGGGAGATTGAGAGATAGCTTATCCCTTATGAGAGTGGTAATAGGCTATCTCTCAATTTATCTCTCATTTATCCCACAAACAAACACACCCATAAGTCTTAATCACTAGACCATGTCAACACTTGTAATTTTATAATATTTTATTTAATTATATTACATTAATAGAATGCCATAATGATAATTTTATTTGTTTTGATAATATTTTAGTCAATATAATTATTGTCATCAAATAATATTAGTAACATTATGTTAAAATACACAATGATTTAATCCAATAATAATACATACATTATGTTATTTAATACAACATGTATGTATATATGTTAAGATACCTAGGCCGGGCAGGCGGGCCAAACCCCAAACCCGTTCTTGTCCTGGCCCAGGGGTGGCCCGACCTGTCCACCCTTCAGGCCAAGTAGGTCTTGACGAGTTTTCCGGGCCGCGGGCCAAATTGACATCGCTAGGCGGGTGTCGTTGTTCACTCGGGACTAAAACCTCTCACCAGGGGTGCCCGACCCCTCCACCCTTATGGTCCGTAAGTGTTACAGAGTTTAAACCGGTGAATCGCGCCTAAAACCTCTCCCCCTATCTCTTTTTCTTTTCTTCTCCTTCTTTCTCTTCTTCCTCTTCTTTTCCCGTTCTTCTTCTTCTGCCTCAGGCCTCTCCACTCCACTGGGGCACACCCCTGCCGATCCATGCCACCACCCTGCTGACAGCGCTGCCTCGAGGCACCACTTCAGCACCAGCCGTCACAGCCGCTCCCGGACTACTGCGCCTCCACCAACACCTACATATGATTTATGGTCCTTCCAGGGCCTCTACTACATGCTGGAGGAGATTCAACAGGACACCCACGAGATGCGCCAGGACATCCACCAGGTCCGGCAACGGCAGCACGAGCACAACCTCACACTCGCCGCCCTCACCAATTCAGTCGGTCAGATCTCGGACCGAGTAGCGGGAGTTGTTGTCTCTCGAAAGAGGGTCGCTTTTAAATTTATAAACCTAAGAACCACTGTCAAGCCGCAAGCGCACGACTTAATTGTAAACACAAGGACGGATTGGTAAACGAGACTCTACCTACTTTGCTTAACTAGACTAAGGGTTGTTTTTGGTTGTTTTGTAATTCTAAGATTTAAAAAAAAAGATAAATAACTGAAAGTAAATGAGACTGGACAGCAGGCCTAAAGGTGTTCTTAGGGTTTCAGAATCGATCTTTCACTTAGTTCATACAAGCACGTGTTCTCACACCTAGCGTTCACTCTTGTGCACAGCCTGTGCGAAGTATGAAATTACGGTACTATAAACTTTCTGGTTACACCATTTGGTATTGTTCAATTCCTGCAGATATGAGGTTACTGCCACTAACAACCCAACAGGACTCGTGCAATTCAAAGGTCGTCGGGGGGTCACTCTCACTTCATTCCCCAACTTGCTAAGTTCTAGTGTCGGTTTTCCTATAGGTACGAATTATCCTCTCGGATAGTTTGAAACTCTCTCTCGAGACGTCTGGGTTTAGTAACTCCTGTCGGATCATTAACTCCCTACCTTCAGTACACTAAACTCAAACTAAATCTAAGCATGTCACAAGGTACAGTACAAAGCAAGTCAAGTCAAGTGATAAAATTATTACTCAACACATAGAAACCAAAACAATAGATAACAAGTCACATAGTACCGAAAACTAAGTTTAGAACGTCATCACACCCTAAGAACCAAAGAAACTTAGCCAGACATGGCTAAGAAACAAATGAAACACAGTTGGGATTGTACCAAAGACATAGTATCAATGATAAATAACATCAACAACAAATAAAAATCAAGAGATAAAGTGTTGCCGTTGATGAACTCGTCGTCTCGGCCTTCGCTCCACTGCCGGATGCCTCCACCCGAAGCGCCTCCCAGCCATCGGCCTTCAACCCTAAAAACCAACCTTCCTTGATCGTAGCACATCCCTCCTGTTAAATAGGGTGGCCACCTTCCTCTTCTGCGCCTAGAAATCAATTCCCAGAAACCTGCTAGAATAGACTGCACTCGGTCCGAGTAGAGATGCAATCGGACCGAGTGTAGTTCAATCTTGGAAATCTTATGCTCACTCGGACCGAGTGTTGGTCTTCTCGCCTTGGACTGGGCACTCGGGCCGAGCCAATCCTTTGCCGACCCAAGTGGTATCTTCAAGCTAGCACTCGGACCGAGCCAATTTTCTGCCGATCTGAGTGCAGGTGTTCTCGAGCTCCAAATGCTCCAAATCATGCTCCAATCGGCTCCGAACACCTGAGACATCAACAAAAACACAAAGTAAAAGGAAAAAAAGCAAATCCTAATAAAATGCAAGCATGCACATGATTTTTTGTCATTTTGGAGGTTCAAAACTAGATAAATTGTATGCATGTTTTGGAAACATCAGGAGTGGAGGCCGACTTTGCAGAATACCCAGCTACTCACGTGGAGTGGAACCTCAGTAGACTCTACTTTTCTTGCGGCTCGTGTGCTGGGCATACTTGGGGGAGTTGATCGCACCCAAAAATGCATGCTTTTGCCTAAGAAAACACCTGCAGAATTATATCCGGCGAGCCGAGAACGAGTACACGCGCGTGCAACCTTGGATCCGATCTTCACATTTGTTTTCTTTTCCTTACTCTTTCTTGTGATTGATTGTTGGTTGTTGTAGCCATGTCTGGCTAAACTCATAGTTTCTAGGATGAAGACGATGTTATAACTTGGTTTTTAGTTTTTATGAAGTTATTGGTTATCTTTTATTTTAGTTATCCGTGTATTGTGTATGATTGTGATTGCTTACTAAATGTTGATTGCGTGTCCGAACCCCAGTAAGTATTGGCCATACTCTAGGTTTTAAGCCTTAGTATACACGTGATTGGGTTTAGTTCGTACGCTGGGTTAGAGATCCGAGAAGGCAATCAGGCAAAACGTGAGAGCTGAGTGTTACACTACCCGAGAGGGAGGTACACCTTGGGACACCAATACCGGGACATAGGTTAGGTTTACAGGTGAGAGTCAGGATCTATACCTGTGTTAGGAATTAAGCCAACAAGCGAAAGCTGAAGTTTGGTGCTTAATATTGTTTCCAACCAGAACTAAACGTGTTAAAACCAAGAATTCATAATGAACTGATTTACTTGTTTTGCGCACCAGTTGTACGCGAGAGTGACAACCGGTACACTTCGATCTGACAGACGCGAGAGCACAGTTAGGTAGTACTGTGAATCGTCCGTGACAGGTACGGTTAGCGTAGCGTAAGGCCGAGTAATAACTAGTCTGAAATCCTAGAAACGCTTTTATCTTATCGCTTTTTGTATCTTTACATTTAATTGTTCAAACTAGGAAAATACCAAAAATACCCCTTTGAGAACAAACCGTAGTTTTAGGAATAAACAAAGTCTAGTCCGGTTTTGCCACTTGTCCATGTGGATTCGACCCCGTACTACACTACAACTTGGTCGTACGCTTGCGACCGACTTGTCATTTAGCTGGGATATTTAAAAGTAGTGCACTTTCGAGTGAACACAAACCTCAGCTCTCGCTTGTTGGCTTAATTCCTAACACAATTCTAACCAACAGAGGTATAGACAGTAGCTCTCACTTACAAGCCCAACCTAAGTTCCGGTACCGGTGCCCAAAGTGTACCTCCCTTTCGGGTAGCATAAGACTCAGCTCTTGCGTTTTGTCTAGTGGCCCTCTCGGATCTCTAACCCACTCTGAATACAAACTAGGCTCAGTTACATGCGTACTAAGGCTTAAAACCTAAGGTATTGGCCAATACCTACTGGTTACCTGTTCGAGCACACAACCCAAGCATAAATGCAGTTTCAATCATACGCAGTACACAAAGAACTAAAATAAAAGATAACCGAGTAATCGCATAAATACCAAAAACCAAGTTTAGCCGGACATGGCCATAACGACAAGCAAGCAAGTACAACAAGTCATCATACACACAAAACAGCACAAATCTATCACAACAAGTAAGAAAGAATGAACAGTGTGAAGAACAGCTTCAAGTGTACACGCGCGTGTCCTTGCTCGTCGTCTCGCCTGATCTTCACCGTCGCGTCCCGATCAACTCGGCTTGGCTTCCTCCCCAAGAAACCCTCTCAATACCTCTCAAAGGCGGCTGTAATCATGTATGGAACATGCCAAATTATAGATTCTTGCCAATTCTGATCTTGTTGCTGGATGCAACCCTTCTGGACTTTAAGGTGGGCTTCAGGTCTGACAATGCTCCAAATGCTCCATAATCTTCACTTCTTGCTTTAATTGACCTGAAACAACCAAAGACAAAGCAGTACTGGAAAACACTAGAAAATGTATGTAAATGAGTGCATATGCCAATGATTTGGATCAATTCTGCATGTGTTTTCCTCGGTAAAAGTGTATATTTTTTTGTGCGATCAGCCGTCAAAAGGTTACAAATCCGTTCCTTGTCCATGTTCTTACTCCGTTTTCGCTCCAATTCGCTCCAAAATTCTCCACTTACTCCATATATGCAATTAAAAGTGAAAACACATTAATTCTTTGCATAAAACACCAACTTATCAGACATTTTGGAGGAGCACTTTTTTCTATCCGGTTGGTTTTTGGGAATGTTTACCTTTATCTTTATTTTTAGTAACTAGTCTTATCACGCGTTGCTTTGGGCTGAAATTGTTATTTCTTATAATAAATTTTTAAGATAATATTTAATGGGCCTTCTATTGAGGAAAATGATATGGGTCTTAAATTTTAATGGGCTGAGACATTAACGTCAAAGGGCATTAACGTACATCAATGCGGTTCTAATTTTCATATCATTTTTTCCATATGCTTTTTTATATATAGTAAGGATATGTGAAGAGGAATGTGATCTAGAACTATCATTATATATTTTTTAGAGGAGGCATTCATTGACAACGGTTTTTTTGAAAAGCTCATAACAATTTATAAAAATTCTTTACGATGAAAAAAACTTTTTATGAAAATTTTGAAACAATTCAATAAATTTGAACATCATTTGATGGCTTACCAAAATTTTGTATATTTTTTAACGATTGTAATTTAATGAGTCTTTGAAGAGCTGTCAAACGCCAGTTAAATTGAATGGAATTCAAAACATGATCAATCTATAAGTTCAATAATATTTGTATGAATTTTTTCTATTTTTGAGAATTTTTACTATTTTTTACAAACTTTTCAAAAAAAATTATTGTCAAGATTTTCAAGATAAGCATTTTCAATGGATCCTTATTATATTTTTTTTAACCGCTCATTTACGTAATTTATACTATATTATAAAATAAGTAGCATTTTTGAGGTGGCTATTTTTCACCCTTCTCATGTTTAATGACAGGAATATGACTCCAACTTATAATTGAATAAAATCAATGAATATAATATATCGACACAAATCAAATTAGAAGCAACTATATGAAGATGATACAGTACTACATGTAGTCGTGTAGAGCACGAATATCAAAATTTGGAGCTAGTACTATAAATTATAGTTTATAAATGAATAAACTAAATTTAAAATGTCTATGTTTTGAATTTCGTAAATTAGTCTATTATGACGACTTTATCAATAGATTTACCAATAAATTTCCCTTACTTTTAAATTGACTATTGTATTTAGCAATAAATCACTAATATTAGCACATTTATTTTTGGACAACCCCAAGCATTGTACGGATCTAATGCTCATAATATCATCAAAAGAAAGAAATAGAACAACTAAATCCTGGGGGGAGTAATTTTAGAACGGGTTAAACTTATATAAATGCATGCGGACGTTCATATTTGCCTATATTATCTGTCCTCTCCTGCGTTTCGTACCTTTCCTGCATTGCTGGGCACCCGAGTTGGAAGCAAGTAGAACAAGTACTGCGAGGATTCAGCGTCGGTGTCTCTCTCTCACATAACAAGTAGAACTGCCAATTGCAAGAGCACGCAACCACCCCCAAAGAACTTAGGAAGAAGGAAATTTGGGCGATCAATTCCAATTTGTTGCCATGGTGAAGCCAGGTTAGGCCCTACACAAGCATACTGTACACATTAAATTAACAAATTAAATTTGTTCTTGACTAATGACTTCTTTTTATTGTTGTTACCAAATCGGTCCTATTCCCATTTCCCTTCCTGTCAAATTAATTCTCAGTAAATCAGTCAGTGGCTGGCCAAACTCTCAATTATGAAACGAAAGAAATAGACACAGAATTATACATGGGATACCCACAAACTCTCAAATTGATCATTTTCGGGAGAAAAAAATAAAAATTAAATGAAAAGTTTAAATCTTTTGCCTAGAAGACTGCATCCATCAATCGGTCTTTTGCATAGCTATCAAGAATTAACATTTAGTAGTCATTTTGTGGTTCTAGATGCCCGAGTCAGTATCTGCCGTTATTCTCAAAGAAAAACAGGACCCTATTATTCTAATTTGGGCCATTAGATCGAAATGGACGGATCCGATCGGTCCACTTTAGATTTTAGGATGTCTCTTCTAAATAGATATGATATGTTGATTTTGATCCAACGGTACAAATTAGAATAACAGAGTCCTGTTATTCTATCTGGAATAACAACCAATTTGTATTCCTAGATGCCAACCTCTCCGGCCCGTATATTTTCCCTTCTCTCTCTTTTTTTTATGTACCCAATTTACTTGTGTATTGATCAGATGCATCAAGGCTTCAACAAACCTTGGCAGGACGAAATCATCAGGACATTGAAAGTGGCCTCACCAATCAGTCAGAGGTGCCTCTCCTCACCTCTCAGGATGAAGAAGATTACAGTAAGGCTGCGGAATGTACTAACATCATGATGTATGTACGTATATATATATATGCCACTAATTAGTTGCTTCCCTAATATCTCTAAAATATACAATTAACACTCAACTGTAAATTTTCTTCAACTAACCTTTCGATCCTTTGCAATTTTGGTGCAGGGAATGGTCCTTATAAATGTCTTCATCATCGCCTTCTTTCTCTGCGTAGATTCTGGTGTCCGAGTTGAATATAAACTCCTTATGTTTGTAGTAGATATCATGGCTTTCGCTTACTGTCTGATGAACTGCGTGGTACCGTTATGCAGGAGGTGTTGTGCTTGATTACTAATGAGGCCTTAGAGTTATGACTTCATTGGTCCTTTACTTTCTTTCGTGTGTTGTTAATTGTCTTTATAATCAACTAGAGCTGTAACTTGGGCTTCGCCCCGAAAAAATGGTATCAAATAAAGATCTAAAATTTTATAAAATTTTAAATATTTTATATTAAACAAAAATTTTAAAAAAAAATTGTAAATTTTTATGTAAATAATAATAATAATACAATAATTTATAAATAAGAACATATATAAATGTTAGACCATTGTAAGGGTTCAAATTTGTTTTAGACATGTCACATTCATCTTATTTAATGAGGAGGGAAAAAAAATACAAGCCATTGGATCAAAGTAGATAAAGAGTTTCAAACAAAATTAATGGTTAATAATAGTGATGATGTGGCATAGTTGAAGTGCTTGGAAATTCACCCCTCTTTATGGAGTATAGATAAAAGATGTTTTCTTTTTCTTTTTTTCTTTTTGTTTTTGCTTTTGAGGATGAAAGAAGTTTGTAATATTTTTGTTTTTAATCAATGGAAGTGCTTCCCCCTGAAAAGAGGTATAATATATAGGTGGAGGTCGGATGACAACCAAATTTGATTACAACCGCGACAACGGATCCTCAAAAACTATAAGTAAAATCTTTAAAATAAAAAATTTTGCACAAACATGTTGTGAAACTCATAAATTGATTGTGTATCAAATTTCAAGCAATTTGAAAGTCGTTTGATACTCCATCAGGATTTATCAAAAGTTCTTAACATTTCAAACGGTTCAAATATTATTAGTTTTGATATAATATCAAAAACTCTTTAATTAGTTGAAATTTGAAACACAATTAATGAATGCCAAACTGTGAACTCCCTTTGCACTAAAAGATCAATGGCGTTTTTGGATAACAATGAACCTTTCAAATAATATTAATTATTTTATTAATATTGTATAGTCACTTTTAAAAAAAATCACAAATAAATACTTAAAAATTTTTAAAAATGAAAAATTTTGATCCCATATAATTTTGTATAAATAATTAATTGAGCTATATAAATAAAAACTTGAGTTGATTTGATATATTTTTGGAGGTGCACTCACGGAATGGCCCCGTGAGTTTAAGCTCACGCTATTTTTACCCTTGTTATTTTATAATAAGTTAAAAGAAATATAAAGAACATTGTTTCGATAGTCATCAAGAGTGAAGAAAAATCGTAAGACTTGAACCGTTGATTTTTGTTAATGCTTGATGCATATGTAAATAAAATCAAAATGATATAATTTTTTGTATACACATAAAATATGATATATAAAATATATTCTATCAATTAGTTTTACTATTCAAGAATTAAAAATGTAGTTATTTAAGATTTAATTTCATGGTCACCGATCAGTCACCAAAAACATAATTATTCGATCCCTCCTCATACATGTATTCATATTAGTATAATAGTATCTGCAACATGATATATGCCTGGTTGTTTGTTTGGTTATGCATTTCATATGTTTCATTTAAAATGCAAGCCAAATTTTTATTAATGAAATATAGTAGTTGAATTCATGATGTATGCATGCAGTATGCGTGGTTCTTTAATATTTTCCTCTTAGTTCTGCATTCCTGAGGCCCAGATCTTGTCCTGACTAACCTCTAAGGCCCAGTAAGCGCCATACCGCACATCAGAATCAATTTGGGCCCAAAAAAGCCCATTCACCCTTCCTTCGTTTCTTTCAACAAAGATCCATTATTACCCAGTCATCCAATTCATATCCCCCAACGTACTGTATTGCGCAGTACACGACGTCAGCCGTTGGATTGTCTCGAGATTCGTGCCAATGTGGATCTCAAGATGATCCAATGGCTGATGAGGATAAGTAGTCGTCGGATACATTCCAATGATAGATTCGCTGTGTCGATGATTGGAAATTACAATACGATATTGACTGTGCTGAGATTTTTTTTCTAGAGCTGGAGTCTTTGCGTACATTCCAATGATAGATCCGCTTAACAGCGCATACCCCGGATTTACCCTATTTGTATCGGGAATTGGGTTGTTGCTAATCAGGACTGGATTTTTGCACATTTTTTTGTGCAAGATCAGCCGGAAGCTACATCAGCATGAGTACGTGTCTGATAGGGGTAATGGCATGCTGGGCAATTTTGGTGTTCATTAGGCCGCTGGGTCTGAAGGGGCTTACTCCTCTGATGTCTGCCTCAATCTGGTTAGGAGGCAAGCTGGCGCTGGGCCTCTGCCTTGGATTTTACATCTATCTGCTTATCTACCCAATATAATCACCCCTATCATTAACAGGGATTAGTAATTTTCAAGAAAGCTCCTAATATCTGATTCATAAACTTCAATTTGTTTGTGGTCATACAACATCTGAATTTTGTGTTGTGTTGACTTGTTTCTGATATGGTCTTTGGTGGGATTGATGATCTGAAACGTGCTACTTGAATTTTGAACTGGTATTAGATTGAAATCCCTCCACTCTCCCTTCCTGCTCTCCCTCTCCTCTCAGTCTCATTACTCTTCGTCTCTTCGAACTGCAAGATGGAAGAACATGTAGGTGTATCTTGATCCAATTTTCCTTCTCCCTCATTTGCACTGTGATCGCGATGGCACGGAATTCTCGATTAATGCTCTTCAATTTTGTTTCATTTTTATAGCAAGTAGACGGAGATGACATTCAGGGTGACAATCAAGCAGCTCAAGTATCTTGATATTTTCTACATCAATCGAGTATTGCACAATATATGAAATTGATACAACTCTTAGAAATGGAAATGATTGATTATTACTAAATTTGAAATTTGTTTCCATGGTGTCCTGATATAAGATTTGAAAATCTCTCTTGTAGCCTTTTCAAAAAAGTTAGGTCATATAAGTAAATGTTACAAATAACCATAATCATCCCAATATCGATTTGAAAATCTCTCTTGTAGCCTTTTCAAAAAGGTTAGGTCATATAAGCAAATGTTACAAATAACCATAATCATCCCGATATCGATAATGATTTATACATTTGTATATTATTGAAACTAGTATATTGCCTACGCGTTGCAATGAGATATCAATATTTTTTATTTGTATTTATTTAAATTATTGAACAAAAAAATTAAAATAACATCTAACTTCCAAATATATCACAATGACATAATCAAGAACTTAACTTAAATATTAGTTCTTCAAGATATAAAGAACAATAATAAAAAGCATCTTATGCTTCAAGTCTTCAAGATATAGAGAACAACAAAAGTATAATAATCTTGACATAACTAACTTGTAGAATCCCAAAATTTTCCATTTCTAAAAAAATTTAGATATCTTAATGGTTTTTTAAAGATTGGCATACATGAATTGATTTATTTTTGATTATTTAAGAGTAATATCTAAAAAATAATCATTAAATATAGTAATAAAATTCTTAAAATGGTAAAGTTTGGAATCCTCCAACTTCACGATGTCAAGATTATTATGAGTTATTTACATTAAAATTTTACGAAAGCACCGTAGCCGGAATGATGATGATGATGATGATGATGATGATGATTTCATAGAAATTTGATGCATACAAATCCCCAATCCGGATTCATATCCCCTGCTTTATAGCATTGTGCAGTTCCCAACGTCATCCATTGGATCGTCTAGAATTTTGCGCTGGCACGAATCTCAGGACGATCCAACGACTGATGTTGGGAATTGCACAATGTGGCAGGTAAGGGGATGAGCACCTAGAAATCTGCCTTTCCCGTACGCACGCGTCTCCTTTTTTGTCTCGATTTTCGAGAAACCGTTTCTGCGTGGGCCATTTAGCCGGGTTAAATAATTGGAAATGGAATCATCAAATCACAAAATCAACGGTAAGGATTAAAATAGATTGATATATCCAAAGGTTCAAATTTGGTTTGGACATATAGCTATTTCTATCTCCAAACCAACTCCTCCTTTTATTATTAGTAGGGATTGAAGAGTTTATTTCCCAAATTTTATCACTTACTCCACATTTTACTCTTTTTTTTCCATTTTGGGTATGAGATGTTTTATATTATTTTTGCATTTTACCATTTTGTTTTTTTTTTCAAAATCTGTTTATAACATACATTTCAAGGGCCTTATTCCCCCAGTTCACATTCCCCAAAGTTTATTAAGGTGAGAATGGAAACATGGTTAATAAGAAAAAGTAGATAAATAAGTAAATGTTAATTATAAGTTGATGTTAATTTGAAAAATCAGTATGTTAAGTTGAACAATTAGTTCATTTGACTAAGTCAAACTATGATATCCCAGTGGTATCACCATAGTATATTCCTTATACATAATTGGTATGCTTAGTTGTTGCAATATTTGCTTCATTTCATGTGAACAAGATAAAACATTGGAATTGTTATGAATCATCCAGTATTTGATACTTGAATTCATTTCCACACGCTTATTTGGTTTCTGATTTCATTTCACAGGTTGTGATTGCAGGCTAGGTGCCATGCTCTCACTGATGGTATTTGTTAGTGGTGGAGTAGCTTTTGCTATATCTATGCTTAACATGGATACCAACAATTATCCGAAAATTACCCTAATCATGGTTAGGTTGGGCATGTTTTTTGTGATAGTAGGGTTTTTGCACATGTTTTATGCCAGATCCATTTGTAGCTATCTCAGTATGGCTCTGTTCATGTAGCACCATCCTCTTGTGCATTCATCTCCAGAGCATGAAGAATGTGACCGATCTGGAGATTGTTATCATCTGGTCGAGAGGGGCGTTGGTAGTGGAGTTTTGTGCAGTACTTTTTATCAATCTGCTCGTTAATCGAGAGAAGATGATCGCCCCAGTGATAGCAAGAGAATAAGAATTGCCAAGACGGTTGGTGTTGGACTACTAATTGTATGATGTGGACGACCGCCGCACATCCATAAAAATTTTTGCACACTATAAGATTTTAATATTAAGAATTTATTGAGCCATATAAATCAAAATTTGGATATGGTTTGATACGGTTTTGGTGTTAAGCTCACGGGGGCCCCCCATGAGCTTAAGAGCACCATAGTTTTACTCTAAAATATGATATATAACACATATTCTATCAATTAGTTTTGCTATTTAAGAATTTAAAATGTAGTTATTTAAAATTTAATTTCACCGGTCACCAATACCATGGTTACCATCCCTTATCATACATATTCATATCAGTATAGTAGCATCTGCAACATGATATATGCTTGGTTGTTTGGTTATGCATTTGATATGTTTCATTTTAATTGTGCAACATGGTTACTTCGAGACGATCTGAGGCCCAGATCTGCTGTTACCTCTCAGTTCTGCATTCCTGAGGCCCAGATCTTGTCCTTACTAACCTCTAAGGCCCAGTAAGCGTCATACCGCACATCAGAATCAATTTGGGCCAAAAAAGCCCATTCACCCTTCTTTCATTTCAGCACGATCCATTCCCCAATACCCATTCATCTTCGGTCTTCCAGAAGTAAATGCAATTCATATCTTCTAAAGCGCAGCATTCCACTGCGTAGTACTTGTACTGTTGGATCTGCTTTGAGATTCGTGCAACTCCATCTCAAAAGATCTCCCTGTAATCTACATCGTTGATTTGCTGCGCAGTACAAGCACGCTGGTAAGTGACAAGAGAGAGCAACTCGGATGCTGAAGAGGGAGAAGGAGAGGGCGTTGAGTCGGCGGGGGAGGGGGAAAGGAGTAGAGAGGGGAGGAGATGTCGTTCTTGAGGCAGAGGATGGCGCAGGTGCCGTGGCGGGCGCTGGCGGCGGAGTCCCTGGGCGGTCTCTTCTCCGTCACGAAATGGCTCTGCGCTCTCCAGGTGACCACGTCCTACGTCGTCAGCCTCACCATGGTACGCACTACGTACGCCCCTCTCTTTCTCTCTCTCTCGAGATAGGGCTGGAAATGGAGAGAATTTTGATGATTATGATCAGGTTTTCAGTGCAATTAGGAATGCTGGTTCAGTATTGAACATATAGAAATATAATTTGACAGTATTAGTATTAGTATTAGTTTTAGTACAGTTCATTTAAGGCTGATTTAGTTAAAGAGTATTTTTATGTTTTGGCTTGCATATTTCGTGTTGTATAAGGAAATCTTCCAAAGCAAAAAAAAAAAAATCGAACTTGTGAATATATATGGTTGAATGGATGCACAAATGATATTGCCATAATCTGAAGTAACTTCTATCTCCACAATTTTGCTGGAGGGTGTGGTATTTACGACTAAATGTTGAGGACATTGGCATTGGGCTGGATCTGGTTATGACCAAACTTTGCTGAGAAGGTCACTTGAGTACTCCTAAATCTTATACTGGAACACATGGATATTATTTTTTGATCAAGAAATCCAGTCGTGAGCTGATTAGCATCTGAAATGAATCTTATTTTTTTCTATTTGTTTGTTCTGGGGGAAAATTAGTGCTTAGAGAAACCTATTGGAAATAGCCAAGATACAAAGAAAACATTATTATGTATTAAGGAAAGAATTTAAAACTAAATGACATAAATAAATTATTTTTATGATGATATTTTATGACCAACAGACTATTAAATCTCCTGACGTATATTTTCTAAATTTTGTAAGGTGATGGGTCCCAGCATGCTGCCAACACTTAACCTGACAGGAGACATACTTGTAGTGAACAAGATTGCCAAGAGGTGGGGCCAACTCAATACAGGAGATGTGGTTCTGATGCACTCGCCAGAAAACCCGAGAAAACACATTGCCAAAAGGATTTTAGGGGTCGAGGGAGACACAGTCACCTATCTAGTTGACCCAGAAAACAGCGACACCTCTAAGACTGTTGTGGTACGACCCTGTGCCCATAACTAGTGCTGTCATACTTGACTGTCAATTAGGCAAATAAAGTTGTGGTCTAATAGCTTGCAGTTTTCAAATTGCCTGATATACCTTGAAATCTTGGACCATGATACCTGCCTGATTTGCATGTCTGGTTTTGATACATGAAGATTACTGATTAGGACCTGGTTCTGTCCACTTTGTTGCTGATGGACCTTATCAATAATTTGGTCTAGTTTTAAGAAACTTGGATGATTTGGGACATAATTTTCTCAAGTAAAAGATGGCTGTGATCAATGTATTGCTTTCTGACTTGCAAATCGGAATCTGTTTGGCTATTATGTTCATGATGTTTTTTTTTTTTTCTAAATGCTTCTTTATATAAGGTGCCGAAAGGGCATATTTGGATACAAGGAGATAACATCTACTTATCAAATGATTCAAGGAAATTTGGGGCTGTTCCTCGTGGCCTTGTCGAAGGCAAAGTCTTTTTACGGGTGAGTGTATTCTTTATTTATTTAGAAATTAGACATATTATGTGCTGCCATTGCTCACTGTTCCTCGTAGTTCACTCTAGATTACATATTTGTTGATATCTCTATGGTTTATGCTACTATCTATATAACTGTTGTTTAGTTGCCTTGGAATGATGGCATCCTTGTGCTTCCAAATTTACAGGGTGTTTAGTGGTTTTTGTTCATTCAAAAATTGCAAAAGAAAAGAAGAAAAGAAGTCTTTTTGGTTTTGTATGCAAATTGTGATCTTATAATGTCTAGTCCAACATTTATCATGTTATTAGTCTATTTATTATTTGCCTTTTTACATTTTTGTAGGTCTGGCCGCCAAAGAGCATCGGCCTAATTGATTGAAGGTGCATCGCTATGAACGACCGACTGATTGAATTCTTATATGCCATACAGTTATTCTTTTTTTTTTTCTCCTTGCAGTTGTCCTTTTATTCTATTTTTTTTTTACCTTATTGTCATAGAATAATTTCTGGTATATTTGTAAGAGAGTGACAACTAGTAGTTTCGAAAATCATTGTTTCAGCTCCAAGCTGTCTCCAAATGACGAATCCATGGATTTAATTTTGACATGTTTCAAGAGCCATGTTGTACTCATAATCATCTTAGCAGCAAATGCTGAATGCTTTTTTCAGAGTTTACACTCGTCTTAATTGTACTCAAAACTATTGCAAAATTGCTTAATTTATACTATGGAGTTGAATATGACAAAACAATTCATTATTTCATTGTAATTGTCGTGTATTGCTTATTTTGCATTACTTTTGGTAAAAGAATTCGAAATTTGATTATGAGCGTAGCACCCCAACACTGGAAACCAGATTAACCAATATCATAACAAGAAATAGAATCGAGTAAACTATTAATGAGGTAACAATAGCATCTATCACGCAAACTGAGAAAAGGATATTTTGAACTATTGAGGTAACATTAAACTGGGTTATTATGGGCTTCCAGAGAAGCAAAAATAAATAAAAAAAGGGTATAATAACCGGGGCATTCCGAGAATTGAACTCGGGACCTCTCGCACCCTAAGCGAGAATCATACCACTAGACCAAATGCCCTTCTTGTCAATGTTGCACTTTGAAATTAATTATCCAATTAAGCTGCCAACTGTTGCCCTGTTCTCCTTGTCAACTATACCACTAGACCGATTGGCCTTGATTCGCACGTTTAACCCTTTCAAGGAGAATTTTTCCATCAGCAGTGTTTGTTATGAGAACAGGTGGTAGCTTGAGAACACAAAATAATTTGGCATTACTGGCAAATATTATAAAACAATTAATACTATTGAGCTATCTCCGTTAACCGTAAAGTCATTTCAAAATTTCAATTATGCTTATTTCTTACAAAATAACTTCATTATAACAGGTGACAGCTTAGTAGTTCTTCATGCTTCAAACACAATAACTCGTATATATAAGTTTTATGTTCAGGTTCAATCTCAACAAACATACCAGATGAACTTCAAATCTAAACCTATCAAATTAACTTCAAATTTTGATTTAGATAGCTTAATTTTTCTTTATATCAATCTCAAATATCAGCACTCGGCACTCATATTTTAGTGGGTATTCAATGCAAGAGTTCATGTAACATGTGGATTCTCGTGAGAGAGTTCTAAAGACGGCTTGGCAAAAAATACACTTTATCACATTCCCCAAATAATTATCATGCCGCAAAAAAATGATAATAAAACCGTAATACTTCGTACAACATTTATATAGAAAGCTTTCCAATTCCATCTGCTGCATCACATCACCACTCAACAAGCCCTTCATTTGGGATGCATCTTGTGGCGGATAAGCATGGGCTCCCAGGTCAATTATCCAATCTGAAATTTTAAAAATATATCCAAGTTGCTTCCAATTTGAGAACATATTCAATTGATATGCTCCACAATAATTTTATAAAAGTTTTACATTTTTTAACCACTTTCTAAAAATTATTTTTTCCCTTTCTTTAAAACCTATTGTCAAGGATTCCTCTAGAATAATAAAAAAGTAATCAATTGACAATTCTTATCTTGATAATCTTGACAATGACACTTTTAATGAATTTTTTAAAAAAAGAATGCTTCAAAATATTAAAAATAGAAAAAAATTATTATAGATGTATTGTTAAACTAATATTGACAATGACCGTTGTAATAAATTTGAAAAAGTTCTTACAAAATTTTAAAATTAGAAATTTTGTATACAACAGCAACAACAACCAAGCCTTTAGTCCCAAACAAGTTGGGATAGGCCAGAAATGAAACCAAATAGGACCCAATGCTGATGGCAGTAGCAAAAAAGATGATCTTGAAAATAATAGTATTACGATAGTGAAAATATATAATTGTATAGATAATGATGGTGACAATGATATTCATGATCGTAATAATGATGATGATAATGATGATAATAATAATAATATAATAATAATAATAATGATAATGATTATAATAATTATAATAATAGTAATGACAATGATATTACGTAATAATAATACCAATGATGATGATGATTATAAGAAAGATAAAATAAATAATTAAAGAGAGAACAATAATAATAACAATGTAATAATGAAATACTAGTTCTAGTGATAATAATAAGATAGCAATGCTAATACTAATGATAATAATAGTGATGAAAATGATACTATATAATACTGATATCAATGACGATGATGATAGTAAAAGAAATAAAATAAATAAATAAATAGAAATAATAACAATACTAATAGTGAAGTAGTAGTCATAGTAATAATAGTAATATAATAATAACCGCTAGGGACTTGATTTGTTAGTCATAGTTCCGATACGTGGATTACTAATTTCCACGCGTCCCTATCTAAGAGCAGCTCTTTGGATATACTCTATGTCTTCAAGTCTTTTTTTACAGCTTCCTCCTATGTCAATTTTGATTCCATTCAATTTTTTATACATGTATTGTTAAATTTAAAGATTGATTGTGTTTTGATTCCATTCAATTTAAGTATTGTTTGATTGTCAATCAAAACTCATTAAATGACAAACTTTGAAAAGTGTTTAAAATTTTTATTAGTTACCATATGATATTCAAAATAATTGAAACCTGAACATCATTCAATCTATAAGTTACAAAAATGCATAAATAAACTTTTTAAACTTGAACATTATTTGTGTCAACACCGATCTCGAGACGATCCAACAGCTGATTGAAGGAGCTAAAACAAAACAGAGTTAGGGGATAAACACATCCGCTGCCATAGTTTTCTATGGCAGGGTCGTGCCATGGGCACTGACAGTTGGGACCACATATAAAAGAGCACCCCTATTTTCACAATCTCAGCCATTTAATTTGATCCATTGGTCTATATAAACTATGGCAAGATCCTGCCATAGTTTTTTATGGCAGCAGATGCGGACCCGAAGGGTGAAATCGTATGGAAGGAGGGTGCATGGCATTTTCACGACACATCACACATAGAGAGAGAGAGGGATCAATCAGGAGTCCGTATCCTCTGCAGTAACTCAAATTTTGAGTTACTGCGTGGACAAATCACGGCCGCTCGTCTGTGATCTCGGTCAAGGGCAGGATCTCGGTCAGAGTCCGGGCAGGTAAAGATTCAATGGGGTTAGAGTCCGGGCAGGTAACTCAAATATTGAGTTACCGCACAGGATCTCATTTCATCAATCAGCGGCTGGTTACATCACTTCGCAAGGGCTCAGTCGTCTCGTCGATAACTTGCAGGGTCAATTATATATGAGGAGGTTCTAATGCCTCTATTTTTTGTCTCTATTATGTCTCTACTTTTCAAATTTCAAATAACTCAAAATTTAAAACTAATTTTTCAAAACAAAACCGTTAGATTTGATCAATATGATATTCTCTATGTGCACATAACAAACTTTTCACTTTTTTGTTTATTTTATATAAATCAATGAGTTATAAAAATCAATGTCTAGAAATTGCTCAAAAATTAGTGTATTTTTTTGAAGCCCTTGATGTCAAACAAAATAATAGTCAAATTTGATGATTTTTTACATATACATAAATGAAATGATATAGATTAAATCTAACCGTTTTGTTTTAAAAAATTAGTTTTAAATTTTGAATTATTTGAAATTTGAAAAATTGAGGGATGATGGAGGCAAAAAAAATGGATGTATTGGAACCATATATATATATGAGCAAATATACCGTGAGCTTAACCTCCAAAAACCTATCAAATCACTTCCAAATTTCGGTTTATATGGCTCAATAAATTCTCTATATCAAAACTTTACGAGATACAAAATTTTTCCATTTTTTAAAATTTTTAAGTATTTGTTTGAGATTTTTTAAAAATGACTATACAATATTAATAAAATAATCAAGTTTTATGTATCACTTTTAAAAAATCTTAAACAAATACTTAAAAATCTTCAAAAATGAAAAATTTTTGTATCCCATAAGGTTTTGATATAAAGAATTTATTGAGCCATATAAATCAAAATTTGGAGGTGATTTGATAGGTTTTTGGAGGTTAAGCTCACGGTATATATATATAGTCTAGCTACGGTGAGTCATGACTCACGGGCTGCTTCGTGAGTCACGATCCAAAAACATATCAAATCACCTCCAAATTTTGATTTATATGGCTCAATAAGTTCTTCATATCAAAATCTTGTAGCACGCAAAAATTTTTCATATTTGGAGATTTTTAAGTATTTGTTCTAGATTTTTTAAAAGTGACTATACAATATTAATAAAATAATCTATGTTTTATGTATCATTTTAAAAAATCTAGAATAAATACTTCAAAATCTCCAAAAATGAAAATTTTTTGCGTGCTATAAGATTTTGATATGAAGAATTTATTGAGCCATATAAATCAAAATTTGGAGGTGATTTGATATGTTTTTGGATCCTGACTTACGGAGCAACCCGTGAGTCATGACTCATTTTAGCAAAATTCTATATATATATATATATATATATATATAAGAGGAGGGATCCATTGACAATCTTGACAATGAGACTTTTCAAAAAATTATAAAAATTCATTAAAAATCTTGAAAATGAAAAAAGGTTTTATGAATGCATTACTTAACTTATAGATTGATAATGTTTCAAGTTTCAATCAATTTGAATATCGTTTGATGCCTTATCAAAATTTTATACACTTTTAACGATTGTAATTTAACGGGTCTTTAAATAGCTATCAAATGTCACTTAAATTGAATACAATCGGAAACATAATCAATTTATAAGTTAAGTAATAGTCCCGTAAACTTTTTTTTTATTTTTTTCTATTTTTTGTGATTTTTTATAAATTTTTTAAAAGTACCATTGTTTAGATTATCAAAATAACTATTGTCAATGATCCCTCCTCTGTATATATATATATACACACATAGAGGTCTCGTCGATAACGTGCAGGTCATTTAGTATTTGTTAATGCTAAAACATTAGGGAACAGTATTAATTACTAATTAGGTACAACAAACTATTAAAGAAAATGGAGTATATACTTCAATGACTGAGTCAAGCACTTTGATTGAGCCTTCAAGAAAATTTTAATTAAAATGATCTGGCACCAGGATTAGAATATATATATATATATATATGTTACAGGATACGAAGACTAATTAATCCGCTATTACATTTGTTTCTTCGTTTTGAGCTTTATTTTCATAGGCAGTT
This sequence comes from Cyperus esculentus, assembly GCA_030179965.1. Lineage (NCBI taxonomy): Eukaryota > Viridiplantae > Streptophyta > Magnoliopsida > Poales > Cyperaceae > Cyperus > Cyperus esculentus. Next base: position 1,950,205 of record JASGLE010000019.1, on the reverse strand, counting down.
GCTCGCAAATTGAAGTGCTATGGAAGGCAGAGCTGGGTCGGCCTCGGCCGTCAAGCTTATTCAATATCGACTATGTGAATTGGAGGCAGCCACAGACGGATTCTCTCCACAAAATTTGCTAGGCGACGGTGCTTTTGGGTCCGTCTACAAGGTGATTTTTTGATTAAACCAATTATATTATGACGAGTTTCGCTAGTAAAGTTGTTAACTACAAGCATTAATTTCTAATTATTGCATAACTGATAAAATATAATTAACTGAATTTCAAAATCTTGGAGACTACATAATCTGCATAGAATGATCAATTCTTTCCTAGGGGCCAATTCGAGGATCCTGTGATTTATGTAGATCTAAGATCTTAATCTGATCAGTTTCTTTCTCTTATTGTCTACGTACAGGGTCAGCTTACAAGACAGACGGTTGCTATCAAGAAAATACGCGGTGATTCTGTAAACCAACTATTAGATATTGCAAAGGAAGCTGCATTGCTTCACTCTTTAGCGCATGATAACGTAGTAAAGCTCCTAGGCTTTTGTTCGGAAAATGGAAACTACCTGTTGGTCTATGAATACATACCAAATGGAGATCTACGCAGTAACCTCCAAGGTTTGTCGACTACTTTAGCCCTTTTTTTTATTTTTTTTCTTTCTTCATTTGGTTTCTCTTGAATTCCGGTGCTTTACATGAAGTCCTACTACCATATTAAAGATGACTCAAACACACGATCTTATCCGATAAGTACGATAATTAAATCATTATGATGATCAGTACGATAAAGCTTTCGTTTATCCTTTTTAGTACCTAAAATTTGATGTTTGCCCATATTTGATTGCTCTCTGATTTTCGTTATTTCAAACTTAATTAATGGAATAATTAACGTAATCTCTATATTGGAGTTTAACATATTTTTGTGTAACGCTTATATATTATGACAAGTAAGACATAAATTTTATTTTTATTTTATAAAAATTCAAAAATTATCATGTCTCATTTTATATATTATTCCGTAGAAGCTAAAAAGTTTACTTCGAAGTTAGAACCTATATCCTTTGCATTTTTTTATTAATAAATATAAATAGAGTTAATTAATATATATATGGTTTATATATTATTCTTGTTTAACAATACTTGTTTGTAAAAAATAAAAAAAAAACCTATCAGTTTATTTAATTAATTAATTATTAGACTAAAAGTAAATACTGTGAGAAACATTATAGCTTGTGCCTTGTAAGAACAAACATATATTGAAATATGAAGAAATTGTCGTTATTAAGAAAAATAAATAGTAAAATTTTAGCTTTCTACATTCTAATATATTTTAATTAAGCTTTATATTTTAAAAAAAATAAAAGTACATTACTCCGTTATGTTTCGATAAAAAAATTAATCGAACGATCAAATTTGGATAAATATTAACGATGGATAAATAAAAATTCAATATGTAATCAAATAAGGTAAGAGATCACATGACAACTATTTATCTTGACAACCATTCTCAAATAATTTCACCTGAAGTCTTAAAAATAGAAAATCTTTAACAAACATGTTCATATAATCATAAATTGATTGTGTTTCAAGATTCATCGAAATTGAGTGTCAGTTTATACTCCATTAAGAACAATCAAAATTCTATGATAATTAAAACAGATTAAATTTTATCATTTTTTGGACTATTAAATGACATTAAATGGAACAAATTTGAAACACAACCAATCTTTGAGTATAAAAGCATGTTTGTAAATGATTTTTCATTTCAAAGATTTTCTTTAAATTTATTGGAGAGTAGTTGTCATGATTATTGATTTATTAAGATATATAACTGTCATGTAATCCCTTCTTATCATATATAAATTTGTGGTAAAGTTTAGTGATCCTTATCTCTTTGAAAATTTACCCGAATTTAGAAGAAGCAAAATTGCAACTCCAATAATTGAACATTAATAAAAGGTCAAAGTACGTATAGTAATGATCAAATATGATATGAATGACACATGACTCCGCAATTTTTAATAAGTCAATTTAAAGTCGTCAAAATATTAAAAATAAATACGGATGTGTCTCGTTTCTTGCTTCGCTGTTATTACTCTTATCGCTGTACGTAATCGTTTTCTCATGCAATTCTGCCTTAAAAAAAATAAAAATAAAATTGTCAGCATAGAAGCATTGATTGGAACACTCGCTGACAATCTCCATATGTAAATGAATGATGCTTCCTATGTGCCTTTCATAGGCTTTAAAATATAAAGTCCATCAACTCTCAACTAAAGATAAAAAAATACTTGGGCCATAAAAAAAGAAGAAAAGATCTTTCATAATACTTACATATACTTGACATTTTGACAATGTTTCTATTATTTCAAAATGGCGGGGATTCATTGGCAAAGTTAATATGACATTAAGTAAAGAGGAGGGATCCATTAACAATGGTTAACTTGACAATCTTGATTTTATTGATAATAAATCAATAAAAAAATGATTTATCGATGTATCACTTGACTTATATATTGATAGTGCTTCAAATTTCAATCAATTTGAACATCATTTTAATGACTTCTCGATATCAAAATTTTGTACAATTTTCAACGGTTATAATTTAGCGGATCTTTAAAGAGCAATCAAACATCGCTTAAATTGAATATAATCGGAAACATAATCATTCTATAGGTTAAGCAATACTTTCATAAACTTTTTTCTATTTTTATGATTTTTTATGATTTTTTATCTTAAGTAAATTCAAAATTTTGGTCCTTTCAACTTTTTAACTCATGTGGGGATTAATTGACAAGGTTATATACTTCACATTTAGACCACGATGTAATTAAATAAAATTTATACAAACATAAACACATATTGTTTGAAATCAATGAACTTGTAAATTTGATTGTGTTTCAAATTCTATGCAATCCTAGATTGTTTGATATTCTGTTAAAGATAATAAAAATAGTACGTTAAATTTGCAACATTTTAATTTAATTGTCAAATTTATTGATCGAGTCAACTTTATGAGATTGTCTAGCTAACCGTAGTCAATTGATCCCAACGTAAACAAGTAATTCGTTTTCATGTTTGTTTTCTTCCAACTCCAATTTAGACATAGATGATGCAAGTAGGTAAAGATGTAGTAGTTGTACTTTCGTAATTGTTGTTTGTATATTTATAAGAGAAAATGTGGGATGTGTTAAATTTTTGTTTGTTTCACAGCTCCAACTTTTGTCTTGTGCAAAGATGGAAGAAAAATTAAAAAAAATAATTGCATTTATAATTAATCCAGGTGCCAAAACTTTTTCTTTTTTGACTTAACCTATAAGGAATAATATGGTATGCTATCTCTCAAGGATGGAAAGAACGGTGGTAAATAGGAGTAAAAGGTGAATGAGCAGATGCAGTATCTGCTGCTACATGAAATTTGGCCGTAGGACCACATGCTGTATGTGAGTCCTCCATGTATTTGGAAATGCAAATTAAATTTACAATCACAACAAAACAAACGTCTGTGGAGCAATTACTTATAACTGGACTTACAAAGTAGCTAGAATTACTTGAAAACAAACAGGCCCTTAGATAATATTCTATAATGAATTTAAGTATGAAAAAGTGCAATGATCTAGCTAATTGATTATATTTATTAAATGTGGCAGATGAAGAAAAACGTAAAAGACTGGACTGGAAAAGGCGTCTCAACATTATGAAAGGAATTGCCAGTGGACTTTCCTATCTCCATGATTTGCGTAACCCGATTGTTCATCGCGACATAAAACCAGCAAATGTGTTGCTTGATGCGGACTACAATGCTGTAGTTGCTGATTTTGGAATCTCAAAGATTTTTAATATAAACAAAACCCATAATACGACCCAATACCGAGCTGGCACACCGTAAGCATCTATAATGAAGAAATACATGTTTAATTTGTTGCACATCGATAGGGACTTTTGCTAACTGATCCTTTCCAATTTTGTTTCTATGTGCGCTTTTACAAGGGGGTACTTTGCACCTGAGTTGTGGCATGAGCTACGCTTTTCACCCAAATCAGATGTGTATAGCTTTGGCTTACTTATCCTGGAACTGATAGTCGGATGCACGATTCCACAGTACGCAAGCAGAACTGAAAAGGTTCTTCCACATGTTGTAAGGATTCACATATACTCGGTTCAAAAATTATTTATTTTTCTTCGTGTCTAATGCATGTACAAATACACCGGACTGTGGGCAGCATCAAAATTACATAAGAACAGCTTTTTGGCTGATGCAATATGGTTAAAGCAGTTATTCATATTTGATAATCATTACTAAATTATTACCAAGTTAACGTAAGTTCTCCTATTATACGTTAAGAAAATTAAATATCAAAAGGCGTAAAATTAATGAGTAGCTCTTCAATGAATAATAGATAAACTAGCACAACTTTTGTGCACCATTTTGACAAATTTATCCAAAGCAACACTCATTGTCACTCTTCAGATGAGGGGTAATTTCGTCGAAAGTGTCTAAAAGCTGTATACAAGTAATTTGGACGCTGCCCAAAGCAACTCCATAATCATTTTTCTCCTTTTATAATGGGTATTAAAAAAATTGAAGGAACTGGAAAGAAAATAAAGCAATCAATCCTTAAATATTTTATAACATACTAGTAAAAAACACACTCCTTGCTTTGGGCTGAAATTGTTCTTTCTTATAATAAACTTTTAAACTAATATGTAATGGGCCTTAAATTGAGATAATCTATATGGGCCTTTAATTTTTAATGGGCTGAGTACATCAACGGTTTTGATTTATCCAAGAAAATGATCAACGGCTCAGGTTTCTTATTTGGGAAGGATAGCCATTTCATGTCATTTTTTCTAGTATGATTTTATTATTAGTAAGGATAAGTATAAATATAAATAATTAATTTCGAATTTTACTCCTTATGTTAATATCTCAGCTTATTTATTTATAGATTTGGGATGAATATTGGAAGAACAGCGGGCCACTAGAAGACTTCGTTGATCAAGATATATGGGATAAACGTTACAGTAAACAAATAAACCATTGCATTGGAATTGCTCTCCAATGTATCCAGAATGACTATAAAAAACGACCCAAGATGAAAATTGTCTTGCGCTGTCTTCGCGGCAGCAGTGAATGTTTGGACGACAGGCCATCTTTTCCAGGCTTTTATCCAGGTACGAGTAGAGCTGTCGGGCTTCACCCGAAATATGATAACAAAAAAATAATAAAACTCATAAAATAGAAATATTTATTAAAAAAAATTAAAGATAATTTTAAAATTTTTGATGTGAATAATGATGATGATGATGTAATAATTTATAAATTATAGTACATAAATGTTGGACCACTTTAAGAGTTAAATTTTGTTATAGACATATCATATCATCTTTAAATGGAAAGAGAGAATACATATAAACCATTGGATCAAAGTAGATGAAAATATTTAAACAAAATCAATAGTTAATAATATTGATGATGTGGCATAGTTGAGATGCTTGGAGAGTTACCCCTCTTTCTAGTTTATAGATTCGTATTTTGTCCAAGCTTCAAAAAAAAAAAAAGTTAAACATCTATATCTCAATTTCAAAAATTAAATACTCATATCTTGATTTCTAAACACAAGCGTTCACAATACAAACTAAATGCACATTCACAATGTGAGACAATCACGGTACTTATAAAAAAATTCAAATCGAGCATCTTCTAAACGCCCGTCAGGGATTGAGTCTAGACTCGACTTTGGATATAACATTTAAACTCGAGTCCAGACGTGCGTTCAAAGAATGCTCAGTTTGAATTTTTTCTTTTTTGTGACAAGTAAAAACGTGATTGTCTAGTATTATGGACGTGTATTTAGTTTGTATTGTGAACACTTATCTTTACATAGTAACCATATTAATAATTAACCTTTAGTTGAAGGCCTGAAGGGGAGGGAGCAATTGACAATTGTTATCTTGGCATTCTCGATAATATATTTTTTTCAAAAAATTTAGAAAAATATTTAAAAAACTTAAAAAATGAAAAGCCTTTTATATAAATGTTGTGAAATATGTAGATCAAGCATGTTTTCAATTTCAAACGATTTTAGTCTTATTTAATATTCCATCAAAGATTATTTAATGTAAAACCGTTGAGTTTTGTACACACTTTTGATGAGTTATCAAATAGCTTTCAAATTGAATAAAATTTGAAACATTATCAATCTATAAGTTGAAGAAGACAACCATAAAGTTTTTTTTAATTTTAATATTTTATTAGAATTTCTATTGTCAAAATTATGAAGATTGTCAAGTTGTCAAAATATGTATTGTCAACCTATCCCTCCTCTTAGTTGAATATACCTGACAACGTTATGATGCATAAATCAAAGCAAGGGAGACTGAAATATATGAAAGAGTTGTCATGACATGAAAAAACTCATCAACTATTTCCTATAATATATTTTAAATTGGGAAAATTTGCAATTCTTCTTGAGAAGATATATATTGTTTTCTTTTAGAGAAATTATCCTATAATATATTGTTTCCTTTTAGAGAAGAAATTATCTTTGTCCCCTTATCAATCCCCTAAACTAAATTGGTAATATTTTTTCTCTCTCATGCTCTCATAAATTTTGAGTGAATTTTTTTTTATTCTTGATCTTTTGATTGTATATATATAAGTGTTTTGTGCGATTGAGGATGTGAATTGCAACCGATAAAAGTGATTTGTTGTACTTAAAGAATAATTTTTAACTAAAAATATATTGGTGTGCAGTTATCAACTCCCTTTCTTTTAATATTTGTACTTCAGTTCGTTAATTAACAGAAATATTCGAATAACGGTCCGTTAACTGCCACCAATAGAAATCTTCCTTAATTGCAAATCAGTGTCTTTATGAGGTTTGCGACCCCACACAAAATTTTATTTATGAACAAAAGGTTGGAACATTCTGAGTCCATGATCAATTAAGAGTAATATGACATACGAGAACACGTTATAATTGAATGATTTTTAATAAAAAAAATAGTGTTAAATTTTCTGTTGTTCAGACACATTTATCATTTTCTTTTGATTGATCATATATCTCAGAAAGTTTTGACTTTTTTACTAAATAAAACTTGGTATACTGATTTTCTATTGCAAAGTGCAGTGGCTATTATGTTTTGGTGCCATATATCCTAAATCATAGTTAGAATGGTTGATCATAGTTGCTCACCATAATATACATATTGAAAAATTTATAGAAAATTAAAAATTTGTATATAAAAAGGGTCATTTTTCAAAAATAAAAAATAGATAAATTTGGTATGTAATTAGGCTTCAATGTATATATTATGGTGAGCAACTTGGAACGACCGTTCGAGTTATGGTTTAGGAGATCTAACATCGAAGCGCAATAAGTTACCGTACAACCAATAGTATGTCAGCTGATAAATTTCTCAAAATATATCTTTCATATCCGGAATTTTGATTTAGGTACTTCAATAAATACTTTATATCAAAATCTCATATAGCACAAATATATTTTAGCTATTTTCTCAGACTTTCCAAAAATTGTCCTTTCGGGTGCAAATTTTTTATTTTCTTTATTTTTTGGCTCATCTTTAGAAAATCTGAAAATATATCTTGAAAACCTTAAAAATAAACTTTTCACTATTATAAGAGATTTTGATATAAAGAATTTATTTAGGCACTTAAATCAAAATCTGGACACGAAAAGATATATTTCAAGGCATTTATATATCGGCTGAAATCAATATGTACAGTAGCTGACCTATATATATATATGAGGACGGATCCATTGACAATGGTTATCTTGACAATTTTGACAATTGTAACTTTTAAAAATTTATAAGAAATCATAAAAAATCTTAAAAATACGAAAAAGTTTATGGAAGTTATACTTAACTTATAGATTGAATATGTTTCCGATTATATTCAATTTAAGTGATATTTGATAGCTCTTTAAATATCTTTTAATTACAACCGTTAAAAAAATGTACAAAATTTTGATAAGGCATCAAATGATGTTCAAATTGATTGAAATTTTAAACACTATCAATCTATAAGTTAAATAATACATCCATAAATTTTTTTTTCATTTTTAAATTTTTTTATGAATTTTTACAAACTTTTAAAGATAAGCATTGTCAAAATAAGCATTGTCAATGATCCCTCATCTCATCTGTATATATTTGCTACACTTAGTCGCAAAGTACAAAAACATTTGTACTAAGCAAGGTACAAAACATTTGTACTTCGTGTCCATATCCCATATTTCAAAGTTCAAACGGCTAATCTGTACCATTCAATGTGATCTTTCATATTAAAACCTCAGTGGCAGACCAAATATTTTTATTTTTTAGAATTTCTTTTTCTATATTTAGTTGCTACTGGACGATTCAGAATTCTTGAGATCAATGAAATTTCTATCCCTCTTTAAAATAGAGAAAAAAGTGAAAAAAAAATGAAGATTTTGATTTTCAACGAGAAAGATTGCACTAATACTAATTTCTCTTTGCCGAGATTGGTAGCTTCAAGCAGTGCTACTGGTACAAGGTCCAGCTCATTGGAACGGGAAGAACGACGAAGTCAACCACAACAGTTGAGGATTGAAGATTCAAGTAGTAGTATTGAACCTCGGTCCATTAAAGATGAGAAAGCTTCAATTAAATCAAAAATGGTACCGCCTCAAAAAAAATCAGAATATATAGTACCTGAAAGTTCAAGCAGACAGCTTAAGTTCCAGCCCGTGGAAGCGGGGATGAGCGTTCAGCTGCAGCATAAGAAGTCTGACAAACCAACGGGCTATTCCGAGTTCCAGTCCGCAGAACCTGTGAAATCTCCTATTGAATTACAGCATGCAGTACCTACAAATTCGAGCTCTTTTATCGAAGTACAGCCCACAGATACTTACATTGAGTTCCAACCCACAAATACTGTTAAACTCTATTCGCTACAAGCCCTCGAGAGCGCCACAAATAAATTTTCTTCAAAATTTTATGAGGATGCTATCTGTTCAAAATACCTGGTAACTTTCTTCCTTATTTGTTGATCTTTTACCGAACATTTTATTTGTGAAGCGCTTCCCGTGCTTGAGTAGAACATGCTGGTCTTCAACTAATTGTAATAAATTGTTGAATTAAGGGAACGATCGATGGACAAAAAGTTGTTGTGGAAAAATGCACTCTTCATCGAGATCAATCAGATTCAGTTCCTGCAAAAGGAAATTATTTTGGTATATTTCTTAAAAAGGAAAAGCTGCTCAAATTATTTCCATCTACAAAGGAGAACAGTAGTAGGGACATTCTACTTCCTAATATAAGGCACCCAAACATCATAAATATTATGGGTTATTGCTTGGAAGTGCCGTCAAAACTTTGCGTAGTTTCCCAATATTCAGCATACAGAAATCTTCAAGATTATTTGTTTGTTAAGTAATTCCATCTTGTATCTATGTTGCAACTTGCTTCATTTCGGTGTTTCTGGAAGTTGCAAGTTAGTATGTATAAGCCACAACTTCGATAACCTAGTACATATATTAATAGCAGAATACCAGTTGGGTTCAACCCAGCCGAAATAAGTTGAAAGTATACTTAATGCCATTCAAGGCATCATCATGTACATGTAATAGTCATTCATAATTTTCAAGTCAATTTCTGTAGATAATGGCCATTTAATGCTAAGCATCAAACCTAAATTAAATTTGAAAAAAAAAAAAAACATATAGTATTGCCTTGGTAATACCCTCTCAATTTTGATACTTTGTCAATGTAATAGCTAGCCGCCACGTCGATGGAAAATGGGGTGATCGAGAAAGGATCATCAAAGGAATTGCAAATGGAATTAGTTTTCTTCACTGTGTTTCACAGCAGAATTATCTCATTCACGGAAATCTTAATCCATATCATATCTGGCTTGATGATTCCGGGAATGTTAAACTCTCTTCTTTCCTTTGTACAAGAGTCTTAAACAAAAATGAAAAATTCATTGAACTCTCCAAGCCGTGCGGACGGGTGTAAGTTCTCAGAAACAATTGAATAATCTGAAATTTCTGTTTCTTTAAAATGAGAAAAGCATGTTTTCAGAGTTTGCTACAGTACAACAGTTTTTGTATTGAAAAAAGAAAGTTAAAGGATTTAAACTAATCGATCCATGAAATGTGGTTGGGTAAAAGAGATCATCACTTAATTGTACGATATTTTGTAAGAAATTAGTGTTAAATTCTAACTGTTGGAGCACATTTTCAATTTTTATTGATCATAAAGTTCAAATATTTCAAACTCTTATTTTTAATATGTATTAAGTAAAACTACTCTTCTCAAGACTTTATACTTGTTTTTTTTTGTCTTGATTCTAGGGGATATATCGCACCAGAGATATATTCTGAGCTGCACCTCTCCACGAAATCAGATGTCTATAGTTACGGCATAATTATGTTAGAGATTTTGGTTAGGAAGAAAGTAGTGGAGCATCAGGAAACGGACTTCAATCTCTTTTTTAAGGTAAGTAATAGAAAACTAAATTTGAAGAAATTCTGAAAACATGAAACAACAAGTTGTTTGCTTTCTTACTGATGGTTTCTCAACCAGTCCACAGTCAGAGGAGCAAGGCCTACTTAAATTTTTTGCCAGTGTTTCCTGTTTAATTAGGTAACCAAACACTAAAAAATGGACTAAAAAATTAACCTAGGTGATGTTTGTTGAAGCAATGCAGATGATTTACCTGGCAGTAATCAATCTTTACAATTATTGCTTACAAAATTTTAAGTTGAGTAAACAACATCATTGCCTACCATAAAAAGTGAAACAGAAGCGTATCTAAACATAATATTCACCATTCACCTTTCTATTAAGCATTAAAATATAAGGAACTTGAATGGTGACAGGAACAATTATAAACAGTTGGATGTGTCAATTTAGGTTTGGAACAACTGGCAGCAAGAAAAGATGCTGGAGTTGCTGGATCCAGACTTGACAGATCACACTCCAGAAAAAGCACTCCGTTATTTTCAGATTGGATTGCTCTGCATCCAAGAAGATCCCGATCAGAGACCGAATATGGAGAAGGTTGTCCGTATGCTTAATAGTAATGAGGTTTTGCCAATTCCAGTCCCCCCACCATCGTTTTGCGCGCGAGAAGGCTAATTGTAAAGGTCTGTTTGGCAAATTAAAGAATGTGTGTCATTGGATTAGTAAGAATGAAAGAGTGATGGAATAAAAATTGTTGGAGTGGAAAGAAAGAGTGATATTTACACTATTTAGAAGAGTGGAAATGTTGTTTGATAAAAAATGAATTTGAATAGTGGTGTTATGTATTCATGTATTGTATAAAGAGGAGGGACGGCTTAGGAGATCATCGTGCTTCATATATACACAATAACTCGTATATAAGTTTCTTTTAGGTAGTAGGCGATAGCCTACTATGTAATAATACTGAAATTAAAAGAAAATAGAGTTTTACAGGTTTAGAGTTGAAAGAATATACAAACGTGATACGCTAGGATAGCCTAAAAATTACATGGAAGTACATCTCGTATATAAGTTTTAAGTTCATAGAAGAGTTTAAACTAAAAAAAAAATATCAAATTAACTTCAAATTCAAATTTTGATTTAGATGGCTTAATTTGTTCTTTATATCAATATCAAATCAATGAGCACTCGGCACTCCTATGTACTTTTAATGGGTATTCAATTGCAAGAATTCATGTAACATATGGATTCGTGAGAGAAAACTCTAAACACCACTTGCCAAAAAATACACTTCACATTCCCCAAATAATTATCATACCGCAAAAAAAAGCAATACAACAAAAACACTTCGTACAACATTTATATAGAAAGCTTTCCAATTCCATCTGCTACATCACCACTCAACAAGCCATTAATTTCATGCAAAGAACACTCAAGTCTAGTTAAACTTGCATAGACACCATCAGCTGATCCACTGCCAGCTATAATCTCTATTTCTTTGCGTACCGTACCGATACCCTCAAACAAATTCTTCACATAGCCCTTCATCTGGGATGCATCCTGTGGGGGATAAGCACAGGCTCCTAGGTCATTTATCCAATCTGAAATTTCTCTGCAACAAGAGAGTAATTTCTCCAATGAATCAACGTTCTCCTCTCTGGTTTCTTTGGTTCTTAGAAGACCTGTCAAGAATCTGATTATTTCCTTCAGGACTTCAAATGTGCTGGATGCCACTGAAATAATTGATTGGGTAGCAGCTTTCTGAAATAAAAAAAAAGAAGAAAATAAATTAATGTATTGCTATTTAGTGCCATTATGGTATGTTAATGCACCAAGTAGCTAACAAAATCCAAATATAACCAATTTATAATTACATAGAAATACAAGCTAGAACATAATACTTCTACTGGACCACTGCAAGGAGGCCAAAAAAATTAAAATCAATCTACTAAACCCCCATCCATTCATTAACTGAAAAGAAGTTTTCCCAGATAGAAATCTACGGAATAAAAGAATGAGAACTAAAATCCCAGTCTCTGATTAGAATTTAGAACCATAACCATACCTCTTCGAGTGAGAGATCCTCATCCTCGTCATCACTCGCATTAGAAGATGCTTCTTGTTCATCATCTTCTTCCTCCTCTTCTACTTCAGGTTCTCCTTCTTGATGGGTTTTGGAGTCACTTGATAACAGCTCATTCATTTCACGTATTATGTCTTTAATATACACACCCAACTGGGTTATGGCACGACCAATGGCAATGCAATTTGAACCCGGGCACTTTTTCAGTGCTTCACATGCTTCCCACACAGCCCCTGTCAGTTGTGGGATTGTTTCTCTCTTTTTGGCATCTCTAGTCTCTGTAAATATGAAAATAATGATGTGTCAGCCAGATTTTCAGGCTTCTGATGTAAATATGCGAGTTTTTTAGCCTGCTGGTAAAGGTAAAACCCATCTTTTTGTATAAAAATAGGTTGAGTGCTTATGCCTTATGTAAACAATTTAGGCACTAACCAATTTGAGTTCCCAGAACAAAATACCAGTCAATATAACAGGACGCAAATTAATCAACCTTTCCGTACAAGAGACAATCAACCAAACAATAATTGAGGCCAATATGTAACAATATGTAAAAGGAAATTCTGGATTCCATGACATTTATGTACCGTAGAAGGAAATCGCTTCCTTGAACAGGGAAATGCTAGAATCCAAGACTTGCTTCGAGGCACCGTGAATTGACTTGTGAAGAGTTAAACCTGCACCAACAGTGCTACTATGGCAGAATAAAAGGAAGCCTTGAAGCACGTTGAAGTATGCAGCAATATTCTCCTTGAGCGGCTCTATATCAGACGTTTCCTCGCCCCAAAGCATTCCAGCTTTTCATCATATTCAAAGTTTCAAGAAAAGAAAACTGTTAACACAGTGCCGATAACGATAAAGTACCGAATGCAATTGTTATGGCATTAATCTGAAGAAAATAAGTTCAGCAAACAGGAAACATATACAAATTAGTACTGTGTATGACAATTGACAACTGCACCTCTTTTCACTAGTCAGAAATTTATCGTTTTTATTTTCTTCCTCTTTTTCGCAGTTCTCTTTAATTATTTTGGCTTAACGGGAGTATTCATGAGGATCAATCCTTAATTGAGATTACCAGACACCAATAGGATCAGGAACCATACTATTGACCTTTCGAAATTTCGAAAACATTTAAACAGGGATCGTATAAACATTTTACATACCAGCAGTAGCAAGTTTAGACATCTCAGCTCCATATTTCGAGGCATCGGACCAATCTGCCTTCTCTAGAGAAGATGGCGCCGCCTTATCCAGCATCTACGCTTAGAAAAAAAAACAAGATGATTAATAGTTAGCATATGATCCTCTTGTACCAATTTTATAGTCAATACATTATATGTTTTCACATTTCACAGCAAAAATAACAAAAAAAATATATACTCAAGCATCATAGATAAATACTTGATTGGAATATTCCTAAATTTTAAATCTAAACTAGCTCAATTAAGAATTTAAGATCAATACTAATCATCAAAATTCAGTAAAAATCTGTAATTCATATGCAAATCAGTATTTAATACCTGAAAGGTCTCCCTGATGATCTGCGCATGGGAGTCCAGAAACATCGACAGATCTTTGGCTTCCCTCCTCCTTTGTCGCGACATGGGAGTCCAGATTGGGACGGAGACGGGAGGAGAGGAGCGTGAAGCTTGGAAGTTCGACCCGAGCTAGCGAGGAAGGGAAAGAGTGTAGCGGTGCGGTGGACTGAATGGCGGGCGAGTTGGGTTGGGTTTAGCGGCAGCTCCGGTTCGTTAGTTAGGGTTTAGATTCACTGTTGACTGTTGAGACTTGAGATTTGAGAACTTGAGATACCCGCTCACATCTCCTGGAATACCTCACCAGCAAGGTCAAAATCTCACCCCTAAAAAATATTTAGCGCGAATTTTAAAGCTGCCTGTAAAAAAGTTTTACACTAAAAAACTGACCACTCCAATCACTCTACAGACTGATCATGACAGAGGATGTGTATACCGGGTTATAGGATCCCCCGGGTTATTATGTTCGCGGATCTGGATCCAAATCATCTTTCTTTTTTTTTTTTTCTTTTTTCTTCCTTCTTGTTATTTATTTATTTATTTTCACTAAAGTCACTAAACCATAAATTTTGGTTTACTGTTTAGTCTTTTTAAGTCAACGTAAATTTCTCATTATAGTTTAATACATGCAAAACAGTTAAATAAATGCCAATGGAAACATGAAACATCATTATTTAAGTATTGATTGGATGCTGCTAACGGTTATTATGCTACCTTTTCTTTGTATTCTTTTGATCAGGGCGGAGCCGGGATTTAAAATTATGAGGTCGAGACGTCGAGGGACAAAATTTATTGGAGGTGAAATAAAAACTCTCAACAAAATATACTGCATATTAATATTTTTTTATACAAATTCGAAAATCATTGGAGGTTTTGATCTCCCAAATATATTTTGTTCGAAGAACTTATCCAAATTATTTAAAATCGTATACAAACAAAAATATTTTCATCTCCTATATGTATAACTCGAGCATTACCTGTGTCAAATAAAATTGTTTCAACTTTTCATGATCAAAGTTTTTTGGTCAGAATGGATGAGCAAGAGCAAATTGCAACCTACAAACGGATCCTGGTAGCAATAACTTAACTGCATAAGCAATGAAACACTGGAGCCTTCGTTACTTGTTTCTAAAACGGGTTTAATCTGCCTAACTACAAATTGAGCTTCTGGCCCCACAAGATATTTTTCCTCCATAGAACCTATTAGATACTCGTAATTTTTTCAATAAAAAATTGTGAATAATATATATATATATATACTCGTTTTAGTTACATTCGATATATATAAAGAACAGCACATCCAAATATAATATCCTCAAAGACTCAAACCATAAGATACCTCACCAGAATGAACACAATAGCAGTTGTCAAGGGGCTTTTGGTGCTAACAATTGCTTTTGTTGTCATGGGGTTTCAAGCAACAGCCCAAGAATATGATACGGTATCATCATATTCTCAAACCGGTACATCAAAGACAACCAAAATAAACGAAAATATGAAGCCAACAACTACCGGTGAGCTTACAAATTCATTTTTTCTTTTTCTTTTTTTCACTATATGGGCTCACATATCATCCTCCAAACCAACAATCAAGCTTTGATTTAGTTCTGATTGAGGCTTGAACCTTTTATTTTTCACTATAGAAAAATACCACACAATCTTCAGGTTATAATTTTGAGTTTTTGATGATGGGTAACACAATTTATCGTCCATTGCTTCGTTTTGCCAGATCAATTTTGTTGTGAATTTTCTAAATCATTTTCAGGGAATGTGGAAGGTAATGTCAGAGGAGCTGATCATGATGAGAAGCTTTTTATTTCTTTGCCACGGCTAAAATTCATTCCACGGAACCTTCCACCTATGCCGGTGCCACTAGGATAAAATAATTCTTCTAAAATATATATATATATATATTTTGAGAATATAAGCAGGCGAAAACCGTTCTAAAGTGCAGTTGAATCCCGTAAGAACTTAGGTTAAAATTTATTTTATAATTGTGATTTTTTTTTATATATATAAAGATGCAAATTTCATTATAATTTTGTTTATAATTTTTTTTGTCCGACCTCCACTGCCTTATGATGTTTGTTGGGAATGGGAAGTCCGTAAAATTTTTGAGTTATTAATGGAGACCTTTTCCTGCATGTGTATATAAAAAATTTGATAAACACATTCTATATATTTATAGAGGAGGGATCTATTGACAATAAATAACTTGACAATCTTGACAATGCCTCTTTTAAAAAATTTATAAAAAATCATAAAAAATCTTAAAAATGAAAAATGATTTATAGATGTATTACTTGACTTATAGATTGATAGTGTTTCAAATTTCAATCAATTTGAACATCGTTTAATGACTTATCAAATTTTTGTGCACTTTTCAACGGTTATAATTTAACGGATCTTTAAAGAGCTATCAAATATTGTTTAAATTGAATATAATTGGATACATAATCAATCTATAAGTTAAGCAATCCTTCCGTAAAATTTTTTCTATTTTTAAGATTTTTTATGATTTTTTATAAATTTTTAAAAAGTGGGATTGTCAAGATTGTCAAGTTATCTATTGTCAATGGATCCCTCCTCATATTTATATATGTACATTCTATGTTTAGTGATATGTTGATGCAATGTCGAATGATTCTATCATATACTTAAAGTTGATACACAGTCGTTCTTATAGAAACAACATCTTATATTTATTTTATTTTATTTTTACTCATGACTAGAGTTTTTTTTTTATTTTTGAAAGAAAACAGGCTTCGGCTGTTTTTAATGTTTTTATTAATACAAAAGAAGTAAATGTTTTTTTTTTAACATTCAAAGTCTGTAGGCAACTAAAAAGAAAAGGTACATGGTATTTACAGTGGTGATATATACAAGGAAAAGGAAAAGGAAAATACGAAGGAAAGAAAAGCATATATACCACAAGCAGCGGAGGAGTTTGTATCCTCTAACTTAACTCAATTTTTCGGTTAACTCGTAGACAAATCTGAAATTTTGGACTGTTGGTTTTGGATCTTGGTCAGGGATATCAATCGATGGATTGATTAGCAGACAATTCACATTGAAACAGAACAAAATTAAGTTCACAACCTGAAGTACAAATTGGAAAGATTAAGGAAAAAAAAAAAGGAATAAATGAGAATATAAGAGAAACTAGATCGTACATTTTCCTATTGGCCAGAATTACTGTCCGATTGTATCGAGATTGGCATATAAGTTCGCGTTGAAATCAGCTGATATCCAAAATAAATCTCAGGACCCTGAGATTCCACTTTGGACAAAACCACATCTGTCGGATTATGATTGCAGGGTCTGAGATTCACTTTGGATCGCAGCAGATACAGACTCATATAAGTTCTGATTCTCTGTCTTAAAATTGTGAAATATCAGATTTAATTGGAGATCCAATGATAAACACAGCTGTCAGCTCATCGATCAAGCCAAATTTGGTCCAATGAGATAAGAATTTAGGAAAAAAAAAAGAAAAAAGCAGCATGTCTGTCTCTAATAAGAGAGAAAAGGCAAGAATTTAACTATTTATGCAGATGCATTGATCTCATTCCTCTTTCGCGGCATTCCCGGCCTCGTCTCCATGAAACAAGGTTGGTTTAATTTGACAAATCATCATCCCCAGTCTAACTCCTTAATTATGTTAATCCTGTTTTTATCGTTGATTAAGCTTTAAGAGCTAAACAATTTATTGGATTGGGTATGTTTAAATCGGCATTTCAATTACTCTTGCGGTCGTAACATCACGCGATTACTGAACGGTGCATTTTCGTAAGCTTAGATCAAAGATCAGTATAAGCTATTAATAAACATTTAGAATTGCAAGTGAAAGCATCTTTTTCTTTGGTTTAGGGAGATGAGATGGCCGGAATGCACGTAATTGACATGTCCGACCTGGTCTCGGATAATTCCTTCACAAGGGATCATAATTCTGGCTTACTGAGGAGCAAGAGCAATGACGCCGATGAAGAAAAAGCAATCAAACCCTCGATTAGTAGAATAAAGCAGCACAGCCATGACAGACACATACATTCCTACTTACCCGGCATCCTCTCCATTGGACCATACAACTACGGTATTCAAAATGGAATGCAGATGGCGAAGTACGAGTGTCTCAACCACATCCTCACATTGAGACCGGAAAAAGGGTTATTAGATTATCTGGAAGCAATGAAGGAACTGGAGAAGGATGCAAGAAGTAGCTACGCGGACGAGATCAATATGGATAGGAATGATTTTCTGAAAATGTTGTTGCTTGATGGATGCTTTATTCTCATCTCCCTTAATGGAACAGCAAGGTACATGCCGGAGCTGCAGGATTCAAACGAGGCTAATCGGGGAACTAAACCAAGCATGGATGAGAACAATGCAACAACGGTAACAAATGAAGAACTCATTCAATGTGAAGAAAAATCTCAGTGTGTTACGTGTATCGGTACCACAAGACATGAAGCTAATGAAGAGAATTCTTGTTCTGCAGACCTGCACTATCGACTAAATTTCTGGCACGATTTGTTGCTTGCAGATAACCAAATTCCTTTCTTTGTCCTAACAAAAATAGATGAACTCATTGTTGGTGAAAGCGGCACAACTTCAATACTTGTTGAGAATGTTGTGGAGTCCATCGAGGGTGTTCTCGGAAGCTATCCCAATGCAATTAGTCAATCTAAACGGCCGAAAAACTTTTTCCACTTGTTACACTTATGTCATATGTACTTCAGACCACACTTGGTTGAAACTGAGAGTTGCGAAGATCATTTGCAGCTGCCATTGCTTCACAATTTCTTTCGGCGCCTTGGGGGAAAATTCTTTAACAAATTCAACAAAAGATCATTTCCTGCCGACAAACAAGAATCGCAGCAAGCAAGTCCATGGCGTCGAGCAACACAATACCACAAAGCAGGGATAGATTTTAAGATGAGAACATTTTATTCTGAAAATCCACATTCACTTCTTGACATTGCATTTTGCGATGGTGCGATGGAGGTTCCTTGTTTTACTATTGATCCGAACACCTACAGCTTGTTCTGTAACTTGACCGCTTTTGAGCAAACTTGTACACAATTTGGATGTCATGTCACGGCATACATCAAATTTATGTCATGCCTGCTTACTGATGCCGAAGATGTGTTGTTACTCACCAAGAAAGGCATCATCCTGCACCAACTAAACAGCGACGTGGAGGTATCGGACCTTTTCAGAATGATTAGTGAATCCATTAATGTATTCGATTTCAACAGTGACAATTACCTCAAGCCTCTATGCAACGACATAGAAGCACATTACCAGAGCCGGAGGTCTATATGGAAGGATGTGTTTAGCTCAATCACTTCGAATGTCTACGGTTGGACCCAGAAAATCGACTCCTCGGGTTTACGAATGACAACATCACAAGAATTACCTGTGTAATAAGAAATTACAGAAGATTGGAGTCCATAGTGCAAAAGAATGCCTTGGATGCGTCTGATGCGTGCACTGATATGCCAAATTATGCGGCGTAGAGTTCATGGATAAATTGATTGGATTCACAATATATAGCCCAAGATCAGGAAGTTTCAAGAGTGTACAAATTTTGCCATCTTCTGTTTCTCTCTTGTCTCTTTTTTAGTTTTATAAGTTTTTTTTAAAATGCATCAAAGTGATTATGTAGTGTGGGGTAGGGTTCATCTCGGACTATTAATTGAATGATTTCTCATGGATATTTTTTTTCGGTTTCTTTTAAAATAAAGCAATGTACAAATATTTGTTGCTAACTTTTGTTTTCATTCATTTACAAATGCGTCAAGGATAGTGATAGGGCGCCGCGCACATTGCCCCCCACACCATGTGATGTGCTGGCATTTTATTTATTTGATACTACCTCTGTCCCAAAATAGATGGATTTTTTGTAGTTCATTTGAACTACAAAAAATCCATTTAAAATGGGACAGAGGTAGTATATTATAAGGGTAGTGATAGGGTGGCTCACATGTTGCCCCCCACATTATTGATGTGCTGGCATTTCTAAAAGACAGATTACAAAACGTTCTAAATAAAATTTGGGAAGAGATGAGCAGTTTACAAAACGTTCTAAATGAATTTTAGGAAGATATGGGCAGTTTACAAAATGTTCTAAATGAATGTTGGAAAGAGATGGGCAGTTTACAAAACGTTTTAAATGTTCTAAATGATAAAAAGACAGTTTACAAATTTGCAAAACTGTGAACTTGAGATGCCAGTTTACAAAACGTTCTAAATGGGCAGCAATCTGTCAACACATCGTATAGTTGGGGGGCAATGTCAAGGGCGTAACATCTTTATCCATATTATAAACAGAACGTTCTAAATGAATCCTGGGAAGATATGGGCTTCAAATGGGCAGTTTACAGAACATTCTAAATGGGCATCAAATGGGCCCCCTTTTTAAAAGACAGTTTACAAAACGTTGTAAACGTTCTAAAAGACAGTTTACAGAATTGCAAAAGTGTCAAGTTGAGATACCAAGTCATGCAACTCTTCAACCTTCATGTATACAGTAAACATGGGCAGTGATGAGAAGAAAAAAAAAACGCGCAATCTGCCAGCACATCACATAGCTCAGGGGACAATGTCAGGGGCTACATATATTTATCCATTATGAGGGAAGTTGTATATATGTAAGTTCTGATCAAATTCTCACGAATACACTGATTGCCTTTTGATGAAAAGAAAGCAACAGCAAATCCAAGTCATGTAGGTGTGGTGCTCTTGTTTCTGGGTGGCAGTTCACAGATGACACTTTGACAGCATGAAAAAAACGTCTCTTATGGTGGTTTGCATGATAGACTGCATATTGCAAAGTTGCCGTTTGCTTTCGTATGTACTGGCAAAAAAAAAAAAAAAGCCTTTATCATTTTGGGTTGTCCAATCTAAGAAGTTGGACAGATATACTGATATACAATTTCAGTTTACCACGTTTACTCATCAGATTATATCATCTTACAATTTGATCGCCAGCTTCTGCTAAATGTATAGCAAATCTGATACTGATATATACTGTACCGTTGTTACTGTACATTATTGAACTTAGAGTTACTTCCCACATTTTTATCACTCACTCTGGTCTACATTTCAAATTTTCTTTTTTGATATGACATTTTTAATAAGTTTTTCATCTGACCATTTCGCATTTTTTTCAATCTGACTATAACGCATTTTCTTAGGCAATTTATTTTCTCATTCCCATTTTTAAATATGAAACTTTGAGAAACTTCTTGCAACTGAATTTCTTTTAAAATATGTTTCCTTTTTCATTATATTTTGGTTTAATTAGTTATACCTGTGACACTTTTTCTCTTTTTTTTTCTTCTGAAATTCTTATTTTTGTGACCATATAGCGAGGACAGTGAGAAGAAAGGAAGATATTTATAATTTTTAACAATCGTCCTTTCTAGTTGAAAATTATAAATTTTTAACAATCATCCTTTCTAGTTGAAAATAGGGGTGTAAATGAGCCGAGCCGAGCCGAGCTAGGCTAAACTCAAGCTCGGCTCGTTTAATTAACGAGCTGACCGAGCTGGCTCGTTAAGCTCATTTATTTTTTAATAATAAAATTTTATGTATGTTATATCAAAATTTATATAAAAATTAATATAAAATGACTAATAAATATATGTTCATACACATTTTACATAACAATTTCATGAGTTAGACTATTATACTAACGTTAGCATTTCGACCCGAGATGCTAACGCCTCAAATTTTATATTATCGTGTCCGAAATCATGATTTATGGTACTCAATAAATTCTTTATATGAAAATATTGGGGAATACAAAGTTTTTTTTATTTTTAGAGTTTTCTAAGTATTTGTTTTGAATTTTAGAAAAGAGCTCATAAGTATTAATAAAATATTGATGATTATGCATGCTATTTTCAAAAATACAAAACAAGTACTTAAGAAATTCTAAAAATGAAAAATTTTTGTATTCCCCAATATTTTCATATAAAGAATTTATTGAGCACCATAAATCTTGATTTCGGACACGATAACATAAAATTTGAGGCATTAGCATTTCGGTCCGAAATGCTAACGTTAGTATAATAGTCTATCTACAATTTCATATATATTTGACCATATATTGTATAATATATTAATAATTTATGATAAGAGCAGTACAAATTGCAATTAGTAATAGTTTATCGAGCTAAACGAGTTTAACGAGCTGAACCATGCCAAGCTCAAGCTCGGCTCATTAGCTTAACGAGCTTAACGAGCGAGCCAATAACGAGTCAAGACCGAGCCACTAATGAGCGAGCCACGAGTTTTCTTGCCACTCCTAGTTGAAAATATTGCCAAAGAGACTATTGTTCAAGATACGCGCGAGTAACCATATGATTTCTTCCAACAAAATTGCCAAAGCATGCAGAAGAAATGTAGTAGAACTGATAACTCATTCACTCATTCATTAGAAGAGCCTCCCACTCAAAAATCTAAAGTGATTACCGGGTCCCCATTCAAACTAACCATTCAAGCACTGAAAACTGATTACTCTCATATTGAAAAAAAATATTATACAAAAAAAAAAATCTAAAGTGTTTAAATGAAATTAACTGTATTCCAATTTCTTAAATCTTGAACCAAAATGGCAGTTTAATTTTAATATTGTTTTATGAAAAGAAAATATATTTATACCAAATTGTATACGGAAAAGTGTTTATATATACTAAATGTCCTTACATACTATATCAGATAAAAAAGTTTTATACTACCTATTAGCAGTTATTAACTTATTATAATTATATAAAAAGTGATTATACAAAATGCTAACAGAGATTATATCAAATTAAGAATGATAACATGGATTATACATTTATACTGTTGATGGGCATCTCTAATAGAGGATTGACATATGGAGAAGGCAAGAAAAAAACAAATTGGGACTTGCTGTACCAGCGCCTCCCTAGTTGCAACTTGCTGTACCAGCGCCTCCCTAGCTGCAACTTGCTGTTTTCTGTTTAGTCAAGAATCACATCACATCCCCCCCCACACCACAGTCCACCACCACCAAAATACAGCCATATTTACTTACTATATTTTTTCTCTGTGGTACATTTGTTCTACCCCATTCATCACGCAAACAGCCCAAAGAGACGTTGTGGAACTGTCATTTAATTAAGCTCAAACATTCAGTACCTGCAGTAGGCAGTAGCAACAGCAACCCGCCGCACAGCATTACCATTATACAGCCATACAGGAAAATCAATTGCCTCAATTTCCCTCCAAAAGATCGATTTCATATCCCCGGCTGTACTGCATTGTGCAGTTCACAACGCCAGCCATTGGATTGCCTCGAGATTTGTGCCAGCGCGGATCTCGAGATGATCCAACGGCTGACGCTGTGAACTGCACAGTTAATGTTGTAAGTCAGGGGATGAGCACTCCAAAAGATCATCCTTATTTCCTTCTTCAGTTCCTCTGCTCTATAAAATAATCAAGCTCTCTTCCAAGTCTGTAAGTGAGACATCAAAATGACAGAAACAAGAACGATCAGAAAAAAGCGAAAAATCTCACTCAGTATCACCACTACACTGATGAACACCAGCTCCAATTTCTCCAGCTGGGCCGACATTCCCCATGATCTGCTTGACGACATCTTTGCTCTGCTCTCCCGCACTGATCGCGATCGCTTTCGCCGAGTCTGCTCGCCTTGGCGCGGCTTTGCCAGACTCTCTGGCGCCCCTCCTTTGCCTGTCCCATTCGAGCCGCCTCGGCTCCTTCTTCCACAATCAGACAACTCCATTTTCTTCTTCGATGTCTTTAACGGCAAACCCCGCTCTTGACCTTTCCCTCCTTCGCACCGCGGGGCCCG
The DNA here is from genome assembly GCA_030179965.1 of Cyperus esculentus. Taxonomy (NCBI): domain Eukaryota; kingdom Viridiplantae; phylum Streptophyta; class Magnoliopsida; order Poales; family Cyperaceae; genus Cyperus; species Cyperus esculentus. The sequence goes on along the minus strand of JASGLE010000019.1, from coordinate 1,926,297 downwards.
CTGCTTGGGCTATCTCTTAGGCTGGTTCGTCTTGCTCTCCGATCGAAATGCATCACAAGCATGTCTTATGAATCCTATACTTGCCGAGGAAATTCCTTTACCTGACTTGGAATTTTCGATCAGAAAGGCGATTCTCTCGGCCCCACCTGGTGTTTCGAAATGTGTCGTGGCGGTGATGGGGCTGTCAGATTTGATTGCCCTGTGCGAACTGGCAGGCAAGAAATGGCACCGGATTGATCTTGGGAACCGCATTCTCTGAGACATTATTTTCTGGCAAAACCAAGTTTGCGCGATAGATAAGCACGGTAATGTTTTGCTTTGTAACTTCGACATGGAATCCCGCAAAACCAGTGTACTAACCGTGGAGGCACCGAAACCTCGTATATGGACAGTCAACAGTGTGGTCAAGGAATTATTAGTAGAATCAATAGACGGCGATCTGTTACTAGTGATACGTGCGTATTGCCAGTTCTGGGTATTCAAGTTGAACAGGAAATGTTACTGGGAGGACACGATCAAAATCAGGGATCAGGCTCTGTTTCTCGGGGTGGTTCGATCCGAGCCAATTCCGGTCAATCGGTTTCCCGACTCGGGTCTGAGAAAGAACTCGATATACTGGACAAGCAGGAGATTTAGCAACTGCATTCACGTAGCGATAGTTTATTCCATGGAGACTCACGTTGTCTCGCCTCTTCTCGTTTCTGAGCGCTACTATCTCCAGGCCGACCTGGTTTGGATTAGCCCGGTGATTTAATAGGAAGCTTATGCTACTGCTAATCATGTGTAGATCTAAAGTATGATGAAACTTAGTTATTAGTTATTGTTAGTGTTGTTCTTTAGAGAATGCATGCATGATCTGAAATTTGGTGCTCTCTTTGTTTTGTTTTGTTTTGATGTAGTAGGATAGTTGCTTGAGAGACCAAATTTCTTACTGAACTCTTATGTGTAATTTGTATGATAACATTTTGGTAGTGGAATCAATGAAATTATGTTATCACTTGTTTTTTTTTTAAAAAAAAAAAATGGACTAGTCCAAAGCCATTTAGACGGTCTCTGTCCAAAGCCATAACTAAACCGTTCGATTTAATTTATATGTTTTTCAACGGTGATAGCGTGTGATCCCATCATTCTAAATATAACCAGCATACTATTTTTAGCACATACATGATCAAATTACGGTTGATCAATTAGATCGTACGACTCTCCGAATTCTTTTGACCGTCCAGAAGGTTTTGTACTATATCCGATTCCAAAAAAAAATTACTTGTTAGAATTGAGAATTGAGAAATTATAGTAATTTCAAGTATTAGGAAAGCCAAAAAAAAATAGTTATCTTATTATTTCATTGTAAAAATTTTGTGTACGTAGGCACCATATTATATTCAGTACGCTGACTTAATCTTGACCAGAGTCTGAACACGGAAAATATTTCTATTGGATTGCATGATCAACATTTCCGTTTTTGATCTGCTTTCAGCGAAATAAATATGTTCTTTATCTGTAAACAAGATCAGAGACAAAGATATCAAAAATTAAGAAAAAAAAGAATGACATTTAGAAAAAAAAAAAAAAATACCAAAGCATTAGAAGGAGAATAAAAAATGAAAAATAGTGCTGTGCGAAGGAGAATGAAAAAAAAAAGACCAAATTTTTAGTGTACCCGTCAAAACTTGTTAAATAGCCAATATACCCATCTACCCACTCTAATAGCTCATATCTCCATCAAAATGTATCTTTCTTTCTTCTATCCCCTTTTATTAAAAAAAACCCATTATTTAGCTTGTACAAATTTAAAGAGACCATTATACCCTTCTTCTAAACCCAAGCTCCCTCGAATTTCTTGGCAGGCATAGATAAGAAAATAAACGCAATGGCTTTTCATATGCTACCAGAGTTAATTATTTGCTTTTGGATGCTTATTTTTTGTCAAAATTTTATGAGTTTGTATTCCTTTCATGTTTTCATGTCTCATTGCTGAAATGAACATCCTTCTTAGTCGTATATAACATTCAAGTCCTATGTCTATATATACTTGAAGATGAATTCTAGCATAAAAAAGTAAGGGTTGGATGGTGCATTGGTGCCCCGGGGGGGGGGGGGGGGGGGGGGGGGGGGGGGGGGGGGGGGGGGGGGGTTGAATTTCGACTATATATATAAGTTTAGTGTTTCAGAATAATAGCAGTCAAAACAGTAAATGGTCGTACTTTGTTTTCTTTATCTTTTTCAATAATTTCATTAGCAGTATATTTGTTTTTCAAAATAGTTACTTGCATCAATCTTCAACCTCAGTTCGATTGCTGTATGGGTAACCAAAAGTGTTTCTTTTTCCTAATTGTTTCTACATGATTAATTGCTTTTTACCTTGTATGTTGGTACATAATAGTAAATACCTGTACCTTGCCTAGTCATGTGGTATCTAAGCTGGCAAGGAAGAGTTTTGAGGATCATTAATCATAGATGTCAATTGTCCATTTTTTTGGGATGTCGAGCAAAAATTTTGTCGGATAATCATGGGTTTAGGATGTTCTTGATACTTGAGGAACATACGTTTAATCTAGTTCTGGAACATGCTACAGCTCAGTTAACCAGTCAAAAGTAAAGAGGATTGGGACTTAGGGAGCATGTATGATAGAGAAGAGAACATGAGAGTCATACTTTATATACCATGACAAATTTGAATAGATATCTCTACTTCAAATGAAGGACAAGAGAGTAATTTTGATTTTTATAACACATAATTAGTGAGTTTAACAAATAAAAGGGGATAAAAAGAAGAAAGTGATAATTTGATGGGGATATAAGCTATTAGAGTGATTTGATGAGGATATTAGCTATTTAGCAAGTTTTGATGGGTACACCAAAAATTTAGCCAAAAAAAAACTACCAAAGCATTAGAATTTAGAAGTCATTGATATTCGTCTACAAACTACAATTAAATGCAGGTCCAAAAAAACTAACCAAAGAGTTACAGAGTAGGACTGAAAACTGTACGAACTAACTTGCTTTCTATTGCACCAATATAAAATCCTGCCCTTCCACACACACACATCTCGCCAACTATGGATTCAGAGCAATGTCATAAAGGCCCCTGACATTGCCCCCAGTTATACGATGCGCTGGCAGATTGCTGCTCATTTAGAATGTTTTGTAAACTGGTATCTCAAATTGACAGTTTTGCAATTTTATAAACTGTCTTTTAGAAAGAAAACTCTCTTAGAACGTTTGCGACGTTTTGTAAACTGTCTTTTAGAAAGAAAACTTATATGCTACTCATTTATAACGTTTTGTAAACTACCCATTTGCTGCCCATCTCTTTCCCAAGATTCATTTAGAACGTTTTGTAATATGTTTTTTAGAAATGCCAGCACATCAATGATGTGGAGGGCAATTTATGCGGCGCCCTATCACACTACACTACCGATATATACAGTGTTTCTGGTATTGGAAATGGAGAGAAAGATGTGTTCGCATATTTTCTGGTAGTGGTAAGATGTAAATTCAATTGATGGCAGAAGTGATTTCCGAATTAGGGTTTTATACTTGAGTTTACATTAATATTGGGCATAACTAATGAGCAACTTAATTTTTTTTTTTCAATGACTTTACATCTTTTTTTTTTTTTTTTTGAGATTAATAACTTCTGCAAATTTTGTTATCTTCTCTTGCAGGTAATAAATGTCAGGGGCTAGACTCCTCTTTTTTTTCAAAAAGAAAAAAATGTGAGTTGCTTCATTAAAATTATGAATTTGGGATAGTGCTGATCATCACAGAGGAGAGATATATACCAATGTTGCGGATCAATTTGGAATAGTTTATAGAAATCATAAATTTGGTTTATAGGTGAAAAAGAATATTGTGGAAAAGTTATTTAAATTAATAGAGATAATTTATATGGGGAAAAAAATAGATGCCGGAAAGTTACTAATACTAATCCTCAATATTATTAATATATGCATTTTATATTTGTAAATGTTGCTATTTGTTATTGGTAATATCAGATCCAAACATGTATTCTGATTTTAATACAAATCTAGTTGAATAATAACAGTTAAACATGAACAATATGGTATAATGGTTTTACTGATGATATATTTGTGGGAGTTCAATTCACCTTGTGGTATCTATATCCCAAAAAAAAAAAAAAAAAAAACACCACCAGGGGATGAACACTCAGTTTGAATTCCCACCAAAGCATCAAAATCACGGAACCAACTCCAACACAACAATGAGAAAGAAGCAGAAAAACTCGCTTTGTATCTCTGCCATCACGCTGATGATCACAAACGCCGGCTCCGATGTCTGCTCCCCTTGGTGCGGCTTTGCCAGACTCTCTAGCTGCCCCGCCCACCATTTCCTACCCCATTCGAGCCGCCTCGGCGGACATATGAAGTCGAGGGATTTTTTGGTCGAATCGATAGACGGCGACCTGTTAGTAGTTATACGTCACACTAGTTTTGTGGTATTCACTTATCAGGCTGTACCGGAAGGGTCGCTGGGCCGCTTTGATCGATTTGGGGGATCAGGCACTGTTTATCGATCGGGGAAGTTCGTTCCGAGTCGGTTCCGGTCAGTCGGTTTCCCGGCTCGGGTCTGATGATAAAGAACTCGATTTACTATACCAACAGGAAATTTCCCAGGTGCGTCGGCTCAGTGATAGTTTACTCCGAGGCGACGTCCAAAACATCAGCTGGCGGTTTCCGAGAGGTACTCTTTCATGGCTGACCCGGTTTGGATTAGCCCGGTTATTTGGCCCTGATCATGCTTGGTTGGGTTTAACTTTAACAGGTTGCTTTCTGTATTACTAATTATCATGCAGAAAGGAAGTACTGTTAATCTAAACCGTTAGATGTATTCTATATTATCTCAATAACATATACATAAAAAATGATAAAATTTTAGCAATATTGCTTCGATAGTCATCAAGAGAGGAGAAAAATTATAAAACTTCAACCGATTTGTTAGTGCTTGATGCACATGTAAATAAAATCAGAATGGTATAATGTATGATGAACTGCAATTTGGTACTTCTGTTTTGTTTTGATGTAGTAGGATAGTTGATTGAGGGACCAGATTGTTTACTACATGTATTTATATGGTCATATTTTGGTCATGGTGACACTATGATGTTGTTTTTTTATCAAAAAGAAAAAAAAAAAAAAAACTTTGTTAGTAATTGATTTGAATGAACTGTGAAACTGTGTTAATCGTATTAAAATTTGGTCTTGTAGAAAGCGAGTTTGGGTTATTTACTTATTTTCATTCATTCATTGTGTGGTAGCCAAATGGTCTAAAAGCAAGCAAATTGATTGTTTAAATTCGCTTATCCTATGTATTAACAGAAATATATGATTCATTTTATTCTCGGATGCGTCTAATTGTAGATGTTGATATTGATATATATAGGCCCTAATGGTAATTAAATAAAATACATTTATGTAATTAGTGATTAATTATTTGAATATGAGCGTATCTATATAAAATTTTGAGCAACAGAATAAGATATTCTCTTTTCGAGCAACAGAAAATTAGGCCTTGATTTGTATATAGAGGTTAGTCAAACCTTTGTAGCGTTTCATTATTAAAGGCTACAAATAAAAGATTACATATATATTAAATCAATTGAATGAATAAACGTTACAGGCTCTAACTAATTAAGTAAATTTCTTTGAATACCACATATTTCATATAGTTAATTATTTCAATTTTATTTTGAGTTTTCCTAACAGTTCCTGTGTTGAAACGGCCTAAACCTATTATTATATGAATAATGCTAGTGTACAACTAAAAATTTGTGTCCAACCAATATTATTGTCCAACTTTTATTATGAGCCATTCATTTGTTAAAAGGATAATATTGTTAATCATACTTATAAACTATATTTAGTATGCATTAATTATCTTAAGCAAAACTGCTTATATATATTACATCTTTAATTTATATGTCTATTATCATTAATAATTTACTCTTAATTGGTTAGTAAGTTATTATTACAGAATAAAGGAAAATTTCAAAATCAAACTTGAGGGTGCCCGTAAATGACATTTCTTCTCTTTTTCATTAGCAATCGATCTACATGACGTATAAGTCCCTTTTAAATTCTCTTCCCCCACCCCCACCCCCCACGATCCAACAAACCTCCCGTCTTCCTTTATCATTTTGCGCTAGCAATGTTTTTCCATTTTCATTTTTTTACCAAATCTTGTAAGGTTGAGATATCTTTCGTATCAATTTATGAGTTATACAACAAGAAGATAAATCTGACATGTAGGACCATTAAATATATATATTTCCATAACAAATGATAATTTCTGAGTCATTATTTTATAACGAACAATCAAGTCAGTATTTTGGGAATGATACTAATATACTACCATAAAGAGTAAAACTATGGTGCTCCTAGGAGCACGGAGGCCTCCTGTGCTACTAACTCAAAAATCATACTAATCCATTTCGAAATTTCGATTTATGGGTCTCATTAAATTCTTTATATCAAAATATCATAGGATACAAAAATTTTCCATTTTTTGAGATTTTTAAGTATTTGTTTTGTATTTTTTAAAGATGACATAGTTTTATACATTATTTTATTATTATTTTGATGTCATTCTAAAAAATTTCAAAACATATACTTAAGAAACTCAAAAAATGAAAAATTTTTGTATCCTAAGAGATTTTGATATAAAGAATTTAATGAGAATGATAAATCAAAATTTCATGATGATTTAGTATGATTTTTGAGTTAAGAACACGGGAGGCCTCCGTGCTCCTAGGAGCACACTAGTTTTACTCCTACCATAAATATATAAATAAATGTTCCGTTGATTTTGCTGGAGTTAAATGTTGGGTCCTCACTAGATAAGCTGGTTGCGGCTTCGCCGCAACATCTTCGCGGTGGTACTGGGATGTCCGCTTTTGTTTGTTAAGGGATGGAAATAAATTTTGACAGTAATTGTTCAGTTGGATGTGAACCTTTTCCTTTGTGTTTACTTCCTTTGCAGCAGTTACTTGTTGAGGTAAGCCTGCTTGGTTTTTCAAGGTCAGTTAATGATTTTGTGTTGGGAAGGAATGAACTGGGGATCAATTGTGAAGGATCCTTCATTTTTTCCGTGTTGTATCTGTGGGCCCGGTCTGCATTGTGTGTGGAGGTTTTCTTTTTCCTTTTTTTGTACCACGCGGAGGTGGTTTCTAGTAAACAAACATGGAGGCTTGAACTAATATATCTTTGAATTAAAAACTTTTCCCAAAGAAAAAATGAAAGGGAAAAAATGACCAATTCACTCAAAAAAAGAAAATGACCAATTAACCATATTGTTAAAATCAGACTAAGACTGACATCAACAAAGGAAGGGGACTTAGAAAAGTAAACACGGACGTGGTTTCAACTTTCAAGTAAACAAACATATTCTCAAAAAAAAGAAGGGCACTTAGAAAAGCAAAAAGGCTAAATTGCAAAGAGCGGAGTAGAAGCAACATGTACAGGAAGAGCCAAGCACATTGCACTACCTGAAACCCAAAAAAAAACCTCAGCGCCAAAAAGCAAGAACCAAGAAGATTAAACCTACAAAGCGATGAAAAGCTCTGAGGGCCATACAGAAAGCGTGGACCCAACAGAACCAACAAAACCATTGCTGGAGAACAGAACAGAGAACAGAAGGAATGAAATCCACTCCTCAGGGAAAGGCAACAGCAACACAATGACACTACTCTCTCACCTTGTGAAACAACATATAGCCTTGCTAAAAAAAGGAACGGAGGTACCTAGAAGAAAACCTCGAATAGAGCAAAGTTGAAAATAGAGGCAGGCAGCATACATCCCAACATCAGAGCCGTGCGATGTAAACCATACGGCTAGATACGGAAAAACCCAACCGTAGAAGCTCTGATATGCACCAAACAAATGCATGAGCGGATCCAACAACCCAAAATAACAATAAGAAGACAACCAAGATATTACCGATTGAGGTTTACTAATTTATAGCAAAATTATTCTGTGCGCGAAAATGGTTTCCAATTAAGCCGCCTCTGCTCACTTGCAATCAAAGGTTTTTCCTTTTATAATTTTTTAATGTGCCCAATATATCCATTTAGTTGGCAAAAATAGAAGGCTACAAGCATCTCTTATGCCCAATATACCCAATAATTTTTTTTAAGGTGCATATTTAAATGTCCGTAGGAAGTGTCCGGAGTGGCAACAATTAGAAAAAAAAAATGATGTAATTTATGTTCTTCAAAATTATGGCGTACTGTATGTATAATAATTCATACAAAATCAATAACCTCAATTAATTAATTCCTCCAGAGTGTGCAAGTATAATCTAATTTCCCCACCAAAATATTATTCAAATATATATCAACATCACCATATATTTTCTGTGGAGCATCTTTTATGCACATCCATCACCCAAATCACAGTAAGAGACGCTCAAAGTGTCAAGTAAGCTCAAGAACTGCTACACAGACTCTCACATGAAAACTCATGACTTGATCAATATTCTAGTCTTCCAGAATGCTCTATAAATATAGAGTAATACCTAGCATCCATAAAAAAACTGTCCATAGCGTCCATATGTTACATTTCGGATTTATTTGTTACATTTTGGGACGTATCTGTTACATTTTGTACATGTCTATGGACGTATGGGCGGTTTATTAATGGACACAAGACGCTTCTCATAAATAAATAAATAAACTGCATCTATAGAAAAACTGTCTATAGCGTCCCTACATTACATTTCGAGTGTATTTATTACATTTTGTGACGTATATGTTACATTTTGTATATATCTATGAAAGTACGAACTGTTTATTAATGCACGCAGGATGTTTCTCATAAATAAATAAATAAACTTGCATCCGTTGCAAACTTGCAAGTTTCCAACAGAAGCCTCAAAAGTCAAATTACATAAACAAAAAACCAAAAAAAAAAAAAAAAACAAGAACAAGAACAATGAGAAATTAAGGAGCAAAAAACCTCAGCAGTATCCATGACCACCACCATGACCAATTCCGATTCCTCCGGCTGGGCCGAGCTGCCCCGGGACCTCCTTGACGAGATATTCGCTCGCCTCGGCTGCACTGACCGCCATCTCTTTGGATGGATTTGCACCCCGTGGCGCGGCTTCGCGAAACTCTCTGCCCCGCCTTTTCCCGTCCCGTTCGAGCCGCCTCGGCTGCTTCTTCATCAACCAGACAGCTCTATCTCCTTCTTCGATGTTTTTAACGGAAAGCGCCGTGCTTGCCCTTTCACTCATTGGCACCGCCGGGCCCGGTGCTTGGGCTATCACTCAGGTTGGTTCTTCTTGGTCTCTAATCAAAATGCGTCGCAAGCGTGTCTTTTAAATCCGGTACTTGCCGCGGAAGTTCCCCTACCCGACTTGGAATTCCCGATCAGAAAGGCGGTTCTCTCGGCCCCACCCGGTTTCCCGAACTGTGCCGTGGCGGTGATGGGGCAGTCAAATTCTACGGTTGCACTGTGCGAACCGGCAGGGAAGAGATGGCACTGGATTGATCTCGAGGATCGCACTCTCCGGGACATTGTTTTCTGGCAAAACCAAGTTTGTGCACTGGACAAACACGGCAATGTTTTTCTTTGTAACTTCGACATGGAATCCCGAATAACCAGTATACTAACCGTGGAGGCGCCGAAACCTCGCATATGGGACAATGATGTCGAGGGGTTCCTGGTTGAATCCATCAATGGTGATCTTTTAGTAGTTATACGAGCTACCGGATTTTTGGTTTTCAGGCTGTACCTGAAGTGTTGCTGGATGAGTTTCTGGGCTGACATGATCGATTTGGGGGATCAGGCTCTGTTTGTCGGGGAGATCCGATCCGAGTCGGTTCTGGTCAGTCGGTTTCCTGGCTCGGGTCTGGTAAAGAACTCAATTTATCAGACCAGCAGGAAATTTGGCAACGGCATCGACGTAGCGGTAGTTTATTCCATGGAGAGTCAGGTAACCTCGGCTGTGCCGGTTTCTGAGCAGCGCTCCGTCCTGGCTGACCCGGTTTGGGTTAGCCCGGTAATTTGGCCCTGATTATGTTTAGCTGGGTTTATCAGGATGTTAATTATTTTCCCTTTTTCTAATCATGTAGAAGGGAAGTATTATAAACTTGAGTTGTTATTTTTAGTGTAGTTGCTATTAATTGGAATGTATGAACTGGTAATTTGGAGCTCTTTTTGTTTTGTTTTGATGCAATATGATAGTTGTGTAAGAGTCCAAATTCCCTACCGAATTTATATGTATTCATATGGTTACAAACACATAACTAACAAAATGCAAGTTGAAGAAGCCGTCAGCAAACAAATAACAAAGGAATTGTACAATTATACATAAATTGTATTCAATTAATTTCATAAATTTTCAATTATGAACCTAAATTGGGATTTTTATTTATAACATGGTACAAATGATTCCTAGATGTACCAGTGAAAATCGCCATCACCCTCATCTGTTAACTTTTTTCTTTCAATACAAACAAAACAGTGACATACTGACATTTCCTTTAATGAGGATTGAAAAGTTAGAGAACCAACCCAGACACCCAGTATTGTGACTGTTGTTGGAATTCATATCCTCTACTGCACAGTAAATAACTGTACAGTACTCTGACCATTGGATTCGCTTTAAGATTCGTGCAACTCAATCTCAAAAAATCCCCTATAATCCACATCGTTGATTGGCTGCGCAATACAAGGCACTCGTGGTGTTGTGAGTCTTGTGAGTTGTGACTGTTGTTGTTCTCCCTTTTGGTCTCCAGGAAGGAAATGTGCGGATGCAGTAGAATGCCACTGTTACGCACCCTGCCTAGGGTTTAGATGGAACAAACAATAACAAAATGAGAAAGAAGCAGAAGAAGAAGACCTCACTCTCCATCACCACCACCACCACTCCGAACACCAGCTCCTATTTCTTCGGCTGGGCCAACCTTCCGGGGGAGCTCCTGGACGAGATCTTCGCCCGCCTCTCCGGCACCGACCGCCATCTCTTCGGATGGATCTGCTCCCCCTGGCGCGGCATCGCCAGGTTCTCCTGCCTGCCTTTCCCCGTCCCCTTCGAGCCGCCCCGACTGCTTCTTCACCAATCAGACAACTCCATCTCCTTCTTCGATGTCTTTAACCGCAAACCCCGCCACTGTCCTCTGATCACCCCCTCGCACCGCCGGTCCCGGTGCTTGGGCTACCACCTAGGCTGGTTTGTTCTTGTCTCCGATCAAGATCCGTCCAAAGTATGCCTTCTAAACCCGGTACTTGCCACGGAGATCCCCTTGCCCGACCTGGAATTCCCGATCAAAAAGGCGATCCTCTCGGCCCCGCCGGGCTTCCCGAACTGCGTCGTGGCGGTGGTCGGGCAGTCGGATTCGCTTGCGCTGTGCGAACCGGCGGGGCACAAATGGCACCGGGTCGATCTCTGGAACCGCACTCTCCGGGACGTTATGTTCTGGCGCAATCAAGTCTGTGCGCTGGATAAACACGGTGAGATTTTGATTTGTGACTTTGATACGGACCTGCAAGTGACCGGTATAGAAACTGTGGAGGCGCCTAAGCCTTACATATGGGACTCCGAGGTTGACGGGTTTCTGGTTGAATCGGTAGATGGCAAACTGATAGTAGTTATACGTCACGGTGAGAACGAATTCCTTGTTTTTGAGCTGTACCGCAACATGAATGATTGGTGGGCAGATTTATCGGGTTTGAGGGATGCGGCTCTGTTTCTTGGGGAGATCCGGTCCGAGTCCGTTCCTGTCAATCGGTTTCCTGGTTCAGGTTTGAAGAAGAACTCAATTTATTTGGTTGGCAAGAAATTTGGCAATGCAGTGGCAATTCATTCCATGTGGCCTCCGTTAAACGAAATCCCAGCTGTGCCGGTTCCTCAGCAGCACTCTGCCCTGGCTGACCCGGTCTGGGTTAGTCCGGTTATTTGGCCCTGATAATGTTTGGTTGGTTTTAACAGTAACCTTTCCTTATTTCCTGATAATGTACTAGTTATTATTAAATGTGGTAATAGGATAGTTGTTTGGGAATGTAGGAACTGCAATTTGGTGCTCTCTGTGTAGTTTTGTTTTGATGTAATAGGATAGTTGTTTGAGAGACCAAATTCCTTACTATACGTGTATGAATGTGGTTATATTTTGCTAACGGAAGGGAGACCATGACGCTATGATTTCACTTTTTTTCAAATGAAAAAAAAAAAAACCTTTATTCATTGGAATGACTGAGAACTGCAAAACCAAAGTAAATTTCAAGTGTTACGGTAGTAGTTAGGTATAGTTTCTCCATCTAAAGTACAAAGCCTCTGCTACTGCATCCAAGAGCTAAACAATGAATGCTGAATACCGAATAGGTACTATAAATTAGAAAGGTGAAGAACTAATGCCAATTACCCAAAAAAGAAGTAAGCAAAATGAAAGCCAATAACCAAAATGAATAAAAAAAAGTAAGAGAATGCCAATAGATGATTACAAGCCCTCTGCACAGCTCAAACCTCCTGTCCCATATCATCAACCCAAACTAAAAAGGTAAATCTATCTCATTCCAAAGTCAGCTATTATATTTCCACCAAAATTATATCCCAAACTAAAAGGGAGCAACGAATTACTTTGGACCTCATGCAGCTATCAATACTTATACAATAACCAAACTTATTTTGCCAAATACCTCATACATATAATTGGATGAGCTCATCGCTCACAACAGATGGTGTCAGCACACCAAGATCAGTGAATAGAAGAGTCAAATACTGAGGTGGGGTGTAGTCCCTGGCTGATTTTTCTACCTCAACACCAGATGGTATTGGTACACCAAACTCGATTGGACGCAATGCCGGTTCAAGGTCCTTTTGATCAAGAGGGTACAGTCGAGCAAACTGCCACAATACAGCACAGGTTAAAAAATAAACAAGGTTAAAGTTTCAACCAAGGCAATAAAAAAGTTTCATTTAATTCAAAAGGGGCCTTGTTTTAAAAATATTCCCTTGAGACTTCCTAATACAGCATATTTAGTATCAAGACTGACAACATTAAGAATTACTTAACCATCACATCAATAAAGATGAATCCACTAAAAGGTACATTATTACAAACAACAATTCTCGGTTTGAAGCATCATATCAATGAAGATGCTCTTGACGTATCACAGCAAAGATACCAAAGATTCACACAGCATTACAGTAAATCAAAAGTTACCAGCCTGTGTTCCTACTACAACTGATATCAGTCTACCATTGACCAGACAGAAACTTATGAAGTGTTATTATGGTAAATCAAGTACATATATAAAACAAGATTGAACAGTTGTATTGTTGAAAAGATCCTCAAATTCCTTGATTAATTATGCCCTTCTTGGCAATCATTACCTTAAGCAATTAAAGAACCTCATGAAATAGGAATTGAAATCAATGTTACTGTACAAACTTCAGTTGAATAATACCAAATTTAGTGACATCCATAACATACCTTGTAGCTTTCTGCTGCCACATAAACTGGTTTGTTCATACTATGAGCTACCAAAGCAACCTGATAGGTACCCATCATATTAATTATTCCCCCACTTTCTACAACACCATCAGCTCCAACAAAGACCATATTGACCTCATCCATTGCATAGGCCACTGCCGAGTCGATTAAAAGTTTAACAGGTATTCCCAGCGCAGCGAGTTCCTTGGAAAACCGCAGGCCTGTTCTATCTGGCCTTCCCTCTGAACATAACAAAAAAGCTTCATTTGTTAAAAGTAGAAATTCTTAATTTCATTTAGAGTTTACTCACTATTATATCCAGAATACGTTATCGCTCAAACTGAATCATTGTATGAAATATAAGTTAAAGAAGTAATCTGCACATAACTAACACAATGTAAGTTCAAGACGCCATCAGCAAGCAAATAATAATTAAGTTGTAATTTTCCAGTTAGCCAAAAACTCTGCCTATGCAGTTATCTACACAGCCTGTCCCAGGCCAGGAAAAGAGGGGATTGTGATAGGCTTGGTGAGCTAATGTAAAAATTCAGCCAATTTCGTGGAAATGAAACCTTATCAATTAGGTTTCATTTCCAGCTAGCCTTCCCCAACTTGATTGGGTCTAAAGGCTTTGTTGTTCTTGCTAGTTTGCCAGACAAGTATATGCAGATTACACCAAAACTAATCATGACAAGAATGATACCAGTGCAAAGAACACGGAAAAGCTTCCTATTAGAAGCTGCCATCTTCAGAACTTCTAGAACCACTCGCGAGTAGCCATGTACAAGGATGGTACAACCATCTGATATGAAGTCCTGACTCAACATTGCAATTGTCTTACGGGCCTAAAGAAAAAAAAAACACAGTGAAACTCAGTATACATCTTAATGTTGCTGTCAGACATTTCTAACTACTCAGATGATTCTAATTACAAATTGATAATTTCAATCATAAAATCTAATTTCTTAGAAACTCCTTTACTCTAATAAAACGCCCTCTTGTACCAGTATCGTTGGTTTTTCTACTTATGATATATACATTAATTCAATTTTGTTTGAAACAGACTCTTGTCTAAGACATGCCGGATACAATACAACAGATTCTTGTAAAGTGTACCTTTTATGTCCAAACACAAATATTTCCAATAACCCGATAATGGTAATGAAACACAAATATTTCTAATAACCCGATAATGGTAATGAAACACAAATATTTCTAATATTTCAAATATTAATAACTTATTAGGAAAACAAGAACCTTCAATGAAATCTCTCCAAACTTCTCAGCACGCTCAATGAGGCGACGCTTGGCAGCTTCAAAGTCCTCGTACTCCAACGCAGAGGTCCGAGTAACATAGCGGATGAACAAATCACAAGCCGCCGATAAAGATATGGATGTTGCGTCCCATGACTGACAATCACAGTAGACATTAAGCAATCGGTGAGAGTTTATCATCATCTTGACTACTATAAGCTCATAGATAGATTGTGGAACTGACACGAACCAACCAAGGGTTTTACATTTTTCATTGTGAATTGCACAGAAACTAAAAATATTTTTAACAAATTAATTCCCCTCTATTTATCATTCAGCTGAATTGAAATTTTAACTGAATCATCAATTCATTATACCTTCAGTGTACTCGACGCCTTCTTGAGCTCTATATCAAGCTCAATCATGGTATTCGCTTCACTCGACCGGATCACGGCCCCCAGAGCCATGATCGCCGCCACGGCCTCAGCCAAATCCGGCTTCTTCCTCCAGTAATTGAACTCCTCTATAACCCCGACCCCTCTCCCCTCCCCATTCCCTCCTCCCCCACCGGACACAGACACCTCCCCCGAGGCCGCCTCCGCCGCGGTCTGAGCCTGCGCGAGCCAGTCGGGCGTGACCACCGCGTGGTGCTCCGCGCGCGTCTGGTAGTAGGCGGAGATGGTGTCGGGGTTAGGGTTAGGGTTAGGGTTTAGGGTGGCCATGGAAACGGAGGTGTGAGGCGACGGGGGATCGTCGAGCGCGGAATGGAGAAGTGATGAGAGTTTCGGATTCGGATTCGGATTCGGGTTCTGTCTGTCTCGGATGAAAGATGCTGATCTCCACCACATTGTGCTGCTTTGGGGGGTTTTGATTTTATTTTTCTTGAAGGTTTTGTGTGTTGTGCAATTTGTATTGTATAATTTTGTATTTGGTGGTATGTTGTTGGTACTTTAGAAGTAGAACTCAAGGAGGAAAGGAAGGAGGCTGTATTTGTTTTGTTTGTGGAGTTTATTTTATTGAGTTCATTAGAGGTAGGTTATTGGGAAATTAAGGAAGAGTTGCTTGAATTTTCTTCGTCAATGGGTGATTATGATGGGTGTTGTCATTACGCAAATACTGAAAATGGTGATGGAACTGTGAATTAATGGGAAATAATTATTATAATAATAAAAAGATCAACGAATATTTAAATAATAATAATAATAAATAATATTAAAATCAACTTTTATGAATCTACACCTAAAGGATTTATCACGATAAAAAATTATTTTTTGTATACTAGTGTTATACGTCTTTATACGAGTTTTGTGGTCCAAAATATAATTCACTTGTATAAATTTTGAGAAATTATACTATATATACAAGCTATCAAACTTGTACTATCAGGATGGACCTAGGCACGGGCAAGCCTAGGTCCGTGCATGGACTTGATTTTTAAAATATATTGAGTAGTATTATTTTTTCCTTTACATTAAACGATACTTATTTACATTTATAGTTATTGTGTCCGACCTTAATGATTTGTCAAGCAAAATACAATATAATAGAGCTCGTTGTTTTATATATTTGACAATCTGGTTTCGGGTTTAAAAAATTTCTTAGATCGGTACTTGTGTACTATTATCAATTGACTTGTCCTTGTCAACTTATTTTCGTATAAATAATATACTAATATTCGCATAGTTAACTTGTCCTAGTCCTAAGTCCTAACTCAACACATGCCAACTTGTTTGCTTGGGATAAGATTACCCGAAAACAAATCTATTTGACTTAACACACAAACACACCCAATAAAAAAAAATTATTACGCTTTTTCATAAATTAGAGTTATTTACTCATATCAGATTGACTTGAGAATGATTCTTATACAATTATGTTTAACCATAAATTGACTTGAGATTAATTTTGACGTCTGCCATTATGTTCTTGCAGCGCGAAGCCGAGTAGTTTTGATCACCTTATATTCGTGTAGCATCCGCTATTAACTAGGACCAGAACATAGTTCATCTTATCAGCTGGCCTGTGTGAACATTTGCACTGGGAAGGCACTCGATTCATTGCACAAAGCGTTGGCTCAAATTATAAGCCGTTCACAACTTGGGGACACCTTAATATATATCATCCCAACGGTTTAACACTTTCTTGACACCTTAGAAATATATCATCTCAAAGTGATTTTTGTAATTACAAAACAAGGATGCTAACAATGGAATTGAACAATTATTAAAAGAAAAAGAAAATGGAAATACAACCAGAAAAGACTCAGAAACAAGATTTTTGGGAGCAAAGAAATCAAAGACAAATTTTTGGCTCTCCACATTAGTAAAATCACAAACTTGAGAAAAACACAACAGAGAAAACACAAGAACATTCCATGCCAAATTTCTGTCTAGCAATGTCCGCAATCAACATTACAAAATGGGTTCTTGCTAGAGCAGCTGCCTTACAGATGTTCCGCTCCCACTTATGAGTTATGATATGCATCTTGAGCCAAGATAACTGGTACGGTCACAAATTAGCATGGTGCTGGCTGTTGAGATATTCTGATATTGTTCTGACAGGACCCCAAATCTAACGTAATACACCAAGATATTCTGGTACTGTCTTAACAGGATTCCCAATCTAAAATAATCATAATATACTAGAAACTCCAATTTTATATAATGTGAACCACAATAATAAACTGCCTGAAGGAAGGATATCGGTACTTTTGCTATGTGAATCTGACTTCTTCGTTGTCCTAATTACACAAGGAGCATATTATAATGCATTTGTAGACTATTAAAGCAACAACTGTTATAACCAGATAACATGGAGAAGGCATCGATGTTTGATCACAGTATCAGAAGTTAACAACTTTACCCAGCATGCTAACAAATAACATTCTAAAAAAGGAAATTGCCTATCCTCCCACTAATCAGGGTATGAATAATAAAGATATCCAAACATTTCTTGTATGTTTAGTGAAATACAATGGCTGGTTTCCTATAACCAAGCAGTGGTCTTAGCCAATTTTGCTCAGTTTATTTGCAAAATAAACTAATATGTTTCCAAATCTTATAGGCAACTTATAAGATATTCAATTGTTACCTCACAATTATATTTTCAAAAGAGAAAAATAAAACTTAGGCCCAAAAAAATACCCGTCTATGATAATACAACAAAATCCAGCTATCCTTCACTTCAACATCTCTATAACGTGCGCCAGCAAAACTACGCCGCAAAATACCTCACAACTGGAACTCTACAATGCCGCATCGGCAACAGTTTTCTCCCTCTGCTCAACATACCTCTTCGAGATCGCTAACCTAGCAGTCTCGAATGCGAAATACCCCAGGGCTGCAAAGCACGCGCTGTGCAGAACCCTGGGCCCGATCCCTCTCGCCAGACCGCCCCAACCCTCCTCCTGCACAATCTGCCTCAGTATCTCGGACACCTTCCTCTGTGCATTTGTATGGGTTTGCGTCATCAAGCGCGTCTTGACCACGTCTAGAGGCGTGGTCAATGACGCCGAGATAGCCCCCGCAAGTGCCCCACAGAGTATGCTCTGTGCCGGCTTGAGCTGGGTTTGCTTCGTCTGATATAGCACAAATGTTTTCAGGTACTCGAACGAGGAGTAACTCAAGATGCCGGCAGGGAGGTTTCTTAGAAGAGTGGCGGCGTAACCGGAATACAGTCCGAGTACGCCGTCATTCTTCATAATTCTCAGCATCACCTGCCACGACCGGCCGGAAGCTCCAGCCTGCATCCGTTGCGTAATCAATTCCTTCGGCACCATAATCGCCGACGACACCACGTTCCCCATTGCTCCGGCAAGCGGCGGCACAACCACGCGGGGGATGTTAAGCAACCCCGCGGCACAGGCATACATGACATGTTTCGCGAGCTCGCAGGTGCCGAAGTACACGGCCGAGGAAAAGGCAGATCCGACGACCACGGCCGAGACGCCCCGGTAGAAACCCTGGATCCCCTTGCTCTTGAAGATGGACACAGTCGCCTCGAGGGAATTCGAGTACAGCTTGGTCTGGAGGTTCGTCTTCACGGCGTCCAACGGCAGGAGCGCGACGTAGGTGAATGCCCCCGCGGCGGCACCCGCGGCCGCTCCGATGGTGGCGCGGTCGAACGGGGAGAGGGAGGAGGAGGTAGGGTTAGGGTTTTTGGAAGGGGAGATCGGGGAGAGGAGGAGCGAAGTGAGATGGGAGAAATGGGAAGTGAAATCGGATTCGGGTTTCGGTGGGAGGAGGAGGTAAACGGGTTTGGGCTTGGATCCGATTCCCGCCATTGAATCCGACGGGCTCGCGGCAAGGCGAAGGGAAGAACCGAAGAAGGTTTGGGACTTCAGTACTACTTCACTGGTCAGATTATTCAATTTCTGAAGAAAATGGGAGTTATTCAAAAAAGAATAAAAAAGGATTTAGGGTAAACTGTAAAATGTAAAAAAAGAAAAAAAAAATAATAAATTAAGGCAGTTCGATTGTTTCGTGCGCTCGCCGCATATACACCGATGGACTACCGGAGGCCACATGATCAGGAGGCAGAGTAGAACCAATACTACCATACTTGTTTGTATTATTTGCCGGATGTAAGTATTGGAATAATACTGAATCAGTGAATCTAGATGAACACTGTATTATTTTGTTGTCCAACTCTGATAAGTCTAATTTTATGAGTTCAAAACGTATTCGTTTATTATTGCAGAGATTGTTAAACAAAAAATATTTCACCTTATTGTGATTGTAACTACAAACGAAACTTTCACATTTGCAGCTCAATTATCATTAGACAAAATGAAGATGCCTTTAGAATATCAAAGCATAATTTGCACGATTTGTGGGTTAGAAAGCTCACTAATGATAAATTTTCTTACGAATGGTTAATTTCTTCAAATTTGACACTTTAAACTTTATTTTTTAGAATCATGGCACCTTGAACTTGTGTTCTTTCTTATGTTACATAACGAAATAAAATGTTCAAACTCTAATATTCTGTCACAAAATCTTTTGTAAGAACTTAAAATTGTATCCAATATTATATAGAGGAGGAATCCATTGACAATGCATATTTTGACAATCTTGACAATGGTCATCTTTAAAAATTTATAAAAAATCATAAAAAATCTTAAAAATGAAAAAAAGTTTATGGAAGCTATGCTTAACTTATAGATTGGTTATATTTCCGATTATATTCAATTTGAGCGATATGTGATAGCTCTTTAAAGATCTTTTAATTACAACCGTTAAAAAATGTACAAAATTTTGATAAGGCATCAAATGATGTTCAAATTGATTGAAATTTGAAACACTATCAATCTATAAGTTAAATAATACATCCATAGAACTTTTTTCATTTTTAAGATTTTTTATGATTTTTTACAAATTTTTAAAGACGACCATTGTCAAGATTGTTAAAATGTGTATTGTCAATGGATCCCTTGTTTTCGCTGACAAAAAAAAATATAAACAAAATAAATGTACACAAATAAGTTAACCATTTTGTAACACGTCACAGTGAATTGTGAATACAATGCATGCATTGAGCTTGAAAGTCTGAAACTTTCAAATTTTGAACAAATAAAATTTTTAGAGTAAAGAAAAGAAGAAGCGATGATACGGTGACGATCCAAATCCACTGGTCCATAAACCCGATCTACACCACGAGCAAACCAACTCCGCGAAATTCAAAAATCAAAACAATCATATCACTGCAAAGCGGGACCCGCCATTTCACCCCAACCGCCCATTCCCGATTCCCTGCTCTTCAACCCCTAAACATTACTCTATAGCAAGTCACAAGCCCCCGGACTATCCTCTGTCAGTGACTCACTACACGCTATTCCTCACCACCCAGCCATATCAAATCACACCGAAAACATCATCGGCAAGACGACAAACTTCGTTTCTTTTCTTTTTTATCCGAATTCAATTCAATCAAATCAAATCAAATCGTAAATTAATAAATAAAACCATTTCGTCTTCTCTTCTGTTCTTCTTCTCCTTTAACGGCGGCCGTCCATTCCTCTCCTCCGATGGTTCTCCTTCTCCGTTCCTCCAAACCCTAACCCTAACCCTAGGTCGACCGTCTCGGTTCCGCACCCGCCGTAGTTAACCAGCCAGACCAAACGGCCGCGAAACCCTAATCCTAATGGAGGTGGGGCCGTCGAGGAGGTCGCTGCTGAGGCCGCGGCAGCGCGTCACGGCGAAGCAGAGACTGGTGCGGTCGAACGGCGCGGGGGCGCACTGCTCACTCAGGAAACGGCGCAACCGGGACTGGCTGCTCAACTCGGTCCGGAAGCTCCATTGCCGCGAACTGGGCGTGCGTACGCGGGGAATCCGGTGGTCGCCTTCCACCGGCCCCGAGCGCTTCCGCAATATACAGCTGCAGGTATCCTCCGCCAGGCCACTGTTATTTGAATTTCGGTACTTGGTTTTAACCATTAAGCGGTTTGATACAGAATTGCATTATTGTTGTTGTTAGTACATGTACTCCTTAAAGATAATTTCATTGTTTTTTGGTAAAGTATGTTTGAAATTGTATTGGGTGTAATTGGTTTCATTGGTTCTAAACTTGAGGCCCCAAAAAGTGGTTTATCACGAATTCACGATTTTATTAGGTGCTAATGTTGAATTGCTTGTACACTAGGAGGAGTTTGATACGTATGATCAGAACGTACATCTGTTTGTGCAATTGCAATTTCTGAGGAAGAGGTCAAAGATTATCGAAATTGTTGCTGCTAAGGATATCATCTTCGCCCTTGCTCAGTCCGGCCTTTGCGCTGCTTTTAGCCGAAGTAAGAATTTCATTTTCTTTATATTTGGTTTTTTTTAATTGTTCCCTAAAATGGCTTGATAAATTTCTTTTTTATGGTACCAATTTTGTGACCAAGGAGTTAAATTTACAAGCTCGGGTCAATTTATACAGTATTGTTCACCTGTCAGTGCTCACTTAAGAGTGTTAAGCCAGTTTTCACGATTTTTTTATGGTCATGTTAAGCTGTATGGATCGAGTACCAGTACAAGCTCTGTACCATATTCTCTGTCCTTTAGTAGCCCTATTAACCTGTTTTCTGTCTTTAGTGCTGGTTGCATTAACACTTAATGTATCTTTTGTTCCCAGCAACAAACAAGCGCATATGTTTTTTAAACCAGAGCCCTGATGAGGTTATTAGGAGCCTCTTCTACAACAAAAACAATGATTCTCTGATCACTGTCTCTGTTTATGCTTCTGACCACTTCAGCTCTTTGAAGTGCCGAACTACTTCCATAGAGTAAGAATTTTTTTATTCCCAGTTTTGGGTTGAAGGCTAATATAGAAATATATGACAAGAAACACACATATTGTATTTAAAGATTTTTAATATTGTACGATAGGTTGATACATCATGTTCATATGATCTTATCACTATGTCAGTGCAATTCATATATACATAGACTTCTGATTGCAATTCATGTGTATGCTTTTTCAGATATATCAGAAGGAACAAGTTGGATGCAGGAATCCCTCTTTTTGAATCAGAGTCATTAAAATGGCCTGGATTTGTTGAATTTGATGATGTCAATGGAAAAGTGCTCACATACTCTGCCATGGATAGGTAACCTTCTGATTTTATCATTTTTCTTTTATGATTTTGCATTCGAAGTATAAGATTTATGTCAGTTCAAAGGCATTGATGCATTTTTGGCAATTAACAGTTCGTCTGTTTAAATAATCTAACCTTTGTGGCCAGTAGTAAATTGATTTAAGTTGACGCATTTTCTTGCCTCTTCATATCAATCGAACCTATATAGGCATCTTATAGCGAAAAAATGCAATATGTGAATGCCCTTGTATAATTTATATGGATTTAAGATGGTCAGATTATATGCAATTCCTAGTCCTGTATCCTTAAATTAAAGGGGGTTTAAGTTTTGGGAATAAAATAATTTATTCTTTTAATTATGACAAATTTTTCTACCAGCAGGCCAGAAATCATAATTATATGGAATATTCTTCTTCTTTTCTGGCTTATTATAGCTATATTGGATTTTATTTGCAACAGAGTTACTACATGGAAAACCATTGAGTGTTATGCATGAAGACAGTTGTTTTATAATTATAATTTAAACCATTGCTATTTATTTACTGAAGAACTCATTGTAGCAGTTGGGATGCTTAATGTAGTTCGTAGTTCATACCTGTTTTAATGGTTAATATAATGTTATGCTCCAATTGCAAACGTTTAATACTTAATACGGTATGCACCAGACTAATTACACTAGTTGGTACTGGTTTGAATTTTTTTCCTATATTTTAGTAGCCAACGGGTATGCCGTATGATTAAGTTACATAGTTTTTAGCTGTAATTGATGTTCCTGACTTGAAGATATGTGCAGATTGGTCAATTCTTGATTAACAAGCTAAACTTTCTTATATTTTTTAATCTTGCCAGCATATACAAGGTGTTTGATTTGAAGAATTACAACTTCTTATATGAGATCTCTGACGAGAACGTACAAGAAATAAAAATCAGGTTTACTTCCATGTTTTTTTTCTTTGTAATACACTTGACTATTTTATACGATGCTTCACTGTGGAATTTTCCAATTTCGGGAACCCGCTATAATTATTATTTATTTTTTGGGATCAGATGAAGGACAAGGTTGTCAGTTGATAATTCTCTTTACAGTTATTGCTTGGGTTAGTAATGTGGTTTTTAATAATGCAGTCAACTAAAAATTGTGATTGCTTTAGGAAGTGCAGTATGTTTTTTTTCCCTAGTTTTCCAGGGCCAGGCACCATACTTGAACAAACCATACTCTCCTGAATTGCAACAATAAGTATCTAATTTCTCATTGACAAAAAGATATAATCAGTACAGCGGTGCATTTTAATTTTGTCCTTGCAATGCAGCCCGGGAATAATGTTGCTGATATATGAGCGGACACCCAGCAATGTACCGTTGCAGATATTGTCAATAGAGGATGGCACTGTATTGAAAACGTTCAACCACCTTTTGCACAAAAATAAGAAAGTTGACTTTATTGAGCAGTTCAATGAGAAGTTGTTGGTAAAGCAAGAAAACGAAAACCTTCAGATTCTCGATGTAAGCATGCCCCTTATCACAAGTTTAATATCTAAGATGATATATTTTACCACTGGAGTCCGTAGTTTAGTTTTCAGTGTTAGAAGGTGGAACACGTGGTGCATAATTAATGAGTAGTAGTTTTCTCTGGTTGAAGCAGACAAATAACCACTCCATCCTTCCCATTTAATCATTGGAAAAAGTATCTCACATCTCTGCAATTATCTCATACGGGTGTCTGTTTGTTTCAATCTTGTATATGTAATGTGAACTTGGTATTACTTGTAGAACTTCATGTTACCAGCTTTAATTTTCTTAGGACCAATTAGAAAAATATTCGGAAGTACTATCTAGTTCTATATTCTTATTTTAACAGTAAATTCCAATTAATCAGTTAGTTGTGATAACTAAATACAGGTCAGAAGCTCTGAGCTGACTGAGGTCAGCAGCACGGACTTTCTGACACCGTCAGCATTTATATTTCTGTACGAGAACAACCTGTTCCTGACCTTCAGGGACAGGACAGTTGCGGTGTGGAACTTCAAAGGGGAGTTGGTAACCTCATTCGAAGACCACATGCTGTGGCACCCTGACTGTAGCACCAACAATATCTACATTACCAGCGAGCAGGATCTCATCATTTCTTACTGCAAGGCCGATGAACCTTCCCACTCTCTCCTGACTTCCCCTGCTCCTTCTGACGAGCCCCCTGGCGAGGCTCCTGTCGGGTCCATCAATATGAGCAATATACTCACTGGAAAGTGCATTGCGAAGATCTCGGCCAACGATCCTGAGCTCCGTATTTGCCCCCGTCGGAGAGGCGATACTGGTCACTCCTCTATTAGGAGCACAGTTCGTGAAGCGCTCGAGGATGTGACTGCGTTGTTTTATGATGAAGATAGGAATGAGATATACACTGGAAATAAGCATGGCCTGGTGCATGTGTGGTCCAACTAAATATGGTAGGTGGTAGCTTTTGTAATATAGTTTGCTGTCTAAATAGTTAGGGTGTTGAGGGTCCAGTTAAAACTCTGTTATGCAGAGGCTATATATGTAAGATAAAGGTCTCTTTTGTCTTAAACAGCGTGAGCTGTGTTTTATATTTTTATTTAGGCTTTAGTTTATTCTCAGCCTTTATCTGTGCCTCGATTGTTTTCAATGTGTAGGTTTGCATAGCCTTTTATTTTCCTTTTTTTTTTCCCGACATCTCAGATCTGCCTCTTTGACTTCAAACTTGATAGCACATTGCCTGCTATTATGTTAAACGTACTGGGCAGCGTGATTTGTAAAGCAGGTAAATGTATAATATGAAGTATAACCAACCATGATTCCATATATTTTCTAAACAATATTTTAGTTTTGATCTTTTTCTAAGTTAACTCATTAATACGGCCTTCTCCAAATATTCTATAATACATATATGGCCAAATAATAGTAATTAATATTTAAAAGAGGAGGGATCAAATGACACAACAATTTTTTGACACAAATGTTACACTAAATCATATAAATTTATAAAAAATCTTAAAAATAGAAAATCTTTTATAAACATATTCATTTACTTATAGATCGATTGTGTTTCAAATTTCATTCAATTTTAGTGTCATTTGGTACTCCATCAAGAATCATTAAATTTAGACTGTTCTAATTACTATATAAACTTGATGGTAGTTGATGGAGTATCAAATGACACTCAAATTGAATGAAATTTGAAACACAATCGATCTATAAGTAAATGAACATGTTTGTACAAGATTTTCTATTTTTAAGATTTTTTATAAATTTATACGATTTAGTGTAACATTTATGTCAAAATTTTGTGTGTCATTGGATCCCTCCTCTATTTAAAATGCTTCACTAATCTATACTCTAGAAAGAGGGGTAACTCTTCAAGCACCTCAACTATGCCACATCATCAATATTATTAACCATTGATTTTGTTTAAATATCTTCATCTACTTTGATCCAATGGTTTATATTTATTCTCTATCCCCATTTAATAAGATGATATGATATGTCTAAGACAAAATTTAATCCTTAAAGTAGTATAACATTTATGTACTATTATTTATATATTTATAAATTATACATTATCATCATCATCATTATTATTCACACCAAAAATTTTAAAATTATATTTATTTTTTTTTAAATAAATATTTTTATTTTATAAATTTTATTATTTTTTTGTTATTATATTTCGGGGGGAACCACGTGTTACAGCTCTAGTTATCATGAAAAGGTTAACCTACGTGCACCAACAAAGTACTCTATTGCAAGGTTGCCGTTCCAGTGATTTTGGTGACACTCGGTACACAAAGTTAACGTCCTTTACTTCTTGCTCATATAAAAATAAATATATAAATTAAAGAATATGAGCACACGGCAGTCCATCTGCACGCTGACAAGAAATGCCCACAAAATGAACGTCTGAGAGGCCGACAGGCCCCAGGCACTGTCATTTGGTTGTCACCTGAATACGTGATTTTATTCTCATAATATACTCTTTTAGGCAAGACGAGTACCGAGTACAAGACCAGAGTACATACGGTTCAGATGTCCAGGTAACCTGAACACTATCACACTTGGGAACTAGCTAACTTGATGATAAGATAAACATATTGTAACAATAAAATATAAAAGCTCAACACTGTCACATCCAGTACTCAAATGTCATCAATAGGTTGGATCAGGTTACTACAAATCTTACTGAAAACAAAGGTGGTGCCGTACATCCCAAGTTAAATATGTAACAATAGTACTCTCAACAAAGAAAAAAAAAAGAACTGAAAAAAAAAAGAGCAAACACAAGAAAACGGAAAAAAAATAAAAACATAGTCATCCCACAACTCCCATAATCCCCTAAACGTAAATTCTATAATAAGAGGTACAGGGAGAGCAACGACATATCACAATAAAAAACTCAAACATTTAGTAATACATAAGCTGCTGAGCTGCTGTGACATTCTGGAAGCCACCATCATAGATGGCCTGACTGGCACCAGCACCCATGCCCATGGCAGCTTGCTTCAGGGCATGCTGTCCCATTATAGCCTGGCTCGAGGCTTGCATCTTCGATATTGCCAGGGACCGCTCGTAGGCAAGAAGGTCAGTTGCAGATAGGCCAGTTGGGAACGGGGCTGGACCTGGAGGTGGGAGTGGGGTCGAGGCTGTGCCAGGTGGGGTTGGCTTGCTTCCCCACGAACACTGACGAGAGGAAAAATGTTAAAATACAGTATTCTCATGTAGAAGAAAGCACTCCACTTGACTAGGAATACGTGAATACAGTATTGTGCAAACATGTGTAGTTAATATTATTTGCCATATGACATCATGGTCAAACTATTGATGGTGCGCAAGTTCAGAAAAGAAATTTACTTGGTTGTACAAAAAAGATAATACCATGAATGAACTACAAATTTACCCCAATAATATAATCTAGTTGGTAAAAAGCATCAGATTACCTTTATTGGCTTTCCACAAAGAATCTGGCCATTACCCATCTGGATGGCAAGGGCAGCCTCAGCATGGGTGCTGTACCTCACAAATCCAAATCCTTTGTCACGCTGGGTGCGCACGTCTTCAATCACTCCAGCATTAAGAGAGTGGAATAGACGGTGGAGATCCACTTGTGTAACCTGCATTAAGCACATTGACCAGGAGCTTATTACAAACAATAAATTACCCACCAAAAATAATATACAGAATATCAAAACAACATTCACTTGTGTGTCTTGTATTAGTGTGTGTGTGAGAGAGAGATGAAAAGTACCTCATGTGCAAGGTTGCCAACATAGACAGTTGTGTACTGCGGATTATTCTCTGGAGCTTCTTCATTGGTAGCCTCCTGAGCGCCCTCTGTATATGTCATGTTATAAAATGTTAGGTACAGCACACAAAAATGAGGACACAATACATATATCCATAGCTACAAAAATGACAATTCACACACCAAAGGCCGAATCATGTGCACCAGATGTCCCAGCCGTCAGTTCAACAACACTCTTTGAGTCTGAGCTTGCCTTCTCATCACCAGAATTGGCACCCTTAGTTGCCCAGTTGCAACGGATCTGGCGGCTGCCAAGCCACTTACCTGTCAATAAGTAAATCACAAAGATTTAACACTAACTGTAACTTTTCATGATGAAGGAAAAAAAGAACTTCATAAAGCCACATATTTATCTAATGTAACATATATATGCTCATGTCATGTTTGACCACCATATACATATATTACAGATACAAGATGTACATAGACCTTGCAGTTCAATATCTAACAAAAAATAGATGAAATCTTACCATTTAAATCATTAATGGCGCTTTGAGCATCCTGCAAAAGAACATTTAATCAGGTTGTATATTACATAACTACAAAACAATCCAGTGAGATTTTAATAGTAATACACCACTAAAGCAGAGCTACTTGTAATGCTAAAGTGAACAAACCTGTTGGTTCCTGAAGGAAACAAAACCAAATCCTCGCGAACGGCCAGTCTTCTGATCCCACATAACCCTAGCATCCCTATATCGGGACAAACAAATTCAATTGACCACTCACCAATATCACCTGTCTATGGTTTTAGACAGGAATACTTTTTATCTTTGTTACAATTACATTGTATAATATACCGTTGTCAGATTACCTAGTGTATGTGTAATAAAAAGGATAAACAGAGAGCAAATAAGCCCTTGATACTTACGAGCAGCTGGTGTAAACAGAGAAGCATGCAAAAAGGGTGGCATCAGTGACCTCCGGGCTGAGATCTCCGACAAAAATATTGAAGTGTCCTGCAAAATAAAAGGTAGTACATCAACCTCTAACTACGAGTAATGCTACATAACTATTTAGAGAACTAAGACAATAACTACTACAGAATTGAAGCAACATAAAGGATCAGAAATATTAACCTGAGGTGTCCTCCCTCTGACCACTGGCATAAGCCCAGTTAACCTTGATAGGTTGTCCAAACCTGCCATATAGTCCATGTTAGTCGTTAGGTAACATAAACATATACATCAGAATGAAAAAAAGCAGCACATGTATCCAAGAAACTTACAGCTGTCTGCCATTGAGAGTAACAATTGCAAGTGCAGCCGATCTACGATCATAGTAGTCAACAAACCCAAATGACGACTGAAAAATGATCAAAATTTAAACAAAAAATGTTAAAAATCATTGTAGAAAAACAGATCTGATGTGCAAAAGAAGTAGCTACTATGTTTCATGAAGCCTTTTATGACCAAAAGGAACTATAAGTGAAATAAAAAGACGAATAGAATAACCTTTTCCTTCCTAATAAGTTTGCACCCTTCAACAGGGCCAACACTCTGAAAGACTTCTTGCAACAGTGCTTCAGTTACTTG
This sequence comes from Cyperus esculentus, assembly GCA_030179965.1. NCBI lineage: Eukaryota > Viridiplantae > Streptophyta > Magnoliopsida > Poales > Cyperaceae > Cyperus > Cyperus esculentus. The sequence continues at coordinate 1,897,168 of JASGLE010000019.1, read as the reverse complement.
AAGATGTACATTCCCAACATACCTGTGGAAAAATGATCATATCAAACAGAACTCCTGCTAGCTTGAGGACGACAAACTCCTGTTTAAAATAATTCTTCAACAGGCATTCCTATTTCTAGAGATTTTCTTTTAGTGACAAAATGTGGAGGAGACATTGTAAAGACATGCGATTTCAGCAAATGTTTTAAAATGGAACTTCCTCTCCCATAAACAAAAATGAAAATAAAAAATAAAAATGTTCCTAACAACACTCACACACTGCGGCAAGTACTTGGATCAAAACCGGGAGGCAGATTTCCACTTAGAATTGGCTCTATCTGCAAAATAAAAGTGTAAACAAAACAAGAAAAAAAAAATAACAAAAATAAAACCCTAGAAAAACCCTAATAAAATGGCTACTAAAAAATTGTAATCCCCCAAAAGTACAATCTCAACCCCAAAGTCAGATCCCTAAAATGCAATTTCAATTTAAAAAAAAAAAGGTAAACTTCAACTCGGACTTCAAAAGGGACGTAACCAACTACAAAGAATTTAATTTGTGCAACAAACTGAAAAACTAATCTGATACTACCACACAAACCCTATAATCAAACAGGAGAACAAAACAACATGCAAAGAATCCTTTCCACCAATTGGATTAAATTGCCTTTCAGGCTAATATAGGCTGAATTCAACCACAAATCGGATGGTTACGACTTAAGAGATGACCGTAAGCTGAGCACAAGGCTAACCTTAAAACCCCCAATTTTTAAGGCAAAGGAAAACACGATCTCTCAAACTATTCCTAATCCACAGGTAAAACCAACAACGGCAGTTCAAAAATTGACAAATGGCCACAGAATCGCTGTTCGAAGCAAAAAAACCCTCAATTCCGTACGGGGAACCTATCACCAGGACCAGAATCTCGGTTTCCTACCAATCAAACCCTAGGGTTACAAAATTGCACACTGATACAGGCAAAAACCAACAAATCGTAACAAATTCCGTACGAAACGAAACAAAACGAAACGAAACCCTAGTTGGGAGGAAGGATTGAGAGAACCTGGGGAGCGGCGAGGAGGCCGGGGTGGTGGGGGTACTGCAGCTGCTGCTGTTGCTGGAGGAGCATGGCTTGTTGCATGAGGGCGGCGTTCTGTTGTTGCTTCAGCCTCTGCTGTTGCATCGTCGGGGGGGGGGGCGCGGGAGCTAGGGTTAGGGTTAGGGTTTCCTCCCCCGATCGGATCGGACGGAAGAGATAACGGACGGAGTAGCGGAGGTAATTAACGGAGACGTTGGACGGAGGAAAAGAAGAGAGGAGGAGGAAAAAAGGGGGAAAAAAGAAAGGGGAAAAAAAGAAAGAAAAAACCCTCGAAGACGAGGGGAAAAAGGGGAGAACGGTGGCAGGGGAGATGGAGGAGGGACGGACTAGGGAGAAGAGTCGAATTGGGGAAAGGAAGCCTCTGGAGACACGGATATTTGTTACGTTAATTCGACTGCTCATCCTCTGTAGCGCTGCATTATGTCGCGCGGATTGTGAACCGTTAGATCATCTCGAGATTCGATCCAGCACAGATCTCGAGATGATCTAAAGGTTGACATTCCGCGCTACACAATGCAGCGCTACAGAGGAAATGGAATGCGTTAATTCACTGCTGCCTGTGCCTGCCAAGTGCATATCCTCTGCAGCGCAGTATCGTACTGCGCAGAGAATCAACGACCTGGATTATATGGGGATTGTTTGAGATTGAGTTGCACGAATTTTGAATTGGATCCAATGGTTGAATTACTGCGCAGTAGAGGATATGAATTGCACAGGGCCTGGTGTTACTGTGTTAGCCGGTCGGTTGCGCCTGGTGCATTCTGTAGTCGCTAATCCGCTCCAGTCCTGGAACGATACATAGATGATGATAGATCCCTCCCTGTAATCACTGATCTAGCACTTTGTTTTGTTATGCTGCAGTGCTGCACACAGTATAACACATGTTTTAGATTCTATTTTTGTTTTCTTTTAAAAAATATAGTTGTGTGCATGTTTTTCAATAATTGTTTTAGATTTTTCAAAATCATTCTAAAATATTAAATCCGAAAATTTGGTTTAGATTTTGCAAAATCACTCTAAAATAGTGGTTATTTTTATATGGATTTTAAAAATCCGAAAATCTGTATCCCTAATTATTTTTATATGATAAACTTAATGGGAACTATAAATCGAAATTTTAGGAGTGACAAAATATAATTTAGACTATTAGAATTTCGGAATGAAATGCAAATGTTTTCACAGTGGTTATACTCAATGTACAAAAGATGATTACAAGTTATGGAGTGTGATTTTGTTAAAACATTTTTGTCTCAATTTTGTGACCCTTAGTATTAGTAATTAATTAGTGAACTAAGCAAATTTCATTATTTTAGGGAATTTGCAGTTTGTGATATTCTCTTTTAAGAAGTAAAAGGAAGTACTTAAAATGAAAAATAGCACTAGATCAGTTAGTATCTTTTTAAGTTGTTGGTATTTTTCCTCCACATCATAAGTCCCCAAATCTTACATCCTCTCGGAAAAGCAGTGTTTAAAGTTTAAAGTTCAAACATGTGAGCGCAGAAAAGTTAACTTTACAGATCAACATAATATAACAAAAAGATAAACATAAAATATTTTGGTCCATCGGGGAACTGGAGAAGAGGCAGTCTTGAAGATTACTGAGATGGACGCGGTGTTGTGAACCGCAAGGTCAAGAACCAATTATTTGCAGTCAGTTAATTAGTCAAAACTTTTGGCGTCCGGTAGATTTTGCTGTAGGTAGGGTCCACATTATATCTCGGGAGAGATGATTAGATCAGAATTTGGGGGTCAGATCTTGTGTGCAACTGATACATGGTGATGAATATGTAATGTATGCTTATGTGTTATACCCTCCGTTTGGCAAGCGTAGTAAGTTGAAGCGGAGTAAAACACTAAATCACCTTAAAGCAGTGGTGTTTGGTTGTAGTGAAGTAAATAGATGAAATAAGGTGAGTAGAATGTGTAAAAGATGTGAAATGTTGGTGATTTAGTTTACTATACCTATATAGTTGTGTTAACTTACTACACCTTAAATCACTTGCGTTTGGTGACTTAAAGCACATTAAATCACCTTAAATCAATTTTACTACGTTGCCAAATGAGGTATATATGTAGTACGTACACGTTCAAAAATCACTCTTCAGTGTTCATCTTCACAATTTCACAATTGCATTCATAGGCAGGGGTGGCAATAAAACTCGTAACTCGCAGCTAGCTCGTGAATCGCTTGGGAGTCAGGATCGACTTGCTATGAGCTCGCTCGATAGTGGACCGAGCTATTAATGAGCTGGCTCATTAAGCTCGCGACGTTTAATGAGTGAGTCTAAATTAGCCTAGTTCAGCTCATTGAGCTCATTTGGCTCGTCAAACTATCATACATGTTATTTATGTATTATATTTTAGATTTTTAGTATATTACATAAATTTAAAATAGATATATATCAAATCTTTATATAAAAAATATATAGAATTTCATAATTGTTAGTAATTTTGTTGATTTTTAATGTAAATTTTGATATAAAAAAGTGTATAAAATATTATTAATAATTAAATGAGCTTAACGAGCCAGCTCAATTAGCTCGTTGATTAAATAAATCCAGTTTAAGCTAGTACTCTTGGCTCGGAACTGTAACAATTAATGAGCTGGCTCGCTCGTTAAGTTAACAAGTCAAGTTTGAGCTTAGTCCAACTCAAGCCAGCTCGAACCGTTTACACCCCTAACTCCTTAGTGGGGATTTTGCAGAATAATTAAATCAATTGAATTCTTAGCCGAGCTCAAGTTGTTTGGTTCAAAACTTCAAATAATCAAACTTGACAGGGCCACTTGAAATTCGTTCGTTCATTAAGTTCATGCTGCTTAATTAAAGTTCGTTTTTCTTTATCTTTTGATTTAATTTATTTTTTTTATGAAATTCCCTTTGCTTTAAACATCCCCGCAGTTTTTAACTTAGTTAAAGTTCATGCTGTTTAATTAAACCCATCCTAGTCAAACGAAGGTTCGTTAAATTTGTATAATTTTTTTTATGGAAGGCTGTGGACATCAACGACGCTTTGGCCGAGTGGTTAAGGCGTGTGCCTGCTAAGTACATGGGGTTTCCCCGCGAGAGTTCGAATCTCTCAGGCGTCGAATAATTTTTTTTTTTTTTTCCTACTCTTTTACCGTTCTTCTTATATAAATTCTTCGCTGTTTCCTCGGTAAAGAGCTACGAACATTCCTCTCAGTTCCAGGCTTAGTCCAAGATTCTCATTTAATTTAGTTGTCACGCAGCTATTTCTCACTCTGTCGACGATGGTCCAAATGATGGATATTAGTGCGCTCAGAACAAGATTCTTGCACTTCAAATCTGCCAAAGATTGCATGATATAATATCAATATAGAATATTATCCATAATATTGTTAGTTACCCTGGTTTTAAAAATAATTTCGTGTTTAGGCTGTTTTTGCACTAGAAAGACACCATCGCGCGAAATTTTTTTTTTTGTCTGACCTTAAAAAAAATACAAATCTCAATATTATCTATGTTTGCAAACAAATCTCACAACTACGCCTAATTGACCAGTGGCTATTACTACAGTTCATTCTGACTGCATCGGTTAAAAAGGTAAAAACTCATCAAGTAGGTATAGTTATGAGATTTGTTTACAAACATAGATAATATTGAGATTCGTATCTTTTTAGGGTCAGACAAAAAATTTTTTCCCATCGTGCCTCATTTTGAACTAATTCCAAATGATTGTTCACTAGTGTCCTGATTATTTTATTAAAATAACATTTAGATTATCAAATAAATTAGTATTATCATCGACCCATGGCTATCAGGCTATTAGACATGTTTTATCAAATTCCCAGGATCGATCATATTCCAAACTCGGAAGAAATAGCCTCATGAAACTTTGATATATAGCTTTTTAAATTCATGGTGAATACCATTCGAAGAAAACGACTAAATCTTATTCCATAACACAACCAGAGTACCAGAAATCCAGAACCACTCACTTTATTTTTATTACACCATTACATTACATTTACAGAGGCTAAAGACTAAATTCATTGACCAAAGTCCAAAGCAACATCACAAGTTTTATTACAAGCTCCAGTGCTCCACACAAGAAAGGAGTAAAAAGAAGTTACTCCATTTCGATCCTCCCTTCAGGCAGTGGCTTCATCCGTTGAGCCAACACGATTGCCGCAGCCGCCGCCACAGCCTGCCCCGCAGCCGCCGCAACCACTACCATCTCCAGAACTGGCTGTTTTACTTGGTGCAGAATCATTTGCCGTGATCACTTTAAAGCACCCGGCTCCACAGCCTCCCCCACCCCCACAGACACCATGACCACCGCCATCTTCATGGCTTGAGGATTTCACTGGTACAGAGCCACTTGCCGCAAGAACATTACCGCAGCCTCCCCCACAGCCGCCCCCACAGCCACTACCACAACCACCTCCTGAAGTTTTCCCAGGTACAGACTTTCTGACGGCAAGTGTGTTGCCACGCCCTTCCCCAAAGACACCACCACCACAACCACCACTTGAGGTTTTTGGTACAGCCTCATTCGACGCAAGTACATTACCGCAACCACCACCACAGCCGCCGCCACAACCACCACTTGAGGTTTTAACAGGTGCAGACTCACTTGGCACAAGTACATTACCGCAACCACCACCACAGCCGCCGCCACAACCACCACTTGAGGTTTTAACAGGTGCAGACTCACTTGGCACAAGTACATTACCGCAACCACCACCACAGCCGCCGCCACAACCACCACTTGAGGCTTTCACTGGCACAGTTTCTGATGCAATGAGGGGGTTGGCCACTTTGTGTTCTGTAACCGATTCCTCCATGGTTGCTTTTTTGGGGGACTGAGTGGGGTTCTTATCTTTTTCAAATATGTCCGTGAATATGAATGACAAGATCATCCATGGTAAAACAAACCATCCTTCATTGACCTACATACAAAATTATCAGAAAAAATAAATTTTGTTACTTTTCAAATAACAAAATAAGTGTTAACTGGACAAGGATGTGCACTTTTGGATAGCAATGGTCTGACACCTCAAGCATTGCAATGCATCAGTATTCAGTACAGATGCAGCATATAGATGTTGTACCAATCTGGCTTAATGAGGTGCATTGGCACATGATCTCAGAGGTTCTCATACTTTTCTCTTTTAATTATCTTTTGAGTCCTTTTGGTGGCCTTTCAGTTTGAGTCTTTAGACAGACAAGAAGAGCCTTTATCAGTAATGAGCTGGACTTGGTACAATGTATGTTGAATTCATACTGGTGTATGCCAGTTCATGTTAAAGCACATAACATAAGTAATATCTGGTCAAATCCTATTACTCCAATCATTACCATTTCTCAAAAAAATTTGCTCTCGTAGAAAGAGCCATTAAGTACCTTGATAAGTTTAGATTTCAAATCGAGCAGTGCAAGTACTTTTCCGTAAGGGTACTCCTCAGAGAATTTAACAGCTGTAACAAAGTTACCATGCTCATTGTGACTTCTGCAACATTTCTGTTCAAAATCCAGTCTTTTACCCCAATAAAGTTTTATCTGCTCCATTAAAAACAAAACATGAAGAAAACACAATCATTGTAATGCAAAGCAAACCAGAATTTAGATATTGGTTTGTCAAAAATAAGCTTGATTGAAGTTTAGAATGTACTATGCGCTTACTGTTTGGTCAGAGTTTAGCTCACAAATGTAAGTGCCATCTTTGCTCGTCATAATTTCAGCTGTACCCGAGAAGTTACAGCTATCACTAAAATACCATTTGTTATCAATGCCTTCTGCAAGCACAGTAGGTCTTCTTAATAGTTCTGTTACACCGACAACCTCCCTTTTCACGTGCAGATTGTCCTTTTGGATGATATCTCTGCAAAATGAATGAAAAAAAGAAGATTCAAATATAAGAGTGGACATGCTTATATGTTGGGTTCTTCTTCTATTTCTGTTATGGTACTATCATGTCTGGATATCCATGTATGGTACCTTCCTGTCTTACGTATCAGATGACACTTTAAATAGAATAACAGTCATTAAAGTTTACAGAGCTTTTATATTTTTTTTCACGATTGGCTCCCAAATTATCTTTTGGGCTTTTTGTTGATCAAAACTCGCTGCTTCATTTGAGTTCTAAATAAGGCTCAAACCACAAAGTGCGGAACTACGTCATATAACACCAGTTAATTCAGAAACATTACCTCGTTTGAATCCGTACTGCTTCATTGCCATAACCATCAATGAAACTAGTCCAGTAATTCACGGTTGCTATCTTTCCATAAATGGAGACCAGAAAAGAACGGAGATATGATTGTTCTGATCTAACCAAATTAAACACTCGTGGGGCCTCTGATGGCATGGTACATGAGGCAGCCACACGCAAGTAACCTGGAGTTGAGTTAACAATCCAATTATTTGATTTCAGTTGAAACCACCTCTCTATTGCCAACTTTGAGTTGGGATCTGTCAACTCATCAAGTGAAATTGAGGTTGTGCCCAGGATCCTCTCGGACTTTGATTTTGACTTGGCCAGTAGAGTCAAAATTAGGTCCCCATTGGGTTCACATTCAAATCCGGCAACACTTTTATCTCCAGTTAAAGATAATATACTCAATATGCCAGGTACAGCAAAGAACATATCAGACTGTTTCTTGGTAAAAGACACATAGAGAGTTTCTGATTCATTGAATACTGCATCTTTTACATCAACAATTTCCAAGAAGATCTGCAAAGATAAAGAAGGATTATGTCAGTAAATAGTAAGGCTATCTCTTTGCAAATGCATTATTAACAAAGAACTTAGTTAAATAAATGCCCTTGCTTTAGGTTAAACTGCACGGAATTGTATAACTAAAACAAGCCAACATGCAAACAATCAAGTGTTAAGTACCTCTACAACTTTTGCAGAAGGAAGAGACAGAAAATCGTGACTGTGTTTTACAGAAGCTCCTCCTTTTTCACTCTCAGGAAATGAAACTGGTACGTCTGTCAACGGAGTTGGCAATGTTCCGCGATACATGGCACCTGCTCTCCAATACCTCAACCCAAACGTGTCCTCAAACTGTTTAGTTGTATCAGTAAAACCTGTATCCAGTTTCTTCCCTTTAGATCTGTCGGAGTCAGTGTCATCATGCTCTAGTACCTTCCCAAGAAGTGACATAAGGTCATTGCAGTAAGAAACAGGACAGAGCTGGTGAGAATGCCACATTATGTCTACATCATAAGTCGGTACGCAGAACCGTTTCATAGATTTATCTTGGTTGGTCTTTATCAAGTGAAGGAATCCTTTATACCGTGCCAGGGCCTCAGTAAGGAAGAGAGGATCCTGTACAAAGGGCCTTGATACCTATTTAGAAAAAGGAAAAAGTTCTGTCAACATAATTTCTTACTAATTTTAGTAGTAGATAATTGCTCAAGAGGTTTCAACCTACCTGATAGTAAAAGGAACACTGCCTATTGGCAGCAGAAACCAAATCATATGTTATATTTCCAGCATCTCCAGCATTGATGTCTATAATTTTCTGAGGTGAGATAGTGCTGGTATCAAGTTCAAACGGCTCATCTGGATATAACTGAGCCCACATTTCCTCTGATTTTTTCTTGGACTTGGCTCGAATGGATGACTCCACATTTCTGGAATCCAAGATTCTGCCATACACTTTCTCACAGTCTTTTTTGTATTGCACCTGCAATGCAATGAGGTATATGAGATAGTCAAGTGCAAACTTCACATATCTTGTGAGGAAAAAAGATATTGCAAACCTGAGTCCATATCATTTACACTGTAATGTAAAAAGATTCTGGGAAAGCTATACTGAATCACTCTAGTGTAAATTAAATTAATAATTTTACAACACAAATAAATTAGCAATTAATACCGGATTAAGACGGTGGCAATGCCATATCCACTCGCAATCAAAAGGAACAATCAGAGGCTCTTGTAAATCTCCATTTTCAGTGTATCTGGCCAGAAATGGAAGCCAGTATGCTTTGTACCTATGCAATTTGCATCGATTGGAATTAGATTAGGTAAATATGACCATGCCAAGATATAGCAATGTTACCGTTTGACATGCAATGGATATCAGATTAAAGGCAACAATTAAAATTGCTCTTATTTCAGATTAATTTGTTCAAAATTCACGATTACATGGGGATCCAATATCAGCCCCTTTCCCACGGGCAATTTAGGGAAAAAAATGTATAACAGACTCTTTATTTTATAAAAGCAACCTGAGCTGCATGGACTATTCAGCTTTTCATAAGGACTTTTGAAATAGAAAATGCTATTCAGCTTGTTAATTAGACACACTTGTTTAGAAATATTAGAGAAAAATATGCACAAATTAATATTTGTTGTTTTCGTTTTTTTAAAAATGAAATTCGATTTTCACAAACTTACAAATATTATCTTACTGCTAAATTAGAATTAGTTTTACCTAAAATGTTGCAAAATGCACTATACTGCTGCATGAGACACACTTGTTTTGGAATTATCAAAAAAAAAAAAATTACATTATCAAAAAAGAAACACTATTCTTGCTGTTAGGATGCATGATTCATAATTCAAAATTCTATGAATGTAAAATTTTCTTTTAGACTGTAAAGCTAGCATATATAATTCATGTAGAACTTGTGAAAAACTGTAAAAAAAATAATAATAATAAAAAAGAGGACTTTTCTGTGATTTATCATGTAAAAAGGGCTCTTTTGCAACTTTTCTAATAAAAATACTATTCAATTGCTGACCAAGAGGAAAGCATGATTAATCAAATTCTTCTTCGAGTCCTGAAAAAAATTGATCAAGTAATGGCAACTAGAAACCAAAACTACCTATAGATAGCACGATCAAGCCCCGGCGATTCGTACAGCCACCGCCGGCGATCCACCTCGGCGAGGAACTGTAACTGCCTCTGCGCAGCCGCCACCAGATCCTCCCCGATCGCGATCCTCTGTGCCTCCCTCCATTGCAATTCCTGTTCCCTGTCCATATTCTTGAATCTCCTGATCAACACAACGAAATAGCAGTTGAAAGGTCCTATGATTAGACCGACGAGTACAAATCTATATACAACTATTCAAAGACTTGATTGATTGATTGATCGATTCCAATTATAAGCAGATAAAATTCAACTCAATTCAATTATTCAAACGATGCCGCGTTCTTTTATGAAGAGAAATCCTCCGGAACTGATCATGAAATTGCAAGCGATCGAAGGAAGAAAATATCAATGGATAAGGGGAGAAAGTAAAAGTAGTACCTGAAAGCGAAAGAGTGCTTAGACAGACAGACAGACAGCGGAGAACTGGCAGAAGAATAGGAAGCTTTTTATAGGGGAGGGAGGGGCGTTCACTTCCGCTGTTATTCTAATTGGATAACAGGACCCTGTTATCCGAATCTGGGCGTCGGATCAAAATCAACGGATGAGATTAATTCCCTATAACCTTAATTGGACCGATCGGGCCGTCCGTTTTGATCTAACGGTCCATATTGACAAACAGGTCTCTGTTATTCTCAAAGAATAACTGTAGAAGGAGAATTGTAAAAGTAAGTCCGTGTGTGGTGTGGCGCGTGATTCATTAAAAAGTCAACGCGCGAAGTTATTGCACAATTTTACGGAACTTTAACGAATTCATGTCCTCTGTACTGCATTGTGCAAGTTCACGTGAGTCGTTGGATTGTCTTGAGATTCGTATCAGTTTAGATCTCGAGATGATCCAACAACTCGCGTTATGAACTGTATTGTACAATGCAGTACGTTTTGGAGGATAAGTACTCTACCACCCACTGAGTTGAGTACTTCAATTACAGATTTACTTCCTCCGTCCACAATTAAATGAATTTATACCCTTTACAACTTGTCCACAATTAAATGAATTTATACCCTTTGTTTGAATCCACTTTCTTCCTCAAAAAAAAAAAATATATTACGAAATTCCCAAAATGTCCCTCGTCTCCTTCCAAGAATGTTCACTTTTCTACTAATTGAGGGCATAAAAGTAATTTCACTCTTCCACTATTTCTTTTGATTTTTGCTACAAATTCATTCTTTTGTGGACAGAGGGAGTAGAATTTTAGATTGCAATACTAATAAATGTTTTTTATTAGTCATAAAAATATTATAGTGATATATAAAAATGTATGTGTATTTTTATTTAGGCTATTATTATTATGTTAATGGGTGACTATTCATGATATTTATTTATTCCGTTGTGTATTTATTTTTATTTTTATTTTCATAATATTTTGTGTATTTTAAGTTGGATATCGCTGCATGACTGACAACTCATTTAGTTGAGTAAAACTATCGTGCTCTTAAGCTCACGGGGTCTTCCGTGAGCTTAACACCAAAAACGTTATACCATATCCAAATTTTGATTTATATGGTTCAATAAATTCTTTATATCAAAATCAGGTGGCATACAAAAATTTTCCATTTTTAGAGATTTTCAAATATTTTTTTCGTTTTTTAAAAGTTACATATGAAATATTGATTATTTTATTAATATTGTACAGTTGCTATTAAAAAATCTAAAATAAATACTTAAAAATCTTTAAAAATGAAATTTTTTTGCATATTATAAGATTTTGCTATGAAGAACTTATTGAGCCATATAAATCAAAATTTAGATATGATTTGATATATTTTTAGTGTTAAACACACAGAAGTCTTTCGTGAGTTTAAAAACACAGTAGTTGTACTCCATTTAGATTGGTTTATAAAATATTTTGGGTTTGTTTAGGCTATTATTATTATGTTAAATGAGGTTTTGGCACTCGGCTGCAAAACAATTTAAGAAGCCATTTTATTATTATTTTGTCGGTTCTCATCATTTTCATATGGTTGTTTCTTATTGCTATTCCCTCCGTTTGGTAAGCGTAGTAAGTTAAAGCGGAGTAAAACACTAAATCACTTTAAAGCAGTGGTGTTTGGTAGTAGTGAAGTAAATAGATGAAGTAAAGTTGACGTAATGTGTAAAAGATGTGAAATGTTGGTGATTTAGTTTACTACACCTATATAGCTGCGTTAATTTACTACACCTTAAATCACTTCCGTTTGGTGACTTAAAATTGATTTAAGAGCTTAAATCAATTTTAAGTCACTTGCCAAACGGGGGATTGTTTGTTACACTTGTACGGTTAGGTGGCATTGAATAACGAGTGACTGAGTGTACTTCAGTCTAGTTTCTTGCAGTACAACGATATATATATTTTTTTTTTGTTTCCTTTATAATTTCTGAAGTACAACCGATAATCACGAAGAAGAAAACTCGGATTTTCTGTGGAATTCCTTTTTTAGGAATAATATTAATACAATCATAATAATTCCTTCTTATATCAGTAATAAACTAATAATCAAGTAAACAAATTGACTTTGTCTCGTGAGGTAAATAAACCTCTTCTAAATCAGTAAATCTGTCTATAAAGTTTAAATTGTTTTAAAATTTTCCTAAGAAGATCACGAATATCTCAATTGCTTGGCATCGGAAACTTGCAAGTAAATGCTGATTTAGTGTTCATAAATATATATTTTTCCATTTTCTTACAAGATATGTAATGTCAATTTTAATTTTACAAATATAACAACGTAGCTATTGTAATTTGTAAGATTAAATGAAATGTATATTAAATTCCGGCTCATGAAGTTAATACGGTTACGTAATTTCAAGAAAAAAAAAATCTCTTATGAAACGAGAAAGAACTTGCTTCACTGGACACATTAATGTGACACATAATAATCTGTGTAAGACTAATATAATTTGAGCACAAATAATATGTTGGTCAGAAACCTTTTATTATGGCGCACATATCTCTGTGCAGTCTGCACACATAAAATCCATACGCAGAGAGGATAGTAGACTGGCAGTACAATGTCCCGCACAACTCAGTAGTCAGTACTTCTCTCAAAAAAAAAAAAAAAAAACTCAGTAGTCAGTACTCTTTTTTTCCTTAAAAAAAAAGTACTCTTTTTTTTTTATTATTTGAAGGTAGTCAGTACTACATTCATTCACAATTAAATGAATTTATACCCTTTAGAGTTTGTCCATAATTAGATGAACTTTACTAATTTGAATTTATGTTTCTATTCACTTATTTGAATCTATTTGTTTCTCCAATGTTATGATTACTCTTTTATCTATATTATTTAATTGGAACAATTATTATATAATTTCATTTTTCCACTAATCATTTGACTTTTCCTAAAAAGTTTATTTATTCATGGACGGAGGTTGTATTTGTTAAGAACTCATACGTCGCATTCACTTTTTCAAATTTTCTGTTTCTCCAATATTATGATTACCCTTTTATCTATATTATTTAATTGGAACAATTATTATGTAATTTCATTTTTCCACTAATTCATTTGACTTTTCCTAAAAATTCATTTATTCGTGGAGGAGCAAGTAGTGAAATTAAAAAAAAAAAAAAAGTAGTCAGTAGTCAGTACCGAAGATAATCGGTTTTTTTAAGAAGAAAAAAAAATCTCTTTTGCTATTTAAAATGGAGAAAAGTTTTGTTTTGAAAATTATGTCCTCAACCATGGCCATTGCATTTAGTGCTGAAATCATCTGCAATTCAAATCGGATCTTAGGACTATAAGATATTGATTTGACAGTTCTGATTATTTACAAAAACCCTCTCTAAAATCACATCCGTCGGATCTCAGGATCCTGAGATCCGATTTGGATCGCAGCAGATACGAACTCATTGCAGTTAGATGTTATTTGAGATAAAAAAAATGAGTACCAAGCCACTCAAATTTATGAGGAGGGTTCCAATACCACAAGCTTTTTGTGCCACAAAATACCACAAACTTACCTTTTATTTCTATTCCAAAATTTTACATTCAAATTTCAAATCAAAACCGTTGATATTATTTATGTTTATGAGAGATGTATGCATATAAAATTTCATGAATTTTGGATTTCATTTTGTACTAGATTAATTGGGTTCAAGATGAATGTATTAAAATTAATCAATCATAGTTAATTAGATTCATCCATTTTTTAAGCTACTTAATCTAGTATAAAATGAGATTCAAAATTCATAAAATTTTATACACATACATCTCTTATGAATATAAATAATATCAACGGTTTCAATCTGAAATTTGAATGCAAAATTTTGAAATATAAATGAACAGTGATTTTCGAAATAAAGCGTTACTCTTAACCACTGAACCAAAAACTAATTGTTCTTACCAGTGTACATGTGACATGTAGGGATTTATTATTTAGAATCACGCTTGCTGCTTAAATTATGTCCTCCACACAAGAAATCACAAATACACAACTATCTAGTAATTTGTATTGAGACATCACAAATTGAAATAAGAACTAATGAACTATACAGTAAAACACGTACCAAAAAAAAAAAAAAAAAAAAAAAAGAAAAAGAAAAGAAAAGAAAAGATGGTAACGAAACATAGAGGTATCTAATTGTAATTAACCAATAATCACCATGATTAACTCTTTCTTGTCGGTACAATTGAACAAGTCGGAAGAAAACAAAAGAAAAGAAAAAAAAAAAGGAAGAAAGAAATTAGGAGAAATTTCTGTTCTTGCACATATAGAGAGAGGATATATCTTACAAGCAATACAATTACAAACAGCAATTTACTTCTGGGAAGATTGAAATATGAAATATGCAGTGAGACCAATGACGAGTGCCGTCACAACGAATGCGAGTGTAGGCTGTGGCGTTCCCAGTCCAATATTCTGTGCAAAGCATCCTGATCAGTATTTTTAGGATCCAGATCACCTGCTTTTCTAAGAAAAGCAGACCTACTTTTCTTGATCCGATGGTTAAGAAACACCGAAATACTTTGAGATCGGTACAGCAACAAATCCCAACCATCTGACCGGAAAAGCAGTGTCTGCTTTTCTAGAAAAGCAGCGGATACATATCCGTATTTTTCAACTAAGTAGTTTCATTATCTAAATGTTAGTCTGGTCTGATTCATTCACAAAATACTCATCAATTTTCTTCTGTTTGTCACAATTTGAGTTAACTTTATAATTTAAGTGTTAGCTTAAGCCACAGCTTTAAATATTGAACATGGAATTTCAGATGACCTTTGCACAAATTAACTTTTGATCTTATGAGAGCAAAATCAAAAGAAACAAAGAAATGTATCATGTATGTACCTCTAGGAGACCTTTCCCAGTTGAGATTTCTATGGTGATTGCAGTTGCAAAGCCGACCATGGCAAGGCGGCCAAGCCAAACACCGGCTCCTTGGCTCCCCTTCGCACTTTGCTCGCACCTTATTGACAAGGACCTCACGTGTGACCCAGCCTTCATTGTATGTGCATTTCTTCGAAAAGCTGTAAATGTAACTTTTTTGTTTATCAATTGTTATTGTATTACAGATTATAATTACTATTTAGGTTCTCAAGTAGATATTTTCTCAGACTCATTATGAACATAGAAATACAAAAAAAAAAAATGCAAAACAATTTAATATCCTCTTTCGACAGATGCTTAGAGCTTTGCACTGGTACATTGACTAGTTCCAAATCCAATGGTACAATTCAACCATTATGGTACCATGACAGGGTTGGGTTGAAAATTTCACTCAACCCACTGCCAGATCCTGAATCTCAGGTTCAGGCATGGCTGAACAGGTAAAGTTGATTATAAGAGAAGAATAACTAGCTAAAGACATTAATTAGCAGCCATGTGCAGAAGTTAATTACATAACTGTAACAGATTGAAGAACAAAATTCGACCGGACCGAAACCAATCTGGAGATCCAAACGAACATCCTGCCCGACTAATTTTGAAAAATCAATAGCCAGAACTAACTTAAGACTCTTGTAACTTGTCATATTACATACAGAAGTAGAAAAAGAGTTGAATTGATAACAATACAAGGCAGGAATCAATTAGTCACTGACCATGGCAAGAACCTTGGGTGAAGGAGGAATCAAGAGGCAACAATGGGCAGCTCAGACCACCAAATTTCCTCACTTTTCTACAACCAACCGAGCCATCTGCAACAACAATCCCAAAATCACATCAAAATTAAAAAAATCAAGTCAATTGAGACTTTTCAAATTCCAAGTTTCCAGTACAAAGAGAGAGAGAGAGGTATATACTTAGTAGAGGAGCAGGCGCCAGAAGAGCTTGTGCCATGGCTAACTAGCTGGAGTACTCTACACTGCTACGGTTACCAATCTATGCTCAGCCTCACTCTAATACCCCCTTGTACAGTTGTACCTCTTATCTCTGTTTTCTGTTTTCTCTACCGTTGAAACAACATACGTGGCAGTGGCACTGCAACCAGTGCTGGTGTGTGATGCAGGATTACAGAGTACATAACTAGTTTTTAAGTACATGTTTTTGGGTTTGTGGGCTTGATATTTTCTGGGCTGAAGGGTGAGTGATTTTGGGCCTTCATGTATTTTAGCTGGACTATTGGGCTGAAAGGTGAGTGCTTCTGCTAGATCGGGTAAGTAACATTTAATTTTAAATCGAACGTTTCTTATTAAATATGTTTCTTTGATTGTATCTAAACATGTATCACGAGTCACGACCATCCGATTATGAAAAATGAACGGCCCTTCGATCCATAACATAATTAGCCAAAAAACACAAGAAAGTAACAGGGCAAAAGTGCAAAACTCTTTGTGTCCAGCCAATGAAACAGGTCGCAAAATGAGTGGAAATGACCTAAATTGATCAGAAAACCATTCTTTGATCACTACATGATCATTGTGTCACAAGATTTACAAATCAGCACAAATGGATGCAAAATTGAACAATTTGGTTTCTCAAACTCAATTGGTAAGATTCCGAAAGCTTTTCAAACTTGTGCTCTTTTCTTCCCTTTCTTTCTTAAGAACTCTCTCATGTGTAGTTGGCTGGTTGCATTTTCTGGTTCTCTGTCACTCTCTTCTTTCCTTCTGTATCGTCAAGTCCCTCAATTAGGGCAATGTAAGTATGGTCATCCGGGTTTATACCGCTTTCTACCATCTCTTTAAGAAGCCCCTCGGCTTGAAGACCTTCCCCGTTTTTACACAAGCCGTGTATGAGTGCGTTGTATGTGAGTAAAGTTGGGTTGAAACCCTTGCCTAGCATCTCGTCTTTCAACTTCATTGCATCCTTGATGTTGCCTCTCCGGCTATAACCGCCAATAAGGGTGTTGTAACTCACGAGATCGGGTTTGATTCCTCTCTTGGTCATTTCGGAGATCATGTCACGTGCATTCTCTACCTCACCGAGCCAGCAGTAACCTCTAATCAGAGTGTTAAACGTGACATCATCAGGGGCAATTTCCTTAGACTCCATGTCTTTTACAAGCTCCAGTGCCCGATTCATGTTCTCTGCGCTGCAGTAGCCATCTATTAAAGCATTATACATTACTAAATCTGGTGTAAGGCCCTTTCTAATAGCTTCTTTGAACATGATATCGGCCTTGCCAACCTGCCCTCTCTTGCAAAGGGCATAAATCAGGGAGGTGTAGGTAACTTGTGTGGGTCTGATTCTTTTCTTGGTCATTTCATCGAACAGCTCAAATGCTTTCTTCCCATCTCCTTCCTTGCAATAACCATTGATCAAAATGTTATACGTGAACACATCCGGTGCCATTCCCTTCTCCCCCATCTCCGTTAACAAATCATTAGCTTCACCGACCCTTCCCTCCATGAACAAAGCATGCATCAGCAAGTTATACGTGGCTACATTCGGCAAGATGTTCTTCCTCACCATCTCATCACGATAATTAAACGCTTTGCCAAGCTCACCCTTGCTACAATATGCGTCGAGAATAGCATTGTAGGTAGCAGCGGAAGAAATCAATCCCTTCTCAGACATTTCATCGAACACCTTGGTTGCGTCATCGACCCTCCCCAATTTACACAGCCCCGCAACAATCGTGCCGTACGTGTACTCATCCGGCTCAATCCCCTTCCCCCGCATGAACCCCGTCAGCTCAACCGCCGCCTCGACATCCCCAACTCCACAATACGCCTTAATCAATGTGTTATAAGTGATAACATTCGGCCTGATCCCGAACTCCTCCATGGAACCCACAAAATCCCGGGCCTTCGTCACCTTCCCCTCGGCACACAACACATTAACCATGATGTTAAACGTGACAACGGTCGACTGAACCCTCATCCGGAACATCTCCCCATACAGAGCCCAGGCCCGGTCGGTCCGCCCCGACTTCAGAAACGCACTCAGCAGAGAGTTGCACGCCTGCACCGTCGGTCTAAAATGGGCCGCCTTCATGAGGAAGAACAGCTGCAGGGCCTTGTCGGTGAGCCGGAGCTCGGCGCAGGCGCGCAGGAGGAGGTCGAAGGGCGGCGAAGGGTGGCGCGACTTGAGAGCCGCGAAGAGGGACGGGGACGCCGGGTCCAGATCGCGCGAAAGGATAAGTTGCTTGAGTTGGGGCAAGGTTGGGGTGGCGCCGGAGAGGAATGCGGGGATGGAGTGGGGTGAGGAGGAGGAGGAGGAGAAGGAGCGGCGGGATAGGTGGCGGGAGATGGTGGGAAGAAGAGGCATTTTTGAATTGTAGGGAGATCGGAAGTTGAGGGATTTCAGTCTTTCAGTCTGCCGCTCTGCCGTTTATTGATTATTACTACTACGCTGGAAAGGCGATTTCATATCACTCTGATGTACTGCAATGTGCAGTGCATCCCGCGAGACGTTAGATTATCTCAAGATCCGAGCTTGCATAAATCTCTAGACAATCGAACGGCTCACGTGAGGTTTGTTTTGAATTGTAGGGAGATCGGAACTGAGGTTTTCAGTCTACTACTCTTGCCGTTTATTAAGGTAGAATTCATATCCCCTGCTGTACTGTAACACGCAGTTCACAGCATCAGCCGTTGGATTGTCTTGAGATTCGTGACAGCGCAGATCTGGAAACGATCTAACGGCTGGCGCTGTGAACTGCATAATACGGTAAGTCTGGGGATGAACACTTGTTTGTTACTACGCTAGAAAGGAGATTTCATATCCGTGAGCCGTTGGATTATCTCAATATCCGAGCCTGCACGAATCTCTAGACAATCGAACGGCTCACATGATGCACTGCACATTGCAGTACAGCAGATGATGAGCACTCTGTCTTAATCAATTTTTCTGAGCAAAATTCAGTGGTATGAAATTCTGAAAACATGGATGAAACTTGTTGACAGAAGTGTCAACGCAATTGATAGTTTCGTTCGTTTTGTTTAACGAAACTGCAAATCGTTTCGTTTGGATGAAACACAACGGAAGAACTAAAATAATTGTTTCGTAGTGGTATTATAATATGAAAATGAAAAACGAAATGAAATATATTGTTTCGTTTAACGAAACCGCAAATCGTTGCGTTAATTATTTCATTTGAATGAAATGAAACGAAATAACGCAAAATTCCGTTACATTAACAACCCTACTTGTTGTGCATGTAAGTGAGATTAGGGGTGTCAAACATTCAAAATGTTCACGGAAATGGGTTGTTCCATTTCCGTTCCGTTATAACGGACGGAACAAAAATCTGTTTCGTTGAACGTTTATTTATAACAGACGGAATCAAAATCCGTTCTGTTGAATGTTCCGTTATAACGGAACGGAACAACGGAAATACGTGAGGAATACGTGTTTAGGGCGGAAATAGGTTGTTCCGTTTCCGTTCCGTTATAACGGACGGAACCAAAATCTGTTCTGTTGAATGTTCCGTTATAATGGAACGGAACAGAACAACGAAAAAACTTGTTCCATTGACACCCCTAAGTGAGATATATAACTTGTGAAGACTGAAGACAAATATGTGAGTTTTGGCACCGTTAGGAAAGTGCAAAACTGCCAATGAACAAAAAAGTTGAAGAAAAGTTCAATACAAACTTGTTTCAAGTACCATTTTAAGCCATTTTATTTATTTTTGTGCAAGTTTATTTACGAAGAAAAAAGAATAATATCTAGCTTTCATATAAAAGTTACTTATAATGTCTATATATTACATTTCGAGATATATATTTAGTACATTTTTTTATATGCTTATGAACGTATTGACCAATACGACTTTTCAATGGACGCAAGATGTTTCTCTTAAAACAACTGTTTAGCTATGGATTAGGGCTGTTCATTTTTAATCAGTGATTCTCTTTTTACAGATTTATTTGTCCAAACAGTGTATAATCTATGCGACAAGATATTATTTGAGTGTTTAATATTAGTTGCATTCATTCTATCATCCATTTTTTTTATTTCAAGGAAATGAACGTTTCCTTATGCTGTAATCGGCTAAGCAACATTTTATTTTGAATCGAGCGGTTCTTATTAAAATTTAGTAAAGAGCCAACGCCTTGCTTTGGACTGAAATTATTATAGCTTATAACAAAGGGCCTTAAATTTTAATAGCCAAGACATTAATGTACATCAACGGTGGTGATCAATCTAAGTAAACAAACAACGGCTGAGATTTCTTCTTCGGAGAAGATAGAACTTTCATATCAAAAAATCTAATATTATTTTATTAGGAGTAAGGATATCTCTTTAATCGTATCTAAAAGACATATCGTGACCATTCGATTATAAAAGATGAACAACCCATACCGATCCATAACATATATAATTAACCCTTCATTTTTTATTATTCGGAATCAGATAATCTAACTTAAAAATACACTGCAAAACACACAGCTCCCTAAGGGTGTGCTCCAAAAGGAGGGAGAGGAGGGGAGGGAAAGGGAGGGGAGAGTTGATCAAGTTGGGAGTTACCTGCCCAAGTCATGTTACTTACTCTATAACTACAATTACTAGAGAGGGAAAAATTCTATGGTGAGGCCACCCATACCATGTGTCGATGTTGACATGGTAAAGCCATCCGATAAGAGTGTGTCATTCAATTGCATTTGCTTACATAATAATTGTCATTAATTCTCCAATACAAGTCACCCTCTTTTTCCTATTATTTTCCATTAATTGGGCATAAGTTATGGAAATATGTAACTACTGAATACTGTATATATTACGTGCTAACTAGTAAAAAGCTCAGTCCTTGCTTTGGGCTGAAATTATGTAATAGGCCTTAATTTGAGATAATTTATATTGGCCTTAATTTTAATGGGCTGAGAAGGTCAACGGGCATTAACGTACATCAACGGTTATGATCTATCGAAGAAAATGATCAACGGCTCAGATGTGAGGATAGCCCTTTCATGTCATTTTTTCAAATATGCTTTTATTATTAGTAAGGATATATTAGTTGCTTGTATGTACTAAACGTTATTAATTACTTGTTTATACCACACATTATATATGCACATGACATTCAATCTGATATATGCTTTAACTAGCGGTTCGAAATTTTTTTGGTCGAGATATTATCTCTTCGTCTCTACCTCATTTCCACAGTAAAAATGTTGAAATTAAAATTAGTTCTAAATCATTTCTTATTGAGATTTCTTGCCTAGACATTCAATTAATATTGTATTTTTAAGTATATTAAATTTTTTATTCAACTAATATGGTGTAAGTGTGGACTTTATCGAATTTGTTGGAAATTTTAATTTTTCGTGAGAATAATTTCAGACGTTATGCAAGAAATCAAATGGTAAAAAATAGAAACAAAAAGAACAATATAACACCCAAATTAAAATAATTTAATACGTAAAATATGTTAAAATACGCATCTACATCTCCTTAAATAAATGATCACATATTACATTACATGAAAAATTAATTATATGATAATATATGCATAATATAAAAATTAAGCTTTAATATTTGAAGATTGGCAGATTGAAATTTCCTTGCATAACTTATGCCCAATTAATGGAAAATAATAGGAAAGAGAGGGTGACTCTTATTGGAGAATTAATGACAATTCTTATGTAAGCAAATGCAATTAAATGGCACACTCTTATTGGATGACCTTACCATGTCAACATTGACACATGGTATGAGTGACCCCACCATAGAATTTTCCTAGAGAGGAGAGGAGGGTAACAAAATACAAATTGTAATTATGGAGCAACTAATATGATCTTAAACAGGTAACTCTAAACTTGATGAGCTCTCCCCTTCCCCTTGTGAAGCACACCCCAAAAGTTCTCTCCACGTCACCTCACCTGCTGGTACCCTCTCCCCAATCTCTCCTTTGTTCACCGAAAAGAAACCCTCCCCCCAAAAAAATAAAAAAAAAATCTCTCCT
Organism: Cyperus esculentus; assembly: GCA_030179965.1. Taxonomy (NCBI): domain Eukaryota; kingdom Viridiplantae; phylum Streptophyta; class Magnoliopsida; order Poales; family Cyperaceae; genus Cyperus; species Cyperus esculentus. The sequence goes on along the minus strand of JASGLE010000019.1, from coordinate 1,874,967 downwards.
CCATCCCAATCCCAACCCCGTGCGGTTTACTTTATCCGAATCCGACCGACCGACCTCAATCATCTCCATTAGACCATTACCCCTTTGTCACTCGAGTCCCAGCCATTTCATTTCATTCCAGTCCTCTTCTAATCTCACACCCGCCCGTCTATTCAATTCTCTTAAAACCTAATCAATCACTGGAGTAAGGTAGGTAAGTGTCGCAGATTCCTTTTGCGAGCTGCCGCTGCTGGCTAGGGTTTTGCGAGCCGTGTCGCCGGACGGCCGGACGGACGGACGGCGGCTGCTTCTTCTCCGTAGCGGTTATCAAGGTTTGGTTTTGTTTTACCCTTCCGTGATGTGATGTGGTGTGCTGTGCTAGGGTTGCGAAATCGCAAATCGGTTGTTTATCTGTACCGCAATTCGCAAATGCGATTCAAATTGGACTCGTATCGAATCGTCCGATTTCTGTTTCACTGTTTAGAATGGGGAAACTGAATCCTCCTGAGAAATGATAAGTGAGTCTGATCTAATTTCTCATGATTAATATAAAATGGATGCAATTGATACACTCACTCTTAATCCTCGTTTTATAGAAAAGAAGCCTCTGAAGAGGGAAGGTTACTGTGAATTGCACTGCTTGATGTTTTTTGTTTAGTATGTAAATTGGTATAGTGTTAGATGTGATGGCAGAAACTTGAAACAGATAGATGCAAAGAAGAATGCTGAAAAAACTCGGGTTTTTTTTTTTTTAAAAAAAAGAATTTGGCAATGCTGACTGGTTATTGGTCTATGCTATGCTATTAGTTAGTTATGTCTTAATGAGATAGTAAGCATTTTGTATAATAATGACCGAGTTGATCAACAATTTTGTTAAAAGTGACTTGCATTTTTTTTCCCCAAGAATCATGTTTGTATTTGTTATATGGAATCAACATTTGTTATTTAGCATGTTTTTTTGATACTTTGGGCATGTCTTACAATGTTTTTGTACTTTCTGTTATTAATAGCCCCATAAATAGTTGTAACTCTTTAAGTATTCTGAAGGGAGCCAAGTTCTTAATTCTCATGCATTAATTTCAAGTATTAGATATGGGTTGGTCACTGATTTTACTTTCCAATTGTGAAGATGATCTTAATTTACTTTTCTTTTGGGACAGGGCTACTGGTAAAGGAAGATCTGCTGTAAATGATATGGGGCGGTCATCTGAGGTGCTTTTTTTTTTTTGGTTAACGGAATTGAATTTCTAATAATGGGGAGGAATCACTTGACATTGCTTATTTAATAATCTAAGCTAGGATGTAAATAAATTTGAAATCAATATATAAAAATATTTAAACATAAAACATCTCTAAAGAACATTATCTTTCTTGGACTTATAGATTATATACTTGGACTTGTAGATTGGTAAATATAAATGTTTAATAGTCCATCAAAGAACATGAAATCTGCAACTGTTTCAAATTGCATAAATTTTAGTTGTCTGCCAAGCAACAGTCAAATTTCGTTAAATTTGTAAGTTGTAACACTAGCAATCTACAAGTTCATAATATGCCTATATTTTTTTTTCCTTGCATTAATAATATACATATTTTTTTGAATCTATTTGGAATTCCATTGTCAACATAGCCATTATCAATTGATGCTCCCCTTTAATAATGAAGTTTGCTTGTTTGAAGGCTTAACAGAAGTATGTCATATATTTCTATAACTACAGAATGTCAATATAGACAACTTTGAAGATTTCGGAGATGAGGTGTATCCTACTTTTGACTCGCCATTGGATGAATCAGAGCAAAACACTCAGAAGTTAGATGACAAACATGCTTATGATGCAAGGTCTATATATTTTTTCAAACCATACATTATTTTCTCTTTTTTTGGGAGTAAATGTCATATGATGCAAGCTCTATTTTAAAGTATCCACCAAGCTTTTAAACAGTAAAAAGATGGGAATCATATGATAATTTTAAATTATCTATGTACTGAATTTTAAATTAACATTGCCAAATATGTGGCTGTGACTTGTAAGCTCAAATGTATCTATGGCTAGGTATCATCATACTAACGATGGAAGTGACCTTAGCGATGCAATATCCAAAGGTCGCGATTTTTCTCTCTTTTTACGTGCTTTATGGTATATGTATATGTCTATATATATATTTTTTATCTTAACCTTTTATTCCCTTAGAACAATGACCATTAAAAAAATTAAAAAGTTCTGTATGCATCACTTCCCAATTTAGTTCACAATCCACACACAAAGAGTGATTTATGGGCATCTTTGGAGAGTAAATGGGGAACTGGTTTGTAGATGTGATGCTTTTGTTTTATCAGGGTATAGCGGTTGGTTATTTTATTTTTTTTTACTTGTCGATAGTAGAATTGCTCTATTTAATTCTCTGATGTTCCATCAATTTAGAAATTGTGGGGGAGAACTGTAAAGACACAAGTGATCCAGAAGACGAAAATAAAAAAGAGAGCAAATCAAAGACCAAGAGTGAAGAATATAAGAAGTCCATGGAGTAAGCTCTTCATTTAGACTATAGAATTATTTTTTCTGCTATTCTAACAGGGAGACAGTCATCTTGGTACTTGCTTGTGGAGGATTATTGTTTCGCTCGATATGCATCAGTTTGCTATACTATGTTTGATATTTAGCTTAAGACAAGACTAACACAAGGATTAGCTAACATGCTGGTGTAGTTGTGCCAACTAGCCTATTTATGTATTGCTTGTCACCCACTTGTTCGCTAAATACACTGGAATCTTGTGTATAAGTATAATTATGCAAAAAAAAAAATATGTATTCCACATGATCCCATTAATACATGCACATTGTCCTTATTGAACCCTAGAGGTACTCATTCAAAAAAAAAAAATGTTCTCCTTGGTCCTTTTCCCAATCTCTTTGCAATCATGCAGGCATGCTGGCCTTATTTATATATAGAAACACTTTTGTAGTTTGGTTTTAAAGAATAAGAGATCAAGAATACAGAGAATGGTTCCAGACTATCTATCCTTTTTTTTCAGGCAATCATGCGTTTTCTTATAAATTTTACTTAATAGACTGTTGTACGATGTATTTATACCTGTCCTTTCAAGAATATATTTTTAAGAATAATATTACCTTCTAAATTTTTATATATTGTGATTGTGTAGTGGAGTCACGAAGTGTCCACCTACCATGTTCAACACGGATATACCAACAGAGTTGAGGTGTCTTCTGTGCAAGGAAATCTTTAAGGATGCAGTGATGATACCTTGTTGCCAGCACAGTTTTTGTGATAGATGTAAGCTTTCCTTTATTTATTCTTTTTGTTTTATTCTGTCAAACATGTTTTATCTTGTGGTTTACTGTGAAGGATCAGGCTCGGATTTCCTAGTAAGCTGAAATTTAAGCAGGCCTATTGGGCTTAATTATGACTCGAGGCCCACTTTCTCCGTCCTGTTCATCTTAACGTCTCAGTTCAATTTACTTTATTGTTTCGGTACTTCCTTTGGCTTCTTTCCTTTGTTTCTCCGATCGAACAATTCCATGGGCGATCGATCCTTGATTTCCCTTTAGCAACAGGTTTGCGCTCGACTTCTTCTCCTTCCACCACCCCACCACCTCTCTCTACCACCCCCCTTTTCCCCGCTCTTCCCCCAACACTCCTTTTCATAGACGCACATAAAATCATCAGTAACAAGTGAACCTTTATTTTCCTTTTAGGGTTTACTTAGCTGGATGATATAGTAGGAAAAAATTGATTCAATCGTAAGTATTTTGTTTCCCTAAAATTTAGACTGTGTTGTAATTATTATTATAACTCATCAAGATCGAATTGGTGTTTGTATTTGCATAACACCCAATCTCATTCTTTCTCATTATGCCTTTATAAAATAAAGTTGATAGCGTGGTAAAATATGTTGAAAATCTCTTTGCTTTTATTTCACTCGAGTCACAGGATAATATTGCTTGGTCTGACTAAGTTGATATTTAAGATCTGAGCAGACTTTATTGCTTTACAGAATTACAGAATATTTTTCTTATTTTAATTTGTATACTTGAAAGGAGAAAAATATGGAAATTTTGGTCTTGACATCTAGCTTTTAGTTTTGCTGATAAAATGGATTTATATCTTATCAGGTCTTGTGTGTTTAGCAAGTCATTGTGAGACTGTTTCTGTTACATTTATGTTTCTTTGTAAATTAGAATCTCTGTAAACTAGTTATAAGATCTTGTAGGGCCTGCACAGTTTGGAAAGTTCTTTTCGGAGAATCTTTATTAATGTATACTGTTCTGTTGACTGCACCTAGCAGTCCTTGTGCCAGAAGAAATTACAATTATCGTTTGCTATTAGGATGTTGTGCAAAGATGAGCTTACATTAATGTTGGAGGGAGACGTGCTAGTTTATGGGTGTAATACTATGCCTTTTCTATATTTCAATTAATTGTTAGTTGTTTGTGTAGGTATTCGTTCCACTCTTACTGAGACAAGAACATGCCCAAAATGCTCCTCTGTTAAATGCACAGTTGATGACTTGTTACCAAATCTCTCTCTGAGGCAAGCAATTGAACGATTTATTGAGGCACAGGCATCCATCGGTGGCATGGATAACTTGTTACCTAAAGATGCACCTGGTTGGTAGATTCTCTGAAATTTTTTGTTTTTTATTTCCTTTGATATGGAATAATTAGTCATTGAAGAATTTTAAAACAGTTAAAAGGCATCTCTCCTTTTTAGGGATGCAGGATATTAACCTTTTTTTATGCACTCAATATATTATATATGTTGATCTGATGCTCAGCATTCAATCTTTTTGATAGTATCTCAAGTTCACCTATCCTGTATTGTGCTCAATTTTGTTAATCTTAGATGGGGAATCAGGGATACAAGCAATTGAAGCATCATGTGCTGCCTCCATCCGTCAGCAGAACTTCAATTCTCCATCAGGAACTGGAAAGGGATCTAACATTGCCGTTTCAGAGTCTGCACGAGACAATAAGAGAAATAGTGGCATTAAGATAAGGCTGGATGAAAAGCCCTTGAAGGTGGCTGCTTCTACTCCAGTTGGCACTGCCCCTACAAATGTTGGGTCTGCAAGTCATAATAAAGCAGCCTCGTCTGAGACAGTAAAACACAAGGGCGAGTTGCAGGTTGGTGGCAATGAGCTGAACTTGTCACGTAGTATGCAAGAAAACATCGAAGGTACTGTCAATAATTGCCTGCTTGCACTTTTGTAATAAGAGTGGACAAACTGGACGGGAAAAGGTAGTTTGGTTTGAATACAGTTGGATTCATTTGTAGGTCCTGTCATGTTATTGATTCTGACGTGTCTCTATGATTGCAAGCCAAAATGGATTTTGATATTTTTTTTTTGGCAGTTCAGCATAAGAAATTCATAGTCAGCTTCAGTTTTTGTGGGTGATTGCTCTCATAATTTTAGATTGGTTTATGTCAGTGTGGTCTTTCAAATCAGCCCAGTTTTGAATTGCCAAACTTGCAGACTCTGACATGTCCAGTATTGCAATTTAAATAAGTTAATATTTTTCAACATTTTCTCTTACTTCGGTGTAACTTGGAACTCCCTTTTGTGGGCACTTGCTCTTTCCATCTCGGGCTTTGTCCGGTGCAAGCATTATATCAGTCACGTTTTGAGCCAACCTCACTTATCTTTGGGATTCCAGTGGGTTTTTAACTTTTTATATTGGTTTTTGTCCAGGTCAGATGTTATTTCAGGTCATTTAGATTTTGGTTTGAGCCAGAAATTTTGGTCAGGTATTTGATTGAAAAATGTATGGCAAAGAGTAACAGAAGTTTGATTTTCATATAATGCTTGTATGTTGTGACAAGTACTCCTCTACCTCTCTGAGAATCCTTGGTTGTTAAAGTAGTCCTCTACCTCCCTAAGAATCCTTGGTTGTTATTATCATGAAAATTATGGGATAATAAAGCTTTTAACATGGTTTACAATGAATAGGGTAACTATTCTATGCTTTATTGTGTGATTCTTGTCTTTTGCTTTTAAGCTACACTCTTACAAGACAAAGTAATGAGAACACTTGTACCAATTTACACCAAAAAGCATCATTATAAAACTGTACTCCTTGTCTTGTTTAATTAAAGAGGAGGGATCTAATGACTATGATTATTGGTGACAAATCGTTCCCATGAAATTGAATCTTAAATAACTATATTTGAACTCTTAAATAACAAAAAGGACTGATGGAATATGTTGTATATATCTTGTGTATGCGTACACAAAAAATTATATCGTTTTGATTTCCATTCTAATACAAGGGAGAAATCAATACACTCATGCTTTTGAATGTGATAATTTTGCTGAGTGCACTTTTGTTCTTCTACCATATGGTTGAATTTTTTTTTTTTTTTTTGCATTCGCAATTAACATTAGTATACTTATAAATAATTAAATACATAAGATGGTAACTACACTAGCAAATAATTTTGTCTTAATAAACCATATGATTGTAATGTTGATCGCAATAGATAAATTCTAGGTTTTCCAAGTGGGATGTGTTTATGTTTTAGAAACTGTTTTTAATCTTCCTATCGACATCTATTGACTAGTCAAAATCTGTCTACAGTGATAACTGCCAGTTGATCTGGTTCCCATCAGGTTAGGTTCAGATGATTATTTTTTCAGTCAGTCAAACTAAAACAATAGTTTAATAAAATATTATAATTACTATCCTACACTACTACTTGTATATATTGCTGCTAACCTGATACTGTGATGTTTACAATCTCATTTAGATATCTCATTTATCTATTTTTCATTTAAAAATACATCAGGTAACATGCCTATGCAGAGAAGAAATGACTTTGCATTCAATAATCAAGGTATATCTATTATAAAGAACAATATATATATATATATATATATATATATATATTTTTTTTTTTAAAAAGCATGATAATCTGACTTTTTATTATATATTTTTATTTGATATTTACTTGTTTAATACATTTCATGCTTGCAGATGGACCTGGGTTTTTTCAGCAGCAGCAACAGAAGTATAACAGAAGGGTTTGTGAAAATTTACATCAAACAATCGAAATATATTTGAACTATGGATGGGTAAGCTAGTGATGAATTTATATATATTGCAGGGAGATCGTACTTGTTACTTTTGTGGTTCTCCAAGTCATTTTATTAGAGATTGCCCGAACAAGTTCTCTGGTAAGCTGCATCATTTTATCACTTAAAAGTTCCTTTTAGCTAAATTGGTGTGTATTATGTTTTTGTTTTATTTTCTATTCAGGTATATATTTTTTTTTTTGAATTAATTTATTTTTTATAGTTAGATAAATTGGTGTGTATTCTTCTTTAGTATTATGGCTATAATTGCCTTGTCTGTAGATGCAGTGGTGCACTAGAGCATTCTTTCATTTTTTCGTACCTTCATTCTTACTATCCAATCCTTCCTTTTCTTCCAAAGCTGATGCTGGATTTCAAGGTGGGCCATCAGGATATGGCCCACAAGCTGATTGGGCAGGACCTGCATTCAACCAATATCGACCTGCATTCAACATGTATGGAAACCCGGGGGTCGTTCCTTTTGATGCTGGTGCTTATCCTGTTATGCCCTTCCAAATGCCTTCTTATGTTCCACCTTTCTATCCTGGGATGTCTGATCCCTAGTAAGTAGCTTCTACTACAAGATTTTACCTTTTTTGAATTCCCTTACCCTTATGTTAAGGCATATGCCATTTTATCCTACAAAACACGCCCTTAACGTCATATCATTCATCACAATCAAATCAATTGCTCAGTAATTATTTAATGTTTGGTGGCTTCAGAAGCATTTGGTTCTGCATCATGAATGAACTACTAAAACAGAAACTTGGTAGAATAAAAATTGAATATTCATTTGTGTATAATGAATTCTATAATTAGAACCCTAAAAGCTACAATATATCTTAATTCACTCAGTGTACTTGTAATTGTTTTGTTTCTGTTAGAACTCAACTCAGCACCCACATTCCACTGTATGTTCTTGCCGGATACCTGTTTCACTGTAACTGGCATTCTAACCACTAGGCAAATTGTAATTTAATAGTGGATATATGAGGATGGGAGGCATGGCAGGTATGGCGGGTATGGGCCCTACCATGCCTGCTGGTGCTGAGAGGCCATTTGTTCGTCCTGACTACATGGATCCTCGTGGTGGTTGGTACAGAAACAATAATTATGCTGATCATCCTGAGAGGTAAAGATATCATTTTTTTTCAAACAAACGTTACAAAATGATGCATGTTGCTGTATATCAAGAGAAATATAGTTGAATTATTTTGCAAACAGAATAGATAATTGGTTTTCACTTTTCACAAAGGAAACAATAACTTAAAATGACTGATACCCGCTTTTTGTTAACAGTATACCAGAATTGTCACACTTTGCCTAAAAATGTGTAGGGTTAGTTTTTCCTGTGTTTCTTTAATCCCTTCTTTGATTTCAATATTATCTTGGATACCCTGGGTGTGTGCAATTGCAATTATAAATTTAAAATTAACTCTCAGTGATTTCCTAAAGCTTAGTTGCCAACCTTAATTTTCGTTTTTATATCTTATTCTGCCAGTTCTTATGTTTATTACATGTTATTGTACTTTCAGAGAAAATTATGAGGAAAGATCAGATGACTACCATTATACTGAAAACCAACGCAAGCCGCTGCAGAGACGGGCACAGGAGTCGGATTCAGAAAGCCTTGAAGAAGCCCGCTCAGGCCACAAAAGGCAAAGTCGTGATAAATACTACTCTTCAGATGAAGAGCCCAGACACAACAAGAAGCAACCTGAAAAAGGTTCATATACAGAAAGAGATAGAGACAGGAGGTCGCATCACTCGGAGAGATCCATATCTGAGGCATCTTCAGACCGATACAGTGGTCGACAACACAAGGGGCATCAGCGTCGTACCAGCAGCAGTAGGCACCATGAAGAGTCTACATTGGAATCAAGGTCTGCGAGAGAGAGGCATAGTGGAAGCAGCAAAGGCAAGGGGGTTAGTGAGAAGAAAGTGAGTTCTAGCTCAAGGGACCATGGGTCAGAGGCTGATAGGTGGGAGATGGGTGATGGGTCTGACAATGATTACCGGAGAGACAGAGAGAGACATCGCCAGCGAAGGCGGAGGGAGCATTGAGAAGTTCCGCGCTCAGGTCTTCATAGATGGTTGATGCATGTATATATTTAGTCTCCATAAAATTATGCATTTTCTGTTTGGAGGTATCCTGAATTTGGCAACGTTGTTCCGTGCTTAGAATGTAGGAATCTTTTCTTGGATTGCAACTTAATTGTGTACTCTCAAACTTTCTTATTCCTATAATAAGAATCAGCTAACTTTTTAGTTCTATTCATAGCATACTTCCTGCCATTTTGAGAAACTTCTAATAGCAAATTTGGAATGCAGTCAAAACACTTTATTTTGAAGTTGCATGTTGCATGTTGCATCTCTGCTAGGGTATCTTTACAACAATCTCGATCCTTCAATCATCTGTTAAGTGTTACTGATAGTACAAAAGATAATAATATCCATGCCAAGAAGAAGTAGCCAACAAGTCTCGTGGGGAGCACATCCTCAGGTTCCTGCACATTTCATTTTGTGCCAGTCAGTTATCTATCATCAGTCTTTACCAAATCCAGTTAAACATGAGAAGAATGCAGCATACCTGGGGTGGCGGGTCGTTCCTACTTTTGGCTGAATCGTCATCGGCTTCGAAAGGCCACACATATCTCTCAGGCTTTGCACTTCTTGCCAGGCTCCAGTCATACAGTCTCCTCTCTTCTTTGATCGAGAGTATAATGTAAGCTTCCTTTTGTATCACATGTCAAAAAAAGGCACAAAATATCAGTACTTGGCCTTGCACATTTGTTTCTGAATTGCAAAATCAGCAAACCCAATTGCAACTTGCAAAATCCAGGGTTCTATTTCTCAAGAAATTATCAACAAATCCATCCAAACATTACATATCTAAATTGCACGAACCTCAAGTAGGTCTAGCTCTTTTTTGACATCCTCTTCCTCCAACCCTTCTTTGTTCTTTAGTTCTTCACACTTGCTTTGGTAGGCAAGGTCGATCTGACAAACAAGTCAAGTTTCACATCTTTGTCATTCTTATAACAAGATTTAACCAAACCGTATATCAACAGCAATTATATACCATGTTGCTGAAATGAAATATTGAGATGAACAAAAATGTTTCAAAATCAAAACCCATAATAATATTTCATTTGTCTCGGGACAAATATATATAGATGGTATCACTGACATGCAATTTACTCTCTTATTTTGAACAAGGGGAGTTTTATATTTTTCCTTTGTACAAAATGCTAACCAAAACTTGTTATTAGCCTCAATTAATTCAGGTTGTAATATGTATTTTGATTTTTGAGTGGTATATTTGTTAGTGGGAAAGTAGGCATACCTGTTCATAAGATGCTGTCCTTGGAACACCAAGCGTCTCATAGTAATCAACATCAGTTATGGCTGCCATTTTGGAACAAATCAAAATTAAATAGAAATGCAAGAGCTAGACAGAAACAATTAGAATTTTACTCCAATACTCTCACCAAAAAAAATTTCTTTTCGATCAGACAATTATAAATGAATATTACCCATTATGAGATTCATTTGTAACTGATAAAATTATATGGGTGTGAACATGGAAGCAATGTCTAATTTCCAAGAAACAAAGTAACCCCCAAGTAAGTATAGTCTTATCTATTAACTCCAGTTCCATTTCTCAGCATATATATATATATATATGTTATTCTTGTCCCCCTTATCTTATCAACATATAATACATATGTGGCAAATTAATTAAATGGTGCATGTCATGCGATTAATTCTTGGCAGCCATGAACAATCTTTTTTATTACTGAATATTTTCTTTATGTCAAAGTACGCCAATATTTTTTAATACCTACATATATCGGTACATATATAGATATGCTTAGAAAAAAAAAAAAAAAAAAGAATTCTCAAATTGTTTGATGTCTGTTTGTTCATTTCATTCATAAAAAAAATAAAAAATACTTATTCCGATTATTGTAACCTGCACCTCTCCAATGGAACCATTAGTCTATGCAAAAGAAATCCAAAATACAAAAAAAAAAAAAAGAAAAGAAAGGTAAGTAAACAGTAAACACTAACGAAGTCCGCGCATAGCTTTCTGCACGTTCGCAGTCGACAAAATGGTCGGTCTTCCGAGGCCGCCAGTGACGACAGTGCCACCAGTGACGTCTCCAGACGAAGACGAGGAAGGGAACTCATCAGTGGTGGCAGCAGCCTCGGCAGTGCATTTGACAGGAAGGATGATCCTGCATTTGGAGGGGGAGCCTCCAAACACGGGGCGGTGTCGTGAGCCGGCAACAGCGAGCTTGATCGCCGGGGACGGAATCCCCACCACTGCCATGGAAGATTGGATGACAGACACACAGATGGATTGTTACTGGTTTGGAATTATTGTTGTTGTTTTATGATGATTTTGTGGTTTGGATTTTGGAAGGTTGTTGAGGTGAGCATTGTGTGGTCGTTAGAAAAAGAATATGATAAGGCGGGAATTTGCTGTGGAAGATCATGTTGTGACTGTGACTCTATGAGAACATTTTTTTATTAGAAGCGTACCTGCGAATCGCGGCAGATAAAATTTCAATTTTTATTTAAGCTAACAATATAATGATCCAAAAAAGTTTATATCATACAAAAAATGTAAATGGATCAGAAAATGAGAAAAATAAAATTATCTTACCCTTGAGATCTGAATATTCATCTTATCCAGAACAGTGGCTATTTGATCATGAGATTGTGTAGTTCAAAGCGGTGGCTATTCGAGTACTGAGAGGAAAAATTTCTCCATTTGATGAATTGTACCGTGATCAAATGGATAGATTCGGTCCTTACGTGCTTTTTATAATAGTATAGATTACTAGTAAAGAGCTCACGCGTTGCTTTGAGCTGAAATTATTATTTCTTATAATAAAATTTTAAGATAATATGTAATGGACTTTATATTGAGAAAATTGATATGGGCCTTAAATTTTAATGGGCTGAGACATTAACATCAACTAGCATTAACGTAAATCAACAGTTCTGATCTATCTCAGAAAATGATCAACGGCTCAGGTTTCTTATTCGAAAAAGATAGCCCTTTCATGTCATTTTTTTCGATATGCTTTTATATATAGTAAGAATTATTATTATTATGTTTACTTATTGGAGAATACAAGTGTACAATTATCTGTTCACCATCTGTAATCATGAATCTTTTTATTCGTCGTGCAACAATGGGTGTGCATCTGCTGCCGTAAAAGTGACGGCAGGATGCTGCGATAGTTATATCGGCCCGTTAGATTTATTTGAACGGTTGAGATTTTTATTAAATAGAGAGTTTTCTCTTGTGGGCCCCATTGTCATAGATGGAATGACAGTAACCTGCCATCACAACTATGGCAACGGATAAAAATCCGTGCAATAATTACTACTAAATATTAATATATTTCAGTGAAATAATTAAGTTACAAAAAAAAAAAAAACAGTGCTTTCTTTTCATTCTAGAGCGTCTGATTTTCATCCGGTGGTTATCCTTCTTTGTGCTCACGTTGGGTATAACATCAGCGTCTTTACTCTCTACTTTTCTCATAAGTGCATCATGACTCATGGGTTCAATTATTTCGTGTATTAAGCCTCATTGTTTACAACTAGAGCTGTGAATCGGGCTTCGCCCCCAAAAAATAATATTATATAACTTAACAAATATTGAAAATAAAAGACATTTTCTATAAATATATTTGATTAAATAAATATTGAACTTAATATATTTTTTATACAATATATTGTTAGCTACATCCTAATTCATATAAATAAATACAAAGAGGTGCATATATTTTGAGTCTTAAATTGTTATTTAGGCACATCATATTATATTTTTAATTAAAAAATAAAAATTAAATTGAGCCATTTGATTAAGATAAATGAAGAGAAAAAAAATCAATGGTTGAGAATAATGATGATGTGGCATAGCTAAAAATTTTGGAAACTTACCCCTCTTTCTAGAGTATCAATTTGATCGACTGGCCCCGTGGCCCTCCCGTTTATATGATTCAGAGAAACATCTTGCATCCATTAGAAAACTGTCCATACATATATTTATAGACGTTTGCGAAATGTAACATATACATTCCGAAATGTAACAAATACATTCCGTAATGTAACTTATGAATGCTATGGACAGTTTTTGTATGGACACTAGGTATCAGGGGCGGAGGGAAGGGGTGGACACGGGGGTGCTAAGCACCCCCCATGATTTTGCCAATTAATGGAAAAAAAAAAAAAAAACATTTTTCAGTGTAATTTGATCTATAATTTCATTTTGGCCCCCCTATGACTGATTGATGTGTTGTTTTATACTGCTAAGCACCCTCCATGCTGTAACTCTGGCTCCGCCTCTGCTAGGTATAACTCTATAATTTATTATGCACCAGCTTATTCTTTATAAGATAGTGGATCTGATGACCTTGTTAACTCAATTGGTGTGCAGTGCGACAGTGCCTTTCTCTTCTTCGTGCCATTGGCTTATCAAGCACTTCTGTGTTAATCAGGGTAAGCATCACAATTTTCCAATTTTTGAGTTGAATTGGAGGTGGTTTAAGGTTTTAGTTGCTAATTGCTGGTTGTGCTATATATGCATGTTAGACAGAAGTTTGGGAAATGAATAATGATGCTGTAATGGATAACTGCTGAATAAGAAAGTTCATACTGCCCTGTATCAGTTAAAAGAACTTGTTCTCACCTAGAAATTCTTTAAATTTTATTTCACTCAGGAGTCAGGACCAGTTCTTAAAATTTTATAATTGTACGGCTACAACACACTAAGAACAGCAAGCAAGAATATTGCTTGGGACAATAAATTTTTTCATTTATAATATGACTTTCTCATATTTCCTTCTATATAATTTAGAGATTTTGCTGTCCTAAATAATATGGTTGCTGTCCTTAGACCTGACCAATAATAAATTAGATCCACATACTGATATATTAAAGTCTTAATGTTCCTTTTATCATAGATTGTTGTATGCGTCTTGCTAAACAATTTTTTTTTTCCATACTGCTAGGTGACTGATAATTAATTGTATGTTAAAATTCGAAAAATAATTGTTTTCCCACAACCTAATTCCATGATTTGAAAAAAAAAAACAATATACAAACAATGTTCACAATATATCTACAAAAAGTGTTTATCAGCGTACATAGTTTGTTTCCCAGCAGCTAAATCCAAGTTTGAATTGCAGAAGTGGAACGACGAAGCCACCCTTTTCCCCATTTCATGCGGCTCTGGTAGGATGCTTCTAAGTTCTGACAAATCTCCTTCAGATAATAATTACCAGAAAAATCAAAAGTCACACATCGACCAAGTGAGCTTAGAATACTTGACACCTCGTCTTCGGTTTCGAAGTGGTGTCCAATAATCTCCCTACTGACAAGCACGGCAACATCGTCGGCGTTACGGACGAGCTGTGAGATGAAAATTGCGTATGCGGTCATTTGGTTACCGAATTGAGGGTTGGTTTGTTCCAGAGCAACGAGATTTCTGAAAATGGTTACCGTCATCTCATCTATAAAGATGTAAGGAATTTGCAAAGCATCATCATTGAAGCACACATCTAAGAGAGAATGGGGATTGTTATGGTCGAAGTCTCTTTTCTTGAACTTAATTCCGGCGACATGGTACTCAACTGCCTGGTGCCATTGGTTCGGTTGTGGGTTATTGCAATCCAAATAAAAAGTACAACAATCTTTATTTAAAGTTGGCCTAAGGTATACATGACATAGGTGTAGTAAATGACAAAAATCTTTTGGCCTTTCTGATTGCTTGATAGGTTTCGGAACATCCTTCAAAATTTCCTCCACAAACATGGCAATATTTTCTGATAGGAAAACAGTGTTGTCTTCATTTGTAAATAATTCATATATCCTCTTAACAATGAAGAATGGAATCTGATTTTCTATGAGAACATAATCATGCATAACCAAATCCTGCTCTAGCAGTTCCATGTGTGTATCGGGATTTTGATTCGACACTGAAACTGTATTGTGGATTTTCAATTCTAATCCACAAACTGAAGCAATAATATAGCATCCATCAAGCAATAACATATACACAAATGCATTGCTTTGCATTTCGATATCTTCAGCATAGTAGCTCCTAGCAGTTGGATATAGCTTCCAAAGTGCTTCTATGTAGTCGTGAAGAGTTTTCTCAGGATTTGCTTTCAGGATATAATGCATGCAGTCCCATTTAACTTTTTGCATGCGCTGAAGGTTTTCTTTTCCCCAGTGATAAGGCCCGATCGAGACAACATTCGGCACATAATCGATCCTGTATATATCACAGTTGTAGATAAGCCGCTGAACTTTGCAGATAATATTTGGTGCTTTGCTCTCAGTTTCAGAGGTGTGAAATGAAATGCAATGGTGATCAGAATTAGTTTTGAGAAAACTTTGCAGCTTGCCAATGTCTATGACTACAGTTGTATTACCCTCATCCTCCATTGTTGTTCCTCTAGTTACTGCAACATATAAATCAATTGTTATATGAACTTTGTGTCCTTGGTAGCAATTCTTGGTCATTTAATTGTTATGGGAGCTTTGCAGTTATATATGAGGGATCCATTGACAATACTTATAGTGACAATCTTGACAATGTTATATTTGATTAATTTTAATAAAATATTTAAAAAAATCTTAAAAATGGAAAAAAGTTTATAGTTGTATTGTTAAACTTATAAATTGATTATATTTTCAACAATATTCAATATAAGCGTTCTTTGATAGTCCATCGAAATCTCTTTAAACTACAACCATTAAAAAGAGCTCAAATTTTTGATGAGCTATCAAACAATATTCAAATTGATTGAAATTTAAGACACCATCAATCTATTATCTATATATTAAAGAACGCATCTATAAACTTTTTAAATTTTAAGATTTTTTAGATATTTTTTTTAAATTTATCAATGTACTATTGTCAAGATTGTCAATATATATATTGTCAAGCATCCCTCCTCTTTATATATTGGGAATTTCACTGCTCTTTACTAAAACTAAACAGGCCAATTCAAACAATAACGTCAAAGATAAATAGATTTTAATTTTGCTGGTAATGTACATGAT
Organism: Cyperus esculentus; assembly: GCA_030179965.1. Lineage (NCBI taxonomy): Eukaryota > Viridiplantae > Streptophyta > Magnoliopsida > Poales > Cyperaceae > Cyperus > Cyperus esculentus. Next base: position 1,858,805 of record JASGLE010000019.1, on the reverse strand, counting down.
TTATACAGAGCTTAGGATGAAATAACTATATATATTTATAATTTCAAGTCTCATTCAGGCACTTGGATGTGCTAATTAAAAAGCCCATTCGTGTTCTGGTAATCTGCATGCCTGTATCCAGTAATTACTCTGAAGAGATGAAAATAGGCACTAAATAAGTAATTTTAGAACTAAAATTGTTTATTTGCAATGATTTGTTATTTTGGAGTTGACGAATTAACAAATCCAAAAAAAGAAGAAAGGCCAATATAGTTCCAAAGATTTAAGTTCTTCAAAAGCAACAGAGGATATCATGATAATAAAATAATGAGTACCTTAACTAAATTACATTGCTCCGTTGGGTACTTTCTCCTCCATTGTACTCCTTGAAAAATAATTTTCTGAAATCTGAGAAGAAGAAAAAAGAAACGATTTCCTTCTGATTTTAATTTAATTTTTTCTATGACCGCGTCATTGACGGTAGTCCATTCTCATTTGTTTTCCATTTTAGGCCAATTCGTAATTTTGTGATTAATTAGTTGTTATTTGCCATCTGTATTTTTTTCGTCTCTCTCTGTTCATTATTTTTCCTTTCTTTTTTTTGTAGTAGGCCGAAAACGTATTATTTAATTTTAGTGACTCCAGCATATATACGTACCTCGCTGAAATCAGCTGCGATCCAAATCCGATCTCAGAATACTGAGATTCAGATTAGACGGCTCAGATTATATCAAACCCCCTAAAAGGTCTCACTCGTCAGATCAAGATCGCAGGACCTAGGATCGCAACGGATACAGACTCTGTACCCGCATGGCTTCAAAAGCATACAATTCATGAATTGGATGTTGTTTCTCTGTTCCACAATTAAGTATTTTTCTTCCTAAGAAATGTGAAAATAGAAGAAAATTATTAAGTTAACAAAAACAACATTCTATATCCTATATTAGTTTCCAAAGGTCTCTCGTTTTTCTGCAATCGTTGGGCTAGTGGGTGGTCGGATTGCTCCCGGAAAAATCAAAGGACGACCACGCAGAGCAGAAAGCTTCTCATTCTTCTCACTTGGAACAACAGGGTTGTCTGGCAGATGAAATGACACAATATCAGATTCAGAAAATAGAATGCTTGTTATGTTATTTCTTTTTTTTTTTTTTTTTTTTGAAAAGTTGGCTTGTTATGTTATTTCAAAAGCAAAAAAAAAAAAAAAAAAAAAAAAAAAAATGGTTTCATGCCATGCAATTCTGGTGAAGTTTTACAGTCTGCACTATAAAAAGAAACTCACTATATTTTGGTGGGTACCAAATAAACTTCCAATCAAACTCAAATTTCTGTGAAAAGAAACTAACTTATCTCTGATGCTTCAGTGAGTTGAACTGCTAACTGGACTTGAAATGCTGCGATAAAAAGGAGAAGAAAGAACACCCCCATTGCTCTTTGGGACATTATCTCTTTTGTGTTTCAATCTGTTTAATTTGTTGAACCCACAATTGCAAATATATCATATACTTGATAGTTAAATATAGCATATGCATGCTATCTTGCTCCATTTCGGCACGTGTATATATAATATTGATTATTGGTTCTTAATTCCATTAGCCAAACTATGTGATATCTCTTAGTCTCCCAGAATCTATTATTAGATATGTTCTCTATTAGATATGGGAATTCCTTCATGATTTTTTCTTACTTCAATTTCATTCCTTGCAAACATCATTACTCTTGTTTGTTGGGCTTTATTATTAACTAATTAAATATAGAGAAAATCTTTTTGTCCTTTTTTGTCCCCACCAAGATTCCATTAATATTCTAGTTCAAGATTTAGATTCTCACTAATTACACATTTATTTTGACTCTAAAAGTTGGGTCCCACCATGTAATAGTCAAAGTTGTTGTATCATAGCGTTATGGTAAACAACTGTATGTGCAAATATGGTTTTCATACCTAGAAGTCGGGATGTTCATAACTCCAACGCTAAGGTATTCATCCGGTGTCCTTTGTGCTCACGTTAGGTATAACATCAGTGTCTTTACTCTCTACTTCTCTCATAAGTGCATCATGACTCATGGGTTCAATTATTTCGTGTATTAAGCCTCATTGTTTACAACTAGAGCTGTGAATCGGGCTTTGCCCCCAAAAAATAATATTATATAACTTAACAAATATTGAAAATAAAAGACATTTTCTATAAATATATTTGATTAAATAAATATTGAACTTAATATATTTTTTATACAATATATTGTTAACTACATCCTAATTCATATAAATGAATACAAAGAGGTGCATATATTTTGAGTCTTAAATTGTTATTTAGGCACATCATAGTATATCTTTAATTAAAAAATAAAAATTAAATTGAGCTATTTGATTAAGATAAATGAAGAGAGAAAAAAAATCAATGGTTGAGAATAATGATGATGTGGCATAGCTAAAAATTTTGGAAACTTACCCCTCTTTCTAGAGTATCAATTTGATCGACTGGCCCCGTGGCCCTCCCGTTTATATGATTCAGAGAAACATCTTGCATCCATTAGAAAACTGTCCATACATATATTCATAGACGTTTGCGAAATGTAACATATACATTCCGAAATGTAACAGATTCATCCCGAAATGTATCCTATGAATGCTATACAGTTTTTGTATGGACGCTAGGTATAACTCTATAATTTATTGTGCACCAGCTTATTCTTTATAACTTATAAGATAGTGGATCTGATGACCATTTTGACCCAATTGGGGTGCAGTGCCTTTCTCTTCTGCGTGCCATTGGCTTATCAAGCACTTTTGTGTTAATCAGGGTAAGCATCACAATTTTCCAATTTTTGAATTGAATTGGAGATGGTTCCAGTTGCTAATTGCTGGTTGTGCTATGCATGTTAGGCAGAAGTTTGGGGACACAATGCAATGCTGTAATGGAAGGGTAACTGCTGAATAAGAAGGCCATACTGCCCTGTATCTGTATCATTTAAAAGAACTTGTTCTCACCTTGAAATTCTTAAAATTTTATTTCACTCGGGAGTCAGAAAATTTTTTTTGTCTGTCCCTAAAAAAAAAAAAAAAAAATCTTGAAACTATCCCTCTTTACAAACAATTCCCAGGACTATCCCTACTTTTCCAGCGGTCACGGTCACAACATAAAATGACCGCAGCGGTCACATGTATTCGGACTGCATATTGTAATATATGTGACCGCAGAGGTCATACGGACTGCTTTGGCTTTTAATATTTTGGGCGATGCTCTGACGGCAGCGGCTAGGTGCAGCTTGTGACCGCTGCGGTTAGATGGCCGAGTAGTTGAGTATAAAAAAAAATTCCTAACTAAGGAACATTCCCCCCGTTTGGTAAGTTAAAGCGGAGTAAAATGTTAAATCACCTTAAATCAGTGGTGTTTGGTGGGAGTGAAGTTTAGTTTACTACACCTATAAATGAAGTAAAGTTGATGTAATATGTAAAAGATGTGAAATGTTAATGATTTAGTTTACTACACCTATATAGATGCGTTAACTTACTACACCTTAAATCACTTCCATTTGATTTTAAGTCACCAACCAAATGCAGGGATTGTTTAGAAATTACTGCATATATTACTGCCATTGTTTAGGAACATCTAAAGCAAAGAGTTGGATGACTCCTTTGATGACACTGAAAGTGCAACCATTGAGTTGGATGACTCCTTTGATGACATCTACAGACGCTTTGTTCGGAGGATACAAGAGTCTGAGGTAAAGGAGGCATTAAAAATGATTAAGGGAAGCAAAGCGATGGGACCTGACAATATCCCAATCGAGGCGTGGAGATGTCTTGGGGACGTAGCAATAGTATGGCTAACTAAGTTGTTCAACCACATTTTTCGGTCAAATGAGATGCCCGAAGAATGGAGGAAAAGTATATTAGTACCAATCTTCAAGAATAAAGGAGATATTCAAAGTTGTACTATTTACAGAGGAATTAAGCTAATGAGTCATACAATGAAATTATGGGAGAGAGTGATTGAGCATCGTCTAAGACGGATGACAAGCGTTACAAAAAACCAATTTGGTTTTATGCCGGGGAGGTCGACTATGGAAGCGATTTTCCTCATACGATAACTTATGGAGTGATATAGGGAGCAAAAGAAGGATCTACACATGGTATTTATCGATATGGAGAAAGCATATGATAAAATACCGAGAAGTGTCATGTGGTGGGCACTGGAGAAACAAAAGGTTCCGACAAAGTATGTTACCCTTATCAAGGATATGTACAACAATGTTGTGACTAGTGTCCGAACATGTGATGGCGAGACTGATGCTTTTCCTATTAAGATAGGACTACATCAAGGGTCAGCTTTGAGCCCATATATTTTTGCCTTAGTTATGGATGAGGTTACGAGGGACATACAAGAAGATGTCCCTTGGTGTATGCTTTTTGCTGATGATGTAGTGCTAATTGATGATAGTAGGACAACTGTTGACACGAAACTGGAGTTGTGGAGAAAGATGCTCGAAACGAAAGGTTTTAAGCTTAGTAGGACTAAGACCAAGTACATGAGATGCGACTTTAGTGATGGAAGACCTGAGGATGGAGATGTTAGTCTAGATGGACTAACAGTGCCTAAGAAGGACACCTTTTGATATTTGGGCTTGATGCTACAAAGTGATGGGAATATAGATGCAGATGTTAGCCATAGAATTAAGGCGGGGTGGATGAAATGGCGACAAGCGTCTGGTATCCTTTGTGACAGCAAGGTCCCACAAAGGCTGAAAGGTAAATTTTATAGAACAACCGTTAGGCCTGCAATATTGTATGGAGCAGAATGTTGGCCTACTAAAAGACAACATATTCAAAGGATGAGTGTAGCGGAGATGCGTATGCTACGATGGATGTGTGGCCACACAAGAAAGGATCGCATCAGAAATGATGATATACGTGACAGAGTAGGGGTGGCTCCGATTGAAGAGAAGATGGTCCAACACCGCTTGAGGTGGTTTGGACATATTCAACGGAGACCTCCTGAAGCACCAGTGCATAGCGGTATCCTAACCCGTGTCGAGAATACAAAAAGGGGTAGAGGCCGGCCAAAATTGACATGGGAGGAAGATGTAAAATGAGACTTGAAGGCATGGAGTATATCCAAAGAGCTGCTCTTGGATAGAGAGGCGTGGAAATTAGCAATTCATGTACCGGAACCATGATGAACAAATCAAGTCCCTCGCGGTTATTATTATATTACTATTATTACTATTATTACTATTATTATTATGACTACTATTTCACTATTATTATTATTGTTATTATTTCTATTTTATTTACTTCTTTTATTTCTCTTACCACCACCATCATCATTGACATTAGTATTATATTATGTAGTATCATTCTCATCACTATTATTATCATTATTATTACCATTATTATCTTATTATATTATTATATCATGACTAGCATTTCACTATTATTAGTATTATTATTGTTCGTTATTTATTTATTTATCTTATCTCTCTTAGCATCATCATTGGTAGTATTATTATGTAGTATCATACTCATTACTATTACTATCATTATTACATTATCATCATCATCATCATCATCATTATTTTACTATACTATTATTTTTAAGATCATCTTTTTTTGTCACTGCTATCACTATTTGGTTTCATTTCTAACTTACCCAACTTGTTTGGGACTAAAAGCTTGGTTATTGTTGTTGTTGTATAATATATCATTGCATTATCATATATATATGTGTTGTTCAGTACCTATGACTTTGGCGATACCGAGAGCGAGGCCGACGGTAGAGCATGTGAACGACATGACGGCGGCAATGACCGAGAGGAACTCAATCTTTTCGAAATTCGGGATTTGTGAGAAAATTGTCTGCACTATGCCAAGGATGATGATGTATTTGTTGTTAATTTGACACCTTGCAGGGATCATTCTTCCCCTTATTATGGAAGCAATTAGATCTTTGAATTGCCCTGTTTCAATTATAATAAAAGATGTTTAAAAAATACAAACAAGGCTTATTAATTTGAACCAGAAAAAAACAAACAAGCCTATCAAAAACACGTTGTGGTTGTCCCTGTTCTATATCTATCGAGATGGAAGTCGGGAACTGGTAATCATTTGAGACACTCCCCTCTTCCATTATGAACAAACGAAAGCTGGAGATTGAAAATGCTTGTTCAAGCAATTAATTCTAGTTCTAACACATATAAACACAGTCAATGAAGGTGTTGTCTGATTGTTCTTCTTATTTATAATCATGAACCCAAAAATAGGGAGTCGGTAAGGTAAAAATTAAACTGGAATCATGAATTCGGAGAGTGCATGAAATGATGAAATAGATATATATTTTTTGACAAGAATCTTGTTTTGATGAGTGTAGCACTTCTAATTTTTAGTTTGGTGAGATTTTATTCAGTATCACTTTATATATACGATTTCCATTATTAGTAAGCGATCTTTTTATAATTTATACATGGCAACATATATTTTTGGTATATTGACCTATAGATACATCACTAGTATGATGTCCGTGCGTTGCAATGGGTATTTATATTAGAAACTAAATAAATACTTGATAATATGAAATTGTATCTAAGCGTGTTATTGTAACTTGTAAGAGCTTCAGAGTCAGACTGATATGGGACTCGTATGCATAAAACAGGACTTCTCCGGGACTGATAATATATATGTAGTAATATCCTAAACAATGTTCCTTAGTTAGCAATGTTACCTTTCTACTCAACGACCCGGCCATCTGACCGCAGCGGTCACAAACTGCACCTAGCCGCTGCGGTCAGAGCATCGGCCAAAATGCTCAAAACCAAAGCAGTCCGTCTGACCTCTGCGGTCACATACAGAATGTGACCTCTGAGGTCACACGTAGTACAATGACCGCAGAATCTGACCTCTGAGGTCACACGTAGTACAATATGCAATCCGAAATCTCAAGTCGAATACATGTGGCCGCTGCGGTCATTTTATGTTGTGACCGTGACCGCCAAAAAAGAGAGAATGGGGATTGTTATGGTCAAAGTCTCTTTTCTTGAACGTAATTCCGGCGAGATGGTACTCAACTGCCCGGTGCCACTGGTTCGGTTGTGGGTTGTTGCAATCCAAATAAAAAGCACAACAATCTTCATTTAAAGTTGGCCTAAGGTACACATGACATAGGTGTAATAAATGACAGAAATCTTTTGGCCTTTCTGATTGCTTGATAGGTTTCGGAACATCCTTCAAAATTTTCTCCACAAAAATGGCAATATTTTCTGATAGGAAAGCAGTGCTAGCTTTATTTGTAAATATTTCATATATCCTCTTAATGATGAAAAATGGAATCTGATTTTCTATGAGAACAAAATCACGCATAACCAAATCCAGCTCTAGCAGTTCCACGTGTTTGTTGAGATCCTGATTCGACACTGAAGCCGTATTGTGGGTTTTCAATTCTAATCCACAAACCGAAGCAATAATATAGCATCCATCAAGTAATAACATATGTAGAAATGCATTGCTTTGCATTTCGATATCTTCAATATAGTAGCTTCTAGCAGTTGGATATAGCTTCCAAAGTGCTTCTATATAATCATGAAGAGTTTTCTCAGGATTTGCTTTTAGGATATAATGCAGGCAGTCCCATTTAACTTCTTGCATGCGCCGAAGGTTTTCTTTTCCCCAGTGATAAGGCCCGATCGAGAAAACATTCGGCACACAATCGATCTTGTATATATCATCGTCGCAAATAAGCCGCTGAACTTTGTAGATAGTATTTGGTGCTTTGCTCTCAGTTTCGGAGGTGTGAAATAAAATGCAGTGGTGATTAGAATTAGTTTTGAGAAAACTTTGCAGCTTCCCAATGTCTATGACTACAATTGTATTACCTTCATCCTCCATTGCTGTTGCCTCTAGTTACTGCGAAAATATAAATCAAATCATCAGTCATGTGCAGAAAACTCAAAGAGAGAATACTTTGTGTAGCAATCCTCGGTCATTTAATTGTTATGTGAACTTTGTTATTTATCTATTGGGAATTTCACTGCTTTTTACTAAAATTAAACGGGACAATTCAAACATCACGTCGAAGATAAATAGATTTTAATTTTGCTTGTAATGTACATGATTTATACAGAGCTTAGGATGAAATAACTATAGAGCAACTATACAATGAGGTTAAGCTCAAAATCATAATAAAGCACTTCTAAATTTGAGTTTATATGGCTTATTATATTCTTTACATAAAAATCTTATGGAATACATAAATTTTTCATTTTTAAAATCTTTAAAGAATTATACGATATTAATAAAATATCTATTGTTTAGTGTATAACTTTTATAAATTCCAAAATAAATACTAAAAAATTTAAAAAAATTGAAAATTTTTGTATTCCATTCACTCAGGTACTTGAATGTGCATGCTAATTAAAAGTCCATTCATTTTCTGGTAATCTGCATGCCTGTTCCCAGTAGTTTTTTGATGTAGCAGTTGATTGCCTACTATAAAATTTTATTAAATTAAATTAAAAAAGAGTTGGATATAGATAAGAAGATATGAAAGAAAAAAAGATAGAAATAGAAAGATTTGAAATACAAGCATCATCCCAACCCTAATCTTATAAAATACACCCCTTGCAAAACCCTAAAAAGAAAAAGAAAAAGCTTGATTCGCCCATTAGATGACCCATGCAGCATTGGAAGAATGGAGTTCGAACGATAGAAATGGTGGAGGAAGAGCAACGATCAAGCCAATAGTAGAGATGAAGTAACTGACAGAGAAATAGAAAGAGGTGGCTACAGGGAGAAACTAGAAAACTAGATTCCCTCCTCCCTCTGTTACCCGTAGTTACTGTACTTCTCTTTCTAGGCAAGTGTTGTAGTGTGAATGATGGTAAGAAATCTTCGTTGTTGAGATGACCACCAAGCTTAGTTGCATGAGGATAACCACCAATGAGTCTCATAGAGTCGGTGTACCAGCAATCTAACCCACGAATGTACCAGTATTTGGCCAGTCGGCATTATCATGCAGCAAATAGAAAGCTGAGACCCGACACCCCAAGATCAAGAACAAACCCAAATTTTGACCTTAATAACAGCTCAAATCCAAGCACATCTTGGACCCAGAAGTACACAAGCACACAAATGAGATAAAAAAAACAAATACCATAACCTAGCACGGCTCAGCCGGTCAGCCAATCTGGTTGTGCTAGCTATAATGGAGAAGAGGATGTACCACGCGCCTTACCGAAGTTCAGAGAGGCAGGCTCGGGGGGGGGGGGGGGGGGGGGTTGCGGGGTTTCGTCCTTGGCTCGGCCAGCACAAGGAAGAGAGGGAGAGGTTGGCCGGAGGCTGCGAATCTGACTCGACGAAGAGGGGGGGCAGCGGATCTGACTTGACGAAGAGGTACAGCCTGCTCCGATGGCGAGGCGCTCCAATGACGAGACGGAGATACGTGCTGTTTTTTCCCGCAACGAAGAGAGAACCCGTGATGCTTGTATTTCACAGAGAGAAGGGAGGAGTGGGGTCGGGGAAGAGAGGAGAGGGAGGGGGGTGGGGCGGGGAGGCCGGTAGTGCGACCGACGGCGCGGTCTCCCCGCCTAGGGTTCTGAAAGTTTGAGTTGCCTTTCTGTCGTCTTTCAATTTAATGGAGAACTTTGTTCCCAGTAGTTACTCGGAAGAGATTAGATCAGGCAATAAATGAGTAATTTTAAAATTAAGATTTGTTTATTTGCAATGATTTGTTATTTTGTATATTGACATATTGTAAAATTGGAGTTGACGAATCAACAACTCGAAAGAAAGAAAGAAGAAAGGCCAATATAATTCCAAAGATTTAAGTTCTTCAACAGCGAATTCACATCAGTTGCCATAGTTTTCTATGGCACGCTGGTGCCATAGTTTTTTTTGAGTCTATGCACATGGGACTCACAATAAAACAACACCCCCTATTTACAAAATTTGAGCCGTTTAAATTGATCCAACGGCCCGTTTTAATTATGGCACAATCTTACCATAGTTTTTTATGGCAGAAGATGGGAACCCCTTCAAAAGCAATAGAGGGATATCATGATCATAAAATAATGAGTACCTTAACTGGAATTACATTGCTCCGTTGGGTACTTTCTCCTCCATTGTACTCCTTAAAAAAATATTTTCTGAAATCTGAGAAGAAGAAAAAAAAAAAGAAAGATCTATTTCTGATCTTAATTAAATTTTTTCTGTGCCCGTGTCGTTGACGGATGTCCATTCTCATTTGTTTTCCATTTTAGGCCAATTCGTAATTTTGTGATTGATTAGTTGTTATATGTGACCCGTACTTTGCGGCGGGATAGCGTTTATTTATAGGTGCTTCACAATTTAGTTATAAAATTTATTTAATTCGAAACAATTGAGTTGTATATTGATTAGATTATATATATTACATAATCAAGCCTGAATATTATATAGTTTTAAATTACATGACAATATGGAAATTAATAATTGAAGAAAACAAATGAGATTAGAGATAAAATAATTGGAAGTGTGTAATACATAAACAATATGTTACAAAAAATATGTAGACTCACTGTGCAAGACAAACCAGACCAATGGATATATGGATAAATCAGAAGTGTCAGATAAAAAACCAAATACAATTTTTTACACCTTTTCAATAAATGTGAACCTACAATTTATAGGATACATCCATAAAATATTTTAGTTTTTTTCTAATTGTTTTAAATATTTAAGCTTATTAAAAAATGATCCTATAAAAATATTTTATCCAGAAAAATAGTATGATCTAGTCATTTTTCCTGCTTCAATTAACCGAAAAGCTGATAACAACATGTCCAGGAAAATAGTATGATCTGGCCACACTACAACACAACAGGGCCTTTAACAACGGTTATTTTGGGCCTTTAACAACGGTTATACAACCGTTGCAGCGTAGGGCGTTGCTAAGTTGAATAAATAACCGTTGTAAACAAGGTGCTACAACCCTGCACTATTGAAGGGTTTACAACGGTTATTTAGTAAATAACCGTTGCAAACATAACACTTTACAGCTGTTATTTGTTAATAACCGTTGTAAACTAAACACTTTACAGCTGTTATTTGTAAATAACCGTTGTAAACTTAGCACTTTACAGCTGTTATTTATAAATAACCGTTGTAAAGTTTATCACTTTACAGCTGTTATTTGTAAATAACCGTTGTAAACTGATAATGTTTGCAATAGTTCTTAATAAATAACCGTTGTAAAGGTGTTTTCCCAAAATAAAAAAATAATAATGCGATATTTGGCTAGCCCACTGTAAAAAACAACAATAATTAATACCAAAGATTTAATTAATTTATTAATATAATTGAAATGTCTTACAATACTAATTGATACAAAAAATTTCTCAACCACATTATAATTATAATATTATTTAAAATACAATCATCTCGACACAGGAAACAAAATCGAGCACATATATACTTTTTCTTTTTGAAAACATCCAACAGCCCTTAGGCAAATGCCCATCTGATCTTTCAAATAACATTATGTTTGGGGCCTTCTTGAGATGATGATGTCATACCTGTATTTAAAAAATAATGTAAGGTCACAACAAATATATTTGATGGAATCGTTTAAATAAACTAACATTGGAAAATGGAAAGCAAAATTAATGGGATACACACCCAACTGACTAGCTACTTATCCAATAATACAAGTAAAATGCAGGTGCTTTAATTCAAACTATATTTAGAACGCAGCACCCTACAGGAGACATAACTAATTAGCTACTATCCAATAATACAATTATGGTGGAGAATGAAAACTATTTATATTGAAGCTATAACCAAAAGAAAATGCAAACTTACATAAGGACACTGATCTGTCTCCCTATAGCTAATTTATTTCATCCAACAAGCGGTGTCAGTATGGTTCTTAATGTATGAACATAAAAAGAAATTACTTACAAAGCCAATCCCAAAGGCCAGAGGTCCAAATAAAAATAACCCTCTTGTATGCTTCTTCATGTATGAACCATTTTAGCTTCACCAGATAAACAAACAATTTGATATATTTTACCATAATAAAATAATAGAAAGAGAAGATAGTCTTCAATACTCACATTGTCTGAGGCTACACCTAACTGCGTATGGCTCTCATTGCCTGGGATAGCATAATATGGTTCTCACATTTGAAAATTCATCATCCTGAAAATTGCAAGCATGAGAAAAAATAAGACAATTGGTCAAAGAAAATAGCAAAATAGCAAGAAGACAATTGGTCAAAGAAAATTATTTTGTTAATAATTTTAAAATATTGTCATTGTTTTGTTCCTATCCCAGTATCAAAACCGAAATATACATCCAGACTGCTATTATTTACTAGCTTCATAGAAGACGTACCAGGGACCAGACTTTTGTTGTGGTGAACCCGTAACCCTGTAAGATTTACCCAAAATTTAGAGAAGGTTATAATCTAACAAGTTAGTCCTTGGCATAATTCAGAAACAAGCAGAACATTCTTAGTTTTCAGTCGAAACAAACCAGAAACTCGAACTTAAAGTTCAGAAGTCTACATTTCACAATAGAAATTAACTAAAACGCAAATTTTAACTTGAAAACAGATAAGTGATGATTATGTATCTATATCAAGCACCAATTTCCTTCTTTTTTTTATAAGTAAAGATGAAAAGATTGTTGCATTTTGCACACAAGAGATAACAGCCGAAGAAAAAAGAAAAGAGGCAAACTATACCAGCAGTCTAAAGCCTTTCAAGGGGATAGAGTGAGAAATCGTCTGAAGATACCAGTGAAACAGTAAGATACCCCTAGTCAGTAACTAAGCAACCACAATCTAAAGAATAAAAAAAACAGCAAATCGTTAAGACACAAGCAAAGCCCTATGCCAAAATCTACTTACCAGTGAAAAAATGGAAACATCGGGCAGTGCTGCACACTGTAAGAGCACAAGGTTGAACAGTTCTGATAAGGAATCCTGAAATTTGGATACCCTCCAAGTTGTCAAATAAAAAGGAAATGGATACACCATTTGTGTACCTGCCGTATATTAAGTACCGTACCTCCTTAAGATTTCTTACCATCGTTTAGTTTCTCTTTTAAAATAAGTACCTCAGTTATCATTTATAGTTTTAGGCTGTCAACAATACTTAGAAAAATGACAAGTGTTTCCTTAAAATCAGAAAAAAGCAGGAAGACCAGAAACAATGGTAAAAAAGATGATCCATACCGATCCATCGATCGATCACTCGGATTCACCAGCAGTGGCGAGTTCCTTCTCGCGGAGCCTCTTGAGCACCTTCTGGTGCGCCCAGGTCTCGATCGTCAGATCGGGCTTGGCATTCAGCCCCACGCCAAGGATCACGATGGCGAGGAACGAGGTGTCGTAGCACAGCAGCTCCCAATCCTCCCACTTGCGGGATTCGCCTGGAGGCGGCGGCGTGCGGTTCAAGAAGTACCCCTTGCCAGTCTCCTCGGTGCCGGGAGAAGTCCAGCGGCCCGCGCTGTCGCAATTGCCGCCCCCGCCACAGCCCTAAATTTTACCAGTACCCAAAAATCAGGGAAATTCATGTATCAATTCAATCCAGTAAAGTTTTGCGAAATTCATCAAATACCACTTATTGAACCTGGTTGTGGCTGCTGCAGTCGGTTGTGCAGCGGCGGAAGTGGTTGTGCAGTCGGCTCGTTGCTGCTGCGTGGAGGAGAGGAAGGAGGGGAAGGAGAGGCGCGCGGTGGAGAGGAGAGGCGCGCGGAGGAGAGGAGGCTGGCTGCTACTGCTACCGCTAGGGTTTGGGTTTGGGTTTTTGTTTTGGTTTTGATTTTTGATGAGGCGCGCGGGGAGTCATCTGAAAAATTGGCATCTGAAAAATTGGTTAAGTATAGATACATATATATTTAACAGCTGTTATTACAAAACAACCGCCGTAAATCTTCAGATTTACAGTGGTTATTTAGATACAACCGCTGTTAAATTCTGTCAGTCCATTTAACAGCGGTTTTAAATGAATAACCGTTATAAAAGCTACACATTTTATAACGGTTATTTGTTAAAACCCGTTGCTGAGTCGTTTACAATGGTACGGATCTATCTTAGCAGCTGTTATTAAGCATAACCGTTGTAAATAGGGCGTTGCAAAAGGCCCATTTTGTTGTAGTGCCATCTGTATTTTTTCCGTCTCTCTCCATTATTTTTCCTTTCTTTATTGTAGTAGGCCGAAAACGTATTATATTTAATTAATTAATAATAAAGCCCAGCAAACAAGAGTAATGATGTTTGCAAGAAATGAAATTGAAGTAAGAAAAATTCATGAATGAACATATCTAATAGATTCTAGGAGTCTAAGAGATATCACATAGCTTGGCAAAATGGAATTAAACACCAATAAGTCAATAATCAATACTATATAGAGAGGGATCCATTGACAATGCTTATTTTGACAATCTTGACAATATAACATTTTAAAAATTTGTAAAAATTCATACAAAATTGTAAAAATGAAAAAAAGATTTGTGGATGCATTACTTGTAGGTTGACTGTGTTTCAAATTTCAATCAATTTGAATACCGTTTGATGACTTATCAAAATTTTGTGTACATTTTAACGGTTGTAATTTAATGGATCTTTGAAGAGCTATCAAATACACTTAAATTGAATATAATCGAAAACTTAATCAATCCCTAAGTTAAGAAATACTTCCCTAACCTATTTTCTATTTTTTAGAATTCATATGAATTTTTACAAATTTTTGAAATGTTATATTGTCAAGATTGTCAAAGTAGGCATTCGTCAATGGGGAATTTGCATATTTGGCACTCCAAAACCCTCAAATTGTAACTTTGTCACTCCAAACTTGGAAATTGCATATTTGTCACTACATATATGCACTCCAAAACCCTTAATTAAGTTTGTAGTGGCAAATTTGCAATTTCAAAGTTACAATTGAAGGGTTTTGGAGTGGCAAATATGCAAATTATCCTCTATATATACATGTGCTGAAATGGAACTAGATACAATGCATATGCTATATTTAACTATTAAATATAGTTGCAATTGTGTGTTCAACAAAATTAAACAGATTCAAACACAAGAGAGATAATGTCCCAAAGAGCAAGGGGACTCCTCATTCCCTTCTTTCTTCTCCTTTTTATCACAGCATTTCAAGTCCAGTTAGCAGTTCAACTCACTGAAGCATCAGAGATAAGTTAGTTTCTTTTCACAGAAATTTGAGTTCGAAATTTATTTGGTACCTAGCAAAATAGAGTATAAAAACGGCACATATATCAATTTTTTTTTTTTAAAAAAAGACAACAAAAGGTTTGATAATATGCAATGCATTAATTAATTATATTGTTAAACTTCACACCAAAATTGCATGGCATGAAACCATTTTTTTATTTTTTTTTTGCTTTTGAAATAACATAACAAGCATTATTGTTTTCTTAATCTGATTTTGTGTTATATCCAGACATCCCCGTTGTTCCAAGTGAGAAGAATGAGAAGCTTTCTGCTGTGCGTGGGCGTCCTTTGATTTTACCGGGACCAATCCGACCACCGCCCACTAGCCTAACAATTGCAGAAAAACGAGAGACCTTTGGATTAATATAGGATGGAGAAATTTTTTTTTTTTTGGTTGGCTTAATAATTTTCTTCTATTTTCATACTTCTTAGGAAGAAAAATACTCAATTGCGGAAAACAGAAAACGACATCCAATTCATGGATTGTATGTTAAAATGAAGGATTTCCAGTCCTCACTTCCATTCGTAAAAATAATACATAGGGAAATATGATTGTTATTCTCTAGTTCACTACCAAGCCTTTCGTTCTACTTCATTTTCAATTTCATGAATTGTAGTTTTGTTTGTGGCGTCTTAGTTGAAATGACCGAACAAGCCAAGTATGCCTTGAGATTTTGAACCCATGCAAGTATGCTGGAGTCACTAAATTAATTTGTTTCAATCTTTCTTAAGTCGGTATATACAATATGTGATTGTATAATTTGTATTGACATGTTTGAATACAACAGTAAATAGCACGCTTTGGGCTGAAATTTTTATTTCTTATAATAAATTTTTAAGATAATATATAATAGGCCTTATATTGAGAAAATTGATATGAGCTTTAAATTTTAATGGGCTGAGACATTAACGTCAACGGACATTAACGTAAATTAACGGTTCTGATCTATCCAAGAAAATGATCAACGACTCAAGTTTCATATTTGGGTAAGGTAGCTCTTTCATGTCATTTTTTTAATATGTTTTTATATATAGTAAGGATATGTACTTGAGTACAAATAATAATAAAGATAATACTGTGAAAACATATTTATCTTTAATTTTTAAACCCTGCTATACGGGTGATATTTCTATTTCTATTACTTTGATTAATACTATGAATCTATGATTTCATTTTGTATTAGTGTTGATAATTATTTAATACCAAATAAAGTTATATATAAATAGCATATCATATATATATAATATCATCTTTGGCACAATAATGTTTCCTTTTATTCACGATAAAATCATAGTATCATCTACGAGATACTGTTATATATAAATTATTATGTCAATATCTAGCTTGGGATGCAACAATTGTTCACTTTTCAACATTGTTTTATACTTTTTAGGTAGCCTATATTCGTTTCACTATTTTATTATTATTATTCTGTAGTCCATTTTTGAAAATCCAAACAAATGCTTAAAGTATCCAAAAATAGGAACTTTTTATAATCAAACGATACCGATATCCCTACTCCTTTACTAAGCATGCAATGTCCTGATCCTGCAACGGTTATGATTGAGTGATTAATTCTATCGATGGATCAGATCCATCCATTTTTGTTTGGAGCTAATATCATCCGTTAATCTGCTTTGTCCCGCTCCGGGAACGGATGAGATTGAGTCCAGCAACGCTAGACGCATTACTCTCCCCCAGAGTCTCTCTCTCCCCTCACTATTCCCTAATCCCTCCTCCCGACAGAAGTCTTCTTCATTTCTCAAAAAAAGACAGAACTCTGTCTTCTTCTCTCAAAACCCTTGCCTAGGGTTTCAAATCAAACAAGCTCTCTCTCTCTCTCGATCTCCCTGCCTCCGGTCCTGATCGACCCCGTGCGGCGCCAGTCCCAGCCCCAACCCTACTGGAGTTCACATAGTCTGAAGGTCGGGCCGTCGTGCAGCGCTTTGTCGCGTTAGAGGATCGCTTCCGAGCAAGTACCGCGTGCAAGCCCCATTCTTCGATGAATGCTGTCGTCGTTGCCGCCGCCGCCTCAAGATTGTAAGATTTCCTCTTAAGAATATCATTTTTTTTTAACATTTGTTGTTCTTCAAGTTAGTATTTTGAGTTTCGTTAATATTTCTATTGAAACTTTTTTGTTGATTTGCCAGATTCTTTCAACGAAAGCTAACGAAGAAAGATATTGCAAATAGAGGTACACAGAACTTATATAGATTTCATTACTTTTTTATATTTTGTAATGGAAATTTGTTGTACTAAAAAAAATTATTGTGAGATTTTTGTGTTTTTCTCATTATAAGGTCCATTTAATTGCACAACTGTTGCTTTTGAAAGGTGGGTTGTTCCTAAATTTAACAGATCTTGTGCTTTACAGTGGTAAGCCATGTTTTGTTCATCTGAGCAAATTATCTTTGACCTGACACAAGGTGATTAGTTTGCATAAATTTTTGGATTTAAATTGTGATTTTTTTTTTCATTAAGCAAGAAATCACTTCATTTTTTTTTCCACTTTTATAAATTAGAGGATAAGTTGCTTCCTTATTACTGTAAATTTAATGGACAAACTTGTTTTTGTTAATGATTGAAATTTTGGAAAAGAGAAAAGCTAGGCTATTGTCACAGAGATAAGATAACAAGGACATTTTTACTATTAATGGTTTTCAAGGTAAATTCTTTTGTATTCTTTTCATAATCAAACTATATATATATTAATCTTACGTAAGCTACTCTTTTGTAAATTTTCTGGTTTTATTTCAATGTGATTTGATAATTTTAACATTAATTGATGGTACTCTTTTGTTATTCCTTTTATACAGATGTACAATGATCTACTAATCTGTAAGTTCTTCCTCTTGGAAAGTCATTTTGTAATAATTTTCTCTAGTACCATTTAATTGTAGTGAACTGGATCTTGTCCGAATTATCGGGTCATGAGGCATGGATCAGTATGTGAATGTATGAATTAAGGACGAGAGGTATAAATGCCATTCCTTGTAATGTTGTGAGTAATTTTATAAAATATTTCCTTTTTATTTTTTCACAATTTGTGGGATATTTCAATGGAATTGACACAATCTTTGATCCAAATACGATTGTATCCCACTGCATGTTAATTCATATATGTTTGTTCACTAATATTTAGATTAGTTACTTGGAAAGACTGCAATGTTCACATCCACATGTTTACTTTTCATTACTTTACTATTTGTTAATGGTAATCAACTAAGGGTGTGCTCCAGAAGGGGGGGAGGAGGGGAGGGGAAGGAAGGGGGGGACTAATCAAGTTTGGAGTTATCTGCCCAAATTTATGTTAGTTGTGGAGCAAGTAACATGACATTGGACAGGTAACTCTAAACTTGATCAGTCCTCCCCTCCCCTCCCCCCTTCTGCTGGAGCACATTTATTTAGTTTGTAATTTTGTTCCAGTTTGGTTTGGCAGCATCAAGATTCTTTGCCATCTAATTTTGTTTGTAATTTTTGTTCCAGTTTGGTTTGGCAGCATTATTTGAACCGCATGTGAGTTAATTTCTTTTTCTTTCTATTTTGTTTGTGATTGAGATTTTATGCATATAAAGTATAAAACCTGATGTACAAAAGGCTTCATCTTTGGCATATATGTCATGCGATGGAATGCACTTTTGGAAACTATATTTCTGGAAGCAAAATTAATGCATTTATGGTAAAATACTAAATACTAATTAATGAAAAATATCATAAGATGGAATTTAAATTTGGAAACTATTTTTGGATACAAAATTAATACATTTATGGTAAATACTAAATACTAATTAATGAAAACCTGTCATACAATGGAATTCACTTTTGGAAATTATTTTTGGATGCATAATATATCAACGCATTTATGGTAAATTCCATATACTAATTAATAAAATCTAGGGAATGTACTTTTGTTTAGTAATTCTGGATAGAAAATAACAAGTCTTGTGAAAAAAGGAAATGTGGTTCCAGTACTTTCATTTAGCTGTATTTTCGGAATTTGAATCAAACCAAAATCTTAACTCATCAGAAAGAGCACTCCTGATCATACAAAAGCAATGTATATGTATGAAGAAAACGGATGCCCCATATATTGATACAGATGATCAATTAGATGCTCCAAACATTGTTACCAGGTTTTATTATAAGTTAATTAAGGAATTGTTTTCTGAAACAAGCTTATTAAGGTCAATGAAAAGAAGGATTCTATTATAGAGGAATTCATTGCAGATTCATTGTAGCCACCTGGAAGGTAGATAATTTGTTAAATTTTTGATGAATTTTAATATTAATATCGAGTTCAATGTTCAACACTTCTTTGCTGATAAAGAAATGATGATGCTTGTTGATGTAGAGATGTTATACTGGAACCAACTGTTGAAAGGGAAGTAAATCAAAATCTTATGCACCGATCAAAAGTGAAAGTAATCAGTGAATGATGGTAAAATATAGATCACCACGAAGATCCACATCAAGAAATATTTGTGAGAGGTGCTTTTCAAATTTTATTTGAACTGGAATTAAACTTGGAAGGGCTAACTGTACTTTTTGAAAAGTTCTTAATAATTTGAATTTTTTCTCTTTCATTTCATTTCATGGCATTGTCTAATAATATATAATTTTGTCTTTATTATGCATTTCAGTTACGTATTTTTCCTTTTTTTTTTTTTTTGAGAATATCAGTTATGTAGTACTTTCAGATTTTGGTCAACATATCAGGATATTACTTGGAATTAGCAAGAATTTTTAAATTTGGATACAAATCACCCGTCGCAACGCACGGGCATTTTACTAGTAAAAATCTAAAGATGTTAAATATATTCTTCAAGTCAAGCTAACCAACCAACTTGAGCATCGCATAAACATTAAAAAGATATCGATATAAAAATTTAATAAATAATATATATTATACATTAAAATTTAGAGATGTTAAATATATTCTTTGAGTCGATCTAAAACTTGAGAATCGAATCAACCTCTCGCACCGTGTAAACATCTCCTTTCTTTTTCTCAAAAACATATAAACAATTCAATTTGCAACCCTTTGTTTGGGGTAATCGGAGTCGTTAATTTCCTTCACAGACAATCCGAACCCTCCACTACCCTACTCCCCTGCTAGCGCTCTTATTCCTGCTCTGTCCCGAACAAATCAACCCACCAAGTTACACAAACTGCGGCGCCAACTCCACTTTGGACAGCGCAGAAATAAACCGCGCCGACTTCTCTTCTCTTCAGCACTTCGCTCTCTCAATTCATATCCTCTACTGCGCAGTACTCTAACCCTTGGATCTGCTTTAAGATTCGTGCAACTCAATCTCAAAAGACCCCTCCTATAATCCACATCGCTGATTCGCTCTCTCAATTCTTTCTTCTCTTTCGCTTCGAACCTCCTCTCAATAATAAACCCTAAACCTCTACCAGCAGCGCGCAAGCAAACCCTAGCTAGTCAGTCGATCGCACGGCAGCCGACCATGGGGGGCGCCCGCTCGCAGGTCAACAAGGCTCACAAGTCCCGCTACGCCTCCAAGTCCTCCCGCCATTCCCACCGCACCGAGTCCCTCGCAGCCAAGGCGAAGATCGGCAAGTCGACGGGTGCGGCGGCGGTCAAGGGCGCCCGGGCGGCTCGCATTCAGAAGAGCAAAGCGGTACGGGTTGATCTTTCCCATCCCCCTTTCTTCTAATTGTTTATTGTTTGATAGATAGATCAGTAGAATGTGGCAATTGAGGTTTAGGATTGAGCTCATTGTTGATGCATGCTCCTATGGATACTTTGATTCAGATACGGGACCAGAAGCGTGCGGCGTTGCTGAAGGAGAAGAGGTCCTCTGTCAGCGCTGCTCCTCGTGTCATTGTAAGGATATAGTTAATTATTTTGTATATTGTTAGGGACCTTGGGTCTATGATGGTTTTCCATAGCTGCCGTGACAAGGTTTTGTGTTCCTTAGATTGAAACTTTCTGTTGTGTGAAGTCTGTGTGTTTTAGGAGCTGATCTGATTGTGCTTATTAAATTAAGTGGGTTTAATGGGGTGATCTGGCCATGATTATTGATATTTTGGGCCAAAGATTCTGGTTTGACATGAGCTGATTGCAGTTAGTTATATCTATATTTTTTTTCTGTAGAATTTTAATTATTTGTTAAAATTGAGAATGCAACTTATTTTTTTTTTTTTTTATTATGTAATGGAAATTGGAAAAAATTCTAAAGTCTACGTTGAGTGCATTGAATTTAATGATTACTCCAATAGTGAATGACTAGGCTGACCTGCCAACATCTGACAGGCAAATGTGATTTTAATGATTAGTTTAATTTCTTTCTTTTTTTCAGGTGCTTTTTGGTCTTTCTTCTCATGCAAATGTGAATTTAGTCAAAAAGGATCTCCTACGAATCTTATCAGGTGACGATAGGCAACCAACATCCGACACCGTCGCGTCTTCAGCTTACAGACTTCGAACTACTGTTAGTTTCTTTTGTGCTTATTAGTCAGTTAGGGAGCAGCTATTCTATCAGTATTGTATAAAAATTGTTTGTATAGAGTAGTTACAAAATATAATTGTATGCTTTGGTGGGTTGTTCCATGGGTACCTGTCCTGAATCTACTTTAGTCGTGAAACTTTATTCTGTGCCTTGGTATTTGGCTATGTCGTGAGCACTTTTTCTGGATCTACTTGTATGGGCTGATTTGTATGTTGAGTAGTGTAGCATTCGTGTGGGTATTCTGTTTTAATGCTACTTTTTGTGAAGCCTCAACAATATGCTTGCTAAAATACATTGTATCTCTAAAATGACCAAATTATACTCTACAGGTGCTTGAAGCACCATATGGTGATCTTATGGCATGCATGGAAATGGCCAAGGTACGAACTTGTCATTTGTTAGTCAAGTTTTCCCTTCTTGGATACTTGTTCTTCATTATGAGATGCCAATTTTTGCTTGATATAGGTTGCTGACCTTATGGCCTTTGTAGTATCAGCTAATTCTTTATACGATAGTGGATCTGACGGCCTTGTTGACCCAATTGGAGCTCAGTGCCTTTCTCTTCTGCGTGCCATTGGCTTATCAAGCACTTCTGTGCTAATCAGGGTAAACATCACAATTTTGCAAATTTTGAATTAAATTGGAGATGGTTCTAATTGATATTGCCAGTTGTGCTATGCATGTTACTCATAAGTTTGGGAATGATGCTCTAAAGGTTGAATAAGTGCTGAATAAGAGGTCCATACTGCCCTGTATCAGTAAAAGAACTTGTTTTCACCTTAAAATTCTTAAAATTTTATTTCAATCAGGACCAGTATATAATTGATTCTGAGGTGCAGAATGGAAGGTTTTGTTTCCCTGCTTATTGTGCATAATTGAGAAGTTATATCAGGTTAAACTAAGTGCCCAGTGACACATCCAGGAATCTAATGAATCATAAGAATGAAAGAAAATTATACATGTACACGCTTTCAGAATTTTTCAAGGATTTTATTTGATTTTTCATAGGATCTCCCTCAAGATCTAAAACATAAGAGTGAGGCCAAGAAGATAAGCATCACCTCTCTGTCTTCTGAGATGCCAGATGATTGCAAATATTTCGCAGCTGATACAAGGGACGAACTGCATAAGGTATGATATTTTTCATATTAGTTTTATGCTTATGTTTTTAAGAGAGATTGCAAATATTATGATGCTAATAAAAGACACCATTAGCTTTCATTATATGTTATAGATGGGTAAAAACACGATCTCTTCTCATTTCAGTAATATTTTTTATGCCAATTTGACCAGTTGAGAGATATTTTACTCTTTCAGTTGGAAGCATAGTTGATCTAATTTTCTTGATTTATAGTTCATGTGGCTTTTCACGGAGCAACACCTGTCATCTCCACATTGGAGAAGCCAGAGACCATATATTATGTCTAATGAGGTTTGCCTTATTTCTAAATTCTTATTTGTTTTTTTTTCTTCATCTTCATCGCAGGCAAGAAATCTGATTCTATATTTGACAGAACCTCAAAAATTCTTTTGTTAGGTACATATAGAACCTGAAGAAAGCAGTGCAGGAATGTGCAATTTGGTTCTCTCAGGCTATCTGCGAGCACATAATTTATCTCCCAATCAGCTTGTGAGTTCCATTACTGGGGTTACAACTTGAGAATGTATAGAATTGGAAAAAAAAAAATAAGAAAAAACTGAATTTTAGTTCATTATAATATAGTAATTTCTTTGGGAATGGATGAACACGGCCCAGAATTGCAGTCATCCTTTTTACTATATATGAACTTTAAAGTTATCTTTCTTCCATTAATTTGTAAATATTAATCTTAAGTGTTTAAAATGTTATAACTTTTCCTTTTTAACTTCAGAGGAAGGAGATTGATTTCATCTGCCAACTTTTTAAGTATATATATTGAACTTAAACCCATTTCCCAGGTCCATGTGACAGGCGCAGGGGATTTTCAGTTAAGCAAGATTGATATACTTAAAGATCCATTTCCTCTAAATGAAAGGAAAGGACGGAATTCAATGGAATCTGAAGATAATTTGACGCAGGTAGTCGCAAGTGCATTCTTTTCTTAGGAACATAGCCTAAATATTTTCATGTTAGCTCTTGGAGTGTTAAAGATCGTACATTGTCTATCGAAATGCTTCATTATTAAATATCCATTTTGCATTGCTTTTCTAATTTTTTATGGGGAAATGTTTTTTTAATATGTTTACGTGCATTCAAGTATTCAATAAACTACTTATCTTTCTTTTGCACAAATTTAAATTTTGCTGTTGAGTTTATCAAATTAAAATTTTTTGCCAATTGCAGGTTTGTCAGACATTAACTCCAGACCCTTCAGCTCAGGAGCCTTTGCTTGTAGAGAATACCCCGGATCCACTTGCTGGGGAACAGGTAATACCGAAAAACTTTGCCTTCTTATCGAATTTGTTATTTATTTACCATTTAGATTGTTTAGGTTATTTCTTTTTTCATACTGTCTCCATGGTAATGCTTAACCTCTTTTATTTTTATATATTTATTTCGATCAATAATTCCTTTTATGCAAAGTTAAAAATCTGAAAATTTATTTACTGGGAGATTCTGAAGTTTATATATATTTGATATAGACTTGGCCTACTGAGGCTGAAATGGCGGAAGCAGATATGAACAACAAAGAAAGAAAATTAAAAAAGAGAAGACTTCCTCGTGGAACCTCAGAGTATCAGGTACTGTGTGTAGGCACTTCAATGAGGCTTTTTTTGGCTCTCTTTATTCCTGTTTTGTTTTTGCCTCTCGATTTCTCATTATCTTCCCCTGCTAATGAGGCGTCAATGAAACAGCAGCTGGTCATAAGCTGTGTTATGCTGTTGCTTGCAGAAGTTTTGATTAATTGAATTCAAGCTATTATTTTTGCATGATCTCTCTTCTGTATGATAAAGCTTGTAAGAGTGGTTAGAAGTCTTAATTAAATTGCATACTGTAGAGAAATTGCACAACTTAAGGGATTAGTGGGGCTTATTTTCAGTTTGGTGTGAGTTTAGGACCTTACCATCTATACCGATGTATGGAAATATTCTAATACAGTAATAATTTAGTATCACCATATTTAACATTTCACATCTTTCCATTCAGGCTGCTTGGATTGTTGATGGCACAGATTCTGAGAATGACAACTCAGATATTGAATCAGAGGAAGATCATGGTATGGTTCTCGATGAAGATTTGGATAATTGCAATGATCTGGAAAAGGATGTGGATACAACCTCTCACTTCACGGAGAAGTTCAATGAAGAAGAAACATGTGCAGATACTGAGATGGAAGTGAGTTTCTCTTGTTCTTTCGAACTGAGAAATAGTTTTTTGTATTATTTAATAGAAGGGATAGGCTATATTCCCTCTTTTCAATTCTGCAAGCAGTGTTTTTATTTCTATCATATAGTTCAATAGAGGCGTTCCTATTAGATGAGTTGCATAAATTTGTATGTGGCAAGACGTAGCAGATAACTTATAATTTTGTTCAGCTTTCAAGTGCCCAGCAGTTTATATAAAATTAAATATATTAATATGGTAGTTTAATGATTGATTGAATAATAAATATGTTAGGGTTGATTTGTCAGATAGACAGACGGTCCTGCTCCTTTCATTCCTTATCATCTAGTTTGTTAATTAGTTTATATTTACAGGACGATGAACAAATGACTAGAGAGCAAATTGAAGCTGAGATAAAGAGGATTAAAGACTCAAATGCTGAAGATGAAGGTTGGTGTAAAGTCTTTCTTATCTCGGCTATTACATTCTGCTGCTTTACTGCCCTTCTATAGTTGCCCAGGTTGATAGTAGACCTGTTGCTTGCTAATATCTGATCTACGCATGTGCCAAATGACCTAATTAATGCCTGGGTTTGCTTATAAGAGTTGACCATCAAGTCATAGTTGCAAATACAATGCAAATTTGGCCTCAGTTTACATCTGATATGTTCTAATGAAGAGCATATTTGAAAATTTTCAGAATTCCCTGATGAAATGGATACACCATTAGATATGCCTGCGAAGAAAAGATTTGCCAAATACCGTGGTTTAAAGTCATTCCGCACTTCTCCTTGGGATCCCAAAGTCGGTTTCCTACTATTTTGTTTATGCATTTTTACTTTTTTTTTATATTTATATATTTTGTTAATTACTACTATATCATTATTTATCTTGTTACTATTACTATTTCTATTAGTATTAATATTAATACCATTATCATCAATTATTATTATAATTAGTGTTTGTTGCATTGTACATAACCTCACAGAATCTGTATTTAATTTGCACCACCGCCTGGAAGTTGTTTACTCATATACAAAGTGAATGATTTTTGCAATATATTTGTATGCATATGTTGGAAAACCCACCCATCTTTTTCTCTTTTCTGGCAAATTGTAGGAATCTTTACCAGCGGAATATGCTCGAATTTTTGCGTTTGACAATTTCGCAAGAACCCAAAAACATGTTCTTAAATCAATGCGTGCGTTGGATGAAGAAAGCTCAACAACTTGTGCCCTGGTTGGCTCTTATGTGAGGATCCATGTAAAGAGTGTACCTATTGATGTCGCATCCAGGGTTTGTCATGCATCTAAAACTGTTCCTGTGTTGTTATCTGGGCTTCTCCAGCATGAATCCAAGATGTCTGTTCTCCACTTCAGGTATGGTTGTTCCAGGCAGTTCCAGCATTGCACAGTACATAATATTTCTATCTGTTAACTGGTAAAACTTAGGCCTGCTTGGACTATACATGCATTATGGTAGTTCAAATTATGTGAATTTTGTATAAGCTATTTGCAAAAATATAATCTCGATGGTTATTTGAACTAGATTTACTGTTGGGATTCACTTAGTAATGCATTGCAAATATATATTTTGTATTTTGGGTACTGATTTAAGTTTATTTTGGTATGCAGCGTAAAGAAGAATGACTTGTATGATGCTCCTATTAAATCTAAAGAGACCTTAATATTTAATGTTGGTTTCCGGCAGTTTGTGGCAAGGTAGTTGTTACATTTTTATGTTATCTGAATAAACTCTATTTATGTCAGATTCGTGTTGCTAATCTCTTCCTAGTAAAAATAATGTGTTGGTATATTATAGATTGGTAGAGATATTTCGGAACTATTTTTCCATGACAACCACAACATTTGATGAAATGTTCTTTGTAGTTTAGATAAATCATGTAACAAATTTGCTCAAGCCAGGAACGGTTGATTGGTGATCAAATTGCCAGAAAAACGGAATGTTTATTTTGAATTGATGGATTTTTTAATTGCACCACATTTGATAAACAATATATTTGCAGCTATATAGATGTATTCATAATTCTATGTTTCCTGATTTTGATACTATTTGATCGGTTGTTGTGGTTGGCATGTAAGTTGTTGCTTTTACCAGCCCTTTCAATAAATCCATTTATGGAGTTTGCTTCCACGTGCTTTTGAAATGAAACATTATTTTTCTTGTTTCTTGGTACAGACCTTTATTCTCCAGTGACAGCATAAACTCCGACAAGCACAAGTTGGAGAGATTTCTGCACCCAGGTCGATTTTCTGTGGCATCAGTATATGCACCGATATGTTTTCCGCCCCTGCCCTTAATTGTTCTGAAGAAAAAGGATGGGGAGCTGCCAGCAATTGCAGCAACTGGATCTTTGAAGAGCGTCGATCCAGATCGAATCATTCTTAAAAGAATAATTTTGACAGGGTATTGCTACATTCCTTTTTTTTAGCAATTATTTTTAGGGAAGGGATCAATTGAAAATACTTTTCTTGACAATCTTGACAATTAGATAGTTAATAAATTTGAAAAAATGTTTTTAAAAATCTTAAAAATAGGAAAAAAAAAAAATCTATAGATGTACTGTTGAGCTTATAGATTGATTATGTGTTCAATTACATTCAATTTAAGTGTTATTTGATAATTCATCAAAGAATCACCAAATTACATATGTTGAAAAGTGCTTAAAATTTTGATGAGCTATCAAATAATATCCAAATTGATTAAAATTTGAAGCATATCCAATCTATTAGTTAAAGAATACTCTTAAACTTTCTTTTTTTAGTTCATTTGTAAGACCTTTATTTTTTTTTGTCAAATTTATTACAAGCGTCATTGTCAAATTTTTTTTTTTTGTCAAATTTATTACAAGCGTCATTGTCAAATTTATTACATTCAATTCAAGTGATCTTTTACTGTATTCTTAAATAACAATCTAGTTATACTTGGTCAGTCTGCATCCTTGCGCACTTGTTTTTCTCTTTGTAGTTTTATACTCTTTTAGGCATATTCGTATGACCCAATCCTTGTTTATTTTTTATTCAGATATCCTCAGAGAGTATCTAAGCTCAAAGCTACAGTAAGATATATGTTTCACCATCCAGATGATGTCAGATGGTTCAAGGCAAGTTTTTTTTTTTTATAATTTTTTTTATAGGAATAAAAAATAAAGTAATGTCAAGCCCCCACATTCATATGACTCATATTGATGTGTGAACTTAACAATGTCTTCTTATCCTTTTTATTTAGCCTGTGGATGTATGGACCAAGCATGGTCGCCATGGTCGGATCAAGGAACCTGTTGGTACACATGGTAATGTTTTGAATTCTCTTTGTAAAATTGGTTTTCACCATGGCTCTTAAACTCTGGTACTCCACTCTGGGGTTGCATTAAAAATTTTGAGAAAGGTCTAGGATTTTCATCCCATATATGTTCGTGATTTTATAAACTGAGTACAAGCTACTGCATATGCTCTTGGCATTTCAAGTTTAAGTTTTGATGGTTTCTCAGCGTATATTCTTGTTAATTGTTATTTAGATGTGTTCTAGTTTTACATTATGTTTTCCTTCAATTTAGCGTTAGTTGCTGACTTTTTATTCTTTTAATCTTCATAGGGGCCATGAAGTGTATATTTAACAGTGTGATACAACAGCATGATACCGTGTGCATGAGCCTCTACAAAAGGATTTATCCGAAGTGGCCCGAACAAGTTTATGATACCGTGTGAATTATTGAGTAGAGAAATCACACATTCATAGTTGTTTTCGTTTTGAATTATGATTTCTTCACTATGCTCTAGTATAGTATCTATCAAGCGGCCTAAAACAACTTTTTGTCTTTGATGAAGCTTGTTAAATTTTTGAAAGTTGTGTAGAAAAGCAACGTTTGTTGTGAGAGAGGTCCCTAGGTTGACAAAATTGGCCACTTGCCTTCCTCCAATTTTAAATTTTAGGTTATATTATTTATATAATTTATTATTTAAGGAGGGGATTGCAGCAGGTAGGTTCAATTTGTAAAATTTGATCCATGAAATGCCTAACTTTTGACAATTTACAATCGATGAAGCTTGAGCTTGAGCAATTTGACCTTGTTTTGGGATCATGTTGAGTTTAACCACAAATTGTTGTTTGTTAATTATCTATTGTTCACACTTCATCATGTATGCTTAAAAAGGATTGATCATGGGACCAGGATCCAAAGTTCAAAACTAACACTTTTATAGGTATAAAATGAAAGTTTTTGAGATCAAATTAATTTGCATATAAAAAATTCAGGATGTAATTGGTATTAGCTAAAAATTGAAGGACCAATGATTTTTCTGAAGAACTAGATGTGATGAAATGATTTTTCTCAAGAACTAGACGTGATGATTTTGTATCAATATCATTGACTATGATAGGGCGTACATTAAATCTGATGATTTCTTTCCAAGGAGAATTACTTTAGCTTTGCACATAAAAACATCATAAATTATTAATATGAGTTAGACTAATATGAAAATATTTGTATTTTATTATGAAACGTTAATAATTCAAAATTATATTTTGTCACGTCTAAAATTTTGATTTATGTTCCTCTTAAATTTATCATATGAAAATAGTAGTGAATATATTTGCATGCCATAATTTCACAACAACAAATTACTACAAAGAATATGAAGTTCATAATTAACAAGTGGGTATCTTTGCAAGAAAAAAAATCTGAAAAATACATACGAGTACACATGCTCACAGATATTAAAAGGAAATTTCCAAGTGTTCACAATTTTACTATTCACGTATCCACACTTACATAAATTTTGTAACTCTTATTTCAAATTTTATAACTTTTATTTCAAATTTTGTAACAATTTATAACTCTTATTTAAAACTTCTATTCCAAGTTTTGTAACCATGTAGCATGATCCAAACTAAAATGGGGATCTATCAGAGTGAATATCGCGTGATCCGCACAGTGCCACAGTGCATTAGGTTAGGTGAGAGCATCTCCACGTCGTAAAACACTCCTTAAACTAAAAATTAGGAATTAAGAAGAAAAAACCGTCTCAAAAAAATACCCAAACAACTATCTCTATTTTTAGCACTCCTAAAATCAGAATCAAATCGAGCTATTTTAGCCTAGTTTTTAGCACTCTCAATATGACTTTCCAAAACTAGAGTCAAATCCAGACCGTTCAAATGTATTAGGATCCATATTTTGATACAGTTTAAATGTATTGGGATCCATATTTTGGGAATCTGTTAGAGATTGAGCTGAAATTTGCTCTCAAAAAATTAGGATGACATCCAATATAAATATATTGGGATCCATTTTTATGACATCTCGGAGATGCTCCGACTCCGAGTTCGGTACTGGTCTAATACTAAAACTCGGACGACTCCGTCTTAGTCTTACCTGCTACCCAGGCGTGTCGTCCAGCGCACAAAATCTAGGGTTTTCGGACCTCGTCGTTCTCACTTCCCACTCGGCCAAAAACCCTAGTCTCTCCTTTCCCCTCCCTCGCCGAAGAAGATGAGTCGCTCTGGCCAGCCGCCGGATCTCAAGAAGTAAGCTTTCTTAACCCCTATTGACCTCGCACTCTTACCTGATTTCAGTATTTCACTCTCTCTCTCTTTCTCTCGGTCTTTTGATTTTACTTGCTGTATGTGTTCTAAACCATGATGAGATAGTATACTGATCTGTTCTCTGTTGTTGTTGTTTTGCTCTCTCTCAGGTACATGGACAAGAAGCTCCAGAGTAAGTTCCTAAGTTCCTTCTTCCCCCCCACCCCGCAAAGAATTCTCTTTCGATTCACCGGTACCTGTGATTCCTGTAAAGAACAGTCAGAATTTCGAACACGAGCCTCAATTGGACTCGCCTTAGTCTGAATTTTGTATGATTGATGGTTCTGCTAGTTACAAAACCAGCTTGATCAACTGGTAAAGTGATCGGAATGGGTTTTTGTGGTGGATTGACATGAATTGTTCGAGGAATTACTAAATGCGTATTTAATAGTTGTAAAACCATTTCGATTAACTGGTATTAGATGGTAAATGCTCATTTTGTTCTTAGTCAGTGATGAACTGGTACCTATCTGCTGCACTGCTCGACTTTGACAGTATCAAAATCGGTTCATCTGGAAATTACTAAATTGTACTTACCTTGTCCACTTTGTTGCTACGTGACGCTAGTTTTGTTTTCGGTTGTCTAATTTCTAATACTCTTATTGATTTTTTTTTTAATTATTTTTTTTTGCAGTCAAGCTGAATGCTAACCGGGTTGTAGTTGGAACCCTACGTGGGTTTGACCAGTTTATGAACTTGGTGGTTGATAACACTGTTGAGGTTAATGGCAATGAAAAGAATGAAATCGGCATGGTGGTATGTCTTAATTCAAATTGTTTCTTCTTGGGCTTTGTTACTTTTGTGGTTACTCTTGTTTGCCAAAACAAGTTGAAGTATAAATATAAATTAGGAGGGTTATTGGTCATTTACATTTTTATCATTGCTTAGAGGGTCAACACGAGAACGTACTGGCCTGCTTGACAGTCTGTTGTCTGAAAATTTCCAGCAAAATGAAAGTTTCTGAAATGACCAACTTATATTTAAAAAGTTCAAATGTTGGCAATATAAAAAAAAAAAGAATAAAAGAACAAGATTAGTATAATTGTTGCAATTTGAATGATAATAATGGTGATTGCCACAGTTCATTCATAGTATCGGGTTTAGTGAAACAAAGGAAATTTGTTTCTGGAGTGGGAAGGTGTTTTTATTTTATATGAATGACATGTTTTGTTAGTATCCAATCAATTTTATGGTTCCCAAGGTCATTTTTTAAATTAGTACGCTGATTTCAGATAATTTAATTTGTACTATTACCAGGTTATCAGGGGAAACAGTGTGGTCATGATTGAAG
This sequence comes from Cyperus esculentus, assembly GCA_030179965.1. Taxonomy (NCBI): domain Eukaryota; kingdom Viridiplantae; phylum Streptophyta; class Magnoliopsida; order Poales; family Cyperaceae; genus Cyperus; species Cyperus esculentus. The sequence goes on along the minus strand of JASGLE010000019.1, from coordinate 1,826,945 downwards.
CGTTGGAACCTGTTGCGAGGTCGGGCTGAAATCTGATTGTGCCCCTCCTTTTAATTGACTTCTCATCTAGTGTTATAATTTCTCATATGAAGCCTTACTAGTTTCAGGGAATGTACTTATTTCTGTTTTGAGTATTTAGTTCTGTGAGATGGTGAATTCTGGCATGTTGTCGAGCATTGTCATGGTCCTCATGGATTTTATATGATTTGACTCTCTCTCTCTCTCTCAATCTCATGCACACATGCACATATATGCACTCGGCACACTGTAATTCAATTCAATACTGTGCTTCTAGATATTTCCAATTATCATATGTACCGCTCAATTAAAAAAATGACAGGGCGATGAGCCTGTATATGCTGCCATTATTGTGATAGCAGGGTAAAAAATGGTGAGCGCTTTTGACCTTCCGATTCAACAAACGAATTGCCATTGGGGTGATTTGAAGCTCATGCGAAGTTAATAGTGAAGTGTTATGACTTGGTGCCATAGATTCTTCCTATCACAGTAATGGCAGAGGATGTGAATATGCATCAGTACTTTAGTTTGGATATCTGAGCTGAAAAATACCTTGCGTTATTTTTTATGTTGGGAAAATTGTCAAGTTCAATTGATTTCAATTTTGCTTAAACCAAGTATTAATTGAATACAGACATATCGAGAGATTTATAGTTTAGATAAACTTTGTATGGAGGTAACCTTGTGCCCATGGATAAGAATATCGTTATACATGATAATACAATTCTTCGAATTGCTAGAAACTTCATCTGATACACCCAAGTGGGCCACAGTAATCTTTTAACTAAACGCAAACACAAGCAGTGCTGGAACTAGTGTTGTCATTTGTCAAGGAAGTCTGCAACAACGCTTGGTACTGAAAACCAATTGGCTGGGATATGTTGTTAAAATTCTGAAGAAAACACAACGTTCTCAGCTTCGAAACGAACTCACCTACCCTTGTTAATATCGAACGTTAATTTCAGAAGATCTGTCATCTTTATAACAAAAAGGAGATTTGTTAAGAACCCTAGTTACTTTTCTCTATGATGCTCTCAGCTCTCATCGCCTTGACTTCAAATCCGTGAATACCAGGCAATATTTCAAATCCGTGAATACCAGGCAATTCAGAGTCACAACAGGGATTGTAATATTAATATTGTAGTCTCTGCAAAATTAATACATGTACTCAAGTACACTTTTTCTAGTGGAAGTTTTATGGATGTAAGCTAAGAACTATCAAGAAAGCAAATTGGATTCGGAACCGATACCTCTCCCTCATGTTTTTTTCCCCCTTTCAGAAACAAAGATTAGATGTGCACTGAAATTAGAAGCTGTTGCCTTCATCAGACAGAAGGCCACCACTAATCGCCAACGGGGTATAGTTAACGGTAAACGGTCGCTCTGCATGCTCGACAGTTGACACAATTGTAAGTTCCATTGCCAGAATAACCTGAACTCGTCGTTACAAAAGGCGCATGTTCGATCTCCGGATCTAAATTAGTTTGCCAGAATTACCTGAACTCTTCATTACACAATTGAATCATACAAAAAACTTAAAATTTGAGTTCAATGACACCAAACCAAATTTATAAAAACTATACGTTCAAGGTACAGACTCAAGATACAGATACAATACACACGCGCGGTGCAATTAATTAACGAACACAAATTAATCATATCGCGGCTTAATTAACTAGGTCCGCTTGACGGGGTCGAAGTTGGCGACAGCTAGGACAGCGCCGAAGATGACGCCGAGCACAGCGCCTCCGGACACAATGCTGAGCAAGAAGTTCTTTAGCGACGGCGTAATCCCGCCCTGTGCGGCCTCTGCGATCTCCGGGACCATCATGGCGGCTGCCAGTGCAGCCACTGTCGCCCCGGTCAAGGCCTTCTCCTTCATGGAAGCCCTCACAGCAACACGGGCTGACCGTGTTGCCTTCAACGGGCTAACGGAACTCACCAGGGGGGCAAAAACTCTTCTGTGGACCACTGCGGGTGCAGCCAACGTCGGCGCGAAAGCTGAAGCACATGCCATGATGATAGCAGTGAGGTCGATCGATCGATGGCTAGGTGCTCGACTGCTTTGAGTTTGTGGAGATGAGAGAAAGTAAGGGGGTCCTGGGTGTTTGCTTATGATTAGGAGCAATGAGAGGATAGAGGGGGTGGGATGGGGCGCCAAGTCAGCAGCTTGGGGCTGACGTGGAGGATCTGGGGTGCATGGTTTGTGGGTTGTTGAGGATAAGGTTATCTTTATCCTGAGGATGTGAGAGATATAGTTACTTGTTGTGTAGTATATTTGTGTATAAAATCTTTGGGTCAATTAATTAGGATTCACTTGTTTTTTTTGCGTAGTTCTGTTTGCCACATAGTTTTTTTTTTTTCTTTTTTTCTTTTTCGAAGTATTTTTATAAACTCGATACGTCACTGTTCTTTTTCTTTCTGTAATATTTGACCTTATTGATTCTTCAGTAACAATCCAATTTATTAATTAAGTTTATACAGCATTTGTAAGTAATAACTTCTACATACATATATTAATTAAGCTCACATAGTATGTTTAAAATATCGAACAAATCTATGTAGTGAGATTGGAAACCACTTCGTGTACATTTTTGAGCTTTATAAAATGATACATATATGAGTAATGATATTTCATATTTTCATTGTCATACGATTTGAGTTAGACTATTATACTAACGTTAGCATTTCGGTTCAAAATGTTAACACCTCAAAATTCATATTATCATGTCCAAAATTACGATTTATGGTACTCAATAAATTCTTTATATGAAAATATTGGGGATACAAAAATTTTTCATTTTTAGAATTTTTTAAGTATTTGTTTTGAATTTTATAAAAGAGCTTATAAATATTAATAAAATATTGATGTTTGTACATGTTATTTTCAAAAATGCAAAATAAATACTTAGAAAACTCTAAAAATGAAAAATTTTTGTATTCCCCAATATTTTTATATGAAGAATTTATTGAGCACCATAAATCATGATTTCAGACACGATAATATAAATTTTGAGGTGTTAGTATTTCGGTCCAAAATACTAATGTTAGTATAATAGTCCAACTCATACAATTTTATCTAAAAACATACATCTCCATTCAAGAAAATTGCGTACTATAAGCTCAAAAGAAACACAGACATTATCACATTGGGCCTTTCAGCCCAGAAAAAGATACCGTCCTTTTTTGAGCCAACTTCCAATTCCGGCCAGTTAATTAGCCCTTAACCCCTTACAGAAATAAAAATAAAAATAAAATTTAAGCAAACTTATTTCTTTCTAAGCCCTCAAAACCAGACCCAATAATAAATCCAGTATCTTTATGCAACTAATATGCACGTCCTAAAGCCCAGAAAAAAACAAGCCCATCTCTTGCCATCACCAGCAACAAAACAATAACCCTCAAATGTCAGCCCATAAGACCCAAAACACCCACCTCTCAGTCATCCAACAGCCCAACCCACCAACCAACTAAATAACTAACATCTTCAGTGTAGGGTAAATTTCCTGGAAAGTCACTGAACTTTACCTCAAATCCATAATTGGTCACTAAACTTTCAATTATCCATTTTTAGTCACTAAGTTGTTTATCCAAATTTGGTCACCCTGTTAGTTTTTCCATCCAATTTAACGGAATAATTAATATGACCCTACTTTTAAACTTAGGAAATCAATTTTTTTACATAACTGATACAATATTTGATAATGTAAGACCAATTAAAATATTTTTATTTAAAATTTTCTTTTATAAATTTATTTTATTCCATAATTATTATTTTTTATTTATTTTTTATACAATCTACAAATTTGAAAGTTTTTTTTATTGTCATAAAAGAAAATAAATAAATAAAATTTTTCCTTTACATTCTTATATTCTTGACATGAAAAAATATATGTACAAATCATAAAATTAATGTCATGTCAACTATTCCGTTAAGTTGGATGGAAAAACTAACGGAGCGACCAAATTTGGATAAATATCAAAGTTTAGTGATCAAAAACAGATAAATGGAAGTTCAGTGACCAATTATGGATTTGAGGTAAAGTTCAGTGACCTCCCAGAAAATTTACCTCTTCAGTGTAGGGCTGTATAAACGAATTGAATTGAACTTGATCTAAACCAAACTTGAACCGAATCGAGCCGAAGGTATACCAAATTCGGGCTAAATCGAACTCAAGCTAAACCAAATCGAACTCGAATCGAGCTCCGAGATCCATACAAGCTCAATTACTATAATTTTATATTTATTTTTTATATTAATATACAGAATTAGAGCTGAAATAAGTATACTATTTTCTCATTCTTTAATAATAATATGAATTTAATTATCTATATTTTTACAAATTTTATAATATTAAAAATTTATATTTTATTAATTAAATAATAAAATAGATATATTATTAAAAACAATTTTGACGAAATAGTTTAAAATATTAGCAAAATTTTATTACGATTTATTCCAATCAACAGAAAATCGAGAACTGACATCGAACTTGAGCTCAGAGCTACGGGTGCTCATCCTCTATAGCGCTGCAAAGTGCAGCGCAGAACACGGACCGTTAGATCATCTCGGGATGCGTGCAGACACAAATCTGGAGGTGATCTAACGGTCAATGTTCTGCGCTACACTGTGCAGCGCTACAGAGGATATGGAATCCAGAGATACGGATGATGGATGCTCTCATTCTTCATTCACCCAAAATACCTTTCTTCTCAGCCCTCACTCCCTCCCTCCCTCCTCCCCAATGCCTTCCTCCTCCTCCGCCGTTCCTCCCTCCACCCGCGCCGTTCTCTCCTACGCCTTCCTCTCCCGCGTCCTCCTCCTCTCCCTAACCCTCACATGGCGCCTGCTCTTCCGGCCCTACGACACCTCCGCCTCCCTCAACCCCCCCTGCCTTGATCCCTCCTCTTCCTCCCTCAACCAATCGCGGCTGGGCGATCCGATTCTCTGGCCTCGGATCGGATCCGCGATCGAGTCCAGCGTGGTGTGGGACGGCGTCTACTTCGTCAGGGTTGCGGAGTGCGGGTACGAGTACGAACAGACCTACGCGTTCCTGCCGCTGCTCCCGATCGCCATGTCTCTCCTCTCCCGATCTGGTGTGTTCACTGAACTGAATCGAAGCATGGGAATGTCCAATGTTCTGTTTGATTTGAATAATAATCTCCTACTACAATGTGATTGATTGGTTATGGTCTGGTGTTTGCAGTTCTTGCTCCCCTGGTGCCGGTGATCGGGTACCGAGCGGTGCTGGCATTGTCTGGATATGTACTGAATAATGTCGCTTTTGTGTTTGCTGCATTGTACTTGTACAGGTAATGTACTTGTAGCTTCACTGGTAAAGCTGTTGGTGTCAGTTTGGTCAGAATGTTTATGCCTTGATTAGTTTGAACTCCTAGCTGAATGTGGGGTGTTGGAAATTTATCCGTCAATGTATTGTATTCGGTTTCTCAAGTTGGTAGGTTATAGGTTGATCGTGATAGGGGTGCTTGACCACTGGCAGACACAGTGGTTTGAACTCAGATTTATAGTTTTGATTGGAATCAACGAAGTTTGCAATAAGGTAATTCTGGCCAAGAATCTATAGATCTTTTAATTTAGTCAAGTTGATATTTGTATTATTAGATGTTTTTTGATTGCCGAGTCATGTATACCTGTCCTGACTTAAAAACATAAGATCACCAGAGAGAAGTCAGATGATAAGATAATATGTTTCTCTTGGTTTCAATGGCATGTGAAAGCTGATTGAGACTGATCTGTTTAATCCACTTTTTGTGTAACTAACTTTTTAATAGGTTTTAGTTTTTATGTAATAATATCTTGTGCCATTTCAGACTCTCAAATTTGATATTCAAGGATTCAGCAACTGCCTTGCGAGCAACTGTCCTCTTTTGTTTAAATCCGGCCTCCATATTCTACTCATCGATGTACAAATCTTATAATTTCTTCCTCATTTGGATACAATATTACCTGTAACTGGCATGCATATGGTAGGAATGTTTTTTAATGCTCCTTAAAAGTTTACAGCTCATCTCTTATAATTTATCTTGAAAGCATTGCAACCTGGGATCCCCTCTTTCACACTAGCAAGTAATTGGTGTGCATTGGGACATTAGAAGCATAAAAAAATTAGGACTGGTGGGGGTTATGTAATACCTTTGATGCTTAAAAGGGGCATATTTGAGCTTTGTTTTGCAGGCTACATTGTAGTTTACATTCAATAAGATGTCTATAAATTCTCCCTTTTCAAGTGTGATGAAAATGTATTTTTCCATTTTATTGCAGATATTCTGAGAGTCTATATGCTCTATTCTCACTTGGTGGCCTATTCTACCTATTCTCAGGTTCTAGTACTTTGGCTATGATAATGATGGCTTTGTCCGGTTCAGCTAGATCAAATGGGGCAGTTAATGCTGGTTATTTCTGTTTTATGGCATTGATCCAAGCAATTACTGCTATTTTTCAGAAGAAGAGGCCATTTGTAAGCATTTTACCATTTATGTCCAATTTTTTGCTGCTCAAAAGGTGTATGTACAAGATAGATAGTTTTTTGACTGCATGCAATATAAAAACAAAAGCAACAAAGAGAACCCTGCCCAGTATAAAGCATGCGGTTCAGAACTTGATTAGGGCCTTCTCCATAAATGCTATTAAAGGGAATGGTGGGGGAACTGAATTGCCTAACCTTGTTTCCTTGCTTCATTACCTAAAACATTAAAAGGGAGTGAAAGGGAAGTGGAGGAGAGGGGAAACTGAAACACATAAATGAATTTATGAATATCATTCCTCCCCGCATTCCACCTTCCTTTCTTTCATGGTATTCTCAAAATGAAAAAGAAAAAAAAAAGTGAAGAAAAGCAAAGGAGAGATGTACTTTAAGAATGCTTTATTTTTCAGGAAATGTCAATCTGTGATTTGTAGTTATGTAATTTTGTTTTTTAAGTTGGCAGTTGGTTATCTGCTTGTTGGATTTTTGCGGTCAGTGTTTATATTTGCGCCTTTCCTTGCGTTTCAAGCATATGCATATTTGAACATTTGCCGAAGTGGCAATTCTGAAGAGCCAAGACCATGGTGCCGTGCAAAAGTTCCTCTCCTCTATGGATTTATTCAGGGCCATTACTGGTACTTTTTCTTACAATTTTTATTGCAGCATTTTGAATGTAAATTAATGTTGTTCTTGTGCCATTTGTAAGCCCACTTCATCAGTAGAAACAAAGAGTAAGAAAAATAAAGATGAAATTAGTAATGATACAAAATATAATGATATAAAACGAAACCAGAACAATACAATGGGTCTAGGATTGGTAAATGCTGTTTGTTTTTTTTTTCCTCTCTACATATGAGGTTTATGGCTAAATCTTAATTTGAGAAATTCAATTCCCTTTTTATTTGAAGAGAAGCCCAATGTTATCAGTCTACTATTGTAGTAAATGAAAAGAAATAGTTGTTATAAAATTAAGGATCTGGATAAAATTGACATTCTTCCAAAAAGGAAAAAAAAAAAAATGATCTTTTCTGGAATAGATTCAATGTATACAAAGTTATTCAACCTTCATCCCTTTTTGAGATAGGGGAGTTGGATTCTTGAGGTACTTCCAAATAAAGCAGCTGCCCAATTTTCTGCTAGCTTCCCCCACAATAGCTCTTGCACTCGGTTCAATTATTTATCATACAAGACTTCTCCGTGAAAATTTCATACCATCATCTCTGCTTGAGGTGAATTTGAAGGGAAGAAACAGAAATTCTGCTAGTGTTAGCACATTTGATGGCAGGGTTTCATCCAAAGGTAATTCTTTCTCGTGTTTGCTTCCAAATAGTTAACCATATAAGCAACCATCGAATAATTTATAATAGAATCCTACTGTTTTGCGCACTTGGTGGGGCACATGTAATTGCATGTATTTGTTATTAAAAATGCAAAGTTTTGCATCCTGCAAACCTAATTACAATTATCTTATATGCCCTCAACATGTTTGGTAAAAACATAATCTGCATTCTGCATATGTATGTCTTTCATTTTATAAAAAAAATTTTATGGTGATTGACAAATGAGGGTAGTATTGACGCCTTCAATAGTCTAGAGAGGAGTACATCTGACTTCTTTTAATGCTCTGCAGCAGTATTCGGTACAGTTGACTGACAACCCTATCTTTGTCAAAATATGATGTTATCAGTTTTGCATTACTGATGGAAATTACAAAACCTCTTTTTCATACTTGTGGTACTTGGCTAAGCTGTTTCTATTATTTACTAGGGGAAAACATGCTTAGACAGAGGAGATCAGAAAGGGTTCCAGAAGAATCTGAGCGCACAATGAAAATATCGGGTCAAAAGAATGAGTTTGGCGAAAATGTCCTATTGCTGCTTCCTTTTATTCTACATCTTGCATTTATGACATTCACGGCGTTCTTTGTCATGCATGTTCAGGTCAGATTTTTATTCTACCATATTACCAATACTGATCTTTTGCTGTAGCCAATTGCTTTGGTTATTAGAAACCCTTGGCTGAACTCAAAAATAAAAAGGCCAAAAAATTGAAGATTGTGAAGAATGGTTATGGTTATGGCTGAGAGGTGAGTATTAAAACATATCCAGTACATTTATGAGTAAGTATGAAGTACAGTTATTATTCTATATGCTTTCAAATTACACCCTTAGAGACATTTTGGGTTATTCTATATTTTAAGAGTACATGCTATATTAACTATGTTTCCTCCTGCATGGTACATGTCACACTATGTTCTGATGTTCTTTACAGTATTGTGTTTGCCCACTATTACATTTGTACTATTCAAGTTCGACGAGTTAGTTTCTTATGGTTGTAATATTTGTTTTGCTGTACAGGTCTCAACACGATTTCTATCTGCCAGCCCTCCAATATACTGGTTTGGATCTCATGTACTTGCCTCTCAAAATAGTAATTCTAGGAGATGGGGTTACTTGATCATGGTGTATTTTATCATGTACATTCTTTTAGGCAGCTTGCTCTTCTCAAATTTTTACCCCTTCACATAAGAAGACAAGTAAGCCATTTTCAAAACCGCAATTTTTTCTCTTTCCAGTGGTGATTTTCTTGCAAAATAGATTAAAGATCTAGAAATTTCAAACACTAGAACGTAGGGGGACAGAGACTTTTTTTGTATTATTAGTGATCTGAATTAATAGTTTGGTAGTGACAGTTAGCTAAGTTTACGACAGTTTTGTCCTGTATGAAGTTCTGGACAATCAAAGTTGCAACAAAGTCCTCCTGCTTGCCCATTTTTTAATGGCTAACTTTTCCATTTCACAAAGGACCCTTTGTTAATTGGTGTTTTGTATTGAGTGGGTATCTCCCTGGTACAGTAGATAAATCCTTTTATTGCAGAAATCTCAATGTGAGCATCTCTGTTATATCTAATGTTGATTTTCATAGTAGTGTAAAGAAGGTATTTTTGCCGTGTTATTCCTGAGAACATAAACAAAAGATAATTAACAAATGATGCTTTTCTATTTCTTTCACTTTTTGTTGAGTAAATGAGTGATGCACGTGGTTATATTATACCACTGTCAGAGCAGCTTCAAATGAACACTTCTCTGGAGAAAATATGGATGCAGAGTATGGTACCTATATGTTATGTTCTTCACTTCTTTTCGTTTTAAAAAATAGTTGTCTGGTAGAACTACCAAATCAATCCTTGCAGGATCATTTATTGTAGAAAAAGTAGTCTATATATATTTAAAAAAAAGTATAGAAAAATCATCCAAGGATGATATATATTCATTATCACCCTGTATATTATACAACATCTCATAAAAAGTGTAGCTTATTACTTGGGCTAACATTCTTTATCGAATTTAGTCTGTGTTGTCTTTTCTATGCATTGGGTATTGGTAGCTGTTAGCTTTGGGAGAATTCAATTTGAAATTGTGTTTGGTCGTTGAAATAAATATATGTTGAGTTGATATAAATTTACTAATATTTGGGTCTTTTTCTTTGCATCGATGATGTATTCGCGTATCAGCCCATCGAACATCACAATTGAGACATTTTAAACGGGTTCGACTTAGTCATAATATGTTTTAGGGAGCAGCAATTTTTAATATTTAACACACAATAAAAGACAAAACAACACTTGATTCTAGTCGAATTACAAGCTCTTACAGTATTGCACCATCTAAACCAATAAGTTTATGCTGCAAAATAATATAAGAATGTAGTCCTAATATATGATGATTTATTGATTGGTAAGTTGTAATATATTACTATATATAAAATTAATGAGGGTTCCAATGCCTCCATTTTTTGTGCCTCCATCATGCCTCCACTTTTTAGATTTCAAATAACTCAAAATTTAAAACTCATTTTTCAAAACAAAACCGTTAGATTTAATTTATATCCATTCATTTATGTCTATGTAAAAAATCATCAAATTTGAATATTATTTTGTTTGACATCAAGGACTTAAAAAAATGTACTAATTTGAGCAATTTCTAGACGTTGATTTTTATAGCTCATTGATTTATATAAAATAAAACAAAAAAGTGAAAAAAATTTGTTATGTGCACATAAAGAATATCATATTGATCAAATCTAACGGTTTTGTTTTGAAAAATGAGTTTTAAATTTTGAGTTATTTGAAATTTAAAAAGTAAAAACATGATGAAGGCACAAAAAATAGAGGCATTAGAACCCTCCTCAAAATTAATTCATAACTAACATAAATGATGGGTTCAATTATTATTTAACAAAGGTTGCACGACTGCACGAGATCCTTTCTCGTGGCAGTTAGTTCCTGGCATTTAGTTAGTTAACCTTATGCCATCAAATATTCGTCTCTTTTTTATTTCCTTACTGGCGGTGCCTATGGGTATGATAACGATAGTACATAATACGGTACACCACTATTTCTTGCAAGATATATAATCAGTGGCAATGAAAATGGGACAAATTGGCTTACCACCTAATAATCCTAATTGGATACAGGGACAGGTGGTCAGAAATCATTAGGTTAATTAATTGAGTGCTCGGGATTGAAGGCTTCCCCTCGAGGATCGATTGTCAAATTATAACTAGGATTCCGTGAGGCATTTTAACATAGGTAACCGGTATGGTTTTTCTAATGCTGATAGATAATTAAATATCACCTACAACTACAAGTTTTTAGAATTCGGTTTCTGTTGGATGTATCAAGTAATTAAATATAGGAAAATGTTACCGAGATACCAAAGTTGATACAAAAATTGGTACCGACTGGATTAGTATCATATTAATTAAGAAACTATTCAAATTAATGACTTTAGTATGCTACTTATTTTATATAGTAAGTAAATTATATATATAATGCGAATAACTTAAATACTGAATAATTTTATATGAATACAAACCCATATACGATATATGTAACATAAATATTAACGCAGTTGGTATCAATTTTGATATTCTGGATGCACATCTTGTTGCTTCAGTAAATCATGTGTGCTGAAGATAGACCCATACATGTCAGTAAAACGCCACACCAAGCATCAGATATAATGTACCTACCACAGGGATGATCATCTGCATCCACCCGTCAGCTATAGAATTCAATTCAGTCATTCACAATCACACACCAACTTAAACACGCTATCTTCCTCAGCATCGTATTGTAAGTAACAGAGGCAGCAAGCGATTGAAAGATTGAAAATATTTCCTCTGAGGCTGAGGCTGAGGCTGCGGATGATGTAAATAGAGAAAGACTCCTCTCTTTACAATTTGACCCACGCCTTCTTTTGATTCGTTGACAGACAGACAGTGCTTTACCCTCACTGCAATATAAGACTTCGTATTGTCTCTCTTTTTTTTCTTCCCTTTGCACACTTTCACTTTGTGAAGACTTTCAGAGTTTCACTGCACTGCACAGGCAACTATGGGGGACAAGGTAAGATTTCCTTACATGCTATCTCAAATCAAGAGCACTTTTTTTTTCTTTTTTTATGCAAGTGATTAATTATATAGGTATACACTCTGAAGTGAATTCTTTGGACAGTTTCTGGGTCATGGGAAATTATATCTGGAATATGAGTTTGATGTCTTGTTCTATATAGGTACTGAAATTAAGAAGCAGCATAAAAAAAATATACAAGAAAGTTGTTAGGTAACTTCATATATCAGGCATACAGAATGCAGTTGGTAGAAAAAACAACTGCATGCTTGTGTTTTGGGTTAATTCACAAGGATTTCAGTCGTGTTGATTATATTTAAGAAACTTTTCTGATGAACTTACACAAGTTCTTCTTTTTCCTTTCTTTCTTTTTTTTTTTTTTTTTTTTTTTTTGATGTCTTGAGTCTCACTTTCCTCAATTATTAATTGGGTGCCCATGTCATAATCTTGAAAATTGTCATCTTCCTAGTCAATTTTACATTATGTCAATGTATCTTTTATGCTGAATCATATTTTCATATTTATTTTGGTATGTCAGCAAGCTTCTGCAATTACAATTTATTGAATTTACAGATAATGGCATATTTTGATAAATTTTCTTCTTCTGTAATTTTTCTGTCACAGACACTGATTCTTAAGGTTGATCTAGAGTGCAGCCGATGCCGCAAAGAGATCGGTAGGATTCTCGGCAAGCTTCAAGGTATATATATATCTAAGGAACTTTGATTTCTTTAAACTCAGTTTTTGTGTAATTGTTTTTCAATGGACAAGGACGTGTCTTTCATAACATGTTTGCATACCATAAGCTCGCTTTCGCGCTTCTTCCGGTTCATTTGATTATGTATTGAACAAAGAATTTTCCACATTTCAGGGAAAGAAAACATCAGAACAATCGTATATGATGAGAAGAACAACACAGTGACGATCTCAGGCCCGTTTGACCCCGATAAGCTATCGGCTAAGCTGTCAAGCCGAGCTGGCAAAGTGATCAAAGACATCAAAGAGAAGAAAGAGCCTCCCAAGGAGAGCAAACCGGCAAAAGCCGAGGACAAACCGAAAAAGGAAGAGAAACCGGCCGAACAGCCCAAGAAGGAAGAAAAAAAGCCTGAAAAGGAAAAGAAACCCGACGAGAAACCTGCTGAGAAAAAACCTGAGAAAAAAGATGAGAAACCTGCTGAGAAAAAACCTGAAAAAAAAGATGAGAAACCTGCTGAGAAAAAACCTGAGAAAAAAGATGAGAAACCCGCTAAGAGTGAATCCGAGGCGCCGAAAAAGAGTGAACCGGCTCCAGCTCCATATCCATATCCATACCCATATCCATATCCTCAGCCTACTTGTTGTCCTGCACCGTACTACGAAGGATACTACGGGGGGTGCCGGTGCTGCATGTGTGGCCATGTATTTGGTTATGCCATGGCGCCGCCGTACGGATCTTATCATCCGCCACCCTATGATGGTTACAGGGTTTACCATATCTCCTCTGAAGAGGATCCATCAGCTGCACCCTGTACCGTCATGTGACTGTGACAGAATCGAAATGTATACCAGTTTATTAGTAAGCATATATAAATAGGGAGTTAGACTATTATACTAACGTTAGCATTTCAATCCGAAATGCTAACGCCTCAAAATTTATGTTATCGTGTCCGAAATCATGATTTTTGGTGCTCAATAAATTCTTTATATGAGAATATTAGGGTATACAAAAAATTTTCATTTTTAGAGTTTTTCTAAGTATTTATTTTGAATTTTAGAAAAGAGCTCATAAATATTAATAAAATATTGATGTTTGTACATGCTATTTTAAAAAATACAAAACAAATACTTAGAAAACTCTAAAAATGAAAAATTTTTGTATTACCCAATATTTTCATATGAAGAATTTATTAAGCACCATAAATTGTAATTTCGAACATGATAATATAAATTTTGAGGCGTTAGCATTTCAGTCTGAAATGCTAACGTTAGTATAATAGTCTAACTCTATATATAGGTTAATTTGGGCATATGTCAAAACCCAATTTGTGATTTTCTTGGTTGATTTTGTATGTTTAAAATATGGTAATAATTGAATGCAGATATGCACATATGGAGTATATTATTCTGAGAAAACTCTTCTTATCTAGTTACGTGTAATTAACCTACTTCTTATAAAATGAAATAACTTCTTCCTGACGTATCATATCAACTTAGTTTTTGAGCAAATTGTTTCAGAATTGACCATTTCTCTCTTTGCTGAGTAGGTGGTGATTGTGTGCGCGTGTTCTGCTCAAAATAAAAAAATATTTGTGATGAAAACAATAGTATTTCAAATTCTTTGCTCTATAATAAAATAAACCTTGTAATATTAAAAGAAAGTCAGACATTTCTGCTGTAATGGTGAAAAGTCATATTGCTGAACTAATTCACAAATACATTAAAAGAATCTCGAGTACAAAAAAGGGAAGCTCTAAATCGGTCAAAGTGCATATGCTCGCCTCCTATGGAACAATACAAGATATCAATTATGGGGCTTCTCACAGTTGCATCGCTTACAGTATTATGAATGTCAAAATAAGGTTGGAGGAAAAAAGAAAAAAAAGAAGAAGAAGAAACAAGGTGTTATCCTGAATCAAAAATGTAAAGAACCTACAGGGAATAGCCAAAGCACAAGTTAAAGATTCAACTGGAACTTCTCAATAATGAGAAGTGTAGCGATTGGTCCTGCAAAATCTCCAATTGCGCAACCTGCAAGTTGAGTTTAAATCAGAAGCAAGTTAAGAAGCATCTAATATTGCATCACAGATTCACAATTACCCAACAAAACAAAAATGTGTCTAAAAGAAGATGCATGTCTGGTTGCAACAGATATACTGGTACACAACTGTACCATACCAAATATTCCGATATCGAACATTGTGATCAATAATTTGAACAGAGGAGAATGCAATATGACAGGGAAGGCAGATACAGTATATGATAAACCCTGATGACAATGACCTGAGAATCTGCATGATACTCAAATTAAGAATTTGAAAATTATTATGTGCCAGTTCTCTATTATTGAAGCCCATACAGGGTAAAAAGAACTAAAGGAACAGCAGAACTAATCATGTACTGCACCACATTGGTCAGTACCTTATAATGGAGTGGGAATGACAAGAAAGCAGCTATATTGTATTCAAATGGTAGTCACACAATACAAGAAGTATCAGTAAAGTTCAAAAAATGAACACAGCTTGGCCAAAAAACTAGTAAATGAAAGAATAATAATATAATATTGCTTTCAGCAACTGAATGGACCAAAAAGACAACAGCTGCTAGAGAGGATGACTTACCAATCCACTGTCCATGTGAAGGGTGAATAAGAGCACCAATTCCAGCTCCGACAGATGCAAAAACCAAAGAAGCACCACATTTCATTGTTGTAGTGTGCATTTTGGTCCTAAACTGCCTAAATTTTTCTTTGAATTCCAACTCTTCAATTTCATCATCAGACTTACGAATAAAGCATCTGTACACATCAATTACTGCCTGGACTACCCATGAAGCAGCCACCCCCAAAAATTGTGCTACAAAAACAGAACATACACCACATTATTGTGTATAATTCAATACTAGAGTGTCAACTTATTGTCTCTGTGCTTGATATATCAAGTGTCAGTGTGTCAACATTGTATCTAAGCACTTAAAAAGGTTGTCATCAATAATGTCCTGGTAAATGACTAATAAAGACAAAGAATACAAATCTTCAAAATAAATGATATGTACCTCTGATGGTTGTTTTGCCAACACTGTAAACATACACAATAGTAGGCATCCCCCTTGAAGCTTTTCGCCTGGCTGATCGAGAAGCGTCTGAAAAAGATAAAGCAAACATGGTGAAATCATTGAATAAGGTACTTTTGAGAAACATTATTGCAAAGAAATACCGTGTCTACTACATCTGATATGATTTCAGAAACCTGGCCAAAAAAAAAAAAAAAATACATATATTAACATCAACTTGTCCTTATTAAACCTTTGAGAAGCTTCCATGCAGTTCTGCGTGAAACATGATGAACAGCAACTCTTTCCAAAACTCGTCTAGTAGTCACAACAGCAGTCTATAAACAGATTTAAGAAAAAAAAATGAAATAAGAGAATCTCCAACATTGTTGCAACAAAAAAATAAATCTCAATATTATCAGCTGCACAAGTTTTATATATTTCTTTGATATAGTACTGGCTGACTACCCTCTACATCATTCATTCATTAGCTTTTAAATTTAACACATTGTTTACGCATAATAGAGGAAATTATTTCCCTAACTTTGTGCCAACTGATGAAAGGCCATGTAAAATTAAAGCTCAAACACAGAACTAAGTTAAATGCAATCTTTGGCTTTGTTATCACAATATAGCAAATCTAGAAATTTTAACAGCTTAAGCAGTTCAAGTTTTCAACATAAAAAATCTAACAATCTGAATATTTCCACTTGGCATGAAATAGTTGAAAAGAAGCAATATATGAGAAGGAAAAATTGTATATAGTTTGACAGAATGAACCTCTCTCAAGATTTGCTTGATCGAATTGTGAAAAGGGGTCACAAGGTCTACTGGCTTCTGTGTCTCCACCGGTTCTTCTACATCATCCTCTTCCTCAGAGGGTGAGCGAGGTTCAAAGAGAGGCAAATAAAACAGTAGAAATGACCTGATGGAGGTCATGGCAAGGTTCTTTGGTTGGAAGGCTGAAAACAGAGGTTTCACATCCAAAGTGTATTCCTTGGTAGTGAGACCAAGAGAGTCCTTGTGGGTCGAAGACTGGAGAACATCACTGCGGTCCCATATGGCTGCTGCACCCGCATCACAGTAAGCTACACTGAATCCTCCATCCCTGAATATAAGGGTGTGTAATTGCAGAAAATCAACATACTGCAATAGATTAATGGTTCTCCCTACTAAGGGAAACAATATTTAACTTGGCAGAAACTATGTTAACCTAGACCGATAGCTACTGTTATTCATCTATCAAATGCACACTAATTGATAATTAAAAGGTACTTTCTGTTGAATCTGATTCAAAATACAGAATCGTTCTTAACAGATTCATATAAAATCATCAACCATTCTTTCATCTCCATATAAAAAGAACTTATTAACTATCAACTACCGAATTGCCTGCCGGATGCAACAATTGCAAAGCAAAACCATCCTGTAACTTCCTAATCAGACGGATGATTCTTCTAGGATCCAATCGAGCAGTGTATCAATGCACAATCACGCTGACTTCTGCAACCTATCAATTTCCCTAAAACCCTCCCAAACACCCCGATTCAGCAACACGTTCCCATATCCAAAACCAAATGTTTGATCCGATAACTGACCCGAAGAGGAATCTGGAGGAGAGGGGGAGCCCGGCGGCGAACGACACCGCCGCGGCCGACGCCGCCGCAGCGGCCGAGACGAGGGTTTGAGCATGGATGGCCTTCCCGGAGGTCGACAGCCCAGGGTTCCTCCTCTTCGCCAGATCCAGCAGCAGCGCTATCCCCGCCATCGCTGCGATTCTCCGTTACAATCGAATCAATGAGAGATCCGAGAAGAATGATTGCAATCTCTGATTCTTCTTCTTCTTCTTCTCTTTTTGTTTGTTTTGTTGACAGAAAGAAAGAAGGAATGAAATGAAAATGAAAAAAGAAGGCGCCTTATTAGAGGAGTGTTCATCCCCTGCTGTACTGCATTGTGCAGTCCACAACGTCAGCCGTTGGATGGTCTCGCGATTCGCATTTGTACGAATCGGGAGACAATCCGACGGCTTACATTGTGAACTGTACAATGCAGTGCGGCAGGGGATATGAATTCGCCTTAGAGCACCTCCAGGACTTCGCATCCGCTGTTGTACAAGTTAGGATAACAGGGCCCTGTTATCGAATCTAAACCGTCATATCAAAATCAACGGATGAAATTTATTTAAGAAAGCCTATCTGTATGCTAAGTTGGGTCGATCGTATCCGTCTGTCTTGATCTAACGGTTTGTATTGGAATAACAGTGTTCTGCTGTTGTTGTAGAGGAATAACAGCCGATACGGACTCCACGCATAGTGGTTTCCGAATGGGTGCCGAGTTTGTTTTTTCTGTGGATGCGATATATGGTCTTTTATGTGGCGGGCTCGATTGGAGGTGGGTGTTGATTCGCTTTACAGTGGTTACTGGTTAAAGTTGGGGATGGTGATTAGAGTATCGGTCAAGTGTTTATCTCAGAGTCGCGACCGGAGCAAAAACGGAACTATCTGGACCTGGAGTAGGAATGTTGTTGGAGACTGAAGCTCTGTGGACATTATGTACATGTGGGCAACCTCTTCTTAGGTTTTTTTTAAACTTCCTTAGCCTCTTAATCATTCCGAACACAAGTTCCTTAGTACGGATTAAAAGTTTTTCTGTAAGCCTCCTTTTGACCAGGGGCTCTAAGCCTTGTCCGGATTCATAAGAAAGTAGTACATATGGTTTAAACCTTAAACTTTCTTACGTCATTTTTCCTTTTTTCTGAACGAGTGTGACTTAGTAATACTTAAATATTTAAATCAATAACATCGCCGAATGAGCCCTATGTGTAGAGGTGGCAAATTTTGACTAAACCCGAAAAACCCTCCCGACCCGAGTTTTAAGGGAAGTCAAACTGACCCAAACCCGATCCGATCCGACCAGACCCGACCCATGTTCCAGGAAAAGTGAGACTGAACCGAACCCGACCCATGTTTCAGAGAAAATCAAAATTGACTCGAACTTGAACCCACCCGGGAATAGAGGTGCAAAATCTGACCAGACTCAAAAAACCCGCCTGACCCATAAAAATGTCAGCAACCGTCGACGCAATACCCGACCCGACCCGACATTTTCCATTTGGTCAAACTAACCCGACCCGAAACCGAATCCGACCCGACCCGACAATCGGCCAGCTCTAATTATGTGGCATTGTGGGCGAAGAGGTCTGAGCGCCGGTGTATGATTGTGATTGTTCCTTGTTCAGTCAATTTTGTAGCATGCATTGGTTCTATCAACGAGAATCAGTTGACTGGAATTGGTTTGCAAACACCAAGACAGGATCCGGAAACCTCAATCTCAAAGTGGTGATCTTGTCTCATCCTAGGAGATCGGAGAGAAGAAATAGACATGCACTGACCGGCCTATTATCTCTGGCTGCACACTTCCTATTTAACTCCGCACACACTGGAACGGGAGGGTGCATATGCTTGGCCCAGTGGGCCGTCTTTTCCTCCTCAAAGATAAGTAACATAACGACGATTTTCTTTTCTGGAGCAAAATGTCAAACTAACTTTGTAGATGAGTTGGAATCATTGTAAAAAATTTTCATTTTCATTTGACAGTAAATGGTAAAAATATGAGTAAATGCTTTGAACATTTACGGGAGAAATTGTTTGAATGAAATTTGTAAATGGATCGTTGAAGAAGAGATTTTTTTAAAGAAATTGAATGAAACCGGTAAAGAACAAAATATCAAATTAAAGAATTAGGAAGATTGAAGTGACCTTTGAGCAGCGATGAGAAAATGTACTGAACTAAACCAAACCTCATCTCTTCTTGTATATCCAAACCGGTGAAGCTACTAATTAATCTAATATCTCATCCATCCATCATCGACCATGATAAATCTCTTGTTTCCTTCTGTTCGATCATGGAATCAGACTATGAAGCAAAACCGAAGAGAGCAGGATTTGCCTTTCATTTTCACATGCAAGAGATGACAGAAGAACATTAAAGTATAGTTCTGTCTGTGGAATCAAATTCTGTAAAAATTTGTAACAAGGAGAGATTGATAGATCCGAATCGTTTTATAGACTGTGACATTTATTGGGCATGAAAAATTATAACGTATGATTCAATAAATTTTCTTAACGCATGGAAGTATGGAACCGTTACAGCTTTTAGCGTTACATTTTCTTGTAGACGTTCGTATTTACACCAATATGAGATTATTTTTTTTAATAATTATTAAGGGCTCAATTTAATTCGGCTTTTGTTCCTTCTACATAAATAGTTTGATTATATATCTTGTCTGGATTAAAAATTAGTAAATTAATTAGAGGTATTACGTGAGTTTTTATGTGACAGATGTCATATAAACTCTTGATATTTGATGATTCCAAATTAATGAAGCTCAACTGATTTTTTTTTTTTTTTTTTAAATAAAGATGAAGGTTAAGTCATTCTAATATTAGAGAGTACTTTCACCACTAGATAAAACCTGGTTCAGTTTTAAAATTTAAATATAACTGGTTTTGCAACTTTTGTTCATATGTTTTATTCAAATGAATCAAATATTCTATTCTATTAAATTGATGTTTTTCCGACAATCAAAAACACAATAATGCCGGGGCAAATATGCACTATCTTTTTCTCTGATTATTTATGGAAAATGACTATGCACTATTTGAAAGAAAAATATTATCTATGAGGAAAAAACAGAGAACTAGGAATCAATGCCTAATCACGAAGTTTATTCACAATCACACGGTACCCAACTAGTTTTATTTTATAAGTTTAAGAATGGCTAATCCAAGTACTCATATATTTTTATTTTCGAAACTTGACTACTAATTGATGTCGACGTGGAACATTGAAATACCTTTTAGTTAATTAGGCATACTTAATTAAAGTAATGATCATAGGGCAGAGAATTAGTGGCATTTGTGCATGCTGAACTGCTGATGCTTGGCAGTTTCAATAATTTGATTGTACAAATTATATTAAAAATCGATGGAACGAGATATGGGGATAATTTGCTTCCGTGATGGGAACATAAACATATGCACAGTTACAAGTTACAACTTACAACTTACAAGTTGGCATGGCTCTCTGTTCCCTATGATATATATGACTTACTGCCGTTGAATGAATTCACATCTCCCGGAATACCCCACCAGCAAGGGTCAAAATCCCACTCCTAAAAAGTATTTAGCACGAATCTTAAAGCTGCCCATAAAAAAATTTTATACTAAAAAACTGACCACTCCAATTACTTTACAAACTGACCATTCTAGAGGATGTGCACGCCCGTTGAATGCCCTCAACCAAAGAGGTAATCTATACTCCATAAAGAGGGATAGATATCCAAGCACCTCAATTATGCCACATTATCATTACTATTAACTATTGATTTTGTTTGAAATCATTCATCTACTTTGATCTAATGGCTTGTATTTTTTTTTCTCTCCTCATTTAATGAGATGATATGACATGTCTAAAACAAATTTTAACCCTTAAAATGGTACAACATTTATATAGTTTTTATTTATAAATTATTGTATTATTATTATTTATTTACTTTAAGTTTTATTTAATATAAATATATAAAATTTTATAAAATTCTTAGTTATTTATTTGATACCATTTTCGGAGCGAAGCCTGAGTTACAGCTATAGTATAGAGAATATGTGAATGCAGAGGCAAAGTTAAATTTCTCCAATTCATGATAATGATACAAAAGCATTTTCATTCGAATTATCAGTGTCATGGGAGCTGACAAAATCCCACAACAAATTTCATAGAATAAAAAATAAAAAACTAAAAAATATTGCGATCTTAAAGTTAATTCAGGTAATCAGTATTTGAAACATGCATGTAACCTATACCTAACACACGTACAAAATAATAATTACATCTTCATGAATGATTTTGTTTAACTTCAATTACTGTAAATATATTGATATGCATTATATACTAAAAATTAACATATTATGTTAGCATTATATCTAAATAAGAAATTTAAGTAGAATAATCCTACATACCATTATACCCAATTTTACTTAGAACAATTATTGGACACCTCCATTTTTTTTTTTTTTTTTTTTGAGAAATAGAGGAATCATGCATGAATGCTGATGCACAGTAACATATCCCAACATTATAATGTGGTCCTTGTCCTTTAAAACATATAAAATAAAGAGGGATCCCTTGACAATCCCTATTTTGACAATCTTGACAATCTAATATTTCAAAAATTTGTAAAAATTCATAAAAAATCTTAAAAATGGAAAAAGATTTGTGAATGCATTACTTAACATGTAGATTGATAGTGTTTCAAATTTCAATCAATTTGAATATCGTTTGATGACTTATCAAAATTTTATGTATTTTTTAACGGTTGTAATTTAACGGATCTTTGAAAAACTATCAAATATCACTTAAATTGAATATAATCGAAAACATAATCAATATCTAAGTTGAGAAATATTTCCGTAAACTTTTTTCTATTTTTGAGAATTTATATGAATTTTTACAATTTTTTGAAATATTAGATTGTCAAGATTGTTAAAATAGGGATTGTCAAAGGATCCTCCTCTAAAATAAAATATATATTTTTTTAAAGTAGTGAAAATAAAATTGCATAATAATGATGGGTGCACAAATTAGCACGGGGCATATATTATTTCAGCAATTAATTAATTTTATCACAAGTACATATAACTTTGGAATCCAAAATTTGAAATTGCTTAGTTTGAAAATCGATACGTTCTCACATGACATGATAAGAACAATTGCAAATTTCTATGACGAGATATCCTCGTATTCGCCCAATCTTTCTAAATATATAAATACTAGGTTTTACGTAAGTATTAAAAAGTATTAACATATATAATGCCATAGCTTATATTGGAAGCAAAATTTATAATATTATATATATAGTTGTATTTCTTTTTTTTTTTTTAGTAAATGTAATATTGTACTTATTTCATTATTTGTGACATAATTATGATCCTCTTACGTTAGTAACCAATGATATTTTAACACGCATCCAATTAACATAATGGTGGACAACATAATTAACTTAAAAAAAATTAAGTACATATCAAAATAATTTTTATGTATGTAATTGCTTTCAAAATTTTGTGTCGTATATGAATTTTTATATCCAAAACTCAAATAAATATTTGAATTTTGAATACAAACGGCTAATAGGATAGCACTAAGACACTCTATTTACAAATAAAAAAAAATATATCATACATAATTAGAAATACTCATGCGATCCACTAAAATAAAATAAAGCAAAGTAGTAAGTGGGGAATAGAATCATAGAATCAACGGGTTCATGCGTCAAATGATTAGAGATTTAAATTATTTCCTTTTTCTAATATTTTAAAATTTGTATTTTTAATAGAAAGTATACTAATGGGGAAAGTGTTCGCATATATAGAGATACGGTTGATTATATAAGTATTTCTAACATAATGAAAGTCACCCAAAATAAAAAAAAAATTATAATCACCACTTGTGGATTGTAGGCTCACAAATTCACAATAATTGAATTTCAAAAGCTAAACGCAGATCGTTTGCAAGTATCAAGTATGATATTATTATACAACCACTAAAATAAAATAAATAAATCCTCACTACTAATAAAAGCATATTGGATTTTTTGATATCAAAGGTCTATCTTCCCTAAGGAATAAACTTCAACCGCTGATTATTTACTTAGATTGATCACCATCGTTAACGTATGTTAATACCCGTTGACGTTCTCAACCCATTAAAATTAAAGGCCCATATAAATCATCTCAATTTAAGGTCCATTACGTATTATCTTAAAAATTTATTATAAGAAATAACAATTTTAGTTCACTTTTTACTATAAATAAATAAATAAATAGTTATTTGACCAAATTCAGTTCGATTCGAAATGAACGGTGTAAAGTTATTTAGGGGATTCAATTAAATAGTCGAAATGAAGAGGAACTCGTTAGCTAAAATGTAATTCATATCCTCTGTTGCGCAGGAAATTACTGCGCAGCACTTCAACCACTGGATATGCTTTGAGATTCGTGCAACTCAATCTCAAAAACCCCATCTAATCCGCATCGTTGATTCGCTGCGCATTAGAGGATAAGCACTCGTTAAGTCTAAAGGGCCTGTTCGGCATGTAGGATCAAGGTCTCCAGGACTAAAATTTTGATCCCTCCTAAGGAGCTATACGATTGACCGACAACAAAGCGAGTCTGGATCGTCTAACACACTGCAAATTCGGCAGCGCGGATCCGACAGTGCAACTTACAACAGGATCTGGACTAATTACTTTTCACGGTTCCCGATAAAAATTTGACGGTTAGGACTGCACTGCCGAATTTGCAGTGCGGTGAGAGATCCCGAGTTCAGCAAAGTTGGGAACTAATTCAAATTTTTTTAACTGTAGTGACCGACTAGAACTAATTCAGGATTTTAATATTTCATATATGACTGCTAGTTCCGAACTGGCAGTCAAATATGAAATGAAATATTAAAATCCTGAATTAGTTCTAGTCGGTCGGTACAGTTAAAAAAAATTGATTTCTCTTGTTCTTTTGCCTCCTCCTCAGTACCTGCTGTCGGTCAATCGTATGGGATTAATTTCTCAGTTGATTTCTGATACAAACAGTAATTAACAGAAAATAATATTAAGGGCAGGCAATGTGGGTGAGATTGAGATGCTGCCTCTGACTCTGAGGAGGAGGTTTTGTCAGGAAAATAATTTCTTATATATAACCGTAATTTTTGTTTAAATGCATTCAAATTTTGTGTTTGAAGGCCATAAAATTGTCAAAACAATTAATGAATATATTTTGTGTTGGACTCTCGAATTTGCCCAGTGGGTTTTTTTTTATTTTAATTGGCCATATATAATAATCTCCTCATATCAGTTCAAATTAATAAAAAAAATAAATTTAAAATACTTAGACGGATTCCTATATTTTTTTTTCACATTTCTCTCTTTTTTTCTATAACTTGGCACATCATGTGTAAACTGTAAAGAGGAGGGATCCCTTGACAATGCTAACTTTGACAATCTTAACAATACTAACTTTGACAATCTTAATAATAGAACATTTTAAAAATTCATAAAAAATCTTAAAATTGAAAAAAGACTTATGGATGCATTAGTTAACTTGTAGATTGATAGTATTCCAAATTTCAATCAATTTGAACATCGTTTGATAGCTTATTAAAATTTTGTGTATTTTTTAACGGTTGTAATTTAACGGATCTTTGAAGGACTATCAAATATAACTTAAATTGAATATAATCGGAAACATAATTAATCTACAAGTCAAGAAATAATCTCGTGAACTTTTTTCTATTTTTGAGAATTTATATGATTTTTTATAAATTTTTAAAATATCAAATTATTAAGATTGTCAAGTTAAGGATTGTCAATGGATCCCTCCTCAACTGTAAATCAACAGTATGTCACCTCCTTTTTGTCAGAAATATAATATGTACATTATCAGGGGTGGGGAATGGGGATCCATCATTCACTGTCCACCGAGATCCCATGCAAGAAATAATTGTTATTTTCGTGTAATACCTAGCGTTCATAGAAAAATTTTTCATAGCGTCTAATAATTATATTTTGGAATGTATCTATTACATTTTGAGATATATGCGTTACATCCAGTACACATCTATAGATGTGTAGATAGTTTTTTAAATAGACGCGAGATGTTTCTCTTATTGTTTTCATGATGCAGAACAGCTTAATTTATTTTACTGGTATTTGTACTGAGCACTACTAAACCCTAAAACAGCGTACAAGAACAAGAACCAAGAGTCAAGTCAAAAGTCTCTGGGAGAATCGGACAACAGCGGATGGTGGAGAGTTGAGAACTTATTTCGTTGCTTCTTTCAAATTTTTATTTTGTTCTGATATTATCCCTTAACTAATAACTTTTAGCTAATTCTACTATAGATCGGATGAAATATAGGCTTTCGGCTAATGGTGAAGATTTGAGAACTTACTTCCTTGCTTCTTTCAAATTTTATTTTTCTTCTGATAATATCCTTTAAACTAATAACTTTTCCATCATTCAAAAAAAAAAAAAAAAATTTCATGAATGCATAGACAATAATTTATTTTTAGCCATTTGTGAGGACTTGATTAATTGTGTCCCAAGCTATTTTCTACGGTGACCAAAAAAAAAAAAAATCACCGACCTTGGAATTTGCACAAAAAAAAAAAAATGACAAAAAAATCATACAAAATGAAGGTGCTTAATATATATTTAAATTTAAAAACTTTTTCTCTTTATTTTCAAATTAATTTGGGACCACAAATCATAATACACTGTAATTAGTGCCATGTGGTGATCTTTATTTAACACTTTGCACATGTTACCTTTCTGATTTTCTGAACTATTAGAGCTAAAAACTATACAGTAAAAATCAAAAGCAGAAGAATTTGTATATAATGTATTTGTTCTCTATTTTTATATTTTATTTCATTTCATCACTTTGGATACCAACCTGGTCACTGGTGTAATTTGTTATTTGTAACACCACAGCATTGCTGCATGTGAGGTGAAAATAATTTATATTGTTCAAATTGTTTGAGGACCATTTCATGTCGGTAGTAAAAAAAATATTGGGAGAGATCTGTTTTTTCCTATTTGAAATTCCAAAATCATAATTTATACTGAATACTTGACTTTTCACTCGGTTTAAATTCTTAAGGGATCTGTGTATATCCAATTTAAATTTCAGAAGTTTTTAAATACAAAAACTCTTTGAATTTTTTTTTTGGTCCAACTTAAAAATAGTTGAATATGAAATAAGTATCAATCATTCATGTATTCTGTACAAAAATATTTTTTATTAAATTAAAAACATTTCTATTTTATTGAATTGTTTGTGTGAATACATATTTTAATTATTTTATGTAGGTACAGGAATGTATTTTTTTTAAAACTTTTTTAAAACTTTTTTTCCAACGTAGTTCTTTTTCCGATTACACCGCTAAAATTGATGAATTAATATGGGAAAAAGACTTCAAAATCAGAATATTCCATCTCCTTCTAGAAATATCACATTTTTTTCTTTGATGGAAAAAAATATATATATCACATTCAAGGGACTCACCAGACACCATCCGTACATTGGTTCGTGTAACATAGGACTAGAGATTAGAGTGCGGATAAGACGAACGAAATTAAGTTTTTTATTAAGTTCACAGTCAAACTGATTAATCGGAAAAAAATATGTTTGATTGAACTATTTTCTAAATCAGTCTTCGCTACATTAATTTGCACGGCAGGAAATCACAAAAAAGATACTGACTTTAATTCTCATGTTCGGCAGACACAAATCCTATAGGTTTCTATAAGAAATAATTTCTATTCACTGTTCGGTAGACCATACTATAAATTTATAATAGGAATTTATTCCTCTAAAATATTTGTTTTTAGAGAAAAACATTAATTAGGTTGGAGTGGATTATTTTTTTCCTATCAATGGGCTATTTATAGGATTTCACCAAATACAATATGAAATCCTGTTCTAATAAAAAAAATTTTATGTAGGATTTGTGTCTGCCGAACAGGTTGTGAAATTTAAAAAGCTCCAATTATGAGTAATTTCATTATTTTTATTCCGTTTCTTACAACTTCTTTAATGTGTCTTATACAGTATAAAACACATCTACGATGACAACATCATAAATGTGCCTTTTGAGTTTATCTTAACACGAAACACTTATTAAGTTAATATAGACATTCATTAAGATTAATTATACCATATATTAATTAACATTAGTACCTAAATATTATAAAAAATAATAATAAATACTTTGTCATATGCCAATCCCAGGCATATGTACAAACCTACCAGTTGAGACAAATTAAAAAATGTTGTTTAAATTGAATATATCCTAATTCTCAAAATTGCAATGCAGATCTACTTTTTCAGTATCCCTAGGTCTGTTACTCTGCTAGTCTGCTCTCTCAATTTGTTTAATCACCCTGTAACAACTTGTTTTACACTAATTAAAAAACTAATCCTCCATTAGCTCCATCACTATGCTCTGAGACTCAAAAAGTTAATCCTATTATCTTAACTTAAACACTCCATTTCTGATACTTCTTAAAGCTCCCAGCTTTTCTGGGCTCCATACATACACAAATCATACTTCCATCAGAATCTCTCTCTCTCTCTTTCTTTCTTTCACTCCCTTTTCTTTTCTTTTCTTTTCTTTCTCACTGGTTCCATTCATTCAGAACAAGTGTTAAAGAAAGCAGGGAATCAACATTCTCTCCTTCTCTTTTCTCTCTTTATCTATCCCAATATACCACCTTGTTGAAATATTCATTGCTAGCTCATACATACATACCATATTTGATTGCTGCATGCTAAATAATGGGTCACTCCAGAGTGGCCCTTGCAGCTGCAGCAGTCTCTCTCTTACTGATCATCATTCTCTGTGGCTTTTGCACTGCTTTCTTTCCTCTTGCATTGCTTGGCTTCCTGGCCTTTGTTTTCTCCAGCAACACCTTTTCTTTCTTGCATGATAGCAGACAGACAATGGAGGATGATTCTGCAGGGAGTGTTTGTCAGCAGAATGATGCTGCAGTGCAAAAGGAGGAGACCCACAAAGAGGAAAAGAGCGAGGAAGAGGAGGTGGTTCAAGTAAGTGAATGCAGAGATGAAGAGGAGATTCAAGTAAGTTCTTGTGGAGAGCAAGTGCAAGACACGATGTCGAACTGCTCGGATGCGCCGAGTAACTTGCAGGAAGTCGATTTGCTGGAGTTCTCTTCTGAGTGCTCAACAGAATCGGTTTCTGACGACGAGAGCCTGATTGAGATCTCTTTACCAGATGGGCAGTACTATTCTGAAGATGATTCCAAACCCGATTACGCCGAAAAACCTAAAGGAGAGCTGATTTGGGACTTGTTGCCGGAGTCGGTCTTCAAGCAAACCGGCCTAATGGAGCTTCTTTCAGAGATCAATGAGGAGGATAACATGATTGAGATAGATATTGCAAGGGGTTCTATAAAATGTTCAAGTTTAGGGATCATGGCATGACCAAGGTTGGGCATGAATAAATATTTCCTTTTTTTTTTGGTGAAATTCCATGATGATGATGATATACTTGACAATTGTTTGTTGGAGAAATAAAAATTCCTTTGTAAAATTTTAGAACTTTGTTCAAGTTGATTGATTGAAATCAATGTCTTGAATATTCTTGAGGCAAGGGGTTAAATTGCCCTTAATTTCAGCTAACTTTTCAGGATTTTCCAAAATTAATGGATGGAAATTGGAAAAGGCTAGAGATTTGTTGGATAGTGTTGCTTTTGTAAAGAAAAGGCTGCACAAAGCCTTTTAGGTAGTATAATAATTTTTTTTTATATATTTATTCACTGAGAACTTCAACAATTTTAAATTGGGGGCGCTAATCTACATCAAAATTTTTGTTTTGCACACCATACTTAAATTTTTTTGAAATACTATATTCCTTCCAATTGCACCAAAAGGTATTGTAATAATTTTGAAATATCATATCCTTCTTAACTGTATACTTTGATGCAATTAGCTTAACTAATTAGATGAAGAATAATTATTTAAAAAATAAAATTTGGTGTGGGAAGCAGAAGTTTGGTGTAGATAGCGCTTCCCTTTTAAATTAGAACTTCAGTGCCCTAAATTTAGCTACTTTTCCATTTCTTTGATCATCAAACTAAACTTTGAGCAGCAGTTTAACAAATTGGAATTCTTCACATATGATGAGTGATTTTAATAGCAAATATCAGCGCAGCCACCACTCTCAACCTTTGCTACTAGTAAGTAGTTGAACATGCCAGGAGTGTACCAAAAATACAGATGATATCAATTCCAAGTTTGCCAATTTGCCAGTATCCTAATTACACATGCCACTGCGGTTTCAATTAATTGTTAATCTCATCATTCTTCTTTGAATTACTGAATGAATTCAACTAAATTTAGTACCGGATGACAACCACTTGGTACCAACTGATACCAGGTTGCATACTGGTACCAATGAATGCTTACTGGTACAGGCTGATCAGCTCTTGTTATACATACCAGACTTAAACCACAATCGTAACATCAGAACCAAACAAATTGTCACAGACAAATTTCAATCCATATTCCATAACTTACATATTCATAAAAGTAGCATCTCATAAAGATTACACTTACACGAGTAATACCTAGAGCATACAAAAACTGTCCATAGCGTCCATAGGTTATATTTCGGAATGTATCTGTTACATTTCAGGATGTATCTATTACCTTTAGTACATGTCTATGGATATATGGACAGTTTTTCGATGGACGCAAGATGTTTCTCACACTTACACAGATACACAAAACTACACAGTAACAATTAAAATCCAAACCCCCAAAACCCCAAGAAAGATCACACAATCACCCTCTTGGGATGGAAGCTAAACAACCCACCACCGCGCTTGACTCGAAGCACCGGGCCATCTCTACTACCGACCATTCTGGGGCCCCGGGCGGCGGCCCGGAAGCAGCAGAAGGCGCAGAAGTACACCACAATGAAGACAGGGATGGCAACAGCCAGGGCATCAGAGCTGATTATGTTGCCAGAGGAGAAGAGGTTCTGAACTTGGTTGATCAGGTTGGAGTAGAGGGTGGAGAGAAGGTGCAAGAACTCCTTCAATCTCTCCAGTATTGTCTCCCATGGCACCACATCGGCGTCACTTGGGTCAGAGAGGAGCAGCAGCTTGTTCATGGGGTAAATTTGGGTTCTTGGTTGGTGAATTTTGTTGGGTTTTTTGAGAGGAAAGGGGGAAGAATTGGGGAAGAAGAAGAAGAAGATGTTGGATCCTCAGATGTGTACTGTTTGGTACTTCCACGCGTAAGTTTTTTTTTTTTTTTTTTTCCGTTTCTTTTTTATGGAAGAAAATAAAATATTTTAAAGGAAGATTATTATAAAGGCACCCGAGTTGATAACAAAATTGATACCGACTGGATTAATATATATATTAATTGAGAAGCAATTTAAATTAATGATTTTAATATGCTATTTATTTATAGGGAGAATAATAAAAGGGGAATTTGCATATTTGCCACTCCAAAACTCTTCAATTGTAATTTTGACACTCCAAAATTGTGTATTGCAAATTTGCCACTGCAAAATTAGATACTTTACATTTTTGCCATTAAAATTTTTAAATGACCAAATTGCCCTCCATCTCACCATGCACCCCCAGCAGCCCCCCCCCGGCAGCCCCTGCACACCCCCGGCAGCCCCCCGCACACCGCTGGCAGCCCCCCGCGCACCCCCGGCAGCCCCCGCACACCCCCGGCAGCCCCCCGCGCACCCCCCGGCAGCCCCTGGCACCCCTTGGCGCTTGCGGGGGCTGCCGCCGGGGGGTGCGCAGGGGCTGCCGGGGGGTGCGCGGGGGCTGCCGGGGGTGCGTGGGGGGTTGCCGAGGGTGCGCGGGGCCTGCTGGGGGGTGCGCGGGGGCTGCCGGGGGTGCGCAGGGGCCTGCCGGGGGGTGCGCGGGGGCTGCCGGGGGTGTGTGGGGGGCTGCCGGCGGGCTGCCGGGGGGGGCTGCTGGGGGTGCATGGGGAGATGGAGGGCAATTTGGTCATTTAAAAATTTTAATGGCAAAAATGCAAAGTATCTAACTTTGTAATGGCAAATTTGCAATACACAATTTTGTAGTGGCAAAGTTACAATTGAAGAGTTTTGGAGTGGCAAATATGCAAATTCCCCATAATAAAATTGTTACTGCAGAATTAACAACTTAAAAATTTGTCATTACAAAAACATATTTTAGATTTTTGCAACTATAAATATGAGTTGTTTATTTTCTGAAAAGAAATAGGAAACAGTGAGCTTTGTCCACTTTTTTTTCAAAAGAAAAGTATGAGTTGTTTATAGATTTGCCATTAAGATGGTATAAAAATAATTTCAAAACAATAAAATTTCGGAGTGACTAAATAATGCTTCTATTTACTGTCTAAATACTTCTCTCCTTACCATCTTCATTTATATAATGGACTATGTATATAATACGAATAATATAAATAGTAAATAAATTAATATAAATATAAATTTATGTAACATAAATATTATATCAATTTTAGTATATGTCTATTACTCCTTTTTATTGAATTGGGAATATGACTCCGGAGGTGCCCGAACTTTCATCTTGTGATAAGTTGGCCCCTGAATTTTTATTTTAGGCAAATAGCCTCCCAAACTATGATTTTGTGATAATTTACACCCTCAACCATTAATTAGCTATATAATGATTTAATTGAAATATGAAATGACCACTATACCCTCATACTTTTGTAAGATAATATTTACAATACTCATGGTTTATTAATTCATAATTTATAAAGAGATAATAACTATTTAATCATATAAGTATCTAATTAAAAATTTATATTACATGAAACATTGTTGCCTTCTATTTTATATAATCTATTTTTATTTTTTTATAATGATTTTAATATTTATAATAATTATATATTTATATACAAAGTTAAAAGTGATAAAACAATTTGTATATATATTTACAATTTCAAATATTCAATTTTTTTTTCATAAATTATTTGCTATCATCATAATCAAATAAACAAAATTTATTAATTTCAATTAGTTATGTAACTATGTAAATTATTAATTTAATTATTTATGTAATTATATGTTGTAATAATAACAATAATACTTCCAATAAATATACAAGGGTACTTTGGTCATTTCATATTTCAAATGAATTATTATATGGCTAATTAATGGTTGAGGGAGCAAATTGTCATAAATTCATAGTTTAGTGGTGTATTTGTCTAAAATAAAATTTCGGGAGTCAACTTATGATGAAAGTCCGGAGACCTCTAGGGTCATTATCCCTATTAAATTTTCGTCGTTCGTTGACAAACTACAGAACTTGGTGAGGCGTTGGTTTTGTTGTTGATGGTTTTGTTGGGCTAAACCGCTGAAATAGACCAATGGGCTTAAATGAATAGTGAATTCTTTTGGTGGTAGTTATTTGGGGGAGTTTGGGTTTGTATGGGTACATGCTTGTGTGAGATTGAAGGCCCAAACTAATCCAATTTCGATCAATTATATAATGTATTTCTTTCTTCTCATTACTACTTATTAAGAGTTAATTGCTTTATATTGTAAAATGGCGCATGATATGCATATTATTAATTTATTATTTACCCAAGCTTGAATATATATGTTGAGAAGGGGTCAGAATCTGCTGCCATAATTGTGACGGCAGCATCCTACCATAGTCAATCTCAATGGTTGAGATTAATGTGGACGGTTGAGATTTTTAAATAATAGGAGGCTATTTTTTGTAGGCCCCACTGTTATTTTTAGATAATAGGAGGCTATTTTTTATATGTCCTACTGTCATAGGTTTCTATGACAGCGGATAAAAATCCTGTTGAGAAGTGTTTCTATGACAGCGGATAAAGATCCTGTTGAGAAGTGTTTCTATGACAATGATATAAATAATAGAAATGAAAACATATTATTCATTTTTGTTATCCCACGAATAAAATAATGTATGTGCATATATATACGGAGGAGGGATCCATTGACAATGCTTATCTTGACAATCTTGACAATGGAGATTTTGAAAAATTTGTAAAAATAGTTAAAAATTCTAAAAAATAGAAAAAAGTTTATAGAGATATTGTTTAACTTATAGATTGATTATGTTTCAAATTATATTCAATTTAAGTGATGTTTGATAGCTCTTTAAAGCTCGTGAAATTTTAACCGTTAAAAAATGTATAAAATTTTGATAAACCATCAAATGATGTTCAAATTGATTGAAATTTGAAACACTATTAATCTATAAGTCAAAGAATGCATCCATTAAAGTTTTTTCATTTTTAAGATTTTTTATGAATTATTATAAATTTTTTAAAAGTCTCATTGTCAGCATTGTTATTGTAAGCTTTGTCAATGGATCCCTCCTCATATATACGTAACAATGGTATAACTTACACGAAAAAGAAAAATAATGCACCTGTAAGGTTAGCCGTTAGCAATATCTCTGAAAAGTTCTTCCAAGTTCAAAATTTTTATTTTTATGTTTTCAATATATTATAACTCTCATTGTCAAGATAAGTATTCTCAAGTGACCCCCTCTCTTATTATGATCATTACTAAAGATAACCTTTATATCAGCTAAGAAATAAAAAAAATACTGATCTCTTAATTTTTTTTATTTTTATTTTACTTGTATATTCCGTTATTCAGACACACTAAATCCAAACCAATACCCATTTATATATGTGTGAAAGCTAATCTATAATACCCACAACAAAAACAAAAATCAAATCAAAACCAAATTAAGAACACATGCACAAAACTCAGATAGACAAAAACATCTATATAATTCATACATAGCTAGCACACACAACTCAAGTTGCCTTGTTCAAAATCAAGCCAAGAGCCAAAAATCCTTCAATCTTCTGGTGGTGATAAGGTAGCCACTGCCTTTCCTGCTCTTCCGCCGCACAGCGACAGCCATGCACGTCGCATTTTGCACGCAGTACTCTGCAGTGTCGGCTGTCGGCTTTCCGCCGGCTGCCCAGATCATCAACAGCCGCAACGTGACCGACCGCCTCTTGTGGCCTATCACGAGAAGCGATACTCCCTGCCTCTTTGCCTCCTCTACTATCGCCGGACCGCGCTCCCTCTCTTCTACTGTTGAAAGTTCGACGTGAACCTGTTCAAGTACAGAAAGTACTTGCTAATACATTTTCTGAATTAACAATATATAGCATGATGCGGTCTTTTGTAGACATTTAAATTTGAACGATGCGTCTTTTATTATTTTATAGACATTTAAATTTGAGTGACTTGACTCTCATCTTTATTTAAAAAAAAAAAAAACAATGGCATGATGTAATATCCATATCATGGGGGAACATTTAGAAAGTGGCACATTCAAATTGACATAATAATAGCATATTTGAAAAAAAAATTGAGAAAATTTGAATTTCCAATTGGTTTAATAATAAATTAGAAAACAGGTCACCATGTGGGAGTCAAGATGTGCATCCTGTATGAAACAATGATGAGAAAAGGAGCATGAAACGGGACATGAGGCGCGTGCACATAAATAAATAAATTAATTTCTTAAGTACCATTTACTCAAAAAAATCTTAGGGTCCGCTCTAGAAGGGGAGGTGAGGGAAAGGGAAGGAAGGGCTGATCAAGTTTGGAGTTACCTACCTAAGGTCATGTTAGTTGCTCCATAATTACAATTTGTGTCTTGTTACCCTCCTCTCCTATCTAGTAATTGTAGTTGTGAAGCCAGTAACATGACTTTGGACAGGTAACTTCAAACTTGATCAGTCCTCCCCTCTCTTCCCCTCCCCCCCCTCCCCTCCCCTCCCCCTCTCCTCTTCTGGAGCAGACCCTTAAGTACCAACTGAGAGAGAATTCAGAAATGATGAACAGGAACTTGAGTATTCAAAATGCACATTATATTACCTCTGGTCTTTTTGTTTGGCAAATGCTCTTCATGACATGTAGAAGATGGTTTTCCTCAGCATTTCCTGATTTTTCACCTACTGTAAAAATAAATAAATAAATAAAATAATAAAAGAATAAAAATAAAAATAAAAATAACAAGTACGAAAATTTGACTGTTGGCATATATAACTAAACAAATTCTCTAATAAATAGATTGTAAAGCAAACAAAAGTACCAATTGAAGAAGGCTTTACAACATCAAGAAGAACTACGGTATCATCAGCCTGCACTGTGTGCGTAAGCGCCCAATGCAGCGCAGTCTTCGCCTCGGGGCTCCAGTCGACAACCACCATCACTTTTCTCCTTGCACTGCCTTCTTTCTGGCTGGTTTTTACATAATCAGAACACCCTTTCACTTCACTTTCGTCAGCCCCATCCGTGTCGATCCTGGCCAATCGGGTCTTAGAGCAGAGTGTCGGGGACCTGAAGCGGATGCGCGTCCCGATCAGGTTCGGGCAGAGGCTTATTGTTATTGGCAACTTTGAATAGTAGCTCCTAGCCATGAATGAGCCTAGCTAGATGTGATAGGAAGTTTTCTTAAGCTAGCAGTGATCATAAAGTGATACAGATAAATAAAGTTGTGTTAAGGAAAAAAAGCAGAAGAAGGTTTAAAGTGATATGTACAACTGGAATGTGGCTCCACAAAATTATTACCTTTGTGGTGACAACGGTTATGTAGGCTTTGAATTATATAGTTCCTTTATATGCAATTATACAACCATTTTGGTGTAAGTTAAACTTTACAAACTACTTCCTCTGTCCACAAAAGAATGAATTTGTAGTAAAAGTCAAAGAAAATAGTGGAAGAGTGAAATTACTTTTATGCCCTCAAATAGTAGAAAAGTGAACATTCTTGGAAGAAGACGAGGGGCATTTTGGGAATTTCGTAATATATATTTTTTTTTTTGAGAAAGAAAGTGGATTTAAACAAATGGTATAAATTCATTTATTAAGGGACAAAGTTTAAGGAGTAATCCATTTATTAAGGGACAGAGGAAGTAGTACACAGGCCACACCTTACTTTGGACTGAAATTATTATATCTTATAATAAAATGACCAAAAGCCCATCTCTTGTGAAGAAACTAATTCGTGCCTTAAATTTTAATGGGCCGGGACATTAATGTACGTCAACGGTGGTGATCAATCCAAATAAACAATTGACGACTGGGATTTCTTTTTTGGAGAAGATTGAACTTTCATGTTAAAAAATTTAATTTCCTTTTATTAGGAGTAAGGATAACTGGGTAGATGGTTATGGAAAGTAACTTTATATACCAGGTTGAATTTGAAAGAGTACAAAAGGCTATGATGATATCAGTAAGGGCCATGCATGGGGGAAATTATTGAAGTGAGATCAGTACATGTTATTTGCAAAATTATTATATATATACAAGAATATATTCATTTAAAAATAGTTATGACGTTATGTACAAATGCTAGAGATATTTGAATATGGGTGATATATATATTCTAATTTGATAACACTATGTTTGAGTAGAAATAAGGGCACCTCTTGTCAAGGTTTGCTCCATTAATTTGCCACAAAAAATGGCGTAATTGTCCTCTACTGCGTAGCACATCATACGGTGCACGAACGATCTTTAGATTTTTAGGGGGTGATTTTGAGATTGCAGCTGCATGAATCTCAATATAATCCGATGGTTCACCTGCTATGCCGTAAGATACTGCGCAGTAGGTGATATAGATCCCAAAAACTGGTGACATGATAATAAGAAGGAAACTAATTAAAAAGGTTCCTTGTCAAATAACTCGTGATATTGTTCCCTCTCTTTTTGGTGAGGGGGCCAAATGTATCTATTTATGCATGGCGACAAAAACTTGTTTTAGCTCTCTTTTTTGTAGATTAATTTGTAAGGGTTTTATTGGATTAGTTGATTAATTAAATAGGTGGATTAAACTGTTTAATTATTAATTATACTCCAAATTTGATGTAGGGATGTTTAGTTAGTAATTTTAATATTATTTTCCTTGGGAAAGATCATCTATATATTCAGAGCTCAAACGTTTAGATGATTAATTTAGGGCTGGCAAAAAACGTTCGGTTCGGTTTGAGCTTGAGTTCGATCTAGTTCAACTCGATTTTTTTTTTTATTCTATTCGGATTTGATTCGTAGTAGCTTGATATATAGTAATTTGGACATATTTTGAACTATTTTGTCAAAAGTGTTTGTAATAATATACCTATTTTATTATTTAATTAACAAAATATAATTATTTTATTGTTGAATTAATAATATATTAAATTTTTTAACCATATTTTATTATAAAATTACCAAAATAAAGATAATTAATTTATATTATCAAAGAATAACAAAATAATATACTTATTTTAGCTCTAATTATCAATGCTAATATGAAAGATAAATATGAAGTTACAATAATTGAGCTCGAATGGACTCGGAGCTCGATTCGAGTACGAACTAATTTGATTCGGTTTAGCTCGAGTTTGGTTTAGCTCAAGCTCTATTTGGTTCAAGTTCGATTTAGATCAAATTTGATTTGATTCGTTTACAACCCTAGATTAATTATATAAATATTTGAGCTGAATTGATCTGATTAAACTGAAGAATTATATGCATTTGCTACTGTATGCAGAATTTGATTTTAGTAGTTTAATGTTGCTTACATTATTAATAATTGGGCGATTCAATTTATAAATAATCATCTAACAAATTTGGGCGCTAAAAAAAAGAAGAAGAAGAAAAGTTTAAAGAAAAAGATCTTGTAAGAATTAATATGATGAAATGTACAGGATTCATTTAACAACTCACATAATGATAAAGAAAAACTTTAAGCTTCATATTATAACTACGTCCATAGACTTTTGATGTAATTACAACCATGTTTTGCAAATCTGAAAACCAATAAAAAAAGAAAAAAAAATCTATCAAAAGTTCAAAACTCAAAAGCAAATGACAGAGTGAAGAAGTAACAGGAAACCTACCTACCAAGTACCAACCAAGAACCGACCATTGGCCATGGCCTACAAAACGAATCAATCACCCATTAATGAATGCTTCCTCAATCAATCAAGCAATCAGACGGACGGCCGAGATCAACGCATGGATGTCTCCAATATGAACAGAAAAAGAAAGAAAGAAAGGAAAGAGCAACATGCCAACAACAAAGGTGGCAAAATCTGACCGACCTGATCCGATCCGTGTATCAGAGAAAGTTAAACTGACCCGAATTTGACCCGACCCGACCTGTGTTTCAGGGAAAGTGAAACTAATCCTGAAATGACCCAAAATAGAGGTACAAAATCTGGTTAAACCCGAAAAACTTGCCCGATCCAACCCGACTCCAAACCCCACCCGACAATCTGCAACCTCTAACAAGTAACAACAACCAACTTTTGCTAAATTGCTCGGTCATGTTTTATTTATGAGAAAATCTTTCTCCCCCATCTTTGTACCCCAACCCACCTTTCTATTTTTAGCATAACAAACAATACTTCCATCTTACCATTTTTGGAAAAAAAACAAAAATAGTAAATTACTTACCGTCCGTACACACGAATAAACGAAGATTGCTCATGCTGAATTGATCTCGTTGATTTGAGGCGACGACCTCGGCGATTTCCGATGATCTCCAGCGATCTTTGCGATCTCCAGCAATCTCAAACAAATCTTCATCAGTCTCATGCCGTATTTGTCGATCTTTGGCAATTGAGGTGATCTCCACCCATTTGATGCTATCTCCGACGATAGAGACGATCTCCAGTCATTGCTGGCCGCGAGTGCATGCACGCTCTGGCCAAGAAGTCCAAGGAGGAAGAGCA
Source organism: Cyperus esculentus (assembly GCA_030179965.1). Lineage (NCBI taxonomy): Eukaryota > Viridiplantae > Streptophyta > Magnoliopsida > Poales > Cyperaceae > Cyperus > Cyperus esculentus. Next base: position 1,787,945 of record JASGLE010000019.1, on the reverse strand, counting down.
CTGCACGACTTCAACGACGTGTTAGCAAAGTATGAACAAATTCCTCTAGTGATATGAACAACGCAACATAATTAGTATGAACACCCACATCAGACCTCATGGAAAGTCAGATAAACAAACACTGAACATCCAACACAACAATTTACTCTTTTCTTGGAGAGCAAGAATACTATTTTGCACCAAGTCTGAACATACTATGAACATAGTATGAACAAGAGCATGTAGAAAGTATGAACACCTTATTACATCAAGTATAAACACCCTACGCAACATAAGGTGCAGTTGTTATGGGACCCAAAAGGTGCAGTTGTTATGTTCATGTGAAAAACGTGTTTAAATTAATTTCAGCACGTGCGTAATTTGATAGTTATAGTGGTGGTCCCCACAGTTAGGTGCGGAAATGAAAATTGCCCACCCGTCCTAATTTAGTCACGTTAATACCGTTGGTAAACTGTGATCATAGTTGCTTAATTTTGGTGTTCATAGTTTGTGCATGCGCGTTGTTAGATTGGGGTACAATTTTGGGGGATTTTTGTTGGGGTACAGTTAACTTTCCTTTTTATTTATTTTTCTCTCTCTTTTCTCAATTTCACTTGGGTCAGGCTTAAATAAAGAGAGGTTTGGTGCGTTGTACATAACACTACACTACACGGGCTGAATGTGATCAAGGACCCAGACAGTACTGCACCGCATTGAATATTAATCAACACTCAACAGATTCTTAAATTGCTCGATCAGAATCAGATTTTGACTCCATGATACCAAAGATATATAATCTTTATTGCATTGAATTACATAATAAATTAGAATTTATTCAATGAAATATATATAGAAAAAGAGTGTATAATAATTATTCATCTTTATTGCATTAAATTACATAATAAATTAGAATTTATTCAATGAAATATATATAGAGAAAGAGTGTATAATTATTATTCATCTTTATTGCATTGAATTACATAATAAATTAGAATTTATTCAATGAAATGTATATAGAGAAAGAGTGTATAATAATAATAATTATTCAATGAAATATATAATAATTGTTAAGAAGTACGCAATTATATTGTTAGAAATTATAATTCTATGTTTTTTTATGACATTAAATTTGTATATCCATTATCCATTATGTGCAATCCATCAAAAGTATACACTACTCTATTCAATTAATTGATTTACATGTCAATATGTTTGTCAGCCGTTCACATTTATTTTTGGAATTTGGGGGAAAAACAGCACAAGCGCACAACACGACCAGGTACTTTTCCAGGTCAAGCAATAATAAAATAAAATCATCCTAATTCCTACTTTAGAATCATCATGAGATTACACTAAACCCATTCAAAGTTCCCAACTTTTTCCAAATATTCAAACAAACAAATTAATTAATGAATTATCCTTCCTATCCACCGTAATTGGAGTTGTTCGGCAAGGTGGTTAGCTTAAATATTTAAGTCTCACTAAGCCACACTCATTCGGAAAAAGAAAAAAAAGGCTTAAGAAAGCTTAAGCCTTAAGCTATGGATATTGCTTCCTTAGGAATCTGGGTAAGACTTAAGCCCCGGTCAAAATGAGGCTTAAGGAGAAACTTTTAATCCATGCTAAGGAACTTGCGTTCGGAAGAATTAAGAGACTAAAAAAGTTAAAGAAAGTCTAAAGAAGCCTAAGGAGGGGTTGCTGAACAGCCCCAATAATCCCAGTGGCACTCTATAACACGTTTAAATTAACGTCTCGACCCCGTCAACACAATGCCCATATCCCCTCACACACTTATTCACCATAATAACAACAATCCATCCGTCCGATCACATCAATTCTCTCACAAGCACGATCTTGACGCAAACTAACGGATAGGATCTTCTAGGAGAATACAAGGTTAAAGAAAATATAGGAGAGGATCAAGAGTTGAACTGAAAGAGAAGACAAGGTCAGACACCGTCAAGTCAAGTGCAACAAATAAATAAATAAATAAACCCACAAACAAACACAATTCGGTATGATCATCATTCATTCATCACATAGAAGAATCAGGAAAGAAGAAGAAGAAGAAGGGACTAGATAAAACAATTAACAATCAAACAATCGAACGCAAGATCTTCCTACCGAGGTAACGAACGATCGAATCGAATTGGGTAGTTTGCAAACCTTCCCTTGCTTAATTGCTTTGCTTGCTGCAATTTGTTTCTTGTTTTCGTGAGTACCAAGCTGGTATCTTTTAGAGGTCAACGAAAAGGATCGGGTTTTTGTTTTATTCATCTTGGGTTCTTGTTTGGGGTTCTCGCAAATTTGTTGTGTGAATGTTTTGAGGAAAAAAAAAAAAAAAAGATTGGTTCTTTTTGTGAGTTTGATTTATGGGGCAAGTTTTGGCCTTTCTTTGATATCTCTTACAATTAATTACAAGGTTTGTTATTCAGTCTTGGAATATGGGTTTCGATTGAAAATTTTAATTAGTATTGTGGGTGTATTTGTTACTTTTTTATTAGCGACAATATTTACAAGTTCTGGGTTAATTTGTTATGTATTAGTTGATGAACGAATTTGTGGTTTATTGTTATCCATCTTGTTTGGCTTTGATTTTTTTTTTTTTTTTTTTTGCCCCCTAAAATTTATGAGTTATATCAGAGGACAATATATGGTTACATGAAGTACATTGCTATGTACTTATTTAGTTTGGCATTGGGTTATAATTTGAATTTTTTTTCTAAAAATAGGATCTTGTTTTAGATCAGTTTTTGGTTGTATCCTGGTGCATCGAACTGGTTATGCGATCTGTAAAATTTGCAGAATTACAGTCTTATATAAATGTCCTCATTTGATGTTTTCAGATTTGAGGTAACTCGATTTCAGCCTCCATCAACTTGTACCCTAGCCAAGCTTGTGTCTTTGCGGAGCAAAAGCTGGTGCCGAATATTGGGTTTCGGGTTTTTTTGAGAAAATATTGTGTGTTTGTGAAATCAATCAATTTTTGAAGAAATTGATTTGAATTGGAGAAGGTGCCGTCGAAAGTAAGATATCACGACTGCGGATTTTTGTAATTGGAGCGTTATTTGGGTGTAAGCTTGAAGCCTTGAAGTTATGGGGTTGGTTTCCTCGTGCTTGCAAACAGATGCGTTGTATGGATACGTTCAATCGATCAATTCCAGTTATGGGCAATGCGTTTGTTTGAGATGCTTTGCACAGCATTTGATTCAAGCGGTATGTTATTGTTCTTTTTCCTAAAATTTGATATTGGTTTCTTTCGTTGAATTTAAAGATCGTATGATCGAGTTTCACATGGATGAACTCGTGAATTGAGAAGGCCCAAATTTAGATATGTTAGGGAAAGCTCATCCTTGACCTTGTCTTAGTTTATACTTTTTTTTTCTCTTCCTGCTACAAGAAAGAGGTAATGATGATATAAAAAGTTAAGAAAGACGAATAACTAAATATAATCAAACTTTATATTGCAACCAATCTTGTATGCAAATGCAAATAATAAGATACTGGTAACATCCAAAATTTTCTGGTATCAAGATACTGGTAGCTGGAAATTGCACATGCTAAATTTCCTTTTTGTTTTGTTTGTTTTAGTACACCTTGATGTTCCAAAGTGCGGGATTGCAAGCAATTCCACCACAACCACTAGAAGAATCCGCTAGTGCAACTTCAATAGAAAACCCGACATGTGATACCTACCGATCTCCCCCGAGACCACTGCCCTATGATGACCCAAGATTTGCTGTCAGAATGAGGCGTGACAAGTCATCTGGTCATCTCAATGAAGAATCAGAGCTGCTCAGGGAGAACGGAGAAACAGCTGACTCACCAAAATCTTTTGACAAGTGGAGCCAATCTGTCTGTGACGGGAAATCAAAGGGCTGCTTTACAGATTACGACTTGAAGGCCAAACCAAAGGAGGTTTCAAAGGGTTTGTACCACTTTGGCTCGGCTGAAGATGAGGACGTTTGTCCCACTTGTCTTGAAGGTATGTCACGCTCTTTTCTGCTCCCTCTCCCTTCCCTGATAACTCCGTAAAGCAAAGACGGATAGACATATATTATGCCAGTGAATTGTCGTAACATTGTTTTTCCTTGCTATCTCTTGTTAATATAATTATATATCATTGGAAGTTTAGGCGGAAGCTCATGGTATGCTTGTTATAATTTAGAACTTAGATCGGTACAACCTTTCTCATTTGAATACTGAGCTCTAGTTGAGCTGAGCCTTTTATGTATATATGAGCCTTGGTCATTTCAATTTATTATTCTAAAATTTTGTTATCATTTATTTTTCTATTTTTTAAATTATGCATACAATAATCAGTGTTCTTATTTTGTGTAGAATACTCCCCAGAAAATCCGAAGATCATAATGCAATGCTCACATGATTTCCACCTTGGATGTATATACGAGTGGATGGAGAGAAGTGAAGCTTGCCCTGTTTGTGGAAAGGTAGGCGTGCAGTACCTATATTCTTTGTTACTTAATAACAAGAACCTTCTCTATTGGCCTTTATTCGGTTATTATTCTTAGTACATTACATGTCTGTTATGCACCTAATTGTTGCTCTAACCAATAAATATAGGTTTAATATTTTGGAGTTTTTCCTCTTAATTATTGATGATTGATATTTTCTTGTGAACAGAAAATGGTATTTAACGAATCACCGTGATGACTAACAAGCTTGCTGGAGAAAGCCAGAAGGGTACACCGATACTTTTCAAGACCTGTAAATAATTTGGTGGAGCACTGAAATTATAACGTGCCACATTCCCTTGTATGTATATATAAAGCAACAAGAAACAAGATTCACCAATTGAAGGGCATTGTATAACCCGTTATGGTTTTCTAGCCCTGATCGATATACCCCCGGTATATCATCAAGCCTGAGATAGTATGTATGTTATAGATTTGATTGTGTACACGTTTGAGTTTGATGGGTTGCATTGTGCATGTGCCCACAAAAAAAGGAAAATTTCATATATTTTCCGGTACGACCAGTATCAGTATCAGTATCAGCTGGCATCTTTATTACAATTCTGCTCCTTTCGTACCAGTAATTTCTTTTTTGTATTCCTTGAAGAAAATTCTCTTTATGGCTATTCTGCTCGAACTGTGCTCAGATATACCGAAACTGTTTTATAGAGGAAAGAGTTGGGTTGAATTGCATTGCAGAAGGCCCTCTTCATGCAGTTTGTAATCATCTAATATAATCTGCTTATTCCACAGATTCATCAACAAAATATAATTTTCACACAGAGTAAAATCAGTATGTAGTTCTTTTATCGATATGTAAATATCATCTTGGGTGGGTCTTGTTTTGAGTGTTGGTAAGCCAAACTGACAGAAAACATAATACATTGGACACAATGTACAAGCTCACAAAGCAAAGGCACCCCAAAACTAGAAGCAATAATGTGCAATTGTTGCAAACTTGCAATCCATCTTGCACAAGTAACTAAAGTTATAAACTGCATTGATGCAATGCCTCTTGTGCTAATCTATTTAACCCACTATTATTGACAGCTGATCATGACCCAAGATGACAGGGGCATATGGGAGGACAATTAATACAAGGGCACTGGGGCACTATATCTTTTTTACTGAATAAATATATATATAGGCAATGAGAATAGCTCATGTCTCATTGCATGCTCCCTCTGGCCTGCATATTCTAACAGATAGATCTATTTGGGAATTATATATTATTATTAACCCAGGAAAGTTCCTCTTTCAAGTTAGACTAATTACTGATCAGCCGTTTGCTGTCGGCATCATCCATGAAGGCAGGGCTATACCGTAAGTCTGCGTATGCAGCTCTTCGGCTTCTGCCTCTTCCAGCACATTTCGCAATTGGCATGTTGTACTGTAAAAGTGAAGTTTTACATTAGCTCTCAAGTGAGTGAGGTTGAGATTCTCAACTTAGCCTTGCAATCAAGAAATTATGTTGGGTCTGGTATTGCAAATACAATGGCTTCCTCTTCTGACATGAGAGGCATTTAATTGTTTTAAATATGAAACATATTATCCCAATTTGGCATTACCTTGTATATAGATTATGAGCAAAAGCTTTAAACTTTTTTATAACGTAATTAAGACTGATCAACTTTTTGTTGGTCTTGAGCTTTTGCTTTGTGTTGCTGCCCTGGTATAAGTACCCAAAATGAAAGAGAGCACATAAATTAAGCGCTGAAAGTAATATGAACGTAAGAGTACCTGTTATTTAAGTTAGGGAGAAAGAGATGGGCAGAAGAGGAGTTGCTTAGTGACTGGCAGGTTGCTTCGCGTCTTTTGTTCATCTCCTTCTCCATTTCCACATATTGCTGCACGTTATGAAGGAAAAGCTCAATCCATCAATCGCCTTACAAATGAATTTACAGTCTAATTTGTTGGTTGTTAGAATGAAGTAACTGAAAAAGAGTAGAATGGAATGCATTTCACTAGGCCCCCCCGACTGAAATGTACGGATTTTTATGTTCTATTAATGAACCTTTTGTGAAATTGTCCAGTGAAGTAACTGAAGCCGAATCCTGGAAGTTCCTCAATCCTGATATTATAAGTGTATTTTCTAAAAAAATGTTGTTGACTAAATAAATTTAAGAAGATTCTTCAAATCCAAGATTTATAATATATGTATTAAAAACATGATACGACAAAATGCGACAAAATGCGAAGTCACTGGCACAGCAAAGACCAATAGCAGGCATCAAACAGTATGTCCCGATATTTGATGTCTTTTCATTTTTTTACTGCTCACTGAGCTTTCTGCGTTTGAACATATTTCAAACACCAAACAGACTAAAAAGTGGTAGGGAAGTTGTGTCTGAAAGATTAACCCAACTTGTCATCATTCTGGTATGCTATGTTTACCAGAACCCAGAATGTAATTATTGGGTAGATCAGGAAAAAATAAATGAAAAAACTACCTTTTCTAGTGTGTTGTTATCCTCCATCAACGACTTCTTCTGTAAAGGAAACAATGATCACGGGGAGCTTGTAAGTCTCTTCACAAGTTCATATTCAGTGCTTGAAATTAATTGACACCCCTCCACACACCCTGTAACCCCAACAAACCCGACAAAGTACAGGTGCTACGTACATACTTGAATTGAGATAACATATCAGCAAACCTTTTTTTCTTTTATTTTATATGTTATAGGAATTCGACATTGTGTTTTACTTGACATGGCATTGAAGTCGGAACTCTGAAATGAAATGCTAGCTAGGATTCCAAATACTTGCCTTTGCTTGAAGCTCAGAAATCGTTTGGAGCATCACTTCAAACTGAAGGGCAAAGACATATGATCAAACATAGAAGAAACAAGAAATAAACAATAACACAAAAGAATGAGATAAAATGTGAGTACAAGGTGATTGATGTAAGAACTAAGAACTTTGATTTTATAAGGTCAGTTCGCTTTGTATCTATCAAATGTGTGCTAGTTTGGCAGTCCAAAATTTCATGTTATCCAAAGATACAAAGAAACAATTGCAATGCTGCTCTGGCCCTCGAACTGGAAAAAGTCGAATACTTGATTTGGTTTGCTTAAATAAGATTTATTTTGGTTAATAGTTACCACAAATCCAACTTGAGCAAGAATAGCTTTTTTCCCCGAAGTAGACGTATGCGGTTATGCATGATATTTTTTACAAACCAAAAACAATAGATTATGTGCAAAAAACTTGGATACAGATTACAGAGATAAAAGATTGGAAGAAAGATATTTTATTTACAAATTATGGCGTTTATCGTCTTTCGTAGCATTTGACCACTTCTATGCTTATTATAAGTTTTTTAACTTGTTTCTGTAGACAACTACTCTGTAACTGAATTGCCACCTGAGATAAACTGGGAGAAATATATTAATGAATCCACATTTTCAATTTAGGTGTCTAATCTTTCCAAAAAAAAAGAAAAAAAGTTCTGTATATAGAAAAGTATTACATCTGTCACAATTACAAGTTAATTTATAATACATTGACTTAATTTTATATCATAAAAGATCAAATTCAAACAAAATTTTGTAAATTACCTTCTTATAGCACTCCAAAGTAGCTACATTTGAAATTAAAGTGGTACCAAGTAACTTACATATATCAATTGTGATTTGAAGGGTTGTTTACATGAATACACTGTTATTTCCCTTTCTCTAATTTCATCATACATTGCTCACGCAATAGTCTTCATGTTACAATACATCATATTAAGCATCCAGATTAAAAGATGACAGTTACTTCGTTGATGTTGTAAGAAATGCGGAAATTTCTATGATAACTAGAGACAAAAATTTTGTTTTACATTCTATTTGTTATTAACCTTATTGTACAAAATATGAAGAGGAAAGAAAAAGCATCACCTTTCTTGACCTTATACGTCGCAAAGAATTGTCAAGTTGCTGTTCCAATTGTTGAAGCTCTTTAAGAGGAAGAGACTCCAGTTCTTCCCCCATGAGGTGCCTAGCAATAAGAAAGAAAACAAAAGAATGAAATGAAAAGAAAAGGAAACAGATCAATGTTTATCATGCATTGGTTATGGTTGATTGACAGTTTTAGACTTGTAGCTGAAAATTAACTATGTTTTAGGTTATAAAATGCATTGAGCTTAATTTGAATCTGCGTAGCTCGATATGAAGATTTTAGTCCCTAATGATGAGCTACAATGAATTAATGAGGAGCCAATCACATTTAAAATTTCTATACTTGTATCTATTATGATCTGTTAATTACCTATTGCTTCTATGCAGAGATTCAGCCTTGTTCTTCAGTTTGACATAGTCATGGCTCCAGTTCTCCTAATTTTAGCATATATGCAGTAAACATAGCCTTATTAGAATGCACTTAAACTAGAAGGTACTTATAGAAAAACATGTTTACCAAAAAAAAAAAAGTTCAAGTTTTCATTATGAAATTAGTAGTTTACCCCTTGTGTAGGATGGCCCTCCGAAAGAGCCTTCTCTGCAATCGTACAACACTCGTAACGGTCCAAGATCTTCTCCATGCTGCATATAGTACACATGATTTTGGCTAAGTATGTTTCGTTATTACATCATTAATTAGACATTTCAATTTTGTATATCTGAGTGTACGTAGCCGCAGCGTTTCAGCTGCGCGCAGTGACTCTGCATCTGTTATTCTCATTTTGCGATGGCATAACGGCATCCTTAGGAACTGAATATCAGCCAAATTACAATATGACTGATGATATATTTTTTTTTATTTGAGTTCAAACACTCAAATTTTAATTGGATGGTTTTAATCTAGTAAGGTGGCAGCTGCAAGCAGCCACAATATATACTGAAAAAGCTCTACACTACTGTACCTAAAGAAGCAGTGATCACAGAGAAAAGAAATGGAATTAACTTGTGGGCATCTCATAGATCAAAGATTGAAACTTTATTGCTGGTCATGACACTGGTAAGTAATATTACATATGGTTAATTGGTTATCATCATCATCATCATCAACAACTAGCTAAACTTTTTTTATTTCCATATAACATCTCATGATATGCTTTTAACATGAAGAGTGCCAATGGCATAAAAATAAAGGAGAATCTTGACCTGCAGAGAAGAAAAGTCACACTGCACAGACCCAATATCTTTCTTAACTTAATTAATTTTGTTTGTGCATTGATATTATTTTATCTTACAATTACATTTCAGATGTTCAATGTTATTGGAACCAATTTTTATTTAAATTACTAAAGCCAGAGGCAAGAATTAATTCATCAGATTATATATTCTTTTCCTAATTAAAATTGAATGATGAAAATAAGAAAAATCATGAATATTCTTATGAGTAAGTACTACTCTTACATGCATGACATAATTAAAGCTTCGCTTACAACATGAGATCACATGATGGGGCAACGTACGTCAGGAGGAATATATACTTGGTACACATTCATTACATTAAGCATTAACACACAAGAACTCAACTTAGATATCACTGTACGCTCAATTACTATTACAAAATAACAGTAACAAATTGGTTGATTATGCTTGAACCAAATTAATTATACATATATCCATTTATTTATGTAGAAACAAAGAAACAACCTTAACACATCTGTTATTACAGTTCAATCAAAGCATGAATTTAATCATTTGAATAAAAAAAAACAGAATCAAACTTTATCTACTGATATGCAAATCATACACGAAAACACAACTCAATTATCATTAAAAAGATGTATTTACACAGAAACTCATATATATATATATAGCACACAAGTGATCATACCGGTATATAACCTCAAAAGAGAAACGAGGAAATTTATAATGAAGTGTCAGCTCACTTTGAGTCAGTGGAGTACTCGTAGAGTTTGCCCTTGGTGGAGAAGATAATAACGGCGACATCGGCGTCGCAAAGAACGGAGATTTCATGGGCCTTCTTGAGGAGGCCGCTGCGGCGCTTGGAGAAGGTGACCTGCCGGTTGATCTTGTTCTCTATCCTCTTGAGTTGCACCCTTCCCCTCCCCATGGTATGAGGAGGAGCTAAGAACTAGCTAAGCAGAGTGAAAGTATGTTGTCAGATGGATGGAGTATGTATGGTATGTTATGGCATGGAGATTATAGGGTTGGGAAGGAATTTGTAAGAGGGATTGGGAGAAGAGTGCTTTGTGTGTTTGGTCTACCATTTATTGGTTTGTGGATGGAGATCAACGTTGACTAATTAATAGTGATTAGGTGGGGTAATTATGCAAGTTATATGTTAGAAACCACACATTTTATCTAATTAGTAGTGATTAGGACATGTTTTGTCCAACTGATTAGCTAGGGGTATAAATTTTTGTACGTTATATATGTTAGAAAATCACATGTATTTCATCTAAGTAATAAACTATTAATTAATGTTGTAACTTGTAAAGCAAAATGAACAAAAAAGTACTCCTATAATTTAAATAAATAGAATTTAGATAAATAGAATTTCATCACATAGGCAAACATTTAAATTTAAAAATTATATGAAAACGTAAGTAATTATAATTAGAGGTGCCAATTGGGTGATTCATATGGATTCAAGTTTAAGCAAGTCGAGCCAATTTGGTCATAGAAGAATTTTGGGTCAGGGTTGGGTTCGAGGGATCGGGTCGACTAATGCAGATTCTTCCTCAAGTCAAGGTCAATAACATGTTTGCGTCACTTTTAATTTTTCTATAAAATCAAGTTAATTAGGTTGAGTTCACATTTGGATGTCTTTAATATAAAACCAAAACTTATCATTTAGATGTGCAATTCGATCTTGCCAGGTTGAGTCGGATCAGTTTAATTAGGAAAAAAAGTTGGGTCGCAAGTCGAATATAGACTAGGTCAGGTCGGGTTAAGTTTTAGATTTTTAGATCATCCAATGTTAGCTTTTTCTTGGGTCTTGTATCAATTTTACTGGAGATAGGTAATTAGATCCAGATATGAGCGTTTCTAACAAATTTGTTCAATTGAGACAGATTTTGTAATGTCTAAAAAGCCTTGTTATTTATTTATTTTTTTTACTTTAATTGACTTCAAAAAAAATTGAAACATTGTTGTAAGATGAAAATCATATCTATAAACATTTTACATATTTATCTCCAATATTCCTTATCCACATCAAAGAAAAAACAGCTTATCATATATATATTCATCAAACTATTTTAATTTTCTCCATGTACGTATGAAATGTTGTTAAAAATAACAAACTTCAACTTTACACAATTAATATTATTTTACAAACATAATCGATATATTAAACACCAAACACATCCAAAGGAATGTCTGGCTGGCGTTATCATTGAATGCAGAAGAAGTTCCATGGTTCTGCCCCCAAACAGTTGAGGGCGGTTTCAAGGGAAAGCAAAACCCCCATTGCCAAAAGTGGGCGGTTTTCCTGAACTCGCTGCGTTGTCGATTTTTAGCTGGTGCACTGTTCCAAGGGAAACCCAAACTCCCATTGCCAAAAGGGAAACCAAACCCCCCATCACTTGGTATTGGGAAGTATGCCAGTGCGTGTCGAACCGTAACTGGTGCACTGTTTTTTTTTTTTTTCTTTTGAGAGTAACTGGTGCACTGTTTTTTTTTTTTTTTTTTTTTTTTTTGAGAGTAACTGGTGCACTGTGAGTGACGAAACCCAGTTCTTCTGGTCCACTAAAAAAACACACAGCGTTTGACGATCGATCACAAATGAGATAATTTCCTCAAAAAAAAAAAAAAATGAGATACTTTTTTTTTTTTGGTTGTTGTACCAGTATTTCAGTGAATTAGGGAATCGATCGTACGAACGAGGAACCCTTCATTGAACCTACGGGTGTTTCTCAAAAAAAAAAAAAAAAAAAAACCCTTCATTGTTCAAATTTTTTAAAAAAACAAAATTGAAAAACATTTTTTTGCGAAAAGTAGAAAGATTACGGGATTTTTTCGGTGCACCAGATAGACCCGATTTAATTTTTCGGGTCGTATTGAAAGACCCAAAAAATTAAATCGGTAGTTTTTTTTTTCAACCGAATTCAATTCGGTCTATCCATTTTCAAAATGGGGTGAGTGGAAAAATTTTTTTCAAAATGGGTTTGCACCTGTTTATTTACTATATTTCAGTACTTATGTGGTTAATCATACTTATAATATGATATAGGGTTAGACTATTATACTAACGTTAGCATTTGAGATCGAAATGCTAATGCTTAAAACCCATTTTGAAAAAAATTTTGGGTGCAAACCCATTTTGAAAATTTTTTTCCACCCACTCCATTTTGAAACTGTTTCGGCCATATTTCAAAATGGGTTTGCACCCAAATTTTTTTTCAAAATGGGTTTGCACCTAGCCACCTATATATTTACTATATTTCAGTACTTATGTAGTTAATCATAGTTATAAGATGATATAGAGTTAGACTATTATACTAACGTTAGCATTTGAGATCGAAATGCTAACGTTCAAAACCCATTTTGAAAAAATTTTCGAGTGCAAACCCATTTTGAAAAACTTTTTTCCACCCACCCCATTTTGAAAAGGGAAAATTCAAGATGGATATACCCAAATTCAATTCGGTTGAAAAAAAAAATACCTGATTTAATTTTTCGGGTCCTTCAATATGACCCGAAAAAATTAAATTGGGTCTATCTAGTGCACTGAAAAAATCCCGTAATCTTTCTACTTTTCGCAAAAAATGTTTTTCAATTTCCTCTTTTAAAAAAATTTGTTCATCGTTCCCATTGGTGTGGGAGAAACTGGAATTTATTGCTAGAGAAATTAAGAAAGATTTGCACCTGGTGGATTGAGAAACTGAGAAGTGAGAAATGGAAAGAGTCGTAGATAGCGACCGCCATTTTATCTATCCACCGGTCTACCGAATTTTTGATGAACATAAACATTTATATCTTTCCGATCAATATATATCATTTTCTAGTAAACAGATACACTACGGTTTTCAGTAAATATTTATGCAATGTGACAAGTACATGGGTGCACATGGATGTGTCAGATTGTGAGAAAGGGATGGTTGGGTGACTTACTAGGTGAACTCTATATGTTTTCCTAATAATAACCAGCTTCCACTATTTTCACTTATCTACAGGTCCACCATATTTTTAATGAACAAACATCATTTTTCAATAAATGTTTATGTCTTTCTGATTAATAAGAATATTATTTTTCAGTGCACAAATATATATATATATATATATATATATATATATATACAACTGTGCTTAGTACATAGATGCACGTGGTGTATCAGAACTGTGAGAAGAGATAGATGGGTGACCTACTTTACGTGTCAACTATACCTGTCTCTCAAAGAAAATTGTTGGTGAGGAAAGATGCTGAGCATGTTGGATATGTTGAGTTCCGTTGTGAATTCATATCTCTTGTTATCCTAAATAGGATAACAAGACCATGTTATTATCTTCTGGGCCGTCGGATTAAAATCAATGGATCAAATTTATTTAAAAAATGCCCTTATTATCTAAAGTAGGTCGATCTGGTCCGTCCGTTTTGATCTAACGGTTGAGGATGGAATAACAGGGTCCTGTTATTCTCTTAGAATAACAGCAGATTCGGACTCTTCTGTTGTAGGGGAGAAATGGAAATATAGATAGGATGAATATAACTTGCCACAAACAATGCCTCCAAAACACTCCAATGCACTTAGAAAAAAATTACAAAAATATCTCTTTTTTCAGAAAATTTTATAGAAATATCCTTTATTTCTAAGGAAATTTACAAAATTATTCTATCATAAATTTTTTTACAAAAATGACCCTCACAATCTTATAAAAATATACCTCTGCCCCATAAAATTTTACAAAAATGACCCTCCCCACTCATATGCCATCTCATCGCAAAGTTGTGAGGGCAAAGTTGTGGTATGGTATCATCGTCCAGATAGATAATGGAACGGATCTTTTGTGTTGGTCCTGGATTCTGGGTCAACTTTCAAGTCACGGTCAAATCTGTCTGAAATAATGAAATTGTCATATTTAGGGACCTTTTTGTTTGTGTACATGTTGATGTTGATATGCTTTGCATTATTTTTTTTGGAAGTGCATATTCATATATTTTGTGAAATTAGTTTTTACATGAGCATCATTATTTTGTGTTGTATAATCTTATATTCTTATTATTCAGCACGGCTGAAAATTATTCGAGTTGTTTCGCACAAATAGAAACACAAGTAAATTAATTAGTACGTAATATATGTGTATATAATTAAGGTGAATTATTCTATGGATCTGAAAAAATATGGACAATTTGTTTTTCTGAATAGAGGGCCTAAATGGGTATGCTTGATCTATAAAATTTAAACCGCTCAATTAAACAAGAACAATTGACGGTGGTCGATAGAATAACACCTCATTAATTAATAAATATTGTTGGGCAGGAACGGATTTACAGTAGGGCAAGCTCCCCCCAAGTGTTCATGCTTAATTTTTTCAAGAATATAGTTTTTTCTTATGACATATGATACTGAGTTATTAAAATCACTTTGTGCATGTGTATAGTGTCCGAGCTTCTTAGTTTGTTAGGCAAAATACATAGAATAAATTCATATTTTCAATTATGCTATTAAGTTGTGCCTGGGCTTAAATAATTCTTGGATCTTTCCCAGACTCCCAGTTGGGTATATCAAGATCAGCAAGTGGTTGTTTCTTAACCCAAAGTAATTTCCACTTGGCCATTTGTTGCTTGTAACAGTGCAGTGAATACATACGGCTTGCTGTTGTGTTCGTGCAGTTGCAAGTTTGCAGCCGATCGATTGGGTCTTGTGCTTAAAGTAGGGACAGTCAAGGGATTTCACATCGTCTGCCTTAAAGTAAAGTACGGCATGACACGTGGACCGTTGGATCGTTTCGAGATTCGAACCTACACGAATATTTTAAAGTGATCCAACGGTCTATGTGCCATGCCGCACTTTACCTTAAGGTAGAGGATGAGCACTCCAGTCAAGGAGGTACATTAGACCATCCACAACGGGGTTTCTTACCCTCTTTCTAATTCCAAATAGAAACCCTTTCACCAATGTGGACGTTTCAACAATTGTTTCTGAAATAGAAAGTTTTCCTAATTAGAAAGCGCTTTTAGCGCTGACGATCCTCATTAGAAATGAGCATTTCAGCGATGTGTGTTGAAATTTCTTTTCTAAAATTAACCGTTGGACTTCGTCTGAAAATTTCAGCAATGCAGCACGCTAATATCATAACTAATGCTTATCCTTAATATTTTCTAATTAATTACAATTATGACCTTAAGAAAGCCTTTCGGCCTTTCACTGATGCGCATGCTCTTAAAAAAAGAAACAAGAAGAACAATCGAGTTTTTTTTTTTAGATTTATGTGGATATTTTCAACAATTATCCATTTTTTTTAGAAGATATTTTGTGCTCATGAAAAATTGAACTCATGTCTTTTTGGAAGTCATCCCAGTTAGCCACCACTTGAGCTACTAGACCATTTGCTGAAAAAACAGTCGAGCTAGGAGGAATTAATAAAGCATGCTGAAATTGTACCAGATTAATTGGTACTGTTGGAAGGCTTACTGCCATAAACCAAACTTAGTATCAGTTTCATCAATTCATATTTTTGCAAATCCATGGAATTAGTGGGTCAGTGGGTGTATGATATATTAACTAAGAGGAGGGATCCATTGATAATAGATAACTTGACAATCTTGACAGTGCCTCTTTTAAAATCTTAAAAAATCATAAAAAATCTTAAAAAATGATTTATGACTTATCAAAATTTTATAGATGTATCACTTGACTTATAGATTGATAGTGTTTCAAATTTCAATCAATTTGAACATCGTTTAATGACTTATCAAAATTTTGTACACTTTTCAACGGTTATAATTTAACGGATCTTTAAAGAGCTATCAAACGTTTGTTTCTATTGAATATAATCGGATACATAATCAATCTATAAGTTAAGCAATACTTCCATGAACTTTTTTCTATTTTTAATATTTTTTTATGATTTTTCATAAATTTTAAAAAAGTGGGATTATCAAGATTGTCAAGTTATCCATTGTCAATGGATCCCTCCTCATTAACTAATATATCGATGTGCTTTTTCTGGCTGAAAAATGAAGAAAAAACAAAAATTATATGGTACTTTTCATTTTTTTTTTTTTTTTGGTTGGTGAATATACAAACAATATGTAATGATAGTGTGTCCTATTAGATAAAAATGTCAAAATTTTGAGATACAGATTAAAATGTGACACATCTTTAATGTTCCACGCAAAAATAAACAAATCAATTTTTTTCACTTGAACTGAGTGTGATTACCATCACGGGCTTCTCTGGGCTCTTAAAAAGGCTTTATAAAACTAGCCTGTTTTCATTCATTCAAAATTTCAAATGGACCTTTTTTATGGGCTGTTCATTGCGGCACTTTCTATAATACTCCCCAAATTTCAATCACCTGTTTCTTTATTAATTTTTATGAAGCCTTTCATGACCAACAATATAATTAAGCCGAATTCATGCTGTTAGCAGCTCTAATTGGCAAAATTAAAAAAACTGCCTTGTAAAATAACTTGTTACCATAATGCCCCTTTTATTGAACTACCCTGTAAAATGACCTGTTACCATTATGCCCCTTTGATGAAAGTAATCTTTTTATTATACAGCTTATTGATCCAGTGCATAAACAATTTTTTCTGTGTGTTTTCAGTACTTTAATTATTACTTATTACCAAATTTGCAATCAATTTTAGAAAGTACAAACCATAAACCAACAAAAATTAGAAACATGTACTCAGACAAGCAGCAGAAGTAACTCAATGTTGTTTAGCAACTATATATTACAACCCTTACAAATCCTCTTAAATACTTCACCCTGAAACCAGCACAAAACAACTGAACAAGTACATACACAGCAGATTGCACTCTAGAATCATCAAAAGATGACACCGAAAAAGATGGAAAAAAAAAAGGATGTCATTTCAAAGTCTCGCTACCGGTTTGGTCAAATCAAACACACGCAAAGAAAGCACACAGACAAAGGGTATCTAATTACATACACATCAATAAGTTCAAATTAATCTGGATAACTTTTTTATCAGATAAACGACGGTCACTCTTTGTTACAGATCGACGGAATTAGGGGTTTCGTTTGCTCTCAGGCCCACTGCCACCGAAAAGGTAACCGAGGGAAGAACCGCCTCCTGGAGCAGCATGCACCTTAGTCGACGGACGATCCTGTCATGATTTATTTCAAAAGTAGCTATTAGGAAAATTATTGTAATATTAAGAAGTTTCAACACATATTATATGCAAAGGAAGGTCCGTACCATATCCAAGAGTACGATATTTTATATTTTTTATTATTTGATGGAGATCCAAGAGTACAATATAAGATGGTCCAACTTATTGTTTTCTCATACTTTATTTTTTGATTTTTTTCCATTTTAATTTCATTTTCCTCTACTAGATAAGAGGCCGGTGACTTATAGTTAAGTTTAAGCCAAGATTTTGCTTATAAAGAAGCCACCTAAACACAAAAAATGGAAAGAGATAGCGAAAACTTGGTAAATCGTTAACGCACCGTGAGGAAATTGCCACAATTTTGGCCCTCGGATCGGAAGTAATTGTTGGTCGTGGAGCCGCCACCTTGGATGCCAGCCGGTGCCTGCTTTGTCTTGTCAACAGGTGACGGTGTCGCCTTCTCTACTGTCTCAGGCTTCTCTGCTGCTGGCTTCGGCGTCTCTTCACCGCTGCCAAAGAGATAGCCTAGCGAACTCTGCCCCCCTCCAGCACTCACGCCACGAGCACGACCCATCCTCACTCCTCTTTTCCTACTTACTGTTTCAGTAACAAAACCGAACATGAGTACACGTTAGGACTAAATTAAAGTTTGGCGCTTGACAGAGACCAATGTGAAGGTCACACGTGTCTTCGTGGCATTTTCAAATTCCAAGAATAAAAACCAATCCCGACACCGCCCCTCCCATTTTTCCTGCTCTCATTTCTAAATGTACATCGTGCATACTGAAATTACCTAGATTATTCTTACATTCATCCTCTAACAATATATAGGTTGAACCGTTGAAGTGCACATGGATCAGAACTACAATGTTACTTAAACAAAAAAAAAACATCACAAAATTGCATCTAATCGGTCGATATAATTATTATTACGGTTAAATTCTAGCTTCAAAGGACCAAATATTAGTTATATACTGTACCCAGAATCTACCTAAACCATAATCAGCCAATTGGATAAGGAATCTTGCCATTCCATTAGTGCCAGTGGTGTGAAATATGTACTTAAAAAAGATAAAATAACAAAAAAAAAAAAATGGTGTGTACAACTAAAATTGAGGAGATTTGCATGCAGCAGGCAATCAATTACAGAATTGGGTCAGAGATCTACCAGTAAGCTTCAACCAAATTTAAACCACCTTACTCCAAATTGGATCAGAAAGCAAAATCAAGCAAAACCCAATTAACCCAACAAGTATAAATTGTGCTTCTCAATTATCAATACCACCATGACAAAAAATTGAAAAAATTAAAAAAAGGTGCATTCTTTGCTGCAAAAGAAGGCAAATTTGAGACCCACAAGGCCGGATCTGGGTTTGGGGGGATAATTACCTGAGGATTGGATCGAAGAGGGGAGGAGATCGGAAATGAATGAAGGCTCCTCCTCTTCCCTTTGTTGAGGAAACAAAGAATGGAAACACTGGAAATGGTGCTGCTGCTCTATATTTGGAACTGGTGCTGCAAGCAAGACGGGGAATGATAAAAGAAAGGGACTTTTGCACATTGGACCTTAATGTTACTGTATTTGAGATAACTAGTAAAGTATTCACGTCTTGTTTTGAGCTGAAATTGTTATTTCTTATAACAAATTTTAAGATAACATGTAATGGGCTTTATATTGAGGAAATTAATACGAGCCTTAAATTTTAATGGACTCAGACATTGACGTCAACAGGCATTAAAGTAAATCAACGGTGGTGATCAATATAAGTAAACAATCAACGGCTGAGGTTTATTCCTTGGGGAAGATAGACTTTTGATGTCAAAAAACTCAATATAGTAAGGATAAGGATAATTATTCATACTTTTGTTTCAAATTTTTTTATAAATCGAAAATAAAAAGATTTTTTTTATGGAAATAGTAAGATGACACCCAAAATTACACATAGTAGATAGAGCCGATTTTCAAAATCGGTTCCTTCCATTGGAACCGATTTTGAAAATCGGTATCTTCTTTTTTTTTTTTTTTTTTTAAATCTGAGATTGCCACAGTTAGATCCGAAAAAAAAAAAAAAAAGATACCGATTTTGAAAATCGGTTCCAATTGAAGGAACCGATTTTCAAAATCGGTAACTACCTTTTTTTTTTTTTTTTAAATCTGAGATTGGCCACAGTTAGATCCGCGAAAAAAAAAAAAAAAAAGATACCGATTTTGAAAATCGGTTCAAATTGAAGGAACCGATTTTCAAAATCGGTAACTACTTTTTTTTTTTTTTAAATCTGAGATTGGCCACAGTTAGATCCGCGAAAAAAAAAAAAAAAAAAAGATACCGATTTTGAAAATCGGTTCCAATTGAAGGAACCGATTTTGAAAATCGGTAACTACTTTTTTTTTTTTTTATTCCGCCGGCCCCTCTCTTCTTCTTCCCCCTCTTTCTCTCCTCTCTTCTTCCTCTCTTTTCCTCTCTTCTTCCTCTTTTCTTCCTCCTCTCCTCCTCTCCTCTTCTCCTCCAGTAGCCCTAATTAGGGTTTCGGTAGTCGGCTACTAAAAAGTTGTTATTTTAACAGATCAACGTCATATTTGCGTTCGCCGCGTTCTTCTCATCTCGCAGGTACATTTTTTTTCCCCGATGTGTTACTCTTTTCCTTAAAAAAAATTAGATTATATTTTTATTGGGTTTTTATTTTACTTCTCACAGGAAAAATGAGTATGATGCTCATAAATGTATTTCACGGAGGTCAAATCCTCAATACACCTACTGGTGTTAATTACGACATTTCCGCTGCGTGTACTCTCCCCGTCAATGACTGGATAACCCTAGAGGAGTTGCGTAGGCAGATCCATGCCGGTTTGAAATTGCTCCCAAGCCATTTCAACCTGAAAATCAGAGCACGGATCAACACTCCACAACCAGGCTATGGTAATTACTATTACACTCTATTTTGGGTTGACCGCGAACAGACCTGGGAGATGATTAAATCGGCCGCATGTCCAGTTGCTGGTTTTCGAGCTTTGGAATTAGTTGTTGAATCTGAACCAATACCAAATCCCCGTGGTGATTATGACCCATGTCCAAATAGTATTCCCAGCAGTAGCAATCGAGTTCCCACTACACCAGGAATGGGTTGTAGAGAGACAAAAAAGTGTGGCAATATGTCCAAATAGCTCTTGCTAGCATTCGTAGCAGGACTCTTTAAAGTCTTGTTATATGTAGTGTAACAAGGTGCTGTAGCAAGATAAATTATCAATCCTGGTACAAGTCCATGACTTCTCTTGCAAATTAGCAAGAGTTGATTACCAAACTATTCCAACACTACATAGTCTTGCTAGACAAATTGCTCTCAAGACAATACAATGAAAAATAGCAAGACATCATTTAATTCTCTTGGAGCACTTTGCAACATATTATGATGAAATAGCAAGACATATTTGTGTATCTACAAAAAATTTTACTAGACAGTACAATGAGATATGGCAAGACATATTAGTGTAGCTATTATTACAATTAAAAATATATATTTGTTCCCTATTAAACGCACAAATGAATTTATAATGAAAAAAAATTTCAGAAACAAAAACCCAAATATATTTATTTCATAACATAACCAAATGTCTTACAAATATCAGATTGTAACACCGTACATATTATTCCATTAAACATGAGCATGAATCTATAATAAAGGAAGACCAAAAACAATTTCTCTAATAAGCATAAGCATGACAATCTATGCTGAAGAAAATAAACCGAAGTCCTCAAACGATATAAAGACCCCCAGCTTAATCTGCATTTGCTGTTATGTGTCTGCTGCCAAATTTCTTTCAAGTAGTGGTGTGCCCAACATGACTAGTTGTGGAGAAAGGTGCAACATCATCTTCGATCACAAAGAGGTTCCAGGTTAGAAGAATGCCTGCCCAACATATAAAAGATTATGACACCATGTGTAAAGTAAGGAAACACCAAGAAATAACAGTTAACAAATAATAATATCTTACCGAATACAAGTATTGAAATGTATAACCATTAACAATCAGCCCCAATTTAATTATCCTCTGATGATGCATCTCTCGACCTCAACAACTATTCCTTTCAGGTCTCTTCGAACCCAATTTCGGATTTGAATTGCACTTTCTGTCAAATTGGCTATAAAGCTTGCTTTGATCTTCCTTTCCGATCGTTCATCCCCGTATCATTAACTTCTTGAGACTTAACTGAAAGAGCAGTGAACCATTCCAGATTTAAATGGTCTCTAACATATATGGCCTGATCAGCTTATGAAGTAAAAACATATGACTATCTTCTAGTTTATCTCCTTTGTGAATCAAAATGTGAGAAGTTAACAAGAGTGAAACCATAACCATCTTTCTTAATACCCCTTCCAAGTGTGACATCAACCCAATCACAATTGAATAACATAACACTAGATTTACCCTTATAATTATCCAACTCTATTATTTGTTTCAATCTCCCATAATAAGTCACATCTCCCAATATTGGATCAGGGTCATTGGATCTTGTATAACCTGAGGTTTTTGATACTAGAAATATTCCACTATTTTGGGTTACCTTGTCATAGCATGCCGGTCTAAACTTATAACCATTTACAATAAAGCCCCGATACTTACAACAATATTTGGTCCCATATCAAGCCATGCCAGATCTTCTGGCACACTGTTAATGTCTCCATCAATCTCCAATCTAAGAACATGTTAGAAACAAATTAATATTAGATTAGTAAGTACCAGAAGGATGGATAGTTGACATTATGTACAAACAACAAAATCACCACACAGAACTGTATTGAAAATTAGACACATACCGTGACTAGAAAGTCAAAACCAGAACCAAACTATAAAGATAATTGCCACAATAATTATAAATAACGTTTCAGTTTATAAAGTTCTGATTTGATAAGAAAAAGAGTATATGACAGCTTAACATAATATTTCCAAAGCCTGTCCTATGTTCAATCTTTAGATACTGACAATGATATAGATTCATCCAAGTGGTAAGCTTATACTTTCAAACATAAAGGCCAATAGGAGCTTGCAGTGCAAATAACGTTCAAACTGAAATACTTACATAATCTCTAAACCAGTCATGAAATGACTCATTTTGAAAGCGTTCAATGGTTTTTAACTTTTTATCGTTACTGGACGATGGCAACTTTTCCATTTAATTTCAACAGCATGAATTCTACAAGACAATTTAACCAATGAAAGTTAGTACAGATATATGAAATGATGAAAGTTCGTACAAAAAACCAAAAAAAAAAAAAAAAGGACAAAGACAAAGAAAAAGAAAAGGTAAATGTTCAGTCAGGGCTCAGGACATTCTCATACCAATGTTCAAGTCAAGGGCTCAAGGCAATGTGTGTACCGCACTGCCATAGTGGTATTCCTCTCGTGGCAGCCGTAACGAACTTGGCCTCCTTGCTGAAGTATTGGGCCCCTGACTACCATTTTTATTTCTCTTAAACCGTGTTATTTTTAGTATCAAATCCAACTATATACCTATAACATACATGAGTAGGACATAAGTACTCGAACATAACTAATTCAGAGTTATATCAAGTATTTACCATGAGCTAAAAATTATTGATTCCCTAACCGAGCCTTTGCAATAGAACCTTCCAAAGGGGCCTTGTTACCGATATAGGACTTCAATTTAACAAGAAAACTGAAAAAATGTACATATAAATGTATATCAGTACTTATTTTTATGATATTGCATGAGGGTAAATGAATAAATTTAATTATGCAGATTTCTAGTGGACAATTTCTAAATGTAAAATCAATGAACCCGTTAACACCTGCAACATAGTGGGTACTTCCTCGTGGATAGGCCAAACATTGCTTGCACAAATTAAGATCCATAGCACCTGCAATTCCAAAAGAAACCACTAAATAGTTAAAATAAAATGAGTACAAAATGGTAGTATACAATTTTCAGTTTTCATTAATTAAAATAAAAGAGGACCCTAAAAAGAATATGTATTGATCACATTGATACAGTTTTTCATTTTTTTTTTTTTTTTGTTCCAATCAAGTGTAAACAACAAACCAATTGGGATTTCACTTTGGTTTATGTGTTTGACTCAACATGTACTGCTCTAACTGAGTTCAATTTCGTGTGTATTACTCCAGCAGCATAGGTCCTCCTATGGTAGTAGTTTTCAATACCCTTTATTTATTTGTTTTGGGAAAAGGCCGATGTGTTATTTGAAAGAAATACAAGTCACAAGTATGAACCAAGCACACAAGGCAAAATGAGAAAAAAGGAAAAGGGAAAGGGAATATAATGTACCAGTATCGAGATCTGAACAACAAGGAGATGAATCGAGGTACCTATGTCGATCTTCTGTTCTCTCAAGGTGACAAGGGGGCAACATAGGGGACGGAGGCGCAGTTGCTGGAAGAGCACCTAAAGCGAAGGTGGTGTTGACAACGCTATGAGGGGAAGGTACATCCTGAGAGCTCTAAGGCGGAGAAGGTGCTTAAGGGAGGAAAGTGGGAGGCAGAGGGCTTAGGGTTGCTTCAGAATATCGAAGGAAATAAAATTTGGGGGAAAACGGAGACGACAATGAGAAATATTTCGACTATCATTAAATTGATCAAATGCAAGAAACGTTTCCAATTATTATACATTAATATTAGATTGAGCCATTAGGAAACGTTCATTTTATAATTTAGTGTGTTTTTCCATGTAATATAAAGTCACCTGCTAAAAAATCAAGCATATTATTTGATTGCTATGACAATACTAATTTATTTTATTTTGATTGCTATCCCATTAATATTAAGGAATCTACGTTGAGCACACCAAATTTTAATTTACATTATTTAATAAATTTTTTGTATCAAAATATAATCAAATACAAAAATTTACTATTTTTAAAAATTTTAAGTATTTGTTTGAGATTTTTAAAAAGTGATACATAAAACTTGATTATTTTTATAAATATTGTATATTTACTTTTTAAAAATCTCAAACAAATACTTACAAATTTTCAGAAATATCAAAATTTTGTATCACATAAGATTTTAAAAATTATTGAGCCATAAATTTTGTGGTTATTTAATATGTTTTTGAAAATGTGCTCACGTAAACTTTCATGCAAATCAAGCAAATTACTTTGGTCTCTTGTTAAGCCACTAACAAAAGTTATTTCATTTGCCACTATGCATAAAAGTTATTTTCATACAAATAAAGTAAATTATTTATTTAATATAATATTCTCCTCTATGAATTCTGACTTTAGATGGCAATTGGCTCTCTTTATCGAGCCACTATTTATAAAGGATATCTAATTTCATGCTAATAGATCGTTCCTAATATAAATAAAATATCTTATCAATTGAAAAAAAAAAAATTAAACATCTATTTTAATTTTATAGATTGACTAGTATATTTTCAATTATATTTATCTCAAGTGTTATTTAATAGTCCATCAAAGATTTATTAGTTTACAATCATCGAAAAGTATATAAAATTTTCATAAGCTAACAACCAATGTCTAAATTGTTTAAAACTTGAGATACTATCAAGAGTGAGGCTATAGTACTACTAATAGATATCATTTATAATAGTTGAAGGTTAAAATAGTTGATCCGAAATGCTCAACGTACTCTTTATATATTAATGTAATCGTAGACCAAATTTTATAATTTTTAGTATTTTTTTACTATTCATTTTGATACTTAGGAAATGACTTGAAATAAATATTGTTGTCCATTCAAAAAATGTGTTTTTTTTTTTATCAATCTACATAAACAGATTAAAAATTCTAAAAATATAAAATTTGATCTAGAATCACATTAACATATGTAGATCACGTTGAGCGGTTTGAATCTACCATTTGAACTATAAAAATAATTATATGGAGTTGTAGTACGAGCCATTTCGTACTATTAATAGTATCGTAGGCTTACAGTATTATCAATCTATAAGTCAAATTTTTTCTACTTTCAAGATTTTTTTAAGCATATTTTTTAATATTTTTGAGAAACTCTACTATCAAAATTTTCAAGATAATCATCGTCAACCGATACCTCCTCAATTATTTATATAATACAACATTCTCCTCACACCAATTGACTCCCTTTATTAATATTAAATTCGGACATTTATTGACTATTATCATGTAGTTTATGGATTCACGCGATTGAAAAATGTATTGAATTAGTGCAGCAATTTCCTTCTAGTCGGCTACATGAAAGATGAAAATCGTGGAAAAAATGTGCTGAAAAAAAAATTGCGGGAAAGATGAAAATTTTACCGCCAATATAAAACAAAAGACATGCCATTATTGTTCTGCTGAAGCCAAATTGACTAACTTAAAGATGCCACCGATTTGCAAAACTAATGATGGTAACAAATCAAATGTAGATTAAATGCAATAAAGTTTGTGCACCATACAATATTTTATTATTTATATATCGATAAAATAATTTAATTAAAAGTTTAAATAGTACAAAAACGCTAAAAATAATTTCGAAATTTACAATCTCTTTATGACAAAGCATGTAATCTTGATAAATTCAAACTTCTAAAAAAGAGCGGAAAGATAATGGATTCAAATCTTTAGAGAATTGGGTCTTAAATATTTTTTTGGCTACCAACAGAGTTATCGGAATAATATAATTAAAAAAAAAAAGAGCGGGAGCAAGAATTTTAGATATCAAAAACACGAGACAAAAAAAAAATTTTAGCGCCAAGCAAAAATATGGAAACTATAAGTTGCCAGGCCTTGCTCATCTTGTAGCCTGTGATGCAAAATGTATAAGGAAATAAACTTATTCTTAGAAACTGTTGGAAGGGGGAAGACAAATTTCCTAGCAAGAGAACTCGTAGTGTTGCCTATGTGTGTTGCCAAAGACTAAAATTAGCAAGACTAAGAGAAAGCCCAGCCATGAAAGTCTTGCTACATCCCAAACCTGGTGTAGTGAGATCCGGACGAGGAAACAACACACACCTCAGCCCGAGAAGACCCACTACCAGCAAAGAAGACCCAATACCAGCCGAAACCGTTGAGGAGGAATTTGAGAACTGGCACCTGGACGAGGAAGATGCCGATGGGGATGCAGATGGTGGTGAAGATCTGACCATGGATGATATTGAGGATGAGATAGATGTCGAGAATATAATAAAGGAGTGGCAATCATCCATCCCCTTCATAAACAGGGGGTTGCAACATCCCTGCCGTCAGTTTAGAGATGCTGAGCCTATGCCAGTTGCCGACGAGCCATTCTACCGCAAGCCTATAAGAACTGATGCCGAATTTAGTCCTGGCCAGCAATTTGCATCCAAAAAGCAACTTAGGAGTAAGCTTGCTGAGTTTCACTTAGAGAAAAATATTTCACTTGAGACAGTAAATAGCAACAAAGTCATGTATGTTGTTAAGTGCAAGGATCCCAATTGTCGATGGAGATTGTATGCCAGGGTAAATGATACTGGTACCTGGCAAATTTCAACACTGGGGGAGGAGCATGCATGTTACGGAAGTGCCACCAGATTAGATCATGAGCAATTGACTGCCAGACTGGTTGCTGACACAATCAAAAACCAGTTGAGGGATAACATGGAGATGTCAGTGACCGAAGCCAGGGGCCTAGTGAAACTCAGGTTCCCCACTGTCCATCCGTCGTACAACAAGATATGGAGAGGTCGGGAGTTAGCAATTGCTGATCTTTTTGGTAGTTGGGAGAAATCATACGAGATGCTCCCACCATTGTTACATGCCATACAAGCAACCACACTAGGTACCAAATTCAGGTTGGAGCATGTGCCATCCGATAGGTTTGGTGTCCACATTTTCACAAGGGTTGCGTGGGCATTTGGTCCGTGCATTCAAGCTTGGCCGTACCTTCGACCAGTCATCACTGTCGATGCCGGGTTTCTGTCCGGAAGGTACAAGGGTAAGTTGTTCATGGCCTGTGCATATGATGCAGACCAACGGCTGCTACCACTGGCATTTGCAGTGGCCGAGGAGGAGACAACGGAGGATTGGGGATGGTTCATGAGTTGGTTGCGTCAAGAGGTTGTTGGTCCCGGCAAGATCACAGTAATTTCAGACCAGCACGGGTCTATTAGAAATGTCTTTGAGCAGCCACACCTTGGGTGGTGTGAAGCAACTGGAGAAGCCGTCCACCGCTTCTGTGTTCAGCACATTGCAGCCAATGTGTATAAGACGTGCTATAACAAGAGGATTAAATCTCTCTTTAGAGTGGCTGCCAAGCACAAAAAACCATGGAGATGCTTGGAGCTGCTAGAGAATATAAAAAACCAGAAAAAAGAGGCATACGATTACATAATGAAGGCGGGGATACTTCAGGGCAACATAACTGGTGCCAGACGATATCGCCGAGACCAGACTGGTACAGCCCCCAGTGGAAACAGAAACCGGGCGCACCGAAACCGTACCAGGCGCAGCGTGTTCGTGTCCGCATCCGGAACCGTTGAGGAACCCCAATCCCAACCAGCCCAACCAGAACAACAGATTCCAGAAGAAGAGTTGCATAAAGAGAGGTGGGCGGGCTATCTTGATGGTGGTTTGAACAGATGGGGGATCATGACAACAAATGGCTCAGAATCACTGAACAATGTATTTAGGCTTGCTAGGCAACTCCCCATATGTGCTGTAGTAGAGAAGACATTTTTCAAATGTGTTGAGTGGTTTGTTGAAAGGCGAGGAGTTGCAGCACAATGGGAGGCCAAGGGAATGGAGTTCACTCAGAAAATAGAAGATTTGTTGAAGCATCGGGGAGACAAAGGAAGAAGGCTGGAAGTAATTCCCCTGACTTGGCGCACAAACTACTACGACGTTCATAACAGGAATGGTCGAATCTCTGAGGTATGCTTTTTACTTCAATTTAAATTATTTTATAATAGTGTAGTTCACTAGAATTTGATAATTTTTTTTTTAAATTTGTAGTGTGAATACGGTGAAATCAAGTACGAGGTACAACTCCTTGGGGATTCGGAAGCGATTTGCGAATGTCGAAAACCCCAACTGACCGGCCTACCGTGTGACCATGTTATGGCTGTTTGTTCGTTTCGGAGGCTAGATCATACACAGTTTGTAAGCAGGTACTACACTGTGGAAAATTTCAAAAATACCTGGGATGGTGAATTTCGTAGTTATGGAAACAAGAGGGATTGGCCATTGTGGCATGGTCCAGTTATAAGGCCAGATCCAAAGAAAATCAACAAGGGCCGGAGGAAGAAAATAAGGATTCCTATGGCGATGGATGAGATGGAGGGTCGTATCAATAGGTTGCCTGATCAGTCCAATCGAAGGCGTCCGAGGCGCACCTAATATCTATGGATGTTGTTATGTAGTACTAGCTAGTGCACTCAAGACTTTGTAGTTTATTATTGCAATGTATTGTTTGTGGATGTTATTCCGTAGTTGGATGTTATTTATGGATGTTATTTCGTAACTAGATGTTATTTCGTAGCTGGATGTTATTTCGTAGCTGAATGTTATTTATGGATGTTATTTATGGCCGTTATCAAGGTCTCAAAAGCATGAAATAAAATAAGATAAGAGTCCAACATAACTAATACTTAGCAGCCGCTTTCAAGGTTTCAAAAAAAAGAGTCCAACATAACTACTACATCAAGCACACAAACAAAATAATTTCTCAAACTAACTAACGCCTACGTAGATTACGCACGATCCTCTGAAACGGCGACGGACTGAGCCGGGGCGCTGGATGAACATCTCTACGAGGTCTATCTGCATGGGGCGGTGCATATGGCGTACTAGACGACGCATTAGGATCACCATATGGTGCATGCGGCGTGCTAGAGGACGCGTTAGGATCACCATATGGATCATCCATGTTCAAGCTAGAGATATTTCCTGATAGGAATGCAGCATACTCTTCAAATGGGATATCCGGCTCCGGCGCCTGCGGCATTGGTGTGTGTTGTGGCATGCTATCGGGGTAGTCACTTGAGACATCAATCTGTTCCAGTTCAAATTGGATACCCGCAGACATAAGCATACCCCGAAATATGTGTACATGCCCCAAGTCAGTCATCAAGTCCCGGAATGTCAACAAGTTTTGGAGGCCAAACCACCTTTTTCCGGGCGTGCGTAGCCATACAATTGCTTGTGCCGTCTGGTGCATCAGACGAAAGACCTGGTGCAATACACATGTTAGTCTCCATATCATTATTTTCAGAAAAAAAAAAACTGCTCCCTGGAGCGTACCGATTGCAGGTTGCTGTTTTGCGATTTTTTTACGAATTTTTCTACAATGAATCTTGCAAGACTCTCTACATGAAAACTGATCACCAAATCATGAACTATCCGATTATAAATTTTAAAAAATACACTGTTAAGACGGATAAATCGCAGTTTTTGTTTTTTTGAGACCAAAAATTCAGAGAAAAAAAAAAAACTGCTCCCTGCAGCGTACCGATTGCAGGTTGCTGTTTTGCGATTTTTTTACGAATTTTTCTACAATGAATCTTGCAAGACTCTCTACATGAAAACTGATCACCAAATCATGAACTATCCGATTATAAATTTTAAAAAATATACTGTTAAGACGGATAAATCGCAGTTTTTGTTTTTTTGAGACCGAAAATTCAGAGAAAAAAAAAAACTGCTCCCTGCAGCGTACCGATTGCAGGTTGCTGTTTTGCGATTTTTTTACGAATTTTTCTACAATGAATCTTGCAAGACTCTCTACATGAAAACTGATCACCAAATCATGAACTATCCGATTATAAATTTTAAAAAATACACTGTTAAGACGGATAAATCGCAGTTTTTGTTTTTTTGAGACCAAAAATTCAGAGAAAAAAAAAAAACTGCTCCCTGCAGCGTACCGATTGCAGGTTGCTGTTTTGCGATTTTTTTACGAATTTTTCTACAATGAATCTTGCAAGACTCTCTACATGAAAACTGATCACCAAATCATGAACTATCCGATTATAAATTTTAAAAAATATACTGTTAAGACGGATAAATCGCAGTTTTTGTTTTTTTGAGACCGAAAATTCAGAGAAAAAAAAAAACTGCTCCCTGCAGCGTACCGATTGCAGGTTGCTGTTTTGCGATTTTTTTACGAATTTTTCTACAATGAATCTTGCAAGACTCTCTCCATGAAAACTGATCACCAAATCATGAACTATCCGATTATAAATTTTAAAAAATACACTGTTAAGACGGATAAATCGCAGTTTTTGTTTTTTTGAGACCGAAAATTCAGAGAAAAAAAAAAACTGCCCCCTGCAGCGTACCGATTGCAGGTTGCTGTTTTGCGATTTTTTTACGAATTTTTCTACAATGAATCTTGCAAGACTCTCTACATGAAAACTGATCACCAAATCATGAACTATCCGATTATAAATTTTAAAAAATACACTGTTAAGACGGATAAATCGCAGTTTTTGTTTTTTTGAGACCGAAAATTCAGAGAAAAAAAAAAACTGCTCCCTGCAGCGTACCGATTGCAGGTTGCTGTTTTGCGATTTTTTTATAAATTTTTCTACAATGAATCTTGCAAGACTCTCTACATGAAAACTGATCACCAAATCATGAACTATCCGATTATAAATTTTAAAAAATGCACTGTTAAGACGGATAAATCGCAGTTTTTGTTTTTTTGAGACCGAAAATTCAGAAAAATCAGAAAACTGGTTTAAGTAGCCGCACGCGAGCTCGACTGTGCGTGTGACACGTAACCAAGGCTTTCAACCGGTTCATCTAGTGGCGGCATTGTCTGGCTAAGGGCTTGTGGATTGTTGTCTGTGAAGTAGAGTTTTGGCATCCCTCTCTTGTAGAACCATCCAATGTAAAATGCCTCCGCTCTCTCGGAAGAATCATACGGCCTCGTCTCCGCGATTTGCACAACCGGGTAGTCAATGTAATATGCATGATAATTCTTCCAATTCACACCTTCATTGGCCCCTCGACCCGAGCTGTGCACAATTTCCCTTAACTCCTTCAATGATCCATAGTCTACGGGCGGTGGAGGGGGGCATGTCTGGTACAACCCGAACTGGCGCATCACTCTGTCACCATGATAATACTCAACAATCCACATGTGTACTACGAAACGACGACATATCCAAGATCCGAAATCGTCATAACAGCACTGGGGTAGGAACGCATAGTAAGACTGGTACGGTGTCCAGTTCACCAAATGACTCTCCAACTTGTCAAGCTTCTCTCTGTAATGCGCCACTCCAGAACCATGAGGGTTGTTACTATAATCATGTTTTCCCAACCACTTTACACCTAAAGGGGGTCTCCTTGCAGGTACATTACCACCCAGAGCCGGTACCTCACCGGAACATACTGGCCGACCTACCGATATATGGTTCCATGACCAAAACTGCAAAAACAACATCGGCCCACCTATCGACGCGATCTCCTTCAGTGATGCCCTGCTCAAGTAGCTGTATAGGCAGGCAAGAACGGCCTCTCCCCAGTTCCAACGAGGCGGGTCTCGGAGGTTCTCCAAAAACTGCAGGTACATTGCTGGTACAGACTTTTCGCCAAGATCCGGGAATAACACTGACCCGAATAAATCTAAGCAATAAGCACGCGTGTAGTAGTTTATTTGGTCGAGAGTGGCATTTTCTTCATCCAATTCCCGGAACTGGTCCCGCAACCACTTCAGCCGAATTGCGTACTTGGAGAAGTGCATATACTCGCCCTCTGGTTTACGTATCCGTCGCCTCGGCCATGGACACAAATGAGGATGCTCAAAATCCGGGTCTGCATTCACCCCTAATAATAACTCCAACGTACCGCTGTAGTCCTCGTCGCTGTACCCGCTTACTGTTCGGCCTACAATCAGATTTCAGGGAATTGGTTATTTAACACACAATTTTCTAATTTTGATAACTTTTTAAAAAAAAATAGTCATTGTTTATGTACCAGTAACCGGTAAGCCAAGTATGCAGCTGACGTCCTCCAGGGTCGGAGTCATCTCCCCAACAGGTAAATGAAACGTGTTTGTCTCGGGTCGCCACCTCTCAACAAGCGCGCTGATCAAATATTTGTCGATTTGGCAGTTGTCGAGCTGCGCAACCTGATACAACCCCAAAGTGAACAGGTTATCTTCTATGCACTCTCTTCTTTTTATTCCTGTTCGGTGACTGCAAGTTTTCAAAAAGCTTGTAGGCTGTGACAAAACAAAACATTAAATTAGTTCCCAAAAACAATTAATACAAAGTTTTTAGTGCGCAAAAATTAATATTTCAAAGGCATGCACTAAGAAAATAACCTCGGCCTGAGCAAGCGAGACTCGGTGGTGCTCGAGCCGCTCGTGCAGTATTATCGGAAAATCCTCCATCTACATGGTATAAAATATCAATTAGTTCATATTTGTATTAATTATTTTATTTATTAATTCAGTTTAATTAATTTATTATTTCAGTTTATAATAAAAAAAATTGAAACCGAAATTAAAAAAAAAAAATTCTAAACTTTTTTTTAAAAACAATTCTTTACTACCATTTCTTCTCCAAGTCCAAACTATAACATAACAATACAACCATTTGGATTATTTTCTAAACTATTTCGGTTTTTACATACCGATTCTTCAATCAACCAAACAAACTATACCATAACCATAACAATTACAACTATACTCAAAATTAACTACAAATACCGTTTATATTTCTCTACCATTACCATATCAACAAACAAAATAAAAAATAATTCGGATTAAATGGGAAAAAAATTGATACCTTCAAATGTTGGTCAAAATAATAGATCGGAAGTTGTTTCGGATTCTACTCTCCAAAATACGAAGCTTCGTGCAATTGGATCTAACAAATAAACGAATTTGAGAGACCTAAAATTAAAAAACGGAGAGGGGAAGAGGAGGAAAGAAAGAAAGAAGAAGAGGAGGAAGGAAAGAAGAAGAGAAGGAAGGAGGGAGGGAGCTCGGGTGGGAGAGGAGGGAGAGGGGAGAAGAAGAGAGAGGGGGGACCGGCCAAAAAAAAAAAAGTAACCGATTTTCAAAATCGGTTTCTTTCATTGGAACCGATTTTGAAAATCGGTACGGACCCCGTGTGGCCATCCGAGTGTAAACGGGTGTGTAGTTTTAAAAAAAAAAAAAAAAGATACCGATTTTCAAAATCGGTTCCAATGGAAGGAACCGATTTTGAAAATCGGTACGGATCCCGTGTGGCCATCCCGGGTGTAAAACGGGTGTGGTTTTAAAAAAAAAAAAAAAGAAGATACCGATTTTCAAAATCGGTTCCAATGAAAGGAACCGATTTTGGAAATCGGCTCTATCTAGTATGTGTAATTTTGGGTGTCATCTTACTATTTCCATAAAAAAAATCTTTTTATTTTCGATTTATAAAAAAATTTGCTTTTGTTTGGCTACCTATTGTAATTCATAACGAGGAACATCTTGCGTCCATTGAAAAACTGTCCATACATCTATAGACATGTACGGCATGTAATATATACACCTCAAAAATGTAATAGATACATTCCGAAATGTAACATATGAATGCTATAGATAGTTTTTCTATAAATGTTGGGTATTACTCATTCGTAACATAACATCCCTATGGAGTATTTTTGTTTTCAACATTAATTGTACATTCAATCAAGTGGCAACAGTGGCGGAGCTTATGCTACTGTAATCGGGCCATGGGCCCCCCTAATTTTCAAAAGTTGTTACCTGAGTCTAAATTTTACAGTATAATTTCAAGTTGGGCATAACTTGGCCCCCCCTTTCCTCCGAACATAATTTCTTACTTGGACACTTGGGCAATCACCCTTCCTTTCCTTCTTTCATTCTCTTTATTTTATTGTTTCTAATCCATGCACACAACAAATTAGAGACCGCATAAATAAAGAACAAAAATGCAAGGTATTACTGGCCTGATTTACCTCGCCAGTCGCCACTTACCTCTAGCCGCTTGCCCTACACCGTTGCTCTCATTTATCAACTCTAAGACTAAGAGTCTCGTTTTGTTGTTGCCGCATCTCACCGCAACGAGTGGTTGTTGTCTTGACTCTCAAACAAAGTCTTGGCGTCGCACCCCTCGATAATTTTCGGTAACTGGGGTTCACGCCTCTAACGATCTAACAATAGCCTTCTGAAATTAAATTATGGATTTATGGAATACAAAGTTGATAAATTGGTTAGCGGAAATTAGAAGAATCAAATTGTCCATTGCTCAAACAAATTGTTTACTTGGTAAATTATGAACAAACAGTTAGTTCAGCATCATCACCTACTTCAATTTCTCAATCTTCTTACTCTAATATGGAACAAAAGGATCAAGATGAAGTGCGTTGTGCATACTTGAAGGTTGAAATTAGGTCCTTTACAATAAAAACTAAAGTAAGTGCCAATCTTTTGAAGATGATGGACACCATCGCAATTTGACCATTTCCAATTGAAAGGAATAGCACGATGGCTAGAGATGCGGAAATTAAAATTTTTCTAACCAAAGCATGTGCAGTTCAATCAGATCTTGCCAAACGAACGACTTATCGCTGATCTACACAATAACATGCATAGAGAGGCAGTAGTTATACCTTTGACGCGTAAACGGTTGCTCGGTGTGCTGTCCGGTTGCGCGTCGCCCTTGTCCACCAAAGGTTCGACCACCACCGTCCGTCTAGGCAAGAAGAACGTTGACGGCGGGTCCTTCGATCTTTTCCTCGCACGAATCTCAACCCTAAACCCTAGGTTTGATAGAGGAGATTTCTCAACACATGAGAGAGAGAGGAAGAAAGGTGGCTGGGAAAAACTTACTTTTTCGTGCATGAAACCTTCCCTTTTATACTTGTCAAGAGTGATTAAGGAAACCCTAATCACATACCCTAATCTGCCTTTCTGTCAGGTTGCGTTATAACGCACCCAATATTGCGTTATAACGCAACACCTGACGAAACCAGATTTCTGTCACAGATTGCTGACAGAACCAAATGACAAGTATTCTCTCATATGTTCGAGACATAAGATCAAAACATCATAGCCATGATGATATTCAGGTTATCATGATGCCCAATCAAGCTCAAGTCAGGCCGCGCCTGATTTGACTTATTGCCATCACTCGTTACACGTTCGCCGACGTGACACGAACCTGAACAGGACTAATGGTCGAGAGCCTTTGTAGGTGTGACCTTATAGGGATCTGGATCATGTTGGGTTGCATTAACAGTGATTCTCATCTACCTGTTCAATGCTGATCATCATCAGTGTCAAGCCATCCACGTGATGATCCCCAAATGATACAGACAGTACGCACGTCCACGTAGTATCTTGATCCTGAGTAAGAGTACCTTACTTGTGTTGATTCTATGTCATATGAATATCCAAGATAAAGTCTGAGGCAGGATTGTGTCATCCCCACAAATATATATCATTTACTTGACGTCCATATAGATTAAACACATGACTAAGATTAATCATTGCGCGCGTGTGTAATCCATAATGTCAAGGGGCCCAGTGGATATCATAACTCATCTATGATGAGAGACATTCCAGTGTCTTGATCATCCATGATCCAAGCTACCAATTCTACACACCGAACTGGAATCCCTTATGCCACCTGTTACGGTTGGGATAGGAAACTAGTCACAATGTGCAGTCAGGATATTTGATCATGACAACCTCAACCGTGAATCCAACACTGACAAGAATATGAATGACATAACACATTCCTTTTGTCATATTCTTGTCGCGGTCAGTCCAATGCCATGTCACAGAGAATGTGCACATGCATCCATATGATCTAGTTGACAGCCGCGCTATCAATGGGATGTGATACAAACCCATCTGCTAGACTCATATGCTGATCCTATCCGACCAACTAGAGTACCATGCTAGTTATCATAGATCAGGGCAGTTTTAGAATTGACGTCATACCCATCATGGCATATCACTTGCTCTTGTCGTAAACGACACAAGCCATAACGTAACATCAATTCAAGGAAACTAATGAATAAAACATCCAAATAAGAATAACCATGAACAAGCGAATGCCATATATATATAAATATAAATACGTATGTTTCTCTAGTACATAAACACTAACAATCTCCCACTTGGACTAGAGACATCATATCCTCTACGTCCAGTGAAGTGTACCCTAAAACAAAAGTAAAGTACAACCACTACATCATCAGACCCAGCCTACGCGGCGTCGAATGCCCATGGCCGATCTATGAAGATTCGTCTTATCCAAAGACAGTGGCTTTGTTAGCGGGTCAGCTGTGTTGCTGTCCGTATCCACCCTGCTAATTCTCACATCACCTCGATTCACAAAGTCGCGAATCAGGTGATACTTGCGGTCGACATGCTTACTTTTCTGGTGCGATCTCGGTTCCTTGGCTTGAGCGATAGCTCCGTTGTTGTCACAATAGAGCTCAATCGCCTCAAGTGAACTCGGAACAACCTCAAGTTCTTGCAAGAACTTGCGCAACCAAACCCCTTCCTTGGCGGCTTCAGCTGCGGCTACGTACTCGGATTCGGTGGTAGAGTCTGTCACGCACTCTTGCTTTGAGCTCCTCCAGCTCACAGCGCCACCGTTCAACGTGTACACGTATCCTGATTGCGAACGCAGATCATCTTGGTCGGTCTGGAAACTAGCATCTGTGTAGCCCCGGGCTACAAGCTCAGTTTGACCACCATAGATCAGGAGCATCTCAGAAGTATTCCTCAAATACTTCAGTATGTTTTTGACAGCTGTCCAATGCTTGAAACCGGGGTTCGACTGATATCTGCATGTCATGCTCAAAGCATATGCAACATCAGGGCGAGTACAAGTCATGGCATACATGATCGATCCGATCGCTGACGCGTACGGAATCCGACTCATCCTCTCAAGCTCATCAGTCCCTGAAGGACATTGACTCTTGCTTAATTTAATGCCATGAGACATAGGCAGAAATCCCTTCTTGGAATCTTCCATGCCGAATCTCTTCAAGACTTTGTCTATGTAGGTACTTTGACTTAGTCCGATAAGTCGCTCAGATCTATCCCTATAGATTCTGATTCCCAACACATAGACGGCCTCGCCCAAGTCCTTCATCGAGAAAATCTTCATCAATGAAGACTTGACCCCGTTCAATATTGGCACATCATTGCCTATGAGCAATATGTCATCAACGTATAGGACCAGGAAGACGACCGCGCTCCCACTAACCTTCTTGTATACACAAGGTTCCTCTTCGCATTTCTTGAAATCAAGTTTCTTGATCTCACGATCGAATCGCAGGTTCCAACTCCGAGATGCTTGCTTAAGTCCATAAATGGATCTCTTAAACTTGCACACCTTCTTAGCACTTGATGAATCTTCAAAACCCGACGGTTGCACCATGTACAACTCTTCTTCTAAATCGCCGTTTAGAAAAGCGGTTTTGACATCCATCTGCCATATTTCATAGTCATAAAATGCGGCAATGGCTAAAAGGATCCGAATTGACTTGAACATGGCGACAAGTGAGAAGGTCTCATCGAAATCGATCCCTTGGATCTGTCGATATCCCTTCGCCACTAATCTGGCCTTGTACGTAGTCAAATAAATTCCCGTCTTTGTCACTATTCCTCTTGAAAACCCATTTGTTCTCAATTGGCCTAAAGCCTGGAGGAAGGTCAACCAAGTCCCAAACCTGATTGTCGTACATAGACTGAATTTCGGCTTTCATGGCTTCCAGCCACGAGTCGGAATCTGGTCTGCTCATCGCATCATCGAAGCTCACAGGATCATCAGTATCCAAACTGGTGATCTCATGCAGACCCAACCATCTTTCAGGTTGACGAACCACACGTTGTGACCTTCTAGGAATAACCCCCGAAGGCGGTTGTGATGCTTCTTCAGGTTGTGACTCAGGCACATCCTGCAAAGGCGCTTCCTCGTCTACTCGAGCTTGCACTTCCTCAATCGGAGCCGAGGGTGTGTTCACTTGAGTCTCGGCAGGAATGTCTTCGGCCTCTTCCATCCGCGATGGATCAGGGCTTAAGAAGCTCCCACTAACCCCTGCAACCCTGGGTGGAAATCTCAAGTTTCCATCTTGCAACTCCACTTGAATTTCTTCAAGTTGGACGTTGCTCCCACTACCTTTTCTTGCGAGAAATTCCTTCTCCAAGAACACACCATGACGAGCAACAATCACCTTGTTCTCATTCCGGTGGAAGAAGTAGTAGCCCTGAGTATTTTTGGGGTATCCTACAAAGAAATACTTGTCCGATCTAGAATCGAGCTTTCCTGAGGTTTTATCTTTCCTCACGAATGCCTCGCATCCCCAGATCTTAAGGAAAGACAAGGGAGGCACCCTCCCAAACCATAACTCGTATGGTGTCTTCTCCACAGACTTAGACGGAACACGGTTTAGCATGAACGCGGCTGTCTCCAGCGCATATCCCCAGAACGACGCTGGGAGAGTTGCAGCACTCATCATTGATCGGACCATGTCCATCAATGTCCTGTTCCTCCTCTCGGAAACACCATTCCATTGAGGAGTCCCCGGCGGGGTCAATTGTGAGACAATCCCACAATCTCTCAGGTAAGAGGTGAACTCAAGACTTAGATACTCACCACCGCGATCCGATCGCAAGACCTTGATCTTCTTGTTGAGTTGATTCTCTACTTCGTTCTTAAACTCTTTGAACTTGTCAAAGGTTTCAGATTTATGTCTCATCAAGAAGACATAACCGTATCGACTGAAATCATCAGTGAACGTGACAAAGTACGAGTATCCACCTCGGGCATTAATGCTTAAGGGCCCACACACATCGTTGTGCACTAGTCCCAACAAGTCATTTGCTCTTTCACCTTTCTTCTTGAAGGGCGCCTTAGTCATCTTGCCAAGCAAGCAGGAATCGCAGGTGTCCAGTGAGTCCATCTCAAACTGGCCAAGAAGCCCCGCTTCTTTCAACCTTTTAATGCGATTCTCATTTATATGACCTAGGCGGCAATGCCACATGAAAGCCTCGCTTTCATTTGAGATCCTCGGTCTCTTGGTTTGTATACTAAGAATAGGCGTATCCAAGTCGAGCAAATACAGACCATCTGTTTTAACACCAGAACCATAATGTAAACTATTCAAAGAAAAATTCATCAAACCTTTCTTAATAGTAAACTCAAAATCATCTGAATCCATACGCGATACAGATATTATGTTCTTAGTAATGTAAGGACAAAAAAAACACTTCAGATAAATGTAAGATAAGGCCCGTAGGCAAAGATAAATCTACGTCGCCAACATCGGTCGCCGATATAATCGCACCATTGCCGACACGCATCTGTATTTCCCCTTTGCTCAGCCGTCTCCTATTTCTTAGCACCTGCACATTACCAACAATGTGAGCACCTGAACCTGAATCCAAAATCCAGTTCTTAGAAATAGTAGCGAGATATGTCTCAAAGACATAGATACCTGGTCCTTGGATCAAGTTCTTAGTCTTGAGCTGGGGGCAGTCCCTTCTCCAATGACCCTTGCCATGGCACTCATAGCATTCGGCGTCAGCTGGGATTACCTTTGCGGCCTTAGGCTGGTCCGCGACCACGCCCTTGCCCTTGTTGCTCTTCTTGGGCCTAGGCTTGCGCTTGCCCTTCTTGACTTTCTTCCCAGTCTCAGACACGGTGAGGACATTAGAAGGCCCCGCCTTCTTGAAGTCCACCTCCGCTGACCTGAGGAGACCATGAAGTTCGCACAGCGTTTTCTCCATCCCACTCATGTGATAGTGAGTCACAAAGCTGCTGAAGGTGTGTGGGAGAGAATTGAGCACGATATTCACGGTGTGATCCCTAGGGAGAGGCGCGCCGAGCCTTTCCAGCTGCTCAGCGTAGCTCATCATCTTAAGCATGTGAGCCGATACAGAACTCCCCACAGACATTCGGCAGTTGACAAAAGAAGTCAACACGTTGTAACGCTCGACTCGCAACTGCTCAGCGAACAAGTCCGCGAGTTGTTGCATAATCTTGTGCGTAGGCATGTCCTCGAACCGCCTCTGCAGCTCAGGATCCATGATCGCGATCAAGAGAGTCCCAACGTCCAACTCGTCTGCCAGGTGCGTCTGCACCGAGACGTAAGCCGGATTCTTAGCCATGACGGCCGGGTCAGTATCCGTGGCCGCCTTCTCCACTATGAACTCCGGAGGCATTTCCTCGCCCTCCGGTAGGGGAGTAGTCAAGACGTACTCCTTCCTCTCTCTCTTTAGAACATTCCTGAGGTTCCGGAGCCAATCAGAGTAGTTGGCACCGTCGGAACGGAGAGGATTGCGGTCCAAGACTGGACGCAGGGAGTTCGTGTTAGCCATGTCTACAAAAATTACCACAAGAGAAAATCGCAGTTAAGTTCATGAAATTCATTTTGTTTTTAAGAAAACAACTTCCACTATAGTTTGTAAAGTTCGTCCAATTACCATAGTAGGTCCAAGATCCATATTTTCAGTTAAGTTGTCCAGCGGCGGCTAGGTATTACAATTTAACCTATTTTAGGTAGACCACGCCGGGTCAATCGTGCCGCGCACGACTCTTGGCGCATCAAGGTCCGCGACCTCGATGCCATCCCCAAAGCCAGCGTCGGCATGGCCTTTGCCAAGTCGTAACCTCTCCTTATTTGGTTCGGCACGCACGGCGTACCCCACGACCCGTCACTCCCTCAATTCGACTTCCTACTTAATTCGGTCAAGTCTCCAAGAGCTCGTTTAGGGAGGTGGATAAGGAGGCAACGGGAAATTGTACTTGGGTTGGTTGGACTAATGCAGGTCAAATTGCGAGTTGGTGGGGCATGATAAAACCGAATACCATACTTATTTATTCTACGACTCAACCATAGCAATAAATTCACAACAATCTCAAACAACTGACAAGCATTTAGGGCATACAAGCCCCGCGAGATATATGGCCCCGCTCCAAGCTCCATCCGCCGAGATCGCGCGAGTTCTAAGCTTGGTACCTGTTTTTCCATTCCCATATCCTAACTAGAAATAAAACTATTCCTTAAAGCGATATGAAATGAAAAACATATATTAATGCTACCCAATTAACCCTTGGGACACGCAGGCCTCAAATTAATTAATTAACACATTAATATACCACGAGGCACCGAGGCCGCATTACAAACATTCACAAACAATCAATACATCACACAAGGCATTGATCTTTGGCCATATATCCCGCACCTGCAAACATTCTCATACACACATACAAGACATTTTGCAAGTAGAGTAATCAGATCTAATCAATTTATAAACAGGTAATAATCATTAAGCAATAACTAATTAAATTCAGCCTCTGTCACAGGTTGCGTTATAACGCAACAGATGTTGCGTTATAACGGATCTCGCCGGATCAATCTGCAAAACCGACAGTTGCGTTATAACGCAACAGAGAGTTGCGTTATAACGGAACCTCTCTGTTTTCAGACCCTGCCCCTTACCGTTTCGATCCGCGATCAAAACCGTCACTTTGTACGATCCAAACACATCACAAAACATGTCAATCAAGTACTGTGACATCCTCAAATTTATTAAAAAATTAATCTAAGGCCTTAAGGGCACAATTCAATCAATTATCTACTCTAACAATTATTCACGTGTTTATCAAATCGATTAATCTCAATTACAAGGCATAATATCGCCTCAAAGCAACAAATCAGTTCAAGTTTGGCCAACCTTGGCTCTGATACCACTGAAAGGAATAGCACGATGGCTAGAGATGCGGAAATTAAAATTTTTCTAACCAAAGCATGTGCAGTTCAATCAGATCTTGCCAAACGAACGACTTATCGCTGATCTACACAATAACATGCATAGAGAGGCAGTAGTTATACCTTTGACGCGTAAACGGTTGCTCGGTGTGCTGTCCGGTTGCGCGTCGCCCTTGTCCACCAAAGGTTCGACCACCACCGTCCGTCTAGGCAAGAAGAACGTTGACGATGGGTCCTTCGATCTTTTCCTCGCACGAATCTCAACCCTAAACCCTAGGTTTGATAGAGGAGATTTCTCAACACATGAGAGAGAGAGGAAGAAAGGTGGCTGGGAAAAACTTACTTTTTCGTGCATGAAACCTTCCCTTTTATACTTGTCAAGAGTGATTAAGGAAACCCTAATCACATACCCTAATCTGCCTTTCTGTCAGGTTGCGTTATAACGCACCCAATATTGCGTTATAACGCAACACCTGACGAAACCAGATTTCTGTCACAGATTGCTGACAGAACCAAATGACAAGTATTCTCTCATATGTTCGAGACATAAGATCAAAACATCATAGCCATGATGATATTCAGGTTATCATGATGCCCAATCAAGCTCAAGTCAGGCCGCGCCTGATTTGACTTATTGCCATCACTCGTTACACGTTCGCCGACGTGACACGAACCTGAACAGGACTAATGGTCGAGAGCCTTTGTAGGTGTGACCTTATAGGGATCTGGATCATGTTGGGTTGCATTAACAGTGATTCTCATCTACCTGTTCAATGCTGATCATCATCAGTGTCAAGCCATCCACGTGACGATCCCCAAATGATACAGACAGTACGCACGTCCACGTAGTATCTTGATCCTGAGTAAGAGTACCTTACTTGTGTTGATTCTATGTCATATGAATATCCAAGATAAAGTCTGAGGCAGGATTGTGTCATCCCCACAAATATATATCATTTACTTGACGTCCATATAGATTAAACACATGACTAAGATTAATCATTGCGCGCGTGTGTAATCCATAATGTCAAGGGGCCCAGTGGATATCATAACTCATCTATGATGAGAGACATTCCAGTGTCTTGATCATCCATGATCCAAGCTACCAATTCTACACACCGAACTGGAATCCCTTATGCCACCTGTTACGGTTGGGATAGGAAACTAGTCACAGTGTGCAGTCAGGATATTTGATCATGACAACCTCAACCGTGAATCCAA
Source organism: Cyperus esculentus (assembly GCA_030179965.1). Lineage (NCBI taxonomy): Eukaryota > Viridiplantae > Streptophyta > Magnoliopsida > Poales > Cyperaceae > Cyperus > Cyperus esculentus. The sequence continues at coordinate 1,744,412 of JASGLE010000019.1, read as the reverse complement.
CACTGACAAGAATATGAATGACATAACACATTCCTTTTGTCATATTCTTGTCGCGGTCAGTCCAATGCCATGTCACAGAGAATGTGCACATGCATCCATATGATCTAGTTGATAGCCGCGCTATCAATGGGACGTGATACAAACCCATCTGCTAGACTCATATGCTGATCCTATCCGACCAACTAGAGTACCATGCTAGTTATCATAGATCAGGGTAGTTTTAGAATTGACGTCATACCCATCATGGCATATCACTTGCTCTTGTCGTAAACGACACAAGCCATAACGTAACATCAATTCAAGGAAACTAATGAATAAAACATCCAAATAAGAATAACCATGAACAAGCGAATGCCATATATATATAAATATAAATATGTATGTTTCTCTAGTACATAAACATTAACACCAATATGACTGGTTCGGTCTTTTCCCTTCATGGTTGGAATACTCAAGAGAGCTAGCATTGGTTTTTCTTTTTCTTTTCTTTTTTTTTTTGGAATTTTCATATTAACTTTGTGTTAAGGAAAAAAAAAGTTTGAGTTGTCAACAAACATGATATTTACATTCCTTTAATAATTGATATTGTACTTCATGTTCACTTAAATCTTTATTTGCTCTGGCCCCCCTTAATTTGGGGCCAAACTCCGCTACTGAGTGGCAAGTGCATGGCTATAAGAGTATTAGAGTATAGGCTATAGGCTATAGATTTTAGAGAAATGTTAAGCGTCAATTGACTGATTTGTCCATATGGTCATAGGGTACAAATTTTAATAACAATTATATCAATTTTGTAATTTTTACATCAATTTTGTAACAAATAATGTCTTCGAATGTTCATAGAATGGACACTAGATAGCACTCTAGATTTTACAAAATTCTTCCATTGAAGTCAATGACATCAATGATGTATAAATTAAAATGACTTCGCATATAACCTGTATAAATTCAAAATGATATACAAATTAAAATGATTTAGCATCAAATTTGTAAAATTTCAGATTGGTGTAATATTAACGCTTAAGCGTGCTTCAGAAGAAGGAAGCGAGAAGAAAACAAGGGTAGACAGGGGTGACCTCACTCAGAGTTACGTCCTTAGGCCTTAGTGTTTCCTTCGACTTTTAGACTCTTATTTTGATGGTTGCCTATTTGTGCCCCTCCATTTTCTTTTTTTCTCTTCCGATTTGTAAAGCACAACCTTAATATCAGATTAAGAAGTTACAAATATAATGTGAGTAAATAAGTAAAGTTTTATATCAACAAATTAATGTGACAAAAGCAAAAATGATTTATACAAACAAGCCATATCTATACTATATTATCAAGCAGGTAATAATTGGATTTGTTCATTGGTTTTATTGTCGAATGTAAGTTTACTACCAAGATATTTATTATTTGTTCAGACTGTTATTACTTTTGAAGCATATGTAGAAAATTTGGATTATTTTATTTGATGTCAAATTAAATTTCTAATACATAGCCCAAAAACCAAATGCTTAAAAATGTTTGCATTAGATATAAAAAAAGATGGTTGTCGTGTATTATATATTATCAGTTTCGGATTCAATCACATAATTAACTAAAAACAATTTATATTTAGAATTTAGAATTTACAAACCTCTCACAAGCCTAGCTGAGAACAACATACTTTATTTTAATAAAATTCTCCTATAAAATTTGACATTGAGGAATTAATTATGACATGTAATCCAAAGTAAAATATGATTTTTTAGCTTAAGTTCACAACTCATATACTACCGACATGCATCAAACATATATTAATTTAAATTTATTGTAAAGGTTAAAATAATTTTAGTATATTTTGTAGATTATTTTTTGAGTGGGACTATTATGATGCATAGTATATTTGGTCTAATTAAAATGACTTACATACCACATTTTTGAAAGACGATTAATTTCTAGAATTGAGGGAACCTTTTAGCATATATGCTCTCCGAAGTGTCTAGAAGACTAGAATATCCTAAATAGAATAATGAATAATCTATGCTATCATGTGAAACTAGAATTTTTAAATTTTAAGACCATTTCGCAATAATTGTATGACATAATTATTTCTATTATTTTATTTTAGTATGGATATGGATTAGATGAAATAGGGTCGTTCATTTTTTATAATCAGATGGATGCGATATGTCTTTTAGATACAATTGAAGGGAAATGTCTGATAAGATAACTCGATTCAAAATGAAAGGTTACTTAATCGATCCATAGAAAAAATAACTTTTTATTTGATGTGTTACGTAGAACCAACTGAACATTTTTTTTCTTTTTTCTTTTTTTTTTTTAAAAAAAATTTAGAACGAATTTATGCACATTGTGGTGTGTATAAATAATAAATATGTAATGAAGAAATTTGTAATTATAAATAATTCAGGAGAGAGACCGAATTATCAATGCTCAAACATTGGCAACTTCAAATTGAATAGATGTTGTTAAAAATAATTATAATAATATCCACAATATAAAATCATAAAATTTTTCCTTCCTTTTGATAAAGGGATATTGAGATGAGATGTTTGATTGACTGATGTGGACCAGTGGCACTGTGTTGGCAATTTTTGTGCTTAAAATAATGTTACAAATCGATGTCTAAGTAATGTACTTAATAGATAAGCACAATTAAAATCAGGGTGACAAGTAAATTTGTTGTTAAGAATCAATTGTCAAGCCAAGTAAGGAGACAGCAAATATTCCTGCCAAGAATTCGTTGCAATTCATATCCTAGAAAGAGGGTTAAGTTTTTAAGTTTTTTAGCTATGCCACTCATCATTAATCTCAACCATTGATGTTGTTTCTCTCTCTTCATTTATCTTAATCAAATGACTTAATTTTTTCATTAAAGAGATAATATGATGTACCTAAAGAACAATTTAAGACCCAAAATATTTGCATCCTTTTGTATTCTTTTATATAAATTGAGATGTAGCTAAAAATATATTATATAGAAAATACATTAACACCAATATTTATCTAATAAAATATATTTATAAAAAATGTACATTTATTTTTAATATCTATTAAATTATGTAATATTATTTTTTCGGGACGAAGCCCGATTCACAACTCTAGTAATGAAAAATTACCATTGATGATCAGGAAGAATCAGCCTCTGGTCTAGTAGCTAAGGGCAATGCTCTCTGTGTATGTGTGGGAAGTCGCAGGTTCAAAACCTGGATAGAAGGTTTTTTATAGACATTTAAATTTGAGTGGCTTGACTCTTATCTTTATCTCAAAAAAAATATATAATTACACTTGATCAGGGGTCGCAAGTCATAAACATATAAATCATTAACACATTTCGTTTTATTAATTAAATCTTGGATAGAAAACGAGTGTATTAGAAACTAAATTGTATATAAACTATGAGGAGTGATCCATTGACAATGGTTATTTTGACAATCTTGACAAGATATTTTTAAAAAATTTATAAAAAATCACAAAAAATCTTAAAAATAGAAAAAAGTATATGAAAGTATTATTTAACTTATAGATTGATTATGTCTCCGATTATAATTTAAGCGACATTTAATAACTCTTTAAAGACCCTTTAAATCACAACCGTTAAAAAGTGTATAAAATTTTGATAAGACATCAAATGATATTCAAATTAATTGAAATTTGAAACATCATCAATCTATAAGTTAAGTAAAGCAAAACAAAGAGTAATTTGTTAATAATTATACTAATAATGTGAGTATTAACATTTATTTTCAACAAAAAGGGAGAAAATCTTAATTAAGTGTAGTACTATTGCAATTTGCAAGCCTTTTTCAGATCAACTGATATGCATGGTGGTTGGTGACTGACTTCTGTTCCTCCCTCTTTATTTGTTGTGACCTTAATTAATTTCATTTGTTTGATCAAGCAAAAAGGCCTTGGTTTTCTTTTCTTTGCTATGGGGTACACATGTATAAATTTAGGGACAATTGCCACTTTATGAGAAAGGAACACTTCAACAGTTTGAACCGCTTACTTAATTATCTGTGATCGCCTCGTGCGCTCATAATTTTAATTGTTGTTATACTTATGACTAATTCTGCTATGGATTAGATGAAATATGGGCAGTTCATTTCTCATAATCAGTTGGTCACAATATGTCTTTTAGATACAATTAAATAGACATGTTTGATAAGAACCGCTCGATTCAAAATGAAAGATTGTTCAGCCGATCTATAACAAAACCACTCCAAATTATTATTGTTGTTTATCTTTTCATATACCAAACTAGTTTGATCCATAAAGTGCCACTTGATTAATTGCTAAACAAAAATTATAACAGGAAAGAGATAAGAAAACAAACAGATAAATGAATTTGGGTGAAGATTATTGATAATTATCTTGAGATTCTTCGGTTATTTACGGAGACAGCACAACCATATCAAGGGGCCAATCTTTTTTAAACCCATGCAAACGAAAATGGCAAGAAGTTGCTGTGTTTTGTTTAAGCCTTGATTTAAAAAAAAAAAATGTATGTAAAACAATAGGGAGGGAGCCCTAATTCTAATCAATCATTGCTATTTCTTATTTTCGATCCTATACCCAAAATAATAATAATAATAATAATAATAATAATAATAATAATAATAATAATAATAATAATAATAATAATAATAATAATAATAATAATAATAATAATAATAATAATAATAATAATAATAATAATAATAATAATAATAATAATAATAATAATAATAATAATAATAATAATAATAATAATAATAATAATAATAATAATAATAATAATAATAATAATAATAATAATAATAATAATAATAATAATAATAATAATAATAATAATAATAATAATAATAATAATAATAAATAGTAATAATAATAATTAAAAAGAAACTTCTTGTGTGATAAAGCTAGTAATTTCTTATTGTTTTGTTTGAAAGTGAAGGGGTTAATCAATTAAAAACAAGGTCAATGTTAAATGCAGTAGAGAGGAAACTTAAGGACCAACTATTATGTAGTGTCCATGATAGCCTTTTGTTATTTTTCCCCATGAGGTGCTTGAAAGTTCTTTGGGAGTTTTCAGATAAAATTTGGTATGAATTTTTGGAGGACATGGATAGAGACATGCCAATGAAGAGCAAGGGAAAGTCTCAACTGCCTTAAAATGTTGAAAGGCACATATATGAAAGGGATTTGCTCTAAAGTGTTAAGAAAAAAAAGTTCTAATTCTAAATTAGTAATGCATGATCTATTAAGAAAAAAAAGTATAATTCTGTGTTAATTTCCACTCTCTGCAGGGAATATATTTTTTTTTTTTGGGAAAAAAAAAACATTTAACATGCATCTTGTAATTATACAATACTATAACTTTACATCACATATATTATGTGCGGTAGTATATATCCTTACTAATAATAAAAGCACATTAGAAAAAATGACATGAAAGGGCTATCCTCACATCTGAGCCGTTGATCATTTTTTTTCGATAGATCAGAACCGTTGATGTACGTTAATGCACGTTGACGTTCTCAGCCCATTAAAATTAAGGCCCATATAATTAATTATCTCAAATTAAGTCCCATTACATATTATCTTAAAAATTTATTATAAGAAATAATAATTTCAGCCTAAAGCAAGGAGTGGGCTTTTTCCTAGTACTACTAAAATATGGCACTCCATAATCCATAATAAATTCAGCCATATTTGATCTGCATGATCTATAATTAATATTGGGCTCAAAACTAAAAATTAATGACATTTCATTATTCACAGGATTGCTCAACTTTTTAGGCCCAAAAAACTCCATTTAGTGTTATATCATATCACAGAACCTATTTGCCAATTGGGCCCAAAAGCCCAGCAACAACTCTTGTTGGGCTTTCCTTTCAGAACTCTTGTTGATGAGCCTTTCTTTTCATTTGAACTTTAGTTGGGCTTTTGGCGCTACTTGGCCCATTGGGACATTCCGGACATGTTGTGGGTATATGATATGATTAAGTTGCTTATAGTCTGGAACTAGATTGAAGTTGATAGAAAGTTGTATTAATGGATTATATTTATAATCTTATACCCTTGGGGATGAACATTTTTTTTAGCTTATTTTGTTACTTACCCATGAAACTACCGAAACCAGTACGTTTGCCCAGAGTGACACTTGTAAAAAAATCTCATGTAATAGTAAATTGGTACCTTGTACCTAGAAAATTGGGTGTGTGGAACAAAAAGAATAGTAGGCACTTCTACAAATGGCTGTAGAAAAAATTAAGAAAAAAAAATCCAGAAGATTTTTTACATCTTTCTGGATTATTTTTTCTTAATTATATCTGCAGCCATTTGTAGAAGTGCCTACTATTCTTCTTGTTCCACACACCCAATTTTCTAGGTTTTGTAAAGGTACCAATTTACTATTACATAAGATTTTTTTTTACATGTGTCACTTTGACTAAGGGAACTCTCTTCATGTGGGGGGTCGCGGCTTCGACACCGGATGGGTGGTCTTTTATAGACATTTAAATTTGAGTGTCTTGACCTTCATCTTTATCTAAAAAAAGTTGCTTTATTAATTTACATAAACAAACAAAGTGGTATACCAGTACTGGCATTGGTACCGTAGGTCCATACCGGGTACATTATATACCGTACCATATATGATGGTATTCAATTTTGGCGCTTTTGAATTTTCATTGCTTAGCCATTTGGAGCTGTTCGGACCCAACACAACCTTGCAGCCACCCTTTTTGGGGAGCTGTTTGGACCCCGGTTGCAGTATTATTTTCATATGGTAGGACTTTAAACCTTTAATGGTATATTTAATGTAGTCTGATTAATAACATGTATATTTGGTGAAGCCCAATTAATTCATCATTATTATTATTATTAGCTGTGTTCAAATTTGTACATTGTTTGGCAATTTTGAGTTGGTTTGAAATTAATAAAAGGTTCCGTAAATATGTTTTGTAAATTGCCAAAAAATAGGTGCTCACACATTTTCTGTGCTCAACTAGAAAACTGACTTTCACAATGGCATTAGTATGTTGTATTTTATTTCATTTTATATATGCATTTTTGACTGTCCAAGACGAAGAATATATGATATATTTGATATCACATGATAACAAGCTGTACCCAACAATATAATCTTAATCTGTGAGCTCCAAGAGCAGCAAGAATTTCATAAACAAAAAACAAAAAATAGAGAAGAAGAAGTCACTAATATTATGAAAATCAGGCTTTAACTTATTTTCTCTTGTTTTTGTAATTAAACCATGTAACCAATATAATATCATAAAAAAAAAAAGTAATTAGTGCAGCTGAACTAATTTACAGTAATCAAGCATTTACAATCCAACTTCTTTGAACTTTCCAAAGAAACCCATAATTAATTTATCATCATCATCAATTCCCTTTTGGGGTCTCATGTCAGAGACAGAGTCAGACCAACATTTATATCTATACATACATATATGCAGCATGCCCATGTTGATGTTGGGTTCAGTAATTAGGAAGCTGCATATACAACACAAAGCACCAGTCAAGTCGGCTTTGACCAGTACCAGTGTACCGGGCATGGATTGCACATGACAACACACTTCCTTTGTTTATTAATTGGAAATATGAAAAGAAAAACAGGTTTGTAGAGTCCACCCTACTTTGTAAGCCACCTATGTACCCCTTCTACAGTTCTGATATATTACGTGCACCTATATGTTTACTACGGTCGCATAAATGATCACTGAAAAACGATATCTATTGATCATTGGAAATATATAAATATTTACTGAAGAATAATATTTGTTCATTGAACATACGTACGATGGAACAGTGGATTACTAAAAAGGGTGGACGCTAGCTCTTACTCATGTAAAAACATGAAAACATGAATATATTTTTTGTTTGTTCAAGAGGAAGAGAAGAGAAGAGAGAAGAGTGTTTAGGTGGAAACTGGTTGCCTATTAATGACAATTGTTCTGGAAGCTTTTTCATCGCTCAACTACCAACGTCTCTCCATAGCACAACACAACATACACAGATTTAAAAGCCTTGTGCTTTTCAAGTTTCCATTGCAATCCATCAATCAATCAGTCCATCAGGATTTGCACACCGACTGACTTGGTCAATCCCAATTTCACACCTCAAAACTCAAACTCTATAAATCTCCTCCTCCCCTCTTCCTTTTGATACAGACCCAAAAAAAAGGGAGGGAAAGAAAGAGAGAAAGAAAAAGAGAGAGAGAGAGAGAGAGAGAGCCACCCAATTCACTTTGATCAATCAATTGTTTTTGGGTTTTTTTTTTTTTTTCTCTGTTTGGAGTTTAATTGTTTGTTTGTTTGTACAACATTGAGTTGAGCCAACAATGGAGAATGTTCCTGTTCCTGTTCCTGTTCCTGTTCCTGTTCCTGATGAGCCACTGGTCATGGACAGAGAGCAGCTGACGGCGGAGATGAACTTCAAGGACTCGTCGAGCATCGTGATCAAGATCCGGCGTCGGCTGCCCGACTTCCTGCAGTCGGTCAATCTCAAGTACGTGAAGCTCGGGCTGCGGTACACGAGCAACCCGACGCTCTTCACTCTTCTCCCGCTGTTCCTAATAGCCGCGGCGGTGTTTGTTCGCGTCGATTTGATTCTCGTCATGCCGACGTCGCAGTTCTCCATCGACCCGGCCACTGCAGTCGCCTCCGCCTCGGTGATGCTCATATTGCTCACAATTTACTACATGAAGCAGCCCCGGCCTGTCTATCTTGTCGAGTTCGCGTGTTATAAGCCGGCGAACGAGAGCAAGATCACGAAATCCGGGTTCTTGGACATGACCGAGTGCACTGGCGTGTTCAACAAGGCGTCGCTCGACTTCCAGACGAAAATCACCGAAAGGTCGGGTCTTGGGGATGAGACATACCTTCCGCCGGGAATCCAAGCCCGCCCGCCACGACTCAACATGCAGGAGGCCCGGCTAGAGGCCGAGGAAGTCATGTTTGGTTGCCTGGATGCGCTCTTCGAATCAACCGGCATTAACCCGAGTCGCGATGTGGGTATCCTAGTTGTGAACTGCAGCTTGTTCAACCCGACACCGAGTCTTTCGGCCATGATCGTCAACCATTACAAGATGAGAGGCGACGTCAAGAGCTTCAATCTCGGCGGAATGGGGTGCAGTGCCGGGCTTATCTCGATAGACCTCGCAAAGGACCTCCTTCAGGCGAACCCGAACACCTACGCCGTCGTGCTCAGCACCGAGAACATCACTCTCAATTGGTAAATTAATTTGCAAATTCCTCATTCCTTGTGTGACTCAAATTCATACCAAACACAATTATAAAAATGTTTGTTTATGTGTTTAACTATTTGATTATTTATGCATATAATTCTGGACTAAAATGGAAAAATATCGCATTGGCAGGTACTTCGGCAACGACCGGTCGATGCTGCTGTCGAACTGCATCTTCCGAATGGGCGGCGCCGCCATCTTGCTATCAAACAAGAGGTCGGACGCGTCCCGGGCCAAATACCGGCTCATGCACACTGTCCGGACCCACAAGGGGGCCAACGACAACTGCTTCAACTGCGTGTACCAGCGCGAAGATGACAACGGCTCGATCGGCGTCTCCCTCGCGAGAGAACTCATGGCGGTCGCCGGAGATGCGTTGAAGACAAACATCACCACCCTGGGCCCACTTGTGCTGCCTCTCAAGGAGCAGTTCAAGTTTGCCAAGTCACTTGTGCAACGCAAGGTAATTAATTAAACTGTCAACTTAATCTAATGATATGTTTAATGTTAATGACATTTAAGCAACCCTAATTAGTAATTACTATTTAATTAATCTGTAACAACATAACATTTTATAATCTGGCTAATTCTGTTATGGATCGGATGAAATATATATGGGCTGTTCATTTTTCATAATCGGATGGCCAGGATATATCTTTTAGATACAGTTCAAGTGAAATGTTCGATAAGAGCCATTCGATTTAGAATGAAAGGTTGCTGAACTGATAATCTGGCTGCTATTGCAGGTTCTAAGGATGAGAGAGGTCCGACCGTACATCCCGAACTTCAAAAAGGCGTTCGAGCACTTCTGTGTACACGCCGGAGGGCGCGCGGTGTTGGAGGAGGTTCAGAAGAACCTCGGTCTGCTCGACATCGACATGGAGCCTTCGAAGAGTGCACTGCACAGGTTTGGCAACACAAGCAGTAGTTCGTTGTGGTACGAGTTAGCCTACGCTGAGGCAAAGGGACGGGTGGCCAAAGGCAACCGCGTCTGGCAAATCGGGTTCGGGTCGGGGTTCAAGTGCAACAGCGCAGTCTGGCATGCGATGCGGGACATCCCTTCGGTGTCTGTATCTGCCCGGAGAAACATCGATGGCCGGAAGGAGTGCAACCCGTGGGTCGATTCGATTGACAAGTACCCGATTTCGGTCAAGAGTTAACCGGAATTTAAACATACTTAATCACATGATTAGTTTGTTTTTTACAGCAAATTAAATACTACATACAGAGATGAACAACAGAGGAGCTCAGATCACTTACAATTCCAAATAAAAAGATTTGTTCTACTGATCAAGTTGTAGGAAAAACCGTCCCGCTCGAGTTGTACGTGATCCGGTCTCGAAACAAGATCATAATTTTTTTTCCCTTTTTTTTTTTTTTTCTTCAAAACTGTTAATGAATGTATGAATGAATGAATTAAAATTAGTAGGGTGTAAATTTAATTAATGTGTTGCTCAATTGATTACGCTTTACAGGTTGTGGGTTGGTTTGAAAATGGAGGCTGATATTTAATAAGAAGATGTACATTAAATTCATACTGTTATTAATTTGTTCATCTACTTATTGTTTCTGGTTGTTAGGACTTGTACATTGTTTGCTTGTACAACTTGCCTTGAAAAACCTAGCTGGTACAACTATCCAACCAGCTATATATATATATATATATATATATGATGCAAATAGTAATGAAGCAATTTTTTTTTTTTTTTTTTTGCTTGGATAATTTTTATATGATCCTGTTCAAATTATGTTGTGCACAGTTCAAACATAATATTAGACATAATAACACCAGAGCATCTACTTAATTAATTTCTAATGCTTTATCCATCTACATATATATTAGCATTATATATAGCAAATGTATTAATTGATGCTGGTGTTAATTCGCTCAACAGATCATAGAAAAACTAGAAAGTTCCAAAAGCCGTAATCTTTGATAATTCTCTAGCTAGTGACAGATAAATAAATGAACAGTAATTTTGATTTTTTTTTTCTTTCAAAATTTACACCGAGCACATCATTATAAAGGCGAAAATGATATTCTGTACAAATATTATTTCATGTTTTTTTTTTTTTAATGTTATGGCAGCAGAGAGAAAAATAATTGAATCGCTGTAATATATATAGTACTGTGGTTGACATGTATAGATTGAGATGGTGAGTGAAAAGTACTAGAAACTGAACTTGAAAGTTGACATACAGTGTAAAATTGTAGTTGACAATTGCTGTGATAATTTAATGTGCAAATAAATGATAGTTAATTTAACAATTCAAAATTGTATTTATGTTGCGAAAATAAGTACTTACTCATGCAGTCATGCTCTATATCTATATATATATAGGAGTATATAAATCTAGCGTGCTCCTAGGAGCACGGAGGGCTCCTGTGCTCCTAACTCAAAAATCATACTAAACCATCATGAAATTTTGATTTATCATTCTCATTAAATCCATTGTATGAAAATATCATAGGATACAAAAATTTTCCATTTTTTGAGTTTCTTAAGTATATGTTTTGGAAGTTTTTAGAATGATCTCAAAATAATAATAAAATAATGTATAAAACTATGTCATCTTTAAAAAAAATACAAACAAATATTTAAAAATCTCAAAAAATGGAAAATTTTTGTATCCTATGATATTTTGATATAAAGAATTTAGTGAAACCCATAGATCGAAATTTCGAGATAGTTTAGTATGATTTTTGAGTTAGGAGCACGGGAGGCCTCCGTGCTCTTAGGAGCACCATAGTTTTATTCTATACTATATATAGATATATGCATTCTAAAACAATTTGTTCTTCATTTGTTGTTCCATATAAATTAGATAATTAACTTTGAGAGGTTAGCCTGATCATTGGTCTTTTGATTAGATAATTAATTAATAAAATACCTCACAAAGGGAGTAATAAATTTAAAGTGTGTTGATGGTTCAAAACCAAAAAGCAATTTAGTCAAACCTAAGTTTACCCAAAGTTAAAAGGAACCTTAGAGGGTCAAAATTTGCATTAACACGAAAAAACGTGGGACCAATATTAATTAATTACAAGCCGTGAGATTAAAACATAAATTATATCTATAACTATCTACCAAATCTTTTCATGCATCACTTTTGGGTATGTCTCTTTTGGATTATATTATGGTCAAATTGAAATTGAATTAATCAACAAGTCAGAATTAATGTAACCAGCTATAAACCATATATTTTGCAATACCACCTTTTGAAGAATTCTTTTTGGAGGTTCTTGATAAATACTGTATGGCACAATGAATAAAAGATAGTTTGTAATTTGTATTTCAAATTAATTAAATTGATTAATTGCTTTGAGTAAAACAATTTATGAACTTGTTATGCATACAGCTTTGTGGATAATTCTGGCAAAATAGTTAAAAGGTTTGAACGAAGAAATTAGAAAGTTGTGGATTGACTTGGGTCAAACAAATTAATTATTCAACTTAACATGTTAATTATTCAACTTAATATCAACTTATAATTAGTATGTTAAGTTGATATTAAATAATTAATAAACTTAACATGCTAATTAATTATAAGTTGATATGTTAAGCAACTCAAGTTAAATAATTAGCAAAAGGAGCAGAGTTTAATTAAAGACTACAGTATTTTCCTCAAAAAAAGGGAAAAGAGACTACAGTATTTTCCTCAAAAAAAAAGAAAAATAAAAAAAAGACTACAGTATTTTACCAGTAAGAGGAGTAAAGTAATTAATTAAAGAGAGCAGAGTTTAATTAATTAATTAATTAATTAATTAGGTGGGGGACTGGTTGCCAAAATTAATGACAGTTGTTCTGGTGGCATGCATAAATCGCTCAACCACCAACTTTACTATACACACACACACCAGCAGTCTAAGCAGCAGTATGCATGTATGTATGTATCCTTACTATATATAAAAGTAGAGTGGGGGTCAAATAACTACAAAACTTGGTGACACTATTATTATCATAAAGCCTTATAAATTCACAAAAAATCTTAAAAATAGAAAATCTGTTACAAATATACTCATTTACTTATAGATTGATTGTATTTCAAATTTCATTCAATTTTGAGCGCCATTTGATACTTCATCAAGAACCATTAAATTTAGACTGTTATAATTATCATAAAAACTTGATGGTTATTTTTTATGAATTTATAAAGCTTGTGGTAATAGTAGTGTAACCAAGTTTTGTGGTTATTTGATCCTCACTCATAAAAGTATATATAAAAGTATATCGGAAAAAATGATATGAAAGGACCATCTTTTTCAAATAAAAAACCTGAGCCGTTGATCATTTTCTTAGATAGATCAGAACCGTTGATTTACGTTAATGTCTGAGCTCATTAAAATTTAAGGCCCATATCAATTTCCTCAATATAAGGCTCATTACATATTATCTTAAAAATTTATTATAAGAAATAACAATTTCAGTCCAAAGTAACGGGTGGGCTCTTTACTAGTATTTATAAACAAACTTACAATTAATTAATTAAGAGAAGTGGATAATCATCACAATTGGCGCAGGTAACTGAGTGATAAATAGGTTAATTAATTAATTAATTAGGGGAAAATTAATATTCAGAGAACATAAATTGTATGCGACAAAATAAACAATTAAACATCGCTTTAATTTATTTCAGTTTGGAACAGTATTCTAGCTAGTAGATGTCATGTATATATTATGAAGGTATCAACTTTCTTCATTATCTAGTTCAAGTGAGTTGGCCTATATGTTGCGTGAATTTTTACATTATGAATCAAAATACAAATGCTTCAAATTAATTGTACTTTATTATATTTAAAATTTCAATTTAAAAGTTCTCAAATAACTTTTACATATAAAAATATTAGAGCTATTTTCATAAATTGAGAAAAAATAATAATAAACTCATAGAATGGAAAATATTTTATGAGAAGGGATCAAATTAACACAAAAATTGGTACCCTAGATAACCATAAGATTATTTATATATAAATTGACAAATCTAAACCGTTAGATGTATATTCTAAATCATCTCAATAACATATACACAAAAAATGATGAAAATTTATGGTCATTCCGATAACCATCGAGCAAAGAGAAAAAATCATAAAATTTGAACCGTTGATTTTTCTTAATGTTTGATGGACATGTAAATAAAATCAAAATGTATGTTCTTTTGTATCCTCATAAAACATGTTATATACAAAATATTTCATCAGTTAGTTTTATTTTTTAAGTGTTTAAAATATAGTTATTTGAGATTTCATTTTATGGTTACTGATTGTGGTCATTTGATCCTCCTCATATTTTATATCTGCAATATAGTAAAAGTTTCAGAACTGATAGTTAAAGATACCAAAATTGATACCATGCATTCATATATCCTTACTATATATAAAAGCATATTGGAAAAAATGACATGAAAGGGCTATCTTCCCCAAATAAGAAACCTGAGCCGTTGATCATTTTCTTGGGTAGATCAAAACCGTTGATTTACGTTAATGCCGTTGACGTTAATGTCTCAACCCATTAAAATTTAAGGCCCATATCAATTTCCTTAATATAAGGCTCATTACATATTATCTTAAAAATTTAGTTATTATAAGAAATAACAATTTCAGCTCAAAGCAACGTGTGGGCTCTTTACTAGTATTTTTAAAAAATACTATTCAAAATTAGTGGTTTTACTATGCTACTTATTTTTATACAATATTTTGCATATATTATATAAATAAGCTGAATGCTATATAATTAAGTTAATATGAATATTATTAACCTATTTAACATGAAAACTAATATAGTTGTTATCGATTTTGGTATCTTTTATGATATATATCTACGTATATATCACTTCACAAAAAAAAAAAAATCGTTATATATCCATTATTTTATTTCTTCCCTGTAGCATTTAGATTTTAGCACCTCTAATTGCAACTTGCATATGCTATATAGTATATATACAACTATTTTTGTAAGAGGAGGGATTCATTGACAATAGGTTTTTTGATAATATTGACAATCACATCTTTCAAAATTTTATAAAAATTCATAAAAAATCTTAAAAATAGAAAAAAACCTATGGAAGTATTATTTAACTTATAGATTGATTATGTTTCCGATTATATTTAATTTGAGCGATCTTTGATAGCTCTTTAATGATCCGTTAAAAAATATACAAAATTTTGATAAGGCATCAAACGATGTTCAAATTGATTGAAATTTGAAATACTATCAATCTATAAGTTAAATAATACATCCATAAATCATTTTTCATTTTTAAGATTTTTTGTGAATTTTTATAAATTTTTTAAAAGTCCCATTGTCAAGATTATCAAATTAAGTATTGTCAATGGATCCCTCCTCATTTTGTAATAAGGTGGGGGGTGTTGTACGTGTTATAACTTATACTAGGTCACGCTCATATATATCCATCTAATTAACATGAGCGTTAATTAATACAACAAAACCAGACAGTGAGACAGGCCAACAACAAATACGTTTATGAGAAGCCTACTGGTATCCGTTTGATGAGGCAGCATATATATATATTTTTCGGTATTATTAACTGGAGCTATTAATTAATGTTGACGTTCTGGTATGTATCAATGTATGCCCCTCCAAATAATTTTGAGTTAGATTTCATCCTGTCAATTCCATATCAAATATATATGTGGCCAACTAATTAATAATTAATATTAATTAACAATAAAATTGTTTCCAATATTTTGTAATATCTACGCAAATAAAAAAGAATGATTTATATTGTTTTTTCATTTTTAAATTTTGATTTCAAATAAGTGCAACATGGGCTCATGTGTAATTTTAGTAGTCAAATGCATGCTTGGGGATAGCTTTCTAAAAGGTGAAATTTCAAATTCTCCTTGCATGTATCATAAATTCATAATACATTTATTTGTAATAAAAATTTAGAATAAAAAAAAGATCAATGTTTATTCAACAATTTAATAATATATATATATATATATATATATATATATATATATATGATTTATAATTTTTTTTTTTTGCATTGGAATAGCATCCAAATATTAAACGATATAATTTTATATTGATTCAAAATTATTATGGATTTTTTTTTCTGAGATAATTATTGATAGTGTTAGATATCCAATTTTAATTCGAACTTCATAAATCCTGCAACTTTCCATACAGTCATACAGAACATTGTCTTTGTCATGAGATCATCCCAATTAATATTATAAAATATGAAACTTTTAATGCGGATAAATTGCAACCCCAAACTAAAACATAAATTATTTGTCTTATATATGGTTGATTAGTGGTACATATAATTGGTATTATGGTATGGTATGTCACCCTTCCTTAAGCTAAGTAAGTAGTTTACAAACACGGGCTATATTATATATATTAATTACGCTAGCTACAGATATGCAATTAGATTTCATAAAAAAGTAGTGATGTACGGGCACGTATATATTCCGTTAATTAATTAAAAAAAATTAGTTATGTTTATCTCAAAATGTTAAGAGTACTCATAAAATCAAATAAATAGAATTTATTATGAGTACCAAATATATATATAGTAGAATTCGTTTTCTGCACGAGAACACTAATTAAATTCAATTTATTTTTTTAAAAAAATTGATATATCGATAACTTAAAAACCTTTCTAACCTAATTAAATTGAGATCAATTAGCAATATTCATCACACATTTTCACACCTAATTAAATAATAATACAACTAGAGTAAGCTGGCCGGGCAGTTCCTTAATTACGTATGTTAACATGTCAATATCAATTGAGCTTTTAGATATTAAAACATGTATATATGTAGAAAGAAGTATTTAAGATAATATGGAACGGTTGGGCAGCAATCTGTTATCTGCCCTCTCTTATGAGGTTACTTGACTACTCCAATTTTTAAATTGTACACGTGGGTCAAATTCAAGCAGAAGCCCCCCCATATATTTCTCAAAAAAAAAAAAAAAAAAAAAAAAAATCATTTTCAAGCTAGCAGATGTATATAACCATCATCTTAATGGGAACAGATACATAGATATTGAAAGTGATACCAAAATAGATATCACTATGTTAGTATCATGTTAATTATATGAGTTTATATTCATGTTAACTTGTTTATAGTATTCAACTTATTCATATTATATGTATAATCCACGAGTAAATTTACGTGCTTTTAACTCAAAAATCATACTAAATTATCATAAAATTTTAATTTATGGTTCTTATTAAATTATTTATATCAAAATCGCCTAGATACAATTTTTTTCATTTTTTGAGTTTTTTAATTATTTGTTTTGTTTTTTTTTTTACAGATGATATAATTTTATACATTATTTTATTATTATTTTGAGGCTATCCTAAATAATTCCCAAACATATACATTAAAAAAAAATGGAAAATCCTTGTATCCTTTGAAATATTGATACATAGAATTTAATGAGAACCATATATAAATCAAAATTTCGTGATGGTTTAGTATGATTTTTTAGTTAGGAACACGGGAGACCTCAAATTTGACTATTTTCTCAGTTATAATATGAATACACTAATACAATTTGTATCAAATTTGATATCCCTTTAACAATATTTTCCTCTAAGAATCCCTAATATTCAAAATGTAGAAGAGCCATATATATATTGACTTGTAAATCATCACACAATTAATTCTTTACATGACGTATCTATATATCTAATATATGTTGCTCTAACCGTAAGCCTGTCACTATACACATATATAGCCGACGTCTACGTATGAACAACTTAATTATACATCAACCGTGAACTAAAATTTGGGGGGAATAATAAGAGAGAAATTCAATGTGAAGATCATATATAGTGTTCTTAATTTCAACCGTATATAAGTTCCATACATAAAAATACAAGGTCGGGTCTAAGGACAATAGCCATATTAATTACTTGGGACAGCAAAAATCTCTGAATTATATGAAAGGAAATCTGAGAAAATCATATTATATATAAATGGAAAAATTTTGCTGTCCCAAACAATATCCTTGCTGCTCTTAGACCTGACCATAGTACAAAATATAGAATGCACTCACGTACGTACTACGAACGCTCTCGCAGTTTAAGTTCTTCACAATAATTTTCCACACAAAGTCATACTAGAAGATAAAAACAGGTGCCAATAAAAGCGATTTATTCGTCGATTTTGTATGGAAAAAAGACCACATGCAAATTAAATCTAGTACGCATATATATATGGTCGCATGCCCAATAAAATCGTTAATGAATTTATTTGGCAATTTTATTTTTACACGCTAAATAAATCGTGTGGTATGGGTACTCTCCGATAAATTCGGGATATAACGCATGCGGCTCTAGTATGTTTTTGAGATTATATTTATTTAGAGAAGACCGAGAACTGGCCTTTGGTCTAGTAGCTAAGACAGTGGCGGAGCCAGAAATTTTTGTATGGAGTTTAGATATTATATATTTATATAGTATATTAATATTATGAACAATTAAGAGTTTAAATTATAGGTAGTTATGGGTTCAACAATAGAGTGATTTATTATAAATTATGGGGTTCAATATTAATTTTGCTAAGAAAAACTACAAAAATACAACAAAAATGCATTATATATAATTGCACATATTTTAAAAAAATATGGGGGCCGGGCATTAATTGTCCCCCATTCTTGACCCTTGGATCCGCCATTGGCACGGCTAAGGGCAACACTTTCTGTGTGGAAGGTCACGAGTTCAAAATCCAGATAAAGAATCTCTTATAGACATTTAAATTTGAGTAACTTGACCCTCAGCTTTATCTCAGAAAAATACAAAAAGAAATCCAGAGAAGAGGCAGAAGACCCTTAAGTATAAACTTTTGAAAGAATTAACACACTCAATGTGATATCAAACTACATATTTATTTTTTTTTCAGACTTGGCGGCTGATGCAAACAAAGAACCCGTTTTGTCATTTGTGTGTATGGCGATCGAGGTTGGAATTGGATAGAATAGAACATCTTGAACTGACGCGCACAGACATAAATTTCGATTTGACTTGGAGAACCAATCATAAAGCAGACATTAAATGCTAAACAAAACAAAAGCATGTGCATGCCATTTTAAACTATGTTTATCATGAATTAGATTGATACAAATATATTTGAATTGGGTGAAGCTATATATGGGCAGAGAGAAAATGATTCGGACAGAGTACCATTTAGTTTATTGACTCATTTGCCCCTTCTTAATTATATACCTCCCATCCTTAGTTACTCATTTTCAGCTTTTACTTTTCTTATTATTCTCACAACTATGTGAATTCAATGAGAATGACGATAAAGAGCGGATAGGGAGACGCGCACATATTCCATTAATTTACATTTTTTTTTTTATCATATTTATGTATATGACCTTGCATTCTGAGGTAACGAAAGAGTTGATATTGATCTTTTTATATAAAGGACAATTATTTGTTAATTTAAATGTTTTACTTAAAAAAAATTATGGTTTGATTAGGTACTATAATATGATTTCTTTATGAATATTCTATTTTTTCAAATGAAATATTATTACATAGTTATTATAAAATACAAGCTTAAATTTTTCATGTATTCTTACAATTATGTCACATTTTATGTTGTGATAATAAATATTTAAATATATTTGACTTCTTACTTTTTTTATTTATTATTTACATATAAATACTATATTATAGTGCATGTACATTTTTCTAATATTATATATAATCATTACATTTATATAGTCCTAGATGTCATGAATATAATTGTAGATAGCATGAGTTTGATTATTATACTAACGTTAGCATTTCGGACCGAAATGCTAACGGCTCAAAATTGTTGTTATCGCGTCTGAAATTACGATTTATGGTGCTCAATAAATTCTTTATATGGAAATATTGGGAATACAAAATTTTTTCATTTTTAGAGTTTTTTAAGTATTTGTTTTGAATTTTAGAAAATAGCTCATAAATATTAATAAAATATTGATGTTTGTACATGCTATTTTCAAAAATGCAAAACAAATACTTAGAAAATTTAAAAAATGGAAAATTTTTGTATTCCCCAATATTTTCATATAAAGAGTTTATTGAGCACCATAAATCGTGATTTCGGATACGATAACAACAATTTTGAGGCGTTAGCATTTCGGACCGAAATGCTAACGTTAGTATAATAGTCTAGCTCTAGATAGCATTATTCCAATTAGTTGACTCCTACAGTTTGACAAGGAACCAGTAATAAAAGAGAAACACAAATAGACCATGTTTAACCGTAATCGTTGAATTAAAAAAAAGAGCTTTTAACAATCGTTGATAAGAGAAAAACACAAATGAAACTAAAGTAATTTATTTAAGTACCTTTAATTATAATCTTGTAACTTTCGCATTAACAAGCTATTGAATATGTGGGTTCCTCTAAAATTTTGCTATCATGTAAGATAATAAGAAGACAAACAATCTAAGTGGAGAAACAAGACAATATTTGGGATTTATTAAAATTATTACAAATTATTAGACACATCATTATTTAGATGTAAACATACTCGATCACCCTCAAAAACTATTTATGATATGCAAGCCTGGAACTATATTATTCCTATAGTTGATTAAAAATATTGATATGTTATCAATTAAAAACTGTTGCATTATTTTCCGTGATGCCTCAGCCCCTCTTCATAGTCTCTGTCTCTATTCTCTCTCCTGCGATCTCATTGAAGTGTCATGAAAATGTGAAGTAAGAGGAGATAATTCATGAGGGGTAAATGAGTCAACTAACAAAATAATACCCTGTTCGAATCAATTTGTTCTCTGCCCATAGCTGCACCCATATATTTTCTAATTGAAGGCAGCTGATCAGCAAGCATTGGAATTTTCGAATTTTTGTCTCTTTGAATATATATTGTCCTCACTCCTTGTTTATTTCAATTAATTTAATCATTTTTTTTATTTTTAATATATATTTTTTAATTTAATTAATTAACATGTTAAATCAGACAAATTCAAACGCGATTTTAGCATTAATTCCAGATGAACAAAACTGGAATTAGTAATGAAATATTAATTGTGTGCTGTACCCATAAATAATCTTCTCATTAATTAATTTGTTTCGTTTGACTTGAACAACGTCGTACGTAAAAGCATATATATAATTAATCTTAATTTGTGTTCCCTAACAGGTAAAAGTTTTGTTTTTTCTTATATTAATTTCCTTTCACATATATAAAAAGTTGTTTCACAATATACACAATCTAAAACCGTCATGAGCATTTACTTAATGACTTAGCAATTAATTCTGTACATCATTTTGACATTGACAGTGAAAATGTCATCTCCTTTTAAACACAACTAAAAGATAGCATTTTTACTCCAAAATTCAACTGAAATATATATTTCTACCGCGTGCAACGATTTCACATCTCCTAACATATGGCATGTGCTATTCTTCACGTGGGCTGTTGGATCTCCCTCGAGATTCACGCTGGCCCAAATCCCGAGGTGATCCAACGGCCCACGTGAAGAATAGTACATGCCATATGTTAGAGGATAAGCACCCGCGTGCAACATGTAGATGCATACATTGAACTACTGCGAGTTAGACTAATATAAAAACTTAAACTGCTCAAATTATACTTTGTCATGTCCGGAATTTCAATTTATGGTTCTCAAAAAATTCATTATATAAAAATATTAGGGATACAAAAATTTTTTTTTTCTTTTTAATTTTCTAGTACTTGTTTTGTATTTTTCAATATTCATGTACAATTAACTGAAATTTATTAGGAAAAATAAATTGAAATTTTGGACATATATAGAAAAATATAATTAGAGTGTATTTATAGTATACACAGAAGATTTCATATTATTTAATTCTAACAACCGGTTACCAGCTACCTGATACTTCATTTACCAAGTATCACAGAGTACCTATACAAGTACGTACAACTACGTTTTATCCATTTAAATAAAAACAAAAAAAAATTCCAAAAAAATAAAAAATAAATAAAATAGCAAACAAAATAATCCTTACTCCCAGTAAAAGTAGATTAGATTTTTTGATATGAAAGTTCTATTTTTCTCAAAGAAGAAACCTCAGCCGTTGATTGTATACTTAGATTGATCACCACAGTTGACGGACATTAATGTCCCGGCCTATTAAAATTTAAGGCCCATATCAGTTTTTTCACGAGGGATGGGTTTTCAGCACTTTATTATAAGATATAATAATTTCAGCCCAAAACAAGGCGTATGCTCTTTACTAATAACTAGTGAAAAGCACACACCTTGCTTTGGGCCGAAATTGTTATTTCTTATAATAAACTTTTAATATAATATGTAATGGACCTTAAATTGAGATAATTTATATGGGCCTTTAATTTTATTGGGTTGAGAAGGTCAACGGGCATTAACGTACATCAACGATTCTGATCTATCGAAGAAAATGATCAACGGCTCAGATGTGAAGATAGCCCTTTCATATCATTTTTTCCAATATGCTTTTATTATTAGTAAGGATAAATGATAGACACATGCAGCAGCCTGTCAGTTTAATTGTGGTCCCTTACATTACATTACATTACATTACATGCTGGTATATGCACATAACATTTAACATAACAGCTCTAGCCTCTAGGCCTCTACCTTTGACAGTTGACATTGTGGCATTGTCCAAAGATTATATTATATATGTCGATGCTCTTGCATGGTATATATATATATATATATTGGAGAATATAAATACCCCTCAATATATTAATAGTAATCATTCCAGATACAGCTGCGTTATGGCTTATGGGTCAAACCGTGTCAACGGCCATTAAACTGCTTCATTCAGCACCACACACATGTATATAATTCGGAAAGAGTAACACGTACCTACCGTCCATCAGATGGAGGTCCATCATAGATACAGAGTGTAATAAGTAGGACCACCATGTGACACTTTGTACCATCCAACGTTTCCAACATAAAAAGTGGAAGTGTTGTTCAACATTTGTTGAAAGTCGCTCATCTACTGTTGAATGGAAGTGTGTAAGTGCTAAATACCTACTTTTAGAATACAAATTTTATATATCCCCTACAATAAACTTTTTGTTCAACATTTATGCTTTCTTTTTAACAGATAACGAGCGACTTTTTACGTTGGAAATGTTGGATGGCGCAGCCGGTGGACTCCTATCGCTGCCCATAAAGATATAAATTATCTTTTATTTTATTTATTAGTACTTGAGACGTGGGCGGCTGCATATATATATATAATCACTTTCAATAGCTTAGAGTGCATTAATTGATTTTGATATTGGTGGTGATGTAATTTGCTCAATTTATGAAGGTCAGAATTCAGTCATTGCGAAGCTGATGTAATATATAATAATATTGGAGACGCGTTGGGTGTTTTAATTGAGAACAAATCCTTAAACTGTTTATCTAACTAACAACCACCTCTAAATAAATTTAAAAAAAATCTTAAAAATAGAAATTAATTTGTGTTTATATATACTAGAAGTGTCCTCGCGCGCTGCTGCGGACAAACTTTAATTTTTATTTAAGCTAAATAAGGTGAAACAATCGAAGAGAAGAAATGGGTTGGTGACTTTAGCAGAATGAAAAAAGACAGTTAGACACTTCGCCAATTCAGTTTAGTGTTGAGATAGAAATGGAGAAGAGTACAGTAGGAAATGGATTGAGCCTTTCATTAATTGATGGATGAAGCTGAATATGGAAGTTAGACTATGACCATCAATAGAGTATTCAATCCTTAACTTATTTTTTCAAAAAGAGTATAGATATGCAGTACAAAATAAGTTGTGTATTAATGAATTGATCTAATATGAAGAGTTTGGCTACGGTGGTATGCATATCACAGTTTTATCGTGCTATGCGGTCCGTATCACCATTTCCGGTGTCCAAATAATCGATCCGAACTGCTCAATGTGATCTTTACATCAAAATATGCTAGCAAACTAAATTTTATAATTTTTAGAATTTTTTTGCTATTTTTAATGATGGGGAGAAAATGACTAGATCCAAAGATTCTGATTCATACAAAAAAATGATTTTCTCCCATCATTAAAAATAGCAAAAAAATTCTAAAAATCGTAAAAATTTGGTTTCCTAGTATATTTGGATATAGAGGTCACATTGAGCTGTTCGGATCGATTATTTGGACACAAAAAATTGAGATACGAACTGCATAGTACGATAAAACCGTGATATGCATACCAGCGTAGCCTAATTCCTAATATGAATACTATAACTCCAATAAGTTTTGGGGGGAAGTGAACTTATAAATTTTGATAAAGTATACACAATTATTGTAAATTTTTCAAATCTCATAAAACTTATTTATGTTTAATTTATGAAGTTTAATAGCAATAAAGACCCTGCAGGTATCAACTACGCTCTGCTCGTATTAATTGGGTGGCTAAAATATTAGTGATGCACTTCCTATTGACTTACATCGATTTAAATTCTTTGACTTTAATCAAGAGAACCTTACTCTATTAATTGGGAGGTTGATCATTAATATGCATTTTCAGTTGACTTTTTTTTTTTAAACACTAAAACCCGTAGGTAACTAATTCATTCACCTAAAAAGATTACATCCACAAGACAAATAAAATTCTTTCTCAATCTAAATCCAAATAATGCAAAATATCAACCAAACCTTTTACAACAATAATCTAACTAATTTTCTCCCGATAAACTGACATAAAGAGACAAATTTTAAAGAAGCACACAATTTGTTTTTGAAGTTACTGTCTTGGTTGTAATGAGTTCATCGTCTTTGGAATGATTGAAAAATTTCGTAAGCACTCCACAAATCTTCATTTCTTCAAGCAACAAGTCAATTTGTTGAAGCGGGAGCAAAATCCATTCTCAAGTGATGATATAACCCTCTTAAATGAAGAACAACGAAAAGACCCTTCTTGGAGTAAAAAGGGCGACGAAAAAGACGGACGAAGAAACGGACGAAGAGTTGACAAACAAACAAAACTTGAAAGCAATCAACAAAGAAGAACTACAATAGAAAAGGGGTGGCGGGGGAGAGACGTGGTGCCTCTCCCCACCGAAAAGTTTACTTATAGAGGCGGCTAGAGTTCCAAGAGGTGGCTAAGGTTACAAGAAGGTTCCAAGAGGTGATTATTTTCAGTTGACTTGGATAACTTAAATTTCTCTTCAACTTAGAATCTTTAATTGCATGCTATAATTCGAAGTCTTAATTATACGTTTTGACTATTAATTGTCGACTATATATAATATTTTTTTTTCTAACTTAGAGAATTAATCCTACTCTACGTGTTTTTTTTGAAGCTCATGAATCATGCGTTATTCAGAGATGATTAAGTATGGTTTTCCAGTTAAACGTATCAAAGTGCTTGGAGAGTACAAACTCATAATTAATTAACAACATTACAGATGATACATTTTCAGTGGGCTAATCTTCTTCTTCTTTTTTTTTATTTAAAAAAAAAAAAACAAAGGCCGTAGGCTAATCTGTTAATTAATTGAAAGGCTCGTGGATAACATTTTTTCAGTTACCATGTCTCTAAGTTCCTCTTTTGACTTGGAAAAAATAAATGCATTATTTGAGTGTATTTTTCAAGAAGAGAAAAAGAAAAACTAGCACCACAAAATATTAAACTGCTTGGATTAGCACCACAAAAATATATATCTAATTTATTATCTTTTATTTTTTCAGTTGAGACGTGGGCGGCTGCATATGTACGATAATCACTGAAAATAGCTTGAGTGAATTAATTGATTTAATTTGATTGGTGGTGATGTAATTTGCTCAAATTGTGAAGGTTAGAATTCAGTCATTATATATGAAGTTGATGTAATGGAGATGCATGGGATGTTTTAATTGCAGAAGTAATCCTTAATTAACCTGTTTATCTAACTGACAACTACTACCACAAAATAAATTTATAGTATCTTAATTAATTTTTTTTTTTTTAGTTTATGTGCTTTTAGTTAACATAATTGTTCCTCATACTTAATGCAGAAACAATGTGTGTGTGTATCGTTATATAAAGCTGTTTAAAATATATCTTCTCTAAGACGATAATCATACACCAGAGATTTAAGATCATTCAAAAAGGAAGACAAGATTATTCCTCACTTATAAAATTTGTTTGTATTTCATATATAATTTGATAGCTATAAAGACCCCAATATTAACTACTCTCTCGTACATATTAATTGGGAGGCCAAATTATTCACTTTCAGTTGACTTAAGCCGAATTAGATTTTTTGACTTAAGATCAATAACCTTAGTCTATTAATTAACTAATTAATTGGGAGGCTCATCATTAATAAATGTCTTTTTCAATTGGCTTAAATCGGTCGACTTAAATTGCTTTTCGACTTATAGAAACCTTTGCATTCAAATTAGGACTCTTATGCATTTGAGAAACACGTAGAATTCACCCCTATAAAGTAGGTCACATATCTATTATTTTTCATAGTTCTGACACACCACGTGCACCTATGTGCTTAGCACAGTTGCATTAATGTTCACTGGAAAAATATATCTATTAATAAGAAAGATAAAAATATTTACTGATATTTGTTTATTGAAAATACGGTGGATAAGTAAAAAAAGTTGACACTAGCTATTACTCTATGCATTTTGGCTATTAATTGCATGTTTTTGAACTTGGAGAATATTACTCTACGTACTAACTTAGAAGCTCATAAATCAAGTAATTTTCAATTAATGTAGATTGACTTAAATTGCTCTTTGACTTGGCAAATCTTATATTTTAATTGTGATTCTCATGAATCACTTGACATATGTGGACTTAAAAAGTTTTATTTGACTGAGGGAATCCTAGTATGTTAATTAAAAGGTTCATACTTCATAAACAATTTAAACAAACTTTTTTGACATCAATAAACAAGAGTAATGCATTACATAATTGATTTCTATAATGTGACAAACTCATTTTTATTAGTTTATTTATGGTTCTTTTGCTTTGTATTAAGCCAGCATTTTATTACTTTGATGATTAGTTGTGTTATTACTTAGGCCTATTAACTTCACCAAATGTTTCTCGGACTACGCCAGAAAAAAACAATTATAAAACAAGAACCAGAAATATAAATTTTACAAATATTTACAATAAATATTTATATTAAACAACTTTTGAACATAATAAATTTGAACACTTTAATGAATATAATATTAATAATAAACTAATAATAGTAACAATGATTATAATAATAAAAGCAAACAATATAATTTAAACATAATATATAAGTAATTATGAATTTTGGACCAATTCAAAAGTTAAATTTTAACGTATGCATATCAGAGTAATATATTTTATATGGCGAGAGCCGATAAATATACGCACGTTACTATAAGCTATTTGTCCATTTTTTCTGGTTTATGACCCATATATATATCAGGCCCATTTTCTTATCTAGCCTAAAAATGTAGGAACCAAATTGGCAACAAGAATTTATTCTAGGCACCAGTTAATTTTCCTAATTAACCTGGTAACCACTTTTTTGTTAGAAAAGGATGGCAACAGGCAGCAGCTGCTAGCTAACATTACGTTGATACATATGTAAAATGTTACAGTCAGCTTATTTTTATAATTACAACCATGCCAGAAATCAAACTACATAGCAGAACAAAACATCAAAACTGCAAACACATACAAAATATCAGCAATGCTTCATGGCTTGCTTTGACTCTGCAAACACCCAGATATATCACTGTGGCCTGGATTCTGACAGATTAGTCTGGTAACCACTTGTTGTGAGACTGAGTTGTGACCCATTAGTTTCCCTTGCTTAATTAGCAAGCCCAAATTTTGAATGAATCATGAAGGAATAGGATATCTATGATTGCAACATACAAGCTCAGTACAAGATCTGGTGGGAATTTGTATCAAATGTTATTGAAACATGTAGCTTCAACACAAAAAAGGAAATTGTTCATGCCTGATATCAAACTGAAGGCCACTTTAATTTCTCATGCAGGCATGTCTGGAAAAGTTTCTGCTCATTCCAAATTGTACAGGACAAAGAAAATGAAATAAATAACTCAATAAAGATTCATACCAGTGCCTACATCAAATATTGGTTCAGTCAACTACTCAGAGTTTCTCAAGAGGGGAGGGATCCGATCTGACCGTGATCGACTATACCGACAATATGGGATTATACTAAAGAGATGAACATCTTCCCTTCTAGTATTTTTCTGTAAGTAGAACCACTATGTACAAAGACAAAATGAAAGACAACCTTATAATAACAATGGATAATTTAAATTGCCGGTGGAGACATATTACAAAGAAAATATTAGGAGAAACAGTGACTTTCATACACACTGTCATGGGATCATTCCCCAGCTCCGCCTGAATCTTTCCTACTTAGTGTTTGAATTATAGCTTCTAAAACCTTTATTTCACTATTCTTCTTGGATATCTCCTCTTGTTTTGCTCGCAGTTCTTCCATGTGCAACTTAAAAACCTCTGCACAGAAATTCAAAGCATGTGAAAGTTCTTTTCCAAACCCATGTGTTTATATGTTTGGTTCGTTAGACTATACGATCAACTGACTGCGGTTTAATTGAGAGTAAGCTGTACAAAAACTGGAGCGGTACCAGGTATCAGCAATGAGGAGCATTAACATTGTAATGTTTGGCAAAATTTGATGACTAAGCCTCAAATATGCACGTCACTGTAAAACAATTCTAGAGAAGACAACTGCTGGTGTACGACATTAGAATTCTGTTAGGAATCAAGATTATAAGGTATCGGTGTATTGCAGCTAGAACAGTAACTGATACGAGACATAAACCACACGACATGTGTTTACTACTTTACTAGTACCTATATAGACCGGCATAGACTTAGTATTCCAACTAGAGGTGGCAGAACCCGACCCGATCCGGCATTTTCCAGAAAGTCAAACTGACCCGACCCGACCCAATCCATGATCAAATAGCATCCGACCCAACTCAAATCAATATACGATAAAAAAAAGTTGATATTAAAATTGACCCGACCCGACCCGACCCGACCTGGGATATTATAGAAGGTCAAACTGACCCGACCCGAAACCGAACCCGACCTGCCCACCCGATTTGCCACCTCTAATTCCAACTGATACTGCAGTGTACCAGTACTGATGCGTAGGATTGAAGACATAAATGCTGCATCAGCACTGATCTTGTACCTCGGTATTCAAACACCGTACCAAAATTCATGAATATGATCACTCAAGTACTCAAGTACCAGACAATTAAATACTACTGTACTAAAACTAATTCACTGAATCAAACAAGTGTCATACTCGAAGTATTCTCAAGCTCCTTGGTGATTTCCAGCGTGCGCAACTCCGCAGCCTTCTGTGCAGCTTCCGCCTGCCGCTTCTCATTCCGAGCCCGAGCTGCGGCCGCGATTGCAGCGTCCAGCTCTCTCTCCAACGTCTCTACCCTCTGTTCCAATGCCTGAAAATTTACCATGGATCAAGAACTAAATGCATAAACAAGTTCAAACAGGTTTGAATTTGAGATCACTTCTTTCATTTCAATCTGAATCAATAACTAGTGAACTGATAAATTCCTCGCAATTTGGCACAATTACACGACAATTCGAACGAAATCGTGGATACATGACTAGCTGAATCTGATACCTTGATGGATCGCGCTTGGTCGGAGGCGAGGGAGGCGCGGGAGAAGGTCTCCTCGTCGACGAAGACCGCTTTCTTGGAGAGGAACTTCTGCAGGGAATCGAGATTCGCTCCCATCTCCGTCAGGTTGCCCATGGCCGCTTTCCATCTCTCCCCTCCCCCTCCCCCTCCCCCTCCTCCGCCGACGCCGCCAACGCCGACGGCGACGAATTTCTCGCGCTCCGTCATCGGCTCGGGGCGGATCGGATCCTGGAAAGTACGAGCGGGTAAACGGGTCGGGTCGGGATTTCACTACTGGAGTATTATTAAGAGTTGAGAGTTAGCTGAAATGGCATGCGGCTAAGTTATGACTTACATTTCTATGAAAGTTTATTAAGTTGAAGTTCAGATTTCAGATATAATAATGATGCTTTAAGGGGGGAAAGGACTAGTATCTATTAAGAAAATTTTATGAAGGAAAAAATTACTTTTGTGTAGAAAATCAGTTAGGTTCAAAGAATTATAAGGAGTTATATCCAATAATATATATTAGGAATAATTTGTAGTAGTAAGTGAAACCTGGTAAATTTTTAGCATGTTTTATGTCCCTTTGGACTCGAAAGTTATAAAGTTTAGAGTTTAGACTAGTTAAGAGAATTACCCAAAAATCACAATGCTGCAAATTAGAAACTATGTTGCCCCATGAACATTAACAATTAAAACCATGGGAAATTTAGTACGACAAATCGTATATCTTTCAAATTGAAATATGCGATTTCGTTTTCTGTGAAGTGCTGTCATATTTTCAGAATTTTGACCATGCTTAGCAAATACATTTTCCTCAGATTTTCAAATCCCACTGATATGCGATATAACTGTGAGCTCAACTGCTCAATATACTTCATTAGACCCTTGTTTGTTCTTAGCTTATAAATGAAAGAAGGCGAAAGTGCCTCTTATATATATATATAAAACGAACCTTATGCTTACGAACTTCAAACTAGTTTATGGGCCTATTTTTGTAAAATAAAAAATAAAAAAAATCTTAATTAAATAAATAAAATAAAAATAATTTATTTTGACAACTAGTAAAAACGCTTCCCCAAAACACGGCCCGGACCGCTTCCCTAGAAAACGGCCTGGTTTTACCAGGCTGCTTCCACAGAAAGCGGCTTGATTTTACCAGGAAGCGGCCTGAATTTTTTTTTTTTAAATTTCTCCATGTAACCCTCGTTGTTAGCTTTCCGTAGCCGCGAAGTTTGCTCCGATCGGAGTTTCTTATCAAAATTTATGGCCGTTTGGATATATTGAGTACCCGAAATTCAGGATGAGATTCAGTATAAAATTCAGTACGATATTCAGTATGAAATTCAGGATAAGATAATTACAATTATAAAATGCTATAATAGATAATATTATAATAAATATTAAATATGACAAATAATACTAGAAATAATTAAAATTCAGTGCATGATATGGCGGTTTAAATGTTTAGTACCCAAAATTCAAAATAAGATTCAATATGAACATTCAAACTTCAAATGGCCATAATTATGATGCATTGAATTTTAATTATTTCTAATATTATTTGTAATATTTAATATTTATTATAATATTATTTATTGATAGCATACTAAATTTTAATTATCTTATCCTGATTTTTGTACTGAATTTCATACTAAATTTCATCATGAATTTTGGGTGCTCAACATTCAAACGGCCATAACTTTTGATAGGAAACTCCAATCGGAGCAAACTTTACGGTTACGGAAAGCTAACAACGAGGGCTACATGGAGAAATTTTCAGAAAAAAAAAAAATCAGGAAGCAACCTAATAAAACCAAGCCGTTTTATGGAAAAGCGGCCCAGGCTGCATTTTGGGGAAGCGTTTTTAGCTAGTTGTCAAAATAAGTTATTTTTATTTTTATTTATTTAATTAAGATTTTTTTATTTTTTATTTTAAAAAATAGGCCTAGTTTATGCATAGTTTGTTGAGCAAATAAGTATACAACAAGCATTATATGTTGTAATTAGCAATATAACATGTAACAAGCCCTTCAACTTGCCATTTTCGAATAGACGAATATATATCACATTATTCGATCACAAGTCATAACAGACTGGAAAACTTGATATTGGCTTTTTGTAGGTATGCAGGCATTATCAACAACACCCACAAGTCCACAACTGCAATTCAAGAGAATCAAAAGAAGAAAAGGCGAAAGCAAATTCGCACACTTGCTCAATCGGTAAAACAGATATGCACAATCAAGACGCATTAGTCAATTCTTGCAAACTTCCACATCCCAGATTGGAATAGGTTTGCCAATGCTTATTTCTGTTTACAACAAAAGAACTAACAAGCCGAATCATAGCTATTAAATTTGGTAGTCTAAGGCAAGTTATTGATTAGCTCCTTGAAATTGAAGACAATCCAATCGGCTTGCCTCGCAACTGCCTCGCGCATCTGAACCCCAGCATAACAGATAAACAAGTCAGCCCCACCTGGTTGCCTTGCCTGTAAATAGAAAGTAACGTTTTCATGTAATTCAATAATCAATAATATCCATGCACAATTACAGCTCAGTATCAATTAAGATTTGCAGACTTGCAGCCAAACATGTACTGTAAACATCATCAAGAAGGAAAGGAAGAAGGAATAATTTTAAAGAGGAAACAAAGAAGCAACAAAAAACAAACAAAGAGGAAAAAATCCCCTGACAAGACCTATTTTTGAAGTTCAAAAGTCAGAGCTCCAATTAAAAGCAAATGATTGCCAAACTGTTCTGGCTAGATATAGCTCCTCGACCAGTGAGGCAAGCTGCCGGAACAATTAGCAAATACAGAACTGAAATATGGTACAATGTTATGAAAGGATTACCTCAAGGTCAGTCGCACCATCACCAATCATTACCAGGGTCTTGTAGTGATGTGCCTGCATCCAAATGTCAACTTTGGTTCAAAACTGCATGAGATGGTATCTCTTCATAGAATACTAGTTATATTCCGTAAGGAAAGTGAGAAAAGTATGTTTCAGAACTAACCTCTCTTATTTGTTGCACTGCCAAGGCTTTGCCTCCACTTCTTGAGGTAGGCTCAGAGGTGTCAAAACCGAGGAACTCTCCAGAATCTCCAAATAACAAATTATTGGCAAATATGTTCTCAAAAGGGATTCCAAGTTTTGATGCTACTGGCTATATTGCATTATAATAGAGAATGCAAGTTAGCATAGGGTATAAAATGTTCTCTTTGAATCCAAAATACTTAAAATTAACTTGTTTGTGGGAATGCAATGAGGATTGCTAGAACTACATATTTTTGTACCAATGCTAACACACATAGTAGTATAATTACTTCAGTTATAAATGAATCATTGGTACTAATATAAGGTTGTCATTTCTCAGAGAACTAATCACTAATTTGAGATTTTATATTTAAAATAAAATTCTACAATCCTTCCCATAGTATTCTTCAAATGAAACTGTAACTTTCAGTATTTCACACCAAGGACTCAAAATATCATGGACATACAGACTGAAACGCATGCATAACTAATTAGACACCAAAAAATCAACTGAAGGTAGTAAGAGAAGGGAAAAGGAGGGCATATTTTAGAAAAATAAAGATGAGAGGTGCATAGAGGATAGTTTCATGTTTTATTCTGGAATCTGCATGAGTGGTATTTCTCAGGCTCTTTATTCGTGGTCATTAATTTTCAGTTGTGTAATACACATCAGATTCATAACTTAAAAATCTGCAGAAAAGAAAAAAAGTCACTCCCACAACGTTAGTGTACCTCAATCATCTGCCTAAAGCCTCCAGACACCAAGTATACATCAGTGCCCTTTTCTTTTAATTTCGTCATCAATTCAGCAATTCCAGGAGAAATCCTACAGTTTTAAACCATAACTTAGTGGAAAATGTTATCTTTTGAGAAATAGAAGAAGTAGCCTGATTTTCTCCCTTCTTCTAAACAGCAACAATTTTCCAGCCAAAAAGAAAGACGACAACTGTAGACATTAAGCAAGTACTCACCTAGGTGGTCTTTTCTCCAAGCATTCCTGTACCTTTGAGAGAGAAGGTTTAAACAGAGAGAGACGAGCAGCCAATGCTTCTTCAAAAGGAATTGCACCATTCATTGCTCTGTGCAATCAAAAAGGCAAAAAGAAAGAATATATACTGTTCAGAGTATATTGAAGTAGTAAGGATTATTTATTTTTACACCTCACACCAATCTTTAAGATATTTTGCTATATTATATAAAGTTCATTTAAATATATGGTACTGAAAGTTTAGTTGAGACTTGCTAATAATGCCACAACTGAGTCAGAAAAAATAAACCAGATAGTTGAAATGCCCAAATAAGCCTCAATTTTCAAAAGAACAATCCTCACCCATGCTTGAAGTACATTCAATCCAATCTAGCAAAACATGCAATGAGCACAACAAATCTAAGTACAGATATCAAATTTTTGAACTCAATCCCATACAATTTTTGCTGCACTAGTATAAACCAAATCCAATTTTTGCTGCGTAATTAAAAACCAATAGGGCTAAATTTCAACAAGTTATCCCTCATTCCTATATTTTGCATTGAAGTAATAATTTTTTTTTTTTTTTTTTTGAAAAGAGTGGTACTCAGCTACCACCGCTATTTTCATAGATAAAAGTTCATTACAACTGAAGTAATAATTAATAATCAATATTCTGGCCTTACTGTAATCTCATTCAACAAATGACACCTTTGCCAAACAAACCCTGGTAATTATGTGTTGACTGATCCAATTTCCATTACAAAACCCTCAAATAACACTTAGATGAGGCACCCTTTCAATGAACTCAATCCCAGTTCACTTCATTTGACCTTTCTGTAGAAAAGCAGTTGCCAAACAGTCAATTTGTTCAAACAAGCTTTCACTGTTCTTATTAGCACAATTAACCTACAGTAAGGCCTTTCTTGGTCTCCATCACTCCACAGCTACAACAATGCACAAGATAACCAAATTAAAAAGAACACTGATTCTGACCTGGTTGTCCACTCAGCAACAGCCTGACCAGCTCCACAGAAATCAGCAAGCTCATCAATACCTTCATCTAAGCACACTGTGCTATCCACATCAAAACACACAGCATCTGCACTTCGCCATACACTGAGTACATCTTTAACAAACAATATACATTAGAATTACAGGAAGCAATAAAGATACAAACAAGACCAAAGACAGTAACAAACATTTAGTTCCCCAGATAAAGATGGCATTACTTTTTTCAATCCAACCATAGATAAGAGCAAAAGATCTCAATTGAGATCTTTAAATTAATGTTATTTGCCGCATGGCGTCCATTGCCTTTCTGTTATTCTGGAAAGCTAATCTGAAGTTGTATATAGGGGAAAGATATATACTGTACTACCAATCCATGAAAGTTTCTTTCATTATATTTGCCTATTATAACTGTGCAACAAAAATGAGCATCGCAGATTCCATAATTTTATTGAGAAGCCAAGAAGACCCAATAGCAAATGATTTTTGGTTTTCTGAATAAAATATTTGTGCAGCATCAAAGCCACTCCTAGTATTCTCATTCCTTTTAACCATCCTACCGCATATATAGAATTATAATTGTAGTGGAATTTAGGAGTAAAGTGTGCTTTTTCCTATTTAAAAAGGTCTTTGCATATAACAATGCAATGGAATTTAGGAGTAAACCACTCTTTTTCCAATTCAAAAGGTCATTTTTCATATAACACTGCAATGGGGACAAGTTCTATGCTAACTATCATCAACCTTCCACACATGATATTAATCAACAAATAAAAGGAAAAAAAGCGCCTCTAAAACTAGCTTATGAAACCCAGTAACAGCAGAAAAGCAGAAACCTGTGATACCATTTATATACATACCGTTATGCTATAATGTCATGATGAGTTAATTCACTGATGGTACCCAGCCAAAAAAATGACCGCTTTACAGAAATATTATATTTTCTGTTTAGTTTATTACCTCCTGATGGTATAGAAGTGTCCATGGAAGTATCGGAGGTCTTAAGGGCAGCCGGTACCAACACAAGAGGCTTCTTCAATGATCCAATGCCAGCAAAAGAGGATACAATATATTTGATGCTACACTGCGAAAAGGCTTGTAAGTTGCGAGAAGCCTGCTGAGACGGGACTCGACAAGTCAGCTTCGGGCTTTGCAAATTGATCAAACCAGCCATAAACCTGCAATTTAAAAAACAATAACAATATTTCTAAGCTTAAAATGTACATATTTGGTTGAAACATTTAACTGAAACCAACAACAAAAGGCACACATGAATTGCAAACTATTGAGTAACATAACCATTTTTATCATATTAAAAGTACTTTATTTAACTACGGTACCAGCAAATATGAATCAGTGCTGGTACCCTAATATCATACTGTACAGCAATTTCTCGGTTATAAGAGATCTTTTTACGGTTTTACCTGCTCATGTAACACTATCTGCTTATACTGGTGTGAAGTAGTCTTTCTACACAGATTAACAACTTTACCATGCCAACGCAGCAACTTATTAATCAATCAAATAGTGTGTTAATCCAAATATACAACAGATTACAAAAGTTTTATGTCACACAGAAGCATAGAGCTGAAAAATGGATAATCACAGCAACAAACATCATCCAAAGGGATAAAATTCCCTCATCCCCTATTTTTTTTCTACCAATTCCTCAATCCACCTCCCATTTACTTCGGATAAGGAGACCAAAACCCCTCCCCGGTGACAATCACAGCACTAATCTAATACTCCACACACTAACTACGCCATTGCAATTTGCAAATCAACATTCCTGTAAAAACAAAGAAAATAAACTTGAACTACCGCGATGCAGCGCCAAATCAGCAGAGTGGACAGTGGAGATTGCAGATCCGACAAGAACGACCGTACAGAGCCAGCCCAGTCTCCCTCGCGAGCGAGCGAGCGAAGTATCGGTGGGTGGCGGAGTCGCTGTCCGAGAATAGAGAAGTTGGTTGGAGGACTAAAATAAGGGTCTTCTAAGAAGAAGAAGAGAGAAAGCAGAAAGGTGAGGACTGAGGAGTGGAAATCATATCCCCTGCTGTACTGCAATGTACAGTTCACGATGTGAACCGTTAGATTGTCGTGAGAGTCGTGCCAGAGCGCATCTCGAGATGATCCAACGGTTCACATCGTGAACTGCACATTGCAGTAAGCTAGGGGATAAGCACTCCTGAGGATCCAAATTCTCTCGCGGATTTCATATCCTCTGTAGCACTGCATTGTGAAGCGCAGGATATCAACCGTTCGATCATCTCGAGATCTGTGCTGGCTCGAATCTCGAGATGATCTAACGGTTCACATCCTGCGCTACACAATGCAGCGCTACAGAGGATGGGCACTCGGGATGCTGTCGCGGTATCCCCTTCTTTACCTACTCCCGAAACGTCGATGGGATTGTTTCAAGATTCGTGCATACGCGCATCTCGAGACAATCCAAGGATGGATGCTCGACTGCACTGAGATGAATTCCGGACGATCGAAGACCAAACGCTCTGGACCAAGCGTAAGAAGAGTGGCTGAGTGTATATTGTATATCACTGACTAATGGGTCCATCTTCTCTGCTAGGGTGCATGGTCAACTGTCATTTGATGTCATGTACCTACCAGTACCACAGGTGACTATACAAGTGACGCAACACTACGTCACTACCTTTTGATAAATTTGATTACAAGAAAGATGCTTTTGATAGGATGGAAAATTGGAAATATATTTGTAGAGTTGACTGTACTCCCATGAATTTTCTGAACTGGAAACATATAGTTGACCTATAAATTAAATGTACAACCTCTATCCATGAATAAATGAATTTTTAAAAAAAGTCAAAGGAATTAGTGAAATTACTTTTATGCCCTCAATTTGTAATCATTACATAATAAATGTTCCAATTAAATCTCTACTTAATAATAAAAGGAGGACTTTTTTTAGAACTAAAAAGAGTCTTTGTCCATAGCTAATTTGGACCGTCCGATCGGAGCAAATCCAGACATCTGAACCGTCCGCGCGAAATTCACATAGCAATCCGCTCTTTGAATTGTTTTGGATGACTGCTCTCCTCTCTTCCCCAAAAACCTTCAAATTTGGAGTATTACATAGATTGCCACTAGATGTTGCATGTGAGAACCAATTATAATTAATTCATATCCCCTGTTGTATTGCGTTGTGCAGTTCACAGCGCGTTAGCCGTTGGATTGCCTAAAGATCAGCTCTGGCACGAATCTGAATAGGGGATATGAATTTGAATTTCAAATTCACTGTGAGTGTGACTATGCAGTACAATGATTCATTGTGCTATGTAGTACAACAACAATCATTCTTTTTGTTATTATTATTATTATGCTTGTTATTATTATTATTTTTGTTGTTGTTGTTGTTATTGTTATTGTTATTATTATTGTTGTTATTGTTATTATTAGTCCGGCTTCGATGCTTTCGTAGGCATTTCAGATCGAAATGTTTACGGTCCAAATTCAAAAATCTATCGCCCAAAATTTTAATGCAAATAGATTATAATAATATTGACATCATAAAGTTGGAGGATTCCAAATTTTACCATTTTTTAGATATTGCAGTACAATAGGGGATATGAATTTGAATTTCAATTCACTGTGGTGTGACTATGCAGTACAATGATTCACTGCGCTATGCAGTACAACAACAATCATTCTTTTTGTTATTATTATTATTATTATTATTATTATTATTATTATTATTATTATTATTATTATTATTATTATTCTGCTTGTTATTGTTGTTATTATTATTATTATTATTATTATTATTATTATTATTATTATTATTATTATTATTATTATTATTACTACTACTACTACTATTATTATTATTATTATTATTATTATTATTATTATTATTATTATTATTTTTATTGTTATTGTTATTGTTATTGTTATTATTATGAGTCCGGCTTCGATGCTTTCGTAGGCATTTCAGATAGAAATGTTTACGGTCCAAATTCAAAAATCCATCATCCAAAATTTTAATGCAAACAGATTATAATAATCTTGACATCATAAAGTTGGAGGATTCCAAATTTTACTATTTTTGAGATATTGCTCTTAGAATAATTAAAAATAAATCAATTTTGTATGTCAATAGTTAAAAAATCATTAAAAATAGTTAAAATTTTTTAAAAATAAAAAATTTTGGGATTCTACAAGTTAGTTATGTCAAGATTATTATAACCTATTTAGATTAAAATTTCGGATGATGGATTTTTGATTTCGGACCGTAAGCGTTTCGGTCCAAAATGCTTACGAAAGCATCGTTGCTGGACTCTTATTATTACTACTACTACTGTTGTTGTTCTCTATATCTTGAAGACTTGAAGCACGAGATGCTTTTTATTATTGTTCTATATCTTGAGGAAATAATATTTAAGTAAGTTAAGTTCTTGATTATGTCATTGTGATATATTTGGAGATTAGATGTTATTTTAATTTTTTTTATTCAATAATTTAAATAAATACAAATAAAAAATATTGATACCCCGCTGTAATGCGTGGGCACTATACTAGTAATATAGATAGAAGGGTAATCATAACATTGAAAAAACAAGAGACGAATAGAAAAATAATATCGAATCGGTAAGTTTATTTAATTGGGGACAAATTGTAAAGGGTATAAATTTATTTAATTGTGGACGGAAGTTGTACACTCTTAGGCTCCTCTTCCACAATCTGGCACATTAATTTATGTATACCCATGTTAATGTGTATGTCAGTACAATTGCATAAATGTTGACTTGATATGTCTATTAACTCAAAATGATATTTGATTAAAGATATATCTTGTTAACTAAAATACAATATTATCTTGTTAAATATAATATAAAAAAGTCATCCATATGGAGTATGGTATGGAGTATGGACCAAAATCATTGCATCTATGCGCGAGACCACAGAGGAAATTCATGTCAACTACATCTGGTAAATTTATTTTTCATTCAAAAAATAATAGGCAAAATTGGGTACATACCCATCAAAACTTTGGTTTTAAGATATTTGTCCATCAAACCTTAAATTTAAATATTCGCCCATCAATTCTTCATTTTCTCCTATATTTGCCCATCAAAATAGTTTTAGAATAAAATAAACAAATTTTGATATTGGGAAAAAGAAAATAAATATTAGAAATGACAACTTTGCCCCTCCCTTCTCTTTCTTTCTCGGGTATCGAGTTGACAGCTACCAATATTTTTTTGGGTCGGATCAGGTATCGGGTTGAAGTCTAACGGCATTTTTTCAGGTCGGGCTAGTTTTTCGGGTCTGGTCAGATTTTGCACCTCTATTCCCGGGTTATCTCGAGTTTTCTGGTCGTTCGGGTCGGGTTCAAGTCAGTCTGACTTTCCATGAAACACGGTCGGGTCGGGTTCGGATCAGTCTAACTTTCCCCGAAACACGGGTCGGGTCGGGTTCGAGTACGGGTCAGTTTGACTTTCCCTGCTTCTTGCATTGGAGAGATCAGTGGGGATGAGTGGAAGGACAAAGTTGCCAATTCTAATATTTATCTTCTTTTTTTATATCAAAATTTGTTTATATTATTCTAAAACTATTTTGTTTGGGCAAATATAGGAGAAAGTGAAGAATTGATGGGTCAATATCTAAATTTAAAGGTTTGATGGATAAATATCTCAAAACCAAAGTTTTGATGGGCATGTACTCAATTTTGCCAAAATAATATTATTTTGTCAAATGTTTCAAACCCTGATTCTTCTGTAAGTGGTACTGACAATGTCTATACAAGGAAAACAGTGCATGTATTGTATATATATACATATATCTCGAAAATTATAATTATTTTATCAATCAACAACTTATTAATAATTGCGAGAATAAATCAACAGATATAATTAGCATGAAGATAAGAAATCATTTTTTTTTTCATTTGGGAAGTTTAATGAAGTATCTGATAATGAATTTATGATCAACTATTTTCAATATTTAAAATCAGCTGGATATTTCAACTTAAAACAAAGACGTCTAATTTAAAAGAAGTAAACCTAGAAGAAACTTTAAATATTTCAATAAAAACATCAAGTACATCATTTAGATGATCTTAACATATATCTATACTATATATAATCTTAACATATATCTAGATTTAGACTATTGTGCTAACATATATTTCGGACCGAAATGTTAATATCTCAAAATATACATTATGGTAACAAAAATTACGATTTATCGTATTCAATAATTTTTTCATACAATGAATAATTTATTGAGTACTATAATTCATAATTTTAAATACAGCAACATATATTTTGAGCAGCAACATATATTTTGAGCTGTTAGCATTTCAATCTTTTCTTATTTGAGTTCTCTCTTATCAATATCTCTCACTTCTTCTTTTCTTATTTGAGGCCTCCTCTTCAACATTTACACCCTTTCTTTTTCTACTCAAAGCCTCCGTCTGCACTTCAGTTTCTTCTCTCCTTTTGTCAATCCTCTTCATAATCCAGCCCATGCGCAACGTTGATGGCAAGCCGAAAAACAGCACCACCTCCTTGTAGCTACTCATCAGCAGATCGTGAGCGTCCCAGAAGGCGTGTCGACTGAACGGGTATTTGGAAAGAGATTTGCTGATCATTCTCGGTGTATACTCCCTCGGCTCAAAGATGCAGTCATATTTTGTTTCCATATCAAAGGCCTCCTCTTTGACATCCTTGGCATTCCTTTTCTTGTTTGATGTCTTCGACGGCGTCTCCTTTTCCAACATTCTTTCCGTTAGACAAACCATGCGTATGTTCTCTGGCTGATCAAAGAATAACCTCGCTTCTTTGATGTCGCTCGTAAGCCAATCGTAGGCTTTATAGATAGTGACTCGGTCGGTTTTGTATCGGAGAATCGCATCGCTGATTGTTCTCGGTGTATAGTACTTCCTCTGCCTGCTGCAGGATCTGTAACCCACATTGTAATTAAAGAAAGAAATTCTCTGTTAAAAATGTAAACAACTATTTCTGCAATGAATTTCTCAATTCAACTTCTATTCTTCCTCATTTAGTATATACAGTTTCAAATTAAGACTGATCAATAAGGATAGTTCTGAGAACAGCAGCTACGTTTGGTCATACGGGTTCGATGAAATGTCGTCGGATAATTCATCGTTGTCAATTATGGGATTGTTGCTGCCAGTCGAGGAATTGAGGCTTGCTTCCTCGACATCGTATACCTGTCTCATCCCCGCCATCTTCAGTGCTATGATATACTGTAGTATTATTTTGATAGAGCCTAATTAGAGATTTAGGGAGACAATATGCAAGAGATGACTTAAATTTTGAGTTGCTTTCGGTGATTTAGTTTATATATATATATATATAGATGTTTTACTAGAAAAATTTCTAAATATATGATAATTTTATCGATGACTTAAAAAATGCAACATGAAAGTTTGAAATGATACAAATTAAATGGAAGTCTAAAAATAGTAAACGTTGATTATCAAATTCTAATTGTATTTTCCAATACAGAGTAACTGAATTCTCACTTAGTGTTTTAGGTGTATTAATCAAGCAAGTTTCAATTATAAAAAAATATTGCGCAGAAATTAAAAGTCAATTTAATTTCGATATACTAAAAGTCAA
Organism: Cyperus esculentus; assembly: GCA_030179965.1. Taxonomy (NCBI): domain Eukaryota; kingdom Viridiplantae; phylum Streptophyta; class Magnoliopsida; order Poales; family Cyperaceae; genus Cyperus; species Cyperus esculentus. The sequence goes on along the minus strand of JASGLE010000019.1, from coordinate 1,701,912 downwards.
TTTAATAAAAACTAACCAATTCATGAACAGTTATTACCCAAAAATGAGATTTTGATAAACCAAGCAATATGTGTAATTTTTCTTTAAACTATTTACATGCTCTGAGAAAGAAAATAAAAAATATACGGAACAACCATATATACCTAATGGTAATGTGTGTATATATATGGATCAGGAAACTGAGATGCACAGAGAGATGTCTTGCAATTGCTAGGATGATGAAGATGATAATAGAGATTGAGAGTTCTTTCTCTAACTCTGCTTATGAAAGAAAAAATGAATTAATTCACTGATCACCTCTTACTTATATATATAGTGTTGTCAAGGTAACAAGAGGAAGTCGGTAATTAATTAATTGGCTTCTATTTTTGTTCTGGGGAAGTATACTTTAATTAATTAACAAAAAGAAAAAAATACTTTTTTTTTTTTAAAAAACAAAATTAGTATATTTGTTAAATATAGCATATGCTATATAATAAATGCAACTCTAAATTTGTTCTAGTTAATTTGCAGATTCCAAGCTCAGAACTAATTTTAGTTTCTCTAATTCCATTCCAAATTTATATATCCTATGATCTCCTAATTTATGAACGCAGGTTATGTATGCGCTCATTTAAGTGACAAACATATATATGGATGCCACGTTATAAAGGTTTAAAGTTGTTAAATATGAAATTAATTATTCAATTTTTAATTTTGGACAAAAGCACATAATTAATAGTCATGAGTGTATTTTAGGAAACTTCTACTATTGGAAAATTTAATTTTAGAAAAACATGAAATTAATTTGCCCACGTATTCTTAGATTATATATCTTATTTTTTAACCGACTTTGTAAAATAGATGTGAAAATCACCGCCTCATACCTATAATTCCTATTTAACACAATTAATACTTGCATTGCATCAATCATCTTTGCATTGAGATTTTGCTGTTATTAATTTTTTGTTAATTTAGAGTTAAAATGTCTCATCGTATAATGTTCTTGGATGATGATGAAAAGAATATGCTGTTTGAAATTGAAGCTGGAGAATTAATGTGGGGAGAAATTTGTTTGGTTGATTTTGATTTTGAGTTTGATGCACCAAAATACACAGATTTGAACTTGGAGGAGTATGCAATTGATGCAAGTTTAGCTGAGAACTGGTTCAACAATGCTAAAAGAGATCCTCCATCTTGTAAGCATCACTTGAAACCCTAATTTAATTTGCAGAACCTGTTAAGGTGCATATATTCCTTAAACCCTAGTTAAATAATTAGTGTCTTCCAAATTTATTATTTTTTTTTGAGGAATTTTTAATTGTAAGGCTATTTACTGGTTTTGAGTACCATGGAAATCATAATGCAAATTCATATTGTGTTGTATATATATTTTTTGTTTTCCTAGAACTTTCTGACAATATGAGAAATTGAGAATAGCTAGCTAGCTAATTGATATATATGCTGATTGTGCAGCCGGTGTGATGAAGTCATTGCTTGACATCTATGATGATGATGATGATGAGGATGATGATGACGACGATGACGATGATGATGAGGAGGAGGAGGATGAGGAGGAGGATGGGGATGATCATGATCATGATTATGACGATCATGAGGAAGACGATAATCATAATAATTACGATGATGAAGATAATGATGACGACAATGATGACGACGACGATGATGATGGTGATGATGATGACGACGACGACGATGGCGGCGATGAAAAAAATGACGATGACGATGATGATGATGATGACGGTGATGACGATGATGACGGTGATGATGACGATCAAGAATTATGCTGCATGGATGAGATATAATTTTAAATCAAGAAATTGAGTTATGTGATGTAAAAATAATAAATATTTTGAATTATTATGTTGTGAAAAAAAGCACTTTTATCATTTAAAAGACTTTATTTGGCTACATGTACCCCATGCTGCCTTAGTCAGCGTTACACTACAGGTGGGGTAATATTCTGTGCTATGAGATATCATATATATATATACCATTCTTATGATAAACATATTTACCACAACAGTACAGGCTACAAATTAAATGGATAAATCAGAGCAACAAATGACGATTATATATATAAATGAAAGTCCATCTCCTAGTGTTTCTCGGAAGATGGGAAATTAAAGCCTGATATCCCTAATTTCTACTTATTCCGAAATTCACATTTAAACCAGCAAAGGCTTATATATTCAGTATATAGGAACAACAGAATATATAACAGCTGCTCGGTATCTCATCCTCATCCCTCCATACCAGTCTGGTAATTAATCAGGATCGACCTGACTGAGACGATCAAATCTTAAATCTTACACCCTGGGCAGGTCAGGTATTAAATTAAATTATTATTATTATTATTAGTATTAAAGGTTGGACATAGCTATACACTGTAGATCTACAGAGTCAAAAGAATAGTGTTTTTATTTTATTTTATTTTTTTTTTTTTTGGTGGTGGAGGACATATCTAACTACTTCACATGGTGTATTTTTCGTGGGATATACTATACAAGATAATAGATATTTTTTAGAGTTTAATCATGGAATGTACTAGATTATAGTTTTATGGTGATAAAGAAATTTTTTTTCATTACAAATTTGAACAGCAAAATAGCAAAATAGATAGTGTATACTGTAGCTTTTTTTTTTCCAAACTATAAATAATGTGACGTTGTGTGCAAATAATGATTTTATTACTTTTTTTTCACTTATTACAATAAAATTTCAATGTTAGTATTAATATTTTTATTGTTAAGTTTTCAATACCAAAATTCTTCAAAAAAAATGCAATGATTGCAATCTTTCTATTTTCTGTGCTTTAAGTATTTTTTTTTTTTAATTTTAATATATTTACAACTAAGCTCATAAGTGGTGTTGCTTCATGTATCTAGGAAAGAAATATTTAAAACTACATTCAAAAATATTTTAATCATATTAATTTAGTATTTAGTAAGTATAATTAATTGATTGCGCTGAGTGCAGCATGCAGTCTTTCTAGTATATATAACAAATTGATGCATTATAACAAGATGCAATTTCTTGGAAATGGACAGTATAAGGAAATTTCTCAGTTAAGTTCTACTACAATGCACTCAAGTAAGGATAAAAAAATATAGAGGAAATCTACTGAGAATGCTAATTAAGTGACGTTTGAGAGCTATCTAACAATGTTCAAATTGATTGAAATTTGAATGTTGTCAATCTGTAAGTTAAATAATCCATAAATCCTTTTTCATTTTTAAGATTTTTTTGTTTATTTTTATATTTTTATAACCTTTTTGTCAAGATAAGCATTGTGGATGGATCTCTCAAAATTATATTGCAGTATCTTGCACCTCAATGTACTAGCTAAGATGGTTGTTTTATTTACTAGCTCCTCCAGCTGGAGAAAAGAGGCAGAATTACAGCTGAGCACATGTACCAGCATTGTTAGCTCAAGACCAATTAATGGTGCGTGCCTGACTGCCTGTGTGGCCATACGAACATGAATTCAGATCCGCTGCCGTAGTTCTATGGCAGCCAAATGCCATAGTAATAACATTCGCCCACAAACACTCTGGTCAGGTGTGACTCTGTTTTTTTTATTTTTATCATTGAGCTAATTAACAATCCAACAACTCTATTATGTCAAACATTAATTTTACTAAGAAATTCTGAGAATAATGTGCACGTTTTGCATAATCTGTCCCGATTGCATTATCCGTTGACCGTTGACATAAGGTCACTACGCAAGGTCAACAGTCAAACACACCCAGAAAGAAATAAAGTTTGCTAAATAAGGAAAAGAGTAAAGTTGAGCAAAATAGCTGGAATAGCTCAGTTGGTTAGAGCGTATGGCTGTTAACCATAAGGTCGGAGGTTCGAGCCCTCCTTCTAGCGTTTTTGTTTTCCGTGCTCTTTTTTTTTTCCGCAAAGACGAAAGTGACCTTAGTCTCTTCCAAGTGGGCCCGATTTCTGTAAAGAAGGCACAAGCCATTATTTGAGTCATCAAGTTATGGCTGCTAACTTGGAGTCGGATCGTCTAACGCATTGCAAATTCGACAGTGCAGATTTGACGGTGCAGCTTACGTCGGAATCCGGATTCATTACTTTTTACGGGTCCCGACGTAAGCTGCACCGTCAGATCCGCGCTGCCGAATTTGCAGTGCGGTAGGAGATCCCGAGTTGCTAACTTGCTATGCAGAAAATGTTAAAATTTTGTAACTCAAGTGATGCCAAAAAATTTAGCAAGTCACAGCTGACTTAAAATTCTTTATTCAAATCTCTATCGCATTACAATTTTCAGTCACTAAATAAGATGAAAAATTTCATTTCATATTTTTAACGACATATATCATAATTTTATTATCATAATTAATTAATTATTATAACCGAAGAACTTTATAAGCCAAAGTTCATTTATCCAAGTCGTACATCCCAGTCAGAACCAAGGAATTCCACTTTCACAAGCAAATCAAACTAAAAAAATTTGCTCCCCCTTCCATTTCTTGCCGGCCAAACCTCCTTTCCAAGGAAAACTCTTTTCCCGGAAAACAGCTGAAAAACGTCTTTCCCTCGAATCCATTCTCATTCCACCGTCTTCTCTTTTCCTTTCCCCAAACAAAACCCTAATCCGGTAATCCCATTTTCCCCCAAACCTCCCAAACCGTCAATGGCGAATCGACCCAAGCGATGCCTCTACGAGGTCCTCGGCGTCGCGCAGGACGCCACCGCCTCCGATATCCGCTCCGCGTACCGACGGCTCGCTCTCCAGCTGCACCCCGACAAGCTGCAGGCGAATTCAAACCCTAATTCCGATTCGTCCGACTCCACGGCGTTGTTCCAGGAGCTGCAGCACGCGTACGAGGTTCTCTCCGACCCCAAGGAGCGAGCCTACTACGATTCGCACCGCTCGCAGATCCTCTTCTCCGATGTCGCCGGGTCCAAATCGGGTTCCTCGTACTTCGATCTCGATTTGTTCGGGTACTTCTCGACGTCCGCGTACTCGGGGTTCGGGGACACCGGTAAGGGGTTTTACAAGGTGTACGGGGATCTGTTCACGAGGATTTACTCGCAGGAGGTGGCCTTTGCGAGCCGCATGGGTCTGGGTGCCGATTCGGTCGATCCGCCGCCGTTGATGGGGAATTTGGAGAGCCCGTATCAGCAAGTGACGGCGTTCTTTAATTATTGGTTAGGGTTCTGTACAGTGTTGGATTTCGCTTGGGTGGATGAGTATGATTCGAGCTACGGGCCAAACCGGAGGTCGCGGCGGCTGATGGAGGAGGAGAACAAGAAGCTGAGGAAGAAGGCGAGGAGGGAGTACAATGACTCGGTGCGGGGTCTGGCGGCGTTCGTGAAGAAGAGAGATAAGAGGGTGATAGATATGGCGCTGAAGAAGAAGAACGAGGAGGAGAGGAAGAGGAAGGAGGCGTTGGAGAAGAAGAAGGAAGAGGAGAGGAGGAAGTTGGAGAAGGCGAGGGCGTATCAAGAGCCCGAGTGGTCTAGAATCGAAGAAGATGACGATGAATTGGAGGAAGATTTAGGGTTTGACGACGATGATTTTGGGACGGATAAGAGGAAGAAGAAGAAAGGGGGGCAAGAGGAGTTCTATTGTGTTGTGTGTAATAAGAAGTTTAAATCCGATAAGCAATGGAAGAACCATGAGCAGTCGAAGAAGCACAAGGAGAAGGTTAGTGAGCTGAAGTTGGTGATGGAGGTGGAAGATGAACTCTTAATGGAGAAGATTGGTGAGGATGAGAACGAGGAAGCGGCCAATGTGGGGTTTGATTATGAGCCAGCGCCAGAGGAGTCTGGGTCGGAGGGAGGTACTGATGAGAAGATAGATGAGCTATGCGACGATTTTGAGGACGCTTTGGAGATGCACGAGCAAAAGATCGAAGGTGAAAGAGATGATGGTGAAGAACAACATGACGAGGAATCCGAAGAGAGCATTTTGCAATCAATGATTTCAGGTCAGATAGGAAGAAAAAATTCTGCTAAATCAGATGAAAATGGAGGGCCTTCCAATAGCTTCAGTTGTTTGGACGAAGAAGAAGAGAGTGACGAAGAGAGAAGCAAAAGAAAGACAAAGAAGAAGAATAAAAAAGGTAAGAAGCAGGATAACGGTGCTGGCAAGGGCAAAGAGAATGGAGATTATGAGAATGGCAATGTAGCGAGTAGTTCTTTGAGTGAAGAAACAAAGGCGGAAGGTCGTGATGGAAATAGAGAGAAGGGAAATAAAGAGAAGCAAAAGGTACCATTTTTCTTTCTATGTAAGATTGGTACTTGGCTTGAGCTGTTACTGCTGCTGGTACCATGCAACCCCTGTACCAAAATTACCGTCCTAGTTTGTCTTTGTGATCTCGTTGTTATGAGAAAATATGCACAAAACCAAAAACCTTCTGATGGTTATATTATGCCTTTGAAGTTTCAATTATGAATGCAAGTTAAATATTTGTTGACGTATTATGTTCAAAATGACCTAATATTATTTCTCTTTTGACATCAAGGCAAACTCTGAGTCCTCGAGCAATTTATGTGAGCAGTGCGGAGAAAACTTTGAATCAAGGTACTAGTTTGAACTTTCCTTCCATGTTATATAGTTGGATATCTTTTGTTTAAATTTCAAAAGGGACTTTGTTTTTATCTTTATTGTGTTGCACAATGTCTTGTATTAGAGCATTTAATACCAGTCGGAGCGTAGTAGCAGTATGTCATCTAGAAATGAAGTCGGTTCAGGTGCATGACAGATTTAGGCCATCCCGATGAATGTAAAAAAACTTGTTTCTACTGGTTGATCAGATAGAACTTATAAGGGTTAGGGAACAATACAGATTTTAAGCCGTCCTGTATTGTGCTTGTTCAGAATTACCGTGTTTATTTTATTTACAATTGCTTATATAAATCTCTTTTAAATTGCCAGGAACAAGTTGTTTGCCCATCTAAGTGAAACAGGACATGCTACTCTGAAACAACAGACAAGACAGAAGGCAAAGAAGGGTTCAAAGCGTTAGCTTATGTTGCTATGTGCTCACTTTATACATTTAACACAATTTTGAGCATATGGGTAAAAGAACTACCCGACTATATAATTCTTTCCATTCTTAATAAATATAAGAGTTATTATTCTATTCCATGATTTCCAATTCTAGATGAAAGCACCATTTTTTATATTTAGTGGATACAAATGCTCGTTAATGGGTTGTAATTTAAAAATTTTGGGGAAGAGACTATGATTTTGAAGTTTGGCTGGTTGTGTAAAAATGTTATGTCAACGGAATATCATTTCAGCTTCTTATGAATGTTAGTGAGAAGCTTTACTGTATATTTACTTGCTTCACCTAAATACAAATACTGGTCTGATACAAATTTCTGTGGGGTTGTTTTTTACCATTCAGGTTGTCATAAGCAATCTTTCATTTAGAATCGAGTGGTTTTTATTAAACCTTTCTCTTTAATTGTATCTAAAAACATATCGTGACCATCCATAGTTGGTGATACATCATAAGTAACTCAAGATGCATGTTACACCTTCAAACATTTCATGGTTTTTACTCAATAAAGTTATGTATCAGCACTTTGCTGCGGGCCAAAAAGTACTTTGTGTGGAATTTAGATACATATATTCTTACATTGTTGTTGTTTTTTTTGGAACTAAAAGAATGGTGAAACAGATAAAAAATTAATAACAATCAGAAACTCCAAACATTTACCATCGATAATCATAAAGAGGTGAACAATTAATAAATTCAACTGCGAGAAAAGATTCTTCATATTTTAAATCAAAACAATCAGAACCATTAAATTTTTATCAAATAGATTACAATAGATGCCGAATGGCAAATCTAAAAATCTTGAAAAAATACAACTCTTTCTAGAGTATAGTTTAAACTTTAAACCAAACAAATCTTTGTGTTGGATTATTTTTGTTTTCCAAATCCAAACCAATTCATTTCTTGACAAATCCATGCAGTTTGTATTCTTATTTATTTTTTGGTCTCCTCCTAAACATTTGAATTTTAAACTGCTCTTTTCTTCTTTGGAGGTTCCTCTTCAACGTCAAATTCTTTTCTTTTCTTAATCTTTGACAAGCACTCGTTAACATCCACGCCATCTTTGTGAACTCGTTTCATTATCCAAGCCAAACGGAACTTTGGTGGCACACCCAAAAGTAAATCTAGCTCCTTGTCATCACTTGCCAGCAGAACATAAGTTTTAATGTAGGTGTCTCGATCAAGCTTGTATTTGCATAGTTCATTATAAATCATCATTGGTGTGTAATTTACCTGCATAGAATTAAGGACAATAGAAAAAAATAAAAATTAATCACATGTGGAAATTGAAAAGAAAAAGATAAAAAAATACAAAAAGTAACAATTTATTATTGCATATGTTGGGAAAGCCCAATTAGATAATTTTCTAGCATTACCTAATTTATGCAAGTCTTGACTTCCATAGTTATAAAACTTGCAGTAAATTAATTAAAGCAGACACTATAACTAAATCATAATTAATTTCATGCTAAAAACCTCATCTTAAATTTGCAAAAAATAATATCTGTAATACAACATTCATAACTTACCTCGGTTGGACTGAGAGCACTTTCTGCAGTGCTATCATATGGCCCAATAATTTCCTGGTTTTGTGGGTACTGAACATCAGACGGTTTGAAGAAATAACCCACACTGCATGAAACAAAATAAAAAAAAAAAAAAAACAAAATGTGCTTTAGAAATATTACTTTTGCAATATTTTTCCTGAATCATCTCTTTTTACTTTTCTTAAAATAAAATTAATCAGCAACATATATCTTGGAATATTACATTTTGTTAGGCGGATTTGATGAATCTTCATGTTGTTTTTCAACACAGTTGCTGCCGGTGGAAGAGTTAGTCGAAGTTTCAGTATTTTCTTCCTGAACATTGCCAACGTATATCTTGTTCACCATCCTCAATGCCATGATAATACTTGTATTAATTATACTGTAATTATATTATTGAGGCTAATTAATTAGGGAAACAAAAGAGATTAATTAATGGAAGCTGCAGGGTAAAGTAAGAAATGAACTCCAATATATCATTTGCTCTCTCTTACTTGCTCATCTTATATATATAGCGGTATAAAGGGTATAAACTGTGTTTCTATTTTAGGAACTTAATTAAGTAAGCTTTAATTAGGTAAATCACTAACATTAATTCTTGCCAATTGTATCCATCACCTATTTTATTCCTTGGCCAATTATAGGATATATAAATCGTAACTAATTTTGAGATAATTAAGAACGTGGGTCTACAAACTTCATGATCAAGTATCTATCAGGAACATAATTTTAGTTGTATTATTATTAAAATTAACAAGCCATCTATTTATATTTTAAAAAAACTCGTGGCGCTATTTTTTGAACTAAAACATGTCTTCCTAATAATACATAATTACCGACTTACTCAACATCTTTAATTAGCACAATAAAGGTATATATAAATGAACAGGTGACACTTGAGAAATTAGGAGCAAATCATTTGAGTTGAGTTTTTCACCGAATTATATACACAAAGTTAGTTATAAAACTTAGTTTCACGTCTCTCTTTGATCTCACCGTCTCAGCAATATCACAAATTCCTGATCATTTTTTAGAATCTGAATCAGGTGAGTTGTTTCGTCCAAACCATTTTTCAGAGAATTATACATGCTGGGTGTGATGCGAAACAAATAATATGGAAATATGAATATGATGAATATATTTACCTCAGGAAAATAAAACTATGATGGGTGTTTCAAAATTTTTAGAGATTTTTTTCGTTGATTAGCTACAGATTGAAATATAATTTTCAGTGAATAGTTCCCATGAAATTGCCAAATCTAGTAAAATTAATTAAGTTTAAAATTTGCATAAAATATGAAATAACAAATCAGAATGTGCAAATTAATTTTGTTCATGATCCTGCTTTGATCAGTTAGACTAATATTTTTTCCAATACTAATGTAAACATGCCAGATTAGTTATTAACCCAAAATAAGTAAATAATACTTTATTTAGGATATATATAAGTATTTATTAATAGTTTTAGTAATTTATAATATTCAGTAGTTTACGTTTTTCTCATAATCTCCATTTTGTCTTTAAATTTATCAACGTTTTCTCAGTTCTTCTTGGCAAGATAAAGGAAAACAATCAAAAGAAGTACATATATCATGGGGAGGAAAAAGATAGAGCTAAAGAGGTTGAAATCAGAGTTCGAGAGGACGAGGACTTACAAGAAGCGAGGCAAAGGCATCATCAAGAAAGCCTCCGAGATCTCTGTTCTATGTGACATCGATGTCCTTTTGGTTATGTTCTCTGGTGCCGGCAAACTCGATTATTTCTCTAGCAACCCAAGGTAATCTTTTGACAATGCTATATGAATCATTTTGCCATGAAATTGTGAAGGAATCAGCTCATGAAATTGGAATACAAAGAGAGTTTTAAACAAGGATGTTATTTCTGAATTTAATTTACACCTCAAGTTACATATACGTTTTTATTTGCGATGTTTTGCAGCATTGGGGAAACACTACAACGATTCATACAGAATTTCACGGCAATGCCAGAGAATGAAATGAAGAATGTGCCAGATTCCCAGCTGGCGATTACAAAAGAGGGCATAGATGATGACATTCAGCTGATGCTGCTCGAGCTTGAAAAAAGATTGCTGGACCCTGAAATCAAAGCATTTAACTCGGAAGAAGAGTTCCAAGAGCTTATTCAAGACCTTCAGGATACTTATGTTATAATTGCTAACAGGGAGCAGATGCCGATGCAACAGCCAGAAGCAGGACTAGAGGTCGAAATGTTGAACACACAAGGTGGAATGCTGATGCAACAGCCGCAGCAGCAGCAGGAAGCCCCGGTATTCGGAACGGAAGATCTATCTCTTCGGATGTGCTGCACATCACAAGGAGACGAGTACATGCAGCAGCCGGAAGCCAAAGAATTTGAAATAAGCAATAATCGATCCTTACCTTTGGACCTGCTCTTCAGTGCTCAGGAAGATTTTTATAATTCTGCATCCGTGCCCGATCAGATTAATTGGGAATTACCAGCAATGTATTCTCTTGACGCTTCAGAAGATAAACTTGCCGGGGAACCCTGGATGGAGGATATCTGGATATAGACAGCAAAAGGCTGAGATTAACTTAGCTAATTATTCGTCACCAGATCATGAATGTTTTAAAGTTATCTGGTGACAAATAGCTATTAATTTGTTACACAATATATACTAGTTCAGAACTTGTTTATTTCTTTCCATTTTATTCTTTCTTACTTATTTATTTCTGTATTATAATCTTTTGAAGGATACTGCTGTAGTCCATCCTTATTCTGGTATATAGTTTCTGTCTCTATTTTATCTAATTCTCATTTGACATAGTTGTATGATCATGAAACTTAGTAATGTGCTCAAGTTCCATTGTTTATTTACTAAAAAATTGTTATTAGAAGATTTTGTGGGAAAACAAAATAACTATGCGCAGGGTCTACTCTGGATGTTTTTCATTTGTTTGACAAGCTATGCAGCAAGAAAGTATACTGTAAATTTTGCAAATTCATTATGCCAGACTATCTTTTTCGTTATAATATTGTCTAAAAGAAATTAATGTTGTATGTGAGCATAGTTGTTTTGTTCTCGAAGAGTGTAAAGATACATAGGAAAAATAAAATCATTTCCTTGTTTAGGAAAGTTTATAACAATTAAAATGCTTGCTCCGAGTCCTAGATTAACTGGTTGAAAAATCGTAATCAACATATGAATTATTGATCTAACAAGGACAACTACAATATTTATACATCTAGATTATTAAAGAGCATGCAATGAAATATCCATTCTGAAAAGATTTAAAAAAAAAAACGAGCTCTACATTGTTTCTGTTTCTATTTTCCTGAATCCTAAACAAAAAGAAAAGCATGAAATTCGCTAATATTCATCCCACACTAAACTGGTTGCACATTTCAAGCTTTTCCAAAATGCTTGCTTAACCCAAACCTTTCTCAAAACTTTGAAGACCCAGGCAGTGTTGGCACGCATGATTCAATACAAGTAGTGATCAGAACTTGGAAGCGGAATTTTTTAGTTTCAGAAGATTAACACAGGTACTTAAACCTCATTCAATTGAATGTTGGATTTTTCATATTTTCTTAAGATCACCCCCCCCCCCCCCCCCCCCCCCCCCCACCCACCCACACACACACACACAAAAGGACAACACTCATGACCAACTTGTTCATAGAAAAAAGAAGAAAAAATAAGCATCGTGAGCATCCCAAACTGAACCTAAGTATGATAATTTGGATTTAAGAGTCTGACACATAGAGTCTTCATTGTTCTGTTAGGAAAAAAAGGCTTCAAATCATGTATAGAAAGCATGAGCTGCGGTGATCTTTGTTGATGAAGCTGCACGACCGGTATGAGTTAGCATACCAGTATATACCAGTTGCGGTTTCTTGCTATGTTATGTGAATACGTTCCATTACAGATATTCATAGTTCCAGTTTGGTACCAGTTCTTGAGCTCAACGTTTACTGTACCATATAATTTTTTGTAGGTTGGAGAATGAGATGAAGCCGGTAATTTAGAGAGCATTTTAAAATTTTCAATTTGTTAATTAAATTCAATACGCTTTATATATATGAACTGTATGATTATGCTTGTTTTGCTTGGTACAAAGTGACACGTTGACTAGTATTTTATAATTTGACATGATTATTAATTCTCTCCTTTTCTTTGTGATTTCCATTCTCTGTTTTTTTTTTTCTTTTTCTTTTTTTTTTTTTCTTTTTTTTTCTTTTTTTTTATTTATTTTTTATTTTCCATATAGGGAAGATATCAAATGATGCCGTGATAAAGCCATACATTCTTAAAATGTTGTTACTTTTTTTATATGATTATCAAATTTTGTACTAAATGGTACAAGGAGTTGCGCCTACATTTTTTTTTTTTTTTTTATAAAGATGGAAAGACGTGTATATTATGAACGGTATAATATAATTTCATAATTACCAATGAATTATTTGGATTATGCATTCTCTTAGCTTTCTCTGTTTAATTCACATATTCAGATTATGCATAAAAAAGGCCATATAAAGCAAGTCACTTAGCAATTATCAAGTCCATTCATTGGCACAAAAACAACAATATACACAAGGTGGCATTGAAGCCAATTATAATACTCCAAAAAAAAAAAAAAAGGTTTAGAATAAAATTTCAGCGTTTTAATTTTGATTCCAGCTTTGAACGCTAGCTTATGAAATTCCTTCTTAATATCATCTTTTACATTGTAGTCAGACAAAAATAATTCTGTTGCCATCTGAATTCGTATCAGTGGGATATCATCCTACATACAAAGAATTTAATTAGTCACATATGTAAGATAATTATAAAAATTAAATGTGAGACAATATGAATATGAGAAAATTCATCATTTGGTCCTCAAACTATCTCTAAAAAACCAAATTGGTCCTTAAACTTTATATTACACCAATTTAGTCTTTAAACTTTTATAAACGGATTGAATTAGTCCTTCAACTTCTTTAAAAAAACCAAATTAATCCTTTTGCTATATTTCTTGTTGACATGTATGCATTATTTGCCATGTGGACTTTAAATGTGACACGTGGGCTTCCGATTCAACTTACCATGGTAGATAGATGTGGAAAATCTGATCCGACCCGAAAATCTGCCCGACCCAGTTTCAGGGAAAGTCAAACTGACCCGAACCCGACCCAACCCGTGTTTCAGGCAAAGTCATACTGACCCGACCCGAATGACTTGAAACCCGAGATAACCCGGGAATAGAGGTGCAAAATCTGACTAGACCCGAAAAACCCGCCCGACCCGACCCAAAAAAATGCCAGCAGTCATCAACCTGGTCCACGTGGCACATTTATAGTCCACATGGCAAATAATGCATACATGTCAACAAGAAATATAGCAAAAGGATTAATTTGGTTTTTTTAAAGAAGTTGAAGGAATTCAATCCGTTTATAAAAGTTCAGGGACTAAATTGGTGCAATATAAAATTTAAGGACGAATTTGATTTTTTAGAGATAATTTGAGGACTAAATGATGAATTTTTCCTATGAATATTGTAGTACTTACCTGTGAAAACCTTTTCGTAAGATTACAACCATTCCACAGTTGCATGTATTTCAGAGAAAAAACACCGCATGCAGAACTAATATGAAAATATCAGAGAGAAAAAAATTTGATTAATATGGGTATCCATATATAGAACAACAATAGGAATGAATTTAATACCAATAGTTTCATATCATATCATACTTATCATCCTGCCATGGTATGTTGCTTGCAACATGTATTGGCCATGTACATACATCTAGCTGTTTGAAATTGAAGGGAAGGACGATATCCGTCGTCGACTCAGTTAACTGTTGGAGGATGATACTGAGGCCCCGGCACTTAATTCATATAAACCAGCAATTAATTAAGAACAATCTATATATGAAACTGTATATCTAGAATTAATGAAGCTATTCAATTGTGTAACACAAGTGATATGATATGTACCAGTGACTTAGTCGATTCTTCATAAGGAGGTCCGGTATCTGGTACGGAGTTCAGAATCTGCCACTCCTGTTTAGACAGATCCAATGCTCCAACAAGCCAATGAAGGTTATGATAGTTGATTGGAAAGAGCACCTGCATACCAAAAACATCATCTACAAGTTATAATTTCATATTGAATAATTCATAATTTAAATTTAAATTATATAATTATACACACATACCATCTTATATTGCGCAAATTCTCGGCCTTTTTTTATGGCATACTGTTTCTCCTCATCACTTAATTCCCACTGGTAAGCCAATCCCAAAATGCAGTTCACCGTAGCGACGTTTTGCACAAGTACTTTGTCTTTTAGACATCTAGTATTACCAATGAGTCTAGCATAGCAATGTATGATCTGCATGTATGTATGTATAAAACCTATGTTAGAAAGTGACCATGAGTATATATATATGAACCACATTAATTAGTACTTGTGTTAAGATATATAAGTGTTCTTATTTCTTAATTACCTTGTCGCAAAGCCAATCGTTAACTCCATTACCAACGAGGCGAGACAGTGTGGATGCTGACAATGGTACACCACCTATCTGCACCAGTATTTCCTCCGGTGATGAGGTCAAGTATTTTATGATGAACTTTAGTACCAGAGCATCGACTGCACCCGGTTTTCGCACTGCTGGTGACATTTCTGGAATCATTTTTTGTCCAAGGTTCCGATGATTAATTGTATATACTTTTTGGATCTTGATATATATATATATATATATATATATATATATATATAGAGTGAGGCTATTGTGCTTCATAAAGCGCAGTGGTTAGTACGTTTCGGCCTCATATCTCATCAACCGTAGCTCAAATGACCAATTCAAATTGCTCACCATGATCTTGATATTGAAACCTAGTTGCATACCAAAATTTTCTATTTTTAGAGTTTTCTAACTATTTTTATGAATTTTTGAAAAATGACCCATTTTATGTACAAAATTTTGTACATTTTCTATACAATTTTCAAAAATCCAAAAAAATAGTTAGAAAACTCTAAAAATGGAAAATTTTGGTAATCTACAAGATTTCAATATGTAGATTGTGTTGAGCAACTTGGATTGGCCATTTAAGCTACGCTTTTGCGATATGGGGCCGAAGCGCACTGCCTCACCACGCTTTATGAAGCGCAATAGCCTCACCCTATTTCTTCAACGGTATCAGTTACTGTCTGTAATTCAGTGAAAAACACAACTCGGTTGATTATTTGCCCATTTATATATATATATAACACATTGTGCTAAATTAAAGATATTGAATGCAGTCGGTAACTTTTTATTATTAGAAGTATTATTAATTTATTGTTATAGGAATGCATGCATGTTTTACTTCGAAAATAGCACGACGATTTTTTATCAAATATAATTAACATTGGTCTCTTAATTGTTTAATAATAGATAGAAATAGATCATAGCTCGTTTTAATAATACAAGTCAGGTTTTGTTATATCCAAGCAATAAAATATATAGGTGCTGGTACAATTAATTGGCAAGAATGTTAGTGATTTATCTAATTAATTTAAGCAGGATAATAAACAAATTAAATGTGCACATTCTGATTTGTTATTTAAATATATTAATTATGAAAATGTTGTACTTAATTTTACTAGATTTGACAAATACATAGAACATATTTGTATGCTGAAAATTAAATTTAGATCTGTAGCCAATCAGCGAAAGAATCTCCAAAAAATTTGAAACACCGTAGTCAAAATTCTCTGCAAAAATGTCTAGACGAAACAACTCACCTGATTCTGATTCTGATGCGCAGTGATCAGGAAATTGTGGTGCTGAGAAGGTGAGATCAGAGAGAGATTTCCTCAATTTTTTTATATAAACATCAAAAAACATAAATTCACGAGTTTTGGTCCCATTACAAACATTTTTCATATTTTATACTCACCTGATTCTCGGTGGGACGCTAGGAAACCACAACGTCCAGGTTGTCAAAGCTGGACGCTACGGAATCCCAGCGTCCCAACCTGGATGTTATGAAAGCGTAGCGTCCCACTTAAATGAATCCTATTCCCAAACTGTCTCATTTGTACTTTTGGATAATGATACCATGCCACAAACTTTGCCCCCACAACCTTATGATGAGGTGGCATGTGGGTCAGGTGGGTCATTTTTATAAAATTTTTAAGGTCATTTTTGTAAATAGTTTTCCAGATATGGTCAATTTTGTAAATGTTCTTCAGAAAAAGGGATATTTGTGTAAATTTATCTGAAAAGGGGCTATTTTTGTAAATATTTGTCATGTCATCGTATGGTGCTGGAGGCAATCCTCCAGAGACCCAAGTCCCAACAAAAGCAAACCCAAATTTTCAATTAAAAAAAAGCATTTTATTCTCCTCTTCCACTATGTGAGTTTGCACTTTGCACATAGTCGTATGAACTGCCGATGAGGAAATTGGGTCATGCCCAAGTTTTCTGGCATTGAGCAAGAATGCAAGATCCAACTATTCTTTCACAATTTCATGGAAATTTGGAGTATAAAATACATTAAACTAGGGAAGGAATGAAAAAGGTTTGTGAGCAATAAGAATCAGACCCATCCAAGGAGAAAACCATACAAGTTCTGTTTTCTTCGAAGTCGAAACGGGCTACTGCAGGAGCTGGATGAGTCGACGACTGGGGACTTATTTTCCTTTTTCTCGAAACCTTGGTCCGCCGGAGACGACTTCCTTTCTTCAAATTACAAGTGTTGAAATAGATACAGTTACCCTTAACACCGTATTCTCTGGCTGTCAGGCTGAAACCGTTGTTACAGTCCAAAAACAACATCATGTCGCCTATTCCGTTCAACTTGGTCCAGTAGGGTTTTATAAATAAATTCTCAAGGCGATACACCGAAAATCCGTATTCGTACTTTACATCACCGTCCCGAGACGGAACATGATTCTCTAAGACCAATAACAAACCATTGTCACTAGAAATTAAGCAGTTTCTGACCCTAGCTTCATCGGGACAGGGAATTGTTGTCAGTACTTCATTACTGCGATCATCGGTGACCTCGAGCATATATGATGTACCTTGACATTTATACTGGAAATTCATCCCCTTGTAGTGGGCAAAGAATTTCATATTGGGGACTACCACCGTGAGGCGTTTCCTTATGTCTTCGTCAGAAAGTACAGAATCGTAAAACTTAGATAAATTTCCTTTTGGCGCCGGAGGAATGAATTCATGACCACTCTTGTTGCTACCGTGACGATCGAACATAATCTGAAAGATCGTCTCGTAATAGGATTCTTTTTCGTAATTTTCTGAGCTAGTGGTTGTGACGAATGAAAATTCCCCTCGAAACTGGTCGAGTAGAAATTTGGTAGATCCTTTACGATTGTTGTCCCTGACAGATTCCCCATAGAAACAGAAGGAGAAGGTTTTACCAGTAAAAATGACATGTAAAAGAACCTCACAATTGTTGCCTGAATTTACCGACATGAGCCAAGGTAACTGAGGGGGGATATCATTGTAGCTAGTGGCTGCTCGCCATTCCTTGCATACAGCACGAAAGCTGATAAAATCAGTAACATCGTGTAGCTTCTTCGCAACGAAGCGTAGCAAGTCTGGATTTTCTCCCCAGCTGGCTCTCCGTGCATTGCAGTTCTCAGCCATTGATCTCCTTATATGCACATGCACAAGCCAGTGCCAGTAAGTATAAACTTGTGTCTGAAAGTAAGATAATTAAGTCACTATACATTTCAGGTTAATACACTAATTAATTACTGGTAATTAGTTTTGTTACAGTGGTCATTATATGTCCTATGAATATGTAAATACAACTCTTCTGAAACTTTATCATTAATCTGATTTCTGACTTCAGCTTGTTATCTACACTAATATGTTTTTTCAATTATTAGAAAATTAAGACAAATATCGACCTGTTTCCTTGGAAAAAAAAAATTATCAATTTTCAATAATGGTTGTTCAGAACTTCCTTGTAATTCATATAAAAGAGATCTTATGAAAAGGACACAAAGATGTTCTGTGAGATGATCAAGCAAAATTCATCCAGTACATAAGGAACCTCACAGCAGATTCACATATATCGAACGAATTAAATCCACAAAGAAAAAAAAAAAATAGATTATCAATTGAAGTATATATAATGGAAAAAGGTAGAATATGTACTAATTCAAACCAGTAAACGGCTTAATTTATGAATCAAAATCCTCTATTTTAATGGCAGGCTGCTTGTTTCCCTTCTCTCCCTGCCTGCCGTTCTTTTTTATTGTTTCAAAAAGGGTTCCAGGCTGCAGGTTCTCTCTATCTCTCTAATGGCTATGGTTTGACATTGCCCCTTATCTTCAAGAAATTAATTAGTATTTGTTATTTAAAGGACGCTTACAACATACAATTGCGAGAGCTGTATAAATCTATATTTAGAAACGTTTATATATGTTTGTTCAAGTATTTTTTTTATTATTTTTTTTAAAAAAAATAAAGCTCCCTCTATAACCCAACATATATGACAACATATGCTATTTCGAGGACTTGACAACACAAAGAGAGAAAATGACACACAGTCAATATTTGCTCTAGGTAGGTACCAATTTCTTTTACAATTTACAAAGAATATATGAACACCAAAGTTTTGTACATAATGAAAGATTAAAAGATGTTTTTGGGCCTATATACCTCAAAAAAAATTGTAAACAAAACTTAATGTAGCAGAACATTTTTAATCTCCGCAACACAAAGTACAGGAAGGAGAACATGTTCAAAACAGAAGAATTGTTATAGCTATCATGAAAAATGAGATGTAAATAAAGGCAATAGATCAGATTGTATATCTTCAGTCAATAAGAGAGATAATATGCATTCAATTCACCTGGAAAAAGTAACATTCAAGAAGTACTACTGGTGATTTAAATCCATTATAATAGGATTCTAAGTAACCTTCCATAATGAAAAAGGATCAAAGGAAAAAAGAAAAAAAAAAAAAAGGACTAAGTGAATTATCAGAATGTACAGCACTGATAGTTGTAGGAAAGAGTTCCCTCACAGAAGGTCAAGGGTTAAAGAGAGGATATGATTCGGAACAAAATACTCTAATATCACCGATGTTCTTGATAAGATTGCGCAACTTGTTGCTTAAGCCCTCCGCTAAATCCGGAGAAATAGTCGACGGTCTTATGATTCTAACTTTAGCAAGAAATTCTCTTTGGACCAACACTCTTTTCACCTCCTGGGCTTCCTCTTCTGCATCATCCTGCCCCGCTTCCTCTTCAGCATCATCTTCCTCCGCTTCCTCTTCTGCATCATCTTCCTCCGCTTCCTCTTCTGCATCATCTGCAACCGCTTCCTCTTCTGTATCATCTTCCTCCACTTCCTCCTCTGCATCATCTTCCTCTGCTTCCTCTCCATCCAGCTTTTCATGTTTGTAAGATGAAAAATATATTAGTCTAACAAGACTGGTGATCATATATGTACTAGCTCATTCATAGCGGTACCGGTCTTATCCGTTATAATAAAGAGCTTACATATAAATTTTCTTATTTACTAATTACACATTATTGTATTAAAAATCCAAGGATGATGTTGGTCACAATTTGCTTATCAGGCCTAACAGAGTAAACAGAATGAAATTGGTACAAGTTTATCATTGAAGAACCATATATACAACAATGTGGATCATATCGGCTGAACAATGTAAGAAGCCTTACAGCTCATTAGAATTCAAGGGATTTGTTGTGCTCAGTCCTAGGGTTATTTTTGTCTTTTAGCTGATTTTTTTTCTAAACATTTGTTATTTCTTTTAATGATTGGTAGCGTCTGTTTAATTTTCAGAGAGAGGGTTTAGAGAATTACTCCAAAATCAAAGAGGCGTAGGGTGAGATTTTCCAGACTAGGTGACCGCTCGAGAAAACCTGCCAACAGATCCATTCTAAAATTCGCATCCCAGTTGTCGATTTGCAACATCTTCAAGTTGTCGAAGGTTCTGCACCCCCAAATTTCTTTCTCCAGCTTTTCCTTCACAGTTAGAAAGAAACATGAATCAGAACAAAGATTTGTGTCCAACAGTCACTTTCCAGATCACTTCAAGAAATATATCAACTTGCATGCTTTGCATCGAATAAAACAATAGTCCGAATACTCTAGCAAGATGTACCTTGAAGTAAACTCCACCCAAACCCAGGTGCAAGCTTGAGACATTTGATAGCCTGTCGAGGACCTTGAGATTTCCATGATCTTCTTCTGAGTGTATGTTAGCATACTCGAGATATCCCATAGCTTTCAGCTCAAAATTTATTTTTGCAGAAGTTTCAATATCAAGATATACTAAATTGGGACAGGATATTTTGGTTCGTCTTGACTGAGAACACTCGTCAAAAGTCAATCTCTTGAACATATTAGAAGATATTTCAGAAACCTCTAAATGGCAATCCTCGAAAACTATTGTTTCAAGCTTAGGGCAACCCGAAGTAAGCTTCTTAAGAAATTCATCTTCATCTCGTATACGAACACCAGACAGCTTCAAAATTTTAAGAAGCGGCATTTTCATGGCATTAGGTTTAATGAGGCATTCTTCTTCACAATTGACGGATAAAACAAGCTCTTCCAGGCTTGGGAAAGAGAAGACTGGGTCTGGCAATTCAATTTGGTTCTTTCGACCAACTTCAATGCGGACAGTTTGAGGTTCTAGCGATGCGATGCGAGAAATAAACTCGAAGGAAATTTGAGATCTGTATTGAAGGATTATATTTCTGTACAAAAATTCTTCGAGTTGGATTGGCCCTCGCCTATCAAGCACAGCCTGCAAGGACATCTTCAATTTATTCTCAGCTTCTTCAAGTTCTTCTTCATCATCAGTATCAGGATTGACCCAATCCTCGATACTGAATTTCAGAACCGGCAAAAAACGCCATGGTTCTGTCCATCTTTTGGAAAGGGTAGATATTTGCACAGCCTCTCTTATACTCATGAACGAGAGCAAGTGTGTGAGCATCTCATTTGGCAAATAACTGAATCTATCAATTCCAGGCATGATCTGAAACACATAATGTAATCAAATTAAATGTTACGAGCTTTCCTCATTAGACATATGTTCAAAAAATTTCCAATATTTATACTTTCAGATATTGCACAAAAATAATGTTTTTTGTTCAGATATCCATTCATTTTCAGAGAGAACATGTACCAGAAGTAAAGTTTGCTCCATTTTTAATCTAAGACTCTATACATTACCAACTGCTTGTTCAATAGTGTATGATGATTTCTGCATTCAATTTATGTACAGTATAATATTGTTTGAATGCTACAACTCTAAGGAGATCCGAGTTGTTTTCAGTGTGTGTTTAACTCATATACAAAGCTTACCCTCTAGACCTTCAAACAACATAGGGTGTCATAATATATGTCATTTGGTGTTTAAATTTTATAAAACAAGGAAAGAAGGATAAATCCAAATTAGTTTGCCCTAAGATCAATTTAAAGCCAGTAATTGCATTGTTAAAAGATTTTATTCTTTGTTTTTTTGCTGATAACATATTCGAATTGTCAATAGTATTAATCATAGAAAGCTAAACTAAATTTTGGTCATATCCTTGAACTAAGAAAATTTTATTAGCACACAGATAAGGATGTCATGCACCTAAAATAGCAGAAAAGATACACAAATGAACAACTCATACGACATACGATCTTACAATGTTTCAATAGGAGAATCCTTCAATGAGTTGTCAGAAATATATTGTCAGATATATTCCTAGTTAACAGATGCACAGGGCTTCATATCAATGGATTGCAATACGTGATTTAATGTAGAAGAATAAAAATATAAAATACATGAGACATTAGAAAAGTTATAGCCTGCATGCCCAAATAAAATTATCCTACTTCCAAGCTATGAAATTGACCTGTAACACCCAACCATAGGCATAAGTTCCTAACATTAACATAGTGTGTGAATCAAGGAGACAATGTACTTATAAAACACTTCAGTTGAAGCAAGACAGTTGGATTTCAAGAGAAGCAGATATCTACTGAAGTACTCTGTTGAAGCATGTAGAAGTAGAATAATCAAATTACACCAACATTTCCTAAATTCTTATTTGATGTGAACCACATAATTGTAAGAAATCATAAGACATTAGGTATTTTCTTCCGATTATAAGAAAAGAACACAGTTTTCCATCATTCTCAGAGAGAACTTGTAATTATTACCAGACATGTTAATTTTATCATTAATCTACTACAACTAATTAAGTGTGTTTTATCATTAAAGAATCGAGACTTTTCCACGAACACCTGGCAAGCATACATTGTGCAGAACTAAACATCAGAACATCATTCACTTCAAGAAACATTGTACATTATTTCTCAATCTGATACCGCTAGATGTAATGAAAAAAAGCAAAACTCCTACCTAATATGAAACTAATTAAGAAGAGATAATCATTCTCGATCCGGAGAGAATGAATCTGATACCGATCGATTGAGGCCGAAAGTTGTAAACAAACAACAACAACAACAACAACAACAAACAAACAATCAAGATTACCTTGTTTGTATCGCTCTCGTAGAATTTGCACGAGTGTTTAATTGTTTGTCTTGTGTAATGCCAGATTGATCGAGACAGAGCAAGAAAGCAGAGAGAGCTAGTAAGCCGTTATTATGAGACTGACCGACTGACCGACTCTATGCCGCTCTTTCGGTCTTTCCCAATTTGTAGTGTCGAGCGAACAGCGAACTGACCGAATCGGGTAAGTTTCCGATTTCCTCTGTTGGATGTTCGGATGGAATTCATATCCCCTGCTGTACTGCAGTATGCAGTTTACGACATCAACCATTGAATTGTCTAGAGACTCGTGCCAGTGTGGATCTCGAGACGATCAAACGGCTGGCATTGTCAACTGCACAATGCAGTAAGTCAGGGGATGAGCACTCGGATGGATGGGTAGCCAAGCGAACTGACCGAGGTGATTTTTCCGATTACCTCAATTTGATATTTCGAACTTTGGTTGGTTCAATTCTTTTTTTTAGAAAGTCAAGAATCAAGAATCAAGAATCAATGAATGGTAATAAAGATCGAGTCCTCTCTCCCTCTTTGTTTCTGTTTCCTCTTTGGAAAAGTCTGCGATACAAATTATTTTTTTCTTTAAATTAAAATGTATATTTTTTGAAACGTATATAATTTTAGTTTTTTAATAAAATGAATAGAACATATAATAAAAGACACTCAAAATAGGTCACTTTTCATGTGAAGCAGAATGTCACTTTTCTGTCTTACTGTTATGTTATTGAATTTCGAGAAATTATTCTTCCATTTACTAATTTACAAACGTTTTTCACCTAATGTTATATAGAGATGTTTCTCAGAAACAAATATTTAGAAATCGAAGAGTTTTTATATTTTAAAAGTGTTTTATCTGTAGCATTCAGTGCAAGTAAAAAGGTGCTAATAAGATATGTAACTATCACTCCTCTGATATCTTTTATCTTCCGGGCATTTATCTTGTAATAACAACAAAGTTGTAATTCGCTTTCAATAGAATATACATATATTTCATATTTTATTTTATTACATGAACACCCAAGGATTCATGAAGTAGCAAAATCTATTTTACATCAAAAACTGAATAGGAGGGAATGGATCATGGATCGGTATCTGCTGCTTTTCTTTTTAGAAAAGCAGACCTGCTTTTCTAAAATTCGACGATTGAGAAACACCGAAGTACTTTGAGATTCATGCAGTAAAAACTGAAGTACTTTGAGATCAGTGCAGTAACCAATCCCGACCATCCGGTTGGACTGAGAAGAAAAGCAGCGGATACCGATCCATGGATCATTGACAATAGTTACCTTGACAGTAAGATTTTTCAAAAATTTGAAAAAAAAATCATTAATTCACAAAAATAGAAAACATTTACGAAAATATTGTTTAACTTCTAGATTTATTATATTCCGATTACATTTAATTTAAGTGGCATATGATCAGGGACGGATCCAGGACCCTAGATAGGCCCGGGCACAATTTATAAAACATTAATCTAATATTTGTAAGAAATTGAAATAAAATTCAGAAACTTTTTTGTTATTGACTAGGAGCTTATCGAGTGTAATTGAAAAAATTTTGAGGGAGAATGTGATATCTGAATTTTTGACATCCAAAAATTAAGATATATATTATACCTACGAGAGCTATGAATTGTTCTTTGAAAATAATCATGAAATAAAATATACTCATGACATGTATGATTAATTAAATTTGATACATGTGTGTGTGTGATGCTTAATTGAAAGTATCATTTCATGTGAGAAATGAGATGCATTACCGTGAACTTAGAATAGTTCTTATTCAAATACAGAACCATGTAACAGCATATTAAAGAAATTAATGAATAATTAGCAATATAACATAGACAAGATTCTTGTCCATATACATGTTAGGTGGGATCTTTGAAAATATTAAAGTAAGAATTCTCCAAAAAAAAAAAAAAAAAAAAAAATATTAAAGTAAGGACCGGTTTATTAATATAAGTAGTAAGGTGTTGTAGGTAAATCCTCCAAATTAAATTATTGGACGAGCCAATAAGCATTCACCATATTTGTCTTTCCATCTGATGGGTGTCTCTCTGATATTTGCTATAAGCTGGTGCGTGGCAACCTTGGTGCGTGGCAACCTTCTGTTAATTAGCTCCTCCTAGAAGAATGATGAGTGAGCTGCTTAAATGGATTTAGTCAAGTTGGGTTTTATATTTTATATTTTATTTTTCGGATGGCTCTAGTTTCTTCTTGTAGAATTCTATTGATCCTCTCAGTACATACCCGAGCTATGGTTATTGCTCTTAGCTAGTTTCTATCTTGTTTCCATGAGAGATGATGGCTTTCACTTAAACATTGATTAAGAATGGATTTAAGATCAAAATATTATCCTTGCTGAAGTAAGAAATCAAGTCACTGTTGAGAGGGGATTTTGAAGGATTCTTGGATAAATTCTTGGTACGTACACGATCTCTTGTACTATCTACACTGATGTGTTAGTATGTCCTGAAGCTTTAAATTATATATATGGCTAAGTGTCATTTCTATAATCAAACATATAATAGTCTGGAGGACTATATAGGATGATAAAATGATTAACGGGCTGAACTTGGACCAAGGATGCCGTGTAAATTAAATAAGCTAGTTAGTATTTAATTAGGAAATAGGAGAACTGAAACCAAGTGGCATGAGCTGGCACTGTAAATTAACTTGAATTGAAGTGTGGGATTTGGATCGTGATACTGTATAGTTAAACTGAAATATATATATAGTTGACCCGAATTGATGATCAATCAGTGAGCATCAGGAATAAGTTATTTGGAGTAATTCAGACATTCAATGAATTGATACCTGAACAGTGATTGAAAAGTGATTAATAAAAGAAAGCTAATTATGTATATTGTGGATACATGGTTGACTCTTAGGAGTGAACAGTTGGAATATCCAGGACCGATCTTGATTGGTGTGTGCTTGTCAGATCAACGGTGATGTGAGGTTCAACGATGGATTCAGATTCTCGGTAAAGGATCGTCAAACAGGTGCGGGTTCCGGTTATTTATCAAATCTATGAATTGAACTGAATGTTTTAATTATGAAAATGTTTCTGTGTGATGGCTTATATTCTTGATATACTGATTATGCGTTGAATTGTATGAACTGATCTGAATGCTTACGTGTTTGCATGACATGATAAAGGTAAGTGATTGCATATATGGCATTATGCATTTCTGTGTGTTTGTGGATACTGTTGTTGCCGTGCTTGTGGTTGTTGATCATGTACCTGGATAGAGATACCGGCAGGAGGTTAGCTACCTCACTATAGCGCTATGGTTTACGGACATGCTTGTACAGGCATGTACGGGATATATATTTGGATCTCTGGGTTCGTCAGGTACATGAGGATATACGTGCTGGTATGCACGGGATTGTGTGCTTGTTTGTTCTGTGTGATATTTGATACGTGCTTGTGCACGGGATTCATGATACGTGCTGAGATGCACGGGATATGCAGGTTGCTTGTGGATTCGTCTGATACAGGTTTGTGATATGTTTGATATTTGGATTTCTGGTACAGGTTTGTGTTATATGTATTTATGTTGTTTCGGTATTTACTTTGGTGTGATGTGAGATAGTAAACTGGTACATGTGGTTTGCAGGGAAGGCGTTGAACTGGTTTTGAAAGGAAATTGGAATGTATTTATCGACTTGACGTCTAATTCTTTGTAGTTGCAGGGATAATTATTATCGTCACTGACGTGCAGTGTTTTTATTTGATAAGCACTATTCATGTTATTATTGTTAAAAGTGATTATTTAGTGGTATTCCGTTAGCTAGTGGATTTGATAAATACCACCGGCTGGAACTAAATACCGCACTGAGAGTATTTCAGACTCTCACCCGTTCTACTTTTCGTGGGCTCCAGGTTACAAGGTTGCGATGAAAGGACGACTTGGGGTGAGGCACAGGATTTCGGAAATTTCCACAGGGATTTCATTATATTATTTGTTTCCACTATATATAAAAGGGTTTGGGACTTGTGGGTTGCTTAACTGGGAATTGTGGCTGTTTATTTGTTATTGGTAAAGTATATTATTGCATATTTTATAACTTTGTGCTTTTCAGCACTGCTACTGTTTCACCTGTTTGACGGGATGTTACAGAGAAATTAAAAAAAAATACATAGTCCCTTAGTTCCCAGGAGAAACTTTTTTATTATTGCCTAAGAGCTCTAGTAAAATTTTGATTTACTAGAGCTCAAATGTAACTTTTTTATTTCCTTTAAGTTTGTTTCTTGGCTGGAGTGGAGAAAAAGGTATTACGTTGGAAATTGGAGTGCAATTAATTTAATAGAGATGAACAAGAGAAAATAACTAAATTAATTTCTGATCACTCATTTTTTAGTCACTTTTTTATTGCTTTTGTGATGAGCGTACTATGAGACAAAGTCTTCTTTCATTGCAAACAATAAAATTCGTAATCCTATATTTAACTTTTGAGGTATGCTAACGGTCTCTCAAGAAAAATACCTTTTAAATGTCCTCTGTTAGTAGACTTTTTTGTATATAAGGTATGAATACCCTGATGTAACAGATATAAACACCCAACAATATATTGTATGAACATCCAAGTTAGATCGGACGGTCATTCACCAGCTAACGGAATTATTCACTAGAACCTGGAATATTGGATGACCCACATGGAATCTTCGATGCGTAGGTATGAATACCAAATACGTCTACTATGAATACCTTATCGTAGGAAGTATGAACACCCCGACATATAGGTACGAATACCAGGTTTGCGCAGACAGTTATTTATCATAACACTATATATGATATAACAAATTTGGCTATTAAGTGGCGAGACCCGACTTTTAGAGTCAAAATATATGTATAATTAGTGAGAATCTGAATCTTGAACTAGAATCTTAATAGAATCTTGATGGGGGACAATTAAGGGGGACAAAAGAAGGGGACAACAAGATTATCTCTATATATAGCGTTATAATTAAAGGCTATCCCTCACTAACATGCTTGCCAATTGTACCATCACATATTTTATTCCTTGGCCAATTATAGGATATAAACGTGTGGCGCTATTTTTTGAAGTAAAACATACCTTCCCATAAATATAAAAAATTACCGACTTAATTCACTAAAAATCTTTAATTAGCATCAGTATATATGATGTATATATATAAATGGGAAGGTGAGACTTGACAGAGCAAATCATCATCCGAGTTGTGTTTTTCACTTAATTACAGACAGTTAGCGATCGATAAAACTTAATTTCAAACCTCTCTCTGATCTCACCTTCTCTGCTCAGCATCACAATTTCCTGATCACTACGCATCAGAATCAGAATCAGGTGAGTTGTTTCGTCTAGACATTTTTGCAGAGAATTTTGACTACGATTTTTCAAATTTTTTGGAGATTTTTTCGCTGATTGGCTACATATCTAAATTTAATTTTCAGCATACACATATGTTCTATGTATTTGTCTTTTTTTTTCAAAAAGTTGATACCAGCTACCAACAATGTTCTATGTATTTGTCAAATCTAGTAAAATTAAGTACAAAACTGGCTGATTGCCTGCCGCATCAAAAAAAAAAAAAAAAAAAATTAAGTACAAAATTTACATAAAATATTTAACTAATTAACAAATCAGAATGTGCAATTTTTCTCCATTATCCTGCTTATATTAATTAGATAAATCACTAACATTCTTGCCAATTAATTGTACCATCACCTATTTTATTCCTTGGCCAATAATAGCATATAAATAAATCGTAACTAATTTTGAGGTATATAAGAACGTGATGCTATTTTCGAAGTAAAGCATGCATTCCTATAATAATAATTAAAAAAAAAGAAGTTACCAACTTCATTCAATATCTTTAATTAGCACAATGTGATTGATATATATATAAATGGGCAGGTAAGACTTGACTGAGAGCAAACCAATTCAACCGAGTTGTGTTTTTCACTGAATTACAAACATATATATATATCAAGATCCAAAACGTATACAATCAACCAATCGTCGAAGCCTTCAACAAAATATGATATCAGAAATGTCACCGGCAGTGCGAAAACCGGGTGCAGTCGATGCTCTGGTACTGAAGTTCATCATAAACTACTTGACCTCATCACCGGAGGAAACACTGGTGCAGATAGATGGTGTACCATTGTCAGCATCCACACTGTCTCGCCTCGTCGGTAATGGAGCTAACGATTGGCTTTGCGACAAGGTAATTATGAAATAAGAACACTTATATATCTTAACACAAGTACTAATTAATGTGGTTCATATATATATACTCATGGCCACTTTCTAAAATCAGTTTTATATATAAATGCAGATCATACATTGCTATGCTAGACTCATTGGTAATACTAGATGTCTAAAAGACAAAGTGCTTGTGGAAAACGTCGCTACGGTGAACTGCATTTTGGGATTGGCTTACCAGTGGGAACTAAGTGATGAGGAAAAAGAGTACGCTATAAAAAAGGCCCGAGAATTTGCGCAATATAAGATGGTATATATCATATAATTTAAAATCTGTGCAATATAAGATGATAATATAATTTAAATTATAAACTGAATATGAAATTATGATTAACTTAATAGATGATGTTTTTGGCAGGTGCTCTTTCCAATCAACTATCATAATGTTCATTGGTTTGTCGGAGCGTTGGATTTGTCTAAACAGGAGTGGCAGATTCTGAACTCCGTATCAGATACCGGACCTCCTTATGAAGAATCGACTAAGCTACTGGTACATATCACTTGTGTTACAGAATTGAATAGCTTCATTAATTCTAGATATATAGTTTCATATATAGATTGTTCTTAATTAATTCCTGGTTTATATGAATTAAGCGCCGGGGCCTCAGTATCGTCCTCCAACAGTTAACCGAGTCGACGACGGATATCGTCCTTCCCTTCAATTTCAAACAGCTAGATGTATGTACATGGCCAATACATGTTGCAAGCAACCTACCATGGCAGGATGATAAGTATGATATGATATGAAACTATTGGTATTAAATTCATTCCTTTTGTTGTTCTATATATGGAGTATACCCATATTAATCAAAATTTTTTTTTCTCTCTGATATTTTCATATTAGATCTGCATGCGGTGTTTTTTCTCTGAAATACATGCAACTGTGGAATGGTTGTAATCTTACGAAAAGGTTTTCACAGGTAAGTAAGTACTACAATATTCATATTGTCTCACAATTAATTTTTATAATTATCTTACATGTGTGACTAATTAAATTCTTTGTATGTAGGATGATATCCCACTGATACGAATTCAAATGGCAACAGAATTATTTTTGTCTGACTACAATGTAAAAGATGATATTAAGAAGGAATTTCATAAGCTAGCGTTCAAAGCTGGAATCAAAATTAAAACGCTGAAATTTTATTCATAAATTAACTGTTTTTTTTGGGAGTATAATTATTGGCTTCAATGCCACCTTTTATGTATTTTGTTGTTTTTGTGCCAATGAATGGACTTGATAATTGCTAAGTGACCTGCTTTATATGGCCTTTTTTTTATGTATAATCCGAATATGTGAAATAAACAGAGAAAGCTTAGAGAATGCATAATCCAAATAATTCATTAATTGGTAATTATGAAGTTATATTATACTAATACCGTTCATAATTTATATACACGTCTGTCCATCTTAAAAAAAAAAATATAAATAAATAAAGCTGTAGGTGTAACTCCTTGTACCATTTAGTAAAAAATTTGATAACCATTTATAAAAGTAACAAAATTTTAATTAAGAATATATGGCTTAATATATCACGGCATCATTTGATATCTTCCCTATATGGAAAATAAAAAAAAAAAGAATGGAAATCTCAAAGAAAAGGAGAGAATTAATTAATCATGTCAAATTATAAAATACTAGTCAAACGTGTGTCACTTTGTACCAAGCAAAACAAGCATAATCATACAGTTCATATATATAAAGCGTATTGAATTTAATTAACAAATGAAAATTTTAAAATGCTCTCTAAATTACCGGCTTCAGTTTATTCTCCAACCTACAAAGATGAAATGTTACAGTAAACGTTGAGCTCAAAAACTGGTACCAAACTGGAACTATGAATATCTGTACGTACTGGAACTTATTCATATAACATAGCAAAAAAATCACAACTTGTACTGGTACTGGTATGGTAACTCCTGGCACCTCGTATATACCGGTTGTGCAGCTTCATCAACAAAGGCCACTGCAGCTCATGTTTTCTATAACATAGCGATCGAGAAAGTTCATTGGAACAGTATTTTATAATAGTAACTTCTTTCCAGTCATAATTAATTATGCACCCAAACCACGTAATGAAAACGCCAGGGACGAATTATGGAATTTCCAATTCCAAAAGAATTTCAAGATTGTGCAAATTGGTCCTTGCGACTGACAGCAGAGCTGAAAGTTCTCTTAATGCTGTAAGTTAACTAACTCCATTCGTCGAATTAGATTTTCACCATCAGAATCAATGTAGTACAAGCATATTGAATTGTCTTATTTAATACATAATTGTGCTTTTGTACCGAAGTACACAGTACGTACACATAGTGCATGATTTATGAAGAACTTATATACGGATTTTATATCCGCCTTCGATGAGGAACATTTCTATCTGAAGCGTAATGCTGAGGTTGTTATGCTGCCATCAAAGTTGTGCATGCCTTGGACACTCAGGAGAATTCCCAAAAGAAAAGGCATAGACACGGAGATGATTATTAGCGAATTTCGTGCTTTTCTTTTCGTTTAGGATTCAGGTAAATAGAAATAGAATTGGAAGGTAGAATCAATGTAATGGTCGTTTTTTTTTTTTTTTAAATCTTTTCAGAATGGAAATTACATTCTCTTTAATAGTCTAATATTACAGGTAATGTTGTAGGTGTCGCTGTTGTATCACTAATTGTGCATTTTAGTATAAATTTTCCTCTTCCATTTTTTTTTTCACCTTTCTAGTAATTTTATTCAAATAGGCACACTCATTTCAAATTCAAAAGTACATGCTGATTATGATTTTTCAACCATATAATCTAGGAGCAAGCATTTTATTAGTTGTAAACTTTCCTAAACAAGGAAATGATTTTTTTTTTCTATGTACCTTTAGGTTCATTACACTCTTCGAGAACAAACACATACACAGCTATGCTCACATACAACATTTTTTTTAGACAATATTATGACGGAAAAGAAGGTCTGGCATAATGAAATTGCGAAATTTACAGAATACTGCATAGCTTGTCAAACAAATGAAAAATATCCAGAGTAGACACTGTGCAAAGTTATTTTGTTTTCCCACAAAATATTCTAGCTAGTAACATTTTTTTAGTAAATAGACAATGGAACTTGAGCACGTTTACTAAGTTTCATGATCTTACAACTATGTCAAATGAGAATTAGTTAAACTTGAGACAGAGTTGACATTACCAGAATAAGGATGGACTAACAACAGTATCCTTCAAAAGATCAAATACAGAAACAAATAAATAAAAAGAAATACTGAACTCAGAGCTCACTAAAAGCTGGAGATACATTGTAACTCGGAACAGAATAAGATGGAAAGAAATAGACAAATTCTGAACTAGTATTATGAACATAATAGCTACTTGTCACCAGATAACTCTAAAACATTCATGATCTAGTGACGAATAATTATCCAAGCTAATCTCAGCCTTTTGCAGTATTGCTGTCTATATCCAGATATCCTCCATCCAGGGTTCCCCGGCAAGTCTATCTTCTGAAGCGTCATGAGAATACATTGCTGGTAATTCCCAATTAATCTGATCGGGCACAGATGTGGAATCATGAAAATTTTCCTGAGCACTGAAGAGCAGGTCCGAAGGCAAAGATCGATTATTGCTTATTTCAAATTCTTCGGCTTCCGGCTGCTGCATGTGCTCATCTCCTTGTGATGGGCCGCACATCCGAAGAGATAGATCTTCCGTTCCAAATACCGGGGCTTCCGGCTGCTGCTGCGGCTGTTGTATCAGCATTCCGCCCCTTGTGTGTTCAACATTTCGGCCTCTAGTCCTGCTTCTGGCTGTTGCATCGGCATCTGCTCCCCGTTAGCAATTATAACATAAGTATCCTGAAGGTCTTGAACAAGCTCTTGGAACTCTTCTTCTGAGTTAAATGCTTTCATTTCGGGGTCCAGCAATCTCTTTTCAAGCTCGAGCAGCATCAGCTGAATGTCATCATCTATGCCCTCTTTTGTAATTGCCAGCTGGGAATCTGGCACGTTCTTCATTTCATTCTCTGGCATTGTCGTGAAACTCTGTATGAATTGTTGTAGTGTTTCCCCGATGCTACAAAACATCACAAACAAAAATGCATATGTAATTTACTTGAGATGAAAATTAAGTTCAGAAATAACATCCTTGTTTTAAACTCTCTTGATACTCCAATTTTATTAGCTGATTCTTTCACAATTTCATGGCAAAATGCATGATTCATACATTCTGATCCTTTTTAAATAGAAGTCTTCTAGTATGTCGAACCGGGGTGGAACATCTAAGTGTCAGGGTTGAACCAGAAAGAATAAAGGTATATATAAAGCATTGTCAAAAGATTACCTTGGATTGCTGGAGAAATAGTCGAGTTTGCCGGCACTAGAGAACATAAGCAAAAGGACATCGATGTCGCATAGAACAGAGATCTCGGAGGCTTTCTTGATGATGCCTTTGCCTCGCTTCTTGTAAGTCCTCGTCCTCTCGAACTCTGATTTCAACCTCTTTAACTCTATCTTTTTCCTCCCCATGATGTTTTCCTTTTGATTCTTTTCTTTTATGTTGTGAAGATGAACTGAGAAAATGTAGATAAATTAGAGAGGAAAAGGAGATTATGAGAAAACGAATTACTGAATATATTAGATTACTAAAAATATTAATATTTACTTTTATATCCTGAATTAAGTATAATTTCTTATTTCGGGTTAATAACTAATCAGGCATGTTTCCATTAATGTTGGAAAAAATATTAGTCTAACTGAACAAAGCAGGATAACGAATATAATTAATTTGCACATTCTCTGATTTGTTATTTAATATTTTATGCAAATTTTAAACTTAATTTTTTACTAGATTTGGCAAGTTTATGGAATCTATTCACTGAAAATTATATTTACATCTGTAGCTAATCAACGAATAAAATCTCTAAAAATTTTGAAATATTCATTATAATTTTATTTTCCTGAGGTAAACATTCATCATTATTCTTATTTCCATATTATTTGTTTCGCATCACACCCAACATATATAATTTTCCGAAAAATGGTTTAGACGAAACAACTCACCTGATTCAGATTCTGAAAAATGATCAGGAAATTGGTGATGCAGAGACGGTGAGATCAGAGAGAGACGTGAAATTAAGTTTTATAACTGACCGTGTTTATATAATTCGGTGAAAAACTCAACTCAAATGATTTGCTCTTAATTTCTCAAGTGTCACCTGCTCATTTATATATACATCATACTGTGCTAATTAAAGATGATGAGTAAGTCGGTAATTTTATATTATTAGGACGACATGTTTTACATCAAAAAATAGAGCCTCGAGTTTTTAATTTATTATTAAAATATAAATAGATGGCTTGTTAACTTTAATAATAATACAACTAAAATTATGTTCCGGATATATAGTTGATCATGAAGTGAACCCACGTTCTAACCTCAAAATTAGTTACGATTTATATGTCCTATAATTAGCCGGGGAATAAAATAGGTGAATTGCTGGGAATGTTATGAATTGTCATATCCAATTCTGGGAAATGTTTGGATTACAGCAAAAATTCGGAAGCTTGAAATCCGCAACTGTTTTAGTTTTGATTATCAGTAGTGAATATTTCAGCTGCTTTTTCGTTTTGGATTTAGAAAAGGGGAGCGATCATTGACAATGCTTTTTTTTTTTTTTTTTTTTGATAAAAGTGGATTAAACCACCACTTCCTATTACTTTTCACGAAGCTCAAAACATACAAAGTCTGATTATCTAAACAAAATATAAACACAGAACCATTTAAGATGGACTGCGATCATTGACAATGCTTACCTTGACAATTTTGATAATGGAACATATAAATTCATAAAAAATCTTAAAAATAGAAAAAAAATTATGGAAGTATTTTTTGGAACATATAAATTCATAAAAAATCTTAAAAATAGAAAAAAAATTATGGAAGTATTTTTTAACTTTTAGATTGATTATGTCTCCAATTATATTCAATTTAAGCGACATATGATAGCTCTTTAAAGATATGTTAAATTACAACCGTTAAAAAGTATACAAAATTTTGATAAGCCATAAAAAGATGTTTAAATTGTTTCTAATTTGAAACACTATCAATCTACAACTTAAGTAATGCATCCATAAAACTTTTTTTCATTTTTAAGATTTTATATAAATTTTTACAAATTTTTGAAGGGAAAATTGCCAACATGCCACTCCAAAATCTCAAAGTTGCCAAAATACCATCCCGAAGTTCGGCTTTGCTAAAATGCCACTCCAAAATAATTTTGATTGTCAAATTACCACTCCCTCAGTATTTTCATACATTTTGAATAGAAAAATAATCAAAACCGGTTATATTTTGAGATGTATTTTATTATTTCCAAATATACCCCTATCTCCCCCAACATGCTTTCAATTAACTGAACCCAAATAAACTCTTCCGTTCATCTCATCAGTCCCCACTCCCCACTCCCCACTCTTCTCCACCAGAACCTACACCTCTTGAATTGGCCTTGTCTGTGCTCCCACATACTTGTTGCTAGCGGATCGCCTCATCCTTCCTCTTCCATGGCGTCTTCCCTCCCACCCGCTGGTTGGCAAAATGCATCGCCTCCACTCATCAAAGCACTCGTCCGGCACCTTCAAGCCAAGAGGTGACAAACTAAGGCATGAGTTTTATCAATTAATTTGTGTATTATGGGGCTCGATGTGAATCGATTTGATAACAAACTGAGGCATGGGTTTGGTACCAGTTTGTGTGCAGTTGGGAACCAAATGAGATTGGTATGGTTTCGGAGAGGAGAAGGAAATTAGCAGCAAGCCATATTCATTCAATTAGATTGAAGGGCATTTCAGTAATTATAAAAAAACAGTTCATTTTCATGTTTTTATACAGGGATTACATAGTGATAGTAGCAATTTGACAATCTAACCGGTTTTGGAGTGGCATTTTAGCAAAGCTAAAATTCGGAGTGGCATTTTGACAACTTTGAGATTTTGGAGTGGCATCTTAACAATTTTCCCATTTTTGAAACATCCTATTGTCAATATTATCAAAATAAGAATTGTCAATATTTCAGAGCGAAATGCAAACGTTTTCATATTAGTCTAGCTCAAAGTTAATCTAACGTTAATATGAAACATGTTGCAGTTAAAATGAAACATCTGTAAAATTAATTTAAAACTTAATGAGATTAAAATAAAACACAAATTATATTAATATTTTTTGTTACTTTTTCACTTCATCTTGCTTCCACATATATGTTCTCTTAGCAACTCTAAGGATTTAATAGTGATTCAAGTAGATGCTACTTACGATTTGTGTTATTCAACTTAATACTAAAACGTTTCAAGTTAATCCATTAATTGTTTCAAAATAACTTGTTAATGTTTCAATTTAGATATATATTTTACATTATAATTTGGTGTCTGTTTTCGTATCTATTTTGTTATCTGTATATCTGGACCGTTCTGAAAAATCTGGTATATTTTCCTGGTAGCCTGCTGAGCTAAAACGGTATTGGGCACTAAATGAACTGGGCCGAAACTGAGTTTTCTCAACAAAAGCTGGGCCGAATCTGAATTGGAGCATTTATCTATTATTCTGGACTGAACAGGGCTGAATCATGATATTTGCTCACTAGCAGGCCTGCTCAGGCATATGAACCCCAAGACTTTGTTGATTTTGACTGCTGACAAGTGACAAGGGTATTTCAGGAAAAATGCTTCATTCTCCGGACAAAGACAGGTTTTTAAGTCTTAACTCAAATGCTTTCAATTCCAGCACTTAGACCAATTAAATGTGTTGAATATTAGCTGTGGTACCAAGGATTACCATACCAGTACTAGTTGTGGTTTCTTGCTGTGTTATGTGATTAAGTTTCATTACTGAGATCCACAATTCCAGTTAAATACCAGCTTTATTGTCTAATTCTCAGTCTTTTGGTTGAAGTTAATTTGACCAATAATTTTTTTTAACTCTTCCGATTTTATCACGAGTCTTTCATAACAGAAAATAAATTTACAGAGAGTTTGTCATACTCATATAGCAAACTGCATAAAGGTATATAGGCACAAGAATGTTGAAGAATTTCATGAAAACTAGCAGATATTTCCAATATGAACAATGATGTTACAGGTGTGAAGTAATCGACAACAATTGTTTTAGTTGTCATACAATGTATACTTTGACAGACTTTCATTCCTAGTTTAACTACTCCTAATCCTTCCATACAAAAGATAAAAAAAATCTATTTCAAATGAGAAAACAATTCAATTGAGGTTTGAACTTTGAAGGAGATGCATCTGCACACATGTTGACATGAAGTTAATTCTTTCTGTGGCCAGCAGAAGCCATGAGAACACCCACAGCAACCACGAACATCGAAAGCATTGAGAAGAGCAATATGTATGTAGTTTTCGACGACTTTCTGTACTCACCAAAGAGTAGTACGCCCCAGAATGTACTTACTAATGGCAGTGCCTAAAATGGTCAAAACAAACAGTTAATTAATTAGGAGCTGCAACCAAAATCATCCTGTGCAGAACAAAAATACATTGGAAGTCTTCCCTTATCAAAAATTTGTAAATAGTAGCACCACATGAACAAACAAAGGATGGAAAAAAACAAAGGTAATACGACTAAGAGTAATACCTAGCGTCCATAGAAAAACCGTCCATAGTGTCCATAGGTTACATTTTGGGATGTATCTGTTACATTTCGGGGTATATCTGTTACATTCTTTGTATATCTATGGACGTATGGACGGTTTTTCAATGGACGCAAGATGCTTCTCTACTACTAAGTACTAACCTGGACAGCATCAGCAGCAGCATAGCCGGCGGCTTGACCACCCATGAACTGAAATCCATTTCCAAACCCACACAAGAAACCGGCAAGCAAGGCCCACTGCCTGCCATCCCAATCATTCAAGTATGCCCTAAAAGTTGACTTCTCCAACCCAAGAACCGGGTGGTACAGGAACCACAAATTCAATCCAACTCCGACGACAAAGCATGAAATCGAGAAATAGAAGAACGCTGTGTAGACAACCAAGTGCGGCACGCCGTCCTTCAATGTGTGCCATTGGTCGTTTGTGGCTAGGTTGAATGCCGGAGAAAACAGCGAGAAACAAACACCAGCAAAGAATACGATCGCAAGACCGAGAAACTTGTTCTTTCCAAGTGCCTGTTAGCCCATGTGAATGATTAAGTAGAAAGTTAATTGTATAATTCATCCAAATAGATCATTCAATTAAATAGATGGCAAAAATCTCGGAATTTCAATAAAATCTAACTGATTCACTAGAACAATTTTAAACTTTTTCTCAGCAATATTGCGTAACTAAAACCTTGATTGATCGTTGATTTTCGAGCTGTATGAGGTACTCGGCTGTCCCTGCTTTCGCCTTGCTTACGTTCTGCATTTCCAAGTCTCCTGCAGAAAATTTATTTGAAAATATATGCATATATATGAGATGTGTTGCTACGATAATGGTCCGGTTTAGATGTCAAAAACATTGTTATTTCAGATATACCTTTCTCGACATTTGACCCATTAGCTCCACTTCAGTTCGACCCGATATAAGATAGAAAAACAGATGGTTATGTCAGAATAATTTTGGATTGTAAGGTTTTTCGTTATGTTAGATTTAAGATCGTAAGTTATAAACTGATGAAAGGACTCCTAAGTGAAATCAAAATTTAAGTACATGGAACTAGACTTTTTGGGTACTTACTGAACCGCATTATTTTGGGGCTAAACTATGTTAACTTTCTAGGGTTATATCTGTCTATTTGGCATTTTGTTCTGGTTGTTCTTAAGATTAGTCATTGGTACCTTTCGACAAAGTACTGGAAAATTTTACTTTGATGTCCAGTTCTGGTATAATGCAATTATTGGTTATTTTGTGTTTAATTGCCTTTTTCTTATTGGCTGTCCCTAATCATACAAAGAAGTAACAGAAACACAAGACAAAATGGGTCTAGTACCAGCTTTAAACATACCAGTAATAAGTTCGGTCAGTCACTAGTTCACTATGTAATGAATAATGAAAATTTGTTATTGATCTCTTACATTTTAGCCGATTCTGCGAGTTTATTTTTATTATCTTTTGCATTTGATGAGTGCACTGCGGAACCGAGACATGCAGCAATCAAAAAGCATCCCACTCCAGGGAAAAGAATTTCTGCTCTGTTGATTTTGTCATCTAGAAAGTAGTTCATTGTCGTGCCTGGAAAATTGGCATGGCAGGTTTCACTTTTTAATCCAAAAAAAAAAAAAAAAATCTTCGACCAACATTATAGGAAAGTGTATAGTAACGCACTGAAAAGTTTTCATTCAGGTCTGATTTGGATTTTCCTTTTGCTTCAAATTATCAGGTTGGTTTCTGTACTGAGCGACTGAAGTTTAGGTCTGGCTGGTTGAGTTCAGGTCGTTCCTCGTTTATTATCAGAAAATTGGTTTAGTTCAGGTCGTACCTCGATTTATTGTCAGATATAGATTGAGTTTCAGGTCGTACCTCGATTAATTTACACAATTGAAGATTATGGGTATAGTACTGGTAAAAGTTGTATCAGGTTCATATAAACAGGTACTACTAATCTATGCTAAAATCACACATGAAACATTTTTGCACATACAGCACACATAATTTGCAACTGAAGAAAACCTTTAGCAGGCAAGATATAAAACACTATTAATAATCATACCAATAACAACGCACATGCTCGAGCTGATAATTTCAGTCACTGACAAGCCGACATACGCCCAGCCATACTGAGTCGCGAGATTGCCGAGGCTTAGAACAATTCCACCGGCCATTGCGAACAGCACCGAGGGCCAGTTATCCTTCAATCATTGTTAACGGCAATGATCAGTCCATTTAATATAAAACAAATATGTAATATAAATATATAATCATAACAATATAAAACAAATTGAACATAAACAGAAGAAAACAATTCAGCACTTGAAGAATTTGAAACTGAACCTGAGAGAGCTGGGTAAAGAAATTGGGCATCCCGGGCTTGCCGTCCCCGAGCTGACCGAAGGTGAGTGCTATGAGCACAGCAGCAAGCAAATTGGTTATTGAATAATCTAAATACGTGTGCTGCGGCAGCCGGCCCCGTCGCTCTACCAGTGTCAGGACCGCCGGCCACGTGCCCAGGAAGAATAGGGATGCCAGCATGAGAGCTATGGCTCCCCCCTTGTCCTCCACAAGGTACATCCTGATGCTGCTGATGGCTTCTGCAGAATACAATGTGAATGTCACAGAATTAGGATTCTGAAACAAGTACATGTTACATATGTATAGATGCAGAAAAATTGTGCAAACCAATGAGTGAATCTGAAAAGTTTGACTTGTGAATTAAAGAGGAGACAGTTTGTCTGTCTTGTCTTGCTGTACTAACTACCAAATCTTTATCAAAAATACAAAATTAATAATAGGAATAACAATAAAATAGTTATATAAGTACAAAATTAATAGTAGCAATATATAACAATAAAAATAGTTATATATTTATGGTGCTTCACGTGTACAAGTATACTACTACTACTGATTTATTATTTTTTTTCTCTGAACTAATTGATTTGTAGTTTTAATTGGGGTAATGTAATTTTTAAGATGGAGGAGATTTTTAATTTTCTTGAAATTGGGAACTACTGGTTGACTGGTACACTAATTGAAAAAAAAAAAAAAGAGCATACTGATTTTAAAATTTTCCTCCAATTTTTCTCTTCTTCATTTGTCTTTCTTATGTTTTTGCAAACTGGTACCCTCAACGTAAAACAAAAATGTAAAAAAAAAAAAAGGAAAACTTTGAAAAAGTAAAAAAAAAAAAATGAAAAATAAGATCAATGTGTGAAAGGAATACCTGTAATTTTTGTTTAGAAATTAGTGTATTGTTATTCGGTAACCCAATTGAACAAAAAGAGGGCTTTTGAATTTTGATACAATCAAATTTCAAAACATAACATCTTTAAAAAAATATATCATGAAAAGTAAAAGATAATCTCTTTTGACTGTAATTAGTGTTGAAATTACATGAGTGAATTCAGATACATACTACACTAAGCCAGATCTTTGGATATCTGGAAAAACAAGTCCCTGGTGGATGAAATGATACGTATGTGTGGAAAAAATTGCACAAAAAAAAAGTCCCACTACGGCACTACTAGTTGACTGTTGAACCACACCGATAAGGACTTTTAGTTGAAAAAGAC
This sequence comes from Cyperus esculentus, assembly GCA_030179965.1. NCBI lineage: Eukaryota > Viridiplantae > Streptophyta > Magnoliopsida > Poales > Cyperaceae > Cyperus > Cyperus esculentus. Next base: position 1,660,345 of record JASGLE010000019.1, on the reverse strand, counting down.
AATTATTCATTCAATTTAGGAGAACAACCGAAGAACCAGCATTTGGTCTAGTGGTTAAGGACAATGTTATATGTATAGAAGATTGCGGATTCAAAATCTGGATAGAGGGTCTTTTATAGACAATTAAATAAATTTGAATGGCTTGACCTGATCTTTATCTCACAAAAAAAAAAAAAAAATTAGGAGAACAAATGGTAGATGCAGAAGAAAAAAGAAAAAAGAAAAAAGAAAAATCCAATGTTGTCATTGTCTCATAAGTCATAATAATTAGCGTGCCAGTTGTGGTCTCTTTCTTCCATTCTTTAATTTTTAGCTGGGAAGAATTGTACTTAAGAATCATTTGCTTTGAAGAAAATAGTAATTGAGAATCTGAATCCATTAGGAATCAGAAAAAAAAAAGTATATAATCCACACATCTTTCAAAAGATTTGACTGGAAGTATCAGAATAAGATATTCTGTTGGAATTAACAAGTACTTACCAAGAGGAAGGCACAGAGACACGCTAGCTGTGAAGTTGAGAGGAATCTCAGCTGAGAGAGAAGAATCATTGAATCAATTACTAACCAACCAACAAAATTGTAAGAAATTTGCAAAATTTAGGAACTAAATATAGACAGACTTAATTTTTTTCTCTCTTCAAAAACCCTATTATTATGAGATTCCTAGCTAATACTCGATTTTATATTCATAGAAATTAAAGTGGAGAATCATTGAATTCATATCCTCTACTGCGCAGTACTCTGGCTGTTGGATTTGCTTTAAGATTCGTGCAACTTAATCCCAAAAAACCCCTATAATCCACATCGTTGAATCGCTGCGCAGTACTGTGTAGCAGAGGATAAGCACTCAGAATCATATTGTGTTTGATTAGGAAAAAGAAACCTGGCGTTTTTTAATTCTTTTGAGAAAGATTTTTTTTTATTGTTGGTGCTTGTTGAGTCTAACTACTAAAGTTGAATACAAAATATACTAACTTAATAACGAATTGATCTTGTGCAAATTGAGATACAACATTTTTTTAAGATGATTTGCATGTTTAAAACAAGAACAATTCCGTTCTGCGTATTGTTATACTTCAATTTTGTTTGCCTCCAAGACTTGGTAAATGCTTTAACTATACATGGGGAAGACTTAAAAAAAGAAGAAGAAGAAGAAGAAAATTACATTAGAATAAAAAGTTGGAAACTTGGTCAAATTTACAAAACTAAGATCCTTTGTTTGAGAAAAGAAAACCATTCCAAAAGAAGTACACTCAAATGCTTGGTTCTATATTTATAACCAATAAAAAAATGAGGAGGGATCCAATAATCACAAAAGGTGGTGCCCTCAATAACCACAAGATTAATTATACATAAATTGATAAATGTAAACCGTTAGATGTATTCTAAATCATCTAAATAACATATATACAAAAAATGATGAAAATTTAATATCGTTTCGATAGCCATCAAGATAGGAGAAAAAATCATAAAATTTGAACCGTTGATTTTTGTTAATGCTTGATGCACATGTAAATAAAATCAAAATGATATAATTTTTTTTGTGTACGCATAAAACACCATATGTATGAAACATTTCCTCAATTAGTTTTGTTATTTAACATTTTAAAAAATAATTATTTGAGATTTAGTTTTGTGGTTACTGATAGGGCACCAATTTTTGTGGTCATTTGATCTCTCCTCTAAAAAAATTTAGATGGCCACACTACTCTTTCTTGAGTGCTTATCATCTGCCTTAAGGCAATATGTAGTGGAACATGTGAGCTGCTGGATTGTCTTAATATTCGTGCAGTCTCAAATCTCGAGGCGATCCAATAGTTCACGTGCTTCACTGCACATTAATTCATTACTGTAGAGGATCTGAAATTCTCTTTCTTACGTACGCCCAAAAAAAAAAAAAGTTACCAATATTTTCCAAAAAATTTAGAGGCGAACCATGCAAATCGCGAGAAATATAAAGATCTGGTTGCAGGATGGGAAAAGAGAAAAAGTAAAATTAATCCTTACTTTTATATAAAGCATATTGAAAAAAATGATATGAAATGGCTATCTTTCTCAAATAAGAAACTTGAGTCGTAGATTATTTTCTTAGATAGATCAGAACTGTTGTTGTACGTTAATACCCATTGACGTTCTCAGCCCATTAAAATTAAAGACCTATATAAATTATCTCAATTTAAGGTCTATTACATATTATCTTAAAAGTTTATTATAAGAAGTAACAATTTCAGTCCAGCATAGGCTTTTTACTAGTAGAGAAAAAAAAAAGAACAAATTAAAACAAAGTCCGCATTATCTTATGTGGGTTGAATTAGCACTAAACATTGGAATATTCAAAGCCCAAGGGTAAAGATCTTCAGATGTGCGATATTTGTTGCGCAGCAACAACACTTACGACTCAGGGACAATCGTTAGGTTTCTAGGGAGGACTTTGAGATTGCAATTAGCACGAATCTCAAGGTAATCAAACGGTTCGCCAGCTGCTTGGCTGTAAGATACTGCGCAGTATTTGATGTATCAATCCTCAGAAGTGTGAGACTATTCCAACCCCAATCAAGTTAATTTCCAAACGCAAATAGGGATCCAATGACACGGTTTTCTTTTGACACGACTCTTACACTAAATCATATAAATTTATAAAAAATCTTAAAAATAGAAAATCTTTTATAAACATATTTATTTACTTATAGATCGAATATGTTTTAAATTTCATTCAATTTAAGTGTCATTTGATACTCCATCAAGAATTATAAAATTTAGACCGTTCTAATTACTATATAAACTTGATGGCCGTTGATAGAGTATCAAATAACACTCAAATTGAATGAAATTTGAAACACAATCGATTTATAAGTAAATGAATATGTTTATAAAATATTTTTCATTTTTAAGATTTTTTATAAATTTATATGATTTAGTGTAAGAGTTGTGTCAAAAAGAACCGTGTTATCGGATCCCTCCTCAAATAAAATATGAATAGAACTAAACTACTCTCTTGCGGGCGTTGAAATCAGCTGAGATCTTAGGACTCTCAGCCCATTCAGTTGCGAATTATTACGAGTTTTTACTTTCTTGACCGCTGCGGCCAGAATGAACTGTGGCCGTGGCCGCTGGTCAAGTAGGCATAGTTGTGAGATTTGTTTGCAAATAGACATAATATTAAGATTTTTATTTTTTTTAGGGTCAGACAAAAAAAATTTTCTGACGACTTTGGAGAATGTAAGAGGGAAAAAAAATAAAAATTGAAGCACAGTACCGTTACGCTTTTAATAAAATATAAATATTGGTTATACAAATATTAAATTAACTGTAAAATACAGAGTCAAATATATGACATTTTGCGATGTATATCTGCCACATTGTCACTCGACAATAATAATATGTAACTTTGTCTACTTGAACTTTATGATGGGGTTATATTTATGGAAATTTGCATATTTGCCACTCCAAAACCCTTCATTTGTAACTTTGGCACTCCAAACTTGGAAATTGCAAATTTGGCACTACAAACTTAAAAACATTACATTTTTGCCACTAAAATTTTTAAATGACCAAATTGCCCACAATGCCCGCCCTCTCGGCAGCCCCCCCGGCAGCCCCCTCGCACTCGGAGGCTGCCGGGGGGGCGCAGGGGCTGCTGGGGGGCGGGCATTGTGGGCAATTTGGTTATTTTAAAATTTTAGTGGCAAAAATGCAATGTTCTTAAGTTTGTAGTGGCAAATTTGCAATTTCCAAGTTTGGAGTGTCAAAGTTACAAATGAAGGGTTTTGGAGTGTCAAATATGCAAATTCACCTATATTTATGGTTCACACTACCTTGAAATGATCGGATAAGCTCTTAATTAATGACGTCATTGCAACAAAATTTTCAAAATGATCATATTATAAGAATCAGCCTTTGGTCTAGTAGTTAAGGGCAACGTTCTCCGTGTGTGAGGTCGCGGGTTCGAAACCCGGATTGAGGGTCTTTTATAGACATTTAAATTTGAGTGGCTTGACCCTTATCTTTATCTAAAAAAAATGATCATATTATTTGAAAGTCAAAATTAAATCACAAAACCTCCCTAATTATCATTTTTACAAACGTACATTTACGCTCTAAGTTCAATAAATTTTCATTTTTCCTATTTTGATCTCAACTATACAAATAATGCATGTGCTCTATCTAAACCACGTATTATGGGGACAACCTACCGTCCGTAGAGTGGACATCCATAGAATATTACAAAATCATTGACAAGTGGGACTAAATGGATTCCATTTGTAACAACATCACTCACAAAAAGTGACTATAGATGTCACTCTGTGGATGCAAAATGTTTCCCCGTATTATGTTACTTGTGTTCCAAGTGCAGTACCCTGGAAATAGTGACGTTCTGTTAAATTAAAAACCAGTTCTGCAACTTGAATTATAGTCAAGGAGAAGATACATTAGAATTATTCAATTTACCAGAAACACATTAATTTATTTTACGTAAAAATTAATTCTGTTATGATTTATAGCACAAGCAGATAATTATGTTTTGCAGAATTTTTTTTTCTAGTGATATACTTAATTAAATATTGCTATATATTATGCAACAAAATATAGTAATATAATTAATTTTCACTATTGATATTCCATTAGTCTATTAATGACACTGTTATTTACTTATTTTTTTACGAGTATATTTTGTACAACAAAAATTCATTAACATAATAACATTAATAAATAAATAAATTTAAGAAAGATGTTCTCACATTTGCTGTACATATGTCTCTTCAAGATAACGATAGATGCATGTGTTGTGTTGTGTTCAGCACTCAGCAGCAAGTTCATCCATATTGAGGACAATTTTTATATATAAAAAATAAAAAAATCTTATTTTTAATTTTCGAAAAAAAAGAACTTATTTGAAAAATAGTAAATCCGGGTTCCTGAAATCCGGCCTACCAAAAGTAGGCCGGCTCCTGGGGACCCGGATTGAGAAAAAGAGGCCGACTTTGGGGGACCCGGCCTGAGAAAATGAGGCCTGGTTTGGGGGAGCCAGCCTACCAAAAGTAGGCCGGGTTTGGGGGAGCCGGCCTAGATCCGAAAATTAATCCGACCCCCCCCCCCCCCTCTTTCTTTCTTCTTCCCTTCTCTGCCTCTCCTCTGTCTCCTCTCCACCTGCGTGGCGCCACCCAAAACCACCCCAAAACCCCGCCCCCCACCCCAAAAAAAAGCACACCCCTCTCCTCTCCTCCCTCCCCTCACCCTCTAGACCCGATTTTTTGCTCCTATCTCGCTTTGTGGCGCCGGCATTTCAAGGTTTCGTGATTTTCGACGCGGCTACCGGACAATCTCTTCTACTTAGGTGCGTATTGTCTCTCTAGCAAATATATTGTAACTAATTTTGTGGAACTTGTATTAGGATTGATAATTTTAGAGTTAGAGTAAATTTAGGGTTTGTGTTGTAATAGTTAGTAGATGAGGGTTTATTATGTAAATATGTTGAAATTGAATAAATGTTGGTTCATTATGCACAATGATGGTACTTGAATGGATAATAGATTTGTAATGCAATATTGTTATGGTAATTGAGTTGTTGTAATTTTTTTTAATTGCTATTATATTTGTTGAACAATTTGAAATGAGTAGAGTTGAACAATTTATTATAAATGTGTTGTTATCATAAAAAAATTATCCAATTATAAATGTGTTTGTAATTGTGATGACACTGTAGTGCTTCACGATGTCCTCCGGTGAGGGAACATCGGCAAACCCTCAAGATTTACTTTTGCGAGTCGCAGATGAGGACCATCAGTTGTGGAATGTCACTGACCCGGTAATTCTATACACTTTTATTTCAATTTCCGTTGACGTTGTATTGATTTATGGAATTCTTATAATCTTTATGAAATTTCAGGACGCGGTGTCTCTGTCGATGCAAGGTCACAAGAGATATGTCAAGTATCACGAGAACATGCGGGGTGTTCTCGTGGCAATGGGGTTGTGGCAAGTGGGCCAAATAGATGCTCATGACAAGCTAGACCATGCTCTGATCACCGCTATGGTAGAGCGGTGGAGGCCAGAAACTCACACATTTCACATGGCCACCGGTGAGATCACAGTGACCTTGCAAGATGTGGCTATCATCTGGGGCCTACTTGTCGGCGGTCCGCCGGTGACTGGGTACAGTGATGTGGATCTGGTTGAACACCTGACCAACGCTTTCGGTGTCCAACTACCGACAAGTGCTTTTAAGAACAAAAAGGTTGGAACGAAAAATGATGGTTCAGATAGTAGGAGGCTTTCGTATTACTCCCTGAGGTACCGGATTTTCTTATGTAGTAAAATATTTTAATATATCTTAAAAGTTTGATTAATATAAACTGATTTCTTTTTGTTTCTTCTCATGTTGACTACAGGCTCGCGTACTTAAAAGAACGATTCGGTAATGAAAATTACGATCATGACAACGAGGTTGAAATGCAGTCCCGCACGGCAGCTTTTATCATGGAGCTGATCGGGACACTTATTGTCCTGGACAGTTCGAAGGACTGTGTGTCAAGCATGTACGCACAGTTCATAAGCTTTGAGCAACCGCGGCGGTACAGCTGGGCCTCTGCCCTGCTAGCATGTCTGTACCGGAACCTGTGCAATGCCAGCCATCGTGCTACTAGATCCATTGCAGGCCCCTTGTATTTTCTGCAGGTACCATACACATTTCCATTTTACTTTTTATGACTTGTGCGGTTAGTGTGACGAATTAACGTGAATTGATATGATTTGTGCGATTTGTGCAGATATGGTCATGGGAGCACTTTGCAGTGGCTCGTCCGGTCGTGAAAGCTGGGCATCCTCACGAAGCGTTCGGTGGTCCTGACGTCCATGTGAGGCACGCATACGGGATCAAGTGGAGTGGTCCAAAGAGGTTTTTGGACCAAGCCAAGGGATGTTTAAGTGTACTCCGTAAGCAGTTGCAGGAACTGATGGAGGGTGACATCATTTGGGAGCCGTACGAGGCTTTCTTGAGGGAGGACCTTAACCTTGCACCCCAGACGATCATTGCCGAGCGGCACCTTTGGTGCGTCCGAATCCAGATGATCCATTTCTTAATAGTCGAGTTCCACTATCCAGATCGGGTTATGAGACAATTTGGCTGAAAGCAGCTTGTGCCGCCCCCATTGCCCGAGCCCTGGGAAGGCCACGAGGCATACATGCTGTACGAACACACCAAGGACTCTAATAAAAAAAGACCGAACTGGCCATCTATTCATGCAAGCCATGTTCAGGTTATTCAATTGTCCTTATTCCACAAAAGAAATATTTAGGTTGATATCATAGGCCATTACGTAATAAAAATAAATGTATTTCAGGAATGGGGTCAGATTGAGTGGAGGTCGGTCGACCCTTGGGAGTTCTGGGACCCTAACTGCATGGGCGAGTACAGGCTCTGGTACGGCATCTACGGCAAGCCAATGATCCTGCCCCGGACCCGGATCGTGCAGGGACTGGCGGCGGACATGCCAAGACCATCGCAAGCAGAATTGTCCACCATGTCGTATCCTCCGAGACACGAGCAGAGGTCCCGCTTGGTAGCCTGCTAACTTTATTAAAATGTTCTGTTATTACATTTGTACATGCACTGACCTGTCTTATTTTGCAGGTCGAGCGAATTCTGGCTCAAGCAGCATACGGCGTTAAGCTAATTGGTCGCAAAACAGGAAAAAAGATCGGAAGGTGGATGTTGCGGAACTGTCGAGCACAACTGGAGGATGTGGGCGAGGTGCACCGCATAGACAATCTTTATGATTAGCACAGATTCTCCGCGACTGTCGAGACCGAGCCCGACAGCCCGGAGGACGAGATGCCCGCCGGTCCGAACGTCGGGGATTACGAGGACTCCTGGTCTGGCTACTTACAACCAGAGAGTTCTCAGGGGGTATGAGTACATGTAGAGTCAGATTACTCAGGAAACCCCGCCACCACTACAAGGTGCGGCTGAAGAGGCTGGTACATCCACGGCAGGTGCCGCCAAGAAGCAGAGAGCTATGAGGCCAGGTCGATGCGAGCCAGCTCCAAGGTATAGTCCTTCTACGATAAGAAGGTGAAAATTGTGGTATGTTTGTTGATGTTAGTTTGTGAGGTCGGGTCGACCGTTTGTCAAAAGATTTCTTCACGTTTTCGCTGATATGACGTACACAGAAACGGTGAAGTGCCTCCGACCTGGCCTCACAGTAACCCTTGTCAATCCTCAGAAAAACATTTCGGATGCTAGCATGTATGTCCGATATAACGGTGAAGCGTACGTCAGGTGCGATCACATTACGACGCAGCCACCCCATCCACCAAGGCCACAATTCGTCGTCCTCTGCATCCACCAAGCCGTATGCGAAGGGAAGCAATTGATTATTTGCATCATATGCTGTGGCAACCAAAAGTTTACCTTTGTACCGCCCGGTGAGAAACGTGGCGTCAACACCAAATACCGGTCGGCAATGTCTGAAACCTTCTCAACATGCACCCCAAGACCATGCGGCCCTGATGAAAAGGTGTTCGGTCGGTGAAATTCGGTCACCTTGCACAACATACCTTGTTCCCGGATTCTTCCGAGCATACGCTTCCAATTGGTTGGGAAGGAGAGAGTAGGCCTCAGACCAGCTACCGAAGGCTGCCGCAATTGCCTTCTCCTTGGCACGCCATAGCTTATTGTAACTGGGTTTTTGGTCAAACTTGACTTCCACAACAGAACTAAGGTCGCGCATAGATATACCAGGATTTGCAGCAACGGCGTTATACAGTACCTTCGCCAAAAATTTAGCGGTTAGCTGCCTATGATCTCGCCGACCAATGATTGCTTTGCATGAATGTTTGTACGGATTGGTTTTGATGGTAAATGATTTCTTGTCCTTTGAAACAGCATACAGACGCCACTTACACAACGGTGCGTGCTCGCACTCGGCAACATACATCGTTTTACTACTGTTAGTGGTTTTGTACGGTCTGTTCTCGTTAATATGATATTCTTGAACAACCTGTACAAGTGCCTCTTTATCAGCAAATTTTCTATCTACGGCTAAGGGATGGTCAAACACCTTCTTTACGCCGTAGGTGATAGAATCTGCTTCTACTTCTTCTGTCGCACTGGAGTGGAAAAGGCGAAATGGTTGCTCATTGCCTCTGTTTAGAAAGGGTTGTGGCACTTGCCTCGACGGCCCGCCGCCTGCGGGAAATGGAGTACTGTCGTTGTCACTACTCGAACTGCTGTCATCTCCTCCTTCGTCTTCCTCTACCATTCTCTCCGCTTCTTCATCATCAGTATCGTAAAGTGATGACTCGTTCTCACTGTCGTATAAATCTTCTCCAGGATCGACGTCATCTTCAGCAGCACCACGAACAGTAGGCTCATTTGCATTAGGCTCGGCACTTCTTTCTTGCGGAATGTTAACCTCAGGTATGTTTGGTGGCGGTTGTGCCGAGCAGTGTGGCGGGGTATCATAATATGAATAGTCTAGTTGGGCCTGACATTCATACTGCGGTATGTTCGGTGGCTGGTACTGTGGAGCGTTCCAAGTAGTTTGATAATAAGGATTTGCTGGTTGAGGTTCGTACCCTGGTGGGTACTGCGGTTCAGCCTGGTATTCGTATTGTGGTATGTTATAGGGTTGGTATTGTGGTACGTTCCAGCTGGCTTGGTTGCTGCTGCCGGGTAAATTATTGGCAGTTGGAACATATGATGTACTGGAAATATGTGGAACAATATCGACATAAAGTTCGAGCATTAATTGGTTTTGGCCTAGAGCAAGCGACAGTCTGTCGTCATCAGATACCGGGAGAAGACTGTAGAAAGCACTATCAATACCTCCAACATTAAATTTTGCACGAATATCTAGTCTGCACTGGCTTTCGAGCAATCCTAGATGCTAATATATTAATCTCCTCAGAAAATCAAACGTTATATTTACGTCGGATGTAAAAACGTTTCTGGGAGGTAGATTGTAAGCGACACCCATAGGACCATTAATTACCATACCACCAACATATATTGCGATGGATACCATTGTATTTTGTGAGGAAGAATGAGAAAGACAGGAATGACGAATGACGAATGACAAAGAAAGAGAATGAGAAAGAATGACAATGATAATACTTTTTTCTGCTGGGCTACCTATTTATAGCCAAAAATTGCTGGCCAAATCCCTGAAACCCGGCCGGCCTACACATCAAATCAATTTTTTTCTGTGTGAACGACAATATGTGACAGCACAAACCGGCCTAGGACCTAAGAAAAATTGTCAGATCTAGGCCGGCTCCCCCAAACCCGGCCTCGTTCTCTCAGGCCGGCTCCCCCAAAGCCGGCCTCTTTTTCTCAGGCCGGGTCCCTAGGAGCCGGCCTACTTTTGGTAGGCCAGGTTTCAGGAACCCGGATTTACTATTTTCAAAATAAGTTCTTTTAGTTTCGAAAATTAAAAATAAGATTTTTTATTTTTTATATATAAAAATTGTCCCCGTATTGACATACTTAAATGTTGCAATGAATAACATTTATATACATTTGTCAGATTACAATTTATCACTTCCATATTTTTTTTTTGAGTTGTAGGTAGCGACCACCCTTTTATTTATCTATCAGTCCACCGTATTTTTTATGAACAAATGTTATTTTTTCAGTAAACATTTATATCTTTCCGATCAACATATATCATTTTCTAGTAAACAGATATACTACGGTTTTCACTTTTCAGTAAACATTTATGCAACTGTGACAATCACATAGATGCACGTGTGTATGTCAGATTATGAAAGAGGAGTGGATGGGTGGCTTGATTTATAGGTGGACTCTACATGTTTTCCTTTTTTTTAATGAACAATCCCCTGGTATTATATATAGGGTTTAAAGTGCAGAGCATATATAATCTGTTACCAAATAACTTTTTCTAAGCACAAAATGGTCTCAATTCCGTATGTGATAATTGGAGGAGTCAATGTTCCTCTTCCAACCGGGTTCCTACTCGCCCCGACAGACGAACAGATAGTCATGCTGTACCTTTCTAGGAAGGTACTGTCTTTGCCAATTCTGTATCTTCCAGAGATAGTGATGCCTGAGATAGCACTTGGACAGTTTGATCCCTGGAACTTGCCCGGTTAGTCGTTATCTTCAGTTCTTTTGTTCCTTTTTTTTAACATCAAATAGTTTTCTTTTTGTTTTTTGTATAAAAGATTTCTGTATTTCTAAATAATATTCATATCAGTGTCATTATACTGGTATTGGTTGTTGTACCTTCTGACAGGGGGCGACGAAGACGAGAAGTTATTTTTCACCCGTGAAGAACCAGAGGCGATGCAACGAAGCTTCAAGATGAAGAGGGTTTCTGTTGCCGGTGTGTGGAGAGAGAGAACCGAAGACGTGGTCCTATCAGCGGATCGTCAGGACGTTGTTGCAATGAAGAGGATGTACACATTCGAGCGCATTGCAGGAGGCCAACAGAATGCAACTACTCAACCCCAAGCATTTTGGACCATGTACGAGTTTCGCCTCGGCCGGACTGATACTCTCGAGCAGCATCTTCAAACGATTGCTGCTGCTAGTATATGTACATTTTATTTAATTACCTCCTTTTTTTTTATCCATTTTATAATCTAATGAAATCATACGATATCTTCTTTTAATGTAAATGTAAATCCAAAATGACAATTACGCGCGTAGATGTGCACTATAATCTCTTTTATTTTTTGTAGCATGTCCCGATGCAATTTACACGCTATTACGTATGTAAAATTGTGAGGAAGCTGAGGTCAAGAGGCGGCGGTGGTCATGACGAAGCTACCGCCTCTACTTCTTAGAGGATGCTGCTGTTAAGAACAAGAACATGGGTTGCAAGTTCAGCATCGAGATCCGGAGTTTCAGTGAGATGTGTCTTATTGTCAATCTTATTTACTTGCAATTTTTTAGTTGTTAATTTTCCCTTCTTTATTTCTTTCATTTTCTCTCTTCTTTAGTTCTTTTTGTTGTTCATGTGATCAATGGAACTCTGTTGTCAGTGTGATTTTCTCATGCCAGCATCATCCAATTCTTTTACGAGTTTCGCAAAATATAATTTCGGTAACTCACCGGCTTAGTTCAGAAAGGACATACAAATTAATTACAAATCCCACATAATCTTGAAACTATAATAGTTTCATAAAATTATATAAACAGATCAAAAACTCTCCAATTATTCAGTTGTTTGGATTACAATTAAGCCCCTCAACATGGCTTCTCTTACTGATACAAGTTGACTTATTAGACTTAATTGCCTCTGAGCATTCCACATTCACATTTTATGTACAAAATGCTTTCTTTGATATGTAAACATATGCTTCCAGAAACTAGTTTATGATCATGTTGGCTTATTATAATTTAAGGATGGCATTTAATGTATAATGGATATCCATATCTTAGTTGTGATATATATGAGCTTGCTATCTATCAAGATCCGTTCGTCTTCGAGACATTTACATCAACAAATTTCATCTGTCTCGCGCGCTATATATCATACTCATATAATGAAGTACTTCTGAACTTCACAAATCAAAATTAATGTTAAGTATAAATTAAGTGATGAACACTCTCTGAAGTGAAGTAACAGAATTTAGTGGACATACTTTCATATGATGTCTCTAAAATAACATACTTGTCAGATTACTTGAGAGAATTAATGGTGAATACATCTAATCTTACTATCAAGTGAACATAACTCTACCAACAGGATGCCGAGTCGCACCCGCCGCTAGTGAGCTTGTGCCCCAATGCTCCATCATGCATGTCTTGCTCAATGTTCTCCTCTCTGCTGATCACTGCCCCTGCACTTCAACTACAGGCATCTCTCCTCGCCGATTGAGGAACATTGAGAATGACAATATGAAAGGGGAAGAAGCAAGGAGGGAACATTCTTAGACATGTACAGGGGCAAAAACACCTCAATGCATAGTCCCATATTGGATTTGGATGTATATATATATATATACCATTCTGCAGATAAAGGATTATGTATCTTTGAAGACTAACCCCAAGGGGGGTTATTTCTACAAAGAAAATGAAAAAAGAAACTGATTATAAGCAAGCAGACTTTTCTATCAAAAATTATGGCATTTGAAGATTTGACTAAGTTAGTTGGGGGTTTTGTGGGGTTTTTTGCATGCTTCAAAATTGATTTTTTAGATCCATTCTATTTTTTTAATGTATATGGAGATAATTTAAATGCATTAATTAATATATATATTGTAATTCATCATTTTTTTATGCAAATCAATAATTAGTTCTAATGTTCATTACAATTATAATTGAAATTATAACTGCCTGCTAATTAATTAACCCTAAAATCCTAAAATAAGTACACTAGTATACTTGATTTCTGGTTCTGCCACGATATATAGAGGGCTAAATACTTTTTTTTTTTTTTGAAGAAGAAGAAGATAGAGGGCTAAATACAGAACATATTTTTGCATTAAATAAACTTCTGTAAAATGTTTACCAATAACCTAAATCATTATTTTTTATATGTTTGACCATGAAATAATTTATTAATTGTTCGATCATCAAAATCAAATATTAATTTACAGAAAAAAAAGTCCATTTTCAACTGCATTTGTACCTGCTAATATGGTATCAGACCCCTTCAGAGTCCATATATAGAAGTCAATTAGTTTACTCTGAGGTCAACACGCTCATGACAACTGACTGACAAAAGTATACACGGTAGGCTTTATTGATTTCATATCCTCTAACATATGGCATGTGCCATACCGCACATGGACCGTTGGATATCCTCGAGATGCATGCAAGTTCGAATCTTCGAGGTGATCCAACGATCCAAGCTTGTGCGGTATGGCACTGTGCCATATGTTAGAGGATAAGCACTCGGCTTGATTTGACTTCAATTTTCTTGCTTGCTTCACATTCTTTTCTTTCCATTAGAAACAACCATATATATCACTTCCAAGAGTTCATGGATTCAATCTTCCATGGGCATAAAATAAAAAGTTTTAATAAAACTGGTAGAATATTCCACTTTCTTCAAAAAAAAAAAAAAAAAAAAAGAAACAACCATATATCTCACTTGGTGCAATTAAAATGGCAGCCAATTTGCTTACCTCTCTGCTGTCTCTCGGCGCCAGTTTACTCCCTTCAATTAGAGCCTCTAGATTGGCGCTAGATAACAAGAGGTTCGCTTTCGAGGAGGACATGGAGATCGAGACTGATCCGGACTCTGGAGCGAATCAAGGCCACGATGTACGACGCCGAGGAGAGGGAGATCAGAGACGTCGTCTCTGTCAAGCTCTGGCTCAAGGAACTTAAGAGGGTTATGTATGCCGCTGAAGATGTGCTCAGTGAGTACCGGTACGAGATGACGCGTGCTCAGGTGGAGGCAAGAAGGGCCTCTGAAGCCTCAGGTTCTCATAAGAGAAAGCAAATGGAGGTCTGTGTTAAGATGTTTGACTTTCTTTTTGTTAATTGAATGTATCCTTAATTATGTTTGGCTGGCATCCTTTGGAATTAATAGTCCCTTATTTTAGTAGCAACTTCTGAGATCCAATAGCTTTCTGGATTACAAAATAGAATTTTACCTCAATACTTCCACCAAAATTTTTTTTTTCGATCTGACGATTATAAATGAATATATATTACCCATTATGAGATTCATGTGTAACCGATAAAATTATTTGAGTGTAAGCATGGAAGTAACATCCTACAAAATAAATTAATTGAAGGTAGCATGTATCCTTTATGATTGCATTATATTTTGTAGGAGGTAGTAAGTTATGAATTACATAACTTTTTTTTTTGGTCAGATCATTGTTCCAATTTCTGATGGCATGGTGGAACGGCTCAAGAAAGTAAGAAACCGATTTGATGAAATAGCCAAGGATCATGAGGCTCTCCAATTGAGGGCGAGCGATGGGGCAAGACGTTCGAACAACAGAAATTCACGATCGCCAACAGGCCACATGGTGGATGATACGATTATTTTTGGAAGAGGTGATGAAATAAAAGCTGTGATTAATTTCTTAATATCTGAAGATTCTTGCTGGCAGTTGTTTCAGCATTATGCATTTGGTGGTACTAGTTACCATGTGCTACCACGCTTTGTAGAGATAGGAAGAAAGATTATAAGAAAATGTGGGGGTTGCCATTGGCATTAAAATCGATTGCAAGCCTTCTGTGGCATGAAACAGATGAACAAAATTGGATAGAGATTCTAGAAAACGATCTCTGGGAATCAAATCCATCGAGTGATATATTCACAGCACTACAGATCAGCTACGCTCATCTACCTGTCCACCTTAAGCCATGTTTCTTGTTGTGCTCGATGTACCCAAAAGACCATATGTTAGAAAAGATGGATCTGATAGAGTTATGGATATCACACGGCTACATTAAGTCCGGGGGAAAAAAGAGTTACCGAAATTGGTATTGAATATTATGAGGAGCTAATAAAGAGGTCCTTTCTCGACGACTTTTCAGATATGTGGTCGAGAAAATGTAAATTGCATGATGTAATTCATGATCTTGCGAGACTTAATTCTGAGAAAGAGCATTGTTCATTCGAGATCAATCAGACACATGATACAATTGATACTCAAGAGGTATTTATCCCCCAAGAAGTGTGCCATTTGTACATAGGTGGTTTTGTAATATGTGCAAATGAAGTACTCCAACAAGATCTAAAGGGATTAAGAACTATTTCGGCAAATTTACGGGGTTGTAAAGGATATTTAGAGCACCAATATTGCATAAACAGTAAGGAAATCAAGGGTCTGAAACAACTGTTGGAAAATTCTATTTTTTGCATGGAAAATACAGTCATATTTAACCTTGCAAAATTTGAAGCACTCAGGCTGTTGGAGTTGAAAGGGGATAACTTAAAAGAGATTCCTGATTCCATTGCCGAGTTGAAACATCTCTGCCATCTTCGAATAACTTCTGAGCATCTTCAAACGCTACCGTCATCTATTGGTTTCCTTTACAACTTGCAAACTTTCATTCTTGATTGTGCCAAATCTCCGCTTATGCATTTACCTGAAAGTATTGGGTATCTTGCAAACTTACGGTACATATGTATTGATTGTAAGGTTGAAGAAATACCTAGATCGTTCTTTTTGTTGAAAATATAAACTTAATTATGATAATAATGTTAGGTTTATTAAGAAAATAAGTGGAACTAATTAATCTTAGCAGCAGCCAGAATTTGGGGGCTGGTTGATGAAGGGATTTGAAGGGTCAAACAAAGGTGGATTTAAGTAAATGACCTATTTGTGCATCCTCTAGAATGGTCAGTTCATGAAGTAGTTGGAGTGGTCAGCTTTTGAGTGTAAAATTTTTTTACGGGCACCTTTAAGATTCGTGCAGAAAGTTTTTTAGGGGCAGATTCTGACCTTTACTGGTGGGGTATTCCACTGGATGTGATTTCGATGGAAAGGTCTTGAAGTTTAGTTTCTGATGGTTAAAGTCTCAAGACGTTTGGAGATCTCTACAGAGAGTTATGACTGTTTTAGTGACAGAGGGTCAGCTGAAACAGGGGTTGGTATTCTGTTTTTAATGTGAATTTCTAGAGTTGTCTGATGTTTAGCCCTATATAAAGGAATGTGTTGTTGTGATGTAAGAGAAACACATGAGAGTTTGGAAATACAAATTTTCTATTCGCTTCCTCTTGATCTAAGCTAACACTTTTTGCTTACTAATTTGCAGAGATTAATTGTTAAGAGCAAGCATTTAGAGGAAGTACCTTCAGATATCGGAAGCCTCCATTTTCTTGAAGAATTATCAATTTGTGCTGAGCAAATTCAGGCACTGCCTGATTCAATAGGCTGCCTCAATAGATTAATGAAGCTTGACTTGTATGTTGGTAATTCATTCAAGGAGGTTCCAACGGCCATTGAAAATCTGCAAAAGCTGAAAACTTTGAGAATTCGCAGTTCATATAGCTACAATTATTACGGCACGAAAAACCTTCCTGTAGCGGTTCGAAATCTGGATTTGTTAAAGGATATGAATAGTCTTGAAGGAGAGCTCCTTATCGAAGGATTAGAGAACATAACTAACTTAGTGGACTGAAGCACCTTCAAGTCCACTCATGTTCGAGTATCCGCATCATGCCGTTGGAGCTGCTACCCTCTAAGATTGAAGAACTGAATGTTTCATTGTGTAGAAAACTGGAGCTGATTACCGGAATTCGGAATCTGAAGGAGTTGGCTGCACTGGAAATCAGAAATTGTGAAGTCCTGAAATCGATAACAATGGAGGAACAACAGTTGGAGGAATCAACTGAGACTTTCGGCAATTCGCCTCATGATAGGCCACGTCACAGTCGGCAGAGTACTTCATCAATTAGAAGGTTGAAAATCAAGGATTGTTCACTGCTTCTTGCTGTACCACTTGAGTTGGTACAACCTTGCCCTCCTTATGTGTGGGTTCGTCGATGCGGCTGCCCTGATCTTGAAGTTGGGTACATATGAATCCGTCCGAAAAGGTGCGTGATTTGCTACTTATTGAATATTTAGACAGTGAAAATGAAATTCTTTGTTTTTTTCGTAATAATTTATATTAGTAGAAACAAAGTACTGGTTAAACAGTTCTTGCTTGGATGATTTACATTTAAATTTTTTTTAAAA
This sequence comes from Cyperus esculentus, assembly GCA_030179965.1. Classification (NCBI taxonomy): domain Eukaryota; kingdom Viridiplantae; phylum Streptophyta; class Magnoliopsida; order Poales; family Cyperaceae; genus Cyperus; species Cyperus esculentus. The sequence goes on along the minus strand of JASGLE010000019.1, from coordinate 1,642,729 downwards.
AAAATTTCATTACAACTACCTAAGCTCCTTTGAAATATTTGCAGTTTTCCAAGGAAATTTGTTAGTCAAGGGGCATATTGATATAATCAGCAAAACATTGTCTTTAGTCTTTACCGTCGAAATAACAATGTAGCACTAAGAATATGTCAGAAGTTCCGTGAGGAAATGTAGGGACGACCGTTGATGGTTGGACTTGGTCATAAATTCTAACGAAAGAAAGAAAGGCGAGGAGAGAAGGGCGTTAAAGCAATCGACAGCCGCCGTCAATTTTTCAGGGCGTTACCAATTGATTTCGGACAAGCGCTGCAAACCTTGTTTGAAAAATAAAACTGAAGAGGAAAAAGAAAAGTTGGCAAATTTGATGTGGTGTATATGGATACCTGTACATAATTAATTTAGCAATAAACTTAAGAAGTGCCATGTGCAAAGTGGAGGCATATATATATATATATATATAGAGCAAATATACCGTGAGCGCACCTCCAGAGACCTATCAAATTACCTCCAAATTTCGATTTATATGGCTCAATAGATTCTTTATATCAAAATCTTATGGGATACAAAAATTTTTCATTTTTGAAAATTATTAAGTATTTGTTTACGATTTTTGAAAAATGACTCTATATATATATATATATATATAAGATTTATTGATTGTTCAACTGGTAGAAGTGGGGTAGTAAATGGCCATATATATATTATGATCAGGGAGGATTTATTGAGGGCTGATGTGAGAGTGTGACAACATATATCGGACCCGTTCTATGGAGAGGCGAGGCGAGCAGCACGCCGAAGGCAGCGCAGTGGATACTGGCGAAAGGCCCTTCTTATTATGTACTGGTAAATAATAATTTGTACAATGTATTACTTCTTAAACATTATGCTTACATTACAATTACTGATATTGTACTGGTAAATAGAGAAAAAAAGAAGAAAGCATCTACCAGCTAATATGAAAGAGACCTAATTAAATTACATTAAACTACAGTTAAAAACAGAAGATAGTCTACTTAGAAATCATATTACAATGCTAGGATTACAACTACTTGCATGTTATGTAGTGTGTAGAGGTGGCAAAACCTGACACGACCCGAGAAACCCACCCGACCCGACCTGGTATTTTCTAGAAAGTCAAACTAACCCGACCTGATCCGACCTGACCCGAACCCAACCTGAAATCAAATAGCATCCAATCCAACTCAAATCAACATACGATCCAAAAAAAGTTGATATTAAAATTGACCCGACCCGACCCAACCCGTCCATCAACCGACCCAACCCGAGATATACCCGACTTGCCCGGCCCGAACCTGAACCCGACTGCCCGATTTGCCACGTCTAGTAGTGTGTGTTGACCCCTAAAATGGCTAAGGGTGTAATACAAAGAAAATGAACTGACAAGATACGAGAAATTGCAATTCCGGATGTCAGACGACGTGTGAAATGGGCAAGACTCAACAAAGAAGCTCGTAAAATTTGAGTGAAGATACAAATAAAGCATGCGTGTGGCAAGATTAATTCCCAAGATGAGACTCTAGAGCTGGGTTCGGCTTCAAGCAAAATTCACTAGGTGCACTATTGACTATTGGGCTGCAGCAACAATTGGGCTTCAAATAGCAAACAAAAAAAAGAAGAAGGCGTGCTGGCCTGCTACTTCCCCTGTTCTTGTGCGCTGGGCCGAACCGAAGCAAACCAAACAAAAAAAAAAAACAAAGAAACAAAGATGCATTGGGCCTCTCCTCCTCTCAACTAGACAGAATTCAAGCAAAGCCATAAACACTGGGCCGTTCTTGCAAGATACTTGGGCTGCTCCCTCTCTTTGCTTTGAGGCTGCTCCAGTCCAAACTCAGCAAACAAAACAAAAAAGAGGAGGCACCTTGTCCATCGGTTCCTCCTATTCACACGCAATGAGCACCAAGCCTCTGAGCAAGCGACGACTGTTGAATGGAGTAAAGAAGGAGTAGCGCCTTAATGGCGATGTGATGGCGATCAAATCCAAGGAAGGCTCCTGCTCAAGAGCACTGCAGCCATGTCACCTTCCTGCTCCCCACGTCTGGCCATGGACAGAAGGGCGTGGGAGCTGCAATTGGGGGTGATCAAAGTCAAGCCAAGAATTAAATGGGCTACAGCAACGTTGCCACCTCAGTAGCACTCCCAGCCAGCACTCCAGCACCTATAAAAGGAGCAGCAGAAGCAGCAATTCCACCTCTCTCCCCTCTCTCCAGCCAGCAACAGCAACAACATAGCATTCTCCATCTCTTCAATTATGTAATCTCTTCCTCTTTCTAAAAAGTGTGAGTTAAGATTAGGAGATAGGAATCAGAATTGTGAGATTGTTGGCTGAAATTGCAAGTTCAATACAAAGTAATTGTGTAAAGGAGGGGCTGCCCAAGTTGGGTTATGGGTTGATTCGGCTCTGACGGAGCTTACCGGTGCTGGTGCAGATTGTACCAGTGCTGGGGTGGTGCGGTTAGCACCCCTAAGCCGACCAGAGACGTCTCAACCCTCACCACAATGTGTACATTCAAAAAAAAAATCAAATCAAGTTCATGTTGTAGTTTACAATTATGCTTTCTTGTTTTCTTTCTTTTATTTCTAAGTAAAAAACAACACACACACAAACACAAGAGAAACTTGTCAAATGGCAGTAGAAAGGTATGCACAGATCGTGCTGCCTCTGCTCAGTTTTGTGCGGTTAGTACAAGATTGTTTGCAATTTCTTTGCACGGTTAGTCCAAGAAATCTCATTGCAAGGGTTGTGTGGTTAGTACCAATCTTCCACCAATTCCTTTGCACGGTTAGTGCAAGGATTCAAGGCATGAATAACTCCTTTTTCAAGGGGTTATGCTGCCAAATTTTTCCCAAAATTTGCAATGAGATTTCTTATAATAACATGCATAAGAAATGAGCAAACAATCTTGTTCTTCCTTGCAACATTGTACAAGCATTTCCAGCAGCAACATTTTGACCATAATTCACTCAAAAAATGAAAAAAGGAGTTCTGGTTATCCAAATGCCTTCAAACTTTCAGCATATGTAAATGACACACGAATAAGGGTTCTTTCAAAGTTTTACCAATTTTGGGAATTTCTGTGAATTTCTGTGAATTTTTCAAATCCTCAGCTTTCTCTTTTGGCTGTTCCAGAACAATAACATCAGAAGAAAATTCAAAATAAATGTCTTAAAAAATCTCAAGAAGAATGGAAAACCTTGTCATGACACTCCACTGTTAGATGACGAAACATGAAACCTGGCTCAAGTTCTCCTTTCTTAATTTGGGAATTGAATTGTGATGTCTCATTTTTTGAAATCAGAGTGCCTTAAGACAGAAAACAGTAGAAACAACAAAAACCCTTTGCGCAAACTGTTGGTACCAAGCACTGGTGTTGCATAAATGTCTCATGTACACACCAATTAATAGATTGGGCGAATTTCATGACCTGCATAAATTTGTAAGTAAAAACATACAACAGGAATGAAAAACAGTGACCTTAACTCCATAGTTGAGTTGTCAGGTTTCAAACAAGCATGCGGGTTGACACTCCTATCGGCACTGTCCAAGGTTGAAAACTTGAAAGTAGTGATTAATTCAAAACCCATCTTCATGTCAAATCAAGTTGAATTGGATGCATCTATATGTTAATATCATAAAAATGATGCACCTTGATGAAAATACCATCAGAATCCAATTAAAATTTGAGCCAAATTGGCTCGGTACTGTGACTGGTACCAAGGCCCCGCAATGGGGTGGCGCCGCCCCATCACTGGACGATCCTCAAACAGATCAGCCACCACCGCTGTGTTCCCCATGCCAAGGCGATCCGGGAGGTGGCCTCCGATCTTCGATCAGGCGCAGGAGGCTGGAAGTCCGACGTCGAACGTCTGGATAATTGCCACGTGTCCTAGCGAAGCAGGGCAACCTACGGCTTGACAAGGAAGTGAATCGTTCCTCCTAGATTTTAATCGGATGGCCTGGAAAATCTTGACGCGTGCTGTTGAGTAGCAGCGGATCCGAACCCCTTTCCAGCAGCTCAAATCGAAAGAAAAAAGAAGGAAAGAAGAAAAAAAGAAAAGGAAAAAGGGAAAGAGGGAAGCCCATCTCTGTGGTCCAGCTTCGGCCCATCCCAGAAAAGAAAGGAAGGAAAAGGAAGAGAAAAGAAAGAAGCCCAATCCGGACCAAAACAGAGAGAAGAAAGGAAAAAGGAGAAAGTCCAAGAACAGGGCCCAAGTGCCATTTATCAAATTGTCTCATGATTTCAAGGCACAAGACAAAATGAACATTGACAAACCATTTTAAGTTCAAATTTCACAGAATTTGTTTCAAAAGTTTCCGAATTAAAAGTTTGGACTTAAATTTAAAACCAAAGTGGACATCATTTGAACAACTTTGTCATTTGAAATTATTTCATGAAATCAAAATTTCACAAATTCATCAAAATGCCCAAAACTCATGAAATGATCTCAAATGACAGTTTGACGTTAAATTATGTCCAAATTGGCATTTTAAATTTGAATTCAAACCTTTAAATAAATATTTGGTCAAATGTTTCACTTTCGGTCGAACAATCAAACAAATATGATTTTGACACAATAAAGGTTCCACAACCCACAAAAATTCTCACGAGTTCAACAAAATGATCCGTTTGAATTCAAACCTTTGGAATTTGAACGGTTTGTCGCACATGATCTATGTCTTAATTAGGTCAAGTCAAGACCCACAAAGCTTGTGTCAAACCCAAAACCCAAAAACCCAAACACCCAAAACTCAAATCCAAAACCCAAATACCGAAATCCCAAACTCAAAACTCAAATCCCAAATACCAAAGGACCCCACAAGTCCAACTCCAAACCCCAAATATCAAAATGCCAAAGCCAAAAAAAACACAAAACTCAAATCCAAATTCCAAACCCCAAAATCCAAAGATTCAAACCCAAACTCCAAATCCCAAAATTCAAGACTCAAATTCCAAACTCCAAGACTCAAATCCCAAAACTCCAAACACTAAAACTCAAACACAAAGCCCAAATGCCAGAAGCTCAATCCCAAATTTCCACGACTCAAGTCAAAAACCAAATGGCTTGGCCTAATCAGACTGGATCGAGCAAACTCAACTTTCAAAAGCGTGACACAGAAGTCGACCAAAATAAAGCGTGACATCGAAGTCAATCAAATCAAGCGTTTCCCATAAGTGAACCAAATCAAGCGTGACATCGAAGTCAATTAAAACAATCGCGACTCAGAAGTCAATCAAATCAAGCGTGACATCGAAGTCAATCAAATCAAGCGTGACATAGAAGTCAAACCCAAAACAAACGTGACATTAAAGTCAACCCCATATAAAATCGTGACATAGAAGTCAACCAAATCCAAACCTGGGTCATAGGCTGGCATAGCGCTTCATGTCTATGGCTTGGAAGATCGAGGAAGCATACCAAGAGGGCCGAATCCTCTCTGCTCCCGATATCCGTTCTCGGACTGTGGATTGGCATAGCGCATCATATTCACAGTTTGAAACCAAATCGTGACATAGAAGTCAACCAACCGTGACATGGAAGTCAACCAACCGTGACATGGAAGTCAACCAAATCAAACCGTGACATGGAAGTCAATGAAATCGTGACATAGAAGTGAAACCCAAATTTGAAACGTGACATTGAAGTCAACCAAACCGTGACATGGAAGTCAACCAAATCAAACCGTGACATGGAAGTCAATGAAATCGTGACATAGAAGTCAAACCCAAATCGAAATATGACATTGAAGTCAACCAAATCGTGACATGAAAGTCAACCAAACCGTGACATGGAAGTCAACCAAACATGACATTGAAGTCAACCCCAAATCAAATCGTGACATAGAAGTCAACCAAATCGAAACGTGACATTGAAGTCAGCCAAATCGTGACATTGAAGTCAACCCAAAACAAAACGTGACATTGAAGTCAACCCAAACCAACCGTGACATGGAAGTCAACCAAACGTGACATTGAAGTCAACCCAAATCAAACGTGACGTTGAAGTCAACCCAACCAAACGTGACATTGAAGTCAACCCAAATCAAACGTGACATTGAAGTCAACCCAAATCAATCGTGACATTGAAGTCAACCCAAATCAAACGTGACATTGAAGTCAACCCAAATCAAACATGACCTTGAAGTCAACCCAAATCAAACGTGACATTGAAGTCAAACCCAAGATCAAACGTGACATTGAAGTCAAACCCAAATCCAACCCAAATAAAAGAAAGCGGCACTGTCAATTAATCATCAAGTCTTCTCACTTATTTGCCCGTATTTGATCACTATGCTTAGTCTTAATCAAAGGTTCTCAGAGTTCGGAGTCTGAGGTAATTAACAGCGAGGGCTTGCGCTCGCTGGACTCATGGTCCCACACAATCATTTGATAAAACCAAAATTCTAAATACCGTGTCCTCTTTCATGCCCCTCTCTACCGGGAGGCAGCGCGGAAAAGGGTCGCACAGTGTGAGACAGGAATTAGCTCAGACATGTAGCCCTTGCCCAATTTGCCATCATTTGTGCCACTGCCAGCTCCCTTCTGCCAATTATATATGACGTCAATCTGCTCCTTCAGCATAGCAAAATGCATCAATTATATGCTGAACTCTCTCTCTCTGCTGCCTTCCAAGATGGAAGTTGCTCTACTTCTCTAGCATTCACAGCCTGAACCAAATTGGGAAAGGAAATTTTTAGACCTTCCATCGGTCTTGTGAATCAGTACTGCATCGTAATTCTTAGACCTTATGTCTTGTATGTTAAATATTACTAAATTATTATATGAACCGTTTCAAATTTTATATATGTTGTTTGAAATAAACAGACAGTTTAAATTAAGATTTATAATTTTATATGTGTATGGTACGTGTATACTAATATGTCACAGTTCAATTAATCAGCAAAATTTTAAGAGTATTGTTATTTTGTAAATTGTCTAGAAATATATATTCTACTGTGAGGAGGGATCCAATAATTATGAGCACCAATAGTCATAATAACTATTTTATTATTTGTACATAATTTGACAAATATAAACCATTAAATGTATTCTAAAATATCTCAATAATATATATATATATTAAAAATGATAAAAATTTAATGTCGTTTCAATGGCCATCAAGATAGGAGAAAAACCATAAAATTTGAAATATTGATTTTTGTTAATGTTTGATGTATATGTAATAAAAATAAAATAATATAATTTTTGTATACATATAAAATATGATATATACAACATATTTTATCAATTAGTTTTATTATTTAAAGTTTAAAATATAATTATTTGAGATTTAATTTCATATATAGTCACTAGTCACTAAATAATATGGTTATTTGATCCTCACTCTTCTATTTGGCCGTGGCCGTGTTCATCATGAAATTTTTCTTAGCCACAAGAAAATTACGACCACAGCTTGCGCCATTTCTTTTGGCGCATGGTATGGCTAACAAAACTATAGTAGAAGCTGTGTGCAGTGAAAATCAAAAGTGTTTTGGTATTGTACTCATTGGTTAATTTATTATTCTCTTTTGTTAGAGTTAATTTGTCTTCTTCTTTGTACTTTAGAATAGAATAGGGAAATATATGAAGTTATTGGAAGGTTGTATACTTAATACTTGCATAAAAAGAGTCCGCAAAAGACATAAGAGAGAAGTGTGCAACTCACAAAAGAAAGCCACGCAAATTAGAATGAAGTTGGATTGGATTTTTTAGAGGAAAAGTATTAAATGGGTATTAAATGCCCTATATTTTGTTCTTTGAGTGTTTCAATAACTTTGGCAGTAGGAAGTCCACTTCGTGGGACCTATATGTCAGTGAAAGCGGAGAAGATTAGGGGCAAAGTATGGGGAACTGTATCAGCGTTTTACAACCAGGTTTTCATTTTTCAATCTAGAATGCATGTTTTTGGTAGTTTTCTTTAGGAAGCCCTCGTTACTTGAAAGTTCATCGAGCACTACATAAATTTTTTTAACTGCAACTTTTGAAAATTACACAAACCACAGTAAAAACAATTAACATAGCTGGTTTTTATTAGATGTGGCAAAATCTAACCTGATCTAAAAAACCTGCCCGGAACTGAACTCAACTCGATTCATGTTTTGGAGAAAGTCAAACTGATCCGAACCCGACCCGACTTGAAAACCTGAGATGATCCGGAAATCTGGTGACCTGAACTCGACTCGAATGACCCGAAACCCGAGAAGACCAAAAATTAGATGACATAAGACTTGGTCCAACCAATACTGAATTGATTAGTTAAAATATTTCATTTGATATAACGAAACTTTGTCATCAACAAGTTGTCAATGACGATTTCTATAGAAAAGGAGAATAAGTGGGATCCTAACCCGATTTGGTCCGACCATGACATGATCTAGACCTAATCTAGACCTGAACAACACGATAGGGACCCGAACAATTTGAGACTTGACATGACCTAAGCGCTGCCAAACCTGATATCCTATCCGAAATGACATGAGACCTGAAAATACATCGCCAACCTTTCACCCGATACCCAATCCAACCTGAAATGATTCGAGACCCGAAATTAAACTGGCAGTCATCAACCTGATACCCGACAGACCCAACTTGGCACGACCCGAAATGACTCGAGATCCTGGAAAATGTTAGCAGTTTTGAACCCAAAAATCGACCTGAAATGACCCAAGACCCAAAAAAAATACCGGCACTGCTCAACCCAAAACCCAACAAGCTGTATCATGAGTTAGCATTTCCATTTAGTCAAACTGACCCGACCTGAACCTGAACATGACAAATTGTCACCTCTAATTTTTATACTAGATGTGCTTAAAATCAAATGCGGCGTGGCTCATCACTTATCACTATTAACCATGAAACTTGCTGTACAAACATTGAAGAAAGTACTCAAGTACATAGCTAGCCTTAGTGACAAGATACATGATTTTGTAAGAGTACTAATCTAGTCAGTGGCGGAACCAGGATTATTTTGAAGGCGGTGCCGAGATTTAGAAGGCCTTGCAAGTTGTAATACACAGATGTAGACAGTACATAGTCATTCAATGAAACTATCAAAAATCAGAATATTTATTAAAAGATCAGTATTGGAGTCATTCATCTCATTTGCAACATTAAGAGTTTATTTGGTACTTTATTTAATTGGCCTCATGACTTATTTATCTTGTCTCTTACTTTGTTTCGTTTTATCTTGTAAAAATTTTTAAGCAGAAAAAAAAATTACGAAAATTTTAATAACTATACAGCTCTATTGTACGTATGAGCTAGGCCCCATTTGATTATAACTGTCAAAGAAGTTTAATTTTTTCCATTATTTGTGACATGCAATAAAGTAATAAATAAAATTTATAGTAAGTTGCTACATAGATACATACCAAAAGGATGCCAAAATCGATACCGCATGTTTAGTATATATATATATATTAAATAAATTGATATTTGAATTAATTAACTCATTTAATATGCAATGTATTTTGTATAGTATATAAAATACGTTGCACAAAATAATTAGCATAATAATGCTATTAGTGTTAATAACAACTTATTTAATATGAATAATTATATAATTAGTGTCAATTTATAATATTAATTAAATGCATAAAGGTCAAACTACCAAATCACTTCTACCAATTAGTGCCCGGATACTACCGGGCACTACCGCTAGTTCCGCCCCTGAATCTAGTAATCTTATTGACAAAAAGTGGCACAGAAGATAATATTTTCTGTGACAAGCTCACCAGATATACGATGCAGAACAACATTGTGAGGCCGCAGAGGATCCGAATTCCTCGGCGGCTTTTGCTGCTTTCCTCCTGTTGCGTGGAAAAGTGCAATCTCCATTCAGATTGAAAACAAATAGGGGTGAAAATGGATCGGATATCAACGAATATTGGGCAAAATTGTATCCGTATGCGCTTTAGTTTTTCAGATACGAATACGGATACGGATAGTTCCGGATACGAATACGGATCGGATATTAAACGGATACGAATACGGATCGGATATTAAACGGATACAGATGCGGATACGAATATACTTCGGATATTAGACTTATTATTAAAAAATATATTTTATATAACTTTTTCATGATAAATCACTAACTAAAATAGTTAAATTACTATGAAAATTAATCACTAATCATAAATATGTTATTAGTTCATCGTAGATCATTATTATCATAAATAATTACATGTTAGTTAAGAAAAAATCCATATTATTCATTATATTATTAGTTACAAGTTATAAATAATTATAAAAGAGATGGATTCAAGGTCTAATTAGATACAAACTTCATTAAATTTGAAATCTACATAAAAAATCCAATTGAAAGACATATAATAAGCCTTTGAAACGGATATCCGAATTACCATAATATCTGGATTCGGATAATTATCTGTATCCGTATCCGTATCCCTTTCCATATTCAAAACCGTATCCGTATCCGTATCCGTATCCGCATAAATTTTATCCGTATCCGTATCCGTATCCGCAAATATCCATATCCGAATATCCGTATCCGCAAAAATCCGAATACGAATCCGGATACGGACGGATATTATTCGATCCGTTTTCACCCCTAAAAACAAAACAGTCATTGATTTCGATTTCTCATTTCTGCAGCAGCCAGTACGGACATTCATTGTTCACATCTCCAGACTATGAAACTGGAGACAACAATGCACCCTATAAAATGTACAAGCCATCACTCCCAGCTGTTCCTGTTCTATCTAACTCTTGAGCATTCACTTCCCATCTCCTTTCTGGTAAAACTGGAGGCTTTCTAGCTAGTTACTAGTTTCAATATTATACCTTTCTTTTTTTCTCTTGTATTTCCCCTCATATTTAGTTGTCTTCTCTTAATTGTAACTCTGAACTTTTCTTTCCGTTTGACAACGTAGTAAAATTGATTTAAGGTGATTTAAGGTGCTTTTAAGTAACCAAATGCAAGTGATTTAAGTTGTAGTAAGTTAACGCAGCTATATAGGTGTAGTAAACTAAATTACCAACATTTCACATCTTTTACACATTCTACTCACTTTACTTCATCTATTTACTTCACTACAACCAAACACCGCTGCTTTAAAGTGATTTAGTGTTTTACTCCGCTTTAACTTACTACACTTGCCAAACGGAGGGTTTTGTTTGCCAATAAAGATGGTACAAATAATTGCATAACAAAAGCCTCTTTTCGCTCCTGTTGATTGATTCTTGTTTTTTCTATACTAGTAAAAAGCCAACTCCTTGCTTTGGGTGAAATTATTATTTCTTATAATAAACTTTTAAGATAATATGTAATGGGCCTTAATTTGAGATAATTATATGGGCCTTAATTTTAATGGGCTGAGAACGTCAACAAGCATTAACATACATCAACGGTTCTGATCTATTGAAGAAACGATCAACGGCTCAGATGTTAGGATAGCTCTTTCATGTCATTTTTTCCAATATGCTTTTATTATTAGTAAGGATATATTTTTTTTCTTTTCTTTTCCTTTTTTTCTTGCTGTGGGAACAGAATCAGGATACTGCACTAGTGCACTGGGTATAAAAGAGGTAGATATTGGAGAGAGTTTGAGAGTAGTTATGGGTGCAATGGCAAAGGAGATGCCTCTACTCACACCCCACAAAATGGGTCCCTTTGAACTCTCCCACAGGTCAGTGCTTAATTGGATTAGATCACAATTACTGTTGTTTTGGCATAATCAATGACTGTTACCTGAATTAGTTTTGCAAGATGAATAATGGGTTTCTGATTTACCAGTCAGAAAGAGCCAATTTATTAGGTGGATTATATATAATGAAATGATTAGCTGAAATGCTCTTGGGTTATGCTGAGATACAATTTTGTGTACACAGCAGTCTGCAGTGTGTACAAAATTGCATATCAGAGGCTAATTCTGCCTTCAGTAATATTGCACAAGATTGCATAAACAATTTACCAGCTTCAGTTTTCAGTCCAGCACTGACAGTTGCACATGAAGTCAAATAATGGATTCTTGATTATTTTGAACTCACCTTACTTCAATTTTGGGGTGGATTGGTTGAAAAACTGTATATGTATTATTGTCACTGTTTTTCCTTTCTTTTTTACACCTCTTGTTCGAGCACTTATAGTTTCTTAAATTTTCCAGAATTGTCCTTGCGCCACTGACAAGGCAAAGGTCTTACAATAATGTACCTCAGCCGCATGCTATACTGTATTATTCTCAGAGAACGACACCGGGTGGTCTTTTGATCGCTGAGGCAACTGTAGTTTCTGATACAGCACAAGGGTAATAATTTATTTTTGTATTAGCAATGAATTTACATTTCATTTAACATTAAGAGTATGTTAACTCCGTAGAAGTTTACTTGCATAGTTGAATAATGAGCCTAATATGCTCAAATTGGGAGTTTATTAATTGTAAAGTTGAGGGATCTTTTGCCTTGTAGAATTTTTCCCTTTGGCCTTCGAACTGTAATATATAATTTTTTTCATTTCTGAACTATGTTGCACAATTTTCTCAATTGACAGTTATCCAGGGACACCTGGCATTTGGACTAAAGAACATGTCGAAGCATGGAAACCAATTGTCGATGCTGTTCATGAGAAAGGCGGCATATTCTTTTGCCAGATTTGGCATTGTGGAAGGGTTTCAAACTATAGTAAGTTCATTCTTCCCCTCTTTTTCCTTTATTAAAATTGAATTCTGCACGGGTACCATCTATTTGATGGTTTAAACAATTTCAAGATATTTACCAGTACATAAATATACTGGTTTGCACGGGTACCATCTATTTGATTCTATTTTCAGTGTAGTTTTTAATTTTTAGCAATTTAAATGGTCACAGAATTCCAACCAAATGGCCAAGCTCCGATTTCGTCTACCGACAAGCCACTAACACCCCAAAAGTGTTCCAACGGAGACCCAACAGAGTATTCACCCCCAAGACGACTAGAGACACATGAGATCCCAAACATTGTCAATGATTTTAGACTTGCTGCCAGAAATTCCATTGAAGCAGGTAGATAGAAGCTAATTATTTTACAATTGCTTAATGCTCTAAGTCCTGTCAAAACTATGATGACTGTAAAATTGTCATGCAAAAGGTTTTTGTTTAACATACTATTATGGTGAGGGTAAATTGTTATTTTTATTATCCAGAAATGGCCATTCACTTGGGGCAACATCATTAATTATAGTTATTTATTAACTAGGGATTCTGAATTTCTGACAATTTCAATTGTTTGATGTTGTGCTTTGAAAATTGCTACAGAATTGGAATATTTTTCCATTGCAATTTTGCGTAAGTACGTAAGTTAACCGTCTTACTAAAATATATACTCATGTCTTGTAGGTTTTGACGGTGTTGAGATTCATGGAGCTCATGGATACCTCATTGAACAGTTCTTGAAAGACGAATGCAACGATCGTACTGACCAGTATGGTGGCAACCTTGAGAACCGTTGTCGTTTCGCACTCGAGATTGTTGAGGCTGTATCAAAAGAAATAGGACCTGAGCGGGTTGGTATCAGACTCTCACCATATGCCGATGACCAGCAATCTGGTGATTCTAATCCTGAGGCTCTGGGGCTCTACATGGCAAATGCTCTCAACAAGTTCGGCATTGCATACTGCCACATGGTAGAACCAAGGATGACACTTGTTAATGAAAGAGCCGAGATACCCCATAGTCTGTTACCTATGAGGAAAGCATTCAACGGTACTTTCATTGTTGCCGGTGGGTACGATAGGGAAGATGGAAACAAGGCGGTCTCGACCGGGTACACTGATTTGGTTGCATACGGACGGATTTTCCTGGCAAACCCGGACTTGCCTAAGAGGTTCGAATTGGATGCACCTTTGAACCAGTACAATAGGAGCACCTTCTATATTCCAGATCCAGTTGTGGGATATACTGATTACCCATTTCTTTCTTCGGACTGAAAGAGGAATTCTGTTAGATATATATACATTGCTATTCTGAGATTGATTAGTGAAATGATAAGAATAAGGTGGGAGTTTTTCCCTTGTGTTTCATAGAGCATCATAGATTTTGCCTGTGGAGAAAATAATCATCATTTCCCTATTTTTTATATAGTATATTCTTATTATTCAGTCAGACAATATATATAAGACTCTAAAAGTGAATACCAATATGATAACCAACATATATATCTTTTATGCTCAACAAATTAATAGCGTTTCCTAGTATGTTTAAAAGGAGCAATACTAAAGTAGATTTTCTGCAATGCTTGACCATCAATTCTCATAAATTGTCAAAATTAACAACTACAACTTGATAATCTATTAATTTATATAGTAGGACATGAAATTTGAGGGCTAGGCCCTCATCTTTCCATCAAAAGAAAAAAAAATAATAATAGTGGAACTATACTTCCTGCTAGCTGCCTAAAATTGGCACCTTAAGGTGCCTCATAGCTTCGTTTTTTCTTTTACAGAAAATAAAGAAAATAACTATACTATATAAACAAAATTACCATCTCATGACAAGCTTTTCTTTTCCTTTTTTTTTTTTTCCAGAAATTGACACTGCCAATTTTATTTCATGACAAGCTTTCAGAACAAAAATTCCGTGTCAGTCAATTCAAGCACCTTATGGGTGCCCTTTGACTTTGTTCCAGGCCTGAATTGGTTGCCTTCAATATATCTGTGACATAACAATAAACCTTTAGAACACAGACAAAATGGTGATAGAACAAGTACAGTACATAATTTCGAATCTAGAATGCTTACAGCTCTTTCAAGAAAGGATGTTTGTAGAAACCATCAGCAATCCGGCCAATAAACGAATTGTGGTCCAAGTAACTAAAAAAGTACCAAATTGAAATTGAAAACATGAGGCTACGAAGCAAGTGTTTTCATAAAGATAAAGAACTGATACATTCAAGGATGAGTACTAACAGGTATGTTAATCTGGGTATCTGAGAAAGCTTTGGAGGAACTGCTCCAATCATTCTGTTGTATGACAGGTACCTGTTACACAAAAAAATGATTTTCATGTACAATTGGAACGCAACAGGATTGCTATTACAAATTTCACAATTCAAAGAGTTTCGATTTGGTAGGTTCACAGATTAAGATTCAGCCTACTAAAAGGAAATAAAGCTGGTTGAATTTTTTTCCGAGTTAATCACAGAATGCTTACTAGTTTCAGATGGACAGGTTCTCATTATAAGAAGTAAAAATCTATTTTTCTGACATAGCAAGAGTTCTAAAAGGAAATTTACTTACAGTATTTCAAGATTGGTCAAATTGGCAAGCTGCTCTGGCAATCCTCCACCAAGTAGGTTATTATTTAAGTATCTGAAATCAAACTCCATGAATAAGCAAAACTCTTCAATATTGCAAAAATTCCATGAATTTATTAACTGTTAACTTACAAATTACGAAGTGAAGGAAAGCCATCTCCATTGCGAATGAACTCTCGTAGGGTCCCGGTTAACTGGTTGTTGCCAACATCACTGTGTAGAAGTTAATTTGTAAGACTTTTTGGAAAAGAATGGGCACAAAATGGCACTTTCAACTCAACAACTTAACAGTTTGTTATAGCAAAAGGAACAGATTGCCAGCTGAAGAAAGCTGGATGCTTTCAATTATTTTTTCATGTAATTCCACAGCTGAAACCCTGAAGGATGAAAATAGACTACAGAGAGAGAGAGAGAGAGAGAGAGTACAGGTGTCGCAGATTTTTTAGATTTCCCAGCTCAGTTGGAATTCGTCCAGTAAGACGATTCTCATGTAGGTATAAATACCGCAACTCCGGTAGATTGGCCAGTTCAACAGGGATTTCTCCTTTCAAGTTGTTAAAACTCAGGTACCTAGAAAATTAGCAGAATGCATGTCCATGATAAATCTCACACCAGAGTTGAATACTTCAGAAAATTATAATAAAAGAAAATTAAGTGGAACTTACAGGTGTGTCAATTTCTTTAGCTCGCCAATCTCTGGAGGAATTACATCCTGAAGCTTATTCCATCTCAAGTTCCTACAATACAGTTATGTATTCATTGACAATGAATGACAAAAGCAAGAATGCAAATAGTAACGGTGCCACTAACAAACAAAAAATTGATTTAAGAAAAAAAGGTGTTGTGGCATCATACAATATTTTCAGATGTTTTAAGCGCCCAATTTGAGGTGGTATGGGCCCAGTCAACTTGTTATTGTGGAGGTCCCTGCAAATTTTTACAATAATTATTTCATTAGTTTACTTACCACACACCCAACGAAACTATATGTGCCCAATCAAAGATACACATCATATACCAATATAGATAACATATAAGGTGAGAGATTAATACAATGCGTGAGTACTATTCTTAATTATCACAATGCCGTGCAGTCCGTCAACCAATCAGATTTATGGACAGGATTTGCAAAATATTTCTTAAACTGGTGAAACCATTGGATCCCTTCATTATATAATGACATGGTAAACACAAGAAAGTGAATCTTACAGTTTAGTCAGATCAAGTAGATTAGTAACAGCAGTCGGAAAAGGTCCCACAATTGACACGGCATACACTTCTCTGCAGTTGAAATTAAAAGGCATGTTAAAGTGACAAAACAAAGTTTAAAACTTGATGCAAGTTTCACACTTTCCGGATAGTTAAATAAAAGTAATTCACAAACTGATTTAGTCGCAGAAGCATTGTCCCTACTAAATTACGAAATTCCGTATTGAGCATTATGGAATAACATCACGGGAAGCTGCTACGTATCGTTGTAATTGCAACAAAAACTTCTCATTTCAGTATAAACTGACAGATATCCTTATCCTTACTCCTAATAAAAGGAGATTGGATTTTTTGACATGAAAGTTCTATCTTCCCCAAAGAAGAAACCTCAGCCGTTGATTGTTTACTTATATTGATCACCACCGTTGACGTACATTAATATCCCGGCCCATTAAAATTTAAGCCCCATATTAGTTTCCTCACCAGGAATAAGCTTTCGGCCCTTTATTATAAGACATAATAATTTCAGCCCAAAGCAGGGCGTGGGCTCTTTACTAGTAGTTGAAATGGCTGACTTACAGCTCAGTGACAACTCTGTAATCACCCTGCTGAGAGCAGGTGACGCCCGACCAAGGGGGCAGATCGCCGTCGCCGCACGGGTCATCTCCCACCCACGCATACACCACTCTCCATCCCAGCGACGCCTTGATCTCATTCAATGCTTTCACTACATAAAAAGGAAACATTTTCACACCGACCGATTCTCATTACAATAATGCGTGCATTCAATTAATAGTTGTTAAATGCAATAATCCCATCTAAAAGTACCAAAATGTTCAGTTTTCATAGAATAGAGGAAATCTAACCTTAACCTACTGGTATCAACAATCTCAGGCAACATAAATGAACAAAAATGCCCAAATAAGCAGGAATTAACTGTCCATTTACTACTACAGGTACAATTCAGTGTCTGAAATTTGAACTTTGAACCAGACACAACCTATCTGAATCGGAACAAACAACTCAGATCTAAACAAGGAGTTCGTTCGAGTTAGTTGCCGACTTACCATCCCTCTTGACAGTCTTGCAATGCACCAGCGGCGCAACGAGCAGCAGCAGCAGAGAGCAGCGCCAGATCGAGGCGAAAGAAGGCGAATTCGAACCCGCCATTGCCGACTTGCCGTACCTCCGATTCGCTTCACACTCCTTGTTGAGCTGAGACTGAGAGATCATCATTAAATCAGTTCAGGTTCCACTCTACTTACTGAGGTAGTGTGTAGTCAAGCACTGGGCCGTTGGATTGCTTTGAGATTCGTGGCGGCTCGGATCTTGAGATGATCTGACGGTATATATGGTTGAATGGAATCCGCGTGAGTGAGTGATTAGGCGAAGGAGCACTCGCACAATGGAGCGCTCAAATCAGCTACAATCCAATTTGGATCGGTGGGCTCTCCAATTCCATCGAACGGCTGAAATTATTTCAGAAAAACCCTTCTAGAAACCACAGTCGTTGGATCGCGGTTGGAGTGTCCTCGGGTCCAATTTGGATAGTAGCCGATACGGACTTGCACAAGTAGCACAATGGAGAGCGAGGGCGGAAACGTGGTTGTCGCCTGGAGTGAAGACTGGAGATGTCCAGTGAAGTTATATGGCGTCGGAGGTGGTCGGATGGATTGAGCGGATGTGTTAAGAACCGTTAGATGGGATCTGGACGGTGGATAGGAAAATGGGTGTCTCCGTTTCGATGATATCACTGGATAGGAGGGATGACGAGTAAAATCCTGCAGATGTTGTGTAGAAAGGCACGAGTCAAAGGGTCAACATTTTTTTTTCTTTGAGAAAAAAAGGGTCAACTTCAATTTAGTTTGACTATATAGGCCACGTGAAATCGTGAATACTGTCATTTGATTTGTGTCTTATTTATTGTCAAGTGTCAATCGTATTCTAATTATTTAATTGTATTTAATTGTATTTCAGCAAAATCTTCACTGACAATGCTCAAGTTTACATTTTATTTTTAAAACGGATGTATAAAAAAAATGAGGGATACATTCATACATCTCTATGAAAAAAAGAAGGATGATGGTGTGGGGATTACATGTACTGTCTTATTATCTTACTTATTAAGAATCAATTTAGTGGTACAAACAATAATTTCCTTTATACGGAAGGTCATGCATTTCGATTAAAATCTGCATTTAATATCTAAAAATAAAAAATCCCCATCTTATCTAATTAAAAAGTAATTATCGCTTTAATTTAATAGAGGCGCCCCTCACAAACGCATTGCTGTCACTTAAATCCCTGTAATTATTTTCTAATTTTTTTCATAAAAAATCACATAACAAATAATTTTAAATTTAATATCTACACAAATTATTCCAATAATTACTGAAATTGTCATATCTGACACGTTTACAATTGCCTCTAAGAAATCATATAACATTGATCTCAAGAAACTTAATCAGATGCAGAAATTAAGATACTATTAAGGTCAGTTCATAATAAAAAAGTTCAGTAATGAATTATTCATATTCCTTTTTCTGTTTTTTCACCATAAATATATAAAGTTTATTTCTTGCAGCAACAATTCCATTACCAGAAGACCTATACATTCAAAATCACAAGCAGCAATACTTGCTTCTAAGACCTATACATTCAAAATCAAAAGAAATCTTATTTCTTCACATATAACTTATAACCTAAAAATAAAAAAAAAAAGAAGTTGAAATTTACATACCCAATATTCTACTTAATTAACAGGACCTACTTTACCGGCACCGGCACCGGTTTGCTGTCTTGGAGGGAAATGACGGTCTCGAACGCGCCAACAAGTGCCTTCACCTTACTCTTCCTAGTTTTAACAAGCTTATTCACAGTTTCCTCTATGATGCTATTGAAAAGACCCTGAATGCCCTTCTTCTCCTCGGTTTCACGGTGTCGTAACACCACAACCTGACCATGCGAATTTGTCGACGCACCGGAGATGCTGCCTTTTCTCCGGAAGCTCCTTTTGCCTATTTGGAAGCCAGCTAGATTCTCACTGGACCTCCTTCCTTTTCTAAATTTCAGCTTTCTGGTAGTACCTGGATCAGGTGGCAGCTCGACTACTTTCCCTCTCCGGAATGTCGATTTCTCAGGCTTCACAGTATCTTGCTCCTCGGTTGATCTTGATCCACCGGGTCTTGTACCTGTTTTGCGTGTCTTTGGCTCGATCATGTGCAGTACCTTCTCCTTGGTATCACTATTGGAAGATGTCGACGCCGTGTTCGATCCTTTCTTTGGTCTGTTGACACCTTTTAATTCGTTCTTGCCTTCGAGGCTTCTTTGTCCGCTGCTGCTTCTCAAAAGCGTAAAAAATGACACTTTTTTCTTAGGGGAGCTGTCCACTTTAGCTGCCACCGGCTTCTTCATGTCGCTTGCATCGCCCTTCTCCGTCATCATTCGGCTAATTGCCTTTGATTTAACGGGTTTTCTGGTATTCTCTTCAGATACTTCATAAAGCTTCGGTTTGGCAGATGCGGTTGCCTTCCTTTCATGCAACAATGTGTTCTCCTTCATACCATCCGGCTTGATCTTATTTGATTCCTTCTTCTTTCTAAAGGCAGCATCTTTTCTCTCAGGAACATCTTTTTCATTCGGTTCCTTAGATTTCAAGACCTGTTTCTTGTTCCTCCTCTCAACCGAATCAGCATTCGCATCGGAGCTATTACCGTTCACTGATTCCCCTTCATTCTGTGCTTCTTCCGAGGGAACTGAGGCATCATCGTATGACTTAATATCCTGCCACTCGACTGCATTGCTCACCTCCTCATTCGAACCCGAACTACCCTCGACGATTATTTCGATTTTCTCCGAGAACACAATTTTTCCGGAGGACAAAGACCTCAGCTTGATTATAGTCTTCTTTCGTCTCTCTCCATTGTTCTTGCCTTTCTTTAAATTCTTTGCAGCTACATGTTTTCCTTTCTCTTCCTCGAACTCGTGCCTTCCACCATACTTGCAGACATCATGGCATGTGCCAGAGGAAGCCTTCAGATAATTCGGTGTAGGCTTTTCTTTCATACGCAGAGGGGAAACTGATCCTTCATGTGGCTTCTCTTCATCATGTAGATGAGAACCTGAGCTTTCAGGTACTTCCTCGATGTTTTGAGGAGGAACCAAGTCTGAAGGAACTTTTTCTGCACTTTGGAACGGGGAATTTGAGGATTCAGGAGTTCCATGTTGCGAAGGAGAGACTGAGTGTTCGGATATTTGACTTAGTGATGGAGACGCTGAACCTTTTGGAGTTTGATGTTGAAAGGGAGACACCGAGCGTTTAGGAGTTCCATGTTGAAAAGGAGAAACCGATCGTTTAGGTGTTCCATGTTGAAAGGGAGAAACCGAGCGTTTAGGTGTTTGAGTGTGTAAAGGAGAAACAGAACCTTTGGAACTTAGACTAGGTAAAGGAGAAACCGACCGGTTAGAGGCTTTATCATGTAAAGGTGAAACCGAACCTTTTGGAGGATTTCGAGTGTACTGAGAAGCAACCGGGGCTTTGGGACTCTTTCCGAGAAAAGGCGATACCGAGCGTTTCGGAGTTACACTGGGCAATGTCGAACCCGAGTTTGAAGACGATCGGAAAGGTAAAGGAGAAGGTGATCTTTTTGGAATTAGAGCATGCAACGAAGAGCCGGCTGTAGCTTGACTGTGCAAAGGAGAAACTGAGCCTTTCGGTCGTTGGCCAAGATACGGCGAAACAGACCGCTTAGAGGCTTGATTATGCACAGGAGACGCTGAGCCTTTCGGAGTGCGAGAGTGTAGAGGAGAAACTGAGCCTCTAGGAGTTTGATGCATAGGAGACGAAGACCGTTTAGGGGTGTTATTTGAAGAGGAAACTGAGGCTGTAGGAGTTCTGTTGTAAAAGGGCGAGACCGAACGTTTAGGGGTACTTTTGGAGTGTAGAGGAGATACCGAGCCTTTCGGAGCTTGGCAGTGCAAAGAAGAGGTTGAATCTGTAGTGGCGCGATTGCGCAGAGGAGAAACCGGGCCTGTAGGTGTTATTCTTCCCTCCATTGGAATTAGTCGAGATTAAGAAGTCGTCGTTTCGATGCAAAATCGGCTTTACAAAATTGGAAGTCCTGCAGAAAAAAAGTTGAAAAACAGCATAGTTAATACCTGATATTTTCTTTCGTAGGATAATAAATAGTACTGTCGTATTATATGATTCATTTCAGGTAACAATAATACACAAAAAAAAAAATGGCAATCATATATTACTGGTACCAAACTGCCCTTACATACCTACTGGTACCAATCATTACTGGTACCAACTTGCAATTAGATAGCATTGCTCCTTCAATGTATCATAATGCCTATGTCTTCCTAATTTGGAAATTTTTCAGCATAATTGATCTGACCAGAGTTTCCAATAATTCTGAAACAAATGGCATATATTGTCAAACTATGGGGACACTGCAAGTAAAATTTTGGTGCAGTGGCTTTTGCTTAATTGACTCAATCCAAAATATTTTCCAGAACTATCCAAAATAAAGGATGCAATTTCTAGTTGCTCCTACTAAAAATAACGAAATTGAGTCTTTACGGAAAAAGATGCAGCGTGATTTGAGAATGAAATTGCAAAACAAGAAAATAAAAATAAAAAATTGTTTTCATTTTTCAGAAAATGGTATATAGAAAAGTATTTTTGTGCAGGTAGAAATTCAATATGATATGACGAACTTGCAGTTCCGACTCGGGATCAATATCAGATAAAAGGACAAACAGTATAATTTAATCAAAAGATATTAAATAGTCACCATCAACAAGGAAATTACAAATACAGTTACACAAGCAACCAAAACAAACTAATCCAATATGAAATAGTCAAGCACAGCACGAAATCGAGTTCTCGGTAGTTCAACAAAGAAAAGGTCAAAAGAAGGCAACAACTCTCAGACAATTTTACCAGTATTACCATCCCAATTACAAGTTTTGAGCTTCATCAGCAGAAAGAAAAGGGAAAAAGAAGATGAACTTGATCAGTATACCAACAAGGCAATTCAATATAAAGGTTAACCGTTACGATGATAGGATTACAAAACAGATGAAGAATTCCCATCACTGATCAATGCAATTCAAGCACAAATTTGAAACCTTTTTCTCTCTTTTTAAGCTCCTTGGTACATACCCAAAGACCCATAATATGATCAAGCTGATCATGCTGAATTATGCCATGAACAATTCAAAAACATAAAAAAACTGTACCAAAGAAACATATTTACCTTCAAAATCAGCAACAGATTGAAGAATTAGGAAGGCATCCCAAGCTCTCTCCTTCTCCTTCTTGAACTTTTTTTTTTTTTTTTTGCTTTCCAAAAGTACCCTCTTTTTCTTTTTCTCTCTAATAACTCTGTGTGGATGTAGAACTAGAAGTCGTGCTGCCAACTACACACAACAGGGTCTGAAGACTGGAAAGAACCCGTCTCCCTTTTAACGCGCAAATATGGAATATGCAATTTCGAGTATGTATATATTTCAACCAACAGTCCTGAAAATTTCATTCCAGTCCTCTAAACTTTCAATATGTAATGAATGGGTCTGTATAGAGGTGGCAGATTGTCAGGTTCGGGTCAGATCAGTTTGATTAAATGGAAATGTTGGGTCGGGTCAGGTCGGGCGGGTTTTTCGGGTCTGATCAAATTTTGCACCTCTATTCCCGGGTCATCTCGGGTTTCGGATCGGGTCGGGTTTGGGTCAATCTGACTTTCCCTAAAACACTGATTGGGTTCGGGTCAGTTTAATTTTCCTGAAACTCGAGTCGGGTAGTGCAGATTTTTTGGGTCGGGTCCGTTTTGTCACCTCTAGGTCTGCTGCCTGCTCGTGTGTCAGACTGAGTAGTTACGATTTCAATGCCTAAACTAAAATTCATGTTATTGTCAATAGTGCAAAATTCAATTGTGTACGTACGATCGGTGTCATAGTTAATGATTTGTTGATATGTATTGTTTGGCTAATACGTTGCGTATGGGAAAATTTTAATAATTAATCACTCGTAAAACTGCAACTGATCGTGAAAGTATCAATATCTCAGTAATATAACGTATGACCAATTCTGTATATATTTGAAATCATCAAAATTTGAAATAGAGAACTGATGCATAGATACCAAAAAAGATACCAAAATCAATTTTGGTTGTGTTAATATTCATGTTATATATATATATATATATATATATCGATATTCACATTTAATTACTAGTGTAATATATCTCAGTAAATTGTACCAAGTAAATTTCAAGGTGAAGCCGTTAATTTAAATACTTATCTATTTAATATAAATATTAACACAGTCAGTATCATTTTAGTATCACTTTTAATCAGTCTCTATAACATACTCATCCAAATAACAATATTTGAAATTCGAAGGACCAAAGACAAAATAACAATTATCCACATTATTTTTTTCTTGAAATAATAAATACTATTTGTGTGATATACCTAATTAGTTCCTACATAAAGCAATAGGTGTCCGTGTCTCTTATAAATAAGGCTAATTTTTAATTAATGTTGGGGGGGTTGGGGGAGTCAAGAAAGCTGGTCGCCACTCGCCACCAAACGAGAATTCAATTGAGAGCAGCAGCTGGTCCATTTCCTGAGTCTCTTCTGTTCTGGTGCCAAGACAAGGGATCAGAATCTGCTGCCATAATTGTGATGGCACCCGTTGTCATAGTTTTAATTTGGACGGTTGAGATTTATTTGGACGGCTGAGATTTTATAAATTGGAGAGACTGTTTTTTATAGGTCCCACTGTTATAGAGACTATGGCACCCGGTGCCATCACAAACAATGGCTCCCATCCCATCTTCTGATCTTCCCCTTAAGTCCTTAACGCCTCAACCCCGTTTTCATTTTTCAACAACCACCCTCTAATACTCTATTAATTTAATTAGTTCCCTGCAACTACTGGTACATGATTTAACAGCTCAGATGTAATCCTGACCGTTACAATTTTATCAAGAGATTGAGATGTAAATATATATAAGAGAAACATCTTGCTTGTGTCTATAGTATAACTGTCCGTACGTCTGTATAAATTTAAATTTTGTAACAATTATGTTAGTTTTGTAACTTTTAACTAAAATTTTAACCTATGAACTTCTTCATGGATGTCTATTTTGTAGACGCTAGCTATGCAGTGTTCTAAATATAATACAATTGAGTATGTGATCAATTTGGGCGATCTGGATGGTTGGTGCATGATGGGTTGACATGTGTTGATTGGGAACTTGGAATAGTAGCAGATATGATATGATATATAGTTAGAAAAATATATGTCCCCGGCCATTGTCCCCGCACCATGTGATGTATTGACAAAAATATACAAAATATCCACTTTTTCAAAAAAAAAATTTTAGAAAAAATTACAGAAATATCTCTTTTTTAAAGAAAATTTACAAAATTGACCTACCTATAAAAATATTTACAAAAATGACGCTAAAATTTTTACAAAATGACCCTCTGACCCTCAAATTTTTACAAAAATGACTCTCCCAACCCATATGCCACCTTATCATAGGGTTGTGAGAACAAAATTTGAGGCATAATATCACTGTCCTATATATTTATATGAGGGTGGAATTTTTGACCGGGTCTACTTTCTTTTTGTGCATTAAATTAGTTGGAGGTCTGAATTCACTTCCAGAAGGGAAAGCCAATTAAATTTCATGCCAACGGAAACGAACGGTGGCGAATCTTCATGATTGCTAGAAAGAGATCATCATAAGATATATCATGTTACATATGTATTATTAATTTATAATTAATAATCATTAATTAATAATAATGTTTCTACAGTGTCATGCTCACCCATAAATTATTTGTTAACGTTACTCTGATGCCTATTATTAATTAATTAATTAATTAATTAATTATTGCCAATTCCAATTTACTATTATTTTTGCCTGATTTGGTATATAGTTTGTACATATATAAGGCCTCAGGAACACTTTCACACGTCATTAGGAATTTTCCAGGAATATGAAAATGAAAATTCATGCCAACCACATAATTTTAAATTTTAATGTACAACAGATATATTAAATGTTTTAATTAATATAGTATGTGTGTATATATATATATAATTTTGCTAAAATGAGTCATGACTCATGGGTTGCTCCAAGAGTCACGATCCAAAAACATATCAAATCACTTCCAAATTTCGATTTATATGGCTCAATAAATTTTTCATATCAAAATCTTATAGCACGCAAAAATTTTTCATTTTTGGATATTTTTAAGTATTTATTCTAGATTTTTTAAAATGATACATAAAACATTGATTATTTTATTAATATTGTATAGTCACTTTTAAAAAATATCAAACAAATACTTAAAAATCTCTAAAAATAAAAAAATTTTGCGTGCTATAAGATTTTGATATGAAAAATTTATTGAGCCATATAAATCCAAATTTGGAGATGATTTGATATGTTTTTGGATCGTGACTCACGGAGCAGCCCGTGAGTCATGACTCACCGTAGCTAGACTCTATATATATATATATTCCTTATACTATTATAAGTCTAAATCAAATTAAATAATTAACCATAAATTAAGTTGTCAATGCAAGAGAGCTCTTAATTAACTATTTGGATTACCTTTTTCAACAAGAAGAGTGACCTCAGAGTATGAAAATTGAAAATTCATCCAAACAGATGATTTGTGCTCGGATTTATCCAAGAACATATCATTAATTATTTTCTTAAAAAATGGCACCGATAGAATCCTGCCCGTCTCACCTAATCAATCATGATAATATTCAACATAATTTATACACAAATTATAAATTAATTTTTTTTAAATAATTTAATCACTCGCGTATTTAGTATAATATCGTAATTAATCATATGATTAATATATTATTATATATTTTATATAAACTATATCCTCATTATTAGTTAATAGCCCGCAATAATGATAAATAATGATGATTAGTGATTACATTTATTGGATAAAGACCTATATCTTATAGAGTTAGAGAACGATCTCATCTAATCATTTCTCATAATTTGAAACTAAGGAGATATCCCTACTTGATGCAATGATGCGTCATAAAAACTGATCTAACCTTTTTTTTTTAGATAAAAATGAACGTCAAGCCACTTAAATTTAAATGTTTACAAAACACTCTCTATCCGGATTTCGAACCCGTGATCTCATATGTAGAAAACGATCTATCCTTTTTTTTATTTAAAAACTAATCTACCCTTAAGCAAATGTTTAATTCTGAGTTTCCAAAGCAAGTTTCTTAAGAACTGCTCAGGCATAATATAATTTTCAAAATATTATAAATTTCTAGATCCATAATTTTTTTAAAATGGAAAGAAAATAAATTAATAATATAAACCAATCGATTTATAAATTCTTAAGAAAATTAAATAATAACAGACCCAAAATTAAAACTCTCGCCAGAAGGTCATCTTAAAATTAAACACAAGAAATTCAAGCAAAAGGGGTTTGGATTTCTTGTCATGAAACAACCTCCAATTAATTCGATTTTGACCAGTGAGAATGACTGAATTTGACAATTAACAAGACTTTGAATTAATTAAAATTACGAAACAGATGTTTAGTCCGAAATACACTGATTTGCTTCAACTGTTTTGATTTATAGGAACCTGTCTGATAAATATAATAGAATGTTTGCTTTTATCCGAGCATTATTTGGGACCAATTGGTGCATTAGCGTTCCCAAACAAATTATTTGTGTCAATTTTGTATAGCATGTTGGGACTATATAAATCGTTTAGTTGTTAGTTTGACAAATTTATTTATATGGATTTGTTATATAAAATTAATTTATGATTTAGTGAGATAAGAAATTGGTTAGTTGTCGATTTTGATGTTGACATTGATTTTAAGTTTATTGTTAGGATGCAAACTAAAATTCTTGACAACGCTAATATTGTTGAGATACTTAGAAAGTAATAAAAATCATCTTTTAATAAAAAAATTATGGGGACACCGTAAAAAATTTAAATTGAGTTTAGTAAATTAGGGCATGCTAATTTTACTCTATTTGACAAATCTGTCAATTTTTTTTTTTTTTAATTCAGGACATGAACGAAGAATTTTAGACCATATTTTTGTGGGCCTAAAGAGAAATTTTACTGCAAACAAAGGTGATTTCAATAAAACAAGTACTATGCATGCACTAGTTGAGCTTGACTCTAAAAGATAATTAAAAAGAAAAAAACAAGAAGTCCAAATAGTGGTTCAAGTTATTCAGCATAGATAAATATTGAAATTTTATGAATATTAAGTTTTATTATCGAGCTTAATTTTCTTTTCTATTTTTTTCTGATTTTTTAAAAATGTCAAGCTCTTATTTTTTGAAACTGATAAAGTGATAATTGATATTGAGTGTATGGCATAAAAAAGATTGACTTCAGAATTGTCTGCGAATAAAAATCACAATTCTCACTAATAATAATAACATACGTCAGTTATCAAAATGACGACATTTTTAAAATACTCTAGATTACTTTGACGTAGTCCATTGCTATAAGACGTTCAAGTACTAATATGAACGACCAGTCAACTGTAACATGGAAAATATTGCTTTGTTATTTATACTCCATAGAGAGGAGTAGATTTTCAAGTACCTCAACTATACCACATCATCACTATTATTAACCATTGATTTTGTTTGAAACTCTTCATCTACTTTGATACAATGGCTTGTAATTTTTTTCCTCATTAAATTAGATAAATAACATGTCTAAAACAAATTTTAACCCTTAAAATAGTCTAGCATTTATATATGTTCTTATTTATAAATTATTGTATTATTATTATTATTATTATTATTACTACTACTACTACTACTACTACATACATAAAAAATTTACAAGTTTTTTTTTTAATTTTTGTTTAATATAAATATTTAAAATTTTATAAAATTCTTAGTTCTTTATTTGATACCACTTTTCGGGGCGAAGCCCGAGTTACAGCTCTAGTACTTATAATTACCAGCTAAATTCCGCTGATACGTCCTATGTTAGCAGGGTACGCAGGCCGTACGAGGTATAGGAATACCTATCCCTACTAATAATAAAAGGAGGAGTTTATTTAGAACTAAAAGGAGTCTCTGTCCATACTTATTTTTGACCGTCTGATCAGAGCAAATCCAAGCATCTGAACCGTCCAAGCGAAAATTGACAGAGCGATCCGCTCTTTGGGTCTCCGGATTGATTGCTCTTCTCTCTCCCAAAAACCCTTTGAGTTAAAAGCAATTACAGAGATGCCACTGGATGTTGCCTATGGTTATGTGCCATGATGGCAGTTTTGTTATTTCATCAATGATTGGGGGTGTTTGTTGGATCAAAATCTACTCTTGTTCTCACGGACAATCAATTCATATCCCCTGTTGTATAGCATTGGGCAGTTCACAGCATCACCTGTTGGATTGCCTCAAGATTAGCTCGGGCATGAATCTCGAGACAATCCAATGGCTGACGTTGAGAACTGCGCTATGAAGTACAACAGGGATATGAATTTGATTTTTTTTTTTGCACGGAATGATTATTATTATTATTATTATTATTATTATTATTATTATTATTATTATTATTATTATTATTATTATTATTATTATTATTATTATTATTATTATTATTATTATTATTATTATTATTATTATTATTATTATTATTATTATTATTATTATTATTATTATTATTATTATTATTATTATGAGTCCAACTTCGGTGCTTTCGTAAGCATTTCATATCGAAATGTTTACGGTCCAAATTCAAAAATCCATCGCCCGAAATTTTAATGCAAATAGCTTATAATAATGTTGACATCATAAAGTTGAAGGATTCCAAATTTTACCATTTTAAAATTTTTATTACTATTTTTAATGATTTTTTGAGATATTGCTTTTAAAATAATTAAAAATCAATTTTGTATGTCAATCTTTAAAAAATCATTAAAAATAGCTAAAATTTTTTAAAAATAGAAAATTTTGGGATTCTAGAAGTTAGTTATGTCAAGATTATTATAAGCTATTTGGCTTAAAATTTCGGATGACGGATTTTTTATTTCGGACCGTAAGCGTTTCGGTATAAAATACTTATGAAAGCACCGTTGTTGGACTCTTATTATTACTACTATTGTTGTTGTTCTCTCTATCTTGAAGACTTGAAGTATGAGATGCTTTTTATTCAATAATTTAAGTAAGTTAAGTTCTTGATTATGTAATTGTGATATATTTAGAGATTAGATGTTATTTTAATTTTTTTATTCAATAATTTAAATAAATACAAATAAAAAATATTGATACCCACTGCAACGCATGGGCACTATACTAGTAGGATTATATGTGTGTGTGAATATGTGTATTATCCAATGAATAAGATCCGAACCCTTCTTTCTTCGTTGTAACTGCTTATATAGGTCTTGAAAGGGGTTAACGTGTAAAAGGGTCGGCCTGTGCATGGGTGACGTCTGTCAAGTGTCAACCATGCAGAGGCGCTCTTGGCCCGGGCTTTTGCACTGTCTTGGGCTTCTTGGGCTGAGCCGGACGTTGATTGTTAAGAAGTTCCTTGGCTGGTGGGTTGTTAGGCGCTCGCCCGGCCTTTTGGGCTTTATTGGGCCAGTATGTTTTATGGGCCTTGGGGTTATGGCCCTATCAACAACTTTGTTATGCTTGGTGTTCAGCGCGTTGGTATCGGCTGAGATCCAAATCGGATCTCAGGGTCCTGAGATCCCGATCCGACGGTTCTCAGGGACCCCAAGATTCGGACTCAGCAGATACGGGCCCTGAGAATCGTCGGATCGGAATCTCAGAACCCTGAGATCCAATTTTGATCTCAGCCGATTTCAGCGCGGTGTTCAGCCAAGGCACATTAAAATTAGCAAGTGTAAGACGCACAAGAAGTCAAGAACAAACAAGAAAATAGCACAAAAATTGAGATATTATGTTAGCTGTAAGTAAATAATGCAGTAATTTAAAATAAGTCATTTGATTTGTGATTTAAGTATGCATTTCTTTGATCTTGTTCACTCAATCTGAATCTCTGTTTCATAGAATTTCTGAGTGTTGTGACTGGTATAAAGGGGCCTTTCAGTTCAGATATATATACTGTCAGTGCATATGATATAAGATTTGCTCAGTTCTTTACATGCTGTAGCTCAGCAAAGAGAGATACAATTAAGCATGAAGCAGGTTGAGTTCACTTTTGAAGTACAAGGCGCTCAATTTTCAGTCAAATATTCTGTTTCCATGCTTCAAGAAACATTATAATTTATAAAGCAATTAGTTTACCAGATTTCTATTATTTAGCACAGGATACAGACATACAGCTACCATTCAAAATGTTCATAAGAAAAGGGTAATTCTGCTATGGATTGGATGAAATATGTTCGTATTTTATAATCGGATGGTTATGATAGAATTTTTAGATACAATTAAAGAGACATGTTTGATAAGAACTGCTCAATTCAAAATGAAAGGTTGCTTAACCGATCTATAGCAGAACCACTCAAAGAGAAAAAGGAAAGCCGTGATATTATTCAACACCTTCATTGCTTTTAACTTTTAAGAAAAAATGATGATTGTTCTTCTCCATAGGCAAAATCTATGATGTTCTGTTAAACACAAGGGAAAAACTCCCATCTTATTCTTATCATTACATTAAACAATCTCAGAATAGCAATATATCTGATGATTTTCCCCTTTCAGTCCGAAGAAAGAAATAAATAATCAGTATAGCCCACAACAGGATCTGGAATATAGAAGGTGCTTCTATTGTACTGGTTCAAAGGTGCATCCAATTCGAACCTCTTCGGCAAGTCCGGGTTTGCCAGGAAAAACCGTCCGTATGCAACCAAATCAGTGTACCCGGTCGAGACCGCCTTGTTTCCGTCTTCCCTATCGTACCCACCGGCAACAATGAAAGTACCGTTGAATGCTTTCCTCATAGGTAACAGACTATGGGGTGTCTCGGCTCTTTCATTAACAAGTATCATCCTTGGTTCTACCATGTGGCAGTATGCAATGCCAAACTTATTGAGCGCATTTACCATATAGAGCCCCAAAGCCTCAGGATTAGAATCACCGGATTGCTGGTAATTGGCATATGGTGAGAGTCTGATACCTACCCGCTCAGGTCCTATTTCTTTTGATACAGCCTCAACAATCTCAAGTGCGAAACGACAACGGTTCTCAAGGCTGCCACCATACTGGTCAGTACGATCGTTGCATTCTTCTTTCAAGAACTGTTCAATGAGGTATCCGTGAGCTCCATGAATCTCAACGCCGTCAAAACCTACAAGACATGAGTATATATTTTAGTAAGACGGTTAGTTTACGTACCTATGCAAAATTGCAATGGAAAAATGTTCCAATTCTGTAGCAATTTTCAAAGCACAACATCAAACAATTGAAATTGTCAGAAAATTAGAATCCCTAGTTAATAGTAACTATAATTAATGATGTTGCCCAAGTGAATGGCCATTTCTGGATAATAAAAATAACAATTTACCCTCACCATAATAGTATGTTAAACAAAAACCTTTTCCATGACAATTTTACAGTCATCATAGTTTTGACAGGACTCAGGAGCATTAAGCAATTGTCAAATAATAGAAAAACTTATCAGAGGGGAAATCAAACTAGCCTCATAACAACCAACAAAATTAGCTTCTACATACCTGCTTCAATGGCATTTCTGGCAGCAAGTCTAAAATCATTGACAATGTTTGGGATCTCATCCGTCTCTAGTCGTCTTGGGGGTGAATACTCTGTTGGGTCTCCGTTGGAACGCTTTTGGGGTGTTAGTGGTTTGTCGGTAGATGAAATTGGAGCTTGGCCATTTGGTTGGAATTCTGTGACCATTCAGTTGCTAAGAATTAAAAACTAAACTGAAAATAGAATCAAGTAAATGGTACGTGCAAACTAATATATTTATGTACTGGTAAATATCTTGAAATTGTGTAAATCATTATGCAGAATTCAATTTTAACTAGGAAGGTTGCGCGTTCCGCGCGACCGAGATATTATGGTAAAGAAAAATACTCGTATAATACGATTAAAATATATTTACCGTAATTTAAAGGGTTCTCCATGTAATATATAGTGCAAATCTACAACCGCCATCGATCGACAACCCAACGCTATACAGTACACGGCATGTAACCTTAAAAAAAAAAAAAAAAAAAAATTGGACTGTTCTTTTCTACTGTAGAAAACTACAGTGCACAGAATGTTCCACCTTTAACAGTTAGAATAAAGGAAAAGGAGGGGAAAGAATGAACTTACTATAGTTTGAAACCCTTCCACAATGCCAAATCTGGCAAAAGAATATGCCGCCTTTCTCATGAACAGCATCGACAATTGGCTTCCATGCTTCAACATGTTCTTTAGTCCAAATGCCAGGTGTCTCTGGATAACTGTCAATCGAGAAAATTGTGCAACATAGTTCAGAAATAAAAAAAAAATTATATATTACAGTTCGAAGGGAAAAAAATCTTCAAGGCAAAAGATCCCTCAACTTTACAAATAATAAACTCCCAATTTGAGCAGTATTAGGCTCAATTATTCAACTATGCAAGTAAACTGCTATGGAGTTAACGTACTCTTAATGTTAAATGAAATGTAAATTCATTGCTAACCAAAAAAGAAATTATTACCCTTGTGCTGTATCAGAAACTCCAGTTGCCTCAGCGATCAAAAGACCACCTGGTGTCGTTCTCTGAGAATAATACAGTATAGCATGCGGCTGAGGTACATTATTGTAAGACCTTTGCCTTGTCAGTGGCGCAAGGACAATTCTGGAAAATTTAAGAAACTATAAGTGCTCGAACAAGAGGTGTAAAAAAGAAAGAAAAAACAGTGACAATAAACATATACAGTTTTTCAACCAATCCACCCCAAAATTTAAGTAAGGTGAGTTCGAAATAATCAAGAATCAATTATTTGACTTCATGTGCAACTGTCAGTGCTGGACTGAAAACTGAAGCTGGTAAATTGTTTATGCAATCTTGCACACTTAATATTACTGAAGGCAGAATTATCCTCTGATATGCAATTTTGTACACACTGCAGACTGCTGTCCACTGGTACTGGCAAGTTTGAAAGTACTTAAAGAGGGAAAAAGATAAAAAGACCCTTTCTTTTTCCCTCATTTGTATCCCAGCAGAACCCAAGAGCAATTCAGCTAATCATTTCATAAATCCACCTACTAAATTGGCTCTTTCTGATTGGTAAATCAGAGACCCATTAATCACCTTGCAAAACTAATTCAGGTAACAAACTAACAATCACTGATTATGCCAAAAAAAACACAAGTAATTGTGATCTAATCTAATTAAGCACTGACCTGTGGGAGAGTTCAAAGGGACCCATCTTGTGGGGTGTGAGTAGAGGAATCTCAGTTGCCATTGCACCTATACCTACTCTCAAGCTCTCTCCAATCTCTCTGTCTTTTATACCCAGTGCAGTATCCTGATTCTGTACCCACAACAAGAAAAAAAAAAAAAGAAATAAAAAAATATATAGAAACAAGAATCAATCAGCAGGAGAGAAAAGAGGCTTTTGTTATGCAATTATTTGTACCATCTTTATTGGCAAACAAAAGTTCGAGTTACAATTAAGAGAAGACAACTAAATACGAGGGAAAATACCAAAAAAAAAAAAAGGAAAGGTGAATATTGAAACTAGTAACTAACTAGAAAGCCTCCAGTTTTACGAGACAGGAGATATGAAGTGATGCATGGCTTGTACATTTTATAGGGTGCAATATTATTATCTCCAGTTTCTAATTAGTCTGGAGATGTGGTAGAATAATGAATTTTCCTCCATACTGGCTGGCTGCTGTATAAATCAAAATCAATCACTGTTTTCAGTCTGAATGGAGATTGCGCTTTCCCACACAACAGGAGGAGAGCAGCAAAAGCCGCCGAGGAATTCGGATCCTCTGCGACCTCACAATTAATGTTGTTCTACATTGTATATCTTGGTGACTGAAACTTTAGTATTTTTTCTATATATATTTTCATTTATATTATATAACTGAATTATTTCCAAATTATATCCGAATTGTTCCGAATCCCGAACTTTTGACCCCGCCGAACGAATCCCGAACTATTGATTTGTCACTATGCATGTCTGGTATGACTGAATTTCTATCTTTTGGTTTCGCAAATGTGCGTGATATCAATTTAAAAGTTAGTGTATAAGTCAAATATTCTGTCGCTACCGTGATCACACCCAAATAATTTTATCAGTTGCAGATGAAATTGATATTGGGTGACATTTATTTCTAGTCGTGGATCGAAAAGAGACTTAATATAGTGAGATTATTGGAGTAAAATTCAAGAATGATTTAGGTATAATTTTAAAATTTGAAAATAATGTGTTTTATGTAATGTAAATTAAATATTTAAATATATAAAGAAAAGTTAAATTGTTAAATAACCGAATAAAAAGGATTGTTGTTAAAAATTTATACCATACGTCTCAAATAAACGTTGAATTCGCTGATAAATTATCTTGGTTATACAAATCTAATTGTTGTGTTTATATTTTCTGCTGGGTGACCTTGTCACAGAAAATATTATCTTCTGTGTCACTTTTTGTCAATAAGATTTTTTTTTGAAATCCTTTTGTCAATAAGATTGGTACTATTACCAAATCATGTATCTTGTCACTAAGGCCGGCTATGTACTTGAGTACTTTCTTCAATGTTTGTACAGCAAGTTTCATGGTTAATAGTGACTAGTGATGAGCCACGTCTAGGGGTGTCAAACGGACGAAACGATCACGCAAATAGACTCTTGCGTCTTTTGTTGCGTTTAACAGACGCAAATAAATTTATTGCGCGTTGCGTTGCGTTAACTAAACTAAAACAAAATTTCTTCCGTCTTCTGTTGCGTTATATTAAACAAAACGAAACGCAATTACGTTTAAAGAGGCAAATTTTTGTACAATTTTTTTTTTGAGAGACAAACTTGCATATTATTGTATGAAAAATAGAAATAAATACATAAAAATCATGATAACAGTTGAGTTGCACTAAATTTTCAAACCTGCATATATTTTTCACACCATATAACATGATATAACACGAATCAAATAGTTAACTAGTCAAGTTACAACTTACCTTACATGTTTCAAGTTTACAACACAATCTCTAACACAAAATTACATAGCCAATAACTTAACATAGCATGAAAAATCACAAAAATCACATGTTCACAAGTCACAACTAATTTCATGCTTAATATGTAGCCAACATGCCAACAACACAAATAAATAACAGATAACAACTTTACTAAGTGTCAACCTAGTTAATCAAAACCCCCCAATGCTCCTCTGCAATCTGCTATATGGCGGATATGTAGAATTTGCATGAAATACACAATATAAACAAAACGACACTGACCAATTGCGTCTTCCGTTGCGTTTAACAGACGCAAATAAAATTCCTTACGTCTTCCGTTGCGTTGATCAAACGGCACCAAAAATCCTTGCATTTTGCGATTCGTGCAAACGAAACGCAATGCAAAAATGCAAATTTGCGTTCGTTTGACACCCTTAGCCACGCCGCATTTGATTTTAAGCACATATAGTATCAGGTCGAGTTAGTTTGACTAAATGTAAATGTTAGTTCACGGTTTAGCTTGTCGGGTTTCGGGTTGAGCAGTGCCGGTATTTTTCCGGGTCTTGGGTCATTTTAGGTTGGGTTTCGGGTTCAAAACTGTTGACATTTTCCTGGATCTCGAGACATTTTGGGTCGAGCTGAGTCGGGTCTATCAGGTATCGGGTTGATGACTGCTGGTTTAATTTTGGGTCTCGAATCATTTCAGGTTGGATTGGGTATCGGGTGAAAGGCTGCCGATGTATTTTCGGGTCTCATGTCATTTCGGATAGGATATCAGGTTTGGCAGCGCTTAGGTCATGTCAGGTCTCAGATTGTTCGGGTCTCGATCATGTTGTTTTAGGTCTAGATTAGGTCTAGATCATGTCATGGTCGCGCAGAATCGGGTCAGGATCCCAGTTATTCTTCTTTTCTAAAGAAATCGTCATTAACAACTTGTTGATAACAAAGTTCCGTTATATTAAATGAAATATTTTAACTAATCAATTCAGTATTGGTTGGACCAAGTCTTATGTAATCTAATTTTGGGTCTTCTCAGGTTTCGGGTCATTCGAGTCAAGTTCGGGTCACCAGATTTTTGGATCATCTCAGGTTTTCAGGTTGGGTCGAGTTCAGGTCACCAGATTTTCAAATCATCTTGGGTTTCGAGTCGTTCAGGTTTAGATCGGATCGGGTTCGGATCAGTTTGACTTTCCCCTAAACATGAATCGAGTCAAGTCCGGTTCTGGGCGAGTTTTTCGGGTCAGTTTAACAGAACGTGACTATTTCCAGGGTACTGCACTTGGAACACAAGTAACAAAATACGGGAAAACATTTTGCGTCCACAAGTGGACATCCATAGTCACTTTTTGTGAGTGATGTTGTCACAAATGCAACCCATTTAGTCTCACTTGTTAGTAATTTTATCACATTCTATAGATGTCCACTCTATAGACGGTAGGCTGTCCCCATTTTAGACCAATTTGTGCATTAGTGTTCCCAAACAAATTATTTGTGTCAATTTTGTATAGGATGTTGGGACTGTATAAATCGTATAGTTGTTAGTTTGACAAATTTATTTATATAGATTTGTTATATAAATTATTTTATGATTTATTGAGATAAGAAATTGGTTAGTTGTCGATTTTGACGTTGACATTGATTTTAAGTTTATTGTTAGGATGCAAACTAAAATTCTTGACATTGCTAATATTGTTGAGATACTTAGAAAGTAATACAAATCATCTTTTAATAAAAAAAATTATGGGGACACCGTAAAAAATTTAAATTGAGTTTAGTAAATCTGGGCATGCTAATTTTACTCTATTTGACAAGTCTCTCAATTTTTTTTTTTTTTTAATTCAGGACATGCACGAATAGAGTTCTAAAATCGTGCCGTTCCGTACCGTACCGTGTCCAGAAACGTCGTGCCGTGTCGTGCCGTGTCTTTTTTTATTAATATTTTTTTCGCGGCGTGCCATGCCGTTCAAAAAATTGGAAGGAGGAGGCACGACACAGGTAAGATACACTGTATCTATCGTGCCGTGACTTAATCGTCTCGTGTCCAATCGGATACGTGACCTACCGTATCGTATCTACGCGTCTTAACCGTGCTAAACGTGCCTACTTGTTTCAAACATAAAAATTTACAAAATTCCAAAAAAAAATGAAAAGTTTAAATAAATTAAAATTTAACCCAAAAAATCATTAAATTATTTTTTTTCAAAATTCAGAATTAAAAATTTTAAAGTACATAAAAAAAATTAAGAAGTATCATATACTATGCAAAATGTCTTAATTAATAATTACATAATGTTTTATAAATTACCCTTCATCTTTTTTTCGGGCTTTGGGACCGGCTATGTTTGAAACATAGGCGGAGTTATCACCTGTGTCCTACCCGTGACTTATCCGTGCCTACCCGTGTCCTATCCATTTCTACCTGTGCCACCTATGTTATTTCTGCCGTGCCTGTCGTGTCTCGTGCCGTTATCGTGCTGTGTCTGACAACTGTTCCGTGTTGTACCGTTTTTTCGTGTCGTTTCGTGCCGTTCCAAAATCTTCAAAACTCAGACACGGTACGGTTAAGACACGGCACGGTTAATGACCTGTGCCGTATCCGTACCCGTACCTTACCCGTGCCGTTACCACCCGTGCCTGTGCCTTTCCGTGCCGGAATTGGCCACGGCGTGCCATTTTTTAGAACTCTATGCACGAAGAAATTTTAGACCATATTTTTGTGGGCCTAAAGAGAAATTTTACTGCAAACAAAGGTGATTTCAATAAAACAAGTACTATGCATGCACTAGTTGAGCTTGACTCTAAAAGATAATTAAAAAGAAAAAAACAAGAAGTCCAAATAGTGGTTCAAGTTATTCAGCATAGATAAATATTGAAATTTTATGAATTTTAAGTTTATTATCGAGCTTAATTTCTTTTTTATTTTCTCTGATTTTTTAAAAATGTCAAGCTCTTGTTTTTTTTTTTTTTTTTTGAACTGATAAACTGATAATTGATATTGAGTGTACGTATGACATAAAAAAGATTGACTTCAGAATTGTCTGCGAATAAAAATCACAATTCTCACTAATAATAATAATATACGTCAGTTATCAAAATGACGACATTTTTAAATACTCTATATTACTTTGACGTAGTCCATTTAAATAAGATAATTTAACTATTGACTTAATGATGTCATGGTACTAATTAATATAAACAACCAGTCAATTGTAACATGGAAAATATTGCTTTGTTATACTTATAATATAATTACCAGTTAAATACTGCTTTATGATATATATATAGGAAGAGACTAATAGTACCCCAAACTAAATCCCCCACGAAAATCCCCCAAACTGACTTTCTATTTTCGGCTAAAAGACAGTCCCAGCGCGCATTCCGAACTTGCCAAAAACGGAAAACGCGTTGCCAGCCTGTCCCAACGCGTACGACCCACTTGCACTGAAGCGCGCGACCTTCAGCGAAATGGCAGGCCAAAAAAACACTCACCATTTTCTCCGAAAGTGTTTATATAGATTTGAAAAGTGTTTACATAAGCTTAAAAAGTGTTTATATAGATTTGAAAAGTGTTTACATAAACATAACAAGTGTTTATATACGACTGAAAAATGTTTATGTACGATTGAAAAGTGCTTATATAAACCTGAAAAGTGTTTATATAGTTTTGAAAAGTGCTTACATAAATCTAAAAGTGTTTATATACGTTTGAAAAGTATTTATGTACGATTGAAAATTGTTTACATAAACCTGAAAAGTGTTTATGTATGATTGAAAAGTGTTTACATAAACCTGAAAATTGTTTATGTATGATTGAAAAGTGTTTATATAAACCTGAAAAGTGTTTATGTACGATTGAAAAAGTGCTTACATATTATGATTGAAAAATGCTTATATAAACCTGAAAAGTGTTTATCTGGAAATGAAAAGTGTTTATGTGGAATTGAAAATTGTTTATGTAGTATTGAAAAGTGTTCATACAACCATGATAAATGTTTATATAAAATGAATGGAGATTTAGTAAGCAGATTCATTCAAATTGTTACAATCTTTAACAACAAAATATAAAACAAACTTCAAAAACAACATAAAAACCATTAAAATGCTACAAATTACAACAAAAATTAACTGTGCAGTACATACTAAGTACTAACACAGTGCCTATCTCCATCGGCACCGACGATCGTGATCATCAGAAGGCGAGGCCGGAATCGCGGTCGTCGGAAGGTGCGGCCGGGATCACGGTCGCCGGGGGTGAGGGAGGGATCGCGGTCACCTGGGACGAGGTATGGATCGCGGTCGCCGGAGGGAGGAGAAGAGAGAGCAAGGAAGAACTGTCATTTCAAAGAGGAGAAGAGAAAAACGGAAAGAGTGCTAAATAGGGTAAGTATATATACTTAGTGTTCATCCAAGGCACATTAAAATTAGCAAGTGTAAGACGCACAAGAAGTCAAGAACAAACAAGAAAGTAGCACAGAAATTGAGATATTATGTTAGCAGTAACAAAGGCAATAATTTAAAATAAGTCATTTAGTTTGTGATTCAAGTTTGCATTTCTTTTTGATCTTGTTCACTCTATCTGAACCTCTTTTCCATAGAATTTCTGAGTGTTGTGACTGGTATAAAGGGGCCTTTCAGTTCAGAGATATATACTGTCAGTGCATATGATATAAGATTTGCTCAGTTATTGTTCACTTTTGAAGTATAATGCACTCAATTTTCAGTCAAATATTCTGTTTTCATATTTCAGAAACATCATAAAGAAATTATTTTTATTTTCACCAGATTTCTATTATGTAGCACAGGATGCAAACATACAGCTAGCACTCAAAATGTTAATAAAAAAAGAAAGAAAGAAAAGGAAAGCTATGATGATTGTTTTTCTCCATAGGCAAAATCTATGATGTTCTGTGAAACACAAGGGAAAAACTCCCACCTTATTCTTACCATTACATTAAACAATCTCAGAATAGCAATAAATATCTAAAATAATTCCTCTTTAAATTTAGTCTGAAGAAAGAAATGGATAATCAGTATAACCCACAACTGGATCAGAAGTATAAAAGGTGCTCCTATCATACTTGTTCAAAGGTGCATCCAATTCGAACCTCTTAGGCAAGTCCGGGTTCGCCAGAAAAGATCGTCCGTACGCAACCAAATCGGTGTACCCGGTAGAAACCGCCTTGTTTCCGTCTTCCCTATCATACCCACCGGCAACAATGAAAGTACCGTTGAATGCTTTTCTCATAGGTAACAGACTATGCGGCGTCTCGGCAATTTCATTGACTAGTATCATCCTTGGTTCTACCATGTGGCAGTATGCGATGCCGAATTTGTTTAGAGCATTTACCATGTAGAGACCCAGAGCCTCAGGATTAGAATCACCGGATTGCTGGTAATTGGCGTATGGTGAGAGTCTGATACCGACTCGATCAGGTCCTATTTCCTTTGATACAGCCTCAACAATTTCAAGTGCAAAACGGCAACGGTTCTCTAGGCTGCCACCATACTGGTCAGTACGATCATTGCATTCATCTTTCAAGAATTGCTCGATTAAGAATCCATGAGCTCCGTGAATCTCAACGCCGTCGAAACCTATGAGACGTGTGAAATAGTATATCAGGGGCGAAATATAATTAGTGTGATGACAGACAATGTTGTAAAATCAGCTTCTACCTGCTTCAATGGCATTTCGAGCAGCGAGTCTGAAATCAGTTACAATGCTTGGGATCTCATCAGTTTCCAACCGTCGTGGCAGTGAAAACTCTGTTGGGTCATTGTTGGCATGCTTTATTGGCTTGTCAGTAGATGAAACTGGGGCTTGTCCATTCGGTTGGAACTCTGCCATGTTTAAATTGCTAAGCAATTGAAAACTAAATTGCATAAAGAATCAAATAAATAGTACTTACGAACTAATCGATTAATAATGCACTGCAAAATCTCTTTCGATTAATAAAACCAATATATAATTAAAGAACTTACTATAGCTTGAAGCCCTTCCAACATGACAAATCTGGCAAAAGAATATGCCGCCTTTCTCATGAACAGCATCTACAATTGGCTTCCATGCCTCGACCTGTTCTTTTGTCCAAATACCAGGCGTATCTGCGAAGCTGCATTGGAGTGTATTATACATATGTGAACATCCCACCGATGTAAAAGTAAAACAGATGTTTCGGTTCAGAGGCCTTTTGGCAATATTGAATTAGGCAATAGATTTCCGAATGAACAACTTCCAAAATTTAAATCCCAAACTATACCGAAACAAATAATTATGACCGCTTAATCATTGAATTAGATGTAAATTGAAGTTAAATTGAAAGAGAAATTTTACCCTTGTGCAGTATCGGAAACTCCAGTTCCCTCAGTGATCAGAAGACCACCGGGTGTCGTTCTCTGAGAATAATACAGTATCGCATGCAGCTGAGGTACGTAATCGTAAGCTCTTTGCCTTGTCAGTGGGGCAAGGACAACTCTGGAAAATTTTTATAAAAATATCAGTGGTCTTGTAAGAGGTTAAAAGAAACGTAACAATGACAACAATCGGTATGAAGTTATCTGAACCGATCTACCATGAAATACAGTATAAGATTGAATTGCAGTTAGCAAATTATTTATGTGATCTTGCTAGTACCAGTGCACTGGTACTTCACTGGTACTGGCAAGTTTGAACCTACTTAATTGAATCTAAATTGCTAGCTGAATCCAGAAGCATTTCAGCTAATCATTTCAGGAATACACCTAAATTGCTCTTTCCGGTAAATCAAAGAGTACCAGCCAGTGTCCACCTTTTGACGATGACCACTCATCCACCGTATTTTGATTAATAGATATTGTTTTCCAGTTAACATATATAAATCTTTCCGATTAACAGATATTATTTTCCAATTAATATAAATACATTATTGTTTTCAGTTAACAAATATATATACAACTGTGTCAAGCACATATGTTTATTGGTCTTACTATCAAAAAGTGGAAGGGTAGACAAAACTAGACATGTTTTACAAATCAACCCATAATTTATTCATCTTGCAAAACTAATTCAGGTATATATAATATAATCACTTATGATGCCAAAATACAAGAAAATCTGATCTAATTTAGTGATTAATATCAGACCTGTGGGAGAGTTGAAAGGTGCCCATCTTGTGGGGTTTGAGTAGAGAAATCTTAGTTGCCATTGCACCTACACCAAACTCTCTGACTCTCTCCAATCTCTCTTTCTTTGTACCAGTAAACTATCCTGATTCTGTATCCACAACAGAAGAAAAGAAAAAAAAGTATTGACAAGAGAACATTATCAGCACAAGAGAAAGGTATTTGTTATTCACTTGTAAGTTGTAAACTTGTAATTAACATCTTTACTGGCAAAATAAAAGTTACAATAAGACAATAAATTGAGAGGACAATGAAAGATGATAATAAAAAAGAAAATGTAAATGTTGAAACTGGAAGAGTAATACCACGTCCACAGCGTCTATAAGTTACAAGTCAGATATATCTGTTACATTATGTATAAATCTGTAGAAGTATGGACGGTTTTTCAATGCACACAAGATGTTTCTCAAACTATAACTAAAAAAATTAAGGCTCTATGAATTCTTACCTGACAGGAGGTGCGAAAGAATTAATACACACTCAAATTTAAATAGAACAGCTATATATAATGTGTTATATATGTGTATTATATATGGACAAAGGATTAGCATTGCCTCAGTTTAATATATATAGTTGCATGCATGAGCTCATTTCCTGAATTATTATTAGTCTGGAAATGGGGGTTGAAAAATCTGAAATTCTGAATGGAAGTTGCTTTCCAAGAAAACCGGAGTGAAGGAACTAAAAGAAGCCAAGAAATTGGGATCCTCTGCGGCCTCACAAATCACAATGCTTCGTATAATTACATCGTATCTAGTAATTAATTAATTACTAATTAGTATGACTGATATATATTTTTTTAATAGTCCCTGAAATAACGGCAAAAAAATAAAAAAAAGTTGAGTTTAGTATACTATGAAATTAATATATACTTTAGGTCGTATACTTATGTAAAGAGTTAGACTATTATACTAACGTTAACATTTCGGACCGAAATGCTAACGCCTCAAAATTTATGTTATCATATCTAAAATTACGATTTATGGTATTCAATAAGTTCTTTATATGAAAATACTGGGGGATGCAAAAAATTTTAATTTTTAGAATTTTCTAAGTATTTGTTTTGAATTTTAGAAAAGAGCACATATATATTAATAAAATATTGATGTTTGTACATGCTATTTTCGAAAATTCAAAACAAATACTTAAAAAACTCTAAAAATAAAAAAATTTTGTATTCCCCAATATTTTCATATAAAGAATTTATTGCACACCATAAATCATGATTTCAGACACAATAACATAAATTTTGAGGCGTTAGCATTTCAGACCTGCTAACGTTAGTATAATAGTCTAACTCCTTATGTATGTACACAAATG
The DNA here is from genome assembly GCA_030179965.1 of Cyperus esculentus. Taxonomy (NCBI): domain Eukaryota; kingdom Viridiplantae; phylum Streptophyta; class Magnoliopsida; order Poales; family Cyperaceae; genus Cyperus; species Cyperus esculentus. The sequence goes on along the minus strand of JASGLE010000019.1, from coordinate 1,598,630 downwards.
TAATTGTTGTGCTTGTTGGCCGAGCCTGCCACAGAATTAAAACGTCATCTTCTATGTCACTTTTTGTCATCAAGATTGGTGCTGCCACCAGATCGTGTATCATGTCAGTGAGCACGGATATGTACTTCTTCCATGTTCGCACAGCAAGTCTCGTGGATGACGTAACCAGTGAGATGTGGATTATAGGGGTTTTTGTCAGATTGATTAGCACGGATCTAAAAGCAGATCCAACAGTTGGTACGCTGCGCAGTAGAGGATATGAATTGCGGGGGGGGGATAAAATTTTATACATCTAACATATATATATACTCACAAATAACATTTAGTATAATAACTCGAAGGCGGCGCGTGAGAGACATGAGTGGTGCACGTGGTATAATATGAGAAAATATGTTGGGAGATTTTTAAGATGCTAATATCATCATAATTTGATAATCCTAAAAGATTAAAAATACTTTTTAGATTTCTAGATCATTTGAACTGTAATTTAGTATGCTATAACATACTATAAAATTATAAGCTTTAATTCATATTTAATCATGAGTAAACCTACAGTGCTCATAGGAGAATGGAGACTCTGTGCTTTTAACTCAAAAATCATACTTAACAATTCCGAAATTTTAATTATAATTTCATTGAATTCTTTGTATAAAAATATCTTAGAATACAAAAGTTTTTCCATTTCTTTTAGTTTTTTAAGTATATGTTTTGGAATTCTTATAGGATGATTTCAAAATAATAATAAAATAATGTATGAAACTACGTCATCTTTAAAAAAATCCAAAACAAATACATAAAAAACTAAAAAAAATTAAAAGTTTTTGTATCTTAGGATTTTGATATAAAAAATTTAATGAAAACCATAAATCAAAAATTTGAGATTGTTAAATATATTTTTGATTTAGGAGCACCGTATATTTACTCTTTAATCATATTCATATTCACCACGCGATAATTGATTTACAAAAACCGAAGGGTCCGTAATTTCAAAGTATTTTTTATTTGATTTGATCAATCTATATTCTATAGTGACAAGATTATGTTTATAAAAATTTATATTTTAAAGAATTTTTATCCTACTTATTTGAAGATACTAGTGAAAAAGCCCACGCCTTGCTTTGGGCCGAAATTATTATTTTTTATAATAAACTTTTAAGATAATATGTACTGGGCCTTAATTTGAAATGATTTATATGAGCCTTAATTTTAATGGGCTGAGAACATCAACGGGCATTAACGTACATCAACGGTTCTGATCTATCAAAGAAAATGATCAACGGCTCAGATGTGAGGATAGCCCTTTCATGTCATTTTTTCCAATATGCTTTTATTATTAGTAAGGATTTGTCAGAGTTTTCTGTAGGCTATCTTCGATCCCCACCCAATTTAAATACTGACCCAAAAAAATGATCATTTCAGGAGTTATTTGGGCCTAACAATTAAGCAGCTAGGCCTCAGTTTATATATTTAGGCTTTCGGCCTATTCATTTATATATGCCCTGTTCTGATCAAGTGTTGCTCATTGTCATTGCTTTATCTGAGCGTTGTGGGCTCATTTATCTTAGCCACTCAAGAATGTTTAGTTTAGTGAGATATCTTTATTAGTTATTAGCTATCTCTATGTTGAAATTAAGAGAAAATTTCGTCCAATTTGGAGAGAATGCTTTTCCGATATTTTTTTTTTTGGGTATTTCGTGAATGAGGTTGATGGCTGTAAACGAATCGAATCGAATTTGATCTAAATCGAGCTTCAATCGAATTGAGCTGGAGCTAAACTGAACTCGAGCTGAAATCGAACCGAGCTAAACCAAATCGAACTAGCTCGAACTCGAATCAAGCTCCGAGCTCCATACGAGCTCAATTATTGTAATTTTATATTAATTTTTTATATTACCATAGATAATTAGAGCTAAAATAAGTATGTTATTTTGTCCTTCTTTGATAATATAAACAAATTATCTATATATTTACTAAACAAATTATCAATCTTTTTTTAAATGTTTAATTGGATATAATATAATATTTAGTTTGATATATTCATTACAAGATTTACATAAGAAATTTTAAATTTAGCTTAATTCTTATGGCCAACAAGAAATAGGTTTAACTTTAAAGCATTGTAATTCCATAGATTGATTTTGTAACTCTATGCATATTAAAATAAAATTGGCTCGATGTTTTTTTTTTTTTCGTTAAAACACCATAAGATGTATTCTAAAATATATAATTAAATAGATCCATCATTAAAACAATGAATTCTGAATTCTTCTTCTCTGCATGAAGCATTGTAGCGAGATTAATTATATTTTCTTAATAAATATATATATGGCTAATTCTATTCTTCTTTGCCGATTATTATTTTAGTCATAGATTTTGTTAATCATTTCTTATACGTGGTCAAATAAGCATCCACTTAACTGCCCACAATTTAATTATAATATTATTTAAATCTTACAACTAAAATTTATATCTCTGTCGAGTGTCGGCGAAGAAAAATTCAATAAATCACGAGAATTTATTTTTCTTTTTCTTTTTATTTTATTTTCGATCAATAAACATTTTAATTTCAACCATGCATGTTACTATATAATATATATAGTCGCTTTGATATTTTCTTCTATTGCTCTATTGCAAAGTACATTTATTTTCAATTTCGAAAACATAATTTTAGCAATGGATGAATTATTTGTTGGCCAAGTGAGCTTCGTCTTAAGCTGAAATTTTCCCTAATTAATGTATTTTCATAGAAGTTCAACAGAAGTCAATGAATATCTCTATAATTAATATCTCAGAATTAATCGTCCTTAATTGTTAGAAATATTCCTGCGCCCTTTCTTGCAACATTAATACGCAAAAGAATGATGGATATAAATTCAAAATTTGCAATCTATCCCTTTTATTATGCATGTTTTTTTTGTTCTTTTTTGTTTTGAACAATAGAAATTACGTATTACTGGAGCTGTGGATCAGGGCTTCGCCCGAAAAAAAAATATTACATAAATTAATATATATTGAAAATAAATATAAATTTTTCATTTTTTCATAAATATATCTTATTAAATAAATATTGAACTTAACATATTTTCTATATAATATAGTTTTAGCTGCATAATAATTCATACAAAAGAATACAAAATGTCTCAAATATTTTGAGTATTAAATTGTTCTTTAGACAAATTATATTATCTCTTTAATGAAAAAAGAAAAAATAATTTGAGCCATTTGATTAAGATAAAGAAGAGAGAGAAACAAAATTAATGGTTGAGATTAATAATGATATGACATAGCTAAAAAGCTTGGAAGTTTAAATATGAATTAAGACCGCTTTATATTTTAGTCTTAATTCTGTCATGATCACTTTTGTTGCAGTTAATGTATGCTGGCAATCAAAGCTTATTAATTAAATGAAAGATCTCTCTCTTAATTTTAATTTCCACCATCAGAATCATATAATAAGATTAAGATGTTTTGTTTACTTCTCTCTGAACTTTAATTTCTACCACTTGTAAAAAAAATGTCAGGAAGTGGGAGGATGAGGTTGCGCCGGAATTTATATTATAGATTAACATGAATGGGACCTTTCTCATAAATAATCGAATAAAAATATAAATCATAATAAAGAGTTACATATATATATATGCCTCAGAATATGATATCTAAAATTCTGATTTAGATTGTTTAATAAGTTTTAGAGGTGTTCATAACCACGGTTCATTTTTAATCGAGCAGTTCAAATTTTACAAATCAAGCATCCCCTTATTTGTGTACAAAGAATATATCGTGACATTCCAATTAAGAAAAATGAACGGTCCATATCTTTTCCGATCCATAAAAAAATTCAACAATTTATATATATATATTGATCTTCATTTTATGTTTTAAGGGTTTTTTTTTATTTTTTTCAGACTCTTTTAAGACAAATTTAAAATATTAAAAAAATAATGTATGTTTGCAAGATAAAATATTTTCAGAAAATTTCAAAGCAAACACTAACAATCTCTAAAAACATTAAAAATTTATCACGAGAAAAAATATTTCGCAAAAACGAATGAAAAACGTAAATTAAAATTTAGAAATGATTTTTTTTTTAATTTGAGCTCACGTACCTAAATATTTGATGATATTAAATCTCCACACAACACTAACAAGAATTGATTTGCACAGCTTATTGCTTAGGTACAATCTAATATATATCAGCCACGTACTATGCAGGACCAAGTATTTTATTTTTGAGAAAATTTAGATGCGAGGTTGAGGTACTTCTCAGTTTTGTTTGAACTGGAGAGAATTAATGAAAGAGTAATTGATTAAATTACTATCAAAGGCACATACATGCCAATGCCATCTGTGCCAATAAAAATGAATCCTTCCTTCCTCTGTTAAGAGAAGGATATATATATGTATATGTGAATGTGAATGTGATTTCTAGTTTTTAATTCTATAATTACATATGTAACCTCGCCGGGTTAAATTAAATAACATTTCGGCGCAAGCCGTATGACAGTTGGAAAAAAAATCCGTGTTGCTGTCATGTCATACTCAGATACTCTTAATTAATTCATTCATTTGCATATTAGCCCTTCTACAGTTGTTATATACTGTACTTTATCTGTTTTAAGATATCACTTTTTTTTTTTTTTTTTGAGATAAAAAATGAGGATTAAGCCACTCAAATTTAAATGTCTATAAAAGACCCACCATCCAGGTTTCAAACCTGCAACCTCCCACATGGAGAGCGTTCCCCTTAGCCACTAAATCAAAGGCTGGTTCTTAACTAAGATACCACTTATATACCTTTATTATTCTTAAAAGAAGTTTGCAAAACATTTAGAGAGAAAATACACAAATACTGGTGATATCATCTTAATGTTTTGTACATAATCTTCTCAAAGATGTCAGCTTTATTGTAAAATATCTTGTAAGACTTTCGAATGGAGAACAAAATGCAAGTGGCAAGTGTGGCCTTATTTATTTTAGCTTGTATACCATTTCTAAACTAGGAGAACATTGTATTACATTATATTACATTACATTACACAATGTAAGTCAAATTTTTTGTTCAACAAACTAAATCGGCTCATGAATTCTACCTAGGACATTGCATGCAGTCATTCTCCAATATAATAATTTTTTTTCTTTTCTTTTGATTTGATTTTTTTTGTTATATTTTTTGATTAAGCAGCCTTGAATTGATAGCTCCAATATGAATATATGATACATTAGCTGACCGTTTAATTGATGTCATTTGCACAATTATATATATATATATAGACTTCAAAAATATAACATATATATATACGTCATTTTTCATATTTATACCATTCAAGTAATGAAACCATTCATTCAATTCTTTTGTGCAATTTCTGAGAGCAAAAATGAGCTATTTAAGGGGGTAATTAAAGATACGTAATAAATAAATTCCATATTATAACGCGGCTTTATGATAAAAATGTCATTAATTTAGATACATTAATTACTTATTAATTAACCAGATAACAATTGACAACTCCCCTCCAATAACAGCCTTTCCATTTAACTAATCAATTTCTTTGTTTTGTTTTAATTAATTAAACAAGAATGACTTGCAGGGAGATCAAGAACCAAAGTCAACGCTACCAAACAGCCAAAAAAAAGTCTTCTCACAAAATGTGTCACCAAGGAGAAGGCGTTGTCCTCTTCTCCTCTTCTCTTCTCCAAGCAATCCACCAAGCATCATCATCACCAGAAGAGGCATAAGATCCTCCTCCGGCGGACGACGACGACGTGCTGGAGATCGAAGACCCGGCAATCACGCCTTCCGATTTATAAGACGATATATAACACTCAGAATTAAAGTCGACTATTGACCGGCCTCGGATATATGGCCGATGCAAGGAGCCAGGAAGAGAGGGCAAGGTCGATAATAAACGCGAACACAAGGCCGACGGTCGCACTGCCTGCGAGGTCCGCGTTCGAAGCGAGCCCGGGGCCCCTGACTCTCGCGTCGAGTCTTTTTCAGGGGGAATCCGATGAGGGGGACCCGAACGAACCGAACTGTTCATCCTACACGCAGTTGCTCATAGGCACGATTGGCGGCGGTGCCAGTGCGGGGATTGGGTCTGGTGGTGCACATGATAACCGGATTGATAATGATAGGAACAGAATGGGCGTCGGGATGCCGACGAGCCCACAACAGCCGCACTTCTTGCTGTCTCCGGGGTTCAGCCCGTCGCCGCTCTTCGACTCGCCCGGCTTCTATACACACACATTGGTAAGCAACAAAATTTGGTTCATTTTTGTATTAGAATGTTCATGTTTTTCTTATTTGTCAATTTGGAAAGAAGTGCAACTTCTGATCATCAAAACAAGAACAAAACTTGGTAAATGCAACAATAAAACTTGGTACTTTGATTTGAAAAGTGAAACTTTGTAAGAGTTCTTTCAAAGTTCAAACATTATCATCTTTATATAGGTTTTCTGAATTTTGCTTACAATTTTTTGCTACCAATTTTGATTCAAACAACAAATTCAGCCGAATTTCGGTATGCCGTCGGGGCCACAAATGCTGCCACAGGCATCGAACATGTCGTCTCATCATCCTCCATTCAAGCTTCTGTCTCAGCCGGAGTACCCGACCTCGTCGCTCCACCACAACTTCTCTCAGTTCCAGGAGATGCCGGTTCATACCGGCTTTAAGCCGCAGCCCAGCAACACCCGGCCACAACAGCCATCTATCGTGGTCGACAAGCCAGCAGATGACGGGTACAATTGGCGCAAGTACGGGCAGAAGATGGTCAAGGGAAGCGAATACCCGCGGAGCTACTACCGGTGCACGCACGCCAATTGCCCTGTGAAGAAAAAGGTCGAGCACTCGGCTGACGGTCAGATAACCGAGATCATATACAAAGGAAAGCATAACCATGAGAAACCTCCCAGTAAGAGGAACAAAGAGGCTGGCGGCGCTGGGTTGAACGACGCCGCCAGCGAGTACACCGATTCGAAGAATCAGGAATCGGTTTCGAGCGACAGCGAGGAGGTAGGAGATGAGGAAAATGATGCAAAAATGAGGTATTTTTTGTCTGTGTAACTTGTTTTTGAATGTGTAATTCAGCATTTTCTACTCTTCATGTAGAGAAACATCTTGCGTCCATTGAAAATGCATCCATCCATATGTTTATAGACACAATCAGAATGTAACAAAACATCCGATTTTGTAACAGATATATCTGATTTTGTAACCTATGGACAGATATTTTATGGACATTAGGTATTACTCTTTCATATAGCCATTGATCATGTATCAGTATCAATATCATCAAGTTTAGATGCTAATTTATGGCCTCTAAAAGAGGCAAAAGGTTAAAATCTATGTACCAAGAAAGAAAAAAAAATTGGCAAGTCTCAAACATCATGTACAACTTGAAATGAAGACAGAATAGTCATCTCTAAAAATATAAAAAAAGTTAGTGCTGCACCAGTAGAAAGATTCATATATACGTTCATGCATGTGTTGTATATATATTATAGATCCTACTGCTATGCAGTGTGGTGTCTGTCAGTACAATTTTTGTGTAGTTAATTGTCCCCATATGCATGATTTCTTCATTTTGGCAATTTTCACAAATTCAAAACAAATAGTTAGAGAACTCTAAAAATGAAAATTTGTTGTATTCTCCAATATTTTTATATAAATAATTTATTGAGCATCATAAATCGTGATTTTGGACATAATAACATAAAATTTGAGGCGTTAGTATTTCTGTCCGAAATGCTAATGTTAGTATAATAGGCTAACTCTTTGATTGGTATAAAATTTTGGAATTTTGGTTTTGCATTTTCCAAACTATTATACACCCTCCATATATCTCTCCTATTCTTTTCTGATAAATCAAAAACATGACAATTACACATCTCCATCATATATTGTCTGATTTCATTATTTGCACTCTTCAGAAATGCACCATCTTCATCACAAAGAACACTGACAGAGCCCAGAATTATAGTGCAAACAACAAGTGAAATTGATCTCCTTGATGATGGCTATAGGTGGCGCAAGTATGGCCAGAAAGTTGTAAAAGGCAATCCTCATCCCAGGTAAAATAAATGTTACCACAAATTTTGATATCATGCTAATTCTGCTATGGATCAGATAAAATATGGGCCGTTCATTTTTTATAATCGGACGGTCGTGATATATTTTTTTTAGTACAATTAAAAGAGACATGTTTTATAAGAACTGCTCGATTCAAAATGAAAGGTTGCTTTAGCATATCCATAGCATAACTACTCATTTTTTTAATGTATTTCTGTTAATATACGTAATTTTAAAAAGTAACCAATAAAAAATATGACATAAACTGAAGCATTACATACTATTACCGGTAATACTAGATAGTTTGTTTTTTCTGTTTTATTTTTTTTATTTAGTTTTTTATTTTTTTATTTTTTTACTTCATTGTTCAATTACAAAATATTAATTCACTAAAACGGAAATCAGTTAATTAATTACCAAATTATAGTTTAATAGAATATATAACTGGTACAGCTTGCGTATTGTTCCAAATTACATACGTGACAGCTACTAGATTTGTTAATTGGATCCCAGTAACCAACTAACCACCCTAATTGTCTTTACTGTCCCATTTTAAAATTAGATATATAATCCAATTATAATTCCCATTGGACGAACTTGAACGTGCCATCCAGCATAACAAAACGTTTTTTCAACTTTGCAATTTTCTAAATAAAATAGTTAACTTGTGCATTTTTGAATGCCCAGCTGAAAATGGATCTCGTTGACAATTGCACATAAAAATTAAAAAAATCCAAGTCAACCTTCTTAATTAATTTCTTGTTTTTCTATAATTCCACTTGCTTAACCTATCCAAACTCCATGTTTGACCAGAAATGAAAATTTTTGTATTCCCCAGTATTTTCATATAAATAATTTATTGAGCACCATAAATCATGATTTCAGATATGATAACATAAATTTTGAAGCGTTAACATTTCGGTCAGAAATGCTAATGTTAGCATAATAGTCTAACTCTATGCATATATTTACCTGCAGGAGTTACTACAAGTGCACATACATAGGCTGCAACGTGCGAAAGCACATCGAGCGGGCGTCGTCGGACCCGAGAGCCGTGATAACGACCTATGAAGGGAAGCACAACCATGAAGTACCGGCATCCAGAGCTTCCGGCCAGAGTTCATCATCAAGTGCTGCTGTGTTTCAACCTAATAACAACAGCCAGAACAGATTAGAAAATAACATGTCAAGTAACCAAGATAATTCATTCAAGAGAAGTACTGCAGGTTTTAGCAACATGTTACAGTTCAAAAAGGAGAATAACCTGATTTAATTATGTTATTTTGGTTTATTAATTAATTAGGTATTATTGCTTTGACTTCAATTCACAACAACACACAAAAGATTTCTGCTTAATTATGAGTTGACTGGAGAGGATGTGTTCTCACTCTTTTTTTTTTTTTTTTTTTTTTTTGCAAATTTTTTTGTTATGGGTTTGATTGGAATGTATGTAGCATAATTATTCTTTTTGTGTTACTTTTGTACATTCTTGATTTTTTTTTCTTTCTTTTGGGTTATCTTATACTCTTAAGTGTATATTCTTTTCAGGCAATCTGCCTTGTAATTAATAAACACTGTAAATTGGATTAAAGAGGACAAATTGCTAATATATACAACAATTTCTTATTTTTATGTATGTATTAATTTGACCATTTGTATTGGTGAATTATGATCAATTAATTATGTGTTTAAAGATTCTGGCACTTAGTATTTGATTTAGTGCTGATAATGAATCTTACAATGAAATAACAAGAAGCCTACATTTACGTGACAACACTTCCACATTTCAAATCCTGTTCTGTGCTCATAAATCATAATTTCCAGCACTGATTAGATACATAATTTATTGCATTGGCATTCATGCTCGCACAAATCTCAAAGCACTCTAGATAATATTGTTTCTCCCCAATTAATATCTCCTGTTAACTGTGATATTTTTTTCTTGGAATCACTGGAATATCCTAATTAGTCAATCGATATTTATCTAAAAATAAAAGTATATATGCAAGTGAATGTGCCTTTGAAAAATGATAAATGTTGGCACTTGGAATGGCATATGAACAGCTCTGTATGGTATAGGTTTATATCCAGGTAGAACAGTAAATTGCTGATTAATATGAAGCATATATCAATATTATCAAAAGAAAAAAAAATCAAAAGAGAGGAACAATAACATCTTTTTCACGTCACAGATAAACATTGACATATTCAATTTCTGGGCCAAATTCAGGGGCCTACTAGATTAGCCCTGCTCTCAATTTTTTGGATTTTTTTTGAGACCTTGAAAGCAAAAGTGGGTTAGTTCCATAAAGGAAAATCAGCCCCACATTGTTGTTGGGTATTAGGTGCAAACCTCCATATATAGCCTTTCATTTGTTCAAAAAATAATAATAATGATGAATGAATAAATAAACAAAGAACTCTTTATGAATTCTTAAATTTAAATTAATTGTAAAGAGGGAAACTAATTAAAATTATCTCTGTTTGCCTCGTTTTAAATTTTCTTGCAATGAAAAATTAAAATATATAATCTTTTCAAAATTCTTCAAGTATGTACAAAGTGTGGAGCTTTATCCCCTTTACCCTTCTATTACTCAAATTAAACCTTCAAGAAACTCTTTTCTTCTATGTATGCTCTTGCTCAAAATTCAAAAATCAAAATACCAACTTACAAATTACAAAGTTACACTCTTTATACAAAATAAAAACTTCCCAAATTAAGATTTTAAATTAAAAGTTTAAAAACCTAACCAAAAGACTAAACAAAAGATGAACATTTCTTCAAGCTTCAATAAACCTCTCCTTCCTCTCCAACATATCTCCATAACAAGAAAAGTCTGAATGATCACAAGTGTTCTTGAAGCTCTTGTACACCATGCAAGTCACAATTGTATCCACCACAACAACCATGGAATATATGTAAGCAATCAACAGTGCCTCGCACAATCCACCGGTGCGTAAGTTGCCGCTTGTTTTGAGTGGCCTGACTACCCTAAACTGGAACAATGCCTCTATAGCTGCGGTGCCAATACTCGCCGGTAGTGAGACCGCGACGGCAGTGGCAGTACTACCTCTTAATAGGACAAGGGATTTGAGTATGGCCATGTATCCGCCGCGGTTCTCAACGGCGGCCACGACGTACGCCACGTTACATGCCACGGAAGTGTTCGCGACGATTATGGAGTAGAGGATTACACCCGATGCGGATAAGGCGAAGATGACGTGATTCGAGGTCAGGTTTAGGGCGCCGAAGGTAGTGAAGAACAGGAAAAGGAGGGCGAACACAACCGCGTTCGAGAAGACAACGACGAGCAAGTTCACGAAATGTGTGCACAACAACGATCCGTAAATTGCGCATAAACTTTTGTTCGAAGGGGCATGAATTATCGTTCGGATGACGAATGATTTGCATAGAAGAAGGGAAGAAAGCGAGAATGGAAGCGTTAAAAGGAACGAAAAAACCGACTGCGAGAGTTTCGAATTGAGGAGCGAAAAGAAGGGCCAGTTTGCAGGAAACCCGGCGGAGGCGAAGACCAACCGAAGCCGGGACGAGACTGCCAAATGCAGTGCCGGTTGCTGCAAGAAGAGGAGTGATTGTGAGAGCAGTAGGGAGAGGGAGAAAGGGAAGAGGATGAAGGAGGCATTAGAGGCAAAATGGTGGTAATTGTTGAAGAAGGCATGGAGGGACCTTCTCAAGATCTTGGTACCACTTGCCATGGCAATCTTTGTGTTCCTTTTCTCAAAAAGAATGGAACTTTGGATGTTTGTGGGGCTGTTGTTGTTGCTTGAGGGAGGGAAGAGGGGGTTTATTTAGAGGGTGTATGTATATAGTGTCATGAAGATTTATATATAATCTTGAACTTGTGTTTTGGTTGAGTGTGTGTGTAAATTGTCCCTTACGAAAGTGGCTTGAATATTGGAGTGTCATGTTATATATGATCAATATATATATGTGATATGTTTGGACTATATAAGTGGTTGGTTTAAAGGACAACATCGTATTATATATATATATGTGGACATTTAAAATTAGGGATGGCTAATTGTCATCACTTGCATAATTAATTAATTAATTAATTAATTAGAGTGTATTTTTGGAAACAAATTTGCATGTGTGCTGAAATTTATTATTTTTGTTTTGGCAAATACAAGTATAAATGAATTAATTTATTATATCGAGTCAACATTTTTATTGATTTGTTTTTTTTAACAAAAACTGGAATACTCAACCAGTTTCATTGAAACTGAAAACATTTTTATTGATTTATCATAGAATATTAATCTCTTCAAAAAAAGTTTATATGTATAATTAAGATTCAAGTATATTAATCAGACATTAGCACACTGTCATCATCAAGTATGCAGGGACACTGTTTAAACATAATTAAATTGCTTTAAATTGGCATAAAGCAGTCGGTATTTTATTATATAATATAGAGGTGTCATTGTTTATAGAGGAGGGATCCCTTGACAATCCCTATTTTGACAATCTTGACAATCTAATATTTCAAAAATTTGTAAAAATTCATAAAAAATCTTAAAAATGGAAAAATATTTGTGGATGCATTACTTAACATGTAGATTGATAGTGTTTCAAATTTCAATCAATTTGAATATCGTATGATGACTTATCAAAATTTTGTGTACTTTTTAATGGTTGTAATTTAACGGATCTTTGAAAAGCTATCAAATATTACTTAAATTGAATATAATCGAAAACATAATCAATCTTTAAGTTAAGAAATACTTCCGTAAACTTTTTTCTATTTTTGAGAATTTATATGAATTTTTACAAATTTTTGAAATATTAGATTGTCAAGATTGTCAAAATAGGGATTGTCAAGGGATCCCTCCTCTTGTTTATAAGCATTAGTTTTGGATGTGGCACAGGCCAACCGCCGGTCCAACAACTCTTAAGATTATATGTGGCAAATGCTCCTTAGCAGTCTCCCCTGCCTCCTTTTATTTTTGAGATATTATATACTAGAGCTGTAACTCGCGCTTCGCCCCGCTAAGGGGTATCAAATAAAGTACTAAGGATTTTATAAGATTTTAAATATTTATATTAAACCAAATTTTTATGTAAGTAAATAATATATAATAATCATAATACAATAATTTATAAATAAGAACATATATAAATGTTGAATCATTTTAAGGGTTAAAATTTATTTTAGACATGTCATATTTATCTTATTAAATTAGGAGAGAAAATAAATACAAGCCATTAGATCAAAGTAGATGAAGAGTTTGAAACAAAATCAATGGTTAATAATAGTGATGATGTGGCATAGTTGAGGTACTTGAAAATCTACCCTTCTTTATGGAGTATAGATTAGTATATATCACTTAATAAATGTCTTGCATTTAAACATATCTTTACTTCTTTACTCCTAATAAAAGCATATTGGATTTTTTTGACATCAAAGATCTATCTTCTCCAAGAAATAAATCTCAATTGTTTATTGTTTACTTAGATTGATCACCACCGTTAACGTATGTTAATGCCCGTTTACGTTCTCAATGCATTAAAATTTAAGGCCCGTATAAATTATCTCAATTTAAGGCCCATTAGGTATTATCTTAAGAGTTTATTATAAGAAATAACAATTTCAGCCGAAAGCAAGGCGTGTGCTTTTTACTAGTGCTAACATATATATATTTAACTGTTATTATTTTTAATTTATATTTATCATTAGGAAGCCTACGTGACGCTAATTTTAAAGTATAAAAAAAACACATGAAATATTTCATTAACATTTTGAAAAAATTTATAAAATAATAATTTTAACAATTGATAGTTACATAACAAAATAATTTGTGACTTGTGAGAGAGAATTTATTTGCTATGGGATTAGCATAACTCGACTTTATTAGAAACCTAATTATATTAAAGTATAGTTGGTCAAAAGTTTAAACTACTTTTTTTTAACGTTAGTTGGCAATGACCAACCAGTGTTATCTTCAAGTCAAATTAAAACCTCAACTCTCAAGGTATGATTATCCAATAGTTAGCATGATCATGATGGCTTTTTGTAATAATCAAAACATTCATTTGCATTTATTATTATTTGTAAAAAAAAATCAACATGAATGTTAGTTGACATATGTCCTTAATTTTATAATTTTTCACATCTAGCAAATTTTGTGTTGAAGGTTGCATTGTGCAAGTGAAGCTACTATATTTTAACTGTAAGACCTACCGTTAATTGATGGACGGTTCATAGAAGTAACAAACAATATGACAAATAGATCTATATGGGCCCAGATGTAATAGTTACTTTCACAGTGTAACTTATATGGACCGTCCATCAATGGAGGCATGAAGTTTCTGATATTTTAAGCCACACACAATCCGCTGTGTAATGTCTGCCCCTCCAAATCCACCACTGAGATGTGGAAACCAAATTAGATCTCTTCAGAAATCTTTGCTTTGTTTTGAAGGGAGTGAATTTTGGTAGTCCCACAAAAAAACAATGTACCATCTATAAATATATATTCTGAGAATGTAGATAGCAGAGGGCTTTTCCTTGGTTGGTGATGAAGAGACATTGGTTCAGATTAATAACATCATTAACATATTTGAGTAAGAGCTACCGTCCATCCTTTTTATTTATCTACCGATTCACAGTATTTTCAATAAACAAATATCAATTTTTAGTAAATATTTTTATCTTTCCGATCAATTATATATATCGTTTTCTAGTGAACAGATACACTACGGTTTCCAGTAAATATTAATGCGACTGTAGTAAGCACAGTGTACGTGGTGTGTCAACTGTGAGAGGGTTGAACATTGACAATTTGGCAGGGTACCACTAATATATATATGGTAATATTTTGTATGGTAATTAATCACCCATGGCATTAATTAATTCATATGACATTCTCCACAAGAAAATTATAAGATTCTGACTGCTCATAATAATTAAAATTAACTTTTTTTTTTTTTGTTTGTACCAAGATTCTGACTACTGTTGATGGGAAAAAGAAAAGACAAAGGAAAAGGTCAATTTATTTAGCCAAACAGAAAAGCTAAAATTGCTAAATGACCAAATCTATTGTTAAAAAGTTAATATGCTTATATTAACGTTAACTTAGCAATTTTGTTTTTATGTTAATGTATTTGATAATAATTTTAATGCGTTTTATACACGCCTTTTTGTTATTTTGTTGTTGGTTACCATGCTGCTTTCGCGTATATATATACAATATACTCATTGTCTTATACGTCCACTTTAGAGAAGGACATTACGTATATATGTGTATCATGACAATTAGTCCAATTATTATAGATGCAAATTAGAAAAAAAAAATATATAAGAGCTTTTGTTGCTAAATATACAAACTTTTTTTGCCCAAAAAAAAAAAACAAGGGAAAACTATTTGAGCCATATTAGCATAAAATAGAAATACAAAGTATGCCTCAACAGTTGTAATTAGTAATTTAGTATTATTTGATTATTAATTTCTTAGTAAAAATAAAAATTCTTAGTGAATCATACGGTTCAAAATGCTCAAACTTCTTTTCCAAATAATAGTTGGTATATATTGTACCAAAACTAAAAAAAATTAGTATATCATCGCCAGCTATGGTGATAATTATCAACTCCCAACTTGCCATGTACATCAATTGATCAGGACTCTAAACAGTTATACATTTCATTCAATTGCCTTTCTGCATAGTTCTTTTTTTTTTTCTTTTTTTCCCTTTCTTTCCTTTTCTTCTTTTTTTCTTTCAATTGAGTCTGTTTTTGGGTTCAATCTAAAAAGTTATTTTTGGATTGTTGGTTATTTTCAGATTGGTATGTGTACTGAGATCGCCTTTCAACCTAAACAGTTTTGGGTTTCAAATATTTAGGATAGATTCATATTCTGAGAATGGGATGAACATAACTAAAAATTTAGCTACTTAAGGTCATTTATAAAAATTTGTTAAAAATTAAAAATTACATTTTGGATTATTTAGAAAAGAAAAAGATCAGCAATACAAATTTCAAACCAACTAAACAAAGTCCTAACCGAATCCCTCTGCATGGTCCATTTTCCTGTTTCTTTACCATGCAACTTTTCTTGTATTTATTAGAAAATTTTCAAATATTTATTTAACTGTATTTTGCTATTATTTTCAACAATCAATTTCATTGCAAAGCAGGGCAAATGCCTCCACATGCTTCTACTTATCATGTTCTTATATCATCCCTTCACTTTTTAAATCTTCAACAACAAATGAAAAGGGTAAAATAAAAGGCACTCCAGAAATCATCTGTTTCTGTTTTTTGTGCTTCAATTTGGATTGATTATCTTATACAGTTCCATTGTGATTTTTTTTTTCCCCCTCCTTTTGAAATTGTTGAAGTACAGTAAGTCAATAACCAATAATAAAATAAAAAAGAACTGTTGTATGCATAATGAATTTCTTAGTTTTGGTTTCTGTAGCTCTCTAAATTTCCTCTAGAAAAACAAATTACTGGTCTTGCTTGTATTTGTATGGTTATATATGTTGGGTCGGGCTCTGTTGGATTAGGCTGAATTGTCTTCAATCTGGTCAATTACAGAATTGCCTTTTCCCATCGACCCACAAAAATCAAAATGGAACCCAAACCAGCCCAAAGACTGGGTCTTTAGTGCTTTTTGAAAGCCCATTATTGCCCAAAAGGTTGGCGACTTGATGCGAGCCAATTGGATGGCAGTGACCAATGAATCCAAACTTGGAATTTTACTTGTCAGAACCAGCAAAACATACCTACTTAACAATATATATATATCTTAGTCTTGTGGGGGTATTTTAATCTTCATTCATGATTTGGGATTATTCTTTGTTCCAGGGCTTAGTAAAATTAAGATGACTTACTTGTCCATCCGTAATATGATGGAAGCCTGAATCCATACTTTTTGCGTTTCCTCTTCCTCTTACAGCACAAACGTAGGTCCTAAACAGTTATCAGACTAAAACCAATGATTTATCTTTTTCCATGTTTGAGACTTGCGCAGCCATTAATGATTAAAGAAGCCTTTCCCGATTTATTAACTAATGTTGATATATATAGGTCCCTATCAGCAACAACAACATATTTTTGAGCTTTTTGCATGATTCTATTTGGTCTGTTTCGCTCCGTTGTTCTTCGAGATATTGGGATCATTGATGTTTCTGGTACTATACAGTACAAATGTACAATGCCATGATATCATTTGTTCATAAGATATCTTAGCAGAAACTTAGTTCTGGTGACTTGCCATCAATTGGAAGTTGTCCATCAATCGGACAGGAGTCGTATAGTGTCCATCCATGGAAAATCCATAGAAGGCACAAAATTGTATAACAAGTGGGACCCATGTCGACCATTTCTAATGTAACAACTTGTGTCACACATTTGACTCCATAGACCATCCATAGATGGACGGAAAATGTTTTCCATCGGACAGAATGTTTAGTGACTAAAATATTAAAACAAGGGATTGTGTCATGTACCTGGGCAATCACGAATCGTGACCTCACAAGGCCCCGATAGGACCAGCCCATCTCGTGGAACACGAAGCAGAGGGCAACGCCGAATATCCCATCTTCTGATTGATGAAATAGACCACGGGGCAACAGGCGGCTTTTCATGAGAGGAACGACTGAAACTTTTGGTTGATTCAGTACAATGCAGTTCATCCATTGTCAGTGACTTAAGAGCTCTACACAGATATATTTCCAGTGTAGCCAACATCCCCAGATTAGTTAGTCCAGTGATCCCCTCCAGCTGCCAGCAAGATAAGATCTGCAATGTTTCTAGCTGGGAAGACAGGTTTTCCAGTTGTATAAGTCGGATACCAGAACATGCGTTAACATATAGGTGCTTGAGAGTGTGAATATTGCTGAATGGAAGAGATTCAATACTCCGACAGGCTTCTAGCCTGACCTCTTTAATTGATCTCAAGAAAGAACCGTCACCCATCCAACATGGTACATTAACAGAAGGATAACCTCTTACTCAAAATTTCTTCAGATTTGGATGTGGTTGGAGCGATTCTAGCACGCTGATACCCGTATCAGTACCAACTACCTTGGCCTCATCCTCTTCTTGTTTGATTGTTATCTTCAGTTCTGGTTCCTCGTAGACGCCCCATTTCCAGTCATCATGATCATGGAAATAACGATCCCAGCTTAGCTCCAAAGTCTCAATTCTGCACTTATTTTTCAGTTCAGCACGACGGGCATCTACTAAGCTAATGTTGTTTAAACCTTCAATTATGAGCTTGCCTTCAAGGTCCTTCATATGCTTTAACCAAGCTATTGTTTCAACTCTCAAGCTACCATTTTCTTTATGGCAGGAAAGTTTTCATGGCCATGAGGGATATAGTTTACCAAGCAACGCGGGATTTTCAGTGTCTTGAGTTTCTTACAGTTTCCCACTTGACCCGGTAGCTTTTGGAGCGAACCCCTGGTATAAAAGTTAAGCACCTCTAAACTACTGAGACACCCTATTGTATCGGGCAATGCTAGAATTTGCTGAGAATAAATTTTTAGTTCTTGGAGCTTACAAAGCTCTGTGAGGTCTGAAGGTACTTCCTGTAGATCGTTACTTCTTATAATTAATCTCTGCAAGTTAGTAAGTAAACAAAGTGAATGTGGTAATTTTTTAACACGCCTGCATTCAATAGATAGGCATTGTAAGTTAGCAAGATCACCAATGCTTTCAGGTATATCTTTTAATTGAGAACGCAGGCAATCAAGTATCAAAGTCTTCAGACAATAAAGGAGGCCAATGGAATGCGGCAGCAGTTCAAGATGTGAAGACGTAATATGAAGATGTGAAAGATGTTTCAACTTGGAAATGGAATCAGGAATCTCTCTCCAAGGATTAGGGGTGGCAATGGAAGGGAATTTGACGTTATACTGTTCCGTTCGAACGGAACGGAACAGTTAACGGAACATTTTTTCAGTTCCGGCCGAAAAACGGAACAGAGAACGGAAGTTGTAATGGTTTCGTTGAGTTAACGGAACAGATAACGAAACTGGATGGTTCCGTTCCGTAATATAACGTTATTCCGTTTTAATTCTACCCGTCTCCGATTATGAGGATTGCAGAGTTGCAATTAGGGTGTATGATATAAAAACCCAACCCCAACCCTAATCATTCACTCTGTCTCACCGCCGCTCTCTCATTTCTTTCTTCCTCTCTGCCCTCTCTCACTCGCACCGATCGACTCTCCTTTTCCTCTCCCTCCCTTCTCAATCATTCCTGACATTTGCGCCTCGCGCATGCTTCTGAGTTCTGACCTATATTACATAGATCATCATGGCATTGACCTTGTCGTCCTGTCCCGCGGCCGCTCGTCTCCTCAGTCAGTTTCCAATTTCCAGGAAGCTAGTCCGTTCCCTATTCACTAACCCTAACCCTAGATCGGCTGTCTTGTGTCGCGTGGGGTGACTGCCTAACTGGAAATGAGAAGCGCCTGAGGGGCTGATGGCTGATGGGATGGGCGGTGTGGCCTTGCGTTGCAGCCCTTGCATGCCAGTGATGCTGTACTAGTACCAATTTGAAGGTAAGGAAATGATTATACTTGTACTAGTGCCCAGTAGGCTTGTTTTGCTTGCTGCCTGGTTGGTTGACCCCTATATATTGTTGGTTTCGTGCTGGTATTCTGGTACAGAGGGAACTTTGGGATTATTTTGATACTGGTACAAAAAAAAGAGAGCAACAAAGAGGAAGAAAGGGAAGGAGTTGAGCAGAAATAGAGACACCTTTGTTTGTTCTAGGTACTTTGCTTTGGAAATCTTTTCCTTAATCATTCATTTTTTTTTTATCTTGGTTTGTTTTCCTTCCTGACTGAATTATTTTTTTGGTTTCCTTGTATTGCTTGCAGCAAAAATTTCAAGTGCCATTTGATCTAAATGGCTGATTCACCAAGAGTTCATGAGCATGAATATGAGTCTGAGCATGAATCTGAGGACCCTGAATATGAGGCTGAGCCAGACCTCTCATCAGATGAGTATGTGTCTCTTACTTTTTTGTGGTTAAGCATACTGTCTTGGGTCTGTTGCTTAAACCAGTGTTTTGAAAAACGGTTGATTCGGACGATTAATCGTCCGAATAATCGGTGGCAGCAATCCATCCATTACGTACAGCAAGTGCGGAGGCCTATTTTGCGGTGTGCACTGTACCGCTGCAAATTATGGATTCAATCCCATCAGGCAGAGTTTTTAATTTATTTTAGTCGCATGATGACAAGCTACGAGGCCAAAATATTATTTACAAACATTTTGTTATCCTGAAATTCTAAGCTGTGATGAATTTATAATTGCTTCTCTTTTGTTCCATTGGCTACCATTCTGTCACTGTTTTGGCATCTTCTCAAAATCGATTCCACAGTTTGCACTATCCGAGTCAGTCAAATATTGGACACTGTATAAGTTTGTTATCTTTCATAATGCTACATTAGCAAAAAAAAAAAAAAAAAAAAAAAAAAAAAAAAAAAAAAAAAAAAAAGATTTATTCATTTTTTCAGGATCATGTTAAATTCTCTAATCAATATGTTATATTCACGTCATATTGACATACGATTACCCCAAATTCTCTTGAACACTGTTGCAGTGTTGCTTGCTCTTGAACTGTGAATTTGGGTCTGTTGCTTGCTCTTGAATTGTGGGTATGTTGCTTAAACTTGTAATTTGTGGGTCTGTTGAGTCTGTTGCTTGCACTTGAACACTGTTTCAGTGTTGCATGCTCTTGAACTGTGTAATTTGTGAATCTATTGGGTGCTCTTGAACACTGTTGCAGTGTTGCTTGCTCTTGAACTGTGTAATTTGTGAATCTGTTGGGTCTGTTGCATGCTCTTGAACTATGAATCTGTTGGGTCTGTTGGGTCTGTTGCATGCTCTTGAACACTGTTGCAGTGTTGCTTGCTCTTGAACTGCGGTCTGTTGCTTGAACTTGAACTGTGGGTGTGTGCAAGCAGTATTCTTCAATGATGAGCAATCTATCTGAGAAGAATGCTTGAAGTTACTTGAACTGTGGGTCTGTTGCTTGCACTTGAACTGTGGGTCTTGAACATGTGGGTCTGTTGGGTGCTCTTGAACACTGTTGGGTCTGTTACTTGCACCTGAACACTGTTGCAGTGTTGCTTGCTCTTGAACTATATATCTGTTGGGTCTGTTGGGTCTGTTGCATGCTCTTGAACACTGTTGCAGTGTTTCTTGCTCTTGAATTGTGGGTCTGTTGCTTGAACTTGAACTGTGGGTGTGTGCAAGTAGTATTCTTCAATGATGAGCAATATATCTGAGAAGAATGCTTGAAGTTACTTGAACTGTGGGTCTGTTGCTTGCACTTGAACTGTGGATCTTGAACATGTGGGTCTGTTGCATTATTCTTCAATGATGAGCAATATATCTGAGAAGAATGCTTGCACTTGAACTGTGGGTCTGTTGAGTCTGTTGCTTGCTCTTGAATTGTGGGTCTGTTGAGTCTGTTCTTGAACTGTGAATCTGTTGGGTTTGAACTGTGGGTCTGTTGAGTCTGTTGGCTTGAACTGTGCTTGCTTAAACCAGAATTACTGTTTTGTTTCAAATGTGCAAGGATCTGGTTTATTGTCCCAAGCCCTGATTCTTCTATGATGATAGAAATGAATTCAATGAAAAATCAATTCAAATGAATAGGCTGAGATTGGTAATATCTGAGAAGAGAAGAGGCTTTGGGACAATAAACCAAATTACTTGTTGTACCATTATTAATCTGTTGAACTATGTTTTAGCATGGGTGCAACAGACCTTACCCTGGAGCAGATTCAAAGAATTCAGGCCCAGGCTGATAATCGGGATGCTGTTGGTGATGCAACTGCACCTCAGCCTCAGGATCAACCTCTAGTTCCTACAAGCCCCAATAACAAAAAAAGAAGGTTGAGGGCTGAGGTGTGGAAGCATTTCACCGTAGGGCCAGATAGGGCAGATGGGGGCTATGATGCTATTTGCACTTACTGTGATGACAAAATTGAGATGGGTAATGGGAAGGGCACTGGTTCGATGAAGCATCACATAAGGAAGAAGTGTAAGAAAATTCCATCTGCAAAGAGGCATAAGCCTAATGCATTGCAGATGTTGTTGCAGACTAAAACAACAACTGGTAATTTTGCTTTCCTTTTACTTGTTCATTTTTTTTTATTATGCATTGCACTTTGTAAATGGATACTAACCATTTACTAATTCCAGGTGAGCCAAATCCTGTAGCTTGGGAATTTGACCAAGACAAATGTAGGAATAGTTTGGCAAGAATGGTGATTGCACACGAATACCCATTCAATATTGTAACTCACCACTATTTTAAGGTGTTCTTAAGTGATCTCTGTCCAAGGTTTAAATTGATGAAATCTAGGAATACTCTTAAGTCAGATTGTTTTAAGGTTTATGATGAAGAGAGGATGAGCTTGTATGAGCTGCTCAATAAACTTGATTGTAAAGTGAGTTTCACTAGTGATTTGTGGTCCAATAAGAAAGGGGACAAGGGATTTATGGCTCTGACCTGTCATTTTATTGATGAAAACTGGAAACTTAGAAAGAGACTACTCAACTTTTGCATGTTAGCAACCCCACACAGTGGCAAACAAATTTCTGATGCTATCTTTTTGAGATTGGTGCAATGGAATTTGGATAGAAAGCCATTTTGTCTCTGTCTTGACAATGCTTCTTCTAATGATGCTTGTGTTAGAGAGCTGCTTACTTGCCTGGTAATTTAAATTGTAACTTAACTGGTTACTTAACTTGTACAACTTTTCTTACTACAACTATTTTTGAGATTGGTGCAATCTAACATTTTACTTGTTTTTTTTTTTTCTTCCTTGCAGAAGGATGTGCTCCCGGCAGGTGGAGCTCTCTTTCAAATAAGATGTGGCTGCCACATCTTGAATTTGATTGTTCAAGATGGGCTGACTTGCTTGGAAAAAGAGATTAGTAAGATTCGAGATACAATGATCTACATTCGAGGTTCGCAAGCACGAATGGAGAATTTTCTGTTGGCTGTATCTCAGGTTATTACTCCTTGTCCTATTTACTCCTTGCTTTAAAACTGTTTGGCTTGAGAACTGGGGCTTGATAAACTATTTGGCTTGAAAACTATTTATTGAGCATTGACATTTAAATTGTTGAATGTAATAGGTTAAGTGCTCAAACAAGAAACCAGCCTGGGATGTGTCAACACGCTGGAATTCAACCTATCTTATGCTGGATCTGGCCTTTCAGCTCAAACCAGCAATTGTTAGGTTGGCTACCCTTGATAGGAGGTACAAACACCTACCAACTGATGAAGAATGGGAGCATATGGAGGTCTTACTTGGCTTTCTGAAGGTTTTTTATGTTGCAACTTTGAAATTAAGTGGCACCAAATACCCAACACTCAATCTTTATTTCCCTGAATTCTGTGAGGTTTACCTTAACATTAAGAAAATGCAATACAGTCCATATCCCTTTGTAGTTGAGATGGGGGGGTCTATGTTTTTAAAGTGGGACAAATACTGGAAAACTGGGAATACTTTATTGGCTATAGCTTGTGTGCTTGACCCAAGATGCAAGCTAACCGTCATTGAGTATTACATTAAAATGTTATATCCTAGCCCGGGGGAAAGTGAAAGATTTGTTCAAAGTGTGATAGAGTGCATAGATAATTTGTTGAAGGAATACAAGGAGAGGCAGGTTGAGAATCAAGATGCCTCTTCCTCCCGGCAGGGGAGGTAATTTCTTATCATATGATCAAATTAAGTTCTATCTTTTCAAATGCTTCATTTGATTGTGTTTAATTGCTAACTTTATTAAATTGCTTCTTGTAGTGGGCCAACTTCCAATGCCACTGGAAATTCTGATATGGTCAGCGACACTAGAGCTGGCCTCAAACTTCTGTTGGAGGGAAAGAATATCAGTGCACCGGTTAAGGGAGAACTGGAGCAATATCTAGAGGATCCAAACGATAAAACCCCAATGGATGTGGAGTTTGACATCCTCCTATGGTGGAAGGTAAATGGCCCAAAGTATCCTTCCTTAGCTCGGTTGACTCGGGATGTTCTTGCGGTCCCGATATCAACAGTTCCTTCTGAATCTACATTCAGTACCAGTGGCAGAACTCTCTCACCTATGAGGAACTCCTTGAGTGATGAGACATTGGAAGTCTTGATTTGTGCTCAAGACTGGTTGCGAGCTTCGGTCATCGGTAAGATTACTATAACAATTCCCTTAATTTCTGTCATTACTACAACTTGTTGATTTATTTAGTATTGAATTGATTAAGCTGACACGTGATCTTGCTATGCAGAAAATGGGGGAGAAATTGGTGACCTACTCTGGCCTAACGATGAAGATGCAACTAATGAATCTATTTGTGGTAATGGAGCATGACATGCTGGCTGGTTGGTCAGTTCTTTTGTTGCTGTAGTCTTATTCTCTGAACTATACTAGCTGGTTGGTGTTCTTTTGTTGTTGCTACTTGGTCTGTTGCATGTTTGTTACTTGGTCTGTTGCATGTTGGTCTGAGCCTGGAGATCTATGATCTCTTTGGCTCCTTAGATCTCAAGCCGTAATTCCTCGGTGATGATACATATGTTTCTATGTTTTAAATCCTTTTATTTTTGGCAAATGGCCGAGGTCGGTATATTTTGAGAGGATAGCTTGAGATCTAGGTTTAGCCAAAGAGAGCTTGAGAATTGAGATCTATTTTGGTATGTGAACTTTTAAAACAGTGTCTTGCTTGAATGCTTGTTTAATTGTTGTGCTTTTAACTTTAATGTTCAATTTTGGTATGTGAAGCTATGCTTGTTTAGTGTGCTTAATTGCTTATGAATTTGGTATATCTTGTTAACAACAGACAACAGTGTATCGATTTTGTTGAATGCTTGAATACTTGTTTAATTTAATGCTTACAACTGATATTGTAAATAAATTTGTTTCAATTGTATATGTTATTAATGATTCAAATGTTGGAATTCATCTCAATTGGAATGGAACAAAAAATTTCCGTTTTGACGTTGTTCCGTTCAGTTCAAACGGAACTGGAAATGGAACAGAAATTTGTTACGTTGTTTAAATGGAACAGAACACAGCAGCAAAAAAATTTTCGTCACTTCAAACGAAACAGCAACGGAACAGCTCATTTCCATTACTGTTCCGTTCCGTTGCCACCCCTACCAAGGATACTGCTCCAATTCCAATGCTCTAAGTGCTTCAAATTTTGTAATGTTGGTTATGGTTTCAGTTTTGAAACGTTTCGATACTCCTCGCAAAACAGATAGATTCATACAAAGTGTTCTTAAACCCGAGAGATTCTCATGGAGGACGCCATTTTCATGTAACTTAAAACCGTTTGAATAAAAATGGTAAACATCTTCCAGGACCTTTTTCTCATTAATAACAACTGGTTTATTCACATTGAGAGAATAATATTGTTCATCAGAATTAAGTCTAGCAAGATCGTGGATTATATCATGTAACTTACAGCATCCTGAAAGCCCATCTAAATAATAATCAAGAAAGGACCTCTCTATTAATTCCTTATAATATTCAGCACCGACTTCTCTAATTCTCCTTCTTCCCCTGCATTTCAACATAGCCATGAGAGATCCATAACTCTATTAGGTGGTTTTTTTTTAATATGTGATTTTTGGGATACATTGAGCAAAATAAGAAACATGGCTTAAGATAAACAGGCAGATGGGCATAGCTTATCTGAAGGGCAGAAAAAATATCATTTGATGGATTTGATTCCAATAGATCACTTTCCAATATCTCTTTCCAAGTCTCTTCATCTGTTTCATGCCTTAAAAGACTTGCAGTCGACTTTACAACCAATGGCAATCCACCTCACTTTTTCATAATCTTCCATCCCATTTCTTCAAAGTGCATTGGCATGGTGTTGCCACCAAATGCATAATGCTGGAACAGCTGCCAACATGAATCATTGGGTAAATAAGCCGGCATAAAGTAGGCAGATGGTTCCATGATCCCTGCAACCTTCTCATTTCTTGTTGTTACGAGAATTCTCACGAACATCGCTTCATTAAAGGACTTCCGAAACAACTCCAAGGATTCTTGTTCTCGTTCCACACTTCATCTAAAACAATTTTGATCTGAGTGCACTCATCAATTTAATCTGATGCATTTACTCTAAAATTGTCTGCATTTTTCAATAATCGATCACATACTTCTCTTCTATTTGTTTTTGTGAGATGAAAATTATGAGTGCACTCATCAATTTGATCTGATGCATTTACTCATCACATACCCTTATTGGCAGTGGCGGATCTATTCATAGGCAAATCCAGGCAAGTGCCTGGGCTTGATTTTCGAAAATTGTAGCCTAGAGTGCTATTTTATGTTGGGCTTTGAAAAATTTTAGTTGTTAGGCCTCTTTTATGGGCCGAGTGCTTGGGCTTCATCCCACAACATCCGTGCTCTCTTCTCCTCCACTACCTCACAGCACACAAACATAAATTTGACTGGATGCTCCCTTCTCCTCAATCAATTTAGCAGAAGCAGCTCCACCAGAAACACACAAATGTGACGAGACTCTTCCCGTCTTTTGTGAATTTGACTCGCAACTCATAAATCGGTGTCACAAAATAGTGCCCCTCCTTGAATCTTGATAGTGGGTAGCACAATAAGTTCCCAACTCCATAGATTTAAATTTATTTTGGTCTTTGGTCGTACCCTTGTTTGATTAATTTGCGGGAAATTATCTCATACAAGCCTAAAAAGTACAAGGAAAAAGATATGTTGCCCCCAACTGTCTGCCCCCCACCCCCCTTGCCCCTCTCAATGTAAAAACGGGCCCCCTATTAAGGTACAACGCATAGGGCCCACGTGCGGTACTAGCTAGTGGGGGAAATAGAGGGGCAAATGTTGTGGCATTGTATCAGCACCCAAAGTACAAGCACATTAACTATCCCTTTAAAATTTTGTTCAACATTTAAATGGTTCGTCCTTAATTTCCAGCTTTATATTTTCTTATTTTTATTTTTTATTTTTACCGATTTTGGTTAGTTGTAATCAACCTGGTTAAGAACGGAAGACCAAATACTAGTGCTTACAAAGAAGCACATATAGTACTTAATCACTAGAACGAAAGAAAAGTTTGTGAGGACTGCTAAGTTAATACAGACTAAGCTCAACTATGTGGAATGTTATTGATTGCTCTTAACTTAAGTCAGACAAAAAGAATAATGTAAAAAAATATCTAACATCATGTTGGAATGCAGTTACTCACAATTCTTTTCTTTCTTTGTTTTTTTTTTTTACAATAAACTCACAATTCTCAAGATGTCACATCAATTTGTGGAAAAAATGGACGCCAAAAGTAGCATTGGGTTTGGCAAGTGTAGTAAATATGTATTAATGGTGTAGTAAGTGATTTAAGGTGATTTAAGTATCAAACGGAAGTGATTTAAGGTGTAGTAAGTTAATGTAACTATACAGGTGTAGTAAATTAAATCACTAACATTTCACATCTTTTACACATTATACCAACTTTACTTCATCTATTTAGTTTACAACTACCAAACACCACTGCATTAAGGTGATTTAGTATTTTACTCCACTTTAATTTACTACGCTTACCAAACGGAGGGCAAAGATGCTAAATACGTCCCCATCAAATACAGGGATAAATCGTGGACAACTGGATGAACACAAAAGTGGTAGGTACCTCTTATTATTATTATTATTTTTTTCCGTAATGCCTCCGTCCTACTCCGAGATCCAAGCATCGTATGTAATTCATTAAAAGGGTGCAGCTACGGTGACTTAGTCAAACATCTTAATTATTCAATTTAACGTACTAATTGTGTAACTTAACATACTAATTGTACAACTTAACGTACTAATTGTGTAACTTATATGCACTAATTGTATAACGCAATGCATTAATTGTGCAACTCAACGTCAACTTGTAGTTAGCATGCTGATATTAAGTTGAACAATTAGCATGTTAAGTTAAACAATTAGTAAGTTGAATAATTAGCATTTTAAGTTGAATAATTAATATGTTAAATTAAACAATTAGCTGATTTAACTAAGTCAAATATATGGTATAACCATTAACCAACGGTATCATTGGACCAATGGTATCAGCATCACCATATCATTTTCCAAATTAATTTAAGTATGACTGATCAGTGATCACCTTCCCCACCCACCCAACCACACACACAGAGAGGCTCTTGTGCACTAGGTAATAAGTTTCTCCGGCACTGATTCTCCAAATGGCAGCGAACTTGATCACCTCTCTGCGCTCTCTATGCGTCAGTTTGCTCCCTTCAATTCGAGCCTCGACGTCGGTTTCTTCCTCGTGCAACATCAACAACTCAGCAAAGGAGAGGCCGGCGGCTGTCGAGGAGGATCTGGAGAGCCTGATCCGGACTCTGGAGCGGATCAAGGCCGCAACTGTACGATGCAGAGCAGAGGGAGATCAGAGACCGCTCCATCAAGCTCTGGCTCAAGGAACTGAGGAAGGTCGCCTACGATGCAGAGGATGTGCTCAACGAGTACCGGTACGAGGTCACACGCGTCCAAGTGGAGGCAAGAAAGGCTTCTGACGCTTCCGGTACCCGCAAGAGAAAGAAAATGGAGGTGAATGCGTGACAGCATGATTTATAATTTTATATATTGCTGATTTTCATGATATGGAATTGCAGTAAAACAAAAATATCATGAAACTTATACATTTATTTTAAGAATTAGGCTATGGTAATATGCATATCACTACCGTGCTATGTTGTCTGTATCTGTCCAAATAGTCGATCTGAATCGCTCAATGTGATCTCTATATCAAACTCTACTAGGAAACCAAATTTTACGATTTTTAGAATTTTTGTGCTATTTTAATGATGGAGAGAAAATGGCTAGATTCAATAATTATGATACATACAAAACAATGATTTTCTCCACATCATTAAAAATAGCAAAAAAATTCTAAAATTTTGTTTCCTAGTAGATTTTGTAGATTTTGATATAGAGATCACATTGAATGGTTCGGATCGACCATTTGGAACCACTTCTTCGGTTCCAAGTAATTAAAGTGAAACTTGGGGACCTGATTTAAATTTGCTTAATTATGCGATACTGTAGTACGTTGCACGAAATCACCAGGAATGATCCCTTAGTTATGGTTTTCATTTAATTATGGACTTAATCAATGAAACTGTGAAATCTAGCACATACTTACAGCATTTTTGTATTTGGACAGTGCGTTGTTCCAATTTCTGAGGGCATGGTTGATCGGATTCGCAAAGTAAGAAGCCGATTTGACGAAATAAGCAAGGATCGTGATGCTCTTCAATTGAGGGAGAGTGATGGGGTGAGGCATCTGAACAACAACAGAATTTTACGACCACCTTCGGGTCACATAGTGGACGAGCGCAGTCTTTTTGGCAGAGATGCTGAAAGAGAGAAGGTCATCAATCTCTTACTTTCTGAAAAAGAAAAAACCCTTTCCGTCATTTCAATTATCGGTAAAGGTGGCCTCGGTAAAACTACTATTGCCCAACTTGTCTACAAGGATGGAACGGTATGCTTGTGTTTTGATTTGATAGGATGGGTTTGTGTCTCCGAAGATTTCGATGTCACCAGGATTATTAAGGCAACCATTGAATCAATCACCAAAAATAGTTGTTCTTTGTGTGAGTTAAGTCCATTACAAGAAAAGCTTGTACAAACTGTCAAGGAAAAAAGAATATTGCTTGTTTTAGATGATGTGTGGAACGAAAACAAGAATCTCTGGGAGTTGTTTCGGGCGTCTTTTAATGAAGCGACATTGGTAAGAATTCTCGTTACAACAAGAAATGAGAAGGTTGCAGGGATCATGGAAGCATCTGCCTACTTTAGGCCGGCTTATTTACCCAATGATTCATGTTGGCAGCTGTTCCAGCATTATGCATTTGGTGGCAACACCATGCCAATGCACTTTGAAGAAATGGGATGGAAGATTATGAAAAAGTTCATTGGATTGCCCTTGGCTGTAAAATCGATTGCAAGCCTTTTAAGGTATGAAACAGATGAAGAAAGTTGGAGAGAGAGATTGGAAAGTGATCTATGGAAATCAAATCCATCAAATGATATTTTTTCTGCCCTTCAGATAAGCTATGCCCATCTACCTACTTATCTTAAGCCATGTTTCTTATTTTGCTCAATGTACCCCAAAAATCACATATTAAGAAAAAACAATCTAATAGAGTTATGGATCTCTCGTGGCTATGTTGAATGCAGGGGAAGAAGGAGAACTAGAGAAGTTGGTGCTGAATATTATAAGGAACTAATAGAGAGGTCCTTTCTTGATAATTATTCAGATGGGCTTTCAGAATGCTGCAAGTTACATGATATAATCCACGATCTTGCTAGACTTAATTCTGATAAACAGCATAATTCTCTCAATGTGAATAAACCAGTTATAATTAATGAGAAAAAGGTCTTGCAAGATGCTTACCATTTTTATTCAAACGGTTTTAGGTTACGTGAAAATGACATCCGCCAAGAGAATCTCTCGGGGTTAAGAACACTTTGTATGAATCTATCTGTTTACCAATGAGTATCGAAACATTTCAAAACTGAAACCATAACCAACATTACAAAATTTGAAGCACTTACACTGTGTTTGGTTAGAGCATAAATAGAGAATAAAGCCTCTATTCCTCACTTATAGAGCCAAACAAGCATAAATTCAGACTCCATAAAAGAGAATAGAGGGAATCTTTGGTTCCTTAAACTAAAGAGCCTTCCATGGTGGTATAAGTTATTCCCGGTGGTTTAAGTGTTGTGGGTCCTACAAATCCATGCAAAGAAAGTATTTTATTAATTTCTCTCATCCTTTCTCTCTCCCCAAGACCTCTTCCTGCCCAACACCATTATCGTTCTTTCATTTTTTTTTTTTTTGGAGAAGAAACCAAATTTCTAACCAATTTGATGATGGATTGATCTATTTTAATACTACAAAACAATTTATTTTGTTCTCCTCTTTCTATTGACACCACTCTAGCCAGGTCCATTTCCAAGTTTGTAAGAGTTCTTCCGATTTGTGCCCATCTTGGGTTCAAAACTTGATTTTTTTAGTTCTTCACATAGATCCACAATCAACGCCTAAAATATATATTACTAATCACTGAGTTCTTCACATGGCCATTACATTTGATTTGATATAGGCGCTGAACCTTGCTTGGGATGAGGTTTGATTTAATATAGTCATGGCCACTACATTTGATTTGAAATAAGAGTCATGAGCAGCTGATTCACTCTTCTCCCCTAATTCTTCAGTTTCATAACCAAACAAGAATAAATTTTGGCAACATAAAACTACATAAGAAGTTATAGAGGCGTAACTTTAAGCCTCAACCAAACACAGTGTTAGAGCATTGGAATTGGAGCAGTATCCTTGGAGAGAGATTCTTGATTCCATTTCCAAGTTGAAACATCTTTCACATCTTCGTATTACTTCTTCATGCCTTGAATTGCTGCCGCATTCCATTGGCCTCCTTTATTGTCTGAAGACCTTGATACTTGATTGTGTGCTTTCCCAGTTAAAACATGTACCTGAAAGCATTGGTGATCTTGCTAACTTACAATGCCTATCTATTGAATGCAGGCATGTTAAAATATTACCACATTCACTTTGTTTACTTACTAACTTGCAGAGATTAATTATAAGAAGTAGCGATCTACAGGAAGTACCTTCAGACCTCACAGAGCTTTGTAAGCTCCAAGAATTAAAAATTTATTCTCAGCAAATTCTAGCATTGCCTGATACAATAGGGTGTCTCAGTAGTTTAGAGGTGCTTGGTTATACCGGGGGTTCAATCCAAAAGCTACCGGGTCAAGTGGGAAACTGTAAGAAACTCAAGACACTGAAAATCCCGCGTTGCTTGGTAAACTATATCCCTCATGGCCATGAAAACTTTCCTGCCATCAAGAAAATGGTAGCTTGCTTGATAGTGGAGACAATAGCTTGGTTAAAGCATATGAAGGACCTTGAAGGCAAGCTCATAATTGAAGGATTAAACAACATTAGCTTAGTAGATGCCCGTCGTGCTGAACTGAAAAATAAGTGCTGAATTGAGACTTTGGAACTAAGCTGGGATCGTTATTTCCATGATCATGATGACTGGAAATGGGGCGTCTATGAGGAACCAGAACTGAAGATAACAATCAAACAAGAACAGGATGAGGCCAAGGTAGTTGGTATCGGTACGGGTATCAGCGTGCTAGAATCGCTCCAACCACATCCAAATCTGAAGAAACTTCGAGTAAGAGGTTATCCTTCTGTTAATGTACCATGTTGGATGGGGGACAGTTCTTTCTTGAGGTCAATTAAAGAAGTCAGGCTAGAAGCCTGTCGGAGCATTAGATCTCTTCCATTCAGCAATATTCACACTCTTAAACACCTATATGTTAACGCATGTTCTGGTATCCGACTTATACAACTGGAAAACCTGTCTTCCCAGCTCGAAATATTACAGATCTTATCATGCTGGCAGCTGGAGGGGATCACTGGATTAACTAATTTGGGGATGTTGGCTACACTGGAAATATATTTGTGTAGAGCTCTTAAGTCACTGACAATGGATGAACTGCATTGTACTGAATCAACCAAAAGTTTGAGTCATTCCTCTCTTGAAAAGCCACCCGTTGCCCCATGGTCTATTTCATCAATCAAAAGATGGGATATTAGGCGTTGCCCTCTGCTTCGTGTTCCACGAGATGGGCTGGTGCTGTCTGGGCCTTGTGAGGTCATGATTCGTGATTGCCCAGGTACATGATACGATCCCTTGTTTTAATATTTGAGTCACTGGCCATAAACATTCCGTCCAATCATAGGGAACTTTTGATTGGATATATATATGAGCCCCCCTTTTCTGACATCAAATTCCCTTGTTTTTAATAAATGAATTATTTGACAACTATTCTGCAGCCTTCTGCAATGATCTGTATACCTACTGCACAGAAGGATCCAAATTGAGGATTCATCATTAAGATGAATAATATAAGTGTTATTGAATGGCGGGTAATGGTGATTTGGTGAGGAGAACCAAGAGATTCAGGTAGTTCGCAGTGGAGGACACTGATGATTCAAGTAATCTAGGTATCATGCTGCTTGCAGGAAATTATTCTTGGAATCTTACTTCCATCCATTAGTTTATATATTTTTTTGTGATGTTCAGTAAAACTGATTGTACTTCATAACTAAGAACAAATCAGTTGTCAGGGGTGTGGAGAACAATCTGTGTGGGCTATTTTATTTGTGGTCTGTGGGTGGTTGATCCGTGCATTTATTTATTTATTTGTTTTCAATTTTCGAGTCCTAAAATACAGGAATAGCACATTGCAAATGAAACAGGAACAAGGATCATGGCAAGAGATTCGGGCTGGACTGTGTTGTTGTTCATTTTTTACCAATGAGGTACAATAGTTCAATTGTTCTTTTTTAGTTATAATTGGTGATCAAAATCAGCTTCAAGGAAACTCTTGTAATTTTTCAATGTCAATAACTACATTCGGGTTTATAATCTACAGAGGGCTTATTTTTCTTCTTTAAGGACATAATGAGCGTATACCCAATATTCTGTGCTTCCACTGAAATGTCCCAGGACAGTAGCATTCTGTGAAGACGGGCATGATGAGTTCCAGTTGTGAATTCCGGACTGAGGCCAGACCAATTGTCCAATTCCACTGAACCTTTTTTATTACTTGGTTTTCTTTTCCCCTTCCGCCTTGGCTGAATGGCAAGCCTGGGTGCCACACGGCCCACCGCATACCAGTATATGTTTTGGAGCAGGCACCCACCTTGTACCAGTCTCGAATTGATCAAACACAACAAGTTTCAATTTTTCAATTTATGCTTGAATTAAAAAATTGTCACCATGGGCATCAATGCCTATGGTTATTGGATCCCTCCTCTTTATGCTATTTGAAAGCCCATTATTGCCAAAAAGGTTGGGGACTTGATGCAAGCCAATTGGATGGCAATGAATTCAAATTTGGAATTTGGAATAGCAATTGCAATTGCAATCCTTTACCATGTGATCGTCTTGATGGTATAGCAATAGCAACTGAGTTGATAACTCAGTTGACTCGGTCTTGACTCAGTTGACTCGGTCATGACTCGGATAACTCGGCCGATTCCACCAATTTTTCGTCCGAAAATCGCCTACTCCCATGAATCTGTAAAAACTCGGTTCACCTTGGTCCGAGTCCAAGTCAACTCGGACTAAGACGAGTTTGCAAGCATTGTTAGCATGTTAAATATTCAATATCAACTTATAATTAGTATGTTAAATATTTAGCATCAACTTAGTCTTTTCAATTAGGCTAATTCATCATATGCGCTGCATAAATACATATTAATTTTGTGACTGAAGGCAATTAACAATGTTACTGATTTTCCCAAATAAGCAAATCAATACAATCTCTTGTTAAAGCACATTTTAATTCTAAATATTAAAGGTCGGACATACGTCGAAGCAATGTAGTTAATTAGTTTCTACAAGAGAGAGAGAGAGAGAGAGAGAGAGAAAAAAAAAAACAGTGTATTCTCTGCAGTATGTGCCATTGCATCTTCAAGCTGTTTGATTATTGCTTCACTATTTTCTTGAGAGTAATCTGCATATTGATATATATTAACAAGCCAGCATCATATATGGTGCCAGCTTTTGATCAATTTATATATGTTGTGAAATTCATTTTGGTCTTCTCCTTCTCATGTGTATACCCAGAAGTTGTTTGTCAAATGTCTGAATGAGATGAGTTTTTCTATTGTGCTGAAATGCACCAATTCTACATTCACACTAATGTATATATTTGGTTCTAATAACACAACTTATTTAAGGTTTCTGCTATGACAAGCTCTGCCATTGCATTCCTTGCTCACTGAGATAATCAAATCCAATCCATTAAACAATAAACTCAGATTTTTAAGAATTTATGATTTGATCACAAGAGCAGTGTTTACTGCCTCTTGGTAGGTACCATCACAAATCACAAATTCAGGCCAATTAAGAAATATTTATAACAAAACATGCCAGCTTGTTTTATTTTATTTACATACTTACATATATTTTTCAATTTTTGGAAAAAAAAGTAACCTAGCAGAGATACCAGCTGACATGCCAGAATACAATAACACTCACTATTTCTAGTTGTCAATTCAATATAAGTAGGGAAACAGTGTCATGCAACAAGAAAATGGTGAACCTTGCCTGACATACAGATACAGCACAAATATGCAAACAATGTTGTGGTTTCCCTTTCTTAAATACCATAATCTGCTCCTAAGTATTAATTTATATATACAATTGACATTAAGAAAGGACTCTATTTAACAAGTTAATTACAGTGTATCTTCTTAATTACCACTGTTTAACTCAGCCAACTCAGCCACATATATATCCTTAATTATGCCATTTAAACCATGACGGTTTGTTTGGATCCAGATGTTTCAGTATCTTCGTTCTCACCGGACATTTCCTCCAACGATTTTCCCTTTGATTCTGGCACAAGAAAAGTGAATAACAACCCCAAAATGTTGCACCCCGCGAGGAGGAACAGTGAATTCCTCACACCAATGCCAGGAGGATATCCGTGGTCGGTCTTGGTCGGGTCGGGATTCTGAGCCAAGTAAAGGAATCCGAAGGATCCAATGATAGCACCGACCTTGCCAGAGGCTGCAGATATTCCATGACATGTCGATCGAAGTCTAGCAGGAAATATCTCTGCTGGCACAATGAATGTAGTGCTGTTCGGTCCAAAATTTGCGAAGAAAAAGGTGAATGCATACATGACGACAAAGCCAATGTGGTTTCCTGAGGTGGTCCAGTGATGGTAAGGGATGGCGAGGCCGAGCATAAATACTGACATCATGAAGAAACCAACAAGCTGGATCCAAAACCGCCCAACAGTGTCGATTAGAGCAACAGTGAACCAGTAACCAGGCACCGTACCGCAGAGAGCAATCAAAGTTTGAGCGCGTGCAATCTTGTACAATTCGTCTAGCGCACTCATAGTTTTTGGTTTCGAGATCCAGCCAATCGCACTAAAGATGTCTTTTTGGAAGAGATTTTGGGAATAGAAAGCAATATCGAGGAGCAGCCATGTCGTGGTCGTACCAAGGAGGTGCTTTCCATGCCGGCGAAGAAATTCAGAAGAAAACAGACCATATTGGGACGCATCCTTTGCGTCCGTAGAATTGATCTGTTCTTCGGTTATCTCAACTTGTAATACCTTAGACATGTCTGCAGCAGCCTGTGTTGCATTTTTAGCCACCAATGCAGTGTATCGGGCAGTCTCTGGCATCTTTAATCGCCAGTAATAGGTCACGCCAGCAGGTACTGCTCCAAACATAAGGATGATACGCCAGACGTATTCAGCCTGAGGAGGCACAGAAGCGGCTGGGTCAATCTCATAAGCTGGGGCCGGAAATCGTGCCTTAAAAATGGATGAAATGACAATGGCGATCAGGCCACCAGCAAGGATGCCGAAGCCCTGCATGGCAAAGACGGCAGCAATAAAAGCGCCACGCGTCTTCTTGTTAGCGTACTCTGACATGATGGTGGCGGAAAGGGGGTAATCACCACCAATTCCAAAACCAAGCCAGAATCGGAAAAAACATAATGTGCCCAAAACCGTGCCAGGCGAGTGGCCAAAGGATAAACCGGATGCCAGCGAGCAGACAACCATCAACATCAACGTCATCCCGTAGACCTTCTTCCTACCCAACTTGTCGCCAAGCCAGCCAAAAAACAACTGACCCGACAAAGTACCGCAAAAAGCGACCCCGTTCACAGCAGCTGAGACGTGTGGCGGGAGGGTCCCGGGTGTGGCAGAACCCGGGGCAGTGTAGTACAATCGACCGAGGAGCTTTGTGACTAGAGAGATGCAGAAGAGATCGTATGCATCGGTAAAAAAGCCCATTCCGGCGATTATGATTGTTGTGAAATGGTACCATTGGGTCTTGGCTGAATCGAGGGCACTCAGAACTTCGAGGGGTTGCTGTTTCATCCCCGCCATTGCTCAAAACTCGAGTGTTTTGAGGTGGAGGGAGGAAAAATGGAAGGAAGGAAGGTCTTTCCTGAAATCTGTTTGTTTGATTAATTCTCTGTGCTTGAAACATAATAAAATCCTGCATATTTATATAGAGAAGTAAAAAAAGGTACAAACTTATGGAATATTCTAAAATAAAATAATAAAAAATATCAGAATTTATTTGCTGTTACACTTGAGAATTATCAGTTTTCATAGTTTCATAACATAGATAACATGCTCAGTCAATTTCCTACAAAAATTCATGATTTGGCACTTGCTGGTAAAATGGTACAATACCAAGTTTATTCCCTGTAACAGACATGTTCTGACAATCAACCATTGATATTCCTGTCATTTCTATATTTAGTCAGGTGTCTAGAGAACCAATCTCCTTCCAGTCTGCCAAATTTGAAGTTTGCTAAATATGCAATGGGGTTTCATTTGTTGACATAGCTTGAGTTGTTTGATGTAATCTTTCTTGCTCCTAATGGCATGCTGGTGGTTGTTAACATTCAGTTGGAATTGGAAACCAGCTAATAAATATGTGGTTACAGACTTACAGTATATATGCTCCTATATCAGAATATGGTTCTGGTAAGAATTCAAAATTAGTGCAGGCACTGGCTATTGTACAAGGGTGTACAATGCCTAGAGGTGGCAAATCGGGCGGGCGGGTCGGGTTTGGGTAAGGGTTCAGGTCGGACGGGTCGGGTCAGTTTGACCTGTAAGAAGATCTCAGGTCAGGTCGGGTCGGGTCAATTTTAATATCGTTTTTTTTTTTTTATCGTATGTTGATTTGAGTTGGATTGTATGCTGTTTGACGGGTCGGTCGGGTTTGGGTCGGGTCAGGCGTTTCAGGTCGGGTCGGATATTTGCCACCTCTAACAATGCCTCAGGGAAACTATATATTGTTTATTTTCTTTTGTGCATAAATTACTACTGTCTGCAATTGTTCTACTAGTTATACTGATGTTTAGGGGACAATCTTATTATTATTTGATAACCTATCAAATGACAATAAAAACGTATGAAATTGAAAGTGTAATCAATTATCTGTTTAGCACCCTGTCTGTAAACTTTTTTACAGATTTAGTTTACTGATATTATGATTAAATTTGTCCAAATAATCATAGTCATAGTTACCCCTCCATCTGAACAGTGCTCATTGTCAATTTGGAATATCACCTGCTACAGGTATAGGCCATGTTCTCCAAAAGAGAAAACTGTGTTTGTGTAAGATGAATTCATTTACTCAATCACCGGTGATCAGAAATTGTTTATCAGTAAGACCTAATTGAACATGACATGCTATATTTTCAATTCATTTGCTACGACAGTCAATCGGGAATTACCACTGACATTCTATATTTTTCAATTCTATATTTGCAATTTTCCTGAACTATATGCTCAAGGCTTGATTATAACTCAATAATCACCCTTCAAATTAGGACTCAATAACACAGAAGTATAAAAAAGACATCCTTCCGCAAATAGAATCTAACACTGTGTTTCAACAAGAACCTAGAGGAGACATAAACTAAATCATTCAAAAAGCTACTCTACTAGAATTGGTGGGTTGTTGCCCACTTGTTTCCAAAAAAAAAAAAAAACTCTCCATAAGATCAAGACCTTCTGACATGCCCTCTGATTTCCCATATACCAGTGCAGAAATCAGGACCATAATACTTCATATGTTGTTCTTGAATACCCTAGACCTACCAAAACCAAACTGATTCTCTGTGTTTCATTTCAGGATATGAGGACTGATTAGTCTAGAGACTTCTAGGAAATTAACACGGTCGTTCCCACCAAATATCTTCTTCAGCTTCTCATCACATACAATGACTCTTTTGTCCTCAGGATCCTGGGAAAAAGTATAAGAAGAGCATATAGAATGAATCAATACAGAAGCAGAATCTTACTACTAAAATTTAGAACTTGTTGGATATGAATGCAACATAACATAACCTGAAGGATAGTTACAGTCCGAGAGCCAAAAGTTAATCTCAATTTGAACAAACTCGAAATCTTTGAAAATAAAAATACTTCTCTATACTTAAAAAGTTAGAATAAACAGGTTATACAGTATTTATGCACAGCAACTTCATGGTGCTAAAGGTGGAGTCATGGACATATACCATTGGATATTCCAAGAGTCAAAAGCAACATATAAGAAAGTTCGAGAAAGTTCATAGAAACCAACATTTTGAACACTTACAGGTGGCTGCAGAATAGTAAAATGTTAGCATTCATGGCCTCTGTAGTCTAACACATTATCCCAAAACAAAACTTTTATCATATAAACCATCACAAGGGGTGCTTAATCACCATAAGCTTTCTGTAAGAGGTTTAACCTCCCTCCCTATTTCCCGGGC
Source organism: Cyperus esculentus (assembly GCA_030179965.1). Lineage (NCBI taxonomy): Eukaryota > Viridiplantae > Streptophyta > Magnoliopsida > Poales > Cyperaceae > Cyperus > Cyperus esculentus. Next base: position 1,559,167 of record JASGLE010000019.1, on the reverse strand, counting down.
CAATTAGGAAAATTACACTATTGATGCTATGCTAAACATTAAGAACCTGATTGATGTTGTTGTAAAATGGGTGATATGGATTGAATCAACAGAGCAGCCAGATGGTCAACTAATTTCCTGGGATACATCGAAACATGATTCCCTATAGAACCCATTTCATGTCCCAACTCTGAACCCTGAACCCACAACTTCATACAAAAATGCACAAGCATCCTAAACCTATACTACCAACTTATTACGAATGAAAAACATTGAGAAACATCTTGTGTCCATTGAAAAACTGTTCATACATCCATAAACGTGTACGGAATGTAACAGATAGACACTGAAATGTAACAGATACATCCCGAAATGTAACCTATGGACACTATGGACGGTTTTTCTATCCAAAACATTCACCAAACTAGTCAATTCAGCACCCGTGCACCTTATATACAAGTATGAAAATTTCCAAGTGTCTACAATTTAACTATCCACATGTCCACACATATATACACAGATTTTGGATCTAAATCCGCTGCTTCTGCGAAAAGAAAAGCTTTTCTTGATCCGACGGTTGAGAAACACTGAAGTACTTCGAGATTAGTGCGGCAAATACAAAAGTACTTTCAGATCGGTGTAACAACCGATCCTGACCATCCGATCAGAAAAGCAGCGAATTCGGAACTATAGATTTTGTAGCTCTTACCTCACATTTTGTAACTTCTACCTCAAATAAATTTTGTCTGAAACAATTTGGACATAAACATTGAGAACAAACCGCATTGAACAAACGATCGGCCGAAGAAGATTTCTACCTGAAGATTGTTCTCCTTGATGTAACCCCAGACAGCCTTGATGACATCAGTCCGGGCCATCTCCGGCTCCCCGACCAGGTCCTGCAGCTCCGGGGAGATCGGCCGCGGCTTCATGATCCCCGTCACCATCTTCTTCCTCTTCTCCCCCTTCGGCTTCTTCTGCATTCCCCCGTCCGCCGTCATCTCCGCCACCGCCACCACGCGGCTGCGCGCCACGACCGCCCTCCCGGGACGGCAGGGCACTGCGCGGCGGGAGGTGGCCCCGGTTGAGAGGAAGCAGGAGGAGATGCTGGTGTATGCCGCCATGGTGGGAGGAGAAGAGAGGAGAGGAGAGCGAGGGTTTGAGGGTTTGAGAGTGAGAAGTGGAAAGTGAAAAGACGAGGGAAAAAGAAACGTTATCCTTCCGTTGGTGGATTTTTCCAAAATTTGAGATTTTGGAGGGCTTAAACGAATAAAAGTGCATACGACAAAATAGTGAGAAACTTACATAAGAGCCCATAGAAATTAACTAATTGCGAAAATATAGATTTTTTTTTTTTTTTGAGAATGCGAAAATATAGATTCGCCGTTCGCTTCGGACTCCTGGGGATCGGGATCACCTGCTTGGCCTACTTTTTTTGATCTGACGGTTAAAAAACACCAAAGTAAATTGAGATCCGTGCAAAAATATTGAAGTACAATGAGATCGGTGCGGCAACCGATTCCGACCGTCCGATCAGAAATCTTCGGAAAAGCAGCCGATTCTTATCCGACTCCGGGGCGTGCCTCATAATTGAGAGAATCAGAGCCGTTTATTTTTGTACGTATGGTAGAATCTCCAAGCCAACGAAAGGCTGAGATTTATCGAAGGTACTATAACTTCTGAAAGACCCCACTCTTTTTTTATTGAAGGTACGAGATATAAATTGCTGTTATTACAACCTTACTATAGGGAAACATCTTGCAACAATTACTTTCTACTTGCAGATTACAAAAAACGCATCGTATGATTTCCTTCTCTTTTAACGCAGTTTGTTCTCTCTTTCGAAGCTCTTAATTTGGGCCCTTTGGTGGAGTAAATCTGGGAAGGATCATACGCCAAGGATTTGCTAGGATTAGTTTTTCTTCATTCTCTCCTGTTACTGTTAGCAAGGCATAGCAAAAGACTATTATGACAATTCTATGATGAACTGACGAATCGGTTCCTTAATGACTTTTGAAGAGCAGTGAATTAGCAAATACCGTTATTAAGAACTCATAATTAGCATAGTATATATTCATTAACAATGAGGCACTGACCTGCCGAGACGGGCTGTCTGTACTCGTCGATCCGAACTGCGGAGTCTACTCGATGCGTAACAGCCGAGAGGAGAATGCAGAGAGAAAGCAAGAATTGCATTGCTCTTGAGGGCATCTTTTTTTGTTCTCAGAACTCAGAAGTGCTTATATATTTGCTTGGTTGAATCCTGGGAGGACGTCTACTGGGGGTGTGCAGAATTTATAGAATTGGATAAGTTGATGATAAGATCATAACATTGATTGTCTGGAAAAGTAACTGAAGGAAAATTTTATAATTGGTCTCTGTTAATTTTATAAGTCTATAAGATATTCAAAATTAAAGATCGGAGTGAAAGAGATATTCTAGAATCTAGATTAAAAAGTTATGTAATTAACTAGAATACGAACCTAATGTATGATGTCTCGAGACTCGAGAGTCAAGAGTTAGGATCTACTAGATTTTTGAACTTGTAATTCTGTATAGTTCAGTGGCATAATATTTCTGGTTACAACTTACAAATAGATAAAGGCAATCTTATTATTCTTTTATTACACAAATAATAAGTAAACGAAACTCTGACAGTGATTATTTTGATAATTAAAACTCAAATAAGCAAATGGCCTAGTAGCTCAAGTGGTAGCTAACTTAGGATGACTTCCGAGAAGTTATGGATTAAATCCTCTATGGGCACAAATATCTCCTAAAAAGAAATGGGAGATGGTGGAAAATATCCGCTTAAATCTAAAAAAAAAAAACTCAAATAAATTAAAAAATTATAAAATAAGTAAAAAAGAAAAAGAGTACATTGATAGTCTATCAATTATGAGAATTATTGCTGTTTAAATTTCACACAATTTAACCATTATCTGATCTGCAATATGGTCCAATTCAGTGGTTCATCAAACGACAGTAAAATTGTACGTATGAAATTTAGAGCATAATCAATAATTTATATACTCAAATTCTGCAGCATGTGTATAAATATATGTTTCTTATTGGTACACTTTTTATAAGATTTTATGTTGTTTAAAATCTCCCTTTTAAATTTGTCAGAAGAATCACTGTCAAGTGATCCCTCCCTGTCTAATTGTCACTTGAGAAATCACTCGCTATAGGAACTGAGTACTGACCCATATTCTCGCAAAGAGCACTCTGTGCTGTGTAAAACGAATTCATGCATGCATTCGATCAATTTACTGATACCTATAATTGTTTATCAGTAACGCAGGACATTCTGAATTCAGTTCATTTTCCAAGATAGACATCGAACAGTAACTATAATCTGGAAGATTACATGAAACATTCCCAGATGGGATTCTTAGGCGAGTTGAGCGCAAAGAAGAATATCAGTACATTAGTATATAATAATGAAAATAGATTTTTTTTTTATTTTTTTTGAGAAAAAGATGGAGGTCTGAGCCTCCAAATTTCATTTATTCTTACATATTCTCAGTCTTCTCCAATTTTCTATAAATAGTAGATTATTTAGCCCCAGCAAATATTGGTTGACCGTTAATTAAACACAAATGTTATATTGTTATCACAGATTATATGCAAGAACATTCAGAATTGTAGAAAATAAAAAAATGGAAGCCCCAAGTTGATCAGACTTAAGCGAATTGCATGGATGATCTAGAGGTTAGTGTTCGTAAATTTCTCGCTCATTTAATATCTGTTTCCTATTGTGAATGATTTTGTACATTTTTTAATCACAGTATAAAATCTTCATGGTGAACCGGAAGCTTCTTTTTCCTTTGTTTTCTGAAGTTTGTATCAATAAATGCATTTCTTAATGAAATTTTCTTGTTGGATTTCTTTTGCAGAAAGAATTAAGGGGCGGCCGCTGAATCGCGATGGAGCACCGAAGCAATGAACATGTCATTGTCAACATCGGCAAATTACAGAGTTCCCTGAAAGAGGATCCATATCATCTCAGCACATCCGGCGGAGCTATTGGCAATAGCAGAATTCAGAAATCCATCTGCAGGGTCAGATGCCACGTACGTGAAAAACACAAGCATGATTATGATCCTGTCATTGTATCCATCAGACCCTACCATCACAGCAATGCAAGCTTACGAGTCATGGAGAGAAACAAATGGAATTATCTGGACTTGTTACTGGCACTAAATGGCGAAAAATCTCTAGGCGATTATGTTAAGGTATTACGAGAATTGTACCCTCTAGCAACGCGCTACTATGCAGACACGGTGAACATCGATGGGGGCGAGCTTGTAAAGATTTTCCTACGTGACGGATGTTTTGTTCTCATGTCGCTTTATGGAGCAGAATGGGCGGCAACAGAAAGTCGAAATTCCATCTCAGAGGTAGATACTGTTGATGAGATCGACTTATGGCAGAACCATTATGTTATGCATGATCTTCTCCTGCTGGAAAACCAGATACCCTTTTTCATCTTGAAGACAATTTTTGAACTTGTCTCGAGTGAGGCAAACATTGCAGCACAGCCCTCGGAAAAGATGGCTATATTCGTAGAGCACATTTTATCGAACTATCCCAAAGGAATAAGAGAATCTGACAGACCAAAAGATTTTTGCCATTTGTTATAACTATTCATATGTACTTACGACCTTGCCGAAGCCATGATTCATACTACACTTGTCATGGTAACGGGTTGTCACATAAGTGGCATCAGGCGTCGGACTACTGTCAAGCTGGAATTCAGGTTAGGAAGAGAGAATTCGATGATGATTGTCCGCATTCTCTTTTAGATGTCAGATTCAGAAACTGCCAATTGGAAATTCCGTATCTGGAAATAGGGGAGAATATCACAACCATCTTCAGAAACCTCGTCGCACTAGAACAGTCGTGCCCTCAATTCGGAAATGATTTTGTTTCGTACATCACTTTCATGTCGTACCTGGTTGCTGACGCCAAAGATGTAGACTTGCTTGTCGGTAGAGGAATACTTGTGCATCATTATGCTGCTGATGAAGAAGTGTCAGATCTGTTCAAGGAGCTCAGTGCCGACGTCGTAGCCTTTGATTTCTCTGGCAGCTATTATCTCAAAGACATCTGCGAGGATTTGCATGTTTGTTATCAGCGTCCTGCGAGATGGCTGAAAAGGTGGTTCAGCCGCGTGAGTTGAGGGTGTAACCTCTTTGTACCAGTACAATTGCTTATTCTGGTATACTTATGTATGTTTGTCTTTTGTAGCACCTCTAGTATTTGTTGAAATTTGGAACATTGTAATGGTATCCAGTTCAGTTAATGGAAATTATCTTGACAACAGTAATATTAAATTATTTATACATCACTCCTCATAAATAGGATCTAATTCAAGATTTAGTAATAATTGTACAGAATTACAAACGAAAGGGTTTTTTAAAGTAGAGTTTTCTTTAGTAGTGAAGGCATAGTAAAATGACTGTAAGCCACCAACAGAAACAGAAGAATGACTAAGAAAACCACTTCAAATCATTCCAAAATTCGTCACTAATAAGTTTTTACAATGTTGTCATGTCAGTCTTTTTTATTATCTATAACATTTTTTTCAATTTCAAGAAAATATATATTAGGCATAGATGTGAATGCCTGAAAGGTATAATTAAGGAAGACAGCTGAAATGCCAGTGCTGGTTTCATTCTCAACAAAAGATACCTAGGTGCTCAGTCATTATATGCAACTATGCAGTTTCTTATCCTCTGCCTTAAGGCAATGTTCAAAAGAGTACGTGGACCGTTGGATCATATTAAGAGTCATGCAGACTTGGATCTCAAGACGATCAGGATTAGCTACTCTTGCAAAAAGAAACAAAAAAAGGTGTGTTTGGATGGGGTGAAGAGTAGTGCTAACTTAGATTAGTAGTTACTCTTAGTTGCTATTTTATATTTAAATGTGTAACTAACTTTTCAAAAACATTGAATTTAGCAATTGGTATTAGCTACTCTCGCAAAATCAGAGTAGTACTCTCACTAAACCAATGTTTTATCCAAACAAAGAAATCTGCTTTGCTAGCCCAACAGGCCGACAGGCCCAAAACAGAACCCAATTCAAATCCACACTTTTGGGCCTCAATTAAACCCCTCGCCATCCGCTCCAATACCTCGCACTCGCAGTGAGCGAATCCGAACCGTTTATTATCGTTCTATCCGAATCTTCGTACGGATAAACGGCTGAGATTTACGATGCAGTTTGTACACAGGATAATAATCGGAAAATCGTCTCGTCTGAATCTCCAACTCTCAATTCACTGCTCTGAATTCCTCGTGTGAAATCGGAGAGCTTGGACACTGAGAGATTCTCGATTTTTGTCTACTGAGAGATCGAATGGGTTTCACCAATTTTAATGGCGCCGGTATTGGGTTCGGTAATACGCGAATTTCTTCCCTCTTTCCTCCCAATTTCACCCGATTTGGGGACAATTTTGATCTCCGATTGGATTCCGAATATTAAACTGACTTTGCAATTGTGGTTAGGGTTTGGCGTCGGCTGTGGATTCGGAGTCGGCTGGGGTTTCGGAGGTATGACTGACAGACTTCATGATTTACAGCCTTGGTTTAAGTTGTGTTGTTAAAAGATGATATTAATATTACCAGTGGGTGTTCAGTTCTGAGAAGAATCAAAATTTTCTTGAATTAATTTCTGTTAGGATACTTTCATTTTATTTAAATAGAATTTGGTACCAATATTTATATATAATTGAGAAAATTTTATTTTAGATAGGTATATTTTGCAAGCTCAGTTCTTCCAAATAGGGGTACAAGGGAATTTTATATAGAATATATCATGTAATTGTGATTATGGTGTAGAACTGTAGATTATGTAAACAAATTAGTGTGACTATCAGAAATAAAAAATGCCAAGGGCAAGTGTTATACATATGTGATATGTTAGATGGTAGTTTTTTAAGCTTTCTTTCATATTTTTTCTGAATGTTATGAAACAATTTGGCGTCGACTTTTCTTCACAGCTGTACCTTCTTTTTACTTTACGCAGGGATGCCTGTGAATTTCTTTGGAATGGGAGTAGGTAAACCTAATTTCCTTGCCTTACTCTGATTTAACCTAATTATTTCAATTTGCTATTGAATTTTATTTCTTGAGTTGGACTGTTGTTAATAAGAATCGTAGTTGTATGGAAGCAGATGCAAACTGATAAAAATTACAAGTACAAGACCAGAAGGTTTCGGTGCACTGTTACTTGAATCTGAGTGAAAAAAGTAATGTTCGGGGAATTAGATTGGTACAGAACTGGTTATGAACTGGTAGTGGCTATGACAGGAACAACACTTTGGTGAAAATCTTTTCTTGGTACCAATACTTTTCATGTTACCAGATGTTATTTTTTTCCTTTTTAGTGAAGGACACTGCAGTTGTAAAGTGAACAAACAAAACAGGTTAGTAAATATTAATGAAAAGAATTGATCCAGTACAGTAATTTGTTCCTAATTTTGCAACAATCATGTGTTATCTGCAACCTATGTGTGTGATTCTTTATTTGAGCAATGATTTTTTTTCTTTTCCCCCAAAATATCAGGTGGAGGCTGTGGCGTTGGGGTTGGGTTAGGTTGGGGTTTTGGCAATGCTATTGGATGCCAGTACCGATCTTCAAAGGTTCAGTTTCAGGGATTTGAATTCAATAAGAAAGTTGACAATGATCAAACAGGAAGTGTAGATTTGGTAAAGCAGGAAGCTTAAAACATTGGCTACTTGTTCTTCTAATCTTATCATATTATTTTTTCTGATTTGCCATCTCAAGTAGTGTGCAATTGCCGTATAACTAGGATGTGTACATTAGGTGTTGTTATTTGAGGTCGAGCAAGCTGAAATAAGTGCAATGAAGAACTACTGTATTTGATATTCTTTTGAAGACTGATAGCCAGTAATTTTATTGCTCCCGCGCGGTGCAATTTTTGTATGGAAGGAGAGAAATGCAAGGAAGCAAAAGTTTCATTCTGCATTTGTAAAAAAAATGTGACAGGTCTGGAGAGCAGAAGAAATGTGTAAATCTTTTTTTTTTTTTCTTGCTTTAAATGCTGCTTGGTAAAAAAAAAAAAGAAAAAAAAGATTATGTAAGTATAATATAAAATCACTGAAAAGGTTGTCTCTTATTATACACATAATTTAAAAGAAAATTGATTTTATGTAATTAACACCTATTTTTCAATATTTTTCCCATCTGAAAAGGAAATCAGTAAAAGATTTCTTATAAGCAAACAACACCATGTAAATCTACCAAGTAAGAGGCTCCTAATTTAAATCAGAAAATTCACTAAAGCTCCTAACATGTTGTACCATTCCTAAAAGAAGATGATGAAAGTAATTTCACAAACTTGGATTAATCCAACTTGGGTCTCAACTCCATTAACAGAGGGTAATCCTGTTGCAACCTTTCTGAAGACAAGTGGTCGTTCTCTTCTTGAGGAGTCCATAACACATGCACAGCCTGTAGATATTTAAAGCTCAAATCAGTACATTATGCAAGCAGTACATTTACCAGTTTGTTGGAACTGGTAAATGTGTCATCACTTACCTTCCAAATCATTAAAATTACTCTTTTTTTCTTTTCAAAATCAGGGGGGTGATAATTAATTATAGAGTGCATATTAAACTGCATATAACCAATTTAAATTAGAGTATTAATCGTGTAAGAATAGCACAATCAGAAAGTTAATATCAGGAAAGGCTTAGTTTATGGCTTTTTGTGTTCAATTTATTCAAAAAGAAGTTATCCAATGTCCATGTAATGTATTATGCATACCATGATTTCTCTTTTGGTTAATCCGCCGAGCTTTGTCAGTACGGCATCCAAGTCCGGCGCAGAACAAATAGGAGGCAAGTTAAGCTGTCCAGTTGTTGTAACAATAATGTTTACCTGAAATTGTACAAAGGAGGAAAAAAATAATAAACTGTCAAAGTCTGCTTCTTTTACCAGGAAGAAAGGCATAAAACAGGCACATATCAGAAATGTTTGCTAACAAAAACAAACTTTATACATCAATTAAAACACCAGGGAAGAATGCCAACAACAAAATTTTAAGAGCATTAAGCACAAATACTAATTGGTTAAAAAAATTTAGCTGCGTGCTCACAGAAGGCCTCCGTTGAGCTTAACTTTACCCAATATATGTATGTATGGAATCATAATGAACACAAGGACTTGACTTACAACAATGAATGGATTTGCTGAAACAGAAACCATCTCCCAGTCATTCTGTCTTTCTTCTTGATGGTTATCTACATTAACAAGTGTCTCTTTGTCGAACTTCCGTCGCTCTTCAAAAGAAAGCTCATTGAAAAGACGCTCTGCGTCATCTGCACTTTCCGTCTTCTCCTATCATATTGTCGATTAAAAAGTATATCAACTTCACAAAGATAAAAGAGTGTTTACTAATATGATTACTACAATAACAAACTCACAACTAGAAGTCATGTATGTATCACTTACTGATAAAAAGGATGACAGCCAGAACTCTGAATGTCTCAGTAAAGCCTTTGTAGATTCTACATATACACAAAATAGAAGTCAGATTACTGTGAATCTCTGACTCTGAGATCATAATGTTCAAAAGTACCTTAAACAGAATTTTTACAAAATGAACAAAGTAAAAGAACATAATTAATCCATCGGGCAATAAATATTGTTGCGGTATTTGTATTAAACACACATGCATGTTTCTTATCACATGATCTCTAATTTTCCACAATATTCAGGGAAACATTAATATGATCATAAACAAACTTCAAATGTCAAACTGGCAATGCTAAAATGCATTTAACGGTAAATAAGCCATCTTAGCATTATCAGTGACAATGGCACAAGAAGATTTTAAAGTTTAACGGTTGTACCTTCAAGGACATACTTGTAGCCCTCATTTGTCGAGGTATTTGCTTGCCGAGCAATGTGATTGAGATCTTCTTGAAGAGAGGAGGAAGCTGCACCTTTCAACGCGACCTAAAATATGTCGCAAAATTGTGACCTTTTCAGTTAAATCAGATGATCAATTACATAACATTTTTACCAGAACTTCAATAAACTGATTTAGCTAATCCAAACTGTTGCTTGAAGAACAAAACCAGAGCAATTGTGGAAAATAAATAAGAAACAGCCAAAAAATGTTTTATAAAGTAACAACGAAGAACTAATACTATCACTATTTTTATATAAGAGTTTTTTATAATTAAACAGACAGAAAATGTTTTATAAAGTAACAATGCATCAAACACAAACTAATTAACTGACCTGAAGCTTGACGACGCTCTTCTTCAGTCGGTTCCGATTCTCAAATTGCAGAAGAAACAAAATTATAGCCATGAAAGCCAGAGAAGCCAGAACGAAGTACACGACATAAGCCCTCAAATCTTTTTCATCGCTCTCATTTACGTCCGTCGGCTTGCAGCTCTCCCCACTAGAACCGCCACAACCCGTATCTCTGATCACGTAACTCCTCGAACTATAAAAAGGCGACGCGTAGTGAACACGGTGGGAATGGACGCTGTAAGGACGACTGTAGGAGCGTCCGGAACTATAACCACCGCCGCCCCTCGAGAATCCACCGCCCATCGCACCGCCCGTCGCACCCGCGGCGTAATTCGCGAATGACACTGTCAATGCCATCATGAGAAACAAGACCATTGGTCTCATTGCCATTGTTTGTTATGCTTGGAGAAAAGTTCGAAACTTTGGATGAATAATTATGAAGATGGTATTAATTGGAATGGGGTTTTGGTGGGTTTTAATTATATATATATTTGCTGAATTTGGAATTTAGAATTGGGTTTAGAAAATGCGAGGAAAATATGAAGAATATTCGGCGAAAGAGGGAGCGAAGTTACGCGGAAATTCGCCCGCGTTTTTCGAAACCCGAAAGGTTCTTTCTTTTCGAGGGTTCATCCCCTGATTTACTGCATTGTGCAGTTCACAGCATCAGCCGTTGGATCATTCCGAGATTCGCGCTAGCACGAATCTTGAGACAATCCAACGACTGACGCTGTGAACTGCATAATGCAATACAGCAGGGGATATAATTGGCTTTCTTTACGACTTTGTGTTGCTTTTTTGGACGTGCGATTTAAGATGGACGGACGAGATTGCTGCAGTGACATCAAGGATGAGTTGATTTGTTCGGATAACTAGAAATAATTTTAAGTCTAGGTTGAATTGCATATATATCCCTCAAAAATTCTATATTACCTACTTATATCCCTATGAAGTTCATGATCTTATATTCAAAATTCTTCTGATATCTATACTTAAAGAAAGGCATTAGAGGTTTAGAGTTTCCATATGAATATGGAATAGTGTATAGGCCGGGGATCATGAGAAAATTTTTTATGGTGATTTTTAATTATATGGAATGCCTGTTGTTCTTTTGTTACTTGTTTTTAAATTAAGCAGATTATCTGCGTCTACATCCTGCTAACATATTATAATAGGATAATGCTGACATTATTATGTTTTAAAGGTATAAGTTGAGGATCTTATTTAATTGTGAGGGCGCCTGTTTAATCTCTTCAAATATCATTGAAATTTCATGATCATACAAAAAAGTGTCAGAGAGATCAGATAACTATTTTAGTTGAATTTGGTGCATAGTATGTAATAATTACGATTGAGATTACTAAATTATGGATATCTTTTTATCAAAATAAATTATGGGTATTTTCTATAAAATTGATAGCATTTTTTTATAAAGAGAAAAGTCCGATTTTAGTCTCTAAACTACTGGCATTTGGTTCAAATTGATCCGTAAACTTTTTTTTTGTTTAAATTGGTCCCTGAACTATTGGATTTGTTTCAAATTGATCCTTAAACTATTTTTTGGTTCAATTTGGTCCCTGAACTATATAGTTTGATTGGTATTACTCCTCATTTTACTTCCATTTATGCTAACTGATATAGTTTAGAAATAAATTTCAGTATCAATTAGTATAAACAAAGTATCTGAGAGGGATTATATGTACCAAACATATAAGTTTAAGGATCAATTTGAACCAAAAAATAGTTTTAAGGACTAATTTAAACCAAATGCAACAGTTCAAAGACCAATTTGAATTAAAAAATAGTTTACAGACCAATTATACTGGGCCAAAGCCCCATATTACGAATCCCAAATTCCACCCTGAACTTTTAACCTTGGAAACACAACAAATTCCACTGGGCCAAAGCCCCATTTGTGATATATTTGTGCGTACAACTTTTGTATACCATAACAAATTATTCCCGTATTATACTCGAATAATTCCCGAATCCCGAACTTTTGACCATGACGAACGAGTCCCGAATTAAGGAGTTGTTACTATGGTTCAATGTTATCAGAACCGAATCGGACGTCGACTCAGTAAAACTCCAGATCAATGGTTCACTGGTCGAACCGTCGGGTCAATTGGTCCGACCGCTAGTTTTTAATACATCTATATTCTTTATATATATGTATATGTATATATTATATTATCACGTAACATGAATAAATACTAATATTTTTTATAAAGTATATGTAAATTATTATGCCTGTAATATTCAATTAATATGAAAGACAATAACTTATTTGATATTATATATATGAGACTGCATATATGACTTCTATTAAAATTCACATAAACAAAGTGAAAAATGATGGCTTTACCTATAAGTTATTTTATTAAGCAAGATAAAATATCAATTAAGAATCTTAAATTATTTTTTTTTTGGATAAATTGAGTTCAAGGATCTAACAAAATAAAATACCATTAGAAAATAAAATTGAACCGGTTATGCATATATGTTTAATTGTTTACTATATTTATGTCATTTAAGATATCATGAGGTCATATGTGTAACTTTACAAAAAAAAAAATTACTTAGCAGCGTGCCTGCTTTTGGACTAGCTCAAAGTTTCATGCGAAGCTCAAGGCTAAGAGGTCTACAGAGCAGTACAAGCTTGGTGATTTGGAGCATTGATTGCATTGACGCTTCACACTTTCACATGCGCAAAAGTAAAAAAAAAAAAAAAGAATCTGCAGAAAACCCGGTTTTTTTCTACAAAAGGTTCACGGTTTTTGTCATAAACCGGCCAATCAACCCGGTTTTGACCGGTTTTGTTGCAGAAACGATCTGCTCAATGAAACAGACCGCTTAGGGGTCCGGTTCCGGGTTTTTCCAGACGAACCGGCCGGCCGGTCCGGTTTTTATAACACTGCTATGGTTGATACTTCATGCTCGGATCCCCTCTGAACAGTCTACCTACACTAAATTAAGCTAGATATATATCATGATTGATTGCTTGCTCCCTTCCTATCAACTATTCAGTCCAGCAAAAATAATACAAAAAGACTTGTCAAGATTCAATTTAGTTTCCAAGGTTATATTACGAAAAGACTTGTCATGCTTGTGCCCCTGTAGCCAGTATTGCCAGTCAAACCGTATTATTGCATTTTGTCTCTTCATTCTGTCTTGTGTGAGCATTAATTGTTCGGAGCTTTAATTTACCTCCTGTGAAAGTTTATAAACAGCTAGCACATCTTTGAAAGGCAAAGTAACTATTTCAGTTTCACTTAAAGAAGAGGGCAATATATTATGAGGAGGGATCCAATACCCATGTGTTTTGGTACCCATGGTAACCATTTTTTTATTTTTGCATAAATTGGAAAATCTAAACCGCTAGATGTATTCTATATTATCTCAATAACATATACATAAAAAAAGATAAATTTTGAACATTGTTTTGATAGCCATCAAGAGAGGAGAAAAAATCATAAAACTTGAACCGTTGATTTTTGTTAACGCTTGATACACATGTAAATAAAATCAAAATGATATAAGTTTTTGTTTACACATAAAATATGATATATATACAACATATTCTATCAATTGGTTTTGTTATTCAAGAATTTAAAATGTAGTTATTTAAGATTTAATTTCATGGTCACCGACCGGTCACTAAAAATATGTTTATTTGATCCCTCCTCATATATTATATACCTGTTCAAATTAAAATACCCAACATAGAAGAAGAAATTAGAATGAAGCTAGAGATGGAGAGCAATACTAACAAACTGGCTTTTATGCGCGCTCCGCCGTGCTTAATTGAATATTTTTTGTCATCGCTGGTCTATTAATATTAACTCACATGAAAATATTGATTCGAATATATAACCTTAAAAAGTTAGATTTGTAGTAAAATCCTTGTATTTAGAATATCAAGATCACCCAATGTATTAGCTCACGACATGAAAACTACCCAATTTAAATGAGCAAGACACAAAGTCAGACACAGCCCGATAATATTTTTTTGATGAATTAGTAAATAAAAAAAGAAAAAGAAAAATACCTCAATAAAAAAATACTTTAGCTAATTTGACAATAACCGTAACGAAACAATTCCCGAATTAATAAATTAAAAAATAGTTATTTTGGTGCGTTTGGATCGTGGAAGGATTAGCGAAAGAATAGTAGATGAGATTAGTATAAAAATAGTGATTTTTAGATTAGTAAAAGAATAGTTGAAATAGGGTGCTATTCGGAATAAGATAAATATTGTTTGGATTGTTTGTGTAGAATAGTGATGGATGGTTGAAAAGAATAGTAGCTAATCCATGTTTCACAAGGAATAGCGGATTAGCAACTATTCTTACTAATCCGGATATCATTTGTGTATTTGGATTGTACAAAAGTTCAGAATAGCTTGGTAATCCACTTAAAGCACTATTCCTTAGCCATCCAAATGCACCCCATGAATTTTTGACTAACCCAAACGCACAAGTTACAAAGTACTTATTAAATTAATTTATGTATGGTTCATGGTACTTCAATCTTACTAAAATTTTATTTTGAATTCAAATGTCATTCATAATCAATCATTCACTGTCATGCCTAAATTCATATCATACATGAGTTTACGATTTAAACGGAGTAATTCAATTATGTGTAGTTTATGAAGTTGTTACAGAGATTTCAAAGATCAAATTTATGCAAAAAAGATTTCAAAATAATATCCAACTTGCACATCAAGCTATTTGTAACATTTCTCTATTTTATGAGAAAATTAATTTTGTTTTTTATAAACAATGCATTCTCATAATAATGTTCATGAAATTTTATTATTGTTTAGTAAAAAAATATTTGTTTTTGGAAAATATTAGACTTCTCCTTTCATATAAAACTAATTTCAATTAAATGTTTGTTTGCATTATAATACTTTTCATTAGCTATTAATGAATTTCCAATTAGAAATTTTGCTTTAATGTATTTTTTATTATTATATTTTTGTAATTGTTGGCCATGATCTCGGCCCCCGTATCGGAAAATCCTGGTTCTGCCCCTGTCTATATAAGAGCTCAACCTATGCAAAAACAATCCATCCAAAATATTCAAATCATTCAAAAACTTACTAGCTAAATCCTTTGCTTTCAAGAGCTCAAACCCTTCAACTCTCAATCCCTAAACCTTCAACAACCTTTTGAGGAGTTTGTCTTTCAACCATAACACGGCCAAGCCTAGATACTTCCGTCTTCCAAGAGATCCACGCCCGTAGGAGGAGGATAGGATAGAGGATAGTGCGGTGGGAGCCACGTCATACACTGGGTGTGTGGAGCACCAATCGGCGACTTGACCTCGAACTTTGTTATTGTGTCGAGGCTTGCGCTCGAGCTTTGTATTGACACTTGTGTTAGTGGTTGCGGCATAGCCATTCAGTTAGCTGTGGGTCCCGTGGAATAGGTCCCGTGTCTTGGACCGAACCACGTAAAAATCGGCGTGTTCTTTCTCTCTTTCTCTACTCTTAACTTTATTTTTGTGAATCTTGATTGTGAGTAGAATTGTTAATTGTGATCTCGCACAACTCTCCTAAACTGTGAACTGTGAAATTGTGTGCGGAATTGCGAGATCATCGATATAGCCATTTCTAGTGGAATTATGAATTGTAAATCTAAATTCGTGACTATCTTCCGCAAAAACTTGAATTGTGCTATTCACCTCTCTTACACTGCGGTCACGGGTTTCTCAAAAGTAATATATCTGCATAAATTTGCACAACGCACAACAATTTGCATACAAAAAAAGTAATTTGTGTTTAAAATTATTTATGAATTTGCATAATTATAAACTTGAATATAATAAACTTAATTTTTTATGTATATATCTGTGTTTAACATTTGTAGTATGCACAGAAGCATGTCATTTATGCAATACAGGACCTTAATTATGCAAGTAATTTGACAGTCTATACTTTTTCTGTGGCAATTAAAAAAATAAGAGGGGCTCCACTTGCAAAACCGCCAAACTTACGGTGTCCTTATATCTACGAGAAATGGCTTGCATCCCGTCTGTCCCGTTAGGTTAGTTTCTGACGTGGCATCTCATTTCCGCATTACAAATCCTGTAAATTAATTGAACTGGACATATCCAATGCCTCAATTTCCCAGACGCCATTATATATACTTTTTGTCAAATCCTAATTACATTAATAGTTAGATTATACTGTCAGGTTTTGTTTCCTAATTTTGAATTTCCGCTCTTAATAAAATATTTTAAAATGTAATATTGTAATCACATTCTTGAAGTCTCTTTAGCTTCTTATATTTTGCTTTCATTCTTCTTCCTGTTCTTTTATCTCCATTTTCTAACTGAAGTTTCCCCTCTTCACATAAACCTATTTCGTCCCAATACTTCAACAATATATAAGAGTAAATATTTTCTTGGTATACCATCTTTTTCAATCATAGTTAAGGTCCACATTCATTTTACAGTGAGATGGATGTTAACTACGAACATAATCCCCCAGACGAAGGTGACCATAGTATTATTTTAAACATTTTTTTATATCCTTGAATTTTATACAAGTTATGATATCCCCTTTGAACATAGTATATTTTTTTATCGTTTACTTATCCTTTTTCCTTATTACTATACGCATATTATATTATAATTTTTTTTTGAGCTGTCTTTTTTTTTTATTACTAGTATAGTGTCCACACGTTTGCAGTGGGGTATTAATATTATTTTTTATATTTATTTCTACTATTAGATTTAAAATTAGAAAAACATCTAATTTCCTACTATATCATAATAATATAATCAAATACAAAAAGCAATATCCAACAACTAAATTTTTTTTATAATGTTTGACAAAAAAATCAATAACAATAATAATGAAAGGTATAACCAAATAAGCAATCCATCTCATACTCCAAATCTTCAAAAGTAATGAAATACTAAACCCTGAACCTTATAACGTTACTTTTGTGAATTCTAAGTTTGAATAATAATTGATTCTCATTAATCAATTTAATTAATTTCAAATTAAGCATAAAACTGTAATCATTTTAAAAATATGGCATATTATTTTTTAAAAAAAATTGTACGACAAAAAGTGCAAATTAAAAGGCCAATTTTCGTAAACATTTTTTGAGTAGAGCATAGACTGGTATTGTATAAGCTTATTCTTGCAAATGTTTCTTCAAAATCATATTTCTCTAGGTATATTTGTGTAAGATTTTTCTCAAAGAGTTAGCTGAGCCTTCCTCTTATGTTCAGTTGGTTACATGTATCGAATGGTACACGTACTCTTTGTAATAAAAGAGGGGCAGATATGTCATTTTCAAAACTTTGTTGACCCTTTTTTTTTTTTTTTTTGAGGAATTGCTTGAGCTTCTATTGCTGCCGCACCCCATGTAGCCACCTCGAGGCTTGAGCAAACATTGATAGCGAGGCGGGCCACCAGAGCTGTAGAGCAGCTGGTTATGGCATAAGTAGGGGTGAAAACGGATCGGATATCAACGGATAGTGAGCGAAATTGTATCTGTACCCGTTTTAGTTTTTCGGATACGAATACGGATACGGATACGGATAGTTCTGGATACGAATATAGATCAGATATTAAACAGATACGAATGCGGATCGGATATTTAACGGATACGAATGCGGATACGAATATACTTCGGATATTAGACTTATTATTAAAAAAATATATTTTATATAATTTTTTCATGATAAATCACTAACTAAAATGGTTAAATTACTATAAAAATTAATCACTTATAATAAATATGTTATTAGTTCATCGTGGATCATTATTATCATAAATAATTACATATTAGTTAAGAAAAAATTCATAATGTTTATTATATTATTAATTACAAGTTATAAATAATTATAAAAGAGATGAATTACAAAGTGTAATTAGATATAAACTTCATTAAATTTGAAATCTACATAAAAAATCCAATTGAAAAACATATAATAAGCCTTTGAAACGGATATCCGAATTACTATAATATCCGGATCTAGATAATTATCCATATCCGTATCCGTTTCCATATCGAAAACTGTATCCATATCCGTATCCGCATAAATTTTATCCGTATCGGTATCCGCATCCGCAAAAATCCGAATACGAATCCGGATACGGACGGATATTATCCGATCTGTTTTCACCCCTAGGCATAAGTCCTCCATGGGGGAGGCATGAGTTTGAACCCTGCTGGGGCGCGGGTTTGAGGGATGTGTGCGTGTGTTGCCTACGGGCTTTGTTCAAAAAAAATAAATAAATAAAAAGAGCGAGGTTGCCCATTAATGCGGATCCAGATGACGAATTGGGGTAGGAACGCGATAAGCGTTATTTTTTCTGGAAATCGAATCATCAATATGGATGATCAACGATGCTGGTTAAAACAGATTGATATATCCAACGGTCTAAAATCAATTTGGACAAATAGTCATTTGAGTCTCTAAATCAACTCCTTCTTTGATAAGTAGTAGAGATACACAGGTAATTTCCATCAAGCAGTCGATCTCCTTCAAATTTGTGTTTTGTATAACGAAATTGTGTTTTGTCTTTTTTTTTTCATAGTGACACAGATTAAACCTTATTGTCATTCACAGCTTTTAAACACACGGTTACAAACACAAATTTGTGTTTTTGTCAAACGAAATTTATAAAGACCTCTTAACTACACTATACAAGCTTTTTATTGGGAAATAGCAAGTTATGGAAGGAGTACTTACTTATTTTCTTGTATTGGAAGTTCACATTCAATCTTTAGAATATACAATTATTTTTAAATTCCATCGGTTAACAACTTTCATTTTCACTTAACGATTTCATACAACCAACCAACAACTAAAAATTATAATTATATATAAATATTACAGTTTAATTTTATATTTGTACATTCCATTAACAATTATATACTGCACCTGACAAATTAAATTTAATCCAGTTAATAACTTCTATAATCTATTAAATAAGTATAATTCATTTTTCAAATATTTATAACCTAGTTGATTACTTATTATTTTCGTAGGGATTGGTACATTTGCGGAACTTATTATTTTCCAATTAATAACTTTTACAATACAGTTAAGGCTAATATCAATTAGTTGTACATTTGTTTTCCCTTGACATTTACTTAGAATTTTCAAATTTTTTTTTGTGTGGTAAAAGTATAAAACCATATTGTAATATAGATCATACAATGACACAAATTAAAACTTACTATTCAGTTAACGAGATCATGCAATGACACAAATTTATATATTGTGCTATAAAACCAAATTTATATATACTCTGTTATTATATTAAATTAGTGTACAACTTTAATACAAAGTATATATTAATTTATTTTACAACTTTCAAATTCAGTTAACGAGTTTCTCTTGCCAATTTAAATTAATTGTCATTTTTTCCCCCCTGGACATTTACTTATACATTTTTTTTATACAAGCTTGTGTGCTGTAAAACCAAATTTATATATACATCGTTAGTATATTAAATCAGTTTACAAATTTCATATTCAGTTAACGAGTTCATTTCAGGACACAACTAAAAACTATTAATCATACAGACGTTTATATTGTACTTTTACATTTTTACATGCCATTTACAATTCTTTATATACTTACTGATTATATTAAATCAGTTAACAACTTTCACATTCGGTTTTCGAGTTTCTACAAGGACACAAATTACAACTTATTATCATACAGACTTTGATAGTGTACTTCTTTATTTTTTACACTGCCTTTTGACACACATATACAAACGCAGGTATTTGTGCACAAATTCGATTCAACGGTTAAAGAAATAAACAAATTAAAATCAACCTTTCTAGATTCATTTATTTCCTTCCAAATCTATAGAAATTTTGCTTCACAAATATTCTTGTTTTAGAGTAAATAATGGCTTCTGGAAAGAACAACAGGAAGGAAGGAGAAGAGGGGATGTCACGGTTACCATTATTAAAATATTAATGCTCCCCTTCCCAATACACACGCGAGAACAGTCAATAATTACAGTCCAGCTTTTAGGGGTGTAAGTCTAATCCGTTCAACCCGCGTAACCCAACCGACCCGACCGATCCGATCCAAAGAATTACGGATTTTGATTATAGTTAGTTAGGTACGGATTGAATTTTGAGCAACCCGATGATTAAAGTTTGGTTACAGATTTTACAAAATATGTTGGATAAAATCCAGCCCAACCAATTTGATTTGATTTTTTAAAATAATTTATATCATTCTAAATAAAGTTACAATATCTTTATAGAAATGTAATGACTTTTTATTATACTTCAAACTTTTAATTGAAACTTATTTTATTTTTCTTTTAGTTAGTGTATATTGAATTTTTTTGTTATATTTTTTTCATCACTTATATTTTTTTGACAATTAATATCTTAAATTGAAACCTGCGAAACCTGACCGCCAAAATTGAAACCTGAATTGACGGTTTTTATTATTTGTTGGTTAGTTATGGATTAAAATTTGTACAACCCGACTAGAATAATTGAATTGCCAATCTATGTAAAACCCGACCAACCCAACCCGTTTACACCCCTACCAGCTTTATACAGATACGGGAAAGGAGTACACATACATAGAGGCACTGGACAGTTCAAGTTCCTTATATTAATGGAGAATAGAAACTGGGAATTAAACGGGATACCAAACATCCGGGACACTGGCCACGACTCATATACCGCCTCTTCTCACTTCAGTCTTCAATTTTCATTTCAAATTTCATCTCTCTCGCTCTCAGTGCATACCATCGGAGAAAATGCCTCCTAGAATCGATCTGAGTGAAGGATCTGAAGGAACGGGCCGTGGAAGGGGACGGGGAAGGGGACAAGGAAGGATTGCAGAAAAACAGATAGAAGTTAAACATCAGAGCGATTCAGAACAAGAGGATGCACAAGAAGTTGATAACAATCCTGGTAAGACTTGCTATTTCCCTATCATGATGAATTTCGTTTTGAATTTTGTTCGGACTGACAAAATTGATGTCAATTTAGTTCAGCAATTTCCTTTTTTTTTAAATATTTTACTTAATACTCAACTTATTTGAACTCTTTTGTTCAAATATGTAATTAATAATTTTGAAATTTCAGATTTGGTACAAAAAAACTGTATCTTCTTTAGTATTTTTGTGGTTTACTCAATCTAGGGTTTACTAATCAGTAACAATTTGATAATATTTTGTTCAAATTTTATAAACTTATCTGAAGTTCTAATAATCACATAGTTCAATCATCTTGTTACGCATGCATGTCCATGATTTATGCCTACAGATTATTCTAATCTGCATGTAAGTTAGTTATTTATGCATATTTTTTCAATATGTATGCAAAACAAATCATTTGATATGTAGACATATTGTTAGTATTCATTTATATCCTTTAAATATGCATGCAAAACAGTTGATATGCATTTATAATTTTTTGAGCAGAATGTTTTCTATTTTTTTAATATGCAACTAGATCTGCATTTTATGCATATGCTGGTTATACAGTACAGGATATTCATCTTTATATTTAGATTCAGTTAAGAGATTTTGTTTAATTAGAATGCATGTTGTACTTCTTCAGTTCTTTGTATGCATACAAATTATTTCTATATGCAAATTGACATGCTCAATAATCAAAAACTTGTGTTCTGTGTTTAACAGGAGCACTTGTTATCAGATGTAAGCCCAATTTCTTCATTGAGTTCTACAATAAGCATATTAAAAACTACATGACTGAAAAACAGAAGGACCTTCTACAAGGAACACCTTTCAATCATTTGTTCAAAATGCCACCAATGTCTAAGAATCCCGGGTTGGTGCGGGAACTTGTTAATCTCTACAGCAATGAAGTGCAGGCATTTAGATTTTTATCTGAGACCATTTCATTCACTCCTAGGGATGTTGCCCTAATTTTAGGTTAGTTTTTTTTTTTTTTTTTCTAAGAGTGCATTCTTTATTATGCATGGTATTATGTTGTTTATGCATCAATTAAAGATGCATGTTTTATGCAGGGTATCACTTTTATTATGCACACTAAATTTAGTTATATGCATGCTATTTACCTTTTTATGCATCAATTTAATGATGCATGTTTTGTGTGTGCTGTTTACTTTATTATACATACTAAAATTGGTTTTGTGCGTGCTATTAACTTTTTTATGCATCAATTAATGATCTGTATTCATGCATGTTGTTTACTTTATTATGCATTCTATTTATTTTATTATGCATGCTAAGTTAACTTACCACTGTTTTTGCATTATATTATAGGTTTGAGGAATGATGGTGGTAACATCATTCATTTCTATAATGAACAAGGGGGACGCTTGAGAACTGGCAACTCTCAAAGCCGTTTGCACACAACATATTTTCAAAAAAACCATCAAGTGAGTTGTGCGAGGCTCCAGAACATTTTGATGGAGTTGGTGCAACAACCAGACAAGGAAGAAGATTTTGTTTCATTGCTCGTTCTCTATCTGCTCAGCATGTTCTTGTTCCCCATAAACAGCGGGAATGTCAACTTATCACTTATCCCGTATGTTGAAGATTTGAATAATTTGAAGAATTATGCCAGGTCTTATCCAGTGCATGAAATTTTGGTTTCTAACATATCTTCTGCCAAAGAGAAGATTGATGCTCAGCAACTTGAAGAAATCAAATTTGGTGGTTGCTCAATTGTTCTTAATTTAAGTGAATAAAATCTCAACGTTTTAAAATGACTATACAATATTAATAAAATAATCAATGTTTTATGTATCATATTAAAAAATCTCAAACAAATACTTAAAAATATCCAAAAATGAAAATTTTTTGCGAGCTACAAGATTTTGATATGAAGAATTTATGAAGCCATATAAATCGAAATTTAGATGTTATTTGATATGTTTTTGGATCCCGACTCACGGAGCAGCCCGTGAGTTGCAACTCACCGTAGCAAAAACTCTATATATATATATAGAGAGAGAGAGAGAGAGAGAGAGAGTCCGGCTATAATAATATGCATATCACGGTTTTACCGTGCTATGTGGTCTATATCTCAGTTTTCGGTGTCCAAATGGTTGATCCGAACCGCTCAATGTGATCTCTATATCAAAATACATAAGGAAACCAAATTTTACAATTTTTAGAATTTTTTTCTATTTTTAATGATGGGGAGAAAATGGCTAGATCCAAGGATTCTGGTTCATACAAAACAACAATTTTCTACCCATCACTAAAAATATCAAAAAAATTTGATCATTTGTTTGATCGTTTCCAATATTCTAACTTCATACATCCTGTGAACATGTCACATATCACACATTCACACCTGAAGCCTGATGACACTTGTTTGTTGTGCCGGTGCCAGTTCCTGATCTCCCGGCGAGCAAAAGCGCTTACAGCAACAGTGACAGACAGCCAGCAGCACTACCACACCTACCAGGATCGTAATTCTCAAGATGTCCGTGCGGTCGAACTTCCAGTCGCCGCCGCCGCCGTTGTCGTAGTCACAATCGCCATAGTCGTCGTCATTGTTTCCGCCTGATGTTTGGTTATATCCTGAATTCGACGACTGAGTCGAGTTGCAAGACGAACCGTAGGAACTAGTACTAGAACCTGATCCTGGGTAATAACCTCCTTCGCCTTCATCACCTTCACCGCCTTCTTCGGCTTCACCGCCTTCGCTGCCTTCCCCGCCTTCGCCAACCCCGACGTCGTCATCTTGCGCCACGGTGATGTACGGACGTGAAATTAACATCACCAGGAGAATCAATGTGAGTAGGAGTACTCACTGGTTTGATTGTTAGTGCCTTCATTATTTCTTGCAATTGTGTTCTTGCAGGGTTTAATTTGAGGCGTTCAAATGGAATTATAAATTTATAATGGAATTGTATTGTGGTTTTTTCAAGGTTTTAAGGCATTGAAGTTTCTTATGCACAACTTCTTTAGCTCAATCCTAATTGTGAATTGTGGATTACTATAAAGAATATAGCATGATATAATTGCTTCTTTTGATTAAATTTGATCTTCACGTCTATTTGTGGCATGAAAATTGGGTAAAAATAGAAGTTTATAAAAGTACATCACCCTATGTTTGTGTATACCTGCGAAATTTGGGTATATAAAAAAAAGCTGATTTCTCATACATGATATATATTGTTGGCCTTTTTTATTAAGCTTAAAGAAAAGCATAGACAATTATTCAATTAATATATATTTAGTCATATATTTAGAATCGTAATTTTTTTGCTCCACTAATATTATAATTAATATATTTTTACGAGTGGTTCTGCTATGGATGATTGGCTAAGCAACCTTTCATTTTGAATCGAACAATTCTTATCAAATATGTCTCTTTAATTGTATTATATCTAAAAGATATATCGCGACCATCCGATTATGAAAAATGAACGGTCCATATTTCATCTGATATGTGGCATAATTAGCTTATTTTTAAATAAGAAGTGTTAATTTTGCTTTTCTATTTTTTTAATATAAAAAAAGAAAGAACATGTATTACATTTGGAATCAAAGTGGGTATCTCATAATAGAGTAAAACGAGCGTGTTCTTAAGCTCATGGGAGCCTCCCGTGAGCTTAATATAAAAAACGTATCAAACCATATCCAAATTTTGATTTATATGGCTCAATAAATTCTTCATATCAAAATCATGTTGCATGCAAAAATTTTTCATTTTTAGAGATTTTTAAGTATTTATTTCGGATTTTTTAAAAGTTACATATAAAACATTGATTATTTTATTAATATTGTATAGTTGCTATTAAAAAATTAGACCATTGAAAAGAAAAACTTAGTATATACCTATATCTATTCACATTTTTGCTAGTTACTGGTAATTAATTAACTAAACAACCATCCTTGTCTATATAAATATTAAAGTAGCAACCACTACAAGTAAAAAAAAAAAAAAAAAAATGAATAACACTAATTAATGTATGGTTAATTTCACTTCTTTGTCGAGCTGCCTGAGATTAGGATAGTCTTGCAACAATCGTTTTCCTCTTGTGGAGTCCAAAACACATGACAAGCCTACATGATTAATTAATTAAATTTCACAATTAGTTGTTACATTAAGCACATAACAAAACTTAATTTATCATAAGAAAAAGATAATTTCATATAAAAGTTGTGAATGTGAAGTAATTAAACATACCACAATTCCGTTTTGGGATACAGTTGTGAACTTGTGTAGTACTGCTTCCAAGTCTTTTGTTGAGTTCACTTGATGTAGCTGAAGCAACTCTGTTGATTCTAGAATGAAGGTCACCTGAATGCATTTAGAAGAGAAAATATATACATATGGTTAATATATTAAATCCATTTATTATTATATATAATGCAGGGATTTTTTTCAAGTTATGTTTGTAACAAACATCAAGGTTTATTATTTCAGTTCCAAGGAAATTTTCATATAATGTATTTATTAAACACCTAAAAAATGTAAATATTATAAAGTATATATAGTCAATTGACAACAAAGCTGGCAATAAATAAATAAGTATTTCTAACTAAAATTGAAAAAAGTTATCGCTGAAATTGTTATAACATATATGTTTCTATAATTATATTATTTATTATGATATAAGGGTGAAATTCTAATTTTTTTTTTACTGATCTAGGTAGCTAGCTCCTCATTGGATTGTATTAGATATATACAAATGGCCAATTTCATAAGAACAAATTACCAAAATAAATGGATTTGTGAAGGTAGTTGCTCCTGTCCCAATTCTTTCTCTTTTGTAGTCATCAATATTGGTGAGTGTCTCTCGATCAAACTTAGACCGCTCCTCACGCGAATAGTCTTCGAACACATAATTGGCATGTTGCATATGACTTCTTAATTCAACCTGTCAAATGTAATTTAAAAAAATAATAAAAAAAGAATGAAAAATTCATTAACAACATGATTTTTTTTTTTTAATATTTAGTTATTTACCAACATTTTATGAAAGATCCAATTAAAGTGGGAATTTTCAGAAAGCCTCTCCGTTACATAACTAACATATAATTTTCATTAATGTAGGGTTAATCTATAAACTAGAAAGAGGGGTAGCTCTCCAAGCACCTCAACTATGCCACATCATCAATAATTATTAACCATTGATTTTGTTTAAATCTCTTCATCTACTTTTAATTTATAAGTTTTATTATTTATTTGTTATCATATTTCGGGTGAAGCCCGAGTTACAGCTCTTGGGTAGTTAATTTCTGTACTCTTACCGATATATAGGAGGATAGCCAATAGTTTGAATGCCTTAATAAAGCCTTCGCTGACTCTACATAAATGAGGTATAATAAAAAGGTGTTAAAAAGAGTGAGTAAAAATAACATCTTCATGAACACTGATAAAAAAAAACTATAAAATCATAATTAATTTGTCACACTTTACAAAGGAAAAAAAAAAGGAGGAGTTGTAGTATGTGGAAATTGTAAAGTCTAATCAATAAGATAACAACAAACATGTTTTAAAATTAAATTTTAGAAAATATATTATTTCATAATTGATTTCTCAAATTATCAAATCTTAACGATGTGAAAGGGCCAAAAAAAAAAACATAGTAAATAAGTGAAGAACGGAAATAGTACTTTTCATGACCTCCTAAAATTAATTTTGTGCTCTAAATATAATTATACTATATAATTTCCTGTTGGTACAAGTATTAATTTGAAGCTAATTATTTTACCTTCTAAGACGTATTTGATGCCACTTCGCTCGGAGGTATCTGCTGTTCTAGCAATAGCATTCAAATCCCTCTGAAAGGACACAGCAGTGCCCTTCAATGCAACCTACACATACAAAGTATTTATTAGCCAAGTTTAATCCCTCGGCAAATCTCAAAATTTGATCTTGTATTCTTGTTTTTCCAATTTTCTAATTTTTTGTATGTATAAAATTTTTCAATCCCTGGCTGAAATTGTTATTTTTTATAATAAGATTTTAAGATAATATGTAATGGACCTTAAATTGAGAAAATTGATATCGGCCTTAAGTTTTAATGGGTTGAGACATTAAAGTACGTCAACGGTGGTGATCAATCTAAGTAAACAATCAACTGCTGAGATTTATTTCTTGGGGAAGATAGAAGTTTAATGTCAAAAAATCTAATCTCCTTTTTATTAGGAGTAAGGATATATGTACCTGAAGTTTAATGACGCTTATTTGGGGCACTTTTGTTGTTTGTTGTTGTTGTTCTGCTGCTGTTTGTTCCGGCTCTAGTGACGCTAAACGCATACAACAACAGTGGCAGAGTACCGCAAATGCCACTACTGCCGGTACACCGAGCATAATCGCAAGTCCGATGATGCTCTTGCGGTCTAATTTGTCGTCATCTTCGTCGTCGACATTGTCTCCATCTCCGTCGCCCCCACCTGATGCTTGATTAGATCCAGGATTCGATGATGACCAGATACCGGTGCCAGAGGAACCACCATCACTATCAGAACCGTCTGAACCTTCTGAACCGTCTGAGCCTCCTTCGCCTCCTTCACCTCCTTCGCCTTCACCGCCCATGGCTCCGCCCGATGGCGCCACGATGGTGAACGGGTATGACAACAGTATTACCAGGAGGATTAGTGTGAGTGGAGTGATCCTTGGTGAGATTGATGTTGCCTTCATTATTTCTTGCAACTGTTTTCTTGGAGGGGTGGGGGGGAATTAAATCAAATTATAATTAATTGGATTATATATTGTGGCTATTAAATATTATTATATATATAGGCAACGTGTTTGTTCTGCACAACTTCTAAAAATCCTAATTGTGGATTACTATAAACAAGTCAACATGATAGAATTGCTTCTTTTGATTCAATTCGGTCTTGATCATGTTTATTTTTTGCATGAAAATTGGGTAAATATAGCAGGTTAAAAAAGTAAATCATCATAACGTTAAGCTATTTTTGGATGTGGCTTTCAGAACAAACATCTATTTTTTTTAAGTGGATATTACTGTTCATATGGATATTACTTACTATTCAGAAGAGAAATGCAATGCAACCTACATAGAAGAGGCTGGAATGCTGGATACAGGATTTCATATCCTCTGTAGCGCTGCATTGTGTAGCGCAGGATGTGAACCGTTAGATCATCTCCAGATCTGTGTCGGCTCGAATCTCGAGATGATCCAAAGGTTTGCATCCTGCACTACACAATGTAGCGCTACAGATGATAAGAATCTGCACTGGATACAGCACCCCTTTCTTAAAACAAAACGTACCTCTTTGCTCAATCCGACCATTGAAAAGAAAAGAAAAACTTGTATATATCTTTCGCTACTTAAAAAAAAACACAAAACATGATATATAGCCATATCTATTCACATTTTTGGTAGTAGCTGGTAATTAACTAAACCACCATCCATGTCTATATAAATTCTAAATCAGTAAGCATTAGGTAATAGGAAAAAAATTCAAAAAAAAAAAAAAAACAAGAAGACAAATTAATATATGGCTAATTTCACTTCTTTATCAAGCTGCCTGAGATAAGGATAGTCTTGCAACAACCGTTTTTCTGTCAAGCAATCGTTTTCCTCTTCCGGAGTCCATAACACATGACAAGCCTACATGATTAATTAAATTTCACAATTGTTTCATTAAGCGAGAATAAAACTTAATTCACTCGTACGAAGAAATAAATTGATAGAATTATCATGCAAAGTGAATTAAAATACCACAATTCCGTTTTGGGATACAGTTGTGAACTTGTGTAGTACTGCTTCCAAATCTTTTGTTGTGTTCACTTGATGCAGCTGAAGCAATTCTGTTGATTCTAGAAGGACTGTCACCTGAATGCATGTAGAAGAGAAAATATGTGGTTGATTTCATGAATCCATTTATCATTATGTGTAATGCATGCATGCATTTTTTAAAGTAATCTTTTTTTAACATCAAGTTTTATTATTTTAGTTCCAAGAAAATATTGATGTAAAGAATATATTGAAAACCAAAAAATATTTGAATATTATAAAGTATATCTAGTCAGTTAACAACAAATCTGGAAATAAATATATAAATATTTCGAAATAAAAATGAAAAAGTCATCACATAAATAAATATGGCCTTTACACTTTTATTAATTATATTTTGTATGATATGAGAGTTGAAATTCCATTTTTTTTTACTGATACAATTAGCTAGTTCCTCATTGCACTATATTAGATACAACTCCAATTTCATAAAAACATATTACCAAAATAAATGGATTTGTGAAAGTAGTTGCTCCTGTCCCAATTCTTTCTCTTTTGTAATATCAATATTGGTGAGTGTCTCTTGATCAAACTTAGACCTCTCCTCATGCGAGTAGTGATTGAAGACATACGTTGCCTGTTGTATATTACTTCTTAAGTCAACCTGTCAAATGTTAAAAAAAAAAAAATTAAAAACTTATTAACAAGATGATTTTTACATATTTCTCTGCATAAAAGTAGCCAGAACCTTATGTTCTTTTTTTTTCTTTTTTGAATGATTTGGATGCTTATTGGTCCAACAAAATTCCAAAAACATGAATTTGGCTGATTGTATACAAGATATTTGATTTACAATTTGTTTGGTGAATTATTTTTTTTTTTCAGAATTTAAATAGGTATAAATTTGTAACAGTAAAGTTATCTGCTTTTGTTGACACATTCACATCAAGAAACATTAATGTTAGGGGTATTTAAATGTTTATGCAGGGTCCATAGTGGGAATTTCCAAAAGACACCTCTCCTTCACATAAGTAACTCGACATATAATTCTCAGTAATGTGGGGGTTAATGTAGTTAAGTTTTACACTTACCGATAGATAGGAGGATAGCCAATAGCCTGCATGCCTTAATAAAGCCTTCGCTGACTCTACATAACTATGCTGCCCAGATACGGCCCAAACCCACCGCACCGCGTATCGGATACGTATCTGATACGGATTCGTATGCGATACACGTGCGATTCGCACCCGATACGCCAGCTTTGGTCAAGGATTCGGTCAAGGATTCGCCCAGACACTCCCCGATACGGCCTAAATCCCCTTCCGACACGTTTCGGATACGGCCTTGATGCGTTTCGTATGGAACGTCACCAGCTACGCGCGCTGCCATTGTAAGTTCGCCACACGGGATCCCTTTTGGTTGCTGAAAAAATCGCTCAATGCGTGCGGGTGGGGATCGAACCTGGGTAGTCTGGGTAGAGTAGCAGCTACCGCCTTCAACCACTGCGCCATACTTTGGTTTGTGTCATAATTGGTTGTTTCTTAAATATATTATGAACCTTCCCAACATTTGTTTATTATATTTTTAATATATTTTTATATAAATAATTATTAATATAATATTAATATTACTACTCCCGTATCCTAGTTTTTTGAGAATTGCCGTATCGCCGCACCCGTATCGTATCGGATACGATACCCACACCCGTGCAACATAGCTACATAAGGATAACAAAAAGGTATTAAAAAGAGAGTAAAAATTAACAATCTTGAACAATATTTCTTAAAAAAGAGCAATAAAATCATAATTTGTGATACTTTGCCAAATTTACAAAAAAATAAGGTTGTAGTGTTGCATGTAATCCTAAATTGTACTACTGTGTTTTATGTATTCAAAGCTTCAAAAGTCATGTATATACTTTATCTATTTAATACTTGATTTGTTTCAAATTAATAACCAATTTTTTTCTTGTAATTTTACTGGAAAAGGAAATCTGAAAAAACCATCCTCTCAGAAGCCCTCTTAATTAATTAAATCAGTGTAATTCATAAGGTTTATTGCAGGTGGTGGAAATCTAATCAAGGTGACACAACAAACATGTTTTAAAATTTAGTTAAAAAAATATTTTTTTGATTTCATTTCTCAAACTTAAGGATGTAAAAGGAAAAAAAGAAAAAACATAGTTAAATAATTAAAGAATGGAATTAGCTTCTATGACCTCCAAGAAACTTAATTTTTTGTTTTCTAAATATAACAAACTTAATAAATTCATGTTGGCACAGATTCAGGGAATAGAATGGTTCTCTTTACTGACCTTTAGTCTAGTGGCTAAGGACAACGCTCTCCGTGTGGGAGGTCACGGGTTCGAAACCACGATGGGGGATCTTTTATAGACATTTCAATTTGAGTGGCTTGACCTTCATCTTTTATCTCAAAAAAAAAATAATGGTTCTTTCTTTACCTTCTAAGACGTATTTGTAGCCACTTTGCTTGGAGGTGTCTGCTTTTCGAGCAATAGCATTCAGATCCCTCTGAAAGGAAACAGCAGTGCCATTCAATGCAACCTACAAAGCATCAGAAAACATGATCTCAAAATTTGATCTTTCGCTTCCAGTTTTGTAATTTTGTATGTTGAAGTTGAACATGATTCATACATACATACCTGAAGCTTGACGACGCTTATACGTTGTACTTTATTTTGTTGCGCTGCTGTTCGTTGCGCATTCCACGACGAAGAACACATACAGCAGCAGCAACAGATTACAAATAATGCCAGTACACCGATCAGAATCATAAGTATCATGATGCTCTTGCGGCTGCTGAAATTGATATAATTGCCATATGTGCTTCCATACCCGCTGTTCCCACCCGATGCTTGATTAGATCCAGCAGTTGATGGCAAGATGGCGGCACTAGAGGCACCGCCAGCACTAACAGAACCTCCTGAAACGCCTCCACCTCTGCCACCCACGGCTCCGCCTGATGGCGCCACGATGGTTTCAGGACTTGACACCAGTATCACCAGGAGGATTACTGTGAGTGGAGTGAGCATTGGTGTGCTTGATAGTGCTTTCATCATTCTTCGCAACTGTCGTCTCGGATGGCTAGGGGCATTTAAATGAAATTATGATAGGATTCTATTGAGGTACTTGAAAATTATCATATTGATAGGCATTGTGTTTCTTCTGAGCAACTTCCTCTCAATCCTAATAGTAGATTATCTAAACAATTATTCAACCTGATATGTTTGCTTCTTTTGATACAATCTGATCTTCATGTCTATACTCCATTTATAGGATGCAAATTGAGTAAATATAGCAGTTTATAAAAATAAATTATCGATCCTATGTTTAAGATGTTTTGGATGTGCCTTTCAAGAGAAGCATCCAATTCTTTCCTGGATATTACTGTTCAAATAAGGATCCATATCCTTTGCAGCAACTCAAATGGATATTATGTACTGGATTTTACTATTCAGATGGGGGTGATACTGCTCTGGTTTGTTAATGGGTACCAGCAAGAATCTGGGTACCAGAATTGTCTTCATACATGAGTAGGGGTGCATAACGTGGCAAACGATCACGAAAATAGGACCGATCGTTGATCGTTTCGTTTGAGTAATGATCAAAATTTTTTTGGCGTTAACTGTTTCGTCTCTAGAACGAAAGAGATAATAATTCTGTTGATCGTTTCGTTAGAAATTAACGATCAAAACGGTTAAAACGTTCAAAATCAATGAACCAGTATCAAAATTCAATAAAATCTGGTAAAATCCAGTACATTTAAAAACCAGTACCGAAACTCAGAAAAATCTGATAAAAACAAGCAAAATCTGGTAAGACCAGCAAAATCTGGTAAAAATCAGTAAAATCTGACAAAATCTTGTAATACAAAAACTCAGAAAAATCAACAAACAAAACAGTACCAAAACAATTTGTAAATCAAAACACATTAAAACTTGTACTGGTAAATCAAAACTATATTTACCCAGACAAAATCAGTGAATACAATATAGCCAATACCAAAAATCCCAAATCAGTACCTCTGATTGCGGCTGAGGTGAAGGGAACAAGGCGCTAATTATCTTCTATACTGCAAAGCCTCCGCGAGATGCTTCGTGGCCGTCGATTTGCCGCTGCCCGCTGCCCTCACATCACAACAAGCACCATCTGAATCGCGATTGCTGCACGCTGCCTACACATCACAACTACTGGGTTTTGCCGCTGCACACTGCCCACTCCGCGAGATGCTTCGTCGCCGTCGATTTTCAGTGCGGCGTGGTATGCGAGAGAACGAGGGGAAACACCAGAGAAAGATAACGCAAGAGAAGAAGAAAGAAAGGAAGATGGGTTGAGTGCCATCTGTCCAATGTTCTCTGCAATCATCAAAATTACAGGCGAATAAAATTTTAAACGAAATAACTGAAGTAACGAAACGAAACAATCTAGAGTCGTTATTCGTTTCGTTTTATAAGACGAAACTGCTGTCGATTACGTTGATCGTTCCGTTTATCTAACGCCACAAAATTTCGTTCCGTTAATCATTTTGTTTGGACGAAACGAAACGAAATAACGGAAAATCTCATTCCGTTTGCAGCCCTATACATGAGAAAAAAAATTAGGCTTAAAGAAAGGCATGGACATGCAATTGATGGTATAAATTACTTTCATATAAAACTTTCAGAGAAACATTAAATGTATTAAGAACCGTAATTTTGTTTTGTTCTGCTAATTTTATATATATTTCGCAAACAACTGATGTTCAATTATTTTTTAAAATTAGAAAAAAGGATAATGAAAGAAGCCCTATCTTACATTGAAATCAAAGAGGGTATCTCTCTGCAGGTTTAGCTAGAAACATCTGAGGTTCAACAGATGCATCATAATATGATAAAAACCAACTTATATTTGATTTCTTTAGAAATGTATTATGAAATTGAACATATAATAATTCTTCTTTACAAAAGTAAAACATAAAATTCGGGTTGCTGAAATATTGCCGGAAATAAGAATTTGCTTTTGAGGAGGGTTCCGAACTTCCAATGCCACAAGTTTGTGCTTGAAGATACTGCAAACTCACTTTTCTGTTCCTATTTCAAAATTTTGTATTTCAAATTTCAAACTCACTTTTTCATTGATGTTTCAAAATTGTGCATAATTGTATATCAAATTTCATGATTTTTTTAGTTTATTTCTTACTAGATCAAAGTGACATAAAGATAAAATGCATTAAACCCTCCGCCTCCCAAGGAAAAAAAAGGTAGGAAATGGGGAATTTTAACAAGGTAAATTCAGTAACAGAACATCAAACAACTGGCAAATTTCAACAGTATGCGGCTCAGGTTCAAGCAAGACAGATTGGATATAACAAGGAAATTAACAGAGAATAAAGTAAACAGCGGTGGATCAATGGAGTGAGTGAGAGACAGACAACAAAACCTGATGCATGCATGCGGATCGATGCCGAATTCATAAAAGAGGAGGCGGATGCTCTAGCTAGGGTTTGTTGGGGCAGTGGAGAATCGATGGAGAGGAGATATTTGGATGAGCAGGTCAGGAAGGAAGGAGAAGGAGAGCAGCTGAGCAGGAAGCACCTCTCTGCAGGTTTACTACTTTACTCCCAAGTCCCAGCACACTAAGCACAGCACATCTCTTTGTTCACTCTTATGAAATTTACCCTTTAGGGTCTGTTTACTTGTCATTAAAAGAAAAGGAAAGTTGTATTTCATGAAAACTGGTTGGGAAGTTTCAAGAAGAAAAAGTAAATTCAATTCCTTGTGTTTATTTGTAAAGAAAAAAAAGTAAAGTTTCTTTTCTGTCAGGCGCGGAACCAGGATTTGAAGGTGGGGGGTGCCGTGACGCCGAGAGACAAAAAAAAAACACATACAGAAAAAGAGTTGAGCTACGGTGATATGACATTGGTGTTATGCACTTATATCTCAACGACCATAAATAGCCGATCCGATTCAACCTGTGTATTTTACATATTGAAATCTCACAAGAAATAATTTATTTATTTATTTATTGAGACTGCTAAATTTTTTTAACTATTTTTGAAAGATGAACAAAAAAAAATAATAAATAAATAAAATAATCCGTTTAGAATTCAATTCAGGTTGTTTTTTCCAGAAATCTTTCAAACTTGTAAAAAATCTCTAAAAATAGAAAAATTTTGTATCCAATAAGATTTCGATAGTAGAATGCATCGGTCAAATTAGATCGGCCATCGAAGTGTGGTTGTTGAATGTTAAGATATGAGTTTATAATAATACCAACATCATTTTGTTTTGTCATTTTGTTTTGTATAACACCGTAAGCCGACACTACATAAATATAATTAAAAGTAACAATTTTTTGAATAAATAAATAACAGTAAACATCTTAAAAAAAAGAATAATTAAATAGGTTCAAAATTATAGAATCTCTTAATTTTGATATTTGAGAGAGGTCACAAAGAGTAGAAAAGAATGGGGCAAAACCGAAAACAGAAAGTGAATTAATCGTTTAATAAAGAAACCAGCAAAATTTTAGAATGGATGCAATTGCGGTTTTCAAAAGAAATATTCTATTATTAATTGATGACCAGTGGGCCTTCAGCCTTCTAAATTGGATTACTTCTTTCTATGTATTTTACATAAGAGCAAAGTTTGGGGGGTGCCAAATTAACTAATTTCCATAAAATACAATCAAATTAATGCTCTAAGTACACAATTTCTAAAATCTTGGGGGGTGCCCTACCCCCCTCTGTCCCCCCTCGTTCCGCCCCTGTTTTCTGTGTGTTCATATGTAAGGAAAAGAAAATGTAAAAGAAAAGAAATTCGAACATGTTTTTCTTTTTCTTTTTCTTTTTTTTTTATCACTAACCGCAGGCAATTTACCCCTTATTCGGTTATTCTACGAGGAGGGATCAATTAACCATATTGTTTTTTTGAAAGGTTGACAGCAACTGTCAAAGTGAATTAACCATATTGTTGATCAGATGATTATGAAATTAAATCTCAAATAACTATATTTTTAAGTTCTTAAATAATAAAACTAATTGATAGGATATGTTGTATATATTATGATTTAGGTGTATAGAAAAAAATTTTATAATTTTGATTTTATTTGTATACGCATCAAACAATAACAAAAATTGATGGTTCCAATTTTATCGAAACGGTATTAATTTTTATCATTATATGCATGTTAGTGAGATGATTTATAATACAATTAACGGTAAGTAAAAATAGTGTGAGCGCACCTCCAAAAACATATCAAATTATCTTCAAATTTTGATTTATATGACTCAATATCATATGACATACAAAACTTTTCCATTTTTGAAAAATTTTAAGTACTTGTTTGAAATTTTTCAAAATGATACATAAAATATTAATTATTTTATTAAAATTTTATAGTCGCTTTTAAAAAAAAAACATAAAATAGAAACATTAACAATGCTACATCAATTCTCAGTTACATCTTACTTATCATACAAAAAAAGAAAACAAAAGCAAGAACAAAAAAAATGGAAAAAATTGAAGACATTATATAACACCGCAGTTGAATTCTATGCATCCCTGCCATGCACAAAGCTTACAACTATTCCTAGAGAACGGCTAACCCAATACAAAAAAGCAACAAGCAAATGCCGAGCACCACATGCACAGGCACCCGGCCAGTTCCTCATGATCCTTTCTTCTATCGCTGTTGTTGCCGATGTTGTTCTGGAACACATTTCTGAGACAATGCAACAAGTTTAGCGGCATAACACAAGTGGCGCACAATAACCAGAAGCCGGCGATAAAGAGGCCCCAAGAGATTGCAGACTGATCATCAGGATCGACACTGAGAGAACGCGATGGTACCGCCGCGCCGGTAAGAGCAGTGGCGGCGGATGGTGTATCGCCTATGTACATGGCACTGCGGGAAACCGCCGTGGCGTTCGACGGTATGGACATTAGGGTTATTGTGAACAGAACTACGCCTGAGATTGATGGTTTCTTCATTGTATGAAGAAAAAAAGGTAAGAAAAAAACGGGTGTATATATTGTTGGTTTTAACTTTTGGAATTAGTGGAAGTTTTGTAGGGTTTTTATGTGCAGCAGAGCTCGGAAAAAAGAAGAACAACCGTTCATTTTTAGTTGCTCGATTTTGACAACCGTTTATTTTTAATCAAGCGATTAAGATTTTACAGATTAAACATCTCTCTAAACTGTCTGATTCAGACAATTGAACGGTTATATATGTCTTCCAATTAATACATAGAAGGATTCACCTTCCTGGCTTCCTTGTATATTAATTGGGAGATAATTAGAGAAACACTTCCTTTTATATATTAGGGGATATTAATACACCTGATTTTGAGGCGTATATTTTATGCTGTTTCTTTTTTTTTTTAACATCTAACAATAAATTAAGATACTTGAAAAATAGCAACATCTTTCTCTATTTTTTTTTTTTTTTTTGACAATTTGAAAGCCACGTTAAAATCACTGGACCAGGACAATGAAAATCATTAGTGAGACATTATTATTTTTAATTATATAGAAAGTCTATAAATATATACGTTAATTACTCTAGTGAAAAAAATACCATAATGTATTTTGAAAATCGATTTTTTTTTCTGAACCGGTCACTTGTCATTGTTGTCAAAAAAAAGTTTCAATTTTTAAGATTTTTTATAAATTCATATGATTTATTGTAATAGTTGTCTCAAAATTTTGTGTGTCATTGGATCCCTCCTCTTTCTTTATATGCCAACTTATAAGGGCCTGCTCGGTAGTCATTAATCCTATAGAAAAAATTTTCTATCAGGACAAGATTCCATATTGTATTTGGTGAAATCCTACGAAGAGCTCACCATGGATAAGAAAAAAATAATCCAATCAACCTAACTAATATTTTCCTCTAAAAACAAGCATTTTAGAGGAATAAATTCCTATTAGGAATTGATAGTATAGTCTACCGAATAGTGAATAGAAATTAATTTCTATAAACTCTCGATTCCTATATAAACCTATAGAATTTGTGTCTGTCGAACATGCCCTAGTCTTTCCTGAGATCAGGATTCGAGTCCCAATTAGGCTGCTAAAATTGTGGGCTTTTGGGGCTGTGGCTGTGCATCGCCTACGGGCTTAATTAAATCAACAAAAAGAGAAGTTTCAACAGTTCTTACATTTGTCTGGACCATTCCAAATTCTGAGCGTTAGAAAACTTGTATCATTGAATATCGAGGAGTGATATAATTCGAATGTTTAATTAATTAAGAGCTTGAATTCATTGAAGAATGTTTAATTAGATGAGCCCGTCTCAATGCTTTTTTTTTTTTGTACTTTCGTCTCAATTTATGATGCTTTTCATTTAAACAAAGTTTAATTAGATGAGACCCAGAGCGCGTATACCTTAGTTTCCTATCAAACTATATATCTTTCCCTTTTCCCTTTTTTTTTCCTCTCTAGTTTGTTCCCATATTATATAAACCCACACCCAGAGTCCCAAAATATTATTTGTATAGAATAATATAGGACAGAATTATAGAAAAGTGTATACTAATGTGCTACGATCAAGAATATTTATACTTCATAGGGCTTGGAGAAAAGACAAACTAATCTTATAATAAAAAAAAAAATCATTATATGGTTTACTCTTTTCTCAATTGAATAATTGACAACCATTATTGACACAGTTGAAACTTAAATTATTACAGTAACGTTCTTAATTGACAACCATTAATACAACAAGGCACGAGAACAAGCAATAGAGCACCATAGCCAGGACGGCGATCACCGCAGTTCTGACGGGATGCTCGCGATAGAACGGTGCTGTGTAGCCTCTCGTCATTGCTTTACGAGTGACGGCCATCACGTAGTACGGGATCGACCTCAAGGATATGATCGCGAGGAGAGTCGCCCGTTGGAGAGCAAGAGGCACCATGGTTCGCCGGAATCAAGAGGAGGATTTTGGATCAAGAAGGACGATGTTGTTGTTTTACTTTCAACTGAGATGGTTAATTAAAAGTTCTCACGATTTATTATATAAGGAGCAGACGGGTAAAATTAGATGTACAATTAAAGAAGATGTCTAATTAAGATTCTCTACTTTTGGAAGTAATTATGGAAATAGTTAAACTAAATTAGATCTTCTCTTTAATTTTGTACATGTTATTTTCAAAAAAACAAAACAAATACTTAAATGACTCTAAAAATAGAAAATTTTTTATATTCTCCAATTTTTTCATATAAAGAATTAGTGCACCTAAATGAAATTAAATAACCAAACTATTTTTTAGTTATTTACAGCATTACAATTAGTGCACCTAAATGAAATTATAGAAAAGTGTCTCTCTTATTATTTCTCATCGTCGGAACTGGTAAATCGAAGTGTAAACATTTATCCGGCCTGTTGGCACTTACAACGCGATTACATGACATGGGTTTATGGGCCCAAAATTGCCTCGTGATATCCTCCAAATGGATTTGAATTTATTTCATGATAAGGCGACAAATTGAAACAGGTACAGAAACAATTTGGTAGGAACAGCAACTTGACGGCCTCTAGTACCCGTACCTGTACTGGTACATTTTTTTGTAAAGGAAAATATAGTATTGGTATTTGGTACGCGCGTACGAGATACGATATCTGGACTTTTCTTTTTTTTTTTTTTTTTGAGAATAGACTTTTCCTTTCTACACTCAAAACAGCCCCCCTCGCGTAAACCGAGGAGAACAAAAGCTGATCGTTCACATCATAGTATACTTAGGGTCCGTTTGGATTGTGCAAGGATTAGTGAAAGAATAGTAGAATAGAGAATAGTATATGGATTAGTAAAAAAAAAAGTGATTTTTGGATTAGCTAAACAATAGTAGAAATATGGTGCTATTCGGGATAGTAAAAATGTTATTTGGATTGTTTGTTTAGAATAGTAATGGATGGTAGTAGCTAATCCATGTTTTATATGGATTAGTAGAATAGCAACTAATCTCACTATTCTGAATTAGTGATTGCGTGTTTGGATGCACTCACAAGTTAAAAATAGCTTACTAATCCGAATAGTAGCTATTCTTTGACAACCCAAACGCACCCTAAGACGCCAGCGTTTCACATCTCCTGTATAGTTTCACTCGCTCCAAGTCCAACATAATCTCAGAGATGAAACAGTTGCGAATTTCTCACTACTCCAAATCAATCTTGGATGCATGATATTGATAAACATGATAATAATACAAATTAATTAATTGAACAACCCATCAGCTCAGCTGCTGCTGAATTCACATCTAAAAATCACTAACTTTATCAAGTTCAGAACCAAATCTCATGCTGCGCCGGATGCAGTTGTCGTACATGCCGCCTAAAAACAGTAAAAAACGTAGTATTGTCCCCAAAAACCAAGCAACCTCGATCGTTAGATATCATCATATATATTACTCGTCAGTCGTCACCTCGGTCGTTCAAAAC
Organism: Cyperus esculentus; assembly: GCA_030179965.1. Taxonomy (NCBI): domain Eukaryota; kingdom Viridiplantae; phylum Streptophyta; class Magnoliopsida; order Poales; family Cyperaceae; genus Cyperus; species Cyperus esculentus. Next base: position 1,518,770 of record JASGLE010000019.1, on the reverse strand, counting down.
TCACGCCAGGCCAGATACAAACAAACAACCTATTGGCAGTTCACTTGGACCTTTAGATTGAAATGGATGGATAGGATTTCCTTTAAAAAGGCCCCCTTCGAATTGATGTGAACCGTTCATTTTGATCCAGCGCTCTAAGTTAGAAGAACAGGGTACTACTTTTCTTTTTAGAATAACAACAGATACGGACTCGCAAGGCACCGGGCCACCCGCTGTATGTACTGTGTGGATTGTATAGGTACATCCTCCATATTAAGTCCAACCAAGTACACTTATATACCCGACCCACCAAGCCCATGATACGTACTAGTACAATCTTTCTTCTTTCCCGTTTGACAAGTGTATTAAGTTAAAGCGAAGTAAAATGTTAAATCATCTTAAATCAGTGGTGTTTGATGGGAGTGAAGTAAATAAATGAAGTAAAGTCGATATAATGTGTAAAAGATGTGAAATGTTGGTGATTTAGTTTACTACACTTATATAGTTGCGTTAACTTACTACATCTTAAATCACTTCCGTTTGGTAACTTAAAATTGATTTAAGATTTTAAGTGACTAACCAAACGCAGGGTCTGATTTTAGTTTCACGCTCGAACCACATAGATAGACTCTGGAAACAGGTTAAAATGAAACCCGACCCGACTACTATCTGCACCCGGTAAGAACCCTACATGTAGCTAGGCAACGGGTCTTAGGAAACAAATCAAATCCATACCAGGTCCAGCAAATGCACTTTCTAGCATGTAGATGTAGGCAATGAGTCTCTATGTATGCCTAGCAGGGTAGTCGTCGTAGAAGTGTACTTTGTTTCTTTACCCAGGAAAATGGGACCGAATCTCTGGGTTTTCCTGCCAAGTGCCTAGCTAAAGGTTTATTTTGATTGAGACGTTGTTTGATCTTCCCTCCCCTCAAGCCATGTTTGTTTGTAGGATAAATGAGAGATAAATTGGGAGATAGTCTATCACTACTCTCATAAGGGATAAGTTATCTCTCAATTTATCTCTCATTTATCTCACAAACAAACACACCCTTAGAGAAGATCAAACAAATGGAAAATTTTGTTATCGGTAAGGTTGATTCTTGATTTTGAGAGAAACATAACAAAATAATCACATTAATCATATAATCCCCTTAGAGAAGATCTTCCCTCCCCTTTTAAAAAATCTTAAACAAATACTTAAAAATTTTCAAAAATGGAAAATTTTTGTATCCCGTAAGGTTTGATATAAATAATTTATTGAGCTATATAAATCGAAATTTAGAGGTGATTTGATAGGTTTTTGAAAGAAAAAAACAGGTTTAAATTATTGTAACAGAATATTGAGCTAGACTATTATACTAACGTTAGCATTTTGGACTGAAATGCTAATGCCTCAAAATTATTGTTATCGTGTCTAAAATCACGATTTATGGTGCTTAATAAATTCTTTATATAAAAATATTGAAGAATACAAAAATTTTCCATTTTTTAAATTTTCTAAGTATTTGTTTTACATTTTTGAAATATCATTTACAAACATCAATATTTTATTAATATTTACGAGCTCTTTTTTCTAAAATTCAATATATACTTAGAAAACTCTAAAAATGAAAAAAAAATTTGTATTCCCCAATATTTTTATATAAAGAATTTATTGAGCACAATAAATCGTGATTTCAGATACAATAACAGCAATTTTGATAATAGGCTAGTCTATTTGTTAATTTTTTTATATTATCCATTGATTGAAAGAAAAAAAAAAAAAAACTTGAGCTAATTTTTTTGGTGTGAGAAGACAGCTGCCATGTTTTGAAGGAAAATCCTGGCAAGAGATTCGGTTCAGCTTCAGAGACACAGAAAGAGCCTAATAGGGCAGATAGACTGGAGCCTCATTATGCACTGACATGTAGTCACTCCCTCACGTAATAATAGCTAATAGGGCAAACAGACTTGTTTATCTCCTTCACTCGATCACTCAGCAGCTAAGTTTATGTTCCCAAAAACCATATCATAGTAAGTAAGATCTAAATATATAGATCTTTCGCCTTTCTTCTTCACATGGTTCGTTTGGCAAATCAAGGAATAACAATGGAATAGTGCTATCCGATTAGTAAAAATGTATTAGTAGTTGTTGGAAGAGTAAAAAAATAGTGATGTTTAGAGCTATTCGGATAGTAAAAATATTGTTTGGCAAATGACTATTGGAATAGTTAAATAAATTGGAGTGCTAATCCGCTATCCGGTCTTTACCCCGAATAGCGGATTGGACTATTCAAAGTACTATTCGAATAGACTAAATCTTGTTTGACAACAACTTTGAGTAGAATAGTGATGCTATTCCAATTAGCGTGAGTGCCAAACAACCCCTAAATATAAGTAATCTCCATCGTTCTTTGAATCTTCCTAGTTGCTACTTGCTATCATCATCAAATACATTCCTCTGTAGTAAAACCCCATTTCAAGCCAACCATGAAGTTGCCACAAGGATTGAAAGAGATCGCAGTTAAGGCCGAAGACAATGCACTTGCTTCCTCCTACAACGACAACATACGCCCGCTGCTGGACGCCGTGGACCGGCTGCGTCACCTCAAGGTGACACAGGAAGGCATCCAGCTCCCGACAATTGTGGTGGTCGGTGATCAGTCAAGCGGCAAGTCGAGCGTGCTCGAGTCGCTTGCCGGTATAAGTCTGCCCAGAGGCCAGGGGATTTGCACCCGTGTGCCGTTGATCATGCGGCTACAAGACAGCCCGAATGTTGTGCACCCCGAACTCCACCTTGAGTTTCTGAACAAGACTGTACAGACAACTGAGGCCGGAATCACTGCGGCGGTTAACGAGGCAACCGCTGAGATTGCGGGTGCTGGTAAAGAAATCTCTGGTGTGCCTATTACTCTTGTTGTCAAGAAGAAAGGTGTGCCGGATTTGACCCTGGTTGATCTCCCCGGGATAACCCGGGTTCCGGTTCATGGTCAGCCCCACGACATCTACGAGCAAATCTCGAACATAATCATGGAGTAAATTTCGCCGAAAGAAAGCATAATTCTGAATGTTTTGTCGGCAACAGTCAACTTCCCGACTTGCGAATCCATCAGGATGTCTCAGAAAGTCGATCCACAAGGCGAGCGAACCCTCGCAGTTGCTACCAAGTGCGACAAGGCTCCCGAGGGGCTGCTCGAGAAGGTTACCGTGGATGATGTTCGCATTGGTCTCGGCTATGTCTGTGTTCGAAACCGGATTGATGATGAGACGTATGATGAAGCTCGGCACGAAGAGGAGCGGCGTTTTAAGACTCATCCTTTGCTATCGAAGATAGACAAGTCGATGGCCGGCATTCCGGTCCTTGCTCAGCGGCTTACTCAAATTCAGGCCACGATCATAGCGAAATGCTTGCCGGATATAGTGAAGAAGATTGATGAAAAGCTTGGCAGGAGCTGTTCTGAGCTAAATGCCATGCCTCAAAAGTTGTCGACTGCGGCGGATGCACTCAAGGCAATCTTGCACATCATTTAAGTTCTGAGAGAGTCCCTGGAGAAGTCGCTCATACAAGGGCAGTATGATGAATTTCCTGATGAGAAAAGCCTCCATGGCGCGGCTCGCATTTTTGAAATGCTTGCCAACTATTCCAGTAAACTGCCTGCCAACTGCCCGACCACCGATGATCTGTTTCTTATGGAGGAAGTGGCTATATTGGAAGAGGCCAAGGGAATATGGCTTCCCAACTTCCTTCCTAGGTCGGCTTTCAATGTTCTTCTGAAAAGAAAGATTGGTAGCATCTCCGACAAACCACACGAGTTGATCAACGCTGTTTGGTCTTATGTCGAAAATCTGATTATTCAGATAATGTTACAGCATCTTCGCGACTACCAGCAGATCCAGGCCTCAAGCCAGAGGGTGGTGCACAAAATCATTTCTAAGTTGATTGCCAAATCAAATCAGTATGTGAACAACATGATAGAAATGGAGTTGTGCTCTGATTACACCTCCAACCCGGATTACATGAAAACGTGGGCTGACCTTATGGCAGAAGGGAAGAATTTCATGGAGGCGATACAAAACTACTCTAAGCCATCTATAGTTGATCTAAAGACCTTTGGAACGGTTGATGTCGGGCATCTTAGGTCACATGCCGATGTGGCTGAGCAAGCATTTGACATAAGAATGAGGCTAACAGCCTACTGGAAGTCGATTTTGCTAAGGTTGGTTGATGGTGTGGCATTGCATATCTTGCACAGCATCAAGGGCATGGTGGAAGGTGAACTGGAGGCGGAAATGATTAATGAGCTGGTGGGACCCAAGATGGCAGGTGTGGAGCGGATGCTGGAGGAATCGCCGGCCATTGCTGCAAAAGGGGACAGGCTTAAGAAGAGTGTTGAGCTGCTGAGGCAGTCGAAGGATGTCGTTTCTAACATCATGGATCGTATTGTCGCCGAGGTAGAGATGTGAGTCCTTGTTCTATGTGATATATATATGTTGTTGTTCTCTTTTGTTGCAAGCCAATAGATTCTGTGGTTGGAGCCTTGGAGGATCTGGTGCTTGTATGTAACTTAGGAACTTGTTGTCTGTGTAATCAATGGATTAATGTTTTGTCGCGAGTTAATGGGTTAATGGTATCTGTGGTCGGAGCTGTGGTTGGTTGGTTAATAGTTAGTTGGTTTAGTTGTGTGATCCCTTTTGTTAAGAGCTAGTTTATTCTGATGTAAGGTGATTAGTGCTGGTAATTGTCTATGAACTCGTTGTCTCTGTTTAATCTTGATTATCTCTGAACTTTCGTGGCTTTATCTAGTGATTGCTTTTCTTTTCTGGTATCATGGTATTGTTTCTGCTATTATCATATCTTTATTATAAATCCACTTAAGAAATTATATTTCCTTTCATATGCCGTGTTTCTGCTATGTAAATTCAACATTTTTTACAGAAAATTCAGCATCCAGACGGTCAGATTACATTCAGGTAAGTATCACAAAGAGCTTGTACATTTTATATTTTGGGATATTTTTCGGCTTTCAGATTTCCTTCTGCACTGTCAGTCTACTCTACGGCAGTCGAATTTCTGTTATTCTCTCTAATGGATGTGCCAGAATTTGCCCTCTTCTACTACGTTTAATGTCAATCAAAGCTTGTTAGCTTGTTACTGGTTTGTCAATTTGGAGTTGGGAAGGGGTTTTGGATGCATGATAGTGATAGACAATGATCTAGATCCTGATTTGAGCTGTTTTATTAAGAGAGCAAGGGGATATTTTAATGTCTAGCCTCTTAATAATGTCAACTTTGTTGTACAGTAAAATGAACCTGATGCTTTGCCAGAAAGATAAAAAAGTTCTAGTAAAACAGGGTTATGCTTAGGTATGACTTATCCAGATTAATTCTTTATTTTTGCTTGACACTTCGGCTCATTCTTTGTATCTCATTTTTTTGTATTAGCAAAATACCTGCGCCATCGCGGCGGTCATTATTTAGAAACTCGTCTATCTGATCATTATTTAGAAACTCGTCCATCTGTGTGGGCCATTTTAATTTTGATCGCCACAAACAAAAGAAATAAAAGTATAAAACTAAACTACTACTTACAATTTGTATTAATGTTAAAGCTTAATTTAAATATTAAACTATCTCAACAAAATTTGATAGAAGTATGTGAAACATAAAATTACATAACTGAAATTCAGATATATTTGCAATAAAATAATACAAAACATGAATCAAAATTATTTGCAGCAAGTTACTTTTACTTTCCTTTTATAATTGGTAGCTAAAATTTACTTAAAAAAAGTTAAGAAAATAGAAATAGGCACATGCATTTGATTGTCATGTATTGTTGCCAATTAATATGACTCAATATAGTAATAACGTAGTAATTGTCTCTCATTTATTTCCTTATATATGCTGCCATGTATTCGAAATGGAGAGGAATGATTCAAAATTGAGGCGATCGTAGCCGTCTGATTTGATAAAACCGATATGCACCGTTTGATGAAGGGTACTATGGGTATTTAAAAAATTTGAAGAAGAAGAAAAAAATAGAGAGTTAATAGTTACGTGCCTTTTAATATAATATAGATAATATATATTTGATTCATTAAGATTTAAGATGCATGTATGATGTATTCGCTGCTATTACTTAAGATTTCAGATATCGGCAGTAATATATTGGGGGTCTGCACATAACGGCGCTCTGTCACATCTTCCACTTTGAAACTTCGGGCCTCCGACTTCGGGCTCCATTTTCGGGCTTTGGGCTTGGCTTGGAGTCCCGGACTTTAGGCTTCAGGCTTTGGGCCTTGAGATCGGAAGGCTAGCAGCGAGGCGTAAAGATGGAAATAAACGACGGAGATCGATTGATTTGTATTGCAGATTTGCAGTGAGGGGGCTTGTGAAGGCCAGGGCCCAGGAGGGGTGAGGCTGCGAAGAGAGGTTTTAATTAGAGGTGGCAAAACCCGACCCGACCTGACAAACCTGCCCGAACCCGACCCGATTTTTCAGATAGTCAAACTTACCTGAACTCGACCCGACCCGACCCGGCTTGACCCGATACCCAACTTGAACGGCAGTTAGGCAACCCGAAACCCGACCCGACCCGACCTGAGACGACCCGAGACCCGACTTGAACGACAGTTAGGCAACCCGAAACCCGACCCGACCCGACCCGACCCGAGACAACCCGAAGACCCGATATTATTCTAGATTACAGACCCGAAACCCGATCCGGACCCGACCTAAACCCAAATTACTCGAGCCCTAGACAACTCAAAATTGGATGACCCGAAACAGCGAAACCCAACTCGACCTGAAATAGTAGGGTCAACCCCATATAACACAATTCAAACAGTCTGCCCCGATGCGACCCGACCCGATGTGATATTAAGAGCAATCAAATTTGATTGAGATAGAATTGAAAATGACATGTATCAACTCATATCAATTCATATTATCAATGCGACTCCAATGATTCTCTTATTTTTATCTTTGATTTTAATTATTACTTACAACAAGCTAAATTTTATTTCACAATTAATTGTAAATAAATTAATTAATTAGTAAAACTAATCAATCATATTTTATATAGTGAAAAGAGCGTAGCAGTTAATACCCAAAATGCGGTCATCCCCCTAGTGACTAGTGTACTTGGATAAACAACAGTAGTTAGAACCAGAGATGACTCGAGAGGTCAAGACTAGATCAGATGACCCGAAAGTTAACCCAAATCAAAACCCGACTTGACCCGACCCGACTTAACTCTTGACCTGGCAAAAGGCGACACTTGTCGACCCGAGACCCGACTCGACCGGACCCAAACCGACCCGTGACCCAATCAAAAGATGGTCTTGCTAACCCGAAAACCCGACCCGCCCGAACCTGACTCAACCCGTGACCCGATATATGGCGGCTACTGCTGACCCGAAACCCGACCCGCACTGACCCGACTCGACCCGTGACCCGATAAATGGCGGCTACTGCTGACTCGAAACCCGACCCGCGCTGACCCGACCCGACCCGTAACCCGAATTTTGCCTGGTCAAACTAACCCGAACCCGACCCGAACCCACCCGACCCGACCCGATTGCCACCTCTAGTTTTAATGCCTGAGAGACGGAGAGGAAGTTTACAAAGGAGAGGAAGGCGCTCGATGAAATGCCTGAGAGACGGAGAGTTGGAAGAAATGTGAAGCCAGTGGAAAGAAGTAACCCACATATATACACAGTTGCTGATGTACATTTCGATCAATAGCTCTCGCAGAGTCAAGTTCAATGCTGAAATCTAACAGAATCTGAAGTCGGGGAACGTATGGTTTTAACTTTTAATTTAGCGAGTTATCGTATTTCAATTAAAAATCCATTTAAGAGATTATGTTCCATTTCGTATGTAGTTTTTTCTGCTATGTAAATTTGACCTTTTTTAAAAAAACAGTTTTTATCCCATGAGGCAGTTTACAATCAGGTAAGTATCACAGGACGTAATTATTATTTTTGAGAAAAGAGGACTATATATATACTGCCATAACTGTGTCTTTGTCAATTTGGGGTCAAATTTGGGCCTTTAAAATTGCCCCAGGCAATGCCCTTATACTCTTTGGCAGTTGAATTCCTGTTAAACTCTAATAAAATTCCGAATTTATCTTCTACTTTGCATTTCCTTCAAGAGCTTGTTGCTACCTGAATTCATATACCTCGAATTCAGTTTTTTTTTTTTTTTTAATTTGTACCAAATTCAAAGTTGTATTTTACTTTGATTTGAAGAATAAAGAGTCGCTGCTAGGCTTGGCCTGTTACAAGACGACCCTATGGGCCTTTCAATACCAACCTGTTTCTATTCTAAAACATTACATCTTTTTCTGATATGCATTTTAATAAATTTAATTGTAGGATGTAGTATTTAAAAGTAAGAATTATTTACTTCATATAATATAACTATATTTTAAGATTTGCGAGAATAAATCTCATTTTTGTACCTTTCTTTTACGTTCCACAAGTTGGTGAATGAATTACTTGTTTCAAAGTCATCCCTAAGAGAGCATAAGCATTTACATTGATATCAAAATTGAAACCATAATTTTCTGTATTTTTGTATTCACACTAGTTGCCTTAGTATGCTATTATTTTGTATGGTAAGTAGCAAAATAACACCAATAATGTGAATATATACTCTTAATATGAAAAGTTAAAAGGCACAAGTATAAGTAGAGTAGAACTATTGTGCAAACGTAGAATTTCGAAGTGAAATGTTAACGTTTCAAATTATACTGTCATACCCAAAATTTTTATTTATGGTTCCATTAAATTCATCATATGAAAATATTTGGATATAAAAATTTTCTATTTTTAGACTTTTTTAAGTATTTATTTCGGATTTTTAAAAATCTATATACAAACAAGCATTATTTTATTAGTATTTTAGAGTCATTTGAAAAATCCGAAACAATTACTTCAAAAGCTCAAAAAATAGAAAATTTTTGTATGTCCAAATATTTTTATATAATGAATTAATGACAATTGTAAATCAATATTTCGGACATTGCAAAATATAATTTGAGTTATTAATATTTTACTTTGAAATGCTAACGGTTGGTATAATAGTTCTAACCTGTATTATCGATTTTAATATCAAATATGTTATCTCTGTGTCAGCCTTCTATTAAAAATAAAAAAGTTCTAAACAAGAATATTTTATAGAAGAAGGGTTGACTCATTGACTCTCCGGTCTCCACCTTTAATAATATGAAATCATTTTTTTTTTCTTTTTGACACAGCACCTCACAGGTTATAAAGTTTGATGCTTTGAAAAAAATAATGGCATTCTATATAAGGATATATTTCCTTTTAGCTATTGCAGAACTTTTCCTTTATCTTTTGACACAAAGCATCGTACGGTAATAACTTCTAAATGTGGTTCTCATTTTATAAAGTTTGATTCCTCACTCATCGGATTGGTCGAGCTTTCTACGGTACAAACAATAGGGGATTATATAAAGAGAAGGGATCCATTGACAATGCTTATAATGATAATTTTTGATAATCAAGATTTTGAAAAATTTGTAATAATTCATAAAAAATCTTAAAAATGAAAAAACTTTTATGGATGCATTTTTTAACTTATAAACTAATAGTGTTTTAAATTTCAATCAATTTGAACATCGTTGATAGTTTATCAAAATTTTATACATTTTTTAACGGTTGAAATTTAACGAGTTTTAAAGAGCTACCAAACGTCACTTAAATTGAATATAATTTGATACATAATCAATCTATAAGTTAAACAATATCTCTATAAACTTTTTTCTATTTTTAAGAATTTTTAACTATTTTTTACAAATTTTTTAAAATCGTGATTGTCAAGATTGTCATTTTAAGCATTGTCAATGGATCCCTCCTCTTATATAAAAGGGAATGTTATTCTCCGTTTGCACCTTGGAAAATTTGAAAAATAGTATGAAGAGTGCCTACGGGTCTTTAATTAGGGTGTGTTCTCTTGTGTGGTTTTGGGCTAACAAGCCAGGAAAAATTTTACAAATGCTTTTAGATCCGAACTTATCTCTACCACTGCCTAAAACCACTAACTTAATTTCACGGATACCAAAAACATTGGGCGTGACTTCAACTTGCACCTTAGAGAACTTTATTGAACTGCCCATGCCGTGCCCGTTGCTCATGCCTTAGAGAACATTGGGCAGCACGGTATTCCCCTTTAGACGCAAGTTGAAGTCACGCCCAATGTTTTGGGCATCCGTGAAATTAAGTTAGTGATTTAGGCAGTGGTAGAGATAAGTTCGGATCTAAGGGCATTTGTGAAATTTTTCCAACAAGCCATGGTTGTAACTTGTAACTTATTTTAGCTTTGAGGTGTTCTACGGTGATTTTGAAAACCAGGTTTTGTATAACAATCCAGATATTCGGATACCATTAGGGACACCGTCGGGCATACCATGATCTTTGACCAATTCAACTAAACCTAAATATTCACCTTAACCTCCTAAATATTCAACTTAACACATTTTGTTTGACAACCAATAAAAACTCCACATAATAAAAAAAACATAATTGTAGCATTACACTTCCTAACTATTCAACTTATCCTCATAAATATTCACCTTAACCTCCTAAATATTCACATTAACACATTTTGCTTTACAGCCAATAAAAACTACTCTTAATTTAACTTGCAGCATTACACTTCATAACTATTAAACTTATCATCCTAAATATTCACCTTAACCTCCTAAATATTCAACTTATCACATTTTTACTGGCAGTCAATGTTTAATGGTATCCCCGACGGTATCTTTTGCGGTATCCCCATAGCATTTTCCTTTGTATAATGTTAGCTATGGTTTTGGTTAAAAATTAAGTCAAATAAGTCTCAAAACCAGGTTTTTAAAAAAATCCACTCCAACTAGATTTTTGCGGTTGTGGCTTGCTATGTTCTAAACTTGGCTTGCTATGGTCACAGCTTTTACAAAGCCATGCAAAATTGTGAAAGAGAACATGCGCTTATGTTATGCAAAATTGCATACTTAAGTTTAATGGAATTTTTCAGTAGGTTTTTTGCCTACTTAACCTAAAAAAATAATGCAAAATTGCATACATTAATGGGAGACCTTAAAGCAAAGTGATTTTTACTTCACCATCCGTAAAATCTCACAAATCAAAGAAAGTACCGAATCTAATTGGACCAAGAAAATTGACATATTGAAATATGATGGAATACCAAATTTTTATTTATATTAAATATTTTCTAACTTTTTTTTTTTGGATTTTTGCAAGATAATCCAAAAATAATAATAGGATAATATTGTCATTTTGATATAAAAGCACAATACTTTGGAAATCAGAAAAAAAATATCTAAAAAATAGAAAATATCAAAAATCTTTTATTCTATTTAATTTCAATATATAAAATGCGTTAGAAAAATTGGGTTGGTCATCGGATGTAAGCATCGTACTAAAATTATTTTGATATCTGTTAAAAAAAAAAATAATACTCTGTTAATGTAAAGTAGAAACAAGATTATTTGATTGCAATTTCAGCATGTTCTACTTATATCATCTTATGAACCACTAAAATAGAGAACATACAATTCCAAATTTTTATGTACAAATTATTAAACAAATAGATAGATACATAAGATCACGGCGGAGCTAGGATTTTTATATAGGGGGTCGGAAATGAGCAAACAACATTCTTGACATTACAGCACAGTTTTTTATAATTTTTTTCATAGTAATTATTTTAAAAATTAAGAGAAATCTAATTGCACAAATCTCAAAGCAAAAAAATTGTTCTTCTATTTCTTTGAAAGAAAACTAAGACTTCATCGAGAAGTAGAAGTTTTTTCTTTTTAATTTAGACATGCAATACCTTTTATTTATAATTCTATTTCAGTATCTCAATTAATGTTTATTTCTTTTATTAAGCTCATTTTCTTAACTATAATTATTAAGAAGTTGAAGTAAGAAATGAAAAGAAATACCAAACAAAAAACGTAAATTCAAAGATCAAATGGTTTAATCTGTAACAATCTGACAAAAATAATAGGAAAAAACAATCAAACTTAGTATGTAACCTCTGTCAATTAAAATGTCGAGACTCACATGCATGTCTCATCTTTCTCAAAATTGCAGTAGGTATAATCAAATCATGTAGAGATATTAATTATAAAGATTTCAAAATTATTTAGATATATTAGGGGATTAACACCGTATGTCATGAATATGATATATTAGGGAGAGTTGGCACACATATATTTTTAAAAAAGACTATAATTTTTTTATCTTAGTATAGGATTTTCAAAATTTATAGGGATTGGCGCCCCCCTCGCCCCCTTCTCTCCGCCCCTGCATAAGATAACCATGCATGAACAAATATTAATTCAGCAGTAGCCACGATTAACTAATAACTTTGCACCTGCATTTAAAAAAAAAAAATAGTCTGCTAGATATTAGTGTATGATTCACAAAAATATAATAAACATTTTCTTAGTGTAACAAACAAAATACAAAATTATGTACAAAATTTATGAAATTTTTGTATTAAAAGAGTATAAGCGTTTATTTACCAGATATTTAATTACTTAATTGGTAATAACATGTGGTAGACCTAGTGTTGTGACAAAACCCGTCTGACCCCCGACCCGCCCCCCGACCCTTGCCCTTCGCCCGTGCGGACCCGCCCGTGCGGGGATTCAGACGGGTCGGCCGGGTCCGACGGGTCAAGGGTAAGGGCGGGTAAGGGTCCGGGTTTTGGACCTCACCCCCCGTAACCCGCCCGCCCGTCTAAACCCGTGCTCGCCCTTACCCGTTACCCGCCCTTACCCGCCCTTCTCGCCCGTCGGACCCGTGCCCGTGCCCGCCCGTCGGACCCGTGCCCGTGCCCGTGCCCGCCCGTCGGACCCGTTCCGTGCCCGCCCTTCGGACCCGACCCGACCCGACCTCACCCGCCCTTCGGACCCGACCCGCCCCCCCGACCCGCCCTTCGGACCCGTCTGACACCACCCCCGCTCCCACTCCCACCGTCCGCACGCCTCAGTCCGCGCGACCCGCCCCCCCCCCCGACCCGTCCCACCCGCCCCCCCGACCCGCCGCACCAGCCGCACCCGCGCGAACTCCGCCCCCTCGACCCGGCCGACCCGTCTGACACATTTTTTGAACCGTTGGAATCCAACGGTTGGATTTTTGAATGTCCCCCCCCCCCCCCCCCAATTCACACCTATAAATACACCCATACATTCAACACTCATTTCTCACAAACAAACTATCAAATTCTCTCAATCTCTCACTCAATACTCTCTCAATCTCTTGCATAAATCAATTCTAGTTTTATTTTTACATTCTAATTTATATTTATTATTTCCAAAATTCCAAAAAACTAGCATATTTATTTTATTACAATCTCTTGCATTAGTCAATCCGATACTCGCCTCGCCGGCATTTCCGCAAAAATTCGGAGATACGTTCTATTTGTATTATTTTTTTTATAACATTATTAGAATACTATAATTTGATTTATGCAATTACACAATTATTTTAAATCGGATTTGGCAACATATGATAAAATTGTACTCAAAATAATTGTATTATTTATTTCTTTTATATTTTTTTCATTACTTGTAAAATAATTTCAAATTTTCAAAAATTGTAGTTTTATCATAAAGTTGTAGTCAAAATATTTTATTCTTTTATGATAAATTTTTTCATACACAATTAGTTTAATTCGGTTATTTTTATATTTCGTTTTGCTTTACATAAATTAAATCCCTTTTTTTTTTCCTTATTGTAGTGAGAAATGACAACTCCACCACATGACTATTCTTATCTGACGGCCCCGTCACCCAATCCCGTAACCGACACGATCCAACAATTAAGTGATCAATTGTTCGGTGGTCCCACTTATCCGCAAACTACCTATGAGACGGACTACACACATCATACCGTCGGAAGTGCCGCGGGGAGTTCTAGCACATTTGCTCCTCCGACCATCGGCGGAAGTTCCGATCGATATCCCGAAATCCAAACAATAGAGGAAGAGCCGGAGGCAAGCACGCCACCGGGGCCGAGAAAAAGAAGGAACCCCCGCCCGAAGTACAACGCACATTGGTGGCGTTACTTCGAGCAAACCATCGACCCGGCGACCGGCAAGTGCGTAAGCGCATGGTGCAAGGTAAAAGGTTGCAAATCTAGTTTTACTTATGATGATAATAATAGTTCTATGGGTAGACATGCCGCACGACATATCACCAACGGTGAACAACCACAAGAACAACCCGATAATACACTTGTCCAAACCCAAATTAATCCGGATGGTACACGAACTCACCAAAAATATGACGAAAAAAAAATGTTAAGTGAGTTTGCACGGTATATTACCCACAAGGAACAACCAATTAGTATGAGCGGTTGTTTGAGTTTTGCTCGTTTAGTTATTAGAGGTTGCGCTCAACCATTTTACAAACCATTTTATTATAGGAAAATGTCAAACGAAATTAAAGAACAATTTACTTACCGCAAAAATGAATTGATTGCCATATTTGCAACCGCACCATTTAAAGTAGCACTCACGTCCGATATTTGGACCGCCGGTAAACATGGTTTATCTTATATTTGTGTTACCGCACATTACATTGATGATAATTGGAAATTTCAAAAAAAAGTACTAAGTTTTCGGATTATAGAATGCCCGCACACCGGCGAAGTAGTTTTTAATGCAATTTTGGGTGTTATGAATGAATTTAAATTGAAAAATGATCTCCAAAATAAAGTTTTCTCAATTTCTTTTGATAATGCTAGTAATAATGGTAAGGCCATAGAATATTTTTTGCGTTCATTATCTCCAATTGCGAATGGAGCTTTCTTTCACCAAAAATGTGCATGTCATGTTTTAAACCTCACCGTTAAGGCGGGACTTAAAACGTCCGGTGCTAATGATTTAATAACAAAATTTAAGAAGGCGGTAACTCATATTTTTACTAACGGCATTAGAAAACAAAGATTTCATGATATGTGTAGTAGAATGCAATTTACTAAATTAAGAGTGCCATGGGACGTAGATACCCGTTGGAACTCAACTTATAGAATGTTGAAACGGTGTTTTCCTTACGCACATGCTATTAATGCAATTTTGAATGAGACGCCCGAGGGTATGGAATTAGCTCTCTCGTCGGGTGAATGGGATCAATTGAACAAATTAATGAAATTTCTTGAAGTATTCTTCAAAGCGACGTTAGCATTGTCTTGCTCGTATAAACCGACCGCACATGAGTTGCTTCACCACCTCTTACGAATCTCCCAAGTATATCATGAAATGAAAGGTACATTTTTAATTTCATATTTTTTATCAATTTCGGTTTTCTTATTAATTTCGGTTTTATATTAATTTGGTTTTTTAATTTAATTTCAATTTTTTAATTCGATTTTTTTTCTTAGTTCTCGAAGACACCGACGCTTCTCTCGCTCCAATCGTAGGAGCCATGAAGGAGAAGTTTCTCAAATACTGGGAAGCCGTACCACCCCTCACGATTGTTGCAAATTGTCTCCATCCGACATACAAGAAGGTCTACACGGTAAGAATG
The DNA here is from genome assembly GCA_030179965.1 of Cyperus esculentus. Classification (NCBI taxonomy): domain Eukaryota; kingdom Viridiplantae; phylum Streptophyta; class Magnoliopsida; order Poales; family Cyperaceae; genus Cyperus; species Cyperus esculentus. Next base: position 1,503,235 of record JASGLE010000019.1, on the reverse strand, counting down.
CTACGAAAGTACTACACTAATTTGGACATTACGAACACAAATGTGGATCAAACCGTGAGCCAAGCGATTGAAGGGTTGTTCAACGCATACAACGCCCAAGTGAATGTCCAACAACCGGCTTCTACAAGTCAAATCTCGCGGTACATTTTTTTATTTCCGATTTATTTAATTAATTTCGGTTTTTTTTTTAATTCAATTCGGTTTTCTTAATTTAAATTGGATTTTTAAACTTTATTTCGGATTTTTAAATTTGAATCCGATTTTAATTAATTCGGATTTTTTTAATTTCATTCGATTTTTTATTTCTTAAATTTTCATAGGACCCAATCGGGCGACGGATTATTGTCAATATTGGAGGACGATGGTTTGGATAGTATTATGTACAACGCCTCCAACGATTTACAAGTCTTTTTTTCCGTAAAGGGAACACCGGAGGGAACTGATGTTCTTGATTATTGGAAGGAAAACAAAAATGTTTTTCCAACTTTATATACTATGGCGCGGGACATATTTGCCGTTCCCGTTTCAACCGTGCCCTCCGAATCTTGTTTTAGTTCGGCAAATCGGATTCTTACCAATAAAAGGTAAATGCCTATATTTTTTTTTACATCTACACGATTTTTTTATTCATTTTAAATCACATTTTTTCTTTTACTTACTACATTTGTTTTTTAATGATATTAGAAGCAAGTTGGGTCCAAAGGTTTTTGAGCGACTCGTATGCCTCAAGGATTGGATTGATGCGGAAAATCGTGAGCAATATAAGGAAATAGAAGCATCTTTATCCGGCGCCGAAACTCAAGGGAGCGAGGAGCCGCCCTCAGATGATGAATGCAAACCCGAAGAAGAGACCAGCCAATGGTATATGAGATCGGTCAACTAAAAAGGTAGTTTCGGTTTCGGTACGAACTCTACACACTATTCTATTTTCTTTTAGTTTTTCCAATTTATTAAACATTTTCTTACTTTTATAAATATTTACTAACATTTTTAAAAAAGTTAGAACTCCGCCTATGTTATTTTATAATATCATAACATAGCCGGTCCCAAGCCCGGAATAAAGGAGGAGGGTAACTTTTTTTAAACAAATCAAATTAAAAAAAATTTGTTTTTTAAAATTAAAGTTTCGGATTTTTTTTAAAAAATTGGTTTTAAAACATATTTGGTTTAAAAAAACTTTGTTTTGAAGAACTTTGTTTTAAAGAACTTTGTTTTAAAGAACTTTGTTTTAAAAAAATTTGTTTTAAACAAAACTTTGTTTTAAAAAGATTTTGGATTTTTAAGTTTCCGATTTTTTGAAAAATGCTTTGTTTTGAAAAAAAAAATTTGCTTCGGATTTAAAAAAAAAATACTTTGTTTCTAAAAACTTTGTTTAAAAAAACATTTGTTTTAAAATAACTTCGTTTTTATCGTTTCGGATTTTTAAAGTTTCGGGTTTTAACGTTCTTCGGAGTTCGGATTCTAAAAAAAATTTGTTTTAAAATTTATTTCGTTTTTTTTTGTGTTTTTAAAAATATTATGTTTTAAAAAATTATTTTAACATTTTCTAAAAAAATGTTAAAAAAAAAACACGCCGGAATCCGCTCGAAAACGTCGGAAAATGTCGGAAACCGCCGGCGATCCGCCCGAAGCCGACACGACCGCACTCGCCCCCCACCCGCCCCCCGCCCGCCCTTGCCCGCCCGTGCCCGACCTCGCCCGAAGGGCGAGGGGCGGGTAAGGGCATGGGTTTTTCTCCAAACCCGCCGGACCCTTCGCCCGTCGGACCCTTACCCGCCCTTTTGTCACAACACTAGGTAGACCACACAAATTAAGAACAGATACTTGGGAACAAAGGAATCCAGTACTGTCTGAGAAAATGAAAAACGAAAGACAACGATAGTGGGATTTAGCTTTGCCTTTTTTCCTGTCTATGAAGACAAACATATATATGGTCATATGGTACTGAGTGCATTTAAAAGAAGAGAAGGTACAAATAATATGTGATGGGGTTCTTTTTTTTTTTTTTTTTTTTCTTTTGATTTGACTTTTTATTCTATATGAATGTTGTTTACCTTCCTGATGAAGAAAAACGTACAGGACTATATGCATATGCTTTTCAAAAAGATCATAAGCTGACTCCTCACATTTCTTACTTCACCACTTACCAGTGTACCAGTTCAATCCATCTTCTGCTATATATATGCATATAATCTCAGCTAGCCAGGCAGAAAACCAAACAAGGATCAAAACATTTTAATTTAGAAAAAAAAAGAAAAAAACATGGCAGCAAATGCTCTTGTTTCATCCTACAACGACAACATCCGGCCCCTGCTCGACGCCGTCGACAAGCTCCGTCGTCTCAAAGTGACTCAAGAAGGCATCCAGCTCCCTACAATAGTGGTAGTCGGGGATCAGTCGAGCGGCAAGTCAAGTGTGCTTGAGTCGCTTGCCGGCATCAGTCTGCCTCGAGGGCAGGGAATTTGCACCCGCGTGCCGCTCATCATGCGGCTCCAAGACGACCCCGATGCCAGCCAACCGGTGCTTCATCTGGAGTACCAGAACAAAACCGTGCCCACGACGGAGAAAGAGATCACAACGGCTATTAATGAGGCAACAACCGAGATTGCCGGTACCTCGAAGGGGATTTCCGGTGTACCTGTTACACTTGTTGTCAGGAAGAATGGTGTTCCTGATTTGACCCTGGTTGATCTTCCGGGGATCACCCGGGTCCCGGTGCAAGGCCAGCCAGACGACATCTACGAGCAGATATCTAACATAATCATGGAATACATTGCGCCAAAAGAAAGCATCATATTGAATGTGTTGTCGGCGCAAGTAGACTTCCCGACATGCGAATCGATCAGGATGTCTCAGAAAGTCGATCAGCTCGGCGAGCGGACCTTGGCGGTGGTCACCAAGTGCGATAAAGCCCCCGAGGGATTGCTTGAGAAGGTCACTGTTGACGATGTCCGGATTGGCCTCGGTTATATCTGTGTTTGAAATCGCCTGGGGGATGAGACGTATGAGGAAGCTCGTTGCGAAGAAGAGCTTCTTTTCAAGACCCATCCTTTGCTGTCTCAGATAGACAAGTCGATGGTTAGCATACCGGTTCTTGCCCAGCGCCTGACAAGAATCCAGGCGTCGATCATAGCAAAATGCATGCCGGATATAGTCAGTAAGATTGACGACAAGCTTAAGAAGAGCATGTCTGAGCTAAATAGCATGCCTCAAAAGCTGTCGACTGTTGCCGATGCTCTCACGGCGATCTTGCATATCTTTAAAGAGCTGAGAGAGTCTCTGGACAAGTCGCTCATAAAAGGGGATTACGAAGAATTTCCCGATGAGAAGAACTTCCACGGGGCGGCTCGCATTTACGAAATGCTTGCGAACTACTCCGGTACACTCCCTGCCAAATGCCCGACTACTGGTGATCTTTTCTTGATGGAGGAAGTATCGATTCTGGAAGAGGCCAAGGGAATATGGCTGCCGAACTTCCTGCCTAGATCGGCTTTCCACATTCTTCTGAAGAGGAAGATCAGTGCCATCTCCGACAAGCCGCATGAGTTGATCAATGCTGTTTGGGCTTATGTAGAGAACCTGACAATGCAGATAATGTTGCGGCATCTCCGGGACTACCAGCAAATCCAGTCCTCATGCCAGAGAGTGGTGCACAACCTCATTGATAAATTGAGCGCCAAATCAAGTCGATTTGTTAAGAACATGATCGAAATGGAGTTGTGCACTGATTACACCTCGAACCCGGATTACATGAAAATGTGGACCGAGTTGATGGCAGAAGAGAGGAAGTTCATGGAAGCAATTCAGAACCATGACAAGTTGACCGAGGTTCATCTGGAATCCTTCGGAACGGTTGATGTCGGACATCTTAGGTCACATGCCGATGTTGCCGAGCAAGCATTCGACATAAGGATGAGGATAACAGCATACTGGAAGTCGATTGTGCTAAGGCTGGTCGACGGCTTGGCGCTGCATATCCTGCACAGCATCAAGGGCATGGTCGAACACGAGCTGGAGGAGGAGATGATCAATGAGCTGGTGGGACCAAAGATGGCTGGGGTCGAGCGGATGCTGGAAGAGCCCCCGGCGACTGCCACGAAACGGGACAGGCTCAAGAAGAGTATTGACCTTCTGAGGGAGTCCAAGGATGTCGTTTCGGACATCATGGATGGCATCGTTGCGGATGTCGAGAAATGAGCGCTAAGTTGTTTTCTGTGTTATATGTAAGTGTGCGATCTTTTTGTTACCGGCGAATAGATTCTGCAGTCGGAACTTCGAGGATCTGGTACTGCTTGTAATAAGTAATTTAGGAACTTGTTGTCTGTGTTTAATCTTAATTATCTTTGAACTTGTTATGGTTTTTAATTTAGTGACTAATTTTATTTCCTGGCATCATTATCATTGTAACGTTTCTGTTGTTAATTTTGTTATGATGTCTTGTTATGGGTCCACTTATGAAATCATATTCCATTTCATATATTGTTATTCTGCTGTGTAATTAAATTCACCATTATTTTTTTAAAGAGAATGTAACATCCAATCAGTCATTTTACTATCAGGTGAATCATATTCCAATTCTTATTATTCATTCTCCAAACTGCAAGTAGGCAATAACTATAAGGACCCTATTAGTATATATAATATATGAATACCCAATGGTACCAGGAGTATTGGTTCATCCTTGCTTAATATTTGAGACAGTGAAAAGAAAGATTGGGGGATCACACTGGTACCAGAATCAAAATAACTGGTATTGCACAGCTTTGAGCTTTCCTTAGTGAATTTTTTGTTGGCATCCACCTTGGGCAAAATACTCCCATCGGTTATTATGGTACATGCATTTTTTTTTCCATTTTGTTTGTAAACAAGCTAGATATGTACGGTGGAAGCTTTAGTTTGTGGAAACTTTTTTTTTTTTTTTTTTTTGGTAGATCTTTTAATTTGTGGAAACGAAGCTAAGCTTGAGCTTGGTATGTTACAACTTACAAGACATGGATCCCAAATTCATAATACAGGAGCCTAAGCCTGATCCATGGGTCATGGGCCTCTCAATTAGGCCTATAACAAGCTCTTTTGTACATCAATATATATGAAAACATTGCATATGCTAAACTGCATCAACGAGATTTAATTGAAAGATTTAGTTTTATAAGAAGTATTAAGAACTTAAAACACAACTTAATTGAAATATGTTGTGTTTTCTCAATAAAAATAATTTGATTTATAAAATAGATCATAGTTATAAGTGATGAAGATAAATGATTTTTTTTTTTTTTTTTTTGGAAAATCACAGCTTTAAAGTTCGAATGAGGAGTCCTCTAAATATTTTATATCAACAATCTTATTCTCATTATAACCCAAAAGATTTTCAAATTCTACTCTAATATGAAACAATTTCATTCTCATCAAATAATCATTGATTTTATATACACTACTAAATCTAATTATGTAACTTCTAATTATTATTAAAAGATTTATTAATTAATTCTTGAGCAGTGAGATGACAAATTGAAAAGGGAATTCATATAATATCAAAATCGATACTGGTAGTATTAGGATAGATGTGCCGATATTCAAATTAACTCATTATTCAATTTATTTGTATAATATGCCTTAATATACTATACAAGCAAGTTACACTGTGAAACTAGTAATTTGAATACGTACTTATTTTGAATACTAATACAGTCTGTACCATCGTATCATTTTAGATATGACTTTTGATATTTTTTATAACATTTTTCAATTGAAAATGCAAGTTCCAAGTTGAAGCTGCCATCCGCAGTCGCCAACTCCGTAACTTAACTGCAAGTAGGGCTGTAAACAAATCGAATTTAATCTAAATCGAACTTGAACCGAATCGAGTTAGAGCTAAACCGAACTCGAGCTAAACTGAATCGAACTAGCTCGAACTCGAATCGAGCTCTGAGCCCATTTGAGCTCAATTATTACTACTTTATATTTATTTCATATTACCATAGATAATTAGAGCTAAAATAAGTATATTATTTTGTTATTCTTTGATAATATAAATTAATTATCTCTATTTCTACAATTTTATAATAAAATATGATTTCAAAATTTTATTTTTTTATAATTCAACAATAAAATAAGTATATTTTGTTAATGAAATAATAAAATAAGTATATTATTACTTACACTTTTGATAAAATAGTTTAAAATATATCCAAATTATTATATATCGAGTATTACAAATCGAATCCGAATTGAATCAATAAAAAATCGCTGAATCGAACTCAAGCTAAAATCGACTCGAGCGAATTAAATTTTTTGGCAGCCCTAAAATCTGCAAGGTGCAACCCTAACGGCCCGAGCAAAGAGGCCACGACACGTCTCACCACGTAACACGCGGCATTCGCAGGTTCCTTGCTGCACTGTGACGGTGTCCACTCCGACTTCTAGAACGACAAAATTAAATTAAACGCAACGCCCTCCCACTGCCACGGCCTCACTGTTGGCCTCATCTTCACTTGGTAGGTAAGGTTCATACATAGAATCTTCCTACAGATATACTACCAGATCCGAATTGGCATTTAGTTTACTCAAATCAGACGGTTCAGATTCCCTCTGTGTATCAGCTTCACAATATTAAAAAAAAAAAACCTAGCCGTCTCTCCTCCTTTGAAGCACTAGCCGTTCCAATAGTAAATCATCCGGTGGGGAGAGGCATACCGCCTCTCTTCCGCCACATCTCTTCTATTTTACTTCTTTTTTATTGATTTCGTTCAAGCTTTGTTGGTTCGTCAATGCTTTGTTCGTTTCTTCGTCCGTCTTTTCGTCGCCCTTTTTGTTTTAAGAAGGGTCTTTCGTTGTTTCTTCATTTAGGAGAGTTATGTCATGAATCACTCAAGAATGGATTTTGCTCTACAACAGAAAATGGTGTTTCAAGAAATGAAGATTTGTGGAGTGCTTAGCAAGTTTTTCAATCCTTCCAAAGACGATGAATTCATCACAACTAAGACGGTAACTTCACAATGAATCATGCGCTTCTTCAAAATTTGTCTCTCTATGTTAGTTAATCGGGACAAAATTAATTAGTGTAGAAGGTTTTGGTTGATATTTTGTGTCTTTTGGATTATATTGAGAAACAATTTTATTTTATTTTCTCATGGATGTAACCTTTTAAGTGAATGAAATTAGTTGCCTAAGGGCTTTGAATGTTCAAAAAAAAAAAGCTTCACAATATAAGTTTCATCAAACGCCGTCGGATCATAATTTGAACGGTCAGATTACAAGGAGTACAGACCGAGTACTTCTATACACAGTAGACGAACCACTAGTCCAACGCCACAAGTAAAAACAAATTCGAGGACCGCGAACTTAGGAGTTCCAGATCCTCCGTGCCACATTCCCCGTTTAAAACCCAGTCACAAACCCCCGACATAGTAACCTCCCCTCACATATCCGACAACCCCACCTGTCAGAAAACGAAATCACAAACACCACACCACAACATCGCCCCAATGGGTTTTTTTCACCTTCCAGGCGCACCGATTTCATATCCTCAGTTCACACGATCCGTTAGATTGTCTGGAACTCCGTGTTCGCACGAATCTTAACAAAATCCAACGGTCCACATGATTAACTGCAACATGCAGTGCTGCAGGGGCCGTCCCACCCTCCGGGCTTTATAACATTTGCTCTCTTTCATTCCAGGCTTGCGCAACAAATCCAAACAAAAGGACGCTGCAGAGCGAATAGACGGTAGACACGAGTGCTCATCCTCTAACTTACTGCCGTTGGATCGTTTAGAGATCTGCGCTGGCACGAATCTCGAGACGATCCAACGGCTGACGCTGTGAACTGCACAATGCAGTACAGCAGGGGATATGAATTCCAAATAGACCCCCGAGTCCTCCTCACTATAAAGAAAGGACGCTGCCCGCGGCCCGCCCCGCCCTATTTCATAAACGCCCGCCCGCGCGCAGCCAGCCAGCCGCTTCTAAGTAAGTTCTACCAATGGCCCTAAGCAAGGCCGTCTCTAGAGGGCTCTTCTCCGTGCTGCAGAGCCGCCCGCAGTCCGCCCCATGGACCCGCCCTAACATCAAGTCGCATCATCTCGTCTCGTTCCGCTACAAGGGGACCAAACCCTCGTCCTCCGGCGCTTCCAATGTGGCGGCGGCGGCGGGGAGTGTGGGTGTGGGGGGGAGGACGGGGTTTGTGAGTTGGTACCTTGGGATGATCGAGGCCAGGCCCATCCTGACCAAGAGCGTCACTGCCGGCGCCATCTTCACCGCTGCCGACCTGTCCTCTCAGGTTTCTTGGGTTTTGTTCTGAAGATTTGTTAGTTAATTGGAGTAAGATTATACTATAAAGGAATCAGTACGATTGATTCACTGGTACTAAAATCAGCCTAGTGTAGGAGGAATTAACTGTATCATCTGAATACTGAAAAACTTGTGCATTTCATTTTTGTAGTATTTGGTTATATTTTATTTTCTTATTTCATAGTTATTGTTTATTTAATTGAGCATTCTTGAAATCGTGTAACGGTAGATGCACACCACAAAAAGCAGAATGTTCTTGATCAATTTCAATTTTCCTTTAATTTATAACTCGTATTGCGTATAATTCAGAGCTTAATTTCTAGCAAATACAATTGCACAAACAATGTTTATACCTGCAATTGAGATTTCTCCATTCCATGAAGACCGAACCTGAACCAACCAATCGACAGTTTCCAATTGATAATTGCTTATTTTATGCATCAAAGAAATTACAATTCTTTGTTGTTAATTGCTTATTTTTTGTTTGGTCAGATGATAACGATGGGTCCTGACATGCAACTGGACCTGATGAGAACAATGCGCATGGCAACCTACGGGGTGCTCTTATCAGGCCCCTCGTTGCATCTGTGGTTTAATTTCTTATCGAGGATACTTCCCAAGAGGGACTTGATTACTACATTCAAGAAAATGTTCATTGGTCAAGCAGTTTATGGCCCTATTATTAACTGTGTCTTCTTCTCATTTAATGCTGCGCTTCAAGGTACTTCCATGACCGTACATTAGTTTTAAGAATGCCTCTTTTTATTGTTTATCTATTCCCTGCGAAATCTTACTTTTAGGCAGTATGTGATAAACAATTTACCTTTTTAAGTAGGACATGGGCTTTTAGAAAAAGACGTAAAGAATATTTAAGCTGTTTGCCTAAACCCTGAATACTATGTTGGTGCTATCGTTATGTGTTCGATATGTGTCAGTTGAGGACTAACATTGGAAAATTTTGGGCTTGCATTTTATCAATACAAAATTACCAATGATTAGTATGGTCTACGTCCATGTTAAAGGCTGGTTAGATAGCTCTCATTGGGATTCATATCAGCTACCATAATTTCCAATGGCACGTTGCTGTCATTGAACCGATGACAGATGGGAACCGAAAATGAATAACAGAAAAGCCCCCTGTTATCAGCATTGTATGCATTGAAATTTTAATTCCATGGCTGGTATTCTATGGCACGTTGCTGCCATAGTGAATACTGGCAGCAGATACGGACTCCATACCTTTGTTGGTGGAGATTGTGAGAAATTATGTTTTTGGTCAGAAGGTTATGTTATTTGTCTGAAAGTTCTTTTGGCATCTTTTGTAGGGGAATCGGTTCCTGAGATAATTGCAAGGCTAAAAAGAGATGTTATACCAACAATTAAAAATGGGCTGATTTATTGGCCGCTGTGTGATTTCATCACTTTCAAATTTGTTCCAGTTCGTCTCCAGGTACATTTACGTGCCTCAGATTTATCTCTCTTTTTTTGTCTATGTTGGTGCAAAAGGCATGCTTCTGCTCTTATTGTGAGTAATGTCTTCTAACATTTTGAAACCAAGGATCCCTTCAATATTACAGTAAACTGTCCTGCTCAAAGTTTTGGAAGAAAATGGAATATCTTGATTTTCTATGTTTTCGCCTATCGGTTGTTAAGGTTAAACATAGTTTGCTTCAAGTAAAATTTTTCTGATGTTTGTCTTGTTTCTACTTTTGTTTTATTGCAGCCATTGGTGAGTAATTCATTTGCATTTCTTTGGACAATATACATGACATACATGGCCAGTTTGAAGAAGCCAGCTGTGGAAGAGACCAAAGAGGAAGCTTCTGCACTTGCTCAAGTCCAGTGACTTCACTGCCTTTCTGATTCAACCCTTTTTTTTTTTTTTTTTTCCGTTCCATCCTTTTTTTAAAAGAAGAATCTATGTGCGACGAGCATAGATATAGTTACAATTAGGGCTACCTGTTCCTTTTAATTTTCTTTCAATTCCCATTCTTTAACATGGGATGCATCCACAGAAATCATAGGGTTTTATGGATGCTGGAAGCATCTTTGTAGTACTTCTTAACCTAAAATCATTGTCAATTAGGCTACTTGTTTAGTTTATTTATTCTGCATAACCTGTTTTTGTTACCGTCATTCTAACGTCGTTGCGTGGTCAAATTTCTAAGTATATGGTGATTCCTTGGTAGTAAACGTAACTTTATTAATAGTATTATACCTTAGCATACATTTAATTGTTATCATGAAATTTTATAACATGCTTGGCCGTGGCTTAGGAAATGTACCAGCTGGAAAAACAGAAACATTACACTAAGTGTATGATAATTGATAGTTCTGGCATCCAAACGGCACAGAATATAGTTAGATAGTCTACAAAAGAGAGGTTTTGTTCTAATTTCTTCCACACAAAAGCACTACTGTCAACCAAAGCCTACGAGAAATCATGATCTTGAAGCTCCCCCAGTATCAGAGATGCTGGACTGCTGGATTTCCAAAGTGCGAAAGGGTGGACGTTCGCCAAACTTCAACAGATGAGCAATCTCATAAACTGGGTGTAGTTCTCTGATTAACTGAACATCCAGATATGCTTCGCATGAGAAACACCACACTGACAGGTCACTGCAAAAGCTTTGTATATTAACTTAAGCACTGAAACATAATTTCATAAACAAAATATATCAATAGCATTGCATGTGAATACTAGAGAAACTATTTTCTGATCTCAAATCAAGTAAGTGCCGGTCATACAAAAACTGGTATCTCTACTAGCTCATTCACAGCTCAACAGCCAACAGTCTCTTTTATTATTCAAATAGGGCCTTAAGTAATTCAAATTGACCCCAACTTACAAAGAAACTAGTAAAAAATGGATTCTGGACTATATGACTGAATTGCTATGACCTTCCTAGTTCACCGGGACAACTTACAATGGAGATAATACTAAAGCAATTTGAAATTCAAATGCCTTTGTATTTACAAGTTAACTGGGCTAATACTATTCCAAACTTATCAAAACAGTAGAGAATTCAATTTTATTCTAGAAGTTGGTAGGTCTGTCAAGAATTCAATATTAATACCAAGATTCATTTCTAAGAATAGCAGAAACTGAAGCAGCTACCATTTTTATAGGGAATGGAATGGAGTACTACTAATATAATATAGAAAATTAGATCTGGCTAGTGCAAGGATGAATTTCAGCTGGCTTAGAACAAATTTTGTTACAGGTAAGGCTCTTAGCTAACAAAGCCTTTTACTGTTTTCCCCATTTCATCGCTCTTATCTTTTCATGATTTACTATCACAATAGTTTTCGCTCAAGTCATTTATGGCAACATGCCTATCCAGTACATTACAGCCAGGACCGAAATTGAAATCCTTGACATAAAAACACTTCACACAGAAACTTCAATGACAACAAATCAAACTAAAAATAATTCAACACACACGACCGTTCAAAGATAAAAAAGATCGTAGTACCTGAAGCTGAGAGCAAGAGAATGGCCAGTTTCTTGGTGGTGACCCAGCATGTGTTTGTTGACAAACCGACTGCACAGCACTTCCTTACAGCTCAAGCACAGCCAGTTCTCAGCTGGATGCTCACACCTACAATCACCAACTTATACTTTTATACCACCACATACAATCAACACTGATGCAAGTAATAAAAAATCATCTCATACATACATAAGCTTCCCCAATTTGGGGTCGGAAATAGTTAAAGTTCAATCCTTTAAGACCAAACTCAGTTTTATTTGGGCATTTTCACATATCAGAAACCTCAATTTTATACAATGGTGATGTTATGCAAAAATTAAATGATAAAAGCCAATGTAAAAATATAACACAACTGGCACTAATTATGATGATTTCCCTTCAATACAAAACTGCACATATCAACTTGGACGCTGCTTTCATGCTCACACGGTCACACCCAGATAATTTTATCGGTTACAGATGAATTTCATAATGGCTGATATTCATTTATAATCGTCACACCGAAAGAAAAGAAACTTTTTTTTTTGGAGTATCGGAGTAAAATTCTATCAAACTTAATCGAGTAATTTCCAATTTCAATATCCTATCTAGTATTTAATTCCAGTTCCAGGTAAGGTAATCCATGTTTCTTCACCAAGAATAGAACAAACAAAAAAAAAAAACCCACAACTTACTTGGAACAAGGGGTATCCGGGAGAGGGATGTGGGTGAGATCGGCGCAGAGCGAAGGGAGGTGGTCGCAGGTGGACCGGGCCTCGACCCAGCCCGACTTCGCTCCGTATATCTCCTCAAGATCGATTTCTTCTTCCTCCTAAAGGGAGAGCAGAGGAAAGAACAGAGCGTTAAAGGGTAAAAGAGGGAATAGTGAAAGAAGGATGTGAAAGAGGAGAGGAATTGGGTGCGTACCGGTACAGAGCGCACGTTGGACGCCATCGATGGAGTAAGAGACGAAGGAAGAGAGAAACAAGGACGGAATTGTAAAGGAGTGGGATCGAATTTGAACCGATTCGAACCGTAGTTAAATACAACCACCTTAAATTAATTTATACAAGTGAACTTTACCGATTCGATATTATTTTTCTATTTCTCTCTTGTTTCTCCAATGTTATGATTATTCTTTTATCTATATCATTTAATTGAAATATTTATTATGAAATGATTACAAATTGAAAACATAAAAGTAATTTCATTTTTCCACTAATTCCTTTAACTTTTCCTAAAAATTTATTTATTCATGAACAGAGGTTGTACAACTTAATCGCAACTAATCCTATCTAGATCAAATTCGATTCGAGCTTAATCGAACTGAATTGATTAAAACGATTTGAGCTTCGAGCTCAGTTAGAGCTCACTTATTATAATTTCTTATAATTTTATATATTGAGGGTATTGTACTATTAATAGTATATCACTCTTTTATATTTATTTTTTATATTATCATAAATAATTGAAACTAAAATAAGTATATTATTTTTGTTATTTGATACTATACATTAATTTTATGTATTCTTACTAATTTAAAATAAATTATAGTAAAAAAATTAATAAAACTCAACAGTATAATAAGTATATTTTGTTAATTAAATAATGAGCTAAAATAAGCATATTATTACAAACAACTTTGATAAAATAGTTCAAAATATGCACAAATTACTACACATTAAGCTATTACGAATTGAGTTCGAATCGAAAATAAAAAAATTGAGTTGAACTAAATCAAACTCGAGCTGACAAAAAATTGAACTGAGCTAAATCAAACACGAATTCAAACTGAATCGATCACAAACTAAGAGCTACGAACTTTTAGGTCAGCCCAGACCCTTCATATTTATTTTGAGAGATAAATAATGAGTGATAGCTAGCATCCATCATGGATTATCCATAGATATTAAATGTTACACGTTATGTGTAACTGTTAAGATGTAACTGTTATACCTTTTTATACTTTATGAACCTATGGTCGGATATTCCAATGGACACATGAAGTATTTGATAAATAATTGATGCGCCGGTGAATATTGATCACGGCACGGAGATAAGACTGTCTATCCGGTCCCACCTGTCAGTGAGAGTGGTGTGGGTAGATCCGATGCGTTTGATGTTTTTCTTAAAAGAGTTTGTGGCTGTGTAATGTGATATATATCTACAATTTTTGGTGTAGCGAGTCGCTGCGAATGGGAATTAAAAGCTTCCACTTCGAAGTGATCGAATCTAATCTAAGTTCTAACTAAGGATAATTGATGGAACCGTTAGGATCATCAAACTGATTATCAAATATACAAATAGTTGTAAATGTGCTTCATGTGGGCACTTCATGCACAAATTTGGGTTGGGCATTTTTGGAATAAGTAATGGACGGTAGAGACAAATCTTTTATGAATTGGCTAAGCAATCTTTCATTTTGAATTGAACGGTTCTTATCAAACATCTCTCTTCAATTGTGTCTAAAAAACACATTGTAACCATTTGATTATGATAAATGAATGACCCATATTTCATTTGATCCATGACATAAATTAGCCTATTAATATACACTCTCCAATCTCATATTATCATATTTTCCATTTGTGCCCTGTGTTGGATGGCATTGTCCTCGGACACTCTTCGCGTGAAGGTTCACAACAATGAGGTTATTTGAGCCTATTATATATGCACCGAGGCATGCCAATGACGCCTACACACTATATTTCATTTTCTCGATCCAACAAATGCATATTTGATATATTATATATATATTTCCCATGTGACTTGTGAAAAAAAAAATATATAACTATTATTTATTAGCTTGAAAAAGTAATTTAATCATGTGATAACCAAACAAAACAAACAAGCCACTCTCAATCATATGACAATCTCAAAAAACTTTTTGGTTGGTATATCGAACATTGGAGTAAACCAAATATATTCTTATGATTTTTTTTTGGCTTAAATTTTAATATACTCCTCAAACTCCTTTTCAATTTCTTATTTCTCCTTCTACTCTTCAATATATTTTATTTATCTTTCAACTCTTGTACTTATCTCTTATTTGGGTAAATTTTCTCACAAGTCACTGAACTTGTATCACAATCCGATTTTAGTCACTTAAATTCAAATTATCCATTTATAGTCATCCAACTTTACTACTTACCCAAATATGGTACTTCTGTTAATACAAACTATCTCCGTGATCTTTTCACTCTTATCTCCGTACTCTCTCTCCCATTTGCTTCTTTTAAAAAAAAATTAAGAAATTTCATCTGTCCGGTAATTAAGAAAGTGAAACTGTGAAAGAAAAAACAATTAATCGAACTTAACCTGAAGCAAAATAATTCATCAAGATCCATTTTTCAAATTGACCACAGTTGGAAAAATAAAATTGCATACAAAAAAAGAGTAATTTGGGTAAATGGGAGAGAAGGATGTGAATAGTGAATACATGTTTCTCAAAAAAAAAAAAAAAAACAAAAATAGTGACTACAGACAAAAAGAGAGAAAGGATATGACGATTTGACATACTCCGTTAGTTTTTGAAACATAATGACTAAATTCAGATAAATGATGAAGTTGAAGGACTATAAATGGATAATTTGAACTTGAGTGACCAATATTGGACTATGATACAAGTTTAGTGACTATTGGGAAAATTTACCCTTTCTTATTTGCCCATCTCATTAATAGTTTAAACTTAATTATTACTACCTCTGTCCCAAAATAGGTGGATTTTTTGTAGTTCATTTGAACTACAAAAAATCCATCTAAAATAGGACAGAGGTAGTATTTTCTTGTTAAGAACTCGTAATTAGTTCTTGATTAAAATACTTTGGACAGAACTACCCTTTCAGTTAAAATAAAGTATGGTTATTCTTATACTTCATCCTACCTTCACCTAGAGAAATCATTTTCCTCCCATATCGACTCAGTGCCGGTCCGTATCTCTCCAAATGATTTGGCCTTTTGTACCACACTAATGAGTTATAAGTGAACAAGCATGGTACATAAAGCACCTTGTCCAAATTAAAAAAAAATAAATGTAAATTATTTCAAAATTTGCTTCAAGGATCCTATCAAAGAAGTTGCAATTAGATGAGGGGCCCTAGTTGGCAATATAGCTCCAACTCCGATCTCCAGTAGAAGTTCAAAAGCATTTGATCGATACAGTTAGAGTAAGAGAATGAGATGATCGTGTGCAAGTGTGCTGTGATGGAAAATATAATTTTACTTGTCTGCCTCAAGCTCCTATGTAAATACAATTCGCACTATTGCTACAGTGAGACGAGGTTTTCAGTTATAACAAACTAATATATAACAGATTTATTTTGTCGTCATATTGGTAAGCATGGAGTCAAAAGAAGAAGCATGCTGCATTTTCTTTTCCTAAATTTCTTGTTCATGCGAAAACAAATGAATCATAATGGAAGAAAGAGGACTTTGTATGTATTTAAAGAAATAAATTTGGTGATTAATTTCATCTTGTCTAAAAAAAAATTAAAATTATTGGTAAATTAATTTAACTTCGAGTATATATGCTCTCTCTCTATAAAATGCCATCTGAAATTAAAAATAAGATAGATAGAATAAGATGTCGGTTTTTTTGGAGAGGAAATTCACAAAACAGAAGGAAAAAATATGCTTTAATTGCTTGGAAAAAATTATGTTTACCCAAGGAACTGGGAGGTCTAGGTATTTTAGATTTACATATTATGAATATTTCTCTTCTGTTGAAATGGTGGTGGAAATTGAAAAATCCCAATTATTCAAGTGTGTGGAAACAGCTCATTCAGTTCAAATACAATGATAATACTCCTTTGTCACAAATGTCACCCATCTGGAGAGAAATTCACAGATTAAGTCCAATTGGTAGGTTAGGTATCAGAATGTGTATCGGTAATGGTAGGGATACACAGTTTTGGATTGATCACTGGTATGAGGAGTGTGCTTTATCTATCTCTTTTTCACATCTATTTGAAATATGTTGCAATAAGGATGTTACTGTTTTTGAGGTGGTATTGTCACAAGGTCAAGTGTTAAAATTTAATAGACAATTAAGAGGTGTACTCCTCCTAGATTTCATTGCTTTGTGTAGTATCATATCAAAGTGCAGGTTAAATCTGGTACCAGACAATATCAGCTGGAAATGGTGTGGAAATGGAATGTTCTCTTCTAAGTTTGTATATGAATGGTTAATTTTCAGAGGGGTGACTGATAAAAGATACAATATCTGGTGGAAATTACACATCCCATTGAAAATTAAAATTTTTATGTGGAAATTACATCATAATAGGATTCTGACAAAAGATCAAATGGTCAAAAGGGGTTGGAATGGTATAGCTAGTTGCTGTTTCTGTCATGTAGATGAGTTAGTAGAGCACATGGTCTTGAAGTGTATTTTTGGTAGAATAGTTTGGTTCTGGATGGGGGATTGCCAAGATTTGTTTGTTCATTGGAATAAGGTGGATGATATTATACAGTTTGCTACTTGTTTACCTTCCAATGAGAGAGAAGCTTTTCTTGTAATTTTTAGTGCTATCTGCTGGTCATTATGGAAAACGAGAAACAATGTGATCTTTCAAAACTTTCGAATTCCCTCTGGTAGAAATATAATAATTTTGATTTGCTCTTTGGTGAATTATTGGTCAGATAAACTGCCAGAGGAAGTGAAGAGGAGCATGAGAAGGTGGATGCCTAGATCGTTTGAGCACATCCCTCTCCAGATGATAGCACCAGTTCCTGTGATCGCCATCTAAAGCAGAAGTGGATGCCAGAGAAGCGGTGGAAAAGGATATGGGGAACGCTGAAGCTCGTTTTAGCTTATAGTAGTTTTTCTTGTCAAATAGGTTTAAAAGTAGAGTCTGTGTTTATATGGTATGTTTGTAATAAGTAGGAGTGCTGCAAGTTTCGGTTGTTCTGTGTGTTTTGTTAAAAAGGGTATGCTGGTTTGAAGTCAGGGTTGATGTTTTGAAGGTTAGATTTTGAGATTGGGGAGTGAGTATATGTGTTGGAAACGGGGTGTTATCCCCAGCATGGTTTTAGAATCGGGTATCTTAGTTTCTGGTAGGATAATCTGTATCGAATGGTTTTAATTTAAAAAGTGGGCTCAATAGCCTTTTATTCAAAAAAAAAAAAAAAAAAACTTCGAGTATATATTGAAATACTAATTGACAACCAATCTGCAACACGATCATAATGGACCGCTAATTAATTGACGTAAATCATGAAAGTGCTCTCTTTGTGTACCAACCAAATAAAAAAAAAAAAGTTAAAACTTGCTTTTAAAATATTACAATTTAAATATTTTGACCTCTTTATATATCCTGAAAAAAAAAAATTTAATCTCCTACAAGACGTACCGACGTTCCTTTTCTTATTGATTTTTGTCTTCCTAAGAGAATAAAAATTGGTTGATATGTAACATATGTTGTTGCATACAATGCACTAATTATACAAAGCAGGCGTGTTATGGTTCCCCACAAAATTTAGAATAAGGTCATGTTACATATGTGTAGAATATACACATATTATAAAATTAAAATTAACGTGAACCATAAGGCCGCAACGCTTCAACTGATTTCTGTTCCCATATGTCATATTTATCATCCTTACCTTTATAAGGATAATTAATACAGAATTTACAATGCAAATATTTCTTAACGATCGATGATAAAATGCCAAGCATATTATTTTTAGCACCTACATGATCAAATCACGGTCGATCAATTACCAACAATTAGATCGTACGGCTCTCTGAATCCTTTGGACCGTCCAAATGGCTTTGGACAATATCCGATCCCACATGCCAATTGATATATATGAAGCTTGTCAACAAAAAAGAAACAGAATTTAATTCTTACTGTTAAACTAAATGTGATTCATGCAAATTAATTGAAATCTGATTAGTAGGATATGTCAAATTTGCAGAATGTTTTTTATTTTATTTATTTTTTTTTTTGGAGAGAAAGATTGGAGTTTAGCTTCTCAAAATTCATTTTGTACTCATGAAGGTTTGAACTTATGATTTTTCATACTAGTTAGCTACCACTTGAGCTACTAATTCGCAGAATTTTGATATAGTTTTTCTATTGGCGATAAAATAATACTTAATTAAATCAAACTTAAAAATAATTTATCGGAGTGGTTAATTAATTAGAAAATATTAGCAACTTAATTATTTTAAGTTCTGGTGAATTTTCACTTCAGTTGCCCTAGTTTAATTAAGCACTGGGCCAAGCCATTAATTCTTAATTTTCTATGACATCATCTAGTTATAACTGTCAAGATATACATTACAAATACCAAATTAAACTAGATATGCATGTTTTCTTTTTAAAAAAAAATCATTTATTGATCAACATTAATTTGGCCTCATAGAGCTTGTTGACAATGACTTGATAGTTTTTCTTAAGTCCTTATTACTGGCATTAATTCTTATTAATGTTTTCGTTAAGTGCTTAATGATTGCTTAATCAAGTTCATATATACAACTGGTACAGCCTGTGCAATATCTCCTTCTAATAATAATTAATCCGGCGAACCTCACTAACATTTTTTAATTAACTAGATTGAAATAATTATCTTTTCTCAAAATTTATATCTGAAGGTATATACCTTTGTTCTCCTCAATCTCTTTTATAGTTAGAAAGATTATTTCTTATTTTATAGATTTTATGATTTTCACCAAGATACCAACATATGATTTTAGAGTTCATTAATTGTTTAAATTCTGCTTTGCTTGTATAAATTTTATTCTTCTATATATAGAATATAAGAATTCTTAATTAACTCCAATATTGATATTTTTTTTTATGAAAATTAAGCTTGTATTTCTTCATCAAAATCAAAATTCATCATAATTTTTTTTTACAAGATGTTGCCAAATTGTTTTCTATCAAAAGAGCCCATCATAAAAATAAATAACTAAATAAACAGGAGATCGATGATAGATGATGATTTATCTATTTTATTTATACGAGAGAATATATGGTAGATGCCGACCATTTATAAATATTATTAAAATTTCATTATGAACATAATTAAAATACATAATCTGCCAAGTGCAAGCCTTGCTAGATTTTAATTGACTCCGTCATTATCGAGGATAGAAACAGTATGACAAAAATATTCTGACAAAGATATTCTGAATTATTATGCATTTCGAATTTTCTTTAAGAAACAAAGCTGGTTGTATAATTTGAAAATTAGAATAGTTACAGCTTTTCAAATTTATTGTACTTATGTAGAGATTACATATTATCTTCCTATTAGATTTCCTGTTCAGAAAATTCTATATTTTATAATTAAAGAAGGTTGAGTCTTAAAACTTGTCATAATTTTACATAATTGATGTTATCATCTGCACAAACTGACTTTATTTTTTTTCCTGATAGAAGGAGCTTATTCTCTATTGTTAAAGATTTTATTTATGGCTTTCAAAAAAAAAATATTTATATATTTGTGCACTAATAGAATTTTTAATGCGGTATTACTTTGATAAAAAAAAAAATACACAATTAATAGCTTTGTTACAACAATTTCCTTGTTGGTAAGTCTTCATCAACAACTAATTTACTTTTTTAGCTGTTTCTGAAGATTTTTCATAGAAACCATATATAAGTGGCTGTGCACCCTCTTTGTTATTATTTATGTTTTGTTTCCTACTAGTAAAGAACCCACGTCTTGCTTTGGGCTGAAATATTTATATCTTACAATAAAGACCGAAAGTCCATCCCTTGTGAGAAAACTTATATAGGCCTTAAATTTTAATAGGCCGGAACATTAATGTACGTCAACGATGGTGATCAATCTAAGTAAACAATCAACGACTGAGGTTTCTTCTTTGAAGAAAATAGAACTTTCATGTCAAAAAATCTAATCTCTAAAAGGAGTAAGGATTTCCTTCATTACTTGCCCTTCACTATCTCATGTAGACAGTAGACTATTCCAACTGGTATATATGACTTTTGAAGTTCTCTCTTGTCCTTGTCATTGCCTAACAGACAGGATCTTTATTTTTTATTTACTTCATAACAATGCACAATATCTTTGTTTTTAATTCTGCACAACAATCACAATGTTGTTATTCATACGGTAGAAAGAGGGTTAAGCTTCCAAGCTTTTTAGCTATGCCACATCATTATTAATCTCAACCATTTATTTTGTTTCTCTCTCTTCATTTATCTTAATCAAATGACTCAATTTTTTTTTTTATTAAAGAGATAATATGATGTATCTAAAGAACAATTTAAGACTCAAAAATATATACAACTCTTTGTATTCTTTTATATAAATTGAGATGTAGCTAAATATATATTATATAGAAAATATATTAAGTCCAATATTTATCTAATAAGATATATTTATAAAAAATGTATATTTATTTTCAATATCTGTTAATTATGTAATATTATTTTTTCGGGGCGAAGCCCGATTCACAGCTCTAGTTATTATAAAAGACTGAATAATATAATAAACTGAGGAATTATTATCTAAAGCAACACGGAACTTTTCCTTAGTGCTTCCGCATTTTGGAATATTTGGAAGGAGCGCAACCGGAGAATTTTTCAGGGATTGTCGAGACCAGAGGCCAATCTACTAATCATAACGGCGGCTGAGGCATCACTATGGGAGAAGGCCCTTAGAGGAGCATCTACAGAACACTAGAGCATACTATTAGTACACATAATTATGTATAGGACTAGCTCAATGATCAGAATGTAAATATAGGAATCTCTCCCAGCACTTCTGGTGCACCTCGCCTTAATTTCTCTTTCATTTTTATTTTTCAATTTATCTCATGTACAGATTTTTTCTTTTGATAAATGAAAAAAATTTCGGCTGGCTGTTGCCAGTTGCATAAGAAAAAAATAAACAAAAGTTATAAACCTAATCTAATTAAAAATAGTATCAAATCTTGTTAAGCGTATCACAACTCACAAGTGCATCCTAAACTCAGATATTCTTTTCCCTTTTTTCTTTTGGATAGGGGGGGTATAAATACCAGACCAAGGCACTTGTAATCTCATAAAACTAGATAAAATACAGTAATCTTAGTACCTGTTGATCCTCATTCGAACAATGGAAGTGCAGACAAACATGCCATTCGGAGAGTTTGAACTGATGGCGCCATTGCTCGGAGAACACTGCTTCGAAAGCTACAACTATGACTTCACCTCCTGTTTCAGTTCAAACTACTATTCCGGCAACTGGCCTCAAGAAGACACACACAACAGTCTCAACTGGGAAGGGTATTGCAACATTGATGCAGCAGAGATCAATGGAGAAATAATTGACCCAAAACCAACCAAGAGAAAATGTGAAACTGAAAGCAATCTTAGTTCCTGCACTGAAGCTCCTAATAAGAGGCCTCGCATTTCGATAACAGTAAGTTACAGTTAAAGTATCTCTTCAATTGATGCTTAACTAAATTCTGTAAACTGAATGAAGCTGATCAACTCAAAGTTCTATTTCTAACAGAACGAAGGGGAAGAAGATGAAGGAATGAGTAATAAGAATAATAATCAAGACTCAGGCTCTTGTTTGCCTGAAAATGATTCAACTGACAAGTCCGGAGCTTTAAAGTCGCCTGGAAAATACACAAAGCATTGCCTTTATGCAAGGGTATGTTCACAAGTTACAAACTACTAAACCAAATTAGACTTTGTGTTTTATGGTTTGAGGATCACATATATTTATATTTTCCTCTAATTTATCTCCAGAAAAGAAGAGAAAAGATCAGCCAGAAACTCAAAACACTCCAGAGACTGATCCCTAATGGAACTAAAGTAAGTTTCAGCATTTGATTAACATATACTGGTATAATGTAATCTTAATTAATAAATTGACCTAATTATTCCCCACATTTTCAGGTTGACATTAGCACGATGTTAGAAGAAGCATACCAATACGTCAAATTCCTGCAGCTTCAAATAAAGGTACATAGAACCTTTTTTTTTTTGACGCTCCATCCAATAAATGTGCAAGCACCAATGTTTCAAGAAAGAGGGCCAATTCAAAAATTGGGATAAAAAAGTACAAGGCACAATATTTCATGAGTCTAAAGTCTAAACCAAAGGAGGTATTTGTTCCTCCTGTTTTATGTGCATACAACTAGAGATGAAATGAACCCAGAGTTGGTGTCATAAATATATAAGAGGAGGGATCCATTGACAATGCTTAATATGACAATCTTGACAATGAAAATTTTTAAAAATTTGTACATATTCACAAAAACTCTTAAAAATGAAAAATGGTTTATGGATGTCATATTCAACTTATAGATTGATAGTGCTTCAAATTTCAATCAATTTGAACATCATTTAAAGGCTTATCAAAATTTTGTACACTTTTCAACGGTTGTAAATTAACGGATCTTTGAAGAGCTATCAAATGTCGCTTAAGTTGAATATAATTTGAAACACTATCAATCTATAAGTTAAATGATACATCCATAAAACATTTTTCTTTTTTAAGAGTTTTTGTGAATTTTTACAAATTTTTGAAAATTCTTATTGTCAAGATTGTCAAATTAAGCATTGTCAATGGATCTCTCCTCAATATATAATTCTAGCCATGTATCAGTACAATATTCAATATATCAACCATACTGATATGTACGACTACAGTGAAATTCTGATAATCATTCTTTCTCAATTGTGTATGCAGCTCTTGAGCTCTGAAGAACTTTGGATGTACGCACCCATTGCATTTAATGGAATTAATGATGCACAAAACCACAACATTTCTCAAGCACAACAATAGGGGGGGAAAATTGCACAGGATCTTTGTGGATTATTGGTCAGAAATAGAACGCTAACACTAGAGCTTGGAATTGTTTTGAAGGATTACACCATATTATACCATGTACTGTTGTCAGAAACTATGTAAATATTGAAATAACTGTGTTTTATTAGTTCCCAATCTGTACAACGACTCTCCACAGGGTAGGATTTTTTCCCCCCAATTTAGCATAGAACATAGGAAGCAAAAAAAAAAAAATAATAAAAAATAGTGTACCCAACACCATTATTGTGTGGCTTTCCATCTCACTGAGCCATTTCATCGAGCACATTTGAGTTCCATTCCTTACCCTCCACCAAAGAATCAGCATCTTCACCCAATGAAAGTAACACGTAACTAATGGTTAAAACAATAAAGGTATATTTATCCTCCAAAACACTTCGTAAAAACGTCATAAACTATATAATCCAGCTAATTAAACCTGATTATCCATTATCTCACTGAACCTGATTTACCATACATCATACAATCCAACTAATCGAACTTTCAATGATGAACTTGCATACGCTAGTATGCTACCCTTTTCCAAAATGTACATCAGAATGTGCTGACAACCCGGTAACTGGTACAAACTTTCTCCAAAACCCAAAATGTACATGTACCTAGAAGACTCACTGCTATGCTTTTACGGTTTACCCCATTTACACCGACTTCATATCGCTTCCAACTCTCCTTCTTCTATCAGGCATTTCATCGAGCACCTTCATCTCCTTTGTCAACTTCCCAACAGGGCTCTCCTGATACCACCATTCCTTAAAATTCCTCTCCACCTCCGCCGCCGCCTCCTCCTCGCCAAGCCTCTTCAACCCCCTAAACAAAACCCGATAAAGATACTCATCTGAAACAAACCCGCATCGTTTCATCTCCTTATAAACCCTCTTCACAGCCTCGCCCCTCTTACCCTTGATCAGCCCCTTCACCACTCTAGTCACCTTCATCCTCTCCTCCTCCTTAAACCCCTCACTCTTCTCCCTCAACAAATCCTCCACCAACCCATCAATCTCCACCCCAGCATCCCCACTCCCCAATTCCCCGAACGCCGAAATCAGTGACGCATACAGCGACAAGTCGGTTTTGTAACTCGGGTCGGTGCGAAGAAATTTAAAAACTTCAAGAGCCAAATTGGGTTGGTTCTGGCGGTTGAGCTCCAGAACTATCGCCACGAGGTCGGGCTTCAGGAGCCGGGAGAAGGTGTGGGTGGGGAATTTGGGACGGTCGGAATTGGTGGTGGGTGGTGATGATTGGTAGTTTCGCTTGAGGGATTGGATGGCTAAGATTGATTCCGAGCTGAGAACGCGCCCCCGCTGGATCGACATCCGGCTGTCGCGGGGGCCGCAGGTGACTGGCTGGGTTCGCCGGGGAGTGTGGGGGAGGGGAAGGCGGAGGGAGATGGGAGGAGATAGAGAAGCCATTGGAGGGAGTGAAGGAAGGAATTGAGAAAGGGAGAAATTAAGAAGGGATAAATAATTTGGAATTTTTTTTTTGTCTATGCCTATTAAAAATAAAAATTAGAGACCTATCCCCGCTTTTAAATATATAACAGGACTATGCCTACTTTTTAAACGCCGGCGTTTACAAGTCAATCTAAACGTCAGCGGTCACAAAATCGGATATCTGAAAACTGCAACTCTTAATCAACAAATTCGACTCTGAACGCGGGCGTCCGAACGCCGGCGTTCAGGACGCCACCGTTTAGCAATATACGAAACCAGAAAACATAATGATAATAAAACTTTCCTTCGGAACGCCACCGTTTAGACATTTTTTTTTTCAGTTTTCGTGGACCCAATTAAGTGACAAGGATGCACATATATCAGAAGAGACGGGTTCGGGCTGCATGGCATACATGTGCTGGTCAGTAAAGAAGGACATCTGGAATTAATTGGATAAGTATAACACTTGGGATCAGCTCATCAGCCCAATAGCTAAGTTTCATGCAAACTTGAATTTTTCCTTGGAGCACCGCACACATGTTGCCAAGGATACACAAAATTTCTGATGTTTCCTATGTTCGCATTTACATCGAGGTCATGCACTTAGTCTATGTGACTTAATTAAGCTTATGGTATATTTGTCTCAAATTCTCTATTGATTTTTTTTTAACATATCAATAGAGTAGAACTATTGTACAAATATTAGCATTTCGGAATGAAAATACTAACGGCTCAAATTATATTTTGCTATGTCCGAAATTTTAATTTATGGTTCTCATTAAGTTCATTATATAAATATACTTGGGCATACAAAAATTCTCATTTTTCAAGCTTTTTAAGTAATTGTTTTGGATTTTTCAAAATGATTCTAAAATATTAATTAAATAATGTTTGTTTGTACATGAATTTAAAAAATCCGAAATAAATACTTAAAAAACCAAAAAGAAAAATTTTTGTATCCCAAGTATTTTTCATATGATAAATTTAATGGGAATTAGAAATCAAATTGAGTATGAAAAAGTATAATTTGAACCATTAGAATTTTACTTCGAAATGCTAACGTTTGCACAAATAGTTCTCCATATTAATATATTCTTTTAATCTTTTACGATGTCCAAGGTAATTTTTCATGTATTAAGCTTAAAAAAAAAAAAGAGTTTGTTATATGCCATTATAATATTTGCAGTTTCTAAATTAGTTCTTTGTCCGCATATCATCCTCGTCATCAATTAAAGAAAAATGATCTTGCATTGCACTTGCATCGGAGAACTAACTACTTCAGATGTTATATGCCATTATAACATTTAACTAAACGAGTGAACGACAGTTTGCTAGCTATGATAAATATGCGTGAAGACAAGTAGACAACCGAGAAAACTTGACTGTTGTATAAAAATTATTGGAAAATTTATAACTCGTTTTTGTCCCAATGTTTGGGAGCAGTATTAATTTATCTATCGTACATTTATTTGGTTAAGTTGGTAGACGCTGTTGTCTAGACGCCGGCGTTTTATTTGGTTAAGTTCGTAGACGCTGTTGTCTAGACGCCGGCGTCCAAACGCCGGCATTCAGAATGAAATCAAGTATGTAGTTATAAATTGTTTTCAGATATCCGATTTTGTGAACGCTGACGTTTAAATTGACTTGTAAACGCCGGTGTTTAAAAAGTAGACATAGTCCTGTTATATATTTAAAAGTAGGGATAAGTCTCTAATTTTTATTTTTAATAGACATAGACAAAAAAAAAATTCAACAATTTCAGAGGGAATTGCAGAGGGGAAAATAATAGGGAATTTTCAATTTGGGCCGGATTATTTTGGGCCTTAATTGGGCCGGATTATTATGGGTCTTTATGGCCATATTATTATGGGCCTTATTATTTGGGACGGATCATGGACCTTAATTGGGCCGGATTATTATGGACCTAAATTTGACGGATTATGGGCCTTAAATGGGACGAATTATGGGCCTTAATTGGGACGGATTATGGGCCTTATTACTTGGGACGTATTATGGGCCTTAATTGGGATGGATTGTGGGGCTTAATTAGTTGAGCCGGATTTTATGAAGAATACAATAGTAGTCCTCGCATGGCAGATTGGCAGTGTGTCATTGAGTTTGAGACTTGTATTGTCGTTAATGTTAACTAGGATTTGTTTGAGAGTTAGTTTGTGTTTTAGTTATTTGTTACATGTTCCTTTTTATCTTATTTAAGTTGATTGTTTGCTTGTTTATTACGTTTAAACTTACGTATAGAGCACAATACAAAATGAGTTAAATAATAATCGATTGCTGATTGATTCAGGAACAAAACTCAAAGGCTGATTAGTCGGTGGATCATTAATCATCATTCATGTGGGACGTGCTCAATTGGGTATTTGAGTGCCTGCATTGCACATCTGGTAGTAACGATCTTAAGGTCGTGGCAATGTTCTAAATAGCGCGCTATAGCGTCGCTATAGCGCGCTATAGCGTTTTCTAGACCCAAAACGCGATGCTATTGGCCAACACTGCGCAAGTTGCGCTATTTCCGCTATAGCGTAAATAGCGTGCGCTATAGCGCATAGCGTGATAGCGCCAAAATAGCGCGCTATGCTACAAAACATATTTTTTTCAGAAGATGAGGATAATGAGCCGCCGGTTAAGTCTGATACTGAGCCAACAGATAATGAAGTGTCTGAAGAATCTATAGAATAATATATAGTTTGACTTGAAATTAGAGTAAACCTGATATATATGATATTTTGTATGGGTTGATAATATGATTAGGGACCTTTTGTGCAGAAAATGACTTAGGATTAATGACTCTTTTGCGCAGGAATCTAGGAAATGACATTTTTTGTGCAGAAAATGACACAGCTTGTGACAGTTTAGATCATTTTGTATAGAAAACAATCCTATATCAGATATTTTGAATAGCAACTCGGACTTTGTACTAGTCTAATGCAAAAACATTAGTTTGTTAATTATTTTGTTTTGATTATTTGCTCTCCAGAATTCTATAAGAATTCTTAGTAATGTTGAAATTTAATACAAAAATATAATACAATTCATAAAATTAATGGACACGCTACGTACGATAGCTTCCGCTATAGCACGCTATAGCGGCGATAGCTTTTCCAAAGACCCGCCGCGATGACGCTATAATCGCGATTTAGAACCTTGGGTCGTGGACATACTCATCACACAAACATGCGCTTCGTCGTTATTTTCCCAGAGCCACTTTGAATTTGATTTCTGATAAAAGAATGGTTTATATAGCCTCAACTTACATGTAAAAACAATGTATTATCCTATTAATAGTACAATAGCCGCATTGAAAAAAAAAATGTTTTGCTTAAAACCAAGTAAAAGAGCAACAAAAACAGCTTGTAAACATATGAAGAAGGATGTCACAGTCTTACGTTTAACATAAACAGGGATGCCAGTACGGTATAGGCTTATCAAGATGAGGAGGGATCTAATAACCATGATTATTGGTGACCATGGTGACCATTTTATTATCTATACATAAATTGGTAAATCCAAACCGTTAGATGTATTCTAAATCATCTCAATAACATATACACAAAAAATGATAAAAATTTAACATCGTTTTGATAGTCATCAAAGAGGAGAAAAAATCATAAAATTTGAACTGTTGATTTTTGTTAATGCTTCATGCAAATGTAAATAAATTCAAAATGATATAATTTTTGTGTATACATAAAATATGATATATGCAACCTATTCTATCAATTACTTTTGTTATGGAAGAGTTTAATATGAATTTATTTAAGATTTAATTTTACGGTCACGATCGGTCACCATAAACATGGTTATTTGATCCCTCCTCTATCAAGATAGTTGATTCCATATCCTCTGTAGCGCTGCATAGTGTAGCGCAGGATTTGAACCGTTAGATCATATCGGGATGTGTGCTGGCTCAAATCTCGAGATGATCTAACGGTTCACATACTGCTCTACACAATGCAGCGCTACAGAGGATGAGCACTCAAGATAGTTGGGAACTTGGTATGCTTCAACTTCAATGATTCAATCAATCTAGCTAGCTAACCAGATTCATTTGTTAACATTTAACACCTAATTTTAGTAATAAATAAAATTGAATTTTGCATGCATACATGTCACATAGAAATAAAATGATCAACAATCCAACAGTTCAAATTAAAGATTTCGATTTCAAACTTTAAAAAAGTGAAATTATGACGATGGGTACATTGAAATTGTGCTTACTTTCATACAATTCCTTATGGTTTAATAGGTGAACAGTATATAGCATGCATCATATTAATTCTTTGAAACAGTTGCCCAACGCTGCGCAATTTATTGCATGATTGCACGTTTAACCAACGACCCGACATGAAAAACCCATCTTACCCGTCCGTGATACAACCCCGTATTTTTTCAAAAAAATTGGAAACTATTCAGCCTGACCCGCTCCGAACCCGACCTAATATGGGACAATTTTTATATATAAAAAATAAAAAAAATCTTATTTTTAATTTTCGAAAATAAAACAACTTATTTTGAAAAATAGTAAATCCGAGTTCCCAAAACTCGGCCTTACTGTTGGTAGGCCGGTTTCTGGGAAAACAGCCTACTTTTATGAGGCCGTTTTCCCAGAAACCAGCCTACTGTTGGCAGGCCGGGTTCCCAGAAACTGGCCTACTTTTATGAGGTCGTTTTCCCAGAAACCGGCCTACTGTTGGCAGGCCGGTTCCTGGGAACCCGGCCTACCAAAAAAAATTTTTTTTTTTTTTATATTATTTTCAGATAGATCTCGTTGTTAGCTTTCCGTAGCCGCGAAGTTTGCTCCGATCGGAGTTTCCTATCAAAAGTTATGCCCGTTTGAATGTTGAGTGCCTGAAATATAGGATAAGATTCTGTGTAAAATTCAGAACGGAATTCAGAAATATTTCCAATGAATAATATTATAAATAAATATTAAGTATCACAAATAATATTAGAAAAAAAATATAAAGAAATAATTTAAATTTATTGCATGATAATTATGCCCGTTTGAATGTCGAGTACCCAAAATTTAAGATACGACTCAGTATAAAATTCAATACAAAATTTAGTACATGACTATTATTTACACAATAAATTTTTAATAAATCATAGAACTTTTTGCTCATTTCAAATAAAATAAAATTATTTCTTTATATAATTTTTCTAATATTATCTGTGATACTTAATATTTATTTATAATATTATTCATTGGAAACATTTCTGAATTCCGTTTTGAATTTTATACTGAATCTTATCATATATATCGGGCACTCAACATTCACGATAGCAGTCACGTACTAAATGAGCAAACGGTCATTTATTTGAAATGAGCAAAAATTTATAGGATTTATTAAAAATTTATTGTGTAAATAACAGTCATGTATTAAATTTCGTACTAAATTTTATACTGTCGTATCTTAAATTTTGGGTACTCAACATTCAAACGGCCATAATTATCATGCAATAAATTTAAATTATTTATTTATATCTTTTTTCTAATATTATTTATGATACTTAATATTTATTTATAATATTATTCATTGGAAACATTTCTGAATTCCGTTCTGAATTTTACACAGAATTTTATCCTATATTTCGGGCACTCAACATTCAAACGGGCATAACTTTTGATAGGAAACTCCGATCGGAGCAAACTTTGCGGCTACGGAAAGCTAACAACGAGATCTATCTGAAAAAAATATCAAAAAAAAAAAATTTTTTTTTTGGTAGGCCGGGTTCCCAGGAACCGGCCTGCCAACAGTAGGCCGGTTTCTGGGAAAACGGCCTCATAAAAGTAGGTCGGTTTCTGGGAACCCGGCCTACCAATAGTAGGCCGGTTTCTGGGAAACGGCCTCATAAAAGTAGGCCGTTTTCCTAGAAACCGGCCTACCAACAGTAAGGCCGGGTTCTGGGAACCCGGATTTACTATTTTTCAAAATAAGTTGTTTTATTTTCGAAAATTAAAAATAAGATTTTTTTATTTTTTATATATAAAAATAAGCACCTAATATGAGATCAAATAACATGCAATCCTATTCAAATCAATATACAGTAAAAAAAAAACTAATATCCAAATTGACCCGACCCATCCCAAGATCATCTAAAAGATCAAACTGATATGACCTCCCCTTCCTTTTATTTATTTATTTATTTATTTTATCTCCTCCTCTCTGTCAGACTGTCAGTAAAACCAAGAAGAAACAAGAACAACTCAACTCCACTCCATCAGGAATTAAAAAAAAAAAAATCCACTCCATCAGACAGCTTTCGCACACTGATTCAATAATTTATTTACATCTTTTTTGGTTTTTTTTTCTTTCAAAAATAAAAAATACAAAATATATATATATATATATATATATATATATATATATAGAGCTAGACTATTATACTAACGTTAGCATTTCGGACCGAAATGCTAACGCCTCAAATTTTATGTTATCATGTCTGAAATCATGATTTATGGTGCTCAATAAATTCTTTATATGAAAATATTGGGGAATACAAAATTTTTTCATTTTTAGAGTTTTCTAAGTATTTCTTTTGCATTTTTTAAAATAGCATGTACAAATATCAATATTTTATTAATATTTATGACCTCTTTTCTAAAATTCTAAAGAAATACTTAAAAAACTCTAAAAATAAAAAAAAAATTGTATTCCGTAATATTTTCATATAAAGAATTTATTGAGCACTATAAATCATGATTTCGGACACGATAACATAAAATTTGAGGCGTTAACATTTCGATCCGAAATGCTAACGTTAGTATAATAGTCTAACTCTATATATATATATATATATATATATATATATATATATATATATTGGGCTTCATTAAAAAATAAAACTCCTCCTAAAGTTGTACACGCTATAAATAGCCAAACACCCAACAAACCACTACCAATGTTCCTCCAAATCCAATTCTCCTCACTCCCCTGATCCCCTCCCTCTTCCAACCCAATTGAGAGAAGAGGGAGAGAGCTATCGAAGGCAATGCAATGATGCATACCACCTCCACTACACCTCCGTCGCACTTCAGCGGCACCTCGATTCGGCGTCGGTTGTTGTTGCCTCTCCAACTGAACCAGGCTGCGAAACCGACTCCGGCGCGGGTTGTTCGGGTCTGTTCCGGCTCAATCGAACCAGGTACCATTCTTTCCAGAGCTCCATTAATTCCTTCTTCCTTCCCAATTTGCAATTTGTTAATTAATTGAATCCGTTGCGTGTATTTTGGGAACTCAACGTTCTTATCGATTTGTTTATTTTTATATGAGAAACATCTTGCGATCATTTCAATGGCGTCCGACACACCCAAAATGTAACAAATATATCCAATTTTATAACAAATACATCCGATTTTGTAGCCTATAAACGCTGTGAACAAACATTCTGTGAACGCTAGGTATTACTCTTTTTATATGTCATGTGGGTGGTTGACTGGTGGAATGCTTGCTATATATGGAATTGAATTAGGAAATTAAGTAAATATTATGATTTTCATTATCTCCGTTTTGTGAATTGTTGAGAACCCATTACTAGTCCTGGGCCTTGTGTTTTCTGGAAATGGAAGGATCCAGTAATTTGCAGAATGGAGAAGAACACAAGATAATAATAATAATAATTATTATTATTACTATTACTATTGTTCCGATTTTTTTAATAATAATTAAATAAATAATCCGAATTAAATATTTAGATAAATAATATCTGAAATTCGGGATTTAGTAAGATTACTATTCAAATCCGCGTCTCATACCACAAAAAGTAAAAAAGAGTCAAAAAATGTCAGAAATTCGAATAAACTATTTTTTTATATATGGACGCAGATCTGATACGAGTTCCAAACGAGTGGTTGCGTGTTTAAAACGAGTCCCAAGAGATGGGTTACTGATTCAAAACGCAAAGTTTGGATTGCATTTCTAATCAGTGACCAAAAGTTTTGATTGCATTTCAAAAACGAGTCCCAAGAGATGGGTCACTAATTCAAAATGCAATCCGTAAATAAGATAAAAAAAGCCAGTACAGGCAAATTATTGGTATGGGACGCGGATTTGAATAGTAATCTTATTAAATCCCGAATTTCAGATATTATTTACCTAAATATTTAATTTGGATTATTTATTTAATTATTATTAAAAAAATCGGACTATTGTTATTATAATAGTAATAGTTTATTTGTTTATTGTTTTCTTCTTTGGAGCAAATCCTCGTGTTGGTGACAAAATCATTTCGAACTCTTATTTATTTCGATTTGGAAATTGGAGATTTTCAATCATCATCCATGAATCTGTGTATCTGTCGTGGGGCCGAGTATGTAGACAGATGTCACTCTAGTTTTATTGTTTGAGTGTTTCTATTTCCTGTGGGAATCAAGTTATCCTGTGGTCTCTTCCTGAACTCGGGATCGTCTAGCGCATGCAGCGCGAATCCGACGGTACGTTGGACTTCAGGATCTGGACTTTTTACAGATCCTGAAGTCCAGCACATCGTTGGATCCACGTTGCAAATCCGGAGTGCGGTAGACGATCTGGACTCCTCTTCCTGACGTATATAACCATTAACAAAATGTAGTAATGAACGAGTGCTCATCCTCTGTAGCGCTGCATCGTGTAGCAATGTAGCATAGGATGCGAACCGGTAGATCATCTCAAGTTCGAGCCAGCACAGATCCCGAGATGATCTAACGGTTCACATCCTGCACTACACAATGCAGCGCTACAGAGGATATGAAATCCACAACGCGGTCAGATTGTTCGGTTAGGACTTAGCCACTTAGGAGTCGGGTAACAAATTAGTGGGTCGAAATTCAAAAAGTATTTGTGTATGATTAAAAAATAATTCGTTTTATTTAATAACAATAATAATGAGCTAGACGAATATTTGCATTTTATTCCGAAATGCTAATGGTTTAAATTATACTTTGCCACGTCCGAAATTTCAATTTAGGGTTCCCATTAAATTCATCATATGAAAATACTAGGGGATGCAAAAAAATTTTAATTTTGGAGTTTTTCTAGTATTTGTTTTGGATTTTTCAAAATGACTCTAAAATATTAATAAAATAGTGATTGTTTGTATATGGATTTTAAAAAATCCAAAACAAATACTTAAAAAACTCCAAAAATAAAAATTTTTGTATCCCCTAGTATTTTCATATTATGAATTTATTGGGAACCATAAATCAAAATTTATGACATGGCAAAGTATAATTTGGACCGTTAGAATTTCGGAGCGAAATGCAAACGTTTTCATATTAGTCTAGCTCAATAATAATATAATTATTTACATAATAATATAATTATATACTAGTGTTTAATGAAGAAAAATAATCTGCAAATTTCTAAAGCATATGCATAGGGATCACTTCGCAATCCTTATCTTGACTATTTTGACGATGTTTTTTTTGGAAAAAAAAATTGAAACAATTCTAAAATTGTGAAAATTGAAAAAATATTATGAAAAAGTTGTGCAGCTTATAGTTATAGGTTGATTACGTTTTCAAATATGAAGCTAAGTATATCTGATCGTCCATTAAATATTGATAAATGTTGAACTGTTAAAAATTACACAAACTTTGGATAAGCCATCAAACAGTATTCAGTACACTTGATATTTAAATAAATCTCAATATATAATTTAATAATACATGTATAAACTTTTTTCTATTTTAATTTTTTTTAATTTCAGTTGTCTATATTAATAAAATAATTAATTAAGTTGATCCCTCCTTTATATGTAAAGAGAAGCGATCTCTTGACAATGAGATATTCAATAAATTAAAAAAAAATGTGTTTAGAAAATTAAAAAAATGGAACAAAACATATAGATGTATACTATAATGTATAGATTGATAGTATTTTAAATTTTAATTAATTTGAATATCATTTGTTAACTCGTCAAAATTATATAATCTTTTTAACGGTTGTAATATAAAGAGATTTTGATAGACTATTATGTAACACTTAAACTGAACGTTGTTAAGAATATAATCAATCTAATATGTAAATACCACCACAGTGAATCAAGGGCACTTGATAAGGCCCAATTAAATATTACATGATGGAAATAGGGACACATGCGCTGGCTGAAGTTGACACGTTTTTAGTAGACCAGGTAAGCCACCAATTAAGCCATAAGATAAGCACATGATCAACTCATTACGTCAGGAATTCATATCCCCTGCTGTACTGCATTGTGCAGTTCACGGCGTCAGCCGTTGGATTGTCTGGAGATGCGTTCCAGTGCGGATCTCGAGACTATCTAATGGTTGACCCTGTGAACCGCACAATGCAGTAAGTCAGGGGACCCAAGTCAGTCTCCCATTTAAAACACTTGCACGGTTACAACTTACAAAGGAATAGAATGTTAAGCAAAAAAATTGTAAGATGAATTAATTATTTAAAGAGTTGTTCTTATGGATCGGCTAAGTAACATTTCATTTTGAATCGAGTGGTTCTTATCGAACATCTCCCTTTAATTGCATTTAAAAACATATTGTGACCATCCGATTATAAAAAAATGAACAGTTCATATTTCATTTGATCTATAGCAGAATTAGCCTTATTTAAAAAGTGTGAGTATAGTTCATAAAATCACGTTTTATAGATGAGCTTTGATCACTCGAGAGCCATAAACACCGTTAATTCCTCCGTTATCTTTTTCTGTTTTTTTTTTTTTTTTCACTTCAATAAATTGTCCGTGCCGTGACGCCGTTACTTAATTAGCTGGAAGACTTTCGATTAGCCGTCAAACCAAAAAAAAACATTATTAATTTGCATGCAACTATGCAAGTGATGGTCCGTGACAACCAACTCAGATCAAAATATGAAAATTATATGTATCCTCTCTCCAATGTGTACACGATAACTTTCTTACCGAACGATCATATATTAGTCTAATTAATTAGTGCTAAATTTGTATAAAATTAGAAACACTATTTATATATAAGTTAAAAGTAGATCTATATTTTATTTTTTCGTTCTTCTAGAACGTTATTTAAAATACCATCTGTTCATGGTATCAAGCTAAACATCTCAACTGTCCCTTCCTTCCATTAATTATATACCCGTACGTCCATATCTGTAGTATGTTTCACCTAATGAATTAATTAGGTCCTGTTTTTCTGATTGGGACCGTCTAGTTTGAAACAGACATACCAATTTAATTAATTCCATTGTACTAACAATTGATTAGTTGATGGAAATAGAATAGAATTAACCACTCTTTTTGGGTACAAACTGGTTCATGGAATCATACTATCATAGTATGTATATATGTATACTTTCTTATTAAGTAGTGGGAGTGTGGAATGATCGTCTTTATAAGCAAAAACATCACTATCCACAAAAGAAACATTGCATGCTTGTAAAAAGTATACTCCCATTACAGAAAGAAAAAAAAAAAAAAAAGGTTTATCCACATTATAAAAAAATTAGGTTATTCACTTTTCTCAAA
Source organism: Cyperus esculentus (assembly GCA_030179965.1). Lineage (NCBI taxonomy): Eukaryota > Viridiplantae > Streptophyta > Magnoliopsida > Poales > Cyperaceae > Cyperus > Cyperus esculentus. The sequence goes on along the minus strand of JASGLE010000019.1, from coordinate 1,466,776 downwards.
AAACTATTTTATATATCTCAAATGAAGGAGATGCATTAAGTTCCTTATGTGCTGATGAATTTAAAATTCTAAAAAAAGTATATTTTATTTATGTATTTTTTTTATTATTTTTAATTTTTTATGGTTACCCGTGTACCCAATAGAGACAATTTTTAGTAGAAAAATATATAAAAGCATCAAATACTGGTAAGTGGTAATTGCATGCCTGATTATCTCTTCTTTGGCAGGGTAAAATCAAACTAAATGCTTAGAATAGAATAAAATCTCGCGTTTCTGATCAACATCATATAGTAAAATTAGAAACAGAGTCAAAGAACTTTGATGTAGAAAATAACAGCAATAATTGAGCTCCCAAATATTGGTGAATGAGTGGTGATTCACAACATGTGAGTCCGTATCTGCTGCAATCTAAATCAGATCTCAGGATCCTGAGATCCGGATCCGATGGATGTGGTTTTTAGGGGGGTTTATCAAAATAATCTGCACCGTCAGATCAGGATCTCAGGTCCTGTGATCTGATTTGGATCGCAGCTGATTTCAGCGCCACAACATGTGGCCAATGTAATCAATCCTGATTACTTATAAGTTGGTGACAGGTCAATATTCAGAAAGTTATGTATGAAGCTGATAGGAATTAATTCAATAAGCTTAGTGATGGAACTGCAAAATTATTGATGGGTGTATGAATCACTAATTCTCAGTACTTTCTTTGTAATGAAACAAATCAGATTTGTTAAAAAATTGTGCCTGTGGCCCATGATTTGAGTTGCTTGACACGGATCATCACTTGCATGCAAATTGATGCATTTTCTTTTTAGATTTAGTGGCATTGTTTAGGAGAATTGCGGTACGAGAGGACTCCACTAGGATTATCATCATCTTTTTTATTTTGTATAATTGCCTTTATGTCATTTTTCATCGTACTTAAATATTGGATGAAGTTTTATATTTTTTGTAATTTTCATTTTTACTTGTAGATTAAGTACTTCTATAATTTAATCAAAGTAATTCGCACAGGATAATCAGAGATAAATGATTGATTATAGTACTTTCAATCACTTAATTTGATCGTAAATTCGTAGTAAACAGATCTTTAAGCTCAGATAAATATAAAACAAAATTTAGATACATTTTTTTTTCAGTATTAGAAGTTAGCACAGTGCATCGTACCAGTATAATGATTAACTCCAACTTATTTGGATTACACAAACCTTGCACTACTATTGCTAAATACATGATTCCCAATATATCTTCTTCAAAAAAACTCCCATGTCCCAAACATATATTCCTAGCTAGAAATCATGGCAACTGATAATAAACTAGCTTCTGTATGTTTTATCAGGGAGAATCAATGCGGTGACAAGTGCTGGGAAGGCAACAAACATAAGATGGCACGAGTGCCAGATCAGGAAAATTGACCGGCAACACCTACTGCAGCAAAAAGGATGTGTTATTTGGATCACTGGCCTCAGTGGCTCAGGTTCTTCGCAAACATTACTCTCTAAATGTAAAAAAATAAAAAAAAAAATTAATTTTGGTATGTTAACCGTCTGGTCTTAAGCAAATGGCCTAGTAGCTTAAGTGGTAGCTAATTAGGATGACTTCTAAGAGGTAATGGGTTCAATCCTCCATGAGTGCAAAAATAAAAAGTTTTAATAAAACTGGTGGAGTATTCCACTTTCTTCAAAAAAAAAAAAAAAAAAAAAAACAGTCTGGTCTTAATAATTGAAGCAAACCATATTACTACTTCGAGTAGCTCAGAAGTTTTTTGTACTTGGTAATTAACATCATTATCAGATTTTCGGATGCATTACAATATATGAACAGCTCTTTTGTAAGGCTTTTAGATAATTCTGATCTGCAATGTAATGTTTATTATTGAAAAACTACAGATATAATCAAGTTTGTTAAATAATAACAGCAACTTATATAAAGAGGAAGAAAAAACTTTTATCGAGTAAAAGCATACTTTTGCAATTCTTATAGAGTGAACATTTCATGATAGGTAAGAGCACTCTAGCATGCGCATTAAGCCGAGAGTTGCATTACAGAGGCCATCTGACATACGTACTAGATGGTGACAACCTCAGGCACGGCCTGAACAGCGACCTTACGTTCAAGGCTGAAGACCGTGCTGAGAACATACGTCGTGTAGGTACACCCATCTTCACAAATTATTCAATTGAGGATCTTTTAAATAATAATAATTATCTTTCATTATGAGCTTATAGTTATGAATAATTTGTTGGCTAACATGATCTGTCAAATTCAAACAAGAATATCAATATGTTCAAATCTTTTTTTTTTTTTTTTTTTTTTTTTTTTTTTGAAGGATATCAGTTAAGGTTTCTCACCGATTACATTAGAAATTATTAAAACAGATATCATTGGGGGTTCAATCTGAGTGCTGGTTTGCTCTAATTTAAGAAATTTTTTGATGATATCGCGTTATTAGCTTCAGAGGGTTTATATTACATATTTCTGTATTTCTGTGAATTTTACAATTTAGAAATGCTTCTGTATAAAACATCTCTAAATTTTTCTGTAAATTTGGAAAATTAAAGGAGAGGTGGCCAAGCTGTTTGCTGATGCTGGTGTGATATGCATAGCCAGTCTGATATCTCCCTACAGAAAGGAACGAGATGAATGCCGCTCCTTGTTACCTGACTCGACCTTCATAGAAGTGAGATTTTGGTCTTAAATAAGGATTTTTGATAACTAATACCTTAACATACGAAGGACATCGAAAAGGTCGATACTTCAGGTCCAACTGTATCACTGTAATGTCCACTGGTATTACACTGTAATTCATAAAATAGAACAACATAAAGACCACTTATTCGATAAATTAGCTTCGCACAAATAATTGAATCTTTATGAGGTTTGGTTTGCAAAAGATGATATGCTCAGTTTACAATTTTTTTCAGGTTTTCATGGATATTCCACTGGAAGTTTGTGAAGCAAGAGATCCGAAAGGCCTTTACAAGCTTGCTCGTGCAGGAAAGATCAAAGGTACATACATCAATCAATGGATCTGATCATTTTGTTCTGCTACTTATAATACATACATTAATCCAAATTATGATTGAGCATATGCAGGTTTCACTGGAATAGACGATCCATACGAACCACCGTTAAACAGTGAGGTGATCGATCGATCTGCCCCATTCGCATTCCACATACATCTTTACCAATCTATTTTATATTCTTTATTGTAATCTCTTATTTGGTTTTATCTTACTCTTACAGGTAGTGATACGACCAACTAATGGTGACTGTCCATCGCCTCAAACCATGGCCGAGCACGTCGTCTCGTACCTTCAACATAATGGGTATTTACATGCATAAGCATAACATATTGTTGTGTGTATGATGTAACTTATGTTTTTGTGTGTGTAGAGCAGTAGGAGCAATTCATTGTGATCAGGATGCCAATAAAAAACAAATTGGATTGGGAGGTCTTTTCTCATAGACAACCCAGATATTATACCTTATTATTGTTGAAAAAAAAAATAATTGGTCATGCTTCATTCCATGTATATCATATTATCATTATACTGTATATTGCTTGTATTTAGTGATAATATCAATAAAGTGCATGCTTTTTTATTATTATTACCTCTCTGTTTTTGTTAAACAAAGTACTGAATAATTTCTGGCAGCTTAAACCAGCACAAAATTTGCATGCCAGCTGAGGCCCATATGAACATATTTCAATATAGGCCTTTTTATTTCTCGACTTGAAAAATATTGGTAATTCTCATTGGGGGTATTACATGCCCTAAAAATTTGTAGTTATATAAAAATTGAATGGGCCTAACAAATATAGTTGTAACTTGTAGGGCATAAATGCCCATAAAACTGAAGCATATATATTTCTTTGAATTAGTATCATTAATGTGGTGAAATAGCTTCAAAAATGGAATTCATAGTTTTGAGTTTATGTTCAATTAAATACAGTCTAAACTAGTGGCTTACTAAGGTGAACTCAAATACAACTAGATGGGTACAGAGGGACATAATCAAAGTAACACAAATTTAAAAGGCCTAATTTTCAACACAAGGAAAAATATAAAAGGAATTAAAATGTAAAAATAAACAGAGGGAAGGAAGGAAGTATCAATTCGTAAATTTTCATTACAAAAAACCACCGAAAGCTACAGCTGAGAAAAGGGGATTATTCCTGGACTTCTTTGGGCCTTAGTTTACCTTTCTTCCAAGTAATAAGCATCTACATAGATGTGGAAACCCAAAAAAAGAAGTGTTGATGTAACTTTTTCTTTGTTCTTTGTTCTTTGTTTTTTGTTTTTTTTTTTTTGGTTTTTTTTAATGTTTTTTTTTTTTTTGTTTATTGCTTTTTTTTTTTATTACAAGAAAGTAGAGAAAGAAGAAGAGACGAGAATAACATACACATCCACCCTTTTTCATGGCATACTATTTTAATTTCTGGATTCCTGAATTATGGGGTCCAAAACTCCAAAAGGCAAAAAACAAAAGAATTGACATCTGATGCTTCAAATCAAAATTAGGTGGAAATAATCCGGATTGCATCCAACCAACTAACAAAATTTTGTTACATATATAATATATTGCAGAGTAAGACCAAAGCAAAGAGACGGTTGCACATATGTATGTTCTGATGTTCAGTTCATCAGTTGGATTGTTTCTTTCGTTTGTACATTTATAATAATGGAAAGAAATATGGATAGTGGTATTATTCTTTGACAAAATTTTAATCATTGATACTTTTTTTTTTTTTGAAAAAAATAAAAAGTTTCTGGCCCTGGATTAAATAATTTGATTTTTCAGATGTAGAATAGCAATTTGTTCATTTGATAGAGATAAGGAATTTTTTTGTTTCTTTCTACTTTTTTTTTTTTGTTTTTTAAATCTACTTATGATTATTAGCAGGATATTGATAGGTAATTATAATTGTAAGGTGAAGATTTAATACAAACTAATAATTTTGAATTTTTGACACTTTGACTTTGACAACTATGACAGTCGTTAAAATAAGAAATTTTTTTTCCCCAATTTGATTAGTATGATGTAATTAGGACTTTACACATTAGCCTATACATGAAAAAAATGATGAAAAATGATGAAAATTCTACCGTTCATCAAATGATATGAATTTATGATGGTTCATATTTAATAATACTACATATTTTCCCTGACTCTAAAAATGTATTGCATTTTTTCTACTCAAAAAGTAAAAAAACACATGATTTATAATTGAAACGACAAAAAGAAAACAAAAGGACCAATTAACCCCCAAATTAAGATGGAGACCAGCATTCCCTGTCTGTCTTTAGTCTTTTTGTTCTCCTTTTTTTTTGGGTGCTCACAGTCCTTTCTTTTATTAATTGTTTCATACATTTATGGAGAAATAATATTCTTATTACAATGTCTTGCAATGTACAAGAATTGACCTACAAAATTATTAATTTTGTTGGAGTCAAAGTACATTAATGTAATAAATTCTAATAATCTAATGTCATCCAGATCACAGTCATAAATTTGATATTTGTAAATAAATTAATGAACGATCCATAATTAATTATTCAGATATACTTCACAAAAAGAGGAAAAAAAATCAAAAAATTGTTTCGTAATGTATAAAAGTATAGCAGAATTTCGAACTTGAAGTAAAATACTCTGAAACTAAAATCTGGTTGCGGTGACCTCCTCTACAATAATGTCTATAAGACTATAACAAGTCGTTACTCGTTACAGCATGTCATAATCAGGTATCCGTCACAGAATATCTCTGTCAAACAGCATCCCATCTGAGTATCCGAAGCCACTTTATTGGATCAAGCTTTAGAGAAGCTGGAAGCTCGGATTTTCTGCAGCCAGCATTCAGAGTCAGAACCATAATGTGAATGCTGAGTTAACTGTATGGGTGGTTCTGTTGTGGATTGGTTAAGCAACCTTTCGTTTTGAATCGAGCGGTTCTTATCAAACGTGTCTCTTTAATTGTATCTAAAAGATATATCATAACCATCCGATTATGAAAAATGAGCGGACGTATTTCATCCGATCTATAGCAGAATCAGCCTAATTCATTTGCTAACAGATCTTTCATATTTCAAGTTTTCAACCCTTTCGATGTTCAAAAGGCTCATGCTAGTTGAGTTCAGAATTCAGATCAAAAGAAAAAGCGGACAGCTTCAAAGTGAAAGCTGTGCACTTGTGCAGCATGTGTATATTGGAGTACATGATACGGATCTGCAAGCAAAATTCGAAAAAAAGAATAACCAAAGATATTGAAAACATTGAAAAGCTACAGATATCTAAATATTGAACAGGGATCAAATTTCAGTGGTAAGTACTGTACAATCCAATTACTGTATGACACATTTGCAATTTTTGTAGCATTTAATTAGGATCCATATACGTTCTTTTATATTAAAACTACCAAAATAGAGTTAGATGTCAGCATTTAATAACATTTCAAAACAAAAACATGAAATTTAGTAATCCTGATACAAAAAATTACTTTTACCGTATTGAAAATTCAAACTTTTTTAAATCAACGGAACACTGGATTTACAACTTCACCGACAATACCATTCTGTTGCAATTTTTAACTAAACCAACAGAGCAGCAGACCAATCTAAAATTCTTCCTCTTTGTGCATTATTTTTTTGGGTTGATTCTTCTTTTGCATTATTGCCTGGCTCACTGGCTCCAGAGCAACAACCGGTGCCACTCTGGTACAAGTCTCAAATATTATATATATCCCTATTGTTCATGTTATATATGCAACTATGACAATGTGGTGGGTCTCTGATATCTGGGACCCATATCATCAATCATCATATATCTATGTGAAAAAAAATATTGTAAAATTAAAAAGGTGGGGGATCAATGACAACAGAACTTGGTGATAACCACAATAATAGATACTCAAATAAATATAGATAAAATCTCTGAAATAGAAAATTTTGTACAAACATGTTGTGGAGCTCATAGATCGATCGATTGTGTACAGTCCAACTATATAACATATGTAGATAAGATAACTCACTGCATTATATGATACATCTATGCATGTTTCAGAAAATATAATTTGCAGTTATAATATATCCTCAATTTCCACTTACCCAATTTGCTGTTTTGCTTCATATCTCAGCAAAAAATTGACACAACCACCTGCTTCAGTGACACACTTTCTCTCTGCTTGCCTTTGCCAATTGCCACCCCCCCTCAGCCCTTTTCTAGGCTGTCCCAATCTCTCCCCTTTCTCCAGCCAGCTAGAGTTCAAACCATCACTCAATCAACACTCTCCAACTCTTTGCATCTGTTTTGCTCTGTTGATCACTCTATCCTGCAAAAGCAACAAACTTTTCTAGAGAAGAAGATGGCATTCCAAGGAACAACCACGAAATGCACCGCGTGCGACAAGACGGTGTACCTGGTCGACAAGCTCACAGCGGACAACCGGGTGTATCATAAGGCGTGCTTTAGGTGCCACCATTGCAAAGGGACCCTAAAGGTAATTAGTTCATCATTTTCTTTTCAGTCAATATCTGAAAATTTGATGAAACTGATATGTATCAATCCACATCTTTTGATTTGAGGTTTGATTGGTTAGTGGGCATTTTTTTTCTTATTGAAAAACAGTATTTATTTGCAAACTGCAATAATTCTGGTACTCTTTCTAACAAAGGTTAAATAGGGTAAATTTGACAAAAAAAAAATATCATTCTACATTTCTAATATATGAAGAGAAAACTTCAGTCATCACTATGATATATTATTTCAAGTTTGTAATATTAAAATTTCTGTTTCAAATTTTCTGATTTCAGCTGGCAAACTACAATTCATTCGAAGGAGTGTTGTACTGCCGGCCTCACTTCGACCAGCTGTTCAAGATGACTGGCAGTTTAGACAAAAGCTTTGATGGTAACTCTACAATATATCAACTTCACCCAATTTTTCCAAATTTGATCCTCACATTTGTTTTCCAAAATTTTATTAAATTTTAGTTTTTTCATATTTGCACTTGGATTTTCAGGTACTCCAAAGGTTGTCAAGCCAGAGAAACAAATAGAAAATGAGGTATTTTATTTTTAAAAAAAAGAATCATTATCAATCTGGTTGAACTACTCAAATTGCTTCATATTACGAGCAGCCGACTACCATGTCTGAATTCTGATATAGTGATACCAAATTAATTACCAATTAATCTATCTCTACGGCATGCATTTACATTATTTACCAGTTAAACAATTACCAGATCTGTATGCCTCTTTTGAATTTGAATTTCAATATAGAGCAATGTCAGGTTATATTTGTAACATGCCGATTAATCTCGGTAAATTTTGTAAAATTACTTGAACAGAATGCGGTGAAGGTCTCAAGTGCATTTGCCGGCACAAGGGAGAAGTGCGTTGGATGCAAAAAGACGGTTTACCCAACAGAAAGGGTAAGGCTATTTAATCTTTATCATCACTTTTATGTAGTAAATTTTTACTTGAAATTTTCAGAGTTTCATAGAAATTCCAGAAAGTGAATAATTTCCATGGTAACCTGATTAATATCCAAAAAAAGAAGAAAAAAAAAACACATTAAATTTGTGCATTTGCGACCATCTATATATAATGGATATTTCATATACCAGAAAGTCTTACATAGTGCATAAATCACTTAAATTTTAAAGTATTATCTTGAGAGTTTTAGAAGATCAAAATACATTTAACTTTTTTTTTTTTTCCTTAAAACTTGAATTGTGTAATGATTCATACTTCTAACCAACCTAACTTTTTACCGCACATTGCAAAAATAGGTTACAGTAAACGGCACAATGTACCACAAGAGTTGCTTCAAGTGCACACATGGTGGTTGCACAATCAGTCCTTCCAACTACATAGCACATGAAGGGAAGCTCTATTGCAAGCATCACCACTTGCAATTGATCAAGGAGAAAGGGAACTTCAGTCAACTTGAAGGAGATGTTGAGAAATCAAGCAATGGTACTGCTACTGCACAAGCAGAAATTGTGGAGTTGTGATTATCAGAAGTTCAAGTGTTTAAGCATGGAGAAGTTTGGTTTGAGTCGAAATGAGTTTGATCATGCATGTTTACTAGTTATGTTTGTTTGTTGCTTTTATGGGAATGTATTGTAGTTGTCCTTTGTTTGAGTTCCTAAATCATATCATATATCTTTGTAAGACAATGTGATGCATTTTCCCAAGATAATTAAGAAATAATATCTTTCATTAGCAATTAACTTTGTGTTCTTATGAATATTTTTATTAAAATAGGATTTATTTATAACGTTTTCTATTTTTTTCATATTAAAAAAGCACCCTAATGTCACTGCCCGAACAGAATTTGTGAAAGCATCATATTATACATATGTACTCTCTCAATCATAAACACAGACAAATAGACGATGATATGCTGAAATATGCTCATCTCACTGTTACTCTGCAGGGTTAGATTTGTGAAAGCAAGCACAAATCAACAGAAAAGGAACAAACTTTCCAACATCAAGGCCAGCACATTGAAAATCATTGCTGCAAAATTAATGCCCAAGTTTGAAATTGTACCACCAAACATGCATAATTAAGTAGCAATCATTCAGTGCCTCCCAGGACCAACCTAACTTGGCAATAAATAACATGTGATCAGGTCAAGATGGATAGGTGGTTCTACACTCAAACAGGGCACAAGGATCTTAAATTCTTAATTTATAACCACATATATGGATCTTTAATTTCACTGACATGTATATGGAATTAGGCATTCTGGGGCATGAAGTTGTTCTGATCATAATTTCTGAACGATCTCAAGATTTATTTCATACTGATAATGTGAAAACAGGACCACATTATATAATGCCGGGTTATCAGCTAGGTTGTACATCAGAAGGAAATATTTCCTGGAGTACAAAAATGTTTCTGTGAGTACAAAGAGTGGGCTCAATAGTGAATAGAACAGAAAATGCTTGAAACAGTAAAGGTAATTCAATGCAATTAACCCATGGGCTTCCTTTTGCAGTAGGCCCAAAATATTCTCCCCACAACATATGTTAATATGGTCTGTGCAAGACTTGGGCTTTTTTCCAGCATATACAAAAAGTTGGCCCAATAGTGAATATCAAATGGTTGATAACATAACAGTAAAATTATCTGATTAACGGGCCTAATGTGGGCTTGCTTTTGCAAGGCCCAAAAGTATTTGGGCTTTTGTGGGCCTTTTCAGCCTTATAAAGCCCAATAAAATCGGCCCAGCTGCAACGAATATTCCCCAGTTTATTACTTTATTTTCCTCCCACATGATCCTCTTTGTGCATCCGACCACCCATTATCCTGACAATAAAACAGAAGAAAGAAAGAAAGAAAGAAAACGAAGAAGATTGATTTGAGAACGAGATCTAAATCTCTATTTACAAGCGGTAGGAAAGAAAGCGAACCAAATCAAAACCAAACAAACTAACAACGACCAGAAAATTAAAGAAGCGGAAGAAGTTAAAAAAACAAGCTCCCACGTTTCTTTTCTCCTCCTGCCGGCATTTCGTCGAACACCTTGCGTGCATTGCTGGATCACCCGTTTCAGCCAGACCCAATTTGAAATCATGGCGTCGCCTTGCTTCACCGAGCTGCCGGATGACATCCAGGTCAATATTCTCTCGTTCCTCAACCCCAGTGAGATTTCGGCGGTGGCGTGCACCTCCCGGCGCTTCTCGCCGCTGCCAGGCTCGCCGTCGCTCTGGCTTGCCATGTGCGATCGCCGCTGGGGCCAGTTTACGAGCCCTGCATCTTGGGGCCCCAATTCCACCTCCCGGCGCCTGTACCAGGCGCTCGATCAGTGGGAGAGTTTGATTGGTTTCTGGCGCCGGATCGGGCACGGGCACGGGTCGGGTGGGGCACACGCCACTTGCCACCCGCTCCTGTTCTTCCAGTGGAACTCCAATTGCATTACTGGGTCTCAGGTTTCCCCTTCTGCCGAACCCGATTCTTACAGTGTGGTCAAATCCCCTTTTCTGTGGCTCGGGATGTCACGGGACGGTGACATGGTGAGCTATAGGCAGCAGGAAGAGGAACTTAAGCCAGAAACGGGTCCTGGTTCAGACCTGGTACCGGTCAGTGTGAGCTTCATGGGCCCAAACCATTTAGTGGTTGAGCCGGTTGGAGGCTTCAGGTCGGGAGACGAGGACATGGAGGTCGCCTTGGAGATCGAGAGGGGGTCTCCACCTGATCGGGTACTTCAAACATAAAGAACTAGCATTCCATTTCCAATTTTGTGCTTCTACGTCAGGTCTGGCACAGGGAGGTACATAAATTAATAACAACTAACCGGACCGAAATCGGGGTCTTAATTCTGTAATGTATCATGAATCCCGTTTTTGGTGCCAAATAAGATCCAATTTTTTGGTGCATTCTAATTGACAGCCAAAAAGTTTCTCATGTGTACAATTATTATTTGAAAATCAGAGTAAGCTAAACTAAATTGAACTACCTGGAAAAAAAATTATGTTCATATACCCTTTTCACTATAACAGCGCAAATTGCAGCAAGCCCGGTATGAACCTTTAAGGGGTTGATTTTAAGTTCGACCATGATCTTGAGCTGTAGTTACAGGTACGGATAGAATTGTCACCAGAATAACCGACATTTACTAAACTACCTTTGACATCACATCAAAAAATTGAACTTATATGGCTTTCTATAATATCTTTAAGCTCGGGTGAATTTGCTGCATCCAGTATACCTTCCTATGATACATACATTTCTAGGATAAGTTTCCATAATTGGGTCAGATAAGATGTTGGGTTGTGTTGCAGGCAACCTTGGAGATGTACCAGCACTTTGCAAACCGTACCAGTCCATGTGGCGAAAAGGGTGTGAGGAGGCAGAGGAGAAGAGATAGAGAGCGAAGGAAGAGTGGTTTGGTGACGGAGCATTTCGTCAGAATCACTCATTATTGCCCTACACCGTCAAGGCCGCTCCAGGGCTTGTGGAAGGTCATATTGTAACTTCAAATCACATACTTTTAGTTGTTAGCTGGATAGCGTTGTTCAGTTTTTGAACTCTGTTACTGTTCATGACATCAACATGAAGTCACTCCCAAAAGTCAATAAACTTAGATAAATTAGATCTGCAATTGATAAGTCGTGTTTTCACAGTTTAATTAATAAAAAAATGATCTTACTGAAGATCCTGATTTAGTCTATCATCATTCAGTTGTTGAAATATCGTTGAAATAGTGCCTAGAATTTCGGTATAACTTGTAATTTCGAAAAAAGGAATAAAAACGAAGATATAAAATTTTGGTACACTATATGAATGCTCTTAGGAGTGAAAATATGTTGCGTATTACCAAAAACCCTGTTTAGGTGTATGAAAGTTCTGATACAGGTACCGTACCAGTCATGACAAGTAGTTTTCACAGGCTAGAAGCTTAGAACTATAAGCTATGAAAGAAGGCTTGCAACTCAGTCATGAAAGAATGCAAACATTTATATAATATTCTCTTAACAGGGGATTTGTGAGAATAGGTCCCTGGAATTCTACCTTGTAGCATATGATGATGTTGGTGGAATAACCTGCCGACGAGTTGGGGAACCCGGCACACAGTTCTCAGGCTACTCGCCCTTATTCTGGGCCCCAAATACCGATTTCGTCGAGTCCCCATTCTCAAAAGAAGAGTGCAACATATACAGAAGCCGGGGGCATATAACAGACGACTCCTTTTCGTTGGAAGACCGATTCGTCTCAAGAATGTTGTACATCAATTGCAGTTACGACTTGCTTATTCCTGACATGCCTGGTGGACCGAGTAGCAACCTGAGGAATGTGGAGGGGCGGGTGTGGCAATACAATGACGGCACTTTCGGTTTTGGGTTTCTCAGGAATGATTATATCATCGATTTGAAGCATATTGCTTTGGACGGGCACCTTTTAGATAGTGTAGCGAAATCCGGGATGTAAATAAGCCTCCTGTTGTTTTGTTGTTTCTTACAAGTAACACTTTAGTCGATGTACTTTTCTGATTTATACCCTGTAGAATGTAAAAATTGTGCCTGGTCCACTGCCGGTGGACGGTGTTGTAACAGCATAACATGTTAGGTTCTCATTCTTTCAATAATAAGTGTAACAGAAATGTCAGTTCTTCATCATTGTTGTTCTTTTCAAATTTATAAATAATTATTGTCTGATGCATGATAGTAGTATTGATACCATGTCAAGCTGGTAAAATAGACTGTTTGTACCAGTTTCTGTCTGGTCAAATAGATGGAAAGCCAGTGTTAACTAACACTTTTACATGATGCTTCTAGGTTCTGATCTGTGCTGTGTACCAGCAGTTGGTACTGAAATTTGATATAAAATTTGGAGCCAATAATACAAATCTGTCCATGACAGTTTGGAGCCAACAATACATATTGTATTATGGACAAAATAGGGTCTGGGAATGATTGTTTTTACTGCAAAGCTCCTTAATTTTGGATATCATGTATGCATCTAAAACTTTCTGTTATTGTGTCAATGAACCAAAATTTGGGATTACTAAATTGTATTCAGTCCTGTTAGTTTATTTGTAAAATGTTTTTACTGAATTTCGTTGGAGCAGCCAAGAAACCAGAAACAAGAGCACAACATTCTTTCTCAGTCAAACAAAAAATCATTATTATCACATCATTATATCACTATTTAAGTTTATTGCATTGTTTTGGGCTACATATTTTTTTGTCCCCCTTTTGACATTACTTTTACAAAAAAAAAAAAAAAAAAAATTTCAAAGAGTTAACTTAGGTGAGAATTATTTTTATTTGTTTTCATGGACATACTTCTTATTTACCTTACAATTGACTTACTAAACGACAGGGTGCTTTTGAAACATTAATTTGTGCCAAATACAGCTGAGGAATTAGACAAAGTAACTGCACAAGATGGCATAATAAATATAAGTACATAAATTAAGAACATTGTACTCTTTGGGGTCTACACTACAAGTAACACAAATATTAAAATTAGCAATTAAGAATTCTGTACTGCACAACAAGTATTGCATCCATACAATTAACATCATTATTATTTCAGTAGTTAGCGTCCACCCTTTTTACTTATCCGCCGGTTCACTGTATTTTTAATGGACTAATAACATTTTTCAGTAACCACTTATATTTTTCCGATTAAAAGATATCATTTTCCAGTAAACAGATATAATATGATTTCCAGTGAACATTTATGCAACTGTGGTAAGCACATGGGTGCTCGTGCATGGTGTGTCAGAACTGTGAGAGGGGCGGATGGGTGGCCTACTTTATAACGAGGGGTGGACTTTACATAGTTCTCATAGGATAAATATGTCCAGCCCCTGACATTGCCCCCAGAGCTATGTGATGCGTTGGCAGATTGCTGCCCATTTAGAACGTTTTGTAAACTACCCATTTGCTACCCATCTCTTCCCAAGATTCATTTAGAACGTTTTGTAATTTGTTTTTTAGAAATGCCAGCACATCAATGATGTGGGGGGCTATGTGTGCGGCGCCTATCACTATCCTTTCTCTTATTATTTTCAGGGACAATGGGACACAGTTCTGTACACCAATTAACAAATTTGCACTTTGCATTTTCCAAAAAGAATAAAATAGTAACTAAGGAAGTTTCGGAGCTTCCACACTTCATTCTTCATTTTTATTTGGTTGACACTTGTGAGCTGCTTCACCTATATTTCAAACACGCTTATATATAATTACATCATCATAGTTATGACACAACCTTCACTAGTTAAATTTTTATATGCGAGACAAGAAGATGACAATTATATATGGTAAATGCTGACATCATCTGTTCTCCAAATTTTGTAACCCCTCTTTTTTTTTTTTTTTTAAATGTTATCTGTGTCTCAAACAATGATGATGATGATGATGATGATATGTGCTGTATGGATCCGAAACTGATCAACTAATAAACAGTGTACAACTATATAATGGTGGCCATATATATCCGACTATTTTGACTGTCAAATTTTTTGGGCTAGAAACTTAGACTTGGCAATCCTAGTATATAGTATATTATGTTCATATGTTGGAGCAGTTAATGAATTTTTAATTTATAATTAATCGTGTTTAACCGATGAAGAATTCAAGCTAGCCAGTTAACGTAACGTATCAAGCAAATCAATTGATCAATATATAGTATCTCTTGTTAGTCAGCTAATTCAATATATGCAAAAACCTTTTTTTTTTTTAATATCAAAAGGTGATCTGTTCACCCATAATGATGACCAATCGACAATTTTCAAAATAAAAATCTGTGTAATCTGGACAAATTTTTTTGTTCAAAAACTTAATTATTCCATTTGAAAACTTATCCAATATCTATCAAGTGATATAAAAGGATATATCAAATAGACAAATTATTTACGCCAAAATAAATATGACCTTTACCTAAATTATAGAATACAAACTGCCTTAATTAACTTTCATATTGATAATAATTTTTTTTCTTAAAAAAAGATATTGACAATATTTAATTTGATAACAAAGGTTGTCAACTAAGAAAATAGTAAATCGGTTCTCTTAAAATAGTTAAATTTATTCATTTAGTTAGATTAAAATAGGGACACTATAATTTTTTTAAAATTGTATATTTTAACAAAATTAAATTGTCAGTTACACATGTAATCTTTATTTTTTTTTTAGCTTAACACATGCATTTGGATACACAAAACTCCCGTTGCAATATGCTCTATATGTAGAGTTCGACATCCGCCCACGCAACTTTGCAGCTGCGGCAAAGATTTCAAAAAAAAAAAAAAATGCTCTATATGCTAATACGTGTTAAAATGACAGGTATGTCAAGTAAACAAACCATATGCAGTCTCAATTCAATTAAAGTAGTCAAGAAATAAGTTGAGTTTATATATATATATATATATGCTTGACCATGTCTGAATTAATTTATTTATTAGTACCCATCAGAAACAAGCATAGGAAATTAAAATTTGGTCAATTAAGTCTACCTGGAAGTGCCATATATACTTTATAAACAAACAACTCAGGAAATATATGTTGTAGTTCACCTACTTTATTGTATTAAATAGTAGATTCACACTTAATAAATTTTCTAGTATTAAGGGAGGATTAATTATCTTTAGGAAAATAATAATAATAATAATTAGAAATTTTTCATTGCTGACGAATTTAATTATGCAGGGAGAAGGCAATAGCAATTGATGATTTTTTTAACAGTATCATCGAAACCTTGGTTACACCTGATGCAACCATATAGCATAATTTTATTATTTAAATTAATTATGTATGATTCTATATATGCAACATATATAAAAGTTCTGGAGTATTATTGTTCAAGGAATTAACTGGATTTTTAATTTGGGTCTTTAATTACGCTAACGTTCAATGTAATCAAGTAATTAATCAGAACTATTAAAAAAAAATATATTTAGATAGATAACAAATTAATTAATTTAATGAATAATTGATTGGGCAAAATCAATTAATTAAATTAATACAATTCAAGACAAGTCTAGATTATATAAATTTCTGGTCAATTAAATCAAATGTAGTTCTGCCTAATATCCGGTGGTGCGTACTTTGCTTAATTAATTAGCATAGTTAATTTATCTTCAAATTTCATCCTGGACTCGCACAATACAAATGTGCTTTAATTAATTCGATGCATTTTAAGTTCGGAATTGCCATCTAATTCTACGGGATAATTAATTATTATCTCGTTGTGATATCGTTGACTCGCCAAAAAAAAAAAAAATAAATTCATCGCTCTACGTCAAAATTTTAGAATATAAGAATTTTAATTTGAACTAAATAATTTAATAAAATGTCAACACTTTATTCAATGTCCAGACACAGTAACTAAATAAGTAATAATTTATTTGCTGCTACTAACTGAAGTCAAAATATATATCTTCCTCTATACGTTCACCAAAAAAAAAAAATAAAAAAAAAATTCACGAAGAATATATTAAAGCCCAAATTTTTGGACTTTTAGTATACTTTTAATATGGGGAGTTAATCGCAAACGTGTTTGCTAAAATCTTGGACTTTTAATTAGTTTAATAGGAGTTAAATTAATTAATCTCAAACGTGTTTGCAAAACCAGCATATATATAATTTTGGCAAAGTGAAATCCAAAGCCATTTAAAATGATATTCGTAATCATTTTTCACACTGAACAATATAAAATGTTCTTTATATATATGAAATTAATTTATCGGACAATTTTATAAGATATCCTACTTTTAAAACATCAAACGAAATATCTTCCTCCGAACTCAAATTTCATTTTTTTGGTTTAGTGACTGAGGATGATGCTTCCTGTGTAGGAGGTTATATGTTTATAACCCAGATGGAACAACTTTTATAAATAGACATTTAAATTTGACTGATTGACCTCTCATCTTTATTTAAAAAAAAAAAAATTAACACATAAATAATGTGTAGTTGGGCCATATAAATATTTTGGTGAACAATTTGGATGGAGGCAGGGCGGATCTAAGGGGGGTGCCAGGGGGCGCCCCGGCCCCCCCTCACCCGGTAGAAGTTGTTGAACTCCAATTTTTTTTTTTTTGTTTAACTCAAGTTTATATCTGGTGTAAGTTTTTGTTAATTTGATGTCAAATTTTATTTATTTTTATATCAAACATAGACAATGGTTAACAAATTAAATATTTTATTACTTAAGTATACAATTAACTCTTAATCATAATTATATTGTTGAATATATATAAAAGTTATATATTATAATAGTTATTTTTTTATCTTTTTAACTATGAACTGGCCTCTTTAAACCTCCTTTTGGATTAAACCTTAGAACGTTGGAACCATGACTCGTTTCATTGGCCCCCTTTCATATTAATCCTGGATCCGCCCCTGGATGGAGGGTATTTTATTTGATATTTTTATAAGATAGTGTATAGTTGATTAATTGTTTCCAAATTAATACCCTCCAGCTAAAAACAACCAATAAATTAATGCACCTATTAATTTTATTTTTTACATACGCCTTTTGATTATTTATTTTGAGATAGACTTAAAATTTATGCTATAGACCTATCATAATTATAAATTAGATCAACTATTTGGTATGGAATTTGAATATCAAAATTTAGAAATATAAATGAATAAATTTAATTAATTATAATTAATTAATTAATCAATTAATTAATCAATCAATTATTGTGGTTGTGCTATTTTTAGAGTAAACAAATGAATAAATCGGCAGGGTCCAGCTTAACAGTGATATAAGGCTACTTTATAAATGCCAACGGAACTCATTAAGGCAGACTAACTAACAATCTAACACCAGAACAGTATTAATTAACTTGTACAAAAATAACAAAATTAATACAGATTGATTTTATATAATTAATAAATGTTGCAACTATATCAGAAGTGGAAAACAGTGTAGCTACTGGTCTGTTATGTTATGATTGGATGGATTTATTTTGTCTACTCATGTTTCTGCAAAGAATTTTGCAAGAAATGTTTTATAAATTAAGCTCAAACAGTTAATACAATAAAGAGCATTGATGTCACTCTGGCCTCCACAAAATGCAAAGAGATTTATAACATTTTTCACTATGCACAAGTCAAGTCTTTTAAAAGTAAACAGAAATTAATTTGTTTCTCTAATCTTAAAAAAATATAATAGAGAAAATTAACCAAATAGAGACACAAAAAGAATAAATAAATAAACAATTACGATTATATTAGAATTTTACTTCTTATTGTGATAAAGAGTAAATTTAATTTGATGGTTAATTAATCAATTAGTAGTTCAATTAATATTTCTATTACGTAAACACTAACAATCTTTGACTTTGATAACTTATTTGACCACATCTTGGGTCCGTCTCTCTACTGGTGCATCTAACAAACACGTGTTACCAAATGAAATACGTCTAAATAAATAATCAATTTCTTAATTAAATTTGTCACTGTTTGATCTGCAGAACTGCAACCTATATAATACAGGAAAACATGCTGAGTCCACCTTATAAAGTAGGCCATCCATCACCACTCTCTCACAATCTGACACACCTGCATGTACCCACGTACTTGTCACAGTTGCATAAATGTTTACTGGAAACCGTAATGTATCTGTTTACTAGAAAACGATATATGTTGATATATGTTGATCGGAAATATATATGTGTTCACTGAAAAATGATATTTGTTTATTAAAAATACGGTGAACTGGTGGATAGATAAAATTGGTGGTCACTAGCTATTAATTACTCTATAATATATAAGTATATAATTAAAATAAAAATCCGAAATAAAATACTTAAAAATATCTAAAAATTGAAAATTTTTGCATGCAACATAATTTTGATATAAATAATTTATTGAGCCATATAAATCAAAATTTAGATATGATTTGATACGTTTTTTGTGTTAAGCTCACGGTAGCCTCCCGTGAGCTTAAGAACACGCTAGTTTTACTCTAATTATATATATTGAAACTGTTAGTATATATGTTACCCGCATTTGGGAATCTGCAAATTTACATACTTGAGACATATATAAAAGGAATCAAACAAGAATATATCTCTACTTATTCCAACTCATTATTCCTTGTCCTCTCTTCTCTTCATTCACAAATTCAACACCATCAACGCCTAGAAAAGAGGGGGCACCAACTCACTACTCTAACTCACAAGATAGAGAGGGAGGGAGGGAGTAGAGATTTGTTTTTCTTTTCTTTTTTTCTTCTCCTCTACTCTCCCCTCCTCATCAACCAAACCCCACAAATCTATCATATTTTTAATCTACCACCTTTAATTTCCTTTGTTTTTTATATTTTGTTTTCTTTTCTTGATCAAGGTTTCAAGTTTTGATCTTCCCTTCATCAAGTTACTATCTTTATTTGGTACTTGAATTCATTTCTATCTCTACTAATTAAGAAGTATACAATACAATATGGGGGAGGTGGTGTGCATTGAGGAAACCATGGCAACAACTGCCACTATAGCAGCATTTGGGGAAGCATGCTGCACAATCAAGAAAAAGGGAATTTTAAAGCAGAGATGTGATCATGAAACCAAGGATCAGAAAAGGGTGGAGAAATGCAAGCTAGTTTGTTACAGTGACTTGCCGGATTATTTGAAGGATAACGAGTTCATTGTCGGGTACTACCGCTGCGAATGGCCGATGAAGGAGACGTTGCTCAGCATCTTTTCGATCCACAATGAGACGCTCAATGTTTGGTCGTAAGTATTTAATTTGTTTGTTGATTTCAAGTGGCATTTAATCATTTATTTGATTTAATTTGGGGCCTTTTTTTGCTGGTTCCAAAATGTGCATGTTTGTACTAGCTAGCACTTGCATCATAATTAACAAATCTCATGTTAAATTCTGAACAAAAATAGAAATAAATTAAATTTTATTGTGCTTTTTTTTTTTTTTTTTTTTTTTTGTCAATTTTCAGGCATTTAATAGGGTTCTTCATCTTCCTCTGCCTGACAATCTTCACAGCCATGGTAATACCAAGAATAGGAGGATCCATCAGCTCCACAATAACCCAACAAAATCTAAAACCAAACAAGACAGATCAGGTGCAAATGCAATTAGCTGGTGTTGTTGTGCCAACAACCATCCTCCATTCACATCAAGATGAGCAACAACTGAAGGAGATCATTCAGATGCAAATAATGCAGCCTGATCAGTGCAGATGCAGCAGGTGGCCTTCAGTTGGTTCAACAGATGTAATACCTACTACTACTACTACTTGTGGCTCCTCTTCCTCTTCTACATCTTCTTGTTCTTCTAATTCACATGGTCACAACCACAGCAATGCATGTGTCCAGGTTGGTTTTCTTTAATTTGGTCCTCTCTCTCTCTTTTTTTTTTATGGGAATATATATTTTAAGCAGACTAGTAGAGAGCCCACACGTTGCTTTGGGCCTGATATTGTTATTTCTTATAATAAATTTTTAAAAAAATATGTAATGGGCTTTATATTGAGGAAATTGATATGGGTCTTAAATTTTAATGGGCTATTAACGTAAATCAACGGTTCTGATCTATCCAAGAAAATGAGCAACGGCTCAGGTTTTTTATTTGGGGAATATAGCTCTTTCATGTCATTTTTTCCAATATGCTTTTATATATAGTAAGGATATACAAATCATTGGATATTTATTTTTGGAGAAACATCTTGGGTCCACTGAAAAACCGTCCATACGTTCATAGAGGTGTACAAAATGTAATAGATATATCCCGAAATGTAACATATGGACGCTTTGGACAGTTTTTTTTTTTATGGACGCTAGGTATTACTTCTTATTCTTGGATTTAATTTGCACTGGCATGTATTGCACAAGTGGACGCACTTTTATACTATTTTGAGATCCACATCTAATATCTAGATCTATATCTTTTTTTTTTTTAATTTTTTTTGGTGTACAATTGATGTGTTATTAAACACAAAAAAATTCAGGGTCCATATTAAAAATATAACAGAAAAATTATATATTTTTTTCCTCTAAGCTTTACAAAACAAACAATTCCTGAAATATAAAAATAAGATGACCAATTTGATTAATTGTCAACTATTTGAAATATAATTAAAATACTCAACATATTATTTTGTTCAAATTTTTTTTTTATGTGTGGTACGCAAATGATATACAGGCCCTACCAATGATTAATTATTTAAAGCTCTTTTCTGGGACACTAATTAATTAAGTAGATCGTCGGTCGTTGAAATTGGTTTGATTTTGAATTAGAGAATTAATCATCGGCTAGCTGTGCGTTCCAACCGTGCCACCCAGAATGTTTAATAGCTGTGCACTAACTGGCAACAGTGATTTAATATTTGTGTACTTTATATATATATGCCAAAAAAAATAGTTTTGATGATATGATATTTTACAATTCTTTTTTGGAAAGAAGATGGATGCAATAATGCAATTTATTTATAATAATTAGTGACATGTTAGTACGTCAAACATGTAATCAATATATATTTCATATATAGAACTAATTAATACTTTATAATTTTCTTTTACATTATTGCTATTAGTTTTGTATTTATATATCTTGGAAGGAAAAAAATATTATTAAATAGGAACACTAAAAGCTGCAACTAATTTGAAGGCGCCGAATGAACCGAAATATATATAAATTTGAATTCTGACCAATTGTAAAAAAGAATAAATAATAATTGATCACTTGACAATGTTTCTCTTGACCAATTTTTTAAAATAAAAACTAAAATAAATTTGCAAAAGAATACCATACATTTATATAAAGGAACATTTATGTGACCTAAATATGGTAGGTGGGTGGGTTGGCAAATAAACTCGTTGGCTGTATATGTGTCAATATATATAATATAACATTGTCATAAAGTTAGGTCTCTTGAGCGTTGATGGCTGAACCAGATTGATTTCTCTTGTCCCCTTCCTCCATTTTTGCCAGAAATATTTTCATTAATTGTCCTTTCAAAAACATCTTCCATCCATACATAGACTGTCCATAGAGTCAAAGTCTGACAAGTTGTTACGTTGGAGTCCATATAGGTCCCATTTGTCATACAACTTTGTGACTTCTGTGGATTATCTATATATGGACGGTAGGTACAACTCTTGTCCTTTTCCTTTCAGTACCAAACTGTGCCTGATACTGTCATACATACATACTGATAAATATATATGGAGTGTTCAATTGGTTGACTCAGAAAAAGTAATGGCCAAACATAAATGTCAAATTTGTTGTTGCAACCAAAAAATGCAAGTAATGGTCAAACACAAATGTGTGCAATCTGATGATATCCAAAAAAAAAACATAAAAGAGGTTGGTCAACCATAAATGTGAAATCTGTTGTCATGAAAAGAGGGGAAAAAAAAATGAACAGAGATTCTTGAATCTGACCAAACACAGTGAATTTTCATGATATGAAGATGTTTGATTTCAAATTTCAAAAATTAACCCAACAGTGTGAAGGATGGATATGATATGATATGAGATGATAATCGTGATATGCATTGATCAGATTAAAGTTAACATTTTTTTGCCAGACTTTCGAAACCGCACCGTCGGATGATCCTGAGCCAATAACCCGATGGCCGCTCTTTGCTTTCCTTTCAGGTGCTATGATCTGTCTGCTTATCAGTAGCGCCTGCCATCTCGTCGCTTGTCACTCCGAGCAAGCCACCTACATCTCGCTCCGCCTCGACTACGCAGGTACTACCATTCATTCACTTACCAGTATCAGTATCACCCTTGCTATGATCCAACTTATGTTATGTACTGAATTACTAATCTTGTTTTTTGTTTCTGTTTATGATCTGATCATAGGTATTTCTGCGTTGATCGTCACGTCGTTCTATCCGTTGGTCTACTACTCATTCCTCTGCCACCCGTTCTACCGCCACTTATACATCGGCTTCATAACAATATTCGGGATCGCCACGGTGATGGTTTCCTTGGTGCCAGTTTTTCAGGTGCCTGCGTTTAGGCACGTGCGAGCGGCTCTCTTTTCATGCATGGGCGTGTCGGGCCTTGTTCCTGTGTTACACAAGCTGTTCTGGTTTCACTACCGGCCTGAGGTGTTCGCGTCGACAGTGTTCGAGGCATTCATGGGCCTGTTTTATGGATTGGGGGTCACAGTTTACGCGACAAGGGTACCCGAGCGATGGTTTCCGGGGCGGTTCGATCTGGTAGGCCACAGTCACCAGCTGTTCCATTTACTGGTAATCGCCGGGGCATACACGCATTACCTTGCTGGGTTGGAGTATCTCAAATGGAGAGATGTTCAGCAATGCTGGTAATGGTAATTAATGGTGCCATTGCATGCAAGGAAGTTGTTTTTAGTTTGGAAAAGCCATAAATTCTTTTGTTAATTATAAAGTAGTTAAATTCAAAATTTAAATTCAAAATTTAAATTCAAAAGTATGCTCAATTTGCATACTAATTCTTATGCTTATATAGAGCTCAAGGGAAATTAAATTAATGACATTTGTTTATAGATGCATCATTGTTAATTTATAGGCTGAAATAAAATAAGCTTGTATTTATTTATTTTATTGTTGAGTTATATATGTAGGCTATATATATATACGTACATATATAAGAGGGTTTAATTAATTTGGATTTTCAATATGAGAATTGTTTCTACTAAAATAAGCATATACAATTCATTTATTGTAGAGATATATATGAGTTTCTTAACTATGTTTACTAACAAGCACATTCAACAGCCAGCCTAGCTAATTGAACATCTTCATTTAACAGTATATAATTCTGCTATTAAATATACTTCATAGCTTCCTGTTCACAAAAAAAAAAGAACATTCTATCACTAAATTTGCACTTTGTCAATAATAGTTCAAATTCATTAGTGACTTGAACAAAATTGCTGAACTGCAGCTCATGGAACTACGAGTTCTCAACAGTATTTACTGGTTTAATTATCTGATTATCTGGTATTTCCTCCTCCTTTTGTCTGATTACCTGATTTGGGGATGAAGTTTCAGATTTTGGATGAAATAATAATTATGGGTCAATAAAACCATAACTGATCCGGCCTAATCTGATGAACTTATTAATTGGGGCTTAATTTGTATCAATGGTTGTTGGGCCTAATTAATCTTTACATGTATCAACCACAAAGCAAAATATGCACTACTTTGAACTTTGATTGAAACATTGAAATGATCTCTGGAGAATTGATCTATAATCTCTAATTCTCTACAATAACAGAAGTACATCGAGATTTGAATGATTTAATTCTAATCTTTTATCTCAAAAAAAAAAAAAAAAAAGGTGGGAAACTGAGAATGGATTGTTTAGGTATCATTTGATATTTTCATCTTAACAGTAAAAGTTTCATATAGAATTCATATCCCCTGCTGTACTGCATTATGCAGTTCGCAACGTTAGCCGTCAGATCTTCTCGAGATTCATGCCAGTGCTGATCTTGAGATGATCCAACGGCTGACATTGTGAACTGCATAATGCAGTAAGTCAGGGGATGAGCACTCCAGTTTTAGTAATCCTTGACTATATTATAAAATAACTTTTAAGTGTTTATAAACTTTTTTCCTATTTTTATTTTTAAGAAAGTGCAATCTCTCATTTATTCTTCTAAATAATCCAATCCTAATCAGAGGGTCCAAATCTATCTAAAAGCTCTTAATTTCACTTATATTAAGAATAGCTCCAACCAAGTTATGCCCACCAGTGCCAGTCCAGCTTTGGTACTAAAACCCTATTATACTGCTGAGTACATTTAGCATTCCCTTTTTACTCATTTGCAACACAAAACACAAAACACAAAACACAAAACAATGCATTTTACTTCTCAGTCTGAAGAATGTTGTGTTCTTTTTTTTTTTTCAATACAGATGAACACCAAAACATGATGGGATCATAGATTAGATTATTGATGCTTTTATATGCGAGTAAAAACATACAAAAGTTTTACGTCACAGCTTTACATCACCAGAAAACAAAACACAAGCAAAAAAATAGTCACAGGTACATGGACAACAAGAACAACATTTATATATATAAATTTAAAATTGCCTCTTTTATCTATCTCTCAAGGTGATTCCTCACCATGGGGCGGGGCAAATGGAATAGGCAGTTCAGGCATGGCTGGCACGAAACTTGGTATCGACGGAATTGGGGGTATGCCTTCTGGAATGGGTATGTTGGGAATTTCAGGAAAAGAAGTTGGTATCTCAGAATGCATCGGGGGTAATGCAACCTCCGGGAATTTTGGCAAAGGCGGAAGCTCAACTTTCGGCACTGATAGTGTCGGTTCAGGTAAAGCAGGTGGGGCTTCTTCATTAGCCTCTAGGAGACGACGACATTCCCCTCCTGTTACAATGAGGAAGCCGATGAGAAGTGCCAGGAAATTTGTCCCTAAAGCCATGATAATACTCCGTGCCGGTGTCTTCTTTTTGTTTGTTAATTTGTTTGGGTTTGTGATTTGACAAGTGATGAGATAAATTGGGAAACTGAGTTCAGATTTATATGAGAGATTTTGCTTTGGTAGTTGGCTTGAACTCAGATTTGTCTCTTTTGTTGGTTTGAAAAATGTTAACAGGTTTGGTGCTGATTATATTAGCTCAACTCCTACTTAGTGGAGCAATATATATATAATAAAAACATGATGATGCATATAATTAGGCTACGGTGATATGCATATCACGGTTTTACCGTGCTATGCGGTCCGTACCTCCATTTTTAGTGTCCAAATAGTCGATCCGAACTGTTAAACTTAATCTTTATATCAAAATATACTAGGAAACCAAATTTTACAATTTTTAGAATTTTTTTGATATTTTTAGTGATAGGGAGAAAATCGTTGTTTTGTATGAACTGAAATCATCGGATCTAGTCATTTTCTCCCCATCATTAAAAATAGAAAAAAAATTCTAAAATTTGGTTTACACCGGAAACTGAGATACAGACCTTAGCATATTTTTACCGTGCTATGCATATTACCGTAGCCGGACTCTTGATGCATATGTACTTATGACAAACATTTAAAACTTAGCTTTATGAATTTTGACTAGTTTCTGACTGGTGTTAAACAAATTTCCCCTATGCCAGATTGATTAATTGTTGAACAAAGTTGCAACCAGAAACCACAGACCATGCCCAGTTACTTTCAAATGGTAAAATGAACTCAACAAGGGATAATACAGCCAACCCTCAAATTGAAAATTTCAATTGGGTATCTAATAATTAAGTGGAATTACATTTCCTTGATTTCAAATTTAATCAACAGTGTTAAACTATTGATCCTTAGAATCAGTCTTTATGTATCATCTCTGCTTCAATTTCACCCTCCAAAGCATGTAATTCAATCTGTACTGGTATGCCTAGAGGCTGTGAAAGAAAAATTGTACTGGTACGCAATTCATTAGCCGTTCTATATAGTGATGGAGCACACCAGTGTCCTTTTTTCCCCCCTTTTTTGGGGAATAATGAATCCCATAAGATTTACTTAAAGTTCACTGTAGAACCCCATTTTTCTATGATTTTGTACAATTTTCTTTAAGAACACTTGCCATTTACTCCGTTCCCCATTAAGTTGCAACTAGGTTAATTAGTTGTGCCTTCGTCACAATCCTCACTTCTATGCAACAGATGCAGTTTCCCAACCATTCAAATATTATTAGTGTACAATTAAGTGGCTAAATAAAATGAATTTATTATAACTATACAATCTCAATTTTCATTGAATTGTGAAACTCAAGTATCTTATATTATTCTTTCAAAACAAATTACTAAATGAACTTGACAAAATTAAAAAATAAAATAAATTGGGGAAGAAATAATAAAAAAAAGAATGAAACTCGAGCTGCTCAAATAATGTGTCGAACTCAATTATATAAAAGTGTATTGTCTAGCCATTTTAAATGTAAAATATAAATGAGTAGCCGCCTTTATATTTAAAAACTATGTAATTCCACTTTAACGTAAACCCATTAAATGATCATATTACTGTTAAGAGTCACGACACATTTCTTAAAAACTTGCATTCGACACAAATGAAGAATAATAATTTGTCTATAATTCATAACTACTAAATATTTTAACTAAGAGGATGGATCCATTGACAATGGATAACTTGACAATCTTGACAACGTCTCTTTTAAAAAATTTATAAAAAATCATAAAAAATCTTAAAAATGAAAAATGATTTATAAATGTATTACTTAACTTATAAATTGATAGTGTTTCAAATTTCAATTGATTTGAACATCGTTTAATGACTTATCAAATTTTTGTGCGCTTTTCAATGGTTAAAATTTAACGGATCTTTAAAGAGCTATCAAACGTTGTTTAAATTGAATATAATCGGATACATAATCAATCTATAAGTTAAGCAATACTTCCGTAAACTTTTTTCTATTTTTAAGATTTTTTATGAACTTTTATAAATTTTTAAAAAGTGGGATTGTCAAGATTGTCAAGTTATTAATTGTCAATGGATCCCTCCTCTTTAACTAATTGCATAAAATACTCTCTTCACCTTTTTTATTTATTTATATTTATTTTGCCATTAAAAAATATTTTGGTAAATTGGAATTTTATGTTTGCAACAATATTTTCTACTTTGGCCTCATGACATCCAACAATTTATGTCTACTAATGCAATAGCAATACTAACTCAAACTTAAATGATATCTCCTATTTTATGTATATATATTTTTCTATTTTTTGTCTATTATTGCAAGTTTGTTTCAATATGGTGGCATTTAAAAAGATATATGTTTTATTTAATATTTTTTATTTAATTCAATTTGCTATTAAATCAACAACAGAGACGAAAGAAGATGATCAATTAATAGAGACCAGTGCGTGCAAAGTAAAAAAAAAAAAAAAAAAAACAGGTGGGGTGCAAAGTGGGGGCTCAAAGCATATAAGTAACATGATGTCATCGCTGATGTCAGCTTAATTGATAAGAATCGTTAGATATCAATCGGACGGCCTAGATTATAAAGAAAACACTATTGATAAGCCATTATTCATTTGAGATGGACCCTCATGTGGGTCCCAACATCCCCAATTGTAAAATTATGGTGGCTTTTAAAAAAATATATGTTTTATTTAATTTTTTTATTTAATTCAATTTGCTATCAAATTAACAACAGAGATGAAAGAAGATGATCAATTAATAGAGACCAGTGCGTGCAAAGTGGGGTTACAAAAGTAAAAAAAAAAAAACAGGTTGGGTGCAAAGTGGGGGCTCAAAGCATATAAGTAACATGATGTTATCGCTGATGTCAGCTTAATTGATAAGAATCGTTAGATATCAATCGGACGGTCTAGATTATAAAGAAACACTATTGATAAGCTACTATTCATTTGAGATGGACCCTCATGTGGGTCCCGACATCCCCAATTGTAAAATTAAAATAAGTGAAAAAAATTCATTTTTATCATAAGAATATAACAAGAATAAGGAGAATAGATTTATAACAATATGCAATGGTGCATGAATATTTTTTTAATTTAATTAATTAGTACTTTTTACTTGCAAAACATTAGCATATGACCATACATTGTTAACTCCGCACAATATTGAGCACTAATTTCCCTTAAAGCATGTACAGCCTTGATCGCATGAGAGTTAAAACACCATTATCCAGGCTAATCTCACTTTAAGTTAATTATTTACTTTGCTGCTGGTTAATTTTGTATTTATCAAAATTTTGATTTATATCTTCTGTTCTTTTTATTAAGAAACAACTTACAACAAAAATCTCGTACTATTGACAGTACATAATATTTCTATTTTGCATTTGCAATATGCAACGTCGGTATCAGTGCATTTGCATTTGACATACCGATACTGCTCAGCCTCAGTGTGAAACTTGTTACTTTTTTTCCCTTTTCCTTTTTAAATACAGATGAAATAAAAATAAAAAGGATTATATATTGTACGCATGCTTCTGTATTAGATTGAAACATACTCATGTATTACATAAACAATTACAAGTTCACAACACTGACAAAACATTACAAAAACCAAATCTATAATCCGCGAGTACAAGGATACACAAAAAACACACAGACAGTCCAACAATTTCGTCCTTTTTTTTAAATTTCATGGCGATTCATCACCATGGGGTGGGGCAAATGGAATGGGCAGTTCAGGCATGACTGGTAAGAAAGAAGGAATTGGGGGTATGCCCTCTGGAACAGGAATTTCAGGAAAGGAGGTCGGTATCTCAGTATGCGTCGGAGGTAATGCAACCTCTGGAATTTCTGGCAAAGGCGGAAGCTCAACTTTCGGCATTGATAGTGTAGGTTCAGATAATGTCAGTATCTCTGAATGAGCCGGTGGGGCTTCTTCATTAGCCTCTAGGAGACGGCGAGATTCACCTCCAGTTACAAGGAGGAAGGCGACGAAAACTGCCAAGAAGTTTGTCTCGAAAGCCATGGTAATACTAATACTCTTATCTGAGATTTTCTTTTGATTAATTGTTTGGTTTGTGCTTTGAGTACAAGTGATGAGAAGAATTGTGGAAATGAGTTGGAGTTTATATAAGAATTTATTAAGAGTTTTAGTTTGGCAGTTGTGTTGAACTCAAAGACTTGTTGCTTTTGTCGATTTGGAAAAAGGCATAAAATGTTGGCAGGTTTGGAGCTGCCAGTATTAGCTCAACTAGTTTTGTTTAGTTTTTTCCAGGTGAACAAAAGTATTACAACCACTAAGATGTGCCAGCTGATGACATCAATTTGAGATATGCTTTTCACAAATTTGATCAGTGCCTCACTAATGTTAGACAAACTGCCACTGCTGAATCTATTAATTTTTTTACAAAATCAAAACCAAATTGGCAAATACCACAAGTACACTCAGAAGGGACAAAAGGTTTACAAGGGAAAGTGATAAACAAACACCCCTCCAATCCAAATTTGCAACAAACGTTCCTAAAAAAAAAGAGCTATATACAAATTATCTTATAAGCTCCTTCCACAAAACAATGCCAACTTACAGTAGCAGCTTTAAAAAAATAATGTAAATAAACTATCAAGTACCTCCAGATAGTTTTAGTAGCCAGTAATTCTTTGTCATCGGGATGGTGTGGGTGTCGAATGTTTACAGATTAATTACCTACCTTCTCGAAGGATCGAAACCTCAGAAATGTTTGAATTTGTTAGTTCTTTCAGCTGCCATTCGGTTAGGTAAGCAGGTCTCGATGCTGGCTTATCAATCTCTGAATCACCAGTCATCATTGAGACAACACGAGACATTGATGGTCGGTTGCTGGGTGATGCCTGAATGCACAATAGGGCAATTCCAGTCAACTTCAGGACCTGCTCTTCATCAAAAGATTGCAGCTTCTTGTCTACCAAGTTAAGCATGCAGTCTTTCTCATACAATGTCCACGCCTGTGTGAGAGGAAGCATGGAAAAGAGATAAGAAACTTAGGACTCAAATCTTATGCTTAAATTAATAGGTGCATATTTTTGCTTGTCATGTCAAGCAAACAATAGTTTTACTTACCCATTCCAGAAGAAACTGTTTATCTTGGTCTACCATGGAATCTGAGTTAGGCCGACCGGATACTGTCTCAAGCACAACAACACCAAAGGCAAACACATCGGTCTTTTCTGTTAGGTAGCCTGTCATTGCATATTCTGGTGCAAGGTACCCTCTACACAAAGGAAGTGAAATTTATTAAGCATGCATGCATATGAAGAACATTTTCCTTTTAAGAAAATTGCTTTAGTCATAAGGGCTTCCATATATCTTGAGGTAGGGAATTAAATCATGAATGTCCTTACATAGTACCAGCGAGCCGTGTGCTTATGTGGGTCTTTCCGTCATCAAAAAACTTGGCCAACCCAAAATCAGAGATTTTAGGTTTAAGCTCACTGTCAAGCAGTATATTACTTGCTTTAATATCTCTATGTACAATTCTCACACTGGACTCATGGTGTAAATATGCCAGACCCCTCGCAATCCCAAGACATATGTCATATCTTGTTTCCCAATCAAGATACAAGCTATTTTTCCCTGTATGATTGAAAAATAAACAAAACAGCACAATTAATGTTAAATGGATAGAAATAACTCCTTTCCATCCTTACAAACAACTAATCACAAAATGTGAACATTCAGAAACAATGTTCAAAAAAGTCTTAATCTATCAATGTTTTCCTACATATAATATATATTGATCATGAACAATTCAATTATATTGCTAGTATAATTGTAATAATTCTGTCCCTATTTGGCCAATATGCGGTTGCAATTTATTTAGTTGGATATATTCGCACACAGTTGTGGAATGAACTTTATAAATATTTAGTTATTCTTTGTTTTGCCTGTTAACACTACCAAACTTAAATATGGCCAACTTTATGAAAGCTCCATTTTAGAGAATGTGTTTTTACAGTGTACACACCAAAAATGGCTTGATCAAGGCTTCCATTCTCCATATACTCATATATCAATAGAGGTGTGCTTCCCTCGATGCAACATCCATGCAGTTTGACGAGGTTTCTATGTTGGACTGCTGATATGGTCTCTACCTCAGCAATGAACTGACGCTTCCCATGATGTGTCTTTGATGCTAATTGCTTGACTGCTACCAATTGACCATCCAATAATTTACCCTACAAAAACACTGCTAGTTTATATTTGTTGGTATGATCTAAAAGATAGTCCACTTAAAATTGTTAAAACGTGTATATATTATCTTACAAAATATTATTTTCAAGTAAGGTTTTTTTTACATATTTATTAGTTTATGCTGCAGAGAACCACAAACTCGGAATCTGCAGCTTTACCTAGGTAGCACCTTAGGCTATGCCTGTCTAGCTGAGAACTAAGGTACATTTTAGTATTAAAACGAGTATGTCATATTTAACCCAAACCTACCAACCATAACATTGAAGAATATTAATGCAAAATTTTAAGTTTATCTATCAAAATTTTAACCTTATAAACTGCACCGTATCCACCTTCTCCTAGTATATTATTTTGGCTGAAAGCCTCTGTTGCAGATCTTAGCTCACTATAACTGAAAACATTTGGTTTATCAAGCATCCCAAGCAATTCTGATAATTATTTCAAAAAGAGAATATCATTAACACATTGAAATATGCGCGCAGATGCTGAATATTTCAATAAAAAAAAAGAAACTGACAACAGTAGTTATTCCAAACCTTCATCAACTTCTCGTTTTTGTTTCATGTGGATCCAAATGAAAATTCCCGTCACTCCTAGCAATCCGAATACAATGCAAGCAACAATTCCCATGATCAAACCGATATTTTTAGTTTTCGATTTGGAGCCTACAACTGATAATTTATTCAGCCACTTAGATCTCAAGAAATTTAACAAATGACACAAGATTCAGCAAACTTCATGACCGCTACAAAAATTCAAAGAGAGGGAGAGAGAGGGAGAACCATGTGGAGTAACACTTATTGCTGAGATGAGGGGGCCGTAGGAGCCTTGCGTAGGAATGCAGCATGTGCCCTTACCAGCCCAAAGAAAATGGATCTCCAAGAAATTGTTTGTTACAGTGATGGTGTAGTTTTTCACAACAGGGGTTAAGGTTCTTCCCCCAGCCTCATCTACGATGTTGAAGTCCTTCTCTCTTAGAACTCCCTACAATAGATTGTATCTTTAGACACTCGATCGCAACGTACATACTACGTTCCATCAATATAAGTTATTTATTTCTAATTTCATATACAACGATTGTGAAATATGTGTTCAAAAAAAGGGGGAAATCAGATATATACCCTTCAAAACTTAACCTAATTAGATATTTACCCATCAAAGTTATAAATTTAGATATTTAATCATCTAAACTTCATTAATTTAGATATATATCCACCACATAGCTAAGTTCTAGTTATGTCACAAAAACTTGAACAATTTTATGCGGGATTGATATATTCATTCCTGAAATACTAGGGTATCTTAATTTGCCAATATACTGAAATCTTTTTCTTTTGCATAATTGAAATTACGTATGAACGACTGGCTTATCACCAAGCGAACTGAAATTTATAAGGACGCATTAAAGGCAACTGAATCTATCGAAGGACCCCCTGAAGGCTTTGTTAAACCAACAGAAGTCAACCAGAAGGCCACCGCAGCCCTGATTAAACAGAACAACACAATTATCCAACTACTTGTCAAGATAAGCGAAAACCTTGACGACTGTTTGGAGACAGTCAAAGATATTAAGAAGGTCATAGCTGAGAAATTAGCTGGGACGTCTTCTGATATCTCCGCAAAAACTATTGAAGATCTGGAGAAGAACCTCCAAAAACTCAGTCTCGGAGAACCGATTCTCAAGCCAAAACCAAAGCCTGGACCTTTCTACGTCTTTAAGGACCCACAAAAGGTCTTTGAAGAAGAAAAACGAAAAGCATCAAAATGAGCCGAACTCGAACCCGAACAGAGATGGCAGCACGACCATCTATAATCAACCATGACCAACAAAACCAAAACCGTGAACAGACCCCCACAGTAGAGGACCAAGTAAGAGGTTATAGACTTGGATAGTGAGCACGGCACTCATTAAGCCGTATGATACCCAGGAGACAACAAGGGTATCAAAGAACACTCGAGTCCCAGATGAATCTAGATGCAGAGCTTAATCTGTCACAATTCAGAAGAGCACAAAATGTTCCTGCTGAAGTACTTTACCAAGTAGGCAGCCTCTTCCAAACCCAGCATCAGGTTTATCAACACTACTCAGATCAAAGGATTTCAGTTGTAGACAACCAACAACTGGAATTACCATTCATCACACAACAAGGATTTGAGAGACTGCAAAGAGAAGGCCTACAACATCTCCACATGGGCCTGATCATGATCCGTCTCTTTACTCTCCACAGAGTAGCTGCAGGGGTCAATGCCCTTGTAGTAATCCAAGATACAAGATGGTCTGATGATAGATCCATAATTGGTACTATGGAAATGGATCTGACTCATGGGTTTCAATTGGCCTATATTGCCCCAAATATGATGCTATCCATAAGGGATTTCTATAATCATATCCAGCTAGTGATTTAAACTCATGGATATGATACATGGCGAGCTGGCGAAAGCAACTTGCTGCTGACAAGATCACTCATTGGGAGGCTTTCAAACACTAACTTCACGGGATTTAGATACAACATTAACAATGTATCTGATTATCTCACAAGTCATGGAGTTCAAGCTATCCCAGGGCAAAGGCATACCACTACAGAATTAAGAGGAAGGCAGTGGGTACTCAGGCCAATGTAGCAGCCTGAAGCTCAACATCCACAAAGAGCAGTTACACAAATGCGAACCGATGGCTCACTACTGCTTAGATTCACAAACTATGGTGCAACGCTGCCACCTCAAGAACAACCAAGAGGTGAATTTGATGAAGAACAATTGGAAGAAGAAATCATAGCTATGGTCCTTTGCTATAAGGCAGAAGAAGAATCTGATAATGAGGATGAAACAGAAGATGACATTTTCTGGGGAGCCCTAGCTGTCACTGCACAGCTGATAGAAGGTCCAAAAGATGACTGTCCTATCTGGGATAGTTATAATGAAGAAGCAGAAATGGATTCTATCAATCCATTTTCTGTGGAAGGTGGTGGGAAAGAACAAAAACAAACTGAAATTGTTTTCATGATGCATGATCAAGAAGAAGAAGAAACAGAATACCGAAAACTGAAACAGTTTTTACAAGAAAGAGCCTTCTCTAGTGCAACA
This sequence comes from Cyperus esculentus, assembly GCA_030179965.1. Lineage (NCBI taxonomy): Eukaryota > Viridiplantae > Streptophyta > Magnoliopsida > Poales > Cyperaceae > Cyperus > Cyperus esculentus. Next base: position 1,431,581 of record JASGLE010000019.1, on the reverse strand, counting down.
TCTAGTGTTTATCATCCACCCCCAGAGCCTCTTATGGGACAAGTGTCCTATACACCAGCTAGGCTTGAAGCTAAACATGGTGAAGCATCAACCTCTCAACAACCTTCATCAAGCTGGCAAAGACCTAAGAACTTGAGTTTACTAGAAGTAGTTGGTCATCACCATAATGAAATGTGGAATTTACCAGCAGCAATGCAACAACAAGGCGTTTTGCTGGTATTACCCGAAGATATTGGTCTCTATAATGATACCATATCAAGATGGGAATCAATCACTCTAAATCTCTCGAGTGAAAGAACCTTTGATGATAACAAGGCAAAGATGATGTTCATTGAGAACCTCCTTGGTGAAACTGTAAAGAGGATTCGGATCCAATGGCGAATGGCGTTTAAAGAGCAATATGATATACTCACAAACATTGCTGATGATCCCCAAAATGTTATATCACAAATCCGAAGAGTAATGCTATTGGAGGATCCCTACCAAGGAACAACAGATGAACAAGATCTTGCATACTATGATCTTGAAAGATTGAGCTGCAACAATGTGAGAGATCTCTTCTCTTACATGAATGATTACAAAGTTCTAGCAGCAAAATCTGGGAGGATGTATGTAAATGAAGAACTCTCAGCAAAGTTTTTAAGAAAAATGCCCTCTCTTATTGGCAATGAACTTGAAGAGGCATTCCAGAAAAAGTTTTCTGGTAATACAATTGGTGTCATGCCCAGAATACACTTCTCCTACCAGTATTTGGCAGAGATGTGCAAGAAGGCGGCAATACAACGAAGCCTTAAAAACCTAACCATATGCAGCCGTATACCCATACCAGGAGAATACCATAACAGCCGAAAGAAGTATGGTCTTAGAAAAGTCAAGACTTACAAAGGAAAGCCACATGACTCACATGTGCGAGTATTCAAGCGAAAACATGCTGACCGAGTCCGCAAATACAAGTGTTTTATATGTGGAGAAGAAAGTCATTTTGCGCGAGAATGTAAGAGGAATAGAGGGAACATCGCAAGAGCAGCGGTGTTGGATAATCTGGACCTACCAGATGACATAGACGTGGTATCAGTGGATCTAAATGAACCTGACAGTGATGCCATATGCAGCCTCTCAGAAGGAGAAGCTGGTAACAAGGAGGTCCATGTGCGAACTGCAATTGAAAAAATCCCTTGGGAAGGCGCTATGATGCTGCAAATTGAGCATTATGGATGGAGAAGTAAAGTTCAGCTTCCTGAGAAGCAAGAACAGTGCCAACACCAATTCAGCACTGAAGTCCAAATCAATGGTAATTGTAGTTTTTGCAAAATCGAAACAAATAAAAACTACAGGATAGGCTGTGAAGATTGCAAACTTCTAGCATGTGTCATGTGCTCACCATTCTATCTGGGAAAAGAAATACAACCTAAAACTCAACTTGAGCCCAGACAATACTCCAATAAAGATACCCTTATAAAAGAGCTCATAGAATATGTTGAGTTCCTATAAGCTGAAAATGAACGATTGCAAAAACTTCTACAAGAAACCGAGATACAAACTCCGAAGAAGAGTTGGCAGAACAACAACCTCTACAAGAAAACCAAATAAAAACCCTTGAAGAAGAATTGGCAGAAGAATTCAGAGAACTAGCAATCTCTAAAGAAAAGAAGAAAGTAACATATCCAGAAGAACCAATAATGGAGGAAGATGATGAAGATGGTGAAGCTGCACTTGTATTCTTCATTGACTATGCAGCATACAAAGCAGAGGTTCTAACACAAGTTCAGTAGCCCAGACAACACAAAAAGATTGATAACAGGCTATATAATCTGATAGTATCCATTGAAATCCCTGGAGTCAAAAGATTTGATATCCGAGCAATCCTCGACACTGGTGCATCAACCTGCTGTATTTGTCAGACCGCCATCCCAAATGAAGCACAAGAGAAAACATTATACCCAGTCCAAATCACAGGAGTAAATTCATGACAAGTTGTCAATACAAAACTTAAGCAAGGACAACTCGTGATTGGAGAAAACAAGTTTCATATTCCTTTCACCTATTGCTTTCCAATGGGCATGCGTGAAGGGATACAGATGCTCCTTGGGTATAATTTTATAAGATCTATGGCGGGAGGATTAAGAATTGAGGGCAAGGTTCTTACATTCTACAAGAATGTAACAGAGATCCATACCACAACAGAAACAATAGCAGTTCCGGCCGCCATATAGGAATCGGATCTAGAAGAACATGAATACCGACTAATCCAAGAAGCTGTCTTTTACCAAAACCCAATAACCAACAAAAATTTTGAAAAGAGGTTTAGTCCACTATTAGCCCGCCTAAAAGACCAAGGCTATATTGGGAGCAACCCACTTCAGCACTGGGCCAAAAACAAGGTTGTCTACAAACTGGAGATCACCAACCCGGACCTTACAATTGAAGATAAACCGCTCAAACACGTAACTCCGGCCATGAAGGAACAATTTGACTGCCATGTTAAAGCCCTACTCGAAATTGGTGTAATCAGGCCTAGCACAAGCAGACACCGAACAATGGCATTCATGGTCAATTCCCGGACTTCAATTGATCCAAAAACTGGAAGGAGATAAAAGGCAAGGAGAGGATGGTTCTTAACTACAGAACCCTCAATGATAACACCTACAAAGACCAATACTCTCTGCCAGGTATCAATACAATTTTGAAAAAGATAAGTAACAGCAAGATCTTTTCGAAATTCGATCTGAAGAGCGGCTTTCATCAAGTCGCTATGGATCCAGCATCTATACCATGGACTGCTTTCATAGTCCCTGGAGGATTATACGAGTGGTTAGTCATGCCATTCGGATTAAAAAATGCGCCTGCTGTGTTCCAAAGAAAGATGGATGACTGCTTCAGAGGAACAGAAACATTCATAGCAGTCTACATAGATGACATTTTAGTCTTCTCACAGACAGAAGAAGAACATGCAAAGCATTTGGAGGTAATGCTTTCCATTTGTGAGAAAAATGGACTTGTGCTGTCACCCACAAAGTTCAAAATAGTTGTACCTGAGGTGGAATTTTTAGGTGCAACTATTAATCGGGGAAAGATCAAACTCCAAGAGCATATAATCAAGAAGATTATCAATTTTGATATGGAGTTTTTGAAGGAAAAGAAAGGGCTTCGCTCCTTTCTTGGTATTCTCAACTATGCAAGGGCATATATTCCAAAACTGGGTACCAAACTCGGCCCTTTGTATTCTAAAACTTCTCCCCATGGTGACAAGAGGCTGAAACCGTCTGATATCAATTTAATCAAACAAATCCAAAGTGAGGTTCAAAATCTTCCAGACCTAGAGTTTCCCTCGGAAAATGCCTATATATCCTCGAAACTGATGGATGTATGGAAGGCTGGAGAGGTGTTTGCAAATGGAAGCCAAAGAAGGCAGACCCTCGCTCAATCGAGAAAGTGTGTGCATACGCAAGTGGCAAATTTTCAGTCATAAAATCAACGATAGATGCAGAAATTCACGCCTGCATGGAAACTTTAACAGCCATGAAAATCCATTATCTAGATAAAAGTGAAATAACGCTTAGGACAGATTGCCAAGCGATTATTAGCTTTTATAATAAAACTGCTAGCAATAAACCCTCTCGGGTTAGGTGGATTAAATTTACTGATTTTGTGACAAGAACAGGTGTGCATATCAACTTCGAGCATATTGACAGGAGGCAGAACACTCTTGCAGATACGCTATCCCGATTGACTACCTACTGCACAACAAGATGTCTCACCCCAGAGCAAACCGCGTTCCTTTCCATGTTGGAGCCAGTTCTAGAGGAAATTCAGACTGGAATGCTGAACGACGCCAGCACTATGCTTCTATGCACTCGTATTCAGACAGTGTTCCCCTGTACACAACCGCAGACATCCATGACATACACTACGCAAGGGAACGTAATGGTGGATCACTCACAAATGCCATTATCCACAAAGGCGTCATGCAAGAAGTCAAAGAACTTCAAGCAAGGATGACCTTTGCACAAATCAATGTATTGAAGACCATGCTTGAACGTGAGTATGAGTATGCCCGTCTATACAAAAATGTTGACTGCGTGATGGGTGATACCTGCCAACTACTTGAAGAACAAATTCCCAAAATTAAGAAAATTGAGAGGGACCTTGACAACCTAATTACACAGTTTGTCAGGTGGGAATAGAGGAGCGTGATGGACCCAACTACTGTCCTTCACAACCCTATTTAATAATTAAGATGAATAATCTAGTGGTGATCTACGGAAAACCACTATTTGCTTTGTGTGGAGTGCGCTCAATTATTTGAGCATCTTTTTCTTTTTACTTTTGGCCTACCTGTTTTGGCCAATAGTGTGCTTTTGTGCTCAATTATTTGAGCATCTTTTCTTTTTGAAATTTTGGCCTACCTATTTTGGCCAGTAGTGTGTTTTTGAGTTAGTGCGATCCACTTTCGGTGAAGTGGTTGTACTATCTCTCTTTTTCTTCAATCAGTGCACCTAACTTTTGGATAGTGGGTGTACTGAGTGGGAGACAAAGGATTGTAGAAATCCCTTTATTCACATGACGATGGGGCCCAATGAGCACCCGGTGTGATAATTGAGATTCCATTCCCGAGTCTATATAAGTGTGTTTTCTCAGAGTTGCAAGACACAGCTGAGTTCCAGCAAGTCTTACTTCTCTCTCTTTGTAAGATATCTTCCACTTAATAAAATTTCTTTCCTTTTAAACTTCTAGTCTAGTATCTTTTAGCAACGAAGTTTTGGAGTTGAGATCCTAGGAACGGGCGTTTTCTTACTGGTATCAGAGCAAGGTTCATAAACTCAATTATTGAAGAAAAGATCATAGGTATGGCAGCCTAATCCAAAAATTAAGATATTCTAGATAGTAAGGAAAGTGTATATCAAAACTGCTAAGATTGTTAATTTGTTTGTCCAAAACTAGATCATCCAGAAAAACCTAAAAGTGATATGTTTGGGTTTGTAACAAAAGCACCAGAACAAGCCTAGATAGGCGCAGAGTTAAGGAGCCGTTAATGTCTTGTTGGAACCTTTTTGGTTGAGTTAAAACTTGAACAATAGACCACAATGGGCATATACCAAAACATTTGAAGAATTCATGGGTATATACATAAAAAGCATAGTTTTTGATGGGCATATATCTAGATTCAAAGGTTTCATTGGCAAATACCTAATTTACCAAGTTTTCATGGGTATGTAGCTGATTACCCCTAAAAAAATGCGAGGTGGTGAAATAAATCCTCTTTTTTGAATAGGAGATGGTGAAATAAAAAGGAAAAGGCTTTAATATAAAAATTTCGCCATTATAAGTTCATGATGTCAGCAAACAGGAGGTATAGAGCAAAAGTCAACTAGGTTACTGAGATTTTAGTATGTACCTGAATGTAAATGTCAAATAATCTTCTTCCAAGGCTTTCCCACTTATGTTGGTCGGGGTCAGTGTACAGTATCTCTGCAAAATGGAGCTTCACAGTGTAATCTCTATTCTCAAGACCAAGGCCATAATATCTTAGAGAGGGCGACATTCTGGCAGTTTGATATAGTTGTGAATTTAATTCATCGTGAAAGGTACCGTAAAGATTTGTTCTAATGAAATTAGTACTATCAGATGAATCTGTAGTACTATCAAATCGCTCTGCAAATAATCCCGAATTACTGAGAGCCCACTGGCCATTAATTGACATGTAATATGAGGCAGAACTCATGTTTGTTGAATCTTCTTGGTACACTAGGTTGCCTGCTGCTATTGATTGAGAACCGCCACATTTTATTGCCAAATCGGAATCTGAAATTATGTACAATACATTTTGTTAATAGACCAATCTATGAAACTCCCACACAGGGATATACTAAAAGGGATTGGTATTTTTCTTCTACAAACTGCAAAATTAATTGACCATCAATTGCTTCTAAACATTATGGCATGAAACATATATGCTATATTAAAAACTTCAACATTCAATTTTGCGGGTAGTTCATCTAGTTGCAATAACAATAAATTCAACTATTGTACAAAGTCACACACATGGAATACAGCAACTTTTGTGTGTATTGACCTAGCTATGTGGCTTGGAAAATCAGCTGACTTTGAGTTGACTCAACTGATCAAAACCAGAATCATATGATCGGATTAAAGTAATAGCAATTTACTCGGCCAGATGTATTTGGACCAAGCTTCATCCAGGATTTCCCATTCCAGAAAATTTCAGTGAGTTTTGCTTAGAAATAATAAAATACAGTAGTTTAAGAAGCAATTTCAGAGGATGTTCTGTTGAAAGTTAATTCAAAACTGCTTTCAGAACTTTTTTTTTAGTTGGTAGTTTCAGCAGAACATGTTAGGGTATGTAGGGGTAGTTTAGGGAAGTTTGCAGTTATAATTAGGAGTTAATTATATCTAGTATAGTAGTGGGTTTACTGGTATCTATCTTTAGTTTTCTGTTTGCTATAAATTATGTTGTTTGTAGTCATGTCTATGTATGGTTTTTAAATGAAATATAGCATTGTCTTTTAAGAAGAATTCTGTTTCAGCAGATACTGGTAAAGCAGCCAGGTTCTGCACGTTTTTCTTGTTCAAGTTGTACCAGCAATTTGTGTCGTTAGTTGCTTAGAAGCCAACAATTTGGTATCAGAGCAAGGTTGATCCTATGGCAGACATCACCACCACCATCAGCATGTCCAATCCGACGTTACCTTTGTTCAAGGGCGAGAACTATGAGTTTTGGAGCATCAAGATGCGAACGATGCTCAAATCTCATGGCTTGTGGGAGTTAGTGGCAACAGGGGCACCGGACCCTGATGTAGCAGCAGTCGGCACCACAAAGCGAGATGCGAAGGTGCTCTTCTTCATCCAGCAAGCCGTACACAAATCGGTATTTGCGAAGATTGCAACAGCAACAACCGCTAAAGAGGCTTGGACTATTCTGAAAACTGCTTTTCAGGGAAGTTCCAAGGTGGTAGCCATCAAGTTGCAGGGCTTGAGGCGGGAGTTCGAGACACTGAACATGAATCAAGGCGAGTCAGTTCAGTCGTTTCTCACGTGTGTTACAGCAATTGTCAATCAGATCTGAAGTTGTGGGGAGGATCTTTCTGAGAAGTTGGTTGTGATGAAAGTATTTCATAGTTTGAGTACCAAATTTGATCATGTCGTGACAGCCATTGAGGAATCAAAAGATCTATCCACCTACACATTTGACGAGTTGACGGGCTCATTGCAGGTCCATGAATCTCGCCTTTCAACAATTCAATAGGAGACTTCCACCCCAACATTTGAGATGGCATTCAATTGATCAAATAGGCTGCTGTCAACATGGCCTATCCCCATAGATTCTTTGGAACATTCATTGATATCATCATGCACCTTACTACCTTCAATAAGTGTCTGTTCTTCCTTTCTGCCACACCATTCTGAGCTGGAGCATAAGGGCACGTGGTTTGGTGATGTATCACATTCTCCGATAAATAGTCTGCTAGTGCCTTATTGGTTTATTCGGTCCCATTGTTTGATCTTAAAACTTTCACAACTGCACCATACTGGGTATGAACTGACTTGTGAAAATCCTTAAAACAAGCAAACACATCGCTTTTATTTTTTATCAAATAAACCCAAGTAACTCGAGTATGACGATCATAAAGGTCACAAAATATCGATAGCCATTAATAGAGGTCACGGTGCAAGGGCCCCATACATCAGAATGCACCATACCAAAAGCACAACTACTCCTGTTACCAGAGCTTGCATAGCTACTCCTAGTATGTTTTCCCAACTCACAGTCATCACATACAAGCCTCTCTTTATTAGCATGTTCATACAAAGAGGGATACAGCACACTTAGCACATTGAAGGAAGAGTGTCCCATACGCCGATGATACAACAACAATTCCTCCACACTTCGATTGGTCCTTTCCCCACCCACTAAAGATGCTAGTGCTGTATCCATTCCTTCTCTATCTAAGTATCACAGTCCATCACGCCATGTGTCAGTCCCAAGTCGTTGGCCTGCCTCCTTCTCCTGAAAAGTCATCTTAGGGATATCAAAGGAAACAATGCACTTTAGTTGTAGGATAATGGAACTGATTGAGACAAGGTTTACAGGAAATGAGGGTGCATGTAACACGTTTGATAGGGTTATGGTCTTGGTACACGTAAATCCTTTGCCAATGATAGGTTGAGCGGTACCATCGGCAATTCAGATACTCTCAGGAGATGTCATGTGTGTGTAGCTAGAAAACTCACTGTGGGCTCCTGTGACATGCCTAGATGCACCAGAGTCAATTATCCATTCTGGTGCTTGTGTGATTGGTATGGATGCAAGTGCATGATCGTGAGTATGAATACCTGTATCTGATTGGGCATGAGTGACAATGTTACCCTTGAGAGGTGCTCCGTTCGTATCGACATTGTCAAACTTGCCATCAACACCGGTCATCTTCAGTCTCCTCCATACCTCGAGAATCTCCTGCTCATTTGTTGAGTAGGAATGGTGAGTCTCGTCCTCCCCACCAGCATATGTCCTCTGCAGCTTTACCCAAATGTCCCTCACACTTTGTATACCATCAACTGTCGTAGCAATCGTCGAAACCATTGAGTTCAGCAACCAAGTATACAACGTCATATGAGTTGCTCTCCAAGCTTTCCACTTGGCGGTCTCCTTGTCTGCGGGTTCTTTCTCCTCCCTCGTCAGATAACCCTCGAGGCCCTTGCCTGCTAGAGCACCAAATATTCTCCTTGACCAACTCAGAAACGTGGTCGGTCCATCAAGTTTGAGATCTACTGGTGGTAGTTCTAGTCGTGGTGGTTGTTGTGTCCCTGATATAACCATCGAACTCGACTCCTCGATTTGCTTCATCAGCTTCAACAAGACTTTCACATCATTTTCATCTAATTTTCCAAATAACTTTTCGATTATCAAGACACAAAGCAATCACCCACACAACAAATTAAATCTTAGGAACAACCTCTTTCTACCACCAAAAAAACACTGCTTCCCTCTTTGTCATTTTTTTCTGTTCCTTTTTTTTACTTGCTCATTACACCTTACACAGAACAAACCCAAAAAAAAATTAAAAAGAAAGACACAGAACCAATAAGGAGAAAAGTTCTCTTCATAAAAGAAGGATTACGATAGAATGAGAGCGGAGAGAGTGCAGACACGACGAAGAGATACAATTGCAACCACTCGACACCGACCAGGCAACGACGAGGATCCGAGCGACGCCAACGAATAGACGCGATGAAGTCGTCGACGGTGGCTCTCGCCGGCGGTTCGTGGAGGCGACCTTTGAGGCGGCTAGGGTTAGTGGCTCTGATACCAACTTGATTTTGGAATTAAGAGAGAATTAAAGTGAACGATTATTTCTATGTATTTGGTTCTGTTACATAGAGTTCTTATATAGGCTACAAATCTAAAATCTTAAAAATACTTTCCTAATACAAAAATACTATCTTATTTGATACTTTCTATCCTAAACAATTGCTAAATTTGTCTCATACTCTAACATATCCCCTACCTATGGAGCATTCATTGCATCTTTGAACTCTGTTACTTTACCTAAGTGCTGGCAGGTTGCTAAGGAGGATCCAAAGTGAAAAGTAGCTATGCAAGAAGAGCTCCGAGCTCTAGATAAGAACAGAACTTGGGAGATTGTGTCATTACCACCCGGCAAGAAGGCGGTTGGGTGCAAATGGGTGTTTACATTGAAGTAGACTCCAGAAGGGAAAATTGATCGCTAAAAGGCATGGTTTGTGGCAAAGGGGTATAGTCAGACATATGGCATCGACTATGATGAAACCTTTGACGAAGATGGCACACTAAGGACACTTGTCTCCATTGCAGTGAATGGGGGTTGGAAGTTGCACCAGTTAGATGTTAAAAATGCATTTCTTCATGGAGATTTGTTATAAGAGGTGTATATGGAGATTCCCCAGGGCTTTGGTACGAAGCAAACAGTGGACAAAGTATGTAGGTTGAGGAAGTCACTGTACGGATTGAAACAGTCCCCTAGAGCTTGGTTTGATAGGTTCAGGAGAGCTATGGTAAGTATGGGCTACCAGCAGATCAATGTCAATCACATACTGTTCTTTCGACAACATGATGGTCACATTACCATGCTAGCAGTGTACGTTGATGATATGATTATTGCCGGTGATGATGAGGGTGAGATTGCTCAACTGAAGGCGAAACTGGGCAAAGAGTTTGAGGTCAAGGACTTGGGACAACTAAGATATTTCCTCGGAATTGAGGTCGGTCATGGAGAAGAGGGAATTGTTCTATCTCAAAGGAAGTATGTGCTAGACTTACTCAAGGAGACAGGCATGTTGGGTTGCAAGCTTGCAGTTTCACCAATTGATCAGAGATTCAAATTGAATGCAGAGTTACCTTCAAAGATTGTCTCTGGTCCTCTGGAGATATTCTGATAGGGTGGATTGATACTGATAAATTGCAAGCAATTGAATGTGCGGTGGGACAATTTACTACTGAAGTTAGATTGTTGAGAGGTTAATGTAGAAGGCAGAGAAACAATTGAAGGCAGGAGTACACAGAAAAAAGATTTCTCTTCTTTTTGTTCTTGTAAAATTCTTTGTATATATTGAAATACATTCCAAACCAGTTGAGTGAGTAGTGGAGTGTACCTCACTGGTTTGATGGTGTGCTTTTATTTTGCTGATTCACTTTTTCCCCCTCTTTTTTATTTTCTTTTGTTGGTATATATCATATGTGGTAGAGCTATCCTCTCTGTAGGACATATGAGCCTACTTTTTACAAGAAAAAAAAAAGAAGAAATACTCGACAGTCGACACCTATATATTATGGCTCAGCTAAGAATTAATTAAGAGTGTGCAGAATATAAATTATTGCTGACATGCATTTTTCTTATTCCTAACAAAACAATCTGCAGCAGCTACCACTATTTTAAAATGGAAAAAAGGAAAGGGGGCTAGAAGCTCACAAATTGGGGAGTCACGGTAGCAACTGAAGTCTCGCTGAAGGCAATTCAAGCCCAACTGCAATATGCTGCTTATAAAAGGGACAAATATAATAAATATGCTTGAGAGTTGAGATATCATGTCCACCTAAATTTAATTCACGTTGAAGTTTCTATAAAAAAGGTTCCTTTTCCCAATTACCTGCTTTTCTGTTCGCTAACATAAAAGTTATTGGCAACCAAATTCCTGCAAATAGAAGTGATAATAGAATTTTACTTAACATATATATAACTCGAATCTAGAATATAAAAAAATAGCCTGCTTTAAAGTCATTCAATTTTTGAGACAAACATAAATTTACAGAGTAGAACCCACAACTATCAGAAGCCATAAATCTATAATTCCATGTTAAACGAAAGGGATCAATTTAAGTCATCCAACTTACACTTTTGTGGATTGTTGGTTATACCATGGAGGAAAATTTCCAGAAAGCTGATTGTAAGATAAGTCTCTGCATCACAAGTAGAAAATTTTATTCTCAAAATAGTTCAACTAGCCTATGGGCATGAAATCCTAAAAAGAATAAATTATATTATGAAATACAATTTAACAAACAATATAATAAAAAGTAGCATACACAGTGAGGTTGATACTTATGTTAGCAGGCAAATAACCAACAATACTGTTGTTCCCTAGAAATCTGTCTAGGCAAAAACAAATTAAGTTAGCATTTGTACCTGCAAACTTAATTAATAACTACTTGCTGTACTAATAGTAAATTATTCATACAGGAAATTTAGTGAGTCTAGAGTGAATAGAGATTGTGGAAGATGGCCTGTTATATTGTTAAAACTCAAATCCCTACAAACAAAGTACAAAATGACAGAATTAATCAATTACAATAATTGAGGAGCACTTGGAATCTATTCAAGAAACCTTCTTTCATGAACAATTTATGTATATAAAATTATAAATCTCGAATAAATAGTTTTAAGTTCGTACATCACTTGCAAATCTTTGAAACTTCCGAAGTCTGATGGTAGCGTATCAAATATCTTGCAGTTCCTCAAGACTCTACCAAAAAAAAAAGGAAAAGTAAAATTGAAATCTAGAGTAGTTTCTTAATACCTTCTCTTTTCAAATATGTATCTAGAAGCGTATCCTTTCTCAGGTATATATATATTAATATATAGCTGCTAGTATGAAGATCTGAATTTCAATCAAGCCTGTGGAGCATAGATCCATGTCGCTAGCTGCGGTATGCCAAAAAATGTGTAGATGATAGTTTGGGAAAAGTTTCTACTTTTGAAAATTGCATAAATGATGATAATCTAATTTCTGTACACTTGATTATATATGCAAGTCAGATTTTGCGTGATAACACTAATGCAAGTATAATTGCCATATTGTGTTTAGTTGTACTATTCAGAATGTTAAGTTGCTTCATATTATAAAATTGTTGAATTACAAATGTGACAATGATGTCAAGCTGCTCAGAAAACCCAACGTGGAACCTCCAGTTGTTAGATCTCCAATTAGTCTACACAAGAGAGTAGATACACGTATATTATATTATTTTCCAAATTTACTTGGCAAAATCAGTTTGAGCACATATTAGCACTTAAACCACATGTATATAGGAACTTACAGATAAGTTAGGTTGACGAGGTTTGAGAAACTTTCTGGAATAGGTCCTTCAAAAGAATTTCCTTCAAATCTCCTGTCAATTAATTCACTTTAATTTCTACTTCAACATAGATAAAATGTATCGTTGGTAATTATGAATATTTGCTAATTTATTGTGGGGTTGGTACTTATCCTTCAATGTACTGCATTGTGCAGTTCACAACTTCAACCATTGGATTGCCTCGAGATCCGTGCCCTCAAGATCCGTGCCAGGGCACGAATCCCGAGAAAATACAACGGTTGAATTTGTGAACTGCACAATGCAGTACAGTAGGGTATATGAAAATTTTTTTTTCTTTTGGGGGGGGGGGGGGGTGGGCGGCGGTGATTACAGGTCCATCATATTTGTTAAAGTCCCAACATAATCTGGTATCTTTCCAGTGAAGTTATTGTCAGATGCCCACCTGTAAACAAATGACATAATTCATGTTAGAAATTGAAATAATTGTAGTATATATATATAACTACTTCAAAATGAAAAAATTCCAGTAATGAAACAATCCCTAATTTTAAGAAATTACAGTATCTCCATATTCTTGAGATTTGATAAGGCCATAGGTAGTTCACCACTGAGACCTGAGCTATCAATGTACCTACAAATATAATACAAATTACAACAACTGATATTGATTACTTCTATATAATTGGGTATACCATATACTTTTAAATGCATGTGTATGCAGGGGTGGCAAAACAACCGTACAAACCAGTCTAGATCCAAACCCAACCCGACCGACTTATTTCTTAGTTGAATTGATCTGAACCTGGCTCGATCCAACCTGAAATGTTATGTGACTTGAGAAAAAAGGCTCCACAAGTTGATTCAAAGCCTGACTCAATCCTGACCCGTATTGATCTATGACCCGAAATTCTTTCATAGTCAAACTAACCCGACCCAGTTGAACACGGCCTAGTTCAACACGACCCAACCCGTCTAATTCAACTCTAAATAATTAAATTTGGCTAAAACCCGAAAAACTAGCCCTACCAACCCAGACTCAAACAATTTAAAAAAAAAGTCAAGTTGGCATGAGCCTGATCCGAATTGACCCTGAGAAAAAGATGATACTGGTGAATCAAAATGTGACACATAACCTGACACTCTTCTATGGTCAAACTGAATCACCCACTTGCCACCTCTACATCGTGCATGTAAGAAAGCAAAACAATTGCAATAAGGATATATTGATACTTGTCAGCTCAAGAGGTGCTTGTGAGCCTTTCGGTTACATTGTCAGATCAGATATATTGAATAAGAAAGGGAAAATTGTCAAAATGCCACTACAAAAGTGGTGAGTTGTCCAGATGCCGCTCCAAAATTTCATAATTGCCACTCCAAAATTTATACTTTTGTCAAAATGCCATTGTACCAATATTTTTATACTTTTCAATTAGGAGTTATTTTATAATAAAGGATGTATTTTGATATTTCCTATAATAACCTTATACACCCTTCAACCCCACCTTAGGTCTGTCAAAATCATACCATAGTTATGCTAGAAAATTAGTGTTGCGCTGGACAAACTTAAACCAAACCAAAAATGCTAACAGGCCAATGCAAATAAAAATGCAAGAAAATGCAACAGGTCAGTGGAACTTCAAGTCTTCAACCAATAACTGTTGCGAAATAAAATTACGATGATGCCAACAAATTTGTATTATCGATATATTGAATAGACAACATAATGGACAACATACTTCCCTTGTGCAGGGACCCTCTTGGCAGAGAACTTGCTGCGAGTCTAGGGAAATCAAATGCAAGGTCAGAGAACCTATTACGAGTCAAGAATGGCGATCGTCCAGTAGCAGCGTGAGGGATTCAGCTTGGCGGAGACGATATGGTTTCTAAGGTTCTTCAATCGATCGATCGATTACAATTCGATATATCCAATCGATTTATCAGATATCCACTTTCTCAAAAGAGTACTATTGTCCGTATATTAAATTTAATTAATTTTGAATTTTAAATATTCTATAATGGCATTTTGGTAAGAATACTAATTTTGGTGTGGCAATTTTGCAATCCAAAATTTTGGAGGTACATTTTGAGTTTTTGACAATCCGCCACTTTTATAGTGGCATTTTGACAATTTTCCCAATGAGAAATAGTAATCACGTATTACTTCTTGTGTACAGTACTCATCTGGCTATGTTTCTAATTCCAAAGTTTATCTTGAACTAGAGTTGTTATTCGGGGATAGATCACACTAAATATATAATTATTTTTAATATTTATATTAAACATAATACTTTAAATCTTTTAATATGAATATAATAATGTAATAATTTTTAATAACCCATAAACAGTGGACCCTTTTAAGATTTAAATTCTTTTAATCGTATGATATCGCACTCATCTCATTTAACGAGGAAAGAGAAAACACATAAACCATTATATCAAAATAGATGAAGAGATTTAAAGAAAATTAATGACAAGCAATAGGAAATTTTCAAGTGTCCACAATTTAACTATCAACATGTCTACACATATATAAATTTTGTAACTCTTACTTTAAATTTTATAATTTTTATCTCAAATTTTGTAATAATGCGGACATGTGGATATAAATATTGAGGACACTAAATATGACTCCCCCCAAACAATATTGATGATGCGACATAGTTGAGGTGTTTTGACCTCAATTTTTTTTATTGAGCCCAAAAATTACAAATTCACCACTATCGGCTCAGTTACACACAATTTAGAGATTTAGAATGGACGCGAGCGTCCTACCGGGATGTTGCTATACCATGACATCCCACTTTAATAACCTGGACGCTACATTAATGCAATGTTCATATATTTAACTCATGACGCTTATGTATTCTAACGTCCTGCCTCTCTCACTTTCTTCCTTTCCGTCAATTCATGCAAGTTTTAGAGAGAGAGAGGATCTTCTACGGCTCAGAAAAGAGAGGTGGGAGAGAGGGAAAGAGAGGGAAGAAGCCAGTCGCCAGATCTAGGGTTTATCCTCCGGCGCTGCCTCTACTGCTTGGAGGACCGGTCTCTGAGACACCTCCGCCTTCTTCCTTTCCCACCTTGGTTGCTACTATCGCCACCAAACCCTCGTTCTAACCTACTCACTGGACCACGTCCCCTTTTAACCCTCGAGCTACTACACCAAATTAGGCGGGGGAGGTCAACGCCGGCCTCCCCCTGCAGTTAGCCTCAACTTCGGCGAAAAAAAAAAAAATCTGGTCCGCAGGTGTTCTCTTCCTTCTGCCTTTGTCTATCAACTATCAAAGAAAAGATTTGGCATTCCCAGTACTTGGCAGCTGCTGCCATGCGCGATGATACGCGATGAAATGGGATGTGTATTTCTCATCTCAACAGTTTGATATAATCAAAGCAGTTGTTAGTGAGATTTGCGGGTTTGTTGTGTTTCTATGCCGTTTGTGTGGGCTACCTTGCTACTGGTGCTGCTATTTGTGTGGGCTACCATGCTACCGGTACTGTTAATTGTGCTGCTGTATTGTTTTGTTGGCTTCCCAGGTTGTTGTGTTGCCAGTTTCCCAGGTTGTTGTGCTGCTGGTGCTGGAGTGTTGGTGTGGTTACTGCTGGTACTCCGGGTGCCACTACTCTTGTGTGTTGGTGCTCATGTTGTGATGCTGGAGTTGTGTGCGTAGACTTAAGTTGTCGTTGGTTTTAGTGGTGTGTGCTTTGTTAGGTAGCTTAGAAGTTAGGTAGCAATAGCATGTTGTGAGTTTCATTATTGTGTGTGCTAATGTGGATGATGTGTTGGCATGGATGTAATTTTATATTTTATTTAATGAAATTTCACCTTGGCAGCTGCTGCCAAGCTTTCAAAAAAAAAAAAAAAAAAAAAAAATTCATGCAAGTTTTTTTTTTCTTGTGTCATGTGCAGACACCAAGAGAGAGGCATGCTAGATAGGACAAATGAGTGTACCAATTTAATATGTAGGATGTTCTGGTACTATAGCGTCCCATATTAATATGAGGACGTTGTGGTACTCCAGCGTCTCATATGGACGCTAGCGTCCGTTCTAAATCTCTAAATTGTATGTAACTGGGCCGATAGTAGTGAATTTGTAATTTTTGGAGCTCAATAAAAAAAATTGAGGGTGTTTTGAAAACTACACTCTTTCTAGAGTATAGATCTGAAAATATCAAGATACGAAAGTATATATGTTGGCAATAAATTGTCAGTTGCCAGTTAGCCCTCTATATATTTCAGCTCTTAACCTTTAACAAGAAAGGAGGAGAGAAAGTTGTTCTATAGAATACTGATGTTATTTTATGTCATTTTAATATCAACATATTTCAGATTAACTTAAATGTGTTTCATTTTTGTCAAATCATATTTCAGATTTTACCTGCAATATCTATTTTGATATCTCATGGATATTTTCTTTGAAAAAAATGTTTATGCACTACTTTGACTACATAAGAGAAATTTCATCTTTTTTTTTTTTTCTTCGAAGTAGGTAGCAATTTGTTATTTTTATATAACTCTATCTATTACTTAATAACCATAATCAGCAGTGCATTAAATTTTAAAACAATTTGGTATATATTGGCTTTAATTTTTTTTAACATGTACAAATACAAGAAGCAAAAAAGTTTTAAGGAAAAAGTTTACATACAATTCCTGAAGATTGGATAATTTGCCGAATTCATCAGGTATCTGGCCACTAAATTTGTTTGTACCGAAGGCCCTACAAGTAGAATAAACAAAAACGAAATAAAAAAATGATAACATCATGATATTTATTTAAGTTCTTTAAAGATATGTAAAAAAAGATGAAATTTTAAGTCACTTAACAGTAAATGTTTAGCAATCACTCTATTCAGGTTATAATTTGAGAACTTTTATATAGAGATTATTGTTTCTGCTATTAAATCAAGACCAGAACTACAAATTACCCTTTTTATTCTTTGTTTAATTATTTATTTCGATAGAATATAAATAGTCATGGACTCAATTTTTACATATTACCTAGCTCCAAAGGCAACCATGGTCTTTTTTGTACTTTTGGATGCTTAGTGTTCTGAATTTTAAATTAATATAGTGCTTAAAGCACTTGAATTTGAACCACCATCAAATATGTAAAAGCAAGATATGTTGTTAAAGTATCAAGTAGTCTATGCCTCGCAATGCGCTCCCGTTTGCCAAACATAACGGCGAAATAAAAATTAAATCAACTTAGAAGTTAAGAGTGGGGTTTAGTGGTAGTTAAGTAAATATATAAAGTAATTAAGAGTGGATTAGCGTACTATCCTTATACAATTTTGTTTTGAAAGATGTGATATGAAACTTGGTGGTTTAATTTAAAACATATATGAAAGGTGTTTAAAATTACTACGCTTGCCGGAGAGGAAAAATATAATATGCAATTCCACGCTACTCTATTTTGAGATGAAAAAAATATATATATTTCGTCAATATTTAACTCTAAATAAGAACGGCAACACCACAAAATTTGGGAGTCACGTTCTGCCAACGAGTTTGTACAATAAGAAGAGGTAAAGGAAAGAAAGGGAACGCAATTGAGACGCAAGGGAGGGAATTCTTACAAAAGTACAAGGTTCCGTAGATTGCCAATCTCCTTTGGTAATGGTCCCGATAGTTTATTTATACCTATTGACCTGTCAATGTTTAAATAGTACTAAAAATGTAGCCCTATTGATGTTTAGGATGTTGTGCTAAGATAACTTTACTAAAAAATAAGAAGCTTACAAGTATGTCAGGGAAGTTAAGTTGCCGATGAATGGCGGTATAGGTCCTGTCAGGTAATTCTGGTCAAATTTGCTGAAAGAACATAGAATCATCCATGAAAAAAAAAATCCTTCAACATTGAACATGATTGAAATGAACAAATCTTGTACTAATAACAAACCCTAGGAAAGGTTTTTATAACGAAATGTTATTTGTTCAAAGTTGGGGGAAAAAATGAAGATGTGTTCCTGAATACTTTAAGATACAATGCGTGTGAAATTAATCTGAATCAATTACAAGCATGAACGGCTAAATCTACAATGGATTTATGCAAAATTTCAGCAAATTAAGGTAATTAGACTATTAGAGTGCCTCCGAAACGCGTATAAAAGATTTGAGGTTTAGAAATATGGTAAAATTTTTCATTTTATATGAAAAGCTTACAGGTAAGTGAGATAGGTTAAATTTTGAAGCTCGTCTGGTATAGGTCCAACAACGTTTAATGCGAAGACTCTTCTGCAAGAAAATTATTTAATGAAATAGAATCAGGATAAAATACAATAATTACATTGCAATTGGAATATACCTTGATTAATGAATCATGCTTATGGTCGGATTTCCTTGGAAGTTGCCTATGTTGATTCTCACTGCAGGTCGTGAACAAATAAATACACAAATTAATTACCGTGCAACCCTTCAACACAGAGGTGGATCCACTCACAGGCAAGCCCAGGCACGTGCCTGGGCTTGATTTTCGAAATTCTGGACCTAGCATGGAGTTTTTCTATTTGAACCTTCTGAAAATGATAGCCCACCCTTCTTCATGCCTGGGCTTAAATAATTTTGGGCTTTTAATTTCTTCCCATTGCCACAAACTCCTCCCCTCCCCTTCTTTCTTGTCGTAAAGCGTAGGGGTTCTCTCCCTCTCCCCCCCAATAATACGCCACAGAGGAAGAGAGGCAAGAAAGATAAAAGGCCAGTATTCGCCACAATTCGTCCAGTTCGATCTCTTCGCGATTTGACGAAAGCATCCTCTTAGTTTTGCCTTTCTTCCCGTCATTTTCTCTTTAATATTAATTGCAAATTTAATGATTTCACCTCCTATAATCCAATCTCAGTTGGGTTTGCATATGCCATTTAGTATAAAAGTTAGTATAAAAGGCATCTTGCATATATATTCTTCATTGCTGGTCTTTTTAGATATGCATGTCTCAATTTCAATTGGATTCGTACTTGCCACCTTATGAGTCATGAAAAAAAGTTGTTATTAAAAATTTTGTAATTTGTATATACTTTACATCTCTAAATAAAGTGATGTAAATAAAAGTTGTATCTTGTAATGAAATTAGTAATATTTTAAATTGAATTTGCATCTTACATTAAATATGTGCTATTAAATATTTTATTAATATATTATGCTTAGTAGTATGATATTGTGCCTAGGGCTGTCAAACGTTTTAAACACAACGGAATTGAGCTGTTTCGTTTTCGTTTCGTTTCGTTGAACAAAACAAAAAATTGTTTCGTTTAGGATGCAAAAAAATATATATATATATTTCGTTTTCGTTTTGTTTCGTTGAACAAAACAAAAAATCATTTCGTTTAGGACGCAAAAAATAAAAAATAAAAAAATAATTGTTTAACAGTAGTATTTTACTGTCAAAATGGAAAACGAAATAACGGAAAATAGTCTTGCGTTGACAGCCCTAATTGTGCCTGGGCTTGATTACCACCCTGGATCCGCCACTGCTTCAACATCCAATCCAAATTAGAAATTTCTTTTACCGAACTTGAAACTTCATTTATAAGTTATCCCGTTAGCTTGGGTCCATTTTAATTTACTTAACCTGACCCATCTTTTTAAGTACCACATCATATATTTTTAGTATTTCAGTTTAATTACCTTTCATTGATGTTAACGAAATCAATTTCTTCATATATGAAAAATTGAAAATCAATAATATAGTTGCTAATATTCAAATATCTATGTATGAATTTATCTATTGTTCATTGTTAATTAATTTGTTAAATATCAGTATGATGCTCCCAAATATCACTATAAAATTGAAAGATATCGATAGTAATCTCTGACAGCAAAACAAATTAAGTCCCAGTTGATATCAATTATAACTTAATTAGAATTTTGATTAAATAAAAGGCGATTTAACATAATTATATAAAAATAATACAAGTGTATTGGAAAAGTTGTGATGTTATTTTTTTTAGATAAAGATAAAATGAGGGTCAAGTTATTCTAATTTAAATGTCTATAAAAAGACTCACATTTGGATCCCACAACCACCCACATAGAAGTTATGATGCTATTATCAAATTAAAGGGTTACCATATTTTTAAACTGTAACTTAGAACTTACAAATTAAACAGAATAGCTTTTGTGCACGTGTTCCTTATATATGTACATCGTTTGGTATGGGGATAAATGAGAGAAAAATTGGAAGATAGCTTATCTCATGTGAGAGTGGTGATAAGTTTACTCCCACTTTATCTCCACTTCATCATTCTCCTAAATGCACCCTAATTAGATATGACCCTTTCAATACAGAATTTTCAATTGTCCTCATTTTATGTGTCCTATATCCACACATAGACATAACTATAAGGCCCCATTCGGTATGAGTGCTTATCCTCTGCCTTAAGGTACGATACCATAAAGCACGTGGACCGTTGGATTGCCTCGAGATTCAAGACTGCACGAATCTTGAGGCGATAAAACGGTTCACGTGCTTCATGGCACTGTACCTTAAGGCAGAGGATATGAAATCGTCTGGGTAAGATTCTATTTTGGATTGAAAATTCCATCAATTACCACACTCGTGGTCACAAGACGAATAGGGCCTAAATGTTATAACTCATACCTTAAAATTTGTAACAATATGAATATGTAGACATTATTGTTAAAGACACTTCATATGATCCCATTCCGTTACTGTAATATAGTGGATTGATAGGGTATTCTTACAGGCTGAAAATATGACAGGTTTTATTGGAGTTGTAGCTGCAGTCACACTTGATTCCCGGATTGAAGTATGAACTTGAATCCAGGTCGACTGTGTCATCAATGGCCCATCCGCTACAAGGTTCACCGCTGATGTTCCAATATGAATCGGCCTTCTTCCCCCATCTTCCAAGTATTTTGTTTAACGCTATAACTGTTTACATAATAAGGCGTATCAATTATACAGAGAGATAAATTTGACGTGCATGATATAATAATGCTATAAAAAATATATTGACCAAAAGTTTAAAGCATTTTGAACCATACTATATACTGATGAAAAGAAGAAGAAAGAGAGCACCAACAGTTATAATTTAGCACCAAGTACTTATTAGAAATTGATGCTTTGCATTCATTATATAACTTAAAATGCTCCAACTTAATTTCCTCGAATAAATTTGGTGCACTGTAGCTATACTCATAAAAATAAACCGCTCACAATTTGAGAGTTTTGGAATTATGTTCAGTTTTCTCAAAACATGTTAACTTTGACGTACAATAATATGAAATCCAATCTTTGCATGCTAATTAAAGATGGAGCATCAACAAATTTTCTCAAACCAATATATCCCCTAAAAGGGAGGCAATACTGCCTCCATAAAACTCTGCTAAATACTAGCGACATCCTTTCTTTTCCCGCTTCACTTACCTTTTTGATCCCCTTCCCATGTCATATTTCCCGAATTGAAAACGTGTGGAGTCCATCGGATTGTGCCATCCAATATTTTTAACATTAAAAGCGCTTAACATCTATTAAAAATCGCTCATTATCTATTGAATAAAAGTGTATAAGTGTTAAATGTACGTCTACTTTATAAATATACAATAAATTTTTCATATAGCATTTTTTAACAGATAATGAGCAACATTTTATGTTCAAATCGTTGGATGACACAAATCGGTGGACTCCTATCAGTGCTCTTCCCAAATTATCTAGCGCGGTCACTCGAGGTAAGAACATATCGGTAGATATATGGTCCCTACCTAGTACCTATTTCAATGATATTCACACTGATTAGTAGAGAGCCATCACGTTTTACATCAGAGATGACGAAAAAGTAAAAGCACATGCTCATTAAAGAGATTCAAAATCATTATCTTTTTTAGTTCAACTTTTTTGAAGTGGTTGGCAAATTGCCGACCAATAATTTCATTAAAGAAATAAAAAGTTACATATAAGATATATAATTTACAAGTGTGATGAAATCCATCTAAAGAATTTCCCATCCTTAAGAACTATGATCTATGAATCCGTATTGTTGCCCTAGCTAGTACAATATCGGTCCCAATACGCACTTGCACCCGATATGCACCCGACAAGTGTCCAATGCAGCTAGGTTTCCGAAGTATCTGGGTAGCATAGATGATTATCATTATAAAGGATCATTTTTGGGTAGATTTTGCTACACATCAGAAGAAATATGGATTGTTTATTTTTCAAATTAATATGATGGTCGTGATATATTCAGACACAATTAGGCCATGTTCGGTTTGCAAAAAAAATTATGGGAAAGGAAATGATGGGTGCGGGTTCCCTCGTCATATGATGGGTTCCCAATCAAAGTGGGAAAAAAAATAATTAGATTGGAGTTGATTTGTTTTTTCCAAAAATTTTGTATAGAAATGGGGGTACAATGTGGGTAGCTCAACTCATCCCAAAGGGAATGAAATGGACAGGGCCTTAAAGTGAGTAACTCAACTCATTCCAAAAATATCAAACCCATCAAAATTCTCACCATTCCCTTGACATCCGAACTGGGCTTTAAAGAGGGATGCTTGATATGTGAAAAATGAATCGATTAGAAATAAGCAGACAACTGACGTAGAACACCTATTTTGGGATTTAACTTTTTTTTTTTTCAAAATCAAAGATAACTCCTGATTTTGGTGAGGCAAGAATCAAATCATTTAACACCATTTCACTTATCAAAAAATATTCTTTTATTTTTACTTCTTTTGATGACGGGATGTTGAGCTGTTTGACTAAAATGATTAAATTATCGGATCTTGTTGGGTCGAATTGCGTTACTTTAGTGGAGGCATTTTTGTACAGAAGCTTGATTAAATTCGGAGTATGGATTGTCCAATCTCAGATTATAAGGTCGGATTGAAGAATAAAAGGAAATGAAGATGCAATATGGTGAAACTAAAAACAGCATAAAGGTAATTGAAGGATAAAGGAAATGAACAAGGACACAGCAGTTGAGAAATACCTTCTGATGGATCCGTCTTGGCCAGAGCATTCACTTTACCAGGTTTAGGGAGCATCAAGAAGCAGCTTAGCAGTAATATCGCAAAAAAATCTCTTCTCAACATAATAATTTCCATATCTTCCTTGCTCCTTTTTTTTCTAAGCAGAAAGAAAGAAAAAGGAGTTCCTTCCTCTCGGTTTTGTGTTTAGAGAAGTAGAAAGAGCCAAAGAGGCCCTATTTTACTGTTTATTTGCTTCTGCACTCCGCTTTTCCTTTCAATAATTACGCGCCGTTTGACTCTCTTACCAATGGTAGAGGAGGACCAGTCGTTTCAACTTTTTAGTTCTAAGAAAAAAAGCCTCGAAATTTTGTAAGGTCTTTTATTGAAGAGGAGGAATATATTGATAATGCTTAACTTTGACAATCTTGATAATAGGTCTTTTAAAAATTTTGTAAAATTTCATAAAAAATCTTAAAAATGAAAAATAGTTTATGGATGCATTACTTAATATTTAGATTGATAGTGTTCATATTTCAATCCATTTGAACATCATTTGATGCTTTATCAAAATTTTGTATATTTTTTAACGGTTGTAATTTAAATATCTTTGAAGAGCTAGCAAATATCACTTAAATTGAATATAATTGAAAACATAATCAATCTATAAGTTAAGCAGTACTTTCGTAAACTTTTTTCTATTTTTATGATTTTTTATGATTTTTTATAAATTTTTTATAGTTATCATTGTCAAGATTGTCAATACAAATATTTTCAATGGATCCCTCCTCTTTATTGAAAAGGGGACTTTTATTAATTTCGCTCGGGAAAATTTGTCATATGCCCACCGAAACTTCAAATTTAAAGTTATTTATATAGTCATTAGACTATATAATTATTTAATAATTCATTTCAAAATCGAAATTTGTTAATATGGAAATGTTTTCGGGATAATTCTCCTGTCGATATCTTCTTTTAAGTACAATTGACCATGTGTCGGTTGCCGGTTCAATTGTGGAATTCCAAGTTGGTTTAATAACGACTTGATGTTGAGCATTGATAGTAGGTTTTGTGAATGGAAACATCTTGTGTCCACTCTATGGATCACCATAGAAGACACATGAGTCATATTGTGAGTCCCACTTGTCATATTATTTTGTGTCTTCTATGGTTGTCTATAGAATAGACACTAGGTCATACTCGTGTGTGAATTAAAGGGAGCTCCATCGTAGCTCCCGTCGTCGATACGGATGGTTTGACTAGTCAAACCCGCTCTACACAACTTAAATATGCATGTAAACTTGTTTATTATGCAGCGAAAGTTGTTTATTATGTATGTAAAACCCACTTGCCGAGTTATAAAACATTAAACAACTTGCATTCTAAATATTTTTTCATGCATAAAAAAAATGGTAACTTGCATTCTACAACTAATATATTGCATACTAAATAAATTTGTGTGCATAATAAACATTTTTACTTCCATATAGCATTTGTGACATGCATTTTATAACCGATACACTACATACTAAATGAATCAGTGTGCGTAATAAACACATTTATATGCAAAACAAAAAGACATCTATTATATGCAATCTACAACCAACAAATTGCATACTAAATGAACCATATAATAAATGCATTAGTTTGCATAGTAAAATGTCTAGTATGCATAATAAACCATATAATATGCATAACAAAAGCATAATGGTGAAAAAAAGAGAAAAATTGGGAGATGCTACAGTGAATCGGACGAAGGGGTCATGAACAGGTTGAATTTGCTAAACCAGATTTGAACCGCAACTTGGTTTTTAAAAGATAGGTTTAATTCTGCAAGTTGAGTTAAAATGTATAATTATCAACTTTCGCTGCATAAAAACACGCAAAAAGGGAAAAAATAGAAAGACCGTATCATCGACGGGAGCACCTTCAGTATCGATATAGGATTTCCCTTTGTGAAATAATGTAAACCATATGCTACGATCCAAAAGCGATCTGAGGAGCCAACAATCTCAACCCGATGGCTGTGGCTTTGGGGGGAGATGGATTGGAGGCTCTTCCGATCCAATTTGGATCATAGCAAATCTGAACGCAGAGTCCAATAGCTCTCCAAGTACAGTGGGTCTGATATTTAAAGCTTTCGCTATCTGTAAAACATCATTCATTATCTGTTAAGTGGAATATATAAATGTTGAACGAATAATGAGTGATTTTTTGTGTGAACACTATAAATGTTGAACGAATAATGAGTGGTTTTTTGTGTGAACACTTGTACATTTCCTTTCAACATATAATAAGCATTTTTTTGTGTTGACATTTATGCACTTCCGTTCAATACATAATGAGAATTTTTAACAGATATTGAGTACTTTTAACATAGAACCCGATGGAATTGAAAAGCCGTTGGCCTCCAAACATTTACGTACCTTCCATTTTTTAATAAGCAAATCATTATTTCTTTCCCTTCTATTAAAGCTTTAATGGGTAATCTTCACCAGTTTTATTTTCAAGTAGCACGCCAAACTACTACAATTTTATTTTGAGATAAAATGAGGGTCAAGCTACTCAAATTTAAATGTCTATAAAAGACCTCCCTATGGGTTACGAACCCGTGTGGAAACCTCCCACACGGAGAGCGTTGCTCTTAGCCACTAGACAATTTTATATATTGAAAAAACAATTGAGTTCATAATACAAACCAAAAAGAATGTTCAAATTATGAAAAATGTATATATATGAGACGATAAGACGAGTAGTTGAGAAAAATTAATAACCTGCGAAATGCAAAATGGCCAGTTCGAGGTTGCGAAATGCAAAATGGCCAGTTCGAACTATTCTAACTTTCTACGCTTCAAATATATATGACCAAGTCCAAATTTGCATGTTGGAAATTAGAAATCACATCTTACTATTATTTTTTTTATGCTAAATCACATCTTATTATATTTTTTTCCTTAATAGTAAGTAGCGTGTCGACCTTTATAACTATCAAATTTTTTTTGTACACCCTCTGTTAACCACTAGGATTTATATATATGAAAATGGTACGGAGATATTATTAGTGATACCGTTAGTGATATCATATAGTTTGACTTGGTCAAACAAGACATTAAGTTGAACAATTAGTATGTTAAGTTGAATAATTAGTACGTTAAGTTGAATAGTTAAGATGTTAAGTTGAACAATTAGTACATAAAGTTGCACAATTAGTATGTTACGTTGCACAATTAGTACGTTAAGATGCATAATTAAGACATTAAGTTGCGCAATTAGTACCTTACGTTGCACAATTGGTGCATTACGTTGCATAATTAGTACGTTACGTTGCACAATTAGTTCGTTTGATCAAGTCAAAGTTTATGGTATCACCGATGATATTACCATAGCAGCTCCCAACCCTTATATATAAGGGTTTCCCCTTTAATTAAACAATGCCAAATTGTTTTAATTTGTTTAATATATTTAGTATCAAAGATCGTATTATTGTTGAAGATGAAGAAACAAAGCTAATGGAGAAAATTGCTGCAAATCAAAGCAAGGACAGATGAATGAGATTTTTTTTCTGCTAACCCTTCAAAAAATAAATTAAACATCTATATCATTTATTTCAAAGATTAAATACCCATATCCCTAATTTTTGAAAGCAGGCGTTAAACTAAACGCACGTTCGGAGTGTGAGATAATCAAGGTACTTATCAAAAATTTCGAAACGGTAATTTTCTGAACGCACGTCTGGACTCGAGTTCAGATATAACATCTGAACGTGAGTCTAGACTCAAGTCTAGACGTGCCGAAACTGTTCGTTTCGACTTTTTTTATAAGTACCGTGATTATCCTACACTCGGAACGTGCATTTAGATTGTGTGTGAATGTCTGCGTTTACAATACAGGGATACGGGTATTTAATATTCCAAATCAGGAATATAAATGCTAAAAATTATATATTTATGGTGTTTAATATTAAATCAGGACAGATGAATGCCTGCGTTAATTTTAAGGGTTTTGTCAGTCCCAGATTTAAGAGCTGGATTCTTGGAATTTTCTTTCTAGATCCTTTGCGAACCTTTATGATATGACGGAGTCTGAACCTTCCTTGTCACATGCGGCCCTCTGTCATCATAGAAGGACGATTTTTGGATATTTACGGTTTTGTAGAGAATACAATGGACTCATCTATTTCCACTCATATTTATAAGTAGGTTAATCATCCACCTCTCTCTCACAGTGTAATACACTCACGTGCACTTATTTGCTAAATACAGCTGCATAATTTTTTATCGGAAACCGTATCTGTTCACTGGAAAATTATATCTATTAATCGGAAAGATATAAAATGTTCACTAAAAATTAATATTTATTAATTGAGATACATTGAACGGGTGAATAAAATGTTCACTGAAAATTAATATTTATTAATTGAGATACATTCAACGGGTGAATAAGTAAAAGAGACTGAACCCTACTTATTACTCTTTCAAGTATATTGGGGCCGTTATAACTTCGATTTTGGATCTATTTAAACAAGTAGTTTTATCCAGCTGCAAATGCAGCTCCATGGGTGAAAACAATCTAGTAAAAGTAAAATACCATTTGGAAGAACCCAATCTATACTCCATAGAGAGGGATAGATTTCGAAGCACCTCAACTATGTCACATCATCACTATTACTAGCCATTGATTTTGTCTGAAACTTTTCATCTACTTTGATCCAATGGCTTATATTTTTTTCTCTTAATTAAATAAGATAAATGTGACATGTCTAAAACAAATTTTAACCCTTAAAATGGTCCAACATTTATATATCTTCTTATAATTTATAAATTATTATATCATTATTATTATTATTAATACTATTGTTATTGTTGTTGTTGTTATTTTTATTATTTACTTACATAAAAAATTTACAATTTTTTTTAAGTTTTGTTTAATGTAAATATTTAAAATATTATAAAATTATTAGTTATTTATTTGATACCACTTTTCGGGGCGAAGTCCGAGCTACAGCTCTAGTATATATAGTACTAGTTTGGAAACCTGTTCACACCAAAATTAACTATCCAAAATCATTTGGTGATTTGGTGAACCTGTTTTTTATCTGTACATCCAAATCATCATATTAAATTTGGCTGAGAAATGAAACGTGGCTTTCGTGCTTTCGAAATGGACCACCTCAAATCTGTGACTGTGCAAGGTTGCAACTTCTAAGAGCTCAGCACACTAATTATATAGTCAATGAAGTCATTTACTTTGCAATACATATCAGAATTTTAATTTATAAATTCTGACCAGAGGCAAAATATCTGCCTGACCCGACCCGAAAAAATGCTGACAGACGTCAACCCGATGCTTAACCCGACCCGACCTGACATTTCCATTTAGTCAAACTGACCCGACCCGACCCGACCTGACAATCGGTCACCTCTGTATGATACCATATTTACCCTTTCAAGTATGTATTAAAACTCTCATATTTAACATTTTCACCATGTGTTATGGTTTATTCCCAACGCCATCCAAGTTAGAGATGACAAATTAAGCAGATAAGTTAGATTGGATTCAATGTCAAGTCAATTAGCCGAAATGAAATGTCGATCATGGGTGAAGTATGGGTGGTGTTCGATTTCAGGTTGAATAGTGAGGACATTTTTTCGGGTCTCGGGTCATTTTTTGTTTTTGGTCAGTCGGGTTAGGTTATCCAAGGTTCAAATCATTCAGGTTCGATCTGTGTCGAGTAGGGATTCAGGTCCGTTTAACTATTTAAAAAAAACTTGGTATGGTTGGGTCAATGAAAATGAAAAAGATGATATTATAAACTCTTTAGGGAAATATGTAATTTTTGGAGATTTAGAGGGGTAAATGTGATATTATTAGCATTTGAGGAGAAATATGTAATTTTAAAGTTTTGGGAAGGGTAAATATGATATTACTAAATTTTGAAGAGGAAATACGTAATTTTGAAGTTTTAGAGGGGTATATATGAAATTCTGCTAAAAAAGGGAGAACTTCATGAAAATGAAAAAAAGTCGTGTTTTCCATCTGCTTCTCCATCATGTTCCCGTCATTTCAAACGGAACAAGAGGAGAAATGGGTATGAATCTGGCTTCCATTAAAGTCTGATAATCAATCGACCCTATCAGCGCTTTGATCGAACGGCGCATCTGCTCCAGGCCCGAAGCTCGTGACCCGCAACTAGTGTTATGCCAACACGGGCGGGCGACAAGCTACGGCGGGCGATGGGCGACGGGCGACGGCGGGCACGGACGAGCGGGTTACGGGGGGTTTTGTTCCCGAAGGGATGCCCTTGTCTGCCCCTTTGCCTGTCGGGCTTGGCGGGCAAGGGCGGGTGAGGGTCTTAGGTTGGGCGGCCACGGAGCGCGGGCGGTGGGGCAGGTTGCCGGCCGGTTAGGGCGGATTCTGGCGGGTTAGGCGGATTCCGGCGGGTTATGGGGGATTCCGACGATTTTCCAATAACTTTATTTTATAAGTTTGAATAAGTTTTTTTTTTTAATTCAAAACTTCTTTGCAAACTTTTGTAAGTTTGAATAAGTTTTTATGTTTTTTTATTTTGATATTTTAAAAGAAATGAAGTAAAATATAATTTTAGAAACTAAGAAACTTGTAAATTGTAATTGAGTGAGAGATTGAGAGAATTTGATAGTTTGTTTATGTGAAATGAATTTGAATGTATGGGTGTATTTATAGGTGTAGGCGGGCGCGGGCGTGGGAAGGGCAGGTAAGAACGGGCGCAGGGGGCGGGCAAGGGAGGCCACGGGGGGCGGGCAAGGGCGGGCGCGGGGGGCGGGCATGGGCGGGCGAAGGGCACAGGCGGGAAGGGCAACAAGGGGCGGGCAGGTTTCGAGGGGCGACAACAAATATCGAGACCCTTGCCCTTCAAGACCCGCCCGCCCGGACCCTAGACGGGACGGCGAGGATTGCGGGCATGGGCGGGCGGGGGCGGGCCGCCCGGGACGGGCAGGGAGCACAACACTACCCGCAACCGCTGAAAGGAGCTCGAGCTCGGATTCGAAATGGCTTTTTTCATTCGATCCAGATATATGGATACCAAAATAGATACCAAAACAGATACCAAGTTATAATGTAAAATGAGCTAGACTATTGTGCTAACGTTAGCATTTCGATCTGAAATGCTAACGCCTCAAAAATTGTGTTATCGTACTCGAAATCATGATTTATGGTGTTCAATAAATTCTTCATATAAAAATACTAAGGAATACAAAATTTTTCCATTTTTTGAGTTTTTTAACTATTTGTTTTGAATTTTTGAAAGAAGCTCATAAATGATAATAAAATATTGATGTTTGTTCATACTTTTTTCAAAAATACAAGATAAATACTAAGAAAACTTTAAAAATAGAAAATTTTTGTTTACAAGGATAGTTTTATATAAGTAATTTATTAAGCACCATAAATCATAATTTCGGATACGATAACATAATTTTTGAGGCGTTAGCATTTCGGATTGAAATGCTAACGTTAGCACAATAGTCTTAACTCATGTAAAATATATCTAAAGTGAAACATTAACAAGTAATCTTGAAATAATTAATGTATTAACTTGAAATGTTTTAGTATCAAGTTGAATAACATAAATCGTAAATTAAATAATCTGTTTGAATCACTATTAAATACTTAAAGTTGCTAAGAGAACATGTAATGTGGAAGCAAGATGAAGTGAAAAGGCAAAAAAAAATTAATATAATTTGTATTTCATTTTAATTATATTAAGTTTCAGATTAATTTTACAGATGATTCATATTAAGTTTCAGATTAATTTTACTAATAATTTTACTGATGATTCATTTTAATTGCAGTATGTTTCAGATTAACGTGAACGTTTGATTAACTTATCGATTAACTGGTATCGATCGTGTATCTCACAAACATTTTCCTTTCTCATTCTCTCTTCGCTTCTCATTTATTTTGCTTCCACTGCCTTCCAACAGCTGCCCGTCTTGTCTGCCCAAGAGCAACACTCCCTCGCCGCATGACTGCATAAGTTTTTTTTTTAGTTTGTCATAAATTATATGTGTATTTCTTATCTCATTCATTTATTGTGTTTTACATGTGTATTTTGCAAATGCAGCTCCATGGGTGAAAGTGAAACAGCCTGGTAATTATCACCAGCACAGAACACAAAAGGGGTACATATATGATATATTGTTTACATGATTTTACATTAGAGTAAAAACATACATTCTGATTTCTTACATAAACGGTAAACAATCACATCACCAGCACAAAAGAACAAAAGCAAATGCAAAGAAATTACGTTCCATATAAACAAGAGTTGCTTGTTGTTTATCTCTCATGGTGATTCATCAGATTGGGGTGGGGCAAATGAAATGGGAAGTTCGGGCATGCCTTCTGGTATGGGTATTTTGGGAATTTCAGGAAAGGAAGTTGGTATCTCAAAATGCATCGGGGGTAATGCAACCTCTGGAATTTCTGTCAAAGGCGGAAGCTCAACTTTCGGCACTGATAGTGTAGGTTCAGGCAATGTCGGTATCTCTGAATGAGCCGGTGGGGCTTCTTCATTAGCCTCCAGGAGACGGCGACATTCGCCTCCGGTTACAAGGAGAATGCTGATCAAAAGTGCAAAGAAATTTGTCCCTGAAGCCATGAAAATGTTGTGTTAGTATAGTATCCTTTTTTTTTCTCCTTTTTGAGTGTTTGTAGTTTGAAAGATGATGTGAGAAAAATGGAGGAAATGAGTCGAGATTTATATGAGATTTTTGCTTCGGTAGCTGAGTTGAACTCAGACTTGTTGCTTTTGTTGGTTTGGAAAAGCACATGAATTGTTGACAGATTTGGTGGTGCCAGTAGCTCAACTCCTTTTACTTAGTTCTCATGAATTTGTTGCAGAAATATACACACATGATGACATGAAGAAAAACCAATAAAAAACATGTCTTGAGATACGCATTTTTACCAATTGAGTGAGTTTTTTGACACTTTGACCGGTGTCTCACTAGTGTTAAAGCAACCTCATCAGTGCTTTGATTGAAAGGCGCATCTGCTCCAAGCCTGAAGCGCGTGACCATAAGCTCCCGAAGTGGGACTTGTTTCGGGCTAAGTACAGCTTAACAATATACAATTGACTTAAATGTCCTTGGTAAATAATTTGCGACTGGTTTGCAGTGCAGGAAGGCTTCTTGATCCTTGCTCCCCCGCGATTGGTTTCCCGCTGGGAAACCTGTCTCCAGACACTTCTTCAATAAGATAATTATCCTCAATACGATGATCAATTTCATCAGAACTTTTGCTTGCGCAATATTCAGTTGCTGTAGTGCAACAAAGAAAAGAGAACTGCGGCTTTAAGCGAAAAAAAAATATGTATTGCTTGTATAAGTAATTAAGGCGACTGCATGGGCTAATAATTAACAGAGACTACTGCTTGTATAAGTAATTAAGGCGACTGCATGGGCTAATAATTAACAGAGACTACTGCTTGTACAAGTACTCATCCTTACTTTAGAAAAAGTAGAAACAAAATGAAAATAATTGATAATCAATAGTTGAATTTTGGGTGAATTGGGTGAAATTGAATTACAAAACGAAGTAATTTGTTCCAGCACAAATTTGGCTACTAAATTTTGTCATGTAATTTCTCTGCCCCAAGAATGATTCATATTCAAATATCAGTAATTCAGTATATCACCAATGACATATCTTCCCTAACAGATTAAAGATTCGACACCCTCGTTTGCGCAATTTTGATGATTCAAACAGCAGCCTGTAGACCATTTCCATCCCCCTCTGCTGCTGTCTCCTTCATCCCAAATAATCCCTCGATTTCCTCCAAACTTCTCCCTTTAATTTCTGGCAAACAGAAATACACAAAAACACACGCAATACTGGAAATACCGGCATAGAGATAGAAGCTACCTGCAATGGTAATGGCTTCATATAGAGATATGAAAGTCATGGTAACAGCCGCACATACGATTCTATTCATGGCCATCCCCAATGCCACTCCTTGTGCCCTCAACTTTAGAGGCATTATTTCCGAACAACAGACCATGACGAGGGGCCCCATTCCTATAGAGAAAAAGCTGACATCAAACAATACTGCCATTATACAGACCGCAACTATCCACATTCGGTTTGTCCCGAAATTACCCACGCTTTGTAAGCCTAATGCTAGCATGACGAGTGAAGCTGCCATACCGGCCGTGCTAGTGAGAAGTAATAAACGCCTCCCAACTCGGTCTGACAGTACCATGGCTACAGGAACAAACATCGTTTTTATAAATCCGACAGCTATTGTTGCGCCTAACAAGTCGGTGTTTGATCTCAATCCAGCCTTTTCAAATACTCTTGGACTGTATAGAACAAGGGTTTCAATACCGCTACCTTGCTGGAAAAAATGTAAGGCAAGAACTGTTATCACAATGCGCCAGAGGGGAGTCGGTTTCCTGATTAGTTCTTTCCATAAATTTTTGCCATGACTTTGCTTTGGAATTTCTACAACTTCTTCTGTGGCATCTTTTGGTATGCCAGCAGCTTCTTTTATTTCTTCCAGTTGAGTTTTTCCATCCTCGAGTGAGCCCAGTAGATGAATAAGAACCTGAAATTTCCAAGATAGTTGATATGTCAGTAAAGTCACAACTTTTTTGAGATAAAGATGAGGGTCAAGCCACTCAAATTTAAATGTCTATAAAAGACCTCCTATCCGGGTTTCGAACCTGTGACCTCCCACACAGAGAGCGTTGACCTTAGCCACTAAACAAAAGGCTGGTCCTTCAATAGTCACAACTTGCTAGCATAGTGATAAAACTGATTATTAAAATACAATTGCAGAAAGAAGCTTTAAAAGACTACAGAAGAAAAATTGCAAGATCAAATCCAAACTGAATGGATCGAGCGACAATCAATTTTACTTTTATTGGTTCATATTTCTGGGTCGAGTAATATGTTTCAGTAAAGGGGCGTTATAATCCTTTATGTTTACCAGTAGTGTATAATGTGAGTACTGAGACATAGGCCCCTGGCTTCAGTTTTACTTATGAGAGAAATTCACGTTAAATAACCATTACTCAACGTACCTCTTGAGCTTTCCCAAGTTTCCCTTTCAAGACGAGCCATCGGGGGGACTCTGGCAATGCAAGAGTACCGAAACCGAGAAGTACTGCAGGCACAATTCCCATCGCAAACATCAATCGCCAGCTGAGATGCACCGGGAGACCAGCTAACAGAAAATTGGTAATGTATGCAAGGAGGATGCCGATATTAGCAGCCAAATCCCTTACGGATATAAGCAAGCCACGCATGGCCACTGGTGAGATCTCAGCAATGTAAACTGGGACTGTAACTGAATAACCGATGCCAAGTCCTGAAAAGGAAATCACCAAACAGAATACTTGTTGTTGAAAAAATGTTTGTAAACAATAAACAAAATTACTTATCTGTCATTTCATCAAAAAAAGTACCTGTGACGAACCGGCCAAGCATGAGCCAGATATAGTTATCGGAGAAACATGTGATGAGTGAACCCACAAAAAAGAGTATGGCAGTTAAGCTAAGAGTGTAGCGGCGGCCAATCCAGTCTGAGGTCCAACCGGCCATCAGGGACCCAACAAGGGAATAGAGGTTGATGATCCCCGTCAGGATCTCAATTTCGGTGTTAGTCATCTGAAGGTCGTCTTGTATGAAAATTTGCGCACCACTCATCACAGCTATGTCTAAACACACAAATCCAGATTGTACACTCACTCAAATTGGAAAAACCGAAAAAGTTCGATGCTTAGTTTTGTGAAAAACTAGATCTTTTCTTGTAACTGCCAAGTACTTTTTAGTTAAAATTTGTATTTTTCTACTATTGTCTAACTAAAACTGATCTTGCAAAACAAATTGTCAAGATTTCATATAAGTTTTTCTTTTTCTTTTGGCACAGTTTTAATTTGCTGAATTGTTTCAGGAAAAATACATTATATAAGGTACACAATGATTGATACCTTCACAAGTTCTGTCTTCTCTTTATTGATTTGTCTAATCAATTTTAATCACTACTCTAAACTCTTTTGTGATAATTTTTTTTTTAAAAAAAAAAAAACTTGTCGACAGCGGCAATATTTCGATTCCAAGAATTCAGATGCATCATGTTGAACAAGCTAATTGAATCCAACAACAACCTGCTATATATATATATATATATATATATATGCCTCTGTATATATTCCCTGAAGGAAAATAAATGAGAAGGTATATATATCAAAGAGCTCCTTACTGTATCCAGAAAGGAGGGGGGCCAATGAAGCTATGACGGCAGAGGCAACGGCATATTTACAGCTTGAAGGCCTCTTGATATTATCTGATTCGAGTAGGGGTTCATGAGTCGACATGGATTCTCCTCCCGAGCTTGCTATGTCTTCCTCCATGTCTCCTCAGAAGCACAGAAGAGTTGAAATCAATTAACTGACTAGCTGAACATGTTATGTATATATATGTGATATCTCCTGATCTCTTCTTAATATCTTTGTTATTTTCAGCAGATAACATGTTGCTTGGAGGCAATTATTGGTGGTGCTAATAGTACCATAGATTCTGTGTCCCGTCATTGTACGTACCCCCTAACTAACTTTCTTTATTTGAAATGTTACCACGGCGCCCGGCCAATCTATTTCAGCGCTACCACCTAACCGTCATTTCCTCTCTACTAACTTCTCCACAAAGAACTCCTCATGAGCCCCTCCACCTACCAAAACAGAAACCATACTATCCCCTCGGCTACCAAAGAGACAGTTCAAGCAAACTGACAATGAAGGATATATACAACGGTTTGGCATCCGTCACTTTTTTTTTTTCGTCTTAGATCTTTCCTTCTATTTCCTTATACTTCATTGTTTTGTCTCAACTTATAAATTGGACTGGCCATGCATGCAAGTGAGTTGGAGCCGTACTTCAGGACAAACGACACAAGTTTGCGAACAATGGAAATGGTGGCTAGCTGTAGCTCCAATGCGTCAAGCTCGATAGAATTATTATTGCTTTGACGTTACAGTATATATGTTTGTTTGTTGAATGGTTCTTATGTTTGCATGCTTGAATTAATTGGATCAGGAAGATTTGCAGAATAACTTCATGGAAAGGAAAGCGAAACAGAAGGAACACTTGCGGTTATGTTAATAATGTTTCAGATGAAATCTAAGATAGGAAGGATCAGATTTTAGGATTTGATGGGGTTTAATTTTAGTTCGATTAGGTATTCTGCTTCAGTTTGTTGGTATAGTTTCTTGTATATTCAGTGCTTTTGGGCTCCTGAAAAGAAACGGAAGTCGACAGTATATTTTTGCTTTTTCAGAAAAAAAAAAAGGTACATCATGATACTGAAGATGCTGCACCTTATCGGTACGACATTAGTAGTTAAGTACCAGTGCAGTAGAGAGGGAACCTTGCCCGTTTAACAGCTGTACTCGGTTCATTCCAGTATAGGGTAGTTTATTTATTTTTTATTGTTTTGCTGCAGCCGGCTGCCGGCCTGCTGATAGGTTAATTATTTGGGAAGTTCTTGTGGTGTTGACTTTGTTGACATTTTTATTTATAATGTTTTGCACAATTATGGGTTTTGTTCTTAGCTAAGAAGTTAATTTGGGCACCTGTGAACATTTTGCTTGATATGAACTTTACTTGCATATGATTCTCAAACAGCTTTGTACTTTGATTAGTTTCTGCTGTCATCACTTTCGCTACGAAAAAATATGTGATAATTGATAGTTGAATTTTGACTGAGGTTCTCATCTCTCAGGTACAAGCCCTACAAGTTTAAATACTTTTCTAATAAATGAATTAGAAGAAATATAGTTACAAAATGAAGCAAATTGTTCCAGCACAAATTGAACTAAGGCTATTTAACTAATTTTATCTTGTCAGTTCTCAGCCACAAGAATGATCCACATTCAAATATCAGAATATCACCATGATAACAGATTAAAGTATGACATTCATTTACTCAAACAGCAGCCTGTAGACTCTTTCTATCTCCCTCCGCTACCGGCTCCTCCTTCCCAAACAATCCCTCAATTTCCTCCAGACTCTTTCCTTTGGTCTCTGGCAAACAAAAATACACGAAAGTGCATGCAATAGCAGCGATACCAGCATAGAAATAGAAGCTCCCTGCGATAGTAATGGCTTCATATAGAGATATGAAAGTCATGGTAACAAGCCCACACACAGTTCTATTCATGGCCATCCCTAATGCCACTCCTTGTGCTCTCAACTTCAGAGGCATTATCTCGGAACTATAGGCCATTGCGAGAGGCCCCATGCCGATGGAGAAAAAGCTGACATAAGCCAATACTGCCATTATACATACCACAATTATCCTTGTTTGATTTGTGCCAAAATTATCCACCATCTGTAAGCCTAAACCTAGTATAACAAGGGAAGCCGCCATGCCGGCAGTGCTGGATACAAGCAATGAACGCCTCCCGACTCGGTCTGACAATATCATGGCTACAGGAATTGCTATGGTTTTTATCATTCCGACAGCCATTGTTGCGCCTAACAAATCGTTGTTCGATCTCATGCCGGCCTTTTCGAATATTCTTGGGCTGTATAGAACAACAGTGTCAATGCCGCTACCTTGCTGGAAGAACTGAATGGCAAGAACTGTGATCAGGATACGGCACACAGAAGGAGTTGGTTTCATGATTAGTTCTTTCCAGACACTTTTCTCTTGGCTTTGCTTTGGTACTTGTACAACTTCTGCTGCATCGTCTTTTGGTATGCCAGCAGCTTCCTTTATCTCTTCCAGTTGAGTTTTTGCATCCTCGAGCGAGCCCGCTAGATGAGTAAGAACCTAAATTTCCCAAATTAGAGTGATATAAAATTAATTCGCTGAAAGTGCAGTTGAAGATGGATACTTGAAAAATCACAAAAAAGTGTTGCAAGTACACCAAATTGGAAGTGATTAGTTAATGGATAACACAAATCAGCATGTGTGCAAGCAAGCATCTGTCACATCTCAATTTTTATTAATTTGTTAGTAATATTTCGGGGACGATTTTATTTTTCCGGGTATAATTAAGGGCATTTAATTCTGGCACTGTATCATTAAGATTCAATGCCAGTACCGACAAATAGGTGGAATTTAATCAGTACTCAGTGTACCTCTTGAGCTTTCCCAAGTTTCCCTTTCATGACAAGCCATCGGGGCGATTCTGGCATGGCAAGAGTACCAAGACCAAGAATCAATGCAGGCAGGGTTCCCAAAGCAAACATCAGCCGCCAGCTGAGGTGCACCGGGAGATCAGCTAGCAGGAAATTGGAAACATATGCAATGAGGATACCGATATTAACAGCTAACTCTGGTATAGATGTGAGAAAGCCGCGTGCAGTCACGGGTGAGATCTCGGCTATGTACACAGGGGCTGTGACTGCATATCCAATGCCAATTCCTGGAAAGCAAATCAACAAACATGAAATCTCTTGATTTTAATATACTGATGATGATTATTTACAAATACCAAATAAAAGGCTCAACCTCAGATAGTAGTGCTTTAAATTACTGATTTTATTTTTGTCTATTACTGCCCAGGTAAATTATACACAAAAGATCTTTCTTTTTCAATTGTTTGTACTAACCTTAATAGTCTGAATTTAAATCAAGTAACAATACAACACTGAAAGCTGGTATTATATTCCTTTTAAGTCCTAATTAATTAAGTGACATATGTGTTTACTCCTATCAGTATTAATGGACTTTCAGTCTTCAAGAAAATTTAGCTTAACTTGGCGAAAAAACACAGTACCTGCGATGAACCGGCCGACCATGATCCAGAAGTAGTTCTGGGAGAAACATGTGATGAGTGGACCCAGGAAATATATGATGGCAGTTAAGGTGAGGGTGTTGCGGCGGCCAATGCGGTCTGAGGTCCAACCGGCGGTCAGGGAGCCGGCAAGGGAATAGAGGTTGATGATCCCTGTCAGGATCTCGATTTCCGTGTCAGTCAGCTGAAGGTCGTCTTTCATGAAGATCTGAGCACCACTCATCACACCTATGTCTGATCAAATATCATACAGTTTAAACTTAATTACTGAAAAAGGAAAATTTTACGGCTTAATTTGAGAAGTAGCTTTTATTTTTTTTTAGATGTTAGTTCAGAATTTATTGGATGGTTTATTGCAATGATCATGGAAAACAAACTTTCAAGAACTCATAAGTGACATATCTACCTCATTTTAGTGTGATAAATTATGTGAGGAAATACAAATTAACCAGAGTAAGGAAAAAAGTTACTGCCAGAAACTGTTGTTCAAGATCTCTCTTCACAAATTGTTGAATTATGCTGATAATCTTTTACTCTAAACTTGCTTAATTTTTATTTATTTTTTAACTTTTGAGCTTAATTGTTTATCTACTATTAATTGTTCATACCACTGCAAATTCGGACGCATGCGGTATGTAAGCTAACTGAACATCCTTAATTAATCATAAAGGGAAAAAAAAAAGTTATATCTCAAAGATACAGATACTCCTTACTGTATCCCAAAAGGAGAGAAGCCATGGAAGCGATGACGGCGGAGACGACGGCATATGTGCTGTTTGAGGGCCTCTTGAGATCTGGTTTCAGTAGAGGTTGAGTCAACATGGTTTCTCCTCCTGTGCTTGCCACTGTTTTCTGATCCATAGCTCCTCAGAGCAGTTGAAATTTTACTGACTGGCTAGCTAACTAACCTAACCTCAGTCATCTGCAAGACTCCTAGCTAGATCATGTTATATAGTATATATATATATATACATATATATCTCTCTCTCTCTTATTTTATTTTAACTTTTTGTATTTTGTTGGTGCTGATAAGAACATTTCCAAGTTGTATGGTGGAAATAGTTTTTATAAGGAATTGGAAATTGGAGACTAGTTGATTAAAGCTACTTGACCTTAACAATTTTATCATGTACTGATTGTAATGTGTTATTGTTATCAAAGTTTTTTTCAGCTGACGACTGATATATACATAATGTTATTATAATTAAGACTTAAAAAAAAATTACAGTTGATTCCCTTCTTAATTCCTTTCTAGTATTCCATGAAGTAACTATATATAATTTGACATTAATTGCTCTCTTAATTTAAAGGAGAAAAAGAGAAATGTCGTTTTTTTCTTTTTTTTTTTATTTTTTTGGTCAAAATAGATCAATCAAGCTCACTCTATCACTATTTTGTCATGTATACCAGATGATTTAACCTTTAAGAATTCTACTTGCAATTTTCTTCTTCTTTTGTTGCAAAATGGAGCCATCGTTAAAAAACGTCAAGAGTTGAGTCCGTATCGGCTACGATCCAAATCGGATCGGAGGAGCCTCCAATCCCAGATCCGATGGCTGTAGATTTTAGAGGGGTTTTTTAATTTAATCTCAGCCATCCATTTAGGATTGGAGGGTCCTCCGATCCGATTTGGATCGTAGCTGATTTCAGCGC
The DNA here is from genome assembly GCA_030179965.1 of Cyperus esculentus. Taxonomy (NCBI): domain Eukaryota; kingdom Viridiplantae; phylum Streptophyta; class Magnoliopsida; order Poales; family Cyperaceae; genus Cyperus; species Cyperus esculentus. The sequence goes on along the minus strand of JASGLE010000019.1, from coordinate 1,390,629 downwards.
GAGATCATGTAGCAAAGCAATAAAACAAAGGAACAAAACAAGTAGTATCCATCATGTTTTGATCAGGAGCAGTTGCCCGGCAGAATGGTCACAACTCATAATAATCTCATATGTTTGTCTAGGTTGTTTCTTTCTTTGTTAATTAGTAATTACATTTTTTGTAATATTATGCAGTTGGTAGGTAGAGCTATCGTTGTCTCATTGTACGAACTGAGATACCATGAAGTCCCTGTCACATGGCAACATAAGTATGAGGTTCTAGATCTACCAAATTATTTAATTAGCAAAAAATTATGCATAAAATGAAAATATCTGATTCAACTAACATATATGTCTGGCTATAATTAAAAAATATTCTACTATATATTTTGGTTATTGTTTTCTTAATTTGGATGACCATGAAAGAAATTAAAATTCAAATTAAGACTTTGTTGAATATATAAGAAAATATAGTTTACACTTTACAGAGATTAATTTTTCAATCGAATGAAGTGTGAGCATTTTTTTTTATCAAGTAAAATAAGATAAAAAGCACTTAATTCCTTGATCAGCAGTTTTTTTTTTTTTTTTCGAGGAAGTTCAAAATTTCAAATGCATTTTGATTGTAGGTATGTAGCAAGGAGGAGAAGAATTCTCATTTATACATAGATTGTTTTTTGAGTGAGGTTATAGTACTATTAATAGTACAAAATGGGTTGTACTACGGCTCCATATTACAGTATTTGAAGTTCAATTGATCGATCCAAATCGCTCAATGTGATCTCCATATGTTAATATAGTTCTAGACCAAATTTTATATTTTTTAGAATTTTGTAACTATATATTTTGATATATAAAAAAAACCACATTTTTAAGTGGTCTATAATATTTACATTAAGTCATTTTCTAATTATCTAAAAAAATAGTAAAAAAAACACCAAAAATTATAAATATTGGTCTACAATGACATTTATATATGTAGATCATATTGAGCGGTTTGGATCAGTTAATTAAACTTTAAAAATGATAATATAGAGCCATAATACCGGACACTTTGTATTATTAATAGTATCATAGCCTCACTCTTTTTTTTTTTTTTTTGTCACTAGTTCAAAGACGAATCTTTTTTTTTTAATTTTTCTTAATCCCTCGACGAGTACGAAAATTTTAACACATGTACTGAATGAGGCTGCTTGATCCCAAAACTTTACTCTTTACTGTAACATTCAATTAGTCTGGTAGTCCATATATGTTCCGAAATTTTTATTAATAAGCCCCTATGGAATCCAAGTTTGAAGAATAAGCCCCATATCATGTGTTTTTAAAAAATAAGCTGGACGCTGGAGTACCATATCATGTGTTTTTGAAGGATAAGCCCCTATGTGTTTCTGGACTCTGCACTACTTCAGAGTCCCACTGTTTGAAAAAACCCTGTGTTAGACTATACATAACAGGGACGTTATGGTAGTGTAGCGTCCGTACTAAATGACTGGAACGCTGGAGTAGTGCAGAGTCCAGCTTATTATTCAAAAAAATGGAATATGGAGCTTATTTTTTTAACTTTTGTCCCACAGGGGCTTATGTATAAAAAAACCGGCTATATGTTACGGAAGAAATCAATTTTAACCATAATCAAGGATTAACCTATATTTTACCCAAGTAAATTAAGTAGCAAGATATGATTTTTCAACTACCCATTCGTAAACACTGGCACATGCATTTGGAGTATATATATCTAGTAAGAATAATTGTGAAACTGAAGCCACTCTCATTTCTCCACTAAAAGAAGGAATATGAAAGAGTGAAGTTACCAGATTACATGAGAGACGACCGTTATGTTGGCTATTTTTAAATACTAGAGCTATAACTCGGGCCTCGCCCCAAAATATGATAATAAAAAAATAATAAAGCTTATAAAATAAATAGTTATTTTAAAAAATTAAACATAATTTTAAAATTTTTGATGTGGATAATGATGATGATGTATAATTTATAAATAATAGCATATAAATGTTGGACCACTTTAAGGATTAAAGTTTGTCTTAGACATGTCATATCATCTTATTAAATGGGGAGAGAGAATAAATATATAGACCATTGGATCAAAGTAGATGAAGAAATTTAAACAAAATCAATAGTTAATAATATTGATGATGTGGCATAATTGAGGTGCTTGGAGAGTTACCCCTCTTTCTAGTTTATAGATTAGTACTTCAATTGAACTTAAAATGAAAAAAAATAAAATAAAATCAGACCATTAAGTAGCAGATTTTTATACGACAAATTTGACAGACGTGGCAACATATATATATTAGATGGTTTTGTGTAGTTCCCAGAACACAAAATAAAGAACGAATGCAATTCAAAATTTGTACGTCATATATCCTTCCTATAAAAAGCATATTGGAAAAAATTATATGAAAGGGCTATCCACGCACATAAGCCGTTGATCATTTTTTTCGATAGATCAGAACCATTGATTTACCATTGATTTACTTTAATGCCCGTTGCCATTAATGTCTCAGCCCATTAATATTTAAGGCCCATATCAATTTTCTCAATGTAAGGTCTATTACATTTTATCTTAAAAAAATATTACAAGAAATAACAATTTCAACCCAAATAAGGTGTGAGCTCTTTACTAGTATAGTTTTATTTATTTTCCAAACTGCTTGCAACCTCCTCATTTTCTCATCATCATCATCCTTGATCACTTCCATCTTCTTTAATTTTTACCAAATAACTCCTCAATTTCCTCCAAATTCCTTCCTCTCGTCTCCGGCAAACAAAAACAAACAAAAACAAACGTAAAACCGGCTATCATGGCGTAGAGACGAAAGGTCTAGGCAACAGAAACGGCTTCGCACATCGATATAAAAGTCATGGCGACAATGCCGCAAACTGTCCTGTTTACAGCTATAGCCAACCCTAAGGGTCTGTTTGGCAAATCAAGGAATAGCAATAGAATAGTGCTATCCGATTAGTAAAAATGGATTAGTGGTTGTTGGAAGAGTAAAAAGAATAGTGATGTTTAGAGCTATTCGGATAGTGGAAATATTGTTTGGCAAATAACAATTGGAATAGTATTATGATAAATATTTTTAGAGCTATTTTTAGAGCTATTTTTAGAGCTATTTTTAGAGCTATTCGAATAGTTATTCCGCTATTCGACCAAATAGGAGGAATAGTGGATTAGCAATTTTTTAGAGCTATTCGAATAACTATTTTCTGTTTGGCACATGAAATAGCTATTATTTTGCTATTCTATTCCAATTTGTGGTTGCCAATAGAGTTCTAAAATCGTGCCGTACCGTGTTCAGACACGCCGTGCTTTCGTGCCGTGCCGTGCCGTGCCTTTTTTTTATTAATATTTTTATCGTGCCGTGCCAAAAATTACAAGGAGGAGGCACGGCACGGATAAGATACACCGTGTCTATCGTGCCGTGACTTATTCGTGCCGTGCTCTATTCGTGCCGTGTCCAATCAGATACGTGACCTACCATGTCGTATCCACGTGTTTTAACCGTGCTAAACGTGCCCACTAGTTCTTAACATAAAAAATTGAAAAAAATCCAAAAAAATAAAATGTTTTAATAAATTAAAATTTAACCCAAAAAATTATTAAATTATTTTTTTGTCCAAATTCATAATAGAAAATTTAGAAAACATATAAAAGTATTAAAAAGTACCATATTAAATGAATATTGTCTTAATTAATAATTACATAATGTTTTACAAATTATCTCTCCTCCTTTTTCTGGGCTTTGGAACCTGCTATGTTTGAAACATAGACGTAGTTATACATGTTTTTTACCTGCAACCTATCAGTGCCTACCCGTATCCTATCCGTTCCTATCCGTTCCACCTATATTATTTTTGCCGTGTCTATCGTTTTCCGTGCCGTTACCGTGTCGTGTCTGACAACCGTTCTGTGCCGTGCCGTTTTTTCGTGCCGTTCCGTGCCGTTCCAAAATTGTCAAAACTCAGACACGGCACGGTTAAGACACGGCACGGTTAATGACCCGTGCCGTATCCGTTCCCGTGCCTTACCCGTGCCGTTTCCATCCGTAATCGTGTCGTGCCGTGCCGGAATTGGCCACGCCATGCCTATTTTTAGAACTCTAGTTGCCAAACACACCCTTAGGAATTGTCTCGGAACTGTATGCCATAGTAACCGGTCCCAATCCTGCAGAGAAAAACCCGACATAGCTTAAGACTGCCACGATGCAAACGACAACTATCCATGTAGTAGGGGTTGTTGCACAATCACCAACCATCTGCAATCCTACACCGAGTAGAAGTAAAGAAGCTGCCATGCCGGCTGTGCTGAAAAGAAGCAGTGGCCGCCTGCCAACTCGGTCGGAGAGTAACATAGGAACAGATATAAGTGCTGTTTTTGTTACTCCAACGACAATCGTTGTGCCTAACAAGTCCTTCTTTGAGCTCATGCCGGCATTTTCGAATATCCGTGGGCTGTACAGAACCACTGCGTCAATGCCCGACGCTTGTTCTAGAAACTGCAATGCCAGAACAGTGATTATGATCCAGCAGACGGCTGGAGTTGGTTTCGTAATTAGTTCTCTCCATATGTTTCTATTTTGGTGGTCCTTTCGAATGATTTCTTGTGTGTTTTCTGTTGTTATCCCAGCCTTTTCTTTTATCTCAGTTAGTAGCGCTTCGGCCTCCTCTTGTGAGTCTGATATTTGTACCAGTACCTGTGTTTCTTAAGTATCAGAATGATAATGATTTTTCATAATGACAAACGGTTTTAAGAAATTAATCTGATTAGTCATAAAAATACTAGCAATATGAAGGATGAGTTTTGATTTCTAAATATACCCACAAAAGTAGCAGAGCAAATTTGAAATAAGAACATAATACAAATTACGAAACAATTGTATTCTTTAATTGTGATCAGGTTGTAACTTCAGTATGCATGAAGTATGAACTCGAGTTCACCAGATACATACCAGTTTTCAGTTTGGTCCTGCATATACTGGCAGAACAGAACCCATACACATACATACTACTGACCATGCGATAAATTTCTTAATTCCATTCTTTTTTATTGCAGATTTAGTTTCATCATAATTAGAAATTCAGAATGCTTAAAATGTCATACTGATATTCTGTTGTGATCAGTATCTATTCCTTAAAGATTGGGCCTTCATCTCAATTTTAATTTTCAAAAATAGAAAGTCTTCTACATGTGAGACCAGATACAAAACACAAATTAATCAAAGATTAAATTTCCACCGTGGAAGTTATTATGTATGCAGAAGTACCTCTCGAGCTTTCGTGAGTTGTCCTTGCATGACAAGCCAGCGAGGAGACTCTGGCATGACTAAACTGCCGAAACTGAGAAATAGTGCTGGTACAGATCCTAGTGCAAACATTAGGCGCCAGCTGAAATGTGGTGGGAGACGGGCAAATGCAAAATTGGAAACGTATCCAAGGAGGAGGCCGGCAGTGACCGCCACCTCAGGTAGTGCTGTCAGAAAGCCACGTGTTGCTGCTGGCGATACTTCAGCCACGTAAACTCGTGCTACGACCATGTATCCGACTGCAACTCCTGGAGAAAATCCACCGCATGTTGCAAGATTAGAACCGTGATTCATAGTAACATAAACATGTCTCAACATACTTCTTATTTTACAAGAAAGAATTAATTTCAATAGAACTGTTAATCCTATTTCTAATTAAAAAAAACTGACTAAATTGCCCTTAGAATTTTTAGGACTAAATTATGTAGCTATTCTTCTGGTCACCATCAAAGTAAGCATAACATATAGATTCAATTAATTAACAAGAGTAGAAGAACTTACTAAATTATAAAAACATAATGGCATTTAAAATTTGAAGATTAAACAGTATATACCGAAATACCTGTAACAAAATGGCCAACCATGAGCAAGTAGTAGTTATATGCTACACATGTTACAAGGGGGACCGACAAAATATATTGTGGAGGTCAGCAGGAGAGTGTTGCGGCGGCCAACGGCGTCTGAGGTCCAGCCAGCAGTGAGGGAGCCCGCAAGGGAGTAGAGGTGGATACTCCCTGCCAGAATCTCGATTTGAACATCGGATATTTCAAGATCGTCTTTTATGAAGATTTGAGCACCACTCATAACACCTATATCTACACATAGAATCATTAAAACAAAGATTGAATTAGGAAAGTAGCTACAATAATATTTCATTGATTCGTTTGGGTTTTTTATTTGTGTTCTACTGTGAATATTCTATCAACATGAATCCATTTTACTAAACCAATGGCAAAATTGTGAACTACCAATATATACTGGTAAGGAATTATCAGTGTCCATAAAAGTAGGGAACTGATTCCTAATCTAATTTCTTCAGAATCATAAATCATTCAAAGTAAATCATATTTACATCCCTGTCAAAAAAAAAAAAAAGAAAAGTTAGCATCTAACATTCTAGACAAAAATAAATGCAACTCTTTGTAATCGAACTTGAACTTAAATACTAAAAATAAAACTACAAATGGTATATGTACCAGTAATTATAGTTGTTATTTTCTACGAATGGATGGATAGTCATGCTTGTAAAGTACATATCAATCGATATCGACTTCTCTTACTATATCCAGCAAGAAGTGCTGCCATTGAAGCTATCAGAGAAGCAGCAAATGCGTATTTGCCCGTTGACGGTGTTTTGAACTGCGACGATGATGATAAAAGAGGGTGGCTCAGTGCTGTCTCTGAGGTGCTTTCTTTTGATTTCTCCATCTTTTTAGAGCATTGAACTAATTCTATTAGTTATGGCTTCAAAAACCAAAACTATGTTGTGTATTATTTGGGACTTGAATGAGTGAGTTGTTCTGATAAACATATATAAGATTCTCTCTGTGTAGTGTTCATCAGACGCCTGGTGATAATATTACAGAATGAAATCAGAGAATATGTTCTCTCTGTTTGTTTTTAATTTGGAAATTGGAACTGAATATTTATTATCGGTTATTGATGAATCTCATAGCAAGTAATATTTATTTATAATCGTCAGATCAAAAAGAAAATTTTTTTGGTGGAAGTATTGGAGTAAAATTCTACATAATAATGTATTAATGTTTGAACTTTGAACTCATGTTTGTGAGGCTCAGTTTCAGTGTTGGAAAATATATACTGACAAAAAGCACATGCAGAGGTTCAAATTTTGTTTTGAGTACTAAATAAATGAACCAAAAGAACTTATTTCTACCGAGAAATGTAACATGCTAATGTTAGATTATAAACTTTCTACTAAGAAACAGACAAATTTTAATCTGAGGAAAGAAAAAAAAATATATATTGTGCAGCAGGTAAACTACCTGGAGTAGGTAAAGCTGACCTGACAATCATAATTAAATTAATTGGAGATATACTATGTCCATCTTCTCTCAAAAAAAAAAAAAAAAAAAAACAAAGGAAAAAAACAAAAAGAAAAGAAAACTGTCCATCTTTTGTGCGCTCTGTTAATTATTAATTGTAATCTTTTTTTTTTTTTACCGCGAGTATGGTGACATTGACACACAATTGCATAGTGATGAAATTTATATAAACTTGTATAATAGTCAATTCGTTTTTATAACTAATAATTAATTCTTCACATCAAACAGAAAAGCTTTACATTAATACAAGAATTAGTTTAGATGTAAATATATTAAATTACTGAATTGTGATGGGACATATACAAAACTTGGAGTTAGACTATTATACTAACTTAAGTATTTCGGATTGAAATACTCAAAATTTATGTTATCTTGTCTGAAATCACGATTTATGGTGCTCAATAAATTTTTCATATGAAAATATTGGGGAATACAATTTTTTTTCATTTTTACAGTATTCTACGTATTTGTTTTGCATTTTTTTTTTAAAATAACATGTACAAACATCAATATTTTATTAATATTTATGAGCTCTTTTCTAAAATCCAAAATAAATACTTAGAAAACTCTAAAAATGAAAAAATTTTGTATTCCCCAATATTTTCATATAAAGAATTTATTGAGCACCATAAATCATGATTTTAGACGCGATAACACAAATTTTGAAGCGTTAGCATTTCATACCAAGATACTAATGTTAGTATAATAGTCAAACTCCAAAACTTGATAGTATTTTATTAAAATGTAAATATATAATTAATTTTGATCTACTTATTTTAATAAAATAAGATACATAATTATATTGAAAACTTGATAGTATTTTATTAAAATGTAAATATATAATTAATTTTGGTCTACTTATTTTAATAAAATAAGATACATAATTATATTGAGAAAATATGCCTCAATTTTTTTAAATAAGCCTCGAAAATACAAATTCACGACTTTAAGCCCGGCAACACACATTTTTCACATTTGAGCCGGACGCTAGCGTCCAACTGGGACGGGATGGTACAACAGCGTCCACACAAAGCAAACTGGGACGCTGCTGAAAGGAGACGTCCACCTTTTGAACCTGGACAGTGCCCTTCAGCAACGTCCAGATGCTCTGACGTGTCACAAGCTGGACGCTACGGTACCTTACCGTCCCAGCTGGACGGATTGGTAGTGTCACGTCCTAGCTGGACGGTTTGGTACTCGTCCCCCCCCCCCCCCCCCCCCCGACCTAGACACACAGGTACCCTCACGTCCAGCTCTTCTTAATTGAAACAATACAAAGCAAGTTAGAACATACACTACCATATCATACACTAAATTCAGATTAGATAATACAATACAAATTAAGCAAGATCATATTAAATCATACACTACAAGTGTATGGTTGAGGGGGACGCGGCTAGGGGCAGAGCCAGAGAAATAAGTAGGGAGATCCAAAAAAAATTTTTTTCAGATAAATATGGAAATTTAGCATGAGCACTTTAATACTTATTTATAAAAGTAAAACAAAAATATAACTAAAGCCAAAATATTAGTTCCAGTTAACATCAAAATAAAGTACCTAATATTCTAGTAACTTGGCAGCAGGCTAGAGATTTAGAGCAAGGCAGTAAAGAATTTGGGTAATTCTGTGGGATCCAAATCTACTGCTTTTCTGAGAAGAAAAGCATACCCTGCTTTTCCGATCGGATGATCGGGATCGGTTGCTGCACATATCTCAAAGTACTTCGGTTTTTACTGTATGAATCTCAAAGAACTTCGGTGTTTCTCAACCGTGGGATCAAGAAAAGTAGGGTCTGCTTTTCTTTTTAGAAAAGCAGCAGATTTTTGATCCAATTCTTTGGGTAGATAGCAAGTTAGCAACCATCACAAATTGGAGGAGAGATCGGAAATTTGGAGCAATGTTCTGCACTTCTGTTGGGAACAAAATCGAATTGGGGATTCTTGCATGGGAAACATGTTGTGTCCACAGAGTGGACACATCCACACTCACATGTTGTTACAAATGGGATCTATGTGGTCCGTGAATGTTGTCAAACTCTATGGATCAAATTCATATGGAGGGTAGGTTACACCCTTCTCGCATTGACGAATTGGCGCCAGAGAAGTATGAGAAGAGAGCAACCTAATTAATCATGCTGTAGCAATATGGGCTTCTTTAAGAACCAAACCGGAAAATTAAGAAATTAGTAGACGTATGGGCCTTGTGGTTGTGGAATTATAAGTCAAGGCCAGGGGTGGGCCATTTTGATATATTGAAGTATGAATTGTATTAATGTAATAGAACATGGGCTAGTTTTGCAAAATCCAGGGATGGGCCATAAATCCGCCCCTGGACGCGGCGGTACCAAATCGTCCAGCCAGGACGCGACACTATCGAGCCGTCCAGCTGGGACGATAAGTACTGTAGCGTCCAGCTTGTGACACATCAGAGCATCTGGACGCTGCTGAAGGGCACCGTCCAGGTTCAAAAGGTGGACGTCTCCTTTCAGCAGCGTCCCAGTTTGCTTGTATAAACGCTGTTGTACCGTCCCGTCCCGGTTGGACGCTAGCGTCCAGCTCAAATGTGAAAAATATGTGTTACGAGGTTTAAAGTCGTGAATTTGTATTTTTCGGGGCTTATTTAAAAAAAATGAGGGAAAATAGATAAAATGTTCATCATTGAACATAAACTTCAAATATGCATAACTTTTGATAGGAAGCTCTCCACGAAATATACAACTACATTCCGGAAAGGTTGTGAAAAGATCTACACAATGGTATCCTTGAAAAAATTAATAAAAAAATTTGAAAAAATTAAAAGGCGTAAGCTCAAGTTGCGCCCTTCAATGATTTGACTTTTCGAGTAATACTGAGCAGAGAAAATACAGTCTAAAAGAGCACGACTTCAAGTGGCGCTCTTGTCAAGACCATGCGTGAAAATATTAATACTCTCAAGGCTGATGTGATGAAGATTACCGAAACCCGGAACCAAGAGCTCTTTCTAGTCCTGGATCGGTATCAGCTGTTTTTCCGAGAAAAAAAGTACACCCTGCTTTTCTAATCGGATGGTCGAGATTGGTTGCTGCACCGATCTCAAAATACTTCAGTTTTTACAGTACGGATCTCAAAGTAATTCGGTGTTTCTCAACAGTCGGATTTTAGAAAAGCAGGCTGCTGCTTTTCTTTTTAGAAAAGCAGCGGATACCGATCCTCTATTCCCCACAGCTGCCTATGGTTTCTAATTCTAATCAACCCGTTCGACCCTCCAAATTAAAACCCGTTTGCTTCCCCATTCCCAGTTCCCATAGATTTTGAATTTCGCGCAGCTTTCAAAAACTCCCTGCACTGCAATCCAATCCAATATTCCAATCCAATTCCATTCCCAATTCAACTTTACCTTCCTCCTCTCCTCGGCGAATTCTCTCTTCGATCGGTCCGATCGACGACCGAGGCATGGCGGCGGGAGGCGTGGCGGCCGCTGCCTGCGCGACGGTCCTCCTGGCCGTGACGAATCGGGTTCTCTACAAGCTCGCGCTTGTCCCCATGAAGGGCTACCCTTTCTTCCTCGCCCAAGTCACCACCTTTGGGTATATATGCCTCAACTGAAATTGGTTCCAGTTAATTAATTACTTATTGTATTCTGTGTGTTAGGTGTTTGATATAATTTCCAATTGGAGATAAACCTTTCAAATTGTGTACCATAGTTTGTTGGGATTACTTATTTTTGTAGTAATTAAAGAAAAACACGGGTTCTGATAATTTCTTTGTCCGTCGCAGGTATGTGGCAGTGTACTTCACGGTACTTTTCTTGAGATACCGTGCAGGGATCGTAACTAAGGAAATGCTGTCGCTTCCCAAAATTCATTTTGTTGTAATTGGTATATTAGAAGCCCTTGGTGTTGCTTCAGGCATGTCAGCCGGAGGTAATTTCCTAAAAATCTTTATAAATTTCAACTGACACTTCTTGGATGTTCTAATTCCTTACAAAGAGTAATAGTTACAAAGTGACTAATCTTTTGTATTTAAAACATCGAGCAGCTATGCTACCTGGGCCAGCAATACCTATTTTGTCTCAGGTACTTGAAACTAATTTCAATTCAGTTTAGATTTGATTTAAGGTACATAATTTTTTTCCAAGACTCGCATCTGTACCAGCGCACAATCTTATCCACATTTGAGGAAAAAAAGGAAGACGTGGAAAGTTCCTGCATTATACTAGTGCAAATAGTACTACTCATGCCCCAGTATGCTACATGTAAACCTTATTTAGGTATTAGGAAATTTGCACAAATATTGATCTTGGAAATATGGTAAACAAAAAAGATTACAAAGATAGCATGATGTTCAGTATCTCTTTCAAAATTACTCTTCTTTTATGAAGGAAATAATGTAGTTTTCTGGTGAAAAATGCAGTCTTTCTTGGTGTGGCAAATAATATTCTCTATGTTATTTTTGGGGAAATCCTATTCTCTCAATCAACTTTTAGGCTGCTTTTGTGTCATATCTGGTGTCATTATAGCCATCACAAGGTATTAACAGCTTTCCTGGATTAAGAATGATTCAATCTTTTTTTATTATTGTTTTACATTTTGTAAACATGATCCTGTATGTATTAATAATCCTGGTAGAAGTTCAGTATGATGAACTTCAGCAACTGGATAAACATAACTTCCATGGTACAAAATCCATGATCTTCCCATTACTTTATAACTAAAAACAAACACATGGGCTTATTACAAATTTTGTATCATTGTAGTGGGTCTGACGAGGGTCGGTTTCTATCCAACGTTGAGTTCATATGGCCAATAATAATGATTGCTTCATCTGCATTTCAAGCTGGTGCTTCCATTCTCAAGGTCTTTACAAAACATCTTATAAATTGTCGTAAGAAGACTTATGCTATATAATTTATCTTGCTCTGGATTTTTTTTTGGAAGTTGGAATATTTTGGAATTTAACAACCGTCTTTTCTTCAGGAGTTTATTTTTATCAATGGAGAAAGGCGTCTTAAGGTTAGTCCATGCTCCATAGAATGCATTTAATACCTTGTGCTATATAAAACATAATATAAGTTTATTCAGAAAATTATCAATGCAAAGATGTTGCAGCTGGCTTCAAGTTACCATAAATGCTGCTATTTGTTGAAGCCTTTTATATTTTTTGGTTTGCTCTTGGAGTTGTGCAGTATTAATTTAATAGTAGAGATTCTTACCTAAATACTCAAAGAAAGGAAAATATCTAGTCAGTATAAGCTCTTAATCAACTTGATCTTTTAGCAGTCAACTCTGGTATCAGTTCCAATGGCATGTGGAGTAATACCATAATCTTGATGCTATTTTAGGCAATCTTCATGTACCCTGATGTCAACCATGGTTTTAGTTTTCTTACATGCCATATGCTGTTTAGTTTTGCTGATGGCAATTTGCTTACGAAGCTAGATGTATTTCTCCAAATATGACTTGTGTAGTGTTTTTTACACAGGGAAAACGGCCAGATATATTTGTGGTCAACTCCTTTGGTTCAGCCTTCCAGGTAGTATTAAATCCATAGTATACTATGATTATACCTCATTATCATATAAGAAAGAACCATGCTACAATTTGTTTGCTTGTACAATTGACGATTGCATCAAGAATATCTGTAATGCCCTAGTTGCCAGATTGTAACAAAACCACTACAATGTGAGACTTTCTGTAATAAAAAAAAAACAAGAAAAACTCACTATCTGAAAAAATCTGGAGAAGGTAAGAACTGAGGTGGCACGGTAGGGTAAGCATTGTGTGCACTAAACTGAAGATAAACAGAAGTTGGATCTGTCTAAAAATTATCCTGGTAAACTGTATACCATATAATTGCCCTTTACGATGTATGTTGTACTTCAATTCCTCTCATTATCATATCTCAAGTTTTAAAGTTTGAATATGCAGGCCCTTTTTGTTTTTCTTCTTTTACCATTTCTTTCGAACCTGAGAGGAATTCGATTTGGTGATTTGCCAGCATACATAAATGACGGGGCTTCCTGCTTCTTAAATGCTGGTGATGATCAAATAGGTAAGTCCAATAACTACCTAGTAAAGGCCCTCAAACTTTCAATTGTGCTTTCCTTTATTCATGAACGCAAATAATTGAAAAGTGACAATAGAATGGTACCTGAAAACCTGAAAAGGTGCTATATTGATTTTGGCCATTTAATTTTGCTGAATGTTTTATTATGATTTTTTTTAGAATGTGATGGAGCTCCATATCTTCCGCTACTCTTTATAATTGCAAACATGATTTTTAATATATCACTGCTAAATCTTGTGAAGATGTCATCCGCCTTAGTAGCTTCCCTTACCACTGCATTAGCAGGTACGTTCTCTTTTTACTCTCCTCCTTCATCATTGTTCATAATTCTGATAGTTTTACGTATTTTCATTGCTTTTTTTCCTCTGCAGTGCCTATTTCAATCTATGTTCTTTCTCTTCCATTACCATATATGCCTCATGGCTCAAGATTAAGCACCTCATTTGTACTTGGTGCTTCCATTTTGCTCCTTGGATTGATTTTATACAACCTTCCAAAATCAGCTGAGCGGCAGAAGAAAGAATAACTGGATAGGTAATCCAAATCAGTTAAGAAACATAAAAGGAATAATTGGATAGGTAGCTCATAAACCATATTTCTTTGGAAAGGTTTTGTTCTTACTTTATTGATTTTTTTATTGCAATTTTATGCTCTAACAGAATGTATATAGCTCATAGGTAGCAGCGAGCGAATTCGCATTAGGTATACCAGTTTGGTCATAGGGAAAGGAAATAAGCTAATTCATGATTTAAGTTAGCATGCAAGCATTCTTTTCTTAGTAACAGGAATATCTCCATTGGCTCATCTTTCTATATTGTTCTTTGTGTGCTGTTTTCATGCCTCATCACGGCTGTTTTAGTGTGGTTAAAATGTGTGATGTGACTGAACAAATTTTATTCGATGCTGCTTCCCTGCAGATTTTAACATATCCTGGATGGTTTCAAATTGGTTATCTGAACTGCTAGCAAGTTTTAATTGATTTTTACCTCTGAACTGTATATTTCCCTGTTGAGGTTCATTGCCATTTAAGCATGTCTTCTTCTTCAGTTGCCAAGATCTGGCCCTGCAAATTGGGTTAGAAATTCACAACTGAGAACAAGTTATTGTTATTGTTTACGTATATTCTTAGGTTACTCTTTTGTCAAAAAGTTTATTAAGAACGTTCTTTTGTTAATAGAACTGCTGTCTGATTTATTCTCATAGAGAAAGATGGAAAAATGACATCCTTTGATAGTTCAGACTTCAGCAATCCATGATTTATATGCTTTAACAGTAAGGCACGTTTTGGCAGCACTTGTTAATACTCGTTCTGCAGCAGGAACAGTTATTATGAACATAGATATAGCATGAATAATGTTAGTATAATAGTATAATACTTGTTTGAATTTTCATATATTGTAATGACATTTAATTATAAGTTCAGCCGTACTAAAATTCTAATATTCCAAATAGTATATGATGACTTGCATAATTCTTCCTAATTTTGTTCTTCGATAAGAGTTTTTTCTAGAGGTGGCAGAACCCGACCCGACCCGAGAAACCCGCCCGACCCGACCCGACGCGAAGCCGACCCGATCCGGAATTTTTTAGATAGTCAAACTGACCTGACTCGACCCGACCTGATCCGAACCCGATCCGATCCGAGATCAAATAGAATCCAATCCAACTCAAATCAACATACAATCCAAAAAAAGTAAATATTAAAATTGACCTGACCCGACCCGCCCATCACCCGACCCGACCTGATCCGATATATTCTAGAAGGTCAAACTGACCCGACCCGCCCGACCCGAACCCGACCCGCCCGCCCGATTTGCCGCCTCTAGTTTTTTCTAATATTTTGCTTGACCACGCATTCGAAATGTTTGACAAAATGGCATCAGAGAGATGCATCATGCCAAATTAAAGGACAAATACATCAGCTATTAGACATGATAATCCTCAAGGTCATTATCTATCCAATAAATATCTGAGGTAGAGGCTTCATTGACAATATAAATTTTACAAAAAAAAAAAAATCATCAAAAAATCTTACAAGAAAAATTATGGATGTGTTATTTATTTATATTGTTTCAAATTTCAATCAATTTATACATTTTTGATGGCATATCAAATTTTATGCACTTTTTTTACGGTTCTAATTTAATGATTCTTTAAAAAGTTATCAAACCGTAACATATAAATTGAATAAAATTGAAAACACAGTCAATCTATTAGTTAAAAAAATTATTCTATCTTCTTCTTCTATTTTTGAGAGTTTCGAAATAATCTTTAACAATTTTTTCGTAAGTTCCATAATCGAGATTGTCAAAATGAGCATTGTGAGCGGATCCCTACTAATAGTAATAGAGTTGTTCTTCTATAGATCGGTCAAACAACATTTTCTTTAGAATAGGATGGTTCTTATCAAAATTTTCTCTTTAATTGTATTTAAAAAACATTGGCGCCGTTCGGCAACCCCTTTTTAGCCTTCTGAACGCAAGCTCCTTAGTACGGATTAAAAGTTTCTCCTTAAACCTCCTTTTGACCAGTGCTTAAGCCTCGCCCGGATTCCTAAGGAAGCAATACCCATGGCTTAAGGCTTAAGCTTTCTTAAGCCATTTTTCTTTTTCCGAACAAGTGTGACTTAGTGAGGCTTAAATATTTAAGCCAACTACCTTGCCGAACAGGCCCATTGTGAGCATCCAATTATAATAGGACAGTGCCCTTTGCCCGCCCGTACCTGCCCACCTTGCCCGTCAATACCCGCCTGCCCTCGCCCGTCGCGCCGCCCGAACCCCCAACGTTATTTACACTTAAAAATGTACAATATTTGAATTTTTTTAAAAAATATTAAAAAAAGTATATTAAAATTTGAAACTTTCGCATTTTTTTTAAAAAAAATACATATTTAATTGAATTTTCAGATTTAGAAAATGTAAAATAAATTTTTGTTGAAAAATGTAAAAAAATTTTTGCCCGCCCGCCCGTCCCGAGCAAGCCCGATGGGCATAGGGCGAGCAAGAGCAAGAGCCTCCTCTTAGGACTTTGCCCCCCCCCCCCCCCCCCCCCCCCCCCAAACCCCGCCCGTCCATGCCCCCGTCTCCCGTCGTCCGGCGGGACCCTTGCTCGCCCGGGGTACCACACTGCCTCAACTAGTGTTTTAAAAAAACCCGAGAGGTCCGAACCTAATCTGAGAAACCCGGGGAAAATAGACCGACCAACCCGACCCTAGCGTCTGACCGGGGCAACCCGAGAGGGTCGCGAGGGACGGTCCTCGCAAGGAAAGACATCCAACTTTCAAAAAAAATTCCCGTGAAAACCCAACCCGAGCGAACCCGAGACCCAACCCTACCCATCCCGGGGTAATAACCCGAGATAATCCAATTTGGTTCCAACTTTTCCCGCCTATGTTAACAACTAATATAATATTATTTAAATTTTATTTTTCAAGAAGAATTTTTATTTTACAACCAATATAATAATTAAATTTTTTTTTCTAATTTTCTATGTTATTTTTTCAGTTTAAATAACATTATTTTAATTTTTTTCATTTTTACTATAAAAATAATATTTTCCTAACTTTTAATAGTATAATATAATATATATATCTGATTAAAACAAATAATTTAATTTTAAATTATTTTTCTTTTTTTTTAATTATATTTTTCGATTTTGTAGTATAAAATAGGTGTATTATATTTTATATATATATTTTTTTGTTTTCTTATTTCTTTTTTGACATATAACTCTGGGACCCGGGCAACCCGAGCAACCCGGACCGGGAAACTCGGGCAAACTGGGAGGGACGGTCCTAGGTTCAATCTCCTTCCTCCCAAAATTTTTCCGAGGTTTCCCGAACCGGGAAAACTCGTAGACCGGGAAAACTTGTGGACCGAGGAATGGGTTTGAACCGACCCGAACCTACCCGCACCGTTTTTAAATCACTAATTAACCTCAACAACTTATTTGATTTCCTCTGGCGCCGTTTTGTCGTCCACTGTGTTGTTAGTCAATTCAAAGCAGTCAACTAAACTGAAGATGAATATCATCATCATATCAACAGCAGCTGCCGTGACCCAATCCCAACTACTACTCCCTCGCCATCGCCATCGCCATCGCCATCGCCATGGGAGGAGGTCAGTACCAGCACCACTCCACCTCCGCCGGTTCCTCGTCCTCCGCAAACCATTCCTTCTTCTCCTCCTTCTGCTCGGCCGCTCTCCGGCGCAAACCGATTGACCGCGCTGCTGCCGGAAGCACGGGCGGCGGACTGGAGCGCCGCCTCGGCCCCTTCGAGCTCGTTCTTCTCGGGATCGGCGCGTCAATCGGCGCCGGGATCTTCGTCGTCACTGGCACCGTCGCCAGAGATGCTGGTCCAGGTGTGGTTCATTAGACGCCAGTATTCTTCTTACCTCTTGATTTCATAGCAAAAGACAAGTTAGTTTGTACATGATGTGATATTCATCATTGGAATTGCGCATAAAGTAATCATCTTTTCATACATAAGTAAGTTATGATACTGAACCAAGCTGAAATTCGTACCAATTTAAATTCCCCATTTCACTTA
The DNA here is from genome assembly GCA_030179965.1 of Cyperus esculentus. Taxonomy (NCBI): domain Eukaryota; kingdom Viridiplantae; phylum Streptophyta; class Magnoliopsida; order Poales; family Cyperaceae; genus Cyperus; species Cyperus esculentus. Next base: position 1,372,666 of record JASGLE010000019.1, on the reverse strand, counting down.
CGAAGTGTGTGTATATATATCTTGTGCATATCAGTAAGATGATGCATACTTTAATCATCGAATTGCATACCAGTAAGATATTAGCATACAGTTGTTCTTCTATGGATTGGCTAAGCAACCTTTCATTTTGAACCGAGCGGTTCTTATCGAACATCTCTCTTTAATTGTGTCTAAAAGACATATTGTAACCATCCGATTATGATAAATGAACGGCCCATATTTCATCTGATCCATAGCAGAATTAGCCTTAGCATACAGGTACAATAGTGTAACAAGTAAAAAAAAAATACATATACACAAAGCTCTGTAATGTAATCTACCATGCTACTGGTCATCTTTGAAAACAATGACCCCTCGCAGGTGTTACAATCAGCTTCATCCTTGCGGGGGCGGCATGCACCCTTAACGCGCTCTGCTACGCCGAGCTCTCAACCCGTTTCCCGGCGGTGGTCGGCGGCGCCTACCTGTACGCCTACTCCGCCTTCAATGAACTCACTGCATTCCTTGTGTTCGCGCAATTGATGCTCGATTACCATATCGGTGCGGCAAGCATAGCCAGGAGTCTGGCAAGTTACTTCGTGTCTCTTTTGGAGCTGTTTCCGTTTCTCCGTGGACAGTTTCCCAACTGGATAGGTCACGGTGAAGAGCTCTTCGGCGGAGTTGTTTCTCTGAATCTTCTCGCGCCTGTTCTGCTCGCCATTCTGACCGTTGTGCTTTGTTCCGGAGTGAAGGAGTCGTCAGCAGTTAATTCGTTCATGACAACACTGAAGGTGTGTTACCAGAGTTATTTTTTAATTTTCTCAATCTTTGTGATTTTACGAGATTGGATTTTTTTGACATGAAAGTTCTATCTTCCCCAAATAAGAAACCTCAGCCGTTGATTCTTTACTTAGATTGATCACCACTGTTGACGTACATTAATGTTCCGGCTCATTAAAATTTAAAATTTAAGACCCATATTAGTTTTCTCACAAGGGATGAGTTTTCGGCCCTTTATTATAAGATATAATAATTTCAGCCCAAAGCAAGGCGTGAGCTCTTTACTGGTGGTTAAAAAATGCATATTGAGGTAGGCGTTTGGTTCAGATATCCCTTAAGTGCCAGTATGCACCTATCAATACAGAATTCATATTAACCTCTTTAATGTTGGGAGCACATACTGCTCTAACATATTGTCTTAGGAATGGCACATATTCATACCAGAATGCTCTTCCAGATTAGGTACATCCATGCCGCAAAGTTATCATGGTTCTATTTGTGAAACTGCATATTCTCTCCAAGGCAGGGTTTTTATATTGAAATGTATATTTCAGGTGACTATTGTTTTATTCATAATATTGGTTGGAGTCTTTGAGGTTGATGTGTCAAATTGGACGCCGTTTGCACCAAATGGGTTCAAAGCAATCGTAACTGGAGCCACTGTAGTCTTCTTTGCATATGTTGGATTTGATGCTGTAGCCAATTCAGCTGAAGAAACAAAGAAACCACAGGTAATTCCTTGTTTATTTTTCACAAATTAATTTGAGCCAGTTTAATTTTTCTTGCTGTTCTTATTAGTTCTAACTTCGAGAGATATTTCACGCACTCTGACTGAAACTCGATTATTCGTATATTGAAGTGTTTCATTGCATGTCTAAGCATGCTTTATATTTTTAGGCATACTTTTAATTATTCTGGCGAAATTACAATTGCATTACAAAAATATTATTTTACATATGGCACTCTGTTAAATTGTTAAACACATATCTAAGAACAAATAGAAAAGTTACTGATAGGATGCAAGTACCTGTACTACATAGTCTAACATTTCTTGTAAGTATGCTCAAGTATTGCTCTCTTACCCATTATATTTTATATAGAATTGACCATGGCATTCTCTTTTCATATTATCTTTACATGATATATGGAGAAGTGGTGCTTTGTGATTGTATATCATGATGGTTATAGTAGTTTTGTTTACCCGATGTTTATTTATGCTAACCTTTGTTTCTTCTGTTTCCGACAGAGAGACTTACCAATTGGGATTCTTGGAAGCCTGCTTGTATGTATTACATTATATGTTTGTGTGTGTTTGGTAATTACTGGCATGGTACCATATGTAAACCTGGGTACGGATGCTCCACTAGCTGAGGCTTTCACTGCCAAAGGGCTGAAGTTTGTCTCAGTTCTTATAAGCATTGGTGCTGTTGCGGGCCTTACTACAACACTTCTTGTTGGCCTCTATGTACAGGTATAGTTAAGCCTTTGAATTTTGTCATCATGCTTTTCGTTATGAAATAATAAAAAAAACTATTTCCTTTCTTTCTATAGAGTTATCTTACTGTAGATTATATTTTTGTACAATACTTCCATTCTTTTTTTTATTTGATTTTGTGGCCCTTTTCCGTGATGTTGTTGTTGATAGAACATATGCAAGTAGTAGTGTATATTGCCCTCCCAATTGGAGTGACATGTAAAGAGTAATATTGAAAAGTTGATCATATAATTTAGTGTTCATTTGGAGGTACACATTCGTAGTGCTGCTTGATTATATTCCCTACAAGACTTACTCTCATGATGACTATATATTATTTTTATATATAGTCACGGTTGTATCTTGGCCTTGGAAGGGATGGTCTTCTGCCACCAATATTTGCTAAAGTCCATCCAAGTAGGCACACTCCTGTAAATTCGCAAATCTGGGTTGGTATCGTTGCAGCTGTTTTAGCCGGCATCTTCAATGTTACCCAGCTGTCCCATATTCTCTCTGTGGGAACATTGGTATGTGCTTCTATTTAAAAACAATTATAATCTGAATTGTCAGTTTGTACATACATTTTGCAATATTGCAGGTCATTACCCAGCACACTTGACCAACTTTATACACAGCCCACTTCCAACCCATTCACCTCCAAAGCAACAAATGCACACAATAGTTGAATGAATAAATAAATAAATAAAACAAAAGCCAGTATAGAAACAAACAATGAGTTTTTTAGTGGTACTCCAGAAAAATGCTGACCACTTTTAATGCATTTTGCCTTCCTCTTGTTGATTCATTCGAGCAATAATATTACATAACTGTTAGAAATATTGTTTCGCATTTCATTGCTATTTTTAGTAGTTAGGTAACATGACCAGCAAAATGTTCAATTGACAGTATGTTTAGTCTTCCACTAGTTGTGAAGCATTTTGCTACTGGCAATGGTTTTCAAATATATATTCTCAAAACTTATAGACTGATCATGTTTCTAAATTGATTCAATTTAAGTGTAGTTGATGTTCTATCTAACACCATCAAAATTATATGAAATTTGTGATGGTCCAAAACTGATGGTTTTTTATGGGATATCAAATGACATGTAAGTTACATAAAAATATAAAAACTGTCAATGTATGAGTTTAAAAAATGCCTGTGATATATTTTTTTTTCCTGTTTTCTTTAATTTCTTTCTAAATTTTTTAATAAATTATTGTCAAGGACTCTAGATTGTCAAGTTACCATTGTAATGTTCTTTTTGCTAAATCGGGATGGTGTTATGAACTTTCTGCTTCTTAAGTTATTTTAATTAATGTTACAATTTAATATAGGGCATTTAACTTTACAGACCGGTTATTCAGTTGTTTCGGCTTGTGTACTAACACTACGATGGAAGGAGGAGAGAGGGGACTTTTATGCCTCCAAGATGCGCATGTCCTCGTGGTGTGAAGGAGTAACTTGTCTAGTTATAGTGGCCATAAGTAGTTTTGCGGCAGGTCTGTCTTACCGGTTTGGTGCCCCATTCATATCTTTGTTTGTCTTCTTTATTATTGCCATTGCTGCCGCCGCCGCTCTTTATTTCCGACAAGTAAGTCCTTTATTATTTCTCAAAAGATGAAAATATTGAAAAATTGTTCGGTTCAGATTATGACACAAAAACTACATAGAATCGGATTTTCATAAGCATGGAAATTTAGAAACTTCCTTTCCCACTTTTTGCAACCGATAGTTGACAATTTATGTAAACTCTTTGAGATAATATTATTTCAATTTTTTGAACCAAGCTCTTTGATTTGTCCTGATTTATTCTTCTCAAATTAAAAGGTCTGAAGGACTGTTAATTTTGGAGTTTAAATTTGATTGAATATGTTTTATGCATATTGACCAGCTGTAGATTGTGCACAAATTTAGATAACTAAACAAAACATGTGACTGGAGCTAGTCTCAGTGTTGATCAAATTTTATTTCTTATAATCCAGTAAACTTCGGTATTATAAGATGAGAAAGATGTTTAGCACTGGAGCATTCTAAGTTACAACCGTGTTTTGTTGTGTGATAAACAGACTGCATTTAACACATGCATACTGCCCTCATTAATTAGCAAGTCTCTTACGAAATCAGCTATCTTCTCATAAGATGCCATGAGGAAATGATTGGTGACATCTGTTTACATTATGCATTTTCAGGTGTATGGGGAGACTCCTGGTTTTTCTTGTCCTGGGGTTCCTTTTGTGCCAATTATTTCCGTTTTCTTCAATATGTTCTTGTTTGCCCAGGTATCGACTAGTTTCATTTTTCACATTTATAGCATAACTCAAAAGTTCTGATAGATGATATTTAAACATTGTATCCAACTAAGTTCCCAGTCTTGTCATTTACAACCATCCAATTTAATGCTGTTATTCATGAACTGAATCCTGTTGGCCTTCATCTGCCATATTAATGAATGTGACTTTACAAAACCTAATTATACAGATAGGTACCAATAGATATTACTATCTATTTGCATATTATGTATGTGTGTTTATATTTTGTGTTATTGCAGTTGCATGAAGAAGCATGGTACAGATTTGTTATACTCAGCCTCATCTCGGTCGGAATCTATGCATTCTATGGCCAGCATAATGCAACTAGTGCAATCACAGAGCACTACGATCCTATTTCTACCAACTCTGCCTAAATGCTGCACTCCTATACCATAGATAAGTGAATAAGTGATACATTATGGAGAGCATGATGTTGTAAGATAGGGTCGGTCATCCAACGTCTGTTGATGGGGCAGACATTCAGTTGTACATGATGAGTAAAAAGAGATGGGAGCATTATTAGGCCAAATTGTATTTATTTATTTTGTCTGAAATGGCATACAGGTAGATATTTGTATTGTTGTCACCAGTTGTGCTGGTTGCAAACATCTTCAATTAAAGTTAGGTTGTTACCAGTCATATGAAACTTGTAAACTAAAACTTATTATCATCGAATGATTAATGCAAATTTTACAAATGACAAAAATATGACCTCAGGGTTATCGCAGAACGACAAAATAAATTGCTTTTGTAGGAGAAAATAAATTGCATCCGAACATTAAACCAGAAATGCTATTTTGGTTCCAAAATAATTCCTTACTGGCTACTGTTACTGCAAGTTTCTTCTTTCTTTCTATTGATAGTTCAGAATTTCAAATTATATGAAGCATTGACTTGATCCTTTCATGTTAGGCGTTTAAGGGAAATTCCATGAAGACAAAAATGTTCTGTTTCATTCAGGAACTAGACTTTTCTCTAGATTTTATCATATTTATCGATGGGATTACCCTTTTTCCTAATAGCCTAACTAAAAAAATCAGCATTTTCAGTACTCCTGGCAGCTAAGAAGCACTTGAATCCTCGCGAAAAGCAAAAACATGTGCAGTATTGTTTTCAATTGTTGGATCGCATCATTGTTGATACAACAAAATATCAGTTTCGTGAAAAGTAAAATCATCAAATGCATATTTGCATTTGATAAATACATTAGTACCGTCCTACCTTTCGTTTTGCTGTTTACCTTCCTACTAAGTTGATCGGATTTCCTAACCTCACAATTATGGCACCTATCATATTAGGATTGTCTCCAAGAGGCTACTATACTACAACCTATGCTATAGGTAACCTGCTATGCCCAGTTTCTCGAGACGACATAATATACACGAAGAAATTACCCACATCAGAAGGTTTAACAATGGAGAAGCATAAATGAACATTCTCGAGCCAAATCATAATAAAATAACAAGTCAAGCAAGATTCCATTGTGAAAATGTTACTGACAAGATAGCTACTTGCGCAAATGGTAACATTCAACCAACCACATGAAACAGCTCAGCATTACCACGCACAAATTAATATCCACCGGACCTGGAAGTCACTAAGCTTCCTATGAAATCTAAATCCTACATAAAGAGATAAACAAGTCTAAAAACCGTACAGTTTATCAAAACTATAACATATTGATACTAGCCGTCATATTCCCCCTGAGAGAACTTGTTCTCTGGGTAGAAAACAGCAATAACTTGGTTCCCACCGAACTTCCTTCCGTGAAGCCCTGTCCTTGCTTTCGATGCCCCATCAGTATCTTCATACTCCAAAAATACCTACAAGAAAGAACAAAGTTTTCTCATAAGTTTGTTACCTTGGTCAGAGTAAACAAAATACCTTTGCAACTGGTGCCCCATTAGTAAACTATAAAATAACCAGAGAAAACACCAAACTAGTGTTGTACTAGACAGGAACTTTTACAGTTGCTCATTTTACCTATTTGTTATGTTGAATATCTTTAATTTCATGTATAGCTTCGTTGGGACAAAAGCCAAAGTAACGATCAGAACTACTGCTAAAATATTCCATAATGCAAGAGAGACAAAATGATTCATGTTTGCAACAACCATATTTAAAACATGCATGTCCCATGCACTTACCTTTCCAACACCAGGCATTTCCTGACCATCAGCACTTGGCCGGGGTATGACAACCTTCACCAGTTTACCTACAAAAGGGAAAAGACATCAGGTAGTAAACATAACAGCTAAAAGAGTATCTAGAAGAAGGAAACTGAAACCCAGGAAGTAAAGCAACCATATTAATTTTGTATCAATGGCATAGTGGACAATAAATACGACTGTCATGATAAAACACAGGACAATAAACAAGACACTCGCTGAGGAGAAAAATTTAGTTGGGGTGAACATGAAAATGAAACAAAATTTACCATATTTTTCTCCTTCAGTCCTCATATCCTCCATTATGTCTTCATATTCTTCATCATCTCTTAATTCATCAGCAGTGACAACCTGAGTCAAGCACACAACTTTTGTAGGGACGACCCCTCCTTGAAAGACAAGTTTCTGATAAGAAGGGTAAAGTATAATTTGTTAAAAACAAACAAACAAAAATGCATGCTAATACAGAAAAACCAAAACAAACAAAAAGTTTGCACAAGTTTTTTAAGTTCCATATGGTGGGTTGCACTCAATTTTTTGTCAGATATCCAAAACATAACTGGTCAAAAAGCTTGAAAATACAAAACCTTACCTGTAGGGCAACTTGTTGCTGAGCCTGAAGAAGGATGCTTTCCTGCTCAGGACGGGGCTGAAGTTGCCCCTGGTTGGCCCGTCTGACAGTTAGAGTTTTGTCCCCCATCTTAATCCCATTTAGTGCTGCACACGCAATATCCGTCACAGACAGATCCTGGTACACACAAAATGCATACCCCTTCGAGTTTCCTGTCTCTCTATCCTTGACCAAGTCAAACCCTCTTAGGGGACCGAACGATTCTAGCAGTTCCCTCACTTGAGCCTCAGTAAAGTAGTAAGGAAGGCCACCAACAAAGATGCGGTCAGGACCTTCAAGACCACTAGCAGAGCCAGGGCTGAGCCCAACAGCAGACAGATTTAGGTTTGGGTTTGGCTGACTTGGTCCTAGTGCTGCCGCTAGTGATGGGTTGTAGTCGGTGGGTCGCCTCACTTTAACCGGAGCACCCTGAAAAGGAAAGGAGATTGATATTAAGCACAAATAATTAGCAGAATTGAATAGGAAATTTATTAAATCTGCATGCACATGCACAAAATGGATGCCGAAAAGACAGACCTCAAAAATTATTCCATCCAAGGCCATAGCATTGCTTGCTTCTTCAACAGATCTCATCTCCACAAAAGCAAACTTCTTGTCATGGTTAATGTAAACATTTAATACAGCATCACCTGTAAACATTAGAAACAAGTTTAAAATAACATAATGAGGAACGGGGAGATAAACCTCAAGAAGAAAAAAGAAGAACAAAAGGACTAACCTGGACCAGCAGTGTTCCCTCCAATAGCATTCATTACCTGATTAAAAAAGATCGCAACCGACTGCCCAAAAGGAAAGAAAAACAGTTATGTTAATTAAAATCCATGAACAGGAAACATGACAATTATCTAAATTTTGCAAACACCAAGATAAACCACAATACTGTATGCATTGAACAAGTACTAGCAATCTTCACTTGTCCAAAGATAACCATATCAGATCACAACCAATCAGAAAAATCAAGTGGGCACCAACATGGTAACATGGTAATACCAGAGGCATTCTACCATTGCTTTTTCTTAACAGATGCAAAATTTAGCAATTAGGGAGAATACCATCATTTTCCTAAATAGAGTTAGAATTTCTAATCTCAATTTTTAATATGTAAATAGAAAAGACAAGATTGAACATACCTGCTCATTAGCAGTTGGGGGAAGACCACCAACATATACGCGGCGTGCATGGCGTGTTGCCTGTTGAGTCATTGCTTGTACCGGCATCATTTGCAGGGCAGGAAACTGCACATACAGTACATCATCAAGAGACATTGGTAAGTTTCTTTGGACCAAAAAAAACAATACAACTAAGCATCAAAGAATCAGTAAACGAAGTTTTATGTATTTTGGCCAATATGCTAACAACACGAATTTCAATTTCTCAAGTTTGATATGCCAATATAAGTATCTGAATAAACTCTTTATATAAAAGACTTCTCAGATACCGTTATTTTATTTTTAGAGTTATTTTACTATTTTTAATGAATTTTAAAAAATAGCCTAAAGATAATAGGAAAAGCCTACTAATTTTAAAACATTAAAATTTTAAAATAGTTTAATAATTCTAAAATAGGAGGAAATATTCTACTAAATTATGATATGAAGATTTTTTTTAAGCTACTAAATTTGAACTGTTAGCATTTCAAGTTAAAAATACAAATGGAACCACAATAGACAGACTCTAAATAAACATCTATATATAAATTATGATATGAAGGATATTTTTAAGCTAATAAATTTGAACTGTTAGCATTTCAAGTTAAGAATACAAATGGAACCACAATAGACAGAGTCTAAATAAACATCTATATAGTCTGCAAAAGAAATTTGCATGAGTACTGAAAAACCATAATATCCTAGCAAGGTCTAAAATAACATTCTTTTTTCATTTACTGTATGAAAATAGGCATTTAGAACATTCTTCACTTTTTCTTACCACAAAATATAACAGGACTTTTAAATTGCGGCACAGAACACACATAATCTCAGTACAGATAATTCAAAGAGGTAAAACATCAATTGAAGATCTTCTTACAGAACCTCAGTGGCCGAAATTTTTTTATCTAGCAATTAAATTAAGTTGGTACAAGAGAAACTGCAAGAGGAACACGAAGTACCTGCCCAGGTAAAGACAGCATATTCGGAAGCATTCCTGGAAGAGCAGGGACAGCAGGCAGCTGACCTGTAAATTTAAATACCATTAGAACAATTTCAAACCCTCAAAACCACAGAAGGTACACTAAATTACAAATTAGTATTGATTCATTAAGGCATTCATTTAATTAACACATGCAAACAAGCAAAGCGATGAAGCTACCTGTCCTCAGTGGATGATCCATTATACCCCCAAAAATTTATTTAAGGAGTCACATTATCCAAAGGAATAAACATTTTAAAATGCTCCAACACAATCTATGAAGATTAAAATTGCACGCCAGTTGAAGACTAACAAGATTTATTTTTACCGAATTGCGTCAGATACCTCTCAACTTGTATAAAATAGCTTAGTCGGCTCACGCCCCATTAGTCAGCACAGTTGGGGCAAAGTGGGGGCCCAACACTTGTCTTCTTTAGTACCACATTTATATACAAAACAAACAAAAACAAACAACACCACAAACAAACAAAACAACCAAAAGATTGTTCAGTAATCTGGTATAAGGCCACAAAATTGTTATAATGTAAGTGAAAACGTAATAACAAAGCCATATTTCCACAGTTAAGTCTTATCTAATTTTGATGTGTTTAGCTTACTTATAACCATCCGGACATCCCCAATATATTTTCCTCCTACATGAAATAATGCCACACTGCAGAAAAAGCAGAAACAAAAGAAAATATATATAAAAAAAAATTACTTGTACCTGGGACAGCGGCTGCAGCAGTTGGGAGAATTGACGAAGCAGGTGGTGCCATGTCAAAACCACTTACACGTTTGCTGTGTGATAAAATTGTTAGAAACAGTACATCACTACATATTAATTAAGCTTTGAAATGACCTTCCAAAACTCAAATATTAGATAGTTTACAGTAAACATGTATTCTTAAAAGATGGTATCCCTATAGCATATCCCTCGTCTAACTATGCCCTAACCCCATTCTATTCAAAACATTTCCTAACTTATTTCATCTTTTATGCAAATTAACACAACCAATATGTGATGGAGGTCAGTCTTGAAGTATCAATAAGAAAGATAAAACACTTTCATCGTTGCAATGTTAATATGTTATAGCACATGTTCTCACTATTCACGTTAGATACTCCCAAGAATAACAACTTTAGCTCATCAGAATTTAGACAATAGTGATCAAACATAGCAGTTTCAGCTCTGAAATCTAAATTGAATCTTCAGGAACCTACTGCTTAAATCCAAAATCAACATAGCCAACATCTAACAAATGCATAAACAAAAGCACAAGATGAAAAATGGTATTAACCTCTTTGAGTGAGAGCGTGACCGGGACCGGGAGCGTGATCGAGACTTGCGTTCAGATCTTTCCCTTGATCGGGAGCGATGCCTCCTGTGACCATCTCTACTTCTGTCGCGTTCTCTGCGCCTGTTTATTAAGAAACATACATGAGCATGTATATACATCTATATAGTGTACAAATAGCAAAATAAAATGGAACAAGAAAATTCTCTATACCTGTGACGGTCATAATCATCTCCATCCCGGTCTCTGCGGTGGCGATCACGGTCACGATCACGGTCTCTGTCACGGTCCCGATCACGGTCCCTGTGATGACGTTCTCTATCCTTGTCTCTGTCACGATCCCTGTCTCTCTCTCTACCTTTCTCCTTGTCTCTGTCCTTATCCCTTTCTTTGTCTCTATCCCTGTCCCTGTCACGGTCTCTTTCCTTGTCCCTCTCTCTGTCTCTATCCCGGCTCTTGGATGAACTTCTTTCACGGGACAGTGAGTCATGCTGGAAACAGAAAGGAAGAACAAAGGTTACAGCATTTTCATTATAGTAAAAGCATTGGCAGGCTTAGAACAGAAAAAGGTCATAAGAATTTCAGTATGTTAAAATGCTAAAGATATCTCAAGTGACATATGAATGATATTGCTCCCTGATCATTTGTTTCAATAAACAAATCAAGAAGCGAATACGGCACTAAAAGGAGTTCCTCAAACTTTGAATTATTGGTCAATCTAACAAAACAATAAGAACAAAACCCAATATGGTATAATCCAACTGACACCAAAGATATCAGATCATACTTCACAATCTCAACTAAACCTAATTTTCCCCACACCAGTCAAACTACATCTAATCCAATCCAACCTACACAAACCTTCTTGTACACTACGACATAACTTCCCTAACAAACCTAGATCTTCAACTACTAGATCTAACTACTAACCCTAACCAAAACAGTTACTCATACAGCAGCCACGAGGGCATCACATCCATACCTGAGATCTGGATTCGGAGGCGGGCTCGTCGTAGCCAGGCGGCTTCTCATCCTGCTGCGGCGACCCCATCGCGTACTCATCATAATCACCGCCTCCTCCACCTCCACCTCCGCCACCCCCGCCACCGCCGCCGTTCATCTCGTACCTCTCGCTGTACTCCGTCATGATTGCTGCGAGTAGAGAAGAGAAGAGAAAACCCTCGGCTAGGGTTAGGGTTTGACTTCTTGCGGCTCTTTTGTTTTCTTTTCTAGGGTTTCAAGTTTCCCGACGGTTCGTTCGTTCGAAGAGGAAAAGAAAGAAAGAAGATTAAATGATGATCGAAGGGAGTTATTATTAGTTGAGTTTTGGTCCGGTTTTGGATTTGGATTGGATTGAGCCGCAAGGAACGGAATCGAACCGGCTTTGTGAAAAGGCCCATGAGCCTTTTGTGCCTTTTTGGGCTTTTTCGGCCTGCAAATGTTTATGTTATTACTAGTAAAAAGCTTATACCTTGTTTTGGACTAAAATTGTTATTTCTTATAATAAACTCTTCAGATAATATGTAATAGCCTTAAATTGAGATAATTTATATGGGCCTTAAATTTTAATGGGCTGAGAACATCAACGGGCATTAATGTACATCGACGGTTCTGATCTATCCAAGAAAATGATCAACGGCTCAGGTTTCTTATTTGAGAAAGATAGCACTTTCATATCATTTGTTCCAATATACTTTTATTATTAGTAAGGATATTCATTTGGGCTTAAGGGATCAATGCAAAATGTGAGGCAATGATCCTTTCTGGGCCTTTTTGGGCTTTTTCGGCCTGTACATGTTTATGTTATTGTATGCGTTTGGGCTTAAGGGATCAATGCAAAATGTGAGGCAATGATCTTGTGCAGGGGCGGATGCAGCATGATACAGGGCTCACCCCTGAAAAAACTTTTCAAAATATATCCTTAATAATTTATAAAAATATCTCTTTTCTGAGAAAAAAATACAAAAATATACTTAATTTCTAAGAAAATTTATAAATTTGACTCTGCCTTAAAAATATTTACACAAATGTACCTTAAAAAAATTATAAAAAGATACCCATAGTTACAAAATTGTGTTGCATCGGAGTCAGGCTCCACCCTGATCCTATGTATGTATGTATTTTTTTTTTTTTTATGGTTTTTATTTTCTAACTTATTATGGTCGATGCCATTTCATATACCAAGCTACCAATATAATATGTTGCATGTTGTCGCTGGCCCGATGTACTTGTTTACATGAGAGTTGACGTTGCATATGATTAATTAGAGCATATGGAATTCTCAAAACGTTGGTGTCAAGCATAGTACTAGTATTAATGAGTATCATTACAATACTAAAACCTGATACATTTCTTTCATTAATTATAACAAAAGGTTAACACAAGTACATTAGTGATTAGTCACAAGATCTGCCAGAGTTCTCATGGTAATTGAAAATTTTTCATACAAGGTATTAATTATTAAAAAAGAAAATTTTCATACAAGAGGTAATTAAGGGCTTTCAGAAAATATCAGCTGACTTGTTGCTTTGAGTCTTCCTCCTGCATTGGAGATTGCTAAACAGTAAACTCTCATCAATCATCATCAGTAGCCAGAGGAATTAATAGAAATCATAGTCTAGAGTTGAGTATCATCTCTTTGACTTTTCCATTGATGCCTACTCCAGTCCAGTGATTGAATTCATGAGCTGTATCAATTTCAGCTAAACCCTTCAAGGATCTGAAATACAAGAATGGAAAACAGATCATCATATTTCTTTATAACTATAATTTAACATCTCATACAGTTTTTAATTCTATTCCTTAATTTAGAACCTGTCAAAGGATTAAACAGAAGTACAGTATAGGTTGCATCATGCCGTATTTTGTGAACAGAAGGTAAACTGCCCAATTTAATTACAAAATAACGGTATTGTATATATATATATATTTATTATCAGTAACAAAATCTATTTAATGATCTATGACTATGACACAAGTATATTTAACATAAACCAACTTCCAAAATAAAATACCATTTTCGGTCTTTCTAGAAAAAAAGAAAGTTTGTTACAACAAAAATGTGATCTATTTTTTCTTTTCTTCTTCTTCATAAAATTACTCGTGAAATCATGCTACATATATCTATTAAGGGTTCCTATTTAATTCAAAGAAAATGGCCAAAGTGAGAAGAAACAAAATAGAGAATAAATCAACTATGATAATAACATCATTACTCCTACAAATTTTCTCATATCATATTAATATTGTTCATCGTACTATAAAAGGAACAAAACTACGGTAACTCGTCAGTCCACCTCTAAGATGCCAAATAGGGACCAAAATAAAAAAAACAAAAAAAACCTCTAACATCATAACCACTGTTACAACTCATAAGGTTAATTTAATTAAGGCCACATATATATATATATATAACGAATTAGGCTACAGTAATATGCATATCACGGTTTTACCGTGCTATGCGGTCTATATCTTTGTTTTCGGTATCCAAATTGTCGATCCGAACCATTAAACTTAATCTTTATATCAAAATATGCTAGCAAACCAAATTTTTTAATTTTTTAAATTTTTTTGCTATTTTTAATGATAGGGAGAAAATCACTATTTTGTATAAACCAGATCCCTTGGATCTAGTCATTTTCTCACCATCATTAAAAATAGCAAAAAAATTCAAAAAAATATAAAATATGGTTTGCTAGTATATTTTGATATAAAGACTAAGTTTAACGGTTCGGATTGAGAATTTGGACACCCGGAAACGGAGATATAGACCACATAGCACAGTAAAACCGTGATATGTATATTATTGTAGCCGGACTCTATATATAAATTAATTATTAGTTTGGGGGAGAAGAAACAACGAGCTAGTGAGGCAAAACAGGATTATTATTATTATTTCTGGTGGTGTCTATTATTACATCTACATTCTACAGTTCGTACGGGAGATGTTTGGTTTCGGAGCTCCATAGGCTGGCGATGTCCTCGGCAATCCAACGGGCCTCCAGAGATGTACCCAGGAGACCCCTCCTTGTGAAGCCCACTGCGTAGAGCCCGTTCTTCCCTTTCCAGCTGTTGGGGAATTGGGTCCTGGGGTACCCATCCCTCTCATCAAAGAACTCATCCTCCTGCAAAAATGATAAATAGTTATAATTTGTTGACCCACATGTTTGGCTGAAACACATGAATAAATAGTTAAATCTGGTGATACCAAAATATACAAACTAATATAAATTTTAAACTACCAAAATATGCAAATTAATATTGATTATAAACTACCAAAATATGCAAATTAATATTAATTATAAACTATAAATTATTCCCACTCTTTTATTGTCAGAAATCATCAACTTAGTAAAGCGTCGTAGTTGAAGGCCCACAACCCCACATGCCCATTTTAAATACACACAATAGCATTATAGCAACCGACCAACCGTACTAAGGTACATGTTTGCCAAAAATGGGCCATAAATTTGGCAAAAAGAAAAAAAAAAATAGGCCATGCATGAATTGCAACATGCTAACATAGGCAGGTGTCACAGGTCCAGGATGCCAATTTTTGGGCCCAACCTAATCATTGGTAAAAGGTAATAGGGGAGGGCTTACTGGTACTGGTACTGGTACTGGTACATGGTGCTACATGGTGGTGCATTATGGGGGAGAGCTATATCTAAGATCTAAGTGCCACGTGACACCAATGAGTAGCTTGTGTACCACCATTGGTTAGGCACGTGGCAGTAAATAAATACAATTAGCCACCTTTCAATTTCAATCTCAATGTCAATCACTGCTAAAGAAACGCGTCAAACAAAGCAAGAGTTGGTTTCACTGTGCTTACTGTTTCTGGGGATAACTGTTTGATCTTTTTGTAAGAAAAATCTTTGCATTCTTGTGATGTATGATCCTCCCAAACCCCAATTAATCGTCCGAATTTGACATTTTTCATGAATGTTTCATTTTTTTTTTTTTTTTTTGTGGTTGAGAAAGATGTTACAAATATAAAATACCAATAATTAGTTTAAAAATTTGTAAATATGCATATATAAGCTCCCTATGTAGAGTAAATATAAAGAGTAAATCTATGGTGTTCTTAAGCTCACGGGAGGCCTCCGTGAGTTTAACACAGAAAATATATCAAACCAAATCCAAATTTTGATTTATATGGCTCAATAAATTCGTTATATCAAAATAGTATGGCATGCAAAAATTTTACATTTTTAGAGATTTTTAAGTAATTATTTCGGATTTTTCAAAAATACATATGAAACATTGATTATTTTATTAATATTGTATAGTTGTTATTGAAAAATCCGAAATAAATACTTAAAAATCTCTAAAAATGAAAATTTTTTGCATGCCATAAGATTTTGATATAAAATTTATTAATCCATGTAAATCAAAATTTAGATATGTTTTGATATGTTTTGATATGTTTTTTGTACTAAGCTCACGAGAGCCCCCGTGAGTTTAAGAACACCATAGATTTGCTTATATATTAAATGTTTTTAATATAATATATGCCAGTATAAATAATTTTTCTGCAAGCAGATACTATATATTATTTAAGATGCCTACACTCCAAGCAAATTGGGTCAGATTTTGAAAATTTGGATATATACCGGGGGTACCACACCAGATTCCGTGCAGAATCTCAAGATCATACTGATCCAAATCCAATCCCCGGCCAATGGCATATTTTCATGGAGTTTTCTTATTGCAAATACAGATATAGATATATATATATATATATATGTATATTTTTGATGGCAGTCCAAAGTCCAAACCGACAAAAAAGAGTTGTATAGCCTGGTACAATCTCTACAGTAGCTGACAACAATTTAGTTGTACCAGTGGGGAATACAGAATTGGGGTCACTGTACAAGGATATGCTCCCCTCTCTATATCATTATCATTGCCCATGCTAATTAAAATTGGTTGGATTTGGTCATCTGGACAGCAAATTTTAATGCCAGAAAATAGTAACAGGGGACATTTTGGGCCTTTTTGTAATTTTCTAACAAGGAGGATTTTATCTTGAACTGTTCCCATTGGGCTTCAGAATTTTTTTTTTTTTTTTTTTTTTTGCTGTATGATGAAACAGATTTATTTGGACTCGATAGGCTAACCAAGTAACTATATATTGACAGAAAATGACGACTTGTTTGGTCATATTTTCATTAAAAAAATCGCATTTGGAATGGCCTAAATTAAAGAACTGTCAATTATGTCCTACAGAAAGTCAAATTTGTGTTATCTTTTTTCTTTTTTTCTTACTTAGAAAACACTGTAACCTTAAAACTATGTTATTCATAATCCTAACATAATGAGATATCTTTTGAATAATAGTGTTCTGCATGCACTGACCTTGAGCCAGGAGGGCACATTGCTCTTGTACCCCGTTGCGAGGATCACTGCGTCGAAATCTTCCTGCCGACTGTCGGTGAACTCGACGCCTTTACTCGTGAAACGGGTTATGCTCGGGACAACCTATATATCAATTCAAATTCCTTACATCAGTTCTTCTAATTCGGTGAACTATCATAACATCAGTAGCCTTTTTTCAGGGTAAAAAACATGGCTCTATGGGATAATTGGATGTTCATTTTTTGTTATAATTTGTAGGATCTTTCTATAACATAACAACAGTTAAGAAATGGCAAAAAAAAAAAAAAAAAAAAAAGATGAAAAGACATATAGTACCTTAATTTCGCCGTCTTTTATCTTTGCGAGAGTGCCAACATCGAGGACCGGTGTTTTGCCGGACATCATCTTGAACTGAAGAGGGCCGATTTTGGGTCGTTTTAAGCCGAGTTTTTCGGTGTCTCCTAAGAGCAACCTTGCACAGAGGATTAAGAAGTTGTCAACATACTTCATAGGCAGCCATCTCGTTAGAAACATGGATAGCCCAAAGGTCGATATCCCCAGTATCTCTCTAGGCAAGATATGCAACTGCATGTGCCATTACATAACATAAGAAAGGTGTTAGACAATATATAGGTTTAATTAAGTATTTTGATTAGCATCTTTTTTTAATAAATTTGTAGCATTACAATTATAGTCAGTATATATCAGCAAGTTTCCATTGAAAATGTGACCAAAACAATTGTATGATATTGATATGATATGTTACAAAAATACATATATATCTGTATAATTTCTATAGTAGAGCTGCTTAAGTGTAACAACAGTAATATGCACCTATCGGTCAGCAAAATTTGAATTTGCTGATGTAAATATATAGAAGCCAGAAACATTGAACCAAAAAGAATTTATTTTCAGCCAATCAAAAAAATTACAGGTATTTTCAAATACTGACATAAATTCTGCAATCAAAGAAGAAAGAACCAAAAAAAAAAAGAAAGGAAGATCGAAATTGACAAAATGACATATCCACATGTTCATAGTAGTGGTGCAAGTTGGATCACTTGTTCCTTCATCTTTTTTTTTTTTTTGTTAGTTTCAAAAAAAATCAAGGAATGCACCAGCTGGTAAGGCATGCAATAACATGCATTTTTTTTTTTTTTGGGTCATTTGATCGGAAGGAAATTAAGAAAGCAAAGTGTGTAGAAATAGAAGCACCACATCTCTAGCAAATTTGGCATAATAATAATTACTTTTTTTTTTTTTTTTTTTTTTTTTTTTGGGAGGGGGGAGGGGGGGGGGGGGGGGGGGACAGAATATAAATAAATAAAGCGATTAAAAAGTTGGACAAAGAATATATATAAGAAATAAGAATAAATCAAACTCCTATAGTTAATAAAGAAACAGTTATTCCTCATTGAGAGTGACAGCATATATGAAAGGGTTCTAGGTCAGAAAACAAGCGAAGAGGACAAAACTAGGGAATGTACAAACCATACTCAGTCACAAGTCATTCATCCAATAATGGACTGAAAAGACTTGCAACTTTTACAGGATCTATCATTTTCCTGAAATTTAATTGCCAACCAAGTACTTGAAATGTATTGCTTTCTAAAAAATAAAAATCAAAGCATGTTTTGACTACATATATAATATAGCCATTTATTTTGTTTGGCGAGTATAGTAATATATAAAATTTTCTAGAAAAAACAGAGAGTATAATATATAAAATATAGAGAGAGATGAAAATTTTCTTTCAACGAACAAAGTTATAATAATGCATAAGGATAGAATCAGGTAACAATTTGTGTTAAAAATTAACTTTGAATTATGTTTCCCTTTCAAAATTTTGACTATGTATCTGAGAAAACAAACTTTCAACAAACTTAATATATAAAGCTTAAGGCAAAAGACAACAGATTTTTTGTTTCCTCTGGATTAAACACATGGGAAAAAAAAAGGCAGCCATTGTTAGAACAAAAACATCAAAAGAAATCCAAATTAGCAAAATATAAATATTGTTGTTATAATTATAAAAAATCAAGACAAAAAAATGAAATAATTTAATAAATATTAAAAAATGAAATAATTTAATAAATACTAAATATATATAGCAAGAAAAAAAAGTTTTCAAGTAAAAAAAAAAAAAAAATCTATATATGCAAATAGTATTATTACCTTATCTCTAACGGCCATGGAAGGTTGAGCGCCATTGTTGCACAAATCCAAGCACACCTCCATGCCCGAATTCCCGCTTCCGACGACGAGCACCTTCTTCCCCCTAAAATCATCACCCCTCTTATACTCGCTCGTATGCAGAAGCGCTCCCTCATAGTCCCTCACGCCGGCGATCTCTGGCCTGAACGCCTCCCCATTCTCGCCCGTGGCCACAACCAACCACCGGCAAACAAACTCCAGCCCGTTCGCCCGCACCTTCCAGAACCCGATACCCGCATCGTACGCGGCGGCCTCGACGCTCATGCCGAACAGGGGCTCGATCGAGAATGCCCGCGCGTAGGAGTCGATGTAGCTTATGAACTGTTCTCTCGTCGGGTACGTGGGGAACTCTCTCGGGAACGGGAGGTGCGGGAGCTCGCAGAAGTGTTTCGGGAGGTGCAGCTTTAACCTCTCGTACATGCGCAGCTTCCAGGAGGAGGCGACGCACATGTCCTTCTCGAGGAGTATCGAGGGCACGCCTTTGGTCTCGAGGCAGGCCGCCACGGCCAGGCCGGACGGGCCCGCGCCGACGATCAGCGGGCCCGGGACCCACACCTGCTTGTTCTTGGCCTTGGAGATCATCATGAGATCAGCCCCATGAATGGTGGATTCATGGCACTGTGTGGGTTCAATTGTTGTTGTTGATAGTAGCTCTCACTCTGTCTGTGTGTGTGTGTGAGCTCACCAAGCAAGCAATCTGAATTGATCACAAAAAATAGAAAAAGAAAAGAAATTTAGTATAGTATCAAGATGATTGAGTATGATACACATGTACTGGTCAGTAAGACCTACCGTCCGTTGATAGACGGTCCATAAAAGTAATAAATAATATGATAAATGGATCCTATATGGGTCCAGATGTAACAGTGTGTAACTTCTATAGACCGTCCATCAATAGACGCATGAAGTTTATGATATGCTGGTACCAATTTTCTGATTGAAATTGTTGAGACAAAGAAGAGAACATACCAAATTGAAGTGTATATGTATGTATGTAGAGAGAAACAGAAGACTGCAGTGTGTGAGTAAGAAGGAAAACTTGGAATTGGAATTTGGTTTGACAGGGGAGGGGAGTGGGGAGGATGATATGATATGACGCTATAAATAGTGGAGGCGTGCGCATGGGTAAGATAACGAAAGATCAAGCCTTTTTTTTTTTTTTTTGTCGCTCTATTCTTATTTCATTACCATAATTTTTTTATACTGGTCGATATTCCTTAGTTCAAAAGGAAATTAAAAAATAAATAAAAAAAGAGAGAAATTGATAGCTCTGCTCCAGCTCTGTATAATAAAATCTAAATGAAAATGCAGCCACAAGTTCAGCCCTTTTCTTCTGAAATATTATTTGCCAATGCCATATTGCATGCATATATATCCTGTGGAGGGATCAATTGAATTGAAATTATCTTGATAATCTTGAGAATTTTTACCAGTATATTAGGGGAAAAAAAAATAAAGAAATTCTATAAAACTGGCAGAATGGGAGAAAATTAATTAAAGCAGCATTAGAAATCCTTTCTTAAAGTTACCGATTGTGATTTATTGAATAATTTCTTGTTTATTGACAGATCAAAAAAAAAAAAAAAAAAAAAATCCAACATAAGACTTCATTCTTGAATGATCATTCGGGTTCCTTAAATAAATAAATATAGCACTAATTAACAAATTCATTATTACATAATACAACACATTTCCTTAATTAACTACATAACCATCTACATATCCAATTAATTAATGGTCGATCTGATATATGCTATATGATGGACTAATATCACCTACTTTTCCAAAGTGAAAGGTAGGTCCCTACATTTAAAATTCAATCCGGACTGTCCAATTGAAATGAACATGTTGGTTTCATTAATTTAAGAAAAGTCATCTAAATTAATTCTATACTTATATTGCATTGACTTGGTCCATTCCTTTTGATCCATATTGTTCATATGCATATCTAATTGCAACATTTATATAATTAATTTTATAATTTTCTACTAATTTCTTATATTTCTAATGATTTAATCTTTTTTACACGGTTCATTATGTTTATATTACAAGCTTGTATACTATATAAAATATATAAAAAACTGTTTAAAACTGTAATTGCATATAGAGATTATATTGAACGGTTTGAATTGAAAATAAAAATTTTGAAAGCAAAGATATAAAGTTGGTAGTACGAGTCGATCCATATTGATAGCATGCTTATCCTCTGCTGCGCAGTATTCTAATGCGCAGCGGATCAACAATGTGGATTATAGGGGGTTTTTTTGACATTGGGTTGCACGAATCTCAAGCGAATCCAATGGCTAGAGTAGTGCGCAGTAATTTAGTGCACAATAGAGGATATGAATTCATATTGATAGTACAACCTCATTCAATTTTGTATCTATATCACATTTTGACCACACAATGTAAATTTATGTAATTTTTTTCAGGTAATATATATACTTAGTTTGGCCAATAAATTAGAAAATAGAATGAACTAAAACATGCCCCTTGTCTTTAGAATTTCATTATAGATATCTTACGTAATTTCGATGGCTTCTTTTATTCTTTAGCTTAACTTTGATGTTTTATTTTTTGAATTTTTAAGAACAATGTCTTTCCTCAAAGCTAATTCAAATTTTGCTAGCTTGTCATCCACTAATATTTTTCTAAAATTCTGAACTTACAATTACTTCAGATTTTTTCCCCCAAAACTAACTATACCACAATTTAATTATCACATAAAATTCCAGGAAAAAGAAACAAACAAAACATATATATATATATATATATGTGTGTGTGTGTGTGTGTGTGCTCTTCCAAACCGCCAAAGAATTAGAATGCACTACACTACACAACAACAAAAGGACCAAAATCCAATCATGGGCTCGTCATAATGGCATGCTAGCTAGCTCTATAATTGCTTGCTGGACAATAATACCATGCTACAACTTTGTCCCTAAAACACTGTGATGAGGTGGCATATGGATGGGGAGAGTTATTTTTGTAAAATTTTGTGGGGTGAAGATATATTTTTTAAGATTGTGAGGGTCATTTTTGTAAAAAAATTTCATAGTAGGATAATTTTGTAAATTTTCTTAGAAATAAAGGATACTTCTGTAAATTTTTTTGAAAAGAGAGATATTTTTGTAAATTTTTCTAAGTGCATTGGAGTGTTCTGAGGGCATTATATATGACAAGTTATATTTATCCTTGCTACAAACCCAAGCACAAAGATCATACCAACACCAAGAAACTGCCATCGAGAAGATCTAAGATCGATATATGAGGATATACAAACAGGAGCGACAGCAGAGAAATGGTTGCGAGTGCCGATTCAACAGAGGTAGTGTGGGCTCCCACTCTTAGCTAGCCCCTATATATAACTTACTGAGCTATGTTGGACTGTGAACAGAACGTGAGTCCAATATGGAGGGTTCTGAAATTGGATTTTTTTATTGAGGAGGGATTCCAATAACCATGAATATTGGTCACCGTGGTGATCATTTTATTATTTATATATAAATTAATAAATCTAACCGTTAGATGTATTCTGAATCATCTAAATAACATATACACAAAAAAAAAATGAGAAAGTTTTAACATTGTTTCAATAGTCATCAAGAGAAGAGAAAAAATCATAAAATTTGAACCGTCGATTTTTGTTAATACTTGATGCATATGTAAATAAAATCAAAGTGATATAATTTTTTGTGTACACATAAAACATGATATATACAATACATTATCCTCCTCTTATATCAATTAGTTTTGTCATTTAACAATTTAAATTGTAGTTATTTCAGATTTAATTTCATGGTCACCGATCGGTCACCAAAAACATGTTATTTAATCCCTACTCTTTTTTATTATGGGCGCTCTTATGATCACACCTAAACAATTTTATCAGTCATAGATCAGTTTAATAATTAGTATTGCATAATATTCATCTATAGTCATTGGTTTGAAAAAAGATATTAACCCATTAATTAATGTGGTTTCAGAGTCACTTAATAGTTTATATAAAAGATTATACGTTTACATATGTAAATAAATAATAATAAACAAAAGAACTTTACATGAACATAATTTTTTGCACATATTTTATAGCGATTTTAATATAAATCATACTATTAATTAATTACATTATATAAATTACAAACATTAACAGGTTAACTAGCAAAAAAAAAAAAGGATTCTTATAAGTAAGGCTTAATTTTATTATAACACAAGCTTAACACATCAGCTCATTAATAACTCAAATGATAGTCAAGCGAGCTCATAATAAGTCGATCCCAAACAATTAACCACGATCTAATTATTACAACTTAAAAGACTCATTTCTCTAAAATTTATGCACTTTCTATTTACTTCTTATCGATTAACAGTATTAAATATACATATTTCAAAAATTGCAATCTGTAACTTGGATTATGAAAACTGAATCTAGCACAAATATTTATCTAACGTTGGTGCATATAATTAAGAAAATACAAATACCAATCCACTATTTATTTAAAAATGTAATCTAAAATTGATTAAAAACACTGTTTGTACGATGCATACAATTAAAAATGAGTTGAAAAATAGTTGCAATATCTTGATGGGCTACTTTCATTTTCAAAACGACGTCACCTCAATCTTCTTTTTCTTTAAAAAAAATAAAAAATTGTCATTTACGATAAGACAAAAAATGAGAGACGCCACCACAACAACCCCTCCTCCTCCTCAAAAAAAAAAAAAATAATAAATAAATAAATAAATAAAAAGAAAAATAAATAATAAATAAAAAACTAACAATTAACCTCCCGAATTTTTAATAATTTACATCTTGAACTTTTTTATTTGTTGCAACTAGCCCGTTAAGTATTAATAACCACTTATAACTTTTCAAAACTTAATTATATAACACCGTCATATTTTAGTTTTTAATAAGTTCCAAAGCTATACTTTCGTAATTATCAAATATTTTATTATTTTTAAGATATTTTAAATTCTCACTAGATTAAAACATTATGAGCCATCTATGTGACATTTTAAAATATCTAAAAAATAGTAAATAAATTCTAAAAAATATAAATTTGGTTTATAAGTAAAATTGTATTTGAAGATCGATAATGTATATCGACCAATGATTTTTTGAAACTTCAGATTTGATTTAATAGTACGGACCAATTTGAACAAAAAAATAGTTATGGGACCAATTTGAACAAAAAAATAGTTTAGAGACCAATGTAAACCAAATGCAATAGTTTATGGACCAAAATCGGACTTTCCTCTTATTAGTAAAATAGCTTCACTAAAAAGTAAGAGCAAATCTTTCTATATTCCCTGCTCCTATCCCTCATAAATGTATCCTTTCAAAATTCTATTCTAAGATTCAGATTCTAACAACTTAATCAATTATTTTAACTTCAAAAATTGGGTCCACCATTAAATATATTGCATCATAGGATTATGTTGGATAACTGTCTGCGACCAAATGGTGTTTATATCTACACATTAAGGTGTTGATACCTCCCACACATATTTGGTGTTCATGCCTATGCATCAAAAATTCTGCATAGGCCGCCTAAGATTCCACGTTCTGGTAAATGATTCGTCAGGGTTGGTCTAAGATTCCATGTTCTGGTGAATGACGGTACGCCCTAAGTCATGTGTTCATACCTCATTCAGTCGGGTGTTTATATATGTTGCATCAGTGTGTTCATACCTGATGTACTATAGGTACGCAGGCAGATTAATTTTTGGGAGATTTTTGTTTAGGTACAGTTTACTTGCCTCAATACAAAAATTTATAAGATTGGATTAATTTGATCCGTTAAGTTGTCATAGACATTTATAACTGACTAGAGTTGTAACTCGAGCTTCGCCTCGAAAAGTGGTATCAAATAAATGGCTAAGAATTTTATAAAATTGTAGATATTTATATTAAACAAAACTTGAACAAAATTTTTTAATTTTTAATATAATTTAATAATACAATAATTTATAAATATGAATTAATATATATAAATGTTAGACCAATTTAAGGGTTAAAATTTGTTTTAGACATATTACTTTCATCTTATCTTATTTAAGAAAAGGGATCCATTGACAATCCTTAACTTGACAATCTTAACAATTTGATATTTCAAAAATTTGTAAAAATTCATATAAATTCTCAAAAATAGAAAAAAATTCACGGAGTTATTTTTTGACTTGTACATGATTATGTTTCCGATTATATTCAATTTAAGTTATACTTGATAGCCCTTTAAAAATCCGTTAAATTACAAACGTTAAAAAATGTATAAAATTTTGATAAGCTATCAAACGATGTTCAAATTGATTGAAATTTGGAATACTATCGATCTACAAGTTAAGTAATGCATCTATAAGTCTTTTTTCAATTTTAAGATTTTATATGAATTTTTATGAATTTTTAAAATGTTCCATTGTTAAGATTGTCAAAGTTAGCATTGTCAAGGGATCCCTCCAGCAAATGGCCTAGTAGCTCAAGTGGTAGCAAACTGGGATGACTTCTAAGAGGTCATGTGTTCAATCCTTCTTGGGCACAAAAATAAAAAGTTATAATGAAACTGGTAGTGTATTCCACTTTCTTCAAAAAAAACGGGGGGGATCCCTCCTCCTTATTTAATTAGGAGAGAGAAAAAATATAAGTTATTAGATCAAAGTAGATGAAAAGTTTCAAACAAATTCAATGATTAATAAGAGTGATGATGTGACATAGTTGAGGTGTTTGAAAATCTCTCACTCTTTATGGAGTATAGATTAGTATATACTGCCAATTTATTAAAGTAAAAAAAAAATTAAGTCGAATCCAGGACTTTCCAAGTCTGTCCATGCCATCAGAGAAAAAAAAATTAAGCACTGTTTTCCCTTTTTTCCCTTTCTTTTAGCGGCTGAATCCGCACGCTTTCCATTAAACCACATAAACATATTGCAATATAAAAAGAAAATTTATATCCAAAGAAGTAGCATGGGCCGTTCGGCAAACCTTCTTTAAGCCTCCTTAGACTTCCTTTATCTTTCTTAGTATCTTAATCATTCCGGACGCAAGCTCCTTAACACGGATTAAAAGTTTCTTCTTAAGCCTCATTTTGATCGGGACTTAAGTCTTACCCAGATTCCTAAGAAAGTAATACCCATAGTTTTAAGGCTTAAGCTTTTTTAAGCCCTTTTTTTTTTTTGAATGAGTGTGACTTAGTGAAGCTTAAATATTTAAGCCAACCATCTTGCCGGACAATCCCAGGCTACTAGGTTACCAGTCTCTTGCAAGATCCAAACTAAGCACTGTACAATGCTTAGCTTCTTTGAGAGGGATCATCCGGCAGAAATTTGGCGGTTGTGACAAATGACAATTGACTTTGACAGTATACAAGTTCCGGATAATTTTAAAGAAAGATGAATATACGTTTAATGTTTTAATTGCCTATGTGGACAGGAACTGGATGGAAGTCTTCTAGAATTGGAATTGGGATAGAATATCTAGAGAAAGATAAATCTAGATCAGCAATATTGTTAATAAAAGTGCGTATTATTCTGGTATTTTTGATATGATGCTTACTGTTTGATACCGTATATATTGTCTCAAACTGCATTCGGAATATAGTGCTGAAATTGACTGTACTTAACAGTTTGGTGAAGGTGCCATACATATACCATTGAATATTTCTCGGCCCTTCTCATTCTTATTCGTCGTATCCTGAAGATATTTAATTAAGGGAAACATGTTGCGTCCACGGAGTGGACACATCCACACTCACAAGTGGTTACAAATGGGACCCATGTGATCTACTTTTCAGTGAGTGTTGTTACATTCTGTAGATTTTTCACTATGGACGGTAGGTTGTCCCCTTTAATTAATTCACGTACTTCAAACTGAAATTAATTCGTCTTATATATCATTTCTTTTCTTGTTAGTAATTAACTAGCTAGCTAGGTCAGGTCTAAATCTGGATGGAGACATAAATACTCTCGAATATTAATTGGAACAGTACTCGTGGCTGCTTAGTCGACCGAATAGTTGTATTCGTATGTATCACTTTGTATGTGGAGCACATTTTGTATTGCTGGTATGAATTATTTGACTGCAAAGATCAATTATTATGACATTATGTAATAATTAAATTTTTGCATTAAATATTTGTGTATGATCCACACAAGTGACACCAAGTGCATACATATGGTACAAATTGACTCTCCGACCGTTAATTTTGAATCTACCCCTCTTCTTGTTTTTTTTTTTTTTTTTTTGAACATTCAAGACCCGTAGGCAACTAATTTCATTCACTTAAAATGTTACAACCACGAGAAAAAAATTAAATAAGATTGTTTCTCAATTTAATCCAAAAGACAAAAAACCTTCTACAATAATTATATAATTAATTTTGTCTCGATTAACTAACATAGAGAGGC
Organism: Cyperus esculentus; assembly: GCA_030179965.1. Classification (NCBI taxonomy): domain Eukaryota; kingdom Viridiplantae; phylum Streptophyta; class Magnoliopsida; order Poales; family Cyperaceae; genus Cyperus; species Cyperus esculentus. The sequence goes on along the minus strand of JASGLE010000019.1, from coordinate 1,344,917 downwards.
AAATTTTGAAGAAGCGCATGATTTATTTTGAAGTTACCGTTTTGGTTGTGATGAATTTATCATCTTTGGAATGATTGAAAAACTCGCTTGCACTCCACAAATCTTCATTTCTTGAATCACCATTTTCTGTTTGTTGAAACAGGAGCAAAATCTATTATCGAGTGATTCATGACACATAACTCTCTTAAATGAAGAACAACGAAAAACATTTCTTAAAATAAAAAGGGCAGCGAAAAGATGGACGAAGAAACGGACAAAGCGTTGATGAACCAACAAAGCTTGAAGTAAATCAATAAAGAAATAAGTAAAATAGAAGAGATGTGGCAGGGGAGAGGCGGTGTGCCTCTCCCCACTAGAGGATTTACTAGAACGATTAGGGCTTCAAGAGAGAAGAGACGGCTAGGGCTTCATACCCCTCTTATCTTCGCCGCGTTATACAATTAGTGATAATTAATTAATAGCCTAAGAGTTAATGCATGTATATATGATTTTCAGTTTAAGTACAAAATGACAAGAACATTTTGATGAGTTCTTTCTTGTTTATATTGATTTATAAATTTTAATTTTTGCAAAAATTTTATTCTTGTTTATGCTTGCTAGTTTTCCTTATAAATGAAAATATCTTTATATACTTTAATCATTTATAAAATATATATTTTCTTCAAAAGAATAGAGTAAAGCATATGAAACGTAATTAAAAAAATTGAATTGCAATATTGAATCTTAGTATGATAAATATTGAATCAAGTGTTAACATTTTGTTTATTTAATGCGAGGGGTAATGACTAATTGATATAATGAGTAAAACTAATGTGAGCTTTCCGCTAGTACACTTGCAGAAACATATCAAATCATAACACCAGCTTTTGAATTTCTTTTATTATCTTTAAATGTAATATATTTAAATATGGGGGCCGGGAATGAAATCCTGAATCCTGTGATTCATATTATTATATATAATTAATTTTTATTTTGTTTTTCCATATATAAGTAAATTTTCTGGACGGCCACTGACTTGGCACTCGTATATAATATACCCATGATTGATTGATTCCCTCTCGATCGGACCCGTCGACAATTGCATTGCATGATCACGACTTGTGAAGCAATATATATAACACCAGCTGTTGGATGCTAACCAATATAAGCTGCTGCTTGTGATAACACATATCCCATACGGGAGAAGAAGAAGTTGACAAGTACATTAATCCAACCGCTGCCAAATTGAACAAGGCATTATTCAATATTCATACATGATACATCCCTTTCCAATTGTACATCACTAGATCTCTAGCCTCTGTACATCGAGTTTAATTAGAGCTGAGCTGAGCTAGGCTGCCCCAGCCTGAAACTGAGGGAGGGAGGGAGGGCCGGAGCTATATAGGCTGAACTGATGACTGAAGCTCATCAGTCAACAGTCGACATCCCCGGTCCTCTGATCTGAGTCATGGGCTCGATCATCGCCATACCCGGGGCCCCCCTCCGACCGCCACTTGAATTTCGATCGTAATTATATTTTAAGTCTTTTTTTTTTTTTGAGATAAAATGAGGGTCGAGTCATTTAAATTTAAATGTTTATAAAAGATCCTCTATCTGAATTTCGAACATGCAACCTGCGCGCGTTACCGAGAACATTACTTGTAGCCACTAAATTAAAGACGGGTTCTTTTTGTTGTTCTTCCAAAACAATTGTAAAGTAAAATATCTGAAAGTTTAATTATATGCTAATTATTCTTCTTTACCTTGCCAGTTGACAGCCGTTGTCAACTTTAAAAAAAAAAAAAATCTCCTTTACCTTGAATTCACATATATCATGCATGCAAAGCACGTTGTTACTTGTTAGTAATGGCCAATTGGCCATTACATCAAAACTTGATTCTCCAATTGGTATCTAATGAATTATTAAAAAAAAAAAAAATAAACTCAGCATGTAATCTCTCCTTAATGATGATATTCTAGTGAAACTTGATTAGAAAGTTGGTAGAGATAGATAGAGTATATCCTTTAATGTCCGATATGACACTTCATCAATGATGTCAAGAATTTGGTGTCTAACCCTAATCAGGCAACTCCCTTTCTTCACTTGTATATAGAGTTATCTAATTGAATTTTTCCAAGTATATATCTATGAATCTATCCATATATGCCATGGTCCATGCTACTAATAAGAGCAAAAGAAAAATAAATGGTGGGGGGCTCACCTCTGCTACTTAAATTCCATCCATTTAGGCGTAGCATTACATTACATTACTCTACTCCGGTATTGACATTTTTGTCGCACTCCATCTGACAGAGACGCACAATTTCATTCCGAATTGATTTTGTTACTATTTTGGTCCCATTATTTTCCCTGTTTTAGCTCCAATCCGTATGCCCTAATTTGCTGTGTGCTACGTACCTTGCCAAATATGTAACAGCAATGTGAGTTTTATTCTGTCGACATACATATAGGTTGTGCAACACACCGAGGAAAAAAAATAAAAAGAAAAAGAGAAAGAATGTTTCTATCGATCTAGCTAGCTATCACATACTAATATTCAATTTAGAAACAAATTTTCTTCTGTTACATTTTTGTGTACAAATTTATTAATATGACCACCACTTATGGTTTTTGGATGGTATTATCTATAACCCAAACTAACATATATATATATATATATATATGAGTGAGGCTACGGTAGTAATTTTAACGATTTTTGAAAGATGGCAAGAAAATAATAATAAAATAATCTATTTGGAACTTATAATCAGGATCATTTTTTCAAAAATCGTTAAAAATAGTTAGGAATCTCCAAAAATAGTAAAAATTAGTATCCGATGAGTTTTCGATATGTAGAATGCACTAGTCGAATCAGATCGACCATCCGAGTTACGGTTGTTGAGATACGAGCGCATAGCAAAAACGTAGTTTTGCTATGCATATCACCGTAACCCAACTCTATATATATATAGTTAGGCTACAATAATATGCATATCACGGTTTTACCGTGCTATGCGGTCCGTATCTCCGTTTTTGGTGTCCAAATAGTCGATCTGAACTGCTAACTTAATCTTTATATTAAAATATACTAGCAGACAAAATTTTATAATTTTTAAAATTTTTTGCTATTTTTAATGATGGGGACAATATCACTATTTTTGTATAAACCACCTTTGGATGTAGTCATTTTCTCCCCATCATTAAAATAGCAAAAAAATTTTAAAAATTATAAAATTTTGTTTTCTAGTATATTTTGATATAGAGATTAAGTTGAGCAATTCGGATCGACTATTTGGACACCAAAAACGGAGATACGGACCGCATAGCACGGTAAAACCGTGATATGCATATTATTGTAGCCGGACTCTCTCTCTCTCTCTATATATATAATTTTATGTCCATCTTTAAAAAATCGTTAAAAATAGTTAGGAATCTCCAAAAATGGTAAAAATTAGTATCGGATGAGTTTTCGATATGTAGAATGCACCAGTCGAATCGAATTAGCCATCCGAGTTACAACTGTTGAGATACGAGCACATAGAAAAAACGTAGTTTTGGAGATATTTAAGTATTTGTTTGAGATTTTTAAAAGTGACTATACAATATTAATAAAATAATCAATATTTTATGCATCATTTTAAAAAATCTAGAACAAATACTTAAAAATCTCCAAAAATGAAATTTTTTTGCGTGCTATAAGATTTTGATATGAAGAATTTATTGAGCCATATAAATCGAAATTTGGAGGTGAATTGATATGTTTTTGGATCATGACTCATGGAGCAGCCCGTGAGTCATGACTCACCGTAGCATCACTCTATATGAGTTTTGCTACGGTGAGTCATGACTCATGGGCTGCTTCGTGAGTCACGATCCAAAAACATAACAAATCACCTCCAAATTTCAATTATATGGCTCAATAAATTCTTCATATCAAAATCTTATAGCACGCAAAAATTTTTCATTTTTGGAATTTTTAAGTATTTGTTTGAGATTTTTTAATAGTGACTATACAATATTAATAAAAAAAAAAAATCAATGTTTTATGCATCATTTTAAAAAATCTAGAACAAATACTTAAAAATCTTCAAAAATGAAAATTTTTTGCATGCTATAAGATTTTGATATGAAGAATTTATTGAGCCATATAAATCGAAATTTAGAGATGATTTGATATGTTTTTTTATCGTGACTCACGAAGTAGCCCGTAAGTCATGACTCACTGCAGCTAGACTATATATATATTTGTTGGGATATATATTAAGGGGTGCATCCGGCCATCTCTCTCTACATAAGTTTGTCAGAAAATCAAGAGGTGGGGACTATATCCTCTCACGAATTGATTTTTATTTTGGTATTTTCTTCAAAGGAAAACGAGAATTAACTAATTTATATATAGGTGGTCCTGATCGATGCATTGATACTTGATAGGTACAGTTAACGTTCTTCTGTGTGGGACGTTTTGTGGCTCTATATACCATGTAATTAAGTTGCATTCCCAATTTAATTTAATTTAATTTAATTTAATATGGGCACAAACATGGAGTTAGAAAATTTTTCATGAGATTGATATCATATATATTGCCTCTTAATATTTGATAAAATAATAAAAAGGGAAGAAAGATAGTTTTATTATTATTGGGTTATGATGGACAATTCTTGCATTTATACGGAGTTCAAATGTTATTTTCTTCAACAAATTAAGGAATTATGTAACACAAAACGATAACACATAATTTTATTCAAATTTAGAAATTGGGACAATAAACCGCATGCATGTGCAATATGCGTAGATACTTCCATGAGTGTAAACTCACTAATATATAATATTTCCATATATACATGATCTAAACAAGAATGCATGGTTATATAATAACTATTAAAGAGCCCACGCCTTGCCAATGCTGAAATTGTTATTTCTTATAATAAATTTTTAAGATAATATGTAATGGGCCTTAAATTGAGAAAATTGATATAAGCCTTAAGTTTTAATAGGTTGAGACATTAAAGTACATCAACGATGGTAATCAATCTAAGTAAATAATCAACGGCTGAGATTTATTCATTGAGGAAGATAGAACTTTCATGTCAAAAAATCCAATCTCCTTTTATTAGGAGTAAGGATTGGCAAATCTGTGCTGCTTTAATAATTATCAACTGCTTAGATTATAATGGTCTTCAAAATCCACCAATTTTGCTTCACTGTTTGCATGTTAATTAAACGTACACAGGATCACATTATTTTTCTTGAATTTCAGATGAGCTTCAATATATATGGTTTATATGATTAAAAAAATCAGTATAGATAAATCTACAATCATAATTTAAATTTTGATATGGAACATTAAACTTTTTTTTGTCTCTCCTGAATCAATAAATATGTACATAATTTCTGTTTGCTCTGATATATAGTTAGCAGATCAACATCAGTTGAAGTAACCCTCACACAAATTATTGCATGTCTTAATTACTGATGATGAGCTTCACCTGTGTAAATCCAAATTAAGCATCAATCAATTGCACACTTAAGAATAAAGTGCGTTGATAATGAATTGAATATATAAAGCACGTTTTTAGGGTCACTTTTTAAATATAGTCATCAATTAATTCACATGTATTATATATGTTTTATAACTTCAAAATGCGCATGGATGGAATGGAATGGAGAATTTTGGCAATTTGCTCATTTTTTCATGAGAAAAACTAAAATCATATTTTATAAATCAGATCATGAAATTTATAGTAAATAATGGATCCAATCGAATGGTTTAGATTTGGGGATTCTTTCTTTTAATTTTAATTTGACCACAACCACACGAATCGAATATTTGAACCTACTAATTTAGTTTTGAAAATTAGGTCATACGTACTTATTGCAGAAAAAAGTATTGCAGATTAATTAGTTCTAGAAGTTTTATTCATTTTTGTCCGTTTCTATTTTAAACCAAATGGAATTAAACATTTAGCATAAAAAAGAACCAGCCTTTGATTTAGTGACTAAGGGTAACGCTCTCTATATAAAGGATTACTGGTTCAGAACCTAAATGGGAGGTCCTTTATAGATATTTAATTTTGAGTGGTCTGATCCTCATATTTTCATTAAAAAAAAAAAAAAACGCTTAGCATTAAAGTAGTTGCTTGCTAGAAAATATATAATTATGCATACATCAATAAATAATTTATCGAAATTATACTCATAAATATAGTGTGGTGTAAAGATGTGTTTTCATCTTATCTCATGGTCTATACCAAATCTAATCTATTCCATGTTTTGAACAACATCTCGTCAATACATATATCCTAAAATTCTGAAAGAGAAATTATGAAAATCAGTTTTCTGAAATCTGAAGTGTGTGTATATATATATATATATATGTATATGTATATATATATGTATGTATAGAGTTAGACTATTGTACTAACGTTAGCATTTCAACTCGAAATGCTAACACCTCAAAAATCATGTTATCGTATCCGAAATCGTGATTTAAGGTGTTCAATAAATTCTTCATATAAAAATACTAAGGAATACAAAATTTTTCCATTTTTAGAGTTTTTTAACTATTTGTTTTGAATTTTTGAAAAGAGCTCATAAATAATAATAAAATATTGATATTTGTTTATGCTCTTTTCAAAAATGCAAAATAAATAGTTAAAAAACTCTAAAAATGGAAAATTTTTGTATTCCTTAGTATTTTTATATGAATAATTTATTGAACATCATAAATCATGATTTCGGATACGATAACATGATTTTTGAGGCGTTAGCATTTCGAGTTGAAATGCTAACGTTAGTACACTAGTCTAACTCATATATATATATATATATATATATATATATATATATATATATCCTTACTCCAAACAAAAGGAGATTGGATTTTTTGATATGAAAGTTCTATCTTCCCCAAAGAAGAAACCTTAGCCGTTGATTGTTTACTTAGATTGATTACCACCGTTGACGTATATTAATGTCTCGACCCATTAAAATTTCAAGCCCGTGCATATTAGTTTCATTACAAGAGATGAGTTTTTGGCCCTTTATTATAAGATATAATAATTTTATCTCAAAGCAAAGCGTGTACTCTTCACTAGTATTTTCTAAGGAATCGGATATTGTTCAAAGCCATTTGGATGGTCCGAAGGATTCTGAGAGCCGTACGATCTAATTGTTAGTAATTGATCAGCCGTGATTTAATAATGTAGGTGCTAAAAATAGCATGCTGTTTATATTTAGAATGATGGGTCACATGCTATTACCGTTGATAAATATATATATTGAATCGAACAGTTTAGTCATCGCTTTGGACGGAGACCGTCCAAATGGCTTTGGACAAAATTATAATCCATTTTCTAAGTATATGATGCTCTAATTAAGACCTGTTGTTATAAGGCCACACAGAATCCATAAAATCCTAACTAAAAGCATGTGGTGGAACTTAGTTAATTGCTTGTTCAAAGTTGAAACTTGAGACTTAGAATCCCTCTTCCATATTCCAAATGATTGGGCCTGCAAAAGAAGAAACATGCTGAGGCCACATGGCGAGAGAGGTGGAACAAGATACTGTTCTACTTTCTGACCCCCCCCATTTCAGAGTTCAATGCAACTAAGCATCTGATTCATGCTACAGTGGACACAGTGCAAGCCGATTTTCTCCATCATATGTTTTTTGGGAGATAGCTCACAAGTCAAAACGCATCCATTTGATCAATAATAATATTCAAATTCATTACTGTTTATTACTGTTTAGTATCTTGTTTCAGAGAAACATATTGCGTCCATCGAGAAACTATCTATACATCCATAAACAAATATGAAATAGTAACAAATAGACTCTAAAATATAACTTATAGACAGTTTTTCTATAGATGCTAGGTATTACTCTTTATTTTATTTTACTTTTTTTTTTTGGATGAGGCTGGAAGTCTAAGGTGTACAACTCATAAATCATGCGGATTTTGACGACCTCACAAAGAGCATTGCCTTTGTCATTAGACCAAAAGCTTATTACTATTACTGTTTTGTAATTAAACATGGAATTTAAGATAGCTATATATGTGAAATCATAATTTTAAGATGCTTGTGATTTGTGATTGATAATATCATAATAGAAGATTGTTATGTTTATGTGTATATAATATCCACAAGTGTACATTAATGGTATACGAAAAATCAAACTAAATGTTTTTAACGGGTTAATTGTAGAGTTAGTCATGTGGTCCATTTTATTAATATAGATATAGATATAGATATAGGTATAGATAGTTTTTTTTTTTGTTTTTTCTTAGCATGTCAAATTAATCATTTATTGCACCAAATAATGTGACAAAAAAAAAAGCACTAGAAAATAGTTAATTATGTACCTAGCCCTCTAATTTTCAGCTGCTCCAAATGATGTGATCAGAAGCTACAACAAGGCAACAACCACTACAAGATGTCAAAATCAATTGATTTGATTGCATTTAAAACTAAATTTAAGAAACTTATATATATTATATTTTATTTGATATTCCAATTTTTTAAAATAAATTAATGACGATAATACATATCAATGTGAATAAGTTTTGACGATAATTAATAATCTCAGGCGTCATAATTATTCATCAACTTCAATATACGTAATTTTATATTGAGTCATGGGCCTGAGACAAATTAATTTTTTTTTGTATTAATTGTCTCTAAATATTATTTCAATTAAGAATCTGATTAACATGAATTTTCTCAGTGCAAATTAACCATAAAATTCTTGCATGGTATTTGAATACTGCGGGCTTACGTACGTACTGTGGGTGTTAAGACCCCCATGATTTATCCAAATATATATGTGTACAAGAGGTAACACATTATATGCAAATTTTTTTAAAAATCGAAAATGGAAAGTTAATTTTTCGGAAAAGAGTAAGATGATCCATTTTTTACACGAATAGATAGGACTGAAGGGTTCCTTCGGTAGGGCCTTTTTTTTTTTTTTTTTTTTTCTCTGCCACATTCTGATCCCGGTTTTTTTTTTAAAAAAAAAAAAAAATTTTCCTTTCACCAATGGTTAATTCGGTCCCTTCTAAAGGGACCGAATTAACCATTCGGTATGACCCATTTCAATTTTTTAAATGGCCGGCCACCCCTTCTTCCTCTCTCCCTTTCTTCCTCTCTTCTTCCTCTCTCCCGTTCTTCCTCTCTTCTTGCTCTTTCTTTTCCCCATTGCAGCCGCCACAGTTAGGGTTTTGAAGGTCGGCACGTCGAAGTTGTCATTTTAACAGATCAACGTCATATTTGCGTTCGTCGTGTTCTTCTCATCTCGCTGGTACCTTTTTTTTTCCCGATCTGTTTTTTTTCTGTATAAAATTAGATTATATTTTTTACTAGGTTGTTCATGTACTTCTCGTAGGAAAAATGAGTATGATACTCATCAATGTATTCCACGGAGGACAGATCCTCAATACACCTACTGGAGTTAATTACGACATTTCCCCTGCGTGTACTATCCCTGTTAATGACTGGATAACCCTGGAGGAGTTGCGGAGGCAAATCCATACCGCTCTGAACTTGCTCCTTAGCCATTTCAACCTGAAAATCAGAGCACGGATCAACACTGCACAACCAGGCTCTGGTAACTACTTTTTCACTCTTTTTTGGGTTGACTGCGAGCAGACTTGGGAGATGATTAAGTCGGCCGCGTGTCCAGTTGTTGGTTTTAGAGCTATGGAATTAGTTGTTGAATCTGAACCAAACCCCAACCCCCATGGTGGTTATGACCCATGTCCAAATAGTATTCCCGACAGTAGCAATCGAGTTCCGACCGAGGAAATAACACACACCTCAACCCGAGAAGACCTAATACCAGCCGATACCAATGAGGGGGATGTTGAGAACTGGCACTTGGATGAGGAAGATACCGATGTGAATTCTGATGATGGGGAGGATTTGACCATGGAGGATATCGAGGATGAGATAGACATCCAGAATATAGTAAAGGAGTGGCAATCATCCATCCCCTTCATAAACCGGGGGTTGCAACATCCCTGCCGTCAGTTTAGAGATACTGAGCCCATGCCAATTGCCGACGAGCCATTCTACCGCAAACCCCCCAGAATTGATGGCGAATTTAGTCCTGGCCAGCAATTTGCCTCCAAAAAGCAACTCAAGGAAAAACTTGCTGAGTTTCACTTAGAGAAAAACATTACACTTGAGACCGTATATAGCAACAAAGTCATGTACGTTGTTAAGTGTAAGGATGAAAATTGTCGATGGAGGTTGTATGCAAGGGTAAATGATACCGGTACATGGCAAATTGGAACATTGGGGGAAGAGCATGCATGTTACGGAAGTGCCACCAGATTAGATCACGAGCAAATGACTGCCAGACTGGTTGCTGACACAATCAGGGATCAGTTGAGGGATAACATGGAGATGCCAGTGACCGAAGCCAGGGGCCTAGTAAAACTAAGGTTTCCCACTGTCCATCCATCATACAACAAGATATGGAGAGGTCGGGAGTTAGCAATTGCTGATATTTTTGGTAGCTGGGAGAAGTCATACGAGATGCTCCCATCGTTGTTGAATGCCATACAAGCAACCACACTGGGTACCAAATTCAGGTTGGAGCATGTGCCATCCGATAGGTTGGCGTTCACATTTTCACAAGGGTTGCGTGGGCATTTGGTCCATGTATTCAAGCTTGGCCGTACCTTCGACCTGTCATCACTGTCGATGCCGGGTTTCTGTCCGGAAGGTACAAGGGTTAGTTGTTCATGGCCTGTGCATATGATGCAGAACAACGGCTGGTACCACTTGCATTTGGAGTAGCTGAGGAGGAGACTGCAAATGATTGGGGATGGTTCATGAATTGGTTGCGTCTAGAGGTTATTGGTCTTTGAAAGATCACAGTAATTTCCGACCAGCACGGCGCTATCAGAAATGTCTTTGAGCAGCCACACCTTGGGTGGTGTAAAGCAGTTGGAGAAGCCGTCCACCGCTTCTGTACCCAGCATATTGCGTCAAATGTGTACAAAACGTGCTTCAACAAGAGAATTAAATCTCTATTTAGAGTGGCTGCCAAGCACAAAAAACCATGGAGATGCTTGGAGCTGCTGGAGAAGATTAAAAACCAGAAACAGGAGGCATACGACTACATAATGAAGGCGGGATACTCCAGGGCAACATGACTGGTACCAGACGATACCGCCGAGATCAGACTGGTACAGCCCCCACTGAAACCAGGAACCGGGGAAACCGAAATCGTTCCAGACGCACTGTGTTCGTGTCCGCATCCGGAACCGTTGAGGAACCGCAACCCCAACCAGCCCAACCGGAAGAGGACATTCCAGAAGAGGAGTTGCATAAAGAGAGGTGGGCGGGCTATCTTGACGGTAGTCTGAACAGATGGGGGATCATGACAACAAATGGCTCAGAATCACTGAACAATGTATTCAGGCTTGCTAGACAACTCCCCATATGTGCTGTAGTAGAGAAGACATTTTTTAAATGTGTTGAGTGGTTCGTTCAAAGGAGAGGTGTTGCAGCACAGTGGGAGGCCACAGGATTGGAGTTTGCTCAGAGAATAACAGATTTGTTGAAGCATTGGGGAGACAAAGGAAGAAGACTGGAGGTGGTTCCCCTGACTTGGCGTACAAACTTCTACGAGGTTTACAACAGGAACGGCCGAATATTTGAGGTATGCTTTTTAATAATTATGTATGAACTTGTTTGATTATAATGTGCTAAATTGTATAAATTGTAGCATGAATATGGTGAAATCAGGTACGAAGTCCAACTACTTGGGGATTCGGAAGCCATATGCCAATGTCAAAAACCCCAACTGACCGGCCTACCGTGCGACCATGTTATGGATGTTTGTTCATTACGGAGGCTAGACCATACACAATTTGTAAGCCAGTACTACACTGTTGAATATTTTAAAAATACATGGGACGGTGAATTTCATAGTTTTGGAAACAAGGGGGATTGGCCATTGTGGCCTGGTCCAATTATAAGGCCAGACCCAAAGAAAATCAACAAAGGCCGGAGGAGGAAGATAAGGATTCCTATGTTGATGGATGAGATGGAGGGTTGTATCAATAGGTTGCCTGATCGGTCCAATCGAAGGCGTTCGTAGTTTTGCAAATTTTGTAGGAATTTTTCCGAAAGGAATCTCACAAAACCTTGTACATGAAAAATGATCGGGACATCATGATCTATCCGAATATAAATTTTAAAAAATACATTGTGAAGACGGATCGATCGCAGTTTTCAATTCTTTCCAGCTGAAAGTCACAGAAAACCAGAAAACCAGAAAAAATGCAAAACCCTAAAAAACCAGAAAAAAAATGCTGTTTTGCGAATTTTGTTTGAATTTTTCTATAAGGAATCTTACAAAACTTTCTAAACGAAAATTGATCAGCAAGTCGTGATCTAGCCGGATATAAATTTTAAAAAAAGTACTGTGAAGACATATTGTGCGCTATTTGACAGTTTTTGCGCAAAGGGCAAAACTGGAAATAACTGTAATTAATGTTGTCATTTTCTTATAAAATTTAAGTAAAGAATCGTACCGCACGCGAGCTAGACTGTGCGTGTGACACGTAAGCAAGGCTTTCAACCGGTTCATCCATTGGCGGCATTGGTTGGCTAAGGGCTTCTGGATGGTTGTCTGTGAAGTAGAGCTTTGGCATCCCTCTCTTGTACAGCCATGTCTGGTAATATGCCTCGGCTCCTAGGGAAGAGTCGTATGGCCTATGTTCAATGACTGGAACAGGCGCCTGCTCAATGTAGTATTGATGAACTGTTGTCCAATCCTTTTTTTCATGGGCCCCACGACCTGAGCTGTGCACGGTTTTCCTCAACATCTTCAACTCTTCGTAGTCTATAGGATCCAGAGGGGGGGTTGTCTGGTACGACCCGAATTGGCGCATCACCCTGTCAGGGTGATGATACTCGACAACCCACATGTGCACCAGGTATGTACGACACATCCAGCAACTGAAATCGTCATATACACACTGGGGGAGGAGACCATAATAAGGTTGGTATGGTGTCCAGTTCACATACATACCATCCAGCTTGTCAAGCTGCTCTCGGTAGTGCACCACTCCACAGCCATGGGGGTTCTTGGTGAAATCATGTTCCCCTATCCACTTTATACCGAGAGGAGGGTCTCCGCATAGGATCATCACCCCCCAGTTCCTCGTCACCGGCTGGTACTGGACGACCCACTGATATACGGTTCCATAACCAAAACTACAAAAACACCAGCGAGCCACCTATCGACGCGACCTTCTTGATTGATGCCCTGGTCAAGTTACTATACAGGTAGGCAAGAACCGCCTCTCCATAGTTCCACCGAGTTGGCTTCCGGAGCTCCTCCAGAAATTGCAGGAAAAATGCCGGTACCGATTTTTCGCTAAGATCCGGAAATAGCACTGACTCGAATAAATCTAGGCAAAATGCACGCGTGTACTGATCTATATGCGCTTGATCGGCATTTTCTTCATCAAATTCACTAAAAGTGTCGTGCAACCACTTCAGCCGAATTGCATACTTCGAGAAGTGCAAACGCTCCTCGGGTGTATTTCTCTTTTCCAGTCGCCTCAGCCATGGACACAAAGCAGGATCATCAAAATTCGGGTCTGCATCACCCCCCAGTAACAACTCTACCGTGCCGCTCCAGTCATCGTCACTCTCCCCGCATACTTTTTGCCCTACAATTACATTTCAATGATTTAATTATTTAACACACAATTCTCTAAAACGGTGACAAGTGCAAAAAAAATAGTCCATGTTTATTTACCGGTAATTGGTAAGCTGAGCAGGCAGTTGACATCCTCTAGCGTTGGAGTCATCTCCCCACAGGGTAGGTGGAACGTGTTCGTCTCGGGCCGCCACCTCTCAACGAGCGCGGTGATCAAGTATCTATCAACATTGCAGTTCCCGAGCTTCGCAGCCTGAAACTACCCCAACGCTAAGAGGTTATCTTCTATACACTCTCTTACTTTTAGTACGGTCCGGTGGGAGCAAACGCGCAAAGTGTTTTCAGGCTGCGACAAAACCAAACAAAAGTTATTAGTACACATAAACAGTTAAAAAAAAAAACATACTGTGGGCAGATATTAATTTTTCAAATGCATGCATAGAGAAAATTACCTCGGTATGGGCAATCGAGGATCGGTGGTAACGCTCAAACAATAGTGGCGGAAACTGCGGAAATTCGTCCATCTGCAGGGTACAAAATATCATGTTAATTTACAATAAATGCAAATTTTTAAAAAGATGTTAAAAACACAGCTCAAATTTTGCTACACTCTATTTCGGTTCTTATTTCGGATTTTCAAATTTTGATTCAAACTACGACCATAATATCTATAAATTAGGCTAAATTATTTTATTTTTTTCCTAAATTTCGGTTTTTTTTTAATTTTGGTTTCGGTTTTTTTTTTAATTTTGGTTTCGGTTTTTTTTTTTTAATTTTGGTTTCTGTTTTTTTTTTTAATTTGGGTTCCTTTTTTTTTTTTTTTTACAATACGACAAATCCGGTACCTTATTTATACTACAAGATCTTTTTTTTGGGTTTTAGTATTACCAATCAACCAACAACCCATACAATAACATACAAATATACTCAAAATTTATTAAACAAAAAAGGTACATTACAACTCTACAAAACTAACAACAATTACCATATCAACAAACAAAGTAAATTAAATTTCGGATTAAATAGGTAAAAAAAATTATACCTTCAAATGTTCGTCAAAATATAAGATCGGGGGGTGTTTCGGATTCTACTCTTCAAAATACGGAGCTTGGTGTAATCGGATCTAACAAATGAACAAGTTTGATGGAGAAAAAAATTAAAAGATTGTCTTCCAACAATGGAGGAAGGGAGAAGAGAAGAGAGGAGAAGGGGCGCGGGTGAGGGGAGGAGAAGAAGAGAAGAAGAGAGGAGAAGAAGAGAGGGGGCCGAGAAAAAAATATATATATATATATTCCCTACCGAAGGAACCCTTCGGTCCCTTCCAAAGGGACCGAACCATCCCTTCGGTAGGGATTTTTTGTGGCCGAAATAGGGGGCACGGGTGAAAAAGAAAAAAAAAAAAAAAAAGCCCTACCGAAGGGTTCCTTCGGTCCTATCTATTCGTATAAAAAATGGGATCATCTTACTTTTTTCCGAAAAATTAACTTTCCATTTTCGATTTTTAAAAAAATTTGCATTATATGGTATTTTGTGGTAGACTTATAATTTATATATACACGGCAAATTAAATTAAATTGAATTAAATTAATATCATTTTAATTGTCAGCATATTGTATATAATACAAAAAAAAAAAAAAAAACATTCTATTTGATAGTAATAGAATAACACGTTATTTAATATTTTAGTACACATCGTCAACACGGATTTGACACTAAAATCTTTGACATTTGTGCATATATTAAATTGTGAACAGTAGCTCCAGATCATCATGCAGAAATTAATGTACTTGTAGTCTATAGTTCTGTTAACTCAGTGGTGACAAATTAATTAAATAGGACTCTATTTGATTTTATATATAGTAATGTTAATTAGAGATATGTTATTATGCACCATGGTGCATTCAAAAACATGTTTTGCACCGCCATCAAATCTCTATTTCCAAAACTCAAATGAGTAAACCGATTTGCCCAACACAATCTACATATCAAGATTACGCAAAGCACCAAATTTTATAATTTTTGGAACATTTTAACTATTTCTTAAGATTTTTAAAAAATGGGTACTTTTTGATATTCTAAATGACATTATTTTATCATTATTTTTTGTCTATCTTTCAAAAATAAAAAAATAGTTAAAAAATTCAAAAAATTGTAAAATTTGGTATTGCACCATATTTCAATACGTAGAATGTGTTGGTTCAATTAGATTTGGCATTTGAAGTTCGATTTGTGAGATTTTGAAAACGGTGGTACAAAAACGCGTTTTGCACCATGGTGCATAATAACATGTCTCATGTTAATTATATGAAAAAGCCAAACTGATCTCAACCCTATAATAAAGTCAAACTGATCTCAACCCAATCTTACCCTATAATAAAGACATGAGGAAAAGTTGACACTAGACAACACGATATTTAACCCAACCCGACCTGTGACTCAACGCTCTTCCTTAAACTAACCTGATTCAACCCAGCCCGCACGTCTAGATTCAGCCCAATCCAAAGCTTACCTAACCCGGTTAATTGCGCCTTTAAATGTTAAAATTAATAGATTTAATCTAACAAAACTTGCTCAACATAATCGGTCATTCGTTCTCGCAAATTAAACTCATGACCCAATCCAATTTATAGAAAAGTCAAACTGATCTGAACTCGACCCAATTAACTCGTGACTTCAAATAAAAACAGACACTGAAATTCTATATATCCGACCCAACTTGAACCTCACCAATGACTCCACATATATCATTAGTCAAATTGAACCAACCCAACCCGTCAAACCTATACGGACCCAAACCACCAGCCTGATTTACCAGGTTCCCCTTTAATTAAGGAATTTTCCAAGTGCTCCCATTTTAACTATTTACATGTCCACATGTACACAAAAATTTGTAACTTTTAACTTAAATTTTGTAACAATGTGAATATGTGGACACTAATGTTGAGGACACTAGATATGACCACAGAGGGTATATATCATGAACTGGTGCCCATGGAATTTGGCAGCTGATTAGTATGGATGTTTAGTGGAGGCATATCACTCCTGAATCCCGAATCCTGATCGATCATCAAACTGCAGCTAGCCGATTGATTAATTTGCCACCACATGGCGTAAGGGTCTTAATCCTCGATCGGTTGCATGCTAGCTGTGGTCTGGACTTCTTCTGGCAACAACTTGCATGTATATGTATGCTTTGACATGTATATATTCAGTTCTTGGACACGTAACCTTATCCTTAATTGGAATTTAGCCATTTACATCGCAAATTGACAGTCACGTATAGAGAATTATATGTCTTTTTTTAATATAGATATATAGATAATATATACCAAATTACAACGGGTTAATATATATAGTTCATGTGACAACGGCCGGTGCATGCATGCATGCCAGTGAAATTAATTTTGAAATAATTATTTTTCAGATTTTAGTTATAATTAATTAATTAAACCTAGTTTATCGAATATTGTCGATGCATCACATCGTATATATGTATATATATATGCTTACACAAAAAATGTTATCAAATAATCACATGCGTATCATCAGTACTCACTGGCTTAATCCGGCCGCATCATCATCAGTCCCAACATAAAATAAATAAAATCTATAATTAAGTCATATAAATTTAGATTCATAAATCATTTGAAAGTGTCACCTCCTTAATTTAGCCATTACTATTCTGAGATTTTCCTCCATGTGCTACAGCATCTTCCGATGTTGGATGTACAAGGAAACATTAATTTGAAGTTTGAAAACTTCTTTCTTTTCTTTTCTATGTATATCTAAGCTGATAAATTAACAGGTTCAATACCTACTCTTTAAAGGCTGGAGAGAACGGTGCTCCCTCATTGATTTGGAGCTGGAAACAGTCCGATCAATGCTTCAACGGTTCAGATTCGATGGTACTCTTTAAAGGCTGGAGAGAACGGTGCTTCCTCATTGATTTGGAGTTGGGAACCGTCTGATCAATGCTTCAACGGTTCAAATTTGATGGAAAACTTATAATGTTACTTAAACTTTTTAAAGACATTAGATATGCATCATGATGTATTATATTTGTGGTGTGCGGATAAGATTGCATTGGGGTGTATTTAGTACGGTTATGCACCAATATACTATCGTTGGGTCTATTGTGTACGATTTGAACCATATATGAATATAAATATAAACGATTAATTAGACCCTAAAAATAACTTCTATTGTTTTTCACTTTAACTCTTATTTTGCCCATACAATTGAATTTCTACGATGTTAGCATAAGTACAATTTTATTTCTTTCTGCTTTTTATAAAATACATATAGAGCGTCTTTTCATTAAGAGATACTACATATCTTTTTTTTCTTTTTTTTATGACTATTAAATGAAATGACGCTTTTGATAGATTGTAAGAGGTAATTTTTATATTGTCTTTTTAGGTAAGTTCTTGAATTGTTTTGCTTAATATTTTTTCTACAAATAATTAATTGAAAAACGTATTGTTCTTTTTTTAATTCAAGTGCCGATATAAATGATTTGATTGAAATTAATTCGTAAAGAATTCAATCTCGCTGTGAAGTGCGGGGTTTATTCTAGTGAAATATAAATAGACATCGATATGCGCTGCTATGCATGCGCATGCTAGTAAACCAATTAATTTGCACATTGTATATATAGTACAAAATAACTTAATAAGTCACATAATAAAATCATCATTAACATCCATATATAATAATTTAATTAACATATATAATAATGTCGTGTATTGCCATTTGTGTTATATCATTCATATGTATGTAACATTTATATTCCTTATATATATTTTAATCGATCCGATCAATCATTTAAGGATAAAATAACCAAATATCTTTTTTTGATAAAACCATTGTACTTGGTTAGTACTTGCCCACTTGGTGATATGTTCTCTTTTTTTAAATGAGTATCAGCCATGTATTATGTATATCTTTGCTCTTGTTGCCCATACAGCCATACCTAAGTATGGGGGAAAGAAAAGCAGTTTGTTCTCATGCATTGATGCACATGAATGAAACATGTAGCAAAGATATATCATCTTAATTTACCTTATACATACAAGATAGAGGCCTCCTAATTGCCTTTCAGCAAAGGGCCGGTGGGCATATAAACTTGGGTCATATCTAGTGTCCATAAAATTAGTATCCACATGTCCATATTTTTACAAAATTTGAGTTAAGTGTTACACAATTTAAGATAAGAATTACAAATTTTTGTATGTGTAGACATGTACATAGATAGTTAAAATGAGGGCGCTTGGAAAGTTCCATAAGCTTGCCACAATAACTTTGATGATTTTTTTGGTCTTCAGGCATGCTTAAGTACGTAGGTCTCATAATTGATGAAGTTTTTAATTTGAGTTGTAAAAAGAGAAGCAAATTAAATTATTATTGGATAATGGTAATCAAGGTACCTTCCGTTGGGCCACATATATCTGGCTGAAAAGCCCGGATGAATATAATTGATTTTAGAAAATTGAAATGTAGCCGAAATTAAGTACTTGAATTTAATTGTCCTTGATTAAGTTGGGTTAAGCCCAAAATACTTCCTTTATACGGGCCAGATTCAAAGTGCACCAATAGATTGCGGGAGATGCTCCGGACAGCATTAAAATTACTTTACGAACAACCTTTTAACCAAAAACTGACCAAACTGTCATTACTGAATTATTCACTGACTATATAACCCTAGAGGTATTTTGGTCAGTTTTTGGTTAAAAAGTTGTTCCTAAGCAATTTCAACGCTGCCCGAAGCAGCCCCCATAGATTGCAGGTTGCGTATACATGTTATATACTGCTAACAGTTCGTTGTTGATATTGTAATTTTATAGTTGATGAGATGGATTGGTTTAATTTATATTGAGATATAGAAAATTTATAAAAGTAGAAAAAAAATTCCTAATTGCAATATTTTCCTACCTAGGGTTACAGCTGCCATCGACTCATGTAGTAGGACAACCTAAACTTATTTTTCATCCACCCCCAGTCCTAAAATCCGATTTTGTGTTTGTATTATTGTATTTAGTTTAAATTCGTTTTTAAACTATATTTTGTGTAAATTGGTTTTTAAACTATATTTTGTGTAAATTGGTTTTTATACTATTTTTTTTATTCAAATTTGGTCTTTGGATTGTTGCATTTGATACAAATTAGTTTCTAAAATGTTGCATTTTGTTCAAATTGATCCGTGAAGTGGTATTTTGTTCAAATTGAACCTACTAAATATTATCATTTTCAAAATTATTGTTGTTATTATCCGTAATCTTATCATTGTTGTTGTTGGTGGTGGTGGTGTTGTTGTTGTTATTATTGTTGTTGTACTAATTTTTAATAATGAAAGAAAAAAAAATATATAATAATACGTTGACATACTTTTGTGAAAAATACTACAGTTATATCAATTTTGAAGCAAGAAAATTGTGTAATGATTTTTGTACATACCTGTAAAAAAAAGGAAGCAATTCCTTTATTACCAAACACTCTTCTCCATTTATATTTATAATTTATGCTTTAACTCAATACCATGACACTTTTCTTAGACTGATTGGGCTCAATTAATTGACCTCCATTTTTTCCAAATGGATCTTCCCCTTGATCTCAAACTTTAAAAAATTTATGTTGAGTTTCTTTTTAACCTTAAATTAGCATCAAGATTCTTTAGACAAATTAAAATTTCTAGATGTTTATTATATCACCTACAAAATAGTTATTAAAATGATTCATTTCAAGGTGATAAAGTAGAACACATTTGTTTAGTTTCATTATTTTGGTTGTTCTCCAATATCTTAGACTAGCATTTAAATGTTTGGAAAGATATCATGAATAATTAATTTTAGTGTTGATATATATCGTTTTCTCAAATGGAAAAACAGATTAATTCCCTAATTAGAAAAGTTTTGATACTTTACTTGTATACTCAATTTCACTTATTAAATAAATAGTTAATGTAACTCAGAAAGGGCATCTTTTTCTCATGATGCCACTACCTTTTTACATATTCTTTGTGTGTGGAGTCATTCAAAATTCATTCAGATCTGTTTTGTTACTTTTGTACAGTTCCTATTTTCAACACTTCTTTTTTTAATATATATTAATAACACTAAAATCGCTGGAATTCAAAACTCACAAATTTTGCATATAGTCAAGTAGTATCCTACTCAATTAATATCTCTCTGTGCATGATGTATTGCTTAAACAATTAAACTCCATCAACTGATGCAGCATCCTTTTTACGGCGTGCTCCAGGAGGAGCGAGGGCCGGAGAGAGCGGGAGCAGGAAGGGTACTACGTACATTCCCGCCCGCACTCTGCGCCATCGCCTTCCATTCCATTCCCTTCCATTACTCGCTGCTTCATTCTAGAGCACAACCTTAGGTTTTAAATGTTACGCAACACACTATCGATCCCGCTACATCCATTGGCCGGCGGCCCGGCGCTGACGATAAATTGGTGTCGACACTGTCTGTAGACTTTGTTAATTAGCTCAGCATACCAAATGCTAGTGACAACAAGGAAAATCAGTTGTTCATTGCTTATTACGTGTGCTTCATGCAGTTTAAAACTTTAAAATCCGCAATATATACTTGGTTTTTTTTTGCCTGTCTTTCTGCAAGTAGAGTATGGAAATTGCCAAGAACTATCCCAAATATTGCAAATTCCTTTAACAAAATGGTATTTCAGAATGGAGCTACCGGATCAATAGAATTCACATCGTCTAACATATGGCACATGCCATTCGGCACGTGGACCGTTCGATCTCTTCGGGATTCGGGCAAACACTAATCCCGAGGAGATCCAACGGCCATTGTGCCAAATGGCAAGTGCCATATGTCCGACTATTTGGAAATATTGCTATATATAAAAGAGAAATAATATGTGCAAATTATATATGACAGCACAGGTAGATATTTGTCGACCTCTCTTTTCTAGACACCTGACTATTCAAATTGTTGATATTATTGTTTCTCTATATCATTTTCTGTTGATAACAAGAGTCAAGTTAAAAAAAAACAAGAACTAACTTATAGACTTGTTATTGGTCCATATATAGACAACATTCTTACACCAATAAAGTGTCCAAAAAATTGACATTTCATTTCCAGTTTACTTCATTAGAAAAAACACTGGATCAGGATATATAGTTCTTAGTTTACTTCCTGATCTCAGATAATTAAGAAGGGGAAAAAAATGAAAAATATCTTTTCAAAATTTGGTAGATCTTTTGGAAACAGCTTTCATCCCTGACCAGTTGATTCTGGTAAACGGCATTTATCTCGGTCATGTCATGTGGATTACCTAATTTTTAATTTGCTGGCTGCAATCATTGTTGCACAATGAATTGTACACAACCACTGTTGATACTTGATAGGGATGTATTTGTAACTAGTGGTTAAAAATGATTGGCAGAATTATATATGGCCTTCTTCAGAAATTGGGAAATTAAATTATATATGCCCAATGAATGATCATTTCATACAATAATGACAGGATTCGAACTTCTCGTGGTAGTTGAAATTAGGTTCAAAATATGTTAAAAACGGATCATATATGGACGTGCTCCTAACTCAAAAATTATACTAAATCATCACGGAATTTTGATTTATGATTCTCATTAGATTCTTTATATCATGCAAAAATTTACTATTTTTTGAGTTTCTTAAGTATATGTTTTGAAATTTTTTAGGATTGCCTCAAAATAATAATAAAATAATGTATAAAACTATGTCGTTTTTAAAAATCCAAAACAAATACTTCATAAACTAAAAAAATGGAAAAATTTTGTATCCTAGGATATTTTGATATAAAGAATTTAATGAGAACCATAAATCGAAATTCCGTGATGGTTTCATATGATTTTTGAATTAAGAGCACGGGAGGCTTCTGTACTCTTAGGAGCACACTAATTTTACTCTCTATATTTAAATGAACTGAATTTCTCTACGCAGAAATTGGAGGGACGAATATCTGCTGCTTTTCCGAGAAGAAAAGCAGGGTCTGCTTTTCTGATCGGATGGTCGGGATCGGTTGTCGCACCGATCTCAAAGTACTTCGGTTTTTATTGCACCAATCTTGATGAACTTCGGTGTTTCTCAGTCATCGGATCAACAAAAGCAGGCCTTGCTTTTCTTTTTTGAAAAGCAGGTGATACCGATCCAAATTGGAGTGCACAAAGACAAATTTGAGAAAATAAGTTGGTCCCATATAATCATGTGAACAGTGGAGCTCTCTGTTCTCCTCTCAGATTTGTTTTGTTTATAAGATCTGAGGTTCCAATGTTTTGCTAGATATATATAATATATTGAACTTGACAAACTACACAACGTGATCATAACTGTCCGGATTAATATTTATATTATTGAGATGATTTAAAGTATATCCAATAATTTATGTTTGTCAAATTATTATATAATATATATAATAATTTTATGGACATCAAGAGCATAAAAAATGTGGCCATCCCTTCTCAAAGAACCCATTCACTACACTACTTATTATATGATTTCATATCGTCTGCCTTAAGGTAAAGTATGGCATGGCACGTGGACCTTTGGATCACTTCGAGATTCGAGCCTGCACGAATCTTAAAGTGATCCAACAATTTACGTATCATACCACACTTTACCTTAAGGCAGAGAATGAGCACTCTTATTATATAATAGACTATATAATGTTCACATTGAATCTGACCTACATATATAGAATATCATAGGATCCTACATTCATACTCTTTGGTTAACATTAACTACAACTTTCTCAAGCAAGAGTTTTGAGTAGAAAAAATGCGTTATGCAGGAAAAGGTTAACATCAAAAAGAAACGTGCTACATTTTGATTCATGGGGTAGGCAACTTGAAATTTGTGATAGATAGCAATTGTAGCTTACGGATTTATTACTAAAAAAATAACATAAAATTTCACTTCCGTGCTAATTGATGAATTGCCAGTAAAATTAGGAGATTTTTTTATATATTTCTTTTAAATGTTTGCATTAATTAATAGAAATAATAGATTATGTTTTAGGTGACAAAATGCATGTGCTATAATACCGAACACATGTATTTTGGTTGTCAGTTTTTTCGTATTAACAAAAAGACATCATGTTAACTTCGAACTCAGGCGCTAACACAATAAAAAATTAACGTTGAAAGAATATTTTTTTTATATATTCTCCCTTACAAAAAAAGTGGAAAAAAAAAAAAAACAAAATCATCCCTAATTGTAATGACAAATTGAGAGCAAAAATAAGCTCCCACACAACATGAAAAGAAGGGGGACATAATTACGCAAATATGAGACAACAATTAATGAGGGGCCATATGAATATGATATAATTAATTCTCATTAGATTTTTTTTCTTGTGCAGGTTTTTATCTTCAAAATAATAAAAAGAAAGGACCAAGAAAAAAAATATATATAAGAAAAAAAGAGTCCGGCTACGGTGCTTTCGTAAGCATTTCGGACCGAAATGCTTACGGTCCAAATTTGAAAATCCGTCGTTTGAAATTTTAATCCAAATAACTTATAATAATCTTCACATAGTTAACTTGTATGGTACCAATTTTTAACATTTGATGAATTTTATTACTATTTTTAATGATTAATGATTTTTTAAAATATGGTTCTTAAAATAATTAAAAATAAATCAATTCTGTATGCCAATTTTTTAAAAAATCATTAAAAATAGTTAAAATTTTCATTAAATGGGAAATTGTGGGATTCTACAAGTTAATTATGTTGAGATTATTATGAACTATTTGGATTAAATTTTTGGACCCCACAAATTTTCGAATTCGGACCGAAATGCTTAACGTAGCCGGACTATTAAAATATCTCCCAACAGGGATACTCTTCATGTGGTGTACTTTCATCTGTTCATTTTTTCTTTTTCTCTTCCATATAAGATCTACATGGTACAACCATTTCTCTATTTATGGCATTCAAAAGAAACCAATCAATCATCTTGACCAGATTTGGATTATGCAACCAAATATGCTGCTAACTAATTAACTTGTGACTCTCACTCTTTCACTACTCTTTTCCTATTTCATTGTCTTTGTCCTTTTGTCTTAATTAACTCCATCAATCCATTAACACTTCCCCTCACATACCAAACATCTTGGAGCAATGGAAGAGGAGAAGATGGAAGTGAAAGAGGCTCTTATTGCAAAGGAAGGAAGTCCCAAGAAGAAGAAGAACAGCTATGCTCTGGTATGTGGTGTGCTTGCTTCCATGACTGCCTCTCTCATGGGCTACCGTAAGTATATTAATATATCCCCCAAAAAAAAAAATGTTTACTGTAAGCTAGATGTTTATCAGTTTATGGGTTTATTTTTACATGAAATCTCAAAGCACAATTGGAAGTGCCATCCATATATATATATATAGAATTAGGCTATGGTGATATGCATATCACTGTTTTACTGTGCTATGCGGTCCGTATCTCCATTTCCGGTGTCCAAATAGTCGATCCGAACCAGTCATAACAGTACCAGATAGTTGATTTAGAAATTAGGAATCATGACAGAATTCATTGTTTAGTGGCCTAGTGGGTTACTTGTTGAATCAGTACACTTGCATACATGAACTTCACTAGAGTGAAGATATGGCAATTGAGTACTGACAATGGCCATTTTGATTTGCATTGGACCAATCAGAAATAATATTGAAATGAATTAGGAACAAGAAATTAAAAAATAATGTGGGTGAAATTGAGAAACTAACTTCATTGAAAAAAACAAAAAACAAAGAAATTGAGAAAGTAATTATAGTGCTTTCTCTTTTCTTTTTGGTTAACAAACTTTAAAAATGATATTTTAGGATCAATTTTTGAAAGGATAGAAAACCAACAATTTGGGGGTGTATTAATTGCATTTGGTTTGGTTAGGATTAAGTACCTCCTAATGAAAATGACATATGCCCTTAGCAATAAATTTTGTGAAATGCATCCAAATAATTGCAGCTGTCAATTAGATAAGTGTGATGCATCAGAATTTTGTGGTGTATACATTAAGGAAGCGTCCGTATCTGCTGAGATCCAAATCGGATCTCAGGACCCTGAGATCCCGATCCGACGGTTCTCAGGGTCCGTATCTGCTGAGTCCGGATCTCGGGGTCCTTGAGAATCGTCGGATCGGGATCTC
Organism: Cyperus esculentus; assembly: GCA_030179965.1. NCBI lineage: Eukaryota > Viridiplantae > Streptophyta > Magnoliopsida > Poales > Cyperaceae > Cyperus > Cyperus esculentus. The sequence goes on along the minus strand of JASGLE010000019.1, from coordinate 1,319,101 downwards.
AGGGTCCTGAGATCCGATTTGGATCTCAGCCGATTTCAGCGCCATTAAGGAAAGACTGCAGCACTTGAAGCTTGGAGTTGTACCTGCTTACCAGTTATAACCCCATAATAATGCAGTATGATACAACAATTTAGATTGGTCATACAAATACACAATTCAATTACAATTACCTTTTTTCTTTCCATTTTGTTTTTGTTTGTATCTTGTCTCTATTTGGTGTTTGTCTTAAACATCAAATTCTGGTAAATGGGCACATATCCCTGTCAGTACCCATCAAAATAATTACTGGTACTGTGAGTTTGAATCAACAGATTATATTTTTATGGAACTAGGATTATGTCGGTCGTGCTTTCAAAATTTGTAATAGGACCCATAACTAATGTTACAAAGGTAATTTGTTCATCCAAATTTCCAGAAGCTGGTAATCACACTGTAGCTTGCCAACAGGCACCGGAAAAGGAACCGGTAAAACTACAAGAATGAGCTTATGACATTCATGGAAAGAAAAAAGAACAAGAAACACAAATTAAACAAGAGAAATTTAGTGCATTTAAGCACCAGATATTACATTATTGATAATTGATTGGTTGTGGAAAGATCCTGAAAAAAACCCATCAATTTCTGCAAAATAATGCGATGAACCTGAGTTCAAAAGTTTTGTGATTATGCAGATGTGGCGGTAATGAGTGGGGCCCAGAAATATATGCAGGTAGACCTGGGACTCACCGACACACAAATCGAAATCTTATCCGGTATAATCAATGTTTATTCTCTTGTGGGGTCTCTTGCTGCTGGCTACACTTCTGACTGGATCGGTCGCCGTGCCACAATCATACTCGCCTCGGCTATCTTCTTTGTTGGAGCTGTTATCATGAGTTTTGGCTCTAATTTTGCCATTCTAATGGTACTTTTACCTCTTGTTAACTTGTAAACCAGATCAGCTGAGTAAAATCAGTAGAACAACTTTGAAATCGCAATTGTGGATCAAACCTCTGATTCGGAATTTGCTTTTATGGTCGATTTCATGAGCTCAGACCTCTTACAGGCCTATATGAGTAGAATTTATTAAGTAAATTCAACAAGTAAAGTAAACCAAAATAAATAAATAAATAACTTGGATCAAACCTCTGACGCAGAAATTGCTTTTATATACTGGTATTTCTTATTGCATACTTCAGTGCAAATTTGAGGCACACACAATTATCTTTGATATTAATTAATGTAATGATTGCAAACTGTTCCATGTTGTTCAATCAGATTGGTCGGTTTGTCGCCGGCATAGCGGTGGGTTATGCATTGATGATTGCCCCGGTATACACCTCAGAGATAGCGCCCGCCTCCATGCGCGGCCTTTTATCTTCACTACCTGAGGTGTTCATCAATTCCGGAGTCCTGCTAAGCTATGTATCCAACCTGGCCTTCTCCAGTTTTGCAGTCAACCTCGGCTGGCGTTTGATGTTCGGTATTAACTAATCCTGTTACTTGTTAACATTTTAGCCATTAACATCTGAGCATAATTTACTTAGAAATAGTTGAAAGCCGGTTCGATCATTTCCACAGAAATTTTCGATTTAAACAATGGTATTAATCAAGATACCGAAAACTTTGTTAAAATAAATTCAAACTTTGTTAACAGGTGTTGCTGTCATACCGCCTGCTTTTCTAGCATGTGGCGTACTTTTCATGCCGGAGTCACCCCGGTGGCTTGTCATGAAAGGTCGCCTTGGCGAAGCCAGGCATGTGCTTGTCAGAACCTCCGACTCGCCAGAGGAAGCAGAAGCCCGGTTGCAAGACATAAAGGAAGCAGTGGGGATACCATTCGACTTGACTGGGGACGTCGTGGAGGTCCCCAAAAATGAGAAAAATGATGAGAATGTGTGGAAGGATATGTTCACCCGGGCAACACCCGCAGCGAAGCGGATCATTGCGACGGTCCTCATCTTGCAGTTCTTTCAGCAGGCATCTGGCATCGACTCGGTAGTTCTGTACACGCCGAGGATACTCGAGAAGGCCGGTCTTAAAAGCGACACACAGTTGCTAAGCGCCACGGTTTTGATCGGTGTGGCCAAAGTCGGGTCCATTCTGGTAGCAACATTCACATCCGACCGGCTTGGTCGGAGGCTGCTGTTCCTCACAAGCGTAGGCGGCATGGTGATCTCTCTCATTGTCTTAGGCCTCGGGCTTCAGATAATCGACTGGACTCATGAAGAGAACTTCTCATGGGTCGGTGCGCTCTGCATTGTGGCTGCCGTGGCGTTTGTCATGACATTCTCGATCGGCATGGGACCGCTCGCATGGGTCTATTCCTCGGAGATATTGCCACTCAGGATCAGAGGCCAGGGCGCCAGTCTCGGCACGGCCATGAACCGTGTCATGAGTGGCGTCGTGACCATGACCTTCATTTCTCTTTATGAAGCCATCACCGTGGCGGGGAGTTTCTTTCTGTACGCCGGCATTGCGGCGTTGAGTTGGGTGTTTATATACTTCTGGCTGCCGGAGACAAAGGGGAGGAGCTTGGAGGATATAGAGGTGCTATTTGCAAAGTAAAAATTAATGAATCAAGAAATTAATTAATCAGGTTTATATATATATATGTACATGTCATAATGTAATAGAAAATATTTGTTACATTGTTGATTGTTTGTCATTTAGACGGAATTAAGATCAATTGATTTTCAAACTGTATCAGTCAGTATATACAACTTTCTATAGGCCCAATTTTTTTGGAGTTTTAGATCGTTCATAATTTTGAGTTCGTACTCAAATTGAATGAAATTTGAAATACAATCAATCTATAAGTAAATGAATATATTTATAAAATATCTTTATTTTTAAGATTTTTATTGTGAATTTATAAGTTTCGTAACAATTGCAGTGTTACTAAATTATGTGGTTATCCGGTCCCCACTCTAATGATAGAACCTGAACTTCTGTGGCATTTCATCAAACAACATGTGTGCAGAATGTATAGCCGTTGGATAAAGAAACGAGAATAATGGGCAACCTTATATTTGATTAATAAATAATGAGGGATCCGGTGCCAACGGTGTCAAGTCTGCGATTTTCATATCCAAATTTTGATTTATATGGCTCAATAAATTCTTTATATCAAAATCTTATAACATGCAAAAAAATTTTATTTTTGGAGATTTTTAAGTATTTATTTCGGATTTTTCAAAAGTTATATATGAAACAGTGATTATTTTATTAATATTGTATAATTGCTATTAGAAAATCCGAAATAAATACTTAAAAATCTCCAAAAATGAAAAATTTTTGCATGCTATAAGATTTTGATATAAAGAATTTATTGAGCCATATAAATCAAAATTTGGATATGAAAATCACAGACTTGGCACCGTTGGCACCGGATCCCTCCTCATAAATAATAAGTTCTGTTGTTTTTCCTCTAAAGAAACTCTATTTTGTTTCTATAAAGTAAAGTTTGAAACGCATATATTAAAGGTCTCCAGGTGATACCATTGAGATACCATTTCTATACATATAGTTTGACTTGGTCAAATGAATCAATTATTCAACTAAACGTACTAATTATTCAACTTAATATCCTAATTAGTTAACTTAACATCAACTTATAATTAAATTACTATATCAATAATTATTCAACTCATTGCGCTTAAAATAGAAAAACGACTAATTATTCAACTTAACATACTAAATATTCAACTTAACATTAATTTATAATTAGTATATTAAGTCGATGTTAAATATTTAATATGCTAATTATAAGTTGATATTAAATTAAATATTTAACATGATAAGTTGAATAATTAGTATCTTATGTTGAATAATTAGTTCATTTGATAAAAATTAAACTATATGGTATCCACTGGTATCCTCAACGTATCACCACAAAACTTCATATATATGCAAATTTCATATAAATTTGAAAATAAAATCATGAAAAACATTGAAAACCCATTTGATTATAAACTTGATTTCATTTTTTGTCTCAAAAATATAAAAAGGATAAAGAAAAAGGATAAAAGAAAAAGAAAGAAAAAAAAAAAAAACATCTGTCTACTCTACTGACTATAACTTAAAATAACAAAAAAATGAACGGTACCTTTTAACTTGGGATCGTCCGACGCGCTGCCGAATTGGCAGTGCGGTCCGGACCGTCGGATTTTGTCGGGATCCATAAAAAGTAATTAGTCAGGATCCTGACGTAACCTGCACCGTCGGATCTGTGCTGCCAATTCGGCAGCGCGTCGGACGATCCGGACTCGGTACCTATATATCTATCCGCCTATGATCCGCTTACAGGCAGAAAATCCAGAGAAAAACCCGCACAACACACTTTACTTGTCCGAGCTGACTTTGCAACTTGACTTGTAACCTGTTACTGTTAGGGACAAAACAGTCAGGTGTCAATCATTTCTGTCCCTTCTGCATCATTGCACCTGGCTGCAATAAAATTCACGCTGATGCACAGCATCAGGCAAATAATATCCTGTCTTCAGTACATGCTGCACAGACAGTCAGACTCACACACACTAGTGAAATGGAAGAGGAGAACATTGAAGCTGTAGGAGACCCACTTCTCGCAACCAAGCCGGCGGCCAACCAGGGTTCAACGCTTACGCTCTGGAAGAACAAGTACGCGCTGGGATGTGGAGTGCTGGCTTCCATGACTTCCATTCTCATGGGCTACCGTAAGCACACCACTCCTCCAATTCTCTTCTTTCTAACTTACATGTTTGGGAGGTTTACTGTACTGACAGACTTTGTACTGGTATATATAGAGTCTGGCTACGGTGCTTCCGTAAGCATTTCGGATCGAAACGCTTACGGTCCAAATTTAAAAATCCGTCATCCGAAATTTTGATATAAGTAGCTCATAATAATCTTGACGTGATTAAGCTGGATGATGCTAATTTTTACCATTTTAGGAAACTTTATTACTCTGGGTTAGGAAATATTTGGTATGCTGTTGGTAGTAGCTTCTTTTGTTACCAGTACCTATGCTCTGGATTAGTTGTTTTAGGGTATGGCAGATAACTGATACTGCTGCTATTTTGTTTTGTTTGAGACTATTGCTCGGGTATGCAACTCTGACGCATACTTTGAGTTTGACTATGTAGCTTTCGAAAAGAAATGGAAGCTGGCTCCTCTTTGCGAGGGTGCTGTTCTTTTTTTCAAAAAAAAAAAAAGGAAACTTTATTACTATTTTTAATGAATTTTTGAAATATGGCTCTTAATATAATTGAAAATAAATCAATTTTTTTGTATGCCAATCTTTAAAATAAATCAATTGTTGACATATTTAGTTGTTGTACTGACTACTGAGGTGCTAATTACTTGGACTGGTACATGGTGGCTGAAATTTTGATTGTTGGTTTTGTACTTTATCTAGAGGGTTATATTATATATGATGGTACCTGAGACTAGCTATCTGGTATTCAGATGTATTAGAATTCGACGGGTGGTGTGTGTATTTGTTTTGTTGTTGTTTGCCTTGAACACCAATTTCTGGCCAAGCACCGGCCTTTGGTCTAGTGCCAAATGCAATGCTCTCCGTGTGGGAGGTTGCAGGATCGAAACCCAGATGGGGGTCCTTTATGGATATTTAAGAATTGAGTAGCTTAGACTCCCAACCTTATCTCAAAAAAAAAAAAAAAACACCAAATTCTGGCCCCCAAGTAGTACCTGAACTCACTGAGTACACTGCTCAGTCAATGCTCAAAACCCGTACCAGTAAGACGTACAATCAAATCAAATCGAATTAATATTTTGATGGAATAAGAGAATTGTGTCTCTGTTGACAAATACTGTGAAAGTGCTTAATGTTAATGTTCCTAAGCACTTATTCTAGTAAGAGGAACCATTGAAAATTCAGTCTTGAATTATTATTGCTTTATTGACATAGATGTAAACTTCTCAACCATTTTTTGGAAATTCCAATTTCCAAGTGTTAATTGGAGCCTAAACTTGGAAAACCTTTGAACCTTTTCTGATTGTTCATCAGATGTGGCGGTGATAAGTGGGGCCCAGAAATACATGCAGGCGGACCTCGGTATTACCGACACACAAATCGAAATCTTATCTGGCATACTCAATCTCGCTTCCCTTTTCGGGGCCTTTGCTGCCAGCTATACATCTGACTGGATTGGCCGGCGTGCCACCATCACTATTGCCTCAGCTATTTTCTTCGTTGCATCCCTCATCTTGACCTTTGCCACCAATTTTGCCATTCTCATGGTACATTTCTTTCATTATTTATTTACTTTTTTCGGTGTGCATTTCTCTCCTCCATGTGTTATTACTTGAATATAGAAAGTAAATCTAGGGGCATTTCTGCCAAAAGCACAACCGACATTACGGTATCCTGTTGTAAAGTTTTTACAATCAGGCCCCTATTAATGCAAGAATATTCGATAATGAAGCAGAAGAATATTCTTATGTTGAACATTTTCTACAATCAGGCCCCTAATAATGCAAGAATATTCGACAATCAAGTAGTTTACTTCTTGTTGATGTCTTTTATTGTCTTCCTTTCATATTTTTCTATATCGAAATTAAACTTCCGCGACCTAGTTTCTGAAATATTTTTATCTGGTCCCTGGACAAGACCCTGAAGAATTCAAATAACACAGCTCAATTTATTGTTCAAATCCTGTAATAATATAGCACTAGCTCTTTGGTTTTCTAAATTGTTCCTCAGGTTGGACGGTTCGTGAGTGGCATAGCTGTAGGTTACGCACTAATGATTGCTCCAGTTTACACCTCCGAGATAGCCCCCACATCCATGAGGGGCCTACTATCATCGCTACCAGAGGTCTTCATCAACTCCGGTATCTTGCTGAGCTATGTGTCCAACCTAGCCTTCTCAGGCTTACCTATCAACCTCAGCTGGCGCGTAATGTTCGGTATATTTCAAACTTTTGACGTACTAAAAATGAAAACTGCAGGATATAGTTAGTCAATAATTGGTAGTCACAAAATTTGGTGCTCAAAAGGGCTTTGTGGACTTTTTTAAGTTATATCAGCATTTTTTTTTAGGCGAATGCCTATTACCTGTAGTACTATTATTTGAGGATTTTTGCTAACAAGGAAACGTAGACTGAAAGTTCTGTTACAAATTTGAATAATAGGATGTTGATTTTTTCTCTTTACTCTTTAACAGGGATAGCTGCCATACCGCCAGCTTTCTTGGCATGTGGCATTCTCGCCATGCCAGAGTCGCCTCGCTGGCTTGTTATGAAAGGTCGTATTGGTGAGGCCAGACACGTGCTTTTTAGAACCTCAGAATCACCGGAGGAAGTGGATGCTCGGCTACGTGACATAAAGGAGGTGGTTGGAATACCATTAGATTGGAGCGGAGATGTTGTGACTGTCCCAAAAACTGAGAAAAATGATGATAACATATTTATGGAAATGTTCACTGATCGATCAACACCGGCAGTGAAGCGAATTATCTTCACGGTACTTGCTATACAGTTTTTTCAACAGGCAGCAGGTACAGAAGCAGTAGTGCTGTACACCCCGCGAGTGCTTGAGAAGGCTGGCCTGAAATCCGATACCGAGTTGTTAGGAGCTACAATTTTGGTTGGGTTGGCCAAGCTTGGATTTATTTTGGTCGCAACATTCACCTCTGACCGGCTTGGCCGGAGAATTCTGTTCCTCCTGAGCGCAGGCGGCATGGTTATCTCGTATATTTTATTAGGATTCGGACTCGAAATAATCGATTGGACTCATCAAGAGAATTTCTCCTGGGCTGCAGTATTATGCATTCTAGCCGTGGTTGGTGTCGTGATGAGCTTCTCTATCGGCTTCGGGCCACTCGCCTGGGTCTATTCCTCAGAGATCTTGCCGCTCAGACTGAGAGGCCAGGGTGCAAGCCTCGGCACAGTGATGAATCGGACCATGAGCGGGGTTGTCGCCATGACATTCATCTCTCTTTACCAGGCCATTACCGTGGCCGGAAGTTTCTTCCTGTTTGCTGGCATTACGGCGATGGGTTGGATCTTCATTTACTTCTGCTTGCCGGAGACCAAGGGACGAAGCTTGGAGGATATAGAGGTGCTATTTACAAAGTAATAAGGATGCCTAGAGTCAAAAATTTATGCACGTATGTGATGAACATTGAGCTATAGAACTTTTTCCTTGTAGTTGAATGCCTGTTGATTGTATGTATCTCATGCAAAATATTTTCAAAATATATATCAGATATCAAGATTGTCATTTTTCCCCCAAGCAATGAATGATGGATTCCTCTACTGCCTCCCCAAGCAAGAACGATATTTATTTCTTTCGATTTTAAAATGAATAACAAATTATTTCCAGTTTCAAAATATTTAATATGATTTGCATCTTGCAATGTTTTTGAGCACAGGCAAGTTAGCTGGTATATGCTTCCTGTGGAGAACGACTGCTCATTGTACAACTCATAAGAATACCAGAGCGTTGGTTGTGTAATAATTAATATAAATTAATTTGTGATTAAATATGACATCAAAATTTTTTTCTTAACATAAACTGGCCGATACATTTTCCCCCCTTACATAAATAAAAAAAAAAAAACAGCTGCATTAAAATGGTCAACAGGAGGGAACTATTCTACTATCCTGGACAATTTCACATTGCTGTCATCTATAAGGCTCTCCTGCTTCCTTTTCCGAGAGAGGGATTTGAAACCGCTACTCTCATCTATGAATTGTGCTGCCGTTCTCTCTCTCAGTTCCTCCAAACTCTCACCTTCTTTTGCTCTTTCAATGACCTAACAATAGAAATACACATAACTTTCTATTTCCAATACATTTGCTGATAAACATCCATTGTGTTAATTATTGTATTTACTTGCTGTCATTTAATAAAAAAAAAAATTCCTCAAGCTTGAATTGAGCTAAAAGTGTAGCACAATACACAAAGCTACTTGGAGCAAATATTAGAAATTAGAAGAAACTTGTATCCGTTTTGACAGTAAATTGTGTTCATATTGCAATATATGTAAAAGCAAGGTTGTATTTGCAATTGACCCAAAACAAATATATATGGTTGAGATGATAAACATTTCAAACGTTCCCGACAATAGCAGTAAATTGTGAAATTGGTAATAATAGCAAAGATCCGATGTGAAGAGAGATGGTTACATACCAAATGTCGGCCATAGAAGTGAGTATTTGCAAGTGATTGCATTGCATTCTGTGCTTCTTGTTTCGTAATATACTCCACAAAAGCAAAGCCTCTATGTGTCCCAAATTTCATTGGCAATCTAACACTCTTTATCTGAGAATTACATAACATAAATCTTAATCAACAGTCCAACATCAGAAACTACTTAACTAGAAAAATGAAAAATCATTACCCTCAAAAGGCTGAAATAGATTAAAAAATTTTAACCACAAGTGTTCTATAATGGCTTAATACAATACAAGTGTTCTTTTTGTGAAGGTTTTCCAATAACACATAAGAAGACTAGGCCGTTGTCTCTTTTTTTTAGGGAAAATGTTCAATAGATACCATGTACATTGATCCAATCACATCATAAAACACTATAAAGTTAATCTCAAACACGATGAGATCAAAATGGAACACAAATGACTTCAATCTCTTTCTTGCACTCTCTCTCTCTCTCTCTTCGCTCACACCCATTCTCTCCACAGCCTTATAGCAATAATTATGAGATTTAATAGTGATTCAAGTAGATGATTTAATTTAATAGTTTGTGTTATTCAACTTACTGTTATTGTGTTTCAGGTTAACCCATTAATGTTTCAAGTTAACTTGTTAATGTTTTAATTTGGATGAAGTTTTATAACGATTTTTCCAACATGCTTTTTTTATGAAGTCCATACTATATTTCATTATTGGGAAAAAGTCTATACTATATTTCACTAAAAAAAGTAAATAAATACACAGTGGTATTTACAATGCTGTAACTAGTCATTTGTAAACTAATGAATTTTACCTACTTGGGAAAAAAAGACTACTATATTTCACTAACAAGGTAAATAATTACAAGTCGCATTTACATTGCTGTAACGAGTCATTTGTACACCAATATACCTATTGAACAATTATTGTTTGTTTCCTTAGTTATGTGACATTGATTCTTTACAAAGACAGATAACAAAATCATGGAAAAATAGAGCAACTAGTATTACCTGGCCAAAAGGGCTAAACAACTGTTTTATCTCCTTTGCCGTTGCTTCAAAGGCCACATTTCGTACAATTAGTTTTGTTGAACTGAGCTCCTTCCCTTCTTTTTTTCGAACTACACCCTCTTTCTTTGCATGACAGAGTTGTAATATTAAAGCATGCCCATCCAATACGGTGCCCTATGTGAGAACAGAACAGAGCATAATACTTACAGAGTGAGTAATTTCATACAAGCATTACGACAAACCAAGAACTATCACTAGCAAATGGGTACAAAAATAACTCAGAAGGAAAATATTACCTGATGTTCTTTCAATACATTGGTAGCTGTCTCAACTGAATCAAACTCAATGAAGCCAAAACCCATGGAGACATTCTTGCCATTTTTTATATGCTTTTTGATCTAACAAAGCGCGGAAGACATTTTAAGGAAAAACTGAAAGCTGATCTAAACTGGAAAAGAAAATAGGAAAAACTCAGTCAAGAAGTACCTTCACGCTTCTTATGGCCCCACCATTAATATTGTTGCTGAAATGTTGCTTTAATGACTCATCTGTTGTCTTAAAGTTCAAGTTCTTGACGAAGAGTGACCTCGACTTTAAAGAGAGAAAAAAAAAAAAAAAAAAGCCAAAAGTTGATGAATGGGCCAAAGATGATAGTTGACTATCAATAAAATCTTGGAAAAATACAGTCCAATGTAGAATTCTGAAAGCAAGTCATATTTTATTTACTTAAATTGATTGTGATGTTTGAATATTCTTTACGATAAACCGAAATATCAAAAATCAAAACTCGATATGACAAATATAGGGAATTATTTTCAAAGGCCAAGTAACTAGGGTAACTCGATATAAAAAAACCTTTAGGAATTTGTAACCATAAAAATTTTGATATGAAGCATTGTAATTCTTTTAGAGGGAGAAGGTCAACCTCAACTCTGTCAAGATCTATTTCTTCGTCATCTACCCCCAAACTATGATCCAACAAAACCTTCTTGGCTAACTTCTCCCCCACTGCTGGTACATCATTTATTTCTTCTTGAGTAACAGGTGTTGTCTGTGACAATATATTCTCTGGTGCCCATTCCAGATACAAAGGAGCTTCCCTAGCAAAGCGAAAGAGAGATATTTCAATCCTTAAACTATTCAAAAGATTGGTAAAATTTAAACAATTTTGGAATTGCTATAAATGTTTACTATTATTTGAGGGATTCTGAAGTTAGCTGGAGGAAATTTTTTTAGGCAATCTGATTTAATTGAGGGTCAAATTGTGCGCAATCAGAATGAAGCATTTATTCAGATGTTTTACTCCATACAAAATTTATTGCCACTAAATAATCAAACTAAGGGCTTAACTGAACCATAATATCAGAGCCTGCTACTAATCAATCTTCAATTGTAAAACTTTGATTTGCCACAGACGATTCCACTAAAACCCCAATAGCATCACAAAACTAAGTTTCCTGCTATGAACCTGTAGTAGCACGCACAAAATACCAATCCTTGTGCACAATAAAGACCAAGGACTTCAAAGTTAGTTATAAGAAAAAGAAATAAATATATAATGGGAAAATTACTTGAAACGTGTGTAGGATAAAGTCTTGAATGCGGAACGAGCCTCTGCCGGTTCAAGAAAAATTACCTGAGATTTACATATCAGCAAAACAGAATGAAGTTGCACTATAGATGCATGAAACGATCATTACAAAAACTATATGCCAAAAAAAAAAAAAAAATCCTCATGGTTTCACCAAAGATCAATATTGACCAAATAACTTTTCCTAGAAACCATCTAAATAAAATGCAAATATGTAATTTGAAGATGCAAGAATTGATGGCCTTTGTTTTGCAGTGCAGCTATACGTTCAGAATGCCTATGCTTAAAGACTTCTCAGGAACAAAAGTTAAGAAAATGGGATTAAAGGAAAACAGGTAAATACCAAGGCCAAAGCTCGAGTTGGTGGCAGAATAACCTTTTCAAGGCTACCAAATTTACCGAACTTTTCAACCAATTCGCCCTCTGAACAATTGTAGGGCAAGTTCTTAATCAAAATTATGTGATTACTTCTCTTTGTAATTTCAATCTTCTTTGTGGCCAACTCTTCAAGTGCTGCCACATTTACCCCCAAATTGGAAAGAGATCTTTTTGTGTCAGCTACGATTTGGGTTTCACCAAGAGCCATACTAAGTGCCTGACCCTCAGCTTCTTTACCAACCAACTCACTTTTTGATATCCCGTGCTTTCTTGTCATATATTCTAGCACCTGGTTGCAATACAAGTGGCATAGGTACATTATATTAAGGACATCATTCAGATATTATAGACAGAAAAACAACTATTACTTACATGCCATATCCATGATTGTATCAGAGTATCAGTAAAAAGAGAAAAACAATAAAAAAATTGAATACTCAATCAATTTGCAAATAGCAACCAATCAAACACTGCAAAACCCAAAAATTTTATACTTTATATATAAATATATAAAATACAATACTGTAAGTTCTTAAATGTACATTGATCAACTTGTAACCCAAACTTTACAAACCCAAACTTTACAAAATTACTTTATATTTCCAAAGTTCAGCTTAAATGCATATCAACCCACATAAAGTTGCTGCATTCTAATTCAAATAACCTTAAATATATTTTATATGATAATAAGAGTTATTTTTCAAATAGATAAATTACGAGGAAAAGACTGGATTATAACTAGATCTGAAGCAATCTACCAATCATTCTGCATTTATGGTTTATTTTCAGGGTAAGCACTAAGCACAACAACATTGTTGTCCATAACACCCAACCCTGCAACGCCAACCAAATTATTAAGAACTAAACCTATCTATGTATATAGCACATGCTTATTAAGAACTAAACCTATCTATGGTTAATTGCACAGTGAAATTCAAAACAAAATTAGTAAGAACTTAACATATATACGTTTAATAGCATGGTGCAAACAAGACAAAATAAATAAAATATTAAATACCACTTGAAGAGAGAACATACAGTGCCTTGTCGCATGAAGAAACTATTCCAGGCACGTGTATCACCACTTGCTTCTGCATCTTTTCTCTGCTCTTCTCTCTGTGTTTTTAAGCTCTTCTTGACCCCAACATCAACCCTTTAAAAAGATTGAATATGTTAAGCACGAGTACTATGTATGCTAGCATGGTTTGGATATGGAAAGCAGTGTTGACTATTTGTCTGTGAAGTAGGGGAAGGTAATGCTGCTGTCCATGGTAATTTGATCCAGGCTGTGTGATGAAAGCTTAAGAGATAAATACTGTATAATTGGAATATTGAGGCAGCGGAAGGCTGAAGAACAAGAAGCACATGCTCCCAATTAAAACCTAATGAAAAGAATAATGGAAGGAGTATCGTTTTGGTTTTTGTCAAAATTTTATAACATTTGCAACAGTCTAAATTTAATGAGTTTTGATGGAGCACAAAATGACATTTAAATTGGATAATATTTTAAACACAATTAATCTATAAGAGAACATGTTTTGTGAAAGATTTTCTATTGTTAAGGATTTATTTGAAGGTTGGTTCTCGTAGTTGTCAAATATGATAGTTGTAAATGGATCCCAACCCACAAAATAATTTCATTTGCAATTCAAATTTAGTTTATATAAATCTGTTATATGTGCATATATAGGGAGCCTGTGACTGCTGGACATGGAGATTTAAATCAAGCACTTATTGGGTCAGTGAGCAAATGTTAATACATTTTTCTCCTACCTACCGCATATTGATCAAAAAAACGAAGGCCAATATCAGGCCAACTGTAGCAAATCAAGCCCTTCAGCTCTGTAAATAAAGTGGATGACTTTACAAAGTAAAAAATTAAATTAAATGAATATGCTTACTCTGCTTTGTCGTTCTTTTGAGGTTTGGCAGCCATAACATGCAACAACCTCCCTTGAAAAATTGAATTGTCCAATTCTTCTAATGCCCTGAGGTAAAGATGAGCAGTAATTGCATAAGACTATCAGTATATAAGGTTAATAGATAAGACAAATCCTCCAAGTCCGCACAGTTGTAAAACAGAACTACCTCTCATTTAAATACTAATGATACACACCTGACTGCAGACTCAGGAGAAGCAAAAAGCACATATCCAATGCCTTTGGATCTTTTTGAGTCTCTATCAACCACAAGATGGACCTGTATAACGTCTCCGTGTTGGCTGAAGAGCTCTCTTAGTTCATCTTCACTGAAAATCACAAAGTGCAAAAAATATTAAAAAGCAAAACTGAACAATAAGATAACTCCCAGGAAAGGTTATGTCAAAAGGCATACACCAATATCTCAACTATAAATCTGGGACCTCTTAGACTAGCTTCTATACTTGTGCAGCTTTCTGCCTGAAATCTGGAGAGCTCCAGATCTAAAGCTTGTATTTAACTGCCTTTTTTTTTTTTTGTACAACATACTTTTCTCTCTTTTTGCTCAACTAACCTTTGTTCGAGTAGGTATCATAACAAAATGACACAAAAAAAGTTCCATAATAAGATGTGAAGAAAATAATAAGTTGTCATCCTAGTATTACATTAAAAGAGAGGACAGAAAAAGGAAGATAAAGGACAGAATGAACAAACTGAAACATAATCATTAGCGAAGAATAAATCAGCAAGAACACATAACTCATCAACCTTGATTATGTTCAAACTAAACTGGGCCTTTGACTGATAGCTTTCAGCTCAAACTTTCACCATTCGAATTTACAGGGCGAGATGTACTTACAAATTACAATCTGAATTCTTGGCATATCCAAACTAACTTCAGAGGACCAAATAGCAAGCCCAAAGTTACACAAGTAAATGAATGGACTTAGAAAAAACTCACGTGGCTGTGTATGGGAGATTCCTAACAAATAACCGACCCGTATCCAAAACCAGCTTCCTCTCATCACTAAGATCTTCTGAATCTGAACATGATTTCTCACCTCCATCTCTTTCTATAGGCATCAAACCTGATTCTGATTCAAGTTGCAATTCCTTTGCTGATTCCTCCTCCATCTCGGATTCTGACTGGGACACCATTTCTGATTCTAGCTCCTTGTCAGGTTCTGATCCAGATTCTGATTCAGATTCAGATTCAGATTCAGAATCTGAATCCGACCAGTTTTTCTTCACCCTGCTTCTAAAATAATCCATATCTGAGACAGATTCATCCTTTGGTTTATCCTCCTCGTGGGTTGATTTATTAATTTTATTAGGAGATTTTATTTCCTTCCCTTCATTTTTCTTCTTTCCAGACTTCTTCTCTTCAGCTTTGACCTCTTGCTCCATACCTTTTTCATCAAGGAGTACAAAAGATACAATGAAGATGAGCGGAGAAACATACTGAGAGAAGAATATTCAGTTGGACCCTAGAAATACTCAAATTTTTCATCAAGAAAAGGAATAATACAAGATAGGCTTAATACGTCAGAAAAATTGCAAACAATCCACAATAAATAATATGGTTCTCATGCTTGAAGCTAACAGTAACTTATTCAATTAAGGCTATGGTAAAAAAAAAATAACTCAATCTATATGCTTGTAACACAGCCAAGCAACACATTTTGAGAGGAAATGAGAAAATAAAGTATACTTTAAATGAAATTCAAAATGAGCATAAGTTCACCACTCCTTTATCCCGTGTCAACTTGAATTTGGAAGTCGGAATACTACAGCAAAGTACAAAATTTAACATCTGTAAGGTTCTAACCTTTTAATTATTATATTTCCAGGTGTCTTGTCACAATATGTCAATATCATAAGCACTAGCATGAACTACAATTAAATTTGGTCTGGATAGCAACTAGAAAAGAGAACAGAAATCAATATAATTGTAAAACATTGTTTAAACTGCATTGATACCATTAATGTCATTTTCCCATATCTTCGACTTCAAGCGGGGTTGCATGACATGCAAAAACTCCTGTAGCTTCGGATCAGACAAATCCTTACTATCTGATACTTTTGCCTGACACAAATTCAGAACCCCTATATCTTTTTTGGATAGTGCATTGTTTGTTATTTCTTTCTTTAAAGAATGTCGAGACCAAGGCCGAGGCAATGCCATGTCACCCACCTTTCGAGCAACCTAAAGCACGTCCAATTGATGTACCAGCTTCAGTACTTCATATTATGTATTAGAGAGATGTGAATTCAGGTAAGTAGATGTCATCACAATTGGTTTCTAGTGTATTGAGTACTAATCAGCCAACTTGGTCATGAGATTCATAATTAATATCAACCACATGAAATCACTAGATAAAATATCAAAAAAACTGTCACATAAGCATAATTTCAATATTGACATTGAGGATATATGAAATTTCAAAAAAATAATAATAATAATAATTGTGAAAGTTTCCTCTTTTCTCATTTGAAAATGCATTTTTAAGAAGTAAGAACGTACTGTAATTTAAGAAATACTTGATTACAGAAAAATAACCTTGCATGTAATATTAAATTTGTCACCATTGTTCCTTATGGAAGCAAGAGAAAAATAAAATTAAAATTGTCATATTACTTCTTAGGAAAGCAAGAGGAAGAAACAATAATTAATTACATTATTTATTTATTCTAGAAAGAATAGTTCATATAAAAAAAATTTTAAAAATAAATTAAATAATTAAGTTGTATTATTTTAGGTTGTAATTTTGACTTCCCGAAAAGCAATGGGAAGTGGTGAATGAAATTCACTTATTTCAAAAAAAAAAATAATGAAGTTACAGTAAAATCAGATCCCACATGACCAGCAAAGTCGTGACAAGTTTCATATTAATGGTTTTAATATTATATATGGGGTAGTTGGGAGCTCAACATTATACCTTAAGCTAAATAAAAATCACTTCCTCAATAAGTCAGCAAGGTCAGATCATGACAAACCAAAGCCCTAGACTTAACAAGTAGCAAAGAGTACCTCACAAGTAATTTTCCAAGTATCCATGAAAGTGTTATTGAAGTAGATAATGGCTGCCTTTGCCTCTTCCTCAGAGCGGAAGCCAACAAAAGCAAATTGCCTACTCTTCCCATCACTGTTTTACAAGCAACAGGAGGCATACGAATATGATTAGCATCTTTTGATATAACCAAATTAGGTACATTTAACACCGGCTAGTTGCATATCATCTAGAACAATAAAGTATCAAAAAGTTTGCATACCTGGTGCGCATGACTTTGGCATCAGTGACCTCCCCCTTCTGAGAAAAGAACTCCCTTAGCCGCTCCTCATTTGCATACTTCGGAATGTTCTTTACACAAATCCTCGACCTGTTTCATGTATAGCAACAAAAAAACCTGATCAGATACAAAATATATATCCAGTACTGGTGCTAATGTGATAGCCAAACTATCAGGTACAACCCCTCAACACATGCCCCGGCTTCTTCCCTATCTCCTACATAACGATGTCCGAACAGTGCTTACATCGTTTACTGAAATCGAAGACTGGCGCGCAGCAACAACTCCGAGTCGGGTAGAGAGAACGCCGTAGCAAAGTGGCCAAGTCCGGGCAGCGGCAGGGACGACGGAGGAGAGAGCGGAGAGTCGCCGCTTGAACAGGGGCAGCTAGGGTTTAGGAATTAGGAGAGAAGGTCGAGGTTTTGGAGTTTTGGTCCCTTTGAGTGTATCGGGTAGAGGGAAGAGGTGGGCTTCTGATTCTAATTCTACCCGGTTGTTCCTCTACTGCGCAGTATGTTACTGCGCAGCGTTTTAACTGTTGGATCTGCTTTGAGATTTGTGCAGCTCAATCTCAAAAAAGCTCCCCTACAATCCTTATCGTTGATTCGCTGCGCAGTCAACGCAGTAAAATACTGCGCAGCAGAGGATAAGCACTCGGTTGGAACTTGGAAGGAAAATGTGGTCTGAAAGTGAAAGGCTGAGATGAATGGAATTGTGAAACCCGTCCGCCCGGATCCGGTCGGATCGGAACGGGACCCGTAATATTATGATCCAACGGAGTACGGGACTGCTTATTGGTGATTTTTTTTTTTTTTTTGGTCTATGTAAAAAAAAAAAAAGAAAAGAAAAAAAAATTTAGGTACGACTGCTTTAGTACAAATCACATGAGTATACCTAGTTTTCAAATGCCGGTGTTCACAAGTCATTTAATGAAAAACTGACCTAAAATCCGGAGTCTAGACTCAGTCTGAACTCCAGCTTTTAGATCCATTTTACAAGAAAAAAGGAAAGGGATTAATATAGTCTATACGAGTACTTTGAACACCGGCGTTCAAACGAAATATAGACTATAAACGTCAGAGTTCAGTCTTTGGAGTTTGGACTCCGGAGTTTCGGTCGGTTTTTTCGATAAAAATTTTGCAAGTCCAAATTCTTGTTACTCGTGAACGCCGGCATTTGAAACTAGACATAATCATGTGATTTGTATTAAAGCAGGCATACCATTAAAATTTCTTTTTTTTGGCATAGACAAAAAAGTTCTTCGCTGATTGGTTTAGTAATTATTGATTAGTAATAGTTACAATCAGATTATATTTGTCACGCACCAAAATTCGATTTATGTTTCCATTAATTTGAGTATATGAAACTATTTGGAATAAAAAAATTTCCTTTTTATAATTGAATAAGTATTTGTTTTGAATTTTTCAAAATGACTCTAAATATTATAAAATAGTACTTCTTTGTATATGAATTTTAAAAATCCAAAATAAATACTTAAAAAGTTCCAAAATTTTTTTTGTATCCCAATATTTTCACATGATCAACTTAATGGGGAATCATTAATCAATCATAGTTAACTAAATTCATTCATTTTTAAGCCGCTTAATCTAGTACGAAATTAACTAAAAAAAATCACGAAATTTTATATTCATGCATCTTGCGTGAATATAAATAAGATCAACGGTTTTGATTTGAAATTTGAATGCAAAAGTTTGAAATATAAATAAAAAAGAAAATTTGTGGCATTTTGTGGCATTTTGTGGCTAGGGATGACCATTGGGCCCGCGGCCTGAAAAACCTGCCCGGCCCGGAGAGTGGACGGGCCAGGATGGGCCAGGCCAACCTATGGGCCGGGATAGGACCGGGTTTGAGGCCATAATACTTCTTACTTGCATATCATATTAAAAGTATGTTCACTAATTATATTATGTGAAATATTGTATAAAACTTTAAATTGATACAGCCATAATGAAATATATCATATAATAAAAAAGAAACTATGAAATCATTTTTATATTTTTGAAAATAACATCATTAATTAAATATTAATAATACTCTATCAACGACCGTCAAGTTTGTATGGAAATTACTAATTTAAATTTAATGATTCTTAATGAAATATCAAATGATACTCAAATTAAGTGAAATTAGAAATACAAGAAGAGGAGGGATCCATTGACAATGGATAACTTGACAATCTCACTTTTTAAAAATTTATAAAAAATCATAAAAAATCTTAAAAATAGAAAAAAAATTCACGAAAGTATTGCTTAACTTATAGATTGATTATGTATCCAATTATATTCAATTTAAACAACGTTTGATAGCTCTTTAAATATCCGTTAAATTATAACCGTTGAAAAGTGCACAAAATTTTGATAAGCCATTAAACGATGTTCAAATTGATTGAAATTTGAAACACTATCAATTTATAAGTCAAGTAATACATCTATAAATCATTTTTCATTTTTATGATTTTTTATGATTTTTTATAAATTTTTTAAAAGATGCATTGTCAAGATTGTCAAGTTATCCATTGTCAATGGATCCCTCCTCATACAAGAAATCTATAAGTAAATAAATATGTTTGTAAAATATTTTTTATGTGGGAAAATTGTCAAAATGCCACTCTAAAACATGGAGTTTGTTAAAATGCCACTACAAAATTTTTGTTTGCTATAATGCCACTCCAAAATCCATGAACTCTCCAAATTGCCACTATCGATAATTTTTGCATTTTTTTAATAAAAAATACGCAGAATATATTATTTTCTTCAATGTAAGTTTGTGTTGTCAATTATACCCTTGATCTGTACCTAGCGTCATCCTTCTTTTCCAATTGATACGATAGTATTCATTAATCTCTCCCCAGAGATCGTTTCCATCCTCTGCATATAGTAGCCTATTCCACCTCTCTCAATCAGGCTCCTCTTCCTCCGGGTCCGTATCTGCTGAGATCCAAAACCGATCTCAGGACCCTGAGATCGGTGATCCGACGGTGTGAGGACGATCTGGGTCCCGAGTCCGAATCTCGGGGTCGGTAAGAACCGTTGGATCCCGATCTCAGGGTCCTGAGATCGGGTTTGGATCGCAGCGGAATCGAGCGCCTCTTCCTCCCAGCACAAGCGGAGCCTCATCTCTTCCTCTAAATCGCGTCTTCTTCGTCTCTCACCCAATGTCGTGCAGCAACCACTTGAGCTACCCTGCAGCTCAATCAAGCCTCATTCTGATAGTGCGCTGCCTAGACTGCAAGATTGTGCGCTGCCTTGTGGAAATCTTGATTTATTGTGCTCGCTTTTTAGTATAAGAATTGTTATTACTGGTAAAATGAGGAAAATTGTTTTGCTGACAATGTTTGTTGTATGTACCGGTCTGTACCAGATAAATGGTCAGCTATAATATGTTTAGAAAATCAGCTAATAGTTTATCTAGTTGTACATGGACACCATTTTTGTGTTGGATTTGTATCAAGGTCATTAAAAATTGATAGTCAAGCGTTCAGATAAAGCATCTATTTAAAAGTTTCTTTTGTCATTTAAAGGAAGTCCTAGAACATTAAGGCGACCAATAATTTATTTATCTTAGTGTTTTCTTTGTGCATTTGTATATAGGTAGAGGTGGCAGATTCTTGGGTCGGGTTCGGGTTCGGGTTCGGGTTCGGGTTCGGGTTCGGGTTCGGGTCGGGTCAGCTTGACCAATTGGAAATGTCGGGTCGGGTGTCAGGTTGACGGCTGCTGGTATTTGTTTGGGTCGGGTCGGGTCGGGTACCGGGTTGACGTCTGCCGGCGTTTTTTCAGGTTGGGTCGGACAGGTTTTTCGTTTTGGTCAGGTTTTGCATCTCTATTCCCGGGTCGGGTCGGCTTGGGTTCGGGTTAGTTTGACTTTCCCTAAAACTTGGGTCGGGTTTCGAGTCGGACGGGTCGGACGGATTTTTCGGGTCAGGTCAGATTTTGACACCTCTTATATAGATAGGAACTCATTGTCGAGTGGGGACAGGGTCCGAGGTTTGGAGAAGACGTTTGAGAGATGAGTATTTTGGGTTCGACACTTTGACTGAAGATGCCATGGAGAGAGAGGGCATAAATGGAAATATCAAAATACAACTCAAAACCCAACAGTTTCAATTATTTTTCTATTAAAAATATAAGAGAATACATGGTAAATGACAATTTAGTAACTAAATAAGTTTTGGAGTGACATTCATGCCAACCAAAAATTTAGAGTGGCATTTTGATAAGTCTACATTTTTAGAGTGGCAAATAGACAATTTTCTCTTTTTATTTTTAAAATTTATACGGTATAATTTTGTGTCACAATTGTTTGTCCTTTTGATATACATATTTATAAGTTTCATCTAAAAGAACTATCATCTAAACCTTTCATTTAGACATCGTTGAATCTGAGCCCTTATTTTGTTACTACAAAATGCCTTGTAACCCTAGCCGCATCATTCAAACACTTCATCAAATGAAAAAAAAAAAAAAAAAAAGAACACACAGAAACTTTCAGAGTCGGAGGAGATGGAGAACAACGAGCGCCAACCCTAGATCCTCTTCTCCGATTCTTCTTCCGATCGTCTTCTCTGCTTCGCACCGCCATGGCACCACCCTTCATAGCAGCTTCTTCTTCCTATCTTCTTCTCCGCTTCGCACCGCCGTGGCGCCAACCCTAGATCCTCCCCACCACCCGATCCACGGCGCAACCGTCATAGCAGCTGCGGCCTGTTCCTCTCGACCTCCGCTTCGACCTTTCTCGAAACCCCCTTCCTTTTACTTTCAGAGCTCTCGCTATTGCCGGTACCTTTTTTTTTCCTTCCCTTTCTCGGTCTGTTTTAATTTGCTTTCTTTTCTATTAAGTAATTATTATAAATTCTGTAGTGGAAATTGCATCTTATTGTTAGCTTCACTTTCTTAATGTTTGGATAATCTGAGGTTGACTGTATCTGATTCCCATATCTGCATCCTCAGATTAACTCGACTAACACTTTTAATGAATTGTTGCAATTGGTGTCATGCTCGTAACAAACTGAACCTGTACCGGTAATAGTAATGCTACATGAATAAGGTAATTTTAGATGCTAGTGTGATTTCTTATCTATCAAGGATCTCAATTGAGCATCCACTAGAATGGTGCTGTTAGGATACAGATATGGGAATCAGATACAGTCAACCTCAAATTATCCAAACATTAAGAAAGTGAAGCTAACAATAAGATGCAATTTCCACTACAGAATTTATAATAATTACTTAACAGAAAAGAAAACAAATTAAAACAGACCGAGAAAGGGAAGGGAAAAAAAAAAGGTACCGGCAATAGTGAGAGCTCTGAAAGTAAAAGGAAGGGGTTTCGAGAAAGGTCGAAGCGGAGGTTGAGAGGAACAGGCTGCAACTGCTACGACTGTGGCGCCGTGGATCGGGTGGTGGGGAGGATCTAGGGTTGGCGCCACGGCGATGCGAAGCGGAGAAGAAGATAGGAAGAAGAAGCTGCTACGAAGGGTGGCGCCACGGCGGTGCGAAGCGGAGAAGACGATCGGAGGAAGAAGCGGAGAAGAGGATCTAGGGTTGATGCTAGAGTCGTACCTAAAGCGGCATAAGGCTAGATTGGTTGTCAGAGGCTAGAGTCGGCATGTGGAGGAGCATGTTGATGCTAGAGTCGTACCTAAAGTGGTGCCACGTCCACAAAATGGTGGTGATGGCCATGAGGATAAGAGTGAGCAAGTGGAAGAGCATGATGTGGAAGGCATTAGTGAAGAAGAGCACACTCATATCCCAATTCAAGATTTGAGGAGATCAACTCGGATTCGTCATCCTACACAAAGGTATTCTCCTTCCTCAAATTATGCTTTGTATACGGATGTGGGTGAACCCGATTCATTTCATGAAGCCATCAAAATGAGACATGGGAGTTGGTGGAACTTCCAAAGGGAAAGAAAGCATTGAAAAATAGGTGGGTATTTGTGTTGAAAAATGAAGCCGATGGTTCAAAGCGGTATAAGACTAGATTGGTTGTCAAAGGCTATGGACAAAAATATGGTGTTGACTTTGATGAAATTTTTTCTCCCGTTGTGAAGCATAGTTCCATAAGGGTTGTCTTATCCTTGGTTGCTAATTTGGATTTGGAACTAGTGCAACTTGATATTAAGATCGCTTTCTTGCATGGTGACTTGGATGAAGAAATTTTCATGTCACAACCGGAAGGTTTTGTAGATGAATCAAATCCCAATCTTGTGTGTTGATCTCAAAACGTAAAGGCTTTTAAATACCCTTAGCAAACACTCGATCGCAAGCGTACGATCTCGTGTAGTACATTCGGGGTCGAGTCCACAGGGACGGTAATTAAATCTAGACTTACTCTAATTACAATTCGAAGTCCAAAAGGAATGTTTCTGGTCTTTTCGCATAAAAAGGGGGGTTTATCAAAGGTTGTTGCTGAAACAGTAGAAGAAGTAAAACAGTAAACAAAAACAGGTAAAGACTCGAAAACAGATAATAAATGGGTGTTCCTAAGGTTTTCAGAATCAGTTTGGTTTCTGGATCAATTGCTTGCGGCCTGCACGATGTCTCTTGCAGGTTGCAGAGGGTTTGTTAGAGATTTCAACGCTGTCTGCTGGCCACAGAATGTCTCCTGCGGGTCACAAACAATGTCATAACCTCTGTCTTACACTTTCTACAGGTGCTTGCGAGCCGCAGGATGTTTCTTGCGGTCCGCAAGCAACTGACAGAGAGCAGTTTCAGTTCTGGTTCGGTGTTTCGACTCACGTTATCAATTCATTTTCAATTCAGAGTTGGTACAAGTCCCTCAGTTGTCACGTTTTGGTCCTTCTAACACTTCTAAGTCAATGGGAATTCGTAGAATTGGTTCTAAACTATGTTCAATTCACTTTTACTCTAGGATTCGGTTCGACTCTCGTTGAAACCGCAATTTCTCCTCTCGGATACTTTTGGACAAAGATCTATCAACCCAAATTGTGCAAATAACAGTTCTTAGTCAGATGATATTTTATGAGCCAACTAGATTTGCGCATAATCTACAGGTTTACCATACGAACAAGCAAAGTCACAAGCACGTTATAATGAAAATCGCAAGTAAACTGAAAACAACGCAAGTCTAACAACATACAATCAATCCATAAACACAAACGTCATCATCAACCCTAAGAACTAAAGATCTACTCGCTCATGGTAAGAGATAACAAAGCAAATAAAGAAAAGAAGAAGTTCATGATGCAAAAGAACCGAACAAAAACTAGAATCGTCTCGTTCTTCAACTTCTTGCGATCGTCCTCTCGAATCTTCTTCGCAAGATGATGAAAACAAGCAAACTCTAGTCTCCTCTTGTTTCCTGGCGGCTGTGCAGAATGAGAGGGTGAAAGAGATGCCAAAAACGTCCCAAGAGACTGCCTTATATAGGCTAGGGCGTCAAAACAGAAAGCAGTCTGCGCAGTAACCTCCTTGCGGGCCGCAAGGTCGGTCTTACGGGCCGCAAGAAGAAGGAAATGGCGCGTATTGCCCTGCGGGAGGTTGCCAGCGCCAGCCGGATGCAGAAACTGCAATTTCAAACTGCTTGCGGCTAGCAAACAGTGCAGTTTCAAACTACTTGCGGCCAGCAAACAGTGCGTTCCAGCGCCATCTTGTTGTTCCATGCTCTGAATCACGTCCAAATAGCTCCAAAAGCTTAATTTACCTGAAAATTGGACAAAAGCATAGAAATAACTGGAATCTAAACATCTTATTACCTAAATGCATATTACCTAAATTGTTCGGCAAGGTGGTTGGCTTAAATATTTTAGCTTCACTAAGCCACACTCGTTCGGAAAAAGAAAAATGGCTTAAAAAAGCTTAAACCTTAAGCTATGGGTATTGCTTTTTTAGGAATCCAGGTAAGACTTAAGCCCCGGTCAAAAGGAGGCTTAAGGAGAAACTTTTAATCCATGTTAAGGAACTTGCGTTCGGAAGGATTAAGAAGCTAAAGGAAGTCTAAGAAGGTCTAAGGAAGGGTTGCCGAACGGCCCCAACGGTTAGAACATGCTTTAATTTGAAATTCAAAATTTGAATTGGGCCACGAAGAAGAAGGGGGTTGTTTTTTACACCTCTGACCCAATTGTTTCAGGCTTCCTGCTTGCTGGGCTCGTCTCCATCTAATATGCCCTAGGGCTGCCCGTTGCCTGAACAAATATATGTCCCACAAAATCCAGCGCATCAAGACTTCTGGGGCAAAACCAAGGTCTTCATATCACTATTCTTTCTATTTTTAGAATTTTTAATGATTTTTTTGAGAATTTTTGAAAAATCTTATTATAAAAAATTGTTAAGATAAGCATTGTGAATGGATCCCTTCACCAAAAAAAATGCTAAAAAGGTAAAGGTTAAAATGCAGACATCGAAGAATTGAAGTTTGATGTATTGCTAATAGGTAAAAATAAAAAAGGATAATTATTCAAATTGTGATTTCCTTATTATATTCAATTAATTTTTGTATGTATATGGTTCTCCCAATACTGCAATATCTAGATATCATATCACCAGATGGCATAAACAAATTTTTTTTTATTAATTTAAAAGAACCAGAACTAAGAAGAAGTATAACACTTATTGTATATTTTTGAAACTAGAAGCGTACCCGCACGCTATTGCGGGCAACTTTAATTTCATTAAAGCTAAATGGGGTGAAAGAATAAAAAATAAGAGATGAGTTAGTAACTTTAGCAGAGTGAAAATGTCAGTTAAACACTTCATTACTTTGGTTTGTGCTGAGGCATAAATGGAGATGAGTAGAATAGGAAATAGATACGATCTCATCATTTGATTATTGGATAGACTGTGATTAAAGAAGAAGTAAAACTGTGACCATAATGGAGGGTCATAGCAAACATTACAGATATAGATGAGCAACGTAGACAGTTTCTTATAAGAAGACAACTCTGATAAACAAATTACTTTTATGTAATTAGCGCACAAAACTTAAATAAACATTACAAATTATGTTTTCTATTTGTTCATGCGTATGTCATCAATCATGTGTGTATATTTCTGCAACAAACTCCTGAAAAGTAAGTAAAAGGAGTTGAGCTACTGGCACCACCAAATTAAATCTGTCAACAATTTTATGTGTTTTTCCAAACCAACAAAAGCAACAAGTCTGAGTTCAACTCAACCACCAGAGCAAAAATCTCATATAAATCTCCACTCATTTCCCCCATTTTTCTCACATCATCTTTCAAACTACAAACCCTCAAAAAGGAGAAAAAAAAAAAAAAAGGATACTAATTAACACAGCATTTTCATGGCTTCAGGGACAACTTTCTTGGCACTTTTGATCAGCATTCTCCTTGTAACTGGAGGTGAATGTCGCCGTCTCCTAGAGGCTAATGAAGAAGCCCCACCTGCTCATTCAGAGATACCGACATTACCTGAACCTACACTATCAGTGCCGAAAGTTGAGCTTCCGCCTTTGCCAGAAATCCCGGAGTTCGCATTACCTCCGATGCATTTTGAGATACCAAATTCCTTCCCTGAAATTCCCAAAATATCCATACCAGAAGGCGTACCCGAACTGCCCATTCCATTCGCCCCACCCCATTCCGAGGAATCGCCATGAGAGATAAACAACAGGCAACTTTTGTATGGAAATGTAATATCTTTTGGTCCTTGCACTTGAGTTGTGGATTACATTTGCTTTTGTGCTTTAATTTGTGCTGGTGATGTGATTGTTTACCGTTTATGTAAGAAATCAGTATATATGTTTGTTTTTACTCTAATATAAAAGCATGTAAACAATATATGTACCCTTTTGTTTTGGTTGCATTTTTATTTATCAAAAAATATAATCAATGAATGAAAAAGAAAAAAAAAAAGGCATAAAATTTTCAGACAGAACAGTAGGACATGCAAATGCAAAAAATGGGAAATGGTTTCTAGTGAATGTGATAATATTATTGGTACTCACTTCTCAGTTCTTAATTACTCTTATACCTGAGTGCTCATCCCCTGCTGTACTGCATTGTGCAATTCACAGCGTCAGCCGTTGGATCGTCTAGATATATATTCGTGCTGGAACGAATCTTGAGACCATCCAACGGCTGATGCTGTGAACTGCACAATGCAGTACAGCAGGGGATATGAATTCCTTCACAGAACTCCCTTCGACGCATCCGGCACTCTGGCAGAGAGACTTGTTATAAGTAAAAACTAAAAACTGAAGTAGCCAGCTTTTCACGGTGTTTACATTCGAGTATTCGACCAACAATGAATTCATCTCTGATGGTGGCTCATTTAAGGGATTTTTTTTTTTTTTTAGAGTGAGGAATTATCATAGTTGCATATATACAAACACACTGATTTCCAATGTTCTTGTACTTTTAAATGGAACAACATTTTTAGCATGCTTCAAGTTTTCAACAGAAGATCTCGTAACTAAAGAACTATATATCTCAGTTGTTAACTTGTTATCAGCAGAAACCCACATCCAAGCAACCACTGATCAACCAGAAGAAATGGGAAATTCAGGATCGATATATAATTATTGATGTTAGAATTTTAAGTATATATACTCTCAAAAATCTGGTCGGTTACTCCCAAAAAGAGCTGAAATTAAGGTCTAGAGTGTAATCTTAAAAGCTTGGTTAACTACATGTACTTATTCAGCAAAATTTTAATTTTTATTGTGGTCATCAAAAGAGAATAATAAACCAATTATTATATATATACTTGATCTACAACTCTAGCTAATAAGAATTTATATATATGCTTGGTTATATATATATATATATTTTTTATATGTGCAGGTATAAATATTTTGATAGCGATATATACATGATAGGCAACACAGAGCAAGTGACAATTATGTTGATTGATTCAGAATTTCAGCTCACCCCTTTAGTTTCTTGCTAAGAAAATTGTTAGATCTAAAATGAAATTACTTGCCATGTGACATGACACTTCATGGTATCTCAGTTCGTACAATCAATCTGACAACAATATATGGATCTACCAACAGCATAAAATTAGAGAAACATATATCTTGAGTCCATTGAAAAGCTGCCTATACGTCTATAGACGTACAAAAAATGTAATAGATAGGAAAACATCTTGCATCCATACATGAATTGTCTATAGAGTCACATGTGTGACACAAGTTACATTGGAGTCCACATGACCATTTGTTATACAACTCTGTGACTTCTATGGATTTTCTATCTATGGACGGTAGATATGACTCTAACAGATACATCCCGAAATGTAATAGATACATTCCGAAATGTAACCTATGGACGCTATGGATAGTTTTTCTATGGACGCTAACTAGGTATTACTCATAAAATTATAAGGAAAATTAAGGAAAAAACAAAAGTTGTGAACGTTCCTGTCAACTGCTCCCTGCCAAAATATGATCTTTCTTTGGACAATTGATTGTTCTTTAATTTGTTATGTTGCTTTTGTTAAATGACCCCAAATTTCTAAACATTTTTCTACTATCGCTAGCTTTGTTATTTCGAAGTACATGTAAAAGAAAAATGAAAATAGAGGCCGGTTTAAAGAGTAGAATGAATATATTCGAGCTACAAAATTGAAAAATAGTGGGCTCAAAAGTTGAATTATTCGGGATTCACAAAATAATAAAAAGAGGGAATAAATTGATGACCTTTCCTCCAAAAAATAAATAAATTGATGACCTATTTTATTCTAGAAATTTAACGCCTTCTTTCTAAACAGATTTATTCGTTGAGCTATATATTTCATTTAATGTAATGGATCCATCATCCATGGGATTTCACTTTTGTATATGCTAAGCTGTAATTCGGGCTTCACCCCGAAAAATAATATCAAATAAATAATAAAAAGTTTATAAAATTTAATATTAAAAAATTTTGAACATAATTTTTAAATCTTGTGATATAGATAATAATAATATAATAATTTATAAATAAGAACACATAAATGTTGGATAATTTTAAGAGTTAAATTTTATTTTAGACATATAATATTCATATTATTTAATATTAAGAGAAAAATATATAAACCATTGAATCAAAGTAGATGAAGAGTTTCAAACAAAATCAATGGTAAATAACATTGATGGTGTGGCATAGTTGAGATGCTTGGAGACCTACCACTCTTTATAGAGTATAGATTTATTTATTTTTTCGTTTCTTACAAATTTTATTCTTTTCGTTGTTTTAAATTTCCCTTATTTATACAAATAAATATTCAATCAAGTGTTCAAGTACGATTCTCTATTTTTTTTTTTTCCAAATTTGCCATAACATAAATTTAATTATAATGTGCCTTGCAATTCAGAAACTTATTTGAACACTTCAACTGAGAAAGAGATTATTTGATTGGTTGGTTAGTTCATCTTCTTATTTAATTTATTTTACTTTCCATTCAACAGTTAAACAAGAATAGTACTATATATATATATATATATATATATATATATATATATATATATGATGTAATTACTATAACTATCAATTGTCTCTTGTCCACTCAAATAAATAAATAAATAAATAAATATCAGTAAAGTACCTCCTCTAGCTTAATATAATTTTGATAATAGTAATTATATCCGTAGATCATCACCCAACATACCATACATCATACATGTATATATGGTGAACTAGTTGGAGTGAAGTAGCACCATCCTCCAAATGTATTTAAAATTTGCCTCCACAAAACATGGTCTGTTGTCAGTTTGCTAACAAGCAATCAACTTGCCTGCTACTTGAAAGAACATGATATCTGTTGTCATCAGGTGTACAAAAGGAAAATATGTAGAGTCCACCTATAAAGTAAGCTATCTATCCACCTCTCTCTTACAATCTGACATATCCACGTGCACCCATGTGCTTGTCACAGTTGTATAAATGTTTACTGAAAACCGTAGTGTATATATTTATAACTAGAAAATGCTATATGTTGATCGGAAATATATAAATGTTTACTGAAAAATGATATTTGTTTATAAAAAATACGGTAAACCGGTGGATAGATAAAATGGGTGGTCGTTACCTACGACTCTGTACAAAATTAAATAAACAAAGAGAGAAGTTAAGAACTATATATATATATATATACATACATAGAGCTAGTCAATTAGTTTCAACTCCTCTGTGAGAAGACATGAAGAAAGCAGCAGTAGCAAACTCAGGAGGAGAAACCACATTGACTCAGCCCTTACTGAAATCAAAGCACCCCAAGATCAAGAGGCCTTCATATAGTAAATATGCTCTTGCCTGTGCCTTCACAGCTTCTGTAGCCTCCCTCCTTTTGGGATACAGTAAGGATTTTTTTTTTTTCTTTAAGGGGAATTAATAGAGAAGCATACACATTGTAATATATATATATATATATATATATATATATTTTTGTGATAAAGATGAAGGTCACTGCTGAAATTCAAATTTAAATGTCAATAAAAGACCTCATTATGGGTCTTAAATCCGCAATCTCCCACATGAAGAGCGTTGTCCTTAACCACTAGATCAAAGGCGGGTTCTTATGCAGATTTTGTAATTAATTAGGAAATTAAATTAGCTTATTCAACATGTTGCATCTGAATTTGCACGTAGAATAGAGACAGTGGTCAAAATAAATTATCTAGTTTCACTGGAGAGCCAAAAATAATGATTGATCAACTAATTGAAATAGTATTGAAGATAATGCAGAACTTGTTGAGGTATCAATCATTGTTTTTTCTTAGAAAAAGAACAGCACCTATGAATGTGTATATATATAAATGTGTTATTCATCAAATTAAATTGTGTTGATATGAGATCTTGACCATTTGTTTTGAAAAATCTTTTTGTCTAGAGTAGAAACTGAAAAAAAAAATCAGAATTTAAAGAAGAAAAATATATCACAACTATAATAAAAGAACTAGTTTCAAAAAGATCACAAAAATAAGCATTAAACTTTTTTTCTATTTCATTGACTGTAAACTCTGTGTTTATGTTTAGACATAGCTGTGATGAGTGGTGCTCAGATCTTCCTAAAGGAAGACCTTCAGATGACCGACACAGAGATCGAGATCCTGACGGGGATCGTGAACCTATATTCTCTCGCCGGCTCTCTGACAGCCGGTTGGACCTCGGACTGCATTGGCCGTCGCAGAACTCTCACCTTAACTGCTGTCATATATTTTCTGGGTCCCCTCATCATATGTCTCTCCAATAACTACTTCTGGCTTATGGTCGGCCGTTTCGTCACCGGTAACTTTCCCTTTTTTCCTGACTTATCAATTTTGTTCTAACAGACTCAAAACCCACAAAATACTTTGATTCATAAGTCAGTTCGAAAGAACTGGTACCAGTTTATAATGCTGTAATATTACATGATCAGATAGGATCAACATAAATGCATCTTTTAGTAATTTAGTTCAGTCTAATGCATACCAGAATCAGTTAATTAGTAATTCTGTAGTGATCAACTGATCACAGTTAATTAAGAATTCTCCTGTTTTTTGAAATCCTTTAATTCCAGGAATTGGCGTCGGATACACAGTCATCGTCCCAATTTACGTGACTGAGATCGCACCAGTGGCCATGCGCGGGTTCCTCTCATCTGTAATGGATTTATCTGTTACTACTGGCCTCCTCCTTGCATACATTTCCAATTTCCTGTTAGCGGATCTATCGGTGCATCTCAGCTGGCGAATGATGTTCGCTTTAGGAATTGTGCCCGCAGCACTTCTCAGTTTCAGTACTCTTGCCTTGCCAGAATCTCCCCGATGGCTTGTCATGAAAGGAAAACTCGCAAAAGCTCAAGAGGTACATGGGGTAACGGTTATTTTTTATGAATTTTTATTATGGGTAAGACTAAAACCGGGAACCTATGTGTCTGTACTGGCATTATACATCACTGGTAAACAACATGGTTTATAATGCCCTTTTAATGGTACATATCAATCAGCTCAGAAATATGAACTAATAAAGGACAACTGTGATGTGATTCTTTGCATTTTGATTTTTATTGCAACCTTTTCATCTTTGAGTTTTTTTTTTTTTTCTTGCAACTGCTTTTTCACCAAAATTTTGTCACTATGGAAGCAAGTTGTGATTTCATTAACAGATGGTCTATTTTTCGGGATACCAGGTTCTTACCCGTCTAGCAGGCTCACTCGAGGATGGTAAAAATCAACTAGAAGAAATAAAAGAAGCAGCCGGTATACTAAAAGGAGACACCGCAGATGTCCTCGAAATACCAGAAAAGAGTCGTGGCAAAAGTTTATGGAAAGAACTAATCACAAAACCAACTCCGCTCTGGCGTATTGTGATGACGGTTCTTGCCATGCATCTTTTCCAGCAAGGCAGCGGTATCGACACTGTTGTTATATACAGCCCGAGAGTATTTGAAAAGGCTGGCATGAAATCGAACAACGATTTGTTGGGTGCAACAATGGCTGTTGGATTAGTAAAAACCATATCAATTCCTGTAGCCATGGTATTGTCAGACCGAGTCGGGAGGCGTTCATTACTTATAGCTAGCACGGCTGGTATGGCAGCTTCACTCGCCATGCTAGGTTTCGGTTTACAGACCGTGGATAGTTTTGGCACAAATCAAACATGGATAATTGTGGTCTGTGTAGTTGCGGTATTCGCCTTTGTCAGCTTTTTCTCAATAGGCATGGGGCCTCTTGCCATGGCCTATAGTACTGAAATAATGCCTCTAAAATTGAGGGCACAAGGAGCGGCATTAGGGATGGCCATGAATAGAACTGTTTGCGGGATTGTTACCATGACTTTCATCTCTCTATATGAAGCCATCACCATTGCAGGAAGCTTCTATTTCTATGCCGGTATTTCTGGCATTGCGTGTGTTTTTGTGTATTTTTGTTTGCCAGAAACCAAAGGAAGGAGTTTGGAGGAAATCGAGAGGTTATTTGAAAAGAAGGAGAAAGAAGCAAAGGGAAATGAAAAGTGTGTAAAGGTTGCTGTTTGAATCATCAAAATTTTGTCGAATCGACCGTTGACGTATCTTTAATCTCTTATGGGAGGAGTATCGATAGCGATCATTCTTGGGGCAGAGCCAAAGCATGGCTATATGTAGTGTCTTTACTTAAGTCTGTACGGGAACAACGTTATGTCGTCATTGTAATTTAATTTTATGTATTCTTTTGTTATAAAATCTCTTTAATTAGTAGCTCCTTAATCCCGAGAGTTTCGATCATGGTCTTAATACCCGTTGAAAAACAATGAAAAATGTTAAGAACAAACATTAAGCGCAAACTATTTGTACTGATCAGTTTTATTGTAACATTAGCATTTACATGGCACTCAACTCAACAGAAGCATGCTCAGGGGGTGCTGCAAGACCGTTACACTACATGCCTACCGTATAGGATGTATTGCCTCTGCCCTTGTTGGGGCCGTAGAGGCGAAAGAGGTTAAAAGCCGAGAAAAAGGAGATTGTGACCATGCTTAGGCTTGCCAGAAATGAGCTCACAAGACCCTCTCCTACCTGATTACAAAATCTTCTGTAAAGGTTGCATATCTTCATCCACTGCATCTCCGGTTGGCCAAACTCGCCCAACACTGCCGACTGCATCGCAGCTGCTACAGCTGCAAGTAGCACATAGGCCATCACCTACAAAACAAAATTCCAAATCAAATTAAAATGTTTATGTTTCAGTAAGTGCAGAATACAAACGACTTTAATACTCGGACCCGTTTACTGGTACAATTGTGTTTCAGTAAGCGCGCGGTGTCTTTTATGTAGTTTTTATACTATAAAAGTTATAATTTTGATTGTGTTTAAACTGGGAATTTGTCGATGGCGTAGCTTCATCAGCGATTTAATGTGACGGGGAACTTATGCATGTTAGTTAAAAGATGTACAATGTAAGCTACATGCTACAGGTACCGGTCCAGTCTATTTACAATCAAATGCACTTCTGTGGGGAATGGCATAGAACTTCCATAACACATCAAAATCCTCTACAGCAGATAATTCTGTTACAGTCCTGATCTGTCAGATCTCCTCAAGATCCGTGCCAAGGGCCGGCCGAGCAACAAAAATTATGCATTGTAGAGGATCTCAATAGAGCTATCATACATACTTAAGGTTACAAAATCAGGTTTATCTGTTATATAGAATATCTATCCATAGCGTCCATAGGTTACAAAACCAGGTTCTGTTACAAAATCGGATGTATTTGTTACATTTTGAGTGTGTCCATGGACATAAAAAGTCTGATATTGAAGTCAGATGGAGGTGATAAATAAATGTATTGAAGGCTGAACATAGTTGTGCCAGAATAGTGATCTCCCTACAACAGTGGCCACATTGAATGAACAATCAATGTCACGGCATTGAAGGCCAACAGTTACAGGGGCAGATTTTCAGATTCCTATCCGGTCTTAGAATGAGGAGTCTGGATCGTCTAACGAAAATTCGGCAGCGCAGATCCGACGGTGTAGCTTACGTCGGGATCCGGACTCATTATTTTTCACGGATCCCGATGAAAATCTGACGGTTAGGACCGCACTGCCGAATTTGCAGTGCAGTAGGAGATCCCGAGTTTAGTATGAGTGGAGTGGGCACCATATGTATGCTAAAACTAAGGAATGTCTTTTAAGTTTTAATTCAAGGCACTTCTGATTTGAATTCTGAGTTTTGATGCTTTCATGCTAATCTGTGGTCCTCCTTTTTATCCTTAATGAATAAATTTGCTACGTCCATATATATATTGAGAAGGAATCATCACACTTCACAGGACAGATTTTTATTTTTCTCTTGTGTTTTCAAATATCTTCCTTTAGATTGTCAGAAAATAGTACAACTAAAGTAGTTAACAATAGAGTGCTATACAGCGTTTATACAATAGACGTCCATGGAATTTATAGGTTACAATTTTGATGTAAAAGTTACAAACAAAACTGACGTAACTGTTACATAACATATAAATTATGGACGTATGGACAGTTATTTCAACGGACGCTTGATGTTTCCGTTAATAATAAACTAAGAATAAAGAACCAGCCTTTAGTCTAGTGGCTAAAAGCAAAACTCTCCGTGTGGGAGGTCGCAGGTTCGAAACCCGGACGAGAGTCTTTTATAGACATTTAAATTTGAGTGGCTTCACCCTCATCTTTATCTCAAAAAAAATAACAAACTAAGAATAGACAAACAATCAATAAGAAAATTGACATGTTACCTGATCACAAGAGAAGATAGCCCAGGCCAAGGTCTTGTTGAACAACACACTGCCTCTGGTCATGGCAACTAGGCACCTTACCCCTTGTATCAGGCTGTATCCTGAGGCTATCCCATTTGTTACCACAAGAAACCTGCATCCAACCAACCACTGATCAATCAGAAATTTTCATAATGCTTGAACGCCAATTCAGGGTTATGAATTTATGATGCCAGAAGAAATTAATTGATCTGAAAAAATTGGTGGGTCCCAAAAAAAGAGATGAAAATTAGGTCTGAACTTTATTTGAAGCAGAATATTAAAGATTTGTTTAGTGAAAGGTGGTTGTTGAAGTACTTAATTCTGTTAGTACAGGGAATAGACATATTTTCATAGGTTGGCTATCTTGTCCAAATTAGTAGATATATAAATATAAATGCATGGGTGATGATTTTTTTTTTTAGAAACATCTTGCGTCCATTGAAAAACTGTCCATACATCTATAGATATGTACAAAATATAACATATACAATTTGAAATGTAACCGATACATCCCGAAATGTAACCTATAGATGTTATGGACGGTTTTTCTATGTATGACAGGTATTACTCTGATTTTTTTTGGGTAGAGGTCAAGTGCCATTAAATTGCAACTATCTTCTATGTACTGTAGTAAATTAAAAATTCTATAAAATACAAAAATGGGTTTGCTAGAGGCCAAATTTCACTGGAGTCCACCTATCTCATAATTTTGCTAAAAAAAAGACAAAAGAAACTTTTGACACATGCGAAGCTTTCTGTTTGCCACTTGCGTAAGGAATTTAGCTTACGCAATAACAAAAAAAAAGGGATATATGATAAGAATTCTTTCATATTATCATACTGATAACACACATAACTAATAGCAAATTTTGTAAATTGAAGGAATATCATATCACTATAAAGTAAGAAATTTAAAAGAAAAGGGGGCATTCTGCAATTTTTCTGCACTCTGCAAAATCTGTAAAATTGCTAGAATGATAGGAAACCTCACAAAATAAACAATATAATGAGTTTTCTACATCGCAAAACTTGCATAACAACCAAGGGCCCATACACCCACAAAAGAGCATATGAATGAACCGAAACGTGTCAAATGGATCAATACAAATTTGAAAATAACTCTCAAGGTGGGAAAATTTGAACCAAAGAACTAATCTTTTTTGTTCTTTTTAAGTAAAAAAAAAAACTTTGGAACCATTTTGTGCATCAAAAAATTATCTTGTGACAACTTGGTATGAACATAAAAAGAGAAAAAAAAAAGAAAAGAGAAGAAAAAAAGCACAAAACTTTCTCTTAAAAAAAAATATATGTATACACACAAAAATGATTAAAGGCTTAATAAGAAAGCTTACACAAGAGCTTTCATGTCAGTGAACTTGGCCTTCTTCTCCAAAGAGAAGATCGTCCTGACCTGCGTATCGGTACCGATCAATGCGCAGGTAAGTACACAGAGGCCACACATGGCCAGCCTCAGTACCACCTCTCCAATCTTCACTCTCCTCTCCACTGCCTTCATCCTGCCTCCCATGCCGTAAACCGGTACATGCCCAGGAGGACTCATTGTGTGTGTATATACCATTAACTAACAAGAGTGCAGGAAAGAGCGAAGGATGAAGGAGAAAAGGAAGATGCTTTGTTGGGTTTTATAGGGGACAGGCTCAATTGACATCCTCTAAGTTAACTCAAAATTGAGTTTGTCCATACAATAATTTTATAAAGGGCCTCCTAAATTCTAAACACTGACTGTCTTCGCCGTGAAAGGTTGAGGGTGGTGTGATGATGGAAGCCTGAGATTAAATTTATGAGCAGCAGAGCAATAAATTTGGCATAGAAAGTGAGGAAAGGGGATGATGATATTGATATATAGATAGATAAATAAATAGCAGGACCTATCTGCAAAAAAACATTTATGGAGGTGTTATTTGTATTAAGAAGAGTTCTGGTCATCATTAATTTAATGAGTTGTTCTTCTATGAATCGGCTTAGCAACATTTTATTTGAATCGGGCAGTTCTTATTAAAACATATCTCTTTATTGTATCTAAAAAATATATTGTGATCATCTGAATATAAAAAATGAACGGTCCATATTTCATCAGATCCATAACAGAATTAGCCTTTATTTAATGCTTTAAATTATGGATTGAGTCTCATAAAAGGGAGACCCATCTTGCATGTACAACCTTGACACAAACAATATCTGATTTGTGTCTGAAAAAACAAAAGACAGATGCTACCAAAATCCTTCCTGCAAAACTTGATAAAATATATAAAGAATTTAATAGCTCAGCTTGTTTTACCTTGTCATTGAGACTATGAAGTTTTTAATCAAAATTGATATTGTATCAACTTTACTATAAAAAATAAAAGTTGGGGATTGTTTATATTATTTTTTATGGATATAAAGATTTAGTATTGATGGCATATCATATATTATTTGGACTGTATGAAATAACTAATGAAGACTATTGAGGGATTATACTTTTTCTTAAATCTGCATCAATATAATTCATTTGACAAAATACGAAGCCATATATGTAATGAGGAGGGATCCATTGAAAATAGATAATTTGATAATCTTGACAATCTTGATAATCCCACTTTTAAAAATTTATAAAAAATCATAAAAAATCTTAGAAATAGAAAAAAGTTCACAGAAGTATTACTTAACTTATAGATTGATTATTTATCCGATTATATTCTATTTAAACAACGTTTGATAGCTCTTTAAAGATCCGTTAAATTATAACCGTTGAAAAGTGCACAAAATTTTGATAAGTCATTAAACGATGTTCAAATTGATTGAAATTTGAAACACTATTAATCTATAAGTCAAGTAATACATCTATAAATCATTTTTCATTTTTAAGATTTTTTAAGATTTTTTATAAATTTTTTAAAAGATGCATTATCAAGATTGTCAAGTTATCTATTGTCAACGGATCTCTCCTCGTAATGTAATTGAGCACTTCATCCATTCCCTCTTCTTCTAGTTTACATGTGTGCACTTGCACTACATCAAACTATTAAAGTTGTGTGAAGTCCTTAATCCTATATTT
The DNA here is from genome assembly GCA_030179965.1 of Cyperus esculentus. NCBI lineage: Eukaryota > Viridiplantae > Streptophyta > Magnoliopsida > Poales > Cyperaceae > Cyperus > Cyperus esculentus. The sequence continues at coordinate 1,280,563 of JASGLE010000019.1, read as the reverse complement.
ATCAAGTTGACTACAATAATTAGCTTCCATTAATCAATCAGATAAGAGCGTGGACATCTAAAAGAAAGATAATTTAATTAGTCACTTTCTATTGTGATATGCTGATATGTTATAGATGCTTGTAATTTTTTAAGCGCTATTACCTATTTGCCTTTGGTTAGCTAGTTAATTTAGCTTAGTGGAAATTTTCATTAACAAAAATACAGAAAGATAAAGAAAAAGACCTTAATTTGACTAAATTAATCATTTTGCAATATTTCATATAACAATAATAGCATTACTTCATTAAAGAGATGATAACATTAATAAATAATAAATTACTAAATAAATAAAACAAAATATTAAAGAGGACAAATGATCCATTAGTTCAAATGGTAGCTAACTAGGATAACTTCCAAGAGGTCATGAGTTCAATCCTCCATAGGAACAAATAAAAAGTTTCAATAAACTATTGGAGTATACCACTTTCTTCTGAGTAGAACTATTATGAAAACGTTAGCATTTTGGAGCAAAATGCTAACGGTCCAAATTATACTTTGTCACGTCCAAAATTTTGATTTATGGATTCCATTAAATTCATTATATAAAAATATTAGGGGATACAAAAATTTTCTATTTTTTAATTTTTTAATTATTTATTTCGGATTTTTAAAAATTCCATATACAAACAGACATCCCTTTTATAGTATACTAATCTTGGATGAGTTTGAACAGTTTCCATGAACAGTGTTTTCTACAGTGTTTTTTTTTTTTTTTTTTGTGGGTAAGATTGGTGTACAATGGGCCAAAGCATAGAGAGTAACTATGAGACAAGTAAATAGTTTGTACCATTTGCACATTGATGTTTACCCTTTTTTTTCTTCATTTTCTTATATTGAATCTTTCTGTTCTTGATTAATTATTTTATTTTTGATTATTTATAGTGTAGTTTTAGGTCTTCATATGACTCTAAAGACATTGAATTTTTTTTTTTAATGTTCAAAAAGCTGATCATAAGGAATATAGATGTATCAACAATGATTGATTTTATATATAATTGAATTTAGTTTGCAATGAATTTAAAAATATAATAGTTTATATAAATATTGACTTCAAACAAATTTTATATAGAGACTATTTAATTTAATATTAACACATCACAACAAACTAAATTATATAAATATTATTTTATTTGGCACTACAAAGGGTAGGGTTTTCTTGAGAACTTTTATTTTAACAATCTTACAAACATAAATTTTTTTATTTGTACATTAATTATATTTAAATTGCTCTTTTGAATTTCACTAGAAACTCAAATTGTTTAGAACAAATAAATGATATAGCTCAATATTTATTGCTGAAGCAAAGCGAGGCACTGTTTCTAGTTATTAGTCTAACTCCTTTCTTCTTCGAAAAATATATATATATATATATTAAAGAGGATTCTTATAGGAAGGAACAAGGAAGACAGACACTTGGTGTGCACATCATGATGTCCGGGTAAGATTCATTACCACTTCTTAAAAGCCAGGGACACGCGGCATCCTGAGCTCATGCGAAGTTATATTGGCCTGGTACATTAAATTAATCCAGAGATACCCTCTCTTATTTCTCAGAATTTGCAGGTCTATTAAATCTCGATTTTTAATTTTTTGTCAATCTTTTGTATCGTGCCTTGCTGTAGAAGTATGGATCTAGTATAGATTGTCTATTTTTGTAATCCAGTTCGATGTTTCGTGCATGAGATGAGCTTCAAAAACTATTTTTCGGAATTTTTTGTGATCGTTTTGCGTGAGAAAGTCTAAAATTAATTGTTTCTGTGTTTATTATACGGATGGTAGTACGGAATAATCATACTGTCAATTTCGTCGGTTTTTCAGGTAATCTTACAAATAAAAAAATGTATATAAAATAATTTTTTCCGTTTTATACGGCGGCCGAGTTCTTTGACTCAGCCGCGCGACATTTTTTTTTTTTTTTGGTTTTTCTCAATTTTTGTTTATGAAAAGTTTGAAATTCTTTTTTGATGAATTAGAAATAAAAAAACTTGATGAATTTTTATTTCTAACAAATAAAAAAAGTATTTACAAAAATGAAAACAAATTTATTTTTGTGTAAATTATAAATTAAAATCAAATAAACAAAACTCAAAATCAAAATTTAAACTAAATTTGTTGAAAAACATTATCGTATCGAGTTGTATATACGGTTTAATAAAAGCTTTTAAAATAAAATCTAGCGACGGAGTAAGTAAATAATTCGGCCGGTACTATTATCTCAAAAACTATTATATGAAGGTATTGTTTATAGTAAATTTACATGGCTCTAACAATTGAAAGAAATAATGATTATTAAATTAACAATCAAGATTATTTAATGATTATATAACAATTGTATAGAAAATGCACAAAAATTTGTATATAAAATGTGTTATTTTTTTTAAAATCTAAAAAAATTGTTAGAAAACTCTAAAAATATAAAATTTTGGCATGCGACTAGGTTTCAATATTAAGATTATGATGAGCAACTTGATTGGTCATTTGAGCTACGAATTAGGAGATAAGAGGTCAAAATGCACCCGCCACTGCGCTTTGCAAAGCACAATAATCTCACTCTTTATATATTACATACAATAACGTCAACTTTATTAAAAAGAGGTTTGATAAGATTAAGAAACAAAACTGAATCAATTTCATTTTGTGTTGATTTTACTATTAATATATAGGGAACTTAATTAAACATTCATAAAGTATTCAAAAAAATTCTCGATTATACTATATTTAATAACAAAATGGATTAAAAAATGTAACCCGAAGCAATGCGAGGCCTCGACCCTAGTATCATATATTATATCAAGTATCAACAGATAAAGGAATTGGTTGTTGGTCTAATCATAAATAATAAGAACGATATTGTTGTTCACTGAAAGATACCAATGTTATGGGGATTTTAGATTTTAGACTTTGGATTTTAGATCCATAAATATTGAGAGTTTTGTACGCAACAATTTTGCAACTTAATTTATGTTCGTCAGGACGGTTGGTTGGTTATTGGAATGTGCGAGTCATTTTCTTTTGAGATATGATTCATTATCTTTTTAGTAATAACAGGAATTTTATTGCTATCAATCAATCAATCGATTAATTAATTAATTATATAGAATTAACATGTATGGAAAATGTGAAAAAAAATTAGTATTTAGTCCAGTGATAATTAAAGGACACATTTTATATGTACTAACAGAGTTTAGCTATGTGTTATTATCTAACAATTTACAAATCAAGCTGATATTTTATTTTTATAAATGTACGAGTATATCATATTCCATAATATATAATTAAGGCTAATTCTGCTATGGATCGGATAAAATATGGGCCGTTCATTTGTTACATTTTGGATGTGTATATGGATGCCTTTTGTAATGGACACAAGATGTTTCTCATTAATTTAGGTACCGAAGGGAGACATCATTTGTTGTGTTGTGGACTTGTAAAATGGCCAACAATTGGTTGGTGTGGTGGCGCATGCAATGCTTAGAGTTAGTGGAGTGTATAATTATAAGTGTATGTATTGTAGTGCTGGTGGAGCCCAAAGAGGAGACTTGTTTCATTCTTTGCCTGCCTTGAACTCTCCATTAATTTGCAAATATATATTTGCATCTTATTTATATATGGAGTTAAACTATTATTCTAACGTTAACATTTCGACCGGAAATACTAACATTTCAATATATATATATATTACGGTGTTCAAAATGATGAGTGTAGTGCTCAATAAGTTTCTCATATTATAAATTTCGAGAAATACAAAAACTTTTCATTCTTGAGGTTTTTCCAAGTAGTTATTTTGAATTTCTGAAAATATATCGTAAATAATAATAAAATATTGATGTTTGTACATGTTATTTTTAAAAATGTAAAACTAAAACTTAGAAAACTTTGTATTCCTCAATTTTGTTTATATGAAGAAATTATTGAACACTATTACTTGTCCATTCAGATATTGTAACATATATTTTAAGGCGTTAGCATTTCAGACCGAAATGTTAATGTGAGCCCAATGGTTAACTCCTTATATATGTGTTATAAATTATAATTTTCCTAACTCTTTTTTTAAGTTACCAAAATTTCAGCTGTTTTCGGTGATAAAACAATCGGTTATTAATTAATTGCCACTTGTATGGGAATAAGAAAATAAATAAGTCAAGTCTTGATGGTAGAATAAGACAATGAATACAGAAGAATGATTAGCAGTTGAGCACTGTTGTTGAGAGGACATAATGAATCACGGAGAATTGAAGTACATGAACATGAACATATTCTCCAAAAAAAAAAAAAAAAAAGTACATGAACATGAGTGACGTGATATTGGGGCAATTAATGGACTTATCCGGCTGTTATTGACCAGATACAAGAGAGCTACTGTTCAACTTCTTTTCTAGTTTTTGAAAGGTGACATCAGGTAAACGTCATGTTGATTGCAGAAACTGATATACAACTTAGTGGTGTGATTACGTAATAAATATAAGCTCTCTCCATGAATAAATGAATTTTTAGGAAAAGTCAAAGAAATTAGTAGAAAAGTGCATTTGTTTTTATGCCTTCAATTTGTAATCATTACATAATAAATGTTTCAATTAAATAATATAGATAAAATGGTAATCATAACATTAGAGAAACAAGAGACGAATAGAAAAATAATACCGAATCGGTAAAGTTCATTTAATTGGGGATAAGTTGTAAAGAGTATAAATTCATTTAACTGTAAAGGGAGGTTGTAATTTAAAAGCATATGCAAACACTGACAAATATCAAAAAATAATAAATACAGAAAAGGTTTGTTTCGGATTTCTTAAGATCGATGGCCTATTCTTATATGCATACTTCAAATATTTAATTGCAATTTAAATATGTCATTGAGGATACCATTAGAGCTATCATATAGTTTGACTTGGTCACACAAACTAATTTATTCAACTTAATATACTAATTATTCAGCTTAACATGCTAATTATTTAACTTAACATCTATTTGTAATTTGAATAATTATATCAATAAATTTTCAACTTAACATATACATAACATATACATGCTTAATTTCAACATTAACCGGTATTTTTATGACAAAGGCATTACGTTGTCATCAACGAAAAATCCATTCAAATACCTGATAAATTTGAGTGTCGATCATGTTGTTGAAAAAGATACTCTTGTGTAGAGCGTGGTTCAATAACTTCATTTTGACAAACACAAACAAAGATGAAAGATTGTATGGTCCACTGCTGCTGCTGCATGATGTCTTTTATTATGTAAATCTAGAGTCTAGTGTGCTCCTAGGAGTACGGAGGCCTCCCATGTTCTTAACTCAAAAATCATACTAAACCATCTCGAAATTTTGATTTATGGGTCTCATTAAATTCTTTATATCAAAATATCATAGGATACATAAATTTTCCATTTTTTGAGATTTTTAAGTATTTGTTTTGTATTTTTTAAAAATGATATAGTTTTATATATTATTTTATTATTATTATGAGGTCATTCTAAAAAATTTCAAAACATATACTTAAAAAACTCAAAAAATGGAAAATTTTGTATCCTAAGAGACTTTTATATAAAATTTTAATGGGAATGATAAATCAAAATTTCATGATGATTTAGTATGATTTTTTATTTAAGAGTACGGAAGACTTCCGTACTACTAGGAGCACACTAGATTTACTCTGTAAATCTATATTATACCCAGTTATGCGTGATGGAAAGACTTCCAAGCATAGCCAGTTTGAAAAAGTATATTATCCATTTTGTGATGGCTTTTTTGGGACGCGGTCTCGGAGGAATTATCACTTCAGTTTGCCATTTTATCCTCTTATCCTTATTTTCCTTTTACATTTGAGTATTGGACTGGGCTTATCTATATTCATGTTCCCTATGCTCTGTCCCATCCATGTGTAGAATAAATATGAGACGGCAAGAAAAGCCAGGTTCTAGATAGAGTTAAAAAGCACATAACTATTTTACTCTCCATTTTTTTCTTTTTTTTTTCAAAATTTTTAAATATCCATAATACCCTTCATCAAACGGTGCAGATCAGTTTTATCAGATCAAACCGTTACGATCGCCTCAATTTTCAATCATTCCTCTCCATTTTGAATACATGGCAGCATAAGAAAAGAAATGAGAGACAATTATTACGTTATTACCATATTGAGTCATATTAATTGGCAACAATACATAGCAATCAAATGCATGTGGCTATTTTTATTTTCTAAACTTTTTTGAGTAAATTTTGGCTGTCAATTATAAAAGGAAAGTGAAAGTAACTTGCTGCAAATAATTTTGATTCATACTTTGTATTTTTTTTATTGCAAATATATCTGAATTTTAGTTATATAATTTTATGTTTTACATCTATCTAGTGTTGTGCTCCTCGCCCGTCACGGGCCGCCCCCCTGTGCTCGCCCGGGCCCACAATCTCGTCCGCCCGTCTAGGGTCCGGGCTGGTGGATCTTGAAGGACAAGGGTCTGGATATTTGTTGTCGCCCCCCGAAACCTGCCTGCCCGTCGTCGCCCGTACCCTTCGCCCGCCCCCCCGCGCCCGCCCTTGCCTGCCTGTAACTTTCTTGTTTTTAAAAAAATGTAATATTATTTCAATTACAACTTACAAGTTTCTTAGTTTCTAAAATTATATTTTACTTCATTTTTTTTAATATATCAAAATAGAAAAACATAAAACTTATTCAAACTTACAAAAGTTGGTAAAGAATTTACAAAGAAGTTGTGAATTTGTAAAAAAAGAAACTTATTCAAACCTATAAAATAAAATTATTTAAAAAATAAATTGCTATTTTTTGTTTTTAAAAAACAAAATTATTCTAAAATAATATGTTTAAAAAAATTATATAACTTTTCTTGTTTTCTTTAATCTTTTTCTACTTCTTCATCTCTTCTCCTCTATGGGCTGTGACTCTGTCTCACCCTCATCTCACGATACCCTCACCTCACTGAAACCGCTCCTCTGTTGTTAAACAAGAAGAGATTAGAGGAGAATGGAGTGCCTCAACCCTCAGCCCCTCAGCGCCCAAGCCGCCAGTAGTCTGCTGGCAACATGCGCCCGGCCGCCCGCAGTCCGCCGGCAACACGCCCGAAGTCCGCCGGCAACATGCCCAAACCGAACCCCTCGCCCGCCCGTTGCCCGCCAAGCCCGACGGGCAAAGGGGCGAGCAAGGGCCTCCCCTCGGGACAAAACCTGCCGTCGCCCGTTGCCCGTCACCTGCCGGGGCCCGCCCGCCCGTGCAAGCATAACACTACTTCTATCAAATTTTGTTGAAATAGTTTAATATTTAAATTAAGCTTTAACATTAATACAAATTGTAAGTAGTAGATTCGTTTTATACTTTTATTTATTTTGTTTGCGGCTGTCAAAATTAAAATGCCCCACACAAATGGACGGGTTTATTAATAATAACCGCCGGAATGCGCGGGTACTTTGCTAGTAAGTAATAATGATGACAATAGCACTAACTACTTAATTAGTACAGTAGCAACTTCAAATATCTGGTAAAGAAAAGGGATACATTTTTAATTTGATTTGATTTTATTGGTTATATAGTTGTAGGGGTCTTTCGGCTTATATGCATTTATTATGTTTCCAAGGGCTGTTCTGAAAATGTAAAGTTATTAGAAACACTGGTCAGTGAATGAATGAATTGAAGCTTTCTTTTCCAGTTCCAGTTTGATTCTCGTTTTGCCTAAAACCTTAGAGGAAACTACCAGATTTCACAGATTTGGTTATAAACTTACAATATATACAGCAGCAAGTTTAGCAGCTTTAGCTAGTTATTTGATTCTATTTTTTCAATTTATTTCACTGAAGCGCCTGACCAAGTCTCAAATCAAATGCTAAGCTGCAATAGATGTTCAAAGATCAAAACATGACATATGATATTGACATGAATACTCTCCTAATGTTAACAATTTACTGCAAATATATTTGTCTAAGTCTTAACTCACATTACATGTAATCAGATTTTTGAAAACTAAATTCCAATCTCAAATGAGGCCGTTTCGCCTTCCCACACAGTCTACAACTGAAACATCTAAGCTATACATAATAACACTCGCGACGGATATTGAACCCAACAACTGATCAGCTTAAACTGTTTAGCCAACATTTTACAACATATTGGTATCCTCACAAACTTACAGCATCAGTTAATCTCTAAAAAAGCTTAATTAGCGCATACTATTTCATCTGGGAGCCGTCAGACTTGGTTGTGGAAATGCTCCTAACGTTCTTCAACAAATCCTGAATCTTGGACAGCATGAGCATCTGTGAGTGGTCCCCAGCACTGCTCGTAGTACCAGCAGTCGGGGCAACTACTGGAGCGGTCCCTGACGAACCAGATGGGCCTTTCTGACCGTCTTGAAGTTTGATCTTCTCGAAGAGGTATTGCTTCTCAGCCTCGGCCTCCTCAAGGCGGCGCTTTAGGTACAAGCTTGCATAGTCCTGCTCTGCCTTTTCTGACTTTGCCATTGCTATGCTTTGGAGTCTCTCTGCCTCCTGCAGTTACAGGAGTATTTAAAATGAATATGCGTACAATGAGATTAAAATTAACAGTTGGCTATTATATAATCTTAGTCCATTTTCTTTATTACCCAAGATATTCATAACTAATCTCCATCATCAGTTTTCTTTTTTGGGTATGGACAAATATGGCATAGATATTGGCTTCTCCCATAAAAAAAAGGAAAAGAAAACCCAAATCTTGGTACAGGATAAGCGACAGGCCAGTTAGGTGCTATACCACCACAAAACCAATCACCCATTTGAAGGGTACAAAATATTAGCAAAAAAAAATTAACTTCACTCTGCATCAGATCATTTAGTTTACCTGACGAGCCTCGTTGGCCTTGAGCTGGAACATCTCAGCCTCAGCCTGCTTGAGGCGGACAATACTGTCGAGCTCCTCAACCTGCTGGCGCTGGCGTTGGCGCTCAGCCTGCAATTGCGCCATCTCACGTGCCTTCTCCTCCAACTCCCTCTCACATGCCTCTACTGCCATGCGAGCCCGCTTGTAAGCCCGCAATTTCTCCTCCCCAACTGCCTCCATCTTTCGCACTGCCTCCTGTACCACCTCTGCTATCCTGCCGCATGCCTCCTGCGGTGTTATTAGACGACCACCATCTTCCCCTTCCCCACCCTTTATTGAAGACTCAATCTCAAGCTCTGAAGAAAACAAAAGCCAATACGTTACACAGGAAAAAAGACTAGAAGGTTTACAATCAGCATTTGTTGTGTTTAAATAAAATGACCCGCTAAAATGAACCAAGTGGTATGTAGTTAACAAAGCCATAAACCTAGCTAAAGAATGACCACACTGTCATAAGATACATTAAGACAATTTTCATTATAGTCTCTGAACCCTTCTCTCTTTGGCATCTGCAATCTCATCTCAACCAATGATTATTAAATATGGAAGGCATATTTAACAAAGCAACACTCCTCATCTGTCAATAATTGCTGGCTCATTTTTTTTCTTTCTTCATGGAAGCTGACTATATTTGAGCAGAAAGCAACATACATAGCAAAATCAGATGATAAGGTTAGATAAGCCAATTAAGAGATAGTTTCTGTTACACCCTTTTTGGCAATTCAATCTCCACTTTCTCATTTGAAATTATTATTTTCTTCTTTCTTTGGGGGGACATTTAGTTTGAGATTAAGTTAGTGTTGATTCAAATAAAAAGAAGCTGAACCAAAAAAGGTTGCAAAACACCATTAAGATATACCTTGTAGACACTGCATCAGCATCCGACAAGCCACAGTCTCGGTCACTCCACTTCTCATCTGCTCAATCAAATTCCCGCACTTAAAGAACAGCTTCCTTCCTCTCGGGTCCTCACTCATACGAAAGATCTTGCAAACAAAATCAAGCTCCTTAATAAGAGCATCACGATCCCACCCAGGAGCACACTGCTGGAACACATCCCGCACCCAGCCAAGCAACTCTGATGCACGTTGGCAAGCTTGGCACCGGAAAAGCATCTCAGGTTGACCCAGGCCGGACTTGACCTGGCCAGGCCCTATCTGGTTAACACGGATGGCACAGTCGGTGTGGGTCCAGTGTGAGCAGAAGTCGCACCCAATCCACCGGCATGTGTTCACCTCAAAATCAAATTTGTTGCAGATCACACACATGCACAAGTTGCAGAACCCCTTCCTACTTGTGCATGTCTCGCACCTGCATGCAGACAAGATCATACAGCCATTTAAATCAGTTATGAGTTACCAATGACCATATCTCTCATCAAATACATGCCGCTTCACTATCAGTGTATATTACTCTCGCTGCCATCATATAACTGTTAAAGCATTCTAGTATTTGACTTGCCCTATTCAACATTAAGCAAAACAAGTATTCACAGCCTAATTTGGCAAATTGAATGGGAAGACATAACAAGATAGCTGCTATATACCACAGCTATTGGTTTAGAAACAGGAAGCTTCTCGATAGCAAAAAATGGCTTAAAATCTCCTTTCCATAAACATCTCAACAGTTCTTACTTTTCTGCTTTTCAATGGATATGACATTTAACATAGTATGTTTCATATTTTTAGCAAAACACCAGAAGTAGAATAATTATTGATTTGGATGTAGGACTGACCTGCACTCTTCTGCAGGAAGAGGGCTCTGGCATGCAATATTCCTGCACCTCTTGTAAAAGAAAATCTCCACAAGCCTGCTTGGAGGTATAGTTACACTGCGGTGCAAAAACGCCTGGATGCCAGTCTTAATCGCTACAAGCACCTCAAGCTGGACACGGTGTGCCATAGAAAGCGCACTAGCTGTCAGGTCAGCCCTGGACTGTACCAGCTTCTGGAGTCCCATAAATTCCTCAATCTGGTGGGACCCACCTGTGCCCTCAAGGATTACTCTTAATTCGTTCTTCAAATCTTCTAAAAGCTCCTCTGGCATCGTCTTCATGCGGTCAGCTATTAAATCAACCCTCTCCCGCGCAACCTCACGGAGGGACAGTCGATCAGCAGTGGAGATCCGTCGGATCATCTGAAATTAATTTTGCTAATCAGTAATCAATCATAATTGACTGTAGATTCACAGGATTGAAAACTTTACCACTAAGATCTAGAACATCTACATTCCATACACCAAAAAAATGATTAAAACCTTAATTTCATTGCCTGAGGTTTTGTCTGACACCATTAGTAAAACTGTAATTAAATTCCGTTCAAAGACAATGCCACTAGCTATTTTATAAGGTCATTATCTCCTAATCTAATTTATATTTACAAATATGTGGCCCTGTAACAACAATTTTCCACCACTGATCTGATCCTGGTGCTTCTACAGAAAAGGGTCTGCTGTAGAATAATCCAACAGAGTAAATAATATTTGATTAAACATACACATCTCCACAGATGCCCCACATACAAAACAAGATTTTAGTGTGCAATACATGCAATAATATAATTGGTATATCGCAGAGGACTGCGGATATCAGAGGCTTGGATGTTCATGATAATAAAAAAAAAATTCCTTACAAATGAGAAAGAGATGTGCTTACCGTGAAAAAAAAAATCCCTAGTGATATAAAAGTTGTGTAGAGTGAATGCTCATAGAACTATTTCAATTTTTTAAGTATAAAACATAATACTAACTATTGAAAACTTTATGAGTAAATATGAAAAAAGAAAAATATAACTTTACCTGCAACTCGGGTGCCACGACACCACCTCCGTTCACGACCACAACCTCCTTCTCCTTCTCGACTTTCTTAACAACGGAGTTGCTCTGATTAGTGGTCTCAACCGGCCAGGTGTCACGAGAGCTGGCACTCTCGGTAGCCGAGTCATGGCCCATGTCCGAGTTCGACCCCGGCTCCTGCATTTCTGGGGACCCAACAGCCTCCGACGAGGCAAGCGAGAGCGACGTGTGGAGCCCAGAGGACCTCGGGTGGAGCTGACGGGGAGGGAGCATCGCCGGTGGCGGCTGGTTGTTGAAGTTGGCACCTGAAGAAGTCCCCATTTCAAAATATTCCTAACACTGCAATCAGATATGTTCTAATTAGAATGTTTTTAACTTTTTCTCTTCATTTGTTCTTCCCCTGATCAAAATTGGAGTTTGATTCTAGCAGTACAGGTTGAATTTAGGAAGAAATGGATTCACAAAACCACCATCCAATTTCAGAACCTTCAGATTTTGAACAAATTCAATTCTTTCTTCTTAGCCCTCAATTGACTACCAAAATCCCCAATCATCACACACCCTAACAAAACCTAACAGACTTCAATTACAACCTAACAATCGATCTACAATTCCACACTCAAACCATCAAATTGACCTGATCTAGGCACGAATCAATCAATCAATCGCCCGCAGTAGAACCAGATCGAGGTCGCCGGAAGCAAGGGAGAAGAAGAATCTCAGTCAGCTCCAGCGGCAACGAGCTAGGGTTTGAAAAGCCCCTCGCGTTCTTTCCTTCAGGTTCTACAATGCAACGCACAGCCCCGGCTGCGCAACAAACGAAGGCTCGGTTTTCTTTTTCTTTCTTTCTTTTTCGTCTTCGGGTGAAAGGGAGAGAACGGGGAAGAACAGGAAAGGCGTCGCTCTGACTGTGTGGTCTCCGTGTAGCGGATTCCTGACAGTGACAGTAGACTATGATTGTGATGAGTTAGGAATATTAATGGGTTTGTGTACGAAGGGGATTGGAGTATTGGGTGTAGATGATCGGGGGGAAGGGGACTACACTACGCGGACCGAGTCAACGCGCGGTGACTACTGACGCGCTCGAATCAGCTGTGATCCAATTTGGATCGGAGGGATATCCAATCCCATCAGACGGCTGGAATTATTTTGAAAACGCGTCCCTAAAAATTACAGTCGTCGGATGGTGATTGGAGGTCCTCCGATCTCGATCGAATTTGGATCGTAGCCGGTACTAACTCGACTACTGAGTCTGACTAGCGAGCACGAAACGCAGAGGCAAGGCTCATGTAGAAGGAGATGGCTCCACGTTCTCTGTGGCCGTGTTGATAAAGATTTTTAAGAGGCGCTTCTTGTAAGAAGAAATTTTCAGCGAGGAGAGATTCATTGACAATCCTTATATTGATAATCTTGACAGTGAAGTATTTTAAAAATTTGTAAAAATCTATATAAATTCTTAAAAATAGAAAAAAGTTTACAGAAGTATTCCTTAACTTATAGATGATTATATTTCCAATTATATTCAATTTAAATTATATTTGATAGCCCTTCAAATATCCGTTAAATTACAACCGTTAAAAAATACACAAAATTTTGATAAGCTATCAAACGATGTTCAAATTGATTGAATTTGAAACACTATCAATCTACAAGTTAAATAATACATCCATAAATTCTTTTTCATTTTTAAGATTTCTATGAATTTTTATAAATTTTTAAAATGTTTCATTATTAAGATTGTCAAAATAAGCATTGTCAGGGTTCCCTCCTATGTTTTAGTTACTGCTTTGACGTGAATTTGAGTTTTTATTTATTTAAGGAGCGAGGTCAAGGTGCAAGAATCAAGATGCTGATTCCGATTCGTAGAGCTGGGCACAGAATATCCAACATGATGGAAAAACATTTATTTTTTTTTGAGAAACATGATGGAAAAACATCGCAGGTTTTCCTCAAAAAAAAAAAAAAAAAAAAAAAATCGTAGGCTCAATTGGCCAATTTTATTTCTTACCAAACTGAGCAGTACTTAGTAGTTAGTACGTTGGGCGTGCTTATCCTCTGCTGCGCACTATTCCACCGCGCAGCTTATTAACGATGTAGATTGTAGGAGGGTATTTCTTGAGATTGGATTGCACCAATCTCAAAGCGGATCCAATGGCTGGAGTACTGAGCAGTAGAGACGATATGATTTTGTACTTTGGTATGATAAGATTCGTATGTCGCATGTCGTAACATCGTGTCGTAACTATTTTGAACTTTGACACTGTTCGGATTGAACTTGGTTAGACCCCTAAGGAATTAGTAAAACTTTGATTAACTCTCCATTTGAGCAGCAGTTTGTTTACTCTTGGGATATTTTCTAATCACATGTTTAACTCAGAACCGGGAACACTTAATTTCGCATTGACACGGGATTGTCCGGGTCTTAATAATAGGACTTCTCAAGTACAATAGGACAATATTATTATTAGGGTGGCGGACCGCCGGAGCTCATTCCAATTTGGCAGCCAAACTGAGAGCGGTTCGATGAAACCCCAGTGCGCGCCGCAAGCTGAACTCGATTCACTGGAACCAACCGGCCGGATTAGTTTCAGCCGTTCGATCGAATGTACGTAAAGACCGTGAAAAGCCGGCTACGTTAGTTTAGTTTTTACTTGTAACAAGTCTCTCTGGCAGAGTGCCAGACGCGTTGAAGGTACGTGGTTCTGTGAGGGAAGCAGGCACAAGAGTAATTAAGAACTGAGAAGTTTTGTAAGTGATGGATTAGATGAAACTTAAAAGTACAAAATGTACCAAAGCTACAAAACTTTTCTCATACTTTTTAGAGTTGTATGTAGTGACCACCTCTTTTATCTATCCACCGGTCCACCGTATTTTTGATGAACAAATATTATTTTTCAGTAAACATTTATATCTTTCCGATCAACATATATATATTGTTTTCTAGTAAACAGATACATTACGGTTTTGAGTAAACATTTATGCAACTGTGACAAGCACATATGTGCACGTGGGTGTGTCAGATTGTGAGAGAGGAATGGATGGGTGGTTTACTTTATAGGTGGACTCTAAGTGTTTTCCTACTTTTTATCTGCCCCAGAAATGGTTCATATTGTCAGTATATCACCATGACATACATATATTCTTCAACATAATAAAGATATGGCACTCTTTTGTACAAAAATTGTAGTAATCCTTACTAATAATAAAAACATATTGGAAAAAATAATATGAAAGGGCTATCCTCATATCTGAGCCGTTGATCATTTTCTTCGATAGATCAGAACCATTGATGTATGTTAATGCCCGTTGACGTTCTCAGCCCATTAAAATTAAGGCCCATTACATATTATCTTAAAAGTTTATTATAAGAAAATAATAATTTCAGCCCAAAACAAGGAGTGGGCTTTTTACTAGTTGATTCAAATGGAAACCAGTAGACAAGTTCAAGTTAATTCCTCTGCTCCCTTCTCCTTTCCAAATAACCCTTCAATTTCCTCCAGACTCTTTCCTTTGGTTTCTGGCAAATAAAAGTACACAAAAACACACGCAATGCCGGAGATACCGGCATATAGATAGAAGCTTCCTGCAATGGTAATGGCTTCATACAGAGATATGAAAGTCATGGTAACAGCTGCACACACAATTCTATTCATGGCCATCCCTAATGCCACTCCTTGTGCCCTCAACTTCAGCGGCATTATTTCCGAACTATAGACCATGACAAGAGGCCCCATGCCTATAGAGAAAAAGCCGACATAAAGCAGTACTGCTGCTATACAGACCGCAGCTATCCATGTTAGGTTTGTCCCGAAACCATCCACGGTTTGTAAACCTAGAGCTAGCACGGCGAGTGAAGCCGCGATACCGGCCGTGCTGGATATAAGTAACGAACGCCTCCCGACTCGGTCTGACAATACCATGGCTACAGGAATCGATATGGTTTTTATCAATCCGACAGCCACTGTTGCACCTAACAAGTTGCTGTTCGATCTCATGCCGGCCTTTTCAAATACTCTTGGGCTGTATAGAATAACAGTGTCGATACCGCAACCTTGCTGGAAAAAATTGATGGCAAGAACTGCTACCAAAATGCGGCAGACTGATGGAGTCGGTTTCATGACTAGTTCCTTCCATACACTTTTGCCATCACTTTGCTTTGGCACTTCTACGACTTCTTCTTTCGCATCTTTTGGTATACCGGCTGCTGCTTTTATCTCTTCCAGTTGAGTTCTTCCATCCTCGACTGAGCCCGCTAGATGAGTAAGAACCTGGGAAATCCAAAATAGTTGATCTGTTAATAAAGTCACAAATTGATTAACAAAATGCAGCTACAGAAAGAAGTTTTTTTTAAAAAAAAAAAAATCATGAAAAGATTATTGCAATATCAAATCAGAAAAAAATGGAACCGCATCGCATTTGTCCTTTAATTTATGTTCATATCTTTGTTTGATGTGTACCAGTAAAAGGGCATTATAATCCTTTCTGTCTACCAGTGATGTATAATGCCAGTACCGACACTTATGTCCCTTACTCTTATCTATCATAGATTCACAATAATAACCGTTACCGA
Organism: Cyperus esculentus; assembly: GCA_030179965.1. NCBI lineage: Eukaryota > Viridiplantae > Streptophyta > Magnoliopsida > Poales > Cyperaceae > Cyperus > Cyperus esculentus. The sequence continues at coordinate 1,264,289 of JASGLE010000019.1, read as the reverse complement.
ATATACCTCTTGAGCTTTCGCAAGCTTTCCTTTCATGACGAGCCATCGGGGAGACTCTGGCAAGGCAAAAGTGCCGAAACCGAGGAATACCGCTGGCACTATTCCCAGACCAAACATCAGTCGCCAACTGAGGTGCACCGAGAGATCGGCTAAAAGGAAATTGGAAATGTATGCGAGGAGGAGGCCAATATTTATCGCTAAATCCCTTATAGATAATAGAAAGCTGCGCATGGCCACTGGTGAGATCTCGGCTATGTACACCGGTAATATGACTGAATAACCGATGCCAATTCCTGAAAAGGAAAGAGAGTTGCTGAAAAAAAAAATGTTTCGAACCGATAGATTGACAAAATTACCAATCAGTTCATCAATCAACTACTTCTGGTAAGATTTTGTAAAACCGGATTCTTTTCTCTTGTGCAGAATGTCGATCTAACTAACTTTTTTATTATTTCAATAATACCACTTCTATTGATTTCGAAAGCAATAGCAAAAATGAGAATTAGAAAATTCGAAGATGAATAGGAAAATATTTTCCTTTTTATAGAACCTCGACCAAGTGACTATCGATATATTTTCTACCAAAATGCAATACCAGTATGCGTACCTGTGACGAACTGGCCGACCATAAGCCAGAAGTAGTTACCGGAGAAACATACGATGAGTGGACCAACAAAACATATCATGGCAGTTAAGCTGAGAGTGTTGCGGCGGCCAATGCAGTCGGAGGTCCAACCGGCGATCAGGGAGCCAACAAGGGAATAGAGGCTGATGATCCCCGTCAGGATCTCAATTTCTGTGTCAGTCATCTGAAGGTCGTCTTTTATGAAGATCTGTGCACCACTCATCACAGCTATGTCTAAAAATAAATTGGAAAAAGTTACAATGCCTAGTTTTGTGATCTTTCTGAAAAATCTTTTCTTGTAACTGCAATATATACTTTTTACTTTAGTTAAGTTGGTATTTTTTCTATCAGTTTGTACTACTCTTAACTATCTTGCAAAACAAATTGCCAAGATTTATTATTATTATTATTATTATTTATTTATTTTTTTTTTGTGATTTTTCCTCTGATCACAGTTTTAAGTTGATGAATCATATAAGGAAACACACATTATATAAAGTACACAATGAAAGCAATGACTGATATATACCTTCACAAGTTGTCATCTCTTGTGATTATAGTTTTTTTTTTTTTTTTTAAATAAATCTGGATAGCCGCTGTCAAGTGAACTTGCTACTTGCTAAACTATTTTGATTTACCAAATTCAGATGCGTCGTGTCGATTGTCGAACATTAGGCTAATTGAATCTCTTAATTACAATATTCTATAGTCTATACCTCTCTATTCCTCAAAAGAAAGAAGAAAAATAAGAAAGATCAAAAGGTATATATCAAAGAGCTGCTCACTGTATCCCGAAAGGAGTGCTGCCGTAGAAGCTATGAGGACAGAGGCGACAGCATTGCCATTTTTACAGTTTGGAGGTCTCTTGAAATCTGCTTTGAGCAGGGGTTGAGTCAACATGTTTACTCCTCCTGATGAGCTTGCTACATTTCTCTCCATGTCTCCTCAGAGGTTCAGAGAGTTGAAAATCAACTGACTCTAGCCAGCTAATATTATATATCGGTTCTCTGCAAGAGTCCTGATCATGTTATGAATATATATATCTGGAGTGAGGCTATTGCACTTTGCAAAGCGCAGTGGCTAGTGCTTTTCGGCTTCATATCTCGTAAACCGTAGCTGATATGGTTGTTTCCTAATACAAATTTATTTTGTTTTTGTTTTTGTTTTTGTTTTTGAAATTAAATTTTAAGTCCGTTTGAACCGCTCAATATGATTTTTTGCATACAAATTTAGTTGCAAAGTAAATTTTCTTCTTTTACATTTAGTTTACTATTTTTTAAATGTTTAACTCTTATCTACATCAAAAAAAAGTTGCTTTCATATTTATGTACGCCGAAATATTCACCTTTAATACCTATATATACTCAATTTATATTGTACTCGATTCAAAACGCCCGAGTGACTAATAAAAAAAGATCGCGAGTAAGAACCAGCCTACGGTTTAGTAGCTAAGGGCAACGCTCTCTGTGTGGGAGGTCGCGAGTTCGAAACCCGGATGGAGGTCTTTTATAGACATTTAAATTTGAGTGGCTTGACCCTCATCTTTATCTTAAAAAAAGATCGCGAGTCTCATTTAGCACATCTCATAACAAAAGAACAAGCAAGTGCCATATATATTTTGGCCAGTTGACAAACAGTCTTAACTTGTAATACGAATAATACTACATAGGGCAGGTAATTATAAGAATTTTATTCCAATAATCTCTTTATATATATCAAGTTTCTTTTCAATCTGACGACTATAAATTGTTTTTTTAATTAGCATCCATTCAAATATCATTTTGCCAACCTATAAAACGAGCCGGTGACGTAAATAACTCTTGCACAAACATATATTATTAAGATATTATCTTGAGTAAAAGGTAACGTGAAATTAAGTTAAACAAGCTTTCCATTACAACGTGAAGAGAAAAATTCTACTTGCGCCCTTCAATTGGTAATTATAGGGTGCAAGATGAAGTTTTAAGTGTTTAACGCTTGATTGTAAAAACATTGGTACAAGATAAAATCCTGAAATCAAATAAACCTAAATATTATAATGATGGCTTCAAGAACTCCTAATAGCATTCCAATAAGCTATGGACCATCTTATTGTTTTTCTCCAATTTCTTAATTGATACAACATATAAACACATTCATAAAAGCGAAATATATGTTAATAGCAAACAACAACTAATATGTTTTGGAATGCACGTTATAAGAACTAAAAATATCAAATCTTGAAGTTTCTATTTTAATATTTCTATTGAGTTGAGAATAGAACCAAGATTTAAGAACTTGAAATTATATGGTCAATTTTGTTTTTGCCTGGTATTAACTATTAAACGTCAAATCAGTAATAGCCTTTTAAGTTGTCCCATATGAATAAATATCAGCTGAGATTTCTCGAGAAAAAAACAAGGTAGGCATGCAAAAATATCAGTATCATCTAAATGAATTATATATTGTTTTCTAGTAAACAGATACACTACGGTTTCAGTAAATATTTATGCTACCGTGACAAGCACATAGGTGCACGTGGGTGTGTCAGATTGTGATTTTTTTTTTTTTGTGATTTTTTCTCTGATCACAGTTTTAAGTTGATGAATCATATAAGGAAACACACATTATATAAAGTACACAATACTGTTATATACCTTCACAAGTTGTCATCTCTTTTTCAAGTTGTTTGATTAATTTTAAGCACTATTCTTTACTCTCTTGTTATTATAGTTTTTTTTTTTTAAATAAATCTGGACAGCCGCTGTCAAGTGAACTTGCTATGCTAAACTATTTTGATTTACCAAATTCAGATGCGTCGTGTCGGATTGTCGAACATTAAGCTAATTGAATCTCTTAATTACAATATTCTATAGTCTATACCTCTCTATTCCTCAAAAGGAAGAAGAAAAAGAAGAAAGATCAAAAGGTATATATCAAAGAGCTGCTCACTGTATCCCGAAAGGAGTGCTGCCGTAGAAGCTATGAGGACAGAGGCGACAGCATTGCCATTTTTACAGTTTGGAGGTCTCTTGAAATCTGCTTTGAGCAGGGGTTGAGTCAACATGTTTACTCCTCCTGATGAGCTTGCTACATTTCTCTCCATGTCTCCTCAGAGGTTCAGAGAGTTGAAAATCAACTGACTAGCCAAGGACGGAGACAGGGGGTGGCTAGGGCGGCCATGGCCCCCCCTATGATCCTTCGAAAAAAAAATTTTAGTATGTTATTTTAGGTGAAATATATTGAGATGGTTAAATATATTGAGATATGTCCCTCCTATGATCCTTCAAAAAAAATTTTAATATGTTATTTTAGATGAAATATATTGAGATAGTTAAGTATAATGTCTTATTTTATGTTGATTGTATATGAAACCTAATAGTTTTGACTATGTAAAAATATGATATGGAACCATTTTAATTTTCAAAAAAATTGTTGCGGCATCATTTTTTTTTTGGCCCCCTCTATAATGAAATCCTGGCTCCGTCCCTGTAGCTAATGTGTGTGTGTATACAGAGGCGGATCCACGTTCATTGAATGGGCCAGAGTTATACAATATGACCTCATATTTTAACATAAATTGCTACAAGTATGGTAAAATGACTCCCATACACTTCAAGAAAATTTTGTATGCTTGGCCCCCATACATTTTTCATGAAGAATAACTTGTTCATGTGATTGTGATGTCAGCTCTAGGTACTTGTAATATATTACATTATTCATTAAAAACTTAAAAGTTAATTGCAATTCACCTGCCCAATCACCAATTACCACCTCCAGTACTTCCAACTCTATATTCGAGGGCACAAATTTGAAATCAAATAACGAAATAAGCGGCATGATTCTCTCCAATTTTGATTTGTATGATATAACCAAATAACGAAATAAGCGGCATGATTCTCTCCAATTTTGATTTGTATGATATATTTGCAATTTGTAATGTACAATATTATTTGCAACGACAAAGATACAGAAAATAAATCCGAAAACTTTATCAAATGCATCTCATCATATTTTTTTTTCTACTCATTGTTATATTATCCAATTTTTTCTTATGCCGTGGATGTTATTTTTTCCATTCATTATTTTAATTATATATGTAGAAATCACACTGAGCGGTTTAAATCGATTATTATACTTTTAGAATGATAATATAGATTGGAGCCGTAGTATATATCATTAGATTTGTACTGGTAACGGTACCATAATCTCACCGAAACTTATATAAATATAAAAAAAATTCCACAATAAATAAATAATTTATAATAATAATTTTATTATTATATATTTATATATTTTAATATAAATTCTCAAATTGACCCCCATACGCTAAAAGTCTGGATCCGCCCCTGTGTATATATATATATAAAATTAGGATACGGTAATATGCATATATATTACGGTTTTACTATGCGGTCCGTATCTCAGTTCCCGGTGTCTAAATAGTCGATCTGAACTGCCTAATGTGATCCCTATATCAAAAGCTACGAGGAAACCAAATCTTACAATTTCTAAGAGTTTTTTGCCATTTTTAGTGATAAGGAGAAAATCGTTGTTTTGTAATTTGTATAAATCTGAATTGCTCAATGTGCTTCTCTCTTCTTAATTTCTTTGTTTTTTTTTTTAAGCTGGTAATTAACATGTTGCATAAAGGCAATTATATATACAATTTGAGGTTAGTTAACGACTTAATGCTACTTAATTCACCAACTAGTTGTGTCTGGTGATGAGTTATGGATATTACTGTTATAATTAAAGTTTTTAGTAGGGGGTGGGGGAATAAACCCTAGACACATTCATAAAAGGGAAATAAATGTTAATGCGCAAACAACTCATATGTTTTGGAATACACTTTATGAGAACTGAAAATATGAGATCTTGAAGTTAATATTTCTATTGAGTTGAGAATAGAACCAAGATTTTAGAACTTGAAATTATATCGATTTTGTTTATGCCTGGTATTAACTACTAAAAGTCAAATCAGTAATATCCTTTTAAGTTGTGCCATATGAATGGTTTTTTTTTTTTTTTTTTTTTTTTTGATTGTAGCCCGTAGGCCGATAGGTGTGCACACAGCACCCCACCATAATTTTTTTGCCTCATGCGGGGTTCGAACTCGGGTCTCCACAATGGGAGCCACACGCCACTACCAATTGAGCCAAGCTCCGGTGGCGTGCCATATGAATAGTATCAGATAAAATTTCTCTAGGAAGAAAAGAATAAGCTAGGCATACAAAAATATAATTACATCCAAATGAATTATAACGCATAAATTTGGTGTGAAGTCCGGCTTGCCTGGTCTCACTGGTCATGTGGTATGTATGAATGAATGATTTTCAGGCACAAAACAATGTTCCAAAATTAAATTGTGGTAGATTCTTCTATGTATTGGAATAAATATAGATCGTTCATTTATCTAAATCGGATGGTTATGATATATATATTTTTAAAGTACAAATAAAGAGAGATACTTAGTCTGTAAAATTTGAATCGTTCGATTAAAAATTTCCGGATTTCAGGATGATTTTCTTAGTTTCATGATCCCAAATGCAAATTCGAGTGGAGCCCGTTTCTCTGTTTCAGCCACCCCATATCGTTTACTTGTAAGAGCTATCCGTTTCTCCTTTTCAGCCCACATGAGACTATCCACTTCCAGACCCAGCAGTCCAGTGAGCTGTGTGTGTTCTGTCTGCGCGTGCAGCAGAGGTTTTTGAGGAATTATTCTCTGCTAGAGCTGTGAATCGGGCTTAATTAATGCATCTATAAAAAATACAAAGAGTTGTAAATATTTTAAGTCTTAAATTATTTTATAATGAAAAAAGAAAAAATAAATTGAGTTATTTGGTTGAGATAAATGAAGAGAGAGAAATAAAATGAATGGTTGATAGTGATGATGATGTGGCATAACTAAAATACTTGGAAGCTTACCCTTCTTTTTAGAGTATGAATTAATCTGAGCCATTAAAGGATTACTATTTTTGTACATATATCATAATGATAAAAACAAACTGGCACAAGTATAATGGACGACCCTGACTCTGCCATTTGCCTGCCCCAGATACCCGATAGCCTATTAGGTTGCTAATTGCACATCTGACATCTCATTTTCATAGACGCAAGGTTCTTTTATATTAACCTCAGAACAGAACTGAAGGAAGGGGAATATACTTAGTAGAGCTTGACTAACGCTCCAGTTGAGCAACAGTTGGGTTTTGAGACACTTTCTAATCATATATATTAAACTCAGAAACGTGAGTTATAATCTTATAATTGTGCATTGACCTGGGGTTTATCTGGGGTCAAAATTTGATAGAGATTTTGTCAGGAGATCGGATCTCTTCAACTTTAACCGGAAAATATACCAAGTAAGATAAGGATACTGTATGATTATGAATCAGGAAAATGTATTTACAGCATTATATAGATGTGATATCTGAATTTTTGACATCCAAAAATTAAGATATGTTTTTAGGTAACATTTAGCTTTCCTTGAATATTAGAATACTTGTTATATAATTTATTTTAATAAAACAAAAAGAAAAGAAAGGTCCTCATTATATGAGATTAAGAGTGATAAACGTGAAAATGGTAGTACATAAAATAAATACGTTTTATTATCTGAGAGTTAGCTATTATTTCTATATTTGTTCAATTATTTTCCGATGGATAAAATGTAAGAAAGTTTATATTATGAGATGAACGGAATTTATGTATTAAAAAGGAACCATGCAAAGATATACATAAGAGTTGGAAATATTTTATACTTGGGCCGTTGATTTTTACTTGCTCTCTTTTCTAGTGTGTATGAATGTATAATACAAAATTATATCATATGTTGAAAACTAGTTATATGACATATGGGACATGGGTATCAAAATATGCAAAGAAATAAACCTTTATATCATCCATAAACTAGTTGATAATAAGTTTCAGCATCTAGGACTTTTTTGTAAATATAAAGATTAAAGAGGAAAGGGTGGTGAAATTCCAAAATCTTAAACTTGGCTTGGGCTGAGCCCATGTTAGCTTATGTTATTTCTTCCTCATGAATCAAAGTGGTTTCTCTCCTTCTCTCGATGCCTCTCTAAGCTTCTGCGTGGCATCAAATGGGATATTGACCATGACACCAAATCAGTGACTAAGCAGCTCTTGTATATCTCTTATTCATATCCGTCTGAAACTCATCTTTTCTCTTATATATGCATAGAGCTGGATGAAGCAAGTTAGGGTTTCGATACAATTAGTTTAAGAAAGAATGTTTGGTGCGTGTAACTGTAAACTAGTCATGAAAGATTAAATACCAGGGAGTCAGAAAGTTGAAACTTCGGAAGTGGTATTCTTCTATGCTTTGTTTTCTTGGTTTTCCTTGAAATTGGACGATCATTAATACAAGAGACCGGCAAAGTGTCCTTTATTTGACAGAGTTGAACTAAATACTAATTAAGGAAAAGTACTAGTAATACTTAAGATCTGGGGTACGTAATAATTACGTGAGTTATGGGGAATTAGTTAGCACATATATGTTATAGTAGGTGCATGGTTTTACAACTGTAAGGTATATATTGGAAACATATCTTCTAGTGTATAAGTATGCTTAATTTCGGTTGACTGGGTACAAGCTGAGATTGGATTATTAGTGCTCCTGTTTATTTTGGTGGAGTGAGGTGTCAGTTGGGTTGGCTTAAATTAAGAACAAACCTATACTATAAAATACGTACTTTTATAAGGTGTCATGATAATTCCGTGCTTGTTGAAGTGACTAATTACACAGGTGTACATAAATTATGGATTAGGAAATGATTATCAATGGGAAATAAGTCTAGGGGTCTTGCTACTTAGTATTTCGTCCTTATTTTCAGATATAATGAAATCATATGATAACATGAATTTTAGGAGTGGACAATGGGAAAATCTAGGGTTAATACTGATCGGTTTGGATTCGGACTAATTGCTGATGATGCGAAAAGATCGATGATTTGAGATCAGATAATGATCAGCTCAGACTCGTGATAATGATTAGTCAAACAGGTGCGGCATCCGGTTATTTATCAAATCTATGAATTGAACTGAATATTTTATTTATCAAAATGTTTCTGTGGTGCTTATTTATATTCTTGATATACTGATTATGAGTTGAATCGCTTACGTGTGTGTATGACTTGATAAAGGTAAGTGATTGCATATATGGCATTATGCATTTCTGTGTGTTTGTGAATACTGTTGTTACTGTTGTTGCTGTTGTCGCTGTTGTTGCTGTGTTTGTGGTTGTTGATCATGTACCTGGATAGAGATACCGGCAGGAGGTTAGCTACCTCACTATAGCGCCATGGTTTACGGACATGCTTGTACAGGCATGTACGGGTTATATATTTGGATCTCTGGGTTCGTCAGGTACATGAGGATATACGTGCTGGTTGCACGGGTTTGTGTTTGTTTGACTTGCTTGGTATGTGATACGTGCTGAGATGCACGGGATATGCAGGTTGCTCGTGGATTCGTCTGATACAGGTTTGTGTGATATGTTTGATATTTAGATTTCTGGTACAAGTTTGTGGTGTTTGTGTATATTCTGGTATTTCTTTTGGTTTGATATGAGATAGTGAACTGATACATGTAGTTTTGCAGGGAAGAAGTTAAAAGTGGTTTTGAAAGGAAAATGGAGTGTGTATATCGACTTGACGTCTAATTCTTTGTAGTTGCAGGGATAATTATTATCATCACTGACGTGCAGTTTCATTATTTGATAAACTTGATTTATGTTATTGTTAAAAGTGCTTATTTAGCTGGTATTCAGTTTAGCTAGTGGATTTTATAAATACCACCGGCTGGAACTAAATACCGCACTGAGAATGTTTCAGACTCTCACCTGTTCCACTTTTAGTGGGTTCCAGGTTCCAGGTTTGCGATGTAAGGACGATTGGGTAAAAGAAAGGATTGCGGTAATTGCCACAAGGGATTTTACATGATTTCATTTTATAAATTAATTCCACTGTATGTAAAGGGTTTGGAACCTGGGGGTTGGCTATTTGAGAATTGTGGTTATATTTACTTGTTATTAGTAAAGTATATTATTGCATATTTTATAGCTTTGTGCTTATCAGTACGGCTACTGTTCCACCCGTTTGCCGGGATGTTACAATACACAACGAATTTTTAAATGTGTTTCCAATAATAGCAGTCCCATGACCGCTGTTTAAGGGCCCAAATAAGAAATAACTGTTTGTTAAAGAATAAAAGACCCTTCTGTGTTGTAGTGAGAACCACAAAATTATTAATCAATCATCGGTCTCAAAATTGAACTAGCAAGTTCATGCATGGTGCTTCTATATATCATCCCTCTATCTATATATAGAACGTCATCTTTGATGAGCCAAGTCAAAGTATACGTTTGTTTTTCATTATTTATAAACGTAATAAAAAAAATAAAATGCTATACTTTTGTTTGAGGTTCCTTCACTACAAGAAAAAAGGCCTTTAGCAGCGGTCATTTTTGGGGTTTAGCAGCGGTTATGCGACCGCTGTAATCGTCAGAGCTGCTAAGTTTTACTAAAAACCGCTGTTAAATCGTCAGAGTTGGCAAAATTAATCATAAATTGACAATATCAATTAATAAAAAAGAATAGTTGCAATTAAATTACCAGCACTAATGAAAGGGAAAATTTAAAAACAAAATTAGATATGCTTCTATTGGTTGGTTATATGCTTCATAAAATATATTTGCTATGTTTTATTAACAATTTTTTTGTAAGTTGCAGTTCTTTTATAAACATCCATAAAATATATGATTGCTGTGTTTTTTTTTATAACTTTTTTGGTAAGTTGCAATTCTTTTATAAACATCTATAAGAGATGCGGTAACACCTTTTCTAAATTCTGAGCACCACAAAGTTGCTTTGAAGAAGGTAGCTGCTAATCTGCTACCAACCTTTCGGGGTGAAAAAAAAATGCTTTTAACAATTGTATGGACATAAACTCTTACTAATAAAAGAAAATAATCGTTGATATTACTAGGTACTAGGGAAATTAAGAACAAAAAGTACGAGGAGAGAAAACCCTAGCCATTAGAGAAATAAAAAAAGGGGGATTTCAACTTCAATCGGGGAGACCCACCATTATTTAGTTTTTATATTTATTTTCTTGTTCACCGTTTTCTTTAGTTGTTGCTTTGAGTTACATTGTTTTGAATCTTTTGTTGTGTCTTTTCATTGATTGTGAGTCTTTTCGTTGATTTTGAGTCATTTTGTTGTTGAATCCAGTCACAATTTGTGATCCTTCTTCATTATCCTTCCTTATGGCCAAATATCTATTCTCCAATACAATTAGGTGTTTCGGGAGCCACCGTCAAAACTATGAAAAATCTCATATCCATGCCACAACAAAGCTTTTCAACATATTAACAGAAGCAACACAAGAACCAGTGGTGGAGCTTCAATCAAATGTTGGGGGGGGGGGGGGGGGGGGGGGTGGGGGGCGAAAAAAGTCTAATTTATACTCCGTCTAACAAAAAAAACCTAAGTCCATAATTAAGGATTATCTATACTATTATAAAAAGCACGTAAAAATTGGATTCGTCCATTTGGTCACGGTTTTCATCAAATGGAGAAAAATTTTCCCTCTCAGTACTCGAATAGCCACTGTTTTAAATTACACACTCTCACGGATTGAACTGATAAAGTTTCAGCTTATACTTACGTAAAAGTCTGTGCACATACAAACGAGCATGAATTTATTCTTCAGATATTGAAAAAACAATTCATCATTATATCGTTAGCTTGAATAAAAATTGAAATTCCCCGCCACGATGCGCGGGTACGCTTCTAGTTAGCACAAATTTGCCTTAATCATTGTTCTTAATTATTGAAATACAGTATTGAACTTCAATAAAAAAAGCAAATTCGGATTTTCATTATAAGATTCTAACCAAAATTGTACCATATTATATTGTTGTTGCCTTCCTAATCCTCATATTAGGGGTATTCAATTAAATTACCTGCAAGGTCTTGATTAAAATAGAACAAAAAACAAAGAAAAAATGAGAAACAATTGGCCCATAATTATTTCAAATATAAGGCCCAAAAGAAATTGCACTCATGATACTTTCCTCCTCCAATTTCAATTGGAAACTGTATCTGGATTCATATTATTCATCCGAGAAGAGCATGCACCCCGGGGGGGTGGGATCATTTGGTCTTCAGAAGTAGTTCAACCTTAAAAATTAGAAGATTGCTAAGAACTATTTGAATTTTAAGGGAGGCCAATGTCCCGGTTGGCATCTAAGAAGGTCCGCCATTGACAAGAACACTACTTGAGTTACAATATCGAAGCAAATACGGCCAAGTCAATCATTCTAGTTGAGGAATATCAATATCTTGTATTTGGATTTTATTTTTAATTATGGTAGTTCTTGTTAGGAGAATTAGAAAGTATTTACTTTACAGGCTTGTAAATTTCAATATTCTTGTAATTATTTTGAAGATAAAATTATGTTGCTAACGATTTTAATGGTTCAGAAATAAAATTAATTAATAAGAACAAACTCTCTCTCCCTCTTGCTCATTTTAAAACTCATGTATATAGTGGTTGCCTGCCATTAATTTTGAAATACACATTCAACTAATTCCTCCAAGTATTATCTACCCTACATACACATTCATCATTAAATCATCTGAATATTAATATCCTACGCGCCTTTTTCCTAAAAAAGAAACAAAAATAAAAATTTATAGACATGTTTGAGTGATTTGACTTCATCTTTATGTCAAAAAAAAAAAGAAAAGGAAAAGGAAAAAACTATCCTACATACCACCTGCCATTCTGCACTCTACCACGATGATTTCAGTGTTGTCCTACCGCTCAAAGTTACTGTCTTTTCTCTCCTTCCGAATTCATTATTATTAGAATTTTACTCCAATACTCCCACAAAAAGAAAAATTCTTTTCGATCTAACGATTATAAATAAATATCATCCATTATAAGACTTATCTGTAACCGATAAAATTATTTTGGGTGTGAGCATGGGAGTAACGTCCTTAATATTAATATTAATATATATATGTCATGTTGTGGTAATATAGAATCGTCTGTCGTCATAAAAAACTACGGCAGGATGCTACCATGATGGGTGACTGTTTGCATTTCACTCTGAAAATTAATGACTTAATTTAAATTTTATGTGAAATTTTGATTTATCATTCTCATTAAGTTCATCATATGAAAAATACTTGGGGATACAAAAATATTCCATTTCTAAAATTCATATACAAATATAATACTATTTTATTAATATTTTAGAGTCATTTATTTTATTAATATCTATTTATTGGTATGCATGTACATATTCACAATATGTACATTAGATTGGTTATGTACATATTCAGCTCCCATTTGACACAATACATTAATAATTGACTGGTTATGTTTCATAGAATATAGTAGATACTAATCTCACCTTATTTGGGCAAATAAGACTCATATTAATTTGACAATTTTCAATTCATTAAGAAACTTTGTCTTATTCCTTAATTAAAACTTCAAATTGTACTTTATACAAATTTCAATATCTGGATAGTTCTCAACAATTGCAATATATTACATTTTCTTCGCCAACTTTTATAATTAATTTAACCAATATCTAAACTGAATTAAGCATAAAATTAAAAAGCATGTTGCTGCTTTCTGCCAACTACTTTTACCTTATATGAGACATGTTTTTCACACAAATTGTGAAGAAGTTTGATTCTCAATATAATAAGAGTTGTGCTATAATATTTATTCTTTGACAAAGTGCAAATTAATAATACGCGCCAAATATCTAAATTTCATCTGATATTTGTGCAAATATCTAAAGTTCATCGAATAAAATTGTATTTTAAAAACCTAAAAGTCAAGAAAAAAAATAGATTATTAAAATCTTTTTGATACATATAATATATCACAAGTGGCTTAGATATATCAAACTTTCAGGTCTGGAATTAAAATACCGAAAGTTAATTTATATGACTTTGACCCCAACTTAATTAAAATTTTGACATGTTCCAAAATTATCATTATTTCGACGGCATTAATTAGTAAAATACAAAATATATACTTAAGATCTGCAAAAATTAAAAATTTTTGTATCCCAAGTAATTTCATATAATGAATTTAATGAGATCCATAAAATCAAAATTTCGGATGTGATAAAATATATTTGAGCAAAATGCAAACTTTTTAACTGTAGTACTCCTACTCTATATTATTAATTGGCTTTATTTTGCTAATTATTTTGTTACAATATCTATACAGAATAAGAAGCATACTAAAATTAATCATGTGAATACAAACTCATTAATATGAATATCAAATATGTCTCTCCATTATATTTTTTTCATAAAACATTGGTATGTTTTGATTCTTAATTATTTTCGTAAGTTGCAATTCTTACATGGAAAGAAAGAGATCCTTAACCGCTATTTATTTTGACAAATTTTGACCGTCACCCTCACATAAATTTATTAAAAAAAAAAAATTATGAACAGAAAACTTCATAATAAAATATGCTTCAACTTATGAATACAATAATAATTGAAATCCCATAATATGTGAACTGTCTATAAAATGCTACTAAGTTACAATGCTTTTATAAACTCAATGCAAGTTAAGTTAACAAACTTAATGGCTTCTTATTACCTCTTATTGTTCCTCATGTTGCTCCCTCTTCTTCTCTTCTTCAAATCCATTTTGAAATCTCTCTACTCAAAACATGTATACAATCTTCCTCCAGGTCCATGGACCCTGCCGGTAATAGGAAGTCTCCACCACCTCATCGGCAAAGGCCTTCCGCACCACGCACTGCGTGACTTATCCGGGCAATATGGCGGCCTCATGTTTCTCGAACTCGGAGAGCAGCCCACCGTTGTTGTTTCCTCCAAAGAAGCCGCAAGAGAAATCATGAAAACTCACGACGTAAAATTCTGCGATCGCCCTGTTATCAACGCGCTAAAACTCATCGATTACGTCGCTAAAGATGTCGTCTTTTCGCCGTACAATGATCTATGGCGGGAGATGAGGAAGGTGGTCGTCTTGGGTTTGCTTACCCCAAAGAGGGTCCAGTCGTTTCGATCCATCCGTGAAGATGAGATCGATACTATGATCAAAAACATATCCTCCCTTTCGGGTACTAAACAGTCTATGATCAATCTCAGTGACATGCTGCTCAGCTTGATAATTGACATCACAATAAGGTGTGTCACAGGAAGTAAAAGCAAAGAAAAAAGGTTGTTTCTAATGGAGATTTTTCATAGACTCGAGTTCATCGCAATGTTCGATATAACTAACATGTTCCCATCACTACACTTCTTGGGCTGGCTCACCGGGGTCGTGTGGAGCGCGAAGCTGTGCCGGGACTCTATCAAACAGTTTCTTGGTGATATCATCAAGGAACACAGATCAGCGAAAGATGAAATGGCTGCAGATGCTGATGACGTAATTAGCGTTCTCCTTCGACTATATGATGAAGATTCTTCGAAGAGTAGCATAACTATGGATAATGTCCTCGCCGTCATCTTTGTAAGTTTTTTGGCATTGATTCAATCTCATTTTTTTCTTTTTTTCTTTTTTTAAGAAAGTGGAATACTTCACCAGCTTTATTGAAACTTTTTATTTTGTACCCATAGAGGATTGAACCCATGACCTCTTGGACGAGCTACTGGGCCATTTGCTTGATTCACTCTCATTGATTTTCATTTCAAAAATATCGACATAAATTCCAGGTTTACTACATTTTGCCATCTTTTGTTTGATAAGAAAGTTAAGAATATTTTGAATTTGAGTCATACACGTAATAAAAAAATAGAAAGTCTTTCAGTATCTATAATCTAACAGTAATTTCTTAATTACTTAAAAAAGTTAAAATCTCCATTGACCATATAACTCAAAATACTCTTAACTTCTTTTGTTAAATATAAAATTCGGTATACCATAGCAAAACTCTTAAAATTAGACTAATTTCATGAATTTTTAATTTGTCTTGAATTTAAATTCAAGGATACTCTTGGTGGAGGCATCGAACCTATAACGGCGATTTTACAATGGGCCATGGCAGAATTGATAAAAAATCCTAGAGTGATGAAGACAGCACAGGCCGAAATTCGGCAACAGCTTGGAAGAAACAAAAACTTAACCGAATCTGATCTCGTTGAACTTAACATTGTACGTCTTATTATCAAAGAGATAATGAGATTGCATCCCCCTAACCCATTACTTGTGCCAAGAGAATGTCGAGAGACGTGTAAGATCCTAGGTTATGATATTCCGAAGGGAACAACCGTGGTTGTAAATGCATGGACCATGGGTAACTATCACTAAGACACTTCTATATAAATAAGATTTAAATTTGAAACTAATCAATTTGAAGGAATGCAGCAGGGATGCAAGTCTTCTACTGCATATTAATTAGTAAACTTTATTTTTAATTATTTTCTTTCTAACCATCAGGGAGGAACTCAAACTATTGGAAAGATGCAGAGCAATTCAAGCCAGAAAGGTTTTTAGAAGCTGATGCAAATTTGGAATCAGGCACAGGGGATTATAAGTTCACTCCATTTGGTGCCGGGCGTAGGGGTTGTCCGGGTTCATTGTTTATGATGCACGAACGGTAGGAGACGACAAGCGACGAACAAGAAAGAACTCGAAAGATTTTGAAAGAATTCACACAGAATTCTAAGGTTTTGATAAACTTTGATAAAATAACAACTAGTCCTGCCCAAAGGGCTTGAGTTTGCTTATATAAGAAAAAATAGAAATAACCCTCCTCAAGAAAAACAAAGAAAGAAACAATTAAAACTGTCTAAGAATGCAACAAAATTCCAAAATACGCTATCTGAACCGACTGACAGAATTTCGGACCGAAACAGTTAATTTCGGACCGAAATTCTGTTCTGTCCCGAAAAATTTATTTTCGGTCCGAACTAAAAGAGTTCGGTCCGAACTCTTGCCTGCGCATCATTCTCCCCCGCTAGAAAAAAGATTCGCCCTCGAATCTGCCACGTCATCATTCGCCTCATCATCCACTGACGACTCACCCTCAGTGTCGGTAATGTATGGCGATAGATCCGCCACGTTGAAGGTGGCCGACACATTATACTCCCCCGGGAGATCAATCTTGTAAGCATTGTCATTGATCCTCTCCAACACCCGAAATGGTCCATCGGCCCGAGGTTGGAGCTTGCCATGCCGGCCTGTAGGAAATCGTGCTTTCCTGAGATGAACCCATACCAAATCGCCGGCCTTAAATACCACCCTCTTGCGGCGCCTGTCCACACGCTCTTTATACTTCTTGTTTGACTTCTCAATCTGAGTACGGACTTGGGAATGTACCTGTTTAATGTGCTCGGCACGCTCCTCGGCATCGCCACTGAATTGCTTGTCGACAGGCAACGGCGTGAGCTCTAGGGGTGTGATTGGATTGGATCCATAGACAACCTCAAAGGGACTCTTGCCAGTGGTCCGACTTCGCGATCTATTGTATGCAAACTCTGCTTGTGACAAGGCGAGATCCCATTGGCGTGGACTGTCTCCAACTAGGCTTCTCAACAGATTTCCTAGACTTCGGTTGACCACCTCGGTTTGGCCATCGGTTTGGGGATGGTGAGAAGAGCTGAACTGCAATTTAGTGCCCATCTTCCGCCAAAGAGTGCGCCAAAAATGACTCACGAACTTCACATCTCGATCCGAGGTTATGGTTTTGGGCACGCCATGCAACCGGACAATTTCCTGCAAAAATAAACGGGCTACCTGCGATGCATCAAAAGTTTTATTGCAAGCGATGAAATGCGCCATCTTGGAGAACCGATCCACCACCACCATGATCGAATCCTTGTTCCTTTGTGTCCGGGGTAACCCGAGAACAAAATCGAGACTGACATCTTCCCATGGGGCCATTGGAACGGGTAGAGGTTGATACAAACCCGCATTAGATCCCCGAGTCTTAGCCACTCGACATATCCTGCACTTCCCCACAAATCGAGCCACATCTCGCTCCATTCTCGGCCAATAGAACTGATCTTGAAGCCATGCCAAGGTTTTATCAACCCCAAAATGACCCGCAAGGCCTCCTGCATGTCCCTCAGTCATAACCGACTCCCTCAAAGAACATTTAGGAATACACAGCCGGTTACCTTTGAAAAGAAAGCCTCCTTGTTGAACAAACTGCTGAAAGGGACGAGACTCACATTTCCGCCAAATATCTCCAAAGTCGGGATCGTCCGCGTACATCTCCTTGAACGCATCGAACCCAACCACTTGCACGGGCATGGTCGAGATGAGAGCATACCTCCGACTTAGCGCGTCCGCCACGTTATTCAGCACCCCCGCCTTGTGCTTGATGGAAAAACTGAACGCTTGTAAGAATTCGACCCACTTGGCATGCCTCGGCTTCAACTTGTGTTGCCCATTGATGTATTTCAATGCCTCATGATCAGAGTATAGAACAAACTCCTTGGAAATGAGGTAGTGGCGCCAATACTCGAGGCTTCGGACAATGGCATAGAACTCCTTGTCATAAGTCGAGTACTTGACCTTGACATCGTTCAACTTCTCGCTAAAAAACGCCACGGGTCTATTCTTTTGACTCAACACGCCACCAATACCCACACCCGACGCGTCACAGTGAACCTCAAAGACTTCCTCAAAATCCGGCAAAATTAGAACGGGTGCCTCAGTTACCTTTTTCCTTAGCAACTGAAACGCATCTTCGGCCTCCCTGGTCCAAGTGTATTTGCCGCCTTTGGTGCAGTCGGTGATGGGTGCGATGATGGTGCTAAAGTTGCGAATGAACCGTCGGTAGAATGAGGCTAAGCCGTGAAAGCTCCGGACATCATGGATGCTCGTCGGTGTTGGCCATCCGGTAATTGCCTCCACCTTCGCCGGGTCCATCCGAATGCCCTCCTTGGACACTATGTATCCGAGAAACGTTACCTCGTCGGTGAGGAAGTGACACTTCTTTGTGTTGGCATACAACTTCTGCTCCCGCAAAACCTCAAAGACTTGGCGCAAGTGTTGTAAGTGTTGCTCCTCCGAAGAGCTGTACACCAAAATATCATCAAAATAAACCACCACGAATTGACCAATAAAAGCACGAAAGACCTGATTCATCAAGCGCATGAAGGTGCTTGGCGCATTGGACAACCCGAACGGCATCACCCTCCACTCGTAGAGACCGTCTCGAGTCTTGAATGCCGTCTTCCATTCATCTCCGGGCCGAATCCGGATTTGGTGATACCCGCTCCGCAAATCAATCTTGGAAAAGATTGTCGCCCCATGCAATTGGTCAATTAGATCATCAAACCGCGGTATAGGAAAACGGTACTTGATGGTGATCTTGTTAACGGCGCGGCTGTCGATGCACATTCTCCACGAGCCATCTTTCTTCGGTACCAACAACGCGGGCACCGCGCACGGGCTCATACTCTCCTCCACGTACCCCTTGCTCAACAACTCGTGCACTTGCCTCTGCAATTCCTCGTGCTCTTTGGGGCTCATGCGATAAGCGGCTCTATGAGGAATGACCGCCCTTGGCACGAAGTCAATGCAATGCTGGATGTCGCGCATGGGTGGCAATCCGGATGGCAATTCTGTCGGTGCAACATCAGCAAATTCTTCGATCAACGATCGGACCCGCGGTGGAAGTTTGGGACCGTCATCATTAGCCTCAGTCACCACCAAGGCAAACACCTCATCCGTCTGCCCCACCTCGCTCTGAAACTCCGAGCGCGACAGTAATTGGCTCTTGGGCTCCTTCCTCAAGTCCGAAGGACCGAGGGTAATGGTAACACCGTCCTTCTGAAACGTATAGGTGTTCCTATGGCCGTCATGCTTCGTCCTTCGATCAAACTGCCACGGCCTACCCAACAGGATGTGACATGCGTCCATAGGTACCACATCGCACCAAACCTCATCGGTATATTTCCTCCCAATCGAAAATTTCACGAGGCACCGCTTTGACACTTTTACCTCGTTACCCTTCTTGAACCACGTCAACTTGTAGGGTTGTGGGTGGTCCTCGGTTTTGAGTCCAAGTTTCTCCACCATCGTGTTAGACACCACATTCTCGCAACTGCCCCCATCAATGATCACGTTGCATACCTTGCCGCTGCTGGTGCATTTGGTATGAAAGATGTTGTGCCTCAACCACGACTCGTCTTCATGGACTGTCGCGCTTAACGCGCGTCTGACCACCAAGGATTCACCTGAATCGGCATAGATGACCTCCTCATCGGCTGCCTGATGATCCTCAAGACCCTCGTCATACTCGTCATATACCAGGTCCACATCCTCCTCAACTAGCATAACGATCTGCCGGTTCGGACAATCGGCCGCCAAGTGTCCGAGCCCTTGACACTTAAAGCACCGCCGGTTGGCCATAGAGCCTCCCCGACTGGTTTGTCCTTTCTCGGCTTGGAGTTTGGGGCTTGGAGTTTGGGTTGTTGAAGTTGCGGGTTTAAGGTTGGAGGGAGGTGCTCGCTTGCTAGTCTCGGCGCCCGAGAAACGGTTTTGGTACCTCGGTTGACTGACGCCCTTTCTCCTCTGTTGCGACTCGACCTTCAAGGCCAATCTACACACATCATCATACGAGTAATACTGTTGTAGATACACCACATCGGAGATTTCTGGTTTCAACCCGGCCAAATACCGAGCAACGATCTGTTCGTCCTCCTCGACAATATCGCATCGCATCCGCAACATGTCGAACTCATTGGTATACTGCTCCACCGACATACCTCTTTGCTTGAGATTGTGATACTCGATGAAAGCCTCCTGACGGTATTGGGTAGGTAAGAACTTGGCCATCAGTTTCTTCTTCATCTTACTCCAACTCCGAATCTTAGGCTTCCCTTCCCGGGCACGCCTAGTTTTCACGTGCTCCCACCAAATCGAGGCGTGCTTCCTCAATTTAATGGCTACTAACTTCACTTTCTGCTCGTCGGTCAGAGTCTTCACATCGAAAACCCGTTCGACGGTGTGCAACCAATCAATAAACTCATCGGGGTGAGATTTACCATCGAATTCCGGTAGGTCGATCTTCATCCCTAGAGTTTGATAGGGCTGTTCGGGCTCCGGCCGCTGCCGCTGATTTCGCCCGTGATTCGGAGTCCCCCACGGGTTGAACTCCTCATCATCGTCGCCCGCTGTCGAAGAGTCAAAGGAGACCGACTCCTCCTCTTCCTCCCCGTTGGTGGAACCCATCCTTGCCTCGGCGAGTTGGCGTTCCAACTCTCGGATCCGTCTCCCCATCGTTGCGATCTCCAGATCTCGCTGGTCTCGATGGCGGTTCGCCGGCGCTTCTTCCTCAGGATCGACTCCACGACCCCGACCTCGGCCACGACCCCGACCACGACCACGGTTTGCATCCGCCATCAACCTGGTTGCTCTGATACCAACTGATGCACGAACGGTAGGAGACGACAAGCGACGAACAAGAAAGAACTCGAAAGATTTTGAAAGAATTCACACAGAATTCTAAGGTTTTGATAAACTTTGATAAAATAACAACTAGTCCTGCCCAAAGGGCTTGAGTTTGCTTATATAAGAAAAAATAGAAATAACCCTCCTCAAGAAAAACAAAGAAAGAAACAATTAAAACTGTCTAAGAATGCAACAAAATTCCAAAATACGCTATCTGAACCGACTGACAGAATTTCGGACCGAAGCAGTTAATTTCGGACCGAAATTCTGTTCTGTCCCGAAAAATTTATTTTCGGTCCGAACTAAAAGAGTTCGGTCCGAACTCTTGCCTGCGCATCAGTTTAGCTTAACAATTATGGAGCTTGTGCTTGCAAATCTTTTGTACCATTTCGATTGGGAGCTTCCTGACGGGATGAGTCACGATGAATTCGACATGACTGAGTCTTTCGGTATCACTGCCAAAAGAATATCTCCCATGTTGCTGCATGCAGTACCTTATCAATACTGATAATAAATTGGTAACTGATGTTAGCACTCCAGCCAGGCATCGGAAGTTGTATGCATATCATATATATTTTGTTATAAGATATTACAAATTAAGTTGGAAAATTAATCCAATAAATAATCAACGTATATGTAAAAACAATTATGATTTATGTATTGTGTGCCGTCAAATTTAATATTCAATTAATTACAATTGTGATGAATATATACGGTTAAGATATTTTGGATATATGTTCTAATGTAGAGAAGGGATCAAACGTTACAATGCCCAATTAAGCGTTGCAGATTGCAGCTGTTTGGAACTTGAAGAGTTATATTAGAATCATTTGTTAATCAAATTCCAAATTAATAATTTGATGAAAATATTAGTCAAATTCTATGAATTGCTTTGAGCTCTTGATCATTTACTGTGACCCTCCAAAATTTCAAATCCATTCTTAGTTTCCTTAAACCACTAATTAAAGCTACACCCCAACTCACCATATTCTAAAAAGGAAGGCAAGTGAAGTGTTCTAAAATCATGTCATTCCGAGTCGTAATATGTCCAGACATGTCGTGCCTTTTCGTGCCATATCTTTCCTTTTAATATTGTTTCCATATGTCATGCATGCTGTGCCATGTTAAAAATTGAAAGGAAGAGGCATGGCACGGGTACAATACGTCATATCTATTGTGTTGTGTCTTTATTCACGTCGTGCTTTATTTATGTCGTATCTAGTCGGATATGTGACCTACTGTGTCTTTTCACGTGTCTTAACAGTGCTAAACATGTTCAGTTGGCCTGTCATTGAAAAGTTCCAAAAAAAAAAGTTCAAATAAATGTAAATTTAATCAAGAAAGCATTAAATTTTTTCTTTTTAACTCAATTACAGAATGAAAAATTTAGAAACCGAATTGTTGAATGAAACTTAAAACCACTAATTGGGGTGTAAAAAAAACTGAATAAGGCCTATTCGGTGGAAAAGGAGAGAAAGGAAGGAGTCACTCACTCTGATGTTGTCTCTGTGTAACACATCCCTGTACGTCCCTTGGTCCCACTCACATTATTTGTGACGTTTTGTGAATATTACATCACATGGTAAATGAGTTGGTATACGAAGTGGTTTGAATTCTGGGGTGTAGGTGATCTAGGAGAAGGACACAATACTACAAGGAGTGATTAATTTTATTGTCTAGTCCTAAAAAAATAACAAATCTTAAAACTATCTCTCTTTTAAAACAAATCTTAAAACTATCCCTATTTTACTGCGGTCACGCCCACAATTCATTCTGGCCGCAGCAGTCAGAAGAGTAAAAACTTATCAAATTTGTAAAAAAATTCGCGTCTGAACGCAGAACTGACCGCAGCGGTCAGACAAAGCGTCTGGCCGCACCAGTCAGATATTTTAAGATTTTTATTAATGGCATCATGTAGATCTCGTCGTTAGCTTTCCATCGATAGGTCATATGCCCAAATCGGAGTTTCCTATCAAAAGTTATGAGTATTTGAATGTGCATTCTGACATTGTGTCTGTATACAGACGCAACTCGCTTGATAGAAAATTGTAACTCTGTATTTAGTCGTTGTGAGTATATACACATTCAAATACTCATACTTTTGATAGAAAACTCCGATTTGAGCATATGACCTATCGATAGAAAGCTAACGACGAGACCTACATGATGCCATTAATAAAAATCTTAAAATATCTTACCGCTGCGGCCAGACGCTTTGTCTGACCGCTGCGGTCAGACTCTGCAGTCAGATCTGCGTTCAGACGCGAATTTTTTTACAAATTTGATAAGTTTTTACTCTTCTGACCGCTGCGGCCAGAATGAACAGTGGCCGTGACCGCAGTAAAATAGAGATAGTTTTAAGATTTGTTTCAAAAGAGGGATAGTTTTAAGATTCGTTATTTTTTTAGGGCTAGACAAAAAAATTTTCACAACGAGTTAGGAGCGCTTCCTATATATATATATATATATTTTTTTTTTTTTTTTTTGAGGTCGAACGCCTCATAGTCATATATAGTCATGGGCTTATGGCCCTCATGCCTGTAAGCTGGAGCGATTCATCATTTTTTGTTTGATCTTTAGCGATTCATCACTCATGATTCATATCACCTGACATTGTCATGTAAATTGCCTCGAAGAGAGAGAGTGGGAGGACTGACTACTGAGGAGTAACTGTAAGGTTGGGTCCTCCAGCCAAAGTTGCCTCATTCGGATTGTCAGTACTCAGTAGTGAATGTGAATGGCAAGCCGACTGGAAGTCAGAGGATAAGCACCCATATAAGGAGATGGCTCCACGTTCTTTACCGCTTCTCCGAGGTTTCGGCGTTTTGCGACTGTGGTGAGAACAAATTTGTACAATGATTCGTAAAATTGGGCAGAAAAGATCAAACAGGATGGAAACAGAGCAGGCCAATTCTTAGTTTCTTACCTACCTTCAGCAGCTCTTGTCTCGGATCTGAATCCGCTGCCTTTCTTTTCAGAAAAGCAAACCCTGATTTTCCGATCGGATGGTTGGGATTAGTTGCTGCACCAATCTTAAAGTACTTTGATTTTTACTTTACAGATTTAAAAGTATTTCGGTGTTTCTCAACCGTCAGATTTTGACCCTCTTGACTCCGATGTTACAAGGTCCGTATTCGATATTTCGTAGGTCGTGTCGTTGTTTTGCAACTACTAGTATGATGCCCACGCGTTGCAGTAGAAACCAATATGTTTCAATGGATTACTAATAATTTTTTATATATCAATTTATTAGAAAATCATAAAGATTGCGGTTTCGTGCTAAATTTTTTTAATTTGAACTTCACAATATTCTAGGAAAGAAGAAATTAATAACTGGATGAGAGGATAGTCCCAGAACTGAGACAATTGAGTTAGAGAATGAGCTGCTTCATAACATCAATTTATCATTTATCTATTCATATCATTAAGCACTATATATATTATAGAGTAAAACTATGGTGCTCTTAGGAGCACGGAGACCTCTCGTACTCCTAGCTCAAAAATCATACTAAACCATCTCGAAACACCGAAAATTTTCCATTTTTTTAGATTTTTAAGTATTTGTTTTGTATTTTTTAAAGATGACATAGTTTTATACATTATTTTATTATTATTTTGAAGTCATTCAAAAAAATTCCAAAACATATACTTAAGAAACTCAAAAAATAGAAAATTTTGTATCCTAAGAGATTTTGATATAAAGAACTTGATGAGAATGATAAATCAAAATTTCATGATGGTTTAGTATGATTTTTGAGTTAGGAGCACTGGAGGCATCTGTGCTCTTAGGAGCACGCTAGATTTCCTCATATATATGAGGGTTATATTGCCTCAAAAGTTGGTGCTTCAATTGTGCTGCAAAATCTATACCGCACATCACAAAATAGATTGACGATCTGGATTGATTCATTTTTTCCACCCGTCTCCTCCAATTTCACTCTTGTTTCCTCCCCCTCCTTAGAAAACAAAAAACCCTTCTCTGTAAACGATCTGTCACGAGAGGACCTCGACTCGTCGCCGATTCCAACCTCGACTCACCGCCGGTTTTGACTTCGACTCGCCGCAGCCTGGCCGTCCTAATCTCCCACAGCACTCTGATTTCGTCAATTTTTTCTTTGTTGGGCTTTCACTTCTAACAGGGGGCTGGTGGGCTTCACCGGGCGCGACTCGCCGTCGATTCTCCATAAGAGATAGAGGTGGAAGTAGTTTTCGTTTTCCTGGACAAGTGGGGGAGAGTCGAGCCGGGGGGAGTCAAGCGGTGGCAAGTCGAGTGGTGACAAGCCGAGGGCATGGGTGGCAAATACACATTTGAATCATAATTTTTTTAGAGTATTTTAAGACAAATCCGTTGTTCAAATGTGTATTTGTGGCAATTTCATAACTTTCGTGATTTTAAGGTGGCAATTTCATAATTTCCGTGTTTTGAGGGGGCATAAAAGAAATTCTCCCTCGATTTCAACACACCAGTCAAGTGGGAAATAAAATAGCCTATATATCCAAATAAAATAACAATCATACCTATCAATTACCAAAGAAAATTGTTATTGTTGGTAAAGCTGCTCATTATTAAATGCACTCTATGGCAATGTATGACCATCAATAAACTTTTAGGGCGTGTTCGGAGGTTACGGGATTTCATGGTATGGAAATATTTGGGAATGAGAATCCAAAAGTTAATTGGTGGGAAACTTCACATGGGAATGGGAATGGGAAAATATTACAGACCATGTTCGGAGTGTGGTAACAGTTATAGGAAATATCGCTAATATTTTACAAAATGTTAGTGCTAAACTTGTAATTAAACTTCTCAAAAAAATAAACTTGTAATTAATTCGGTTGTTGCAATGTCTCTATTAATATTGAAATAATTTGATCGTCTTCAAGTGCTACAAAAACATTTGACTCGGTTACATTATTTGCTTTTAGATGTTGGCTTCCAATGTCAAGTGACTTACTAAAATAAATAACATAGTTACATGATCCATCATAAAAAGTACAATTTATTCCAATTATCTCAATCATCACAGGTTAATATATACAACTTCCCCAATACTAATATAACTGACATTTAGATTGATTCAAAGAAATAAAACAAAAATGTTACTGTCAAATACAAAATAAAAATTGAGCAATGAACCTCCCACATATCTGCATCCTATAGTGTGGTCTTCTAATATATTTCAGTGACGACTCATTTTTATGTTAAATTCCTTTTTTTCCCAAAAACTAAAAGCATCATATGGCACATGAAAGTCAAGAATCATTTGTCTTAGTTAAATGACCCTGAATCCACAACAATCAGCTACTTGACATATATAAGGATTTATAAAGTGCTTTCAATTTAACACAACCAACACAACGACTGATTCAAAAGATGCTTCAACAGTGTTCTTGCAGACTCTTTAATTTGCTTCAGAGAAGTGTTAGCAGCAGAGAACATAGCTTTAAAACATCTCATTATTTCATTTCCAGTAAAACTGCTCCATCCATTTTGTTGTCATGTTTCAGGTGTACTAAACTCCGTGAGTAACAGTGAGAAATGCTCTTTAATACTCACTCTAAAATGCTCTAACATTTGCTTCTTTGTCATTGCCTGCATGAGTCAAATGTGAGACCAAAATATTCATCCTTTCTTACTGAGTAAATACAATCCTAGCACTATAATCCACATCCAATTGTTTGGTGTACCTTGTTAATTGGACTTGTATACATGTAACACCATAGTAGCAATTCTGCCTGAAGTTTGTTACTAATCAAAGGTTTAAATAGCGGATAGCGGATAGCGGACTCATCGCAGTGGGGTATATTTGATATCGGATATCGGCTATCGGCGCTATCGCGGGCGCTACCGGTTCCTGTTATGTGGAATATTTTAACTATTTTATTGGTTCATGAGCTAAAATATTTAATAAAAATGATGAATAATTAGAATAATTTATAAAGTTTTCTAACCAAATTGTTTAAAAATTATATAATTATTGTATTTCTCTTGAAACAAAAGCATTCTTATTCAGATATATTGACATAGTACAACATGTTAGTCAGTCTTTTATTGCACAAGCATAATTTATTTTTATCAACAGGATTTCAAATTGAATAATTGAGTAATTACTTTTCCTAAATATTAAAAAATTGAATGGATTATTGAAGTTACCAAAAATAAATTATCTACCTATCATTTTTCAAGAAAAAAGTTAGAATCTAAAAAATATGCTAGAAAAATTGTAAACAAATCATGATAAAACATTATGTAAAAAAATATTTATTGGTTATATAACATTTTAATGGATTTCAAGTATATGACTTTTATTTTCACTAATCAATCCCACTTTTTTTTTATGTAGATATTAAGTTTATATAACATTGATTGTTGTTCATAAATCCAATTAATTATGTGTTAAATGATTGTAAAACATAAATTAATAACGACTATTAGGTGTTAGATATCATAAAATAATTGAAAATTCAGATGATTCGAACCATATTTTATATGTTACTATATAAAGTATCACATAGCGGGAAAAAACCGATAGCGTCGTAGCGTTTTGGTTCCAAAACGCTATATCGACCGCTATTGCGGCTGATAGCGGCGCTATTTAAACCTTTGTTACTAATCGATTCATACCGCTATACAATATAACAAAGGTCTCGGATATATCTATCAGTACAACTGGTGTATCATGGCATGCCAGATTACTAATAAAGATTCGGTATAACCATAACAGTTTATAGTACAACTGGTGCATCATGGCATGCCAGATTACTAATAAAGATTCGGTATAACCATAACAGTTTATGACTGAAACTCAAAAGTAAATGAGACTTTTACCATCGGTTGCTCAATATATACAATATAATTTTTTGGAACAACATAACAATCCATAAGGTGTAACGGGTGCCAATTCCGGTACGGTACCAGCACAATGTTTTGCATCTTGTACAACTCTATCTGGTGCCAATTCCCAAAAACTAAAACCACTGACTTGAGTGACATACTGGCATCAACTCTATATGTTAGAAATTTGTAACAAAATGAGAGAGCAAAAGTTTCATATATAACTGAATGCTACATGAATTAAGTTCGATATACTGATATAGTGTGTTATAGGGTTTCCATAATATGATTAATTGGGTTTCTAACAGCACATGGTGAGGAAACACAATTTTTTGTTTGATTTTTGGATTTATACACCGGTGGTCTGTGATTTGAGGTTGAAATGAGTTAGGTTCCTCTTTACCCTTTTCTCCCACAGGCCGTCCAATTATGAGTATAAAAAACTCCGATTTTTTTATTAATAACAAAATTAAATTAATAAAACAGGAGAATAACAAGGATGGACTAAAAATCACAAAAGTAACAAAAACAGAAACATTGTTTCCGTCACCGGAAGGAGATTATGTTTCCATCCATTGGAAGGAAGCTTTGTTTCTGTCCAGCGAATCTTCAGTGAGGCATAGGAAAATTAATTAAGATGGAGTCTTCCATTTAAAATATGAATATACAATCATTAGAGGTGGCATATTGTCGGGTTGGGTTTGGTCGGGTCAGTTTGACCAAATGGAAATGTCGGGTCGGGTATCGGGTTGACGGCTGCTGGCATTTGTTTGGGTCAGGTCGGGTCGGATATCGGGTTGACGTCTGTTGGCATTTTTTCGGGTCGTGCGGGTTTTTCGAGTTTGGTCAGATTTTGTACCTCTATTCTCGGGTTTCTTGGGTTTCGGGTTGTTCGGGTCGGGCCGGGTTTCGACCCGAACCGACCCGTGTTCCATAGAAATTCAGGCTGACCCGAACTTGACCTGACCCGACCTGAACCCGACCCGACCCGTGTTTCAAGGAAAGTCAGACTGACCCGACCCGACCCATGTTTCAGGGAAAGTCAGACTGACTTGACCCGAACGACCAGAAGCCCGAGAATAGAGGTGTAAAATCTGACCAAACTCGAAAAACCCGCCCGACCCGACCCGAAAAATGCCGGCAGACGTCAACCTGATACCTAGCCCAACCTGACCCAAAAAAATACCAGCAGCCTTCAAACCAATACCCGACCGACATTTCCGTTTGGTCAAACTAACCCAACCTAAACCCGAACCCGATCCGACAATATGCCACCTCTAATGATCGTATTTCATATTTTAAATGGAAGACTCCATCGTAATTAATTTTCCTATGCCTCATTGCTTCTTATGCCTCACTGAAGATTCGGCTGGACGGAAACAAAGTTTCCTTCCAATGGATGGAAACAAAATCTCCTTCCAGTGGACGGAAACAATGTTTCTGTTTATGTTACTTCTGTGATTTTTAGTCCATCCTTGTTATTCTCCTGTTTTATTAATTTAATTTTGTTATTAATAAAAAAATCAGTAAAAAACTGACTTATATGTAATCCAAACACAATCTATTAATAATGATTTGAATTCTATGCAATTAGGGAAAATCAACCGGATTAGAATTATCTTAGGGTCCGTTCGTTTGCATTCAAAACGGACACGGAAAGTTATTTTCCATGGAATATAAGTTTTTGTCTGTTCACTTGGTATTAAACATAAAATCTGCAGAAATCCCCTTTCCGTATTTACCTGAAAACCTCTGTTTTCGTTTTCCGCATTTTTTCGACGGAAAACGAAAAGGAAAACTCTATGCCGAGCGCCTCATCTCCACTCTCGCGTACTCGCTCCGTGTAACCTCCTCCCGCGTTTTCTTTCTCCTTCCAGTTCGTCTTCTCTCCTCCAATATCTTCTTCTTTGGAACTCCGCACAACACCATCTTACCTTGTTTTTGGCGTACATCGTTGTGGTAACAATTTCTACTACTTTGAAGCAGTTTCTGTACTTTGGAAAAGGGATAAGTGGCCATGACTTGCCCATAGAGCCTTGATTGTGGTAATTTTATGCTTTATCTGTTAATTGGTTTGTCTGGGAGGGTTTTTGCTGGTAAAATCTTTCATGACGGTGATTGAAAGGGCTTGATTGTGGAAACAATTTTTGGTAGTTAACTATATCAATGGATTATGTGTAGCTCTATAGCCGTGTATTAACAAGGAGCTTCAATTGGAGGCTTCAAGCACATACTGATACTTTTTTATTCATAACAGGATTAAAAATACAAACACAATGGCTCTCAGTTGAGGCTTCCAAGATGCTGATTTCTTAGACAGGAACCACTTTGAAGCCTTCGAGGATGTTGCTCGTTGTCTCCCAACACTGCTCTCTCTGACAGTTTGAAGAAGGCACAGAGCTGATTGATTACCAGCAAGTGGTGTTTTTTCATCGGCAATTGTTAATGAATTTCCTTTTCCTTAAACTCTATCTGTATGGTACCAGTTCAGACTTCAGAATACCAGTACAGCCGGTACTTTCTCTTTGTTAGCTGAGCCTTAAACTCTTGGTCAATCAAACTATTGGTGCTTTTTTAGTGGTTATATGCCTAGTGGTAATTATTATGAGGGAATTTAAACTGGTTCATATATCCAGCTTATATGCCTAGTGGTAATTATTCTGCCCATTTTTATGTAAATTTCTCCACTCGCTCAGTACATTGGAAATTAAGTTTGTGATTGAAGCATTATCTGATAAGTTTTAACATAGTATGCTCATGTCATATATATCATAGCTACATGTCATAGCTAGAAGGTTATACTGTTAGGAACAGTTGATATCTAGATATCAATTGCTTTCAACAAGGGTGTCTATGCTTTCTGCTACTTCAGCTGAGAGAGATAAAGCTGGTACTTCCTTTTTGTTAGCTGAGCCTTAAATTCTGGTATACTATTAATCATTATTGTACCAAATCATGTATTAGCTTTCCCATTCTGTTGATATAAGAGTAATATGAAGTGGATTCATCATTTCATGTTTTAGCCCGAGAGGATAATTTACTAAATTTTTTTGTCCAGGAACTTGCCTCAATTCTTCACATATTGGCTTCTAGGTTCACCAGAAACCAATACTGGTATAATAGTGGCATGCTACTGGACTGTTACCAAGGATGCTAAATTATTAATCAATTAATTCATTCAAGCCATCCTTCACACCAGTTTCAAGTTTTAAGCACATGCATCCTTCACAAATCACAAGGATCAACACCTCTGTCTTTTCTCGCCTTATACTTGCAGTTTGTGCATCCATGCAGGAAAAAATAATTATCAGAAAACAACTTTAGAAAAAAGAACATGAAAATTTCTCGAACTTGTTGTGTATGTGGTTATGTTTTCTTGAACTTGTTTGCTTGTACCGTTCGGTACCAATTTCTGTTATTCTTTTCCTTAGTTTAATATGATACAATGTAATGTTTAGTCATATTGGGAATTGGTTGTCAAAGGAGCTGTGTTTCAAATGATGAATTGTGCAGATACCAATTTCTCTAAGAAAGGGGATACTGGACAACGGTCCTCTATTCTTTCTTTTAATTTAATTGCTGCAGGATTACATTGATCCAAGAAATAAACAGTAATAATTGAGCACGCACACAAGTCATGTATTAACCATTAACAGATTTCATGTTGGAAGATGTACTACAATTTCGTGCCAATATCAGCAATTTCTAATTCTTTTCCTTTTTCTTTTTTACATTTTCTTTTTCTTTCACATGAACACACGGAAAAGAAATCATATTTTTTTTTCCTCACAAATGAACACAAGGAATTGAATTGTATTTTCCTTAGTAAAACTACTTTTCATGGAATACAACTTTCCTTTTCTTTTAATGACAAATGAACAGACCCTTAGCAAAAAAAAAAAAGAAAGAAAAGAAAATTCCAAATCTCTTTCTTTAAAGAAAAGTAGAAGAAAATGGTGTACTCTCATAGCGCCACGTCATCTCTAAATCCAAGTGATTTATTTCGCGCCTCTCTAATCGCAGCCTTTTTGTTTCGCATCCCTTTGATTTGTTTTATATTCTAGCAAGTGGCCTTTTCGCATCCCTTAATTTGTTGTATGTTCTTCATCCCACCGTCTACTTTTTATTCTACAGACTTTCCACTTAATTCTCTTCATCACTCTCCTTGACTACTTTTTTCTCACTCGGCTTCCATTGGAGACTGGCACAATCCGTCTGTCTGAGATGATTATTTTGTGATCGTTAATTTTAGTTGGGATAATTTCGTGAGATGGCAATTCACATGTTGAAACTTACTCCCTGATCACCAAATTGAATAAGCAGCGTTTCACATCTTTTCAATTAAATCATCTTTACAGTATCACTGTGTTTTTCACAGGTATAATCTCTTTCGTATCTCTCTCTCAGTGCAATACTCTTCTATTATTTAAATTTGCTTTTTACTTCATGACCAAACCCTATCTTGAACCGATTTTTCACAGCAGGGTCCTGCAATTTCAATCGAAAACTAAAGGCCACACTAGCATCCTAGATTCTAATTCAAAACTGAAAGCCATTTACAAGAATATTGGATAATACAATTTTAACCTTTCATATTAATTATGCTTATAATTGATCAGGTGTTGATATGAGCGGGACAACATGAGATGCATTATGATTGAAACGACCTACTATGCGGTACCATTATGACACTATATACCGCTGGCATCAACAGTTACTGATTGATGGTGCTGGTATTTTGGACAGCTTCTCTATTCAGTCACCAGACTATCCAACATCAAAGTAATATTCTCAACTCTTTTTTCTGTTATGCATGATTGACAATTTATGTTATTAATATAAAAGCAGAATGGAGCATCAGTATGATATTGGGATTTAATTAGTACTTCTGTAGTTTCTATTACTTTGTTTTAAAGCTTATTAAATTGTTCGAGTTATTTGCAAAATTGCAAACTTAAAATAGAAATGGAAAATCTCATATTGCTCGACTCCCAAGTTATATGTAGAATTCAAGTCTTGTGAGATGAAGATGTTTCTATTTTGGCCCAATTCGTTGTAACCTAACATTCTGTTCTGGTAAAAGTTTATAAACTGATTCAATGTAATACATCAAGATGACAAGATCACTGCAGCTCATGGAAAACCCTGATGTACAATGTATCAAGATCATTGCACTATTGCAGTGCCATTACATACTCATTTTTTTTTTTTCTAATTTTCTTTGTCTTTCATTTTGGAAAGTTTACATATAAATAGACAGAGATTCCTTTCAAGAATTTCTCGAACTCAAGTATTATTTTGTCTGTTTCCTTCTTTTTTTTATGGCATATTCATCTCTTGGGTTTGGCTTATATATACTAGATAATCCACATGAAGATTGCCCTTCATCTATTTTATATAAGAGTTGTTCTTCTACTATACATCGACTAAGCAACCTTTTATTTAAAATATCGCTTATCAAATATTTCTCTTTAATTGTATCTAAAAACATATTTGATTTGTAACCATCCGATTATAAAAAATGAAAGTTCCATATTTCACATATCCATAGCAGAATTAGCCTTTATATATAATAAAAATTATATCAATATTTCATTGTGGTTTCCCAAAAATTAATATTAAAATGACATTTGTAACAGTTTTGTAAAAAAAAGAAAAGAAATGAGTTTACTTTATCTTTTCTGTAAAAACATTTCATTAATTATTAATCTGACGATTTATTTGCTTCATTTGAACAGCTATATCATATGTTTATTTGTTTCTGAATTAGTAAATTTAAATTGTCTGTTATGTCACTTATGTTATCAAATATATTCACCAATTTTAAAGGAGTACCTTAATAAGATGACCCCATGCATTTGCACGGGTCTAATGCTAGTTGGATATTAAAATTTAAAAGGGGCAAACCTTCATCTAACGCTTGAGCCTTGAGGTACTTTGCTGCTTGCGGCCTTACCATCCCTCAGCGATGATAAATTGAAGATAGGTTTGAGGCACTTGGGTCTCCTCTTTCTATGCTTTCCATATGGCGAGAACTGGATCATCTCCCTCTAATCTTAGCATGGAGACTTCAATGCAGACTGAGGCCCTGTTCGGATGCCTTGATTCCCTTGGGAATAGGAGGGTAAAATAGCCCACTAGAAATTTTATCCCAGCAGCTGTTCGGTGGACCGATATTATTTATCTATTCCCAGCCGATAACGTGTACCCATGGGCAGAAAAAAATTGGGTCCAAGTCGATTTTCGATTTCCCAATCCCTGCTCTTTTTCTTCTCTCGCCTCGTCAAAGTCTCCGTTCTGTACTGAGAGAAAGCGAGAGGAAATTTAAGATCGCGTTAATGGAAAAGGATTACGAGGTGACTGGTGATTTCGATTGTTCTTGCAGTTCAGATCTGCGGAATTGGGGTTTGAGAACGATCAGAATCGCAGGCGCAACTGGAATTGAGTGACTCCTGCTATTGGTCTACAAATCGCTGCAAGAGAATTCTCTGACGGTCTAAACTAATCAGCCATGGCAAGAGGCAGCAACTTCACTCAAGCTTCCGATACAGGTATGACCCTCGTATCCTATTCTTCTTGTCCGACACCCTCGTTAATAGCTCGCAAGAGGAGATGTTAGAAAAGAACAAGGAAAGCAAAGAGGAACTTGTGTCCTATTCTTTATTATTTCCGATTCAGGATTTGAATGTGCCAAAATCGAACAAGTTCCTCTTTGAGACCGTCTGCAGTATCTCATTTGCTTTCCGTCAATTTCCCACTAAAATTAGTATTTCCAGGTGCTAGTCTCAGTCCTCTTTAATCGGTTCAGACATATTCAAAATTTAGTTTGTTTAATTGGTCTTTCGTTCCAAATTTTGTGATGTGTACTGCGCAGAGAGCATTGCTCAGGTCAGCATCTTTATTGGCCTCTAATTAATTAATTTACTAAAGATGTGTGATACTGGCTCTTCTTGTATTCTACATAAATGGCACATATTGATCATGACTCAGTCTCTTCATATTTACCAGAGATCACTAAGAATGATTTGATGAGCAGTAATAAATTAATGATTTCTTATCTTTAATTTGTAGATCCTATATTAATTCTGATTTTTGCATGTTGCATTAACCAATAATTAGATTTTGATGCCTTAGAGGTACATAATACATTTGCTAGATTGTATCCGATGCAAACACATGCTATCGATATAAGTACCAGTATTGGCATTGTTGCAGCTCATGTATAGTTATCTTGTATCAAAACATAATATTGTACATAAAGTGAGCAATTAAGGGTAAAAATCAGAATGATTTGAGTTCTTGTCAGAAAAAGCTGTGATGGTTACACCTTCTTTCTACCAATAATTGGCATACCATGATGCACCAGTATCGATAGGTATATCAGAAAACTTTGCTACACTGTACTACACTGAGGTATGAATTAGTCAGAAACCACACCTCGAACTACAAAAGACTTACTGTTATGAAAAGAACCAAGACAATGACCGACCATCCTAAATTGGTTTTAAGTTAATTATTTGCATCTTAATTAAGCGTTGGCTCTGGCCAGCTCCTGCATGCACTTGTAAAGAGGAAGTAAAAGTGGCACATAAGAAGAGCAATTTGTTCCCCAGTTCTTTCAACAGCTGACTATTTTTTTTTTCTTTTAGTAGGCAACAAATGACTCTTCTGCCACTCAGTTTATTTATCTATATATGAGAACTAAGAAGGGCCGATGAATATTTTGGCATCTTTACAAAATAGAAATATAAGTGGAATCTTATATACATATACATGAATAGTCTTATACTTGACTCATCACTCATATATGCAGGCATGACAAGGAAGTAAATAATGAGCACCGTCGAATGAGTTTCAAAGGTCACTTCTCGGCAAATCACTTATGGAGTTTGATAGACCCGGTGGATGGCAACAAAATGAATGAGCAATGTTATATGAAATGAAATAACGAGATGTTTTAATGTTTTTATGCACCAAACTTTGTCTTTATTGATGCACCATATGAAGTCCAGCTACGGTGCTTCCGTAAGCATTTCAGACCGAAACGCTTACGGTCCAAATTTGAAAATCCGTCATCCAAAAATTTAATCCAAATAGCTCATAATAATCTTGACATAATTAAGTTGGATGATGCCAATTTTTACTATTTTAGGAACTTTATTACTATATTTAATGATTTTTTCAAATATGACTCTTAAAATAATTAAAAATAAATCAATTTTGTATGCCAATTTTTAAAATATTAAAAAATAGTTAAAATTTTTATAAAATGAAAAATATTGGGATTCTACGAGTTAATTATGTCAAGATTATTATGAGTTATTTGGGTCAAATTTTAGACGACAGATTTTTAAAATTGGACCGTAAGCGTTTCGGTCCGAAATGTTTATGAAAGCACTGTAGCCAGACTCGCACCATATGATACTATTTTTGTTTGGAGGAGAATCTTAGTTTCGAGGAAAAGAGGCATTTAACATGGAACCGAGCAAGTCATTGTTGAAGTATATTAGATTTATGGAAAATTTATTGCTGAAATATTTTGTACATTACTTGTACGTTTTGCTTATATTTCATTGTGTTACTTATACATTTTGTTTTTATTGCACTAGTGAGCTATTAATATCAACTCTATGTATATTCATACGGGACATGTGAATGTATTGAAAATATTTCAATATAAATAGGAATTACTTATTATAAATGAATGTAAGTTTAGCATTAAGCCAATTTTTATAAAATATCAACAAGATATGTATGATTCCCAAACCTATTCCAATCAGACCTCCGAACAGCCTTTTTGGAGTATTCCCATTTCCATTCCCACTACAAACTTTCCCAAAGATAAACAATTGGATTCCCAATCCCATAAATTCCCATCCCATGCAATCCCGTGGATACCGAACACGTCCTGAGAGAGAGAGAGAGAGTGATTAGTAGTTGGGAAAAGAAAAATTCACTCGGACTTGATTTTCATTTTCCCAAGGGAACGCCCCTTTGCGTAGTAGTTAAGTTGGGAAATGGAGCCCAGATGGGAAATAAATTCTGTACGCCGAACAGGAGTAGGGATTAAATTCCGACCGGATAGTATTTCCCTTCCATTCCCATGGGAAAATGCTCAGCCGAACAGGCCCTTAGTGAGTGCAGTACTGTAGCCAAAAGGTTGAATTACATGAAATCAAAACTATTATATACCTGCCTAATATTGAACACTGATGGTCAAATCTTTTCTTCAAGAGCATGATAATTTTTCATACTGTGCTCCTTTGAATTTTGCACCTGTATGCCTGAAATTTAAATAAAGCAAAATGATTTTTCAATAACACTTCAAAAGCTGATCAATTAGTTGTTATAAAGAAATAGAGTCGATTTTGTTAGAACAGAACGGTGAGAACACGGCCGGGGAGGCCACCGACCGGCCTCCCTGGCAACCTAGGGTTTTGTGGGAGAGAGCAAGAGAAGGAAGAGACTAGAATTTTCTAGTAAAATTGATTCTCTCTCATTCATAGTCTCTTACATAATACAAAAAATAAAGGAACAAGATACAAGCCCAACGGGCCACAAAACAATTCGAGCCATATTCTAACAATCTCTACCTTGGACCAAATTGTACTAAAACCAAACTAAACATAAATTAACCTAAACAAAATGCTAAAACAGAAAGATACAACTAGCAAAAGCTAGCAACTAAACTAGCACAAAACTAGAACCAAAACATAACAAACTCCAACAGTGAGTCACCACAAACAACCACGAACATGCTCCACCTTAGCCGGAATTGTGCTCCAAGTAACATGCTAGACCAAGCACACACAAAGGCAACAACAAAGAAGTACCTTGATGCAATCAGCAAGAACACTCAAGCAAGGACATCTACCTTCTTAGTCTCGAACGATTGTCACAACTCGAACTCGGTGCCCTCGAAGCTAACGGTGAACAAATGGGTCGAATCCAAGTTGCTCAACCTCCGGAGTGACAACAACATAGTCCCAGATGCAAAACCCGCATCGGTGGCACAAATTCCAAATCTCATGGAGAACCAAAATCCCAAGTTCGGGACAACAATGTCACCAAACCAAATCTCCAAATCATATGGAGCATCAAAATCCCAAACACTGGGACAACGAGGTACCATCAACCACCCAACAAAGACTATGTCAAGCTGGAAACATCCGATCATACCAAATACCACTCCTTCATAACCTAAATGGAGGCCGCAACAAACATCCAAGTACCTGAACGACAAAAGGGTAAATGATGTCAAACTCTCTAAACATATAAACCAAATCGACAACAACTCCACCTTCTTAGTGACTATCTCAACTCCATAATTGTGGCAATTGCTTGGCTTCACAAAACAGAGAATATCATGTAACCATACAAGGCACAAGCGAACAAAGTTCCAAACGGTGCCATAGAAATACGATAAAATCACACAAGGTCCATCTACACATGACAAGCTCAATCACAAATGTCATCTCATACCTCATGTAACCCAAAACACCAATACCTGATTCTCTAACTGTCAATAATACAAAACACTACCACAAATCTCACAAATGACCAGATCAAAGAACAGAAACACTGACAATAAACCAGAAGTGAGAGCCAACTCGCATGATGCACGAAGCCATGAGGCGAGCCAAGTAGTGTATAGCAGCTTGGGAAGGAAACAACTTGGTGTAACTTTGAGGTGAACTACTAATGACAAATGAGCTTGTCGATTAACCTCAATCGCCTTTCAACATCCAAATGCCGACATATCTAAAAACACCCAAATGTAGATCAAGTTCTTTAACAAATCCGGGATATACCCGATCCCACCAAATACGGAACACCCGTCATGCACCATAACCATCACCATGCCAACACTGGCTCAAAGATGATTATTGCGCAAAAGAATTCATCTACAAATCGGCTCAACCGGCACCAAACACAATAACCCGAAACAAAATACCAAAACCCGAATGCCTCCAAGATATTATCCTCCACAAATAACACAAATTTTATAAACTCTTGGAGCATCCCAAATATCACCAAATTACCTTAATTTCGCATCTCCATCTCAATTCACAAACACCAATCAACCCAAACATACTCTAAACTCCAAGCAAACCACCACTCACGACCTTAACCAAAATTAAAGTGAAGAGTAATTGAAGACCTGGACCTTGCGTGGTGTACACATTGCCAATGGAAAATTCTAGGTAGATACCATGTTTGATACCATAGTTGATACCATAAAATCGGATGCGGTTTTTTTCCGATCTAACGTCGGTTCAATGAAATTTAAAATCAATCAAATCAAATTACGAACTTCTCGTCTCCGATCTTCTTCTCTCAGATCTCATCCTCTCATGGCGCGAACTCCTCTCCAATCTCCTCTCCGGTTTATTTCTCCTCCCGTCTTCATCCTCTTATGGCGCGAACTTCTCCCCTCCAATCTCCTTCCTTTAATTCTCCCACTCCCCCTCTCTGATCTTCTTCTCCTTTCGTTCTCTTCTTCTCTCTTCGTTCTCTCACTTCTCCTCTCTGGTCTTCTTCTCTCTGTCAATTCTCGGTTCGCTTGCAATTGATCGATGTTCAAGTTAGACCAATGAGTATTCAAGTTATACCGATGAGTATTCAAGTTATACCGATGAGTATTCAAGTATACCGATATGTATTCAAGTTATATCAATAGGTATTCAAGTTATACCAATGTATTCAAGTTATACAAATGAGAATTCAAGTTATACCAATAAGAATTCAAGTATGCCAATGAGAATTCAAGTTATGTCAATATTCAAGTTATAGTAACGAGTGTTCAAGTTATACCAATGAGTATTCAAGTTATACCAATGAGAATTCTCAAATAAATGTTGCTTATTGAATGTTGGACCAGTCAACTATTTTAGTATCAACTATGGTATCAACTATGGTATCACCATATCCGGATTGGAGATTATACTTTGCTCACCAGACACGATGCAGGAAATTGCTCAGAGAATGCCGCACTCACTCAAGCTGCTTGTCTTGGTGTGGTGTACAGCAGGTTGGTGAAGCCTTCTTCTCCACTCGAGTCAGCTAACCAAAATCGCCAAATTCAAATGAAGCGCAGCCAACCAAATGGAGCGCGGCTCACAGCAGGAAAGAAAATTTGGTGAAGCTGCAGCCCACTCGTCTGCTCTGGATTCGTTCAGCACACCAAAAATCCACCGCAGCGGAACGAGCAACAGTGATTACTAGCCATAAATCAGAAATCGTGACTCAACAGCAGACAGCGAAAACAACAGGCAGCCGCAAGCTCGATCACTCAACAGCGTCAGAGAGCAAAGCGACTGACTGCAACAACTACGACAAGGAAGATGGCTCTGATACCAGTTTGTTAGAACAGAACGGTAAGAACACGGCCGGGAGAGGCCGCCGACCGGCCTCCCCGGCAACCTAGGGTTTTGTGGCAGAGAGCAAGAGGAGGAAGAGACTAGAATTTTCTAGTAAAATTGATTCTCTCTCATTCATAGTCTCTTACATAATACAAATATAAAGGAACAAGATACAAAGCCCAACGGGCCACAAAACAATTCGGGCCATATTCTAATAGATTTAGAATTATAATTGACTAAAATCAACAAACAATATGTACAAATAAATTAATTAATAAATATTTAAAATAAGAAGCAAAAATATCATGAATGAAAAAAAATTATAATTCAGACTATCATTAAGATTGCAGAAGTAGTTCTTTTTTTTTTAAGATAAAGATGAGAATCAAGCTACTCAAATTTAAATGTCTATAAAAGACCCCCCATCCGGGTTTCGAACCCGCGACCTCCTACATGGAAAGCGTTGCCCTTAGCCACTAGACCAAAGGCTGGTTCTTTGCAAAAGTAGTTCTTGTCACTACAATGTATCGATTCTTCATTAAGTTGTTAAAAGAAACAATAGATGCAGGCCAAGATTTAGAAAAAAAAATAATAATTTGGAGCACCGAAAGTGAAGATCAAGTGGACTTCAAACTTAACACTACAATCTAAATACTATTTGCTTTTCATAATTATAGTGAATGATATAGCTGTCGTAACCAATCACTCACAGATTGGTTTGCCATCGAAAAAATGTTCAAAAGTTAAGAGTAGATCATAATCTATATCACAGTTTTATTGGAGAAACATTGGAATTAGGAGAATTACCAGTGTTTGTTCCAACAATTTTGAGATTTGAATTTGTGAAATTGTTGGGGATGGAACATGGTTGATTCTATGCAATAAAGAGACAATTGAACAAAATCAATTATTAACCAAGTACCTTACCGGCCAGCAAAAGTGGAAAAACAAATGAGAGCATATAATGCTTCTGTTCTGTCACTTTCTTCTAAGTTTTCTGTAATCATAAACAACACATGTGAGAGAAAAAGAAATTATTATGATTCAGATTGATATAAATACAAACCCTTAATATAGAGATTCTAAATTAAGCGTGAATTGCCTAGTAGAGATTGGAGAAAGTCCGCTTATCATTTCCAACTCTCCTCCAATCCAAGAGCCAGCCTCGAGAGTTCCAAGTGTACTCCAGAAGCCAATGAGTTTTTCTCGGCCTACCCCTCTACCTCTTTGGTGGTTGGTGCTGAGTGCTACATAAAGAATCGATTGAAGGAAGTATATATTCTCCGATATTGCCAATTTGAATATCCATCATTAACGAAGAGGAAGAAATTTGAATATCCAATTAACGAAGAGGAAAGAATGGGTACAAAGAGAGGCCCAGAGAATTACATTGGCACCAAAGAGGGCTTTTGGTGGAGAGATGTTTAGTAAAAGAGATGTTGTTTAAAGTCACTGAAGGAAAGCACCTGTTCAGTCAAAAAAATAAAAGGAAAGCACCTGCTCGCATTAAAGCAGAGTCGTACATGACTTTTTCTCATCGGATGGTTGATATACAGACACGTGGCTGCGTAAAAACGCTTATTGGGTCAAGCATTTTTGTATACTACAGTAGATTATTATGCTTAAGCACATTATATTAGTCATCCCAAATTCAGACACGTGGCTCTCTTTTATTTTGTTCAATAAAATCCTTCATATTATCAAAAATGAAAAACTATTTTATATAATCTGAAATTTTCGGTTAAGACCTCACTAGATTATTGTGCTCAGAATCTGAAATCTTTTATTAAAAACCTCAATTAATTGGTGTGCAATTTAGTGGCTTGACATACAGATTTGGCCTAATTTTGTTAGAATTATTAATTTGCAGTTTCAAATCACTGTGCAAATAAAGATTCTTTTGTACCAGCACGATTACATGTTAAAGTGCATCATATAATAATAAATCACTAAGTTATGTGATTTGATCTTATTTTCTATATATTTGTGGAAATTTCTTCGTTGCTTATAGGATGAATTCAGAATGTCTACTTTCTATTATAAAAATTTATGTTATAGCAGGATGAATCTCTGAATTTAATAGAAATATTATGATCATTGAACTTTCTGGCAAATACTGAGCCAGATGATGGACTATGAAAGGCAGAGCAGACCATAGCATAATCTTCGATCGGCGTTCTGCACCTTAAAACCAATTTCGTATTTATCTGTATTCATTTATTTAGAAATCGTTTATGTTTACAATTATATCAAAGCTAATTTTGTTTGTAGCCAGAAGCTCTGTTGGATTTAGATTCCATATATTACGGGGACAATCATAAATTTTGCGTCTGATTTAGTATATATGTAAATTTTCATTTTTAATATTGGATGGATACTTCCTGGATTTAGTACAAATTCAGTTTTTCATGTATTATTTAGTATAGATGTATTTAGGATATCAAGTACTAATTGATTTTTCATATGGAAGTATTTGTGAATTATGTACAACTTGTTTGAAAAAAGTAACGGTTGAACCAGTTAATCCAATAGTCAAATTGGTGAACCAGTGACCCAAAAATATCATCCTGTTCGGTTCTGATAACAATAACAGGAAAAAAATTTTTGTCTATCCCTAAAAAAATAAGAAATCTTTAAACTATCCCTGTTTTGAAACAAATCACAGAACTATCCCTATTTCTCTGCTGCCACGGTCACAACGCAATCTAACCGCAGCAGCCACATCGATTTGAAATTCCAAACTTGTCAAAATACGGAGGTCTGACCGCAGCGGCTAGACGCTACGGTCAAAGGTGTTCCTTTTGTACTTGTGCAAATTCGTGGTGGGATCGACCACGTGACCGCTGCGGTCAGATTGCGTTGTGACCGCTGCGGTCAGGAAAAGAATGTGACCGCTGCGGTCACGACGGGTCCGTTTGATTTAGTTGTTACTTAACGGGTTTTAATTCGGATCCGTTACCTTTAATTCAGAAAACCTCTCCTCCTCTCCTCCTGTCCCAACTTCTATTTTTTTCTTCCTTTCTTTCTCCAAACCCTAACTCTCCCAATTCCTCCCCTCCCCTCCACTCCTCCTCTCCCGAATCCTCTCCGAATTCTCCTCTCTCTCAGCCCTAGCTCCGCTTTCACCGATACTGTCCTCTTTCACCCCATCGCCGTCGTGGACAACCTCTTCCGCCCTCCGCCCTTGCTCCTGCGTCTCAGCCGCCGCGGCCAGAAGGTCGTCTCAGCCGCCGCGGCCAGAAGGTCGTCTCAGCCGCCGCGGCCAGAAGGTCGGGTCAGCCGAACCCCTTTTGCCGCTCCGCTCAGTAAGGTTAAGTCGATTAATCTTTATTGTTTATTGAGTGTTCTTAGATTTGTTATTTGAGCACACAATTTGATTGAGCACTTGTATTTGAGCAAGTTTATTGTGCACTTGTATTTGAGTAAGTTTATGGAGTGATTGAGCACTGTTCTTAGGGCACACAATCTGGTTTGACAAAAGAGTTGAGCAAGTTTACCGTGTTAAAGAAATGAG
This sequence comes from Cyperus esculentus, assembly GCA_030179965.1. NCBI lineage: Eukaryota > Viridiplantae > Streptophyta > Magnoliopsida > Poales > Cyperaceae > Cyperus > Cyperus esculentus. The sequence goes on along the minus strand of JASGLE010000019.1, from coordinate 1,220,532 downwards.
TGTTGAATTGATATTGAAGCATAACATTACTTGAGCACTGTTCTTGTTACGACAGCCAAATCATTTTGAGCACTGTTCTTCTTATAATGTCAATTGCACTAGTTCCAATGGCATAACATTACTTGTCAATCATTTAGTATTGATTTTAGTTATTGGCCTTTATAGACTTTATTCATAACATTACTTGGTGATTTGTTTGACAATTTGTTTTCATTTATTTTTGATAGATGGCCAGCACAAGAGTAGGGGGCCGACACCAAGGAAGGCGAGGACGAGGTGGCGGTCGTGTTCCTGCGCCTCGAGAGGCACCTCAACCAAGCCGTGCTCTGCACCCGTTACTAACCGAGCAGGCTGATCACCGATCGAAGTTGGTGCTGAACGGTGAAGAGGTGCCCCATTTGACGATCCGTCACGGTGCCCAACTCGTTAAATGGAACCCGAGGTACGAACCTTACGTACGGGAAGCGGGTTTTTTGGGTGTACAACAGATTGGAGCTGTTCGTTGGGATAACGAACTGACAACTGCGCTTGTGGAAAGGTGGAGACCGGAGACCCATACATTCCACCTGCCAGTTGGTGAAATGACAATCACATTGCAAGACGTGGCCATTCAATTGGGATTACCCATACACGGTGCACCCATCTATGGGACTACCGAAAGGAATTGGGAGGAGGTTGTTGAGGAGTATCTGGGAGTCTTGCCTGAGGGTGGTGCCATGGCAAATAAGTCTGCTTTGTCTTTAAGTTGGTTGAGAAAAAATTTTAGTAGGCTTAGTAGAAATGCAACGAAGGATGAAGTGAAAAAACATGCTCGGGCGTACATTCTATCTCTTATAGGGGGTACTTTGCTTATAGACCTGTCAGGTGACTCTGTCCCTCTTATTTATCTTCCTTTGTTGGCTAACTTCACCGAGACAAGGTCGTATGCTTGGGGAGCTGCAGTATTAGCTAGGATGTACAGGAGCTTGTGCCGTGCTTGTAAGATCGGTGCGAAACAAATAGGAGGGTGTCCTGTTTTACTCCTTTGTTGGGCGTGGGAGCGTATTCCGTCTTTTCGGCCGAAATGTTTGAAAAGAGAGGTACTAGAGGGACTCACTCCCGATCAAGTGCCACCACGGGGATATTATTGGTCAAGCAGTCATGTTTGGGTTGAAAATAAGCGGTCAATTCCACAATATCGTGGATTGCTTGATGCTTTACAGGATGGAGATATCGTGTGGACCCCATATACTCCTGAGATCATGGATGAGATGCCCCCAGTATGTAGGGCTGATGAGAAATACTGGTTGAGCACGGCATCTCTTATGGATTTTGCTATAGTTGAGACTTACCACACCGGATCGGGTCATGCGACAGTTTGGTTTATTTCAAATTCACCCACCCCCTACTCGCCCAACTCGGAGGGATCTTCACCTCATTGATCGTCAGAAGTTTCCGAGAACGGATTGGGCTACACACCATGCCGCAATTTTTAATGAGTGGTCCTTGCGTAGGGATAGCACTATTTTAGAAGAGGACAAACCATATGATCCAAACACCTTGCCAAGGTATTTGGCGTGGTACAATGCAGCCACCATTCCAATGTTCCGAGGTGCAGGGAGGGTATGCGCGGATGCCAGACCAGTCCGCAAGCGCTTGCTTAGCCCTGCTATTAGTTTAAAGAAAATGGTAAAGTTAATGATTAAAATTGGTTTAGAGAACTGTCTATTTGTTGCTTGTTGTGAATTGACCGTTTGCTTTGTGCTTTGCAGGTTAAGAAGGTAATTGGGTTAGCTCACCTTGCCATGAAAAAGATGAAGAATAAGTCGGAAAAAAGATTTGCAACGATTACTTTCAAGGTATGTCGTGAAGTTGTGGGCACGGTTGACGATATATCTACTTTTGACCGCGCACTAGGAAAGGTACAAGTGGATGACGATGAAGACGAGGATTTATATGAGGAAGACGAGGATTTACATGAGGAAGAGGACGAAGAGGAAGAGGAATCGGTATCGTAGCACTTATCACACATAATTATTGTCACCTAATTTTAATTATAATCGATAAATCACTACATTACATTATGCTTGTTTATGTAGGAGCAAGACGACGAGGAGGATGAAGAGGAGCCGAAAGATGAGATGGAGGAGGAGGAATTAGGCTTTACCTTGAGCCAGATGCAAAGTCAATTGACACAAGAAGCTGGGCCATCTTGTCCAAAACGACCTAGACGGGCAGGTGTGAAGTATAAGTAGTTGGAGTTAGTTGCATTTTGTTATGTTGACCAAACATGCTCACTCTGATCGAATTAGTTATCTTGTCGGAACTTTATAGCTTGATACAGTTTTAGTTATGATTTAGTTGGACTTGGTATGATCTTAGTTATGGGTTAATTGGACTTTGTATGATTTAGATTAACTTGTTAATCTAGTATGATTTAGATGAATTTGTATGACGTAGCTTAAGATGTTAATTAAGTTGTTAATCCAGTATGATTTAGATTAACTTGTTAATCATGGTGTAATGATATAATTTGGTGTAAAAAATATTAAATTGGTAGTTAAAATTAAGTTAAAAAAACCCTTAAAAATTTTCTCCCCCTAACCGCTGCGGTCAGAGTCTACCTCTGGCCGCAGTTTGGCCCCACTGGGTGCTGCCAGGTCTCCGTTCATTTTAAAAAAAATTAACCACTACGTGACCGCAGCGGCCAGAGGTTGAATGTGACCGCGGCGGCCATACTGAGAATGTGACCACAGCAGCCAGAGGGGAAAAAATTTTTCTCCACTGACCGCTGCGGTCAGATTCTCAGTCTGGCCGCAGTTTGGTCCCACTGGGTGCTGTCAGGCACGTAAAAAAATATATACACCACCTGACCGCGGCGGTCACAATACGAGCGTGACCGCGGCGGTAACAATACGAGCGTGACCGCTGCAGCCAGACTGAGAATCTGACCGCTGCGTTCAGTGCTGAAAATTTTCTATTCCGATTAATATCTCATACAATATTCAAAACATGCTCTTAGTTCATACAATCAAACCAAATATATAGTTCATACAATCAGACCAAGTTCATAGTTCATAAGAGATTCAGGTAATTAAAACTACATTAGTACTTCATACAAGATTCAACTAATTTAAACTACACACATAATAGTTCATACAAGATCCAACTAATTAAAACTATACTAGTGACCAATTTATAAGCACTTCAAAAGTGACTCCGGGATAAGCCAGACTCCTTCATTGACCTACGTTAAATACAAGCAATTCATTCAAATAACAACCAATTTAACAGAGTTGGTCAAATAACAATGCAAGATCTAGACTAGGTTCTCAAAAGATAATACCTTTGTTAGCTATCCGAGCCGGGCACTTTCTAACATTGTGACCGACCTCACGACAATTGCCACATCTAGCCTTGTTGGATTGCTCCACATCATCCATATCATTCCGAATGCGCCGACTCTTGCGTCGGCCGACCTTTACATGTTTAAGCTTCTCATCAGGTACTAAGGTTGGTCCTTAATATTTAGGCCAATAATCAATGTCAGGAATTGGTTGGAACAAAGGGGCTCACGTCCGAGCAAGTGATTCTACAGAGTAGTAGGGACTAATGAAACGATTGTGATCCACGGTTAGAGTAGCACAAGCAGCAAGCATGTGAGAGCATGGGTAATGTAGTAATTGAGGTTTTTGGCAAGTGCACTCTCCTTTTTCCAAATTAATAGTGTGAGCTCTACCTCCTTTTCGATGGTCACCTACCCAACGACTTTGAGTGAGAAGGTAAATGAGGCCTCTCCCATCATCAAACTTTGTAACGGTATGTGTGTTGCTTTTTGCTAGTATTTCAAGGTGTTCCTTGATTTGGTCTACCCAATCTTCTCCACTTGCATGCAAAGCATTTGCAATTACACGCCTTCTATGGAAGTATTCATTAGTCCGGTAGAATGTAAGCTCCACAATTGCAGCTACAGGGAGACCTCTTGCTCCTTTAAGCACATTATTATAGACCTCATAAATGTTAGTGGTCATCATACCAAACCGACGGCCACCCTGATCATGAGCTAGAGCCCACTTTGGCTTGGATAAACTATTCAGAAAAGCTTTTACCTTAGGCCGGTTCTTCTTAAGCTCCCTCCCGCTTTTATCAAATTTGCACATTTGATTCTTGCAACACAACTTACCGAAATCATCCTTAAGGTCTGCGTCCTTCACAGCTGTATAAAAATTTTGTGCTAAGTGACTCATGCAATACCGATGGTAAGCCATGGGCGGTGCCCAACCTGCATTCCTATCGTTGAAGACATTCAGGATACCTTTGTGCCGATCTGAAAGGACACAGATACCTTGGCGCTGAGTAACAAGTTCTCGGATGCAGTTCATGAAGAAATTCCATGTTTCACTACTCTCTTTTTCAACTAGGGCATAAGCAACCGGCATGAGCTGATTGTTCGCATCCGCCGCCATTGCAATCAAAAGAGTCCCCTTGTACTTACCGTACAAGAATGTACCATCTATGCTCAGGAGTGGTCGGCAGTGTTTAAATGCCTCTATAGCCGGTCCTAATGCCCAGAAAAAACCCCACAAAATATGAGTCCCGTCGACATTGTTGGGTTGGACAATACCCTACAAACAGTCCCGGGATTTGAGAGTTGAATACCTTGGATCAACTTAGGTAGCATGGTGTACGCCTCTCTCCATCCACCGAAGAGATGTTTAAGGGCTTTGTTCTTAGCACGCCATGCTTTGCCGTACGAAATAATGTAATGAAACTTGGCTTTAATGAACTCGACAATACCTTCAGGTGTAGTCGATAGGTCTGTCTTCACGAGACCTAAGATGTATGTAGCAATGAAATCAGAGGTCAGTTGACGGTGGTCTCGACTGAGATGAGGGTTCATGCACCTATGAGGTGCAATCAGGGTTTTCAATTTGAAGGTTTTACTTTTCTTCGAGAGAGAAGCATGAAGTCTCCAGGGACATCTATTGAAGTGTCTGCATTTCACTGTGTAGATTGTTGGACCTGATTTATGGGTCATGATTTCACAGTGATTGGCAATACTCCATCCCCTTAAGCAATCTCTTAAATGGTTTCTACTAGAAAATTCTTGCCCAACATAGAATTCACCTTTTTTGCTCATGTCACTATGCATCCCCCCTCGATTATCACCGGTTGCAAACTCAACTTGTAAAAAATCTCCTGGAGCTTTCCGTTGGAAATGTTCAATACCTTCTAATGGACCCATCATTTCTTCCTCATCCTCATCTTCCTCTGTAGGATATGCCTCGTCGCCTTCATCAATGTCAGCAAGGTCGTTGTTAATTCTAGTATTCTCGAATGTATTCAACTCCTCCAAGACAATACTACCAACTAACCCAACTCTTACATTGTGCGCTTTGCTAGGGATGTTCTCATGTGGCTCATCATTTGGTTCATCTTCGACTTCTACATGAGGAGGTGAGTTGGGAAGGAAAGCATCGGTCGGAGTAGGTGCCGTTGGATCTACAATCTCTTCCAAATTAGCACTAGAGCTGGCCCTTTTAGACATTTTCTCAATATACAATTCCACAGTTGCCCAATCTATTTTGCCGGATTGAGTGTTGCGAATCAAGCTTCTCAATGACTCATCATCGATGATGGGTACTAGTACAAAGCGAAGCTTTCCCCCCCGACCGACTTGCCACCTAGCATTGATCTCCAAATCATGGATAATCTCGGACCATTTAGTAACCGAATAAATTTTTTGCTTCAAGTCTCGAAACCTAATCTTGGGATTTGCATGCCATACATATGGTCTTGGGCCATCATAACCATATCCTTCTGAGTCTTGGGTCATAGTACCCCCATGATACAAAAATATCGGTACAGGATCAATACTCATTATCTGAAATTTGAAGGATGGACAAAATTAACTATCATTTTGTATAACATTTTACAAAGATTTCTATTAAGCAACAATTGGGAACCATACTAATTTTAACTCAAGTTACAACAATTCTATTAAGCAAAGATGAAAAACAATAAAGATTTCTTGGCTCAATATCAAATTTAATTGCTAAAAAGTTTAGTTACCAAGTTCAAACCCTAACCCTAGAAAAAGAAACTAAAAACTCAAAATAATGGAACTACAATAGGTCATTTACCTTGTTGACTATAGATCTCTAATCTTGAAGGACTTGCCACCAAATTTGTATATGTATTAGAAGTTAGTTTGAAGAATTTTTGTGGTTTGTGAGAAGAGAAAAATGAAAATAAACTGAGGGGTCGGAAATGGGGTCTAAGAGAAAGGAAAGAGAAGAGAAGGGGATAAAAGGGAAGGCAATCGAGTATTAATTGCTCAACTACCGCCACCGCTGTGACTGTAGCGGTCACATTGTTGGTGTGACCGTAGCGGTCACATTCTTTTCTTGACCGCAGCGGTCACAACGCAATCTGACCGCAGCAGTCACATGGTCGATCCCACCACGAATTTGCACAAGTACAAAAGGAACACCTCTGACCGCAGCGTCTAGCCGCTGTGGTTAGCCGTTGCGGTCAGACCTCCATATTTTGACAAGTTTGGAATTTCAAATCGATGTGGCCGCTGCGGTCAGATTGCGTTGTGACCGTGGCCGCAGAGAAATAGGGATAGTTCTGTGATTTGTTTCAAAACAGGAATAGTTTTAAGATTTCTTATTTTTTTAGGGATAGACAAAAAAATTTTCACAGTAACTGTGTTGAAGAAAAAGAGAGAAAAACATCAATAAGATGAGTAGAGATGACATCGTCGTGTAATGTCATTTCTTTAATTCCCGGTATGTATATATTTACCTAGATCTGTTCGGAAAAAACAATTAAATTCCACAACAATTAAATTAAAAGTTTTGATCATTCGTCACTACAACAAATAATTAATATTGGGTACGTAAATGCCGTTTAACTAGGAGTGCTGGTGCTGCCATATATGCTTCTATTGACCATTAGCAGCCCATTGTTAAGTATACAGGGGTTGCATGGTACCGATTGTACCTAAAACTCTGGAAGGCTTCATCCAGTCGCCATTTCAAGTGCAAGGCAGCAAGAGAACAAGACTGTAAGAAGAAAGATTTTCCTTTTAACTTTAGCCAAGTTCACCTAATTAATTGTCATCTAACTTCTTACCCCAACTACCTAGCTAGCTAGTTACCAAATCTTTTCATCCAAGCATCAACTGATGAAATCTTTTAATTTTGAGTAATTAAGTAGATAATTTGATTTGATGAAATCATACAGAATATCTCGTTTTGGAAGCGTATCGGTAGAACCTATATATGAGAAATTAACCTGGTTAATTGGCCCTCAGCCGTTCAGTTTCAGATAAATTTCATTGACAAATTCAAGCCCAAAAGGGAAACAATTACATACTATTACATTACATACACAGAACATAGAATATTGTCATATTTTTAGAATAACAAAGTTACAACAATATTAAGTAATAACTATACAATCAAACATTCATCAATAACCAGAAAACACTCCGTAGCACGCGATACAACAAATGGTACAAGTAGATATCATGAAGTCTTCAATCCATCAAGCAATCGGGTGGGAAGCGTCGAGCGCTAAACCACATAAACCTGAGGGAATGCCACTGTCTTTCCACATGCGTATGTAACCGTTCTCGCCCCATGATGTCCCCCATGAGTTCTTCACTATCCAATACTTGCTGAAGCCAAATCCGCCATAGCCAACAGCAGTCACTGCATGGTTTAGGTTTGTTCCGCAAGGACTGGAAAAGATGCCACCACTATAAAACTGAAAGAACTGCCCGCTTGCATCGATAGATATCGTGACAGGTAGCATTGCGACTGCTTTCATCAGAGCTGTTTCATCCATAACAGGCACATTATCATAGCCAGTTATTGTGGCAGCATAATTTTTTGTCTTTGTGGCATCACAAAAGCCGTTTTGAGCAGTGTACACATAGTCTTGTTCAGAGGTGATGCCACCATTGTTTATCACCCATTGAAAAGCAGAGCGTTGCCAGCCCCCGCCACACCCGAAGCTGTCGGTTACACAATCAACTAACTCTTGCTCTGACAAGTTTGGTAGATACCCTTTTTTGATCTTAGTTATTCCTTCTATTGTAGCGACTGCGGCAAATGCCCAGCAACTTCCTGTATATATGATATAATAAAAAAGAATTAACAGCGTAATATATGACTTTCGATATATATATGGGTGTGAATTATCGCTACCAATACTTCTTTCAAATATAAGTGAAATTTATTTTTAATTGCTGAGCATTAATATTTTTTATCAATTAAACGAAAATACAATGCTCTCTCATGCAGTTAAATAAATAAACATTCCAAGTTTTCGGGATTAAGCAGATATATCATGTGGACTCTCAAAATGGCAACCATCCTATATATATGTATGATGTGCCCATATATATATATATATATATATATATATATATATATATATTGTAACTGTACAAGATATATTAGTATACCCACCGCATTGTCCTTGGTCCTTGACATCAGTAACTGCACCGAGATACCGCCAGTCCATCGCCGATGGCGCCGTCACATTTCCATAATAGAACAATGGCGCCGAAGTCCGTGTGGCATTCTGAGGCTTGTATCCTGTGAGTTTGGCCAGAAACTCTTCGTTTGTCATGTCAGCATACTTGTTGAGGCCGAGAGTGAAGCTTCGAGAGGAATTTGCGTTTGATTCATTGATAAACATGTAGTTTGCCTTAAATATATCAATGCGCTTCTGCTCTTCGGCTTGGCAAGTGTAGTTCACACCGTAGTCCTTCCTCCACTTGTTAAACTCGTCAGCCAGAAAATCGGCTGTCGAAGGGGCAATCATGCTGAATACAAGAGCACAGGTTAGCAAGAGGAGTAGAGATTGCAAAGAAGCGGCCATTGTTAATTAAGTACTTAAGCTGAGAAGATGGATGTATTGATTGGGGTGATTTGAAAGGACATGCTGCATGCATGCATGCTATGAACTTATATAGTGGTGCGCTCAAATTAATTAAGTTAATTATTTTCCGTAACTGTTTGTACTTTGAACAGGTATATATATATATACCGTTGACAAGATGAGGCTTTTGTAATTTAAAAACGAGTTACAATAAATAACTTAATTCCGCCCTGGAATTATATAATTAATTCCTTCTACAAATCTACGTACACGATAGCTAGCTCTGATTACAAGCAGTGCAATTCAAGTAAGGGAACACATAGCTTCCATACCAAAAAGTGATATTAAAATTGATACCAACTATGTTAGTATTTATATTAACTTTTCTAATATATATTCAAGTTAATTGTATTTTATATATATAGTGTACATCTACTGTGTTCTTAACTCCAAAAACATATTAAATCATGTACAAATAAGTAGTATAATAAACTTACTACTTCGAATAGTAGTTTTCTCAATTAATTTGGATACTAATCTAGTCGGTATCCCTATAACATTTTCCTTCAAGTTAATGCTGGGTCAGACCAGCTAGACCAATTGTATATATAACATTGAAATTCTTAACTGTTGGTGTGAAGTACAAGGACAATTTGTTATCTTTGATCTATAATTTTAATTATACGTAGAGCCATTTATTCAAACGACATGAGTAGACTATATATATATTGCCGGGTTGGATTCCGATCCGTCGTAGGATGCAGGGAAGCTAGCTAGAGCAGCTCGCAAATTAACCGTAGCTTTGCAAGGTGCACCACCGTAGATTTTCAAGAGTTGTATAGAAAATGCACCAAATTTTATACGTAAAAAGGATCTTTTTTAAAAATCTATAAAAATAGTTAGAAAAATCTAATTAAAAATAGAAAAAAAAAACAGTAATCTACAAGTTTTCAATATGTAGATTTTATTGAGCGATTTGGATTGACCATTGGAGCTACGATTTTAATGGGTCGGGCCAAAGCGCGCTACCTCACTGCGCTTTGCAAAACGCAATATCGTCACTCTATATATCAGTGTAAATAAATTAAAGAACCATATACATTCAATTTTTTATTTTATTTTCATTTCCTATATTATTATTTCATTATATTGTATCGATCTATAAGAATCAGAAATGTGTCTCTACATTCATATTTGAAGCCTAATGACCATGTGATTGTTTCCATCGTACGTACATTATCATCAACAGGTACTGTATTGGGAAAATCGGTTTACATTAATATTGCTTGTCTAGTGATAGTTTAATTTTCTGCAAGAGATAATTAAGACGGAATTATATTATATCAAGTTGATTAAGTACCAAAAGGATATCTTGCACTAATTACTAATTAAAAACTAGTCTAAATTAAGTGGCTTGATTAAGATGCACTTTTGAGTGATTAATTTGTTGGTACGTCTAATCGAGCCTGCAGCAGGACCCATTTGTGGAGCTGTGAGTGGGAATATTACAACATTATTCATGAATTTGGGTTTGGTGGATGAATATCAATGAATAATGTGAATAATATATATGATCGATCAGGACTACCTTGCAGTACAGAAACATATATAATCCATATCATTTTTTTTTTCTTCTTTACCTTTCAAAAAGAAAGTGAATGCGATCGATGTTCTGACGTCGATTGCTCAACGCTTTCATTGTTTCTGAAATTTGCATATTTTGGTGTGCCGCAAGGAAACTTGTCATGCATTCAAAAGAAGTTAAATGAAATCAGAATAAAAAGTTAAAAGTTGCTTCTCTTTTTCTTTTTTCTCCTATATTGAAAGTTATTATAAGAAAAAATGTTATACGCAGATATCATTGTTGATATATAGCGTTTGTATTATGCATATTAATGATTATTTATATAGCCTATTTGGTACAATACTTTTATTTTCAACGTCAGTATTGTTATGCCTAATAATAAGATGAACAATAAAAGCTCTATAGAGAAGAAGTTGCATAATAAAATCATTAATATAATTAGAGTAAATCTATGGTGCTCTAAATCTCAGTTTATGGTGCTCAATAATTGTATTAATAATGGTAAATGCCATCCAAACTGAAACAATTGCAAGTTAATTTGAAACATTAGCATATTATATTAATATCAAACACTATAACATTAAGTTGAATAACACAAATTAAAATCAGGACAGCTACTTAAGTCACTATTGATCATATAAACATTACTTTAGAGTTGCTGAAAAAACATGTAAAAGCGAGAAGTAGGGAGAGAGAGCAAGAGATAAATTGTCAAAATTGATGTCATGTGTATTACATTTTGATCTCATCATATTTCATAATTCAGGTAATTTTATAGTGTTTCATTTTTTATCTCATTATGTTTCAAATTAATTTAATTTATACATACTATCTATTTTGATATTGATTTTGATATCAGGCTTTGAAGTTTCGTACATATATAGTTGCCTTTCTTAGAATGAGCCAAACCAAGGTTAGTATATACTTATATATGCTGGAATGAGTCCGTATCTGCTGTTATTCTTAGGAATAACAGGACCCTGTTATCCTAATCGTGACCGTTGGATCGAAATGAACGGTTTAGATTGATACCAAAGTACAGTTTTTGAAGGGACCAAGAATTTTAATTAACAAATCTGATCCGTCCATTCTGATCCAACGGTCACGATTAGGATAACAGGTAGAGGTGGCAAATCGGGCGGGCGGGTCGGGTTCTGCCACCTCTAATAACAGGTGATATGATTCCATGCTGGAATAACAGGTAGGCTCGAAATTAGCATCAAAAGTCCTGATTCCTAGTGTTATGTTCACAGTTCACACTCACCGGTCAGCACCCCACGTCATCTACCTTTTTTACCCTAATCCTGACTAAGACAGGAATTGTTGCAATCACTTTGACTCTCTCACTAATTGCACTGACTCAAGTTGTTAACTATTTAGATTTACCCTATTAAAGTTTGGTAGCTATAGTAAAATTGATTTAAGCTCTTAAATCAATTTACTTCACCAAATGATATTGATTTAAGCTCTTAAATCAATTTACTTTACCAAACGGTATTGTAGTACCTTGACGTAAAGTTATTTTGAGAGGCAACTTACTTCACCAAATTTAAAGCAGCAGTATAGCTGATGTAACTTACATCAGTGATTTAAAGACGAATTCACCTAGAGACACTCTCCAATTTATATTTTCTCTCTTCTATTATTTTATAATTTATGCCTTTCAAATGTAATCATTTTGTATTATTTATATTAATTTCCATCTTTCATTGTTTAATTACTAGGTTACTTCCAAATTTAATATCTAAATTTTTTATTGTAATAAAAATTATTCTAATTTTTAATTTTTTTATAATATGTAGATAAGTGAGTGCTAATTTAACATAAACGAGGGAACTTTGATTCTCCAATTATATTTTTAATATTTAATACCTTAAAACATTTTTGTATTCAAACTAAGTCATCAAATTACTACATCTTACTTCACCGTACTACCAAAACACCAATGCTTTAAAATTGAGTTAAGTGATTTAACTTTTACTCGCTTTAACTTTATTACACTTGCCAAACGCAAGGTTAGTTTACATAGATAAATTCCACTAATTTATTTGATAATTTGTGCGGAAGAAAATGGAAATTACAATAACCAGTTAGTAGGAAGCTTCGAAAACCAGACGGGTTGGAGAGACGGAAAACAGAATGTTGAATTATATTATACAATTCTCTATTAGCGTATTGTCAACTTTTTATTAGTGTGTATTAAGTTTGGTATGCTGAATATTGCTCTATTAGTTTATTGTCAACTGATTATTAGTATGATGTTAATTTGACATATAGTAATCTCTACAAATGACTGTTGAGTATGGAGGCACTAACTATAACAATATTTTTCTATTATATCTCAAAATATTGTTATAACAACTACTACTACTCAAATACAATACCTCCATATACCCCTAGCTTCTTACTATACAATCCTAACCTCCAATCTACTACTAATTCTTAACTAGTGGAATGTATACTTGATCTTGCTTGCTTGATGGCAAATGTATGCCAAGCACCCCTATTTATACTAGTTGTATGGAGGACTCTAGATCTTAGATAATTTGTATACAACATTCTAGAATTTATTCAACTATTACCAAAACTAGGTATTCACCCGCGCTTCGCGGCGGGGTAATCATATTTTAGCCGGATGTCATTAACAGTTTTTTAGTGACTATCTTTTTAGAAAATATTGTTTATACAATATTTATATGGCAGTATGAAGTGTAATATCTTAACTAATAAAATATAATTAATAGAATATAGTAGTAGTCGGTATACTTATTAATTCATAATATTATAGTGGTAACAAAATAAATCATACTTATATATTAATTTTAAGCAATTGAAATATAACTCACTCATTTTATAAGAATATATTTTTTTTGGTTCAATATAAAAAAATTGTATAATGATTTATATTATTTATATGTAATGAGTAGTATATAAATATATATATATATATATATATATATATATATATATATATTGACACAAAAAGATCCTAAATAATGGACATAGAATATCATAACAATGCTTTTTTGACAATCAATGCACAAAAAGCAACTAAACTAATCTACAATTTTTGTTGCATGGCATGAACCAGTAGACAAACATACAAGCGTATGATCAATATCGGATGTATCTAATAATATCTAAGTTTAGAATATATATAGAGTAAGTTGTATAGAAACCAATAACGTAAAAGCACCCATACAATTATTCAAATTTTAGACAAACCAAATATAAATACTATCCTTACATTGCATGTATTTAAAATATCAATAATAATAGAAAGAAATCTTGAGTTTTTATATAATACCTGGAGTGTTGGATCAATACATCCAACGACTCTTAGCTCCAAATGGAGGAGAGGGCTCTATTCTTCCCCTCTTTAATGGGGATATATATCTAGCACAATATATGAGCTAGATATATATCTTGCCAATTCTAAAAAATTCTTTTGATTGGGCTTGGGCTTGAACTTTGTTCAGCGTTGCTATATTCAACAACAACTAATATGTACTATTATGTAATTGTTGGTCAGCCCCATAATTGTGGCTCAAGCTTTGCCATTGCTTAAACAAAAAATGATGAACTAGAATGACTAATCAAATTTCCATTGATTTCATTTATTTTTATTTGGATCATATTTCCTCAAGATTATGTACGGTCATCCATTGCAGTTAGATTTACTCTACTGGATGTATATTGAAAACACTAATACAAAATAACTAGTCAGAAATTGATAATACTTAACAATAAAAGATTTGAACTGTACAACTTAATTGTGGACCAACATTTATGGTTTTTAACAATAAAAATAATCCTGCCCCTTGGACAGTCTCAACACTTTTTTTTTATTTAAAGTGTCAAGGCAATATTGAAAAGGCAAAAGAAATTAAACACATAGCTAGATTCTAGTCTCTCTCTAATCTGTCTCTAATTTCTTGTCAGATGAATTGTGGTATATAAGATGGTGGAAGTACTTGCTTCTGTCATTACTGGAATTGTGGTTTTGACAACCGCGATCTTGAATTTTAGAAGCATTCTAGAATGCTATGCTTGGATTTATGAGCTTTTGTGCAGAATAAAGATCACAAGGGAGAAAGAACTCAAAATTACTTTGTATTTCTATCATAATATCTATAGAGGAACAAACAAGAACCAAATCGTTTAATGTGAACCAATTCTCACCTTAATCGTATGCTAAGGAATTGTTTATGAAAATCCATGTCCAAAAATTTTCTCATAAGATCTGAATCCTCATATTTTTTATTTTCTCCAATTTCTTATTTAATACATTGACCGTTATTTTATTTACACTAGAATTAACGAATAGACGCATTCATAAAATATATGTTTTGAAAGTGAACTAAAAGTGCCGAACTACCAACTTTTGAAATTTCTTTGTTTATATATATATTTTTTTGAAATTTCTTTGTATATATTTGTATTGAGGTGAGAATTGGAACCAAGCTTTGAGAACTTGAAATTGTACTTGGTTTTGTTTATGTTTGGTATCAAAAATGAAATCGGCAATAGCAAATTTGCCATATGAATAAATATTATTTGCGATTTTTTGATAAAAAGAAAGTCGGTCTCCAAATATATCATTTTGTTTTTCCAAATTCCAAATGAAGTATTACTCATAAATTTCGTGCGAACTCCTGCTGTCCATGTCTCATTGATCATGTCTTGTGAATGATGCCCAATTAATAAGAAAACAAAACACGTTCGAAACCAAATCGTTTCCTGTCCGGCGATTTATTCAGTTTCATCCCAAATGATTCGAGTCCGGATCTGCTGGCGCGCGTCCAGATCTGCAACGCATATCAGATGGTGCGCTAGATCTCGGGATTCGGACTTAGTGTTTTTCACAGATCCCGAAGTCTGACGCACCGTCCGATCTGCGCTGCAGATCTGGACGCACGCCAGCAGATCCCGAGTTAATGATTCGGTACAGAAAAATAAGAGAATTTGATGGGAGCCCATTTGTTCCCTTCAGCCCATATCGTTTATCGGAGAGCTGAGAGGGACAGTTGGGTAACACCCATGTCTTTTTAGTGCTTCAACCCAACCCGAAAACCACATCGTGTAGGCCCAATTGTTGAACATATAATAGTATACCCACTGTAATGGGTAATGAATTAGTAGCTCAGGCCTATAATATCCTAGGATAATAAAAAAAAAAAAATTCATTTTAAAAAATTTTTAGACAACCCACTTGAAAGAAAAATTTTGTATAGCAGACATCAAATTTCAAGTTCTCATGGTAAAGTGGATGTCTTTTGAAATGCATTAATTTTTTGTCTTTATTTTTTGATAGAGCTGGAGCCTGGAGGTTTTTATGTTCTCGTCATGATCATTTATTCAGCATAATTAATCTTTTATAGCTCTCATGTCAATCCACTTTATCAGATGCAATGAAAAGATAATAATAATAATAATAAGGACGTTGCTTTCATACTCGCATTTAAATAATTTTATCGGTTACAAAGTGAATCTCGTAAGAGATAATATTCATTCATAGACGTTGCTTCTATACTCACACACAGATAATTTTATCGGGTATAATTATCTATACCCGATAAAATTATCTGTGTGTGAGTATAGAAGTAACATCTATGAATGAATATTATCTCTTATAATGGGTAATATTCATTTATAATCGTCCGATCGAAAAAAAAAATTTGGGTGGGAGTATCAGAGCAAAATTCTTCATGTATAATCGTCAGATCAAAAAAATATATATATATATTTTTTCCTTTTGAGAGCATCGGAGTAAAATCCTAATAATAATTCGCTTCAATATTATATTACCCTCAACGCCCAGAGCAGAGCTTGATGAACGGTTGGGATGAATAATATCAGTCCGGATAGCAAAACAACCGGAACGACAGAGATTTTTAGTCCCACAATACATGATTTCCTAAGAGGAGAGCGCTCCCTCTGTCTATATAAGCAGACTGCCTTCGACCTTGAGAACGCACGCAGCTGCGTGGTGAGCACAGAGCGAACTATTCTTTCGCCTTTTACTAAAGAATACCGTGCGCTCGCCACTTTTAAGCAGCATACGCCTATTTTTGGAGGGGTTTTTCCTTACGGAAGGCCCCAACAATTCCTAATCAAATGTTTTATACTAAGTTAATTATATGAAAAAGTTATGATTGATTTACATGTTATAGAGACAAAAGCTTAACAGAAATTGTTTGAAGAGTATATTCTTTTTTATTTCGTCGTAAACAATTTTTGGACCAATTGTGGTAAGACTAAATTGTAACTTTTTTTTATTTAGCCATTTTTGTTTCTATATATTGAATTATTGAATATTGTTCTAAAAAAAATATTGAATATTATCTGAGCAGTACCGTTTTAATACGGAATTTTTTCCTACCACTACTACAAATTCATTCAAATACATAATATATTTTCTCAATAAATAAAATTTCTAGCTCTTATAGTCTTATCTGCTGTCATGACTCATGTCATATTACATATTACAAAAATAAAATCCCATTTTCTCAAAAAAAAAAAAAAAAGATCCCAATTTTCTGTTTATCTCAAAAAAAAGATCCCAATTTTGTGATAAAATGTTTTAGTTCCCAATTTCCCATCATTACACCACCACTGTCCGGATAGAGCACGCAACGAGCTGTATGTGTAGCCATGAGCGCCACTTACTGCGTCTGCTCGCTTCTCCCCTCCACCTCCACCTCTGCCAGTCGCCCTCTCCCCGGCAGAACCCAGCTCCTCCTTCGCCGGCGTGTTGGGTCTCTCTTGTCCACCCCGTTAAGGGTCGTCAGGGAGCTGATTGAGGCTGGGACTGCTGAGAAGGATGAAATTGGGAGTGATGGGGTGGTGCTGGTGAGGAAAGAGGATGATGGGTTGGTTGAATTGGGGAAGGAGAAGAAGGTGAAGGTGAAGAGGAAGAAGGTTGAGGAGGAGGAGGAGGAATTTGGAGATGGTGATGGCCAGTTCAGGTTGCAGAATGGAAGAGAGGTATGGAATTGTTGCTTGTGGGTAATTGGATTAAATATTTTACTCTAATAATCCCACCGCAATTATTTTCTTTTCGATCTGACGATTATAAATGAATGAATATTACCCAGTATGAGATTCATCTGTAACCGGTAAAATTATCTGAGTGTGAGTGTGAGTGTGAGCATGGAAGTAACGTCCTTGAATTTATGATTGGTAGGATTTGGTACTGGCAGTGGATGATTTTTGTGAATTATGGTTGTTACAATAGAGCAGGAATGAACACTGACAGTACTGGCTTTGTTCATAAAATAATAAGAAAAAAGATGTGATCTTTGATGAATGATTGAACTGAATTGCCGTAATTGATACTGGTTCAATTGTTAATATGGTACTAGGACATGACGGTAGGTATTTTAGTCCCTCTGAAGCTGATATTTTCATGTAATTTTTGTATGATTTGTTTGTGTTAAATAATAGGTTCTTGTAGAGAAAGCGTACCTAGTTGGAGTTGAATGCAAAGGGAATGAAGAAGATATATTTGGTATAGAAGATTCGATGAAGGAGCTTGCGCAATTGGCCGACACAGCTGGGCTTACTGGTGTTGGCTCAACTTACCAAAAGTACGATATAATAAAATTTTGGCAATTAATACATCATCTGGGTGACAATTTTGAGGCAACTAAGATGGTTAAAAAAACACCAAACACATTAATTAATCTTGTATGGTGGTACTGTCCTCAATTGTTTGCTACTCACTTGATAATATAGGGCTTAGTCAATATTCTGTATAAAATGTTCATTTCAACATGATGTCAACTGTTTTACTACTTGTAAGCTTATTTTCTGTTGTTAGGATAAGGTA
The DNA here is from genome assembly GCA_030179965.1 of Cyperus esculentus. Taxonomy (NCBI): domain Eukaryota; kingdom Viridiplantae; phylum Streptophyta; class Magnoliopsida; order Poales; family Cyperaceae; genus Cyperus; species Cyperus esculentus. The sequence continues at coordinate 1,202,239 of JASGLE010000019.1, read as the reverse complement.
TGGTAATTCCACACCAAATTGTACAACTAAATCTAAAAAGAGCTTGTGTTTCAGGCTTTCTGCTCCCAATCCCAGGAGTTACATCGGATCAGGAAAGGTGTCTGAGATTAAGAGTGCGATTCATGCATTTGGTGTACAGACCGTTATTTTTGATGATGAGCTCTCTCCTGGGTAAGATACTGCGTTATTTAACTGACTTGCTTGACATACCTGAGATTTTTGCTTAAGTGTCTTTCTCTACATAATGAGGTCTTTCTATGTCTTGGTTAAGTAGATACCATTTCTACTCTCCTCTGTGATGTTCACCCAGTTTTACCAAGAATCATAGAGTGTCACAAATAAGTAACTATAGTGCAGAGTAATGAAGACCAAGTACCATGAGACAAACTTAACAAAATAGTTTCTGGTGAATATTCAATCCTGTTCAGAGAAAACTCTTGTGTTTCTCTGATGCTTTTGGATATAATTCCATTTTTTCTCTTTTTAAACCATGAATTATTTAAAATTTTCATATATTAGGCAACTACGAAACTTAGAGAAAGCATTTGGTGGAGATGTACGGGTGTGTGATCGCACGGCTTTAATTCTTGATATATTTAATCAAAGGGCTGCCACACATGAAGCAGCTTTACAGGCAAGTGATCTTGGATGATTTTATTCTAATAGGTTGTCTGATTTGGTACATGTTGATGTTATCTACTACAATTTGTGCCCAAGAAATAAAAAAATAAGGACAAATCATCAATTGATATTGTTCTCATGGCATCAAATGAGATTAAGAACATATGGCCTATAGTCAATTGGGCCTTATAAGCAAGTTATTTTACAGATGTTATTTAAGGAAAAACCTTAAATAGTAGGAACTTGTTGTGTTATGCTTTACATGACCACATGGATATCATGTGGTAATTTGCATTTGTATGTTCTTTGTGCAGATGTCATAGTAGTTTTTCTTGTTTAGGTTTCTCTGGCGCAAATGGAGTATCAGCTGCCAAGGCTGACAAGAATGTGGACTCACCTTGAGCGTCAAGCAGGAGGCATGGTCAAGGGTATGGGTGAGAAGCAGATAGAAGTTGATAAGCATATCTTAAGAACACGGGTATCTTTTTTATGTTAGTACATGGTTTCATTCATAGATTTTCTAAAACTGTTGGTCAGATTGTAGGCAAGGTCAACAATAATTCATCTCATATTAAGCTATCAAACTAATAAAAAACTTGAGTTAGAAATTAATTTAACAAATAATATTCCTATAAAACTTTTTGTAATAATAGTAATACAAGTCCCATTCACAGTGCAGCTGGTATATTCATTTCCAGTGAATATTTTATTTTAACCCAGTTTTATGAAGCTTCATTCCACCATCTCTATAGTTCATCATAAAATTAAAAAAAAAAAAAAAAAAAAAAAAAAAAAAAAAAAAAACATTATACCTGATCTGTGATTTTTAGACTTCTCCAAAGCTAGTTAGCTTATTTGTATAATCTTTCAATGAATTTTACCAGATAAGTGCATTAAAGAAAGAGCTGGAATCTGTAAGGCAACATCGTAAATTATATCGTAACCGTCGCCACTCAGTGCCCATGCCTGTTGTATCTCTGGTAAAACTATGCTGCAAATATTAATTCTTAGAGATGTTTATCTTATCTTCATATTAGGAAACCATAACTTGATTTTTCTCAGGTAGGATATACTAATGCTGGAAAAAGCACACTTCTGAACCGTCTGACAGGAGCAGGAGTTCTTGCTGAGGATAAGTTGTTTGCCACTTTAGATCCAACAACAAGGAGGGTGCAGGTGAATATTTATAGTGCTGTCTGTGCACCTGTTTTACATGATAAAGTATTATTAAACGTCAAGGGTTAGTTGAGGACATTAGATCCAACCGCTTGAAAGGTTTTTCTGCTTATGTGGTCTCCTCAATTCTGTCAAGATTGCTGGTAATGTAGTGGAAAATAGAGACAGTAATGCCTGTGTTGAACTGACTTGCAGATGAAAAATGGAAACGAGTTTCTACTTACTGATACTGTCGGATTCATCCAAAAGCTGCCGACTATGGTGGTAAGTACTAGTTTCTCTCGGGAACTTATTTTTCTGGATCCTCTTATTATCTTTGAGTTTGATCTCTAGTATAAATTTTGAATGATAAAATGGATAGTTGAGGTTGAGGACAAGATATAAATTAGCTATCTGCAGGAGTATTTTTTAGAAGTTCCACTTCATTTTTTGTACTGAATATAGTATAGAGTTAATAAAATCATCAAGATGTGTAAAAAAATTTACTCTTTAGATTAAGATCACGAGGTTAATTGTGCTGTTGTAATATTATTTTGAACCTCTTTATTCTTTGGTTAGGTTGCTGCATTTAGAGCGACATTAGAGGAAATAGCAGAATCTTCACTTATAGTTCATCTTGTCGATATTAGGTATGAGCTTGAACTCTGAGAAAGAATAGTACTCAAATCTCAGATTGAACATTAGAGTAACAATAATTCTCAATCTGAGAATGAAATTCTCTAGATTGAATCATCGAAACAGAATTCGTATAAGATGAACATCTCCTGTGGGATGCCGTATACTGCCTAGGCAATTACATTGTAGTGATCATTAAACTGTGCTTTGATTTGCTTTAACAGCCATCCATTAGCTCAGCAGCAGATCGACGCCGTTGAGGAAGTACTAAAAGATTTGGATGTGGAATCAATTCCTAAGTTAACTGTCTGGAATAAGGTACCTATCTTACGACCCATACCGTACAGATGCGATTTTGTTACAGTTTCCAACAAACAAACATACTTAACTGGACGCTGTATTGTACTAGATTGACAAGGCTGCAGACCCCTTGCGACTAAGGAAAGAAGCCGAAGAAAAAGGAATTGTCTGCATCTCAGCTATTACTGGCGATGGCTTGGACCAATTCTGCAGTGCAATTCAAGATAAGCTGAAGGTACGTGCCTTTTCTTGTTTCTTCTGTTTTGGATGTACCTTTTTATTTTTAGTAATGTATGGTCCCATTAGTAACGTTTTACTTCAACAGAACTCCATGGTGCCGATTGAAGCAATTGTGCCATATGACCAAGGGGAGCTCCTAAACAGTATTCATCAGATTGGTATGGTTGAAGAAACGGTAAGCCCCTCTCCTGATCTCCCAGTAATCAAATGTACAGAATTTTAGTACTCCTTTGCCCTTTTTGTGAATGTTTTTTTAATAAATTGGCCAAAGTTTATTTCCGAATAAGAGATCAGATGGATTGATTTCCTATTTTTTTTTTGACATTATGGCAGGAATTCTCAGAGAATGGGACTTTTGTTAGAGCACATGTGCCTCTTCGGCTTGCAAGGCTGCTGGCACCTCTGAGGCAACAAGCAGCGGCTATTGCTTAACCTGACTATGAACTTGCTACATCAGCTACAAATTTACAATACGATTAATCTTTTTTCTTCAAAGGTGTATAGTTTAGGATCAAATTTATAGCTATTCTTCTTACTGGGTTTTTGTGTTAACTTCGATCTGTAAATAACAGGATGATGCTACATTTTTTAGTGTAATGAAAGTTTTCAGTCCACGTTACTTTTTGAGTGCAATCAACAATTTAGATATCATTGCCATGATGCCACTACACCAATAAAAATAAAAATTGCTTCTGAAGATTTATGTTGCGAGCATTAAATTAATTTGCCTGGTAAGCTGTCCAAATGTTGGTCACTATTGAACATATTGCAATAACATTACATACATGATATTCAATTAATTTGAAAGATATTCTGAGATTGGTGATAAATATTACCATCAAGTTTGTCCACCTTTGTTTTAGAAAGTGTTAAGTATCAAACTGATTTGAGCAATCTTATGCATGTAAAGAATTGATAAAAAAAAAGAAAGAGGTGATGAATATCTTACAACAATTCCCTCTTCTTTTTTTTTAAAAAAAAAAAAATGAAGGAGAATAAAGAACAGAATACATGACAAGCAAAACTTAAGCAGCAGAAACTTCCTGAAGCCTAGATGATGTACTATTGTTTCTGTAAAAGCCACTTAAACTGGTACGGGCAAGTGCCTCCCCAAAGAGAGAAGCTTTGGTCGAACTAACAATCTTAACCTCGACAAAATCTCCGACAACCGCATTTCTCATCTCACCCCCTTCGATCGAGTGTCCCAGAGGCACATTCACAAACATAACTCTGTGGCCTCTGTCACTCTTTCCAGTTAGCTCTGTCTCGGGCGCTCTCTTGTTCGGTCCCTCGACGAGTACCAGTTGCACGGTACCAATCTGCTGGTCGTAGTTGTGGCCCGTGTTGTCACGGAACGTCTCAATTAATTCTGTGAGGCGTCTTTGCTTGACATCTTCAGGTACATCGTCAGTGTAGTTTCTATGAGCATGTGTTTTCTCACGCATGCTATATGCAAACATATATGCCATGTCGTAACCTACAGCCCGTACTAGACTTAGGGTTGCAGCATGATCCTCTTCCGTCTCTCCGCAGAACCCTAAAATTGAACAGATAAATCAGTGCTAGAATTCCACATCGGGAAAATTTTATCTTACAAATGTAATTTAGATATGTTATTTATTAGGATTTAGCTAGAGGAATATTAAACCAATCTGTGGTAAACCATGGTGAGATAAACAGACCTTTGCATTTAATTTTACAGAAACAGTTTTTTGAATGCTTTGTATGGTCCTCTAGCATTATGTAATGACTGGTAAATTTCATTACCAACTTGGCAATTTTGTTTTCCGTCAGTTTCAGTTGTGCTTGATTGGATAATTCAGTAATCATTGAGGTCAAAGCCATCTTGCTATGCTAATATTTTAAGTTACACGAGGCAATACTGAACTGAACATATATTTTGTGTCATCAAGTGAAATCTTCCTTCTTGTTGTAAAAATTGACATGCCAGTAATCATCCTTCCTATTGAAGGAGAGAAATACTAACCATTGCCAAAAATAAATCCTTGCTGTACACCGTTCCAGATTCTAACAATAATTATACCTAAAGAAATAACACACAAATAAAGAATAGCAAAAGCAAAGCTTACCACAAATAAAATCACTGCTCAACCCTACATCAGGAATAATGTCTCGAATTTTCTTAACCAGCTCCAGATATGCCTCCCTTGTGTAGCCCCGCCTCATTCTCTCGAGCACAAGTGAGCTACCACTTTGAGCAGGCAAATGTATATAGTTACAAACATTATACCTTTCCTTCATTAGGTACAACAACTCATCAGGAAAATCCTTTGGATGGGGTGATGTAAATCTGAACCTCATCTCAGGAAACTCTTCAGATAGCCGGGCCAACAAATCAGCAAACCGCAAGCCCTTGTTCTTTACTTTGCACATGCTTGAAAACCCATCACTTAAATTCCAATTGGTACCTGGTTCCAACGCCTCCATTTCTGATGTGTCATTATAGCTGTTGACATTTTGACCTAGAAGCATTACCTCCTTTACCCCCTCATTGTACAAGTGTTGCACTTCTTTTACAATTGACTCTACGGGTCTTGACCTCTCTCTTCCTCTAGTAAAGGGCACAATGCAAAATGAACACATGTTGTTGCAGCCTCGCATAATAGAAACAAAAGCCGTGACCGAGTTGCTTGAAATTCTTACAGGAGTAATATCAGCATACGTCTCCTCTAGAGATAGAAGCGTGTTCATCCCTTTATGACCATACTCCACTTCTTCCAGAAGCCTCGGCAAGTCTCTATACGCATCAGGCCCACACACGACATCCACCATCTTGTCAGAATCAAGAATCTTCTCCTTCAGCCTCTCGGCCATGCAACCCAAAACCACGATCTTCGGGGGTCTTACCGAAAACGACCTACCTATTTCCACATTGGTCTTCCATTCTCTTTTCAGAAACCAAAAATAATTGAGCCGCTGCCAAACTTTCTGCTCGGCATTATCACGAATCGCGCAGGTGTTGATGAAGATCACCTCAGCGGATTCTGGGTCGGGCACGGTGGACCCGTACCCGGCACCCCGCATAATCGAAAGGACGATCTCCATGTCGTTTATGTTCATCTGGCAACCGTATGTTTCATGGTAGATACGGCCTTTGGTCAAAGTATTCTCCGAAGGTACCAATCTATAGATATAATATACAAAACAAAATTTACAGCTTAACGAAACGAAAAGACAACAAATACGAAAATACCGGTAAACAATCATGCACACTGTTCTCCTGCACCAATTCAAACAATTGGGCATACAAACACCTCTTTAATCATAATATTGAATCAATTCAAATTAGAAATAAATGTTCCAAATACCCATTATTACAGGATAAGGCTAATTAAGTGAGCCAGTGAGGTGCAATTTATCAAAGAAATGAATAACTAAAAGCTTCAAATTACAAGAAAGCCATACTCTTGTTCAGCTTCAGTAGTGGCAGCAGCAGCAGCAGCAGTGCCAGCGGACCTAACAAACCTGAAAGGACTTCTCAGAGGCCGGTCAGAGCTGGAAAGAGGAGGAGGAGGCGCAGAGAGAGGATGCGCAAAGCAAGGAGACAGCCCACTGAAGGATTTGTGATGGTATAGCTGGTGGAGGTATCGGCACCGGCGGAGAGCGGCGGAGCATGGTCGGGTCCAGAGAGACGAGAGCGGGGAGAGCGTCGCCATTTGCTTTGCTTGCCTTCGCGAGACTCAGAGACGAGGAGAGAAGGAATTCATATCCCCGGCTGTACTGCAATGTGCAGCTCATAACATCAGCCGTTGGATGGTTTCGAGATTCGCGTCAGCGCGGATCTCTAGACGATCCAACGGCTGTCGTTTTGAATGGAATCCGGATTACTGGGCTGGATTCTGATGGGCCGTGAATTGGTACCTATTTGGGCCGGATTGGGAATGTTATATATGGGCCAGTTGAGTTGTAGACTCCGGATCTGATTAGAGTTCAGTTGAGGGGCTTTTTTGAGAATTTTGTGCTGTGTTTGGAAGAAGAGCATGAAGGTTAAAGATGCCATGCCTGATATGTATGATGTAGAGTAGAGCTACGTACATGAGAAGTGTACAAGAAACATGTGTTGTAGAGCTACATACATAAGTCTAATATTTAACCGGATGAAGTAACAGGAGATGGAATTGCAGAAGAGAGACAATAGGTCACGATTAACGAGTGTTTATTATTTAAGTAAGAGCAAACACTACGTAGCTTAAAGAGAGGATAAGAATAAAACATCAATGAAAGGTGTAGATGGCTTGCTGCAAGCAGTTAAATGAATTTAGGTGTTGAAATGACAACAATGCATTAAGATTTAAGAATGACAAAAGGTAAAGCTACAACAAATGAACCTGAAGATAGACTACTACTAATTCTAAGAATTAAGTTTATTGATGAAAGGCTTTCAAGGCGTCAAAATGTAGTTGTTTTGCGATGTATATGGTTTGTGTAAGTTTGAAGTCCAGTTTTCAGTGGTTCACATCCCACAAAAATTGAAGTTTATTCTATAGAGAGTTATGACTCTTTTAGTAAATTGTATCTCAAATAGTAGTTGTTTAATATCATGCTCCAATACGAAAATATATATTATTCTAAAAATCAATAAGGGTCGTAATCTTTTGTTCTATATGAGAGAACCATTTATTTAAGTGTTTGCAATAGAAATAATTAAGTTGTTTGTCAATATATACACAATTCTCTCTGAGAGAAAGATGAACTAAATATTACTTTCAAAGTAATGGTTTGTTAAACTCTTGCAGGTATGAGAAAAAAAAATAATAGACTTAAAATTGTAGAAGTCTTCTACGTACATATAAATATAAGATGAGGAGGGATCTACTTACACCAAAATTTTTCGATACTAAAGTTACACTAAGGCCTATCAATTCATAAAAATCTTTTACAAACATATTCATTTACTTACTAGTTGATTGTGCTTCAAAATTTTCATTCTATTTAAATTCCATTTGATACTCTATAAGTCTAACAAGAACCAACAAGTTTGCATGATTACAATGGTCTAAATTTAATGATTTTTGATTAATATTCAAATGACACTCGAATTAAATAAAATTTGAAACACAATCATCAGTAAGTTGTAAGTATATGTATATGTTTGTTAAAGATTTCATATTTTTAAGATTTTTTTTTTACATAAATTTATAAGTCTTGATATAATTATGTTGTAAAAAAATGTTTGGGGTAAGTGATTCCTCCTCATAAGATAAGAGTTGGCGAGCTTTTAGCGGATACTTTTTCTTAAAAAAAAAAAGGAAAAAAAACTTTAGTGCTTATCTTCCAGCTTACTGCATTTTGCAGTTCATGATGTGAGCTGTTGGATCGTCTTGAGATCCAAGCTAACACGACTCTCAAGACAATCTAATGGCTCACGTCATGAGCTGCAAAATACAGTAGCGCAGGATATATGAAATAAAAAAACTTGGCTGCCGATCTTTCACGGGTAGTGAATAACAAAGCCCAATATTATAGCTAAGAAAGACGAGCAACACCCCGATCTGGATGTAAAAAGCAGTGATGTCCGAAAACGTATAGGCTTTTAATTATAACCCTAAGTAAACACTCGGTCGCAAGCTTACGACCTCGCGTAGTACAGTCAGGGTCGAATCACAAGGACGGTACCAATTCCGAACCGGACTTCAATTGCAATTCTAATCCTAAGTTAATATTTTTGGTCTTTTATAATAAAATGGGGGGTTTGTCAAGTTTTGGTTTTAAACAGTAACAGGTGCAAAACAGTAAAGGCAGTAAGTAAAACTTGGAAACAGGTAATAAAAGGGCGTTCCTAGGGTTTTCAGCTTCAGTTTGGCTTCTGGATTGACTTTCTGCGGCCCCGCAAGATGTCTCTGCGGGGTCGCAGGAGGTATGTAGAGATGCCGACACTGCCCGATGACCACAGAATGTCTCCTGTGTTCACAAACAATGTCGAAAACTCTGTCTTGCACTCTCTGCAATTGTCTGCGGGTCCGCAAGATGTCTCTGCGGGTCCGCAGACGACAGACAGAGAGCAGATCTGGTTCTGGTTTGTGTTCTAACTCACGCTACCAATTCCTATGCAAATCAGATTCGCTACAAGTTCCTCAACCGTCGTATTTTGGTCTTTGTAACAATTCTAGCCCGATAGAAATTCACAGATTTATGTCTAAACCTACGTTCAAGTTACTTTTTGTTCGCGGGTTCGGTTCGACTGTCGTCGGAACCGCAATCAACCTTTCGGTATTTCTTGGAAAGCAAGCAATCAACCCAAATAGTGTAAATAACAATTCTTGGTCATCAGATATTCGAATAGCCGCACCGGATTTGGCCTAATCCGCGGGCTTACCAAACAAACAAGTCGAGTCAAGAACACATAAATGATAAAGCGCAAGTTACTATAAAAATAACGTGAATCATAACAAAGTACAATCAATCCATAGCACAAACATCAACATCAACCTAAGAACTATGAGTCTACTCGCTCATGGCGAGAGAAAAACAACAAAACAAATAAAAGAAAGAGTGCATGATACTAAAGAGAAGGAGAAGAGCGAGGAATGCTTCAATCTTCGGTTTCTCCAAGGAAGTCTCGTGAATCCGTCGAAGAAAACGATGAACAAAGAGCAAGGCCGAACCCTTCTTCCTCTCCAAGGCGGCTAGGTCAGAGAGAGATGGTAAGAAATGAAGTAAGATGCCAAATCTGACTCCAAACCGTATTTAAATAGCCTAGGGCGGCTAAAGCAGAAACTGCTCCGCACCGCTCTGCGACCCCGCAGAAAGGTCCTGCGGGTCGCAGAATCTAGTTCCAGCGCTGATTTGCTCCGAATCGTGTCCAAATGGCTCCAAAAGCCCAATATACCTGAAATTAGGACAAAAATAAACAAGTAACTGGAATCTAGGCATTCTAACACTAAAATGCATACGAACTTGAGAAATTTAGGTCAGAAACAAGGTGCAAGTCTGGTAAAATGCAGATATGAATGCGATGCATCAAGCAGCAACTATTATATTGATGATATAACATTATTAATTACCAGTAAAGAGTGGAAGCATTGATTTGGGCTGAAATTATTATATCTTATAATGAAGGGCCGAAAGCTCATCCCTTGTGAGGAAACTGATATATGGGCCTTAAATTTTAATGGGCTGGGACATTAATGTACATCAACGGTGGTGATCAATCGAAGTAAACAATCAATGGTTGAGATTTCTTCTTTGGGAAAAATACAACTTTCATGTCAAAAAATCAAATCTCCTTTTATTAGGAGTAAGGATTATTCATCGAAGTTTTAAGATTGACTGGCGCAAAATGTGGATCATATGTATACAAAATATTATATCATTTTGATTTTATTTACATGTGCATTAAGAATTAACAACAATCAAGGGTTCAAGTTTTATGATTTTTTTTACTCTCTTGATGACTATGGAAACAATGTTAAAACTTTACCATTTTTTATGTATAGTTATTGAGATAATATAAAATACATCTGACGGTTTATATTTTTCAATTTATGTATAAATTAATTAAACAATTGGTCATTATTGGCACCAATGCTCATGGCTATTGGATCCCTCATCATATATTAATCAAATGTATCGTCCGTTTGGCAAGTGTAGTAAGTTAAAGTAGAGTAAAACATTAAATCACTTTAAAGCAGTGATGTTTGGTGGTAGTAAAGTAAATAGATGTAGTAAAATGGATGTAATGTATAAAATATGTGAAATGTTGGTGATTTAGTTTAAAACACCTATACGAGTTCGTTATTTACTATACCTTAAATCACTTTTGTTTGATAATTTAAAGCGCCTTAAATCATTTACTACACCACTACTACACTTACCAAACGCAAGGTATATATACGACACTTGCCAAACGCAAGGTATATATACGGAGCCACATGGGATGGGATAACTGGGCTCTAAGCAAACATAACGGAATAATAAATGGCTTCATCCAAACGCAAGGTATATATGGACCCACATGGGATGGAATAACTGGGCTCTAAGCAAACATAACGGAATAATAAATGGCTTCATCCAATGGGGATGGATTATATATCATATATAGTGCCTTATTTATTTATAGTTCAAGGAGATTGGCGAGCCCTTGGATAGAGAATATTTTAGTGGATATACGTAACAGAATTAATTTTTTGTCTATGCCTAAAATAAAAAAGAATTCGAAAGATATGCCCGGTCTAATAAGAATCACAAAACTATACCTACTTTTCAAACGCCACGTTTAGAAGGTCTACCTAGACGCCAGCATTTGATTTTTTAACTTCCTGGACTTAAAAAATTTTGCCAAAATTTTTCTCTAAACTCCGGCGTCTAGACATCAGCGTTCAGACATCGGCGTTCAGAAGGTCCACCTAGCCGCCGGCGTTATGACATCGGTGTTCAGAGGGAAATTTTGGCAAAATTTTTTAAGTCCAAGAAGTTTAATAAACCAAACGCTGGCGTCTGGTTGGACCTTCTGAACGTGGCATTTAAAAAGTAGGCATAGTCTTGTGATTCTTATTAGACCGGGCATATCCTTCAAATTATTTTTTATTTTAGGCATAGACAAAAAAATAATTCTACGTAACAGACCTCGAAATTTAAATTAATTAAACCCAAAATTAGCCGGATCTAAATCTAACTTGCATTATATTATTCATTGAGGTTCACGGATGTCAGATTCCTTTTTCAAAGAGGTACTTATTTCTGACAATAGAAAATTAAAAAGAAACAACAACTTGGAGCATGCTTAATTCCCAGTAATACTTTGACTGGTTAGGCGGAATATATGTCCTCTCTCTTTGCTTTGCCCTCGAGTTCTATCTTTCCAATCGAGAATATACATTAACATAAACCAACCAAGCTATCCATACAGTTCAAAATACAAGCAATTAAATCTAGCTAAGAGAAGAAACGACAATTTCAAAAACCAGCGCAGAGCCCTAGAAGGTGACAATTAGATGGCTGAGGCAATTGCAGAACTGGTACTCAGCAAGCTAGCTGATGCTGCAATCAAGGAAATTGTTTTCCTCTATGGGGCTGGAGAAAAATTGAATTCCCTCGAGCGCGAGCTTCGCTGGATCCGAGCTTTTCTTAAAGACGCTGAGTCAAAAAGCCACTCAGATGAGCGGGTGAAGACTTGGGTGAGTGAAGTGCGGGAGGTGGCATACAGAATTGAGGATGTGATCGATACATTTGTTGCGGAGGTCAAAGGAGGCAATCCATATGGCAAGGTTAATATCCTAAAACAAAATTTAAAATATCTATTGAAGTTGCCTACTGTCCACAAGCTCACTTCAGAGATGGACAAGATTAAAGCCACACTCCTTGAAATAAAGGAGTGTACTGAAAAATATGGCATAAATAGAGAGTTGTGGGACAACAACAATATTGCATTCCCTAGAAGGCCTGTCAGGAAAGTCATACTTCCTGATGAGGATGATCCTAACATCATCGGTTTGCAAAAATAGTAAATCTACTCGTTGATCCGAACAACAACAGGCGTCGTGTAGTGTCCATCGTCGGACAAGGAGGTCTTGGAAGACAACCCTTGCCAGAAAAGTATACAACAGGTTTGTACACATTGTATATACAAAATGTTACAATTTCATTTATATAAATAAATCATTTGTTTTACTAGTCCATTAGTTGAAGAAACATCTTCAAAACGTAGGATTTAAGTGATAATGTTATTCAAACTTCTATTAAAGGCTTGTTAGTTCCTTGGTTAGTTTTTGATATAACACAAACGCTTTCATCATGTGTTTTTCTGCTTATAAATTTGTCAAGTGGAAGTTGAAAAGTGAATATGGTATCAAATTGTATGCAAAACTTTTTTACTTGTTCAACTGAAATATGCAACCTATAATTTTCTCTTTGTTTGCATAGTGATCAGGTCAAGAAATGGTTTGAATACCGAATATGGCTATCGGTTTCTCAACAATATAGTTTGATTAATCTTTTGAAGATGATGTTAGAGAAAATACGACCTCTCACAGAAGATGAGAAGACTCTTCTCCGAAACAACGATCAACATTCACAACACATAGCCGAACAACATTTCCTAACCGAGCTCAAAGTGTCCCTTAAACAAAAACGATACCTCATTATTATGGATGATGTTTGGACAGAAAATTTATGGATTCAAATAGAAGATGCTCTTCCTAATAATAAAAATAGCAGCAGAGTGCTAGTGACCACTAGATCCTCTGACATTGCTAGAAAAGCAGATCCTAGCTGTGATCCATATAAGCTTAGCTATCTGAATGAAAAAGAAAGCCAACAACTTTTGCTGAAAAAAGCATTTCCTGATCGGGATTGTAAAACCTTTCCACAAGATCTGTCCGACCTTCCTCAAAAATTTGTAGAAAGATGTGGTGGCTTACCACTTGCACTGGTAGTTGTGGGTGGCATTCTATCCAGACAACCACCAACATACATTTCTTGGCATAAGGTTCTTGAAAAATTAAGTTGGCATGATGGTGAGGGAAAGGAGTGCACAAACATTCTAGCAACTAGTTATGAAGACTTGCCATTCTTGCTAAAACCGTGCTTTATGTACTTTGGTTTATTTCCGGAGGATCATGAAATCAAAGCCAAACCATTGATAAGAATGTGGGTCGCAGAAGGATTTATACCAAGAGAAGATAGGAAAACAATGGAAGAAACGGCAGAGGACTACTTAGAAGAACTAATTGGAAGGTAGGTCACGCTTTATAGTAAGGTTTCTTGTTTTCATAATAATTAACAGATTTCTCCGTATATAGTTTTGGGCCTTAATATTTTGCAAGATTTCATCAACCTTGGTCCATAACCTGTGAACTTGAAGATCAACTAAACTTGGTTATTTTGAGATTAGTCCTTAATTTTGTTATAGTTGTAAAAGTTCAGCACTGCTAGTTCTTTCATTTTTAGTAAGTACATTGTTGTACGTAGATTAATAACAAAGTAGAAGTCATATTTCATTAGTATTTTGTAAAAATCCGACGATCATTTAAAATAACTTCAATGAAGTGCTGATTATGCAAAACAGATTTACCCATCATTGTTTTGCCAATTTTCTCATGTAAAAATTGCAAATACTGTGTTATCTCTACATGTTCTGTTGTGTGTTGTAAGTACTTAAAACTTAAGAAAATGTCCTATTTATTTACTAAAATATTACTTGAAAAGAAAGGATTATTCCTCTAGTTTAAAATTGTCGTGTTACAATCCTAAACAATATTTTCTGAAAGATATGGTACCGTTTCGAAGAAAGTTTTAATTCTATTTCATTCAATTTTAAGTTATAATGCCATGCTAACAGAATTTAGATTTCTAAATCTCATCATCTTTTGCACAGAGGGAAATATTTTACAATGCTCATAGTCACAAGCTTTGACCTGAGCGCAATTAAATGTTAGATATATTAAATTATACTTGGAAACCGTAATATAAATTAAATTGGTTGTATATGATCTATCGGATAAAGCTCATTTTAACTTTACCATATAGTGGACATAAATAATTAGTTCAAGCTTGCATGATGAATCGCGTGGGTAAGTAAATATAGTACAGAACGAAGACAAAAGATGATTTAACTAATTATTGTTGTGCTACATGCAGGAGCATGATTCAAGTTTCAAGGAGGTATCACAATGGATCCATTAAGTATTGTCGCATACATGATCTCATGCGTGATCTTGCCATTTTAAAAGGTAGGGAGAATAGATTCCTCGATATAATATTGAGTCAAGATGGAAACTGCGGGTTCCAGTACCGTCACCGTGCGTCGTGCGGCCTTGCACAGTGACCGTAACGATATTATAGAAACCATGGGTCCGAACCTCCGCACTTTATTGTTCTTCAATGGTGGTGATTTTCCACATGCAAAAAGGTTTAATCTCCTCAAGATTTTGAATTTGGGAATTGGAACGGTAAGGAGTCTAGCGATAAAGGGGGATACTTGTAAAGAAATGGTTCAGTTAAGATATATAAAAGTATATCTAACATTGCTTCCTCTCTATGGATCTTTACGGTGGTCAAAAAGACAATTTTGGAAAGGTATAAGTCGCATGAGAAACCTCCAGATGCTTGAAATATCACCAAGTTTATATTATGGTCCAATCGATTGCATATGGAACATTAAAACATTGAGGCATGTAATTCTATCGGGACAATGTTATGGGCCCCCATCTACAGCTCACCTTCCCAATTTGCAAACACTTAAAGTTGTAAAAGTTCGAAAA
The DNA here is from genome assembly GCA_030179965.1 of Cyperus esculentus. Taxonomy (NCBI): domain Eukaryota; kingdom Viridiplantae; phylum Streptophyta; class Magnoliopsida; order Poales; family Cyperaceae; genus Cyperus; species Cyperus esculentus. The sequence goes on along the minus strand of JASGLE010000019.1, from coordinate 1,187,066 downwards.
GAATGGCTTTCTAAGGGTTGGCCTGCAATGCCCAATATTCGAGTGCTAAAACTCCAGAAATTTCCACACAATTATGGGGAGTCGTTTCACACTTTCCTAAGTGGGCTTCGCCACCTCACCTCACTACATGTGAAGACCGATTATTCTGTCGCTTGGGAGTATGAAATCAGGGACCTGAGTGTATTCCCATGGTCTAACCTTTTGGAGTCGTTGCTTGTGGATGGGAAATATATCAACACCAAGGCATATAATGATCTTGTCCCTCGTGCAATCGCAACAAGTTCATTCCCAATGAACCTCATCAAGCTCAAACTTCGGTTCTCTTATATCCAAGAAGATCCAATGCCAATTCTTGAAAAGCTAGAGAGCCTTCGAGTACTTCATTTTGTTTACGCATATGAGGGAAGACAACTCAGGTGTTCACCAGGAGGTTTTCCCCGCTTGCAGTTTTTGGCCCTCAAGGGATTAATGAACCTGGAGGAATGGAAAGCAGATGTAGCGGAGGGAGCCATGCCCATGCTCATGGAGATTAATATAGAATGGTGTCCTCAATTACAGCTCATCCCCGGGCTACGCCATATGACCTCTCTCACCAACTTCGCTTTGCGTGATGGGTCTGACCATCTTTTACAAAGCTTGAATGAAGACGAGTCACACAAAATCAGAGATGGCCAATACGTTCATTTCGATATATAAAAAAGACGAGTTTGATTAGCTTTGTTCACATGGCCATTTTCTCTTTGTGCTTTGGATTTATAAATTTGTACCGATTCATAATTTGGTTGTTTTGCCTTTTGATATTCTCTTGGATTATTTGTCATATTCCAGTATTTAATGCTTTGCAACTGACGATGCATGGTATCGATCATATATATAAGTACCACATGGCATGTTAATTATTTCAATTTTTCAAGTGATTGATTGGGACTTATTTCGGAGATTGTTGTTTTAACAACTCCACCACTTGCTGAACGAATGGCAAACCCACAATGGGCATTAAGACGGAGCTTGTCAGTAAGACCAAAAAGAAAGTTTCAAGCAAAATGATGCACAACACTATTCAAGAAACCAGCTATTTTGTACACTTTGAGGTTTTAACTTGATTTTTCAAGAGAGAAGCTCAAACACAACAACAATGATCATCAGAAGAACAGTTTAATTCAAGATGTCCATTCTTCACCAATTGGGTATGCATGCAGATCAACACTTAATTTGTCCATGAACGGATTTAATGAAATTCAAATTAGAGAACATTTTCAAAATACCCATTGTACAGGATAACTGATGCGGATGAATGAAGCGAGATTTATCAAAGAAATAGTAATAAAGCTTGGAATAGTAAAACAACTCACTCTGGTTCAGCTTCAGTAGCGACAGTAGCAGCGCCAGCTGACCTCACAAACTGGTATAGGAGCCACTCGATTGACGGCCAGAGCTGGAAAGAGGAGAGGGCGCAGAGAGAACATGCTCGAAGGAAGGAGAGAAACCTGAGAGAGGCGGAACACGGTTGGCCCCAGAGAGACGAGATAGGAAACAGACTCGCCATTTCCTTTTTTGGCATACAGAATCCTGACAGTGGGCAGTGGGGCTGTGAATTGAGTGGGTTATTGAGGTGAGGGGCTGTCCAATGTGTGCGACTTGATATAACTTTGGCCCGGTTTTGATTTCTTATTTAGTATTTATGTTCTGAACTGAACTCCGGATCCATATATTTAATTTCACTGGTATCATTTGGTAATTAAAGGTTGTCATGGCATAAGAGTATAATACGAGTTTTCACATAATTCATAGGTGGCTTCTTCTTCTTGCAACGGAAATTAATGCCATCCAATGAAAACCATTACCAAATTCAAAGAATGAAAAAGATTGGGTTAATACAGTGGATGCACACATAAATAAGCAATTCTTTTTTGTTAAATGCGCGGCACAATTGCACTTTGGATGGCTCAGAATTATTAAACTAAAAAATCTAACATATTATGTATGATATGAGACAGGTCGAGTTAACAGCCATAATGATGCAATCTCAAGGAGCAGGAGCAGAATTTTCTTATACATTCTGCAAATTACAAAACGGAGCAGCAAAAACAGTTAAAAAAAAGAAAAAGAAAAAGAAAACTTCAGTCGAACCTTATGTTCAAGGATCCTAATCAAATGCTACTTATGCTATCAATTATAACAGCACAGAGTGTGCTGTCATTTTTCAGTTTACATCAAATTGACCACAACACATAAGACAATTATACTAATAATAATAGTACTTTTAGTTTGCATAACAGAGCACCGGGCTAACTTGTATCGCGCACATTCTTAAATGAAAAGGGAAATTTCCCTAGCTTCTTTTTTGCATGTTTCATGTAGTTTGTTCTCCCTTGTAGTTCAACAGACAACAGCTGCTTCATTCAATCTTCCACACCTGCTCATGACATCATCCAAAATCATTGCACAAAATAGATAGATTAAATTTTATGGGCATCATTCTATCCAAAGTCACAGAATATAGCACCTGATGAAATAATAGTAGCTTTATTGTTTGTGAAAAGGATGCAAGAAATCCACACGTGTGTCAACTTACCGCCTGGATTTTTCCTATCCGTTTATTTTAATCAGGATACATAAAATTATATTGCTTGAGATATTTAACTAGTTAACTAGCATAAACTCATGAACAGTGTTCTTCTGGCCCTAGTAATTGGATTTCATCTCGAGCTTACCCAATTAATTTGTTTGGGATTTAAGGATTTGTAGTTCTGGTAACAAAATGTGAACAGATCGAGCCTATTTAGGGATGTCTCATGATTAGCATAATATTTAGCAATGAATTATCGTATAATATAAAACTTAGAACCAAATGGCTCTATCCAAACTTAATTAAAACTGCAGACTAACCATAATTATTGGTTTCCACAATCACCATCTATTTTCTAATATGGTAAGTTATTCATCAAATATCTAGAAACTGCATGTATATGTATAAAACCATTAGCAGTGACAAGGGATGCATAGAACTCTACCTAGCTTGGCTAGTAAATCAGCAGTCGTTACAGCATCTCTGTCATCTGGATCTTGCAGTTGGTCATCTGCAGCACAAAATTATAGACATAATTGGACGAGGCTGTTCAACATAAACGGTATTGGGCAAAAAAATGTTTGCAATTACTACTAACAGTATTGGTACGTTATTCTATCCATTCAAATGTTCATCCTTTTATCCCAGCAAATTTATTTTTTCTGCATTGTATTTCAGTTATAATCAGTCTTGCTCTAGCCCAGAAGGAAAGGGCACTTCATGGATATTGAGCAGGCTTTTATAATCAATAAAGATAATTGAAAAATTAAAATTAGTTTCAGCTTATTAAAATGAAGAAAAAAAAAGGAGTAATAGCTAATGTATAGAAGAAAAGAAATAGATTACCTATAGATTTTATGTCATGCAGATCACACCAATACTTCAATCGAGGGCATCCAGAGATAATCATGCATTCTGGCACATAATCAAGCAGATCCAGTAGCAATTGTGGGCAGTCGATGAATGTCATGGTCTCTAGATTGACCAAATCTCTCAGCCCTTCAATATACACTAACTGACTACAGTTTTCTATCTGAAACTCTATCATCAACGATGGGTAATCGAGTATCATATGCAATGACAGCATACTGTGACAGCCATGAATCACCAGCGACTCAAGCAGGGGAGGTAATTTGCCTTCTTTCTTTCTCCTAATCTCTTGATCTTCTTCATGCGACAAATTTGGTACTGGATGTTCTTCTAGCACTTCAGGGTACGCTTTCTCTGACATAATTTCTGAACGAAGGATCAGTAAAGGACAGTTCCAGAGGACCAAGCAACTAAGTGAGCTAAGCTCGTGGAGGCCCTCTAACAACTTAAGCCTTAAGCAATCCCTAATCTCCAGCCTCTGAAGTTTATAAAGGTTAGGACAGATGCTTAGAGTATCGGATAGATCACTGGAGATGAGATGCAAGGATACGAGTGTAGGAGGAAACAAATTCATCACTGAGCCAAACATTTTATTACTCAACTTAGCATCTTCTATATGAAGGTGAGCAAGGGAGCAGAAGTTCTGTGGCCCATACTTCATGAGCTTTTTGACATCTGAATTGACCAGCGATTTACACGAAGAAACCTGAAAAAACCATGGAACAGTTCAATATTCTTAACAAAAACTACATATTGGATGGTACTACTATGAAATCAAAAGAAGGTTATAATTTAACTCTTATTAAAAGATGTGGGATCAAATTCAAATTAGTGAAAGTATGCTGATGTTTACAAGATAGTTAAAGGTTAAATCCAATTGAAAAAAACGTATACTCTTGGTACCAGCATTCAAGTACAATCTAAAAATTCATTTGTTAATTCCTGATCTAAAATTGACATTGTCTTTAGAAATTTTATTTGTTGAAAATTTTATAAAGCTCAGATAAGAAAATACCAGTTTATAAACGTGCGAGTATGACTGTGATTGGCACCATTTCTTCAGCCCAGGGCAGTCAACAATTTCCAAATATACACTACCAAGAAGCAACGTTTGATTCGATGAAAACACTAGCAGAGGGCAGCGTGCTATATACAAGGTTAGTTTCGAAGAAAGGTTTTGTAATCCTAGCAGTGTAGTCAGTTGACTGCAATCTTCAATATGTATATCCTCGAGATTAATTTGATCGAGTTTTAGCTCTGTTATGCCACATTTTCTAACCTCCAACCTCACCAAAGAAGGGAAATCGATGGGTAGGCTTCTAAGCCTGGGGCAGTTTTTTACAGTTAGAACCTTTAATTTGGGAAAACCGTCATCAACCACTCCCCATTGCTCCCATTCAAGCATATCTTTAAACTTCAGCTCCTGCAGTGATGGGAAGGGCTTTTTAGTACACTCTGGGGTCACACTTTGACCATAGTGTTTCTGCATAAGAGCATTGGCTAATACTATTATGCTGGATATCCCACGCAGGCACAGAGATTTAAGAGATCTTAGTTGAGATAACAAGGAAAGAAATGTGCCATCTTCAATATACCACTTCATGAGGACAAACATTGAATCTTTGGTCACAACAGGACTGTTTCTCCATTTTGGATATGCAACGCCCTTGAATCCGTTGATACATAGTTCAATTAGATTATTGACAGGTTCTAGGCTCTCAAGCAAGCCATTTGTTTTCCTATATTTAATATTAATGATACCATATTTCTTGAGACACCAAGCTTCTCTGATCCGCCACAAAACATAATCATCAACACGATTATGACTGATCATCCTTAAAAAGTAATTTCGGATATTTTTCGAGCTTTGCTCACGAGAAGGCATGTAGAACATACTTGTATTTGCAAGCTCAGCAATATTGTTTGACCCTCGCTTATAAGTTGTGATTGAGAATCTGCCCATTTTTTCTTTGAGTTAGTAGGCAATTAGCCTACTATGATTTTCATTGATAAAAAAGAGTAAAGTACATAGATGATAATTACAACGATTGCTATGTTAAAAAAAAAAAAAAAAAAAAAAAACCTAGAAGGAAAAGAAATGAAAGTGTGGCATGCAATACGCAGGCCGGGTCATCTCTATATTCATATGTACAATGGTGAAGCAGAAAATTTGGAAAAGAAATCTATAGGCATCTATGGTATTTTCCATAAGGATGCATACTGAAGAATTGCCTGTAGTACCGTCTGCCTTCGTCTGAGCGAATGTTGAAATATACGGCGATTTCTCTCCTTCCATATGTTCCAACATGTAGCCACGAATCGAATGATGAAGTCCGGATTATGGGTTACATGAACATGTAGGAAAGCCGGTATGTCCCGGACTGATGTCGGAAGTATGCGAAGGTTTGGAAGCAGATCTCCCCAAATCATGATCGCGAGTGGGCATGCAAGGAAAATGTGGTCTCCTGTTTCGAGCATTGTTGCTTGACAGAGTACGCAGGTATCACCATGTGGCCAATTGCGCTTGTGTAGATTTGCATTTGTCTGAAGTTTATCTTTTATGAGAAGCCATGTGAAGAACTTGATTTTGGGGGGCAGCGGCAGTTTCCAGGGAATACTTGGGAAGCTCTGTATCATGCCGGGATGTATCAAGAATGCATAAGCAGAGGAGGAGGAATAGATTCCATTAGCCGCTGGGTTCCAAGTCGGATGATTAATCGAAGTATCGCCCGAAGTACACACACGAAAAGTAGAAATCAGAGTTGATAAGTCGTGAAGAAATGGATTGGCGGCATTCTGGAGCACGAGAAGATCATCGATTGATGTCACTTGAAGCTGCATGTTGAGAGTGTCTGGCCATGGTGAGTGCGGCTCAGCAAATATTTTCCATAACCACCTCATGAGCATAGCCACATTTTGAACTTTTAAGTCCATGATGCCTGCCCCACCCAGTTCTTTTGGTAAGCACATCTGCTTCCACCGAATGAGGCAGTGACCACCCGCAAAGGAGTCATGCCCTCTCCAGAGAAATTGCCTAACTATTGTCGTTAGTTCGTCAATTACTCCTTGAGGCAATAGGAAGACTTGCATGAAGTACAAGGGGAGTGCATTCAGTACCGAATTTACAAGAACAGTTCGCCCTGCTAGTGAGAGTTTATTTCCTTTCCAGCCTTGTAACCGTGTGCAAACCCCGTCCACTATAGGTTGGTAGTCAGCCCGTCGTAGGCGTCGATGTGTGAGAGGGAGACCGAGGTACAAGATAGGTAATTGAAGCGGTTGACAGCCTATTAGGTGTGTTATTGTCGGAACAAGGTCAGGCGGGATGGAGACTGGAACGAAGCCACTTTTATTTAGATTAATATGGAGGCCCGAAAGGGAAGCAAAACTATGCAGAACTTGCATGATTTTAGTTAAGTTTCCGGGGTGGGCCGGAGTGAAGATGATCGTGTCATCGGCAAATTGCAAGAGTTGAGTATTTGCCCCGGGGACGTGGAATAATTCATCCTGTATGTTATTAATCATAACTTGTAGGGTGTCAGCCGCTATGTCGAATAACATCGGCGACAAAGGATCCCCTTGTCGTAACCCTCTTAGATGAAAGAATGGTTGGCCAAGGGACCCGTTTGCTTTGATAGAGGATGAGGAGGAGATAAGAATGTTTTTTATCCATTCGATCCATTTATCCGGAAACCCCTTCGCTCTCATGATGATGAAGAGGTAATCCCAAGATATGGAGTCGAATGCCTTTTTGAAATCTATCTTTATGAGGACTGACGGGATCTTATTGTGTTGAAGAAAGCATAGAGTTTGCCGAGCTATGCAGAAGGTTTCAGTTATGCTTCGTCCTTGAATAAAGGCTGTCTGGTTGGGAGAAATAAGATCAGAGAGATGATGTTTTAGACGTTCAGACAGTACTTTGGAGAAAATTTTTGGCAAGGATGAGAGAACGCTAATTGGTCGGAAATCTTCAACTCTGGTTACCCCCTCCTTTTTCAGTAACAGTGTTATGTGCGCATGATTGATTCGCCAAAGATCAATGGTACCAAGATAGAAGGCATCAAGTACCTCAATTAGATCACCCTTCAGCAAATCCCAATAAGATTGAAAGAATTCGGACGGGAAACCATCGGGCCCGCATGCCTTGCCCTTTGCTAAGTGAAAAACTGCGGACTTTATTTCTGCCTCAGAGAAATAATGGACGAGAATCTGCCCATTATATTTGCAAGACCAGAGAAGATAGCAGGCTGCCATAACTCCGGTTTTCTAGGAAAAAACGGAGAGCGATGAAGAGAAGTCCAGATATCTAGAGAATGCTGATCCAGATAATCTCTGATATCACATAAGAGGTCCTCAAAGGATAAGTTACCTCTCAGATCCAATACCTGAAGTTCTGAAAGATGACATATAGTTCGGGGCAGACTTCTAATTTGATTGTAACGAAATGCAAGGGACTTAAGTCCAACAAGATTCCCAATACAAGCAGGCACCTCTTCAATTAGGCAAAACTCTACAATTAGGTTTTGCAGCTTTTTAAGTTCAAACATTGACTCAGGCAATTCCCTGATAGAGGCACCAAAAATGTGAAAGTACCTTAAATTGGACAGCTTGTCAATATCGATGGGTAACTCCTCTAATAGGGGAAAATTAATTAATTATAGTATCTCCAGGTTAAAGAGAAGACATATTGATTTAGGCAGCCTTTCAAGATTACAATGGACAATACTAAGGTACCGTAGATGCTTTAGCCTGGGCAGAAACTCCAATGAAGTTACATTATAATACGGAACTGCAAGTACACGAAGGCGTATGCATTCATGAATATTAAGATATGTGTTTTGAAAATTGTACTGAGAGATCTGGCTTGCAATTGCCAAGTTCAGGGTCCTGAGTAAGCCTGGTTTGCTAAACTGAAAGTTGAAGGTCCTTCTTGTAATGTGAACATGGCGGGTGTCACTAGGTATGTTACACATTTTTCCATTTTGTATTGCAAGAAAGTCTCCGGTTGAAGTAGCCCTGGCCAGATCATGCATTAAATCGTGCAATCTGAAAGAATCTGGCACACTACCTGATTCTATAAAAGATCTCATATATAGCTCACTAAAATAGCGGTTACCAATGTCCTCTGGCATTATAGCACCCGTAGGAATAATATAGCCCTGAGCCATCCACATATGGATTAATTGATCTTTTTCAAATGGAGAACCTCTGGGAAACTATGAACAGTAAAGAAAGCAAGGTTTTAGCTCGGATGGCAAGCTGTAATAGCTCACCTTAAGTGCAGGGAAGATCTCATCTTTCCCGTCAGACTCCCACAATTCTGACTGCAAAATCTCCCTCCAATTATATTCATTGTTCTTGTACCTCAACAGTCCACCGATGGTCTTTATTGCTAATGGCAATCCACAACACTTTGTCACAATTTCTTTACCAATTTGCACCTGTTGAGTATGGAGGCACTAGCTATAACAATATTTTCTATTATATCTCAAAATATTGTTACAACTACTACTTAAATACTAAACCTCCATATACCCCTAGCTTCTTACTACAACCTAACCTCCAATTCACTACTATCTCTTGCTTGGTTTGCTTCATCCAACTCCACACCCCTATTTATACTAGTTCTATGGAGAATTCTAGAACCTAGATATTTTTCCATAGATATTTTTATAGATAATTCTAGACCTAAGATATTTTTCTTATATCCATAATGTTCTAGATTATTCCTAAGAAATATCTAAACACCACATTACTCTAGATAATTCTTGATCTTGAGCTTGATGGGCTTGGGCCTCAGCGTTGATTCTCAACACTCCCCCTCAACGCTGACTTTGTACTATTCCGATTTTGGTACTCCGCGTCCATCCGGATCATCATACTTGCAACCTCGCCTTTGTGCTCGTTGAGCTTGGCACTCCTCAGTTATTTGCGATCGAACTTCCCGATGGACTTCTTGAACCCGCTTTACTAGTGGTCCCGGCACTAGTCTTCGTCGAGGTCCGACTTCTCGACGGATCACCGGACGGGCTGTAACTCCTTGCACCAACTCACGTCCTTCAGCTATAGTGACACTTCTATATGTCATCCTGACAGCATCACCCTCCTTGGTGATGACTTCCACCTTGGCGCTCTCTTGTGGCTTCTCTTCATCAGCCACGATGCAGCTTATAATTTCGGCCTCTTTTACGACTTTGGTCTCCTCATCGACCAATTCTTTAATTGGTTCTTTAAAAAACAATGACTCAAAGTCAGTTCTATTTTCATACTTACTTACCTCTTTGACATCTTTGATGTCTTCCATGAACGATGACTCGGAACTGATCTCTTCCTCCTCGAGATCACTGGCCTCCTCGACATCTATGCCATTGATGAAGGACCGCGATTCGACGTCTTCTTCCTCAAGCTCATCAACTTCTACAATGTCTCGTATATTGTCGATGGGCCAAGCCTCGATGTCGATCTCTTCTTCATCTTCTATGGCATCTTCTTCATCTTTGATCGGCCACGACTCCATGTCGAACTCCTCTTCCTCTGGCTCATCAACCTCAGCAACCTCTATGCCAACTACCGACTGTATTCCAACAGTCGCCACCGCGTCCCAATCTTCTTCATATGGGACCTCCTCCGGCACCATCTCCACTGTGGTCACCGCGAGGCTTTCTTCATCTTCCATGATTGCAGCAGTGAGTGCTACTTCTGCATCCCACTCTTCTTCACAACCACTGCTCTCATGGACAATGTCTTGGCTTCTTGAGGTCGCCACATTACCATGGCCTTTCTTCTTCTTCCGCCAGCAATCTCGTGCATAATGCCCTCTTTTGCCACAATTATAACATCGATCGTCATCGTCTTCATTGTCATCGGATGAGTCTCGAGCTCCCCCTGAAGAATTAGTCTTCTCTTTAGGCCTTCGTTGCTGGCTAGACCTTCCTTCGGGTCTACCTCTTGACTTTCGGTCAGGTCGACCCGTCTTTCGGTTGCTGAACAAGGCCTCTTCTTCTTGCTTCAACGAGACTCCGGCCATTTGCTTCACTAGAGCCTCCTGGTTTGCGAGCATATTCTCCAGCTCCAATAGTGTTGGCTGCGTTGGCCAACCTTGGACGGCTGCTATGAACCCGCTGTACTCGGGTCTTAGCCCATTGATGAGAATCCTTCTCATCCTTTGCTCGCTGATCTTTTCTTCAGGGTCTATTTGAGCAATCTCACTACAAAGAGATTTTACTTTTGTAAAGTAATGGTTAATCATCATCTTACCTTGTGAGATTGTCATGAGCTCCTTCTCAAGTAGTTGGAGGCGCGCGTCGTTCTTCTTTGAGAAGAGTGTTGCTAGGGTATCCCAGGCTACCTTCGGCGTGGGCGCTTCTCTGATGTACTCCAGTAGCTCGTCTTCAACGGCTGTCCTGAGTACAAACATTGCCTTCCCAGCCTTGATTCGCCATTTCCGCAGAGTTTCGGCTTGCTTCTCCACGGACAGAGTTTCGGCTGGCTTCTCTGAAGCCTTCTTCTTTTTCGTTTTGGGGTCAGCAACCTGTTCCGATACCGTCTCTTCTACGGTATCAACTTTCGGCGGGGTCGTCTCAGACCCGCCTACTACCTCCCATAGGTCCTGCCCTTGGAGGTAGGACTCTATGCATGCCTTCCAATATATATAATTACTAGAATTCAATTTCTTCATTCCACCAATCGTACCTGAGAAATCCATGGCTTCAACTAGGACGGCCGACGTCTAGTAAGCCTTCTTGAAGATTTCTCCTCCACCGCACTTCGCAGTCCCAGACTGTCGTCAAGCTGCGGCTCCTTCGACAACTTGTCGATACCACTATATTGACTGGCGGAACACCGGCAGAATTCCGGCTCTATGCTTGACCCCTACCACCGACTCTGAACAAGCTCCGACAACTCCGGCTCTGATACCAGATTGTTGAGTATGGAGGCACTAGCTATAACAATATTTTCTATTATATCTCAAAATATTGTTACAACTACTACTTAAATACTAAACCTCCATATACCCCTAGCTTCTTACTACAACCTAACCTCCAATTCACTACTATCTCTTGCTTGGTTTGCTTCATCCAACTCCACACCCCTATTTATACTAGTTCTATGGAGAATTCTAGAACCTAGATATTTTTCCATAGATATTTTTATAGATAATTCTAGACCTAAGATATTTTTCTTATATCCATAATGTTCTAGATTATTCCTAAGAAATATCTAAACACCACATTACTCTAGATAATTCTTGATCTTGAGCTTGATGGGCTTGGGCCTCAGCGTTGATTCTCAACAGCACCAATCGAGAACTTTCAACTGTGGGGCCACCAAATGCATAGTGTTGAAATAATGACCAAGACTCATGCTCTTTCAAGCGCCCAAGAAAATACACATCTGTTGTTTGCATGATTTCTGCGACATGCTTGTTTCTGGCAGTGACAATGAATATCATGGTTTTTGCAGCTCGTAAGGGCTGCAGAAGTAATTCCCAATGATAGCGTTGCTCATTCCAAACATCATCGAGCACCATAAATAGTCTCTTTCCTTCCACTAATCCTTTCAACTCATTCTGTGCTACACTTAGTCCTTTCAGTGTAGAACAGTTATTGCCGCTGACCGATTCGAGTATATCCAATGTTATCTTCATGACTTCAAAGTTTGTCGACACATGCACCCAAACCCTTAGATCAAAATTTTCTTTAACACGCGGATCACTATAAACCATTTGGGCCATTGTGGTTTTCCCAATTCCACCCATGCCAATAATTGGAATTACCATAGGTTCGTCTCCACCATCGTTAGACAGCACCAAATCTAGGATTTTCTCCTTATCAACACTCCTACCAAAGATGGCCGATTCATCAAACATATGACTGGTAAGAGACAATCTTCCATCACCAGAAATGTTATACCTCTCTCCATCTTCCTCCCTCAAACGAAGCGCTTCTCGATCTCTTGAGATGTCCTCGAACTGCATTTTAATCTTTCTGATCTTTTTGGTAATCGCATCTAGATCTAAGATAAAAAAAAACCAGAATTAGACAAGAAGAGGACATAATGCAGCAATACTCAATTCTGAACCAGCTGAGTGCATGTTGGACCATCTTGTCAAGGTCGACGTAACTGACACGGTATGGTATGTTATGCTGGTCATATATATATTTTTTTGGCAACTGGGGAGATACAAAGTTACTGGTCTGGCACCCAATAATTAATAATTGGTCAAACTGACAATTTCAGTAATTTGACATGTCTGCTTCAAAAATGGATATTTTATACGAGTGTAGAAAACAATTTTCTTTAAACATTTTATGAATTCTCTGAAATCCATATATTGTGTTTTACTTTACTTAAAAATATAAAAGACCTGTATTGATATTGCATATGTTGTGTTGTACTTTGAAAATTAAAAGAGAGCAAACAGGATACTAAAGTTGCAAAATATATATCACCTATCCATCCAAAATCATCTGGCTTTTTTTCTCTTTCTTCTGCCTGTCTTCGTAGTATCTCATAGCGATACTCATCCAGTACATCCTCAGCATCAAAGGCAAAATCCCTCAGCTCCATGAGCCACAGCTTTACCGACTCATCTCTTATCTCCCTCTCACCTGCATCACGAAGAGTGGCTCGGATTTTTCGGAGCATCCTCTCTAACTGATTCAGGTCCTCTTCAATTTCATGGTTTTCTGGATCACTCGATGCAGGAGTGGTGGTTCGAATGAAGGTCAGTAAACTGCTAATTGTTGACAAAACAGAGAAAAGCGAACCACTTCCCATGACCATCTCTCCTGCTCTCTCTCTCTCTGCCTCACTCTGAATTATCTCTCTCTTTCTCTCAAGTAACAGGGATTAAAACTGGGTAGAGATATTAGTCAGGTGACTGAGAATTTAAGGAAAAAATGGTACTTTTTTTTAAAAGTAGACAAAGGAATAATATGGTGTTAGTGATTCCTTTTAAGTCGTTTTCTAGGTTAGGTGAATCAATCACTAAAGACAACAGAAGCACAATTACTAATTGAGTGCTGTTATGTGTCACGTGCCAACTTGCTCGCCCAGTCCAAATTGTTAAAAAAAAAAAATAAAATAGCAACTGTAGGTACATATCCAGTGAACTCAGTCCATCTTGGCTGCTTCAAATAGTTGAAAGGAAAAAGAAAAGAAAAAAAAAAAACAGTTGATAAGATATACTTTAAGAATGCACTCATAAATCTCACCTACTACATATCTTTCTAAAATAGCACTGTAGTCCTGCCATCAGGAAGCTGAAGGTTCCTAAAGAGGTCTTACCTAACAGTTAACAATAAGACCCTAATAGAATAAATATAGAATTTCAGGATTCATCAAGAAATATCAGAGACAAATTTCAAATTTCAGAACTAGAACTTGCATAACCAATCCTCTAGAGAATGTAATATGATTGAAAATAAATGCCTAAAAAACATCCATGGATAATAACTAATCAACGTAAATAGTCTTCTCCTGCTTTGCGGATCGCTTAACTTTGAGAAGGTGATAAAGTCTAGCAATGCATGTTGGCACTGTTGGTACTCCTGTTTTAGAAACAGCCTTTCAATTCTTATCAAGTAACGAACGCAGAGCAAAAAACATACTTGATATCATAATGTAGAAGCTGTATTGAACAAATTAACAAGTGTTAGGCAACATTCCTTTTTGGAATTAGTCTTTATATAATTCTAAAACATAACCTAGTATAAAATTTACACAATTCCTAATAAATATTAATATTATTCTATCTAATTCAGTTATTTCTCATTTTCTCTCAATAAAAATCCTGAACAAGAATACATAAAAAGTACCTTGGAAAGCCATTTTTTATTCTCGGCACCAGCAAGCTGCAAGCACAAAGGAGACCCACTCTTCATTTCTCCACTCCAAATCATGCACCAGAATTAGCAGGTAGAATTCCAACACAATCGCTTCCTTGCTGCTCTTCAGTGCCGCCGCAAGTGCCTGCTGCTCCTCCTTGCCTTTCGCCACTGCGGTTGAACGCAGAGGTGGCATCACCCTTGGAGGGACATGGCAAAAAGGGAAGGAGAGTCAGCAATGAGGAGGCATTGAGCGAGGGAACCAAGCAGCAGCATGACCGGTTTTGCTTTGTGCTGGAAGAATGAAGATCCTACCTACCTATGTCCAGATTAGATTTTCATTCCCTTTTCAGAAATCAAAAATCATTTGAGCCGCTGCCAAACTTTTTGTTGAGCAACATCATGAACTGCACAGAATTTAAACAATCGGGCTATGCAAACACTTTGCCTATCAAAAAATTAATTAAATTCATATTAAAGACAATATCCATAATAATACGGGATAAAAATAAGTGAGAAGAGATATATCATATATCAAAGAAATGAACAATGAAGCTTGGAATAGTAAAGCTTAAAGCAGCGTACTCTGGTTCAGCTTCAGTAGCGACAGTAGCAGTGCCAGCTGACCTCACAAACTGGTATAGGAGCCACTCGATCGACGGCCAGAGCTGGAAATAGGAGATCAAGGCGTGGAGGAAGGATGCTCAAAGCAAGGACACAAACCATTGAATGGCCGGTGCCGAGAGCGACCGACACAGCCTGAGAGAGGCGGAACACGGTCGGGACCAGAGAGCCGCGCGAGATAGGAAACAGACTCGCCATTTCGTTTGCGAGACCAGCGACGAGGGGAGTGTTCATCCCCTGACTTGCCGCCTTGTGCAGTTCACAGCAACAGCCGTTGGATCATCACAGGATCCGCGCTCACACGAATCCCGAGACAATCCAACGGTAGACGCTGTAAGCTGCATAATGCTACATCAGGGGATATTATTTCGTGACGAGGGGAGTGCGGGTTGTTCCTGTGAAATTCCTTCTGAGGGGCTGCGAATTGGCAGTTTGGGCCGGGTTGTAATCGGGATTTATGGGCCGTTTGGGTTCTAAACTCCGGATCCGCTGAGAGTTTGAGATTATTAATTTGTTACACTGACTTCTGTCAGAATTCTGTGCGGTTGTTGGGAAAAAGAGCATGAAATTGAAGGATAGCGTCTGTCACAGAAAATTACTTAACAAGTAATCATCTGTTTACAAACAAAATTTAAACAAGCACCTTATCCCCATTTAAGTACTTTTTTTTTTCTAGCTTTGCTTGTAATCATAGGCCCGATCATAAGCTAAAGCTGTTATGTATCTTTGTCATTATGGATCCATCTCATGCAATGAATTTCTTCGCTGACGCTGACTTCAGTTTCATGTTAAATGGCATCAACAAGCAGCGGATTGGGCTGCTGGGCTGCTAGCTCGATCTACGCAGATCCCTGACTGCTCAAATATCAAATATATCCTCTTTAAATAGGGGGAAGAATAGAGCTCAAGAATAGAGCTCTCCCCTTAATTTAGAACTAAAAGCTGTTGGATGATGTAAATCCAACGCTCTAGGATTTATATAAAAACTCAAGATTTTTTTTCTATCATTATTGATATTTTAAATGAGTGCAATGTAAGGATTGTATTTATATTTTGTTGTCTAAAATTTGAATAATTGTATGATTGTTTTCACGTTATTTGTTTCTATACAACTTACTATGCATATATTATAAACTTAGATATTATTAGAGACATCCGATATTAATCCTACGTTTGTATGTTTGTCTACTGGTTCATGTCATGCAACAAAAATTGTACATTAGTTTAGTTGTTTTTTGTGCATTGATTGTCAAAAAACATTGTTATGATATTCTATGTCCATTATTTAGGATCTTCGGAGATGTTCATGATGCTGTTGCCACTCGGATTTTATTTTATTCCTTCTTATACAATTGACAGGATAGTATTGTTTTGAGATTCATATTATTTATTTTCGCTTCCGCAACTCTAACATTTGTTTTATTTTTTTTATTCAATGTGGCATGTCATTATGGACTTTTACTTGATTTGTTGAGATAAATGAAATGATTTGTATATAATTAGAAGCCTTTCGTGTACACTTGTCTTAGTGTATACGTGGCGGTTGTCGCACTTGTACTGTATCTTTTTGGTTTAGAGTGTGACAAAATATCTGCAGTT
This sequence comes from Cyperus esculentus, assembly GCA_030179965.1. Taxonomy (NCBI): domain Eukaryota; kingdom Viridiplantae; phylum Streptophyta; class Magnoliopsida; order Poales; family Cyperaceae; genus Cyperus; species Cyperus esculentus. The sequence goes on along the minus strand of JASGLE010000019.1, from coordinate 1,170,578 downwards.
AATTTTATTTAGAGGTCATTTAATTTTGACAGCTCAGAGTTAATATGCTATCCTGGTTTTAATTCCCCACCTAAATATATATATTTGCTGCGTTGGAAATAGCTGTTATACTGCACAAATTATTTTGTGCAAGAACCAATGTTATCAAAACCGGACTGGACATCGACCCCGGTCAAGCTTCGGGTCAATGGTTCACCGGTCCAACTGTTGAGTCAGCCGGCTCAACCGCTAGTTTTTCCTAAAACACTTAAATATTCCATATATTTAGATAATATTATGACAATTATATACACATGATAAAACATTCACATTATATATGGTGAAAAAATATGTCTATTTGCATTAAATATATTTTTTTTTTGCAATTCAGTTTATGAGTAAAACATAAATACTTTATAATATAAAAAAATAAGCCCACGTTAAAAATAGATTCTCAGTAAAATAATTATATAGCATGTGTATGATTGGTATAATACAATAAGTTGTGTCTAAGGCTTTCTTTAGAAATTAGAAGTGATACATATTAATAAACATGTACCTTTGATATATTCGAAAATTAAAATGTTATATTTGCAAAAGTGTAATAAAAAAAATCCAAAGTACATGCGGCCCCTATAATAAAAAATAGACTGTGCACGCTCCTCAAAAAAAAAAAAATTAAATTAAAAATAGGCTGTACCTATATGACAAATTCATATCCCCTACTGTACTGCATTATGCAGTTCATGACAGTGGCCGTTGGATTGTCTCAAGATTCGTGCCAGCTCGGCTCAAGATGATCAAACGACCAGAGTTGTGAACTGCATAACGCAGTACACAATGTTATCAGAATCGGACCGGACGTCGACCCGGTAAAGCTTTGGGTCAATGGTTCAACGGTCCAACCGTCGAGTCAACCGGTTCGACCGCTGGTTTTTCCTAAAACACTTAAATATTCCATATATTTAGATAATATTACGACAATTATTATACATATGATAAAAACATTCACATTATATATGTGAAAAATATGTCTATTTGTATTTATGTGCAGAGCATTAAATATTAAAATATGTATATTTACATTAAATATATTTTTTTTGCAATTCAGTTTATGAGTAAAACATAAATACTTTATAATATAAAAAAAAAAAAGCCCACGTTAAAAATAGATTCTAAATAAATAATAATATAGCATGTGTATGATTGGTATAATACAATATGTTGTGTGTAAGGCTTTCTTTAGAAGTGATACATATAACATGTACTTTTGATATCATTGAAAATTAAAAGGTTATATTTGCAAAAGTGTAATAAAAAACTCCAAAGTAACAGCGGTCCCTTTAATAAAAAGGGGGAAAATAACTGCACACCGTATTCTGCACACCGGATCTGCACACCACTAAATCCAAGGTGGTTATTTATTATAATTGTGTGGTTTTTTTGTGTGTAAAACTTTTACTCATCCAAACGGTTCCAACAAGGCTTGACGGTCACTTGCCTCTGTGCCTATCTATGGCCTGGTCTGGTCTTTTGTTTCAGTCTGAACATTATTTACCAACAATTATATGTTCAAAATTTTCATATTTCAATATTCAGGTTTCAGATAAACAGGCAAACAATATCAGCAAATGAACTAGTTTTGGACAACACAGATGAAGAATATCAACAATTTTGATATAACATTTCCTTTCTTACTACCTAGAATAAAAGAAAATTTAGAAAGCCATAATCTTTACTAACCAAAATAATCTAGCTCTGATACCAGTAAGGAAACGCCCGTTCTCGTTCTTAGGATCTCAACTCCAAAACTTCGTTGCTCAAAAGATACTAGACTAGAAGTTTAAGAGGAAAGAAATTTTAATTAAGTAGATGATATCTTACAAAGAGAGAGAAGTAAGACTTGCTGGAACTCAGCGATGTCCTGCAACTCTGAGAAAACACACTTATATAGACTTGGGAATGGAATCTCAATTATCACACCGGGTGCTCATTGGGCCCCATCGTCATGTGAATAAAGGGATTTCCACAATCCTTTGTCTCCCACTCAGTACACCCACTATCCAAAAGTTAGGTGCACCGATTGAAGAGAGATAGTACAACCACTCCACCGAAAGTTGATTGCACTAACTCAAAAGCACACTACTGGCCAAAATAGTTAGGCCAAAAATTTTAAAAAGAAAAGATGCTCAAATAATTAAGCACAAAAGCACACTACTGGCCAAAACAGGTAGGCCAAAAATTTCAAAAAGAAAAGATGCTCAAATAATTGAGCTCACCCCACACAAAGCAAAATAGTGGTTTTTCATAGATTACCACCAGATTATTCATCACACTTAATTATTAGATAAAGTTGTGAAGGACAGTAGTTGGGTCCATCACTAGTTGGGTCCATCACGCTCCTTTATCCCCATCTGACAAACTGTGTAATTAGGTTATCAAGGTCCCTCTCAATTTCTTAATTTGGGGAATTTGTTCTTCAAGTAGTTGGTAAGTATCACCCATTACGCAGTCAGCATTCTTGTATAGACGGGCATACTCATAATACTCATACTCACGTTCAAGCATGGTCTTCAATACATTGATTTGTGCAAAGGCCATCCTTGCTTGAAGTTCTTTGACTTCTTGCATGACGCCTTTGTGGATAATGGCATTTGTGAGTGATCCACCATTACGTTCCCTATGGTAGTGTATGCCATGGATGTCTGCGGTTGTGTATAGGGGAACACTGTCTGAATACGAGTGCATAGAAGCATAGTGCTGGCGTCGTTCAGCATTCCAATCTGAATTTCCTCTAGAACTGGCTCCAACATGGAAAGGAACGCGGTTTGTTCTGGGGTGAGACATCCTGTTGTGCAGTAGGTAGTCAATCGGGATAGCGTATCTGCAAGAGTATTTTGCCTCCCGTCAATATGCTCGAAGTTGATATGCACACCTGTTCCTGTCACAAAATCAGTAAATTTAATCCACCTAACCCGAGAGGGTTTATTGTTAGCAGTTTTATTATAAAAGCTAATAATCGCTTGACAATCTGTCCTAAGCGTTATTTCACTTTTTATCTAGATAGTGGATTTTCATGGCCGTTAAAGTTTCCATGCAGGCGTGAATTTCTGCATCTATCGTCGATTTTATGACTGGAAATTTGCCACTTGCGTATGCACACACTTTCTCGGTTGAGCGAGGATCCGCCTTCTTTGGCTTCCATTTGCAAACGCCTCCCCAGCCTTCCATACATCAATCAGTTTCAAGGATAATATAGGCATTTTCTGGGGGAAACTCCAGGTCTGGAAGATTTTGAACCTCACTTTGGATTTATCTAATTAGGTTGATATCAGACGGTTTCAGTCTCTTGTCACCATGGGGAGAAGTTTTAGAATACAATGGGCCAAGTTTGGTACCCAGTTTTGGAATATACGCCCTTGCATAGTTGAGAATACCCAGAAAGGAGCGAAGCCCTTTCTTTTCCTTCAAAGACTCCATATCAAAGTTGATAATCTTCTTGATTATATGCTCTTGGAGTTTAATCTTTCCCCGATTAATAGTTGCACCAAGAAATTCCACCTCAGGTACAGCTATTTTGAACTTTGTGGGTGACAACACAAGTCCATTCTTCTCACAAATAGAAAGCATTACCTCCAAATGCTTTGCATGTTCTTCTTCTGTCTGTGAGAAGATTAAAATGTCATCTATGTAGACTGCTATGAATGCTTCTGTTCCTCTGAAGCAGTCGTCCATCTTTCTTTGGAACACAGCAGGTGCATTTTTTAATCCGAATGGCATGACTAACCACTCGTATAATCCTCCAGGGACTATGAAAGCAGTCCATGGTATAGATGTTGGGTCCATAGCGACTTGATGAAAGCCGCTCTTCAGATCAAATTTCGAAAAGATCTTGCTGTTACTGATCTTTTTCAAAATTGTATTGATACCTGGCAGAGAGTATTGGTCTTTGTAGGTGTTGTCATTGAGGGTTCTGTAGTTGAGGACCATTCTTTCCTTGCCTTTTATCTCCTTCCCAGTTTTTGGATCAATTGAAGTCCCGGAATTGACCATAAATGCCATTGTTCGGTGTCTGCTTGTGCTTGGCCTGATTACACCAATTTCAAGTAAGGCTTTAATATGGCGGTCAAATTGTTCCTTCATGGCCGGGGTCACGTGTTTGAGCGGTTTATCTTCAATTGTAAGGTTCGGGTTGATGATCTCCAGTTTGCAAACAACCTTGTTTTTGGCCCAATGTTGAAGTGGGTTGCTCCCAATATAGCCTTGGTCTTTTAGACGGGCTAATAGTGGACTAAACCTTTTTTCAAAGGTTTTGTTGGTAATTGGGTTTTGGTAAAAGACAGCTTCTTGGATTAGTCGGTATTCATGCTCTTCTAGATCCAATTCTTGTATAGCAGTTGGAACTGCTATTGTTTCTGTTGTGGTATGAATTTCAGTTACATTCTTGTAGAATGTAAGCACTTTGCCTTCAATTCTTAATCCTCCTGCCATCGATCTTATAAAATTACACCCAAGGAGCATCTGTATCCCTTCACGCATGCCCATTGGAAAGCAATAGGTGAATGGAATGCGAAACTTGTTTTCTCCAATCACGAGTTGTCCTTGCTTGAGTTTTGTATTGACAACTTGACGTGAATTTACTCCTGTGATTTGGACTGGGTATAATGTTTTCTCTTGTGCCTCATTTGGTATGGTTGTCTGGCAGATACAGCAGGTTGATGCACCAGTGTCGAGGATTGCTCGAATATCAAATCTTTTGACTCCAGGGATTTCAATGGATACTATCAGATTATATAGCCTATTATCAATCTTTTTGTGTTGTCTGGGCTGTTGAACTTGTGTTAGAACCTCTGCTTTGTATGCTGCATAGTCAATGAAGACTACGAGTGCAGCTTCACCATCTTCATCATCTTCCTCCATTATTGGTTCTTCTGGGTGGGTTACTTTCTTCTTTCCTTTATCAGAGATAGCCAGTTCTCTGAATTCTTCTGCCAATTCTTCTTCAAGGATTTTTATCTGGTTTTCTTGTAGAGGTTTTTGTTCTGCCAGCTCTTCTTCGGGAGTTTGTATCTGGGTTTCTTGTAGAAGTTTTTGCAATCGTTCATTTTCAGCTTCTAGGAACTCAACATATTTTATGAGCTCTTTTATAAGGGTATCTTTATTGGAGTATTGTCTGGGCTCAAGTTGAGTTTTTGGTTGTATTTCTTTACCCAGATAGAATGGTGAGCACATGGCATAGGCTAGAAGTTTGCAATCTTCACAGCCTATCCTGTAGTTTTTATTTGTTTCAATTTTGCAAAAACTACAGTTACCATTGATTTGAACTTTAGTGCTGAATCGCTGTTGGCACTGTTCTTGCTTTTCAGGAAGCTGAACTTTACTTCTCCAACCATAATGCTCAATTTGCAGCATCATAGCGCCTTCCCAAGGGATTTCTTCAATTGCAGTTCGTACATGAACCTCCGTGTTACCAGCTTCTCCTTCTGAGAGGCTGCATATGGCATCACTGTCAGGTTCATTTAGATCTACTGACACCACATCTATGTCATCTGGTAAGTCCAGATTATCCAATACCGCTGCTCTTGCGATGTTCCCTCTGTTCCTTTTGCATTCTCGCGCAAAATGACCTTCTTCTCCGCATATAAAACACTTGCATTTGCGGACTCGGTCAGCATGTTTTCGCTTGAACACTCGCACATGTGAGTCATGTGGCTTTCCTTTGTAGGTTTTGGCTTTTCTAAGACCATACTTCTTTCGACTGTTATGGTATTCTCCTGGTATGGGTATACGGCTGCATATGGTTAAGTCTTTAAGGCTTCGTTGCATTGCCGCCTTCTTGCACATCTCTGCCAAATACTGGTAAGAGAAGTGTATTCGGGGCATGACACCAATTGTATTACCAATAAACTTTCTTTGGAATGCCTCTTCAAGTTCATTGCCAATAAGAGGGGGCATTTTTCTGAAAAACTTTGCTGAGAGTTCTTCATTTACATACATCCTCCCAGATTTTGCTGCTAGAACCTTGTAATCATTCATGTAAGAGAAGAGATCTCTCACATGATACGCACGATCTTGTTCATCCGTTGTTCCTTGGTAGGGATCCTCCAACAGCATTACTCTTCGGATTTGTGATATAACATTTTGGGGATCATCAGCAATGTTTGTGAGTATAGCATATTGTTCTTTGAATGCCATTCGCCATTGGATCCAAATCTTCTTTTCAGTTTCACCAAGGAGGTTCTCAATGAACATCATCTTGGCCTTGTTGTCATCAAAGGTTCTTTCACTCAAGAGATTTAGAGTGATTGATTCCCATCTTGATATGGTATCATTATAGAGACCAATATCTTCGGGTAATACTAGCAAAGCGCCTTGTTGTTGCATTGCTGCTGGTAAATTCCATATTCCATTATGGTGATGACCAACTCCTCCTGGTAAACTCAAGTTTTTAGGTCTTTGCCAGCTTGATGAAGGTTGAGAGGTTGATGCTCCATCATGTTTAGCTTCAAGCCTAGCTGGCGTATAGGACACTTGTCCCATAAGAGGCTCTGGAGGTGGATGATAAACACCGGATGTTGCACTAGAGAAAGCTCTTTCTTGTAAAAACTGTTTCAGTTTTGGGTATTCTGTTTCTTCTTCTTCTTGACCATGCATCATGAAAACAGTTTCGGTTTGTTTTTGTTCTTTCCCACCACCTTCCACAGAAAATGGATTGATGAAATCCATTTCTGCTTCTTCTTCATTATCTTTATAATTATCCCAGATAGGACAATTATCTTTTGGACCTTCTATCAGCTGTGCAGTGACAGATAGGGCTCCCCAGAAAATGTCATCTTATGTTTCATCCTCATTATCAGATTCTTCTTCTGCATCATAGCAAAGGACCATAGCTATGATTTCTTCTTCCAATTGTTCTTCATCAAATTCACCTCTTGGTTGTTCTTGAGGTGGCGGCATTGCACCATAGTTTGTGAATCTGAGCAGTAGTGAGCCATCGGTTCGCATTTGTGTAACTGCTCTTTGAGGATGTTGAGCTTCAGGCTGCTGCATTGGTCTGAGTACCCACTGCCTTCCTCTTAATTCCGCAGTGGTATGCCTTTGCCCTGGGATGGCTTGGACTCCATGACTTGTGAGATAATCAGATACATTGTTGATGTTGTATCTGAATCCCGTGAAGTTAGTGTTTGAAAGCCTCCCAATGAGTGATCTTGTCAGCAGCAAGTTGCTTTCGCCAGCTCGCCATGTGTCATATCCATGAGTTTGAATCACCAACTGGATATGATTATAAAAGTCCCTTATGGATAGCATCATATTTGGGGCAATATAGGCCAACTGAGACCCATGAGTTAGATCCATTCCATAGTGCCAATTATGGATCTGTCATCAGACCATCTTGTATCCTGGATTACCACAAGGGCATTGACCCCTGCAGCTACTCTGTGAAGAGTAAAGAGACGAATCATGATCAGGCCCATGTGGAGATGCTGTAGGTCTTCTCTTTGCAGTCTCTCAAATCCTTGTTGTGTAATGAATGGTAATTCCAGTTGCTGGTTGTCTACAACTGAAATTCTCTGGTCTGAATAGTGTTGATAAACCTGATGCTGGGTTTAGAAAAGACTCCCTGCTTGGTAAAGTACTTCAGCAGGAACATTTTGTGCTCTTCTAAATTGTGACAGGTTGAGCTCCGCATCTGGATTCATCTGGGACTCGAGTGTTCTTTGATACCCTTGTTGTCTCCTGGGCATCATACGGCTTAATGAGTGCCGTGCTCGCTGTCCAAGTCTGTAGCCTCTTATTTGGTCTTCTACTGTGGGGGTCTGTTCTCGGTTTTGATTTTGTTGGTCACGGTTGCTTATAGATGGTCGTGACGCCATCTCTATTTGGGTTTGAGTTCTGCTCATTTTGAAGCTTTACGCTTTTCTTCTTCAAAGACCTTTTGTGGGTCCTTAAAGACATAGAAAGGTGCAGGCTTTGGTTTTGGCTTACGAATCGGTTCTCCGAGACTGAGTTTTTGAAGGTTCTTCTCCAGATCTTCAATAGTTTTTGCGGAGATATCAGAAGACGTCCCAGCTGATTTCTCAGCTACGACCTTCTTAATATCTTTGACTGTTTCCAAACAGTCATCGAGGTTTTCGCTTATCTTGACCAGCAGTTGGATAATTGTGTTGTTCTGCTTAATCAAGGCTGTGGTGGCCTTCTGGCTGACTTCTGTTGGTTTGACAAAAAGCCTTCAGAGGGTCCTTCGATAGATTCGGTTGCCTTTAGTGCTTCTTTATAAATTTCAGTTCTCTTGGTGATGAGCCAGTCGTTCATATGTAATTTTAATTAAAAGTGATTAAAAATGTTACTGAGCAAAAATTATTAATTACAATTGCTAAATTACGTATAGTAAGATTGGTAGCTTCTAGGTTCAAATATTCTAGGTTGGTAGTCCAGGAATGATTACACCGAATTTGTAAATTTTGTTCAAATTATTGTGACATAACTAGATCATTTACTTAGTTTTTCTGTTTACCGTTACACGAATACTACATAATTCATAACCACACTTGATCCTAGGCAGCGGTGTGTAGGAGTGGTGTGCAGGTTGAGGTGTGCAATAAGATTTTCTCTAATAAAAAATAGACTGTGCACGCTCCTAAAAAAAAATTAAATTAAATTAAAAATAGGCTCTACCTATATGTGACAAATTCATATCCCTGCTGTACTGCATTATACAGTTCATGACAAAGGCTGTTGGATTGTCTCAAGATTCGTGTCAGCTCGGATCTCAAGACGATCAAACGACCAGAGTTGTGAATTGCATAATGCAGTATAGGAGGGGATTAGCACTCTATATGTCATATGCCTGACACCTCTTTCTTCGTGAATGAATGCATGTGCATTTCCCAAGAAAGTTAATTGTTGTATTGAAACCGGGTATTTTAATCGGTTCAATTCTCGTCTTTTTCTAAGAACCAGTCGGTTAGATCGTTTTTTGGCCGGTCCACATACATAAACGGTCCTATTAAAGAATCGAACCGTTAGTACGAGCGGGTCCGGTTTTTTCCAGCCGGACCCTCTGGTCCGGTCCGATTCTGATAACAATGGCAGTACAGGAGGGGATAAGCACACTATATGTCATATGCTGACACCTCTTTCTTCGTGAGTGGATGCATTCGCACTTCCCAAGAAAATTAATTGTTGTATTGAAACCGGGTATTTTAACCGGTTCAATTCCCGCCTTTTTCTGAGAACCAGTCGGTTAGACCGTCTTTTGGTCGGCCCACATACATAAACGGTCCTTTCAAGAATCGAACCGTCAGTATGAATGGGTCCGATTTTTTCCGGCCGGACCGTGCGGTCCGGTCCGGTCCGGTTTTGATAACAGTGGCAAGAACTAGAAAAGCTACAAATTAAGCATGGCGGCATGTTCTTCGAATTTTAGCTCTGGCAGCTGCAATGCCACGACATACTCAGAGTACTTCAAGAACTTGTGCCCCCAGGCGTATAGCTAGCCGAAGCCGAAGGATGATGCGACGAGCACATTTACCTGTCCTTATGGAACAAATCACGTACAGTGTCGTATTTTGTCCATAGAGTGGGTATATGTAGTTGTTTGTATCATGAATAAGAGGTGGTTCGAGCCCTTCCTAAGAATAAAGATCGATCGAGTAGTCTTTGTTATAAGCAATAAATTAATTTGTAAAAGATTTCAGAAATATATATATATATATATACGAGTATTTAATTTTTCTTGTATTATACAATATGGGACTTGATAATTTGTGAAATTTCATCTCTCTTTTGAATCTTCAATTGATCATTGATCATCTTGTTTTTTTTTTCCAAACAGATTTTGAACTCTATACCGACATAAAATTAATTAATTACTTTCAAAACTAGTAACAAGAATTAAAAATGCAGAAAATTTTACCCTGGCAATCCCAACTTCACCAGTAATGGGCCCAAAGTACTCGTAATTTGAAATTCAAATATGTTGGGCTGATAAACTTGTTGTTTTAGTCAATGTTAAGATGAGCAACGCTGAGCCCATAAGCCCAACCCAAATTGGTCCAAGCCCATATACAAGAATTATCTAGAATTATGGAGATAATAGATATTTATTAGGAATATTCTAGAGACAAGAAAAATATCTCAAGTCTAGAATATACTTGAGAAATATCTTGAGAAAAATATCTTGTATCTAGAATTATCCACCACCCTCCATAGAACTAGTATAAATAGGGGTGTGGAGTTGGATGAAGCAAACCAAGCAATCAAGCAAGGTTAGAGCCACATTCTATTGTAAGAGTCTTAGTAGTTAGGTTGGAGGTTAGGATTGTAGTAAGAAGCTAGGGTTATATGGAGGTTTAGTATTTGAGTAGTAGTTGTTGTAACAATATTTTGAGTTATAATAAAAAAATATTGTTATAGCTAGTGCCTCCATACTCAACAATCTGGTATCAGAGCCGGAGTTGTCGGAGCTTGTTCAGAGTCGGTGGTAGGGGTCAAGCATAGAGCCGGAATTCTGCCGGTGTTCCGCCAGTCAGTATAGTGGTATCGACAAGTTGTCGAAGGAGCCGCAGCTTGACGACAGTCCGGGACTGCGAAGTGCGGTGGAGGAGAAATCTTCAAGAAGGCTTACTAGACGTCGGCCGTCCTAGTTGAAGCCATGGATTTCTCAGGTACGATTGGTGGAATGAAGAAATTGAATTCTAGTAATTATATATATTGGAAGGCATGCATAGAGTCCTACCTCCAAGGGCAGGACCTATGGGAGGTAGTAGGCGGGTCTGAGACGACCCCGCCGAAAGTTGATACCGTAGAAGAGACGGTATCGGAACAGGTTGCTGACCCCAAAACGAAAAAGAAGAAGGCTTCAGAGAAGCCAGCCGAAACTCTGTCCGTGGAGAAGCAAGCCGAAACTCTGCGGAAATGGCGAATCAAGGCTGGGAAGGCAATGTTTGTACTCAGGACAGCCGTTGAAGACGAGCTACTGGAGTACATCAGAGAAGCGCCCACGCCGAAGGTAGCCTGGGATACCCTAGCAACACTCTTCTCAAAGAAGAACGACGCGCGCCTCCAACTACTTGAGAAGGAGCTCATGACAATCTCACAAGGTAAGATGATGATTAACCATTACTTTACAAAAGTAAAATCTCTTTGTAGTGAGATTGCTCAAATAGACCCTGAAGAAAAGATCAGCGAGCAAAGGATGAGAAGGATTCTCATCAATGGGCTAAGACCCGAGTACAGCGGGTTCATAGCAGCCGTCCAAGGTTGGCCAACGCAGCCAACACTATTGGAGCTGGAGAATATGCTCGCAAACCAGGAGGCTCTAGTGAAGCAAATGGCCGGAGTCTCGTTGAAGCAAGAAGAAGAGGCCTTGTTCAGCAACCGAAAGACGGGTCGACCTGACCGAAAGTCAAGAGGTAGACCCGAAGGAAGGTCTAGCCAGCAACGAAGGCCTAAAGAGAAGACTAATTCTTCAGGGGGAGCTCGAGACTCATCCGATGACAATGAAGACGATGACGATCGATGTTATAATTGTGGCAAAAGAGGGCATTATGCACGAGATTGCTGGCGGAAGAAGAAGAAAGGCCATGGTAATGTGGCGACCTCAAGAAGCCATGACATAGTCCAAGAGCAGCAGTTGTGAAGAAGAGTGGGATGCAGAAGTAGCACTCGCTGCTGCAATCGTGGATGATGAAGAAAGCCTCGCGGCGACCAAAGTGGAGATGGTGCCGGAGGAGGTCCCATATGAAGAAGATTGGGACACAGTGGCGACTGTTGGAATACAGTCGGTAGTTGGCATAGAGGTTGCCGACAGTGATGAATCAGAGGAAGAGGAGTTTGACATGGAGTCGTGGCCGATCAAAGATGGAGAAGATGCCACAGAAGTCAAGGAGGAAGAGATCAATTCCGAGTCATCGTTCTTCATGGAAGACACCGAAGATGTCAAAGAGGAGGTCGGAATTATGAGTTGCGTCGTGGCGGATGAAGAGAAGCCTCAAGAGAACGACGGGGTGGAAAACCATCACTGAGGAAGGTGATGCTGATGAGATGACACATAGGAGTGACGGTGATAGACAGATAATCTTGCGAGGAGATGCAACCCGTCAAGTGATCCGCAGAGGAGTATCCATTCGACGAGAACCAGTGCCAAGGCTGGTAGTGAATCAGAGTTCCGAAGGAAAGAATCGAGAAGTTCAGCTACAAGCAATTGAGCCGTGCCGATCAAGAAGTAAAGAATCAAAAAGTCCGACCGCAAATAAGCATAACGATCCGGATGGACGCGGAGTGCCAAAGATCAGAGCAACACCGAGTCAGCGTTGAGGGGGAGTGTTAAGATGAGCAACGCTGAGCCCATAAGCCCAACCCAAATTGGTCCAAGCCCATATACAAGAATTATCTAGAATTATGGAGATAATAGATATTTATTAGGAATATTCTAGAGACAAGAAAAATATCTCAAGTCTAGAATATACTTGAGAAATATCTTGAGAAAAATATCTTGTATCTAGAATTATCCACCACCCTCCATAGAACTAGTATAAATAGGGGTGTGGAGTTGGATGAAGCAAACCAAGCAATCAAGCAAGGTTAGAGCCACATTCTATTGTAAGAGTCTTAGTAGTTAGGTTGGAGGTTAGGATTGTAGTAAGAAGCTAGGGTTATATGGAGGTTTAGTATTTGAGTAGTAGTTGTTGTAACAATATTTTGAGTTATAATAAAAAAATATTGTTATAGCTAGTGCCTCCATACTCAACAGTCAAAATATATGTTCTTTGTTGAGCCAGTCGACTGGAATGCACTCGGTTTGGATCACTTTTGTTTAGGCTTTAATATGGCTAAATTTTCTATTTACCCTTCTAAACTTCTCTACTTTCCTATTTACCCTTGTACTCTTCATTATATCTAAAATATGTACCAACTTTGTTAGTCTTTTCTTATTTACCCCTAGAGTTACTCATTCACAACTCAGTATTATTAGAATTTTAGTTTCCCATTATACCCTCCTCTCTTTTTTTTTCTTTTTAATTAAATGACACCAATATGTGTTATTGTAGATACTCTCTCACTTATTTTTCCCAACGATATTCCATATGCCGCTACTGACAATGTCAGACCATATGAAGCAATAAATGAGTTTTCATAGTAAAATATGGATTTATTGCTTCTAGAACCATATTGATCCATATTTTACCGCTACTCTCTCACCAGTAAATTTATATGATAGATACATTGAGATTAATGTTATACTTCAATTCTAAACGGATGACAACCATATTCTTTGTGACAACTGCGACAACGGGTTCTCAAATAAATATAAATGATATCTCTAAAATAGAAAAATTTATACAAATATATTATGAAACTCATAGATTGATCGTGTTTCAAATTTCAACTAATTTTAGTGTCGTTTGATATTTCATTGGAATTAACTCATCAAAATTTCTTAATATTTACAATAGTTCAAAAAACTATGAGTTTTGATATAGTATCAAACGACACTAAAATTAGTTGAAATTTGAAATACAATCAATCTATGAGTTTCATAACATGTTTGTATAAATTTTTCTATTTTAGAGATATCATTTATATTTATTTGAGAATCCGTTGTCGCGATTGTCAAAAAAAATGGTTGTCACCTGATCCCCACCCTTATGATATACTTTAGATAAATCATCAAAGAGTATAACTTCATCATAAGGCTGTACTATTTTAATATCCCAAATATTCAATTAACCAAAATTCTGAAATAATCATGCTGTCACCAAAATAATCTTCACGATTTTCAGCTTTCAAAAAACATCACGTTTTGGTACCAGTTCCTACCAGAAACTAAAAAAAAAGCATAGAAAAATTACTATAAGAAAAATAAAACGAAAATCTAATAGAAATTTTTCTTCTTAAAGTTCAATAATCCTGTTGTGTAAGCCATCTCTTTAATCTCGACATCAGCGACATTTTTTTTTTGAGTGAACATTTTGCTTTCCTTTCTTCCAGGAGAAAATCTTTCTCTACCCCACCTCTAATCCCCCATCTTTGTACCCCAACTCACCTTTCTATTTTTAGCATAACAAACAAAACTTCAATCTTACCATTTTTGGAAAAAGACAAAAATAGTAAACTACTTACCGTCCGTACACACAAACAAACGAAGATTGCTCCATGATGAATTGATCCCGTTGATTTGAGGCAGCGACCTCGGCGATTTCCGGCGATCTCCGGCGATCTTTGCAATCTCCGGCAATCTCAAACAAATCTCCGTCAGTCTCGTACCATATCTATCGATCTTCGGCAATTGAGGTGATCTTGAAGTCAGATTTACTTAATGGATGAGGAAATGTAATTTTCAATCGGAATTACGGTTTGTCGTTCAGGCAGTGATTCTTTCTTTCTCTCTGTCTGAATCTGAGTTGTATACGTACACTCAATTGCTATCAATAGGAGAATTTAAAGAAAAGAATAACAACTACTCATGTTGTACATTTTAATTGGCTATTAATTTCTACAATCAAGCTCACAGTTTTTGACAATTTGTACTGTATGATGGAGAGTAACTGGAAGCCCTATGCAGCCTCAATTTGAAATTTCAAGTTGGGATTAGCTTAATGTATTCAATTTTTCTTTTTGATACAAGTGTGTTTTCAAAAGAAATCTCTTTCTTCATATCCCCTTCACTATTACCATATATATAGTATACTTAGACACAAATGATGCAGGAAACGTGAAAGGTTAAACCGTTAAAGTGTGACAAAGCATTCGTTTTCTGTATTGATGGATTGAACATGAAAGATTTCAGTGTTTTATACTCATGTATGTTGACAAACAGTAACTGGAAGCTGCATGTAGCCTTGATTTTGAATTTTAAAATCGATACTAACTAATTGTTTTTGTTACAGCTGACTATGCTGTGTTGGGTTCAGAATTCTCTTTCACGTCCAACCATCTTTGCCTTCTTCGACGGTCCAATCACCACCCACCGATGATTTCCCCTTTTCAATCCAACCCTCGCACGCTCCCTCTCAGCGCCCGTTGGTCCGATTAATTAGAACATTTGCCTCCTACTGCTATCTCTGTGCTATCGGAAACATCCAGGCAAAGGCTATTGGGCATTTGGTCGCCTGTTCTACAACAAGGTCAGCAATATTTTTCGTCCGATTTGTACTTTCTTAGACTTCTTTACTAATTTGTGTTTGAGATGTTTGATACACGATATGTACTTTTGAGAATGCATACTTATGTTTCCAACAGCATATTAGAAGGTTAGAAACTTATACTAACCTTCCTTTTGATTACTGACTAACTGATAGCTAAAAAATTGGCACAAATTGAAAGCTTAGTTGGATTTTCATATATTACTGCTGGATAGGGCCTAAATCCAAAAATATGCCAAGCAAGTGTTTTTGTGTTATTAAATTAGGCAGCGGATGTTTCCATTAGACACCATTAAACTTTCATGCTAACAAAAACGGTTTAGTATTCAAATAAATCATCATGAGGCAACCTATGTTTTCCAGGTTAACATTTGTGTCATGGTAAACGATAATTTGCTTATACACATTTATTATGCATTAAGTGTTGTATGAATAATTATAATAAAGGGTAACAGGAGTCAATTCAAAAAAGAAAAAAAATAGAAATAATAACTAATGTTGTTTATCTTAAGGCTTTTGCAGAAAAGTCATAAATTATAAATGAAATAAAAAGGTAATGGGTCAGTAACAGAATATGAAATTTGAGCACAATAAATGTCGTTTGCAATACATATTATTCTTCTCGCGATAACGATGACATTGTATGGTACATATAAAACACCCAGAGATTTTTTTTTTTTTTGTCAAATAAATAAAATGGTGCTAAATTATCAGCAAAATGAGAAACCAAGACATGAATAGATATTATATATATGCAAATTAACTTTTTTATGTCCGCATATTCCTTAATCCTTGCTAGTTTCGTTTGTAGAAAGCATTTAAGGCGTCAAGACCTTCGAGAAAGAGACTTAATTTCCTGCATGCGCATTAGGATTGAGGGCGAGGATTTTTTCTACATCTTATTCAAAGATGGCGACCTCGACATGAATCGCGGCACAAATTGCTTGGCTATGTGTTGGCTTTCCATCCCGCATGCCTTCCTTAGTCATCAAAAAGTCGCAAAGCAAGTCAAATTTGAACAGACTTTTTTTTTGCTTATATCTTGATTTACATGATCAATAAATATTTCTTGTTTTCTGGATCTTTAGTTTTTTAATTTGTTCTGATCGTTACGTTGTTTAATTAAAGAAATAATGAAGTCGCCATATAATTAATAAAAGGTACTTTAATTAGTGTTTATGAATATATTTTGATACATGCAAATCCTTACTATATATAAAAGCATATTATAAAAAATGGCATGAAAGTGTTATCTTCCCCAAATAAGAAACCTAAGCCATTGATCATTTTCTTGGATAGATCAAAACCGTTGATTTACGTTAATGCCCATTGACGTTAATGTCTCAGCCCATTAAAATTTAAGGCCCATATCAATTTCCTCAATATAAGGCCCATTACATATTATCTTAAAAATTTATTATAAAAAATAATAATTTCAGCCCAAAGCAAGGCGTGGGCTCTTTACTAGTATATATGCAATGCATGAAACTGGCAAATGATAACATTGGATTTTAATGATACTGCCAAATTCTAAAGTGCATGTATTAGTAATAACATTGGATTTTACTTTGACAAATGATACTGCCAAATGCATGTGATTAATGATAGTGCCAAAACATAAAATTGGATTTTAGTTTGAGTACAAATGTATAATTACTTGAGGGGGATCCAAAGTGTATTGGTGATCCTTTTATTATTTATATATACATAAATTGATAAATATAGACCGTTAGAGGTATTCTAAATTATCTCAATAATATATACATAAAATGATATAAATTTAACCTCATTTTGAAAGAGGAAATTTTCATAAAATTTGAACTGTTGATTTTTGTTAATGCTTTGTGCATTTATAAATTAATACAAATGATATATTTTTTTTATGTACACATATAATATAATATACAATACATTCCTTTAACTAGTTTTTTAGGAGCTTAAAATTTGAAAACCATTGTCATTTAATTTTATATACTCATGTGTATAGTACTGGATAAGACTCCAACAAACAATATTTTGTAGGAAATTAAATGCTATGGTGATACTGTTGAGGATACCATATAGTATGACTTGGTCAAACGAACTAATTATTCAACTTAAATATACTAAATTAAATTTTCAACTTAATATGCTAATTATTCAACTTAATATCAACTAGCATGCTAAGTTGGCGTTGAATGTTAATTGTATTAATGATTATTCAATTTAACATGGTAATGGTAATTATAAGTTCATATTAAGTTGAATAATTACCATGTTAAATTGAATAATTAGTATGTTAGGTTGAATTATTAGTTGGTTTATTCCATTTTAAGCACAATATATATATGTAAAGTTGAATAATTATTGATATATTCAACTTATAAGTTATGTTAAGTTGAATATTTAGTATATTAATTAAGTTAAATAATTATATTTGTTTCACCAAAGTCAAGTCAAATCAAGTCAAACTATATAGTATTTTTTAATGATATCATGTATCACCATATCTAGAACTTTTTTTATATTTAAAATTGATTTTAAGGCCCACCACTTAAATCTTACAGTCAAGATAAGAATTTGAATATTATTGGAAAAAAGAGCATCATAGACAAGCATCAGAACCCTATAAGTACCCCCCCAGGATTCCTTTACAAGATCATCAGCACTAGCTAATCAGCAGGACAAAACACACAGACCAGCAATGGCCTCTTTAGCCCTCTTTTCCCTTCTCCTCTCTTCCTCCCTCCTTTTCTCTCTCGCTAATGCCGCCACTTTCACCATCACAAACAAATGCTCTTACACCGTTTGGGCAGCTGCCTCCCCCGGTGGCGGTAAAAGGCTGAACCCAGGCAACACATGGACTATAAATGTGGCAGCAGGCACAACCGGTGCCCGCATCTGGGGCCGTACCGGCTGCTCATTCGACTCGAGTGGCAATGGAAAATGCAACACAGGTGACTGTGGCAAGCTCGCTTGTACCGGATATGGGTCCCCACCGAACACCCTCGCGGAGTTCTCACTCAACCAATATGCCAACCAGGACTTCTATGATATCTCACTGGTTGATGGTTTTAACATTCCGATGAACTTCCTTCCCGCTGGGGGATGTAGCAGCACCGGCGCGCACTGCTCTGCTAATGTGAATGCAAACTGCCCAAGCCAGTTGAAGACAACCGGCGGGTGCTTGAACCCGTGCCAGGTTTTCAAGACAGATAATTATTGCTGTAACTCTGGCAGCTGCGGTCCAACAACATACTCAAAGTACTTCAAGAACTTGTGCCCGCAGGCGTATAGCTACCCAAAAGACGACTCAACGAGCACATTTACGTGCCCCACTGGAACCAATTACAATGTTGTGTTTTGCCCATAGAAGCTACATCAACGGCGGGCACAGGGTTGCAACAATGCATACATAAACATATATAGCAGAACTATAGTTTGTTCGCATGAATAAAGTTAATAATAATGAATATATAGGTGATGCAACTCTGCCTAAGATTTATATATAGTGTAGACTATATGCAATAAATTTGTACGAGAATTCAAACATGGATCTTATTTAAATGTGAGATTTATATTATATATTAGACATTTGAGACTTCATGATTTTTCTCTTTACTAATTTTCTGTTGTATTAATTCTCTGCAGGTTCTTAATACAATATGCACGAACTGTTTACTAAATTTATTCACCATGAATAGGCTATAATGTCGGCATGATAAGTTATGCATCTCATACTGTCATACATAAACACCTTATTTTATGTGCATTAATCATGAAATATTTTGCAAGTTTGTGTATGTTTATATATGTTATATTTTATCATATACATTCATTGCACCAATTTAATTAGCATAAAATTAAAATCCTTATATAATATAAGCCATTGAGTTCAGAACCAGATCACTTAACGAAGGGTCGTCCATTAACTGAGTTTAAATTAATTTGTTGATGCACTTTCACATTGAACCATTTGTTATGTAAGGTAGCCATAATCATCAGACTTATATTTTTTCTTCTTTTTTTTGTTTTTGTGGCTGATCAATTAAATATATATGTTATCCTAATTGCATGATTCATTTCGTTGGCGGATTTGATGTTTCATTCGATCGAGCAATCGACTTGGGTCGAGTTAATTCCAAGCTTTTACTGTCTGTGCTATTAATTTAATTGTTCTCGATCGATCTGTTTCATTTTTCAAACTGAAAGACAGTCTCTTTTAATTATTATTAATTTCCACACTTCTCAAAGGGGCTTAATTACATGTACCCTGTGACCCTGTCCCTGCCTGTAGTTATCTTCTATGTTGAAGTTTGAAATTAATTAAGGTAAATTAATCATTAATTAATTTCAGCATCTACCCTTACAATGTCAAAATGTATGTGTACTTAAGTAATCCATAATTGGACTAATTCTCATATCATTCTAATTAATTAATTAATGTTACTGTTGATCATGAATATTAGTCAGTCTATCACCCAGTAATTTCATTAATAATAATGAATATATCCCCTGCTCCTCCACTAGAAGGACCTCGAAATTTACCATTGGTATTGTGATAGAGAGTACAATACCAATGGTGAATTTCGAGGTCCTTCTGGTGGAGGAGCAGGGGGATATGGTTGTCACAAAAAACAACAGTAAGAGGAACACCAAACTCCCACAAACCACCCTCCCTCAATTTTATTTCATCAAAAGAAAAGTTTTACAGAGTAGCTATCCTATTTTTTTTTCTCACTTATCTAATTCTTCTCCAATGTCTGCCTTTATAATTCTCTAATTCTCATATTTAGAAACTCAAAATATTACAATCAAGATACATTCTAAATACAGACTATCAGGCAATACTACACGTATAAGATATAATCAAGATATAATTATTCCAATTTCCTGATGTAGTTTTCCATTTTCCTCAGATTTGCCATATTCCTCCTGCTTTGTTTCCTTCCTGGTACGTGTCAGCTTGATTCTTCAACACTCCCCCTCAAGCTGATACATATATGTCCTTCATTCCTAGCATGTCAATTGATTCACTGAAAACCTTGCTTGACACGGGCTTTGTTAGTACATCTGCAAGTTGCTCATTAGATCGCACAAATGACATTGATATAATTTTAGCCTCTAATTTTTCTTTAATGAAATGACGATCAATTTCTACATGTTTTGTTCTGTCATGTTGTACAGGATTATGAGAAATATCTATAGCAGCTTTATTGTTACAAAATAGTTTCATTTCAGATTGTGGTTCAAATCCCAACTCAGTTAGAAACTTTCTTAGCCATAGCAACTCACAAATTGCTTTGACCATACCTCGAAATTCTGACTCAGCGCTTGAAAGAGTTACCACATTTTGTTTTTTTGATTTCCATGTGACCAAGTTACCTCCAATGAAGGTAAAATATCCTGCCGTTGATCGTCGATCCATTACACATCCTGCCCAATCTGCATCACTGTATGCAACTACTTGAAGATGTGAATTTTTTCTAAAAACAATACCTTTTCCGGGTGTTCCCTTTAGATATCTAATAATTCGCATTACAGCTTCTAAATGTTCTTCCTTAGGAGAGTGCATAAACTGACTTACCACACTCACGGCATATGCAATGTCTGGTCTCGTATGAGACAAATAACTAAGTTTTCCAACTAGCTTTTGGTATCTTTCTACATTTGTTGGGGTGTGATCAGTGTAAGCTTCCAACTTTAAATTTGGAACCATTGGTGTATCAACAGGCTTACAATCTAACATTCCAATTTCTGTTAAGAGATCAAGTATGTATTTTCTCTGTGACAAAAAATTCCTTCTCTATTTCGAGTCACCTCTATTCCTAGAAATATTTTAAACCACCCAAATTTTTCATTTCAAATTCCTTGAATAGTTGTGTCTCTAATCTTTCTATTTCTTCCTTGTCATCACCAGTTATAATCATGTCATCAACATAAATTATTAAAATAGCAATCTTATTTTGAGCCCTTTTATAAAACATTGTGTGATCATAATCACTTTGGGTATATCCATACCTTTTCATTGCTTGACTGAATCGTCCAAACCAAGCTCTCGGTGACTGTTTTAATCCGTACAAAGCCCTTTTTAATTTGCATACCTTAGCTGAAGTGTCAGGTGCTTGGTAACCAGGTGGTAACTCCATGTATATCTCCTCTTCTAGTTCTCCATGCAAGAATGCATTTTTTACATCAAATTGATGTAACGGCCATTCAAGGTTTGCTGCAATAGAGAGTAAGACTCGCACAGAACTCAATTTAGCAACTGGAGAAAATGTTTCTTGAAAATCAATTCCATATGTCTGAGTATACCCTTTTGCTACAAGTCTTGCTTTGTACCTTTCTATCCTTCCTTGTGCATCATACTTAATAGTATATACCCACTTATATCCTACAGCTCTCTTTCCAGAAGGTAGATTAGTAATTTCCCAAGTATTATTCTTTTGTAGTGCATCCATTTCTATATTCATTGCACTAATCCAATTTGGATCATTAACTGCTTCTTCAAAATTTTCAGGTATGACTGTTGATAATACTTGGTTCACAAATCCTTTCAATGGTTCAGTTAAATGACAAGTGGTTGTGTATTTCGCAATTGGGTATTTTTCTATGCTTGTACCATCCTCTGGTACATACCATTTTGGTGGTTTTCCCCTATTTATCCTTGGTGGTAATTTAAATGTGGGTTTAGAAATACTAACCTCAGAATTATCCGGAGAGTCGGGCTGCTGTGGTGGATTGTTGGATTGTATTATCTCAATTTCCTGGTTCAGCTCTTCTGGAATTTCAAAATTTGATGTGTTGGCCTGACTTGGTTCTAACTCAGCATGATATTCAACTTCCTCTGAAGTTGAATGTGTTTTCTGTTTTTCTATTTGATCACATCTTAATTCCGAAGATATTGAAAATATTGGATTTAATGCTGAACCATGCGCATGTATTGCCTTGTTTTCAGTTGTGAGGAAATTAAAATTCAATTCCTCTGGTGTCGTATGGATTGTCTCCCCCTGAATTGAATTTTCACAATTTCTAAAGAATGATTCATGCTCTAGGAAAATCACATCCATTGTAGTAAAAAATTTTCTTGTATTGGGATTATAACATTTATATCCTTTCTGATTTTGTCCAATTCCTAGAAACACACATTTTTCTGCCCTTGGTTCAAGTTTTGAGCTAAATTGTTTTTGTAAATGAACATACACTGAACACCCAAAAACTTTCGGAGTCAGGTTGAGGACTGAGTTGATCTTAAGATGTGCAGAGAAGACTTGCAAAGGTGTTTGAAAATTATTCACTTGAGTTGGAGTTCGATTCATGAGATATATGGCAAATGTCATTGCATTATCCCAAAAAATATTGGGTACACTGTTTTCAAGTAAGAGAGCTCTTGTTATTTCAAGAATTTGCCTATTTTTCCGTTCAGCGACTCCATTTTGTTGTGGTGTACCGACACAAGATGTCTCGTGCACTATTCCTTCTTTTTGAAAAATTGTTTGCAATTCACGGTTTACATATTCAGTTCCATTATCGCTCCTAATTACTTTGATGTTTTTTTCAAATTGTGTTTTGACCATGGTCATGAAAATTTTGAAAATTTCCTTAACTTCTTCTTTGGATTTTAACAAGTATAACCATGTCATGCGTGAGAAATCATCAACAAAAATTATATACCATCGATAACCAGATTTAGAATTAATTGGGGATGGGCCCCACACATCTGTATGAACTAAATCAAATGGAGCCATTTTTTTATTATCACTTGGTAGATATGTAGAACGATGATGTTTAGCCTTAATACATGTCTCACACACAAAATCTTCATGATTAAAATTAATAAACAATTGAGGATAAAGTTTTTTTAAATACCCAAAAGATGGATGCCCCAAACGTTTATGCCACAATAATATTTCGTTCTTCAAATCTGTGTTATTGGTCATACTAAGTAGCACATCTTTAGTCTTCATATTGTCGAGATAATACAACCCTCCTTTCCTAATACCACGGCCCAAAACTCTCTTTGTGTTGAATATCCTGAAATATGCAATAATCAGGAAATACTTGAACCATGCAATTCATTTCTCGTGTTAGTTGTCCAATGGATATCAATTTTGAAGACAAAGATGGTACTACTAATGTATTCTGCAGGATCAAGTCAGGGGACAATTCTACATCTCCTGCTCCACTAACCGGGTAACAAATACCATTTGCATTAAATATACCATTTTTTCTAGGTAACTTAGAGTTAATGAGATCATTTTTAGTATATGTCATGTGGTCTGTGGCACCTGAATCCAAAATCCACTCTCCTTCTTTTGAATAATTAAATTTACCTGATGCTTCTTGGGTCGGATAACCAGGGATACTGGTACCTGCTGCATGAAGTCCTCTCCCTTGTTGATTTGCCGGCACTAGTGAATTGGCTAATTCACTTTGAGGTCGGCTGCCAGCTCCATTGTAGTTACCGGCATCTGTCCACTGACTTTGCTGTAACCCGACCATCTGGTTGTTGTTAGTGCTCATGGTATTGCCACTTGATTGAATTTTGTCATCAGGAGACCTGCCATCTGCCTTCACAACAAATGCTTGGCCTTTTCCTGACCAATTACCCTTCTCTTTGCGCCTATCCTTGAACCATTCAGGATAACCGACCAGCTCAAAGCATAGCTCTTTGGTATGTTTAGTTTTCCCACAGTGACCACACTTCAAGCGAGATTTGTCAACAAATCTTTGCCCCCTTGATACCATAGCAACTGGTACATAAGATTCTCCCTCATTTCCTTTATTCATGATCTCTTGTCGAGTGGCTTCTTTTCTAACTCTTGCAAATGCTTGTTCCAGTGTTGGGAATGGGGTCATTTGCAGAACATTTGCTCTTTCATTATCTAATTTTTCATCAAGGCCACTTAGAAATGAGTAAACTCTGGACTCTTGGGTGACTTTGTCAAATTTCTCGATGTCTGTTGTGCACACCATAGGGTTTGGCCTACGAAAATCGATTTCTAACCAAAGGTCTTGCAATTCATTATAGTACTCTTCAACTGATCTCCCAGCTTGCTTAACCAAATTCACCCTCTTATTTAAGTCAAATACCTGGGCTGCATCACTTCCATCATAAAAGGTAGTAGCTATTGCTTCCCAGACCTCTTTGGCCGTTGGATAGCGAAGAAACTTGCCATAGAGATTCTTATCCAGAGAATTGCAGATCCAGCCTTTCACTATGGTGTCTTCAATATCCCACCTCTCAAATAGTGGGTCAGTTTCTGGTGGAGGAGCTTCTGTGATGTGCTTCAGTTTTTCGCGAGCCTTGAGACACATGTGCACCGACTGGGACCACAGAGAGTAGTTCTTCCCATCCAGTTTGATGGGAACAAGATTTGAATGTAGAGTTGTATCAGGAGGAGGATGTGATGGTGGTGTAGGTATGTGTGAGGTCTGTTGCATAACTATCAACTGATTTTGTTGTAAGGTGATTAGTTGTGCTAGTTTTTCGATTAGATTGGTTGTTTCAGAGGTGGTCTCGGAGTTGTTCGTCATGGTAAAACTTCAAGGAATTAGCAGCGGATTCAATAACAGGTCGATCTTACCGCTCTGATACCATGTCACAAAAAACAACGGTAAGAGGAACACCAAACTCCCACAAACCACCCTCCCTCAATTTTATTTCATCAAAAGAAAAGTTTTACAGAGTAGCTATCCTATTTTTTTTTTCTCACTTATCTAATTCTTCTCCAATGTCTGCCTTTATAATTCTCTAATTCTCATATTTAGAAACTCAAAATATTACAATCAAGATACATTCTAAATACAGACTATCAAGCAATACTACACGTATCAGATATAATCAAGATATAATTATTCCAATTTCCTGATGTAGTTTTCCATTTTCCTCAGATTTGCCATATTCCTCTGCTTTGTTTCCTTCCTGGTACGTGTCAGCTTGATTCTTCAACAATGGTACTAGATTCTCCTACACTTGGAAGAAGAATTGATGAAGACTATTCAAGTTCATCATCTTCTTCAGTATTATCATCAGATTAGTGTCTTGTTTGCTGTTAAGTTTGTTTAGGCTATTTTGGAGTATTTTGTGACTTGTGTTGAAGGAATAAGTAGCTTCTTAGGACATCTCCAAGAGACTCCCTAAAAATAGACCCCAATATACCTATATTGGGTGTCATTCTAAATTTTTTGGGAGCAAATTTCACCTCAATCTCCAACAGATTCCCAAAATATGGATCCCAATACATTCAAACTGGGCCAAAATATGGATCCCAATTAATACATTTGAACGGTCTAGATTTGGCTCTGGTTTTGGGAAGTCGGATTGGGAGTGCGGAGGAACGCCACCAAAATAGATCGATTTGGCTCTGCTTTTGGGAGTGCTAAAAATAGGGATAGCTGTTTGGGTATCTCTTGAAGACGGTTTTCTCTCCTTAATTCTCAATTTTTTGTTTTAAGAGTGTTTTACAACATCTCTTGGAGATGGAAAAAATTTTTTGTCTATCCCTAAAAAAATAAGAAATCTTAAAACTATCCCTGTTTTCAAACAAATCTTAAATCTATCCCTATTTTCCTGCGGCCACGGCCACAACTAATAGTGACCGCAGCGGCCACGTCGAATGGACTTGCAAAACTTGCCAAAATACGAGTGTCTGACCGCTGCGTCTGACCGCGGCGGCTAGACGCGGCGGCCAGATAAACCTCATTCGTTAACCTCTACTCCCGTGACCGCAGCGGTCAGAGAAACTACGTGAACGCTGCGGTCAGATGTAATATGTGACCGCTGCGGTCACAGCGGTGGCGGTGGTTGAGCAATTAATGCCCGACTGCCTTCCCTTTTATGCCCTTCTCTTCTCTTTCCTTTCTCTTATACCCCATTCCCGACCCCTCATTTTCTTTTTGTTTTTCTCTTCTCACAAACCACTAAAATTCTTCAAACTAACTTCTAATACATATACAAATTTGATGGCAAGTACTTGAAGATTAGAGATCTCATCCTCAACAAGGTAAATTACCTATTGTAGTTCCATTATTTTGAGTTTTAAGTTTCTTTTTCTAGGGTTAGGGTTTAAACTTGGTTAACTAATCTTTAGCACTTAAATTTGATATTGAGCCAAGAAATCTTTATTGTTTTTCATCTTTACTTAATAGAATTGTTGTAACTCGAGTTAAAATTAGTATGGTTCCTAATTGTTGCTTAATAGAAATCTTTGTAAATTGTTATACAAAATGATACTTAATTTTGTCCATCCTTCAAATTTCAGATAATGAGTATTGATCCTATACCGATATTTTTGTATCATGGGGGTACTATGACCCAAGACTCAGAAGGATATGGTTATGATGGCCCAAGACCATATGTATGGCATGCAAATCCCAAGATTAGGTTTCGAGACTTGAAGCAAAAAATTTATTCGGTTACTAAATGGTCCGAAATTATGCATGATTTGGAGATCAATGCTAGGTGGCAAGTCGGTCGGGGGGGAAAGCTTTGCTTTGTACTAGTACCCATCATCGATGATGAGTCATTGAGAAGCTTGATTCGCAACACTCAATCCGGCAAAATAGATTGGGCAATCGTGGAATTGTACATTGAAAAAATGTCGAAAGGGGCCAGCTCTAGTGCTAATTTGGAAGAGGTTGTAGATCCAACGGCCCCTACTCCAACCGATGCTTTCCTTCCCAACTCACCTCCTCATGTAGAAGTCGAAGATGAGCCAAATGATGAGCCACATGATGAGCCACATGATGAACCGCATGAGAACATCCCTAGCAAAGCGCACAATGTAAGAGTTGGGTTAGTTGGTAGTATTGTCTTTGAGGAGTTGAATACATTCGAGAATGCTAGGGTTAACAACGACCTTGCTGATATTGATGAAGGCGACGAGGCATATCCTACAGAGGAAGATGAGGATGAGGAAGAAATGATGGGTCCATTAGAAGGTATTGAACATTTCCAACGGAAAGCTCCAAGGGATTTTTTACAAGTTGAGTTTGCAACCGGTGATAGTCGAGGGGGGATGCATAGTGACATGAGCAAAAAAGGTGACTTCTATGTTGGGCAAGAATTTGCTAGTAGAGACCATTTAAGAGATT
Organism: Cyperus esculentus; assembly: GCA_030179965.1. Lineage (NCBI taxonomy): Eukaryota > Viridiplantae > Streptophyta > Magnoliopsida > Poales > Cyperaceae > Cyperus > Cyperus esculentus. The sequence continues at coordinate 1,143,378 of JASGLE010000019.1, read as the reverse complement.
GCTTAAGGGAATGGAATATTGCCAATCACCGTGAAATGATGACCCATAAATCGGGTCCAACCATCTACACAGTAAAATGCAAACACTTCAATAGATGTCCCTGGAGACTTCATGCTTCTCTCTCGAAGAAAAGTAAAACCTTCAAAGTGAAAACCCTGATTGCACCTCATAGGTGCATGAACCCTCATCTCAGTCGAGACCACCGTCAACTGACCTCTGATTTCATTGCTACATACGTCTTAGGTCTCGTGAAGACGGACCTATCGACTACACCTGCAGGTATTATTGAGTTCATTAAAGCCAAGTTCCATTACATTATTTCGTACGGCAAAGCATGGCGTGCTAAGAACAAAGCCCTTAAACATCTCTTCGGTGGACGGAGAGAGGCGTACACCATGCTACCTAAGTTGATCCAAGGTATTCAACTCTCAAATCCCGGGACTGTTTATAGGGTATGGTCCAACCCAACCAATGTCGACGGGACCCATATTTTGCGGGGTTTTTTCTGGGCATTTGGACCGGCTATAGAGGCATTTAAACACTGCCGACCACTCCTGAGCATAGATGGTACATTCTTGTACGGTAAGTACAAGGGGACTCTTTTGATTGCAATGGCGGCGGATGCGAACAATCAGCTCATGCCGGTTGCTTATGCACTAGTTGAAAAAGAGAGTAGTGAAACATGGAATTTCTTCATGAACTGCATCCGAGAACTTGTTACTCAGCGCCAAGGTATCTGTGTCCTCTCAGATCGGCACAAAGGTATCCTGAACGTCTTCAACGATAGGAATGCAGGTTGGGCACCGCCCATGGCTTACCATCGGTATTGCATGCGTCACTTAGCACAAAATTTTTATACAGCTGTGAAGGACGCAGACCTTAAGGATGATTTTAGTAAGTTGTGTTGCAAGAATCAAATGTGCAAATTTGATAAAAGCAGGAGGGAGCTTAAGAAGAACCGGCCTAAGGTAAAAGTTTTTTTGAATAGTTTATCCAAGCCAAAGTGGGCTCTGGCTCATGATCAGGGTGGCCGTCGGTTTGGTATGATGACCACTAACATTTCTGAGGTCTATAACAATGTGCTTAAAGGAGCAAGAGGTCTCCCTGTAGCTGCAATTGTGGAGCTTACATTCTACCGGACTAATGAATACTTCCGTAGAAGGCGTGTAATTGCAAATGCTTTGCACGCAAGCGGAGAAGATTGGGTAGACCAAATCAAGGAACACCTTGAAATCAAAATAGCAAAAAGCAACACACATACCGTTACAAAGTTTGATGATGGCAGAGGCCTCATTTACCTTCTCACTCAAAGTCGTTGGGTAGGTGACCATCGAAAAGGAGGTAGAGCTCACACTATTAATTTGGAAAAAGGAGAATGCACTTGCCAAAAACCTCAATTACTACACTACCCATGCTCTCACATGCTTGCTGCTTGCGCTACTCTAGCCGTGGATCACAATCGTTTCATTAGTCCCTACTACTCTGTAGAATCACTTGCTCGGACGTGGGCCCCTTCATTTCAACCAATTCCTGACATCGATTATTGGCCTAAATATGAAGGACCGACCTTAGTGCCTGATGAGAAGCTTAAACATGTAAAGGTCGGCCGCCGGAAGAGTCGGCGCATTCGGAATGATATGGATGATATGGAGAAATCCAATAAGGCTAGATGTGGCAATTGTCGTGAAGTCGGTCACAATGTTAGAAAGTGCCCGGCTCGGATGGCTAACAGAGGTATGCTCTATTGATAACTTTCTTTTTTAATTTATGCAATGATTTCTATGTTTTAAATTGATGAATTGCTTCTATTTTCGTAGGTCGATGAAGGAGTCTGATGGCATTTAGGAAGGAGTCACCTAGCTAGGTAAAATGTAGTTTTAATTTGTTGGATCTTGTATGAACTATGAACTTGGGTTGATTGTATGAACTATTAACGGGGTTTTCTTTTATGAACTATGAACTTGGGTTGATTATAGGAACTATGAATTAGTTGGATCTTTTGTGAACTATGAACTTAGTTTATTGTATGAATTTGGTAGTTAGCAGCGGTCAGAACGTGTAAGATGAATTTAGCTTGTAAGATGAATTTAGCTTAACTTGATAATCTTGTAAGATTTAGATAACGTAGTTTAAGATGTTAATTAAGTTGAACTTGTTGATTTAGTATATCATGGTGTAAGTAGATAATAATTTGGTAGTCAAAATTACATAAAAATACCTCAGAAAATTTTTTTTCCTCTGACCGCAGTGGTCACATTGTATCTCTGGCCGCAGTTTGGTCTCACTGTGTGCTTTCAGGGCACACAATCGCAAAAAAACTTTAGAACAGGCTGACCGCAGCGGTCAGTTCACATTGTGACCGCAGCGGTCAGTTCACATTGTGACCGCAGCGGTCAGAGTCGAGCCAAGTTTTACCGTGGACGCCGCGGTCACAATGTGAACTGACCGCTGCGGTCAGTCTGTTCTAAACTTATTTTGCGATTGTGTGCCCTGAAAGCACACAGTGAGACCAAACTGCGGCCAGATATACAATCTGACCGCTGCGGTCAGAGGAAAAAAAATTTCCTGACGTTTTTTATGTAATTTTGACTACCAAATTATTATCTAATTACACCATGATATACTAAATCAACAAGTTCAACTTAATTAACATCTTAAACTACGTCATCTAAATCTTACAAGATTATCAAGTTAAGCTAAATTCATCTAAATCTAACAAGAGTAGCAAGTCCAACTAAACCATAACTAAGATTAGCAAGTTAAGCTAAATTCAACTAAACCATAACTAAGAGTAGCAAGTCCAACTAAACCATAACTACTTATACTTTGCACCCGCCCGTCTGGGTCGTTTCGGACAAGATGGCCCAGCTTGTTGTGTCACTTGACTTTGCATCTGACTCAATGTGAAGCCTAATTCTTCATCATCGACCGATTGTATCTCATCCTCTGGTTCCTCTTCGTCCTCCGCGTCGTCTTGCTCCTACACATGGTTTGATCATATAATACAGTTATTTATCGATAGTGTTGTACTATGATAGAAATTAGGTGAAAATAATTATGTGTAATAAATGCTACGATACCGATTCCTCTTCCTCTCCTTCCTCTTCCTCGTCTTCATCGTCATCCACTTGTACCGCTCCAAGTGCGCGGTCAAAAGTGGATATATCGTCAACTGTGGCCACCACTTCACGACATACCTTGAAAGTACTCGTTGCAAGTCTTTTAGCCGACTTATTCTTAAAACTTTTCACGGCCAGGTGAGCTAACCCAATTACCTTTTTAACCTGCAAAGCACAAAGCAAACGGTCAATTCACAATAAGCAATAAATAGACATTTCTCTAAACCAATTATAATCATTAACTTTACCATTTTCTTGAAACTAATAGTAGGCCTAAGCAAGCGCTCGCGGACTGGCTGGGCATCCGCGCATACCCTCCCTGCTCCTCGGAACGTCGGTATGGTGGCTGCATTGTACCACTCCAAGTACCTTGGCAGGGTGATTGGATCGTATGGTTTGTCCTCCTCTATAATAGTGCTACCCCTATGCAAGGACCACTCATTAAAAAACACGGCATGGTGTGCAGCCCAATTCGTTCTCGGAAACTTCTGACGATCAATGAGGTGAAGATCCTTCCGAGTTGGGCGAGCCGGGGGTGGGTGAATCTGAAATAGACCAAACTGTCTCATGACCCGGTCCGGGTGGTAAGTCTCAACTATAGCAAAATCCATAAGAGAGGCCGTGCTCAACCAATACTGCTCATCAGCCCTACATACTGAGGGCAACTCATCCATAATCTCAGGAGTATACGGGGTCCACACGATATCATCATCCTGTAAAGCATCAAGCAATCCACGGTATTGTGAAATTGACCGCTTGTTACCAACCCAATCATGACGGCTTGACCAATAATAACCCCGTGGTGGCACTTGATCAGGAGTGAGTCCCTCTAGTACCTTTCTTCTCAAACATCTCGGCCGAAAGGACGGAATATGCTCCCACGCCCAACAAAGGAGTAGAACAGGACACCCTCCTATCTGTAACCCACTAATCTTACAAGCACGGCACAAGCTCCTATACATCCTAGCTAAGACTGTAGCCCCCCAAGCATACGACCTTGTCTCGGTGAAGTTAGCCAACAAAGGAAGATAAATAAGAGGAACAGAGTCACCTGACAGGTCTATCAGCAAAGTACATCCTATAAGGGATAGAATGTATGCCCGAGCATATTTTTTCACTTCGTCCTCCGTTGCATTTCTACTGAGCGTACCAAAATTTTCCCTCAACCAACTTAAGGACAAAGCTGACTTATTCGCCATGGCATTACCCTCAGGAAAGACTCCCAGATACTCCTGAACAACCTCCTCCCAATTCCTTTCGGTAGTCCCACAGATGGGTGTACCGTGTATGGGTAATCCCAATTGAATGGCCACGTCTTGCAGTGTGATTGTCATTTCACCAACTGGCAGGTGGAATGTATGGGTCTCCGGTCTCCACCTTTCCACGAGCGCAGTTATTAGTTCGTTATCCCGACGAACATCTACAATTTGTCGTACACCCAAAAAACCTGCTTCTCGTACATAAGGTTCGTACCTCGGGTTCCATGCAACGGGTTGGTGACCATGACGGATCGTCAAATGGGGCACCTCTTCACCGTTCAACACTAACTTCGATCGGTGATCCGCCTGCTCGGTTAGTAACGGGTGCAGACCCATAGGAGCACGGCTTGGTTGGGGTGCCTCTCGAGGCGCAGGAGCACGACCGCCCCCTCGTCCTCGCCTTCCTTGGTGTCATCCCCCTACTCTTGTGCGAGCCATCTACCAAAAAATTAATGAAGAAATTTGTTAGCACAATACGTTAGCTCAACTCTACACCATCAACCTAATACAGAATTTGTTGGATCCCCCTCTAACTAAATCACTATTAAAGATATTAATTGCCCCCAAATTGGATTTCCTCACTATTAAATCACTATTAAATCACTCTTGCTAATTAAATCACTCTTCTACACCATCAACCGGTTTCATGCATCTAGGATTTCCTCAAAGATATCAACAATAAAAAAAGCTAGGGTTTCATTCAAGAACACTAAACTACAACCAAATTTACACCCAAATCATGGATTCTTGCTAAAGCTAGGGTTTAAAATAACAAATTAACTTGATTTATTACCAAATTTACACCCAAATTTACACCCACAATACCTGATCTGGTCGCAGCGGCCACAGCGGTGGTCTGGTCGCGGCAGCTGGTGGAGGGGCGAGCGAGACTGGGCAGCGAGAGTGGGAAGAGGCGAGTGGGGAGAGGCGAGTGGGGAGGGGCTGATGAGTGGGGAGAGGCGTTAGGGTTTGGATCGGGAGAGGAGGAGAAAAAAATCGGTAGAGGAGGAGAAAAGGAGAGGAGTCGGGAAAGGAGGAGGAAGAGAAGAGGAGAAGAGAAAAGGAAGAGTAAAGGGGACGGATCCGAATTAAAACCCGCTGTGAATTAAACCCGGCTATGAGTAACAAGAAAACGAACAGACCCGACGTGGACGCAGCGGTCAGTTAATACACGTGACCGCAGCGGTCACATTGCTTTCTGACCGCAGCGGTCACCTTGTATTCTGATCGCAGCGTTCAGAATATGCGCACACCACGAAATTGTGCAAGTGCAAATGAGGTTTATCTGGCCGCCGCGTCTAGCCGCCGCGGTCAGACGCAGCGGTCAGACACTCGTATTTTGGCAAGTTTTGCAAGTCCATTCGACGTGGCCACTGCGGTCACTATGAGTTGTGGCCGTGACCGCAGGAAAATAGGGATAGATTTAAGATTTGTTTGAAAACAGGGATAGTTTTAAGATTTCTTATTTTTTTAGGGATAGACAAAAAATTTTTTCCTTGGAGATGCTGTATTGATACTCAGTGAATAGTTTTGGCGTTGCAATGTAATAAATAGACTAAAGTACTTTGGATTTAGTTCTTTAAATTTAGTACTAGCGGTTTAGTACTGGTTTAGAGAATTAAATTGGTAGGCTGTAATTGTTTAGCTCAGTTTCAATAAACTGGTGGAGTAATCCACTTTTTTCCAAAAAAAAATAATAATGAATATATAGCTGATGTAAATTAACTCGATCTGCCTAAGATTTATATATAGTGTATAGACTATACGCAATAAATTTGTACAAAAATTCAAACATGGATCTTATTCAAATGTGAGATTTATATTATATATGAGACATTTGAGACTTCATGATTTTATTTTTACTTTTCTGTTGTATTAATTCTCTGGTTCTTAATGCAATGCACGAAGTACTGTTTACTGTATGAATTTATTAACCATGAATCTATAGGCTCGCTGTTTCATTAGCCTCGTTGTTGGGTATGAGAAGAGATGTTTTGTCTAGCAATTTCAAGTTGGATTTCTATATGATTTCACCAGATAAAAGAAGAGTAGTACCTAGTGTCCACTATGGATGTGTCCATAGTAGACACAAAGGGGGTGTAAGTGGCCCCACATGTAACCAATACACCCTCACATGTGTCTACTATGGACACATCCATAGTGGACATTTAATGTTTCCGATAAAAGAAATACCCGATGGTACAAGTAGGGGATGAATAATCCGTTCCATCACAGTATTTGGATACCAGAGTTCGGAGAGAGGGAAGCTTGCTGTTGCTTGAATTTTTTTTTAGGAGATGTGACACGGAGGTTGAAAAAAGAATAGGGAGGCAGATGAGAAGCTTGCAGAGAAATCATTGGACGGCACAAATCTATTACGCCACAGATGTAGCGAACAATAAGAGTTAATATACACTACTATTTATATAACAGTAAATTTTACTGTAGGAAACATAGAATCGCCTTTATTAATATAAAAAATCGTAGAACTTTTCTACATATATAAGATAAGAATTTGCGAGCTTTAAAAGAATACATCTTCTTCTTCTTTTTTTTTTTTTTTTTGAGTAAAACTTGGCAGAAGATATTTCACTGGCAGTGAATAACAAATCTCAAAATTATAGCAAAGGAAAACAAACATCTTGATCTAAATCTAAAAGGCAGCAACTAGTACATTGATGATATAACATTATTATTATTATTCACCTAAGTTTTAAGATTGAGTCGGATTGACATTGACCGGCACAAAATGATCAGAGGTAGCAGGTAGAAGGTATTGATCAGAGGTAGCAGGTAGCAGACTAGCAGGTATTGATCAGAGGTAGCAAGTATGGAGCCACACGGGATAACTGGGCTCTAAGCAAACATAACGGATTAATAAATGACTTCATCCAATGGGGACGGATTATATATCATATGGTAGCGTTTTAAAAAAAACCGAGAGGTCCAAACCTGACCCGAGAAAACCCGGAGAAAATGGACCGACCGACTCGACCCGAGGGTGTGACTCAGGCAACCCGAGAGGCAACCCGAGAGGGTCGCGAGGGACGGTCTTCGCAAGGAAAGGAATCCAACCCACAAAAAACTTCCCGATAAAACCCGACCCGAGTGAATCCGTGACCCGACCCGTCCCGACCCGAACCGAGGTACCGGGATAACCCGCGGTACCGAGGTAACCCGGGGTAATAAAAAAATAAAAAATAAAATAAGAAGTCGGAATCCCGTATATATTAGTAACATAGCCGGTCCCAAACCCAAAATTTAAAGGAGGATAACTTTTATTTTTCAAAGACGATTAGTATAGTATAAAATATATATATTTCGATTTAAAACAAATAATTTATTAGTATTAAATATATAAAAATATATATATTTCGATTTAAAACAAATAATTTATTAGTATTAAATATATATATTTTAGTTTAAAAAAATGATTTTTTAATTTTCTGGTTTTTTTAAGTATTTTTTTATTTTTGTAGTATAAAATAGGTATAATATTTTTTATATATTTTTGTCACTTATTTTTTTTACCATATAACCCGAACAACCCGGACAATCCAACCCGGGCAACCCGGACCAGGAAACCCGGGCAACCTCAGAGGGACAGTCCTAAGCTAGGTCCAATCTCCATCCCCCAAAATTTTTCCAAGGTTTCCCGAACCGGGGAAACTCGTGGACTGAAGAAACCCGTAGACCGGAGAACACGTGGACCAGGGCGGGTTTGGACTGACCTAAACCTGCCCGGACCGTCTTTAAATCACTATCATATAGTGCCTTATTTATTTATAGTTTAAGGAGATCGGCGATCTCTTGGATCGAGAACATTTTAGTGGGAATGTAACAAACCTTAAAATTAAACTAAAGGGAATATGACCCATGAGCCTACAAACTATTGGGTTGTGACAAGTTGGCCTCGAACTCTCGAACTTTCAATTGTGACAAACACTCCCGAACTATGTATTTTGTGACAAATGACCTCCCAGCTGCTAATTTACTCTTTAATACTCAATTATACAATATGAAATGACCAATATACCCTTATGTGCTTATTCTTATAATATTTGACATAATTACGTTCGTGAAGTATTTATTTGCAAAAAACAAAAAAAAAAATCATTGTTAATTATCATAGTCATATAATTTGATAGCCACACTAAAATTTTTACAATTATATTTTTATTTCATATTTTTTATCTTTTATATAGTTAACTTATAATAATTTTAGTTTCATAAAAATAAAATATGATCAATTTCATTTTTATAGAACTATCTTTTCATACAAATATTACAAAGTATGTAAAATATAAATTTAAATATTTTGTATTGTTGCAAATGGCCTGGTAGCTCAAGTGGCAGCTAACTAGGATGACTTCCAAGAGGTCATGGGTTTAATCCTTCATGGGCACAAAATAAAAAGTTTCAATGAAACTGGTGGAGTATTCCACTTTCTTCAAAAAAAAAAAAATTGCATTGTCAGCATTTATAATATTATTACCTATAATTTTCGGAATAATTAACAATTTTTTTGTAAATTGATATCATAAACATAAACATATATATTCTAAATATTGCATAACAAGCATATAGGGGTATATTGGGAATTTTTTTGTCTATGCCTAAAATAAAAAGAAATCTTAAGGGTATGCCTACTTTAATACAAATTACAGGACTATGCCTACTTTTCAAACGCCGGAGTTCGAAAGACAAATAAACTCCAGAGTTCGAACTCCGGAGTTCGAAATACACGTGTAAACTCTAGAGTTCGAACTCCGGCTTTCGAAAACATGATTTTCATAAAAAATTACAAATCCGGGATTACATCAATCTCTGAATACCGACGTTTAATGTGACCGCTTGACTGTCGAAGTTTGAAAAGTAGACATAGTCCTGTAATTTGTATTAAAGCAGGCATACCTTTAAGATTTTTTTTTTATTTTAGGCATAGACAAAAAAAATTCGGTATATTGGTCATTTCATACTTTATAATTAAATATTAGATGACAAATTAATAGTTGAGGGGTCATTTGTCACAAGATGTATAGTTCGAAGGGTGTTTGTCACAATTAAAAGTTCGGGAGCTAAATTGTAACATTCCAATAGTTTACGGGGTCTAATTGGGACATTCCCTAAACTAAATCCAAAATTCGCCAGGTCTAGATCTAAGGAAGATGGACAACTTACATTATATTATTCATTGAGGTTCACGGATGTCAGATTCCTTTTTCACGGAGGTACTTGGTTATGACAATAGAACATAAAAAAGAAACAACAACTTGCAGCATGCTTACTTTGACTGGGAAGGTGGAATGTATGTCCTCTCTTTGCCTTGCCCTCGAGTTGTATCTTCCCAATTGACAATATACATTAACATAAACCAATATTCAAAGCTATCCATACAGTTCAAAATCCAAGCTATTGAATCTAGCTAAGAGAAGAAACAACAATTTCAAACAGCAGCGCTGCACAGACAGACAGACAGGGAGAGCCCAAGAAGGTGACAATTAGATGGCGGAGGCAATTGCAGAACTGGTACTCAGCAAGCTAGCTGACGCTGCAATCAAAGAAATTGTTTTCCTTTATGGGGCTGGAGACAAACTGAATTCCCTTGAGCGCGAGCTTCGCTGGATTCAAGCTTTTCTTAAAGATGCCGAGTCAAAAGGCAACTCGGATGAGCGGGTCAAGATTTGGGTGAGTGAAGTGCGGGAGGTGGCATACAGAATTGAGGATGTGATCGATACATTTGTTGCAGAGGTCAAAGGGGGCAATCGGTCTGGCAAGGTTAATATCCTTAAACAAAATTTAAAGTATCTATTAAAGCTGCCAACTGTCCATAAGCTCCCTTCTGAGATGGACAAGATTAAAGCCACACTCCTTGAGATAAAGGAGTCTACTGATAAATATGGCATAAATAGAGAGTTCGGGGACAACAACAATACTGCATTGCCAAGAAGGCCTGTCAGGAAAGTGATACTTCCTGATGAGGATGATCCTAACATCATCGGTTTGCAAAAAGATGTAGAAAACGTTGTATAGTGTCCATCGTCGGACAAGGAGGTCTTGGGAAGACAACCCTTGCCAGAAAAGTATACAACAGGTTTGTACACATTGTATATACATTATGTTACAATTTCATGTATATAAATGAATCATTTGTTTTACTAGTCCATTAGTTGAAGAAACATCTTCAAAACGTAGGATTTAAGTGATAAAGTTATTCAAACTTCTATTAAAGGCTTGTTAGTTCCTTTGTTAGTTTTCGATTTGACACAAACGCTTGCATCATGTGTTTTTCTGCTTATAAATTTATCAAGTGGAAGTTCAAAAGCGATTATGGTATCAAATTGTATGCAAACTTTTTTACTTGTTCAACTGGAATATGCAACCTATAATTTTCTCTTTGTTTGCATAGTGATCAGGTCAAGAAATGGTTCGAATACCGAATATGGCTATCGGTTTCTCAGCAATATAGTTTGATTAATCTTTTGAAGATGATGTTAGAGAAAATACGACCTCTCACAGAAGATGAGAAGACTCGTGTCCAAAACAACGATCGACATCCACAACAAATAATAGACGAACAACATTTCCTTACCGAGCTCAAAGTGTCCCTTAAACAAAAACGATACCTTATTATTATGGACGATGTTTGGACAGAAAATTTATGGATTCAAATAGAAGATGCTCTTCCTAATGATAAAAGTAGCAGCAGAGTGCTATTGACCACTAGATTCTCTGACATTGCTAGAAAAGCAGATCCTTATTGTGATCCATACAATCTTAGCTATCTAAGTGAAAAAGAAAGCGAACAACTTTTGCTGAAAAAAGCATTTCCTGATCCGAATTTTAATACCTTTCCACAAAATTTATCTGACCTTCCTACAAAGTTTGTAGAAAGATGTGGTGGTTTGCCGCTTGCGCTGCTAATTGCAGGTGGTATGCTATCTAGACAGCCACCAACATACAATTCCTGGCATAAGGTTCTTGAAAAATTAAGTTGGCATGATGGCGAGGGAATGGAGTGCACAAACATTCTAGCTACTAGTTATGAAGACTTACCATTCTTGCTCAAACTGTGCTTCATGTACTTTGGTTTATTTCCGGAGGATCATGAAATCAAAGCCAAATCATTGATCAGGATGTGGGTCGCAGAAGGGTTTATACCAAGAGAAGATAGGAGAACAATGGAAGAAACAGCTGAGGACTACTTAGAAGAACTAATTGGAAGGTAGGTCTCGCTTTATATGTAAAGTTTCTTATTTCTCATAGTTAATAATTAATTAACAGAATTCTCTACTTTGAACTTGCAAGGACATTTTAACCCCTGAATTTCAAGATCAAATAGACTTGGTTATTTTGGGATCAATCCTTAACTTCATTCCAGTTTAAAGTTCAGAACGGATGGTTCTAATTTCATTTTTACCACGTATAACCTTGCTATACGTAATTTAATAACAATAATAGTAGTCATATGATCTCATTAGTGTTTTTTTTTTTAGGTCCTACGATCATTTTAAATAACTTCAAAAGTTTAATTTATTTTATGATCAAGTGCTGATTATGCAAAACATTTTTACCCATTATTGTTTTGCAAATTTTCTGATGCAAAAGTTGCAAATACTGTGTTTACTCTACATGTGTTGCCGTAAATACTAAAAACTTAAAAATGCCCTATATATTTGATACAATATTACTTCAAAAGAAATGTTTGTTCCTCTAGTATAAAATTGTCGTGTCACAATCTTAAACAATCTTTTTAGAAGATTGGCATAAAAAATGGTATTGTTTTAAAGAAAGTCTTAGTTTTATTTCATTATATTTTAGTTATAATGCCATGCTAACGGAATTTAGGTCTATAATCTCATCATCTTTTGCACAGAGGGAAATATTTACAATGCTCATATTCACATGCTTTGACCTGCACGCAATTATGTTTAGAAATGTTGAATTATATATACTTAGAACCGTGATATAAATTAAATTGATGATTTATGATATATTGGATGAAGCTGATCATTTTAACATTTTCATATAGTGATCATAAATTATTAGTTCAAGCTTGCAAGATATATAAATCACGTGGGTATAAGTAAATTAAGTACAGAATGAAGAGAAAATATGATTTAATTACTAAATGTTGTGCTACATGCAGGAGCATGATTCAAGTTTCAAGGAGACATCACAACAGATCCATCAAGTATTGTCGCATACATGATCTCATGCGTGATCTTGCCATTTTAAAAGGTAGGGAGAATAGATTCCTTGAAATAGTACAGAGTCAAGATGGAAGCTGCAGCTCTAGTACCATAACCATGCGCCGTGCGGCTTTGCACTGTTACCGTGATGATATTGTAAGAACCATGGTTCCAAACCTCCGCTCTTTACTGTTCTTTGGTAGCAACTCATATAGTCAAAATGTAAGAAGGTTTAAGCTCCTCAAGATTTTGAACGACGATTATGGTGATTTTGCAAGGATAAAGGGGGACACTTTTAGAAAGATGGTCCAGTTAAGATGTATAGCTCTTAGTTGTTATCTGGGATTCTGTTCTTACTATGGATATTTGTGGTGGCCCATACGACAATTTCGGAGAAGTATGAGATACATGAGAGACCTCCAGACGCTTGAGATTCCAAATGTAGAGCTCGATTTGATCTATCCGGATATATTTGATTGCATATGGGATATTAAGACCTTGAGGCATGTAATTTTATGTAGATGGTGTTATGGGCCCCCATCTACAGCTCACCTTCCCAATTTGCAAACACTCAAAGTTGTTCGGAAAGAATGGCTTTCTGAGGGTTTGCCTGCAATGCCCAATATTCGAGTGCTAAAACTCTGGAAATTTCCACACAATTATGGGGAGTCGTTTCACACTTTCCTAAGTGGGCTTAATTACCTCACCTCTCTACATGTGGAGCCTGATTACCAACTCAATTGGGAGTATGAAATGAGGGACCTGAGTGTATTTCCATGGTCTAACCTTTTGGAGTCGTTGACTGCATGTGGGAGATATACCACCAAGGCACAAAATGACCTTGTCCCTCGTGCAATTACAACAAGTTCATTCCCAGTGAACATCATAAAGCTCAAACTTGTGTGGTCTCTTATCCAAGAAGATCCCATGCCAATTCTAGAAAAGCTAGAGAGCCTCCGAGTACTTCGTTTTGTTAATGCATATGAGGGAAGACAACTCAGTTGTTCATCAAGAGGTTTTCCCCGTTTGCAGTGTCTGACCTTCGAGGGATTAAACAACCTGAAGGAATGGAAAGCAGATGTAGCGGAGGGAGCCATGCCCGTGCTCAAGGAGATTAAAATAAATAAGTGTCCTCAATTATGGCTTATCCCTGGGCTGCATCAGATGACCTCTCTTACAAAATTCACTTTGCGTGGTGGGTCTGCCTATCTTTGTCAGAGCTTGCATGAACACGAATCACACAAAATTAGACATGGCTATTCCGTCGATTTCGTTATAGAATAAGGTAACTATGGTTTAATTCATGAAGATGCTGATGACTAGTTTATTTCTCTTTATGCTTTGGAATTATAAATTTGTAGTTTTGTACTGATTCATAATTCTGTTATTTTGCTTTTTGATTTTCTTTTGGATCTTTTGTCGTGTTTCAGTATATAATGTCGTCTCTGACAATTGCTTTTGTAAGTGTTAAAGTGTGGATGGTATCCTATGGAATATACAAGTACCACATGGCATGTTAATTATTTCAAGTGATTAATTGGGACTTGTGGATGGATATTTTCATCACTTATTTCGGAGATTGTTGTTATAGCAACTCCACAACTTAGACTAATGAATGGCAAACCCACAATGAGCATTAAGATGGGGCTTGTCAATAAAACCAAAAAGTAAGTTTCAAGCAAAATAGTGCACACAACACTATTCAAGAAAACCAGCTATTTTGTACACTTTTAAGGTTTTAACTTAATTTTTCAAGAGAGAAGCTCAAACACAACAACAATGATCAGAAGAACAATTCAATTCAAGATGTCAACACTTCAAAACTAAAACAGATAAGAATATATCTACTAAAGGTTTTCCGCGCTTGCAGTTTCTAAAAATACATAGTGAACGGAAAAGAAAGATAATAAGGTACAGTAGGTGTTTCAGACTGAACAAAAACCTGAATGTAGATATATAATAGTATGGAATTGTGAAGGCCTATCCGCACGCGTAAGCATCCATGAATACTGAGATAGTATTGAGCTTCAAAGATTGTATCAAGGTAAAGGTACCAGTCCAGGTCCCGACTCCTGAATATAAAACTTACACAATTCCTAATTAAATGTAAAACCTAACCTACTTTAAAACTTACACAATTTATTTACTCTCTCAATAAAAATTCTGAAAAAAGGAATACAAAAAAAAAAAAAAAAGTACCTCAGGAAGCCATTCCTCATTCTCAGCCTCACCAAACACAAAGGACCCAATCTTCATTTTACCTTTCCAAACATGCACCGGAGCAAGCAGCAGATTGCACAATCTACACTTGCGTGAGTAGAATCCAACACGATTGCTTCCTTCCCGCACTTCAATGCCACCACGAGTGCCCGCTGCTCTATCTCACCTTTCGTTACAGCAGTTATACGCGGATGCAACAACACCCGTTGGAGGGGTAAAGAGAAAGAGAAAGATTCGGTGATAGGACACCTGGAGCGAGGTAGCCGAGGGATTTGACCGATTTTGAATAACTACAGGAGATTAAGTGAATCACAACAGGATGTGGGACCATAGTTTAGGTCTGGGTTTGGAGAAAATGGCTGCTTGAAGCAGCAGATCAACGGAAAAGGTTTCCACATTAATTTTGCATTCTGTTTTCAGAAACAAAAAAGATTGAGCCGCTGCCAAACCTTTCTGTACGGCATTGACAAGAAATTGCACCGGTTTTGATGAAAAATAACCTCAGCAGATTCCGAGTCAGGCACAGTAGACCCATACACATCAGCCCACATCATGGGGAGGACAATCTCCTTGTCTTTTTTGACCATCTGGGCAACCGTACGTCTCATGGTAGATACGGCCTTCGGTCACGGTATTCTCTGAATTAAGGTGCCAGTCGATCTATACACAATACAGGAAACAGAATTAATGTACAGCTTAACGAAATGAAAAGACAAGAAACACAAAGGTATTGGTAAGTAAACAAGAAAATGAATACTGAAGCTATTAACTACAAAGAAGCCATACTCTTGCTCAACTTCAGTTGTCACAGCAGCAGTGCCAGCGGACCTAACAAACAGGTAAGAGACGGCACTCAATCCACGGTCGTCAGAGCTGGAAAGAGGAGGGGGCGCCGGCGCAGAGACAACATGCTGAAAGCAAGGAGAGGAACCACTGAATGTCGTCCGGTGACGGTACAGCTGGTGGAGGTAGCGGCACCGGCGGAGAGCAGCGGAGCAGGGTCAGGTCCAGAGGGACGAGAGCGGGGGGAGAGTCACCATTTGCTCGAGACTAGTGATTTAAAAAGGTCCGGGTCGGTCCAAACCTGCCCCGGTCTACGGGTTCTCCGGTCTACGGGTTTTCCCGATTCGGGAAACCTCGGAAAAATTTTGGGGAGAAGGAGATTGGACCTAGCTTAGGACCATCCCTCCCGGGTTGCCCGGTCCCAGAGTTATATGTCAAAAAAAATAAGAAAACAAAACAAAAAAATATAATACACCTATTTTATATTACAAAAATCGAAAAATATACTTAAAAAACGATAAATAATTAAAAATTAAATTATTTGTTTTAATCAGATATACATATATTATATTATACTATTAAAAGTTTGAAAAATAGTATTTTTATATTAAAAATGAAAAAAAATTAAAATAATATTATTTAAACCGAAAAAATAACATAGAAAATCAGAAAAAAATTTAATAATTATATTTGTTGTAAAACAAAAATTCTTCTTGAAAAATAAAATTTAAATAATATAATATTAATTGTTAACATAGGCGGGAAAAGTTGGAACCAAGTCGGGCTACCTCGGGTCGGGTAGGGTCGGGTCCCGGGTTGCCCCGGTACTCCGGGTCGGGTAGGGTCGGGTCCCGGGTTTGCTCGGGTCGGGTTTCCACGGGAATTTTTCTGGGAACATGGATACCTACCCTTGCGAGAACCGTCCCTCCCTGTCCTCTCGGGTTGCCCCGGTCAGACGCCTGGGTCGGGTCGGTCGATCCATTTTTCCCGGGTTTCTCGGGTCGGGTTCGGACCTCTCGGGTTTTTTTAAAACACTACTCGAGACCAGAGATCGGACAATTCACATCCTCTACTGCGCAGTACGTTACTGCGCAGCAATTCAGCTGTTGGATCTGCTTTATGATTCGTGCAACTCAGATCCAACAGCTATAGTACGTTACTGCGCAGTACAGGAGAGTGTGGTCTTCTGAGAAGTGCTGACAGTGGAGCCCGCTACAGTGTGTTAGGTTGTGGTTTCTGAATTCTGAGGGGCTGTGAATTAGTAGCGGATTGGGCCGGATGGGAACTATTATTATATATGGGCTGTTGCAGTTCTAAACTCCGGATCAGCTTAGTGTGCAAGTTGAAATTTGTATAAACATAATTAAGCATTTTAATCATCACTAATTACACATAAGAAAATAAATATATATATCACAAGATCATAAGGCAATGGTCGCAAGAATTTGAAACTATATATATAAGATCGCATCAAAAAGTATAATTAACAAAATATAATACGTAAGTGTATACCTCTAACATTCATTATGAATAGCAAACAAGCATTTCAATATTGATCGCAGACTTTTAAATCTTACGAGATCACAAACTTTTAGTTGTTATGTGAACATTAGTGGAGAGAGGATCAGTCATAACTCTTATTTACCTCACACCTAGCTTAGCTATTAGAGATATAATTAGCGGGTTGGCAAGTGGACAAGTAGAGGTGGCAGAATCTCGGGTCGGGTCGGGTTCGGGTTCGGGTCGGGTCGGGTCGGGTCAGTTTGACCAACTGAAAATGTCGGGTCGGGTCGGGTTCGGGTCGGGTCGGGTCGGGTATCGGGTTGACGGTTGCCGGCATTTTTTTCGGGTCGGGTCGGGTCCGGGTCGGGTCGGGTCGGGTATCGGGTTGACGTCTGCCGACATTTTTTCGGGTCGGGTCGGGTTCGGGTCGGGTCGGGTCGGGCGGGTTTTCGGGTTTGGTCGTTTTTTTGTCGTTTTTGGTCAGATTTTGCACCTCTATTCCCGGGTCGAGTCAGGTCGGGTCGGGTCGGGTCGGGTTCGGGTCAGTCTGACTTTCCCTGGAACACGGGTCGGGTCGGGTTCGGGTCGGGTCGGGTCCGGTTCGGGTCAGTCTCACTTTCCCTAGAATTCGGGTCGGGTCAGGTTCAGGTCGGGTCGGGTCGGGTTCGGGTCAGTTTGACTTTCCCTGAAACTCGGGTCGGGTCGGGTTTCGGGTCGGGCGGGTCGGGCGGGTTTTTCGGGTCGGGTCAACATTTGCCACCTCTATGGACAAGTATGTGGTTAATATTTTATGATTGAAATTCTAATTTTGAATTATTTGCATTAGTGGAATAGATCGATGAATATTCTAAGATAAGAGTTGATATCAGACGCCACACACGACTGGGGAGGGATCATAAAAATCGCATAAAAATCTATCTAATAATCGATTGGAACCGCATAAAAATCAGCTGAACGAGTGGCTGAGCTGTGATTTGGACTTGACTTGAGCGGACACAACTTGCAGCATCCTTTTCTAGCATTAATATCCGATTAGAATTTTCATGGAAAATATGTCCTCTCTTTGCAATCCTTTTCATACTTGCAGTGGAAGAATAAATGGGTAGAAACTTGCAAATTCTATCTTTCCAATTAGCAAAATATACATTCATATCAACAAACCAAACTACCATACAGTTCAAAATCCCAAGCTACTGTAGCTAGCTAAGGGAAGAAACAACAATTTCAAAAGCCAGAGCTGCGGATCCAGACAGATACGCAGAGCCTGAGAAGGTGACAAATAGATGGCGGAGGCAATTGCACAAGCAGTACTCCGCAAGCTGGTCGACGCCATAGCTGATGCCGCAATCAAGGAAGTTGTGTTCCTTCGCGGGGCCAGAGACAAATTGAATTCTCTTGAGCGCGAGCTTCGCTTCATTAAAGCTTTTCTCAAAGATGCCGAGTCGAGGTGCAGTTCAGAGGACAGGATGAAGAATTGGGTGAGAGAAGTGTGGGACGTGGCATATCGGATCGAGGATGTGGTCGAAACGTTTGTAGCAGAGGTCAAAGGGGGCAATCGGTCTGGCAAGGTTAATATCCTAAAACAAAATTTGAAATATCCTTTTAAGCTGCCCACTGTCCATAAGCTCACTTCTGAGATGGACGAGATTAATGCCACACTCCTTCAGATAAAGCAGTGTGCTGCTGATTATGGCATAAGGAGAGAGTTGGAGAACACCAACAGCAGTGCAGTATTACCGAGAAGACCTGATGACTTGAAGGTCATACTTCCTGATGAAGATGATCTTGATAGCATCATTGGTTTGCAAAAAGACAAAGACAACACAGTAAGTCTACTTCTCGGTCGGGAAAACGACAGGCGGCGCGTAGTGTCAATCATCGGACAAGGAGGTCTTGGGAAAACAACCCTCGCCAAGAAAGTGTTTTACAGGTTCGTACACAAATTTGAGTGAGGCTACGATACTATTAATAGTACATAATGATATGTACTACGGCTCCATATTATGATTTTTAAAGTTCAAATGATCGATCCGAACTGCTCAATGTGATTTCCATATGTTAATGTAGTTCTAGACCAAATTTTATATTTTTTAAATTTTTTAACTATATATTTTGATATATAAAAAAACCACATTTTTGAATGGTCAATAATGTTTTCATGAAGTCATTTTCTAATTATCTAAAAAAATAGTAAAAAGGCGTCAAAAATTATAAAATTTGGTTTACAATGATATTTATATATCGAGATCACATTGAGTGGTTTGGATCGATTAATTGAACTTTGGAAATGATAATATGAAGCCATAATATGGATCATTTTGTACTATTAATAGTACAGTAGCCTCACTCTATTAATTTATACATACAAAATGTTACAGTTAAATTATATAAAGGTGAATTCTGTTATGGATTGGATGAAATGCGCACCATTCATTTTTTTCAAATCAGATGGTCGCAATATTTTTTTGGGTACAAATAAAGAGAGATGGTTGATATGTAAAATTTGAACCGCTCAATATTGAAAATTAACGATTGTCTATAGAAGATCATCTCTTTTTAATAAAAAATGTATGAACTTATTTTGAAAAAACGAAAATCCGCCGTCCAGGAACGTGGCAGGACGTGCCGTGGGTTGCGGTCTTACTCTAAACAGGCCGTGGCCGGTAAGCGGCCTACAATTTTTTATTTTTTCTTTTTCCTTCCTTGACGAAGATATGGCATGTGATGACGTCTCTCTTTTTTGGAGCATGGGCAGAATTAGAGGTGGCAATCGGGTCGGGTCGGGCGGGTTCGGGTTGGGTTGGGTCGGGTTCGGGTCAGTTTGATCAGGCAAAATTCGGGTTACGGGTCGGACCGGGTCAGCGCAGGTCGGGTTTCGGGTCAGTAGTAGCCGCCATTTATTGGGTCACGGGTCGAGTCAGGTCAGGTCGGGTAGGGTTTCGGGTCAATTTGACCAGGCAAAATTCGGGTTACAGATCGGGTCGGGTTAGCGCAGGTCAGGTTTCAGGTCAGTAGTAGCCGTCATTTATTGGGTCACGGGTCGAGTCGGGTCAGTGCGGGTCGGGTTTCGGGTCAGCAGTAGTCGTCATTTATCGGGTCATGGGTCGAGTCGGGTTAGGGCAGGTCGGGTTTTCGGGTTAGCAAGACCATCTTTTGATCGGGTCACAGGTCGGTTCGGGTCTCGAGTCAAGTCGGGTTTTGATTTGGGTTAGCTTTCGGGTCATCTGATCTAGTCTTGACCTCTCGAGTCATCTCTGGTTCTAACTACTGTTGTTTGTCTAAGTACACTAGTCACTAGGAGAATGGCCACATTTTGGGTATTAACTGCTACGCTCTTTTCACTATATAAAATATGATTGATTAGTTTTACTAATTAATTTATTTATTTACAATTAATTATGAAATAAAATTTAGCTTGTCGTAAGCAATAATTAAAATCAAAGATAAAAATAAGATAATCATTGGAGTCGTATTGATAATATAAATTGATATGAGTTGATACATGTCATTTTCAATTCTATCTCAATCAAATTTGAATACTCTTAATATCAGATCGGGTCGAGTCGGGTCGCATCGGGGCAGACTGTTTGGATTGTGTTATATGGGGTTGACCCTACTATCTGAAGTCGGGTTGGGTTTCGCCGTTTCGGGTCAACCAATTTTGAGTTGTCTAGGGCTCCGGTAATTCGGGTTTAGGTCGGGTCCGGATCAGGTTTCGGGTATGTAATCTACAATAATATCGGGTCTCGGGTTGTCTCGGGTCGGGTCGGGTCGGGTTTCGGGTTGCCTAATTGCCGTTCAAGTCGGGTATCGGGTCAAGCCGGGTCGGGTCGGGTCGGGTCGGGTTCGGGTAAGTTTGACTATCTAAAAAATCGGGTCGGGTTCGGGCGGATTTGTCGGGTCGGGTCGGGTTTTGCCAAATCTAGGTAGAATGCTTGATTTCATTACGTGTGAAGTTGGCCATGCAATCAGTATTTCTCTCTTTCGAGTTTTGAAAGACAACTTAACCGATATATCTCAGTTACTCTAGTATATATATTCGATGCGATAAAGTTAAGAGAAAGAAAACCATTTTAATTTGTGGAATCCACAATAAACACAACCCAGTAAATTCATCTTAATATTAGAATTAATTTTTATATATTATATATGCATATAAATCCTTTATTTTTTGTACTATCAGTTTTTCAGGAATATATAGTAAAGGGAACTTTGAACACGTACGTTATGAAAACTTATATAATTGTATATATTTCTCATAAAATTAATTTATGCTAAATTACCAAAAAAAAAAATTCAGTAAAAGTCATGCTAAGGAGCTAAAATAACCATTAAACTACATTAATATATTACTTTGAAAACATGTAATTAGGTACTTAAAAAACCAAATTTAATTTTATTTATGAAGAGAAACAGTATTTAAAAAGTACCGATACATATAATGTTTTTGTAATCTTGCTTCTATTATTTGGGAATAATTGCACTAAAAGAAACAAAAATATTAAAAAATAACTTAAATAATATTTACTTATTTTCATACATTAAATGTTTGAAAGTATTAGTAAATCATTGATTTCTTAAGAAAATCCTTGGGGGAGTGCTATTTTGAGGGCACAAATTACTATATTGAGGGCAAAGAGAATACTTTACTTCATAATACCAATTTTGTCCCCATTAGTTATCTTCTCTATTTTGCTTTTTTTATTTTAATTACATTATTAATTGAGATGGCTAATGAATGTTCTGTGCGGGCACGTCACTCAAGAAATGCAAGCCCATTATATACTTAAATGTCTGGTGACCTCGTTTCATTTTCTTTTTCTTTTTAAAATTTTTGAATTTCCGACCGTACTCATGTATAATATCATGTATAATATGTAGTCTATTATTATATAAAAAAGACAGTCCAATATTCGGATACCACTGGGGATACCGTCAGGAATGCCATGATCTTTAATCAATTCAACTAAACCTAAATATTCACCTTAACCTCTTAAATATTCACCTTAACCTCCTAAATATTCAACTTAATACATTTTGCTTGACAACCAATAAAAACTCCACAAAATAAAAACCTAATTACAGTATTACACTTAATACATTTTGCTTAACACATTTTACTTTACAGCCAATAAAAACTACTCTTAATTTAACTTGCAACATTACATTTCCTAACTATTTTGCTTATCCTCCTAAATATTCACCTTAACCTTCTAAATATTCAACTTATCACATTTTTTATCGGCAGTCAATGTTTAATGGTATCCCGATGGTATCTTTTATGGTATCCCCATAGCATTTTCCTAAAAAAGAAACATATATCTTATCCTAATTTACATACTAATTTATCGGTCCCGCCGTGATAATTATGCGACAGTAAATTATAACAAGAGTTGAGCTAACGGTACCCCCGCATTAGTACCCAGCATAGTACCCCACATTTAATGGATGAATGAAATGCACGTAGTGCGCTTCCATTTCCAGTCAAATGAATGAAATGCACGCGCAATCCAAGTTTAAACTGTTTATAAATATGATGAGTGTTTATATTTCTCGTCTGACTACTCGCGACGCGGGTGTTTATATTTTTCATCCGACTACTCGCGATGCTGGTGTTTATATTCTCGTCCGGGTGTTTATATTTCTCGTCCGACTACTCGCGACGCGGGTATTTATATTTCTCGTCCGGGTGTTTATATTTTTTGTCTGACTACTCACGACGCGGGTGTTTATATTTCTCGTCCGACTACTCACGACGCGGGTGTTTATATTTCTCGTCCGACTACTCACGACGCGGGTGTTTATATTTCTCTTCCGACTACTTGCAACGCGGGTGTTTATATTTCTTGTCCGGGTGTTTATATTTCTCGTCCGGGTGTTTATATTTCTCTTCCGAGTGTTTATATTTCTCGTCCGGGTGTTTATATTTTTTGTCCGACTACTCGCGATGCGGGTGTTTATATTTCTCGTCCGGATGTTTATGAGAGAAGTATAAATTAATACTAGATTTATTTTAGAAACACTAACTTGACTCATTGAGTATCATAAACACATGCTTTAAAATCATAAATGCCATAGGTAAAAACATCGTATTTCAATAAAATAAATATCATGTTTACCAATATAATCACATGATTTCAAAATATTAAAGCTAATTTCAACTATAAAAATGCCACGTGAATTCTCAAAGATGAATAAAATTTTATTAATCTTTTCTCTTCATTTATTGTTATTAATTAAGCAAGTGGACTTAATTAGTTTCATTTCAAATGTTTTTGAAGCTTTAGGGGTTTATGTATCATTTTATGCTTGCCCATGTTACAAAATGGAAATAACAGAGTCGGAAGCTCGGAGTACGCCCCTGGGTACAAGCCTCCGGGTATTACGAGATTTTCTCTTATAACAATACGGTCTATATAGATGTATAGCATTATAGTTAGAGGTGACATATTGTCGGGTCAGGTCGGGTCGGGTTCGGGTCAGGTTGGGTCAGTTTGACCGAATAGAAATGTTGGGTCGGGTATCAGGTTGACGGCAGCCGGTATTTTTTCGGGTCGGGTCGAGTATCAGGTTGACGTCTGCCGGCAATTTTTCGGGTCGGGTCAGGTCGGACGGGTTTTTCGGGTTTGATCAGATTTTGCATCTCTTTTCCTGGGTCAGGTCGGATTTCGGGTCAGGTCGGGTCGGGTTTGGGTCAGCTTGATTTTCCATGAAACACGGGTTAGTTCTGGTCGGGTCGGGTTCGGGTCAGCTTGACCTTTCATGAAACACGGGTCAGGTCGGATTTGGGTCGGGTTGGCGGGTCGGACAAGTTTTTTGGATCGGGTCAGATTTATAAATTCTTCTCACATATAATTTAGATTTAACTCTATTAATTACTCACATATATTAATAGAGGAGGGATCCATTGACAATGCTTATATTGACAATCTTGACAATGGTTATATTTAAAAATTTGTAAAAATTCATAAAAAATCTTAAAAATGGAAAAAAGTTTATGGATGCATTAGTTAACTTATAGATTGATAGTATTTAAAATTTCAATCTATTTGAACATCGTTTGACGCATTATCAAAATTTTTTATATTTTTTAACGGTTGTAATTTAACGGATCTTCAAAGAGCTATGAAATATCGCTCAAATTGAATATAATCGAATATATAATAAATCTTTGAGTTGAGTAATACTTCCGTAAACTTTTTCCTATTTTTAAGATTTTTTATAATTTTTTATAAATTTTTGAAAGATGACATTGTCAATATTGTCAAAATCACCGTTGTCAATGGATGCCTCCTCATATTAATAAGAAGAAAGAGAGGGTCTTTAATAAAGGCAATATGGGTACGCAGGTGACAATAATTTTCTTTGCCCTCAATATAGTAATTTGTGCCCTCAAAATAGCACTCCCCAAATCCTTGTGTCTTTGTTTGCTTGTGGAGCCCATGGAATTAAATAGAATTCTTCTCTTTCATATAGCACCGCTTCGTTAAAAAAAAGGGAATATGACCCAAGACCTCCCCAAACTATTGGCTTGTGACTAGTTGGTTCCCAAATTTTTAATTGTGACAAACACCTTCCGAACTACACATCTTGTGACAAATGACCCCCTAGCTTTTAATTTGTCATATAATACTCAATTATAATATATGAAATTACCAATATATCCTTGTTTGCTTATTTGTACAATATTTGACATAATTATGTTTACGAAGTACTTATTTGTATAAAAAAAATATTGTTAATTATCATAGTAATATAATTTAATAAGCACGCTAAAATTTTTATAATATTATTTTATTTCATATGTATTAATTTAATTTTTATATAGTTACGTAATATACTTAGATTGAAAAAATATGATTTGTTTTGTAAACATCAAATTTAATTAATTAATATTTTTAATTCATTATATTTTTAGTTTCATATAAATAAAATATGATCAATTTTGTATTTTCAACATTTATTATATTACCTATAATTTTCAGAATAATTAATAATTTTTCTTTTGTAAATTAACATCATAAATATTTTAAATATTACATAACAAGCATATGGGGGTATATTGGTCATTTCATACATTATAATTGAGTATTAGATGACAAATTAAGAGCTGGGAGGTCATTTGTCACAAGATGCATAGATAGGGGAGTGTTTGTCATAATTAAAAGTTCGGAATCCAACTAGTCACAAACCAATAGTTTGGGGGGTCTTGGGTCATATTTCCTTAAAAAAAAGAAAAACCAAAGAAAACCAACATGTACCAACATGTAGGCCACGGCCCTGGAGAGTGGGTTGTTTGGGTTTGGATCGCTTTTCCAATTTGTGGATTTAATTTGTGGGCTATTTTGAGTAAGGAGACATTGGACCGCGGGTTCTCTCTTTTTGACAATAAGTTACAGGTATTCCATATTTAAAATTAAGATTTTTTTATTTTTTATTGAAAAAATCACCCTATTAAAGAAACTTCTTCAAAACTAAATATATTAGTGGTAATGTTATTTCGTAATCCTACTATGGACTTGTCGGGTCCATTGATTTTCGATTTGATACACAGGCATGCAGCATTTGTTGTTCTATTTATAAATTAAACTTTCCAAGTGGAAACTGAAAGGAAATGGGATCAGTTAGTATACAGGAGTGATTTTTACTTGCTCAACTGAAATGATTTAACCTATATTTTGTCTTAATTTGAATAGTGACGAGGTCAAGAAACAGTTCAAACACCGAATATGGTTATCGGTTTCTCAACAATATAGACTGCAAGATCTTTTGAAGACGATGTTAGAGACGACCCGACCTCTCACAGAAGATGAGAAGGCACTTCACCAAAACAACGATCAGGAAGCAATCGTAATGGATTTCCGCACTAAGCTTAAAACGTTATTTAAGAAAGAACGATACCTTGTCATTATGGATGATGTTTGGAAGGAAGATTTATGGAATGAAATGGAAAATGCTCTTCCTGACGTCAAGAATGGCAGCAGAGTGCTCATGACCACTAGATCTTCGTACATTGCTACAAAAGCGGATCCTAATTGTGGGCCATACCCTCTTAGTTGTTTGAGTGAAGAAGAAAGCCAACAACTTTTGCTTAAGAAAGCATTTCCTGGCAAAGATCTTAAAACCTTCCCACCTATTCTATCTGACCTTCCCAAACAATTTGGAGAAAGATGTGATGGCTTACGACTTGCACTGCTAGTTGTGGGTGGTCTTCTATCCGTAGAGAAACCATCATACAATTCATGGCACAATGTTTTGAAAAAATTAAGTTGGCGTGATGGTGAAGGAAAGAGTAGGTGTACAGACATTCTAGCAACTAGTTATCAAGACTTGTCATCCTACCTAAAACATTGCTTTATGTACTTTGGTTTATTTCCGGAGGATCATGAAATTAAAGCCAAATCATTGATAAGGATGTGGGTCGCAGAAGGGTTTATACTAAAAGAAGATAAGAGAACAATGGAAGAGACAGCTGAGGACTACTTAAAAGAACTAATTGCAAGGTATGCCTCGCTTTAAATGTGAAGTTTCTTATTTCTCATAATAATTAATAGATTTCTCTGTTGTTTACGGCCCTTGATATTTTGAAAGAATTCATCTAGCTTGGTCCTTAACTAGTGAACTTGAAGGTCCAATAAACTCGGTTAATTTGAGATCAATACGTAATTTTATTGCAGTTTTAAAAGTCCAGAACTAACTGTTTGGTTCTATCATTTAGTACGTACCTTGCTCTATATAAATAAATTCTCGGTGTCAAATATCATTAATATTTTTTAAGATCGTAAGTAGGGGTGTCAAACGCACAAAACGATCATGCAAGTACACCCTTATGTTGATCGTTGCGTTTAACAGATGCAAATAAAATGTATTATGCGTTGTGTTGCGTTGATTGAACGAAAGAAAACGTTATTGCATTGATCGTTGCATTATATTTAACGCAACGAAACAATCAAAACGCCAAAAAACGATCAAAACACTAGAAATCATATAAATATCAGAGAAAATAATGACAAGACCAGAAAAACAGTTGAAAAATCTATTTTGAAATAAGTAAATTAATCCAATTTCAGTGTAACAGCCTCATATCATCCAACATATTTAACCAATATCAGTAACACTGTACCACTACCAGTAACCAGGGGCGGATCCAAAACTGATATGAAAGGGGGGCCGGGGACAATTCATGGTTCCAACTTTCTAAATACTAGAGCTGTAACTCGGGTTTCGCCCCGAAAAGTGGTATTAAATAAATAACTAAGAATTTTCTAAAATTTCAAATATTTATAATAAACGAAACTTAAAAAAATTTGTAAATTTTTTATGTAAGTAAATAATAATAATAATAATAATAATACAATAATTTATAACTTAGAACATATATAAATGGAGGAGGGATCAAATGACACAACATTTTTTTGACACAAATGTTACACTAAATCATATAAATTTATAAAAAATCTTAAAAATGGAAAATCTTTTATAAACATATTCATTTCCTTATAGATCGATTGCGTTTCAAAATTTTATTCAATTTTAGTGTCATTTGATACTCTATCAAGAATCATTAAATTTAGACCGTTCAAATTACTATATAAACTTGATGGTCACTGATAAAGTATCAAATGACACTAAAATTGAATGAAATTTGAAACACAATCGATCTATAAGTAAATGAACATGTTTGTAAAAAATTTTCTATTTTTAAGATTTTTTATAAATTTATATGATTTAGTGTAACATTTGTGTCAAAATTTTGGGTGTCATTGGATCCCTCCTCATATAAATGTTAGACCATTTTAAGGGTTAAAATTTGGTTTAAACATGTCACATTCATCTTATTTAATGAGGAGAGTAAAAAAAAATACAAGCCATTGGATCAAAGTATATGAATAGTTTCAAACAAAATCAATGGTTAATAATAGTGATGATGTGGCATAGTTGAGGTGTTTGGAAATCTACCCCTTTATGGAGTATAGATTGATCCAAAATGGGTTTAGAGGGGTTACTTTATGGCTCAAGAGATAAAAAAAAATATTATTATAATATACAACTTTTATATATATTCAACAAAATATATATCAAATTAAGACTCAATTGCATACTTAAGTAACAAAATATTTAATTAATTAATCACTGTTCATGTTTTGATGTCAAAAAAAATAATTTTTAGCATCAAATTAACAAAAGTAACACCAAATATGAACTTGATTTAAACAAGAAAAAATCGGGGTTCAACCGGGCCAGTAACCAATGTACCAATACCAACAATCAATACCAATGTACCTGTAACCAACTCGTGTACCAGTACTAGTAAACAATGTACCATTAAGAAGTGTACCAGTACCAGTAACTAGTGTATCAATATCAATAACCAATACCAGATCTGCATATTTCCTAAAAAGCTCCAAAAATTGACCAACAAAGACAAACTAACCTATGTATTACACAAATAACGATACAATACAATCGATTTGCGTCTTGCGTTTCGTTTTATTAATGCAACGGACGAGCATTGCGTCTTCCGTGCCGTTTTTTAAACGCAACCAAAAACCTTTGCGTTAATCGTTTCGTTTTGTTCGTTCGGACGAAACAAAACGAAATAACGCAAAAATGCGTTGACAGTCCTAATCGTAAGATTGTAGGACATGTGAGCCTAATTTTTTTCAGAAAATAAAATAATAAAATTAAGATTCGACGATCATTTTTAATAACTTAAAAGTTTTATTTTATGATCAGACTTTGCAATACAGCTTTACCCCGCCAACTTTTTTTTTGCAAATTTTCTGATGAAAATTTGCAAATAGTGTGTCTACATGTGTTGTAAATACAAAAAACCTTAGAAAATGTTCTATGTATTTGATAAAATATTGCTTAAAAAGAAATGTTTGTTACTGTAGTTTAAAATTTGGGGTGTTTCAATCCTAAACCATCTTTTTAAAAGACTCGTATGAAAAAATGGTATTGTTTTGAAGAATATATTTTATAATGCCATGCTAAGAGAACTTAGCCTAATCTCATCATCTTTTGCACAAAGGAATATATTTTATAATGTTCATATATATAGGCGCATCATTGCCTTTCGCACAATTATGTTAGAAATGTTGAATTATACTTGTAAACGGTGATATAAATTAAATTGAATATGTATAATCCATTGAATTTATAAAGCTTATTCAACATTCACCATATAGTGAACATTAATAATTAGTTTAAACTTGCATGGTGAATCACGTGGGTACTTAAATTAAGTACAGAATGAAGAGAAAAGATGATTTAAGTACTAATTAATGTTGTGCTACATGTAGGAGCATGATTCAAGTTTCAAGGAGGCATCACAACGGATCCATCAAGTATTGTCGCATACATGATCTCATGCGTGATCTTGCCATTTTAAAAGGTAGGGAGAATAGATTCCTTGAAATAATATCGAGTCAAGATGGAAACTGCGGCTCGAGTACTGTAACCGTGCGTCGTGCGGCCTTGCACTGTGACCGTAACGATATTATAGAAACCATGGGTCCGAACCTCCGCTCTTTATTGTTCTTCAATGGTGGTGATTTTCCACCTGCAAAAAGGTTTAATCTCATGAAGATTTTGAATTGGGAGTTTGAAGCGACAAGGGGTTCTCTGGCAATAAAGGGGGACCTTTTTAAGGAAATGGTACAATTGAGATATATAAAGGTACATATGGAGTTACTTCCTCTCTATGGATCTTTTAGGTGGTCAACAAGACAATTTTGGAGAGGTATAAGACACATGATAAACCTCCAGACGCTTCAAATTACAACATTGAATTCCTATAGAGATTCATCTGATTGCATATGGGATATCAAAACTCTAAGGCATGTAATAATTGTAGCAGGATGGTGTTATGGGCCCCCATCTACAGCTCACCTTCCCAATTTGCAAACACTCAAAGTTGTAGAAGTTCGAAAAGAATGGCTTTCTGAGGGCTGGCCTGCAATGCCCAATATTCGAGTGCTAAAACTCCGAAAATTCCCACACAATTATGGGGAGTCGTTTTACACTTTCCTAAGTGGGCTTCACCACCTCACCTCCCTACATGTGGAGACCGATGAAGATGTCGCTTGGGAGTATGAAATCAGGGACCTGAGTGTATTCCCATGGTCTAATCTTTTGGAGTCGTTGCTTGTGCATGAGAAATACACCAACACCAAGGCGGATAATGATCTTGTCCCTTGTGCAATCACAACAAGTTCATTCCCAATGAACCTCATCAAGCTCAAACTTGTAGGCTCCCACATCCAAGAAGATCCAATGTCAATTCTGGAAAAGTTAGAGAGCCTCCGAGTACTTCATTTTGAATATGCATATAAGGGAAGACAACTCAGTTGTTCACCAGGAGGTTTTCCCCGCTTGCAGTTTTTCTCCCTCAAGGGATTAACGAACCTGAAGGAATGGAAAGCAGATGTAGCGGAAGGGGCCATGCCCATGCTCAAGGAGATTAAAATAATATGGTGTCCTCAATTACGGCTCATCCCTGGGCTGCGCCATATGACATCTCTTACCAAATTCACTTTGATTGGTAGGTCTGACCATCTTCATCAGAGCTTGCGTGAAGACGAATCACACAAAATCAGAGATGGCCAATCTGTTGATTTCGTTATATGAAGATATGAGTATGGTCTCGATATACAAGAGGATGAGGATCGATGACTAGTTTTATTCACATGGCAATTTTCTCTTTACGCTTTGGACTTATAAATTTGTACTGATTCATAATTTTATTATTTTGCTTTTTGATTTTCTTTTGGACCGTTTGTCGTGTTTCAGTATTTTTAATGTCATCCCTAAACAATTGACCTTTTGTTTTCTTCTTTTTTGGTTGGTATAAAAGCCAGTAGGCAAACAAATGCTCTTGTAATTGTAAGTGTGGATCAGTGGATGGTATCGATCAAACACATAAGTAACAGTGGCATATTAATTTCAAGTGATTAATTGGGACTTGTGGATGGATATTTTCATCAGTTATTTCGGAGATTGTTGTCATAACAACTCCACAACTTGACAAATTAACGAATGGCAAACCCACAATGAGCATGAAGACGGAGCTTGTCAGTGAAACTAAAAATAAAGTTTCAAGCAAAATGATGCAGACAGCACTATTAATTCAAGAAAACCAGCTATTTTGTACTCTTTTAAGGTTTTAACTTAATTTTTCAAGAGAGAAGGTGAAACACAACAACAATGATCAGAAGAACAGTTTAATTCAAGATGTCCATTCTTCACCAATTGGGTATGCATGCAGATCAACACTTAATTTGTCCATCAACGGATTTAATGAAATTCAAATTAAGGATCATTTTAAAAATACCCATTGTACAGGATAACTGATGCGGATGAATGAAGCGAGATTTATCAAAGAAATGAGTAATAGAGCTTGGAATAGTAAAATAGCTCACTCTGGTTCAGCTTCAGTAGCGACAGTAGCAGCGCCAGCTGACCTCACAAACTGGTATAGGAGGCACTCGATCGATGGCCAGAGCTGGAAAGAGGAGAAGGCATCGATAGAGGAAGCTCAAAGCAAGAAGAGAGGCCACTGAATGTCGTCCGGTGACGGTACAGCTGGTGGAGGTAGCGGCACCGGCGGAGAGCGGCGGAGAATGGTCTGGTCCAGAGAGAGGAGAGGGGGGAGATTCGCCATTTGCTTTGCGTTTGCGAGACCAGAGACCAGGAGAGGAGAGTGCGGTGTTGTTTTGTGAGGGGAGTAATGGAAATATGGAATGGAATGGAATCCTGATTACCGGGCCGAATTCTGATGGGCTGTGAATTGGTACCGGATTGGGCCGGATTGGGAATGTTATATTTGGGCCGCTTGAGTTTTAATCTCCGGATCTGGTTAGAGTTCAGATGGGCTTTTTTTTTTGGAGAATTTTGTGCTGTTTTTGGAAGAAGAGCGTGAAGGTTAATTAAGTATGCCATGCTGGATATACATGTATGATGTAGAGAGGAGATAGATACATGAGCAGTGTACAACAAAATGTGTCGTAGAGCTACATATATAAGTCTAATATTTGACCGATGAAGTAACAGGAGATATAATTGCAGCAGAGACAAAAGATCACGATTAACGAGTGTTGATTATTTAAGTAAGAGCAAACACTACGTAGTTAAAGAGATGATAAGAAAAAAAACGTCAATGAAAGGTGAAGATGGCTTGCTGCAAGTTAAATGAAATTGGTGTTGAAATGACAACAATACATTAAGATTTAAGAATGGCAAAAGGTAAAGCTACAACAAATGAAAATGAAGATAGTCTTCTACTAACAAAAAGTAGAAAATACATGACTTCTAAGAATTAATTAAGTTTACGAGGGTGATGTGAATATATATATATAGAGCAAAACTACGGTGTTCTTAAGCTCACGGTGGCCTCCCGTGAGCTTGACACCAAAAATATATCAAACCATATCCAAATTTTGATTTACACAGCTTAATAAATTCTTTATATCAAAATCATGTGGCATGCAAAAATATTCTATGTTTAGAGATTTTTAAGTATTTATTTTAGATTTTTTAAAAGCTATATATGAAACATTATTATTTTATTAATATTGTATAGTTTCTATTAAAAAATCTGAAATAAATACTTAAAAATCTTCAAAAATGAAAATTTTTTGCATGGTATAAGATTTTGATATAAAGAATTTATTAAGCCATATAAATAAAAATTTTGATATGATTTGATATGTTTTTTGTGTTAAGCTCACGGAAGGCCTCTGTGAGCTTAAGAACACGGTAATTTTACTCTATAGAATTATATATATATATATATTAACTTCGGCAGTTGGAAATATAAACTTTATTAGTATAATAACATTAGATATATAGGAAAAAATAATTATAAGTGGAACATTTTAATTTCAGTTGTTAGCAGATTTATTGATGAAAGGATTTCAAGGCGTCAAAAGGTAGTTGTTTTGGGATGTATATGTTTTATATAAATTTTGAAGTGCAGTTTTCAGCGGTTGACGTCCCACAAAAATTGGAATCTATTTTATAGAGAGTTATCACACTTTTAGTAAATTGTAAGTTGTATCTCAATTCTCAAATAGTGGCTGTTTAGTATCATGTTCCAATACGAAAATTTATATTATTCTAAAATCAATAAGGGTCGTAATCTTTTGTTCTATATAATAGAACCATTTATTTAAGTGTTTGCAATATAAATAATTAAGTTGTTTGTCAATATATAGTATATACACAATTCTCTCTGAGAGAAAGATGAACTAAATATAACTTTCAAAGTAATGGTTTGTTAAACTCTGCATTTGAGAAAAAAAATATATATTAGACATAAAATTGTAGAATTCTTCTACATCCTTACTCCTAATAAAAAGAAATTAGATTTTTTGACATGAAATTTCTATCTTCCCCAAAGAAGAAATATCAGCCGTTGATTATTTACTTAGATTAATTACCACTGTTGACGTACATTAA
Organism: Cyperus esculentus; assembly: GCA_030179965.1. Lineage (NCBI taxonomy): Eukaryota > Viridiplantae > Streptophyta > Magnoliopsida > Poales > Cyperaceae > Cyperus > Cyperus esculentus. The sequence continues at coordinate 1,109,841 of JASGLE010000019.1, read as the reverse complement.
TGTTCAGGCCCATTAAAATTTAAGACCCATATTAGTTTCCTCATAAGGGATGAGCTTTCGACCCTTTATTATAAAATATAATAATTTCAGCCCAAAAAAAGGTGTGGGCTCTTCACTAGTATATATATAAATATAAGATGAGGGAGGGATCCACTTACAGCAAAATTTTTTGATACAAAATTTACACCACGGCCTATAAATTCATAAAAATCTTAAAAATAAAAAATCTTTTACAAACATATTCATTTACTTACTGGTTGATTGTGCTTCAAAAATTTCATTCTATATAAATTTCATTTGGTAGTCTATAAGTCTATCAAGAACTAACAAGTTTGCATGATAATTACAATGGTCTAAATTTAATGATTCTTGATGAACATTCAATGACACTCGAATTGAATAAAATTTGAAACATAATCACCAGTAATTATAGGTATATGTTTGTAAAGAATTTCATATTTTTAAGATTTTTTTTTATAAATTTATAAGACTTGTTTATGCTGTAAAAAATGTTTGGTACAAGTGGATCCCTCCTCATAAGATAAGAGTTGGCTAGCTTTAAGCAGATACAATTTTTTTTAAAAAAAAAAAAAAAAACTTGAGTGCTTATCGTCCACCTTACTGCATTTTGCAGTTCATGATGTGAGCCATTGGATTGTCTCGACATCCAAGCTAGCATGACTCTGAAGACATTTAAATGGCTTACATCATGAACTGCAAAACACTACCGCGAGATATATGAAATAAAAAAACTTGGCTGCAGATCTTTCACTGGTAGTGAACAACAAAGCTCAATATTAATACTAGTATAGTGTCTACGCGTTGCAGTGGGATTCATGATATCATGATATTGAAATATTTTGTACATTAAAATATTGTATTCTTTGAGAAGTTTCTTTTCAAAATAATAAAATGGATATAGTGTAATATTATAAAGGGAGTTGACAATTGCACCCCTTAAAAAACCTCGTTAACCGCACCCTAATATAATTTTATATATTCATATAATAGCAGTAAAAGTGGTTATACTAACACATAGAAATGTTTATAATAACAACTAACATTGTTTATACAAATAACTAAATATGTTTCAAAGAGGCAAGACAATGGAGGTGCGACCGGAGATGGCGGAGGTGCGGCCGAAGGGAGCGGAGGTGGTGTGATGGTGGGAAACAAATTAATAGAGGAATGATGAAGAAAAAGAGAGAGAAAAGAAAAATAATGGTGCAGTGCAAATAATGGGTGTAGATAAGAGGATACCTATAATTTCTCTATTATAAATTATTTTTTCTTATTAGTAATATATGATTCATTTAGATACTATAACAATATATTGAACAATTAACTGCAAGCTTTTATTTGATTAATCTGATTAACTTATATAATATATGTATTTAATTATGTAAGTTCTAATTAGCATATTATGCGATATGTAATGTGTAATGTGTAAATTTATCACAAAATTTAATATAGATACAGATTGGGTATGCATGCATAATAGTGTATATATAAATTACTTTCTCCGTCCACAATTAAATGAATTTATACCCTTTACAACTTGTCCATAATTAAATAAATTTATACCTTTTGTTTGAATCCACTTTCTTCCTAAAAAAATATATTTATATTACGAAATTCTCAGAATGCCCCTCGTCTCCTTCCAAGAATATTCACTTTTCTACTAATTGAGGGCATAAAAGTAATTTCACTCTTCCATTATTTCCTTTGTCTTTTGCTACAAAAATTCATTCTTTTGTGGAAAGATGAAGTATTTAAGAAGTCGGTGAATCGGAGAAGAGAACTATTGCATCTTTACACTGGTGGCGACCACCGTGATTTATTTTATTTCTTTCTTACATCTTTTACCGTACGATAATCGGAAAAAGTTGGTTCCTTAAACAGCTAAGTGAGAGACTCATTAACTGCACTTGCATCTGACGGTTAAAAGAGTGAGTACACGATCCGGGACGAGACAATTTAGATTATACCGTATCTGCTGTTATTCTAACGGAAAAACAACCCTGTTATTCCGATCTGAACCGTTAGATCAAAACGGACGGTCCAGATCGGCCCATTTAGATTATAGGGGGTCTTTTTTATAATTAATCACATCCATTTATTTTGATTCGACGGTCCAAATAAGAATAACAGGATCCTGTTATCCAATTTTGGATAATAGGAGATGTGATTCCACATGATCAGAACCTGTAATCATGGGTGTATCTATCCTGCTCCCATTTTTAAACCCAACATCTAGGCGAGACGCGTTTTCTTTTTTGTTTTCCGATAAAACAAATGCGTTAAAGCTGAATGGGCTTGCGTCGGAAAGGAAAATCGAATCACTAAATATAGATATCAACTGTGCTGGTTAAAGCAGATTGATATATTTGACAGTTGAAAATTAGTTTGGACAGATAGTAATTTCAGTCTCCAAATTAACTTCTCCTTTTATAAGTAGTAAGGATAGCTAATAAAAACAAGAAACACCCTGATCTAGATCTAAAAAGCAGCAACTAGTACATTGATGATATAACATTATTAATTACTAGAGCTGGAACTCGGGCTTCGCCCCGAAATATGATATCAAATAAATAATAAAACTTATAAATTCAAAATATATATTTTAAAAAAATGAATTAGATATTGAATTTTTTTATGTGATTAAAAAATAATAATAATAATAATAATAATAATAATAATAATAAATAATAATAATAATAATAAATAATAATAATAATAATAATAATAATAAAAATGATGATGATGATGATGATGATGATAATAATATAATTTATAAATAATAGTACATAAATGTTGGAATATTTTAAAGTTTTAAATGTTGTTTTAGACATGTTACATTCATCTTATTAAATGGAAAGATAAAATACATATAAACCATTGGATCAAAGTAGATGAAAAGATTTAAACAAAATCAATGGTTAATAATGTTGATGATGTGGTATAGTTGGGGTGCTTGGAGTGCTACCCTATTTCTAGAGTATAGATTATTCATCGAAGTTTTAAAATTGACCGGCGCAAAATGTGGATTATATTTGTATTGATCAGAGGTAGGAGACTGGGGAGTCCGTATCTGCTGTTATTCTTAGGGATAACAGGGTCCTGTTATTCCAATATGGACTGTTAGATCAAAATGAACGGCTCAGATTAAAACCAAAGTACAATTTTTGAAGGGAAGAAAGATTTTTATGAATGAATCTGATCCGTTCATCTTGATCCAACGGCAATGATTAGAATAATAGGGTCTTGTTATCCAAAACTAGGATAACATGTGATTCGAATCCGGAGACTGAGCTATGGAGCCACATGGGATAACTGGGCTCTAAGCAAACAAAGCGGATTAATAGATTACTTCATCCAACGGGGATGGATTATGTATCATATAGTGTCTTATTTATTTAGTGTAACGAGATTGGTGAGCTCCTTGAATCGAGAACACTTTAGTGAGGATGTAACAGACCTCGATATATAATCCAAAATTAGCCAGATCTGGATCTAAATTGCATTATAATATTCATTGAGGTTCACGGATGTCAGATTTCTTTTTCAAAGGGGTACTTATTTGTGACAAAAAAAAAATTTTTTAAAAACTTCAAAAAAAAAAACAACAACTTGCAGGCATCTGAGGCATGCAGCATGCTTAAGTAATACTTTGACTGGGAAGGTGGAATATATGTCCCGAGTACTTATCTTTTTTTTTTTTTTTTTGAGAAACCCGAGTACTTATCCTCCAACTTACTGCATTGTGCAGTTCACGACGTTAGCCATTGATTCGTCTCGAAATTCGTGCTGGCATGAATCTAAAGACAATCCAATGGCTGACATCGTGAACTGCACAATTCAGTATGTTAGGGGATGTGAATTTTATATGTCCCCTCTTTGCTTTATTTATTTTAGCCTTCGCAGATTAACATAAAAATTGAGGAATTCAAACATTGCAACGCTTTTGAAACTAGCAGACAGTTCATATAAACAGTACTGAGAGCATAAATCAGCCCTCGAGATCTATCTTCCCAAATCCCAAATGACAAAATATACATTCATATAAACCATTTAAACAACCCATACAGTTCAAAATCCCGAGCTAATACTGAAGCTAGGTAGCTAAGGGAAGAAACAACAATTTGAAAAGCCAGAGCTACAAAGAGGCAGAGCATGTGAAGGTGACAAATAGATGGCGGAGGCAATTGCACAAGCAGTACTCGGCAAGCTGGTAGATGTCATAGCCGATGCCGCAATCAATGAAGTTGTGTTCCTTCGTGGGGCCAGAGACAAATTGAATTCCCTTGAGCGCGAGCTTCGCTTCATTAAAGCTTTTCTCAAAGATGCCGAGTCAAGGTGCAGTTCAGAGGAGAGGATGAGAACTTGGGTGAGTGAAGTGTGGGACGTGGCATATCGAATTGAGGATGTGGTTGAAACGTTTGTAGCAGAGGTCGAAGGGGGCAATCGGTCTGGCAAGGTTAATATCCTAAAACAAAATTTGAAATATCCTTTTAAGCTGCCCACTGTTCATAAGCTCACTTCTGAGATGGACAAGATCAATGCCACACTCCTTCAGATAAAGCAGTGTGCTGCTGATTATGGCATAAAGTGTGAGTTGGAGAACACCAACAGTAATGCAGTGCAAAGAAGGCCTGTCACTAAAGTCTTACTTCCTGATGTGGATGATCCTAACATCATCGGTTTGCAAAAAGACAAAGACAAAATACTAAATCTACTCCTCGATCCAAACAATAACAGGCGGCGTGTAGTGTCTATCGTCGGACAAGGAGGTCTTGGGAAGACAACCCTTGCCAGAAAAGTATACAACAGGTTTGTAACACATTATATATACAAAATGTTACACTTTCTTTTATATAAATGAATCATTTGAAGAATCGGTCTTTGGTATAATGACTAAGGGCAACGCTCTCTGTGTGAGAGGTCTTAGGTTCGAAACCCGGATGGGGGACTTTTATAGATATTTAAATTTGAGTGGCTTTGACCCTCATCTTTTTCTCAAAAATATAAATGAATCATTTTTTTTACTAGTTCATTGATTGAAGCAACATCTTCAAAACATAGGAGTTAGGTGATAATGTTATTCGAATTCCTATTAAAGGATTGTTAGTTCCTCAATTAATTTTCGATTTAACACACCTATAATTTTCTTTTTATTTGCATAGTGATCAGGTCAAGGAATGGTTCGAATACCGAATATGGCTATCAGTTTCTCAGCAATATAGGCTGAAAAATCTTTTGAAGATGATGTTAGAGAAAATACGACCTCTCACAGAAGATGAGAAGACTCTTCTCCAAAACGATGATCGGCATTCACAACAATTAGCCGAACAACATTTCCTTACTGAGCTTGAAATGTCCCTTAAACAAAAACGATACCTTATCATTATGGATGATGTTTGGACAGAAAACTTATGGATTCAAATAGAAGATGCTCTTCCTAATGATAAAAATAGCAGCAGAGTGCTAGTGACCACTAGATCCTCTAACATTGCTAGAAAAGCAGATCCTAATTGTGATCCATACAATCTGAGCTATCTGAGTGAAAAAGAAAGCCAACAACTTTTGTTGAAAAAAGCATTTCCTAATCAGGATTTGAAAACCTTTCCACAAAATCTATCTGACCTTCCTAAAAAGTTTGTGGAAAGATGTGGTGGCTTACCACTTGCGCTGCTAATTGCAGCTGGTATGCTATCCAGACAACCACCAACATACAATTCCTGGCATAAGGTTCTTAAAAAATTAAGTTGGCATGATGGTGAGGGAACAGAGTGCACAAACATTCTAGCAACTAGTTATGAAGACTTACCATTCTTGCTCAAACCATGCTTTATGTACTTTGGTTTATTTCCAGAGGATCATGAAATCAAAGCCAAATCATTGATCAGGATGTGGGTCGCAGAAGGGTTTATACCAAGAGAAGATAGGAGAACAATGGAAGAAACAGCTGAGGACTACTTAGAAGAACTAATTGGAAGGTAGGCCTCGCTTTATATGTAAAGTTTCTTATTTCTCATAATAATTAATAGTTCTCTATTGTTTACGGCCCTTGTTATTTTGAAAGAATTCATCTAGCTTGGTCCTTAACTTGTGAAATTGAAGGTCAAATAAACTTGGTTAATTTGAGATCAATCTGTAATTTTGTTACAGTTTTACAAGTTCAGAACTAACTGTTGGTTCTTTCATTTACCACGTACTTTGCTCTATGTAAATAATAATTGTCGAAGTCAAATCTCATTAATATTTTTTAAAATCGTAAGATTGTAGGACATGTGAGCCTAATTTTTTAAAAAAAAATAAAATAACAAAATTAAGATTCGACGATCATTTTTTAAAACTTCAAAGTTTTATTTCATGATCAAGTGCTGACTTTGCAATACAACTTTAGTTAACCGTCATTGTTTTGCAAATTTTCTGATGAAAAATCGCAAATAGTGTGTTTACCCTAGGGTGTTGTAAATAATATAAACTTTAGAAAATGTTATACTTATTTGATAAAATATTACTTGGAAAGTAATGTTTGTTATTGTAGTTTAAAATTTGGGGTGTTTCAATCCTAAACAATCTTTCTAAAAGACGGGTATAAAAAAATGGTATTGTCTGGTGTTCATATTTATTACAATGTGGGTGTTCATACCTCCATTGTAATCTATAAAAAAATGTGTATTTAAGGGAGACTTTTCTTAAGAGACAGTTAGTATACCTCTATTTTATAATCTTCATAGTCACATGCATTGCCCTGCGCACAATTATGTCAGAATGATGAATTATACTTGTAATATAAATTAAATTAATTATTATCTATTGGATAAAGCTTATTTCAACATTTACCATACAGTGAACATAAATAATTAGTTCAAGCTTGCAATCACGTGAGTTAGCAATTAACTTAAGTATAGAACAAAGTCAAAAGACAATGTAACTAATTGTTAGTTAATAATGTTGTGCTACATGCAGGAGCATGATTCAAGTTTCACGAAGGTATAAAACGGGATCCATCAAATATTGTCGCATACATGATCTCATGCGTGATCTCGCCATTTTGAAAGGCAGGAAGAATGGATTCCTCGAAATAATACCTAGACAAGGTGAAAATTCCAGCTCTAGTATTGTAACAGTGCGTCGTGTGGCATTGCACGATGACCATAAAGATAATCTGAAAACCACAGATCCGAATCTCCGCTCTTTATTGCTGTTCAATACTCATAATTTTTCACAGGTAGAAAGGTTTAGGCTCCTTAAGATTTTGAATGGTGGAATTATGCCGATAAAGGCAGACACTTTTAAAAGAATGGTTCAGTCAAGATATATAGAAATACTGACAATTTATAGTGGTCATTACGGATCTTTTGAGTCCTTAGAATCTGCAAAATTTCGAAACATGAGGTTCAAATTTGATAGAATGGTGTCGTTGGTTTCGCCAGAATCTCAGCCTGAATCTCGGTCATGGTCTAGATTCATGGAGTCCTGTATGAATAAAGCTCGGGCAACAAATGAATATTTGAGTTATCACATAAGGTTTGGATCCGGATATTTCTGGTGGTTAGAAAGACAACTTTGGAGACGATTTCGGAGAAGTATAGGGCGCATGAGAAACCTCGAGACATTAGAAATTCTTTATTGGAATACTGAACACTATGGAGTGGAACAATTGGATTGCGTATGGAATATTAAAACTTTGAGGCATGCAATTCTACCAGAATGTTGTTATGGGCCCCCATCTACAGCTCACCTTCCCAATTTGCAGACACTCAAAGTTGTAAGAGTTCGAGAAGAATGGCTCTCCAAGGGCTGGCCTACGATGCCCAATATTCGAGTGCTAAAACTCTGGAAATTCCAACGCAATTATGGGGAGTCGTTTCACACTTTCCTAAGTGGGCTTGACCACCTCACCTCTCTACATGTGAAGCTCGGTTACCGTGTCAATTGGGAGTATGAAATGAGGGACCTGAGTGTATTTCCATGGTCTAACCTTTTGGAGTCGTTGCATGTGCATGGGAAAATTTATACCAAGACCAAGGTGCATAATCATCTTGTCCCTTGTGCAATCACAACAAGTTCATTCCCAGTGAACCTCATAAAGCTCAGACTTGTAGACTCTAAAATCAAAGAAGATCCGATGCCAATTCTGGAAAAACTAGAGAGCCTTCGAGTACTTGAACTAGGCTATTCTGCTTATAAGGGAAAACAACTCATCTGCTCAGCTGGAGGTTTCCGTCACTTGCAGTTTCTGACCCTTGATGCATTAAAAAACCTGAAAGAATGGAAAGCAGATGTAGCAGAGGGAGCCATGCCCATGCTTAAGGAGATTACCATAGACAGGTGTCCTCAATTATGGTTTATCCCTGGGCTGCGTCATATGACCTTTCTTACCAAATTCACTTTGAGTTGGGGGTCTGACCATCTTTTACAGAGCTTGCGTGAAGACGAATCACACAACATTAAAGATGGCCAATTTGTTCATTTCAATTTAAAAGAAGATTGAGGATGAGCTTACTGGTAAATTTGTACTGATTTGTAATTCTGTTATTTTGCTTTTGTTTTTTTCTTTTGGATTGTTTGTGGTGTTTTAGTACTAATGTCATCTCTGCAATTGTTTTTCTAAGTGTAGATGGTATCGATCAAATGTATAAGTACAACATGGCATATTGATTATTTCAAGTGATTAATTGGCACTTATGTATCAATATTTTATCAGATATTTGGAGATTGCTGTTATAATGTTGAGAAATCCAAAGCTGAACTAGTTTTTACTGATCGCTGTATGTTTTTTTGCTATACATGTAGATAGGTATTTGTTATGTACCTTTAACAGTCCAATAACGGTTATATTCTAAAATGGGCCTATGATATAATTGCTACAGGCTTTGAGGTCCAAATCCCAATTAATTGTTAATTACATGTCTTAACCCTCCCCTCATGTTGGGTCTATAAATATCGATTAACCCCAACTTGCTTATTTATTGATCAAATGACTTGGGCTCCAATCCCTTCATAAAGATATCGGCTAATTGGTTCTCACTCCATACAAATGGAGTTTCAATTTCATTGGCTTGAATCTTCTCTCGAATGAAATGACAATCAACCTTGATGTGGTTTGTTCTCTCGTAGAATATGGGGGATTTGAAGTAAAATGTATCGCAGCTTGGTTGTCACAAGACATTTTCATATGTATGTTATGTTTTAATCCCATATCTGCTAGTAAAATTCACACATTTCTTTCATGTTGGATCAATTTATACAGCAGAATTGAGCCATCGAAGGCTGAAACTAAACTACAAGTACTTTCACAACAGATTGAATCATAATTACCGAAACTACACTAGAAGTACTTTCTCAAATCACAACAAACATTTTATAAAGCATGTCATAGTATGAAATAACACATAAGGCCCTCCTGGTATTCTATTCAGAATCTTTGCAGCCATCTTCCTGATCAACTTCATTCTTCACCATCTTAATTTTCATTGGCTAGACTACCATTCAAACATGATGGTGCACTAATAGAATCATATATCACATGATGCCACAGCATCAATCTGTATAAGAATATTGCAAAATTGAAATTAACAAAACGTTGAAAATAAAAATAGCAGCCTTTATAGTTTATACAATTAATCAAGTTCATGCATATTCTTTCAAACACAATACTGATATTGTTACACGAACGCAATTCTAACCAACTACTGATATCAAGTGCCGCAAGAGCCAGCAACTAATTAAGGATAAGCACATGAATCCGGAATCATTAATATACAATTAATCATCAGCAGTGGACGTGAATCCGGGTTTTTCTCATCTCTTTCTTTGCTTTGTTGTTCACTTGTTCAGTTGTTCTTGTTTCAAAATGGCGCACAGGACTCAGAGGAAAAAAAAAAGCAGAAAGAAAAGAAATGAAAAGGGACGAAAATGGACACTTCTTGTTGCGCTGTGAGCTTTATTTCCTCCTTATCATAAAGTAGTAAAACACTTTTACTTTACGGAGTAAATCTATATGATGCTCTTAGAAGTTCGGTGTAACTGTGCTCAATAGATACATAATTATTTATAAATCATAAAAAAAATCAATTTATGGTACTCAATAGATTATTTCTATCACAATATCTTAGGATATAAAAATTTTCTATTTTTAGAGTTTTTTGTTTTTTTTTATTTGTTTGAGATTTAGTAAGATAGCGTCAAATAATAATAAATAATCAATATTTATATACAAAGCAATGTAATTTAAAAACTATGGTTAGAGGTCTCTGTGTTCACAGGAGCACCATAGTTTTACTATATTAAAATATTTTTATATCAGCCCATATACAAATAGTTCAAAATAATTTTTTGCCAATATTCAAAATTTTTATTTTACAATCTCAATCAATTCCTTATATCAAATCTTCTAAAATATCAAACTTTTCCATTTTTAAAAACTTTTACTATTTGTCATGATTTTCGAAAGATGAAAAAAAAAAAAAGAAAATGAAAACATTTGCATACATAAAATCTCATTTTTCAAACTTTACTAAAAATAATAAAAAATTCTAAATATTGAAAATCTTGATATTATAAAAGATTTTGATATAAAAAATTTATTGACACTCTTGTATCAAAGTTTTGCATTTGGAAAAAATATATTTTAAGCCATTTGTATAGGTGGCAAAATTTGACCCGACCCAAAAAACTCGTCCGACCCGCCCGATCTGAAACCCGATCAGACTCGAGTTTAAGCGAAAGTCAAACTGACCCGAACCGACCCAACCCGTGTTCCAAGGAAAGGCAGACTGACCCAAACCCGACCCCACCCGGTAATAGAGGTGCAAAATCTGACCAAACCCAAAAAATCTGCGTGGTGTATATATACCTAGAGGTGGTGGTTGATTCAATCTAATATTAGTATATAAGACTTTGCACTACATACCTAACTTGCTTAACTATATAAGATAACAACTTTCGAATATCAAAATTGCATGCGCGTATGATCGATGGAGATAAGATGGTAGGTGAACTAATAATTTAGCAACGACTTGGACATAAACACCGAATAAGTACAGATGTATGATTTATTAACAAGCTAATATATTAGACGAGGGATCAAATGACCATATTTTTTAGTGACTGATTGGTGACTACAAAATCTCAAATAACTAAATTTTAAGGTCTTAAATAATTAATTAGTCACAATAAATATCGATCAAAACAAATAAGTAACTTGTATTCTCTAATTCTATCTACAGAAAGAGGGGTGGGTTAGCTTATTTTTTAAGCATGCCACGCCATTCATTTTTCCAACCATTAGATTAATTTTTGTTAATAGATGGATGGTCAGATATTCACTAATTACTTCAGGAATATGAAAAGACAAAATTTTAATTAGTGTCAAGATACATATTAATTAATATGGTTATGTGCAACTTATTGCATGACACTTTAATTGTGCCAAATATTGGCCATGTTGGAAGTTGCTATAATTTCTTTGCAATGAGAATACTCCATTATATTGTTTAGTCCAGACTCCAGAGTGACTCCAGACTTTAAAAGACAAAAGGCATATATAATGTCAAGTGATTTACACAAAATAATTAAATGGTTATGCAACTTATTGCAAGACACTTTAAACAAATATTTATTGTTTTAAGTTTTCTTCTTATTGCAACAAAACTTTATGCATGCTCACGAAATATACGAAATTCACATATGACATGCAATTAATATTTGTTTACTAAATTACTTTACTTTTTGAAAATATAGTCCTCTCTAAAAAGGAGTTATTTCTCCGGGGCGAAGCCCGGGTTCCAGCTCTAGTACAATTAATTATGCTATTCAACTTATGTGTTGTAATAATATGCCACGTCAACAAGTGTGCATATTTGATTGCTTAATTAAAAAATCAAAATAATGAAATGTTCTTGCAAAAATTATTTGATTTGCATGATCCAAATTTATTCATAAGGGAACATATACATAGATTCCAAAATTAATACCAGCTATATTAGTATTTATATTAACTTATTTAGTACTAAAGTTATTCTTATTATTATACCTATAAAGTTTATTAGTCATTAAATTATTGTGGTTTGTTCAATTAGGCTCTTTAATTTTTGTTTGGATCAATTGCCTCCCCTAAACTATTGAAAGCAACTCATTATGGCCCCTCCATCAATTGAGTGTTATTTTCTGTTAGTTTTGTCTCTTCCACTGTTTTTTCTCTCTACTACCCATGACAGAGAAGGCCAATTCTGAATTTAGATCCTCGACGGTAACTCAAATTTTGAGTTGCTGCCTGGGCTCTAATTAAAAGGGCCCTGTGGAATATAAAACACTAACCGTTTTGACCGAGATCCAAAACCGACGGTCTAAGTATGTATACAAGTTGAGTCAACTTAGAGAATATGGACTCCGCCAACTCTTCCCTCACAACCCCACCTAGATGAATAATGCAATCTCATCAGAAATAGATACCTATCAAATTTAAAGCAAAATTATAGCAATCAAATAAAATACAAAATGAAAAGTTCATTAATTACATAAGGCATTAGTCAATGAATCCCACATGCCTTAAATTAAGTTTTGAGCCAAGTTGAAATTAATTCATTACCTAAAGCCAGTATGGTGTTATTATCTGTTATGATTCAAGCTCGTTTGGTAGACCGTAGACTGTAATAAGGCATAATAATAATAGTCAATAAACTGTTTTTCTTACTTGCTATCGTGCGGGGGATTTTAAAATGTTGGGGACCAAAGAGGAACTTTTTTATTTTCGATTTGCATCAGTTACAAAGATTCTATTTGAACTTCCAATTGTACACAAGATGATATCATCACGAGTTTGGTTGTACCTAATTAAGAATATACAACTCGATCCAACGAGAGTGGTTAAGTCACTATTAAGATGAGGGTGGCGAAGAGCCGAAGACCTTGTGTTTTTTTAATAGAGACAGCAATGTCTGTGTGGCGATAAATGTTGCATTAAGAAAAAAGCTATACAGCTACAGATTTGGTTATCAGTTATAATATGAATACACTTGCCCAACTACTAATTAATTTGTTGGAAAACGCCAATTTTTCTTTTTCCTTTTTTTTTTTTTTTTTTGGTCCTCTTTCAAACAACAATGACTAGGGAGAGCAGTGCAATGGTCATCACTCAAGATTAATTAATAAATGTTTTTTTTCTTTTTTGTGCTAGGAACATGGTAAACATGATACTAGCTAGTAAAATTTACAGTTCCGTACGTCCTTTTGTTTGAACCGGTATCAATTACTTGTCAAAGTAGGATGACAATTAACATTAATTTGGTGGAGAACATAACTTTTTCTTTATAATTAACGGCAAAGAGAAAATGATTATAAATAAACAACAACTTGCGTCATCCTCGCGCGTGAGTCGTGACCTTATCATTCCAAGTGGTTTTCTGACTTGGGAGGTGAAAATGTCTCTTCTTGCTCTTTTTTGTTCTAGCCTCGGCCTCCTCAGATTAACCTACAAACTAAGTTACTCAAACATGGCAATCTTTTGATACTTGCAATTGAAGAAGGAACCGGCCTTTTATCCATATCTTCCCAATTGGCAAAATATACATTCACATAATCCATCAAGCTATACCCATACAGTTCAAAATCCACCTCACGCTGTTGAAGCAATTTGGATCAGACGAACATATATAAATAGCCCTCAAAGGTGACAAATACATGGCCGAGGCAATTGCAGAACTGGTACTCAACAAGCTAGCTGATGCTGCAATCAAGGAAGTTGTGTTCCTTTATGGGGCTGGAGACAAATTGAATTCCCTTGAGCGCGAGCTTCGCTTCATTAAAGCTTTTCTCAAAGATGCCGAGTCAAAGTGCAACTCAGATGAGAGGGTGAAGACTTGGGTGAATGAAGTGCGGGATGCAGCATATCAAATTGAAGATGTGGTCGAAACATTTATTGCAAAGGTCGAAGGGGGCAATCGGTCTGGCAAGGTTAATACCCTAAAACATAATTTAAAATATCTTTTGAAGCTGCCCACTGTCCATAAGCTCACTTCTCAGATGGACAAAATTAAAGCCACACTCCTTCAGATGAATGAGTGTGTTGATAAATATGACATAAATAGAGAGCTAGGAGAGAGCAGCAGTAGTGCACTGCCCAGAAGACCTATCAGGAAAATCATACTTCCTGATGTGGATGATCCTGATGTCATTGGTTTGCAAAAAGACCAAAACAACATAATGAACCTGCTTTTCAAACTGAATAACAAAAGGCGATGTGTTGTGTCCATTGTCGGACCAGGAGGTATTGGGAAGACAACCCTTGCCAAAAAAGTATACAACAGGTTCGTACACATATTTGAATATGTAAATAGTTTCAATTTATTATTAAATCCTAATAATCAATAGAGCAAAAACTTGATTTAATGGATAATAATCTAGATTCTAGATTCATATAGCCTTTAACATATATAATTGCATAAAAGTCCATAGACTATCCTATATTACCTATTTCCTAATCGAAGATGTGTCCCTCTATTTGTTAACTTACCAAATTGAAATTGCAAAGAGAATAGTAACACTAATTAAGTATACAAAATTGATCTCAATTTGTGTAGTGATGAGGTCAAGAAAGTGTTCGAGTATCGAATGTGGCTATCAGTTTCTCAACAATATAGATTGCAAGATCTTTTGAAGACGATGTTAGAGAGGATCCGGCATCTCACAGAGATGAGAAGGCTCTTCTCCGAAGCAATGATCAAAATTCAAGACAAACCGAAGAACATTTTCTCTCTGAGCTTAGAGTGTTCCTTGAACAAAAACGATACCTTATCGTAATGGATGATGTTTGGACAGAAGATTTATGGATTCAAATGGAGAATGCTCTCCTTGATGTTAAAAATGGCAGTAGAGTGCTAGTGACCACTAGATTCTCTGATATTGCCAGAAAAGCAGATGCTAATTGCGATCCATACAATCTTGACTATTTGAGTGAAAAAGAAAGCCAACAACTTTTGCTGAAAAAAGCATTTCCTGATCAAGATTTTAAAAACTTTCCTCGAGATCTATCTGACCTTCTTAAAAAATTTGCTGAAAAATGTGGTGGCTTACCGCTTGCTTTGGTAGTAGTGGGTGGCCTTCTATCTAGACAACCACCAATGTACAATTCTTGGCACAAGGTTTTTGAAAAGTTAAGTTGGTATGATGGTGAAGGAAAGAAGTGCATAGAAATTCTAGCAACTAGTTATGAGGACTTGCCATTGTTACTCAAACCATGCTTCATGTACTTTGGTTTATTTCCAGATGACCATGAAGTCAAAACTAAATCATTGTTAAGGATGTGGGTTGCCGAAGGATTTATACCAGAAAAAGATAGAAGAACAATGGAACAAACAGCTGAGGAGTACTTAGAAGAACTAGTTGATAGGTATGCCTCACATATATTCAAAATCTCTTATTTTTCATATTAATCAATAGAAATCTTATAGTCTATATATAGCCCTTCATATTTTGCAAGAACCCATCTTGCGTGGCCCTTGATTAACCAGCCAGTGAATTTGAATATCAAAATTGGTTATTTAATTTGATGTGATTGCTAATTTTGTTAGGGGAGGATCCTTTTGACTAACTAGTACTGTTGACAACCATTCTTCAAAAATTTTAAAAATCTTTAAAATATAAATTTTTTGACAATCATATTTGTAAGCTTATATATTATTTGTTCAAATTTTATTCTACTTAAGTGTTATTTCATAGCTCCCCAAAGAACACTAAATTTAGACCATTGTGAAAACACAATCAATCCATAAGCTTAGGAATATGACTTTAAAAAACTTTTCATTTTTAAGATTTGCTTAAAATTTATTTAAAGACAAGTGATTGTCATAATTGTCAAAAGATACTTACCATTTTGTCGTGTAGTACCTATAAGTTCAAAACTAATTGTTAGTTCTTTTTTTTTGTCAAAAACTTATTGTCCTCTTTAGTAACTTATTTGTAATACAAACTCTTATATATTTCTCTTACATCACAACAACATATTACAACCCTTTTCATAGACATAAACATGTGAAGACTCTCTACAATAGTCACAATTCTCTGTAGTAACTCCAAATGACTTGAAATTTAAATTATCAAAAACAAGACTTCAAAAGTTTTATGCCCATAGCTCATTCACTCAAATTTATTTTTCATTTGACCCTTAAAATCCCTTCATCGATCATCACTAAAATTCAAGTTGTTGCTGGCTGCTACATAGGATAACGAGTTCCACTTATTTTTTCAATGTACCTAACATTATAATCATAATTAATTTTATATTTCCAATGGTTATCCAGAAAGAAAATAAAATATAATGTTAATTTAATTAATGTTGTGCTACATATGTAGGAGCATAATTCAAGTTTCACAGAGGTATCACAATGGATCCATCAAGTATTGTCGCATACATGATCTCATGCGTGATCTTGCAATTTTAAAGGGCAGGGAGAACGGATTCCTAGAAACTATAGCAAGTCGAGAAGGGAGCTGCAGCTCTAGTACTGTAATCATGCGTCGTGCAGCGGTGCATTGCTACCGTAAGGATACTATGAAAACCGCAGGTCGAAACCTTCACTCATTATTGTTCTTCAGTACTGATTTTCCGAACTTAAAAAGGTTTAAGCTCCTAAAGGTTTTCAATGCAGCATATCCCAGAGAGGGTTATTATAGAGATGAACATATAAAGGGGAACACTCTAAAAAAAACGGTTCAACTAAGATACATGTCAATATCGACAATTGATCTGTGGTTTCTTCCTCGCCGGGGATTTCTCCCGTGGTCTAAACAACCAGAGACACAATTTTGGAGAAGTATAATACGTATGAGAAACCTTCAGACACTTCTTATTCCAATGACAATTAACTATAGCGATTCAAATTTGTTCGATCGCATATGGGATATTAAAACCTTGAGGCATGTAAACCTACCACCATGGTATTATGGACCCCCATCCACAGCTCACCTTCCCAATTTGCAAACCCTGAAAGCTGTAAGAGTTCGAGCAGAATGGCTCTCCAAGGGCTGGCCTACAATGCCCAGTATTCGGGTGCTCAAGCTAGGTTTCTTACAATCTAATTATAAGGAGTCATTTTGTACTTTCCTAAGAGAGCTTCACCATCTCACCTCTCTACATGTGAGCGGCAATCTCAATTGGGAGTATGAAACAAGCGACACTGACATAAGTGCATTTCTGTGGTATAACCACTTGCGGGTGGGAAATGGACCAACAACAAGGCATAAAATGATCATGTTCCTTGTGCACTTAATGCGAGTTCGTTGCCAGTCAATCTCACAAAGCTCAATCTTAAGCACTCTAGAATCCAAGAAGATCCCATGCCGGTTCTGGAAAATCTGAAGTACCTCAAGGTACTTCAGTTAGAAGACTTTGCATATGAAGGAAGACTGTTCAACTGTTCAACTGCAGGTTTTCCGTACTTGCAGATTCTATCCCTCTTTAGATTAATGAAGCTGGAGGAATGGAACGCAGATATAGCCGCGGGGTCCATGCCCATGCTCAAGGAGATTAAAATAGGATGGTGTCCTTCATTACGGCTTATCCCCGGACTGCACAATATGACCTCTCTTACCAAATTCTTTCCGAGTCTTGGGTCCGAAGATCTTTATCGGAGTTTGCGTGAAGATGAATCGCACAAAATCAGAGATGGCCAATTCGTTGATTTCGATATACATTGAACTTACCGTTTGGTTTGCCATTACCTTTGCTATCAGATCCCATGATTTAACTGGCACGATACCAAATATAGTCGCACAGTTACATCACCTTCTGGGTACCCAGGATTTCACATTGTGTTCAGATATAATGCGGGCTTTGTGGAAGGCACGGAATGATCTCGTTTTCAATGGGACAAGGTCGAACCCTGAGGCGATACTCGGGTATGCACGAAATATTCACATCCCCATATTGCAAGAGAGGTGTCAAACAACAGTGATGCAAGTCCACAAACCTGACCACCAATCACTCCAGAGGAGGCAGTAGCTTAACTGTGACGAGTCCTGCACTTTTCAAATGGAGACATATGCTTTGAAATGGGCACTGCAGAGAATTACGGAACTAAAACTGGGACGCGATACAATCTTCTCAGACTGCAAGCAACTAAGGGACCTATGTTTTTCGGATGAAGAGCGGGGTTCGATCGATGCAACTGAGTAATTTATCAGATTGGAGAGCTTAATTATAGGGACCTAATGGCTTGTGGTGCCTTACTTCAGCAATGCTGGAGAGCTACTATTGAGCATGTGCCTAGAATCTTCAATGTGGAGGCTGACAGGCTGGCCAATGCGGCTTGGAGAACCCAACAGACACTTCAATGTGCACTGATGCACAGCAATTTTTTGCCAACTTTCAAGCCAAACCAGTGTGCACTGATGCACAGCAATGCCAATCAGCTACAGCCATAATCCGCAATTTAAATTTCCCTGTAGCCTTTTTACTTTTTGGATGGTTACTGGTAGAAACAATGCTGTAATTAGAAAGTAGGAATAGTTCTAATTGCTAATTTTCTTTTTCATCTTTTCTGTGTTAAAATTTTCCAACTCTGATACCGGAGGCAATAGAGGCTGGTACCGTACGTAGTTATCTTTGTAAAAGCCTTTTGCTGGTATAAATGAAAGCCTACATCCCTTAATTCAACCCCAACCCCCCTCCCCCCCCCCCCCCTCCCCCCCCCCCCCCTCCCCCAACTCCCCCACCACCCCACCACAACCCAAAAAAAGAACTTACTACGATTAGCCTTTTCACGTACACTGATAATTCTCTTTTTTGAGCTTTGTGCTTCTAAATTTTTCTGATTTATAATTTTGTTATTTTGCTTTATGTTTTCCTTTTTGATTGTTTGGCATGTTTCAAGAATAGATATCATCTCTTCCAATCTCTTTTGAACGTGTGGTGTCTATCAAATATATAAGCCTCACATACACGGCATATTAATACTGTGTTCAATATGAAATCACTCCCATGAAATGAGAAATGGAATTCTAGTTTTTCAAATTTCCTTGCTCAAAATGAAAAAAAAAAACAAGTGAGAATTGATTTCGTTTGGGATGATTTAGGAGGAAATTTTCTCTCAAAAATTTTCTATGAAAGTTGGAGGTATTCGGTGTGATTTCATTTGGAGGGAGAAACTTTATTTGACTATACCGAAATTGCCCTCCACTGATAAAAGCAACTCTCCTCTTCTTTGATCCTCTCCGACTTATCACTTCTACCGGTACCAGCTCGCATCCTGCTATCACTTCTACACGGCAGCTGGAGACTTGGAGGTATATGTGCTAGCATATAATCCAAAAGCTTTTGGTTTCTTATGCTTAAATTTTTTTGTGTAATAAATTGGCAATATATACTGATATGAAATGAAAACAGCCTTTGTTTTGATATAAGGATAAAATTGTCATGTTATATGAAATGAAATCCCCTTCCTTTGTATTTGAATCATTTTAATCATGAAAAAAAAAATGAATTCAATTCAATTTTAATTTTATGTTGAACACAAAAGTTCAATTCACAATCATTTCTTTTCATTTCATTACTATTGAAATCAATTGAATTCTATAAAAAAATTCATTTTGAACACAGTGTAATTATTTCAAGTGAATAGTTAGGACTTGTGAACATCGTTTATCTTCATCGGTTATTCAGTAGATTGTTGCTTTAAAAACTCGACGACTCTAACGAATGGCAAACACATGATAAGCATTAAGATGGAGTCATCAGTGAAACCAAATAGAAAGTTTCAAGCGATCAGAGGATGCACAATACAAAGCTAGCACTTGTTCATGGAAATAAGCTGTTGTACATTGTAAAATGTTAACATAATTTTTTCCTAAGATCGGCTCAAACAGAAAAAACAATGATCAGAAGAATAACGATGAAAGAAAAAAAAAAAAAGAATTATTTTTAAAAATAGAAGCCCTGTGATCTGGTGACGCTGCCTACCCAAGCCACAGTTTCAACTTTCAAGCAGTCTTCTCGCAATCTAGGCTCGTACCTAATATTGGCGATTCATCAAGCATATGACTGGTAAGAGATGAACTTCTCTTACCAGAAGCGTTATGCCCTTATCCATCCTCCCTCAAACAAAGTGCTTCCCGATCTCTTAAGATATCCCTGAACGGCAATTTAATCTTCCCGATACTATTGGCAATTGCATCTAGATCTAAGACAAACAAAAAGAAGTTGGACAAGAAAAATAGCATACTGCAGACTTGCAGAGATACACAATTCTGAACTAGCCGAACGCATATTGGACCACTTAGTAAAGGTCAACACAATTGGCAGTGTGATTCAATCTAGATTGGTCATATTATTGCAGCAACTGGTCAGATGTGAAGTTATAGGCACCGATAACAAACATACTAGTCAACCTGACAATTTTATTTGACATGTCTGACACAAAATGGATATCCAAGAAATGGTTTTGTCAAGTACCTGTGGTGCACAGTACAAAAAACCAACAATTGCAGACATATAGAAGAACTGTTCTGCTCTTTGCATATCTTCATGTGTTGTACACTTCTACTTCGAATTTGAAAAGAGAGCAAACAGGATATCCTCAGCATCAAAAGGCAATATCCTCAGCTCCTCTGCAGTTTCACTGATTTGCCTCTAATTATCTCCTTCTTTTTCTTACCGACACATCTATTATCTCCCTCCCACCTGCATCATGAAGACTGGCTCGAATATAGTGCAATTGAGTGCGAATATAGTGCCCAAAGCGGCTTCCCTTCAGTAGTGACAGTAGCAGTGCCAGCTGGCCTCACAAACCGGTATAGGATGAGGATCCATTCAATCACATGAATTGAGGAGTGCGTATAGAATCCTGACATTCAGGCCCGGTTTCTGGGTTGTGCTGACTTTGGGCCGGGTGGTAGTTGTGATTTGTAGGCCGTTTGTGTTTGTAAGCTCCGGATCCGCTTAGAATTGAAGACGTGCAAAGTTGCAATTGTTTCAGATTTGTGTGGTTCTCGACTTCTTACAATGAAGGACGTTACTCTAAACATTGTTTCCTCTTTCCTTTCTATAAACTATTTTTTACTCATTTGTGAAACTATTAAAGTCATTATTTCCTTCTCATACGCAAATATAAATAACATAGCCACCAGCCGGTTGTTGTAGATTTAGTCTAATAAAAGACTTTGCATTGCATATAAATACTGAAATATACTTGGTTGTAATTGCTAGTATGCCCATCAAAAGTTTCGAACTTTCCAATTTCTCCATCTAAACTTGAAAATACCTAAATTCCTCATCAATACTTAATTTGATTGTCATTATTCCAATCAATGCTTTATTTTAGGGGCGTGCTAACTGTCATCTCAGAAAAATTCTCCTTAAATGTCCCTCGTACTCTAACCCCAATTGTATACAACATGAACACTTTATTGCAGAACATGTACCTAGATGAGAGTGGTATGAACACTAAAATTGGAACAGAGAACAACCACCAAGAGGAGAATCTCATAGTACGTCCTAAATAGCCTTTTAGAGGCATTATCTAGGGTGTCTAATTATACCAATTACCACTTGCTAAATTGATTTCAAACACGTGCTTAATTGATTTCATTTGGGGTGTTCATACCACATCATCAAGTGGTATACATACCAAGTTGTGGCAGCTGTGATGTCAACGTCCCGAGGAGATCACCGGAGTCAGAAGTTCATCACCTTCGATGATGCGACTGTCGGTGAGATATGAGGTTAGCATCATGAGGGATCGCCAAATGCAAAAGTTAGTCACCTCAAACCACACTCGAAGCAGGAGCATGCACGAGAGAGGAGCTGAGCACCAATGATAAGGTGGCGATGCACCCAGATGGAGGTGGCAGTGTGCCTGGACGGGGTTGGTGGTGTGCTTAGATGGAGGCAAAGCTTGCTTTGGACAAAATTGGATGGGAGACATTTAAGGGGGACGAACAACAGTCGGGGACAAAGAGATTATCTCTTTATTTTAATAAAAAAAATTCCGTTCAACTTGTCACTCACAAAAATCTCACTCATCAGAGCATTCACATGTTGTAATGAAGCCATGAAGGATATTTTGAGGGTTATACCTTGTGTCCATTGATGGATTGTCCATCATAGACACATAGTGTAACAAATGGGGCCCACCACGTGACACTTTGTGTCTATGATAGACCGTCCATCAATGGACACAACAAGTTTCCCTTTGATTAATGAGGTAGTCTTCAATTAAAATACATGGCAAGATGGTCAAAAAAACTTTTGTTAAGAAGCTAATAACATATAAAATGAAACAGTGGGATATGAGCAATTTTTTCATGTTCTAATGGGGATTTTGGATATTTCCAATAGATGGGGAAATTTAAAATTTTGAACTTTTAATGGGCATACCGACAATTAACCAATATACAATGGAATGGTGGTGAACTAATATATAATTTAGAAATGGCTTGGCAGAGTCGCGGAATGCAGCTGTATTATTGGTAATTAACAGCTTATAGATATGCTTCGCATGTTTTATTGATGTAGCAGGTAAAACGTCTACTATATATAAGATGAGGAGGGATCAAATGACCACAATTTTTGATACTCCATCGGTAACCACAAAATTAAATCTCAAATAAATATATTTTTAATGGTTAAATAACAAAACCAATTGATGGAATATTTTGTGTATATCAAATTTTATGTGTAATAAAAAAATTATATCATTTTGATTTTATTTACATGTAAATTAAGCATTAACAAAAATCAACGGTTCAAACTTTATGATTTTTTCTTCTATCTTGATCGCTATCGAAACAATATTAAATTTTCATCATTTTTTATATGTATGTTATTGAGATGATTTAGAATATATCTAACGGTTTAGATTTATTAATTTATGTATAAATATTAATGTAGTTATTAAGGACATCAAATTTTGTGGTTATTGGATCCCTCTCATATAAGATATGCTTCGCATGTTACATGTCCAAGTATATATATAATAAAAGCAATAGATAATAGAGTATGGAATTGATATTTCTCCAATTAAGTTGAGCTCATCCGATTTCTATTCAATTTTGAATATCGTTTGATAGATCACTAAAATTTTGTATAATATTCAGCAATTCTAATTGTAACATTTTTTATGGGCTACCAATTATTACTTAAGCTGCTTAAAAATAAAGTATAATCAATCTAAAAGTAACACAACATTTTTATAAATATTATTCTTTTATTACAGTTTTTTCTTTTTTATAGATTCTCTTGATTCTCATTTTGAGTGTGACCTACCGTCCATCCATAGACGGTCCATCACACTCACAAAGTGTGGTGTGGTGGGCCCCACCACGTGACTCTTTGTAAGTGTGATGGAAGTTCATGGATGGACAGAAAGGTATTTCTCATTTTTTTTTTTTTTTTTTGTGAACTCAATTGTCAAGATGGTCAAGATATATTGGCGCTTTTGAAGAACATTTTCGGTGGGTATGGATAACGAACCTCAAGAGTAATTTTATATATACTAGTAAAGAGCTCACGCTTTGCTTTGGGCTAAAATTGTTATTTCTTTTAATAATTTTTTAAGATAATATGTAATGGGTCTTATATTGAGAAAATTTATATGGGCTTTAAATATTAATGGGCTGAGACATTAACGTCAACGGGCATTAAAGTAAATCAATGGTTCTGATCTATCCAAGAAAATAATCAATGGCTCATGTAGGTGGATAGCCCTTTCATGTCATTTTTTCCAATATGCTTTTTATAGTAAGGATTTTTTGTTTGTGAACTCAATTGTAAAGATGGTCAAGATATATTGGCGCTTTTGAAGAACATTTTCGGTGGGTATGGATAACGAACCTCAAGATTAATTTTATATATATATTTCTAAGAGTAGACAAACAGCTTACGCTAATCTCTTCTTTTAAAGAAAAGCGGAAGAAATTGAAGCTTCTACGAGATGCCACGTCATTTCCACAAAATGTTTTATTTAAAGCATCCCTTCGTGTATAAACCCTGTAAAGCATCTCTTCGTGTGCTTTATAAGCAGGCTTAGGCACCTCTTCACTTTTTTCACACTACAGTCTTGTATTCATTTTCTTTTCCCATTTGTAGTGAACTCTTTTGGTGCTCTATGAACGTCTGACCATGTCTCTTTTAGCGCCTCCTCCATCTTCTTCTAAAAATAGGTTTGCTCTCTGCTTTCTTTTTTCCCTGTTCTTTTCACCTATACGTTTAAAAGTTCTTATTTCATCCTACTTCCAATCTTTTATTGAATGGGCACCATTTTTCTTTCTCTTCCCACAGGTTTCCATTGTCTCCATTTAATTCTCTATTAACAATTTTTACTCTTTCTTTTTTACTTTTTAACTTTTACTTTCCGTGGGGTTGGTACATAACGAACTGAGGGTTGGACGATATCATTTATGATTTACAGTTTTTTCATGTTCCGATGTGCACATGACGTGCTTGATGGAATGTGTTACAGAAGCAACATATATTGTTAACTGTTAATAATCAAGGCATGTCGAAAATCGTTTTTTCTAGAGATGGATCACAAGTAAGTGTATAAAATTGTTTTTTCTATACTCCAATTTTGGAAGGCTGCTTGAGTGTTTTTTGATTCAACAACAATTTTCAGTTATATTTAGTGATTTGTTCTTCTAATTTGTTGTAGATTTATCAGGAAAACGGGAGGCACAAATCAGATTTTGAAGAGCATGGCCTCTCATACAACCATTCATAATTATAGGTAATTTATTATTGAGTTCAATATTCTTAGCAATTTAGCACTGCAGTATATATAAAAAAGGAAGTTTATGATATTTTGCAATCCGTGCACATATTCATTATAAATTCAACAAAAAAAAATTACAAAATTAACTTGCTACTAATATTTTTAACATTATTTAGTTCTTGCCTTCACTTTATTTTTATGTGTACTTTATAAAATGATTGAATCAATCATTCTTCTTAGCTATGTTCAGTGTTGTTAGTTAAACATATGTTCTACATAAAATCTATACAATATTATACATCAATTCAAATTCAGTTATGTCATCATTATGATATAAATTATTATCCCGGGCATTGTATGGATCAAATGCTAGTTTTCAGTAAAAACTTAAGAGACAATTGTAATATAGACACATAATTTGTTGATTTTAACGGATCTCAGAAGTCAGAAGCCCTTTTTCCTAGCTAGTTGTTGCTTACAAAATGAATTATAAAAAGAAAGAAAAAAAAAACAACTTGCAACACCCTTCCCTATTATTAGTTCCAAGTAGTATATTGACTGGGAGGTGGAACACATGTCCGCTCTTTGCTCTATTTAGTCTACCTACAGATTCATTAGGCGCTCAAACCTTGCAATCCTTTTTATGCTTGCAGTGGAATAAATTAGCCATTAAATTCTATCTCCCAACAATTGTCAAAATATATATTCACATAAACCAATCAAGCTGCCTATAGAGTTTAAACTCCCGAAGTTATTGAAATTAAGAGTAGAAACAACAATTTCAAAAGCCAGCGCTGCACATACAGGCAAAACAGGCAGAGCCTAAGAAGGTGACAATTAGATGGCAGAGGCAATTGCAGCACTGGTTTTGCGCAAGCTAGCCGATGCTGCAGTCAAGGAAATTGTTTCCTTTTATGGGGCCGGGGAAAAATTGAATTCCCTCGAGCACGAGCTTCGGTGGATTAAAGCTTTTCTCAAAGATGCCGAATCAAGGTGCAATTCGAATGAGACAGTGAAGACTTGGGTGAGTGAAGTGCGGGAGGCGTCATACAGAATTGAGGATGTAGTCGAAATGTTCATTGCGGAGGTCAATGAGGGCAATCATCCTAACAAAGTTAACATCCTTAAACAAAATCTAAATTACCTAATTAAGCTGCCTGCTGTCTATAAGCTAACTTCTGAGATGGACAAGATTACTACCACACTACTCGAAATAAAGGAGTGTGCTGATAAATATGGCATCATTAGGGAGTTGAATGACAACAACAGTGGTGCGGTACCAATTAGGAGACTTGTCAAGAAAATCATACTTTCTGATGAGGATGATCTTGATATCACCGGTTTACAAGAAGACAAAGAGAACATAGTTAAGCTGCTCCTCGATATAAACAATAAAAGGCGTTGCATAGTGTCAATTGTCGGACAAGGAGGTCTTGGAAAGACGACCCTTGCTAGAAAAGTATACAACAGGTTTGCTTTGTGCACATATTTGAATATAAATATAAATTGTTACAATTTATTTTATTAGTCGGTAAATTATAAGTTCTTTTAATCCTCTATTAATTTATTGCAGTGACGAGATAAAAAAAAGAGTTCGAGTACCGAATGTGGCTATCAGTTTCACAACAATATAGACTGCACGATCTTTTGAAAACACTATTAGAAAATATCCGACCTCTCACAGAAGATGAGAAGACTCTTCTCCGAAATGACGATCAACATTCACAACAAATGGTCGAAAAACATTTCCTCTCTGAGCTTAAAGTGTTCCTAAAACAAAAACGATACCTTGTCGTTATGGATGATGTTTGGAAGGAACATTTATGGGTTTCAATGGAAAATGCACTTCCTAATGTTAAAAATGGCAGTAGAGTGCTAATGACCACTAGATCCTCTGATATTGCTCGAAAAGCAGATCCTAAATGTGATCAATACAATCTTAAATATTTGGGTGAAGAAGAAAGCCAAGAACTTTTGCTGAAGAAAGCATTTCCTGATCAGGATCTTAAAACCTTTCCACAAAATCTATCTGAGATTTCGAAAAAATTTGTAGAAAAATGTCATGGCTTGCCGCTTGCGCTGCTAGTTGTGGGTGGCCTTCTATCCAGACAACCAATAACATACAATTCCTGGTACAAGGTTTTTGAAAAATTAAGTTGGCATGATGGTGAAGGAAAGAAGTGCACGGACATTCTAGCAACTAGTTACGAGGACCTGCCATTGTGGCTTAAACCATGCTTCATGTACTTTGGTTTATTTCCAGAGGATCATGAAATCAAAGCCAAATCATTGATAAGGTTGTGGGTCGCTGAAGGGTTTATAATAGGAGAAGATAAAAGTACAATGGAAGAAACCGCTGAGAAGTACTTAGAAGAACTAATCCAAAGGTAGGTTTCACTTTATAAGTAAGAATTTCGTATTAACCATAAATATTAATAGATTTCTATAGTTTATGGCCCTTGATATTTTGGAAGAATTCATGTAGTCCGGTCCTAACATGTGACTTGAAGATCAAATTAAACTTGGCTATTTTTGAGATAAGTCCCCGATTTTGTTATAGCTTAAAAGTTCAAAACTAACCGGTTGGTTCTTTTGATAAATTCATTTCATTATTTCCTATTTAGTGAACATTACATGTTACATTGAATTTGCATGAGTTAATCGAGTAAATACGGGACAGAAAAGAAAATAAATGATATATTTAATGTTTGTTCGACTATATACAGGAGCATGATTCAAGTATCACAAAGGTATCACAATGGATCCATCAAGTATTGTCGCATACATGATCTCTTGCGCGATCTTGCTATTTTAAAAGGCAGGGAGAATAGATTCCTAGAAATAATTCCGAGGCAATATGGGAACTTCAGCTCCACCAATGTGCGTCGTACAGCTTTACACTGCAATCATAACGATATTATGGAAATCACAGGTCCAAACCTCCACTCTTTACTGCTCTTTGGTACTAATGATATTTCAAATGTAGAAAGATTCAAGCTCCTTAAGATTTTGGATGCTCAAAAATATTGGAAGCAAGAATGTATAAAGGGGGACACTTTTAAAAAAATGATTCAATTAAGATACATGTCGATACCGAGAATTCTGGATATTGATCCTCGCTCTAGATTTCTATGGTGGTCATGCAGACAATTTTGGAAAAGTTTAAGCCGTATGAGAAACCTCCAGACACTTCATATTCCAACTATTGGTCGTAGTAATAGTTTATTTGATATATACGATTGCATATGGGATATTAAAACCCTGAGGCATGTAATTCTACCATCAAGGTATTATGGGCCCCCATCTACAGCTCACCTTCCAAATTTGCAAACCTTGAAAGTTGTAAGCGTTCGAGTAGAGTGGCTCTCCAAGGGCTGGCCTATGATGCCCAATATTCGTGTGCTAAAGCTTCGCGGATTCCCTCACAATTATGGGGAGTCATTTTACACTTTCCTAAGTGGGCTTCACCACCTCACCTCTTTACATGTAGGCCAAGATTATGATTTCCATGTGAATTATGAAGTGCTGGACATGAGCGCATTTACATGGTATAACCACTTGCAGTCATTGGTTGCGCGTGGCAAATGGACCAACACCAAGGCGCAGAATGATCTTTTAGTTCCTCGTTCAATTACAACAAGTTCATTCCCAGTGCACCTCATTAAGCTCAAACTAATGCACTCTAGGCTGCAAGAAGATCCCATGCCGGTTCTGGAAAGGCTAGAGAGCCTTCGAGTACTTTATTTAGTTGAATCTGCATATGTAGGAAGGCAATTTAACTGTTCAGCTAGAGGTTTTCCGTGCTTGCAGTTTTTGACCCTCAATAGATTAAGGAACCTGGAGGAATGGAAAGCAGATGTAGCAGAGGGGGCTATGCCCATGCTCAAGGAGATTAAAATAGAATGGTGTGGTCAATTACGACTTATCCCCGGGCTGCACCATATGACCTCCCTTGCCAAGTTCACTTCGGCTTATGGGTCTGCATTTCTTTCTCAGAGTTTGCGTGAAGACGAATCACACAAAATTAGAGATGGCCAGTTCGTTCATTTTAACATAAGTAACATAATGTTTTAATTCACATGACAATTTTTCTCTTTGCAGTCATTTTAACTTTGTAATAATCCCTAATTCTGTTATTTTACTTTTTTTTTTCTGTTTTTCTTTTGGATTGTTAAATTGTCGTGTTTAAGTAAATAAATGTTATTTCTTTTTTGCATTGTTCATTCCAAACATCATCAAGCACCATAAATGATCTCTTTCCTTGCACTATTTCTTTCAAAAACTTACTGGGCTACTCCTGCAGTTAGTCCTGTCAGTGCAGAAAATTCATGGCCACGGACAAATTCAAGTCTATATCCATTGTTATCTTCATGAGTCATGACATCAAAATTTTATAAAAAAAGAATCACCCAATTCCTTATACCAAATATTTTCTTTAACAAACGAACTACTATAAACTGTTTGGACCATTATGATTTGTTCAATCACACCCATGCCAATATTTGGAATCAACACAAGTTCATCTCCAACATCGCACCAAGCTTAGGCTTCTCCCCTTATTGAGATCCTACCAAAGATGGCCAATCCATCAAAAATATGACTGGTAACTGGTAAAAGACCAACTTCTCTCACCAGAAGTAGTAATGAATCATGCCCTTATTCATCTTCCTCACTCCAATGGAGTGCTACTTGATCCCTTGAGATACCCCTCAACTGCATTTTAATCTTTCTGATTCTTTTGGCAATCACATCTAGATCTAAGATAAACAAAAAAAGTTAGACAAAAAGGAATCACATAATGCAGAGATACCTAATTCTGAAAACTTGCTGAGTGCATGTTGGACCACCTTGTGAAGGTCAACGGGATTGACAGTGTGGTGTTGCAACCGGTTCAGATATGAATTTATGGGCACACAATAATTAATAAATAGTCAAAGCGACAGTTTCATTTCACATGACTGCTGAAAAATACATATTTTGTATGGATAGTAGTGTACAATTTTCTCTCTGAAATCCGGTTTAGAATATCCAAGATTTAGGTAGTTCTGTTAAGTACCTGTGGTGAACAGTACTAAAAACCAACAATTGGAGACATATAGAAGAACTGTACTGATCGTTGCATATGTTGTGTTCCATTTTAAAGTTGAAAGAGAGCAAACAGATGAGAAAGTTGTAAATATGTCACCTATGCCTTCAATGTCATCTGACTTTTGTTTTCTCTTTCTTCTGATGGTCTTTGCAATATCTCATAGCAAACGCATCCAGTTTATCCTTAGCATCAAAGGCAATATCCCTCAGCTCCATGTGCTGCAGTTTTACCAACCCCTCTCTTATCTTCCTCTCAGCTGCATAATGAAGAGTTGCTTGAATCACCCCCCAACCCAAAACACACACCCACCCCTCGCTCCCTCCCTGTTACTTAGTCTCTTCCCGGTCTTAATCCCTTTTACTTAGTCTCTCATTAGAGAAAGAGAAACGAATTATAAACTGCCTGCTGTAAAATAAATGAAAACAACAGTCCATGTTGGCTTCTTCAAATAATTCAGAAAATAAGGTCATGTACTATATTAGCACCACACCCTGCCATCAGAAAGCTGAAGATTCCTAAAGAAGCCTTACCTAATGCCAACAATAAGATCATAATAGAATAAATACAGTTTTTCATGTTTCATCAAAGCATATCGGAGAGGAGAAAATCAAGGAACCCAGTGGCTTTCTAACTACACCATAATGCAATAAGATCATAATAGAATAAATACAGTTTTTCATGTTTCATCAAAGCATATTGAAGAGGAGAAAATCAAGGAACCCAGTGGCTTTCTAACTACACCATAATGAAATATCAATTTCTCATGACATCATAACCATTCAGGGAGTATAAGAATTCTCAGACACATGTAGTCTTATCTTCAAGGAAGAAAAAGATATAAAAATCCAAGGTGGATGTCAAGGTAAGAAAAAAGAGAGAGAAAGAAGCTGAAACAAATGATGTCCTTCAAACGTAAAAGAAACAAATGTGTCTCTTTTTCTTTCCTAATTTATTTAAATTAGAATATAACGATTCATATTAACATAACCAAGAACCGCTGAGTACTTATAAGAAAAAAAGACAAAAATCTTCAAGACTTCCCAACTAGAACTTCACTTGATCATAACTCAACAGGACTTATATAAACAATCCTCTATACAACGTAAACATGATTTAAAAAATACTTCATGCTAAGGGTTGCAAGAATTTCCACGGATAAGAACAAGTCTCAAGGTAAATTAAAATTACTCTTCTATTACTTTGCAGGTCGCTTAAGCTTGAGAAGGTGGTAAAGTCCAGCAATGACGTGTTGGCGGCTTGTTGGTACTCCAGTTTTAGCAACAGCCTTCCCATTCTTATCAAGTAACACAAAGCAAGGGACATACTTGATATCATAATGCAGAAGCTGCATTGATCAGATTACAAGCATCAGACAACATTCTTTCCGGATTTCAGTCTCTATATACTTCGAACATCTCACTAGCATACAATTTACACAATTCCTAATAAAACTATCAGTATTACTCAATCTAGTATTGCTCAATCTAATTCAGTTACTGCTCTTAATAATAGAGTGGTTCTGCTATAGATCGGCTAAGCAATCTTTCGTTTTGAATCGAGCGGTTTTTATCAAACATAATTCCTTCAATTGTATCTAAAAGACAATATCGTGACCATCTGATTATGAAAAACGAACAGCCTGCCCATATATCATCCGATCCACAGCAGAATTAGCCATAAAGATTATGAACAGGAGCACAGAAAAACTACCTCAGGAAGCCATTGCTCATTCTCAGCATCAGCGAGCACAAAGGACACCCAACCCTCATTCCTCTTTTCCAAATCATGCACCAGCGCAAGCAGCGAATTGCACAGCCTACACTTGCGCGAGTAGAACTCCAGCACGGTGGCCTCCTTGCCGCTCCTCAGCGCCGCCGCGAGCGCCCGCTGCTCCTCTTCGCCTTTCGTCAAACCCGGACGCCGCGCCTCTCCCGCCACCGACACGGACGAGGGTTGGAACGGAGGTTCCGCAATGAGCAGGCCCTGAGCGAGGGAGCCGAGGGTTCTGAGCGACTTGAACACCCACGGGAGATCGAGCTGATCGCCGCAGGAAGTAGAACCAAAATTAGGGTTAGGGTTAGGGTTAGGGTTAGGGTTTGGGGAAAACGGCCATTTCCAGCAGATTAACGGAGACGGTTTTGACGCCGAAGCCATTTCAGAAGTGAACGAATGAACGATAATTGAAGATCAAAAAAAAGGTAATGAATGACAATTGACAGGATCACAGTATCAGTATCAGTAGTAGTCAGTACCAGTATCACTGTATCAGTATTCAGTGATCTGCACTATACTGGTTTTCATTTTCAAAAGGCGCTATATTAAGTAACGGATGGAAATTTGGAATGGGCTTGAAATTGCAATACTTGTGTTGATGTGAATATGGGATTTTGGTCTATGTTCCAGAAAGAGGCTGTCAGCTGGACCGAATGGGACTAGAAAAAAGCCCATTGAAGTAGCTAGTTTAACACTCCAAGAGTTAATTTATTTTCCCAAATTTTGTTTTTGGGTCTTCAAATAGTCTTTTTAGGAGAAGAGCTCTAGCCTCCTAGAAGTTATTACGGATATGTTTTTTGTTTTAGTGGTGGTTTTGGATATGTTAATAACTTAATGACACACTTTAGTTGACAAGAACATGGCAATAAAATCAAAATTAGAAAGAGATGAACATAACATCAACAATTTATCAAGTTTTATGTGATTTAAAAGTTAAGTTATCACTAGCCCAATATTATTGGTGGAACTAAGTAGTGCATTCGGTAAGTTTCATAATGGATAACCAGTTGATTTTAATTTCACTGACTTTTATATGTTCTATATCTCATTACATTAATTGAGGTAATTTAAAACTCTTAAAACCTCATGATTACATTTTATGTTCTTTCAATAGAATTTGTCATGTATAAATGTCTTCTAATGCAGCCACAAACATTAGGAACTAAAGATCAATTTATACCCACAATAAATATTGTGGTACAAGCCTAACTCCAAGAATCTGATTATCCAAACAATCCTGTTGAATGAATTCTAAGGCCTAGTTATAATCAGAGTTAAGCTGACATCTAATTACTAGAGTACTGTTAAGTCTCAAAGCCGGAGATTGCGACTTCGACTTAAAAACAGAATTGAGAAAAAGAAAAATGTAAATTTGAAAAGTTATCAAACCACAATTACAGTACAATACAGGGACAATCAAGCTTTCCTTCCTGGGTCATAACAGAATTTTAGTGCAATAATAATACCTCTATAGTGGCAAGTCATAACTGCTTCATGTATAATATAGAGAGAAGAGAAAAAGAAAGTTTACATCACATAAGCATCACATCATTCGTACACGGTACGCCCTAAACAAGACATTTCTCACTAAGGAAAGCATTAGATCACCGAAAACAAGATCATTCAAAGTCCTGATGTAATCCCATACATGAATAGATATATATTTCTTAAATATAGTAGGACGGTATAATTTACCACATACACAGGATACTGGCGCAACACAGTTTTACGTGTGCACCGCGATATTGACAACTCTTTCGTTGGTGACCTTGTGAACTGTTCCAGTAACCTTTTCTCTCACACGATCCTTGGTTGCTGGGCTGGTCCCGTTAAGGGTTTTGGTGGTACGACCTTTGCAGCTGTCGAGACTACGGCGATTGTTTGTGCGGTCCTTTGTCTGACTGTTTTGCTCCGAGTTGTTCTTTGTAGCTGTATCGCTTAAGCTCTTGCGCCGGCCAAGCTTGGGCGATTTCGCTCGGGTAGTTGGCAGCTTCAATCCCAGTACAATTAATGTGAGCCAATGCGAATAAAATAGCTAAATTGCATAATTGGGCACAAATTGAGGCAAAACCAGATGCCCGTTACATTTCTAATTTCTAATTGGATATGGAATAAATCTTGCCGCTACAGTAGGATATTTCAGACAAAACCTTTGCTTTTCCCAATCAATAGGTCATGCCCAGTTAAAGATACAGGTATACTGAGATGCATTACAATGTTGACAAAATTGGAGGGTAAAATGAACTTAGGTAGCTTATTGCTTCAGAGATGAGAAACATAGAGGAAACTGTTGTTTGATAAACATGCTTCAGTGCAAAAATCAAGGAATAGTTTAGGTAAATTCACCAATACATGATCTTATTAGTGTGCTGTGTGCTGCATACCTTTTTGAGTTCAGTCTTAGGAGGAGGTCCCTCATGATAGAAGCTAGGCATGGGAGTTGCCTTGAATGTCAAGCTCTTCCTAAATTGCCTCATGGCAGCCTCTTGCTCTCTCTATTAAAGTACAAGGAATAATAGATCTTAAATACATATGAAAGCAAGACAACCAATTTCAGCATGTCTTCTTTGTGATAAGGGATATAAAATCAGCATCATAACAACCAAATGTGCAATAAGTGCGTAGATAAATGACTAATGAATGGACCAAAGAATGCAATAGCTCTAAATAGTATTACGATATATGGACAAAAAGAATAAAATACCTTTGCCTTGGCTTCAGATTCTGTCTTTTCTGCTTCCAAAGCCTGATTTCTCTCCTCCAACTTTTGGTAATACTAAAACCACGCATCAATAATGTTAATACAACATGGAGCTTCTTCACATTTCGTATAATCAATTATACTTCACCAATATATTACCAGCCAGTGCATGGGCAAAAGTATAATAGAGACTGTGACCCATACAGTTAAACCATATAAATGACAGCTCAGTTGCTCATAATACAATAAGCATTATTAAAATCTCTATTGCAGTGACAAAATATTGCAAACTACACTTCAGTACAAGCAAAAGCTAGACCTTGTTTTTCTTCAGAGTATGCTAGTACTGTCGGTATCGGACTACTGCAACCCTTAATTAAACTATAATATAAATTATACCTCTCTACGTTTCTCAGCACGCTCGGAGCATTTAAATGTGGGAGCTGATGCCAGTGTGAACTTTCCCTTTGATCCTTTTCCACTAGCAGCAGTTCTTCATATATGTTAAAGAAATTTACAAAGTATGCACAATTTTTCTCTTATAAATGAACACAATGACCGAGACCACAAAAAACATATATTGCTTTGATGGTTTGTATGAGTAGTAAAACTAGCTCGTAGTTGGAATTTAATTTCATCAAATGTTATACAGCTAGAAAATCATTTACGAAATTAAAGAGCCAACAAAGGTCACTGTTTTGAAGTAGCAAGGGTCCAAAACATGTTTCAGGAACAGGTGGTATTTTTATACTACTTTTGTTAAAGAAAATAAATATACTTCTGTTCCTGTTTATCACATATATAAATTGGGGTATGATATAAACTAAACCTCCCAGTTGTGCACACATTCTCTCTCCTGTTCCTCATGTATCCCTCTATAGATAAATTTATCCTAAGATTCTCTTGGGGCTTGGCTTTATATGAGACATGGAAAATGTCCCAAGCCCCACTTCCTCCTATTCCAGCAATGATTGCAC
This sequence comes from Cyperus esculentus, assembly GCA_030179965.1. Taxonomy (NCBI): domain Eukaryota; kingdom Viridiplantae; phylum Streptophyta; class Magnoliopsida; order Poales; family Cyperaceae; genus Cyperus; species Cyperus esculentus. The sequence continues at coordinate 1,074,588 of JASGLE010000019.1, read as the reverse complement.
CATAAGTATACTATAACACAATAAAATAAGTTGGGTCCTTTATTCTTTACTTATTGGCAAACAAGACTACACCAAATGAAAATTTAGCTTGTCCACTAAATTAGCAGATAGTTTTGATGAGAAATATTGATAAGGAACTAGCCAAGAAAGACATGAGACTTTAAGGATACGAAGAAGTAACGGAGCAATCATCGTCTTCGTCAAAACGTTTCGCACTGCTGTCAGATTGTGATGTCTTTCCACCAGCCTGTCATTTAAGGCAAGATTAATTTTATTTATTTCCAATACAAAAATGAAAATAAGTAAATAACAATATGTGCAATTGAACAATTAATTCACTCAGTTAAGATAGTTGGCATTTGATCAATTCTCAAATTTTACTTGAACTAAATCTAAACTGAGATTAATACATTTTATAAATCCTGACTGAGGCTACTTAATTACTGTCAAAAAGAGAGCCATACCCAAATACCCAACATAGTTCACAAGAACATGAACATCAAAGAAGAAGAAAAAAAATTGAAAGACACCAAAGAACATGCATGAAACAATTGAAAGACGTTTAATTAATTCACTAGCATGGGCACGAGGGTTTTGTCAAACAACAAAGGAAAAGGGAAGAAATAACCTGAGTTTTCCTTGAAGGGCTTTTTGACTGAGCACCATTTCTATCAGGAGTTATGCTTCCATACTCCTGAGAAGCTCCAACCAGGCAGTCTCCATTTCCAGCAGGCTCTTTCTGGGTGGCATCTTCTTGTTCCTCAACGCCATTTCCTTCTACGGTTGGCTCATTCATTCCATTCATATTTTGGTCTGTGCCATCGGTACCTGAAGAGACGACAACACTCTCGGATTCTTCGCCCAAGCTCATGCTCAGCACCTCCTCTCCCATTCCACTGTGACAGAAAGTAGCATATATTTAAAATTGGCATGTACAAAAAGTGATTACATCGAGCATTTACTAATTACGGCAAATTTCACATAACAGGGTTTGCTAATTGACTGATTCCACAACGCAAATTTACACAACATTCCTTTGCATGGTAATTTCTATTTTCCCCCAAATATTGTTCCTTTTGCACTCACTCTCCCCATTCCCCCAATAATAACAAGACACTATGCTCCTCCATAGTTTACTTTTAGCAAGTATAACTATAGAATTTCGACGATTGAGGCATGTCAGGGATCCAATGTGAGATTATGCAAGCAACAGCATGGAAAAGGCACTTAGATCCCAAAGAAATAAGCAATACCTCTTACTCTTACTCTTTCCTTTTCAAAATAAGCTGATTTTTCAGAAGTTAAGCAACCCCATTAAGCTACATTCTAACAAACAAGCCCAAAATCCCCAAATAGAACTCCAAAATCAAAACCTTTCCCCCAAAGAGATCAATGCCAATACGCAGTACCAACAAATGCATCTTCCAAAACCCCAATCAACACTCCAAACCCACAAAACTCCACCAGACCCAACGAGATCTGACTACCCGAGCACCAGAACAACCAACCAGACCCCTAAACAGTAAAAACCCACAAAATCTAGCAACCCACCAATGCAAGGGGAGGTCTCACAATCTCACAATCTCATTCCTTACCTATTACCAGCCGGGATCTCTCGAAATCTCCCTCCTTTCCTTCCTCCTTCCTTCCTCCTTCCTCCTCTCCGCCCCCTTTCTCTCTTTCTCGGTTGTGGGTCGGTTCTGGTTCTGGGTCTCTCACTCCAGAGAGACTTTGGTCTTTAGCTCTCTCTCAGACCTCGGGCTAGCTGCTGCTGCTGTAGCTCCTCATTTATACCTCTCTCCCCCTTCCTCTCAGTCTCTCCTTTCTATTTCAACGCTCTTAGTAAACCCCTCATCATCCCCTGCTAAGTAAATAAAATTCATATCCCCTGCTGTGCTGCATTGTGCAGTTCACAGTACCAGCCGTTGGATTGTTTTGAGATTCGTGCTAGAGCGGATCTCGAGACGATCCAACGGCTGAAGTTATGAACTGCACAATGCAGTAAGTTAGGGGATGAGCACTCGCTATTAAGGAGTTCCCTTTTCACTCAGAAATAGGACCGTTGGATGACATTAGATCTGTCACTAACCGGATCTCAAAGCGATCTAACGGTATAAATTATGCGCAGTATGTTTACTGGGGTTGCAGAGGATTTTAACTTTGTTAGTGTTAACCCTTGTTTCTATTTAATTCAACTCAATCACTGTTGGTTTCTGCAGTTCCTCTGCGGCGGCTGCTATGTGGATCTGCGTGTAGCGGATGCTTGTTGTGAGGTGCGGGCCCAGCGGGACAGGGGGTGGGAGGGCTCTGTGAGGGGAGCTGGCGGTGTAGCGGATCGGGTGGTCGGTTTGGCCCGGGTTTAAAACTCGCTTTTTGTCTTTTGCGGTTTTCTTTTGTGGAGGTTTTGATTTTATTTTTACAATGTTTGTGATTTGTGATTTGTGAAGTTGGTGCTGTTTTGTTTGGCTTTGGTTTGTTCGAATGATTTGGGCGGGTTGGGATGATGATCTGATAATGATGAAAAATTCTAATTATTTACCCGGGAAAAAATCCAGCTCAATATGTAAATTTGGTTGATTATATATGTGGATTTTGTTCAATTAAAAAGTGAAGAAAAATGAATGGATCGCAAAATGTAAATTTCATTCAATTTGAGTTTTGTTTGATACTTTATCAGGAATCATTAAATTTAGACTGTTCTAATTACCATATAAACTTGATAGTCGTTGATGGAGTATCAAATGACACTCAAATTGAACGACATTTAAAGCATAATCGATCTATAAGTAAATTAATATTTTTATAAAATATTTTCTATTCTTAAGATTTTTATAAATTTATATGATTTAGTATAATAGTTGTGTCAAAATTTTGTGTGTCATTGGATCCCTCGTCTATAATAATATACAATGTAACATAGTGTATGATCAGTATATGATCGTATAAATTTTTACAAATTCACAGGTCAATTTAAGGCAAAGTTTCACAATTCACATTGCTCCGGTTATGTTGGAAAAAAATTAAAAATATTATTATTAGGAATAATTAAACCAATGATTTAAAATTGCTTCAAAAAGCATGTGAGCATCGAGGATTGGTTGGCCACATAAAAAAATAATTACTTGAAATATGAAGAATATATGGTGGTTTGAATAATTCATAACTAACTGCATATATAAAAGCTAGACCTCAAAATTATAAAAAAAAAAAAAAAAAAGTTGACTTACTGTTTAATTAATTTTTAATTTATTGCATATTAACGGATTTGCTTGAGCTAATCCAAAACGCAAAGCTGATGCAATGCAACTGCTACTCTTCTTCGGTTGAATTTGAATGTGACTACCTGATCCATTAATGGGGTGAAATATAATCCAAGATATTTCAAGTATATAAAGTCCACCTCATGACAAAGATATTAATTAATTATATGACTTATGAATTATGTATAAATTCATTTATTTTGTTCGTTAATTTTCGTATTTTATTTATTAATTTCTGTTGTAACTGACAACTGTTAGTGTGCCATTATGTGATGAGAGAATAAAAAGATTATTCTTCAACACATTTTTTTTTTCCTTTATAAATAAAATTATCTGGAGAGCCAATATCCAATCTATAATGTTCGTCAAATAAATATTTCTTGCCCGCAGATTTCAATATGCTGAAATTTGAACCTTCATGGCTCTCTAGTTTTTATTTTTTATTTTTTTTAGCAGGAAAAAGGGTCATAGCCCTTGATCTTTAATATGAAAGTATTACAAAGTTGATTCTAAAGAGCAGAATCATGAAAAAGGAGAAAAAAAAAATCAGTAGTCCTTACGAGTAATAAGGACAGTACAAAAAAAAAAAAAAAAAAAAAAGAGAATCATGGCTCTCTAGTTGAAAACACTTGAATATTAATTAACCATTCTTACAAGTGATGGGTTATAACTTTATAAGTTATAACAGACACGAGTCATATATACTCTCAAAATGTGGTATAGAGAATAGAGAATAATAGATGGAATCAGTAAAAAAATTTAGTATCTAATCACTTAATATGTTATATTATCGATTTGTAAAATTCTAGTGTACCTATGTTTAATAATTATTATGCTTGTACCTCGAAAATATTTTGATAAAGTATTAATATCATTATATGTACAAATCTATTAAGTTTATATTTTTAATTACATGGTATATATATAATTAATCGCCAATATTTATATTTATATTTTTTTTGTAACTAATCTTTCTTTCAACTAAATAGTTGCCTTAATTATTAGTTAATTTAAATTCTTATTAAATCTAATGATAAGTTAATTTATTAGCCCTTCTATGACAAGCAAATAAAATTATGTGTACTAACTTAACAAAAAATATATATATAAGAACCAGCATTTGGTCTAGTGGCTAAGGACAACGCTCTCCGTGTGGAAGGTTGCAGATTCGAAACCCAGATGAGAGGTTTTTTATAGACATTTAAATTTGAGTACCTTAATCCTCATCTTTATTAAAAAAAAAAAAAAACTAGAACAAAAAATAAAAGCATGAACCTTTTTGAGTGGGGACAATGATTGTGCGTAGCTCATTAAATCCGTCTTAAATAAAGTATGTTGATTGTAGCGTGTATTCATGTAAACTATAATACCAAGTACACAATTTGTTTGGTGGATTCTGGATGGTACGTGTGAATTGTGAAATATTCAACGTATACCGAGAAAAGCAAAATACATACACTACAATGATACAAAGCTAATGAACAAATTAAGTCGACAGTGACACATTATTGTCTGGCTCCATTACAATTTAAAAAGGAAAATATGTAGAGTTCATGTATAAAAGTAGCTCACCCTCTCACAGTTTGATACACTCATATGTAACTATGTACTTGTCACAGTTGTATAAATGTATACTAAAAACTGTAGTGTATATATTTACTAGAAAATAATATCTATTAAACGGGAAGATATAAATGTTTACTGAAAAATGATATTTGTTAATTAAGATACGGTAAACAAATGAATAAGTAAAAAGACTGGTCGGCAGCTATTATCCTTTACAAATTAGAAGAGATGCCAAATCCAATGGAGAAAAGAAAGAGATGGAATTTATTGACTGCAGCACGTACAAATTAAATCTTGCATCCCTCCGCGTTCATCTTTTTTCCTGACTCTGATGTCCGGAGTTAATTTGATATTCAGACTGTCAGCACACATCACGGATCTACCGTTTTATTTATTATTTTTTACATAGGACGAATTAATTCTCTTTTGATCCTGCTCCCCTTTGATCTATAAACTAGAAAGAGATGTAACTCTCCAACTATCTTAACTATACTGCATCATCAATATTATTAACCATTGATTTTGTTTAAATCTCTTCATCTACTTTGATCCAATGGTTTATATTTATTCTCTCTCCCCATTTAATAAGATCATATGATATGTCTAAGACGAAATTTAATCTTTAAAGTGGTCTAACATTTATGTGCTATTATTTAGGGGAGTGCTATTTTGAGAGCAACTTTTACTATTTTGAGGGCACATAAACTTTTTGCACCCTCTATACCAATTTTACCCCCGGTTCTTTCTCTAACCAAACTCAAGAATAACTCACCATTAGTGACCAGCTAAGCTATTCAATTCAGGAATCCATTTTACGAGAGAAAACACAGCTCAAGAATGCAGAAATTTTTTTGTCACCTCTTTTGTGAGAATACATTGTTCTTTATGAATTACAATATTTTTTTGTTTATTTTTTTAATTTATTTTCTTATGTATTGGATGCTGGTTTTTATAAATTTAAACGTTATTTCTTCTTTTTTATTTTATTTTTATTTTTTTATTATATTATCCGTGAGTATAGTTTGTGATAAATTAATTCAGCACAGAAGTACTAAAGTTGAAGTTCAAACAGAGGTAACAATTTGTCAGGTCCGGTCGGGTTCGGGTTTCGAATTGACCAATGTCGGCATTTTTCGGGTCTCGGGTCGGGTCAGTTTGACCAAATGAAAATGTCATGTTACGAGTCGGTTTTCGAGTTGACATGCCAGTGCCGGCATATATTCGGGACTCGGGTCATCTTGTGTCGTGTTGGGTTGGGTCGGGTCGGGTATCGGTTTGACGGTTGCCGACATATTTTCAGGTCTTGGGTCGGGTCAGGTATCGGGTTTGACGATTGCTAGTGTATTATATCTTATGGCATCTAATTTCGGGTCGTCTCGGGTTTTGGGTCGGGTTCAGCCATTCGGGTCACCCGATTTTCGGATCATCTTGGGTGTCGGATTGTTCGGGTTCGGATCAGTTTGACTTTTCCCAAAATGCGAGTCGGGTCAGAGTGGATTTTTCGGGTCGGATCAGATTTTTGTCACATCTGAGTTCAAAGTGTATCATCCGTAGATTAATGATTTAACAGTATTGTGATCACTGAGCATAATTTAACAGCTATTGTGATCACTGATTCACTGAGCATAATTTAATGGTATATAATAGAAAGTTAATAACATAATTGATACAACAAAATTAAATTGTACATAGACAAACAATTAATGATTTACCGCCGTGTACTCTAGTATTTTATGTTTAGCAGCAAACCTGATTTGAAGCTAAAATTAAATATCATTAATTGAGGTTAAAATTGGTATTTAGAAAAAATGTTCTCTATCTGCCCTCAATATAGTACATTGAGCCCTTAAAATAGCACTCCCCATTATTTATAAATTATACATCATCATCAGTATTCACATAAAAAATTTTAAAATTATGTTTATTTTTTTAAATAAATATTTTTAATTTATAAGTTTTATTATTTTTTTGTTATGATATTTCGGGGTGAAGCCCAAGCTACAACTCTAGTTTGAGTAATAGCTTTCGTTCATAGAAAAATCGTTCATAGTGTCCATATGTTATATTTCGGGATATATATGTTATATTTTAGATGTATATGTTACATTCTATACACATCTATGGATGTATGACCGGTTTTTAATGGACGCAGGATGTTTCTCTCCTGATTTTTATGTTTTAAACTCTTTATACTTCTACATTTTTTTTTCCTTTTTGAGAAAATTAAAAAATTCTTGTTACAATGTTACTTCGGATCCTCTACAGTTTGTTGGTTGGTGGACATATAAATCGTAGTAGTATGATTTTGCCGTTTGGGAAATACATAACGTACTTATTCGTATTAAATACATATAAATCGTAGTAGTATTATTGTTAATTTCTAATCCGATCTGATGGGTCAACCCACTTGAAATGATTTGAGAGAAAAATAAATAAATAATCGGATTTTTTTCAGAATTTTATAATCCTTGCAGATCTGGTTTGGTTAATTGTATTTTTCAGATTTACCATTTGAAATTTTATTATAATTGATTGGACAACCCAAAATAAGAGCACATTATCTAAATTAAATATTGCTTCATTATTAGTCATTTTAAGGACTGTTAATTTCTTCTTAATCATAATTATTCTACATGCAAGAACAAGAAAGACATCAAAAAAAAAAAAGAAAAGAACTTATTAATTTTTTGTGTAAAACTTCAATTAAAGAAGAAAATTAATTAAGGGCTAAAAACTTTCTTTCATTTCTCAAGAGTTTGTCATATATACATCTCCTTGTAATTAAGGCAGCAACCAACAAGCACCTAATTAGTGACTAACCTTAAAAGTTGCAAAAAGTTTATCAAAATGTATGTATGAGCTTCACTTTTTTGAGCAATCGCTTTAGTTTTCACCATATATATAAATCTGTCACACAACTTACAACATATTTTTTTTCCAAAAAAAAAAAAGAAAAAAAAAGAAGAAGAAGAGCTTGATTGTTCTTATTGCTGGTTATTTGATTTAATGTGTTGATTTGAGTATATGATTAATGGAAAAATGTAATATATATGAATTGTTTTATATTTCACAAATTAAAATTTAGTTGTTGTTTTTTTTTTAAATGAAACATGAACCATAGCAAACCACAGAATTGTTGTTTTGATATTTGTGTTTCCAGTATTAATTTGACCTAGGAGGACCATATTAGACTTTAGGCAATAAGCTACAGTACATGGGTATTGAAATAAGTTCAGATCTTATAATTGTATTTTTCAGGTAAAAAAGGGTACATAAACTACAATTATCAGTACTTGATATTTTTCTTTTTGCATTAAATAACAACTAAATTCATTAAAAGCAAGTTTAAAGTGTACAGAAATTACAATTATCTGTAATTGCATTAAATTTATCAGGTTTAAAAGTTAGCATCAGAAATGCCTGATGTATTCCTTAAAATATCAAGTTTAGGATCAAATCAATTATCACCAGACATTCTTACAAATTGCAATAAAATTTAGACATCTAACAATAATAAATATTGTCTCTGTACTGAACGAGACAAGTTGGCTTGTTACAAAAAGATATGAAAAAAAAAATCAACATATTTCATAGACAAATATCTTAAAAAGAAATTAATACCACCCAAATGCCTGTGATTTTCTCATCCTTTGACTTACTTATTTAGCTTACAAAGTCAAAGAATCTCTATTAACCGTTAGCAATGCTAAAAGTTAATACGAAATATTAAAGACCTTGCTTCGTGTTATAGTGTACTAAAAATGCCTTGGAATTTATAGAAAAACAAATTTACTTTAACTAATTATGAAGTAAATAAGAGCATATGACACTCTGACATATTTTTCCACTATTCCTTTGTGCAACTGCAAAGAACTCTGGATAAACGTAACAAATTGTAATATGTCAAACAAAACACTCGGGTCTGCCAAAATACCCATTTCATTTGTCAGAACACCAGAAGCAAATTTGCAAATTGCAAAAGCACGTCTGTGGCTCAGCCGAATACAACAAATTTGATGGATAGATTTTCTCAAATATCTGATGGGATTTGATAAATTTTGTATCATTTGTTGAAATAATCATAACCGTATCAAATTTCATCGTAGTTTGAACGCCAATTAATTAATTGATGTTGATAACAAGTTGGTAAGATCAAATTGTCAAAATTTAAATCACTCCATAGATATCTAAAACCATCATCACTAAAAGTATATTAAATGTGATGTAAATATCATTTAAATAACCATAAATATCTCCAGAACTTAATTAATTTGATCTTCCCAATTTAACAATACCAAATAGTAATTTAAATAGCTGTTTGACTGTTTCAATTTTGTAAACTTGGTCTGTTGGCCACCATTAATTCTGAGAATTAGTATATATATATATAGAAAATATTTTTTATCAGTTACTTCACTTTCAAGCCGCCTCAATGCAAAGTTCATTTTTGCACGCATTCAAAAATGCATGGTGCTTCATTGCTTGCTCGTTTCTGTCAATTTTTTTTTTTTTTTCATTTTCGCAAGTGCATTGGAGAGACAGCAAATAAAAAAATAATAATATTCACTAATAGGACCACTAGTATGATATCAACGTTGCAAGTGCATTGTAACAAAATTTGGAATTCATTCGCAAGTAATCCTTTTTTTTTGTCTTTTTTTGTATACCTTGTCTAAATCGATCTGTGTATAATACGTTGATTTGTATATATAAAATGTGTTTTTTATTTGTAGTTTAAAACATATTATTTGTAGTTATATAAATTTTAAAATATTTGTTATGCTGTCTTATTTGTTTTCTGAACATTTTAACATTTCAAAATATATTTTATTATATAATATAAACGAATAATATTCTCAAATTATATAGGATCATGAATTTTTGACCTCGCTCGGGGATTTCAATCGAGCTAGAATATTTTTTCAAGATGAAGCTTATGTTCTTACTTTTTTATGTAAAATTGAAAATCCTCTCCAGGAAATTAAATTTTATTCAGAATGAGTTTTTTTGGTTCTTACTTTTCTTTATTTTAAGTTTTTCACTTCTAGTTCTTCTCTTTATTGTTTATATTCGTTGTTGCCGCAGACAACTCGCTCAAATTTTAGTTGCATTTTCCTGAGTGCTTTATCATCTGTCTTAAAGTAATATGCAGTGAAGCACGTAGACCGTTGGATTGTCTTAAGATTCGTGTAGGCTCAGATCTCAAGGCGATCTAACGGCCCACGTGCTTCATTAGTACTGGCGGAGGGTCTGAAATCCATTTTCCTGTTTAATATCTCTTTGTGCTTTTTGCCATTTATAAAGTACTAATGCACTATGCACCAAGGGATGATTATCCTCTGACCGGTCGCAACCTAGCCCGGCAGAGAGAGAAAGAGAGAGTAACCGAGGTGAGACCCGCCGAACCTCGTCTCTCTGCCGGACTCGGTTGCAGCATGGCCAAGGATATGAACTGATGCACAAAGCCACCAACCTCGTCTCCTTTTTGTCCCGAGGCAATGCACTATCTATTCCATCTTTATAAACAACAGGAAAAACACTGCAGCTACAGTACTAAACACTACCACAGAAAAGCAATGATAAACGATTCATTCAAACGGATGGATGGATCATGGATTGGTACCAGTGGGCGTGTACCAACTATTCTGACAGGGAAATATCAAATATCTGTAATAATAATAATAATAATAATTAATTAGGTGTTAATTTAATTTTGACAGGAAGATATATAGATAGAAAGATATGCTTGATTAGAGATCTTGATATAACAACTGACCTTAATTATTGCTTAATGATCTTCATTACTGTTTAATTCCCTGTTTAATTAATTAATGTCTTAATTAATTTCCAGTCTAATTCTGTGCATTTACTTGAGTTCTAAGGATGCACAGTCCCATTAATTGTTATTTTCATAATTTGGGATTTAGAATATACTCAAAGAATTTTCATGTACCATCTATTGAATTTTCAACGGTGACCACCTAAAATACTCAAACTTAAGCTAAAAAAAAAGGTGATTTAGCTTAATTAGGTCATACCTAAATCCGAGATGAGAACAACATTTGAGGAAAATTAACTTGGATTATTGTTGGTTAATTTTGGTTAATTTTGGATAAGTTTAAACAGACTGATCAGAACAGCTATATTTGTTCATAGATTATATCCACCAGAATCGAATCACCTGTTATCCTGATTTTGGACAAAAGGACTCTATTATTCTAATAGTGACCGTCTGGTCAAAATAAACAGATCAGATTCATTTAGAAAAATCTTTTCTCCCTTCAAAAGCTGTACTTTATATCAATCTGAACCGTTCATTTTGATCTGACGGTCTAGATTGGAATAACAGGATCCTGTTATCCCTAAGAATAACAGCTAGCAGATACAGACTCATATACACTTGATTGGGATGTGAAAGAGGCAGCTGGTGTATTTCTTTCACAGGCCCCTTAATACAAAATCTACACCTACTGTAAGTAACACCTTTACAGAAAGCTACAGATGCACCTCAAAATCTCACTATTATGGGTTTCTTGATTACATTATTTTTCCAGCTAAATAAAGCATCCATGATTTGTTAATCACATTTTTATAAAATTAAGCATCTGTCACCAATGTATCCTCCCCAGTGCAAGTACAATGTAAAGTGCTGGATGTTAAGGTGGGAAGCATATATACACCTCATCTGAAAACGATAGTAGATCGACGTTATCGCCGTTAATTTTTGAGTTTTAAAACCCGTAAATTTAACCCACAAAAAGTAATTTTTGAGTTTTAAAACCTGTAAATTTAACCCACAAAAAAATTAAAATTGCTTACATTTTTATTTAAGGATTTTTAAAATATTATACAATAATGTTAGATTTTTATATCTATGTCCTGTTAATGAAATTATTATGGTTAATTACAAATCTACAATTAATTTAAAATGTTAAACTCATTTTATCCTGTTCCGTTCATGTTTAATTAATTAATAACTAAAAAAAAAAAAATCTGTCGCTTTCTGTTGCTTTTTTATAACTGATTGTTGGTACAGAAAAAGAAAGAAAAACTATATATAAACATATCAACAATTTTTTTTTTCTTTTTTTGTGAGTGAACAGATTGATTGAATATGAGATTTAGACATCCTAACCTGAAATTCTTTTTCTCTCAAATTGAAACTTCTGGGAAGAACCGATTAATTTGACATGACCGACTGGTGTTCACCTACAAGTGTTACTTGCAAAGGTGTACTGCTTAAAAAAAAAAAAAAAATTAGTCTGGCAAATCAAGTGGGATCAAGTCCGAGGCTTGTGTTATGCCTAATTATTTAATTTTTGGCAACTTCAGCTTTTTTTAAAAAGCTTGATAACACTTCATCTTGGATTAAATCTGGCCTGACCTAGCTAAGTTTTTGTGGGTTTTATAGTATTTGTAACTTAATTTTATAATTATGTGAGTTTAAGCTCAAAACCTATTTAAAACATTTCAAATTTAATTTGAATTCATATAGCTCATTATATAGTTTATATCAAAATCTTGTGCAATAGAAAAAATTTTGATGTAAAGAATATAATGAGCCATATAAACTAAAATTTAGAAGTGATTTGATATGATTTTGAGATTAAATTCACGGAACGCCTCCATGAGCTTAAACTCATACATATCATATTTAACTAGGTTACGATGCTTTACAAAGTAAAATGATGTTTTTACTTGGCACTCATATCTCAATGGATTGTAACTCGAGTGGTCGATTCGATTAGGTCGATGCAATCTACATTGAAATCTCATTGAATATCAAAATTTTCTATATTTAGATATTTCTAACTATTTTTGACGATTATTTCTATAGTAGTAAAATGTAGATATTGGTAATCAATTAGATTTCAATAAATTGGACCGGCCATTTGAGTTACGATTTTTATATACGAGTGCAAATTACGTAGTTTATATCATATGAAAATACTAAGGTACACGAAAAATTTTCATTTTTAGAGTTTTTTAAGTTTTTGTTTTAGATTTTTCAAAATCGATGTACAAACAAGCATTGTTTTATAAATATTTTAGAGACATTCTGAAAAATCCAAAACAAATACTTAAAAGACTCCAAAAATGAAAAATTTTGAAATTTTTTTGTATCCCTAAGTACATTCATATGATGAATCAAATGGAAATCATAAATCGAAATTTCGGACATAGCAAGGTATAATTGGGACTATTAGCATTTCAGAATGAAATGCAAATGTTTTCCTAATAATTCTACTCAGAACAAATCGAAAAAATATTATAATCTGATACTATATATATATATATATGAAAGCAAATTGAAAACATAGATAATACTCGAATTGTATACACCCCTATCCATATTTACCTTAGAAAAAAGTTGTGCCTCTATATGAAATATACATTTTTGACTTTCATACATATCTAATGCATTTTTTTTTTTTTTTTGTGAGGAAAGTACAGATCTAGTCTTTATGTTGCTTATATATAGTAGATACTAAGATGTGTAAACAAGTTTCATTGAGTCGCTTTGTATTATTGTTATTTTTATAACTTCTAAATCACCTTTATGTGTGTACCCAGTTTAATTAGATGCAAGCTCACCTTTGTGGGTTGCTACAATAAGCTGTCAACTTTTCCTTTTTGTTCTCCAATGTTGGCAGTGATTGAAGTATCAGTTTGTTCTTGTTTAATTTCCTTGTTAATTATTCTTCACTTGATTATAAATAAAAAAAAGAGAGGATTTCTTATTTTTTAATTGTCCACGTACGGCTGAATTGATGCCAATAAAAAAAGAGGCAAAGAGGAAGGATATTAGGAGAACTAATCTTTCTTTTGGAAGCAACGCTTATCTTAATTTGGCAAGGATTAATTAAATCTCTTTAATTTGAAACTTTTTAATTAGGGCACTTTTTGGTTAGGGCCTACAACTTTGTTCTCTTCGGCTCTTTTCTTTGAATGGACATGCACTGTAGAGGCTTATCAACTTTGCTAGATTTATTTAAGAAAAGGGACAAAAAAAACTGTCCATACATCTATAGATATATATATAATATAACAGATACATTCCGAAATGTAACTTATGAACGCTATGGATAGTTTTTCTATGGACGCTAGGTATTACTCTTAAGAAAAGGTAAGATGATTCGAGTTCTATTTTGTAAGGAGTTAGTTTTGATGTGCTTTGTATGGTAGTCTTTAAGGATATATTAACAAATAGTTAACTTTGTATTGTTCTGATTCCTCTAAAGCTTTACCTTTCTCTCATGACAAAAGAGTTACTAATTAAAGAGTAATACTGTATTAAAAATTATTACTTTTATGAAGTATTTTGTTCTCATATAGGTTATATATTTGGGGATTATTTAAAAAATACATGCAGATGCACGAGTGCCTTCTCCAAATTTACATATTACAAACAACTACATTTTTTTTTTCAATCTACTATATATTTTGTAAATAAATACAGCATTGGTTGGAAATACTCAAAAGTAATAATGAAATCATAAATTCATAATGCAATAAAGAAATCCGGATCCTGTTTAATAGCGTTGTTTTCTTAAGAACTAATAATAATTGAGAACCAAGGCCCATACATAGGTCATAGCCCAATATATATATATTTCAATTCTTAAATTTTTTTTGGGTATGCTAACTATCTCCTAAGAAAAAATCTTCCTTAAATGTCCCCAACAGTACACCATATTGTACATAAGGTATGAACACCTCAATGTAATAGATATGAACACCCAATACATTGTATGAACACTCAAATTTGGGCGGATGGTCATTCACCAGAACGTAAAATCTTTGAACAATCCTAACATAATCATTCACTAGAACGTGGAATCTTGGACGACCCACACAAAATCTTCGATTCGTAGGTATGAACACCTATTACGTCGAGTATGAACACCTCGTCGCGGTAGATATGAACACCCAGAAGGATAGGTACGAACACCAGATTTGCGCAGACAATTATTTACCATAACACTATGATACAACAAATTTGACTATTAAGTGGTGAGACCCGACTTTTAGAGTCAAAATAAATGTGTAATTAATGAGAATCTGAATCTTGAACTAGAATCTTAATGAAATCTTGGTGGGGGACATTTAAGGGGGGCAAAAGAAGGGAAACAAAAAGATTTTCTCATTTTTTTACATAGAATATCAAAAACGAGGTCTTTAATTTAAACTGAAAGCTTCAATGTTGCAAAATTACAACAAGAGAAGAAAAAAATTACAAAGAAGCTTTCAGCAATCTAATTCCACTATATTTTTGCAAATATTTCCAAAGAATGAACTTTGAAATACCAAAGTTTAAGTAAACAGAAACCTCAATAGTATGCAGTAAAAAAATGCATTACAAAACGCTATAAAATCCAAGCAAAATTCAATAAATCAAGCCTTCAGATCTACTTGGTTGGGCGCCTCCATCTCGATCTTGTTTTGATCCTTTTTCTTCGGCGACACTATTTTGTCGAAACCGTCGGATTTTCCTAATGTGATCTCAATCTGAAAATTCATATCAAACCAACATAAAATCATTAGTTGATCTAATATTATAGCTATTTGGTACCAGAAGGATTCAATGTATACCTTTGCTTTTCGTACGAGTTTGCCTCCTTTCGCTTGATCCTTCATTCCTACGGTTGACATCGCAATCTCTAACAGAATAAAAGAATGTACATAACTTAGCAAACATCATAATATATAATCTCAATTATGCTTTTGTGTCTTTCTGAAGGTTCAGATTTTAAAAAATTGTACTTTTCTCAGTAGCAAGGCCGTTGTTCTTCAAGATCTCAGCAACAGTTACCACTGTTCCAATAGCTGAAAATATAAACTCAGTCAATAACAGAAAGCTTCATTTCAATGAGGGTTTTTGCATTACAGAAAGTTCATCAAATGTTGTATATATATATATATTCGTTACAAAGTATCTTGTTTCAAATTCATATATATATATTCGTTACAAAGTATCTTGTTTCAAATTCATATAAGAATCGTCGTTTCAGAACAAAATGCAGCATTTCCTCGAACCGATACTTGATAAAAAGCGATCGAGTGTGAACTAAAATGGTTACCCATGCCGAGAGCCGATAACTCCACCTCGTTGTAGTTTTGCATGTGCCTCTGAATGAACAAAAATTACAAAATATGTAAATGCAATCAAATAGAAATTTTCTAAATTATTAGGCAAAAAAAAAAAAGTTGATTTCGACTCTACGACCGTATATTACGAGTTGAGATACTGCATTTTCCAAAGCATGTCATTGCTGCTTCGGATCAAGTTCTTGATGTTCAAAATTCAAATAGACATTCTGAGCTAGTCGATAAGGTCGAAACGTTGAAAATTTTCAGCAGAGTTGAAGTTCTTCGATTTTCATATGCATCTCATGTACCATTATGTTAGTACCAACACAATTTAACTGAAAATCTGTGACCAAGTACTTTCAACACTTTGAGAAATACTTTCCGAAGAATTTTGGACTGTTTAATAGCGAAATTTAGCCACCCGTAAGTATGACAAAATCCATAATAAAGAGCTTGAATAATTCATAAAGTTTCAAAAGTGAAATGGAACGGAAACATGAACAGGCTCGTGCTTCGCAACACGTCATGCATCAACTTGTAAATGCAACATGTTGGAGCACCTCTATACATTCATTTTACCAGTAGAGAGACAGAATCATGAGATGAGTTTTATCTGGCTGCCGGTACATCTCCATCCGTACCAGTTGGTATGGTACGATAAAAGGTGTACCGGTATTAGCCAATTTAGATGCAACCATCCATGATTTATCGAGATTTAACACAAACGAACGGTTTAA
Source organism: Cyperus esculentus (assembly GCA_030179965.1). NCBI lineage: Eukaryota > Viridiplantae > Streptophyta > Magnoliopsida > Poales > Cyperaceae > Cyperus > Cyperus esculentus. Next base: position 1,057,934 of record JASGLE010000019.1, on the reverse strand, counting down.
AATCGAAAATGTAATGTATGCTTTCATCACCCACAAAAAGGTAATGATAATACCTTGGCTAGGTTAACATAAAAGTATAGCGGTCTTTTGTTCGATGAGACTTGAATCATGTTAGTCTTCTTGTCAGAAGGTTGTTGCGTCGCCACCGTCACTACATTCTTCTCCACCACCTCTGTAGCCTTTTGGTCTAAGGCATCCATTTTTTACCCTATAGACGTTCTTCGTGTTTGTCAAAGACAAGATATGAGATTCAGAATTCCCTGACTAAAAAACTCGTGTTTACGAATGATGATTGTGAGTTTGAGAACCTTGGTTGAATTAATCAAAACACACTGCGCGCTGAGCGCGTTTTATAGGGCGTCGTCAAAAATAGAGATATGGATGGTGATTGGCTACAATCAATTTTAAGAGATTTGTCCATAATAAGAGTTGTTAATTTTAGTTAACTAAGAAATAGGGGTCTGGATTCATTTGTGAATCTAATTAGAAAAACAAACTTGTGCAGCTTACTGCTTGATTTTGAAATGGTGAAGCTGGGGATGAGAGGAATAAAAGACTTAGATTAGCCAAATTTGTTACAAGTTATAAAATTTTATTATGGATATAAGAGGTTTGTACTATTAGATGCCCTAATTGGCAAAGTAACCAAACTTTGGTGTTGCAAAGTAACAAAACTTTTGTAAGAACAAGTTCAATCGAAGCAAGAACCAGCCTTTAGTCTAGTGGCTAAGGGCAACGCTCTTTGTGTGGGAGGTCGCGGGTTCAAAATCCAGAAAGGGTTTTTTATAGACATTTAAATTTGAGTGACTTGGTCTCATCTTTTATCTCAAAAAAAAAAAAAGTTCAATCGAAGCAAAGAAATGGCCACACAAGCACTTAGATGGAATCCATTAATATTGGTATCTTTTTTTTTTTTTTTTTTGAGATGAAGATGAGGGTCAAGTCACTCAAATTTAAATGTCTATAAAACATCAGCCATTCGAGTTTCAAACCCGCGATCTCCACACGGAGAGCGTTGCCCTTAGCCACCACTAGAGCAAAGGCCAGTTCTTATTGGTTCTTTCTATAATCTCTATAACATTTTTAAGGCCAGTTCTTATTGGTCTCTTTCTATAATCTCTATAACAGTAAAAAGCATATTATTGATGCTATGTTCTTCACGTCCATAATAACAAACAGTTTATGGGCCAACATTTTGCATTGCGAATTAATCAGACATGCATGCTCTACTTTAATTTTATAATTTGAAGTATTTTTAGAAATATAAACTGTGAGAGTAAATATATAATTATGTGATTTTAGAAATGTTCTAATCACGTAAAACCGACCCTATATAAAAGGTTTAGATTTTGGCCATTCTAATTATATATGCCAAAATATTAGTATTTTCTAATGTTAATTTGTTTAAATCTCTTTATCTACTTGACCTGAGGGTTCATAGAAAGTTCTTCTCCCTCATTTAAAATAGATGAGTGTTAAATTAATCCAACATTTGTTGTTCCTTATAATTGTATCATGTTTCTTTTTCATACATGTTGCTTAGAATTATTAAATTCATCTTTAACATATACATGTATTGTGTTCAAGTTGTACTTAGAACATTTATTGAAATGCTTTTATTTTTTATTTTAAATAATTTATTCTATAACTATTTTTTTGGGTGAAGTCAAAGGGACAACCCTAATATGAATAAAATTAGTAGATACTTAAGCTTATAAAAAATGATTGGTAAGCTTAGTTCATATCAAATTAGTTTTAACATAATTAAAAATGATGAAATCAAATCGTTGGAACTAATATGTTTCATTACTAAATACTAATTGTTATGATTAAATTGTTAATTTTCAGATCGTTAACTGAGTTAAGCAACAAAAGAAAATTGAAGTATATACTAAAATTCAATTGGTACGTTCAAGCATCTGCTAAAATTTTCATAGTAGCTTTTAAGTATATCCAATCCAAAAAAATTGCATCAAGTTTAGTATATACCATTGTTATTGTCTTATTGAATTCAATTTTTAACGTTAAATTTATGGGCCAGTATAAAACAGAAATAACGCATTTTAGCCCAAAATAAACTCAACCTCAATTATTTAACCTTTTTCATCTTCAACATAAAAGAGAAACAAACAAGGTCCAGTTACATTTGTTGCATGACATAATATTTAGAAAAGCATGTAGAGTCCACCTATAAAGTAAACCACCCATATCTCTCTCTCACAATCTGACACACGCATGTGCTTGTCACAGTTATATAAATGTTTACTGAAATCGTAGTGTATTTGTTTACTAGAAAATGATTTATATTGATCGGAAAGATATAAATGTTTACTGAAGAATGCTATTTAATCATCCAAAATACGGTGAACCGGTGGATAGATAAAAGGGTGGTCGCTACCTACGACTCTTACATGATATGACACAAAACAAGGCTGTGTTTGCTTTGATTAAACCTCTTTTTCAAATTGGGCCAATTTGTAAATATTACTTTCTTTAAGGTTGAATATAATACCAAAGATTAATTTCCATTATCAACAAAAAATAGAAGAACAATATACATGAACAATTAATTAAGTGGTTAACTAGTTGTAAACATTAGAAGGTTCACTTCGTTCCTCGCCCACTAATTTTTCGGAGACATGTAAATAAGGTAACAAACTATCTTGGCAACTCTTGTTGTAACCGTCACTAGCGTCATCTACCTCGGCATCCAGATCATCATCATCATCTTGATCCTCATCACAACTATCATCATGATTGTTAAGATCATTGGCAACAATATCATCGGTAAAAACATCGTCATCCTTGTCATCATTAGCATCCTCTTCATTATCTTTGTCGGAATTGAAGCCTTCAAGATATTCTGCATCGGCATCATCCTACATAGATACATTGGATAAAGAAACAGCATTAGTTTCTTTCGCATTTTATTAAGCTCTTTTTGTTCATCTTTTCTTATTTACTTTTGCTGTTACTATTTCGATCATGTTCAGTTTCTGCGTTCCGTAAAATTATTCTAGAACAATTTACCTCTGAGCTATCGTCTTCGGATGAATAAGCCGAGTCAAGTTTTGCGTACAAGTCCTCATCTCCTCTATCCTTTACATTCTCCATTTGCGCCTACAATTCAGACGGTCAGACACTAAAAACTCATCATTACTTGAACAAAAAAACTCAAACGCAATTCATTCAAAGACATGTAAGTGAGATTTACCAGTTCGGACTTCAGTTTCGCCACCTTGCTTCTTATTCTGGAAATATGACGGCTAAGTGCCTGAAATGAAATGAAAGAAACAGGATTTATGCTGATACTTCAATAGATCTTGTCTTGAGTTTATGGATTTATATTTTTATTCGTGATTTTCTCTTTTGGTGGCTATTTTCTTGTTCCCTTCCCATGAAAGGCAGTTTATGGTAGGGGAATACTGAAACTGGAACTAATGGTAGTCACTGTAACCCATGTGAAACTAGCAAGCTTCTCATAGAAACCCTACAAATCTGATAAGTCTCAAGTTCTGAGCTAAAACAACTAGCAAGTGAAACTGGTTCACGATCTGACACTGAACATTGTAGGAGGAATAGATTCATAATATGAAACACCCAGATATGGCCTAAACTGAAACTAATTAGGCATAAGAGTAGGGAAACATTCAAACACCCAATAAGGCCTAATTAAGGAAAATGCTCATGCAAAATACTAAGACCCAAAAAAAAACTTGCCTGCTGTCATCTACCAGGTCAGGGAAAAAAAAAGGCCTTGCTCGGACCCAAAAAGACGTGACAGAATGACCTGTATCTCACCTAACAGGCTCTGAGTATCAAACTGGTGTCAAAAATTAAGCACTAACCTCTTGTCTTTGCAGCTCGATGGATCGTGCGAGAGCCTTCCTCTTGCTCAAAAGATTCTGGGGTCTCAACTTAGAAGGTCGCTGGTACGATTTGCCCCGGTACAAGATGATGGCGAACCCCTTGGAGATCTTGTCAACAGATACCAGAACACCTCCGCTCTCAGCCTCCAAGGCCAAGGCTATGCTTCTGACTTCCTTAATGTTCTTTGAGTTGATAAGAACTTTGACCAGTTCACGGTATTTCCAATGCAGGTGCATGTTTTCCACGGTACCATCAAACACTCCTCTCCTGCCTAGCATAGCTCATTATTTAGTTTTCTATGGCCTATACACTCAGTAATTTGGTGCACTTGCGATAGCAACCAATTTTTATAAAAAACAACTACTACCAAAATCTAATATTGTTGACTGCAGGATATATCCAATAATTGCTATATAAGTTGCTGTTTCAGAAATGTACAGTTGACATCATGTTTTAACTGACTTAGAAAATATATAAAAATATATATATTTATTTCTTAAAGAAAGAAAGATTTTGATGTGAAAACAAGGCCAGTAATACAACTTTTCACAAAGAATAGACATCCGGCAGGTTTCTGATCAATACCATGCTTCTCAATTTATTTTTCCTTCAGCTTAGAACAATGACCCAAAATTTTTCTCCAAATGACACCAATATTTCCAAAACATCTAAATTTATGATATAGATGTAAATACAAGACCAAATCCAACCAGTAACAACATGACCGGTGTGGCACTTTAAATCTCAATTCTAGCCAAGAAAAAAAGAAAGATGAAGAGAATAGTACCAAGCAGCAGATAGGCCTTCATCCTCAAACCGAGCTTGCGAAACATGTATCGCTCCTCGTCTGTTATTGTTTCAGGCTCTACGGCAGGCATTTTTGGCTTCAAATTCTCTTCAACTTTTGCTAATGCTTTCTCTGCACGTCCCATCTTTCTTTCAGCCTTGTATAGATAGATGAATAGAATACAGAAATATTAGGCCTTTATATTGGTACAGATAGAGAATGGAAGTAGTTTGATAATCCTGGTAAGATATCTAGAGAAGAACTTGATTTAGTTTTACCATGAGAAATGAAGAGAATCAAATATCAAGATAAACTTTCAAGAGAATCTGAAAAGCTAAAATATCTCATCTATCACCCAGAAAACAAACATTATCACATATCCCCCTCCTCGACATGGTACCCGTTTTAAAGGAAAATTTCCACTGGAAATGATATTGCTACATATTTCGGATAATTTTTTTAATTTTACTTTGCAAACTTTGGAAATACGATCTATTGCAATTCTTGAACTGTGCAAGCCTTATTTTACAAAGTAACCAAAACATCATTTACCACATAGAGCTTCCTCTCAAGCTTTCTTACAAGTTGAGCATGCCTAGCCTGCTCCACCTCCCTTCTCATCATCTCTTCATGCTTTTCATCAAATTCATTACCATATTTTGAATTTGCCTCAAGGGTTTCCCCCAAAGTACCAGTTTCACTGAACCCAGAAGCAGTGCTCGCATTGGAAGAGATTGAGGAGGCAGCTCTTAACCGTGCCTGTTCCTCTTCATCTTGAAGAGCTTTCGCCAGTCTCTCTCTCTCAAGCAATGCCTCGGTAATTTCAGAGGAGAGGAAGTTTTTACCACGGTAAAAAACAATGTAGTCCTTGTTACGCGAGAGAATCATTCCACCAGTAAGTTTCTGAAGCCAAACAATATAAAATATCATCACTGCATTGAGATATTTTAGCATAGCAAAACACGATGCGTGTATACTGTGCTTACAGACACAATATTAACTGACCCCCTACAAAGACAGCATAAAATATAAAGCTGAACCTGAATATGTGGGTGGAACGGTAAGTAACATGCACTCTATATGCACAGAGAATCAAGATGCATGCATTTAGTACCACATCTGAATGCCAAACCTTAAAGGATTGGTTATAAACAAACAATGAACTTAATTTGAAAACCGCAAGAACCAATATCAAACTTGTTAAGAATCAGAATGTTTCAATTGTAGCTATGTTCTCTATAATTAGACCTAATAAACATGGGCTGAGCTTAAAAGCTGTCCACTTTTCTGTTGAGCGAATTGGAAAGATAAATTGTTCAATTTTAATTTTGTTAGCATATCATACCAAATGATTTTGAAATTGCACCAAATTTAATAGTGTGTCCCAAATGCACAGGAGACGTCTGTACTTGTAATTTCTGATTTTATCACTACTTTGACATATCATGGTTGTCAAGAAAGTTGAGTTACCAGTTTACTACTTCCCAACAGATGGCCAATTAATTCTCTCAATTAAATTTCTTTAGTGAAATTACCTTGATATCCTCAGCCATTCTTTCACTGGTGGTGAGTTGTACACCTCGTTTCAAAGCAACCTTTGCAATGCTACTTTTTTCCCATAGCCTTATCATCGCTGCTGCCAAGCCTTGATGCTGTCTACTTCTCCCTAAAGATTTTTTTAAATAAAAGAGAAAACATATAAGTAATACACAAAACAATGTAAAAAAATAAAAATAACAATTAATGGAGAATCCAGGTAAAAGAACAACCAAAAGTGACCAAATCATCTGTGGATTTCATTGCATTTCAATTAAAATTATTGAAAGAAGCCTCTTAGCATCAATCAATTAAAGCTCGCTAAAAGTTCCTTTTTGTTGTAATTTAACCAAACCTATTACAAGGAATTTCATAACATAAATTCAATTTGAACTCACTAAAAGCAACTACATGGCTAGTCATTGGCCAATTAAAAATTGTACGCTTATGAATGTCATTCAATTTAGTACAATAAACCAAAATTTTGCAGAAATAGAAAGGTTAAATTTAGTATGATGATGCTAGCTGTATATGTTGTCATGTGTAACTTGCAAGTTTATACCAAGTGCAAAATGGGGAGGCAATGTCCTCGCTAGCCTCTTCAAAGCAGTGCTGTCCTTTAAACCGAGAGTGGGCTTGACACCATATGGCAGGACTCGCAAAGGAGGCTTGTATCCAGGCACAACACCAGGCAACAGATCTGCATCCACCGGCAATGGATCAGTTCCAGGCCAGTCAGTGTATCGTGGCCCCAGCTCATCCAATAGCTTGTCAATTTCATCTTCATATGCAATCTTCGGATCTGATTCATTTTGGCTTTTGAATTTGCTTTCACCCGGGCGAGCATCAAGGTTAGGAAGCCTTTCCTTCTGGTACAGTAATTTTTCATGTTTTGGAGTCTCGTAACTGACTCCTCGATACAAAGAGATTGAGGTGCCAGACCGCCATATTACAAGGCCGCCAGTTTTTCTCTATATTTATCAAAGAGAAGCTAAATTAGCACACAAAACATGCTACACAATAATTTTTTTAAACTGACAATTTTTCTTTACAACACATAGCTGCACAGTATTATGTTTTAATTTTCATCGTTTCTATATGAGTTTGGTTCAGGCAGAAAAAAAGTATGTATGTCATTATGCATTATACTTGTACATCTAGTCACTAATGCAGCATTTTTCTCATCAAAGTGCCAGTAAAGCTACACTGAGATGGACCCGGTAAGGCAGAAATTGCTTTATGCAACTGCTACCATTACCAGACTAACAAGCCCAAGATTCAGCAGCTTACTGGTACAAGAGGGTGACACCAACAAAGCAATTCAGATTTTCAGACAAAAATTTTCTACAACCGGTATTATATATCTCGGTAGTTTGCACCTCTAGTATCTCATGCATGTGCTTCATGTTGAGAGCTGATGAGCCCTCGCACTTCAGCCGTACCACCTCCTCCGTCTTCCATTTGTCGCGTATGGCATCAACGATCTCCCTTGTCACACCGGATCCCCTGATCTTTATCTTGGACTTCTCTCTGATCGCCATGTGTCTCAGCCTTCTCAGTTCGGCAGCTGGCAGTGTCAGTTCTGCAAGAGCGGTCTTGCTTCTATTCCTCCTCTCCTGTCATACAACCATAATGTCACAATAAACAGTAATTGGCTGATATGTATTGTAACTATTATTTTGAGAGAAACTCACTTCTTATCTATTGACAAATTGGGTAAACTAATAAAAAAAAAAATTCCACTGACAGCTTAATTAATCCCACTTAATTAATTATAGTCTTCTAGAACTCCATCCATTATTACGATCCTACCGAGATGTTAATTTCTGCCACAATATAGCCTTCTTATTATTATCGGCACAGTTACAGGACACGGCAAGCTATCAATAGAACAGTAATTATTGGCACCCAGTACAAACCAGTAAGCTATCAATATCTGTCCATAACGTCTATAGGTTAGAGAATCAGGTTTATCTGTTACAAAATCGGATGTATTTGTTACATTCTGAGTGTTACAGAATCAGGTTTATCTGTTTCAAAATCGGATGTATTTGTTACATTCTGTGTGTGTCTATGGAAGTATGGATGTATTTGAAATTCAGTACATAGAAACAGTACCTCTTGCCTCTCTTTCGAGCTCTCCCCATCGAACCGCCTCTCCCATGGAAACCTGACCTCCTTTTCAAAATCCAGCCCCAACCCACCTCGCGCATTCGGCAAAACTCCGTCCTCCGAGTAGAAAACATCCTCGACCGAGCCCTTTTCCGGCACCCCCACCACCTCCTCCTCCTCCTCCTCACCGACATACCCGAACCTCTTCAAGCTCTCCACAATCTTCGCCATGGTGCCGCTCCCAGTACTCCTACTTGTACCAACCTCATCGTCATCGCTCGAAAACCCACCCCGGTAGTCGACAGCCGACTTCGGCCGCCGGGGCAGGGACACACCCTGACTCTTCTGCCAATTGGTGAGCCAATTGTGGGAGGAGGAGGAACAGAAAGGCGCCCACTTTGTTGATCGGAGAGGGACATTACGCTGGGAGAGGTGGAGTAAAAGGAAGAGGGATTTTGTGGGCGAGTGGAGAAGGGAGAATGGATGAGAAATGTGATGCATTTTTAGAGATGATGAGACGGAATGAGAAGTGAGCTGAGCTGAGAGAGGGAGGAAGAAAGTGGGGAGTTTCATATCCCCTGCTGTACTGCAATATGCAGTTCACAGCGTCAGCCGTTGGATTGTCTCGAGATTAGTGCCAGCGCGCATCTCGAGACGATCCAATGGCTTATTTTGGAGGGTTTATTATGTTTTTGTCTCTTTATTTTATATTCGGCAACCCCTCCTTAGCTTCTTTAACTTTCGTTAACTCATTTAGTCTCTTAATCCTTCCAAACGCAAGCTCCTTAGCACGGATTAAAAATTTTTCCTTAAGCCTCATTTTGACCGGGGCTTAAGCCTTGCCCAGATTTCTAAGGAAGTAATATCCATGACTTAAAACTTAAGCTTTCTTAAGCCATTTTTTTTTTCCGAACGAGTATGACTTAGTGAGGTTTAAATATTTAAGCCAACCATCTCGCCGAACACCCCATAGTTAGTGAAAGTTGTTAACTTGCTATTACGAATTTTTCTGTCAAAACTCAAAAATTCAAGTCCTTGAACTATTTATAAACCATTGAAAGCTTAATATCATATTTACATAACTCATTAATAATTTTTGGACGGAGAACTAAGCTGAGAGAGGGAGGTAGAAAGTGTGCTTTGTGGATTTTTGTTATTTGGAGGGTTTATTATTATTTTTATTTATTATCTCCTTTATTTATTTATTTATTTTTTTTTTTTTTGGTGTATTCACTGTATTTTCAAGACCTCAAGTCAATCATTAAATTGTACAAGCCAAGTACCCACACATTGTAGTGGGATTTATAATATTTGTATTATAATATAGTGAGATTTATAGTAATATATTAAATTATATCTTAGCGTGCTTATCCTCTGTTGTGCAGTATTCTACTGTACATTGAATCAACGATGTTAATTGTAGGAGGGATTTTTTGAGATTGGAGTGCACAAATCTCAAAGTGGATCCGACGGCCAAAGTACTGTACAGTAATTTACTGTGCAGTAGAGGTTATGAATTGTCTTGATGTTTCGGTTTCAAACGAAGAATAAAGCAGTGTACCAAAAGATTCTCATGTTATCGCACTGGAGCACAATGAAAAAGAAATTAATCAGTGCAAATCTTGTCAAATGATGTACATTTGCTTTCAATACAGTAATTATTTATTTAGATTTCTATTTTTAAATCTAAAGTTACTAATAAATTAAAAGATAAAAAATGCATGATGAAGTTGTACATTGTCTGCACAAATAATAAAACTTGAATTTTTAATTCACGTTGTGATCTTCTTTACAAAGACACATTGAATACCACATGCTGACACCCCTGGGTTTGTTCGGCAACAAGGCTTAGTGGCTTCTAGCTTAACAAATTAAGCTGCACAAAGGAAGGGTTGTTCGGTGGTTGGAAAATCATTTGAAAGCTTAAATTGAATAAAATATTAAAAAGAATTCTCAAAAGTGGTCTTAAGGAGGCTGCAAAGGAATCCCATTGTCTAAGGAGGGGGTGAGGCAGGCTTAACAAAAGTTGCTAAAGAGCTCTCTTAATCCAGTCTAAGGAAGTCGGCTCCCTTAAGAAAGCTTAGAGCCTAAAGGAGGCTAAAGCCTGCATGCCGAACAGGCACCCCATAAATAGTTCAGTTCACATCCATTTCATGGGCAACTCATTACTAAGCACAAAAAAAGTCCGATTTTTTTTACATAGCAGCTAACAGGGTTTTGACCACCCTTTTCCCTACGTTGATCATCCATCTGAATTATTCTACGGCAATTTGATCAGGATCAGATATTAATCTGACCAAACACTCAACCTCTATCATCATAAAAAAACGTGCCAGTTGGACCGGATCGAAATCTGCTGCTTTTCTTTGAAGAAAAGCAGCGCCTGCTCTTCTATATCCAAGGGTTCAGATTTAAAGTTGTGGCCAGTGCACTTTTACTTCTCCCTTTGCACTGCCCTCGAGTGCCCGTCTGCCCGAGAGCTGATCATTGAATATGTGAATAAAAGCATATATGAAGTGTCTTCATCTCAAATAATAGGGAAAATTGTCTCCATGCCACTTCAAAATATGAACTTTGTCAAAATGCTACTCCAAAATTTGGTGTTGCCAAAATGCCACTTTAAAATGACTTTGTTTGCTTATTTGCTACTTATACCGTACAGATGTATAATTATTAAATTAAAATACTAAAAATTATGTTATTGGACCAAACTACCCCTCCTTCATTAGATCCTCCATCATATGCTCATTATTTGTGCCTCCGTCTTGATTCTGCCCCGATTCCTCTCCGATGCTGCTGCTGCCAACCTTTCCAGAAATGAAAGAAATAAATCCTTTTTCCTCTGCTAATTTCTCTTCTGCGTATGCAAAATCCTCAGATCTGTACGCACAGGCCATCTTTGACAGAGTTTGTATTATCAATTTGGGAAAAATTCAAATCCAATCAAGGCCCAATCCGGCTTGTCTAACAGCTGCTGTTGTACTTCACATGCTCTCAAGAAAGCATTGTCCAAGTTCTTTTGTTTGTTTCTCAAAGTATCAATTATAGTTAAGCCACCAATATAGAGAAGTTATGCATACGACTGTACGAGAGAAATTTTCTGAGAGGACTAATTAGCAGAGAGGAGATCGGCGCGGGTGGAGAGGAAGGCACTGAGTCTAAAGGAGGGGTAGCTTGGTCCAATAACATAATTTTTAGTATTTTAATTTAATAATTATACATCTATATGGTATAAGTGGCAAATAAGCAAACAAAGTCATTTTAAAGTGGCATTTTGGCAACACCAAATTTTGGAGTGACATTTTGACAAAGTTCATATTTTGGAGTGGCATGGAGACAATTTTCCCATAATAATATTGCAGTATAATTTGAACAAAATCATAAATTTTTTTTACAAATTTGAACAAAATCATAAATTTTTTTTTTAAAAATTTAATGGATGCATAATTTAACTTATAGATTGGTAGTGTTTGAAATTTCAATTAATTTGGATATTGTTTAATAACTTATCAAAATTTTATATGTTTTTCAACAGTTGTAATTTAACGGATCTTTGAAAAGCTATCAAATGTCACTTAAATTGAATATGATTAGATAAATAATCAATTTATAAGTTAAACAATATTTCTGTAAATTTTTTTCTATAAATAAATTTGAATAATATTATTCAAATTTTTGAAAATTGTCAAGATAAGCATTTTCAATGGATATCCCTTCTCTAATATTAATACTCCCCAATTGACAATCACTAAAATTAATACATTTTATTAGCCCCCAATGTATAAATCTTTTCTTAATATATTGTTTACGGACATTCAATTAAACGATAGAATCATTTAATCATATAGGCTGTAAACTGTAAAGTAGTACAGAACTACAGATATACAATATGACTAATTTCTCAAACAAATTATATGATGATAATCAGCTAAGACTAAACGAAATACTAATAGTCCAAATTATACTTTGTCACGTCCGAAATTTCAATTTATGGATCCCATTAAATTCATCATATGAAAATACTAAGGAATGCAAAAAATTCCATTTTTGGAGATTTTTAAGATATGTTTTGGATTTTTCAAAATGACTCCAAAATATTAACAAAATAGTGCTTGTTTGTACATAGATTTAAAAAAAAATCTGAAATAAATATTTAAAAAACTCTAAAAATGAAAATTTTTTTGTATCCATTAGTATATTCATAAGATAAATTTAATAGGAACCATAAATTGAAATTTCTGACATGACAAAATATAATTTGAACCGTTAACATTTCAGACCGAAATGCAAATATTTTCACAATAGTTCTACTCGATGATAATATTATAACAATATTATAATAATATCACGTGCAGAGGAGTTGTGCACGTGAGTTTGGGCAGCAAACCAGCAATGGGGCAGGCTTAATATAAACTCTCAACAAAATTATAAAATCCAACCCTTGAAATGATGTGAATGGTCATGATAGCAGAATAACAGGGCCTGCTTTTCTCGGAGAAAAGCAGCAGATTTTGATCCGGTTGGACCTTGAGCCTGTACCCATCTATAGAAGCGACTAGTGTTATGCCAACGGCGGCGGGCGGGCCCCGACAGGCGACGGGCGACGGCGGGTACGGACGGACAGGTTATGAGGGGTCTTGTCCCGAGGGGAGACCCTTGCCCGCCCCTTTACCCGTCGGACTTGGCAGGCAAGGGCGGGCAAGGGCGGGCAAGGGGTTTGGGTTGGGCGGCCACAGAGCGCAGGCGGTGGGGCGGGTTGCCGGTCGGTTAGGGCGGATTCCGGCGGGTTATGGCGGATTCCGACGGTTTTCCATTAACTTTATTTTATAAGTTTGAATAAGTTTCATTTTTTTTCTAAAAATTCAAAACTTTTTTGCACATTCTTTACAAACTTTTGTAATTCTGAATAAGTTTTATATTTTTCTATTTTGATATATTAAAAGAAATGAAGTAAAATATAATATTAGAAACTAAGAAACTTGCAAAGGCAGGCGCGGGGGGCGGGCAAGGGCGGGCGCGGGCGGGCGAAGGGCACGGGCGGGAAGGGCGACGATGAGCGGGCGGGTTTCGGGGGGCGACAACAAATATCCAGACCTTTGCTCTTTGAGACCTGCCCGTCCGGACCCTAGACGGGCGGGCGGGTTTCGGGGGGCGACAACAAATATCCAGAAGCAGGCGGGCAGTCCGGGAACAGGCGGGGAGCACAACACTAGAAACGACACAAAGCCTGTACCCATCTTACGATTTCATATCCTCTGTAGCGCTACATGCTTACTATTAGTATGTTGAGTTGCACAATTAATATATTAAGTTGTACAATTAGTACGTTAAATTACATAATTAGTATGTTAAATTGAACAATTAAGATATTAAGTTGAATAATTAGTACACTAAGTTGAATACACTAATTAACTTAGCGGTTTATTGTAAGGTTGCAATGGAAGATCAGAGCTGGATGTGTTAAAAGCATTTAGCAAGTGGGTGAACTGAATATGAATTGGTACCATAAAGTATTAAGATTTATCAAGCATGCATTTAACAACAAGGAGAATGGTTTAAAGGATTCCTAAAACCGAGGCCTGTGGCCTGGTATCACTATAGCTACACCTTTCTCTAAAGTAAATCCTGGAGGCTGGAGAGGATAATCACGGAAGCATCATGCGCCTTGTAGAATAATACTGTCGACTGACCTAATCTTTGGCCCATAAATTGTCCCCATCTATTTTAACACGATTAAATATTGATTTCACATTTCCAATCACCGACCGTAAGTTATTTATATTCTCAGTCAATAAACCAATGTATGTTAATAAGTACCCCACTTCCAATTTCCAAATTGATTTCATATAATATATCAACTTGGGAAATAACCAAATATATTGTTAATTATCGATGGGCAGCAACTCACCTACCCCTTTGAAGGATCCTTTGAAGTTTGGACATTTCCCCTTTCTTGCTAATTGATCCACTTTTCTCTCTTTCCTTCACATCTTATCTCTTATACAATCCAGCTCGGTCCCAAGTATACAATCCCAATCTTTTCCTCTTCTTTTTTCAATTTTTTCTATTTTCTCCACAAAAAGAGAGAAGAAAATCCCACTGCTTAATGTTTTGCTGTGTCAATTGTATTTTCTTTGTATAAAGAAAAAAAAGGAAAAAAAAAAACATATCTATCTTTTAGCAACCCCATTCCATCTTATTATTTGCTTCATTCTTTCTCCAAGTCTTTCCATATTTACCAAAAAAGAGGCCACATGGCTGGCGTGAGGGCATTAATATTATCCTCTGTTAATTTTGTAGCCAACATGTTGCTCAGCGTAAGAAGTTTCTTTGTGGCATCATCCTCGTCATGTGCCCAAACATCCAATGCACATGCTCTTGAGGCCGACTTCCAAACATCCATTGCGCATGCTCTTGAGGCCGACTTCCAAACATCCATTGCGCATGCTCTTGAGGCCGACTTGAAAAGACTGACGAGAATGATAGAGAGAATTAAAGTGACACTATATGATGCTGAGAAAAGACTTATTCGAGATAAAGCTATCCAGCTCTGGTGCAGGGAGCTCAGGGAACTGGCACATGAGGCTGAATATCTCCATGATGAGTACATGTACGAGGTGTACCGTGTCCAGGTTGAGGCTAGGAATACTTCTGAGCTAAATCCTGTTGAGGGAGGTCCTGAGCAGAGTGTTGTTTATATGGTTCAGAATCGCATCCGAGATATTAAGAGTAGGTTTGAAGAGATAGCAAAGGACCGAGAGGCCCTGTGCCTATGGGAGGAAGACGCACCGCAGAGGCATAACAATGAATGGAAACCTACTCCAACGAGCCCTTTAGTGGTGGAGCAAAGTATTTTTGGAAGGGAGGAAGAAAAAGAAAAGGTAATCAATTTACTACTTTCGACTCATCAGAAAGGAAATGTCATATCTGTTCTTCCAATAGTGGGTAAGGGAGGGATTGGTAAAACTACCCTTGCACAACTTGTCTACAATGACAGGAGGGTACGAGACAATTTTCATGTGTTGGTATGGGTTTGTGTCTCAGATGACTTCAATGTTGCAATGATCGCCTGGCATTTATATGAGAGTTCACAAATAGCTGGTTGTGATATGGAAAATTCGAATCCCATGATTGAGGAACTAACAAATCATATGAGAGACAAAAAGATCTTTCTTGTGCTGGATGATGTGTGGAATGAAAAACATTGTCTTTGGGACTCTTTGCATGTGCTTCTGATGAAAGCAGAAACATCAAATGTTCTAGTCACAACTAGGAATATTTCAGTTGCTCGCATCATGCAAACAATGGACCCCTTGCAGCTGGGATATTTTTCAGACGATACATGTTGGTTATTGTTCACACATTATGCATTTCAGGGCATAGACTCTGCTAACCAGTCAAACTTGGTAGAAATTGGAGAGAAAATATGTAAAAAATGCGGTGGGTTGCCTTTGGCTGTGAAATTGATTGCTAGCCAACTGAGGCATGAAGCTAATACACAAAGCTGGTTGGATATTTTACAAAGTGAACTGTGGGAATCGAATGCTGGGAAAGAGATTCTAGCACCGCTGCAAATAAGCTACGAGCGCCTACCAATGTACTTAAAACCATGCTTGTTGTTATGTTCCATGTTTCCTAAAGACCACGACTATGATGTGGGTCTCATGAGTAGACTATGGATTGCAAACGGTTATATTGAACCGAAAGAAAGAAAAGACCCAGAAGAGGTGGCTGCTGATTATGCAAAAGAGCTGTATGAAAGGTCATTTTTGGATGACTATAAAACTTATGACTCTGATACATATGATGATTTTCCTCTAGGTCATTCGCATATTTACAAAATTGGAAAGTTCAGACTGCATGATATGGTTCATGATCTAGCATGGTTAAACTCAGAAAAGACATGCTACTTAGTTGGACAAGGATTTTCAAAGGAAATTTGCCACCTTTATCTGAAAGAAGACTTGAATGAACCATCTGAGCTGAGCTCTATTAATGTTCCAATTTTGCAGACACTTGTTTTCCGAAGCATATCTCCCCATCCATTTTTCAGTTTCTGACGGTCTGTCAAAAACAGAGCGCTTGAGAGCCTTGGACCTAGAATATTTTCCAGAAATTAAGCCATTGCCTTTAGGCCATCTCAAACATCTGCGTTATCTTTCTGTCCGTGGTTCGTACATGACTGATATTTTATTCTCATGTTATAACCTACGAATACTGATGCTTGATTTAAGGTTTTGTGATATGGAGATTTTGGGAACCGAGTTACCTGGAATAAAAAACCTAATTAACTTGGAAATTCTCGTGCTTGAAGCTAGCACGTCTCTTGTTAAGTTGACTGGATCATTGGATTCTCTCAGCAAATTAAGATTACTAGAGCTTCATGGGCCTGGGTTTACTGAACTACCAGAATGCATTGGAAATCTTCCAGAGCTACATAGAATTGTATTATCTAAGAACACAATAGAGAAACTACCCAAATCATTTTGTAGGCTTTCAAACTTAAAGGAGCTCATTATAATTAATTGCATTTTGCTCCAGGAGCTGCCTGAAGACTTTGGAAACCTGGCTAGCTTGAAATTTTTATGGTTGAAAGGATGTCCAAGGATACACTACCTGCCACTAAGTTGCACAAAGTTAGATCCTAGATGTTCAATAAATATCTTCGATCTAAATATCAAACCTGACAATAGTTATGGTGCTGTTGGGTGGTTAGAGGAGACAGAACGATCTCAAACACTACAACAAAACAGGCTAATTGAAATGGTATGTGCTATCCCTCGAAAAAAAAAAAAGAAACGGTATGTGCGGCTCAAGAACCTGAATTATCTACCATATGGCAAAGTATGTTAAACAATGGGAGAGCTCGACCTCGGTGAGACCCGAAGACACCTCTATCTCTTTCTGTGCGGCATCGGGTGCCGCATGTCAGGTGATATGAATTCGCAGCGCAATTCCATTTTGGTTGTAGGTTTAGTCTCAAGCGGGCGACGAGTGACATAGAGCGACCAAAACATGACAGGAGAGAGATCTGATTAATAAATTTGCACATTAAATAAAAGACCCGATCTAGGGTTTGAGCTCTCTCCATGGCGACGACGGCGACATGCACTTTTCTCCAAGGAGCCGCAGCATGATCGCCTTTGCTTGATTCAACATGACAATGCTCTCTTCAACGAGTCATGACGACAATCATCTTCTCCATTCTAGTTGAGCGGCAGTGGTGTTCGTCTGCACTCCAGCAATCCGTTGTTGGCTAAGACATCTCCGCTGTCGCCCGCACTGCCGTCGAGGAGATTGTCACCTCCTCTGCCTCCGCTATTTGTAACAGGCTCGCCTTCAACCTCCTTTGTTCCCTCCCTCTCCCTCCTGACCTCTAGACCAAACCCTCACCAGCCTCCGCTCCGACCTCTCATTTCCCAATCCTAATGTAACTGCTACCGCGTTTTCCTCATTGTCAATGTCGCTTCACAGTGGTACTTATTCTCCATTTTATTTTGTTCTACATTTCATTTCTTTAAATTAAGTGCTACTAGATCATCTGCTGCTACATATTCTTTGCATGCATGTTTTGGATATGAAGCTCTATGACTAGGCCATGTTGAAAATATAAACTTCATTATGATAATAATGTTAGGTTCATTGAGAAAATAAGTGAAACTCATTAATCTCAGCAGCAGTCAGCAGCAGCCAGATTTTTGAGGCTGATTGATGAAGGGATTTGAAGGGGCAAACGAAAGTGGATTTGAGTAAATGACCTATGGATGGAAAGCTCTTGAAGTCTAGTTTCCAATAGTTCAAGTTTCAAGACGTTTGGAGATCCCTACAGGGAGTTATGGCTGTTTCAGTAACAGGAGGTCAACTAAAACTGTGAATGTTTAGTATTCTGTTTTTAATGTAAATTTCTAGAGTTTTCCGATGTTTAGCCCTATATAAAGGGTTGTAATCAGTTGTTGCAATATAAGAGAAGTATATAAAAGTTTACAATTGAAATAAGGTGCTTGTGTATCCATCTTCCTCTTGATCTAAGTTAACAGGCCATACACAAAATCCCATTTAGATGTAAAGGGTCCAATCTCGAAATTATAGTCTGTCCAGTGTACAGTAATTGTTCTCATTTTGGTAGTGCGCGCTGCACTGGAGAAATAATATGGTAGTGGAATTATTGAAAGCATGATTTAAGAGCTTGATTTAAGAACTTGATTTAAGAACTTTTAAAGTAGTTATGACCGATCCTACTAGCAGATCAGCCTAGTAATTATGTCTGGGTCCGGTTTTAATAACAGTGCTAAAAAGTCAGGTTCACATACACAGTTGTCAGTTGAGGAGGGCACAGGCAATAGTTGGCTCAGTCCTAACCGGTGGCGACAACCGACCTTGCTCAAATCCTGCACGATACCAACAGACTCCTTGCTGTCAAATTAAATATTTTCGGTTACTTGTCTTGATTGAATGTTTGTCTTATTGTATATCACAGGATGCATTTTTCTATCTCAGTACTGATTTTGTTGGTTCGGATTTTCAGATCAGAAACTGTGTGCAAATGCAGAGATTGGGGGACGCGGAGCTGATTGGCCAAAGGTGGGGAAGAAGCTCAGTGCTGTGCTCAATAGAGTGTCCACATCTTCTGAAGTCACCAAGAGGTTTGTGTATTCCTCCTGAGTTTTTCAATTAATTCGTTTGTTATAGTCTAATGATGGGTTGCTTTAAGAAGATTCGATTAGAATTCATTTGTGTTCAAATCAGATACTTTTTTTTGGGCAAAATATAAGATTGTATGGACCCTTTGTCATGTTAAATGTTTTTGAGGAACCACTTCTTCACAATTCCGATTCATGCCCCAAAATTTTAGCTAAAATTTTATCCATATATAGTTGTAGTAATTTTGTTTCTCACAGAACTCAATTTTAATACTGAAATTGTTTGATGACCTTTTATTTTAATACGGCATCATGGGTTTTTATTTCCCATTTTCAGCAAGAATTCGGGGACTCTTTGGAATGATTTTTTTAAAGGAAATGGATGGAGAAGATGAAACAAAAATTGGCCTAGTTAATTGTGGTTTAGAGCAATAAGTTTACTCAAAAGCAGACACACGCTCCGTCCTCCGAGTAGAAAACATCCTCGACCGAGCCCTGTTCCGGCACCACCTCCTCCTCCTCCTCTTCCGGCTCACCGACATACCCGAACCTCTTCAAGCTCTCCACAATCTTCGCCATGGTGCTGCTGCCAGTACTTCTACTGGTACCCACTTCCTCATCATGGTAGTCGACAGCCGACTTCGGCCGCCGGGGCAGAGGCACAACCTGCCAGTTCTGCCAATTGGTCAGCCAGTTGTGGGAGGAGGAGGAGGAACAGAAAGGCGCCCACTTTGTTGAAGGGAAAGGAACGTTTCTTGTTCTCTGGGAGAGGTGGAGTAACAAGAAGAGGGATTTTGTGTTTGTGGGCGATTGGAGAAGGGAGAAAGGATGAGAAATGTGCATTTCTAAAGATGATGAAGTTGAGAAGTGAGCTGAGAGAGGGAGGGAGGAAGGAAGTGTGCTTTGTGGGTTTTTGTTTTTCTGGAGGGTTTATTATGTTTTTATTTATCTCCTTTTTTATTTTATGTACGGAAAAACAAGGTGTGGAAAAAAAAATCAATAGAAGTCCGGTACCTGGTTTCGGAGTGTTCATCCCCTGACTTACTGCATTGTGCAATTCATAGTGTTAGCCGTTGGATCGTCGCGAGATCTGCGCTGGAACGAATCTTGAGACAATCCAATGGCTGATGCTGTGAACTGCATAATGTCAGTACAGCAGGGGATATGAAATCCTGGTTTCGGGCCGGGTTGGATTAGTTGGAGACCCGTTACTGTTGTCAGTATCGCCCGTTACAACTTGCAATCTACTGAAATTTGCCAGCCTAATATCATCTTTACTGAAAGTTGTTATTATGAAGTTTTCTGTCAAAAATTCTAGTCTGTGAATTAGTTTTAAACCATTGGAAGCTTGATATCATAATTACATAACTCGTTGATGATTTTATATCTACCCATTAAATCGTTAATCGTATAAATTCTTAAACTCTTGAAATTCTTTCAAATTTACCAATCAAATCATTTGTATTAAGTTAAAAAACTCTATCCAAGCTTTTAAAAAATAGAGTTTTAACTCCGTTTAAACAACCAAACTGCCTTTTCACGTTAAGTATTTGTCAAAAAGGAAACAAATTTTAAGGAATTCTTTGTGAAATAAGTCTTCTACAAACTTTAAACCATTAAACTTTGTGTTTTATCGGCATTTAAAACGCCATTATACATGTTGCTACATTATTGATAGTTTATAAATAGTTTATAAGTTCATATTGTCTAACCCATATATTAATTAACAATCCAAAAATCTAGACTCTTTATCTCTATTGTCTTAATTTTTTTTCTTTTAATCTTTTGATGTAACAATTTTCTTTTCTTAAGATTTTCAACTTTTGTATGTACTAAATTAGTTTCATAATTGTAAATTATAATTAGTTATTAAAAATGATTGTATGAGAGTGCATTGTTTAGTCCTTTTAAATGTTGAAAACACATAGAAAACGAGTACCTACTACATTGTTCAACAGCCGTGTAAATTGTTTTGTTTTAACCGTTAACTATTAAATGGTCACCTTAACATTAAGAGCTTGATTTTATCATATAAAAAATAAAAGGAGGTTATAAGATGTGAAGCATATATAATGCTTTTATGTGTACATACTATTGGAAAAAATATTAAGCCTAATTAAATAAATTAAATAAGATAGA
Source organism: Cyperus esculentus (assembly GCA_030179965.1). Classification (NCBI taxonomy): domain Eukaryota; kingdom Viridiplantae; phylum Streptophyta; class Magnoliopsida; order Poales; family Cyperaceae; genus Cyperus; species Cyperus esculentus. The sequence goes on along the minus strand of JASGLE010000019.1, from coordinate 1,036,850 downwards.
GTTGAGAAAATCAAACAGTAATTTGGAGAAAATGTTAGTTGCACAATCTTTGAGCTAAATCCATTTCCTACTGAATATCATTAACATTGTGTCGCATCGAAACATACATGTACAAGCACGAATACTAACTTTAGATAAAATGGTTGATGGTGGAATCTGCGCAACATGCAAACGCAATGATAAATATTTCATGATTGTTGCAAATAAAATATTCATAAAATAAAATGAATAACTGTTCAACCATTTTTTGATAATTCTAATTAAAATGTTATATAATTCTAATTAAAATGTTGGATATTTTGTGCAAGGTAAAGAAGATGGTGAGTTACATATATTAAAATGTTGGATATTAAAAGATTAGAAATTTTGATCCTAACCGAATATCATGCAAATTTGTAGACTCTCAAGTCGGGTGTGAGCATAATAGAGAGGTGACAATCCCTTCCGATTGCAAATATCGTTCACGTACCTCCAATAAGAGAGGAAGTACATGAATTATATTTTAAGCACTAAGACAACAATAATTATCAAAACTCACATACAGTTGTTAAATCACAAAATTGCATCTTGACTCATCTCTCAACAAAACAAACTAATCAAACCTAAAAAACTCACAAATTTATGTTGTTGAATTCATCAATCAACACGAATTTAAGTGGTTCTTACTTCTGAATGGCAGACTTCCACATCAATTCTGGTTTTTACAATAACACAGACCTAGTAATTAATTTATTTTTTTTCCATAGAAACAACTTCGCAGAAGTGGTGCTAATAGAGCCGGCAATTCTAAGAGAACCATCTCATAGGGAGACGGTGACAAGAAGAAGACGTCGTTATTCTCTTCACGGTAAGGGTTTCACGAAGTCGAAAGTTTTCAAGAAAGGAGCAAATGTGTGGAATGTAAAGAATCAATGCCTTTTCTTGATGATGTTGCCAATTAGGGTTATTTCAACCCTTGCTTCAAGAAAAGTAAAATTCTTACCCTTCTATTCTTTTTTTCTTTTTTATTTCTTGGATGGTATGAATATTAGGTGCTTGAAAAAATTTTCCCAATCACAATATTAACTGAGTTTGTTAATATCAGTTACATAAGGTACTGGAACCGTCAAATCAATTATTTTTTTTTATATACGCAAAGAGTTCAATTGACATTCAATTCAGTCATACATTCCTGACTCTGTGACTCTGTAGGTCATACGTGCTTTCATAACCAAAAAAAAAAAAAAACAAAGAGAGAAAAAAAGAAAAAAATTTAACCTTGCTCATTGGGAGTTGAACATATATTATGCTTAATCTCTTTATTTACTTTTTTTTCTCTTTTTGTTTGCTTCTAGCCTCTATCCAGACAAACATGTCATTAGTACCTGATTCTCGCCATCCCACAAGCCAAATCCACCCGTGCGGAGTACCTCCATCGCGAGCCAGCCGATCCCGCTTCCAGATCTGAGGCAATGGCAACCTTCCGCCGCCAAGCCATCCCCTTTGGTGGCCCCCAAGCGTGCGACACCAGCGCCCGCATTGCCTCTTTCCCTCCATCGTGCAGCAAGAGAGTGAGGCCACCGCCACCGGATTAGCTCTCTCTCGAGCTCATGGGCCGTGCATCAATGTGGGTCGAGCCCACATATGGCCTATTGGGCTGCACGAAAGTCGGCCCAACATTTGGTTCATCTGGACGCCGGTAATTAACTTTTCATCCCAAGTAAATGTGCATTTTTAGAGATGATGATTTTTGTTTTTTTAAAGGGTTTATTATGCTTTTATCTCCTTTATTTTATTTTTTATTTTTTGAGAAAGTTTATTATGTACTGAAAAACAAGGTGTTTCTAAAAAGAAAAAAAAATGGTTAATAAATGTCGCAATGGGAACTGGACGGACGTGTTTCTCTTGAGCAGTGTACTATCTCACTCTGTATCTATCTTTCTTTCCTTTTAATCTCACACCACACACTACAATACCCTATAGCCTTTATTGGGCTGAAATCGCTCCAAAATGATTTTTAAAACCTCTAGTCAAGGTATGTAGTCAAAACGAGCCTTTCTTGGTTGAAGCTCGGCCCAAAGAGGTAATTATTTACATGTCCAATTTTAAAGTCGCTAATCAATGGGCCTTTATTGAACTTGATCACTATTTTAAAAGCTACAGACAATCCCTCCATTTAAACTCATTTCTTTTCATTATCTTACCAGTATACCTGTCTCAGTGTACCAGTATCAGAGAGAGACATAACTTACAGAGACTGAGAGGAAAAGTGTGAAGCAGTCGAAACGATCATGCCAGGAAAAGGGAGAGCTAAAGCCAAACAGATGCGGATAAATTCCAAGCCAAAAAAGCAGGCCGAGAAGAAAATGACAACCACTTTTGCAGCTGCCCAACAAGTCTTTCACACCGCAAACATCCAGAGGAATCTGGAGATTTGCCAAGACTGTGGGCAGGTTGTGTTGCATTCCTTGAAGGTGTTCAAAATGGCAACATCTGCCAGAATTGCAAACAGAAGAGTAATAAGGACTTCTCAATCTTTTCTTTTCTTTTTTTGATTTCTTACGGAAGAGCCACAACGAATTACACTAGTGAAATCCTAATCCCAATCCATTTACTCAATATTTGCAACTATAATTACAATTAAATACTGTAAGAAAATTTGTAAAAAAAAATGATTAGAGTAAGATGATCACCCCATTCTTCACATAATGAACTCACGTACAGTTCTTATATCACAAAACTGCATCTTGTCTCATCTCTCAACAAACTAATTAGATATGAAAAAACTCACAAATTTATGAACTGCCAAATTCATCAATCAACACGAATTTAAGTGGTTCTTACTTCTGAATGACAAACTATCGCATCAATTCTAATTTTTACAATAAAATGGACCTAGTAATTAATTCAATTATTTTTTCACAGTATTGGTTTTTTCCTCAGTATTGTATCATTCCTCTTTTGCCCTCGTATTGTATTCATCTTCTTGTTCTTCTGTCAGTGCTTTTTATCCAGTGAGCTAACACCATTAAACCCACAATTTATGTGCAAAGAGTAAATTAAAGAAAGAATCTAAAGAGACAAAATCGAGCAAAGAAACTCTGCAGGAGCGGTGCAAATGGAGTCGGGAATTCGCAGAAGATTGTCAAGGCTTCACAAGGAGACATTGACAAGAAAATTACATCTTTCTCTCCGCAACAACAAGGCTTTCACCAAGCCCAAAGCTTGCAAGAAAGGAGCAAGTGCATTGAATGATCCATTTATTTGAAGGTGTTGTGAATGGGGGTTACTGCAATCCATGCTTCGATAAGAGTAACTTTCTTTACCCTTCTATTCTTTATTTTATTTCTTAGCTGGTATCAGTGTGCTTTGTGTATTAAAAATCTTTTTTAAGCTGATTGTAAAATTTATTCATGAATAACATTACACTTTTTGTCTTTAAACTTAAATCTTGAATTCATGCTTTGAACAATTACCAAAAAGTGTTGAATTTCTTTACCAAATATTATCATTGTTGTTTAATTCGTAGCTATTTTTTAAAATTATTTTTGAGTGCATTAATAGTAACATATTATGAGGATTTTAAAAAAAAAGTAACATATTATGACGTGGAGATATGACAAAGGTTTGGATTCTGCATGCTAACTATTTGAAAGTTTATTTTTCATACAATATAAATGCTCTTCTATTTCAAACATTATATTGCTTATTGTCATATTGGTATTTGCTTTTGAGTTAAATGAGCATGTTACATGTTATGTTTACAGGTTTGATAATGACGTTAGTTTATAAAAATTATCTTTGAAAAAAATATGGTTATATATATATAATTAGGCTATGGTTATATGCATATCACAATTTTATTGTGCTATACGACTCGTTCTCAATTTTTGTTGTCCACTGCAATCCATGCATATCAATATGATATCTATATCAAAATCTACTACAAAACCATATTTTAGGAATAAAAATTTTTTTTTGCTATTTTTAGTGGTGGAGAAAAAATCGTTGTTTTGTATGAATCAAAATCTTTGGATCTAGCCTATTTACTCCCCAATTAATTGATCAGTGATCAAATTAAGATGCCCCTTGCAATTTTAAATTCACAATTAATTGTCTTTGCACATATTGGGAAAATATTTTGAAATTAACTTTTCAAGATTCCGATAATCTTGGAATTGGAGAGTTTCCACACCTTTAATTAGTTTATTGTAATAATTTGGGGTGTTCAAATAATATCTTGAAACAATCTTTTGAGTTAAAAATGTATTTCAAATTAAATCTTTAGTTTCTTTAAACATTATATAACATTCCATATATAATTCTTATGAGAAAAATCATATTATCGAATAATCAACAAATTTAACTAATTAGTATTCTTCTTTTCACTTATAATATCACTTGAAAACAATTTAATCTTTTTTTTTTTTTTGCTTGTGCCGTTGAAAAATAGCATATATGGAGTGGCCAGAGTAAGCACAAAGGCCAACAGTGTAGCCAGTCCAGTGTCACGTTCACTTCGGTTTGATAGATAAGATGGTAGACGGTGGAATCTTTTCAACTTGCAAGCGAAACAGTAATTCTTTTTTTAACTATTTCAAAATAAAATATTCACAAAATAAGATAACTGTTAATTAATTAGAGAAATTGTTAATTTCTATTATTTGCATTGCAGATGAGAAAAGGGGTCGTGAAGGGGCTAGTACGTAGAAGATGATCATCCCATGCACTCAATTTCAATTTTTTTCATTTTAAAACACTTTTAATTGTGGCTGTTGGTGCCTCTATCGTTTTTCTTTGTTTGTATGGTACAGTAGATACTTAGTACTTGCTACTTGGTAGCGGCTAATTAAATTATTGCAAAGTTCGTGATATGTATGACTCTGTGTAGGAATTGTATCAGGATGCAAAATGTAGAATCGGGGTTTGAACTTTGGAGCCTTTTGTAATATTGCTTTGTCAATAAAGTTTACCATGATTTTAGCCTCAGTCAATTTACAGTTCCTCCAATTTACTCTTTACTCATTTACTTACTAATTTATATACCGGTACCATTAGTGATTTGGTCATACCTTTAGGCCATGCACTGATTTGAGGCACATTCAACACTGCCATTTCTATTATGTTTTTTTTTTTTTATTTATTCCATACAGCCTCTGTGATGGAATTTGTTTTCGACTTTTGAAGGATATAGTTCATTATGGCATCAAATCTGTATAAAAATCAGAAGGACATCAAAGAGCTATTCATCCTCTTTGCCATAAGTTTATGTGAAGCTATATAGTTTTATTACAATTGTATTTGAAGTATTTGAGAAGGCTGGTTGATGATGCACCTAGCTAACGTATTTCTTATATATATGTTCAGTACCAATGTTCTTGTATGTCTATTTATTTTGCTTGCACTTGTAACATATAATTGTCTGTTTATTAGGCGTGCTTTCCAGTGCTTATAAATTTCAATCAGATGACAAAAAAAAAAAAGGAAAATTGAGTATTTGTACAATTACAGAGCTAGATAATGAACTGACATAATTGATCAATAATAATTTACAAGAACATTTATATTGTACATATATCCAATTCCACTGATCAATCAAACTTAAACTATATTAAAACATGTCAGTTGAAGTCACTTCATTTCCAAACTGTAAATCCAATTCAGAATCCAAACTGTTAAAATCAATTCATATATCTAACTTGGTGTCAACCTTTTTGCTCCTTGTATATATCCTACCTATGCAATTCTCATCTAAAAAATGATTACCTGAAATCATAGAAAAAGTCTCAAATCAGAATACTTAAAGATCAATTGCTCTCAATTTCATGGTGTCAGACCAGGAACCGGCATTTCATTTTTTTAAGCATCACTAATGCAATGAACATCTTGCATAACTAAGAAACTGGACAATCTTTAATTAGACATGAGCAAATTTGGCCAAATTAAATTAAAATGCACTAATTGTAGGGATGAACTCAACATTATTAGCTGTGGTACAGGAGCAAATTTGGCCAATCTTTAGAACTCAATTGTGACATCTAAAGGTAAAATTCTGACTACCCATACTAAATTATGGTAAAATTGAGTGATGCTGATGAAATCATGGAAACAAATTTAGAGCACCTGAACAAAATTTATTATGGCTTTGCTAAAACATCAGAATTTGTATTTCCAGAAGAATTGGGATTTTCATGGTACAATTAATTGTTCTTGCATATTTGTTGGTATTTGTTCCGATGCTTTACAAGCAAAAATATGAGTTCATTTGGATGGTTATGCTATGAAATATTCCAATCTACAAACTTGTTTAATGGTTATGCTTATTGAAAGCAGCATTCACATATATGTATTCCTCACTAATTTATTCAAATTTTGATAAGTAATCAATCCCCAAGTTAAGAAATACTTCCATAAACTTTTTTCTATTTTTGAGAATTTATATGAACTTTTACGAGTTTTTGAAATATTATATTGTCAAGATTGTCAAAATAAGAATTGTCAATGGATCCCTCCTCTATATATATGGGGCAAAGTTATCTTCAGTGTCCTGCTTGTAAAAACCTACTGCTGGTCCAATACCAAAAAAAATAGCAGTTTACTATTAATTAATTAACTCAATATACAACTAAATGAATGATATTATTCTCTACAACTTATTAAATTCCTTTACTGAAAAAAGAACAAAATTATACATATAAAACAAACAAATTAATGGTCCATAACTTAATGTTCCTTAAAAAAATGCAATTTCTTGATATTAGTCTTGAAACCATTGCAGCTCTTCAGAAGTAGGTTGAACCCAAGATGGCTGAATCCAGCAAGATCTGAGCACAAATTCTTTGGCGCCATGAAAAGTGTTTGAAGGAAGCATCTGTTGTGCTTGATATGAGTAATAAACCATTTGATCATTTTGCATCATCGCGAAATATATTCTGTCTTCCTTGTTTCCAAGAGTACCAGCACTCATGCTAATCGATGTTTCCTGCGAAAGAAAGAAACAACGACCTCCCAAATTTTTCACTTCATGCCAGGTGAAGCTAGCGTAGTCGAGCTTGTACACACGAACCCAGTCTCCCGTTTTCCCAACCCAGACCCTAAATATCTCATCGTCAGATTCTACAAGGTAATAACGGAAAGTTTCAGGCAACTTCTCGAACTTGTATGTGCGACACTTTTCCCGTGATCTAGTAGCTGGGTCTGCCACACCAATCACACCATTGACACTCAACCAATGAAACTTCTCCTTGACAAAAACTGCAGATGTTGTGCCCATCAGGGGCATCTCATCTTGTCCGTACTCGTGTATCAATTGTGTCCATAATTTTTCCCCTCTTCGGCAAGTCAGAATCCTTTTAGAATCTGGATAGAGAAATTCAGCTACTACATAGCAATTAGGAGAAGTTGGAGGATGTGAAAAGGAGAAGCGCAAACATGAAGGAAATATCTCAGGTGGTTGAGGAAGCTTAATAATAGCCTTTGATAAAGGATTGTAGAAGAAAACAATGTCCTTAGTGGGCCCCTCAACAGTAACCAGCCATGCTTAGCGGACACAATTTTGACCGTAGATGGCAAATCAGGAGATTGGATTGGGTGCCGCACATTGCGAACTGGGTCCATAAGGATGCAAGTTTTGTAATCATTCGAAAAGTTCAGGAGACACGGAGAATCCTGGTACCAAGTGCCAATAGGCTTCGCTGTTGTACACATAGCAGGCATCCATTGAGGAATAGCAAGAAGAGCACACCGAGTATCCAAGTATGACAGATGGTGCATGAGCTCCGAAACAAGCTCAGGGAGTAAGTTCGACCATATGTCTCCAATTTCAGTAGCACCAACCGCACTGCAAAATTTACATAACATGATTTTACTGTCTGCAACAGTTTAGGAATGTAACATACAATTTTTTAATTAGACAGTAAATCAATAGTTATCTACTTGTGGCACCTACATTTCCATCAGTAGTTTACATCCACCAAACTATAACTTAATTTTCCTGTGGGTTCAATAACAACTAACAAGCACGGTTTAAAAAAGTTCTTAAGATTTTTCTTCACTTTTCCAATGTTATTTGCCTTTGGCTAGCTGCAGTTGTGAGAAACTTTGTGATCAAAAGGAAACCTAGCTAAGTTAAACCAGCATAGTTTCTACCGCGTCTTCACCGCTAAATTGATAGGTAAAACCGACATTTTTATTGATTTGAAAAATATTTTGGAGTCAGAGATCCTCAATTTTACTAAAATATAATAGTAACTAATTTTTAGGAGCAGGTCTCCCAAAGTGATGTAGGAACATCTTAGTACATACTAATCAGAAGAATCAGTTTCTCAAGTTTACATAATTTATCCAAATTACCTGATCTCTTGATGGGGCATCTTTGATGATGTAGTCAAGTTGTTTTCAGTGTTGCAGATCTTGTCACATTCCTCAGAATTTGTCTCTGGACCAATATGGCATCCTTGAAGATTTTTAGAAATCTCTTTAAATCCGTCCGTGTTTGTTAAATCTTTAACCTTCAAAAGAAAAAAGATAAAATCAATTACAAAGTTAGATACAGGGCCTATATAGTGTACCAGTCCTTAAGCAGGATTGTATAATCAAACATGTAATAAATTATATAATGTCATATAATTGAAGTCCAGTATTAATGAAGGTAAAAATTAGTCTAATAATCAATTTGTCTTTTTTTTTTAATAAAAGAAATACAATAAGTTGCTAATGAGAGAAACCCTCCTTCTTTTGAATGGATACATGAGTTAGTGAGAATAGTCGCTAACCGAAGATTTGTGAGTAGTAGCGAACTCAACATATGGTCGGGTTAGTAAGATAACCACTAACTAAACTCATTTGAAATACTATGTTCTTTCCCAAACAAAGAATAGTTAATAAAAAATAGCCACTAATGCATAAAATTACTAATCTTCACCCATCCAAACATATAATATTCAATAAACTTGAAAGTTATGCTACCTTAAAAAAAATAAACTTGAAAGTTTATAACAACATTAATCAAGCAGAGCACAGGAACTTTACCTGTGGCGAAACCCAACGAGGAAAGCAACTGTCAGGTAGTCGATGACGAGGAAAGTAAGATAGCATTGTGATGCTATTGTCTTCTAAATTGTATTGATAAAGATAGTTGTCACGGTTGACATAGTATATGCAATTTCCTTGTAAACCTGCCTCATCAGCACGGCAAGAGACTCCCTCACTCACCCTATCGACTAAGAATACCCGGTTTTCTCCAATGTTGTAAGCCTCCTCCCACGTCATCTCATTAAAGTTCATCTTATAAACAATGAAACCCTTAACAGTGCGCGTGTTCAGAAGCCGAGTAATTTGCACCACATACAGATTGCCACTAGACTCAACTAAATAAAAGGAACTCTCACCGTATAGCTCATCTGCAGGTAGCATCTGCTGCTCTGGACACTTGATTGTAAAATTGCAATTATTAAAATTTAGCTGCGCCAGCCTCACTTGGGATGTATAACCATAGATATTTCCATTCACAACAGCAATACTTAGGAAAGCGTCATCGTTGTTTTCAACCATACACTTCCTCGCGAACCATTTTTTCTCACGTGGGTAGCAAAATATCACATATTGAATTAGGTAAAAGCTGAGAATGATGACACTGCTCTCGTCAGTTGGTGGAGCCGTCATTTAGAAGGACCAATCACCGCGGAAGGGTTCTTGTGAACGATATAATGGTGGCAATCGTGGAATTGGTGGAAGGTCAATCGACTCCATGGAGACAGGATTTAATAGTGTAACATTCTTTGAGTCCAAATCTTCCATGAGGATCCATCCTAGAGGACACACTCGGCACTTTTTGTGGTCAATTTGGGGTATGCGTCTGACGAATATCTTGCGATCTCCCATGCTACAAATGGTGTGTGTCTTTCCATCTTTTCCATGAGAGAAGAACACAAGCCAAGGTGCCTTCTCAGTGAAGGGAAACGGAGATCAATTCAGTATTGTTTTTTCAGGTATCTGCAACCATAGTCATGTATACACAAAATTTAAAACAGCAATTGAATTGCCAAGGTTTCATGTGCAGTGCCAAAATCTGCCAACAATACATGTAATGGAGTTCTTAACTCAGGGCTTCCAAATTGGTAATTTGGTTTTACACATTCTCCAATCCAATGGACCTTAATTTTGGCTGGTTTTACACTTTATCACTTGGGTTTCTAAGACCCGAAACTGGGACTTTTATCAACAAATGTGGAACAAAGTTCGCCCCTTTTTATGACATTTCACATCCTTTTATGATCGGTGGTATCAATCGAGTTGAATACTGGCATGATACACCTCAAACACCAACAATTTTTAGAACCAAGAACTACAAGTTTGAATAAAAAATGTATAACCTTATCATTATGTTGGGTAGGTACAGTTCCAGCTTCGATTGTCGAAATTTCTATGGCACCTTCATGTTCATGTCTACTGTGCTTGTTCTTCTTCTTCTGCCTCATCTTTTTATTCATTTTTCAGGTGATTGGAATTCTTTGCTTCTTTCTGCACAATGTTTTTAGTTAGTGCCTACAAATTGTCAGTATATAGGGAACATAAAACATTAACCAAATCCTGTTGTCAAAATTGTGCTCCTTTTATACATCTACAATAACTGGAACCACAAAATTCATAATGAGAATAAGCAAATTAATACAGATTATTTACTTGACGAATGTAATGTTTAGTGTATTTGAGACTGCTCCGTATCCCGAATCCAACGCTGCGGATTCCAGATTCCTGCAGGAAGTAGAAAACCGAATTTGAGAATTTGACAAAGCATCTCTCTGTCTCTGTGCCTCTCTCAGTGAGACCCAATTAATTGGTATGTTGGGCCTATTTAATGCTTAACTACTTCACAAAATGCTTATGAAATAGGCCCGTTTTATTTATAGGCCCAATATAAAGCGACTTGTTGGTATGAAAGCAACTTCGAAAAAATTATAACTTCATTTTTTTAAAAAAAGAAAAAAATTATAACTTCGCAATGAAAAACGTTTGTCTGTTCAATATGAAGTGTAAATCCCATGAACAAAATTAATACATCACTGTGAACATATATTAATCAAAACATTACTCCATTGTCGTATATATTAAAATTGTTGCAATAAAATTAAAGTAAAATAAGAACAAGCAGCAAAATAATGACAAAAAAGTTTCTTTTTAATTTTTACCTATATATATTCCTCCAATGAACAACTCGATCCCAAAGGAGTGTTGAGGGTTTGGCAGATGGAAGATAAAAGTTGTTGATGTTGATCTAATTAATTATGAAGTCATAGTCATAGCTTTATATATAGGTGGATTAAAGGAGGCAAAAGGAGATAAAAAAAAGGCAACTCCTTGCATGCATGGCAAGCTAATTTTGATATATTACCTTAATTACATTATGCATTGTGTTATAAATGGTTTATCATAAAACATTTAATTAACTTCTATATTCGTGTTACTATTTTAAGGGATTTATTCCCTTTGGGCTTAATTTGGGTGTTAAGATTCGATACGAGTTGGTGATATAATTGGCTAATTCGACTATTTGGGTACTAATTAATTCATCTTCTGGTTGATAACTTGAGACATATGGGGTACGTTTGGATGGGGTGAGGATTAGTACAAGAATAGAGGAATTGGGATTAGTAAGTGAAAATAGTGGTTTGGGTTAGTAATTGAGAATAGTAAAAAGTTTTTCTATTCTCAATATAAAGAAATGTTGTTTGGATGGTGTGTTAGGAATAGTGATGGAAGAGAGAAATTTTTAACTTGGGAGTAGCTATTCCTTGTTTTCTTAAGAATAGTAAAATAGACTATTCCGGAGCTATTTTTATTTTTCAAAAGTTGTTTGGATCACACTAGATTAGGAATAGTATTGCTATTTTCAAGAACAGTCTATTCTAGCTACATCCAAACATACCCCATGGTAGACAAGTAAAATTAGCTCACCGAAGTTGAAATAGCTAACAACAGTGTGAAAGGGTTGTTAATATGTTTCTTGATTAATTACACAAATAAAAATATATAACACGTATAGCTTAATTATAAATTTCTTAAGAATACTGATTACTACTCGAATACTATGTTATCCATTTTGGCGTAATATTTGACAAATTAAGTAACTGGGCTGCTCATTTAAGTTATAATCCTCAACATTTCACACATGGAGAAAAAAAATATATTAGGGAAAAGATATATAGATATGAAAAGTTATACCAAAATTGATACTTATTGTTTTAGTGTTCATGTTATTTGGGTTTGTATTCATAATAACTTATTACGTATTCTAGTAATTCGATTATATTTATAATCCATTATATAAAATATGTAGCATATTAAAGTCATTAGTTAAATAGTTTCTCTATCTTACGAATACTTATCCAATCATAACATTTTCCTTTTTAGAAAGTAAATACTAAATACCATAGTCGTGTTATGAAATCGTGCACCAAATACCTCATGTTTGATTATTTTTATTTCTTATTTTATGATTAAACGTGTCTAATTTTTTATAATAACGAAAATTCCGGTTTTGTTACTATAAATTATAAAAAGCCAACTCTATAAATTATAAATTAATTAGTTTCATACAAAGCCAACTTTACTATAAATTTTTTGAAGCCACTTCATTCAAAATTGAATATCTATTTGCATAGTCTCAAGGAATATCCTCAAATAGACCTTAATAAACAAGACAATCAAGTGTCCTATGCAGAAGTGACACAATGCCTCCTCAATCCTCATTCACTGTTGCAACATCTTAACGCAGTTAGGAAGGATAAGAAAATGGTACGGCAGAGAGAGCAGTAATATTAATGATTATAAGAACAATGGCAAGTCTACAGTAATGTAGTAACATATCTATATTCCTATAAAATGAAATTTATTCTACCATTTTCACTATCTAAAAATAGAGAACTAAGACATAAAGGCTACTGTATAATTAAAAAGAATGGCCAGCCTGCCCGGAGAAAAGCAAACAAAAATTATAAAAAAATAATAATAATAAAAAAAACGACTACAAAATGGTTAGGCTGGAAACTGTTACTCATGAATGTTGCATCGTCGCAAAACTGGATTATTGTAGTTCAAGTACTTCTTCCAATAGGCCTTGTATTTTGGAATGGAGATCTCTAGCCAGGGTTTCATGTTCCCATTATAGTGAAGTGTTGCAGCTCTCTCAAGTTCCTGCTCACTAACTACTCTAAAATTTGGTTGCCCAAGGCCAAGCAAATGCCACCTTTTGTCAAGGGCAATGGTATGATTGTAAAATACCATCTGACCTATTGGTATGGTTCCTACTCTCCACAGCTGCCTCTCCTTTCCCTCCATTATACCCAAAAAGAATAATTATATTATTTAGAACACAGTAACAATGACAAAATAATTAACAAAATATAAACAGAAAGGCCTAATCCAACCATAATGAAAGAAGCTCTTAAGGGGATCACTATCAGTGTTTACGGCAAAATGCAGTACAGGTACATAATGGCATTTTTCACATGTAAAAATTAAATCAAATAAAGCTTAACTTACCAACTGAAGCCAATTATGGAAAGAATCTGTCAGATTATGGCGCCTCCATTCATCCAGGCTAAATAAGTTCATCCCAAAGGCCCAAATGCAGGTATCACCATCGAAATTACTAGCCACAACTTGCTCAGAAAAATTAAGGACAGTTTTTATGCTATTGACTAAGTCTGTGCTGTCACATGCTTCAACGGCTAAGTTGACATTGCCTTCCATGTTAACCCGCCACAGTTCCCCCAAGTCCTTCCTCACCACCACATCGTCATCAAGAAGTAATACTTTGCTTAAATAAGGGAATATCTGTGGGAGATAGAACCGGAGATAATTGAGCGGAGATGTGAATCGGAGGTCCTGTATGTCATGGAATTTAAAGGTTGTGGAGAAATTGGGGGGAAGATTGTTTAAATGTTCTATTGCTTGAATTTGGAGTGTAGCTGGAGTGGGAGGGTTTAGGAGAAACCATGCTGTCATGGCTGGCAAATTTTGTGAATCCGTTATTATGTGAAACACGATTTTATCAGGCTCCTGTATCAGAAAATCAACAGTTATTTCAGATTTCCAAGCAGTGTTGAATATTAAAGTAACGACGATATAGATTGTCAATTAACCATTGACATAATATGTTTTACATACTAAAAATAATGAATAGATAAAATGTCATTTTCTCAGATGGAGCCCCAATAAGGCAGTAACTCTAAATCAACATCCCAATAATGCTGTAACTGTAGTAAAACAAGAAGTCCACTGAAATAATGGAATAACCTGAATGGTACCAGTTTGTCATAGACAAAGTGAATCAAGAATAGCTGCATACCTTTGAATTGCAAATTGTTGAGTTGACAACCACTGCACAAGCAAGAACATTATCTGAGAACACAGCATAGTGGTATAAATCAGGATCCTCAATCAAATTCCCTCTTGGCAACACTTGCTTCTCAGTATCTAATTCAAAATATTGAGATATGAGGCTCAGAGAGAGGCAGTGAAGTCCCTTTGGCATGGTTCTCGCCACTACTTGTGTCAGATATGAGGCTTGTTTTTGTTGTGCTCTTAACTGATCTTCGGTATTGTACGTCATGGCCCGTAGCTTAGATGCCATAGCTGAGCAGTCTGGATATGCAGCTCGCGCTCTGAATAAAGTTGCCTCCATTTGACGGATTTTCTGCAATGCACTGGGGCAGTGTTCTTGATCTCAATTTTATGGGATATATTATTCTATTTTTTGGTTCGTTATATTGTAGACCTAATATTCATACAATCTGGGAATGGTTTTCTATTAACAAAAAGGAACAACACATGACAGCACGAAATTGAATAGACAAAAGGTAACAACTTATAAAAAGCTCAACAAGAATAAAGCAGAACAACAAGGGGCAAAAATGTCAATTAATACAAATGTGTCTTATAAACTGCGGAGGACTATGAGCAGGTGCCATATGCAAAGGATATCAAAAATAATTGTGGCATTAGTTATGAATGTGGGAAAATCTCTTCACATTATTCCTTTTTAGTAAAAATTTAAAATATAAGAAAAGTGGTTGATAAGCTACAACCAAAATGCTAGTAAAAAAATAAAGAGATGTTGTTTCTTTATAATATTCTACCTCCTAGATAAGCGACTGTTTGCTGTAGTATGAGCAAGTAATCTCTGAATCTCTTTGATCCTTAACTTAAGCTCCTTCACTAGGTGCGAGTCTCTGCTGTTTGGAGGGGCAAATTGAAGATATACCCGAGCCAGTATCAACTGATCTTCCATTTCCCATATTTTCGCTCTCATTCCCCTATTTAACTGTGTTTTGATTGTCCAATCAGCAAAAGGCATTAAGAAAATACATAATCAGAATTTCAGTCAGCTATAGTTTGACATACCTCTTTGTATCTACTTTCATCAGAGTACAGTCCTGTTTATATCAAAAAAAAAAAAAGAAAATCACTAAAATAACAGATATGATTAACGATTAGGATCAAATATTGACGAATTACTCAAATATTGCATAAAAGCTTGCCTTTCTGAAGTGAAACATTGCTCCTCATCGCAAGGGTATGAAAGCTTCCTTCAGTACCCTAAATCAAAATGTACATCACAACAAAATTCGAATCAAAAGAAAGAGTAAAATTAGACAAAGGTAAGGAGATATGCTGCCAAGATACCTCTTCAATGATACTGAGTTTATGGGAGTCACCAGTATGCCCCTGTTTACACCAAAAAGAAAAAAAAAAATGACAGATTAACAAAAATTAACATATTGTGTCCACTATGCTGTGAAATTGCCCTTGTAATCAACATGAATTCCATTGAACTCAAGTATAAAAGAACCGCATTGACAATTCGCAACCCTCTTTTCTCGAGATATTCCGAGATTTCACCACCTAAGACCATACTGTTCATTCACACTGTACTCAAGTAGTCCTATGAACAATTTCTGAGATTGATGGGCATTGTATGTGTGATATTCAGAAAACTAATTCATGAATCCCATTACTGAAATATATATCAAGGTAATTTTAGAAAGATTCAACAATTAATTAATGCATTACGGACATTCTTAACCAATCCGGAGCCTTCTCTTCCAATCTCCTCCAATCCTGCATCAACCAAAGCACAAAAGTAAGTACCAAAACAAAACATAAATAACAATAAACTATAACAGATTCCTAATTAAAACACTAATAACAACCGGATTTGCCGCTGGTGGAGGGCAAGTTGAGCATCATGAAGACAAAACAGGGCAGAACGATGAAGCACAGCCCCAGGAGGATCACCCTTCGGAGCAGCACGGACTGCCTCATCTGACAATCCCCCGCCGCGCCCTCAGATTAGATTGTCCTCCTGCATCGGCGATTCGATCGCAACTCAACAATATAGAACAAAGGAAAAACTTTCTCCGAATGTGTTCTGTGCGTAAAACGAAAAAATGGCTTCCCGTCTCCCAGTGTGAAAATCTGGGCACAAATCTGTGAGTTCGGTTTCCTGTGGATTCATCTGTGTTGTTTCCGTGTAACGGTTGACTGTAGGGCAGTGTCCCTCTCAGTGAACTCCGACATGTGGGGTCAGTGTAGGACTTGAAACAGAAGTTGGGCCACAGAATCCTGTGGGCTTAGATGGAAGTACAAACCGAATGACTTGATTCGAAAGCGGGGTTCGAAATGGGGAACACCGTTTCGATGAATGGGTCGAGAGGGGAGTTCATTCAAAGTCAAGTTCTTTGGACGCGTGTATGAAATGAGTTGGATGGGAGAGGAGGCCGCTGTTGGGATGGCGCACCGGATCCATTGACCCAGATCGTACGTCGGCAGGATTTACATGCACTGTCCGAGGAGCGTCTCTGGATTGGCTATTGGGACCGCAACATCGGACAGCTGTGGGAAGAGTGAGCTCTCCTGCCACGTTGAAGTTGGAGGGATGTGGTGGGGATTCATTGCTGAGATTTGGCTGTGGTCCGTAGGCGCACCTAGGATGGAGGATTGGAGATTCGTTGCTTGTGGAGACGGTTACTACTTACTACTGAAGGACGGGACCCGCGAGCTATCTCTGTGGATTCGAGTCGATAATCAATGAAGGTTTTTTTTTTTTTTTTTGAGACAATCAATGAAGGTTCTCTTCCCTTCTCTTTTTTTTGAGACTCAAATTACTCAAATAGTTGATAATCAGGATTCAGGAGTCAGTAGAGTGAGTGACACAGTCTACTATCAATTTTAATAAGAAAATTTTAGAAAGACCATTGTGGAATGAATCGTTTTCAACAGAAGGTTGACCCATTACTTACGATCTATCGTAAGATTTGAATCGGTAAATATTTTAGGGACCTATAGAATTCTCACTCTAAAATTATAAACTTAGAAATTTGTCATTACAAAAATACACATTAGGAATTTAAATTTAAATTGTTTGTAGAATCACCACTCAATCGCAATTCTTATATATATTTGACAAAAAAAAATCTGAAAATATATTTTGTTACATAGATATTTTGGATTTCCCAAAATGCTTCTTGTACCCCATCATCCTCCTGCATACTCTTCATTAACATTATTAAGTATTCACCCTTGTATTTCCCAAAATATATTTTGTTATATAGATATTTTTGTATTTTCTAATAATTGATTATCGAGTTTTGTTATTGTAGAAACCAAAATTGATGTGGAAGTTTGCCATTCAGAAGTAAGAACTACTTGAATTCGAGTTGATTGATAAATCTACTTCTAAAATAAATATTGTATTAAATTTATGTAGTAAAAACTAAATATCTACTGTACTAAACAAATAAAGAAAAATGATAGAAGCACCACAAAAGTGTTTTAAAATTAAAAAAGTTGAAATTAACTTTAATGCATGGGATGATCATCTTCTACTAGCCCCTTTACACGAGCCCTTTTCTCATCTGCAATGCAAATAATAGAAATTAACAATTACTTTAACTAACAGTTAATTTAGTTTGTGAATATTTTATTTTGCAAGAGTATAAAAATAACTCCTATTTCGCTTGCACGTTGAACAAATTTCACCGTCTGCCATCTTTTTTATCAAACCGAAGGAAACGTGGCACAACCTACACTCTTGACATTTATGCTCACTCTCGCCACTTCCTTTATGTTATTTTTTAACGACACAAGTAAAAAAAAAAAAAAGATTAAATTCTTTTCAAGTGATATTAAAAGTGAAAAAAAAAAAGAATATTAATTAGTTAAATTTGTTGATTGATAATATGATTTTTCTAATAAGAATTCTATATGGAATTCTATATAATGTTTAAAGAAACTAAAGATTTAATTCGAAATAAATTTTTAACTCAAAAGATTGTTTCAAGATATTATTTTAACACCCAAATTATTACAATAAACTAATTAAAGGTGTAGAAACTCTCTAGTCCAAGATTTATTTATTTCAAAATGTGCAAAGACAATTAATTATGAATTTAAAATTGCAAGGGACGTCTTAATTTAATCACCGATCAATTAATTGAGGAGAAAATGGCTAGATCCAATGATTCTGATTCATACAAAACAACGATTTTCTCTCCATCACTAAAAATAGCAAAAAAATTCTAAAAATTCTAAAATTTGGTTTCCTAATAGATTTTGATATAGAGATCATATATATTGAGCGGTTCGGATCGACTATTTGGAAATCCAGAGTTCTAACTTTTAAAAATTAATCCACAACAGTTAATCACCACGGTCAAGGTTTACATTCCAACTCCCGCATTGATACACACCTATTTTAACTTTTAAAAATAAAATAATTTAAATTTCCTATAATTAATGTCATCCTCCTCCTTCTCGTAAGCTAGAAAGCCCTCTCCTCTGCAAACGAAAAAAAAAGAAAAGAAATTAATATATATCAAATGCACTTATATATTTTATTTATCAAAATTTCTTTTTACATACCTAGTCTCTTGCAGGACGAAAAAAGGCCGCTTGTTATCTTTTCAAGTAGTGATATTGACACTTTACACTTCGAGCAAATATATGTATTATCATGATCGCTTCTTCGCTTGTCCCAATACTGAGGGCCTGAAATAAACAAAATTTAGGATAAAATATCTAGCCTAGACATTAAGAGAAAATTTTATTGACAATTCATATCGAAAATATAAGAATTAATTATCTTCATTTCTTGAAATAGGAGGAATTAACCCTTAATTAATTAGGGCAAAAAATTAATTAAATCAAGAAGTGACAAATTAAATCAATTTGGTATGCACCTCCAATTAACATTAACAATGGAACGAAAGGCGTATATCAATATGCCCCGTACATTTTCATTAAAGAAAACAACCCAAACAGTCTGTTACATGCATCTTGACATGCACTCAGCAAAATCAGAAGAGAATTAACCCAAAATTGGAATATCGTCCCTAATTATTACCCTAAACCGATTAAATATAAGAACCATGCAAGAAAGAAGAAAAGATGATCAACAACATATGAACAAGACATGCATCTCAAACACAACATATGAATACTATTGTCAGTCCAATTTCCTATGTAATTGTCAGTCCAATTAATTAAGCAGTTCGATTTATTTAACAATGGAAGCAAGATCAAATATATGAGCTTACCACCGAGGTCTTTAAGTTTGCCGTGGATGGAGCAGTGGTCGTTGCCGAGTACTGTTCGGCTTCTTGTTCTGCTTCTTGCCGGCCAGTGTCTTGATCACCGACCTACCTACGTACGTACGCTCTCTCCTGCTCTGTTCTTGCCGGCCGGTATACACGATCTCTTGCCGAGCCCCTTCAGTCCTCCACCTTAATTTAATATCTCTGCGCTAGCTAGCTCCTCTTCTCCTCTCCTCTCTGAGAGTGAGAGATCACACACTGACAGTGACAGACTCTCTAATTCCTCCTCACCCGGCCTCTACTCTTCTCTAACACTCTGTGTAACTCTCTTCTCGATCTTTTGAAGAACTTCAGTTTCTTGAATTGGTTTCAAGAATTGAACTTGCTTACTTTACTGGTAATTAAAATGCCCGAATGAGAAATTATATATAGGAGGGAGTTTGTTGTTTAAATTCTGATGATATAAATAAAAGGAACAAAGTTTTATTTTATCGGATTTTGGATGTTCCTTTCCTTGTAACAGGTTCTGTTCTGTTTTGGGTGTATTTCATTTTTCACTTTTTTAATTTCTCAACATTTCTCTTCTTTTAATGGATACAGGTATAATTGAATTAATTACTAGGTCCGTTTTATTGTAAAAATTAGAATTGATGCCATAATTTGCCATTCAGAAGTAAGAACCACTTAAATTCGTGTTGATTGATGAATTTGGCCGTTCATAAATTTGTGTTGATTGATAAATAAGTAAACTCTCATGTCAGGTCAATGTTTCTATTGAAAAGTTCTCTTTACTGCTTGCCACTTTATGTTGCATAGGGAAACAAATGTTGATGTACTAGATTGAAATCAGTAAAGAATTAGATGGTATTATTTGTATATATGCTAATATGTATAACGCGGACTCTCTCTTTCTATTGATGGTTCAAGCCCGTTTAATTTTGTATATATGCTAATATGGTATATTCACTCAGAACCAGATCAAACCCGTTTAATTAACGAACTAACTGTACCGGGGCACAAAATATTCCTAGCTATGAATTAATTTTCCCTGTAACAATATCCAATTCTTCCTTCTGTAAATATTAATTAAAACACTGACAAACAAAAAGTAATTTGAAACTTGATTTTTTTCTTAATTGGTAAGGCCTAATTAATATCATGTTTTTAACTAATTAAGTCATATTTGGTCAAGAGGTACGTCATCTCAGCTTGGTAATATTTTTCTTCTTAGTTGGCGCGGTACATTTTGTGTGTTTTATCTCAGATTGAGATTTCTCTTACTTTTGAAAATTTTATAAAGTGAAAAAAAAAAAATCTCTAGCTTGAGTATAATTAATTTCTTGGGCTTATTATTGTAATTAAATTTGAATTCACTGCTTAATTACGTGGGAATTGGGATGCATCACATCATATCAAAGTAGTCTCGAGTTGAAGCTTTTTACTTCATAAGAGGGATTTCACTGCGAGTTCGCCATACACATCTCATTGTAGAGAGCTTAATTATGATTAAACTGTTCAATACTTGGCTTAATTTTAATTATTAATTAATTTGTTTATTTATTTACTTTGGTGCATTTCACTGCTATCTGTCATGTCACAAGTATGATTTGGAATGTGACAATTACTTAGACTTTAATTTGGAATGTCACTTAGTGTAGACTTCTTTTGATATGTAACTTGGATTTGTGGTAGAATTAATACCCCCTCTATGTCTGTCTGTCTCTAACAGGGATCTGCCTTCTCTGAACTTAACACAAAAAAACATATCAAACCATAACTAATTTTTTTATTTCTATGGCTCAATATATTCTTTATATTAAAATCTTATAGCATGCAAAAATTTAACATTTTTCGAGATTTATAAATATCTATTTCGAATTTTTTTAATAGCAACTATAAAATATATTATACTTAATGTTTCAAATGTAACTTTTATAAAATCCGAAATAAATACTTAAAAATCTCTAAAAATGAAAATTTATGCGTGTCATATGATTTTGATATAAAAAATTTACTAAGCCATATATATAAATCAAAATTTTAATATGGTTTAATATGTTTTTGGTGTTAAGCTCACAGAAGGTCCCGTGAGCTTACCGTATATTTACACTGCTTAATTTGTCAAATAGTATACCAAATTAAGTTGGATAACATAGCATTTGAGTAATAATCAATATTCTTATGGAATTTATAGTAAAGCTACATGTGTTATATAAATTCACCTACGGTGCTAATGTTAGTACAGTGTGTTTCGTACTAATGTTTTTAAGACCGTTGATTTGCATTAAGATTCGGACACGAAAATGCGCTTTCATACTATTTTTTTTCCGAAAATATGTTTTCTTGTCCGAATCTTGATGCAAATCAATGGTCACAAAAATATTAGTACAAAACATACCGTACTAACGTTAACACTGTATTTGGACTTCGTGCTATATATTCTTATTGGCTAATTCTTCTATGGATCAAAATAAATTTAGACCGTCCATTTTCTACAAATCGGACGCCTGAATTTAATCCGAAATTTTACTCTTCCGTTAGATTTAACGGAAACAAAAGGTTATAATTGTAATTTGCAGCAAACCGACCATTTTCGTTTTTCCTTTTTCCACTTCACCGCCTCCTCTCTTCCTCTCGTCAACCACCTCTCAACTCTCTACTCTCAGAGCGACCATCAAAGCGAGTGATTTCTCCGAAATTGTTCACGATCCTCTCTTCTCCGCTCGGCTCACCGGTCGCTACTGTTTTCTTCGAAAAAAAGTTATGGGGAATGGAACTCTCTTCTCCGCTCCCTCTCGTTTTCTCCACGCCAGTACTGCTCCCAAAATCCAGTTGGTGCGAGTGTCCTACACTCCACCACAGTCCAATCCGCAACCACAGATGCATTCTATTCGACCCCACAATTCCAACGCCACCGGCTGATCGTCAATCGGAGTTCCCAGCACCGAGATCCACCATGGCGCGATGTCCGACGACTGAGATGAACCCAGAAAAATAAGAGGGAAGTTGCACGATTTTTGACACAGCCCAATGAGTTCAGTTGGGCCCAAAAACAAAATGACACAATTCTGTTAAAGCCCAAAAACAAAGTCCAAGTTCGGCCCAGAGAGATGATTAAGAACGAAAATTAGCCCAATAAGCATTTATGTTCAATAATTTGGAATTTCCAAATAAAAAAATTCTAAAAATAGTTTCCGAACTACAAAAATCACAAAATCAATTTTGAATTCATTTCACAAATTTTATGATTTTTCTGTACAAAAACATTTCAAATTTCAAACATAAATTCAAATTTAAATTCAAAAAGGACAAAAACATAAAATTTTAAAATAAAAGTCTCCATTTTCTTGTAAATATTTCCCTACATCATTTTGTACAAATTTCAGGGAACTTTATCTCATTTGAGTACATTTTGAAATTTCAAATTGAAAAACACAAAAATGCTTTTTCTTGAAAATAAATCCAAAAGTGTACAAATAAATGTTCAAGTAGCGAAGACATTTGGATTATGAAATTTTCTTTTGCAAATAGTTTCTCAACAAAAAGAAAAAATACATTTGAGAATCTTGTGCTCAATTTTAATGCATTTTGAATTCAAATGATATATTTGCACACATGTTTTAGCATTTTTCTATTCTTAATCAGAAGTACCTGAAATTAACAGCTTCAAGGTAATTAACAATGAGAGCATGCGCTGATTCGAATCCAATACTCCTCACTTGAAAATAATAAAACATTTGTGCGTAAGTGTCTGAGAGTGAACGTCTCACAACATCTACTGACATGCGCATGCGTACAGGGGTGACCGTGTCCTTTCTCCTCGCGAAAACGTCTTAAAATCGCATTCCTTCGTCAGCGGTCCGGAAAGGATGGCACAATAATTAAGGGCAATAAAGTGTCATAACGGCATGAGTTCGATGCGGCAATCAATGAAGACTCTTTAAGACATAATTTGGATCAATTGGGTGAGTTTTAAATCCATTTGAAGCATAAATGGTCAATATGTAGGACTGTAAACGAATCGAATCGAATTTGATCTAAATCGAACTTGAACCGAATCGAGCTTGAGCTAAACCGAACTCAAGCTAAAATCAAACTGAGCTAAACCGAGTCAAACTAGCTCGAACTTGAATCGAGCTCAATTATTATAATTTTATATTTATTTTTCATATTATCACAGATAATTAGATCTAAAATAACTATATTATTTTGTCATTTTTTGATAATATAAACAAATTATCTCTATTTTTACTAACTTTACAATAAATTTTGACTAAAAAATTGAATTTTATTAATTTAACAATAAAATAAGTATATTTTAATAAGGGCAATAAAAATGTCATTACGTCGTGATTTTGATATGGCAATCAATGAAGACTATTTAAGACTCTTACACAGTTGCCATCTTAATTAGCGAAATTGCTCAAAACCATAATTTAAAAATGTTGTTTTGAGTTTTCTCAAATTTTTGTACTCATTTGTTCTCCACATGGATCCAAAACTCACCCAGTTGATTTATTATATGTTAAAAGATTTTGATTGATTGTCACATCAAACTCGTACTGCTATGACAACTTTATTGCTCCAAATCATCAAAATTGCTCAAAACTGTAGTTTTAAGACACTATTTTGAGTTTTCTTAGATTTGTGGGCTCCAAAATTGATCCAAAACTCACCAAATTTATCAATATTTCACCTTAAATAGTCTCCATTGATTGTCACATCTAACTCGTGCTGTTATGCCACTTTTATTACTCAAAATTATCAAAACTGCTCAAAACCATAGTTTTACGAGGTTGTTTTGAGTTTTTTCTTTGTGCTCATTTTTGCTTCAAATATATTCAAAACTCATCCAAATGTTTGATATTGTGTGTTAAAAAGTTTTAATTAATATTAATATCAAACTCGTATTGTTACGACACTTTCATTGCTCTTAATCAACTATTTATCTCAAAACCATAGTTCATATAGGCCCTTTGAGTTTTCTTAAATTTTTGTGTTCATTTCTTCTCCGAATGGGTCCAAAACTCACCCAATTGATATGTGTTATGTGTTAAAAAAGTTTTGAATTGATGGACTCATCAAACTCGTGCTGTTATGACACTTTTATTTCTCACCATTATCAAAATTGCTCAAAACCATAATATATGGGCCCGTTTCAACACATACTATGCCAAAATAGGCTATCTTGAGTTTTCTCGAATGTATGGGCCTGTTTCTACTCCAAATTGACCCAAAAAGTCACACAATTTTGGCATAGTATGTGTTGAGAAGTTTCTTCAATAGTACTAAAATGCAATCCAAACACATTCAAATAGTATGTGTTTTCAATCAATCATGACTATGTTTGCGCACATTATAATTCCAAAATTGGCTTCAAACTTAAATTGCATATAAAAGCACTTATCTAACAAATATAAGTGCGTTAAGATAACAATAACACTCCAAGTAGCAATAAATTTTGACCTCGTTTAAATGGATCTGAGTGCGTTAAGATACCAATAACGCATTTAAATGGATCTGAGTATGTTTTCAATAAATTTTGACCTCGTTTGTGCACATTGTGATGCAAAACTAATATTAAATTACTTAAATTGCATTGAGGCGCATTAAAGTACTTATGTAATGAATATAAGCGCGCTAAGATGCAAAACTAATATTAAATTACTTAAATTGCATTGAGGCGCATTAAAGTACTTATGTAATGAATATAAGAGCGTTAAGATGCAAATATCACTCCATTTATTACTAAAATTAAATCTAAACGCATTCGAATGGTTCTAAATGTGTTTCCAATCAATTATGACTATGTTTGTGCACATTACAATTCCAAAAATTGTTTCAAACTTAAATTGCATATAAAGAACGTGAAAGTACTTATCTAACGAATATAAGCACGTTAAGGTACCAATAACACTCCAATTAGTACTAAAATGCAATCTAAGCGCATTCGAATGGTTCTAAATGTGTTTTCAATCAATTATGACTATGTTTGCGCACATTACAGTTCCAAAATTGGTTTTCAAATTATTTAAATTGCATATAAGTGCGTTAAGATCGCAATAACACTCGAAATAGCAATAAATTGCAATTTGAATACATTTAAACGGATCTGATTGTGTTTTCAATCAATTTTAACCTCGTTTGCACACATTGCAATGCTAAAACTCATTTAAAAGACTTAAATTGCATATAAAGAACGTTAAATTACTTATGTAATGAATATAAGCGCGCGCGTTAAGATGCAAATAACACTCCAATTAGTACTAAAATGCAATCTAAACGCATTCGAGAATGGTTATAAATGTGTTTTCAATCAATTTTGACTATGTTTGCGCACATTACAATTCCAAAATCGGTTTCAAATGATTTAAATTGCATATAAGCGCGTTAAGATCCCAATAACACTCAAATAGCAATAAATTGCAATTTGAACGCATTTAAACAGCTTTAAGTGTGTTTTCAATTAATTTTGATCTCGTTTGCGCACATTATAATGTCAAAACTGGTTTCAAATGACTCAAATTGCATGAAAGTGCGCTAAGAGCCCAATAACACTCGAAATAGCAATAAATTGCAATTTGAACGCATTTGTTTGCTAAGATCCCAATAATACTCGAAATAGCAATAAACACACACGTGTGCTTATGTTTGCATACGTGTGTTTTCAATAAATTTTGACCTCATTTGCGCACATTATAATGTCAAGACAGGTTTCAAATGACTTAAAATTGCATATTAGTGCGTTAAATCTCAATAACACTATAAATAGCAATAAATTACAATTTGAACGCATTTAAATGTAATTTTCAATAAATTTTGACCTCATTTGCACGCATTGTAATGCCAAAATAGGTTTCAAATGACTTAAATTGCATATAAGTGCGTTAAGATCCCAATAACACTCGAAATAGCAGTAAATTGCAATTTGAACGCATTTAAATATTTGCGCACGTGTGTGTTTTCAATAAATTTTGACTTCGTTTGCGCACATTATGCCAAGACAAGTTCAAAAGACTTAAAATTGCATATAAGTGCGTTAAGATCCCAATAACACTTGAAATATCAATAAATTGCAAATTGAATGCATTTAAATGGCCCCTAGTGTGTTTTTTCAAAAAATTTTAACCTCGTCTGCACACATTATAACGTCAAAATTGGTTTCAAATGACTTAAATTGCATAAAAGTGTGCTAAGATCCCAATAACACTCGAAATAACAATAAATTTCAATTTGAATGCATTGAAATGTTTGTGCACGTGGGTGTTAATCAATAAATTTTGATGTCGTTTGCGCACATTATAATGCCAAGACAGTTTTTAAATGACTTCAAATTGCATATAAGTGCGCCAAGATCCCAAAAACACTCGAAATAGCAATAAATTGCAATTTGAACGCATTTAAATGTTTGCGCACGTGTGTGTTTTCAATAAATTTTGACCTCGTTTGTGCACATGTAATGCCAAGACAGGTTTCAAATGACTTAAGTTGCATAAAGGTGTTCTAAGATCCCAATAACACTCGAAATAGCAATAAATTGCAATTTGAACGCATTTAAATGTTTGTGCACGTGTGTGTTTTCAATGAATTTTGACTTCGTTTGCGCACGTTATAATGCCAAAACAGGTTTCAAATGACTTAAAATGCATATAAGTGCGCTAAGATCTCGATAACACTCGAAATAGCAATAAATTGCAATTTGAACACATTTAAATGTGTGCGCACGTGTGTTTTAAATAAATTTTGACCTCGTTTGCGCACGTTATAATGACAAGACATGTTTCAAATGACTTAAAATTGCATATAAGCGCATTAAAGTACTTATGTAATGAATATGAGCGCGTTAAGATACAAATAACACTCCAATTTGTACTAAAATGCAATCTAAACGCATTCGAATGGTTCTAAATGTGTCTTTAATCAATTATGACTAGGGGTGTCAATGGAATAGAAATTTCCGTTATGACGTTCAACGGAACGGAAATGACAGAGATATTTTGGTTTCGTCTACAATAACGGGACGGAAACGGAAATGCGCATTTTCGATTGGTCCGTTGAAAATCAGATGGGCTGTTATTTGTGGGCCTTATTTAATGTGCTTATGAATTTGGTTTTGGTGAAATTGTGAAGTTGTGCTTGTTTAATGTTTAATATGCTTATGAATTTGGTTTTGTTGTGGATGTGTTTCAATATTATAAAATTGTGTAGTACAATTTGCTTTTTAATATGCTTGAATAAAATATTTTAATTTAATGTACTTTTTAATGCTAGAACTGATGTAGTGAATAAAATTATCTGAATTTTATCATATTTTAATGCTTGCAAGGTTGTAATTCCTCTCAATTCAAACGGAACGGAAATTTCCGTTTTGAACATTCTTCCGTTCAATTAAAACGGAACAGAAATGGAATAAAAATTTGTGCCGTTATCCAAAACGGAACGGAAACGGAACAAGGCATTTCTGTTTCCGTTTTGAACGTTTGCCACCCCTAATTATGACTGTATTTACGCACATTATAATTCCAAAATTGATTTCAAACTTAAATTGCATATAAAGGACATTAAAGTACTTATCTAACGAATATAAGTGCGTTAAGACCACCCTTTCCGCCGCCTGCGAGGGAACGCTTTAGCGAGAAGACGTTTTCCGGGAAGAAAGGACACGGTCATAGATTCCAATGTATATGCTTGTATGATAGGTAGGTGTTGTAAGGCACCTGCCCACACACACTTATATACAAAGGTTTTATTCAAGAGATTGTGGACGCCTAGATTCCAATAAGCGCAAGCACTTACTGTTAATTATCCTAGAGGTGTTAACTCTAAAAACCTCTGATTAAGAATAAGGGAAATACTAAAATGTGTGTGTGATAAAGTAAAATCAGGTATGGTTAGGGGTAGACACCACTCAAATATGGTATGAACAGTGTCGTTATGAAAAACCTAGGACCCATTTCCAGATCCCGGAGACATATCTCTTCAGATCTTCGTCATTGTTAATAAAAGGTGAAACTTAAAATCTTGGAAATTTAACTTTTACGTGGAAAAAAATCCTAAAAATCATGAAATGACAAAATTGATTTCGTGAATTTTGGAGTTTGAAAACTACTTCAAAATAAATTTAAACTTATTTACATTTGTTCTTTAAAAAAAAAAATGCTTTTACGTGCTTTTAAATTTAAAACATGCTAAAATGAGCACAGAATTTGAAAATTTTGAATAACATGAAGCAAAAGAATATTTACAAATGGTTTGTAACTTTTATTTTGAAAATTGACATTTTTGTGACTTCTTGAATTTGAATTCAAATTTGAACTTGAAAATTTTTGAAATTTAAAAACTTGAAATGTTTTTACACAGAAAAATCCTAAAAATCATGAAATAAATCTTAAAATTGATTTCGGAATTTTTGGAGTTTGGAAACTATTTTTAGAATTTTTATTTTAGAAAATCCGAATTAAATGAACATAATTTACAAATGGGCCAACTTTGGAAATAGATTTGAGCTTTGAACAGAATTGGGGCGGATTGGGCCGAACAGAGTCTGCATCGGCCTGTCATCCTCTTCCTTTGCTGGACGGGCTGGATTGAGAAGTTTTGTCAGGTTCGGACTTTCTTTTTCTTCTTTCTTTCATCTGAACCGTGGACGGTGGATCTTGGCGCTCAGAGCTCCGATCGTCGATCGGCCGGCGGCATTGGAATCGTAGCACTGTCAGAAGTGCAGCGGTCGGCTTGGATTGGCCTGAGGTGGAGTACATCACCGGAAGTGGGGTTACAATTTTTGGGCTGATTTAGAATTTTGACTGAAATCTAAACCTTCAAATTCTTAATCGATTCTCAAAAAATTCATGCGAAATTTGTGTCTAAATTGATCGTTTTTGAGAGCTTGATGCAATTTTCAAATCAGTTTAGAGAAATTTTTTTTGGGGGGGGGGGGGGGGGGCGGGTATGGTTTGATACCGGTATTGACAGTTTTGGTACCAATAGGATTTTTCTTGCAAGTTTTGGCTTGAGATAGATATCTGGAACGACAAAGGGGAGTAAGTCGTCTTCTCTTCTCTCTGTGTTAGACTTTGAGCGATTTCTGCTCTGTTTCTCCTCTGGATCGCCTTCCTTGAGAAGAGAAGACACGATAGAGAATAAAGAGAAGGCTAAACGGAAGGGAGAGAAGGCTAAACGGAAGGGGAGAGAAAGGCTAACTGAAAATTGAAGGGAGAAGGAGTTACCAATTTTAACCTTTTCAGAATTGAGGACTGAGATCTGCGCAATTAATTTTTTCGCTCAAACTTCATTTTTTCCTCCGATCCATAGAAGCATCGCTCATTTTTATTTGGGTAATCAAGAAATTTATTAACAGCTCTTTTACATTTTTGTTACATATGTTGGTGCAACTCTGACGAGCTAATTTTACTAGTCTACTATATTAAGTTCTCAACCATAAGTTGAATTGGTACGGAATAGTCGAACCCATTAGCCAATTATATATATCACTAACCCGTCTGGATCCTATTACCTAAAAGGGAATAAATTCCTCTTGAACATAAAAAATAGTAACACGAACATAGAAGTTAATTAAATGTTGCATAATAAAACATCAATAACACTTTTGATACAAAATATTATCTAATACTTTATTTAATTTTGCGTAGTTTCGACCCATGAACAAGCGTTTTTTTAATTTCTTTAATCAAAAAATGAACAAACGGTTTGAATGAATGAGATTTGGTTGCTGCGATAAACCGGTAATTTTGTTGATGCGTGATAATGAATTTGTAATAGTATAGTAATAATAAAATTGCACATTCTCTTCTCAGAAAAATTCAGGCGGATTTTGACAACTTGGCCCCAGACCCCCCTGAACTTTCGGGTTTTGACAACTTGGCCTCCGAACTTTTAATTTGGACAAATGCCCCCCCGAACTACCGATTTGTGACAAATCGCCCCCCGGATGTTAATTAGCCATCTAATACTCCATTTACAAGTACGAAAAGACCAAAATACCCTTATGTATATCTTCATGATATTTTAAATATAAATAAGTTCAAAAAAATATTTAATTAAAAATCACTAGATATTAAAAATATATAAGAAATTATTACATATTTTTTAAATACAAAAATCTATACAAAATATTTATCATTTACTTTTTGTTCTTTTATTTCATCAATGTAATATTTACATATATGTAACTAATTTTAATGAAAAAATCAATTACCATTTTAAATGATTTAAAATTTTCAATCAAATTTGAAGTTAACAATTTTTTTTATCATCATTAATGTATTAGTTCGTAATTTCTCATATTAAAAGAATTATTATGTATCATAAATATCTATCTTTGAAAAAAACAATATACAAATTCAAGCAAAATAAAATAAAATAAAAATAGTAAGGCGTAAAAATTTAGTTATATACAATAAAATAAAAAAATAATATACAAATATTTAGTTATATACCAGTACTATTAATAATTAATTCAGATTTAATATTCATGAGGCATAAAAATTTTTAAAACTGAATTTAATCTATTTATATTTAAAATATCATGAATATATACATAAGGGTATTTTGGTCTTTTCATACTTTTTAATGGAGTATTAGATGGCTAATTAATAGCCGGGGGGCGATTTGTCACAAATCGGTAGTTCGGGGGGGCATTTGTCCAAATTAAAAATTCGGGGGCCAAGTTGTCAAAACCCGAAAGTTCGGGGGGGTCTGGCGTCATTACCCCAAAAAAAAATTTACACTTTCATATCAATAAGTTGCTTTCTAGTGGGCCTATAAATCAGGCGGGCCTATTTCATAAGCATAACAAATGAGACAATTGATTATTGGACATATATAATTCAACCTTCAATACTAAACTTTAGTTGTATTACATTACATACTCGATTACATGTTGGATTATGCATTATATATGGGCCTTGTATGCGAATGAACCCCAAAAAAACTCACATTTTAAAACATGCATCCACTTAAGAAATATCAGGCGAAGGGGCTTAAATAAGGCGAAAATAAAAAAATTGATATGTATGAATGTATCCTCTTTTATTTTTCAACCTTCTATTTTTTTCTTCTAAAAAAGATGTTTGACTTCATTCTTTAACATGATTCTGCAGTTAGTTTTAGCTTATATTTTTTAGAGAAATAAAGTTGTTCTAGTTTTAGATATTATCCGGATCAATCTCTTTGCTTGTAACTGCCAATAACTGTCGACCCAAAACATACACGAATAAGAAATTCTGTATGACATGTGGAAAATATTTTCATAAAATAATGCATGAGAAGTACGAGTTGTATTAATTGTTCGTTATCAAAATACGTTGAAAATATTTTGATTATTCAATTGAGAGAAATATGAAGGAATATCAAAGAAATCTATAAACTAGAAAGAGAGGTAACGCTCCAATCACCTTGACTATGCCACATCATTAATATTATTAGCCATTGATTTTGTTTAAATCTTTTCATCTGTTTTGATCTAATGATTTATATGTATTCTCTCTCCCCATTAAATAAGATGATATGATATGTCTATGACAAAATTTAATCCTTAAAATGGTCCAACATCTATATACTATTATTTATAAATTATTACATCATCATCATTATTCACATCAAAAAATTTAAATTATGTTCAATTTTTTAAAATAAATATTTTTAATTTATAAACTTACTATTTATTTGTTATCATGAAGCCGAGTTACAGCCCTAGTAATAATAATGGACTTAAGCAAGCTATAACCAATTCAACACGTTCTAGACAGCATTGGTGCATCAACGGTTGAATATTCATGACAGCATTGCTTGAGGATCATATTATTTTCTATTTATTTATGCTGTAATTGTAAACTATATATATATATAACCCAGTATCTGGATCCAGAAAGTTAAATTGCTATATAAAAAATAGGAACAAAAATAAAAATTCTTCTGGTTAAGATGAAGGCTTCAATTGCACAACTAAGCTAAATACTTGGTCAAAAAGGGGGAGAATTTCATTTACATTCTTTATTTCTTTATTAATTCTTCTTCTTAGGGAAGAAGATATATATTACTTAAAAACCTTCTTCTGTTAAGCAAGAACAAGTCATTGTATTTGTTAAGTATAAGAAGTTCTAATCAACCCCACACACACACACACATATATATATATTAACATTTTAGCAAGATAAATGAATTTCCACAACCCCAAAAGAGTAAAATAAAAAAAAAAAACTACTTTTGTTTGTCCATTGGAGACACTGAAAGGAAAGTTGTGCTTTTGAAAAATCAAGATTTGAATTTCAATGGACAAGAAACAGAAAGAAAGCAGCACGGAGCGGTTGTCATCGGGGTCGCATCCGCCACCGTCTGTGTCAGGCTCGCCTTCACTCAAGCCCGTATCAGTTTCAAGTGATTCCGCGTCAACAAAGCGGCGTCAATGGAATTCGGGTCCGCTAAACCCCGGGTCAATGCGGTACCGCACGGGACGTATCGCTAGCCCGATCCCTCCTCCGTCGCCCTCGGCTTCATCCACAGCTTCATCGTCAAAAGATATCTTCCCTGACCGATCATTTGACGACATTTCGCCAGCGGGAGTAACATTGTCGAACCCCGACATGCGTCTGAACCCGATATGGCCTGACACGGTGATCAACCTGATAAAAAAGTCGACATCAGACCCGCACCGTGGTGATCCATCCACCATCCGCCGCGTCCCGCATGAGTTTCACAAAGGGTTAGATGATTTGTGCTCACCTAAGGTTGTCTGCATCGGTCCGTACTTCCATTCGTGCCGGAATTCGTCATCCTTGAAGTACATGCAGGACAACAAATGGCGGTGCGTGCAGAACCTGATATCACGTTACGACGGCCTTTCTGAGCCCGACAAGACGGTTATATTGATGCAACGATGCATGATCCTCATGAAAGCGGTGGATGCGCAGGTACGCCAGGCCTACTCCGACTCGATCTCCTTGGACAACGAGGAACTCGCCGAGATGATGGTCCTCGACGGATGCTTCCTTCTTCACCTCTTGCTCCGGCACGCCCCGACCGGTACAATGAAGGAAGAGAGCCTCAAGGAGCTAGAGCTAGGCCAAAACAATGCGAGCATATCGTCGAACCGACCGTGGGTTTGGAACATGGTCATGTACGATCTCCTGCTAGTCAAAAACCAGATACCGTTCTTCGTGATCGAGATTCTTTTCGACATTTTTAAGACCAAACAAGACGAAAATGTCGATTTGTTGTCATGTATGCTAAACCTGTTTACCGAAACCCAGCCCCACGGTATAGACGACATTTCTTTGTTTCGAACCCGACGGCATGATCATCATGTCCACCATTTCTTGCATGCCTATTACCTTTCGCTCCTTCCGCAGGTCAATCAAAAGGAGTACTCGTCTTCAGTCGCACCGCCACTTTTGTCGGCTACTGAGAACACCGTCAATCTAAGCAAACTTGTCGAAAAGGGAATAAGAGTAACAGGCAACAAGAACTCGAAGAGTTTCATCGATATACGCTTCAAGAACGGGATCCTAACAATCCCGACATTGCAGATACATGACTACAGCATTAGATTGTTTCATAACATCATCGCATACGAGCAATGCGGGCACGACAATACGGGCTATGTGAGTAGCTATTTGTCGTTCATGCGAGGACTAATAAACGACCCGAGCGACATGATATCGTTGTGTTCTGACGGTGTCGTAACGGATAAAAGAAGCGCAGATCAACACGAAAAGGATTTCTTTGGCAATTTCGGCGATGTTATGAGTATCAGTTCGGATGAGAGCTACATGAGGGGTCTGTACTGGGAACTGAACCGGTACCAGTACCATGGATCGAAGAATGATGATCATACCAGTACCAGATGGACCGACTGCGTACGCCAGCACCTCGGCAGTTCAGCACTCGGCTTCTCGATGGGGGCCCTTGTTGTGTTCCTCCTGGTAACTAACATACTTTTCGCTTATCTTTCGGTGTATTCGTGCCGCCGCGATCCATCGAAGAGATAGTTTGAAAATAAATTAATAGCATTAAGTGTGATAAATTTTGGTTCATTTTTTTTTTTTTTGTATTTTTCATACTTTTTTTTGTTTTTGTTTTAGGAGTGCCTCACCAGTTGTACTTTGTGGTACCGGTGTAGTATTTGGAAATAAAGTTCCACAATCTTACACTTAAAAAAGAGTTATTAATTTGGTTTCAAAATTCAAATGCCATTTTACTTCCATAGAAAGATAGTAAACATGTTGACATCTTGTTAAGACTTAATTAAGAAGGAAAAGAAAAATTAACAATTTTAAAGCAACATTTTGTCAAGAAAAGTATCTGTGATATTATCGTGCCTTCCAACTATTTTAAACTTGATTTCAACTCGATTTTTGGCAAATTTTACTAGATGATAAAAAAAAATTTCATCACTTATACAAATTGTGCATTCATATTTGACAATTCCCTGTTTTTTTTTTTTTTTTTTTTTTTTTGAATGCATAGGTGAGTTGCCAATTTGACAAGTCGATTGGTGCTGAGATGACAAATACAAGGTTAGCACAACTAATTTTGATTGTTCATAAAGGAAAATGTCAAATTCACAAAAATAATTTTGTAACTTCTTATATATAATAATATAAGAAAAATATTTTTGAACGGTTTACAGGTATATTATTTTTAATTAATTTGATTCATTTGTTTTTTTTCTTATAGGTAATTAAGAAAAACATGGTCTTCTGGTCTGATGCTGTCCCGTGATACATGCTTTGATTTTTTTTTTTTTTTTTTTGCCAATCCTCTCTTAATTTTTTGCAGAGAGCCAATTTAAGAATAATTTGTTTCTAGTTTATACTCACAGAGGCAAATAAGAATGAGAAAAGCATCTGAAGTTTCTACGACTATCATAAGCTACAATAATTTTTTTTAGGTTAATGAGCTACAATAAATTCACATTCCTCCTGTTTCTGCAAAATTACTCAATTGTAAATCCTTAAAGAGAAGATTATAATTAGTTTTATAAATATGAAGATGTAACTACAAGTCAACTACGAAATAAATATCATTAATTCATTATGTTGTTTCATGTCTGCTTTGCATGTTGCCATTGAATTCTTCCTCCATGAAAAACGCACTATTTCAGCACAAAATTCATCTATGGGCCTGAATTGAAATGGAATCTAAAAAAGGGCCCTATTTAAGCCCACTTTAAATCTTAAGAACAATTATTGGGCCTTTAAAATGGGTTTTAAAGCCCACTTTAAATGTTAAGAAATATTATTGGGCCTATAAGTTTCCATAGCAATGTGACTTTGTGGCCTTTATTATGTTTCATCTCGTCAGTTCGGCTGCTTTTGTAATTACATGGAATTAATAAATTGGGTTAATACTTCCTGGATAAAAGTGGGTAAATTATTTTTGTAGATACATGAGTTCGATGAGATAAAAAATATTAAATAACTGATAGCAATGGATGGAATATATCACTAGCATTCTATTTGGGTTTCTTTGAAATATAAATAAATGCGAGCATAAAGAACTTTTCTTTTTATGAGAAAAAAAAAATTAGTCAGTCAATATATTCATACGCCTCTAATTCATACTCTAGAAAGAGGGATAAGCATCCAAGTTTTTTAGCTATGCCACATCATCATTAATCTCAACCATTGATTTTGTTTCTCTCTCTCTTCGTTTGTCTTTATCAAATGGCTCAAATTAATTTTTTCAATATGATGTACCTAAAGAATAATTTAAGACTCAAAATATTTGTGACTCTTTATATTCTTTTGTATAGATTGAGATGTCGCTAAAAATATATTATATAGAAAATATATTAAGTCCAATATTTATCTAATAAACATATATTATGAAAAATGTATTTATTTTTTATATCTATTAATTTATGTAATAGTAATTTTTTTTGGGGCGTTGCCCCGATTCACAGCTCTAGTCATAATAGTTCTTTGAAATTGATCAAAAAAAATGGGACAAATTCGGTGCACTTGGGAATAAGGCTGAGAGTCTGAGTTATCCAACTCTTAAATATTTATAAAGAACCTTCATCTGAGTTTCGAATTATGCGACTTCCCACACGGAGAGCATTGCCTATTAATTAATAAATATTTAATAAGATGTCTTATCGAAATAAACAATTACAAGACCGTATGATCAACTGGATATCGAATTATCGATTGATCATACATGTCCTTCCTAATAACAAACGTTCTTATTTTGTGTTGCTCCCTTAATTTGAAGTACCTTGCAAAGAAAACATTCAAGAACCAATTAATCAACATAGCTACATTATTTTTCCCATTTATTTGTTTGTCAATCACAGAACTACTTTTCTATGGAGTCGTATCTGCCGTCCATCTATGGACAATCCATAAAAGACACAAAGTTGTATATCACATATATGATTCTATGGACAGTCTATAAATGGACGGAAGATGTTTTCCTTTTCTATGTTGCTTTTGGTGCATCTGGTTGGTTTTCAGGTACTGCAGCCTGGAATGCTGGATGCTCCATGTAGGCATCGTGAAGCCTTGCCAAAGTTGGGAACTTGGACTGCCAAGCAAAACCAAATTAATCTCATGATATATATTTTCAGAATTGTTTTTAAAATTTAATTGAAACTAGCTAGATTAATTTATTCGATCTGAGTTTCAATTAATTTATCTATTAGTAATTGCAATTGATTGATGGGTATTTCATGAATATATCCCAAATTAATTGATTTCCTCGAACAATTTTATACTAAATAAATATTGCACAACGTACTATATATGGTGAAGTATCGTTATTTATTTTTCTTTTCAAAAGAATATTATATACTGTCAATTAAACAGATGAATACGTAGAAGTCAGATAAATGTACCATATCAATTTGGAAGCGCTTTATACTGGCATGAATTTGTGGTTCCAGAAATACATCCGCCTGCATGTGCAAGTGCAACCAAGCAAAATATGTATAATTATAAATACCATGATTATATCGTTTTACATTATAAAAAGTACATGTTTTGGTAATTTTTTATTGTAAATAGTATGTTAAAATTAGTTAAGTAATCTCCATTTGAATTAACCAACATAATTAATTTTTGGGTGTTCTTCTTCACAATAAAATATCATAATTAAGTTCATGACATGACAGAGGAAGATATATAGTTCTTGTAAGCAATTACCATTTGGATTTCATCTCCTGTAGCATATTTCCCAGCACTATCCTTCAGCAACTTCTCCAGTGCTGAAGACAGACAAACATACACAAATTAAGTTGACAAAATGTTGGGATTACAAAAACTACCGTGTTCGTAAGCTTATAGACGGTTTCTGTGAACTTAACATCAAAAATATATCGAATCACATCTAAATTTTAATTTATATGGCTTAATAAGTTCTTTATTTCTAAATCTTATAGCATGCAAAAGATTTTCATTTTTGGAGATTTTTAAATATTTATTTCGGATTTCTTAAGAGCAACTATACAATATTAATAAAATAATCAATGTCTCATTTATAACTTTTGAAAAGTCCAAAATAAATACTTAAAAATATCTAAAAATAGAAATAATTTTGATATAAAGAATTTATTGAGCCGTATAAATCAAAATTTGGATATTGTTTTGATACATTGTTAAGCTCACGGAAAGTCCCGTTAGCTTAAGAATACAGTAGTTTTACTCAAATTTTGGGATCATTTTTTGGTGCTTATTTGTTGCTAAAAATAAAATGTAAAAGGCAAATTAGAATTAGAATTAGAATTAGAATTAGGATTAAAACCTGTGAAGCCTTTATTGATATGGTGTTGCGCCTACAATAACTTTTCATGAGAGCTGAAGCGTCCCTCCACGAAGCTCTAGTTGAAAATAACATTTCACAAGGATCAAAAACAAAAAGAGTTTTTCATTTCTTTATATATATACCAATGGGATAATTAATGGCATAATTCCCTCACACCCTCAATTTTTCCAGTATGCATAAACATTGTATTTGATATGTCAAAAATTGCTTTCTAATTAGTACCATTATAATATAAAAAATGTACAACTTTGTACAAACAAAAACTATTTCATTAATAATCTTGAGTCATTTTGAGAAATCTAAAACAAATACTTAGAAATTTCAAAACTAGAAAGTTTATGTATTCCTAGTATTTTCATATGATGAACTTATTGAAAACTATAAATAATAATTTCGGGTGTGGCAAAGGTATAATTTGAGTCATTTATATTTTGGAACACAGATATACAAATGTTCTCATATATAGTAGTCTAACTCATTAAAAGCGTTGAGTTAATTGCAAATATATTTATAGATAATTGTTTTTTATAAATTAAATTTAATAAAACAAAAGACTTTAAATGTAACATATGCCTTCAAAAGTATTCTAATTAAATTTCAAATTAGAGCATTAAAGAACTAACTTGCCATTGGGGTGTGACTATTATAAATTAGATAGTTGCGAATGTTTGTTACTAAAAAAAAATGATTATGAGACAACTTATCACAAGTGTCCGTTGATAGCTGCTATCAACTTTTCGAAAAAAAAAAGACATCTTATCACAAGTGAAAAGATTGGAGGATGCGGAGACATTATTCCTATACAAATATTATAGAAGACGTTTTCTTACTATTGCAGGAATAAAATAAACAGGCTGAATGCTGGAGCCTACAATGCTTGCAATCTGCAGTGAAATTGAAGGGCATAATCTCAATTAGCATATCTTTGAAAATTAGCATTTTTAAGTATATAATTAGGAACGAATTAATTATGAAAGAAACATGTAACAGAGATATATATCAGCATCGGTACCATTTAGGTTAGTACTCAAATCAATAGCTTTACTATACTACTCATTTTGTACATATATACTGGATTGGAGTCAGAGTATTATTATGCAAACGTTAGCATTTCAGACAGAAAATGCTAACGCCTCAAAATTTATGTTATCATGTCAGTATATTATTAATATTTATGGACTATATCATAAAATTCAAAACAAATACTTACAAAAATCTAAAAATAGAAAATTTTTGTATTCCCCAATATTTTCATATGAATAATTTACTGAGCACCATAACTCGTGGTTTCGGAAATGATAACATAAATTTTGGGACATTAACATTTCAATCCGAAATACTAACGTTTGCATAGTAGTCTAACTCATCATATCATATTATATGAATATGATGGCAACGAAAATACAGCAACCTGAGCCGAAACCAGCAGTTGCTGATCAAAACAAAAGGGCATAAACCAAAAAACATTGTTGAAAAAAAAAATGATTAGAATTAAAATAAGACCCTTGCCTGAATGTTGAGTGCTCTTTTCTTGATATCTTTTGGCAAAAGAGGGTGCTGTGGGTACTTGTCCTCTAGATACTTCTCGGTGGACATGAAATAATAATGAGGAGGCATCAAATGAATGCAACTTTTGGTATCCATCCGTAACCACAAAATTAAAATTCAAATAAATACATTTTTAATGGTTAAATAACGAAATCAATTGATGGAATATTTTGTATATAACATATTTATGTGTAATAAAAAAATGAGTGAGGCTATGGTACTATTAATAGTACAAAGTGTCTCGTACTATGGCTCCATATTATCATTTTTTAAGTTTAATTAACCGATCCAAACCACTCAATATGATCTCCTTATGTTAATATAGTTCTAGACCAAATTTCATATTTTTTTAAATTTTTTAACTATATATTTTGATATATAAAAAAACCACATTTTTGAATGGTCTATAATATTTCCATTAAGTCATTTTCTAATTATCTAAAAAAATAGTAAAAAGGCACCAAAAATTATAAATTTTGGTCTACAATGACATTTATATATGGAGATCATATTGAGCGGTTTGGATCGGTTAATTAAACTTTAAAAATGATAATATGGAGCCATAGTACGGCTGTACGGGACACTTTGTACTATTAATAGTACCATAGCCTCACTCTAAAAAAATTATATCATTTTGATTTTATTTACATGTGATTTAAGCATTCCCAAAAATCAATGGTTCAAATTTTATGATTTTTTCTTCTATCTGGATGGCAATCGAAACAATATTAAAATTACATCATTTTATATATATATGTTATTGAGATGATTTAGAATACATCTAACTGTTTAGATTTATTAATTTATGTATAAATAATAATGTGGACATCTAGAGCACCAAATTTTGTGGTTATTGGATCTCTTCGCATAAAAATATAGTTTCTTATATTCAAAACAGCATAAAAACATTACACAGAAATAAAAATTATATGCGTAGTCATTACCAAAATGATAGCAAAGGAATCCGAAACAACCACATCCCCATCGATCAAAGCCGGGACAAATTTGATTGGATTTATCTTCTCATACTCTACAGTTGGATCGATGTTGCAATAATTAATTAATTGAGAAAAACAAGGAAAGAAAAGAATAAGAGTTGGCCTTTAACAAACTTGATTTCATATCCTCTGCAAGCAATTCTGTAATATAAGTACGTGGACCGTTTGATCACCTCGAGATCCAAGCCTACACGAATCTTGGGACAATCCAATGGCCCACGTGTTTAACTGCATATAAGACAGAGGATATATATACCTGGGTTCAATTGCTCACGCTTTGAAAGATCCACAGCTCTGTACTCATAATCCACTCCTTAATTTGTTTTGCAAGGTAAAACCAATTGTAAATTAATAACTTATTATAACTAATTGTCAGACCATGAAACTGATTAATGAAGGAACGCTTAACTAATTAATTTGTGCCGAAGTGTTATATATGTATACACTTTTAGTTTTCTGAAAATGTAAATATGATTACATATATATATAGAGCGGTGCTTCCATAAGTATTTCGGACCGAGACGCTTACGGTCCGATTTCGAAAATCCGTCGTCCGAAATTTTGATCCAAATAGCTCATAATAATCTTCACATAATTAACTTGTAGAATACCAAAATTTTCCATTTTATGAAAATGTTAACTATTTTTAATGATTTTTTAAAGATTGGTATACAAAATTGATTTATTTTTAATTATTTTAAGAGTCATATTTCAAAAAAATCATAAAAAATAGTAATAAAGTTCCTAAAATGGTAAAAATTGGCTTCGTCCAACTTAAATATGTCAAGATTATTATGAACTATTTGGATCAAAATTTCGAACGACGGATTTTCAAAATCAGACCGTAAGTGTTTCGGTCCGAAATGCTTATGGAGCACCGTAGCCGGACTCTATATATATATGAGGGATCAAATAATGACACAACAATATTTTAACCCAAATGTTACACTAAATCATATAAAATTATAAAAAATCTTAAAAATAGAAAATCTTTTATAAACATATTTATTTACTTATAGATTGATTGTGTTTCAAATTTTGTTCAATTATAGTGTCATTTGATACTCCATTAAGATTAATTAAATTTAGACAGTTCTAATTACTACATAAATTTGATGGTTGTTAATGGAGTATCAAATGACACTCAAATATAATGAAATTTGAAACACAATCGATCCATAAGTAAATGAACATGTTTGTAAGAAATTTTCTATTTTTAAGATTTTTTATAAATTTATATGATATAGTGTAACATTTGTTTCAAAATTTTGTGTGATATTGGATCCCTCCTCATATATATATTATGCATGTCACGGTTTTACCGTACTATACGGTTCGTATCTCAGTTTGCAGTGTCCAAATAGTCGATCCGAACCTCTCAACTTAATCTTTATATCCAAATATACTAGCAAACCAAATTTTAGAATTTTTAGAATTTTTTTGCTATTTTTAAGGATGGAGAGAAAATGGCTAGATCCAAAGATTCTGGTTCATACAAAAAAAAACTATTTTCTCCCCATCACTAAAAATAGCAAACAAATTCTAAAAATTGTAAAATTTTGGTTTCCTAGTATATTTTGATATAGAGATCACATTGAGTGGTTCGGATCGACTATTTGGACACCAGAAATAGAGGTACGGATCACATAGCACGGTAAAACCGTGATATGCATATTACCGTAGCCTAACTCTATATATATATATATATGAGCAAATATACCGTGAGCTTAAGCTCTAAAAACCTATCAAATCACCTCCAAATTTTGATTTATATGGCTCAATAAATTCTTAATATCAAAACTTTACGGGATACAAAAATTTTCCATTTTTAAAAATTTTTAAGTATTTGTTTAAGATTTTTTAAGAGTCTTTATAAATAGTTAGGAATCTCCAAAAATAGTAAAAATTAGTATCCAATGAGTTTTCGATATGTAGAATGCACCGGTCGAATCGGATCGGCCATCCGAGTTACGGTTGTTGAGATACGAGCGCATAGCAAAAGCATCATTTTGCTATGCATATCACCGTAACCCAACTCTATATATATATATATATATATATATATATGCTTCTCCCAGTAGGGAATATCACAAACTAATCCACATGATGATAGGGATAAACGATAATTAATTAAAGCATAGATCAACAAAGCTATTGGATTGAGATCCGCTGCGCTTGAAATCCCGAGAGCAGGGATCACAAGAGAATTAAGAATAAAGTTCGGTTCATACCGAACGTTCGATCACAAGAGAAGAACCCTACTCTCGGGTTTCAAGAGCAGCACATTTTCACCCCTATTCTAGCTGCCAAGAATTAAGAAACAAATAAAGCAAATTAACATATATATACCTTTAAGTTTCAGGGCTATCTGTACTCGCTGTCCACATGAGCTACGCCAGTAGGAGTACAATGTCAACTTTGCATTCTGTTACAGATAGATCCACAAGAGGTAGAACAAGAGAGGTTCTGTTATGGATTGGTTAAGCAATCTTTCATTTTAAATCGAGCAGTATACTTATCAAATATGTCTGTTTAATGGTATCTCAAAGATATATCTTGATCCATCCAATTATGAAACATGAACGGCCCATATTTCGTCTGATCCATAGCAGAATTAACCGTAGAAGAAATATATATACTATGATTCAACATATAAAGAAAGAAAGAAAGAAAGAAAGAAAGAAAGAATCAAACAAACAGATATATATCTCAACTAATAACAAACAAACAAACAAGCAAGAGAAATTATATATGTATTTAATTAGAAAGAGCGAGAGAGAAAGAAAAAGAGCAAGAATGAAATTTAACAACCCATATATAAGCAATTTTAATTAAGAGGAAATTAAGTAGTAGTTGAGCAGACTGATACATAGTAATGTACATACCTTTGATTCGGGAGCCATTGAATAAATTGATATGGATGCAATAAGCAAGCAAGCCAGGAATTACTATTGCTCCTTTTGCTCCACTGAGAGGGGAGAACATCATATATAATGGTAGGCACTGTTGAAGTTCAGAATCACATGCAATCACGTTGTCATTACTTATTACTTAGAAGAGTACTAGGTCACGTTCACCTTTTTTACTTATCCACCGGTCCACTGTATTTTCAATTAACAAATGAGGAGGGATCCATTGACAATGGATATTTTGACAATCTTGACAATTGTACCTTTAAAAAATTTATAAAAATTTATTAAAAATCTTAAAAATGAAAAAAGTTTTATGGATGCATTACTTAACTTATAGATTGATAGTGTATCAAATTTCAACCAATTTGAATATCATTTGATGCCTTATCAAAATTTTGTGCATTTTTTAACGGTTGTAATTTAACGGACATTTAAAAAGCTATTAAATATCATTTAAATTGAATATAATCGGAAACATAATCGATCTATAAGTTAAATAATACTTCCATAAACTTTTTTTCATT
This sequence comes from Cyperus esculentus, assembly GCA_030179965.1. Taxonomy (NCBI): domain Eukaryota; kingdom Viridiplantae; phylum Streptophyta; class Magnoliopsida; order Poales; family Cyperaceae; genus Cyperus; species Cyperus esculentus. The sequence continues at coordinate 992,514 of JASGLE010000019.1, read as the reverse complement.
TTTAAGATTTTTAATGAATTTTTATAAATTTTTTAAAGATATCATTGTCAAGATTGTCAAAATATCTATTGTCAATAGATCCCTCCTCTTAACAAATATCATATTTCAATAAAGAGATAGACTATTATGAAAATGTTTGCATTTCAATCCAAAATGCTAACAGTCCAAATTATATTTTGTCACGTCTGAAATTTCGATTTATGGTTCCCATTAAATGCATTATATAATAATACTAGCGAATACAAAAATTTTCCATTTTTAGATTTTTTTTAAGTATTTATTTCATATTTTTAAAATGACCCTAAAATATTAATAAAATAATGCTTGTTTGTACATGGATTTTTAAAAATCCGAAATAAATACTTAAAAAGTTCCAAAAATGGAAAATTTTTGTATCCCCTAGTATTTTCATATGATGAATTTAATGGGAACCATAAATCAAAATTTTGGAGGTGAAAAAGTATAATTCAGACCGTTAGCATTTTGGAGCAAAATGCAAACGTTTTCACAATAGTTATACTCTTCAATGAACAAATATATCTTTCTAATTAATAGATATCATTTTCCAGTGAACAAATAAATAATGGTTTACAAGTGAACATTTATGTAACTGTGCTAAGCACATTGATGCATGTGGTGTGTCAGAACTATGAGAGGAGTAGATGGGTGACCTACTTTGTAGGGTGGACTGAAGATGTTTCTCATTACTTAATTATGGAGCATGTGGCTCCTCATTGACGATCTTAATTAATTGCTACCCTTCACAAATCCACATGATCTTTTTGACTGTTAGTTAGTCCAGGAAAGTACAATTAGTCCCCCATCCCCATACACAGTGGATGAATAATTAACCAGCAAAAGTTATTTTGACAATCTGAATCTTAAAAATAAATTTTAAAAATAATAAACATAGAAAAATAATAACACATATATATAGATGTATTGTTGAATTTCAATTTTATATCGAGGTGTTTTCAATTCAAGCCATTTGAATATTGTTTGATAGTTCATTCAAAATTTCTGTAATCATTTTAACAGTTCTAAATTTTATTGGTCTTTGCTTGACAGTCTTTCAAACACTTAATTAAGTTGCGTGAAATTTAAAAAAAAAAAAAATCTAATCAATCCATGAGATCTACAATATTTTATATCACAGTTTTTAAAAAGATTTTAGAAGCTATTTTATAGATGCAGAAAAAGAGAAAAGAGAAAGGTAAAATATCAAAGAACTGTCCTTTTGGTCTAGTGGCTAAGAACAATGCCCTCTGTGTGGGAGGCTGCGGGTTTGAAATCTGGATGGGATATCATTTATAGACATTTAAATTTCAGTGGTTTGACTCTCATCTTTTCTTTTTTTTTACAAAAAGTGGCACAAAGACCACCTGTTTCATTAAGAAACAAAAGTACGTACTATCTGGTCCACACCCCAAATCCAGTAGGGTTACACACAGAATTTTAACTTCCAGTCTTTAAATCCTTCGTATCAAAGTATAAAACCAAGACATCACTAGTTACTTCCATGAACAAAACATTTCTTGAAAACTTCCAACACAATTCAGATCAGAACCAAGCAACAAACAATTTATTCATCTTTCTTCTTTAATATGCGTTTCAACTCATTAGTTCTCCTTGCTAATCCTCTCTGGATAAGTATCTTATGAAGACATGCTTTAACAAAAGTTTGACCCTCATCTTTATTAAAAAAAGAAATGTAAAATATCTTTTTAATATTTTTCTCCTTTCTCTCCATTCCTCTTTTCTAAGAACATATGAGATCTAGTTTAGATCTTCTTGTTAGAAATTGAGATCCGATGCATGATCCTTTCAAGTATTTAAAAGTGATAATAATTAATTTATTAATTTTTGCTATCAACATTATACCATGTTTCTCCATGGAAAATGATACAATGCCTCCAAAATTGTCTCTCCACTTCTCCCACTTCTATTACATGTCTGTCCCATGCAATGTAGTTATTTAGAAGGCCCATTTTCATGTGACGGAATCAGCTGAGATCTAAATCCGATTGCAGGAACCTGCGATCCAAATCTAACGGCTCAAATTATTTCAAACCCCCCCCCCCCCTAAAGAGCCACAGTCGTTCTTGTTTTGGATCTCAGCGGATACGGACTCCATTTTCCATACAAGTGAGGGAAATTTGAAGGCAAAATATAGGGACCAGAGTATATTTTCTCTTTCTGTTTTTTTTTTTCTGATAATTTTGGCAGTGGAGGGAAAATATAGGGAAATTTAATTTGAAGGCAAAATATAGGGCTCATTTTCCAATTTTCAGATCTGGATGACATAATATACACAAAATTTTTTTATAAAACGAAATTGAAAATTACTTTTTATTGAAACTAAAAAGATTACCCCCAAAATTACAATCCATAGATAGAACCGGGTGTACTTTTCGGTTCCTTTAGTTCCTTCTAAAGGAACCGAAAATAACATTCGGTAGGGAATTTTTTTTTTCTTTTTGCCTCACCGTTTACCCAAACCTGCCAATAGCTATGAAACTCCTCAAAATTACACCCCATGTTGTATATTATATGATATGTAAGTAATGATACTGATTTAACATATATCATATGAGTTAGACTACTGATTTATGTTATCATGCATGAAATCATTATTTATAGTGCTCAATTAATTCTTCATATGAAAATATTGGAAAATACAAAAATTAAAGTTTTCTAAGTATTTATTTTGAATTTCAAACAAGAGCTCATGAAATTAATAAAATATTAATGTTTGTATATGCTATTTTAAAAAATGCAAAACAAATATTTAGAAACCCTAAAAATAAAAATTTTTGTATTTCCCAATATTGTTGTGTTATTATTTGTTATTTTTATAAATGAAACGTTTGCTTAATAAAGTAGTTCATACTTTAAAGTATGTTAACAAATAACAACACAACAATAATTAATAATTAATCGAGTGATGATCTTATGATGCTACTTGATCGATAACCTAAAAAAAAATATATGCGCAGCTATTTCTATAAAATATTTCCATAAAATAATTAAGGACACCTATATTGTCCGAAATATGGAGAAAATTAGAACTCCGTGCTATCTTTTGAATTTTGATGACCATTATGTAAAACTTTTTTTTTTTTATCTTTTTTAACCTAGGAGTAAGAAGAAGGGCTCTATATATTGTTCTATTGAATTCATATCCCTGCTGTACTGCATTATGCAGTTCACAGCATCAACCATTGGATTGTCTTGAGATTTGTGCTACCACTGATCTCAAGACGACCCAACGGCTGACGCTGTGAACTGCATTGCAGTGCCAGTAAGTCAGGGGATGAGCACTTTTGCTCTATTTATGTGTTAAAAGGATGGTCCCAATCCCAAAAATAATGGAATCGACATCCCCTGGAATACCCCAAACGGTGAAGTACTGCCCAGAAACAAAAACGTCCCTATGAATGTAATCGGCACGAAAATTGAGGCTGCCCGTATTTTAATTCTAAATGTGATATCTGACCACTCCACAGTTGGGATATAATTTCTAGGTGCTATTAGACATTTGTTTCATTCTTTTCTTGCATCCGTAAAAAGTAAAAACTCTCAAAAGTGCACTATTGTGGTCCTGTATCTACCTATATATTAGCCAGATAAATGTTTTTGTCAAAAATTTTCTCTTTATTATTTTACTACTTTGTGTTTATAGATGCGCCAACTCTGGCAAAAGATAGTAGCAAGGATAACATGTTACTAAAATGGTACAGATTAATTCTATAAGATGAAGGTAGAGAAACATATGGGCTAGACAAAAGTAAATCCAATTCTTTTATTTATTTATTTTTTTTTATGAACTAAGAACCTACAATTTATAATAAATGTCAATATTTACTCTTTTTTTTTACTTTTTTTTTCTAATTTCATTGAACATTTAAGATTACTGGTAAAGAGCTCACGCATTGCTTTGGACTGAAATTATTTTATCTTATAATAAAGAGCTGAATGCTCACCCTTTGTGAGAAAACTGATATGGGCTTTAAATTTTAATGAGCCGGGACATTAATGTACGTCAATAGTGGTGATCAATTTAAGTAAACAATCAATGGCTGAGGTTTCTTCTCTGGGGAAGATAGAACTTTCATGTCAAAAAATCAAATCTCCTTTTATCAGGAGTAAGGAAGTAATAGTGCCTCAGTAGTCAGTGATTGTCAGGTTCCAGCTAATATTTTATTAGGAATAAGCTACAATAAATTCACATTCCTCCACTTCTCTTTCTGCAAAAGTAATCAATTGTAATTTGTAAATCCTTAAAGAGATATCAGTAGAATTAGTTTGATAAAGATGAAGATGTAAGTACTACAAGTCAACTAGAAATATCATTAATCCATTATGGGTCCGTTTGGCAAATCAAGGAATAGCAATAGAATAGTGTTATCTGATTAGTAAAAATGGATTAGTGGTTGTTGGAAGAGTAAAAAGAATAGTGATGTTTAGAGCTATTTGGATAGTGGAAATATTGTTTGGCAAATGACAATTGGAATAGTAATAGTATTGTGATATATATTCTTAGAGCTATTTTTAAGTTATTCGAATAGCTATTCCGCTATTCGACCAAATAGGAAGAATAGTGGATTAGCAATTTTTTATAGCTATTCGAATAGTTATTTTCTGTTTGGCACATAAAATAGCTATTATTTTGCTATTCTATTCTAATTTCTGGTTGCTAAACACACCCTATGTTTTTTCATGTCTGCTTTGCATGTTGCCATTGAATTCTTCCTCCATGAAAAAACTAGATACTCTTCGTTGCAGCTTCGCTGCAACTTGCAAGCATATGACAATTTTTTTTCCCCTGATGGGTCATTTATTATTTTGTATATCCATATAAAAGTTAGCAAATGCTATCAGTTAATTCAATTGCAAAATAAGTAGCCCATAATAATAAGATAAAAATTATGAGCAAATCCAAGTGGTGATACAATTATCTGAGAGTAGTCCGTTCTCTAATACAACCCAACAAAATGTTATAAAAACACAACCATACAATTCTTGGTACATCCTAAAAATGTATTATCTTACTATTTTGCAAAAGCACTGCCTCAAGCAACAATATTAGATTAAAAAAAAATAATCATCACCACAGAGTGTTGAATTTGCAAAGACTCTTTTCATTTCATTTTTCTCACATATATTACATTTATGAAGAAAGATCAAATTTTATAAGTTAATACTTAATACATATTATAAATGAGTACAACTTAAGGGAAAAAAAGACGAAGTAGCCATCAATATCATACTTCTGTCATACTTTGAAGTTCGTTGTTGCCCAGTATAGTGCAGCTATCAAAGACTTCTACATAGCACAAAATGAGATTTCAAAAGTAATCATTAGCCATCAAATTACATTATAAATTATGCATGCTTAATTAAGATCAAAGATGGATGAATATCGCCAGTCCATAAGTAGATACTTGAATATTTACCTATATATGCATATTTTACAGTAGAATAAAAAAACATTTACAATAAACAAAGTAAGAGAAAGTGAGCAATATATTTCATTATAAGTCTATCATGATGCCTGTGGTTCCTATCTGATATAATTCATAGCAAGAACAGAATTCTTATCATCATACATTTCAGTCTCCTATATATATAGTTATCTAAAACTATTAAGACTGTATTCATTTCATGAGTACTCTATATGGAAAGGAAAAGAAGTCTTTGCTAATTGGTCATTATTGCCCTTGCTAAGTACCAAACTGAAAATTAAATGAACCTAGGAGAGTTGAGTTATGAAGCATTTTAGTCTCATCTTCTACCACTCAGTACTTCAGTAGTGCAGAATATACCAAACTATGATCATGATTAATTATATATATTATTTTCCCTTTCTGTGTAGCATCATAAAAAAAATCAAGTAATCCTCCCAACACATGAAAAAATTAACTTTCTAGCTAATTTAAACTTTACAAACAGACATCAAACATAATGTACCATGAAACCATAGATTTTAGACAGGGGGCTTATTGGTCAAATATTCTGAGTTTCATTATCTAACATAATGTACCATGAACCTGCTACGAATACATCCAAGACTTGACAATTAGAAAAAAAAAAATTACCAGCAGCTTCGAAGAAAATTGAAATGCTTCACAAAGAAAAACCTGAGTAATGCATCCATCACATACTGAAACAACATAACAATAGCTACCTTCTATTAAAAAGAACATTGTACATAATCAGAATGTGTACAGTTGTATCGCTAGTTTCTATATGGACATAATAACTACTAACTATGCTGAATTATTCCAAATTGAAATGTCTATCTTGGTTTAGAATGAAAACTCACCAAAATAATAGAAAATCTCTGACAACATGAATAATTCAGCATAAGCATGCAAATGTGAAAATCACCGACAACCTTCAGGAGAGTTACCTCACTCCGCAGCAACTGTAGGAAGATGAAGCTGAACAATCAAGGGAAAAGAGATCAGTACTAAAATAGTAACATTACCAATCCATACAAATGTGAAAATAAGAGGTAACTTCTTAGAAGTTGCAGCTTAATTAATAATGACTGGAACATGGTGGTGTGCCCGATTTAAGTACAATGCAACATATATAGGGAGAGAAGTCAATTGCAATATCACACATATTTCTGGTAAATAGTATAAAAAATAAGATTTTGGCCAATAGCTTGCAAATGTTGCAAGATGTGCTGGCAAGAAACAGATAATGAGCTAATAAATTTTTTGTCAACTGCCGAGGGTAAAGGAACTTTTCTGTGTTAAATTAAACTACAAGGAAGACAACAAAGCTGAGAAAAAATAAACCAAACTATAATATAGACACTATAGTAGATGCATTATAATACAGGAATTACCAAAACAGTGGAGCTTGTATATGCAGCCATTATTATCTTCTTTTTGTTCTTCTAAATTGCCTTGTGCGACCTGCATCAATTTCAGTTTGAAATGTCAGTTCCTAAATTGCCTTGTTTATGCAGCATCGGGTTAAATTATTGCTATATGATCTGAAGATCAAAGAGTAGACATAAGACCACACTTATTGTACCAACACAAAAAAGAGATAGAATAAAAACAATAAAAGCTATGCCTGCTAATTTCATACACCAAAAGATGCTGCTCCAGCTTGTCATGGCATTACAGAATCCATGGCAAAAAATAAGCATATACAAACACACTTCATTAGAACTTCGGTACTAATACTGTGAATGAAAAATCGATGCACAATTATCGCATATTGAATCCAAACTATTTCTATTACATTAAATCCTTAATGAAGCTACATGACTAACCGGACTGGTACAACCCTGTACTAGTACTAAAAACAATTATCACAAATCAAACCCAAACTGTTTCTATTAGCTTTTAACCCAAATGGTTTCTATTTCATTAATCCTAAATGAACCTATATGCTACATGACTGACTGGACACGCACATTCCTGTACCAGTACCCAATTTTGGGTTAAACCCATTATTAGTAGATTACAATTATTAAGAGAAAAAAGGGAAGCTGAACATAATAAAGAGAAGTGGATGAGACTAAGTGCTAACTTGAAAACTAATCACTAAAGAAGCCTCCAGATATGAGAATTAACTCTAATTTTGTGTACCATTTGGACAGCTAAGAAAACAAAATGAGCAATACATTTTTAATTAAGAACCAAACAGTTCCTAATTTGTACTCAATTTGCAATGCCTCTCAAAATCTACATCTAGGGTTTGATTAATCTATCAAGAAAAGCAAAAACGGAGAACAAATGAGAAAGAAAGGAAACAACAAACAACAGTGAAGACAAATGAAGACAGGTTTAGGTCTGTAGCTCAATCGATACCCCTGTTTTTGCTTCGTGAGACCTTATTGAGCCCATCTTAGTTGTCGTGTAGAAGAAGAGTATGAAGTTCAGGTTGCTGCTGCAAAGTCAAATCTCGACCGCTGTTGTTGCCGTTGAAGTCCCCTACACGATTTCAATCCTCTGTGAAATTGTCGATCGTTGAGGTGAGGAATCTTTGGAAACCACCGGAGACAAGGTTCCAACGGAGAGCAGAAATTTGTAATGGTAAGCAGGTTTCATACCACTCACCACTGCCACAGCAGCACTCTCCTCCTCTCCACTCTCACTCTCACCCTCACCCCTCCTCCTCAGCCTCCTCCCCACTCTCACCAGCGTGCGCAACCACGCACGTCTCCTTCCTGTGCCTCCTCACCAGCGGCCGCAGCGCCAGCACACCCGTACCGGAAATGGAACCCGGCTCAGACCGAGTGACAACGCGTGGACGCCGAGAGGGGGCCGGGCGAAGCGCGGAGTGGCGGTTGGAAGCGGAAGGAGGAGCGCAGAAGAACGAAAGGTGGTGTTGAGAAGAAGGGAAAGAACGAAAATAATGGGGAGCTTCCAGAATGTTCTGGTTTTTTGATCGGACGGAGGACGAACTGTGCATTACTGTTGATTGTACAGTAGCGTCAACGCAGCAACGGCCTGGATGAAAAGTCAGCTCACAATCAACGGGGAGGATCTGAAGATGGCCACTGTGGATTTACCGATTCCCCCTTTATAAATATAGTAAAACGCACTATTTCTGCAGAAATTTCAGCTATGGGCCTAAATTGAAACGGAATATATATGTAATAAATTGGGCCTAATTGAAGCCCATAACATTTCACACAAGCCTGCAAAAATGGGTTTTTAAATCATAAGAAACTCGTCGGTTAGGCTGGTTTTGTTATGGGAAATACATCGGGTTAATACTTAGTTACTTCCTGGATAAAAGTGGGTAATTTTTTTTTTTTTTTTTTTTTTTTTTGCAGATAAACGAGTTCGATGAGATAAACAGAAATATATTAAAGTAACAGATAGCAATGCAATATATATAAGTATATATCACTTGCATTTTATTTGAGTTTCTTTGAAATAAATATGCGCCCCTAATCATGATAGTTCTTTGAAATTGATCAGAAAAATTGGGACAAATTTAGTGAAATTGGGACAATAGGAGACAACCCATGTTGTAGATTATGGACCCATCTCCTTAATGAATTCACAGCAGCAGCAGAGCAGCTCTGGTGCTGGTGGTTTCAAGTGTCTAGCAAATTAAAAGACGTCACATGTGTAAGTAAAACCGAATTGAAATTCTCTAGGGTTCCACAGCGGAATGATAAAAAAAAAGAACCCTAAAAAGCTACTGTGTGTGGTTTTTAAAGACGCCCGCTACAATAGTACATACTATTTTCAGTACAATTTCTAACAACTCCATAATTTGGGGTAATCTGATCATTCCAGTGGATGTGCACTCAGTAAAACCTTGCTTATAGTTATATATAGCAAGCAACCCAACCCAAGTCCGTTTCAACTGTCAAGTCTATTTAATGTCACCCCCAAGTTGTTACAAATTATGGTATTTGTTACAACCTATTTGGTACAAAATATTGTCTATATTGATCATTAATCGTTTATCATTTTTGCATGGATAAATGAAGACAAACTCATCACTACAACAAAATGAACCTTTTTGCAACGCCCTGTTTACAATGGTTGTGGTTGATAACAGCTGCAAAGATAGATCCGTACCATTGAAAATACATCGGGTTAATACGAGTAAGACTATTATACTAACGGCTCAAAATTTATGTTATCGTGTCCGAAATCATGATTTATGGTGCTCAATAAATTCTTTATATGAAAATATTGGGGGATACAAAAATTTTCATTTTTAGAGTTTTATAAGTATTTATTTTGAAACATTGATGTTTGTACATGCTATTTTCAAAAATGCAAAACAAATACTTACAAAACTCTAAAAATGAAAAATTTTTGTATTTCTCAATACTTTCATATAAAGAATTTATTGAGCATAATAAATCAAAATTTCGAACACAATAACATAAATTTTGAGCCGTTAGCATTTCAGTCTGAAATGCTAACGTTAGTATAATAGTCTAACCCAGGTTAATACTTAGTTACTTCCTGGATAAAAGTGGGTAAATTTTTTTTTGCAGATAAACGAGTTCGATAAGATAAACCAAAAAAATATTAAAGTGACAGATAGCAATGCAATATATATAAGTATATATCACTTGCATTTTATTTGAGTTTCTTTGAAATAAATATGCGAGCACAAAGAACTTTTCTTTTTAAAAAAAAAAATTAGTCAGTCAATATATTCATACGCCCCTAATCATGATAGTTCTTTGAAATTGCTCAGAAAAATTGGGACAAATTTAGTGAATTTGGGACAATAGGAGACAACCCATGTTGTAGATTTATGGACCCATCTCCTTAATGAATTCACAGCAGCAGCAGAGCAGCTCTGGTGCTGGTGGCTTCAAGTGTCTAGCAAATTAAAAGACGTCACATGCGTAAGTAAAACCGAATTGAAATTATCTGGGGTATTCCACAGCGGAATGGTAAAAAAAAAATCTAAGGGTGTGCTCCAGAAGGGGGGAAAGGAGGGAAGAGTTGATCAAGTTTGAAGTTCCTTGCCCAAAATCATGTTACTTGCTCCACAACTACAATTACTAGAGAGGAGAGGAGTGTAACAAGACACAGATTGTAATTATGGAGCAACTAATATGATCTTGAGCAGATAACTCCAAACTTGATCAGTCTTCTCCTCCCTTCCCCTCCCCTCCTCTTCTCCCTTTTGGAGCACACCCTAAGGCCCTGTTCGGACGTCAAGGGAACGATGAGAATTTTGATGGGTTTGGGATTTTTGGAATTTTTTCCCTTCACCCCGTTCGGTTGCCATTTCATTCCCATTGGGATGGGTTGAGCACTTTGTACCCCCATTTCTATACAAAGTTTTGGGAAAAAACAAATCAACTCCAACCTAATTATTTTTTTCCCATTTTGATTGGGAACCCATCATATGACAACTAGGGAACCCACACCCATCATTTCCCTTCCCATAATTTTTTTTGCAACCGAACAGGGCCTAAAAAGCTATTGTGTGCAGTTTTTAAAGCTACCCGTTACAGTAGTACATACTATTTTTAGTACAATTTCTGACCACTCCATAATTTTGGGTAATCTGACCATTCCAGTGGACGTGCACTCAGTAAAACCTTGCTTATAGTTATATATAGCAAGCAACCCAACCCAAGTCCATGTCAACTGTCAAGTCTATTTAATGTCACCCCCAAGTTGTTACAAATTGTGGTATTTGTTACAACCTATTTGGTACAAAAAAATTGTCTATATTGATCGTTAATCGTTTATCATTTTTGCATGGATAAATGAAGACAAACTCATCACTACAACGCCCTATTTACAACGGTTGTGGTTGATAACAGCTGCTAAAATGAATCCGTACCATTGAAAAAGACTTAGCAACAGGTTTTTACAAACAACCGTCATAAACAATGCCTATTAAAAAATTAAGTATATATGGGCAAATTGCACTTCATTGCATTATTCAAAAGAGAGAAACATCTCACTTATTTATACAAATTTATTCAAATGTTCTTATTATTAAATAGACATTATATATATAACATAGTTAATTTTTTAGTCGCCACAGTTGACGAACTGATAGTTGACAGTCAAATGGCCGTTATTATAGCCACTGCCATCGGTGTCAATCTGAGAGAATACCCCCTGATCCAAATCCAGCCCTCCGTTCGAGCACTGGTCGATGATCCTCACCGTTGCTTGCGCTCCCGTTGCGGTGTTAGTCACCTAAAAGATAATACAAAAAACAATTTATTGAGTATCATATATATGGGAAGCATTTGTTTTATAGAGGAGGGTTTCAATACCTCAATTTTTTGTACCTCCATCATGCCTCCACTTTTTAAATTTCAAATAACTCAAAATTTAAAACTTATTTTTCAAAACAAAACCGTTAGATTTAATCTATATCCTTTCATTTATGTATATGTAAAAAATCATCAAATTTGAATATTATTTTGTTTGACATCAAGGGCTTCAAAAAAATGTACTAATTTGAGCAATTTCTGGACGTTGATTTTTATAACTCGTTGATTTATATAAAATAAAACAAAAAATTGAAAAAATTTGTTATGTGCACGTAGAGAATATCATATTGATCAAATCTAACAGTTTTGTTTTGAAAAATGAGTTTTGAATTTTGAGTTATTTGAAATTTAAAAAATGGAGGCATGATGGAGGCACAAAAAATGGAGGCATTAGAACCCTCCTCATAAATCTAGTTAAAAATATAGAGTAAAAAATAAATAAATAAGGACGTTACTTTCATGCTCACAACCGGATAATTTTATCGGTTACAGATGAATCTCATGATTGGTAAAATTCATTTACAATAGTCAGAGATCAAGAAGAAAATTTTTTTGGTGAGAGTATTGGAGTAAAATTCAAAAAGTAAATTTCTCTAAAAATGACAATAATGTGCAGCTAATTGATTACCAGGAGACACTTCCCGCAGGCGGCCTGACCGGTGGGTCCCACGGGCCCGCAAAAGGCCGTCCACCCGTACTTCTTCCTCCACTCCAGCGGCTTGCTCGCGTCCCATGTGGCACAGTATGCACTGACCTTGTTCAAGTCCCAGTTGTTCTGCTCCGGGTAGTAGTAGTTGTACGTTGCGCGCACATTCGATGCCTGCTGTGCAGTGGCCACGGCGATGGCGGCGCAGAGCACAGCCGCGGCAAGCAGGGTGGTTCTTCCCTTCATAATCATGGCTAAGTTAACAGGTGTATTAAGTATACTTTTGTAATGTGTTTGAAAGATATGGGGATGGATTTTACTTAGAAGGGAAATGCATATATGGTTCTATTTATAGATATATAATTCTTGATATGTCCACACATGTATGTATGTAATGTTTTGACTGTTTGTTTGAAAGCATAACTTGCTTGGAATGTTAATAAATGCATCTTCTTGAATTTCTTCCTAAGTATAATAAAAAAAAAAAATGTTGTACATATGGTCCACTTGTCAGCATTTATGAGGCACGGTTGTTATGATTCACATCGTCTGCCTTAAGGTAGAGTGCAGCATAGCACATAGACCATTGGATTGCCTCGAGTTCAAGCCTACACGAATCTTGAAGTGATCCAACGGTCTACGTGCTATGCCACACTTTACCTTAAGGTAGAGGATGAGCACTCGGTTGTTATATATGGTGCTTGTACGGTTAAGTTAGAGAGACTTCAATAGTTGACTATTAATGAGCAATTTCCTCTGTCTTGCTGAGTTTAAGGTCATATCTAGTGTCTTCAGAATTAGTGTCCGCATATCTACATTTTTACAAAATTTGAGTTAAATGTCCACAATTTGAGATAAAAATTACAAATTAATTTTATGTATGTGTGGAGCGTGGACATATGAACAGTTAAAATGAGGACGCTTCAAAACTTTCTAAGTTTTAATCATGTCTACAGAGAAAGTAACATGCTATTGCTATCTTTCCTTTTTGAGTGGATAAGATAAGACAATTACTTTGCATCAGCTGCATGAAATCCGCCATTAACAAGCTAGTATCAAAATTGAAGTACCCAACCAATAGCAACATAATAAATTGAAAAAAAAAATAGAAAAAGGTTGTAAATTAAAGACCAACAATTACTGGTACACGTACCTGTTTTAGATTGAACAAACAACCGGTCTCTATGGACCAAATTGATAAGATATATAAAGGCTGGATCAGAATTCCTGTTTTTCCGATCAGACGGTTGGGATCAGTTACCGTACCGATCTCAAAGTATTTCAGTGTTTACTACATTGATCTCAAAGAACTTCGGTGTTTCTCAACCGTCAGATCAAAAAAAGTAGGTCCTAGGGTCTACTTTTCTAAAAAGAAAAGCAGCTGATCTCAATCATAAAGGCTCACTAGTTTTTTTTTTTTTTTTTTTTTTTTTTTTTTGAGGAAAAAGGCTCACTAGTCGCATGTCAAAAATTGTAGGCCACCTTCAGTCAGCTATAACAAGATTCAAGCTATGGTCACCTTTTTTTTCGGAGAAATTGTGGAAATTTAGGACTGATTATTTGACCAGTTTTTGTGCTTCCAGAATTGCCAGCTATTATATATGTTTACAAGTGTAAAAAAATTGATTGCCTAATAAGTAGACTTTGATTAGAGTGGAAAGGACCCGCTGATTCCTTATTCTTAATGAGGAGGGATCCAATAACCATGATTATTAGTGACCATGGTGACCATTTTATTATTTATACATAAATTTATAAATCCAAACCGTTAGATATATTCTAAATCATCTCAATAACATATACACAAAAAATAATAAAATTTTAACATCGTTTCGATAGTCATCAAGAGAGGAGAAAAAATCATAAAACTTGAACCGTTGATTTTTGTTAATGCTTAATGCACAACAACAACAACAACAACAACAACCAAGCCTTTAGTCCCAAACAAGTTGGGGTAGGCTAGAAATGAAACCAAGTAAAATCCAATGATGATCATGATCGTAAGAAAGATAAAATAGATAGAAAGATAAAATAGATTCAATTTTTGTATACACATAAAATATGATATGTACAACATATTCTATCAATTAGTTTTGTTATTTATGAATTTAAAATATAGTTATTTAAGATTCAATTTCATTATCACCGATCGGTCACTAAAAATATGGTTATTTGATCCTTCCTCATTCTTAATAAGTAGACTTTGATTTATGAAATAAATCAAAAATTGCAAGGATGCCTTTGATTGAAACCATTCTACTCTTTTGTTTCTAAATCATGTTTGTTAAGTTGAAGGGCCCGTTGGATTCCAAAAAAAAAAAAGTGTAGAAAAATTGTGTATAGTTTAAGAACAAATGTAAAGGAGATAGTATCGTTCTTTAAGAAATTATTTCCATTTTTTTTTTATAAGGGATCTGTTGACAATGCCTATTTTGAATGAAACATTTAAAAAATTTATAAAAATTAATTAACAATCTTAAAAATGAAAAAAAATTATGATGCATTACTTAACTCGTAGATTGATAGTGTTTCAAATTTCAATCAATTTGAACATTGTTTGATGGCTTATCAAAATTTTGTGTACTTTTTAAAAGTTGTAATTTAACGGATATTTAAAGAGCCATCAAACGTCGCTTAAATTGAATATAATTGGAAATATAATCAATCTATAAATTAAGCAATGCTTTCGTAAACTTTTTTATATTTTTGAGAATTTTTAATGGTTTATTTTTATTTTGAAAAGTTTCATTGTCAAAATTGTTAAGATAATTTATCTAAAAAAAAATTGTCAAAATAAGCATTGTCAATAGATACCTCCTCTTTTTTTTTTTTGGGAAACGCTACGGTGATACCATTGTAGCTCCCGTCGTTGATACGTGCACAACAAATTTTTTTTTTCTTTTTGCTTTATTATGCAGCGAAATCTAATAATTATGCATGTAAACTCAACTTGGCCGAATCAAACTTATTTTTCAATAATCAAATCGCGGTTCAATATCTGGTTCAACAAATTTTAACCGGTTCATGACCCCTTCGTTCGGTGCACTGTACCATCTCCCTCTTTTTCTCTTTATTTCACTGTCACACTTTTTTTATGCACACTATATAGCTAATTACGCATGTGAACTTATTTATTATGCATACAGATTCATTTAGTATGCAGTGTATTGGTTTACAAATATTATATATAAATAAATAAATTATTATGCACTCAACTTTTATTTAGCATGCAACGTACTGATTGTAGAATACATATTATTAAATACTTTTTATGCAGGCAAAAATGCTTAGTATGTAAGTTGCTTAATGTTTTTTAGCACAACCAACTTAGTTTAAATGCATAAAAAATAACTTTTGCTACATAATAAACACATTTACATGCATAATCAGGAGTGCAAAATAAATTTGACTGGTCAAATCATCCGTATCAACGACGGGAGCTCCAGTGGTATCTATGTATCAGCTCCCTTTTTTATTAATTTGAATGTTAAAAAGCATTTGAGAACAACTATTTCTTTACAGTTTATATACGGATATAGTAGTTACAAAGTACAACCAGTAAATTAATTGTACCAACGAAGTGCGTTTTTCCCCCGATGAATTAAAAAATATATAACCATGCGTGGGTGCGTTATTACTTATTAGCATTATTATTATCCTTTGCCTACGGGCAATATCCATTAAAATAAATAAATAAATATATATATATCATTTTCATACTTTATGTGTGCATTCAGTGTTTGTTTATATTTTTATTTATAAGACCCACCAAATGCGTCAGGGATTAATTGAGTGTATATATATATATATATATATATATATATATATCATTTTCATACTTTATGTGTGCATTCAGTGTTTGTTTATATTTTTATTTATGAGACCCACCAAATGCGTCAGGGATTAATTGAGCCATACAAGTTACATGACTTGCATCCGTAACATAGGCAGAAATTGAAGCAAAAAAAAAATTGAAAACACAAGAATAAAATAAAAACCTACTCTCTATTTTTTTTTTTAATTTCCTTCCCTTGAAATTGAGACAAAAAAAAAAAAGCAATACCTAGCGTACATAGTATCCATAGATTACAAAGTTGAAATATATATATTATAAAATCAGATGTAACTGTTTCATATTTTATATGTCTATGGACATACAGACAGTTTCAATGGAAGCAAGATGTTTCTCAAAAAATAACTAACAGTCACACTTGGCAGAGTCCGAATCTGCTGTCATTATTTGAGAATAACAGGACCCTATTTATCCAACTTGGACCGTTGGATCAAAATGGACAGTCCAATCGATTCAATGAAGACTGTAGGTGTTTTTTTTTATAATTAATCTCATGATCCGTTGATTTGATCCAACGGCTCAGTTCTGGATAACAAGATCCTGTTATTCAAAGTTGGATAACAGCAGATTTGAACGCACACTTGGCATTATAAACTTCTTCGCACATCTTCAAGGTATGAACAATGGAGGGAGGGGTCCGCATCTGCTGCCATAAAAAACTATAGCAAGATCTTGCCATAGTTTATACAATCCGTTGGATCATTTTAAACGGCCCAGATAATTAGAAATATGGAATCCCCTTTTATTGTGGGTCCCATTTACATAGACACAAGAAAAAGTAGGGCATCACTGTGCCATAGAAAACTACGGCAGCGGATGTAATTACAACAATGGAGAGATCTCCATGATAAACAATGGAGAAAATCAGAACTCAATCTTCCCCAAAGAATCCAAAAGGCTGAAGAAGGGAAGAAGGGTTGCAATCATCATGCGTTGGGAAAAGTCTGATTCTATCATTGCATCATTACAAGAATCAATTAATATCCCCATCTCAGTACATAACCAATCATATCCTATCATATAATACGACACCCAGTTAAAGAAATTAATTAGCAGCCGCAACAATATGTATCTTTTTATATATTGTGATGATAAAAACGCTTATCTGTTCATGAATAATTAGTACTTTTATCATCATATATGCCAATAGTTGTAAATATATATTTTTGAGCAAGCTGCATATATATATGCTCTTGTAGGCTGTCAAGATTCAAGAACTCTGCACATGAATATTGAAACTTGAATTCACCTTTTGTTATCAAAAAACCGTACATAACGTTTATAGGTTACATTTCAGAATATATACATTATATTTCGGACATTTCGAAATAAATCTGATATATTCTGTATACATCTATAGATATATGGACGGTTCTTCAATGGACACAGGATGTTTCTCAACTGAAAACTAGATGTAGTTTGGTACCAGACTTATTTCCTGGTACAACAGCAAAAGGCCAGAATGGCTAGTTGGTACCAGTTGAACAAGTTGTAGCTTACCAGGGCCCCTTTTTTCAGGTGACCACAAAAATTCAAAGGCTATTATAGTTACATGTACATCTACAGAAGATACCAAATACTATCTTTATGCTTACCATAAGAAATAAGAGAGAAAATAAAACAACTTGCAAAAGAATACAGCTCCAAGTTGCAAAGAGGATATTTTGAATGCCATATGGTACATAATTGTAGGACCAGATCAACAAAACAACTATTAAGGGAAGTGGAATAAGACATCAGTAGCCAAAACATCTGTACCACACATTTCCCTTGTTCGAATAGCAAATTAGGGCAACAGTCAAAATTACAAAGATTTCCTTTTTTAGTGGCTTATTAGCATAAAATTAACCTTGTTTTTCAAAGGTCACCAAATAACACACACTCAGATCAGATGTCTCCAACGATTATTAACAAAATTAAGCAACCTAATATAATTATAATGTGATGGGTAATTAGCATTCAAGCATGTCAGAGAAATACTCTTGCACTTACAAAATTACTGTATTTTCTTACACAGGTTATAATCTAACAAAAGACCACCAATGGGAACATCCAATTGATATTTGATAAAGCAATTCAAAAATAAAAGAGACAAGGAGAGGGTTCTACTATTGCTACTACTACCACTAAGAACTATCAAATAGTACCAGAAAGTATTAATATAACAGGAGTAGTCAATGGGCACGTGCAGTAAGCGGGACCCGCCTATGGTGGGTAATCATCATCGGTCATGGCAACTGCCAGGTCACACAAAACCGTCATTACTTGAAATTTTATGCGGCTAAACACTCCTTCCATGATTAGTACCCTACGAATAAATGAGAAGATAGTAAATTAGCATGTATGATGTAGATGCGATAAATTTTGGTAAATGCCAACATCATCAGACTCAAATGGATGTAGGGTTACACGGACACAGCACATGGGCTGTTTGGATATGTATCGATAACATATTCATAATACATAGGCAAAACATGATTAGTTGCAAGTTGCAACATGTAATGCGAACCTCTCCATCTATATTATTCGCATTTTCTTCTAAAATATTTATTTTGCTGTTCTTCTTTTCATTTGTCAAGTGACAAATTCAAGATAAGTGCAAACTTGTATATTGCTTTATTTTTAGAGCTTTGAACAGAAATCTCACAAATCCATGCTTTACAAACAAATTTGCTCAACTTGAAAAAGAAGATTTCAATTACTAATTACTAATACATATCCTGCTACAGCAGGTATTGCTAGTACTGTGTGTCTAGTACCTTAATTTCTCCGAACTTTTGCATTTCCAGGATAAATCACAGTTAAAAGGAAAATTTCAACGAATGATATATAGACTATATAACAAGCTCAACTAAATTGATCGGTAGGAAAACTGAGGCTCCACAAAGCTTTAGTAGGGCTAGTGTTATTGATAATGAAATTGAAGACCAAGTATTGGTAAGATTCACTCAAAAAAAAAAAAAGTGAGATTCCATAGTATTTTCTCTGAGCAGCCTAAAAAAATTCTAGAGACGAACATATTTCCCTAAAACCTGAAATATCTTTTATTATTAGAAACAGAATAGGATCTTAAATAAAGTGAATACTAGCATTTCATACACCATAAAGATGCCCAAAGCTACAAAGATTATCAACACTAGCTGATCATGAACATCACAGATCTTTCACAAAACTTAAATTTCTTCCTACATATACCTTAACCAACTAATCTAGATCGAGAGAAACAAATGGTTTACAACTTTACATAGAAAGGAAGAAAATTCGAACATAAATCGAATTAGAAAAGAAAATTGTGTATCCAACCAAAAGAGATTTTAATACAACACACTTGGACAGTTTTTACCTGGATGAGGATCCATTGTTACAAACTTGAGCAGCAGACCGTATAAAGCTGAGTAAATTTTCATGATTCACATTCCATATCGGGTAAGAGGGAAGGGGGAAGATGTAGAGAGAGAGAAAGAGTGAGGAAGACTTGACTCAGGATATACGGTACTTGATAAAGACAAAAGCCAGTGATGAAGAAAGCTACATAATATGAAGAATGTTTAACAACGATACGGTACTCGTCACACTTATGTGAGGGTGAGCAATCCGTGATCGAGAAGGATGAGGTGAGATGGTGGGGTTGTGATGCCACATGGACAGGGTCAGAATCTGCTACCATAATTGTGATGGCAGCGTGCTGCCATAGTAAATCTGAACGGTTGAAATTAATTTAGACGGCTAGATCTTTAGATAATAGGGGGTGTTTATTGTGGGCTCCATCTGTCATTGTAACTATGGCTCAAAACTATGGCAGCGGATAAAAATCCCACATGGACAACTAATCTAGTTTATGCACAGATAATCTGGGACTAATATATTTAAATGAGCAATATCTCATATGAAATTCTTTTAATATTAAAGGTGTTGCAATCAAAGATGATGTGGGTATATTTATTGATTAAATTTCTAGAATACCCCAAAAAGATGCTCTAAAATTTATAACATCCAAAAAACCCTGATAATTACATTCAGTTGATGCATCTCTTCTATGCCATATATTTCTGTAGAAAATAACCAAAATCCCTATTGAATATTTCTTGTTATCTAGGAACAAATCAAGGAGGAATCATCATTGTAGGCACTTGTGTCTATTACATTTTTACAGATTTCCAAGTGGTAATATCAAAAGATCAGTACTTGGAAGAATGAATCAAGCAACCCAAACAAGATCATAAAAGATTTGGCACAAAAGCACCCAACTCAAGGTGTAGAAGAATTGATATTTGGTGTATTAAACTTCTTTTAGCAATTTTTGTTTTAACTGCTTGATTCTGTGAAAACAAACTCAACAAAATAAATAATGTGAGCACTTACTTACATGTCAAAAATCAAAGATCAACAGGCCCAATTTACCTTTTAAAAAACAAATCCAACAATTTATTGAGTTCCACCTCTAAACATTCAGGTTTCCAGAAGAAGAATACATAAATTGCCAGCTAGTTTAAGGTATTCTGATTTATAAAATAATTTTATTTTAAACAAAAAAAATATATAAACTCTACATGTCACTGCCAAAGCCTTAACTGCTCACATTTAAGTACATTAGCCATATCCAACGAACAGATATTTCCAATCCCTTCTTTTGTTTGGAATTTGGTATATGCATTGATGATGATTAACCACCCAAAAAAACTCACAAGAAACAAACAACACATCACTCACAAAAGAACAAACCCATCAAAAAGGCAAACACAAATAAAGGCACAATCTTTTTGCAAAATTAAAAGTTGCTAGCTCTCTCTTCGATTTTCAAACTGTGAATCCATGAAAAAAGGTGCATACTTTTATCTAAAATAAACCTTGGTACATTAAATTTCAAACGATCCATACCCAAAACCCAAACCCTGAAACTGCCCTCTTTGAAAGTAATCAGAAATACCCACAACCCAAAATGTGCAAAAATGTGCAAAAATGTTGGAAAAAGAAATAAATTAACAGGCAGAGAGATGGACTAACCAGAGAACAATGAAGGAGCTCAATTCAATGGGGAGGGGCTCAAGGGAAGGAAATGAAGAGAAGAGAAGAGAAGTGGCAGCTGGAAAGGAAAGGAAAGGAGAGGAGAGGGAAGTGACTGACACCGGCGTCTTTTCATATCTTTTCCTAATTTCCTCTCCTCTCCTCTCCTCTCTGCTCTGCTCTGCTGCCGGCCCCATCTGCCCATCTCCATATGATATGATATAACTATAAGCAACCTCACTCTCTCCGGTTCTTGTCAAGTGGAGGTGTCCATGTACTGATGTCGGGTCTAAGGACAGCAGCTATTATATTATTTGGGACAGCAAAATCTCTGAATTATAAGGAAGGGGATTTGAGAAAATCATATTATAAATGGAAAAATTTTGCTGTCCCGAGCAATATCCTTGCTGTTCTTAGGCCTGACCATGTACTAAATATATATTTAGGAAAAGAAAAACATGTAAAGTCCACTTCTGTAACGTAGTGGGCTATTTATCTACCTCTCACAGTCTGACACACTCACGTACACCTATGCGCTCCTCATAGTTGCATAATGTTTACTGGATACCGTAGTGTATTTGTTTACTGGAAAATGATATTGATTAATAAAAAATATATAAATGTTTTTGTTCATTGAAAATAAGGTGGACCGGTGATAAGTAAAAATGGTGGACGCTACTTATTACTCTTAGGAATTATAAAAAGTGGAGATGTCCAGGGACAGACAATATTTATGCAAGAGGAGGGATCCCGCTGACAATGGCTATATTGACAATCTTGACAATAAAAGGTTTTTCAAAAAATTATAAAAATTCGTAAAAAAATCTTAAGAATGAAAAAAGGTTTATGGATGCATTATTTAACTTATAGATTGACAGTGTTTCAAGTTTCAATCGGTTTAAATATTGTTTGATGATTTATCAAAATTTTATACACTTTAACGGTTAACTTAACGGATCTTTGAAGAGATATCGAATGTCACTTAAACTGAATATAAATCGTAAACATAGTCAATCTATAAATTAAACAGTATTTCCGTAAACTTTTTTTCTATTTTTGAGAACTTTAATGAATTATTAATAGGGGTGAAAACGGAGCAGATTTTATCCGTCCGAATCCACTCCGTATCCGGTATATTATCCGTAAAAATAACATCCGTGTTCGAATATTAGTTATCCGTATTCGTATCCGTACAGTATCCGTAAAGACTAATGCGGATACGGATACGGATAATTTTTCAATTTGTATAATTAGGCGGATATCTGAACTATCCGTATCCGAAGATAAGCAAACTGTACCAATATTTTCTAATAAGATAGTGCTAATTACCAAACATTTTGTATGTATATAATGTTTTATACAAATATTAACCAACACATTTATCTTAAATAATTATTGTTAATTTATATACTTATTGTTATTGTATATATGTATTCATTTGGTAATATATTTAATTTTTATTTCATATTTGTAGTTAAATTCACATCCGAATCCGTATCCGCCAACTATCCGTTTCGTATCCGTTTAAGGCGGATTTGGTATTAAGTTTTGACATCCGTTCAATATCTGTATCTGTATTCGTATCCGCCTAATAGGATCCGGATACGGATATGGTTTTAGCATTATCCGCTCCGTATCCGCTCCGATTTCACCCCTAATTATTAAGAATTTTTAAAAAATTATATTGTCACAATTGTCACAATAAGCATTGTCAATGGATCTCTCCTCTTTATGTAATGTGGCTATTTGGATTTTTTTTTTTTTTGAGATAAAATGAGGGTCAACTAACTTAAACTACATGTCTATAAAAAATCCTCTATCTGAGTTTCGAACCTGCGACCTCTCATACTTAGAGCGTTGTACTTAGCCACCAAAACAAAAGCTGGTTATGCTATTTGAAATTTTGGATGGATGTGAGTAAATCAAATCACTTGTTATGACTTATGTAACGTGTTAAATGGAGTACCTCCTGCTCTCCAATTGATAGTTTTATTTAAATTTTGATGTATCTTTTTTAAGAATTCGACTCGGCGACAAAGATCATTTATTCATTTTTCTTCTCTACTTGGGATGTCACAATTTGAAATCTGGATGATGATTTCTTTATAACATTTATTTTGGAGCCTTTTAGCTCACAAGAAATATTAATCTCTCAAACAGATCGTTTTATTGGTGAATTCTTCTATAAAGAGAAAGAAATAGGAACAGTTCATTTATCTAAATCGGATGGTCACGATATATTATTATTAAGACATAAACGTTTGGTTTATAAAAATTTAACTGTTCCATTAAAATGAACGGTTGTCTATAAAAAGCACACCTCTTATTCTTTTTATCATTTGTTTGAAATACAAACTAAATAACTTTATGGTAAACAAGTCACTGTTATTCATTAATATTTTTCATCAATTTACTTATAGAGGAGGGATCCATTGACAATAGATAACTTGACAATCTTGACAATGCCTCTTTTAAAAAATTTATAAAAAATTATAAAAAATCTTAAAAATGAAAAATGATTTATAGATGTATTACTTGACTTATAGATTGATAGTGTTTCAAATTTCAATCAATTTGAACATTGTTTAATGACTTATCAAATTTTTGTGCACTTTTCAACGGTTATAATTTAACGGATCTTTAAAGAGCTATCAAACTTTGTTTAAATTGAATATAATCGGATACATAATCAATCTATAAATTAAGCAATACTTATGTAAACTTTTTTCTATTTTTAAGATTTTTTATGATTTTTTATAAATTTTTAAAAAGTGGAATTGTCAAGATTGTCAAATTATCCATTGTCAATGGATCCCTCCTCTTACTTATATATGCAATGCAAGTGCATATTAATTTCTTTCAGCTTATAATGTTTTTTTTGTTTTTTTTTCAAAAAAAAAAAAAAAACCTCATTTACTACAGTCTGTCAACGATATCCGTACATCATCCGCATAATACAAATATTAAACCTCAATTATTTTCAATATTTCAACAAATTATTCTATTAAATAATTTACAACAATGAAATTGTAAATAACTTGTAATAAACTATATGTGATATATGCTTATTCCATTTGATGAAAATTTTACGGACATTACAGATGCAAACCAGCTCCCTCATATTTTTTTTATTGACACTTAATATTGCTCTTGCCAAGTAATTTCACTCTAACAATATAATATATAAAGAGGAGAGATCCATTCACCATCGTTATTTTGACAATTTTGACAATTGTAATTTTCAAAAATTTATAAAAATTAATAAAAAATCTTAAAATAGGAAAAAAAAGTTTATGGAAGTAATGCTTAACTTATAGATTGATTATGTTTTCGATTATATTCAATTTAAGCGATATTTGATAGCTCTTTAAAGATCTTTTAATTACAACCATTAAAAAATATACAAAATTTTGATAAGGCATCAAATGATGTTCAAATTGATTGAAATTTGAAACACTATCAATCTATAACTTAAATAATACATCCATAAATCTTTTTTCATTTTTAGATTTTTTATGAATTTTTATAAATTTTTAAATATAACTTTTGTCAAGAATGTCAAACTAAGTACTGTCAATTAATCCCTCCTCATGTATAAAATAAAAATATCATAAACAATGCCTGAGCTGGATGGAGCAGTTGCCACATCTGATCAGATTATTATACCCCTCGAATTTTTTCCTCTTTTTTTTTTTTGACAAAAAAAAAAAAAAAATGGGGAAGTCCTCGGAATTAATGTAGAATTTAATGTTTGACTTTTGAGTTCTGCTAAAGCCCAAGATTGGATACAACAATAAAGTTGAACATTTAAGTGACCTTAAAAATTCTCGTCTTCCATAAAAAAAATTTTTTTAAAAATAAAAAAAGATCTTGTCAAACTGCACTGCAGTCCTATTTAAAATTGTTCCTACTCATCTACTCCCTATATCCTCTATTTTTATCTTTTAAGTAGTACCTAGCGTCCACGGAATACCCATCCATAGAGTGCTCATCCTCTGTAGCGCTGCATTGTGCAGCGCAGTATGTGAACCGTTAGATCATCTTGAGATTCGAGCCAACACAGATCTTGAGATGATCTAACGGTTCATATACTGCACTACACAGTGCAGTGCTGCAGAGGATATGAAATCCCATCTGTAACATTTATAAGTTATAAAATCAGATATATTTGTTACATATATCTATGAGTGTATGAATGAGTTTCCAACGGACACAAAGGAGTCGTTCGGTAACCCTTCCTTAGACCTCCTTAGGCTTCCTTAGACTCTTAATCCTTCCGAACACAAGTTCCTTAGTACGGATTAAAAGTTTCTCTTAAAACCTCCTTTTGACCGGGGCTTAAGTCTTGCCCGGATTCTTAAGGAAGCCATACCTATGGCTTAAGGCATTTTTTTTTTTCCGAACGTGTATGACTTAGCAATACTTAAATATTTAAGTGATCGGCGGCCCCCTTAAGATGTTTCTCAATTATTTTTTCTCCGTAGGGATCGGGCAGTTCGGTCCATTCTTAAATCCCATCCAACGGCCCAAAATTCAAACGGGCCAAACCTGACAAATTTAAAATTTGGGCCTAATTTGTTAAATTCTCTGCATTTTAATTATAGAGGGCTAGAAAAAAGACAGACCCAATATAAGGCCTAGTATTATTATTAATTATTATCAAAACAGACCCATTGCTAAATAAATTGCATATGGTGATTAATTTAATTTCTCAGGGTTTGAAACTTTGAATTATTAGTTAGTATTATCTTTTGAACTGTGAATCGGGCTTCGCCCCGAAAAAAATAATATTACATAATTAATATATATGAAAATAAGTATAAATTTTTCATTTTTTCATAAATATATTTTATTAAATAAATATTAAACTTAACATATTTTCTATACAAAATATTTTTAGCTACATAATAATTCATATAAAAGAATACAAAGAGTCTCAAATATTTTGAGTATTAAATTGTTATTTAGACAAATTATATTATCTCTTTAATGAAAAAAGAAAAATTAATTTAAGTCATTTGATTAAGATAAAGAAGAGAGAGAAACAAAATCAATGGTTGAGATTAATGATGATGCGGCATAGCTAAAAAAGTTTAGAAGCTTACCCCATCTTTCTTGAGTATGAATGAATTTGGAATTAATTCATTAATTAATTGTGTGTTGTTAAGAGTTAGCAGGTGAAGTTGGTGTGGTCGCCTTGACTTAACGACTTCATAAAACATGTAGAAATATGATAGCTGTGTTGTCCAGGTACACACTTAATAGAATAACAGGACCTGTTATTCTAATTTGAACTGTTTGATCAAAATCAACAGATCATATCTATTTAGAAAAGACCACCTAAAATCTAAATTGGGCCGATCAAATCCTTCCGTTTCGATCTAACGGTCCAAATTGGAATAACAGATCCCTTTTTTTCTTTTAGAATATATAACAGCAGATTCGGACTCCACTTATAATAATTATAGCCAGACAAAAGGGACTATATCACATCAGTATGCTGTTGAAACTTGAAAGACACATGTTTAATTAGGTGCGTGCGTACAACAAACAATAGGGTTAATTTAATTTTCATATATACAGCTTCAATGAAAAAGAGAGAAATTAATTTAGTCCTTTTGCACACAAAAAAAAAAACACTTTTTTTAAAGTTTTTTATTTGTGACATGAACAAAAAAAATGATGATAAGTTTTGTATAAAATAGTTGGAAAATTGAGAAATTGTGGTATTATATTGAAGAGGAGATGGGAATTTTTTTTAAATTATAAATACAGTTGCTCCCTAAAAATCTTGTGTACTCTTTGTGAGGGAGAAGATATATATTCTGCCGATTTTATTTAATTTGTTAGAGATATAGAAATTTTATAATTTTTATGTATATACTGCCAATCATTTCAGGTAATAAATTTGAATTTAATAAGGAATAACTTATGATATACATTTCAGGAAATTGATGTTCTTTCAATTTTTTTTCCCCTAATATAATTAAAGCTGTCGTTGTAACATACTGAGTACTGACAATGAAATTTTATCTACGCATGCAATGGTCTTGTTATGTATCAAAACAAGTAGTTTTGGGTCACATTCTTATTGATTGAGCCATGTAAAAAGCTCAATATATAAAATAAACACTAGAGCTTGCATTTAAACAGCACTCAATAAATGAGATTGGTTATATAAACATATGGTTACATACTTACATATATAGTTACATTACATCTTATTATAAAGAGGAGGGATCCATTGACAATGCTTATATTGACAATCTTGACAATGGGGATTTTGAAAAATTTGTAAAAATAGTTAAAAATTCTAAAAAATAGAAAAAAAGTTTATAGAGCTATTATTTAACCTATAGATTGATTATGTTTCAAATTATATTCAAATTAAGTGACGTTTAATAGCTCTTTAAAGCTCGTTAAATTTCAACCGCTAAAAAATGTACAAAATTTTGATAAACCATCAAACGATGTTCAAATTGATTGAAATTTAAAACACTATTAATCTATAAGTTAAAGAATGCATCCATAAAAGTTTTTTCATTTTAAAGATTTTTTATGAATTTATAAATTTTTTAAAATCTCAATTGTCAAAATTGTCAGTATAAGTATTGTCAATGGATCCCTTCTCTATTATAAAAGGCTCAAATATTTCAATGCATGTGGGCATGCAGGGGACCTCAGTTTAGTACTATATCTTTTAGTTCTCTATATATATGTAATTATGTTTGTGTATGTATTATTGTATATCTTATATTTTTCTATATATCTTTGCATGATCTGGTTGAGTTGGGATTAATATTCAAGTTTATGTTACTTCTGATTCAAGATATGAGGAACTAAGATACTACAGAAATAGATCTCCTTCTGAATATATACATGGGAAAATTTTTTTGATTTGTACTTTTTTAGAATCTACTTGGTGGTCCCAAAATAACTTCTTCAAAAAAAAAAATGTGCTTGAGAAAAAAAAATTATCATTGTTGCATGAGAGTGAGGTACGAGTAGATTAGAGAGACAAGAAAAAATGCTGAACCACTAAATTTGCTGAGAAATTTACATCATAATAATTAGTTTGCAAGCTCAGGAGATTTTGCATGATATTTGGTCTGTATAATACTACATTACATAAATTCTTAAACTAAAGAAGTATTAGGACAATTTCCTTAAATGAAATGGGAGATGATGGATTTTTGTCCACTTAGTTCAAAAAAAACAAAGAAATCATTTCAGATTACAACTTTTGTATGTATTCCGTATTTCCGTCGTTATATATATCTGAATAAATTTAATTTAAAATATTGGCAATGAACTAAATGTAGTTTAAAAGAACCATAGATGAAAATATGTAATTATTAAGGGACAGTTTGAATTTTTGTATATATTTCTGTGTACGATATATATTTTTTATACCTTTTAAAGCATAATGTTCATTGGATTCTAGAAGAATGTCGTTCATGTTACATCAGACATATCAATTTTAGAGTTGCACATCAAATGTCATTTTTTTTTAATCATAAGACACATCAAATATATATATATATAGTCTAGCTACGGTGAGTCATGACTCACGGGCTACTCCGTGAGTCACGGTCCAAAAACATATCAAACCACCTCAAAATTTCAATTTATATGGCTCAATAAATTCTTCATATAAAAAATCTTATAGCACGCAAAAAATTTTCATTTTTGGAGATTTTTAAGTATTTGTTCTAGATTTTTTAAAATTAATATTGTATAGTCACTTTTAAAAAATCTCAAACAAATACTTAAAAATCTCCAAAAATGAAAATTTTTTGCATGCTATAAGATTTTGATATGAAGAATTTATTAAGCCATGTAAATCGAAATTTGGAGGTGATTTGATATGTTTTTGGACCGTGACTCACGGAGCAGCCTGTGAGTCATGACTCACCGTAGCAAAATTCTATATATATATATATATATATATATATTGTGAATTTGTGATAAATTGATAATCCAGCTTTCATCAACAACAACATTAATAATAATAAATATTGTTTTAGTGGAAATTAGTCAAAACCTTGCTGCAGGTGCCTTCCAGTTAATTTCAATGGTACACGTACACACAAAAAAAAAAATAAATAAATAAACAAATCCTATTAATTTTGATTACAGATGGATACCATATTACCATATTCATACCAAATTACCAATTCTAGGTTTACTTGGCACAACACAACACAACCCACTATTCAAAACTATTCAAAATTTCAAACCAAGACAAGTTTTCAAAACAGCCTTAATTTCGTCATCAGGATTTAAGCGTGTGAATTTATTTATGCTGGATTTTAAAAAATTGGATGTGGAAAGTGGAAGGTGTTTACTACACGGTTTTAGTTGATCGGTCTGAACCAATAAATGCAATATGATCAAAATAAAATAACATGGTATGGGTACCAAAATATTTCCATGAATTATTCAAAGTATGAGGATAGTGGGTCGGTTATATATACCATTATATACACAAATTTTTTAATCAGGAAAAAAAATTGCTTCTATAAAACTCGTTGTACTGTTTTAATAAGCAAACCAATATACTCGAAAATTAATTTATTTTTATATTAAAAAAGAAAAAATATATATATATATATATTTTTTTTAGAGTAAATAAAATATTTGCAAATAATTAAAATAAAAAAATATTTACGGTTCGCATACTTGTAACTTGCAAGTCAATAAAGTTATGAAGAGCACTATTTTTTTTTTTTTGGACAAATCCTGTACAGACAAACCCCTCAATTATCTAATGCCCAGTCCGTGCTGGAACTTGATCCGGGTCTCCACATTTATGAAGAGCACTATACATATAGATCAGCGTTGCATTTAATGTGTCTGAGGCGGCTCCCAGAGATGCATGATATATATACGTTAACTCGTATATATAATATAATATATATTATATTATAATATATAATGATGATGATAATAATAATAATAATAATAATAATAATAATAACAATAATAATAACAATAATAATAATAATAATATACAAATAGAGTGATGCCATTGTGCTTTGCAAAGCACAGTGAGGTAGTGCGCTTTGGTCCAATATCTCAAAACCGTAGCTCAAATGGTCAATCCAAGTTGCTCAACACAATCTACATATTGAAATCAAATCTTGTAGATTACCGTATTTTTTCATTCTTAGAGTTTTCTAATTATTTTTTGTAGATTTTTGAAAATTGTATAGAAAATACACAAAAATTTGTACAAAGAAAAAAAAAATAGTTGGAAAACTCTAAAAATAGAAAATTTTGGTATGCAACTAGGTTTCAATATTAACATTATAATAAGCTACGCGTTTTGAGATAAGTGCACTGCCTCACTCCGCTTTGGAGAGCATAATTAAATTGGAACAACATACTGAATACAACTATACAAGTGGTAATTAATTAAAGAGGAGGGATCCATTGACAATGCTTAGAATGACAATTTTGACAATGGAGATTTTGAAAAATTTATAATAATTCATAAAAAATCTTAAAAATGAAAAAACTTCTATGGATGCATTCTTTAACTTATATATTAATAGTGTTTTAAATTTCAATCAATTTGAATATCGTTTGATGGCTTATCAAAATTTTATACATTTTTTAACGGTTGAAATTTAACGAGCTTTAAAGAGCTATCAAACATCACTTAAGTTGAATATAATTCGAAACATAATCAATCTATAAGTTAAAAAATATCTCTATAAACTTTTTTCTATTTTTTAGAATTTTTAACTATTTTTTACAAATTTTTCAAAATTTTTATTGTCAAGATTGTCAAAATAAGTATTGTCAATGGATCCCTCCTCTTAATTAAATTGGAATTGGCAGTCTTCTCTTCTCTTTTCTTCTTTGCCCGCTGGGCTGGCGAATTGAATGCCCCTGTAACCTGTTGGACACCTAATATACATGCTGCAGCAGCCCACATTTGTTTTGCTTCCCCTACTGTTGTTACAAACCGGAGAGTATCCTTTCCCCAATTTCTACTGCTCAAAAAAAATATAATATACCCACCCAACTCTATCTATTGCAAAATTCTAAATACATGGTATTTGTTTCTTTCTGATGAATCACACAGAATTTGACATATTTTGGAGTTGCAATTTTTTTTATATTATTATTCAGAAACATTCGTTGTAAGAATTTGCAGCAATAATGTACAAAAATCCGTATGTCTAAGAGGGAAAAAAAAGGATGGTCAGTTCAATTTTTATTGTTGAGTTTTTTGTTTTCAATTTTTTTCGTAGATCCCAAATCTCATTTGATTTTTTTTTTCTTAAAAAAGAAATCTGTTTTATCAATAAATTAATTAGTTTCAAAGGAAGAGGGGCTGTACCCTTATTAATTTTACTCATAAATAACAATACTTCATTTTTTTTATCATATTGGTAACTTAAAAATCCACATCTAATACACAAATACATTTGTTCTCTCTTTCCAAAAAAATATGTTCTATTTACTTAATTAATTATTTAATTAATTAATTTACACAGTTAAACTGAACCATTGTATTAAAACCAGTGGGTCCAACATGGAGACAATACAACTTCCACACTTGACAAACAACATAATTAAACATTCCCAATCAATTAAACTAAAAATACAACAATTTCCCCCTTGTAAACCAAAAAAAAAAAAAAAAACAATGGTTGGTCACTAGTTATCTCAAGTTTCGTACAATGGAGGGAAATACATATACATCATACATGAAAAAACATCAATTAATTAATTCAGCACCACCACCGATCAAACCTCATGAATCCAAGCAACAAGGAATTGAGATCTTCTAAGTTAATTTTAAAAAAATTGAGTTTACCCATACAGTAATTTTATAGAGGGCTTCGTAAATTTTAAACACTGGTCGTCTTTACCGTCCTGACCAAGATCTGAAACTAACGGTCCAGATCTATTTACGAGTCAACTCAAATTTTGAGTTAACTCCGAGGATATTGACTCAGCAACAAGTAACATTCATTTCATTCATTCAATAATAAATAATAAGTAGGCTAGGTGGTTGCATCCGTCCCCCAAACCACCCCCCACCCCAAAACAAATATAATGACCCACACCCTATACCCCATTTCTTTCCTATCACATAAAATTACAACATCTCCATACACTTTCCAATTGATCATTTGTTGCATTATATACTACTAGCTAGCTAGGACAGTATTTGTGCAATGGCTGATCAAAACGGTACCGGTCCGGTGCCGGTACCAACAACCCGAAACCGCCCAAGAAAGCGTCTCGGGCTCAAACTCGTGTTCCACTACCTGATCTCCAATTTCGTGTACCTTGTTCTCGCACCGCTTGTCGCAGTTGCTTCCCTGCGCCTGTCCAAACTGACAGCGGACGATCTGGTCGCGCTCAGGGACCAACTGGACAGCAATGCCATGTCGGTCATCGTCTCTTTCACGCTCCTCGTTGTTCTTTCTACGGTGTATCTCATGAGGCGGCCCCGCCCGGTCTACCTCCTCGATTTCTCGTGTTACAAGCCAAACGACTCGCAGAAGGTCACGCGGGAGATCTTCGTCGAGCGGTCGGAGCTCGCCGGTACCTTCACCAAGGTACAATACTTGCATATAATTGTATATATTGATCTGATCATACATGTGCCTTTTAATGGAAAAGAACATGTTCTTTACTTAGTTTCTGTTTGCCCTACACTTATTTATTTTTATAGATCTATTTTTGACTTGCATGTATATATTATGCTAATCATATTATATGTAAACATGTGTACTTGTTTAGATAAATTATGCTATAATTTAGGCATAAAATCGATTTGCCATATTTTTAATTTTAGTAAGAGATAGTGGCATAGTGCTGCAAGCATAAAATAAATAAAAAAATGGTTTCATGATAGATTTCGTGAAAACAAATTAAGTGATAATTGTTAACTAATATGGATGGAAATCGTGAGCATGTGCAGGATTTATACATGATTCAACTGTGCATGTTAGTTTTAGGCTAAATTAAGTAATGAAACTTTCATGCATAAATTAACCTCCATCAATTCACAATTTTACACACATCGAATAATTAACTTGGCCAAATTTTATGCATGTGTAAAGTAAAAATTACAATGTTCACAAAATTCCCTTCAAATATTACATGCATACATAGCAAAAAAAAAAAAAAAAAAAAAAAAACAACTTTACTCCATCAATTTACAATTTTACACACACACATCAAATAATTAACTTGCTCAAATTTTATGCATGTGTAGTGTAAAGTAAATATACAAATAAACTTCCCTTCAAATTTATATGCATGCTTGCATATACAGCCAAAATAAAAAAAAAAAAATTTTACTCATCAGTTAGCCATGAGCATTTATTATGTAATTAATTATGAGTTAGTTCCTCAACTAATCTTTCATTAGTTAGATCTAATTAACTTGTTTATCAATATCAATTTGCATGGGTTCGAAACCTGGATGGAGTCTTTTATAGATATTTAAATAAGTTTGAGTGACTTGACCCTCATTTTTATCTAAAAAAAAAATCCTTGTAAATCTGCAGGAAAACCTAGATTTCCAGAGGAAAATCCTCGAGCGATCGGGGCTCGGGCAAGACACATACTTCCCCGAAGCAGTGCTAAACGTGCCGGCGAACCCGTGCATGGCGGAGGCCAGGAAGGAGGCGGAGATGGTCATGTTCGGTGCCATCGATGAGCTGCTCGCGAAGACCCGGGTGAACCCGAAGGACATCGGTATACTGATCGTGAACTGCAGCCTGTTCAACCCGACGCCGTCGCTCTCCGCCATGGTGGTCAACCACTACAAGCTCAGGGGCAACATCTCCAGCTTCAACCTTGGTGGAATGGGCTGCAGTGCTGGCCTCATCTCCATTGACCTTGCCAAACAATTGCTCCAGGTATGCTGTGGATCAGATGAAATATGGACCGTTCATTTTTCATAATCAGATGGTGACGATATATATCTTTTTAGATACAATTAAAAATACATGTTTGATAAAAATTGCTCGATTCAAAATAAAATGTTGCTTAACCGATCCGCAGCTGAACCACTCTTTTTCATAAATCATAATAAATGATTTATTGCCAAGTTGATTGAAACAATACTATTTGTACATGATATATTGTTGTCAATACTTGAATATAATTGCCTAATTTCCATATTTTAAAATGCCCAAAAGACATAATTAATAAGTCTCATAAAATGCTCAGGTAAGCGATTCTATTTTAGTTAGCCAAAACAGAAACTGATCAGGATTGATGATATATTCCTACCAAGAACTGATGAGGTATATATGGTACGGTTGAGCAAACCCAACTACCTACTTTTCAAAAACACAACCTTTGTTCCTCCCAAAAATATGGGCTAGTTGTGTTAAGAATTAAGATAACTACAATTGGAAATTGTTTGGCCCCAGAACCTAATTTGACCTAAATCTTGATTACTTGTAGAAGTCATCTCTAACAATAAATTTTTATTCAAATAATTTATTTTTGAAATTAATAATCAATCAGTTTAAGAATCAGCCTCTGGTCTGGTGGTTAAGGTCAACGCTCTCTGTGTGGGAGGTCGCAGGTTCAAAATCCAGATGGGATCTTTTATAGACATTAAAATTTGAGCGGCTTGACTCCCGTCTTTATCTCAAAAAAAAAGAATGCTCAATCAGTTTAAGAACCAGCCTTTGGTCGTCTAGTAGTTAAAAGCAACGCTTTCTATGTGAAAGATCGTGGGTTTGAAACCTGGATAGGGTCTTTTATAGACATTTAAATTTGAGTAGTTTGACCGTCATTTGTATCTCAAAAAAAAAAAAAAAAAAAATTATCAATAGTTTAGCCTATAACTGAATTATGGATTTATGATCTTACTTGAATCAGGTACATAAAAACACGTATGCCCTAGTTGTAAGCATGGAGAACATCACTCTGAACTGGTACTGGGGCAACAACCGATCCATGCTCCTCTCGAACTGCCTGTTCCGCATGGGCGGCGCCGCTATCCTCCTGACGAACCGCCGTTCAGAGCGGCGCCGTGCCAAGTACCAGCTGGTGCACACAGTCAGGACACACAAGGGCGCCGATGACAGGGCCTACCGGTGTGTCTTCCAGGAGGAAGACGAAACCGGTAGGACTGGCGTTGCGTTGTCAAAGGACCTCATGGCGATTGCCGGTGCGGCGTTGAGGACCAACATTACGACGCTCGGCCCGTTGGTCCTGCCAATGTCGGAGCAGTTGCTTTTCCTGGCGACACTGGCGGCGAATCGAATACTCGGCATTAGAATGAAGCCGTATTTACCCGACTTTAAAATGGCATTCGATCATTTCTGTATCCACGCCGGCGGTCGGGCGGTGCTGGATGAACTGGAGAAGAACCTGGAGCTGTCGGACTGGCACATGGAGCCGTCCAGGATGACGTTATACCGATGGGGCAACACGTCGAGCAGCTCGCTCTGGTACGAACTTGCTTACACGGAAGCGAAGGGCCGGATCCGGAAAGGCGACCGCACGTGGCAAATCGCGTTCGGGTCTGGATTCAAGTGCAACAGCGCAGTGTGGCGCGCCCTAAGGAGCGTCGCACCGCCGGCCAAGGAGAAGAACCCTTGGATGGATGTCATTGACAAGTTCCCTGTTCATGTGCCAAAAATTGAGGCCGTTGTTGCTACCAAAAACTGATTTGAATTCAAAAAATCAAAAACAAAAAAAAAAAACAAAAAAAAGAATGCTGATTCTGGTTCTTGTTTGTTATACATTTTAATTATTTCTGTGTGTATGTAGATGGTTATGAATTGATGGGCAATAATTTTATCATGGGTGCCTTTTTTTTTCTTTCTTTTTTTTTTTTGTTATTTCTGTTGACATTTGTTGATGTATTGATACTATTCTTTCGAAATTCTTTTTTTAATTAAGAAAATAAACAAGTTGTTCGTCTGCTTGAACTGTTGCAAACTTGCAATTATCAGCTATAAAATATTACTACGAGTAAATACTCAAAATCACAATAAATAACATAATGAGATTTTTACCATCTTCTATTATTGGGTCAGATTAGCTAAAAAGTCCCCTTTTCAGTTTTCGGCCAGTACAGAGTTATCCAAGCATGAAATTATTTTCTTTTCTTCTGGCCCATAAAAATAGGGTGTGACTTTGTGAGGTGCTGAACAAACAATGGCAACTATTTTTGGGCCGTTAAGATTTGTGCGATGAAATTCAGACCCAAATGTGGATTCTATTACGGGCTTTTTAGTGGCAACAAAGGCTCGGTCAAGTCACGTGAGCAGAGTCAAAAGACGAACGCAACGCAAGTGTTCGTTGGTACGGTAATGAAATATGTGCATGAACACCCAATTTCTGTTATTAATTGTATGTGGCAACTGGCAAGAGATTTCTTTTTTTCTTTTTCTTTTTTTTTTCCTTTAGACATGCACTTGGTATAATTTATTTGGAACTTGGAAGGACTTACATACTTGTGAAATAGGAGGATATATTAAAAGGCAATTGCTATCGCCTACTGTGCAGTACCTTACGGCGCAGTAGGTGAGCCGTCCGATCACTTTAAGATTCGTGCTAACTACAATCTCAAAAAACCCCCCTATAATCTAAAGGTCGTCCGTCCGTGCCGTACCGTACTACGCAGTAGAGGACATTCACGCATTAAGAGGATATATATGGAGTTAAGAAAAAATATTTAAACTCGAACCAAAATGGATGATTAGTGATCATGCCGATGTTGATAATTTATGAGCTGTTGTCACTTTGTAGGATATGGCTTGATAAATATAATTAAAAAGGAAATTTGCATATTTGCCACTTCAAAACCTTCAATATCTAAATTTGTCACTCCAAAGTTTGAAATTACAAATTGGTCATCACAAACTTAAATAAATTGAATTTTTGCCATTATAGATTATAAATATATAAATCAAATGACTAAAATATATAGAACTTTCTAAATGACTAAATTATCCATGGCATTTCAGATGAGGGTTTGGATCGGATGAAAATGGCTTGACACGTGGCATCCATCCGAGGCGTCAAAGACGGATCTCCGGCGATCCACCCCCGATCGGAGTTCAGGGGACACCGCTGGGATCGTCCCACCATGGGGGATGTAGCGGTGTGGTCCAATGTGGCCGGGGGCGGTCCGGCGATGGGGCGGCACCACCATCTGAGACGTCAAAGACGGATCCACCTCTTTGCTGTACCAATTCTATACATCTCTTGTACCAATCATAATTTCTGGTAGATCGAATATTTCATTAATTACCCCAATGAAACAAGTCCAGAACCAAACCGTGTGCACTTCTTGCATATTAGTATCATATAAACGATGCATTTTAATACCCATCAAAGTTGAACAAAAAAAGAGCCAGTACCAGTCCAGTACTGATACTAGTAACAAGCACCTATTGGGTGGTGGTGCCACCCCATCGCCGGACCGCCCCCGGCCACATCGGACCACACCGCTACACCCCCCATGGTGGGACGATCCCAGCGGTGTACCCTGATCTCCGATCGGGGGTGGATCGCCGGAGATCCGTATTTGACGCCTCGGATGGATGCCACGTGTCAACCCATTTTCATCCGATCCAAACCCTCATCTGAAATGCCATGGGTAATTTAGTCATTTAGAAAGTTTTATATATTTTAATCATTTGATTTGTATATTTTTAATCTAGAATGGCAAAAATACAATTTTATTTAAGTTTGTGATGGCAAATTTGTAATTTCAAATTTTGGAGTGGCAAATTTAGATATTGAAGGTTTTGGAGTGGCAAATAATGCAAATTTCCCTAAAAAAAATTAAAAATGATGTTAGAAAATTTGAAATAGTATAATGATGTAGTATCATTCATTCACGACACAGTATTGTATATATTTAGCAGGATTGAGATATTGTGCGCTCGAAACCCCGAGAGCAGGACCTTACTCTTGTGTTTCAAGAGCAGTAGATAAAAATGAAGCAGCAGCAACATATTTATGAACTTTTTTTTTTTTTTTTGAAGCGGTAGGCAGCAACCATACCAAAATTTTCATTAATAAAATAAAAATATATACATATACCCAAAATAAAGAAAAAAAAAACAAAAAATAAAAAGGAAGCAGCAACAACAACACAATGGTAACAAGGCAAGCGAGTGATAAAGTAAGAAGAGTGGCGGCTAGTGAGGAGGGTTGACGTGAGCGACTGCGAAGTGAGTGTGATTAACCGATAAAGTGAGGCAAGTGGTAGCAAGCAAGATGAGTCATGGTGTGCGGCAGTGAGGTGAGGTCGTGCGCGGTGAGATGAGGTGTGAGGCGGCGAGGTCGAGCGATGCCAGCAGTGGCAAGGTGGGCAGTGCGCGGGCAGCGATGACCGCGCACCGACGGCGAGGTCGGGCGAGGCCAACAGTGTCGAAGTGGGGCGGTGCGCGGGCAGCGGCGGCGAGGTGGGGCGGGGCAGGGCGGGGCAGGGCAAGGCCAGTGGCAGCGAGGTGGTGGGGAGGGGGTCTGGCAACGGCGTGGTGAGGAGGGGGTCTAGCAATGGCGTGGTGGGCGGACCAGGGCAGGGTGAGGCTCGTGAAGACGGAGCGGGCAAGGCGAGCTGTTGCAGCAAGGGGAGACAAGTGCGGCGGGTTGTGACGGTTGCGACTGCTGCGGTGGTTGTGATAGCTACAGTGGGTGGTAGGAGACTCGACGGTTCGAGGCGGAGACCCGACGGTTCGAGGTGTAGACCCAACGAAAACCAACAAAAAGTGGTTGCTTCTATTTTATTGGGGAAGAAGGGAGCGGAAGGTGGCCGGTGGAGGCGGAGGGAGGCCGGGAGAGACGGGGGAGGCCGGCCGCGCGACCTTCCCGCCTAGGGTTTGGCTATCGTTTTGTTCTTTCGCTTCCGCTATTGTTTGGGTCGCGAGGGAGAAAGGGGAAGTATCTGAGAGATCTTTAATAAATTTATGAACTTTAAGTAAACTTAAACAGTAGTTGTAATAAAAATTTCCATGATACATGATAGAATTTTTTTTTTAAAAAAAAAAGAATATTTATTATTTATAGCACACAACAGGCATATACAAATATAAGAATTTTACCATAATTTAAAGAATGCTTGCAAACATATTAATCAAAAGAATTTTGAATATTTATATCACATAAAAGAACTTTTTATTATATTATAATCAATCCTATTTTATTATAATCAATTTTATGTTATTATAATGAATTGTATATTATATTATAATCATATGTTATCAGAATTATCTTTTCTTGTCTAGCCAGCACCTAGAAGAAAAGAAATTATAACTCTATAAGCCTGCCGTCATCATTTCGTGAAACGTAAAGGACTTTTTTGAAAGAAGAACAAACCATCCTTCTTCTCATGAACCTCAAAACTTGGCTAGAACCGGTCTTCAACACATTACCGAGATGACGAGAAGCAAGGAAGCAGCCAACGACCCAACCCATCCGTCAACCGGGTCCATCCAGACCCACTCCCCAAAGAACCCCCCAGCTGCTTATCCCCTAACATATGGCACGGTGCCATGCGCTAGTGGGCCGTTGGATCGCCTCGAGATTCGGGCCCACACGAATCTGCAGGACTGTTAACGGTCCCCGTAGTGCATGGCACCGTGCCATATGTTAGGTAGGAGATCTGAAATCCTCCCCATTCCTTCCGTTTCGTTTCGTGTCACCAAATCAATCCTCTCTTCCCTTCTTTCTTCGTATCTCGATATCATCTCATCCAATCTTCCCTTCGCTCTCTCATCTCAATCGAGACCCAGGAATCAACCCCCGCGCGCAAGGTAATAATCATCTCATCTGCTGCTGGACTAGGTTTAGATCGGTATTATCTTTATCTTATCTTATTCGGCGCTGATCTTGCTGTTGATGTTTGATTCGAAGGTAGGTTCGGGTTTAATTAGATGGCGGGAAAGGGAGGCAAGGGGCTGCTCGCGGCCAAGACCACCGCGGCTAACAAGGACAAGGACAAGAAGAAGCCCGTCTCCAGGTCCTCCCGCGCTGGTCTCCAGGTACTATAACAAACCCTAAGTCAGTGATTTCTCTTGCTGTTAGGTTTGGTAGTGGGATTGTAGGATGGAATTATTAGAGCGTCTCTGATGGTCGCTTCTTGTTAGGGTTTCTTGATGATGTAGTTCAGATCTGGACATCTGGTATTGGTTGAATTAGGATTTAGTTTTCATTTTAGGTAGCGTGCCGTACGAAAGAACGCGACTTGTAAAGTACCTTTTTACAAGAATTTGAGAAACCAGTGGATTAATCTATTACATGTTAGATAAAGAATGGTTCTTTCAAGTTTTTCTTTGATTTTGACTCCCATTACAAATTGTTTAGCAGCATAATATGTTTGGAGATTGTGTTGGTATTGGAGTTAAATTGTCTGACTAAAGTATGGTTAGCACATGCTTTGTTGATGGAATGAGGACATCGTATCAACTAATTAGTCACTGACTGCAAAGTTCTTAAGTTGTTTCTTGTAGCAGTTAAAAGGGCATGCAAATTTAGAAAAAAAAAAAAAAAATTACTCCTAAACCAGCCATTACACTTGATAGATTTGTTTTGATTTGATATGTCAAAGTATTAGAGGCTAAGCTAGATTATGTAAGAACATAATTGCAGTGTGAACTTTATTCCAGTGGATATAATACTTTTTATGGATCTTACTAATGTCAAAATGCAATCTCAAGAACTATATATTTGTCTTGTGGTATGGTTTTAGCATTTTAGCATCATTTTACCTCTGTCCTGTTTTACTCTTTCACCTCTACCAGAAGAAAAATAGAAAAAGGGAATGGAGAAAGAAATAAACATAGAAATTTGTCCGGGAAAGACTTTCCTGATGCTTGGATTCACAGTGAAAATTGGAAAAGCTGTTCTTTTGTTCAATAAAGCCAAGAAATCAATATATACAGTTTTGATATTTTCAAGAAAGCCAAGATAAGCCTCCAAAATGCTTCTTGTGCATTGTAATGTTCTGTAATACAGTGTATCTTGGCCATTACCATGTCTGTACAAATCAATTGTTGTACCAAGAAGAATGGAGTTCTCAATTAATGATTGTAGTTGTTTGACCATACGAAATTGATGTTGAAATTTAGGATTGATCCTATAAATGATCAACTTATGTGCTGTGTTCACTGCAATATAATTATATTATACACAGATATATACCTGTATAAATGATCAACTTGTGTGCAGTTTTCACTACAATACATCCATTTTATGCACTGAGGTATCATATTACAAATGGATCGTACTGTAAAAGTTCTTTCTTATTAGAATAAGTGACCTTTTATTTATATGTACAATTCAATTTCGGTAGTAATTTTCCATTTCAGTTGGAAAATGCAGTCAGATGTTTGGGGTGGTTGTTGAATTATATGAGAGAGTTACTATTACATGGCCTATTACCACGCCAGCATACTTCCTATCGCAATATTAAAGGCATTTGTTATTTTGACAATAATATCTAACAATATGGTATTCTCAATGCAGTTCCCAGTGGGCCGTATCCACAGGCAGCTTAAGAACCGCATCCAGGCTAATGGGCGTGTTGGAGCAACAGCAGCTGTCTACTCAGCTGCTATCCTGGAGTACCTGACTGCTGAGGTTCTGGAGCTTGCTGGAAATGCGAGCAAGGATCTGAAGGTAAAGCGTATCACACCCCGTCACCTCCAGCTGGCCATTCGGGGAGATGAAGAGCTTGATACCCTTATCAAGGGCACCATTGCTGGTGGCGGTGTGATTCCCCATATTCACAAGTCCCTCATCAACAAGTCATCCAAAGAATAGGTGTGAGTGGGATGTGTTTTCTGGTACTCTAGCAATTGTGTTCTGATATGTCTAATTTTAGCTGCAGGGAACATCTGTTGTGCGTCTGTTGCTATTGTTGTCAGTTTAGATAGATGATGCTGTGTGAATCAGATCTTTAACTCATGTTACTGGTGTGCTATGTTTGTGAATTTAGGAACTGTTTGTGTCGTTGCTGCGTATAAAATAGAAAGATCGTAGTTGGTTGTGCCTGCTGCTCTTTGTTGATTGCCTGATGCTTGTTTCCTTGTCAGTCTTCACCGTGATTTCATATTACAAGGAGCTAATTGTTAAAACTGTTTGCATGTGTTATGTT
The DNA here is from genome assembly GCA_030179965.1 of Cyperus esculentus. Lineage (NCBI taxonomy): Eukaryota > Viridiplantae > Streptophyta > Magnoliopsida > Poales > Cyperaceae > Cyperus > Cyperus esculentus. Next base: position 950,150 of record JASGLE010000019.1, on the reverse strand, counting down.
GTGCCAAGTCTGAGATTGCTTTTTTCGCTGTTTCATCTGCTATGAAACTTATGTTGTTGGTGGCGATAATGTTCGGTAAACTTGTTGGATATAAGTATGCAGTCATGTTTATGCGACGGTAAACTTGTTTATTGTTTGGTCTAGTAGTATATAAAGGGTAAAGTTTCAAGCAAAATGCAAATTGCAACCCATGTTCTTCTTTGGATTAAGGGAGACTCGTTTGCTCTGGGGAGTAATTAATCTATGTCCTTACTAAACGCATCTATTTAGCAGTAAGCAGATCCATGACAAAATTTCAAAACTGCGATTTAAACCAAAGGAATAGGTGGGGGCTTTTACTGAAACATCATAAAACCTCTACTCAAAGCATTATCGGCCCATTAAAAAGAGCACAGCAGCCATATCCGAGTTCAATTCACCTGTTATCCTAAATCAGATAACAGGACCCTATTATCTTTAGTTGGGCGATCAGATCAAAATCAATAGATCAGATTTATTGGAAAACGACACCTATCAACTTAATCGGGCCGATCTCGTCCGTCCGTTTTGTGATAACCGAGATAACGGATCCTCAAATAAATATAAATAAATAAAGAGTGAGGCTATTATACTTTGCAAAGCACAGAGAGGTAGTGAGTGCACTTCGGTCCAATATCTCAAAACCGTAACTTAAATGGTCAATTCAAGCTACTCAACGCAATTTACATATTGAAACCTTGTAAATTACCGATTTTTTTCTATAATTAGAATTTTCTAATTACTTTTTTAGATTTTTGGAAGTTCTATGGAAAATACATCAAAATTTATATATAAAAGGGGTCATTTTTTTTTTAATCTAAAAAAATAGTTAGAAATTTTTAAAAATGGAAAAAAAAATCAGTAATCTAAATAGTTTCAGTATGTAGATTGTGTTGAGCAACTTGAATTGATCATTTGAGCTACAGTTTTGAGATATCGGGCCAAAGCGCATTACCTCCCTACACTTTGCAAAGCGCAATAGCCTCACTCTAAATAAAATCTCTAAAATAGAAAATTTTGTACAAATATATTATGAAACTCATAGATTGATTTTGTTTCGAATACACAATCATGGAGCATGATGCTAATACGACCCAAATAAACAATCACATAGTAAAACTACCATAAGCTTACGCTCACATAATATTTTCGTGAGCGCACCTCCAAAAAGTACATCAAATCATCTCTAATTTTCAATTTATAAAGCTTAATATTTTCTTTGTATCAAAATTTTATGGAATACCAAAATTTTCATTTTTGAACATTCTGAGATACTTGTTTGAGATTTTTTTAAAAGTGATCATAAAATATGTCATATATATATTGATTATTTTATTAGTTATTATTGTATTGTCACTTTTAAAAAATCTCAAATAAATACTACATAATTTTCAAAGATAGATAATTTTGTTTCCTATAAGATTTTGATAGAAAGAATCTATTGAACCACACATCTAAAATTTGAAAGCGACTTGATATATTTGTTAAAATACGCTCACGAAAAGACTCCGTAAACTTACAGAGCTTTAGCTAACTCACACTAGTTTTACTCACAATCACATGATGATAATCATAACTAACGTGAATCATGTGTGATTCACACGTTATATGAAATTGCATGGAAGCTCCATAAATATGGACAAAAGCCTCAATTTCCTAAATATGTGTCGTCTTTTTTATTAAACTAACTTGTGTATATATATACTACAGTTGTGAGAACTGAGATGTATGTTTTATCTGCTGTTATTCTGAACGCATAACAGGAGCCACAGTTACTTCAATTTGAACCATTCGATTAAAACAGACGGATCCAATCAGCTTATACTTTAATTTATACAGATCTTTTGTAGACAATCTGATCCGTTTATTTTGATCTGACGAACCAGATTTGAATAACAGATCCAGCTCTGTCATCCAACTTTGGATATATAACAACAACAGTAGATGAGACTGAGACCTCCAATGTATTGATTTAAACGATAAGATCCGAAAAGAGCTATTTCGTTTTAGTTTTCGTTTTCGTTTAAAGAAACAAAAAAAAATTGTTTCGTTTTAGATGAAACAAAAAGAAAAAACGAAAATAATTATTTATAAATGAAAAACAAAATGAAAAAAGCCGCTTCGTTAACCGTTTCATTTAGCGAAACAAAAAGTCGTTCCGTACCAGACGAAACGAAACTAAACGAAATAACAAAAAACAGTCTTCAGTTTACACGCCTATCGTGACTTTGTGAGTCCTGAGTAGCCTATAAATTCATAACAACTCATACAAGGGACTCAACCACTCACTGCTTCAATCAGCATATATATACTCTTTTTCTAGACTATATATATTAATTCATCAACTCCTTCAAAAAATATCAAACAAATTAATTACATACATAACCAATTATATATCGATCATGAGCACCAAGTTCGTCACCGGATCGAAGACATTCGAGGTCAATGGCTACTCCTACACGAAGCGGATCGGCGACGGGAACTTCGTCCAGTCCGACGGGTTCACCGTCGGCGTCCACGACTGGGCGCTCGAGTTCTATCCGCACGGTTTCAACGAGTATGGCACCGATCATGTAGGAGCCGGGCTGAGGCTGCTGAGCATGAACAAGGAGGCCAAGGCAATCCACGCCTTCTACCTGTTCGACTACTCCGCCAACAAATGGGCTCCGATGATGATGGCTGAGAGCTCGCCGCTGCTCACGTACTCCACGCTCCTCGGCGGCGGCGGCGGCACTGCGATGTGGGGCCGCAACAGGTTCGTAAAACGGTCCGATCTGGAGGCAGCAAAATCTAAGTACCTCCAAGATGATACACTGAGTATCAAGTGTATTGTTTGGGTTGAAGTTGTAGATTAAAATTAGGCAACGATCACTACAACAAAATGGGCCTTTTGCAACTCCCTATTTACAACGGTTATTGTTAATAACAGCTGCTAAGATAGATCCGTACCATTGGAAAAGACTCAACAGGGGGTTTTTACAAACAACCGTTGTAAAATATGTAGGTTTTACAACTGTTATTAGGAAAAAACCGTTGTTAAATGGACTGACAGAATTTAACAGCAGTTCCTACTAAATAACCGTTGTAAACTCTACAGATTTTACAGCGGTTATAATTGATAACAGCTGCTAAGATGGATTTAACAACGGTTGCTTCCAAAAAACCGCTGTAGAGCTGAAAATTGTACAACGGTTTTTACGAAAGAACCGCTGTTAATTAACCCAAACCCAAATACTTAGCCAATTTTTTGGATGACATTGGCGCGAATCAAAACCCTAGCACAGCCGACTGCTTCCTCTCCTCTCTTCACTCCTTCGACCCCCCTTTCTCTTCACTTCCTGGCCGACTCCTTCCTCTCCTCCGCACAGCCGACTGCACGCCTGCACAGCCGACTCCGCCGCGCGCCTCTCCTTCCTCCTCCGCGCGCCTCCTGCACAGCTGACTGCACAGCCGACTGCCCGAACCCTCTCCTCTCCTTCGCCTCCACTCTCTTCCGCCTCTCCCCCTCCCTCCTCTCCTTCGCCTCCACCCTAGCACAGCCCAGCACTTGAAACAACAGCAGGTACCTTTCTTACCAGTACAGTACAGTAAAGTTGGTTGACAGCAATGGGGCTGACAACAGTTTGCAATGGGGTTGACAGCAATGGGGCTGGCAATATTTCTTGTGAAACCTAACTAAAGTTTCACAGACTGAAAGTGTCGACCAAAAGGCTACAGATAGTTCCCTTGCTGAGGAGAAGACAAAATTAGGTAAAAGGTTGGAAGAAAATCCAGCAAGTAAAAAACCACGGGTTCAGGCTACTGTTTCGAGCCTTTTTTAGAAAGCAGCAGAAAAAAAGGTGAAAGAACAAATAGGATTTTAATTTAAATGTAAAGTGCCACCTTCAATATGAGTTTTGTTCACCAATTTTATGTTCTGCTTAATTTTAGGAGCAATCAAGTAAATCAGCTCCACCATCAAGCTCAAGAAAAAGTGGTTAGTATTTTTTTTCAAATTCATAGAAGCTTTGATTAGCAGTCTGAATTTATATAATTAAAACATTGCTATCATTATTGCAGAGAGAACAACACCAAGAAAAAACAAGTCCAAGGTACTGGCTAAGAAATTACTTGTTTCTTTTTTCAAAGAGATAAAATGTTGGTTTTTATTGTTTGTTTCATAGGGTATAAGTTCTTAACTTCTTATTCTGTTATTTGGATCGATGTTAATTTGTTTCATATTTATATCATATAGGTTGTGCATTTTATGTCAGATGATAGAAATTTTTTATTATCTTTCTACTTCTGCAGATAACAGAAGTTGAAGAGGTTTCAAGTGAATCTGAGCCTGAGGTCAGCCACTGTGTTTACAATTATGTTTTCAAGCAGCATAGCAATGATAATAAGGTTATTCATTTATTTTATTTCTCTTATTGTGTTCTTTGAACTTGCCTAATAGGACGTAAAAGACGATAGTGATGAAGATTGGGCCGCATGATGTTGTCTGCTGCTAGATTTAAGGTGCCTAAATGCTTGATTTTATGAGATTTTTCTACACTGTTGTTGTACAATAAGATCATTGTTGTGTATATTACCACTTGGTTACTTCTGCTGTTCCCTATTATGCGAGTGTTTCCTGGATATCTTTTGATTGAGGAACAAAGGCAATTGCATTCATGATCCAGAACCTCGTGTGACATGCAGGAACATCTAACAGGTCTGGGACGATGTTTCTTTTTCAAAATTATGTTTAATTTAAGATGATTGAGATGATCACTACCCTATTACTTTTTTGCCTTCACAAATGCTGATCAAATTGCATTAATTATTGACACAGTAAACTAATTGTTCTTAAGTGCTGCCACTGCCCTTGACTCCTCTCGGCCTCTCCTGTCCTTTGAGTGCTGCCACCGCCCTAGCTTGCTTTGGGTCGTTCATGTCTGCTCAACCATCTCCTCTCGCCGCCAAGGTATGACGCCTCCTCTTTTCTCGATTAGGGCATGTATAAATGTGGGTTAAATTGGGTTTTGGGTTAATGGTTATGAATAAAAATAAAATAACATGAATCAGGAATGAGAGGCAGGAGGGAATGAGGAAATTAAGTGGATTGAAATGGTTGCCTTAATTTGCAACTTGGCATGCGTAGTTGACAGGAGCTAGCTAGCGAGGTCTATCATACTTGAATTAGGAATGATTCATGAGACATCTAGTTAGCTAATAGCCTTCCTGTCCTATTCCTTCTTATTTTGTTTTGGTCAACAAGACATGAGAAAGCTAGTAAAATGATTAATCGAGCATGCTGGTTCTTCTTTCAAAAGAAAACGGGGCAGCTGTACATATGAAAATTTTCCAGGGGCTGACTTGCAGAAAACAGAAAATTAAGGGTTAAACTGGGCTGTTTTTGTAAATATAGTATGACCATTTTATTTCATATTTACAATATACATGTTGAATCATGCTTGAACACAAATTTTTATCTAAAAATTCCAAGTTTTTAAGGCTTTCGAAATGAATTTGTAAAGAAAATAGCAGCCGGCAGTTCCAGATTTGACCCCCTGATGAAATGAACTCAATAGTGCATTAAAACAGCATCAAAATAAAATGGTCCCAAAATGAAATGTGTCCTAAAAATATTCCTTCAATTGCCTGCAAAGTTAAAATATGTTGCTGTTAACAAATTTTTTAAGATGAGGACTGTTTTAAGATAAGGACTCTTTTACCTTGTTGTCAGAATTGGCTGTGACTATAATCTCTGAGTAGAAATATTCATCCAATTCTTCAAATTGAACCTTGTCCCAGTAATTGACTCCCAAATGAAGATCAAAAGTTGGAAGCCTCTTTAACTTGTCATAGTTTGCGTACATGAATCTCTTACAGTGAGCACAAAAAGGTTTTAAAACATATAACACATGATGTAAAGTATCCCCTGGCTAAATTATAATTGGTGTTTCATAGATGCATTTTAATTTACTTCTAATGTCGTGTCCAGCGAAGACATTTCGTACCAGCCCTGATTGATGCCACACCTATTGCATTAAATGCGTGAGTTTTCTTGTATGTGATTCAAACTATAGTAACTACTTGCATTTACAAATTTTTAAATAGAACTCTAACTACTTAATCGATTTTGGTTGCAGCGCGGCTAGACATTATTGGAAAGTTCGGAACACAAGTAGGTATGCTAGTCAAGGACGTGTTGCAATTTTGGCAAATTTGGGTAGTTAACCTATATTATGCTCTTAGGGTTATATTTAGGTATCTGTTTGTATATTATGGGTTGGTGAGATTGTTTTTGGTTGTTTTTATATATATATATATATATACATATACATATACTTGATTTATTGATTTTTTGTGGATTATATACTTGTTTGTATATGATTTATGCATTATTTATTGTCGATATTGGTGTTTTGTGAATGTCTTTGTGGTATATATCTTTATTGGTATTACCTGTGAATATATGAATATATATATTATATGGCTAGCATGTAGGGCTAGTCACAGAAAATAGAATGAACAGCCAAAAGAAAAGTTTCTGTTTACAACGGTTATTTTATTCATAACAGTTGCAAAGTGTATAACATAAAGTATACGGGTCATCTCTTTTACAACGGTTATTTATAAAGAACAGTTGCTAAGTTTGACATTTAGCAGCTGTTATTAACATATAACCGTTGTAAATATTAACTAACTGCAACGGTTTTTTCTGAATAACCGCTGTTGAATGACACGTTTAGCAGCGGTTATTAACTAATAACCGTTGCTAAACCTTTAGCTGCTGAGTAGTTTGGCAGCCGCGTTTGCAACGGTTATTTATTCAATTTAGCAACACCCTATGCTATAACGGTTGTATAACCGTTGTTAAAGGTCCAAAATAACCGTTGTTAAAAGGCCTTTTGTGTTGTAGTGGATATATATATATCTATGATTTGCTTTATTATTATGCACTACGTAGTCTTTAATTAATTAATTAATTAATTAATTTGCTTGTACTGCATGTTGTTATTTTTCATTAATTAGCAAGTGAATTTGTGCTGTATTATTTGTTATTTTGAGTAGCAGCTGAAAGTGTGTTCTTTTGGCTCTTCTTAACGAGTAAATCTAGCGTACTCCTAGGAGTATGGAGGTTTTCCATACTCCTAACTCAAAAATCATACTAAACCATCACGAAATTTTAATTTATAATTCTCATTAAATTCTTTCTATCAAAATCTCCTAGGAAACAAAAAATTTTCATTTTTTTAGTTTTTTAAGTATTTGTTTTGGATTTTTTAAAAATGACATAGTTGTATACATTATTTTATTATTATTTTGAGGTCATTCTAAAAAATTCCAAAACATATACTTAAGAAACTAAAAAAATGGAAAATTTTTGTATCCTAGTAGATTTTGATATAAAGAATTTAATGAGAATGATAAATCAAAATTTCGTGATGATTTAGTATGATTTTTGAGTTAGGACATTGGGAGATCTCTGTGCTCCTAAGAGCACACTAGATTTACTCAATTTTACACTGTGCGCCATCTTAATTTGCAACGTCTTTAATTTTACAGAGAAATTCGATAATGTAATCGTAAATTAATTTGGCACTTAAAGCAGGCTTAAATTAATCAAATTGCAACTCTTTGTGAGACCGTTATCTATTGTTTCCTAATTAAATTGTTAATTAAGCAAACTATCATACATATCAAAAACAATGATTTACAGAAAGGGGAAAAATTCTATGGTGAGGCCACCCATACCATGTGTCAATGTTAACATGGTAAGGTCATCCAATAAGAGTGTGTCATTTAATTGCATTTGCTTACATAAGAATTGTCATTAATTCTACAATACCAGTCACCCTCTCTTTCCTTTTATTTTCCATTAATTGGGCATAAGTTATGGAAGGAAATTTCAATCTGCCAATCTTCAAATATTAAAGCTTAAATTTAATATTATGCATATATTATCATATAATTAATTTTTCATGTAATGTAATATGTGGTTATTATTAAAGGAGATGTAGATGCGTATATTAGCATATTTTACATACTAAATTATTTTAATTTGGGTGTTTTACTGTTCTTTTTGTTTCTATTTTTTTACCATTTGATTTCTTGCATAACGTCTGAAATTATTCCCATGAAAAATTAAAATTTTGCAACAAATTTGATAAAGTCCATACTTACACCATATCAGTTGAATAAAAAGTTAACATATACTTAAAAATACAATATTAATTGAATGATATAGTCCAGAATCTTAATAAGAAATGATTTAGAACTAATTTTAATTTCAACATTTTTACTGTGAAAATGAGATAGAGACGGAGATATAATATCTTGACCAAAAAAATTTTAAACCGCTAGTTAAAGTATATATCAGATTGAATGTTGTGTGCATAATGTGTGGCACAAACAAATAATTAATAATGTTTAGTACATACAAGCAACTAATATATTAGCACATAATTTTACCTTAAAAATTCTGCCCGTTTGCATCAAGTATTCAATAGTTACATATGGAATAACTCATGCGCAATTAATGGAAAATAAAAGGAAAGAAATAGTGACTTGTATTGGAGAACTAATGACAATTCTTATGTAAGCAAATGCAATTAAATGGCACACTCTTATTGGATGGCCTTACCATGTCAACGTTGACACATGGTATGGATGGCCTCACCATAGAATTTTTCCAGAAAAGGTGTAATCCAAGTTTTTCGTTCCAAAAAAATTAATTACACTTCGTCTATTGGCAAAAAGAGGCAAAAACAATATACAATTTGTGTGCTACTTAGAGCATCTCCAAAAGCTTTCCAAAACCATCCCTAAAACCAAATATTGGGAATTAGGGACCAAATTTGGACTCCAACAGTTTCTCTAAACCATTCCCAAATTTTGGGTTATCCCCAAATCCACCCAAAAACTCCCTATTTTTGTTCACTTCTCTGCACTCGCAAAAACTCCCTATGTTTGGGTGCGTTTGCACACACATGCATGTATATATTCATGTTTAATTTTTTTACCATTAGATTAAGCATCACAAGAGCTGGTTGGGTGTATTTCTCATTAATATATCTACATACATTGAGTTTTATACTATATAGTTAAGATATTGCAAGATTGTTTGACATGAAAATGAGGCCTTAAGATAAAAAACAGAAGAAAATGTTTTGCCTCTTAACAGCATAATTAAACGATGCTCCATTTTTTATTATATATGGTACGGTTTTGGAATTGCCCATTATTATTAAAGGCCCAGTCACCACTGACCCACCTTTTGAATTTATAGGGATCCATATTTTGTGAATCTGTTGGAGATTGAGGTAAAATTGGCTCCCAAAAAATTTAGGGAGACACCCAATATAGATATATTGGGATCTATTTTTTGGGAAGCTCTTGGAGATGTTCTTAGAGTATCTCCAATAGACTCCCTAAAACACTCCTAAAACCAAAAATTGGGAATTAAGGAGAGAAAACTGTCTCCAAGAGATACCCAAAAAGCTATCCCTATTTTTAGTACTCCCAAAACCAGAGCCAAATCTCCCTATTTTGGTGGCCTTTTTGGGCACTCCCAATCCAACTTCCCAAAACCAGAGCCAAATCCAAACCGTTCAAATGTATTGGGATCCATATTTTGGGAATCTGTTGGAGATTTGAGGTGAAATTTGCTCCCAAAAAATTTAGGATGACACCCAATATAGATATATTGGGATCCATTTTTAGGGAGTCTCTTGGAGATGCTCTTGGTCTTTTTATCGCCACTATTGCTTTGCATTTATTTAGACAATTAGATTTCATTGTTGTGCTTGTAGTCAGTAAATTTTATTCTGAATTTATTTTGTGTGACATCTTAATTAAAGTAATTAATTTGTAGTATCTTTACCTATTTGAATTATTCAAGGACAGATCCGCAGTGGTAAAATAAAAAATAAATAAATGGTGGCACTTGAACCATGTGCCTGTGCATCAATGTACAAATGAGACCCACATGATTTTTCAATTTAAAAGTTAAAAAAAAATAAATCCACATCGATGATTGATTTGAAGAATTTTAAGAAATTAAGATTAACCCAAAGCACACAGTGTATGTTAGGCAACTCCTCTTTAGATCTATTTAGGCTTCTTTTAACTTCCTTAGTCTCTTAATCCTTCTGAACACAAGTTCCTTAGCACGGATTAAAAATTTCTTCTTAAACCTCCTTTTGACTGGGGCTTAAGCCTTGCCCGTATTCTTAAGGAAACCATACCCATAGTTTAAGGCTTAAGTTTTCTTAAGTCATTTTTCTTTTTCCGAACGAATATGACTTAGCAATACTTAAATATTTAAGTCAATAGCACCGCCAAACCAGCCCACAATTACCATATATATATATTGGAAAGGAAACTGGGCAAATTCTGAATAGGCTAAGAAATTGGGCTGAAATTGCAGGAGGAATTGCAGATCAAGAGTTGTTAGGTAGAGACCGCCAGGCTCTTCAGAGGCCCAAAAACATGTCATATTTGGGCTGAAGATTGCATAAATTCGTGAGCATTCCCATGTTAACAACTTGAACAAGTCTAAAGCAAAATTGGCCCAAGTATTGCTTCATCATATCAATTACTTCATTTATATAAATACATGCTTCATCGATTACTCTGAAGAAACCAAATGGCGACAAATATTCATGACCAATTGACAATCACATAATTAAATCCTAAATAACTATATTTTTAATCTTTAAATGACAAAAGAATTAATAGAATGTATTGTAATTTGTAAATATCACATTTTATCTGTACACAAAAAATTATATCATTTTAATTTTATTTATATATATATCAACAACATCAAGATAATGACAACAGCAATTTAACTTTTTGTTGTCAGTCATGATATGCCCGCCGTTGCTGTTGCCATCAGAAAGATATTTGGATTTTTTTTTTTTATCTTTGATATTTGGATACTTGAAAACCAACAAATCAAAGCTGCTGTTGTGATGAGAGAGGCCAGTGCATGCCCTACTTTCTAGGATGTTAGATAGAGCTTAAAAACAAATCCCCCGTTTCGCAACGTAGTAAAATTGATTTAAGATTATTTAAGGTGCTTTAAGTCACCAAACGCAAGTGATTTAAAGTGTAGTAAGTTAATGCAACTATATAGATGTAGTAAACTAAATCACCAACATTTCACATCTTTTACACATTCTACTCACTTTACTTCATCTATTTACTTCACTACAACCAAACACCACTGCTTTAAGGTGATTTAGTGTTTTACTCCGCTTTAATTTACTACGCTTGCCAAACGGATGGAAAGAGCTCAAATAATTGAAGTTCAAAAAAAAAAAAAAAAAAAAAAAAAAACACATGGCTCTCTGACTCTGAGTTGTGTTTGTTGTAACTATGAACATGCAATCTACAATTCTACACACAAATGAGGATTGCTTGCTTGTATAGTAAAGCCATAACTGGCATGTAACATGGATTAGACTCGTGGGGTGTTTGTTTAGCCTAGCCACTATTCAAACCTAGCAAGCGAGTGACAAAACAGAATTGGGGGAGGGGCATGAGCATGTGAGTTGTGCCTAATAATGCAATTTTTATATGTGATCCAATCGCCAATAATGTTAATACCCCATTCCAATGTATTCTTTACCCAATAATCTAACCTCTCTAGCTTGTCAGTTGTCATTCATTCATGCCGTTGTTAGTTGCTATGCATGCATTTGAAGGAAAAAAAAAAAAGAAACATCACATCCTCATTCCTCTCAAAGGACATCAAATTTGTTGCCTGTGAGATGAATGATTGACATTGAGTACATTGAGTAATACCTAGCGTCCATATAATGTATTTGTAAAATTTAAGGGCATGTTCAGTAGTCATTTTAGTATAAAATTTTTTCTATTAGGACATGATTCCATATTGTATTTAGTAAAATCCTACAAAAAAATTATCATTGATGGGAAAAAAATAATCCATTCAAACCTAATTAATATTTTCCTCTAAAAATAAGCATTTTAGAGGAATAAATTCCTATTAGGAATTGATAGTATGGTCTGCCGAACAGTGAATAGAAATTATTTCCTATAGACTCTTAATTCCAATAGAAACCTATAGGATTTGTGTCTACCGAATAGACCCTAAGTGTGTCCTAAGTGTGTCTATAGACGATGGATGCATTCTCAGTGGACGTAAGATGTTTCTCATTGACATTCGTTATGCCAATTGGCAATTAATTGCACCGTATTTTCATTTTTTTGGTTATGGGCTATTACTGATTTGCCACATGGAATACACCAAAGAAAGAAACTTTGAGATTTACTTTACGACATATATTCTTGCATGAGCAAAGGACAGTTAAAAGTTGGTTCTTTGTAACTGTCAAGGGCAGGAGGGGGGGGTTGCAATTGGGTCCTTTGCCCTGCATTTTTTTGCCCTTGTATCTTTCTTGTAAACGCATCTCAAATTATTCAAGGTTGTTTTGAGATTCTCCATAATCCGGGCTTTTTGACAACATACAACCAAAAGGGATTTGTGTGGAACTGTAGATTGCACTTTATCTTGGAATTTTTCCAAATTGATAGAATATCAAATAATGAATTTTAATCATGCTCTGTTCTGGGTTTTTGAGGGATTGGCTCAACCTCAAGGATTTCTGTAATAGTTGTAAGTGATCCAAGTTTTATATTATATATATGAGTGAGGTTATTGCACTTTACAAAACTTAGGGAGTTAGTGCGATTCGGTCCGTATCTCAAAACCGTAGCTCAAATGACTAATACAAGTTACTCACCGTAAACTTAATGTTGAAACCTAGTTGCATACCAAAATTTTCTATATTTAGAGTTTTCTAACTATTTTTTTTAATTTGTATAGAAAATACACAAAAATTTGTATATAAAATGGGTCATTTTTCAAAAAAAAAAAATAGTTAGAAAACTCTAAAAATAGAAAATTTTGGTATGCAACTAGATTTCAATATTAAGATTACGGTGAGTAACTTGAATTGACCATTTGAGCTATGGTTTTAAGATAACGGGCCGAAGCGCACTACCTCACTGCGTTTTGCAAAGCGCAATAGCCTCACTTTATATGTATGGCGAAATTTTGAAACTGATATCCAATTTTATGAATAATTTATTCCTCAAAAAAAAAATTATAGATAATTTTCTTATCAATAAAGTCCATGATTGAGTTCATGTGTTTGCACGCTCCAATGTTTCAATCATACATTTCCTGCCAAATCAATGAAGTGTCAAGTTGGGGGCATTTCAGAGAAGTAATATCATTTTTTAATTTTACAAAGATATAAAATATTGGAATTTTTATTATTAAAAGGTGATAAGATATTAGATATTTGATTTGACTATTTCTTAATCTATCAAAACTGTATCAAGTTATCATGAAAAGTGCTTTGAAGAATAACTGAATTAGCCACAACAGTTGGTAAATTTGTGTGGGCTTTAACAATTGGGCCAGATTCCCAGAAGGGTAAGGGCTCAGTACAAGTTCAAGGAATTGTTATTACCCTTCTAGATATAAAATTACAATTTGCAAGCATGCTAATCAGAAAATATAGCATTTTATTTTTTATGTAAATTCAAACTTTTTTTTTTTTTTTGTAATCTGTTCTTCATTGTACCCACAATATTGATATAACGAAAATTCAAACATTTATTATTTTTTATATTGGTATAAAGCATTTTATTTTTTATGTAAATTCAAACATTTATATTCAGATGACTGAATCTGAATAACAACAGTAATTCGGAATAATAACTATTTCAATCTAAACTCTATTTGATGTTTAATTGTGTAGATAATTATTTGAAATATTTATTGTCTTTGATATGATTCAACAACAACAAAAATTGGGTTAGCATTAATTGAATTTCTCTCAATTCTTGCTTCCATTCCAATCAAATATCATATCCATGCCACTGAAATAACACTAATTTTTCCTCCACTCCAAGAAAAAGTTGGAGAACCAAAAATTAGAACTCTCATCCTTTTTTTAAAATAAAGATGAGGGTCAAGCCACTCAAATTTAAATGTCTATAAAAGACACTCATCCAGGTTTCGAACGCGCGACCTCTCATACGAAGAACGTTACCCTTACTCTCATTTTTTTTTAACAACATATCACAAAGCATGCATACATACTTGCATAGTAAAGGAGGACACTAGCTAATTAATAATTGGGTGAAAGTTAGGAGTTGAAATCCAAACTTCATTAATTGCATGAGAGTGAGACAGGGGTTGAAGTAGGAACATGAAGAAGTGATTAACAAGCTAAGCACCAATAAATAACAAATGTTACCTCATTTTTAAATACACCCAATTTGTTTAAACTTGGCATCAAACCATAACATAACATAACATAACATAACCATTTCCTCTGCACAACTCCTTGATGAAAGAGCAAGCAAGCAGCTAGCAGTAGTTAATTAATTAACTCCTGCTAATTAATTAACACAGAAGCCAAGTTTAAGTTTAATTAATTAATTAACACTCTTGCCATGGCAGTGGCAGTACTGACATGCCAGTAGTACTTTTTTTTTTGAGAATACATGCCAGTAGTACTTACTGGTCAGGATTCAGGAATCATCATCAAAAATTCAGATAAAAATGTTGGGGTTTGTCTTGTCGATCCACCATTGGTCACATCTTGTGTTTGGTGATTGACACTTGACTGGTAATTAGTGTGGCGAGGCAAAGCAAAGCAAAGCTAGCAGTATCTCTCCCATCCCCCAAGATTCTTGGATTCAGATCACAGAATCTCCATCCCCTCCATTGCCTTACAGACGGTGGCGTTACAGACGGTGGCGGAGGGAGTATAAAATTGCAGTGGATTCAATACTTGTAACTTAAGTAAAATTTTGTGAGGAAAGTAGCTTAAAATACATATTCAAAAGAAATTTACAAAATTTAGTGGTGTCATTTGCAACCATAATCACAAGAGTGGCTCCGCCACTGCTTACAGTTCAGTTTCTGTGGGCAGCAATAGCATAGACAAATTTATGAAGAAGGGACCGTATGTAGAAATCAAAATCAATACCAACTGTATTTATTTTTATGTTAAAGTATTAACTCATTTAGAATTGAAGTTATATGTATGATATACACCATACACTGTATAAAATAGTTTTTTTGAGGTGGCTGGCAAATTGCTGACTAATAATTTCATTAAATAAGAAAAAGTTATGTACAATATATAGTATTTACACATTGTAAATAAATAAATCTGTAGGATATCTCACCCTTAAGATTTATAAATCCCTTAAAATGTCCTACCCAATACAATATCTATCCAAGTTTTCTTTGTCTCTATAGATATGTCTTTAGAGAATGTGGGGGGTGCGAAGTCATGACTGAAGATGCGTTATTTGAACAGTTTACACTTTGTACAGTTAATTTAAATACTAATATAGTCGGAATCAATTTTGGTATTACGTTTACTATCTATTTTTATATGAAGTAGAGATGAAATGGACGTGCCAGTTGTAAAATTAATGGAGGAGGTGCAGGTATTCGGTTAGAGGAATTGACCGTTTGACTGAGGGGTGATGTATTGCTTAGGTCACAGCCAATAATAAGTCACCTTGGGCTGCGTCCCTCATCTGCTCAAAAGATGCCCATCTCATAAATAAATATTTCATTGATATTTTGTAACATATGTTTCATAAACTTTCTGAGTTGTCTATACGGACATTGAGATTTTAATTAATAGATGGATATGTAAAAATATATGAAATATGGAAGTCCATGTATTCCCTGCGTTTGGTATCCGTAGTAAAATTGATTTAAGCTCTTGAATCAATTTTAAATTACCAAACAAAAGTGATTTAAGTTATAGTAAGTTAACGCAGCTATATAGATGTAGTAAACTAATCACCAACATTTCACATCTTTTACACATAACATCAACTTTACTTCATCTATTTACTTCACTACCACCAAACACCACTAATTTAAAGTGATTTAACATTTCACTCCGCTTTAACTCACTACTACCGCAACATCAACTTGATCACAGTTTTGTCAATTTTCATGTATCCTATGATTTTATTTACAGCTATATTTAAAATAGAAAATAATCACTTCAATGAGTGAACTTTTGAATATGATAGGTAAAAAGACATATCATGGAGGAATGAAATACTATTATTACAACTAAAAAAAAAAAAAACAAGAAGAAGAAGAAGAAACAAACAGAGAAATGTTGAAATTATTATTTATCAGCCAATCAAGAACCAGCTTTTAGTCTAGTGGATACTGACAACACTTTTTATGTGAGAGATCGCGGATTCAAAATCCGGATAGAGTATATTTTATAGATATTTAAATTTAAGTGCCACGACTCTCATCTTTATCTCAAAAAAAATAAAAAATATATATATTTGCCTGCCATCCACTTGCAGTCACACTCCTGTTGATTAAAATTAACAATAAACTCTCATGAAAAAATAAAAATGGTTTTGGTCGAACTAGTACTGTTTGTTATCATAACATTGTTTATAGTCAATTGCATCATAATTATTCCTGTCGTACCAAACAGCTGCATCACTATTGTAAAAGTCAAGTTAATGGACCCTCCTAATATTGTAGTTGTATACCTAAAACATGTGCTAATTAAGAGCAATAATAAGGTAACAAGGAATAACTTTTTAATTTAAATAAACAAAATAAATTTTGGTACTGAAAATCTGAAAAACAAAAAAAAAAAATCATAAGAAATTTTAAAATTAAGAAAATACGTTTATGATGTATTATTTAGCATAGTCAATCTATAAGTTAGACAATACTGCTATAAACTTTTTTCTATTTTGTTTGAAAATTTTGTAATGACAAAAAAATTCTTATTTTTGAGAATTTTATCAAAAAAAAAAAAGTTTCAAAAGTTTCATGGTTGAGATTGTCAAGATAAGTATCATCAATGTATTCCTCCTCGTACATAAATTAGGAGTTATCTTCTTATTCTTACATACATTTTAAAAATGCCATCCTCATCTTTTTAAAAGAATACAAAAATATTTCTTCTTGCATCTCAAGACACTGAAAAAAAAAAAAAATCTATGATAAGATCTAAATACAATTAAATATCATGTTCAGATCCTCCGGCATCTCCCATTCTCCCTACCGTTGGCCATACATATATACTGATATATGTACAGTAATACTACGCCGCAAACTTTCTCCCCACAACTCTGTGATGAGGTGGCATGTGAGTCGGAGGGTCTTTTGTAAAATTTTTTGGGTTGGAGGTACATTTTTGTAAAATTTTTAAGGTACATTTGCATAAATATTTTTCAAGGTAGGGTCAATTTTGTAAAATCCTTAGAAATAAAGTATATTTTTGTAAATTTTTTGTCAGCACATCACACAGTGCAGAAGACAATTAAAGGGAAAATATATTTGATATATATACCAGAGTAAATCTAGCGTGCTCTTCAGCTCACGGGGGCTTCCCGTGAGCTTAACTCCAACAACGTATCAAACCGTATCCAAATTTTGATTTATATGGCTCAATAAATTCTTTATATCAAAATCACATGGTATGTAAAAATTTTTTATTTTTAGAGATTTTTAAGTATTTATTTCGGATTTTTTAAAAGTTACATATGAAAATTTGATTATTTTATTAATACTGTATAGTTGCTATTAAAAATCCGAAATAAATACTTAAAAATCTCTAAAAATGAAAATTTTTTGCATGCTATAAGATTTTGATATAACGAATTTATTGAGTCATATAAATCAAAATTTGGATGTTATTTGATACGTTTTTGGTAATAAGTTCGTGGGAGGCCCCGTAAACTTAAGAACACAGTAGTTTTACTCTATATACCAATCCTCAAAACATAAAATATTCTGAATTATTGTAAGATTCGTTTTGTATATACACTGTGCATTATAAATATCGAATGGATTCTATTTTATTTAATCGACCAAAGAAAAAAAAAAAAAGATAAGTTTGTATTGATTGTTGGACTCTTATCCAAACACTCGTGGCAGCCACGTGACATGGTTCCCTTATGTGTCTTTCCCGCAGCCCCAGTTTCATCTTTCCAATTTTTTTTTTTTTTTTAAAAAGTGATCTTTACTGGTTATTAAAATATAAATTTATGGTGTAATTTTGCCATATTGTCCAAGTTTATTAATCCATTGAGTTCCTTAAAGATACTATTAAATATCTCTCAAAAAAAAAAAAAAAGATACTATTAAATATGCTAGTGTCTCTTACATTTTTGTAAGAAAAAATTGTCTATGCAATAGGGTTTTTTTTTTTTTTGAGAAAAAAATTATTTACCAATTAATCAATAATTAAAGCACTGGTAAGTTGTAACATAATATTTTTATAATATCCCCCGTTTGGCAAGTGTAGTAAGTTAAAGCGGAGTAAAACGTTAAATCACCTTAAATCAGTGGTGTTTGGTGGTAGTGAAGTAAATACATGAAGTAAAATTGATGTTATGTATAAAATATGTGAAATGTTGGTGATTTTACTACATCTATATAACTGCGTTAACTTACTACAACTTAAATCACTTTCGTTTGGTGACTTAAAATTAATTTAAAAGCTTAAATCAATTTTACTACGGCTACTAAATGCATGATAGAATAAAACGCATGATAGAATAAAGGCAGAGGAGCCTGAGATAGATGATGATTGTACACTCGTACAGAAACAGTGGAGAATAGTGTTTCAGTGTATAAGAATTCGGTGAGAATCATGAATCATGATAGCAAAGGAAGAAAGCTTGGCATTCGGATAATGCTATCCTTAAGCAAGAATCATATCCAAATTAATGACCGGTCGGGGGAAAAAAATGTACGCACCTAAAAGCCAAAAGGGTTAAAACTTATAACCAACAAAGAGTAATTATTCTTTGAGGTATGCTGACTGTCCCTTAAAAAAAATCTTCTTTAAATATCTCTCATCAACCCTTAAGAAAAATCTTCCATAAATGTTCCTAACAGTATACTATCTTGTACATAAGGTATGAACACCCCAACATAATAGATATGAACGCCCGATAATACATTGTATGAACACTCAAGTTAATGTGGACAATCATTTACCATAACGTGGAATCTTAGATGGCCTGCGCAGAATCTTCACAGCGTATGTATGAACACTAATTACATTGACTATAAACACCTCATTGTGGGAGGTATGAACACCCTGACGGATAGATATGAACACCGCCAGATTTGACAGTTATTTACCATAACGCTATGATACAACAAATTTAACTATTTAGTAGCAGGACCAACTTTTTTAAGTCAAAATAAATATATAACTAGTGAGAATTTGAACTAGAATCTTAATAGTTACACTTAAGAATGGGACAAGAGGATTTTTTTTTTTTTCTTATTTGTTTTTCTTATCATTACATGATTCCATCAAAATTACCCTTGATATGATTATCTGACCCCCATCATGAACTTTATAATTTTACTAGTCTCTTTTATTGATTTAGTAATAATGCACATCGTTTTACAATTATAATAAGCCTCCTGGTAATGTAATTAACATTTGGCACGTCGGTAATTAATTTACAAATGGGACTAATTATAATGACAGAGACTTGTTGCCAAAAATTTTGACTCGGGTAATTAAAAAAGGGACTAATTGGGGTCATTTTCTCTATAAATATTATTTACATTTAATTTCCTCCTGTGGGCCAAATTTATGATCTAACAAATTGTAATATATAAATTTATCCAACACATTAATTTCTACCGTTCGCTCACCCAATGTATTCCAGCACAAATCACGATGCAAACCAACGGTTGAGATGTTATATATCAAATAATTATGAGACAATATTATAAAAGATATTGAGTTTGGTAGACCTTGCCACAACTCGCCAAAATAAATAAACTGTTATCCATTGATATTTACATTTTAACTGCCATTGCAACCAACTAATTAACATTATTAAAACCTGGATTTGATAGAGAATCTTCCCTAACAGTTTTATATTAATGTTGTCGTAATTGGTCAGTTTTGGGTTTGCGTAAGAGCAAAAAGATTATTAATTTGGTATCCTATGGTCGGGTCTAAGGACAGTAACTATATTACTTAGGACAGCAAAATCTCTGAAATATATGGAAGAAAATCTGAGAAAATCATATTATAAATGAAATTTTTTTTTTTTGAACATTAAAGGCCCATAGGCAACTAATTCATTCACTTAAAAGATTACATCTACAAGAAGAAAAATAAAATCATTTCTCAATCTAAATCCAAATGACGTAAAATGTCAACCAAACCCTTCTACAACAATTATCTAATTAATTTTGTCCCGATAAACTAACATTGAGAGACAAATTTTGAAGAAACACACAATTTATTTTTGAAGTTATCGTCTTGGTGGTGATGAGTTTATCGTTTTTGGAATGATTGAAAAACTTCATAAGCACTCCATAAATCTTTATTTCTTCAAGCATCATTTCAATTTGTTGAAGCGGAAGTAAAATCTATTTTCAAGTGATGACATAACCTTCTTAAATGAAGAACAACGAAATATCTTTCTTAGAGTAAAAATGGCGACGAAAAGACGGACAAAAAGACAGACGAAGAAACCGATGAAGAGTTGACAAACAAACAAAACTTGAAAGCAAAGAAGAACTGCAATAGAAGATGGGTGGCGGGGGAGAGGCGGGGTGCCTCTCCCCACCAAAGGTTTGTTAGTAGAGACGACTAGAATGAAAAAATTTAGCTGTCCCAAGCAATATCCTTGCTGTTCTTAGGCTTGAACCTTAATCAATTAACCACCTTCTTTTTATAATTCGAATGATGATGCTAAGTGAAGTAATCAAGGGACCAACTATAATGAACAACTACAAAATTGCTGAAATCATGATAATTAAATTAACGTGATTCTTAATTACCAAATTAAGGGTGCATGTTAGTTAGATGCCCATAAAATACAGCCGTACTTCTTCTTCTGTTTATGGTATCCGTTCTATTTAAGGGTTTTATTTCTTGTAACGTTAATATGCAACATATAGAGTATAGTGAATTAATTCTCTAAAAATTGGATGGAGCATTTAATTGAGATCCTTTGAAATTGAGTCATTGTTTTTTTTTTTTTTTTTCCATGAAAAATACGAATGACAAGTATTCACTTTCTGTTATCTTAATTAAAGAATATTTGAAATTGTGTGTGTGTTTTTTTTTTTTTTTGGGTACTAGCTGTGAAGAATACAATGTACAGTGTGGGAAAACTAAGAGTAGTATATAAATCATTGCAAATATATATATATATATATATATGCTAAAATTGTAGGAGAAGTGTTCAATAATTTCTTGCAAAAATATAAAAAAGTGTTAGCTATTATTGAAGGCTACACGGTCGAATTGTTCGATCCAAGCTGCTTATTGAAAAAAAAAAGTTCTTATTCTCAAAAAAAAAAAAAAAAAATCGAACTAAATTGAATTCAAAGCTTTAGCCAATGCTACCCAATCGTTTATAATTAATACATGCAAATTCCAAACTCAATTTCACTAATTCTTGAAGAACAAAACAATGGTCCAAAAAACGGACATAAAAAAAGTTGGTTTTCATTTGTAGATCCTAAACCTAAAAAAGAGACAAAATAAAGGTCATTTGCCAATGCTGGGCAATTAACAATTGGACCTTGCTCTAAGAACATACCACATGCTCCCTTAGTTGGGAATCGGGATCTATAGTAAAGGGAGCAATTATACTACTTACCAAGTGAAGTACCTTTCTTTCATCATGCATGCAATATATATATATATATATAGAGTTAGACTATTATACTAACGTTAGCATTTCGGACCGAAATGCTAACGGCTCAAAATTTATGTTATCGTGTCCGAAATTATGATTTATGGTGCTCAATAAATTCTTTATATAAAAATATTGGGGGATACAAAAATTTTTCATTTTTAGAGTTTTCTAAGTATTTGTTTTGCATTTTTGAAAATAGCATGTACAAACATCAATATTTTATTAATATTTATGAGCATTTTTCTAAAATTCAAAATAAATACTTAGAAAACTCTAAAAATGAAAAATTTTTGTATCCCCCAATATTTTTATATAAAGAATTTATTGAGCACCATAAATCATAATTTCGGACACGATAACATAAATTTTGAGCCGTTAGCATTTCGGTTCGAAATGCTAACGTTAGTATAATAGTCTAACTCTATATATATATATATATATATATAGAGAGAGAGAGAGAGAGAGAGAGAGAGAGAGAGAGAGAGTGAGGCTATCGTGCTTCATAAAGCGTAGTGGCTAGTGCGCTTCGGCCTCATATCTCATCAATCGTAGTTCGAATGACCAATCCAAGTTGCTCACTGTGATCTTGATATTGAAACCTAGTTGCATACCAAAATTTTCTATTTTTAGAGTTTTCTAACTATTTTTATGAATTTTTGAAAAATGACCCATTTTATGTACAAAATTTTGTATATTTTCTATATAATTTTCAAAAATCCAAAAAAATAGTTAGAAAACTCTAAAAATGAAAAATTTTGGTAATTTGCAAGATTTCAATATGTAGATTGTGTTGAGCAACTTGGATTGGCCATTTGAGTTACGGTTTTGCGATACGGGGCCGAAGCGCACTGCCTCACTGCGCTTTATGAAGTGCAATAGCCTCACTCTCTCTCTCTCTCTCTCTATATATATATATATATAGAGGAGGGATCTCTTAACAATTCTAACTTTGACAATCTTAACAATGGAACATTTTAAAAATTTATAAAAATTCATAAAAAATCTTAAAATTGAAAAAAGATTTATGGATTCATTAGTTAACTTGTAGATCGATAGTATTCCAAATTTTAATCAATTTGAACATCATTTGATGGCTTATCAAAATTTTGTGTATTTTTTAACGGTTGTAATTTAACGGATCTTTGAAGGGCTATCAAATGTAACTTAAATTAAATATAATTGGAAACATAATCAATCTATAAGTCAAGAAATAATTCTGTAAACTTTTTTCTATTTTTGAGAATTTATATGATTTTTTACAAATTTTTGAAGTATCAAATTGTCGAGATTGTCAAGTTAAGGATTGTCAATGGATCCCTCCTCATATATATATACCGGCTACGTGCTTCCATAAGCATTTCGGACTGAAACGCTTACAGTCCAATTTTAAAAATCCGTCGTCCGAAATTTTGATCCAAATAGCTCATAATCAAGTTGGATGATACCAATTTTGACCATTTTAAGAATTTTATTACTATTTTTAATGATTTTTTTGAAATATGGATCTTAAAATAATTAAAAATAAATCAATTTTGTATGCCAATCTTTAAAAAATCATTAAAAATAGCTAAAATATTCTAAAAATGGAAATTTTTGGTATTCTACAAGTTAATTATGTCAAGATTATTATGAGCTATTTGGATTAAAATTTTGGATGACGGATTTTCGAATTCGGACCGTAAGCGTTTCGGTCCGAAATGCTTACAGAAACACCCCGGACTCTATATATATATAAAGCTATAATACATCATGACAGCCTATTGACAGCTCACCCATCATGACTCTTTTTGAGACTACAAATTTTTTTAATTTTATATCTATTACAGTAATTACGATGTGAGTAACAGAGTAAGTCTTAGAGTAGACACAGCCCCAGTCTAGCAATAGGCAATGCTTAATTAAAATATTTAATTGCAATTGGGGCTTGTATATATGGACTTGGGGTTGTTAAGGTTGTTAAGAGTAATTATAATTACTTAATTAGCTAGCTATAATCGAGATCTTCAAACTAGCTAGGGTTCAATAAATAAATATATTATTTATAATAATTAATTCGATTTATCTGAATTGTTTCGTTGTTAATTGGCATTTTTAATTAGTCAGAAACGTTGCCCACATGAATAAACATTAATATATACTAGCTACTAATCGATGAAAGAGCACATGGATATCGTCACTTATTTGATATATTAATGCTAAGTAGATGAGATGTATTACAAACAAATTACCCATAGTCATTAAAAAATAAGCGTTTTTGAAGTAATATATATCGTATCAATTAGAAAAAAAATAACCGCATAAATCAGAAAAATAAAAATACCTTTGGTAATTTTGGTGCTAAAATTTTTGAGTCAAGCCACAAACTTTTTATTTGAATATGTTCTCAACATAATAATTGTACATATAATAAAATTAATCATATTATCACAAAGTTTTACCACGGTAAAAAAAGTTAATTAATTAGCTAGAAAACGTGAAGTCTAGGTAGATGCAATTAATATTCTTAAACAGAAGTTATTAGTGAAAGTACACATATATAAATTTAGTTATGTAACTAGTAACATGAGGACGGCTATAGGTTTTGATTCATATATGGAACAGAGCTAGTGCTTGACTGCCTATATAGTATATATATACTAACAATTCTGTTAAACTAGAAACATATATGCTCTCAAAAAAAAAAAAAAAAAAAAAAAAACTAGAAACGTATATACCCTTACTATATATATATAAAAGCATATTAGAAAAAAAATAACATAAAGAAGTTATTTTTCCCAATAAAAAACCTGAGCCGTTAATCATATTATTGGATAGATCATAATCATTGATGTACGTTAATACTCGTTGACGTTCTCAGCCCATTAAAATTAAAGGCCCGTATAAATTATCTCAATTTAAGACTATTACATGTTATCCTAAAAGTTTATTATAAGAAATAACAATTTCAGTCCAAAGCAAGGCATAGGTTTTTTACTAATATTATATATATGAGTAACACCTAGGGATTATAGAAAAACTATCTATAGCGTCTATAAGTTACATTTCGAAACGCATCCGTTACATTTCTAAATGTATCTGTTACATTTCGTATATATCTACGGATGTATAGACGCAAGGTGTTTCTCTTATGCAAGGTGTTTCTCTTATACATAGATGGAGTTATTACCCTCATAGCTCTATAGCCAGTTAGCCACAGGCTCATACTTTATTTTTTCTTCTGAATTATGTATAATTTTTAGAGAAAAGTACATGTATCATGTATGTGTATGTATAATAAATAAAGTGAGATGTCCTTGAGAAAATGCAAAGTCATAGATGTGAGTAGCCCACCCTTTACTTGGCATTATGTCATCCTATGCAATCCATGATTGAGACAGAATATTTGTTTAATCCCCACCACTGGCTCAGGCTCAGGCTCTCCCTATATGACAAATAATCAAAGACATAACATAATCTATGGTTGACAGCTCCATGTGACACCAGTTTAATTCATTTGTGTGATCTAAAACAGAATATATATTGTATTATTAACTCATTTTTTAAATGAAAATGTTCATAACATAGTTGATGTAGTTTCTTCTAGGTCACACTTACTATTTGTGTTTGTCATGAAGTTATGATATATATTAAGCCTAAAGTACTTTGTAAGTAATTAACAAGAGATTAATTCTTACATTACACTCAAATATTTTTTATGGTAAATATCTTATTAATTTAATCTATTGTTTGGTATAAGATTTTTAAGTAATGCTAATGCACAATATAAGATGTCAAATTAAGCATTTGAATAGTGACATTTAGTATAATAAATATTTCCTACCCACAAAAATTAAGTACAAGTTGCCTCATAAATAAATTCCCATCTCAAATAAAAAACTACTGTTGGCACACTTAATTAATTAGGAGTTTTGGTTAATTGTAGAAACATATCTTAACTTGCAACAACTTTACAAGTAGCAAAAATTGTAATTAAATATTACAACTTTACAAGTATATTAATTATTAATTAATGAGGACTTAAAAAAGGCAAAAAAAAGAGAGAGAACTGAGAACATGAGAGAGCCAAGGTTGGCAACTGTGCACTGCAGTACTGCACATCACCAGCTCATAGAAACCAGTGAAGAACTAACACTAACAGCCTGCATTCATTCAGTCCATCAACGGCTCCAAATGGTCAGATCTCTGCATCCAACGGCTGAGATTAATTTGGGCGTTCTTTGTTAGCTGGATTAATTAAATTTTCAATTAATTTTTTTGGGCTTTAAGATAAGAACTAAGAAGAGGTTCTCAGTGGTGCACGCGACGGCCTGCACATGTGCATGTGCTCTCTCTAAAAGTTTTCATAGAGAAATCAAAATACTGAAAAGTATGAGAGAGAGATTCTGAGATTGTTTTTTTATTTTTTTTTTTACAAAAAAAAAGAAGGTTTGAGGGGCTTTTTTCAGAAAGAAATTATCATCTTTTTTGTGGAGTTCAACAAAGTTGTATAGTTATTGGTAATTATTGCTAAAAGATAAAAGTCACTTTAATAAGTTTAATTGCTCATTTTTGTATTACAGATAGATGCATGTACTGCTACTGCACAAAGTGATATTTCTGAATTACATACAACAAAAGCAATTCTTAAATGCACTGAAGTAGATGTTACTTTAATTTATTGGCCTTCTCCTTTTTTTGTCAAAAAAGTATGTTATTTCAAAATTTGAAATTAATTGGTATCTATTAAAATTTAAAACATACAAACACCATAATTATTACTATTAATTTTGGGAATTATTATTATTATTATTAGGACGTTGCTTTCATGCTTACACCTAGATAATTTTATCTGTTACAGTGAGTTCATGATCTATCGCCCTGCCTTTTACAGAAATTGGTAGCCTTTTAAGTTGAATCTCATAATAGATAATATTCATTTTATAATCGTCAGATCGAAAAAAAAAAAAATGTTGGTCGGAATATTGGGTAAAATTCTTATTAGTATTGTGAGGAAAAATATTAAAAAAAAAAAGAACAAGGGGATATGAAAGAAGATGTGGAGATAGAAATCATACAATACAATGATGATACATACAAGTATACAACTGTAATTGATTGATTGATTGAGAATGAGGACGTCAAGCAAACAAGAGAATAGAAGAGGCAGGGGAGGGGATGGCACATGGGAGGAGTAAGGGGGGCTAACTGGCTAAGGGCCTTTGAGGCTCCCTCTGTGGGTCCTTTGCGCCCTCCCTTTTTGCCCCTCTTTGTTCCTTTCCAAGACGAGGAATTTGTTGGGACTAGGCATGCAATGTAGGATCCGGATCACCTCATTTTCTATATAAAAAAAAAGTAGGACCTGCTTTTTTTGATCCGACGGTTGAAAAATACTGAAATACTTTGAGATCAGTATGATAATTGATCCCGACCATCCGATCGGAAAAGCACGTCCTGCTTTTGTTCTTAGAAAAGCAGAATGTTCATATCCTGCAATGTAATGTAAGGTGGTAGATTAGATTGGTTTGGACTTTGGACTTTGGAGGTAGGGTATGAACAAACAATAGAGGGACCTCCTTGATCTTTTGTTACTATTCCCAATTTCCCAATTCCCAATTTGTTCTCTTTATTTTTGGATTTGTGGAATGGGAAATTGGGAATTTGTTGGTAGAGTTTTATGGAGCAATTATATTTTAATGTTATTAAAAAAATGCTATGAACAAAGTTAAAATAATAAAATAAGATGATAAGAAAATTGGGTATATAGTAGAACTGCAAATTTGATAAATTTGATTTGAAAAATTAATTGGATTCCTATATTTTATCTTCATTTCTCTCATGTGATCTGTTTCCTTAACAATAACATCCTTTTCTTATAAAAGAAAATACATATATTAGTGGAGCAAAATAAATTGATTAAGCTTGCTTTAATTTTTTAGTAATTTTTTAGGCCATAACAATGAACAAAATATGCAAGGTTTTAACCTAAATGATAATACAGAAACACACTAACACAAGCATGAGAGCCACATAATATCAAAATTGTATGACATGATGAAAAGAAAGAACCCCACCCAAGGCCACATGACACATGGAGGCAGAACATGTTTTGGCAGAGTGGGGTTAACAACCACTTAATCAAAATAATAAAAAAAAAAGAATGTTTATGAAAATTCGAACACTCCAAATTGGCGGGAATGAGATAAACACAATATATTAGATTAGGGTGGCGATCTGGTGACAACTAGTCCTCGCGACATCCGCGATAACGGATCCTCAAAATTTCTTAATATCTACAACAGTTCAAAAAATTATGAGTTTTGATATAGTATCAAACAACACTCAAATTAGTTTGAAATTTGAAACACAATCGATCTATGAGCTTCATATATTTTTGTACAAATTTTTTTTATTTTAGAGAATTTATTTATATTTATTTGAGGATCCGTTGTCGCGGTTGTTGTAAAGATTAGTTGTTACCGGATCCTGCCCATTAGATTTTGTGCTTAAATTTAGCAGCCCACAACTCTTTTTTTTATTTTAAGGGTATTTTGAATAGAGATTCCCCACTGGTTTTTGCAGAGATCCGGAATGTGAAGAGATAAGGATGATGTAGAAGTCATGTTATGTAGGATTTAAAGAATACAAAAATATATATTATATGATTGTTAATTTAGTATGATTAAAAATGTAGAAAATTCAGAACCTGGTCTCCATATTTGTAATTATGGCCTTGGTATGTTGAATGCCCAATTGCCAATAGCCCCACAACAAATTGGAATAGTGGATGTGGGTGCAGTTTGGTCGGAAATATATGCATGGGGAAAGAAAGTATTTCAATAATAACAGAATGTTATGAACGTAGGAATTCTTTTACGAGGAGGAATCCAATAAACATGTGTTTTGGTAACTATGGTGACTATTTTTTTATTTATGCATAAATTGAAAAATCTAAACCATCAGATGTATTTTATATTATCTCAATAAGATATACATAAAAAATGAGAAAGTTTGAACATTGTTTCGATAGTCATCAAGAAAGGAGAAAAAAATCATAAAACTTGAACCGTTGATTTTTGTTTATGCTTGATGCATATGTAAGTAAAATAAAAATGATATAATTTTTTGTATACACATAAAATATGATATGTACAACATATTCTATCAATTAGTTTGTTATTTAAATATTTAAAATGTAGTTATTTAAAATTTAATTTCATGGTCACCGATCGGTCACCAAAAACATAGTTATTTGATCTCTCCTCTTCTTTTATGGGGGAGGGATACATTGACAATACTTACCTTACCTTGACAATTTTGATAATGGTATATTTAAAAAATTTATAAAAAATCTTAAAAATAGAAAAACATTTTACTGAAGTATTTCTTAACCTTTAGAATGATTATATTTCTAATTATATTCAATTTAAGTGATATACGATAGCTTTTTAAATATCTATTAAATTACAACAGTTAAAAAGTATACAAAATTATGATAAGTCATCAAACGATATTCAAATTGTTTGAAATCTGAAACACTATCAATCTACAACTTAAGTAATGCATCATAATTTTTTTTATCAAATTATCATTGACATATCGTTTTTTTTTTTTTTTCTTTGCCGATGCACATTACAGGACAAATACATTTTTCTTCTGAAATCCAGCTCTCTGTAATCGAAATACTTCAAGCAGGTATAAGAAGGGGAGGGATCGGTTGACAATTCTTATTTTGATATCAAATAAAAAAACAAGGATCGGTTGACAATCCTTATTTTATAATAATCAAATAAAAAAAATAATTTGATAATAACCTCCGATGAATAAAAAGTTCAGGCCAAAGCCCAGTGAAACTTACCCAAAATCTAATTACTTTTTCATTAACACGATGCATAAAATATACTGTAACTTACCCAAACTCCCATCTTATATATTATCCAAAAGAAGGAAGAAAAAAAAAAGGGTTATACAGTAGCTTAACAAAATCATAAAAACATATAATTGCCAGATCAATCCTCCTAATATGTACATTTAAATTGAAATAATTAAGAACAGTCAACAGGGTTATGAAATTGCACATTAGCGTTTATTATTGGCGTCCAATAGCATCGCCATGTTAGCATAAGGAGGGTATTTCATGGTTGTAACTCTATTAAAATCCAAAAACACTTGATATCATTTAGAAAACAAAATATATTTGATGCCACCAATTATTAAAAAAAAATAATTACTTGATATCGTTAGAAAAAGGAGAGTATTTCATGGTTGAAAAACTCTATGAAAATCCAAAAAAATACTAGTACAACATATGTCTATGAATAATGAATTTTTAGGAAAAGTCAAAGGAATCAGTGGAAAAGTAAAATTACTTTTATGCCCTCAATTTGTAATCATTACATAATAAATGTTCCAATTAAATAAAATATAGATAAAAGGGTAATCATAACATCGGAGAAACAAGAGACGAATAGAAAAATAATATGAAATCATTAAAGTTCACTTAATTAGGAACATAAGTTGTAAATAGTATAAATTTATTTAATTGTGGACGGAGGTTGTGCTTGATATTTTTAGGGAAAAAAATTGCCACCAATTCTTAAAAAAAAAAGGAAAAAAAAAATCAAGCCTTAGGTTTTAATCTATAATAATATGTACAAAATATTTCTAGCTAGACCGTGCAGAGACGCCGCAACATTGTTTTTTTTTTCGAGAGGCTGGCAGTGGCTGCCAGCAAACGCCGCAACATTGTTACCACGATAATCAGTCAATGACAAATATTCAATGAACAGTGAGAGGAGTACATTTAGACATGATATGATGATAATATATTATGCTCATTTTCTCGAGTTCCATAAAAGGTACTACATCATAATCATGAAACAAAAAGAAAAAATAATTCAAGGACGTGAAGCAACATGCATTCATGCTCCGTTTCAAGTTTCAAAATACTTACTCAGTTTACAGAATAATGAATTTACAGCAAAAGTGAAAGAAAATAATGAAAGAGTGAAATTATTTTTATGTCCTCAATTAGTAGAAAAGTGAATATTATTGGAAGGAGATGAGAGGCATTTTGGGAATTTCGTAATATATATATTTTTTTTTTTGAGGAAGAAAGTGGATTCATTTAATTGTGGACAAATTCTAAAGGGTATAAATTCATTCAATTGTGGACGGAGTAAGTACCAATTGTGAGTTTTTACGTGCAAATGTCAAATGTGCAATCCAATCATATTTTTAATACGAAGTATCGATTTTTCACACCTGGAATTCAATAAAAATTGCATGTACAGATCATATCAAGTACAGTTTATTTTTTTTTTTTTTGAGGAAATATCAAGTACAGTCAAAGCAGAGCATATTTTTGCATCTTTTTTCGCAATTTGACAGGGTTGAGGAGATCGTATAATAATCATATTCATACGCAATAATAATAATAACAATAATATGCACGCAGAAAAATAATTGGTCAAACGCTGGAAGTCATGGTGATGTCTGGATTTAATTATGGATCCGTATTGTATCGCTGTTGCATATTATAATGAGGGTTTGACCGAGGAGATCTCATGCACCGGATCAAATGTTTTCTTTCTGGATTTTTAATATTGGACTCCTTTTTTATTTATTTTGTGAGATGAGATCACTTTTGGAAAGTCGTTGGGGAAATTAAGAAATCAATTTTTAGTTTGTTAAAATTTTATTAACCAAGATCATGAGTTGCCCATGATAAAAAAAAAAAAAAAAGAAGCAAATAGAGCATCGAAATGTTACATTGTGCTATCAAATTTTAGGAAGCCATGTGCTTTTATAGAAGTTCGAAGTTATCCAATAAAACATTTTTTTTTAATTATGTTTATGTATGTCCTATGTACATAATATAGAGTTTAATGAACTTTTAAATTTAAAACAATGAATTATTTTTATTATTATCATGGTTACTGAGTTGCATTCGTTCTCAATTATTTTTCCCCGCTCATAACTAGTTTAAAAAAAAAAAATCAGCCCCATCTTCTTTTGCTTTTTTTAAATAATATGCTTTGAATTTTAATTGATTAGAGATAATATAATAAAGGTCAACGGTCAATAATGTATGAGCCTTAAATAATTGTTGGCAAGATTATTATAAATAAAACAAATGAGCCCGATGTATAAAAATTAAGAAATGAGAACCATCATGAAATTGTCCGAGCGTGGATTTTTACGTACTAGTAAAAAGCTCTCGTCTTGCTTTGCGCTGAAATTGTTATTTTTTATAATAAACTTTTAAGATAATATTTATGTGGGCCTTTAATTTTAATGGGCTGATAACATCAATGGACATTAACATACATCAACAGTGGTGATCAATCTAAGTAAACAATCTAAGTAAACAATCAACGGCTTAGATTTCTTCTAAAGCCAAGTAATTTTCTTAGAAAATTATATAAAAGTCGTTCAGCTTACTATTCATCATTGTGAGTTATGTAATAAAAATTTATGTACGTGAAAAGGATTTAAGTTAGATTTTAAAAAGTTAAATGAACCGAACTGTTGATATTTAGAGACCGAACTTAAACTAAATTCTTATAATATATCTCAATATCTTTTCTTAACGTTTTTCTAGACTTAAACCTGTAACCTTAACGATAGCGGCAACATCAGTGCCAATCTTTACTAGATAACATGTTGACCTGCGTTTGGTAGTCGTAGTAAAATTGATTTAAGCTCTTAAATCAATTTTAAGTCATCAAACAGAAATAATTTAAGGTGTAGTAACTTAACACAGCTATATATGTAGTAAACTAAATCACCAATATTTCATATCTTTTATACACAATATTAACTTTACTTTATCTATTATCTCACTACTTAACGTTTTACTCCGCTTTAGCTTACTACACCTGTCAAACGGGGTGAGCATGTAACATAATGCCACATGAGACCCAAAGAAGAAGCACAATCAGTAATTCAGTATAGTAGTAGTACGTAGCTGCCTAAGAAAGAGTTAAAAAGAGGCTCCCATATTCATGTAACCAGACTCACTCAGGCCACATCGAACGAATCTACATATATTTTTTCAATATTTATTTATAATGTTTGAATTGAATCGTACATTTGCTGACGCCAGAAACATTTGGGTAGTGCTGCGGTTTATCGCCTTCTGATCAGAATTTTCGTACTAAATTGCAGGTTAGGTGCTGCCGTCCTGCTGCCTAAAAATAATATTTTTTATTTTATTTTGTTCTTTTTTATTTTTATTTTACATTTTTTTTTTTGGTGTTTGCTATATACGAGGAGGGTTTCACGATGCTCATCCTAACAATGTTGACAACGAAACAATTCAAAAATTAGTACAAATTTATAAAAAATCTTAAAAATAAAAAATAGTTTATGGATGCATTACCTAACTCGTAGATTGATAATGTTTTAAATTTCAATTAATTTGAACACCGTTTGATGGCTTATCAAAATTTTGTGTATTTTTTAAATATTGTAATTTATCGGATCTTTGAAAAGCTAGCAAATATAACTTAAATTAAATATAATCGGAAACATAATCAATCTATAAGTTAAGAAATATCCCATAAGTTTTTTTCTATTTTTGAAAATTTATATGATTTTTTACAAATTTTTGAAATGTTAAATTGTCAAGATAAGAATCGTCAATGGATCCCTCCTCCCTCTATATATATGTGTTGATGGATTTCTAAATTAAATTGTAATTAATCACTAGATAAAAATTCAGTAGTTAAGTGCATATTAGATGGTTGCGTACTAGATAAAAAGTTTTGTGTTGCTATTATGTTAGAGAAGAAAACGAATAAACGAAAAAATGAATGGATATCTAAATCACGGAAGCTATTATATGTACAAAAAAATTGTAACATGCATACTCTTAAAAAAAAAAATAGCATTGATTTCAGTAGGAGCGGTTTACAAAATTTAATGAGATTATAAATATGATGCACATTTTAAAAAATTGAAAGAATCATCACCAAATGTGTATCTTTTAACATATTTTATCCAGAGCACACATACAGTGAGCTTAACCCTTCCCCTTCCGTGAGCGCACCTTCAAAAATATATCAACCCACCTCCAGATTTCAATTTATATGACTCAATAGATTCTTTATATCAATATCTTATGGGATACAAAAATTTTCCATTTTTGAAAAATTTGAAGTATTTGTTTGAGATTTTTTAAAAGGGATACATAAAACTTGATTATTTTATTAATATTGTATAGTCGTTTTAAAAAAAATTCTAAACAAATACTTAAGAATTTTTAGAAATGGAAAATTTTTGTTTCTCCTAAGGTTTTGATATAAAGAATCATTGAGCTTTATAAATTGAAATTTGAAGGTGAGTTGATATGTTTTTGGAGGTGCGCTCATGGAAAAGTTCTGTGAGCTTAAGCTCACAGTATATTTACTCTTTTATCTATTCTATTTTATTTATCTGCATCATTGCTATGAAACATCATTGTTTTAATTACATTTGCTAGATGGGAGATAAGAAATAAATGATGCGCATGTTCTATGGTGTATTATTATGTTTAGCTTACTTTTCGAAGCTCTACAAGTATGTGCTATATGTCACATTTTTCAAATTGAAAATTATATGCGTATTCTAAATTAAATTTCAAACTTCACAAAACGATACTTTATAATTTATGTCGAGTTAGACTATTGTGAAAACATTTGCATTTCAATCTGAAATGCTAACGGTCTAAATTATACTTTGCCACGTCCGAAATTTTGATTTATGGTTCTGATTAAATTTATCATATGAAAATACTAGGAAATACAAAAAATTTTCATTTTTGGAGTTTTGTAATTATTTATTTCGGATTTTTAAAAAGGACCCTAAAATATTAATAAAACAATGCTTGTTTGTACATAGTTTTTTAAAAATCAGAAAATAAGTACTTAAAAAGCTTCAAAAATGGAAAATTTTTGTATTTCCTAGTATTTTCATATGCTGAATTTAATGGAAACCATAAATCAAAATTTCGGACGTGGCAAAGTATTATTTGGATCATTAGCATTTTGGAGAGCGAAATGCAAATGTTTTCATAATAGTTCTACTCATTTGTGTCCATATATACTTTATAATTTGTTTTCTCATAAAGAAAATGTATCAAATCACCTCCAAAAACCTATCAAAATGTATAAGTATACCGTGAGCTTAAGCTCACAGAGCCTTCTGTGAGCTTAACCTCCAAAAACCTATCAAATCACCTCCAAATTTTTGATTTATATGGCTCAATAAATTCTTTATACCAAAACCTTACAGGATACAAAAATTTTCCATTTTTAAAAATTTTTAAATATTTGTTTAAGATTTTTTAAAAGTGATACATAAAAACTTGATTATTTTATTAATATTGTATAGTCATTTTTAAAAAATCTCAAACAAATACTTAAAAATTTTCAAAAATGGAAAATTTTTGTATCTTGTAAGGTTTTGATATAAATAATTTATCGAGCCATATAAATCGAAATTTGGAAATGATTTGATAGGTTTTAAGAGGTTAAGCTCGCGGAAGGCTACGTGAGCTGTTCCCGTATATTTTTTTTTTTTTTGAGGAACTCACCGTATATTTGCTCTAACTTTTCAACAACGAGATGGCGACATGATAGCTGGATGTGACAAACAACGTCTTTAATATTTATTTGTTTGTTGAGTTTTTTCTTCTTTTTTTTGTGCTTTTTTTTTTAATTGACTTGAAGGATACAAAATAATTAAAATCATAATTAGTTACTAGTGTACGACCATCCAATTAGGTAGATCGATAATCATCATTGATCATTAATCTATGTGTACAAGGCATGCCAAAATCAGTTCTCTTTATAACTAAGACAACATTAATTAACAGTTGTCACGAACAAACTCAAATAATTAATTAAGTACCGAAACAGTGATTAATTACTGATTACACCTTTTCAAACATAAAACTCGAGAAACACATTTGTCGTCATTAACCTTAACCATGTTTGTTAATTATGGTTTTCTATTAATTAAACACTGTTGCATGTGTCCTCCAGATAGGTTCCCCCTAATCACAAATTAAATTGAAACTAAACCGTATTATACATTCTTAATTGCGATTAGCAGGAATGGATCACGGTACTTTAATCTGGAACGGGACAACACATGAAGTTGCATTACACGGTATCTCATGAGTTGTGATTCCCTCGTATTAGTTGGTAAACACAGATCTTTTTGGTGATGAAAATATTTAATTAATTAAGTGACTAATTATAAAATGGTTTATCCTGATCACCTTTTCTTGGCCGACATTCAGAGCAATCAATTAATTAAGTTAATTAATTATATTAATCCAATCTATACTGTGACTGTCGAAATAAAGTGAATCCAACCTATATGCTGTATCGTGTGCATGTGTCTATTTGTGTAACGAGTCAGGTAATGGGCTATTGGGCTCTTTAGTTCTTGTTGGCTACACGGAACAATACTTGGAATTATACACACAGATTACTAATGCATCAAGGTGTTAATTATCCGGGTAAATAAGGTGAATCGTCGGTCATTAGCACTGAACCTGATACTGAGAATATTCGTTCAAACCTCTCCATTTCAAATAACATAACATGATAACACCCCTCTTATCATTCAATTGTTGAAAATTCTTGCAGCCCAAAAAAATACTCATTCAAAATATATATATATATATTTTTAAACAAAAATCTTGTTCAGCATTTTACAAAAAATACAAATTTAACACAAATCTATCCATCTATCGCTTATTCTCTTTTGAACAAAACAAAACAAAAAATGTTTAATTTAAATTCCTCACAACATAACATTGGCACTTAACATGAAAGCACTCTTCGGTTGAGTAAAACCAGGGAAGAGAGTGCTATTGTGTATGTTCGGCAACTTCTCCCTTTAGTTTTCTTAGCTCTTTAATTTTTTTCGAATACAAGTTTCTTAGTACGGATTAAAAGTTTCTCCTTAAGTTTCTTTTTGACCGGGGCTTAAGCCTTGCCCGGAATCCTAAAGAAGTAATACCCATGCGGGTTGTTCGGCAAGGTGGTTGACTTAAATATTTAAGCCTCACTAAGCTACACTCGTTCGAAAAAAAACGGGTTTAAGAAAGCTTAAGCCTTAAGCCATGGGTATTGCTTCCTTAGGAATCCGGGCAAGGTTTAATCCCCGATCAAAAGGAGGTTTAAGGAGAAACTTTTAATCCGTGCTAAGAAGCTTGCGTTCGGAAGGATTAAGAGACTAAGGAATCTAAAGGAAGTCTAAGGAGGGGTTGCCGAACGGCCCATGGGGCTGTTCGGCATACAAAATGGCTTAAATATTTAAGCCTCACCAAGCCACACTCGTTCGGAAAAAGGAAAAAGGCTTAAGAAAGCTTAAGCCTTAAGGCATGGGTATGGCTTACTTAGGAATCCGAGCAAGGTTTAAGCCCCGGTCAAAAGGAGGTTTAAGGAGAAACTTTTAATCTGTGTTAAGGAGCTTGCATTCGGAAGGATGAAGGGACTAAGGAAGCTAAAGGAAGTTTAAGGAAGTCTAAGGAGGGGTTGCCGAACGGCTCCTATGACTTAAAGCTTAAATTTTTTTAAGTCATTTTTTTTTTTCCGAACAAATATGATTTACTGAGACTTAAATATTTAAGCCACTTTATACGCGGAACGGCCCAAAGTGTTATCTATCTATCTATCTATCTAATGCGGTCAAACTAACCGGGGCAGCACTCGGAGGCCGTGTGGGTCTCCTCCTTCTGACGGACCCTCCTAAAATAACATCATCCCACTCACAAAACAGAAACAAAAGCGCGCCATCTGACCCTGACCGTCCGTCTCCCAATTTCGCTCTCTCCCGCGCACACTCCCCAACCCAACCCAATTTCCCACTCACCCCCATTCCGCAATTCCCAGATCTCCAGGGACCCATCCGCAAATACCCAATTACCCTGTCCCGTTAACCCAAGAACCCATACGCAATAAACAAAACTTCCAGGGGTGTAACAGAAAATACACCAGCCCCCCTCCCACCGCCGCTTTAAAAGCTGTCCTGTCTGAGTCTCACTTGCTAAGAATTCATTCGTTCATCATTTTTCATTTCTGCCTCGAGCGGAAACCACCACCACCACCACTCTCCTCAAAAAGCAAATCTATTAATCCACACTCTCCCTCTCGAGGTCGAGGGAGACCGAATTGGATCTGATC
The DNA here is from genome assembly GCA_030179965.1 of Cyperus esculentus. NCBI lineage: Eukaryota > Viridiplantae > Streptophyta > Magnoliopsida > Poales > Cyperaceae > Cyperus > Cyperus esculentus. The sequence continues at coordinate 912,258 of JASGLE010000019.1, read as the reverse complement.
TTACAATACAATGAGCGAGTTCAATAATGAGGAGGACGAGGAGAGGCATTTCGTCAAGCACTTGGGCTGCATGGCCTCCCTCTTCCACTTCTTCGACCGCCCGTATGCTCTCTCTGGCCCCCACCGCCGCGACAGGTTCTCGTCGTCCCAGTCCCAGGTTTGTCATTGTGGGTTTATTGTTATCTCTGTATTAATCAGCATTTTGGGACAATTTGATCGATCTTTATATTTTGTATTGATTTGTGTGGATTGATGGTTTAGATTGGCGCGGAGTCAGTGTCCCCGTCGGAGCGATCGGAGCAGTCGGGGCCGCTGGTTTTGTCGGAGAAGGAGAATGTGACGGCGGCGGCAGCGTCGCCCGAGCCGACGCGCGCGTCGCTGTCATCGGCGTTCAAGACGACGACGACCTGGAAGCTGAGGGAGGCGCCGAGGCTCTCGCTCGACAGCCGGCTGCGGCCGCGTGAGATCCGGACCTCGGTGGGCAAGGTCCAGGAGTCTGACGAGAGCGACCACAACCGCCGGTCGCCGAGCGTGGTTGCCCGGCTGATGGGTGTCGACACTCTCCCGACTGGGTCGGGGTTGGGTCCGGGCTCACCGGCCCAGCTCTGTCGATCCGCGTCCGAATCCCGGGTGCCTCGCGAGGCATCGTATTACCGGTTTATCGATCCATCGGGGTTTAACAATGCCATGGATTACAACAACAATTATAGCTTTAATAGCAAGAGGGTTGTGCCGGAGCCGAAACCGGATCTGTGCGTGAGGGTCTTGAACCCGAATCCGAACTCGAGCCACAATGCACATGTGCCGTTCCATAGGAGGAGTTCGTTCGAGCCTGTGGATTGCTACCCGGATCCGAAACGATCGAACAGTGGGGAGATAACACTGTACGGCGAGATCGAGCGCCGGCTGAGGAAGCGCGGGATCGATGAGCCGTGTAAAGATTTGGAAACCCTGAAACAGATACTCGAGGCGCTGCAACTTAAGGGTCTGTTGCACTCGCAACCGGCCGACAGGCAATCAGACGGTCGTCGGAGCTTCTCGGACGAGCATTTGTCGAAACCCCAACAACCGCCAATTGTGTTGATGAAGCCGAGTCCGAGGCCGCCGCGGTCTCCGAAGAACGAGAGGTCTCTCAACCGGGGCGGTCGACCTGGGTACCAGCATTCTGGCGTCCATCCGAAACGGGAGCGAGTGGAGATCGATCGGATGGTGCGGCGATCGAGGTCCCCGGATCGGAGCGAGACGGTGAGGAGCCCCAGTTCGCCGAACAGGAGGCGGCCCGGGTGCAATGCCGTGTCCCCAAAAAGGGTCGGCGGGCAATACGGGGGCAATGTGGAGTCGCCTAGGAGCCCCCAAATAATACCAAAACAGGGTATTTCAGCCATTCGTTGCGGTAAGGTGCGGCCCGAGCCATTGGCCGTTCGATCAGAAAAGGGACTCCGGGATGCGCGGTCGCAGGTAGACGACGACACCTCTCCTTCTGCGTCCAGCAGCAGCATCAGTACCTCCTCCGGCATCATCGGTTTTGAGGTACATTTCTTCTTGATTCCTAAATTATTATTATTAGGATGCTGCTTCCACGCTCACACTCAGATAATTGTATCAATTATATATGATTCTCATAATGGGTAATATTAATTTATAATCGTTAGATCGAAAAGAAAATTTTTTTTGTTGAAAGTATTAAAGTAAAATTCATTATTATTATATTTACATTTGGAAATAAATTATATACATTACTGGTGTATAATATTCAATGCCCATCTAACTGTCATTGGGTGTTTGTTTACTTGCTTCTTTATAATTTTATAAATAATATTTCTTGTGTTCTAAACTGTCCCCTTTTGGTACAAACCAAATCAAATGGCATCATTATAGTTTGTGGGGATTTGTATAGCTCACCGTGTACGCTATCATTTTAATTGTTGTTGTTGTTGTACTGCACTACCTCTGCATTTTCACCCTTATAAATGCTTATTAGTTGTATTTTACTGGGCTATTTTACTGGTTGAAAGTCTACTAAATCATATCAGGCGGGCCTGATTAAAAAAAAAAAAAAATGGTGGACCTTATGTGCAATTGATAGCATTTGATATATTTTATTTTTATAATAATTGAATAATTGAATTGTTAAACTGAATGGATGTGATTTGATGCAGAGGTCAAAACTGGAGGAAGAGAACAGTAAATCGGGACGGCATCTTTTGGAGCGGTGCGACAAACTACTGAGCAGCATTGCTGCATTTACTTCAACCGATATCGGGGACTCGCAGCCCAGTCCGGTGTCTGTGCTGGACGCCTCCTTTCTGACGGATGAGAGCTCTCCTTCTCCGTCCTCCAGCAAGCGCCTGGTAACCCCTCCCAAGAGTCCGAATGCTAACATCTGGCATGTTGAGTCCGATGTGGATCGTTTGTTCGACTCTGATTCTGACGAGCCGTGCACTGTTGGGTCAGAATCAGACGATCAGGATTATCTGTACCTATGCGAGTTCTTACGCGTATCTAATCGCTCCAGTGATTTGTGTAAGGTGAGCGAGCTGTTGAAGAAGCGCCATCAATCTTCTGATGCCACATTGCAGCAGCGCAGTCTTGTTTACGACGCAGTTAGGGAAATCGTGGAGAACAGTCGGCAAGTGTCGCCATGGGACGCATTCACTGGTCATGCGGGTCTGGCACCTCAGACACTCAAACAGCACGTATGGGGAGAGTTGCAAAAGATCCGGGAACCCACGGTTAATTTCAGCGAGTTAGTTGACTTGAATGAAGCCACATGCCGGGCCATAGAGAAGGATTTCTCAGCAGACGGTAGATGGAGCAAACAGTCAATCGAGATATCCGATGCCGTGCTGCAGATCGAGCGACTGGTGTTCAAGGATCTTGTTGCCGATACGATCAAGGAACTCGCCGATGTTGCCTCCATGGATCACTACATGGTACCTCGCCGCAAGCTTGTATTTTAACTCCTTGCCCCCCCCCCCTACATATACCAGTTTAGGAAAACTAGTTGTGCTCTTCTTATTTTTGATAATCATATGTTAATATTTTTACTTTTTGTTTAGTAAAAGTTGATTTTCCTAGGTACTGTACCTGTATGAGCATTTAACAAAAGGCCTAAGCTTGAAGCCTTGAATTCAGCTACAATATAACTCTTGCTTATTTTTTTCCCCCAAAAGTAATGTTTAATATTGCAAATTTTGATGCTTAAAAAATAGTATATCCAATATTATTATTATCAATTCATTGCTTTAAACAATTATCTTCAAAAATCTCCATAGCACTGAAAGATCTGGTAAGAGAGTTCTGGTTAGGTGCCATGCATGTGAAATCCTGATCTGCTCTGAAAGTCTGAAATTGGACAGCAACCAACAAGACCCGGTATCCATTACCAGAAAAAAAAGCAATAAAAAATGGGTATGAGCTAAGAACTGAGACCATCAGAGAAACGCTGAAAATGGGTTCTATATGGCAGTCAAAAACTCAATAGCGACCTGGTCAATACCTTCATGCCAAACCAACACTTACACACTGATTACTGGTACATGGTTCAGACTTCTTCAGACTTTCAGAGTCAGTGGCATGGCAGCTACCAACAAACACTCTCTCTCTCACACACACACACATACAAGTATCCAATTGAGTTAGTAAAGGAAAAGCAATGGTGGGCGGTTATGCAAATAGTTTAGGAGTCAGTGAGTGAGGAAGTCAGTCACGGGAAAGAGATGAGGGTTGAGTTATGAAACTGGACCCATTCATTCATGTGACAAAATCTGACCCGACTCGAAAAATCTGTCCGACTCGACCTGAACCCGAAAAATACTGACAGCCGTCAATCCGATACCTGACTCGACATTTTCATTTGGTCAAATTGATCCGACCAGGGCTGAGCCAGAGTTGTGACATGGGGGGTGCTTAGTAGTACAAAACTATATATTCATCAATTATAGGAGGGACCAAACGACAATTACTGACCAAATTATACAGAAAAATGACATATATTCCTTTAAGTTGCAAAATCATGGAGGGGTCTTAGCACCTCCATGTCCCCCCCTCTCTCGGCCCCTGGATCCGACCAGAACCCGACCCGACAATCTGCCACCTCTGTGTCTCTGTCTGAAGAGAGATGCCATGTTGTTATGTTATGTATCATGTTATACAGTACGATCTACAATCTACTGTAGATACCAGTACGTACAAACAAGATTGTTGTTGACAGCAGCTAGCTAACGAGATCAGGATAGGTATTTGAAGAGTTGAGTCAGGCAGGTACCATTGAGGTGGGGCTGAGCCATGCTTTGCAAAGGGAGGCACAAGGGACACACTGCGTAGAGTGTGTGCTCAGTTGGTGGGGTTTTGGGGTTGCCATGGTAGATGGGTGTTGCTTAACATTACTTGTGCTGACTTATTATGGCCTTATCTGTTTATATCTTTTTGTTGGCTAATTCTGTTATGGATCGGACGAAATATGGGCCGTTCATTTTTGGTAATCTGATGGTCAGGATAGGTTTTTTAGATACAATTAAAGAGATATATTTGATAAGAACCGCTCGTTATTCAAAATGAAAAGTTGCTTAGCCGATTCATAGCAGAACCACTGATCTTTGTTTTGTGAATTTCTTGTTAGCTTTTCTTAGTAAATGTTATAACTTATACGGTTATATAGTTTATAATTTTTAAATATTATTGTTATTATTATTATTTTTTTTGTGGTTACGATATATTATAGAAGTCTTAATTTTGAAAATTCCCAATAAGTTCTCCAACATAATTTCAAACAAATGGGAGCTAACACAGGTACAATTTCCGATTATCTTGTTGATAGTGACCATATCATTTATATCGCACGAGTTATATTAATGTGACTAATTTTAATACATAATTTATTTTATAGATTTTTTTATCCTTCAGCCCAAAAAAAAAAAAAAAAGAATTTTTCTTCACAACCCAACTATCCTTCCTTATCTTGACTTCAAAATTACTACCAAGTAAACAAAGTTATACTACGATTTCTAGGTGTTCAATTATCTCAATGTCCATTCAACTTAATATTTTCGAGAACTTGTCCGTCCATAAGTTGTATACTTGCAGGATGATTATCCTCTGATTGGCTACAACCGAGCCCAGCAGAGAGAGAAAGAAAGAGTGACTCTCTCGTTTGGTAGGTCCCACCTCGGTTCGGTGGGTCCCACCTCAGTTATTCTCTCTCTCTCTCTCTGTCGGACTGGGTTGCAGCGGGTCAGAGGATATGAATTCATACTTGCGTAGCATGTGTGAACATACCTACAGACTATTTTTTTTTTTTCGAAAAGTTGGTAGTAGCTACCAAACATACCTACAGACTACAGTGAAGGATAATGTCCCTGTTACATACCATGATAACATGATTGACTGGTGACCAATCTGTTCAACAGTTCATTGCCAATTCTATGGATTAGGAGTTTAGGACTACATGGGGCCTTTTTTTCTTTTATTTATTTATTTATTTTTTTTGAGTGATGAATAAATATTACAACCTCCTTCCATGAATAAATAAATTTTTAAGAAAAGTCAAATGAATTAGTAAAAAAATGAAATTACATAATAATTGTTCCAATTAAATAATATAGATAAAAGGGTAATCATAACATTGGAGAGACAAGTGGATTCAAATAAGTGAATAGAAAAATAAATTTAAATCTGTAAAGTTCATTTAATTAGGGACAAGTTCTAAAGGGTATAAATTCATTTAATTGTGGACGGAAGTTGTATTTCTGAGGAAAAGTCATGAATAAATTCCCTTGTACCAATAGTGCGACAAAACAGTGCCAATTTCAGCAGAATAATAATAGGTAAGGGAAACAGAGAACCGCTGGAGTTCTATTGAGAGTAAGATGGCATTTGACCCCATCTAGTGTTATCCAAATTTGAATATCAGGGCCGTCGGATCAAAATCAACAGATCATAATAGTTATAAAAACCCCCTAGCTATAATCTTCATTAGGCCAATCAGACCGTTTATTTTGATCCAACGGTCCATATTAAAAGAGTAGGATCCTGTTATTCTCAAAGAATAACAGCAGATGTGGACTCAAGATATCATATGAATATGATACATGAGATCACTGAAACAGAGAAAAGGGAGATCACATCTATTCATGATGCATGTATTGAGTTTGATCGTGGATATATACATTGCTTTGGAAATGGTTATTTGTCTCACAATGATTCTTCTTCTACTTCGACCACACAAGGGAGCAGCGAATTGGAATACAGCCAAGAAGGAACAAAAATTGGAGAGTCTTTGTATCTCTTTTCTATTGTACCTTGGTAAACGCCAACAAGCTGTGCCATATTTGGAAGATCATGCTCCATATACAAAATATGTCTACTTCAAATTTCATTTGTTTTATTATGGAAATGTTTTTTTTTTATTATTTTGATTAGAAATATAGCAACAATTTAATGTCCCATATGTATGACTGGAACTGCTATTTTTAACAGTTCATAACAGCTCAAACAATTATTTTGGGTGCCCCTGTTTAATATTTTTCAGTAAATTAAGTGCTTTTACTTGGTCTAACTTTTCACCAAACATCTTTATATTATTATTGATGACATATCATACATCACTGGTAGTAATAAATGTGCACAAAAAGAAAAGAGGATCACAGGACAATATTAATATACATGCTGTCACCTAAGTTGGTAATACAATTAATTACACTAAATAAATACATGATGAAAGGAACTTCAAGACTAACATGTTTAATACTGTAATGTAATTACATCTCTCAGAAATAAAAAATGAATTGAAGAGAAACAACCACCCCTCTTTCAATGTGGTACTAAGTGGGACATAATTCTTAATTTTGAATAAGGGTAGACAATGGTGTCAGCAAAGTAGAAAAAGGGGCTTTACCACTTTGCTTAGAAAGGAAATTACATTACTCAGTAGTCAGCAAACTTTTTTTTAGTTTCTTTTTTATGTTGCCAATTTGGTTAGAATCCTGAAGAAACGATGTGAAATTGAAACTCACTTTCTCAAAAAAAAAAAAAAAAAATTGAAACTCACCAAATTAATGTCTGCGTCAGTAACTCAGTATAAATATACATGTACTTTATTTTTTTTTAGGTCGGGTCTAAGAACATCAACCATATTACTTAGGACAACAAAATCTCTGAATTATATGGAAGAAAATCTAAGAAAATTATATTATAAACAGAAAAATTTTGCTGTCTCAAACAATATTTTGCTGTTCTTAGGCCTGACCTTTTTTTTTGAGATGCCAATAAGAAATCTGTTGCTTAATTTTGATCACTTCTCTCAACAAAACATGAAGAAAATTAAATGAATGCACAACATAGCCGATCTCAGTACTTTTCCATATCAGTTTCCAAAGAAGAAGAAGAAGCATAGAACACTGATTTTAAACACTTCCGTTCCTTTCATGGCAAAATAGAGGAAATATGATAAACAGATAATAATAGAAAATGATGAAATTTAAAATACAAGCAGGAAATAACATCATGATGTAACACATCAACAATCCCAACAAATCCTCATTTTTGTTACATTAATTGATCAAGAAAAAAGAGGAAAGTTTCCATGTCTCTTTTGAGCACTTGGTCACTTGCATTATTCAATAGTTCATCAGGTTACCACATAAAAATCAGAATTAAAAAAAAAAATACTTCTTAGAGCATGCTGATTTATTTGGATTTGACTGCTCATGCTATCACATTTTTCATACTTATGGCAAAACCAACAAGCACCACTTCACAAAATCATTGGGATCCGAATCTGCTGCTTTTCTGAACAGAAAAGCAGGGTCCACTCTTTTTGATCCAACGGTTGAGAAACATCAAAGTACTTCGAGATATATACAGTACTGAAGTACTTTGAGATTGGTGCAGCAAACGATCCCGACCGTTGGATCGGAAAAGCAGTGTCTGCTCTTCTAAAAAGAAAAACAGCAGATTTGGATCCAAATCATTGGGGTTGAATTGAACACATTCTTACTAATAATAAAAGCATATTGGAAAAAATGACATGAAAGAGCTATCCTCACATTTGAGCCGTTGATCATTTTCTTCGATATATCATAACCGTTGATGTATGTTAATGCCCGTTGACCTTCTCAACCTAATAAAAAGGCCTATATAAATTATCTCAATTTAAGGTCCATTACATATTATATTAAAAGTTTATTATAAGAAATAACAATTTCGGCCCAAAGCAAGGCGTAGGCTTTTCACTAGTTTCTTGTAAAATGGATGTCATTCACTGAATCTCTGTAATCTAATATATTATCATAATTAGTGACAAAATTGGGTTTATGATCCTTAACAAAGATGATAATCTTGCTTAAAAAACTTGCTGATTTATTTGGGTATTTGAACTTGCCCACTGATCATGGTAGTTGTCTAGTTGTTGTCAAGTTATCATTTTTTTCATTACTTATGGACAAAAAAAAAAAAAAACAGCAAGTACCACTATGCAAAATCATTGGGATCCAACACATTTTTTGTAAAACGGATTTGACTGACTAAATCAACCTAATCTAAAATCTTCAAACGTTAATGATCATTTAAGCATTTTGGGGCCGTTCGGCAACCTCTCCTTAGACTTTCTTTAGCCTCCTTAGTCTCTTAATCCTTCCGAACGCAAGCTCCTTAGCACGGATTAAAAGTTTCTCCTTAAGCCTCCTTTTGACTGGGGCTTAACCCTTGCCCGGATTTCTAAGGAAGCAATACCCATGACTTAAGGCTTAAGCTTTCTTAAGCCATTTTTCTTTTTCCGAATGAGTGTGGCTTAGTGAGACTTAAATATTTAAACCAACCACCTTGCCAAACAACCCCTTTGGGTACTATGATCCTTAATTAGCAAGCTTTTAAAAAACTTAGTTTTAACTTCGTTTAAACCATTAAACCGTTTTTTGGATCCTCTTACGTTAAGTACTTGTAAGAAAACCGTTATTTGTGGAAAAACCATTTTAACAAAGTTAAAACCGTTAAAATCCGTGTTTTAGAGGCGTTTAAACATTGTTAAAATATGTTTGCACATTATTGACGATCTAGAAGTTTACAATAATGTTTATCCTATACATATTAACAATTAAAAATTTTAAACTCTTTATTACTGTTGTCTTAAAATTTTCCATTATAATTTTTTAATGTAATAATTTCCATTCCATAAGATTTATAACTTTTTATGTACTTAATTAGTTTTGTAATTATTATTTGTACTTAATTATTAAGTATAAGTGTATGAGAGTGTATTGTGTAGCCTTTTTAAATATAAAAAATATATAGAAAATAAGGAGCCGTTTTTTAATTTAACAGCCGTGTAATTCTGTTTTAACGTCAAACCATTAAATGGTCACCTCACCGTTAAAAGCCGTTAAACGTTTTTTAAAAGCTTGTTAATTAGGGGTGATAACTTCTTCCAAAAACTATTGCTTGGCAGCACAAATGGTCACAAAATCAAAATCCACTGACCACAAATGGGTACCATGTACCTTATTTTTTTTAACAGTGTGGCACAGAAGCCAAGGTGAATGAATGATTATTATTTTAACCATGAGGTCATGATGCCATCAGGTATCCAGTCTGACAGAATCAGAGTTTTTTTTTTTTTTTGAACACTGCCCGTAGGCCACACCCACACACACATCTCGAACCTGCCCCAGCAGGATTCGAACCCTGGCCTCCCCCATGGAGGACTTATGCCATAACCGGCTGCACTACTGCATCGGTGGCGAATCAGAGTTAATATGCCTTCTCCAGTGCTTACTTAACTGGACATATCAGTTCTGTCACATAGTCTCGCACATTCCCAGGCCAGAGGCAAGTATGCATTTCCTTTGATTATTATAGAAAAATATGTACAGTCTACCCTTACTTTGTAGGTCATCTATCCGCCTCTATCACAGTTTTGACACACCATGTATATCTATGTGGTTACTACAGTTGTGTAAATGTTTACTGAAAACTGTAGTGTATTTGTTCACTGAAAAACGAAATCTATTGATCGGAAATATATAAATGTTTACTGAAAAATAATATTTGTTTATTGAAAAAATAGTGGACCGGTGGATTAGTAAAAGAGACGGATGCTAGCTCTTACTCATTATTCTATCTCTTTTCATTTTTTTTACAAAGAAAATGTCAGTTCACAAGTACACATATTTACTTGTTATATATATATATATATACTCAGATATTATTTATTATTATTTGGTTATTAAGTTATGATATCAATCATTGCTTAAATGGAGATAAGAAAAACCAGAGTTGAATAAAACCACATCATGATGGCACAGAGATTGAAATCTCCAACAGAGTCAGTGGACAATCTGCCGGGAAGCAAATAAACATTGGTTTATTAGCTACCAGCCTATCACAAGTCACAAACAGCACCTCACATCAAGGCCACCAATGCCTTGCTGAAACGTGTTCACAAGCATACAATTACCATAATCACCCATATTAAATACACTTATCAATAATCACATCATATATGGATGGATGGATCCAACAAACAGGGTTACAGGAGGAGGAGGCCGGGATCCCAGCTCTGCTCTGCTCTGGGTCCCAATTAAAAAAACCCCCCACAAAACTAAACCAGATAAGTAGGAGACATGTACAAAGAAGCCCCTTTTATGGGTCTTTGCATTTGGAACATGTCACGCAACTGTTTGACATGGTGGTCATCATGAAATGGTCCAGTGGGGTTTTGAGCCGCTTGATTCAGATCAGACGGACCTGGTTTCTTAAGACTGGGATACTGGTATATCAGTACTATCAGTATGTATGTATGTATGTATGAAGTCAGATTTGATCTGGGACCTACTTCATGTTGCATACAGTATACATACATATATGTACACAGATTTGTTAGAGTTGCATTGATGACTATATATATACATCGAATTCAATTCCGCTGTTATCCTTCCCTCGGATAACAGGTCCTGCTTTTTCGATCGGCACCGTCGGATTAAAATGGACGGATGAGATCTTTTCGGCAAAACTCTTTTTTATTCAAAAACCAAACTTTGCACTGAATCTGAACCGTTCGGTGTCGATCCGACGGTCACCGTCGGGATAACAGGGTCCTGTTATCGCCGAAGAATAACAGCAGAATCGGACGTATATACATCATCATGAGTCCATGATATTGTTTTCTCAAAAAAAAAAGTCCATGGTATTGCAAGAAAATTTAATATACTATATATACAACTAGGGGCGGAGCCAATGCTCAACCCTTAAAAATTTTTTTGAGAAAAATTTAATATACTATAATTTTTTTTCAAAATTATATCCTTACAAATTTACAAAAAATAACCCTTTTTGAGAAAAAAAATTACAAAAATATGATTATTTTCTAAGAAAATTTGCAAAAATGGCCCTACCTTAGAGACTATTTACCCATATGTACCTTCAAGTATTTACAAAAATATACAGAACTTCTTTAATAGTTACAAATTTATGTTTCATCGAGAAAATTGGACCCTGTGTTAGAGGGCTGACTCCGCTCCTGTTTAATACAACATTTATGACGGGTATCATTATCATATGCATACGGATACAACAAAGAAACAACACATACATAAGTACATAATAAGACTAAAGGGGGACAAACAACTGCTTGATAGTTGATAGTTGATACCAAGCAAATATATAGGCTTAATTTCTTGTATACCCTTGAACTCTTTCTCAATTTCTTATTTCTTCCTCAACTCTTTGATATATCTTATTTACCTCTCAACTCTTTCTTCTCTTTCTTATTTACCTTTTATATCATAATTCTAATATTAATTTGAGTAAAATGAATGATTTATCATGAGTTTAATATGTAATGACCTAATTACCCTTAGCTTCCATCCTCTTCGTTGTTCTGAATACACGAGTTCTTCCTTTCTTCATGCTGAGTCTGACATTGCTCTTATCATCAAAAAAAAAAAAAAAAATACATCTATTGTTTTGACACAAGAGAACACGTGAGAGTAAATAAATTAAGAATCTTCATACTTTCATTTCAACAACTCATATCTATTAAGAGGTCATCTATTAATACACAATCAATAAAGTTCATGATATTTTACTAGCGGTGGCAAAAACTGACCCGACCCGACCCGAAAAACCCGTCCAACCCGACCCGTGTTTCAAGGAAAGTCAGACTAACATGAACCCGACCCGACCCGTGTTTTAAGGAAAGTCAGACTAACTCGAACCCAACCCGAAACCTGACCAGTGTTTCAGGGAAAGTCAGACTGACCCGAACCCAACTCGACCCAAAACCCGAGATGACCCGGGAATAGAGGTACAAAATCTGACCAAACCCGAAAAACCTGCTCGACCCGACCCGAAAATTGCCGACAGACAACAACCCGATACCTGACCCGATCAAAAAAAATGCCGGCAGATGTCAACCTCGATACCCGACCCGACCCGACCCGACAATCTACCACCTCTATCTTTTACCACTGTGACAAACTGATAATTAATAGTAATGTGGGATGACAGGGGAGCTGCAAGCTAAAAAAAAAAAAAGAAATTCGTATTAAGAAGATGAAGGAGAAAGCAAGCTATATATTTCTTTAATCCAAAGGGTATTTTTGTCTTTTATATTAAATAAGAACAAATCAGCAATTATTAATATCATAAACATGTAGTTAAGCTCATAATTTTAGTTAGATGGGCAGATAAGAAAACAATATAAGAGTTGAATGGCAAATAAGAAATATTTAAAAGTAGAGGGAGAAATAAGAAAATGAAGAAGAGTTGAGGGGTATATAAAAAATTAATATATATATATATAACCACTGCTCTTGCTTGGATCTTAGTAATCGATTTTATTTCATGATCAGTTGTGGGCCGCCTAATTAAGCCTGGACCGTCTGATCTAGTGTGTGTGGGCCTGATTTACTGAATCAAGCGGATTATTTTGTACTATATGATATGATACTGTTTTTTTTTTTTGATTTTTTTTTTGGAAAATTCTAGGTGGATACCATGTTTGATACCATAGTTGATACCATAAAACCGGATGCGGTTTTTTTCCGGTCTAACGTCGGTTCAATGAAATTTAAAATCAATCAAATCAAATCACGAACTTCTCATCTCCGATCTCATCATCTGATGGAGCGAACTCCTCTCCGATCTCCTCTCCGGTTTATTTCTCCTCCCGTCGTCATCCTCTTATGGCGCGAACTTTCCCCTCCGATCTCCTTCCTTTAATTCTCCCACTCCTCCTCTTTGATCTTCTTCTCCTTTCGTTCTATTCTTCTCTCTTCGTTCTCTAACTTCTCCTCTCTGGTCTTCTTCTCTCTGTCAATTCTCAGTTCGCTTGCAATTGGTCGGTGTTCAAGTTAGACCAATAAGTATTCAAGTTATACTGATGAGTATTCAAGTTATACCAATATGTATTCAAGTTATACCAATGAGAATTCAAGTTATGCCAATGAGAATTCAAGTTATGCGAACGAGAATTCAAGTTATGCCAATGAGAATTCAAGTTATATCAATATTCAATTTTAGTAGTAAATATTCAAGTTATACTAATAGGTATTCAAGTTATACCAATGAGAATTCAAGTTATGTCAGTATTCGAGTATTCAAGTTTTAGTAGTAAATATTCAAGTTATACTAATAGGTATTTAAATTATACCAATGAGAATTCAAGTTATGTCAGTATTCAAGTTATAGCAATTAATGAGTGTTCAAGCTGAAAAAATATGTTAGTATTCAAGTTTTAGCAGTAAATATTCAAGTTATACCAATGAGAATTCAAGTTATGTTAGTATTCAAGTTATAGCAACAAGTGTTCAAGTTATAGCAACGAGTGTTTAAGTTATACCAATGAGTATTCAAGTTATACCAATGTTTGACTGGTCAACTATCTTGGTATCAACTATGGTATCAACTATGGTATCACCATATCTGGACCCTTTTTTTTTTATTTTGGTGCTCAAAGATTTGGAAGGGTACTCAAGATGTAACGCCCACAGTGTCATGATACATATATAACAGTGACTCAGAGACCGGTATGGAAGGATATGGATAGATGTTATTAAATTGTAAATCAAATCACTGTTTTCATATTTTGTATTGTACCTGAGGTTTGCTTTTGCTTAAATAGAATAGGCTGATCCAGACTGTCAAACTGTCAATTAAGCCAAAGCAAAAAAAGAACACATTGCATCTCTGTCAGTCTGTCCCTTCTATTGTTGACCTCAAATTTTTTTTAAGGTCATTAGACTATATTTAGAATGATGGCAGATAGTTACCTCCCCCCCCAAAAAAAGTCTAAATTTCACAAGTATTATGGTTAGTCCCTTTTTTCAACATAAACTATAGTACGTTTTTGCAACATGGGGAATGATTATTACAAATAAATTTGTCACATTAATTTCAACAATTCTTGCAACTACCCATTTCATTTTTTTTTTTTTTTGATAATCATTCCCATTTCATTGAAGATGATTTGCCAATTGCCAGCCTTAATTTCACTGAGAAGTATGGGCTGGGGTTAAGCCTGGTTTTTGCATGCAATGAAAGCCGTTTTAGTTCACTAGTTCTTCAATAGGAGTATATCAGGCTTCTATTACTCCTAGCCCATTAAACAGTAAATTGGCACTAGGCCTCATTTCTTTGCTTGGTGCTCCAAATAATTATTTTGGGCCTATTCTTCATGAGCTGACTTTTCTTTTCTTTTCAATTTTGCATTACGTTCAAGTTCAAAAGAAAATATTTCATCATACTAAAGACAGAATCAGCTGCAAAATATTTTGTTTTGTGTTAATTCCGTTAGAGTTTGGCTTGAACAATTTAGCAAGGTAATTAGTATCCAAGTGTATCCATACTTTCAGGTGCAAATGCAAATTGTTGAGAAGTTAATGTAGCTCTTTCTCAAGGAACTGAAAATTTAATAGCCATTTCTAATTGCTTTGAAATGTATCTGATATTGAGTCAGGTACAAACAATCTCTGTTTCTTTTTCTCCTCATGCTTATTTCTTTCAATTTTACTTTCTTTATTCTTTTTGAGAGAAATACAAGCATGAAATGTTGTAATCAGAATATGTATATATGTATCAGATGCAAACGCTTACTTTGAAAACTTGAATTTTGTTAAGTAACTTGAGGCAAGCATTGCATAAGATGATCAATTAATTAGGACTGTTCATTTCATCCCACATTATTCATACTTTTGGCTGGAAAAATTGGATGCGTATAATTTATTCTAGATTTTTGTATGTTGAAGCTTCCAATCATGCAAATTCATCAAACCATTTTTTGAGTTATGTTATATATTCTACATAGGCTTAGTTAGCAGATGTAGTTTGATTCATCATTACCAGCAGACTTACTAGTTACTAGTAACTTCTTCACATTGAAAGCATTAGGTTAAGAGAAACATCTTGCGTCCATTGAAAAACCGTCCATACATCCATAGATGTGTACGGAATGTAACAGATACACTCCGAAATGTAACATATGGACGCTATAGATGATTTTTCTATGGACGCTAGGTATTACTCTTAGGTAAATATATAGCTATTACTTTGCTTCTCATTGATTGCTAGTGATTGTAGTCTGTTAGGTCACCTGAGAAGTACAACAAATATATAATATAATCATGAGATTCCTATTTTGAGAGATGCATATTAAACCACTTGTTAAGCAGAGTTAGCTCTGTGATCATTTTATTTATCAACCTACATCACCTTTTTAGATTTTTCTGCATTGACTAGCTTCAAAAAAGAAGAACTGGCATTCATATATATCTTGCATATGCTGTTTTGTTGGCAGATTAATGGTTATGTTTGAGGAAGCTACTAGTAGAAAAGAAAAGCAAAATAAATTAAGAGTATTAATATCTGAAGAATTAATTTCATGTAACTCCTTTTTCACAAAAAGCTGATATATATTAAATAAAGATTTTCTAGCTAGACTCTAGATTGATTCTTGCAAGTTTGACTTAATTTTATTTTGTGGGGCAGATGTGGGGGGAATATAACTTTTCAGCTGTATTGGAGTACACTGTGTGGGACTATAAGGATGCAGTATCTTAGACTAGCTAGCCAGAATTGCATTTTAATTAATTAATAAATTAATTAATGTGGTGTAATTAATGGAATCTTCTAAAGAGTGTGTCATGTCAAATTAACTATATATTATTATAATTTTAGTGCATAGTTGGATGATGCAATTATATATTTTTATATTTTTTTATTAATTAATTGACTGTCTTAATTAATTACATGATAGGTTTTGAAGTGTAAGTGAACCATACACTTATATATAAGGGAATATGACAGAAATTAACTATATGGAGATGCTTCATATATATACTTTTGTTGCATATATAATAGCATATATCAGTCTTTGCAATAACCATGGTATGCATAATTCCCCTTCAACAAATTTCTCATCTGATAGAGCAACCAACACCATGCCTTTGCTTTGTCATACCTGAAGACAAAGAAATATATTACGAGAGCTTAAAAAAAAACTTAATCATTTTTCAATTTTTATGGGGGTTAATATATATATATATATATACAGAGTTAGACTATTATACTAACATGCTAACGGCTCAAAATTTATTTTATCGTGCCCGAAATCATGATTTATAGTGCTCAATAAATTCTTTATATGAAAATATTGGGGAATACAAAAATTTTTCATTTTTAGAGTTTTTTAAGTATTTATTTTGAATTTTAGAAAAAGAGCTCATAAATATTAATAAAATATTGATGTTTGTACATGATATTTTTCAAAAATGCAAAACAAATACTTAGAAAACTCTAAAAATGAAAAAAAATTGTATTCCACAATATTTTCATATAAAGAATTTATTGAGCACCATAAATCATGATTTCGGGCACGATAACATAAATTTTGAGCCGTTAGTATTTCGGTCCATAATGCTAACACTAGTATAATAGTCTAACTATATATATATATATAGAGTAAATCTAGCGTGCTCCTAGGAGCACGGAGGCCTCCCGTGCTCCTAACTAAAAAATCATACTAAACCATCATGAAATTTTGATTTATGTTCTCATTAAATTCTTTATATCAAAATCTCTTAGGATACAAAAATTTTCCATTTTTTGAGTTTCTCAAGTATATGTTTTGAAATTTTTTAGAATGACCTAAAAATAATAATAAAATAATGTATAAACCTATGCCATCTTTTAAAAATACAAAACAAATACTTAAAAATCTCAAAAAATGGAAAATTTTTGTATCCTATGATATTTTGATATAAAGAATTTAATGAGACCCATAAATCGAAATTTCGAGATGGTTTAGTATGATTTTTGAGTTAGGAGCACGGGAGACCTCCGTACTCCTAGGAGCACCATAGTTGTACTATATATATATATAAAATAAATTAAAAAGTTACATCGAGTGGCATAGCAAGGTTGATTAAGCGTGGGGTCGTCCAAAGGTGGGTTCTTTCCAAATATAATTTCACAGCTCATGTCGTCAAAATCTGCAAAAAAAAAAAAAAAAAAAAAGAAGAAGAAGAAGAAAAGAAAAGAAAAAAGAAAAAAATTGAGTTAAATTTAAAGAATTGCAGAGCTAATTATCGTCCATGATCGATTAATTTTCAACTAATTAAGATCGTAATAGTGCAATTAAATAACCAAGTAAACACACAATTAATTGAACAAAAAATTAATATCGCCTAATTGTGTATGTGTTGGTTCAGAAAACCTAGATCTAGAAATTCTAATAATCACTTAAAGGACTCATTGGAGTTTACTGAACCTATTATTTTTTGTTTTTCATTAATTCAAGCCTTCCAGGCTTCCATTTTTTTTTCCCATGCAATTTTGGAGAGCAATTGCAAACTCACAATAATTAGTTCGGAATTAAATATTTAGAAATTAACGTGGTTCACAAATAAGAATCAAACAAGTTTTTTTATTTTTTTTTATCCTTTCATAAAAGAAAACCCATAAAAAATCCGTAAAGTGTCTTTCAAGTTGAAACTCTTAAACGTTTTAGTAACTAATGATGAAAATAATTTTTCTAAATAGTTCTATCTGTATGGAACTTGAATAAAGTGATAGTAGGTGAAATAGAGAGACCTAACTATATAAAAACACTATTTCCTATACAAACTTATAGTGAGTAACACTGTGCTCCATAAGGGGTGAAGAGGAGGGGAGGGGAGGGGAAGGGAGGGGAACTTTAAGATTTTACCTGCTCCATAATTTTTTTAAAGAGGAGGGGAAGGGACAATGTTACCTCCTCTACTCCTCAATTTCTCCCCTCCAAATTGGGGTGTAGAGGAGGTAAACTCCTCTTTCCATTCCATCCCCTCCCGTCCCCTTCCCTTCCCTATCTTTCCCTTCTTAAAATTTTGTGGAGCACAGTGTAAGTATCATTGTTCTTTACAAACTTCGAGAAGAATCTTATAAGAAAAACATGGAAAACTTCAAATTACCCACATGCAATTGAAATTCCATTCAATAGAATCAAAACGGACATCTTGGTGCGGGAACATGCTCCCTCTTACTTTCTAAAAAGGAGAAAAAAAAATTCTAGATTCTTCTCTCTATTATAGTTCACTTTTAATTTTCTTACTCAAAGGATGTGAATTAAAGGGGCTGAAGATTACTGAAAAGAACAGAAAGTATGAACAAAATGGTTGAGAAGGCTGATGCAATTTTCTTTTTATTTTGGGGAAGGAGAAGGATTGCAGCTTCTTGTTATGGAGCTCTGCATTGCATGCAAGAATATGGATAATAGATTTGGTCTACATTCTTGATTCTTAAAAAAAAAATGAACAACTCAAGAGTTTTTCATTACTTAAATTAGCGAGTATGTGTGGGCATAATTTGAATGGTCAATGTCCTTTTATGAAGAGATGCACGTTCGAATTATATTAAAATATTAAACATAAGTAAACGTCGAGACTAATTAAAAAGACCCTTATAATAAAAAAAAGTAGAGTTCGATTATTTCTCGTTAGTTCTATTTCTCAAATTTTATCTTACACTTTCTTGAATATTGAATTTCAAACAAAAAACTAACTATTATTAAAAAAAAATCTGCATATATGGTGTATAATAAGTATAAGAGAAACATGTAAAGTCCACCCCTATAAAGTAGGCTACCTATTCACCCCTCTCACAGTTTTGACACATGACGTGCACTTATGTGCTTACCACAGTTGTATAAATGTTCAATGGAAATCGTAGTATATCTGTTCACTGGAAAATAATATCTATTAATCGGAAAGATATAAATGTTGTATTTGTTCATTGAAAATACGGTAAACTGATGGACAAGCAAAAATGATGGACGGTACATACCACTCTAAGTATAACGATTCCTTTTTTTTTGGTGTGATTCTAGCTAGCCTACGAGTTTGTATTGCTTTGCACATTGCACTAACAATGGTGGTGCAAATTGTTGCAGAGTTCTCTGCATTTCATGAGCGTTTAGTCATGTCACATAACATATATTGGAGCATTTCGTTTTCACTCACATCCTGTCTGTTCTCTCAGTGGCTTACATGTGGGTCCCCCTTTTACTCATGAGCTTGATTATGTCACCAACTGTTTTTATTGCCTTTACATGTCATTAATTAGGATCTTTTTTTTTTTTTATACTATTTACTGTTTAGGACAATATTTCTGTCTTTGTTCTTTTGACAAGAAGGGAATTTTGACTTACATTCACTAAATATCTATCATCCTACGATCTATATATAAGAGAACCATGTTTTGTCCATTGAAAAAGCTGTCATACGATTCATAGACGTACAAATAATGTAACAAATACATTTTAAAATGTAACTTATAGACGTTAAGTATTAATCTATATATATTATCTTGAGCTCTTCTTCAATGGGGACTAGAGCTTTCCAAATATAAAAAGGACAAAAGAGTAACTGTAGGTATTACCGGTTATCATTTCGTTCAAACACCGCACACTACTATATTTTGTAATATGCTCTCCAGTTCTCATAGCTATCCTATTCTCCATTCCATTTACTGCCGAAAAGGTAAGAAGATAAAAATGATGACCTTATCTCACCATCATTAAGGAAACAAACGAGAAATCAGGAATTTCTTCTGCCGTTGCTCTATTAGCAAAAGCAGAATTTTTTTTATTAAATGCGGATATTTGTATATTATAAGAACCATCATTATTACATAATCGTTATGAGAATATAAATTATAGTCTCATAATTTGAGGTGGCAATTTGTCGGATCGAGTCAGGTTTGGGTTTGGGTCAGGTCGCGTCACGTCAGTTTGATCAAAATGGAAATGTCAGGTCACGAGTCGAGTCGGGTATCAGGTTGAAGGCTACCAAAATTTTTTTGGGTCTCCGGTCATATCGCATCAGGTTGATGACTGTTGGTGTATTTTCGGGTCGGGTTCGGATCACCAGATTTCCGGATCATCTCGGGTTTCAGATCGTTCGGGTTCGGGGTCGGGTCAGGTTCGGGTCACCAGATTTTCATATCATCTCGGGTTTCAGGTCGTTGGGGTTCAAGGTCGGGTCGGGTCGTTCGGGTTCGGGGTCGGGTCAGGTTAGATTTTGCCACCTCTACTCATAATGCAATTTTATGTGATTTGCTTTTGCATTCAGATATGCTAGTTAGTTCAATTATTCATGCTCTCTTATTTTAAACTAGCGTGGTACCCTCACATTGTAGCGGTTTATATTTTGAGGGTACGTACGATGGTTATTTAGCTACAAACAAAAAATGATGGGTATTTTTTTTTTTGAAAAAAAGTGACTTTTCATTCACCTCCTTCCATTTCTTTTTGGAAGGAAAAAAAAAATGGTGGGTATTTAGTAGATAATAAGTCTTATTGACATTATATTATATTAAAATATTTAGAACATGATTCACAAATATTATCAAAAAGATATTTTTTTCTAAAAATGTGGTGCCCAATCCTATAGTCATCATTATATTTACTTTTTAACAAAATAAATTCCTAGCATACATTTGATTAAAATATGACAGGTACTTTTTGGTAAATTGTGGATATTAAATAAGAATAATTGATTACGCTTTATGTTGAGACTAAAAATTGGATATTATTTACAAAATAGAGAGAAAATAGTAATAAAGAAAAAGATAACTTTGAAAATTTTGAATTTAAAATCTAAGTCGTTTTCTTATGGGTATGTTTGAGTATCAAATGACATTTAAATTGAATGAAATTTGAAACACAATCAATCTAGAAGTAAATTAAGAGTGAGACTACGGTATTATTAATAGTACAAAGTGGCATGTACTACGGCTCTATAATATTATTTTTAAAAAAGGATACTTCATTTGTGAAAAAAAAAATCGCTTGATTAGAAATAAACTATTACAGATCCAATATAATGTTAGTGTTATAAAATTATATATTTTTTATGTTGTATGTTAAACTTCATGAGGGTATAGATGTGTATTTCTGCAAAATTTGAGTATTGGAGATGCGTGTAGTGCCAATACGTTTGGTAGGATATCACAAAATAAAATAAATAATAATTTTGAGATTGTAGTTATAAAAGTGATAGTAAAAAAATGCACATTTAATTAATTAATCTTTGTAAAAAGAGATATCATTGATTCCATGACCGATTAACCTTTCCATTTTTTTTTCATATATTTTTTATCTATATTAGGATAGTTTTTTAGGCCGGTCAATATTTAATTTCTTGACAATATTATATGTGATTAACAATTATATTTGCATCTATTTTCATATGCGATAAAATTAAAGTAAAGAATTGGATTAATCGCGCGGAGCGCGATCACATGCCTAGTTAATATATAATCGATAAGTGGGGTTATTGTGCTTTTGTAAAAGGAGTGATGTTGATTCTTCGGCGAGCCAAGTTTGTACCGATTCTTGAGAGTAGGCGATTTTTGGATGAAAAGTCGGTAGAATCGGCCGAGTTATCTGAGTTATGGCTGAGTCATGACCGAGTCATCCAAGTCACGACCGAGTCAAGGCCGAGTCTTGTGATAAATTTATTAATTAATTATTGTTTATGTTAAAACTTAATTAAAAGTGAATATTGAGCATTAAAATGGTTATATTATATATATAATGATTTCTACCTAAAAAAATATATAAATTTTGAATGGAAAGTAACAATTAAAAAATGATTTTCAAAATATTTGGAATAGTTCATACTGATTGTGCACAGGCTATTTGTTTAGTTCAAATATTTGCATGAAAATAATTTAGTAGATTTTTTTTATTGTAGTACGTTTCTTTTACACTATTTTCTGACTAAAAAATTTTTTTTACAGTTTTTTTCTGATTTGTTTAATGAAAAATAAGCTTTTTTTCGAAACTCCGAGTTTCCATTTCGAGTCAACCGATTCTGAGTCCATAGCCTACTAGCCAAGTTCGAGTCCGAGTCCGAGTCCGAGTTTGCGAGCCTTGTTTGAGAGGAGGAACTCCGTCTAGTGACCCGTCATACCCTTGAACAGCACCACCTTGCGCTAGATCCTGGCGATCGACGAGGGATTGACGGCTGTGCATCCTGCTGAGTCCTGTCAGGCTTTCAAGAAGTGCTCGTTGGTGGTGCTATTATTCAGTTCGAGCACTCATGTGTTGGGTCGGATTTTGAGCATAAAAAGAAGAAGGTGGATGGGGGTTTAGATCTGGAGAGAAACAAAGGAGTCATACATGACCACCGATCTGCAACAATTGCTAACCTTCTTTCTTTATTCAAGGAATTCTATATCAGGAAGAAATAGAAGGGGACTGGAGGGGTGTCGTCCAACATCTCATGCACTTCTCAAAACGGACAAAATTACCCTTTTTTTAATTTTTCAATAACCGGCTATGGCCTCTTGGTTACAGGCTAAAGCCTTTGGTGACCGGCTTATTATTCAATTTAAACCGTGTGATAAAAAAATTGGACGGTATGATTATTCTGGTCCTCATAGAAGAATAGACACAAGCATGATGCATTTGGAACAGTATTTCACATATGTTTGTATAATTATGTGCATCTCTGGTTTCAATATGAAAATAAAAAAAAAAAATCAGAGAACAGAAATTAAATATGCTGCAAATGGTACCAAAGTGGCAGCACATGGATTTGTGTTGTAAACTTGTAATGCATAGAACATTATATAGTGTATTCTTTGTCACAGTTGCAGTATATTCATTAAAAAAACTTTCTATGTGGTGCATATATATATATATACTGAAGTGATAATAATTTATAAAATTGAAAACTAGCTTACTAGGAAGCATGTAGACAGGCATGCCAAGGGAGTCATGGATGAATTCTTGACAAGGAACCTTGCACATGTTGGTGCACATCCCTACACACTGTGTGCTCTCCAGAAACCTACCATTCATTACCATATGACAAAAGTTATATATTGTTCAGTCATGCACACACAGCAGCACTGTGCCAGATTCCAAAGAAGGAAAGGAAATCAAAGATACCATATATATATATATATAGAGGAGGGATCCATTGACAATGCTTATCTTGACAATCTTGACAATCTTGACAATAGAAATTTTAAAAAATTTGTAAAAATAGTTAAAAATTCTAAAAAATAGAAAAAAGTTTATAGAGATATTGTTTAACTTATAGATTGATTATGTTTCAAATTATATTCAATTTAAGTGACGTTTGATAGCTCTTTAAAGCTCGTTAAATTTCAACCGTTAAAAAATGTATAAACTTTTGATAAACCATCAAACGATGTTCAAATTAATTGAAATTTGAAACACTCTTAATCTATAAGTTAAAGAATGCATCCATAAAAGTTTTTTTATTTTTAAGATTTTTTATGAATTATTATAAATTTTTCAAAATCCCCATTGTTAAAATTGTCATTATAAGTATTGTCAATGGATCCCTCCTCATATATATATATATAGAGTTAGGCTACAATAATATGCATATCACGGTTTTACCGTGTTATGCCGTCCGTACCTCTATTTCTGGTGTCCAAATAGTCGATCCGAACCGTTCAATGTGATCTCTATATCAAAATATACTAGGAAACCAAATTTTACAATTTTTAGAATTTGTTTGCTATTTTTAGTGATGGGAAGAAAATCGTTATTTTGTATGAACCAGAATCCTTGGATCTAGCCATTTTCTCTCCATCATTAAAAATAGCAAAAAAATTATAAAATTTGGTTTGCTAGTATATTTTGATATAAAGATTAAGTTGAGCAGTTCGGATTGACTATTTGGACACCGCAAACTGAAATACGGACTGCATAGCACGGTAAAACCGTGATATGCATATTATTGTAGCCGGACTATATATATATATATATATTCAATTGGCATCAATTTTAGTGTGAACAGTTTGTCACTTTAATCTTTATTTATGGTCAAGATGCCAAGCTAGCTAGCCATCAATCTTAAGTTGCTAGAATATATAAAATCTTCATCCAATTAAGTTACTGTGAATATAAGTGCATTTTATTTTTTTGTTCCAATATATCACTATTATTGAATATATAACTGCCCACTGAATGCAGCAAATTTGTTTATGATGGAATGGCAATTTATATAATTTTTTAATGTGATTGCTAGAACAGATATATGAAAGTTACCTGCATTTAGGGATGTAGACCACATTTTTTTCTCTGCTGCCTTCAATTTCAGATTCCCTCACCTTGCTCAACCACATCAAAATAATTATAAAGAAATATAACATCACCTTTTAGTACCACATTTTGTCTATATCTTTTCCTGAAAAAATCTATTCTGACTTAAGATTTTAGGCATATGAAAATTAAAAACTTTGTTAGAAGAAAGCAGGATAGGTCCTTAATTAATATTGCTACAATCCTAAATGCTTACTTAAGTTATTATGCATCTACAAATTTATAGGAATGAACAAGATATATTCTTACTCCTAATAAAAGGAGATTGGATTTTTATCTTCCCCAAAGAAGAAACCTCAGCCGTTGATTATTTACTTAGATTGATCACTACTGTTGATGTATATTAATGTCCCGGCCCATTAAAATTTAAGGCCCATATTAGTTTCTCACAAGGAATGAGCTTTCGACCCTTTATTATAAGATATAATAATTTCAGTCCAAAGCAAGACGTGAACTCTTTACTAGTATGAGATGAAATAGGTTTTATTACCTGACAGGGTCCAACCAGCCAAGCAAAGAAGAGGACAGTGAATTGAGCAGATAGTTCTCTCATGAATTTTGAAGGTGGAAACAACCTCTTTATCTGCTAACATAATCACAATTAGCTGCTTATGTTTAACATTTTAATCGACTAATAATGCAACTGTAATGTTGATCAATGTCTACTAACAACAACATCATCAATTTCTTAGTATGGTATTCTGCCATTGTTTTAATGAAGACATAAATAATTAATGAATATGAACAAAAATATAGAAAGGCTTCAATAAAAAAGTTCTAGCAAAAAAAAAAAAAAGTGCATCCAAATGATATAGTTGCTTCAGCATATGAGGCTCATCAGAGAAAAACTTCATATTAAATTTAGGTTAATTCTGCTATGGATCGGATGAAATACTCATTTTTCATAATCGGATGGTCACAATACATGTTTCTGCGGCAATTCGGAGTCAGTTCTTCAAATTTACAATTTATATATTTTCAGCAGTAAACTGATACCAGTATCTAACAAATTATACATATGCCACAATTTATATAAACAACGGATAGCCATCCAGTAAACCCCCCCCCCCAAAAAAAAAAAAAAAAAAAAAAAGCTTGCCATTTTCAGGAGGAATATTGGAAATGCCTGCTCAAGCGACTTGAGAACCAAATCACGCTGTGTCTCTGCTCCAAAGGTCCTTGAAACCTTCATTGCCACTTCTGTCAAGCTTTCATAACCTTGTTTTTCATTTCCTAATCCTGTGATAAAAAAAAAGTATAGTTGATAGTTGTTTCTTTTCTTTTTTTTTAATTTGTTATTTCCTAGGGACCCAATTTCAGAAAAAAAGAGAATAAATTAAAGAGTAATACCTAGCGTCCAAAGAAAAACCATCCATAGCGTCTATAGGTTACATTTTGGATGTATCTATTACATTTTGGAATGTATTTGTTACATTTCGTACACGTCTATAGATGTATGGACGGTTTTTTAATGGACGTAAGATGTTTCTAATAAATTAACTTCTTAATTTGAGCATTTTTCTAATTACTATCTGTGATTATAATGGAAAAAATATAAAAAGAACAAATGTCTATTAAAAAAGATGCAAAAAAAAGATAAAAGAGCAATTTTTCTTGACCATAGATCGTACGTACCGGTGGTATGTTGGAGGCTTCGGGACAGATACCGAATAGCTAGACGATCGAACCAGTTGTCTCTGTAAACAGTCTCCTTCCAACTGATCCCTCCAAAAGTGTCCTTAACCCGCGCCATGGACGCAACCGTCCTGGACGAATGACTTCGATTACTAATCCGAGTCGCATTGCGAAGCTTCGACACTCGTGTTGGATGTTTGGTTTGAGGTGGAGTTGTTTGGTTTACTAGGAACAGAGAAGAGGTGTTCATGTTAGAGGGGGAGAAGAATATTGGGACGTTTCAGTGTGTTGTTAAGTTGGGGTTGTGTTGAGCCTTGGAGGGTATATTTATAGAGCAATATTACAGTGATTTTTGAACAGTTCATAACTTCATATCCATTGTAAATCATAACGAGGAGGGATCCATTGACAATGGATAACTTGACAATCTTGACAATGCCGATTTTAAAAAATTTATAAAAAAAAATCATAAAAAATCATAAAAATGAAAAATGATTTATAGATTGATAGTGTTTCAAATTTCAATCAATTTGAACATCCACTACCACAGAGATGGGCATTAGCAACCCCAACTTAGCAACTGTTTTCAAGAAAACCGTTGTTGAAAAGTGGCAGTGGCATTTTGAAAATTTAATAAAACACATCAGCAACGGTTTATCAGAAGGAACAGTTGGGAAAGACTTGCCCGAAATCTGAAAAAGAACCAACAACTGTTCCTTTAAAAAACAGTTGGGAAAGGCATATCATTCCCAACTGTTCCTTAAGAAGAAACAGTTGTTAATTCATGTGCAAGAATTAACAACGGTTCACAATAAAAAACCGTTGGGAAAGGGAGAGCATTCCCAACAGTTCTTAAAATAGAAACCGTTGTTGATTCTTGGTAACATAAAATATTCATGTGCAAGAATTAACAACGGTTCACTATAAAAAACCGTTGGGAATGGGATAGCATTCCCAACGGTTTCTAAAGTATAAACCGTTGTTGATTCTTGGGCAACATAAAATATTTATGTGCAAGAATTAACAACTGTTTTTTATTAATAACAGTTGCTGATTCCTTCTTATGACCCATTTAACAACTGTTTTTTATTAATAACCGTTGTTGATTCTTGGATAACATAAAATATTCATGTGCAAGAATTAACAACTGTTTTTTATTAATAACAGTTGCTGGTTCCTTCTTATGGCCCATTTAACAACTATTTTTTATTAATAACCGTTGTTGATTCTTGGGTAACATAAAATGTTCATGTGCAAGAATTAACAACTGTTTTTATTAATAACAGTTGCTGATTCCTTCTTATGGCCCATTTAACAACTGTTATTCATTGGGAACCGTTGTTGATTCTTGGGTAACATATTCATGTGCAAGAATTAACAACTGTTTTTTATTAATAACAGTTGCTGATTCCTTCTTATGGCCCATTTAACAACTGTTTTTTATTAATAACCGTTGTTGATTCTTGGGTAACATAAAATATTCATGTGCAAGAATTAACAACTGTTTTTTATTAATAACAGTTGCTGATTTCTTCTTATGGCCCATTTAACAACTGTTTTTTATTAATAACCGTTGTTGATTCTTGGGTAACATAAAATATTCATGTGCAAGAATTAACAACTGTTTTTTATTAATAACAGTTGCTGATTCCTTCTTATGGCCCATTTAACAACTGTTTTGTTTAACAACCGTTGGTGATTGTTTTTCCTAGTTTCCCGCCTCCACATCTTTCAACCACTTTCCCTAGTTTCCCTAATTTCCTGCCTCCACAGTTTGATTCTTTTCAAACTGTCTTTTGCTCTACTATAATTTCAACTTCAGGCCTTAGTCAATTTGTATTTCCCCCAATTTCAAAACCCGACTAAAACCCTTCCCTCTTCATGGAGCATGATGGAGGGCTGCTTGATAGCGGCAACGGCGGCGCAATAGAGGCCAGCACCAACTCTCCGCGAAAAGGTCCCGCAACGGAGGCTACCACCAACTTCAGTCTCCCTGCTCTCCGCACAAAGAAGGCCAGCACCAACCCTCGCTTTCCTTGCTCTCTCCGACAGCGAAGGCAGCACCATCACTGCTCTTTTCTTGCTCTCTCAAGGTAGCACCGGCACTTCCTTTCCTTGCTCTCTCAAAGTTCAAACAAATCGTAGTCAAACTTTCTTCCCCTAAAGTCAAGAAAAAAATTAACAAACTGAATTGTAAATAATTCATGTACGAAATTGTTTCTAAGATATTGCAAAAAAATATATTATTGCAAACTCACTGTACTCCCTGTAGATTCGGGCACAGGAGAAGGTGCTGATGCAAGATTAGGAGATGCTGGTGCAAGATCAGGAGGAAGTGATGGTGCAATATTAGGAGAAGGTGCTGATGTATACGGATATTATTAGGATTTGTGAAATTCTATTATATTATGATGGATTTTAATTTTGTTGGATATATGAATATGATATTATATTGGATTTTAGTTTGGTAATTAATCTGTGGTATTATTAGAATTTATTATTAGTTTTTTAATGTACATTTTTTTTGTTAATATGGTATATAATATCTAATTTGAATGAGCAAAGGGCTGATCTCTATAAATAAACAATTTTTTTTTAAAAAAAAATCATCATCCCAACTGTTATTTACAAAAAACAGTTGTTAATTTCTAAGAATCAGCAACTGTTATTTACAAAAAAACAGCTGTTAATTTCTAAGAATCAACAACTGTTATTTACAAAAAACAGTTATTAATTCTTAAGAATCAACAACTGTTATTTACAAAAAACAGTTGTTAATTCTTAAGAATCAACAACGGTTATTTACAAAAAAACAGTTGTTAATTCTTAAGAATCAACAACGGTTATTTCTTATAAACCGTTGGGAATTGTTATCATCAACAACGGTTCCTTCTTATAAACCGTTGTTGATTAACAGCATCAACAACGGTTCTTTAGTAAGCATTAGCAACCCCGGTATTACAGACGGTCACTGAACCGCTGGGAATTGTCATTAAATAACCGCTGTTGATGCTTTTCTCTGTGGTAGTGATCGTTTAATGACTTATCAAATTTTTGTGCACTTTTCAACGTTTATAATTTAACGGATCTTTAAAGAGCTATCAAACGTTGTTTAAATTGAATATAATCGGATACATAATCAATCTATAAGTTAAACAATACTTCCGTAAATTTTTTTCTATTTTTAAGATTTTTTATGATTTTTTATAAATTTTTAAAAAGTGGGATTGTCAAGATTGTCAAGTTATCCATTGTCAATGGATCCCTCCTCAATCATAATATAGGAAAAGTTGTAAGACAAACTATGTATATATCAGCAATTCAGCACAACTATATCTTATAAAAAAATTGATAGTACAAATTTTATTAGCAAGTCGGAACCGTTAAAAAAAAATTGTTCAATCGCTGCTGTACCCATAAAATATCTTGATCAAATTGCCAATTTCTCCATCTAAATTGAAAAATATCCTATTTCTTCATTGAAACTTAGATTACTTCCTTTATATAAATCTTAATTATTATTAACCTATACTGGAAATATGAAAAGACCAAAGTATCCTTTTGGTTTGTCACTGAGACATGCAGAAGCATTACTGAGTTATACAGGAACTCCTGAACCCCATTTCACCATATGCACTTTCCAAATAGTCGATCGTCATACCGAGAATGTTAGCAGTGCGCTATATGCGCTATATTTTCGATCAACATTTTTGCTGCCAACGATTACCAGTGCATCCAGGATGTACTGAGAATGTTAATCAACTTAGGTCGAACGGAGCTCCTACCGGTCGGCATTCCTCTGTCTCGTCAGTGACTATTTGGCAGTGCATCTATAGACAACGACGTGCTTGGCCAGAGATTCAGATTCACTACTTTAACAGAATTCTTTCATCTCAGTATAAAACTAAAAGGGTATTATGATCTTTGAATGTTTAACATAGGCTAATAGTAGTTTAGATGTTAAAAGGGGACAAAGGAAATCAGCTTAAGTTTCAATGGGGAAATAGGATATTTGGCAGTTTAGATGGCGAAATTTGGCAATTTGAAGATTTTTATAGGTACATTAGCCTTAAAAAATTGTACGAGAAAGCAATCTGAAATGTCATGTTTTAATTTGTATACCATCAAACATTTTGAGAATTGGAAGTAACTTCAAATCAATACAAAATTAAGTAGGAAAATTTGAAGAAGCGGTACTGGTGGTTCTTGCTGAAATTAATTACAAACCGTTAGCATTATATATGTTCATCAAACATATCAAATTTCATGTAGTAATTTATATTTTATTTTTATAAATTTTATCTGATGACATCTTATGATCATTAGATAAACCATTTGGGAAGTTTAAATATGAAGCATAGACAAAATCGTAGGTTGGGCCGTTTCTGTGGATAAATAAATGGGTCCGATTCAGATTTTGTAAAATTTTGGTAAATCCGATTTAGCCATTTGGCCTATCTCAGATTAGTAGAGTCCATAAACAAAAAAAAAAAAAAAAAAAGGACCATGTGATGTGTTCATGTTCCGAGTTTTTATGTTTTAATAGGGTCAGAAAATTTATAAATTCCCTCAGTCCTCAGATAGTTTCAACTGCATGGGACACTTGTGTCTTTCTTTGTTGGCATCGAGTGAAGACAGTTTAACATTATAACAGGGTCTGCTTTTCCGATCGAATGGTCGGGATCGGTTGTCGCACCGATCTCAAAGTACTTTACCAACTTCGGTATTTTATGCACAGATCTCAAAATATTTGGTATTTCTCAACCGTCGGATCAAGAAAAGCAGGTGATCCCGATCCAACTTATAAGTGTCCTTATTTTGAAACTTAGTAGCAACTAGCAGCGCATTATTAAGCTTCATATAATTACAATATGCATCACATCTCCACTGATCAACACACAGGTCTATAGACTAAATGAACTACAGTGTTTACTGATTTTATTCTCCAATATGTCAAACGGGTTTCAATTATTATTGATTTATTTTATCTCTACAAATTTTCAGTGCTGCACTTTCTTAGTTAGTTCTTGCCCGTTGTCCTCTTTGAATCATTCTCGCATGCTCCATTTTTAGTTTTTTACTACTGTCTTGTCCCATATATTTTGCAATAAAAAAGGTCTCAAATTAAATTCACGAATCATAAATCAGAACTAATAAGAAAATAGAATGACACTATTTATTACGAGTTTATATCAAATCTCATTAATTAAATCAAGGAAATGTGTTTTTCTCGTGCAATTAGAAAATGATAAGATTTTTTTTTTTAAATAATATTGATACAGATAAGTGATCTTGAAAATGTTAGTCACTTATGATACTAATGTTAGCACCTTAGGTGGTCAATTATATAATGGTACGAAAATGAGTTGCATAATTAACTTAATTCTGAATTATGAAATACAAGATAATTGTCTTTTGCATATTATAACTAATCTCTCTTTAGAAGTGAGAAGTTTTCATTGTGTGAATCATATAATTGGTTTGTGCCTTTGTGGATAATATCATAAGCAAAAAAAATTACCTTACAACATATTAATAATATACAGTCCACAAAATTTCTATATGCTTTCCGATTTAAATATCCCTTTTTCATTATTTTTTCGCCATTAATTAAAGAACAAACAAAATTAAAAAATAAGAAAAGGTCCAAAAAGGTCCTGAGCTTTGGGCCCGGAGAAACATGAAAACTTGAAAAGGCAAAGAAACGAACGGCTGAAAACTCCTTTTGGCCCACAAATTTATCCATGCATAAGTTCAAAACGAGAAGGCATGACACACGTGTCCCAGGTCCAAAACAAATAAAAAAAAAGACCAATAAGATCCCCTCTCTTGGGTCCGCATCCTCTACTGTACAAAAAATATACAATGACCCTGCCATTAAGCTTCACAGCCGTAGGATCATTTTAAACGGCTCAGATTTTATCAATAGTCGTACTTTTTAACTTTGGGCCCCACATGTCATTCCAATAGCAGCAACCCTGCCGTAGAAAAACCATAGCAGCAGATACAAACCACCCCCCTTCTTTTGTCTTTTCAACACATCTTCACACCCAATTCATATCTTCTACTTCGCAGTAAGTTACTGCGCAGAGTAAAGACCGTTGGATCTTCTTTAAGATTCGTGCTATCCAATCTGAAAAAACCGCTCCCTATAATCGGCATCGTTGATTGGCTGCGCAGTACAATACTGCGCAGCAGAGGATGAGCACTCACCTGCACACCTCCCACTCCATTTTCTCATCCGACTCATCATCCATGATCCATCCCTCCCGGGAGCTGCTTCGGACAGCGTCCAAATTACTTTGGAACAGCTTTTGTATCTAAAATTGACCAAAATACCCTCTGAAAAGTGAAACATAATGTTAATTATGAGGGTATTTTGGTCAGTTTTGGGGGGAAAAGTAAAAAACTGTTCCAAAGTAATTTGGACGCTGTCCAAAGCACCACCCATCCCTTCCACCTCCGGCCTTGTCACGCTCTTCACACTCCTCCCTCCCTCCCTCCCCACAAGACGCCAAAATGGCCCTCCCAATGAACACAACTCAGAACATTGTTACCTCCGCTGTCTAAACTAAACTAAGCTAAACTCTGAACCCCCGTCCAATTAATCACTCACTCACTCATCCAGTCATTCATTCGATCTGATCATCTGACCGACGTGCGTGCTTCTAGACGCTTCTAGAAGCTTCTAGAAGTCCGTTCTACAGATGCAGGTCATCAGCAGCATCTTGTTCTGTCCGCGCGCGTCCGTCTCTGCCGCGCGGCACCTGCTGCCGCCGTCCTTTTCCGATGGGAGGAGACGCAGCGGCCGGCTGGGCGTTCTCCAGGTGGTCAGGGTGGTGAGCGACCAGGCGGCGGACTTGGACGACGGCGACGGCGGCGGGGAGCCGCTCGAGGCGAAGACCGAGAAGTTCAACCGGATCCAGGACGTGCCCCGGGAGGAACGCGACCGGATTCAGCGCCAGCAGCTGATCGATCGAGCCGCGGCCGCCATTGCCGCCGCTCGTGCGTTGATCAGTGAGACCAGACCGGAGCAGGCTGCGAGGGTTGTTGATCCTGGATCAGATGACGTTGTGGCACAGGAGAAGGGTATATTCTTGTTAACTTTATTTTATCAGATTAGTTATTAAGACTTTAATAAAGGACCACTGAGGTAGATAGATAGAGATGGCTAAAACCCTTTGCAGTACAGAAATACCAGTGGATTGAATTTGAATGAAGATTGATCTTAATTTATCTGGTTGGATTTATCATGGTCTGTAATTAGAGATTGGTCGAGGTTTATTGAGCTCGGGATAGCTGTTTATGCCAATTTGTTACCATATTTGTGGTGATATCACGGGGAAGATATGCTGGGTAGCTTGTGATTGGAACTATCACGAGAGCTTCACGATTTGGGCAGATTAGTTCAGCTAAGTTGAGGCAATATCGCATGAAAACTGAATGTAAAAGAGGGAATGTATGTACGTGCGTAGACTATTTCGTGGGTCTATGTCCAAGATTCAGTAAACTATGATATGTACAATGTCTATCTATCAGCATTGTTATCTTACAATACAGAATGTAGCTAAAATAGATGGTGCAACTGACTAACAAGACAGTGCTTTGACTTGCTCTTCTTTGTGTAATTGGGTTAAGTTTTAGTAACCCAACTTACTTCCAGATCCCTACTTCTTTTTTGGCCAGAACTACATTCAAGGCTAAGGTTGTCCAGAATGAACACTAAATATTGTTGTATTTTGGCTAAAAGTATACACAAAATATTTTCCTAATGATTGAACAAATTCTGTATTGGGCCAGACAGTATGGAGCAGAATGTTCCATCTGTGATTGGTATTCATGTTTCTTAAGACACTCTTAAAAAATTGTGGTATTTGCAGTTGCAGTTCCACCAGCCAAGAAGCCAACATCATCGGATACTGTCTTTGAAGAAACAAAAAGCTCTGGTACTGCTGAAGTAATTATGGAAGGTAGGATTTTTGTTTTTTTAATTTTAAACCATGTTTAGTTGTATCAAGTATGAGTCAGGAAAAAAAGAAACAAACAAGTAATGATAAAAATAAGACAAGCAAATTATGACAGTTACATGCTGGTTTTTTGCGGCAGTATTTATTACAAGTAGGTACAATTTTACTCAGAATTCAGCTTCTATCTGTACCTTTTGTGGTACTTGTGAGTAATTGAGGCTTGACCATGAGAGAGCCATTTTGATGGGACCAGAATATATATTAAGTCTTAAGAAGTTCCATTTTATTTACCAATTTACCAGTTTATTTGTGTATTTCATGTTATTCTACTGTTGAGTTTTGATTCTGACACCCTTTTTTTTTAAAAAAAAAGATAACCCAAATAAAATGATTAACTTGTCTTACTGGAAACTGCCTTCCTACCAATAGCTCAGAGCATGTGATGAATCCCTAATAGGACTTTCCGGTACAAACAGAAGTGTACAAATTAGTCGGGCAGTACTGATTTGCAACTAACTGCTTAAAACTGAGCCTGTTTCAATTCCATCAATATGCTTTTGTAGACTGTCAATTGATCACTGAATTTTGTTCTATTATCTATATAGGTAGCGATCTCCTTGAAGCCAGTGCTGCCTTAAAGGAAACCCCTGGCCCCGATTTCTGGTCATGGGCTCCACCAACTCAAGAGGATAAAACAACAATCGGGAAATCAACAGAAGCTGTCCCTCAATTGAAACCCATAAAGGAATCAGGTACCTATCCACATCCACAACCCGCATATCTACTACTCGAAAAGGAGTCCCCTCCTGACACCTTCCTCCCAATCCCATTTGAGACAGCCACATCTCTCCCTCCTCTTCAGTCACATCTGGAACTTGATGCATACTTCTCAAATCATGCAGCGGAGGCTGCTTCCGCTTTGGACAGCTCCGGTGGGGAGTTTGCACTAGAGGGTATTGCACCAGATGGTTCAAAGTGGTGGAGGGAGACAGGGATTGATGAGAGGTCAAATGGGGTGTTAGTGAAGTGGACTTTGACACGTGGGGTAACCTCTGAGGGGACTGTCGAGTGGGAGGAGAAGTACTGGGAGGCATCAGACAAGTATGACTATAAGGAGCTTGGCTCAGAAAAGTCAGGCCGGGATGCAAGGGGAAATGTTTGGCGTGAGTTCTGGAAAGAGTGTATGTGGCAGGTATGTGCATTTAATAGTTGTTATTCAAATTGGTGCTAGCATATTTAATAGTTGTTATTCAATAGTTGTTATAATTTACTTTTGACCTTCCAAACTCAGGATATCGCAACTGGGCTAACTCACATAGAGAAGACCGCAGACAAATGGGCAAAGAATGAGAAGGACGAGGAATGGCAAGAGAAATGGTGGGAGCATTATGATGCCTCTGGCAAAGCTGAAAAATGGGCTCACAAGTGGTGCTCTATTGACCCACATACTCCATTAGGTGCCGGCCATGCTCATGTTTGGCACGAAAGGTATCTCTCACTGTCTCTCCGCTCCAGGCAGGTTCATTTGGTTGGGTATTGGATTAGGCTTTTCTTTCGCACAAGCCTTCTATCTGGTCAAGCATCCCAAAACTGATTGGCTTATAACCATGGAGACTGTATAAAGTACAACAAATAGGGGACTTTACAAGCTTAACAAAAATTCTAGAATTTATGGGTTAGATTAAATATGCTATTACTATAAAAAAAATGGCCAATGACAAAATTATCATTTCAATTTGCTTAACCTCTGGGTTGAATTTTATCTCTATTGTGGTGTTTTTTGGTAGCATATACTGAGACTGTCATTTTGTTAACAGGTGGGGAGAGAACTATGATGGTAAAGGTGGAACATCCAAATACACTGACAAGTGGGCTGAGAGGAATGAGCCTGGCAGTGGTTGGTCCAAGTGGGGTGACAAATGGGATGAACGTTTCGACTCAATTGGGGCTGGACTGAAACAAGGAGAGACCTGGTGGGAGGGGCCTAACGGTCAAAAGTGGAACCGTACATGGGGCGAGGAACATGATGGCACTGGCTGGGTGCACAAATATGGGAAGAGCAGTGACGGTGAGCACTGGGACACTCATGTCAGAGAGGAAACCTGGTATGAGGGTTACCCGCATTACGGGTTTGAAAACTGTTATGAGAACTCGGTGCAGCTAAGAGCGGTGAAGAGGCGGTTGTAGAGGGGGTTAGAGCTGTTGGGGCTTCTTCCCTGAATCATGTTTGTTCTTTTTTCATTGCTTCTTTTGTTTTTTAGGCATTGTCTAGTGCAAGCTCCATTATTTTTTTTTTCATTAATTGTCTTTTCATTAATGTTGGCACTAGTACTCTGCCTAGACCTTGGTCCTTCTTTGTAGAATAATAATAAATTAATAATAATACTTTGTTTGAAGGACAGTTAGGAACCGTGAGTAGATGCATGGAATTAGATAAAAAAAAAAAAACTGCCTGGTAAAAGATGTAGTATATCTAAAGTATATATCCGTACAACAAAGGATTTTTGTACACTATGCAAAATTGCATTATGTAATAAAGTAATAATGGGTCAATATTTGACTTTTAATGATCTCCTCAGCTGAAAACGATGTTCTCTAAATTCTACCAATGAGAAAGGGCAGAAAAGAGGAGTTGCTGGTTTTTGGATGCTTCAATTGTTTTTCTGGGCCTTTCTTTGAAACGGGGTTTCTTCGTGGAATCCATAAATTTTTATTCCTTTGACATTCTTTTGATTTATTTTAAGTATATAATTAGCTCTTCAACTAAACACAAAATAATTTGGTTGGGGTATACAAGTGAATTTTTTTTTTTTTTTTTTTTCAATTATCATGGTTAGTCGTGAGTCCTCGATTATCTATGATACTTTCTTAAACATAACAAGACTTTATCAAGAAGTGAATAAGGTAACCTTTTTTTTAACTAGTACGAAGCCCGTCCGTTTCCGGGCGTTTCAAATTCTAAGTTCATGCTGTGTAATGCATATAACGTGTTTTTGGTCTTTAGCTAATTATTTACTATTCAAATTTCATCTTTACACTAAATTAACTTATTAATTTTAAAATATAAAGCATTAATTCATCATTAATGTAAATTCTAATCAAATTGATGACTTTCATACTAAAATTGATATATTTCTATTTTTGTAAAAACCAAAATGGAGAGGAAGTTGTTTAATTGGAGAATATCAACACCTTTGAAATCAACGCATTTTGATCTCTACCGTTGATTAAGGGGTAGAATGGGAGTTAAATAATTTGAAGGAGGAGAAAAAAAAATAGAGACGTCCAATACTTACGTGCTTTATAATACAGTATAGAAGTATAGATTTAAGAACAACACTTGTAGGTAATCTAACAAAGCTAAAACTGCCTCACCGCCAATAATCATTAACATATATATCATATACGGTTCTCCTCAATGAAAAATAAAAACAATAAATAAATGACACCTTCTAATCTGAGAGATATTATCTATAAGTATAATCAAACAACAGTGAGATTGCTGATTATAAAATACAAAAATGTAGCTATAAGATGTCAGTACAGTAATCCTCTTTTTTTTTTTTTTTTTTTCATGTTTACATTCCATAATCAATCTCATAGGACCAAGATATGTTGCCACATAAATAGTGTAATTACCTTTTAAAACTATCTTTTACTGACCACCACTCATTTAAAAATAAGCATTTTAGAGAATATATCTTGAATTCTTGATATAAAATTCAAAAAAAAAAAAAAAAAATTCTTGATATAAAACTTGGACAAGACTCAAGAGGAATATTTGGTTGCGTGGGCTAGTAACATTTCTATTCAAAATAGTGTAATGGACGCGCAGAATGAAAATAGTGCACCGCACAAATATCAGTAATTGCAAAGACGGTATAATTGCAAGCATGTACCTGAAAGTATACAAATTGGTGGGAAGCACAAAAGTTTACTACCACAAAAAAATTATTAGGTAGTACCCAACTATCTAATTATTCAATAATTGTTAACTCAAAACATAAACCTGCTGATGTTCTTAAAAAAAATAAAAATAATTAAAAATAATTGTTAACTCAAAATATAAACATATGCCACAGTCGCAAAGAGGAGCAAGTGGATCAGTTTTCAGGGGATCCCTTAAAAAAAAAAAAACTTCTAATCAGTTTTCAGGGGATCAGTTTACAATTATAGTTCTTAAGAAGTTTCCCTTAGTTGGCATGCACCACTTGTCTTGTATATATATATAAAATATATTGGTTCCACCAATTTAAATGTAAAAAAAAAAAAAAAAAGGATTGTGCTCAGGATATCGGACAGTTTTTGTAATTTTGGTTAAATATACTTGAGATATATTATACATGACAAGCACCTTACCAATATTTCTTTCAATGGAAGATTAATCGATAAAAAGCATATAATTGTTGGAAATTACATTTCGAACTTCAAAAATGCAAAGTTTCTTTCGACATTTGCTGTCCCTTTTGAATATCCTTTTTTTTTTTTTTTAATAAGTTTTACTTACAATTATGATTGAAAAAAAATACTAAGTGTATATGTAAGGGTACACAATCTTTCTGCGAAAAAATGTGTATTTAGAAGTTCACAAATAATACTTTATAGTTTATACATTTATTTGATTGTTCATGTAATAAACTTGGTTTCACGTAAAGGGTACACAATCATTTTTAAAGCTACATAAAAATCAACTTGTTTTCTTTATGAAATAAAATACAACCATAGCCGTTCAACTTCTTTAATTGAAGAGCTACGCAGATTTGTGAGGTTGCAGATTCGAAATATGGATAAAGGATGTTTCATAGACATTTAAGTTTGAATGACTTGATCTTAAATTTAAAAAAAAAAATATTCATTGTGGTTCCAAAAATTTTTTTCTTAATGGAAGAAAAACATGTAATTAGATGCTTTAAGAGGAAGTTTTAAACTATCTGATCCCTTTAGTCTTTAGATTAACTTGTATTTTGTACTCATTATAAATTTAAAGTCAGAAAAAAGAAAACTCACTTTGACACAATGAAATGCATAACAATGGGTCTGTTCGGCTAGTGCAGATTAGTGGAATAGACCGGAAAAGAGGGTCTAATCCGAACGAACATGGATGGAAGAGT
The DNA here is from genome assembly GCA_030179965.1 of Cyperus esculentus. Lineage (NCBI taxonomy): Eukaryota > Viridiplantae > Streptophyta > Magnoliopsida > Poales > Cyperaceae > Cyperus > Cyperus esculentus. Next base: position 872,932 of record JASGLE010000019.1, on the reverse strand, counting down.
TTAGAATAGAGGGACGGAAGAGAGACCCTTTTCCATCATTTTTAATTCCATGTTACGGTTGGAAGAGTGGATTTGGGTTGGAATTGGGGAGAGAGAGTGTCCCTTTTGCTGATATGGTTAACACTTTTTCATTTTTTATTATATAATCTCTACTTTTCCATTCACCACATGTGCCGAACAACAATGGAATAAATTGGAAAAGTACTCTAATCTCAATTCTTCAATTCCCCTTTTCCAGGCCTATTCCATTAATTGCCGAACGGACCCAATAAGACTATCAGAGCAGTTGGGACAAATTTGAAGTAATAAATTTGTACTACAACTGAAGGACTTCCGTAGAAAAATCCCTTCACTCGTTTAGTTCCAAAACATCATTTTCAAACTTTTTGAGGTACAGATTCCAAAACCAAATAAACAAATTTGAGACCCAAAAAACTACACAAAAGTCGTCCATAAAGTCAATAAGTCCGGCCGTCTTGGCCTTCCTTTCCTTCCCCTCTTACAAAAAGGCTTCCTTCCTCTCTACTACAGATAACAACTAAATCTGTAGTTATTCTCCCCTCAAATTCCCCAAAAAAAAGAGAAGTTCTTAATTTTGTGAGCTCAAATTCTTTGTTTTGTGAAGAATGGAAGTGCTGACACCAGAACGGATTGCTGAATATAGGGAGGCTTTCTCGCTCTTTGACAAGGATAATGATGGTATGCTATTTTTTGTTCTTCTCCAATCTCTATAAATTCCTCAACTTTTCCAATTCTTTCTTTTAAGTTTGTTTTTTTTAACGTTTTGTGAAGATGTCAGTTGTAAGATTTGTGCTAAGATAACTAGAGTGGATTGTTTGTGCAAGATTTGTCAATACTTTCTTAAATATATATATATATATGAGCTCAACAGATTTAAATGGCAAAACCATGAACCAAAGATAATCTTTTCTTTCTCCTTTTTGATTGATCTCAAGAAGATTAACGGTTTAACCAACTTACTAATTAATCAAGCTGTGCAAAACTAGTTATGCCAAACAATTTTATGTATCATTAACAATAATGATAACATAAGTTTTATGAGCTAAAGTACTCTAAAATAATTAGAAGTTCTTAATTAATAAAGTAATTAAAATAACATTAATATTTTTTTATAGATTTTTTGTTTTAATTTTAATTGAAAAATAAAAAATCTCTCTCTTTCAAAAAAAAAAAAAAAAAAAAAACTTTGGAACGCGTTTATATATTGATAATTAATTAATTTCCTAAATATTGCAAAGATATTATATGTATGGGTCCCAAACTCCCAGTGCTTATTTCCTTTCCACAACCACAAGTATATATGCTAATGCTGTACATGTTTTATTTATTTATTAATATTAATAAGTGGTCGGCACGCCATGCTTAGATACTTTGATCAGGATGCTGTATGTGCTTTGATTGGTTCGCCTTTGACCTTGACTTGGTCTTACTATAATTCCATTGACCCATCCGGAAAACCGGCATGAGTTTTAGACTTTTAGGCCAAGTTTCAATAATTTAATTCATCAATAAGAGGTAAAATTTTGCAAATAATACATTAGTACTTTTTTTTTTTTTTTGACATTGTTAACATCTGGTTAGAAAATACTCAACTGCAATCCAGCCTTCATTTGCTCTGTTTAGATTGTACCGCATTAAAAATGCTAATATATGAGCATAATTAATTTGTGTTTTTTTTTTTTAAAGAAAATTATCCTTCGAGGATTATTGTTCAACATTAGCTAAGTACTTTTAATTATTAATGCCCCTATCAAAATGCAAACGTGCATTCAACATTCGTTAGAAATGTCAAAAGATCCATGAAACCCAACTAGCTTTGCCAATTCTTCCTTCATTTTTCTTACTAATATTATGTTTGAATTTTTTTTTTTTTTTACTAATGAATTTCCTGGTTGTAGGATGCATCACAAAGCACGAACTGGCGACAGTGATAAAGCAACTCGGCCAGAATCCGAGCGACGAGGATGTGCAGGAGATGATAAGAGAGGTCGACGAGAACGGAAATGGCACCGTTGAGTTCGAAGAATTCCTAGCACTCATGGAGAAGAAGCTTAAGGTTCATACAATATCTCAAACCTTCTTCATCTTAATCAGCACTCAAGATAATTAATGGGTCTATTTGATATGCTGGAAAATGATTGGAAATAACGGAAAATAACAAATTTTCTATGATCTTAATTTGACGTTGTTGTTTCATTGCAAAAATTTTCGGGATAGATGATTCTTGTCTGGAGGTTGTCCCCCCCACCATTTTTCTTCACTTTGTTTTCCACTCAGTTTTCACCAGAAAATAAAATTTTCCTTCATTATTTCTCCACCACTCCCAAAAACTCATCTCGTCCACTCTACCTCTTCTCATTTCTAGCTAATTAAACACAAAATAAATAATTCTAGAATCCAAATTTCTTCTACATCAAATATCCGCGATGGAAACAAAGAACCTGAAAACTGAAATGATTGAAACATGTTTCTAGTAATTTTTGAAATTCCTGCATTTTATTGTTGATCAAAAAGGTCCAATGCGTATTTTGAGGACAACAATCAGATTGTAAACAATTTGAGGATTTTAACAGAAACTTCAAAAGTAATGAAGGGGTTTTACTGTAACAAACAAGTGATGTTTTTTAGATGTTATGTGTGCAGGACTCAGACTCAGAGGATGAGCTGAGGGAAGCATTCAAGGTGTTTGACAAGGATAACAATGGCTTCATTTCTGCTAGCGAGGTAATATGAAACTTTCTTTCACATCTTCATGCATGCATGTACGTTTTAAATGTTGTAATAGCAATTGGCACAATTGTATGGTTTATTATGATATCTGATAGTCCTGGTACGCACAAGCGTACCGAGTTCTAAGACAAGACTGAACTCAAAACTCAAGATTAGTCTCAAGCTCTATGCAAATGTCTATCATATTTGCTTATGTCCAACCCCTAGACTTTGCGGCCTGGGGCTCCTTATATAGGCTGTAACCCAACCAAAGCCCCCTTGTCAGGTTGTACTTCCAGGCCGAAGTACAACCAAAGTGCTGCAAGTTGCAAGAGATCTTATGTAGCCGAGTGTGATCTTCTCCATGTGGTCTTATGCGTTATCTGGACTGGCCTTGGTCTTGGTCTAGTTTACTTTTGTCTTATCCCGAGCCCAATAAGTGTAATTGGGCCCCATCAATATCCTTACATTAAAATGTTATAAATAGAATAGAAGTCATATTTTTTTTTTCCGAACTTCAAAACTAATTAATTATTAGCAACATATGTTTGTCTTGTAAAGTTGTTCAACAATTGGTAGATGTAAATCTATTGTATGTATCTTATTTTTTATGCAGTTGAGGAGTGTGTTGATGAATTTGGGGGAGAACATATCAGAACAAGAGGTGGATGAGATGATAAAGGAGGCCGACGCCAACGGTGATGGCCAGGTCGACTATGCCGAGTTCGTCAAGATGATGACCTATAGCTAAGCTTCTCCGGCAGAACTAATCTTTCAATATATTATATGTTTTAATTAAGATTCTTTTGTTGATTATATGTGTTGTGCATGCATGTTTTATTCCACCTTTTTGTTTTGTTGTTCTGTTCTTTTTCTTTTTTTGGAACTGTAATTATTTTTAAGGAACAACACAATCATGATGCAGTGGTTTTATTGTATCTTAACTTTAATTGGACAAATTTGCTAAATTTTTTATAATTAAGACAATTTTACAAGATTGAAATAGTCATGTAGGTATTGATATGTCATTTCATTGCTTTGAATTAAAATGTAGCTAGGCTTTTGTGCGCTGAAATCAGCTGCGATATTTCAGCGATCCAAATCGGATCGCAGGACCCTGAGATCCTGATCCGACGGTGCAAATTATTTTGAAAGACCCCCTACAAATCACATCTGTCGGATCCGGATCTCAGGATCCTAAGATCCTATTTGGATCGCAGCAGATACATACTCAGGCTTTTGTGAAGTTACACATGAGATGAGATAGATTACAGCTATAAATAATATAATATATGTTGTATCACAAAAGATTACAATGGCACCTGATTGATTATTACTGTGATCGGAACGGAATCGCGTCGCCTAAACACGAAATGGAATCGGAAATGGAAATCGTCTTCGTGATCGGAACAGATTGGCGACGCGCTGCGATTTGGGATTGACGGGATTTGAAGTGCTCCAAATCGTGTTTTGAAATCACCAAAAAAATGGAGGTATTTGGCGAGAGTTCGCTGGTTGCCGCTATAATGACCTTCCGACCCCTTCTCTACTTCCGTCTTTGTTCTATTTAATAGCTACTGGAAGCCCTAAATAATGACGACGCTGGATTCCGACGATAGTTTCAGTAAACTCCCCTCTTTCTTCTCCGTCGATTACCCATTTTTTTGTGTTTTTGCTACCTTCTTCGTCTCCTTCTGGTCAACCCTAACAGGAAGGAAGGCTCAATGGCAATCTTTGTAATTTAGGTGAAATATAAGGTTATTTTTATATAAGGAGAATTGAATTCTATATAGCAAATGAGACATGCTAATCATGATATTTCAATTCCAAATATAAATTAATTCGATTCTTTTCTACTCAATCGAAATCTTTTCTACATATAATTCATTCCGATCACAGTATATATTGCCAGGGTTTTGTATTATTCATATACTGCTCGATCCACAATTGCATTTCCTGGAGAACGAATGCAATTTTAGTTGATGTCATCTAAAATTGAAATCTCATATGAGATTAAACAGTTTAATTCATGAAAGATAATTAGCTTCAATTGGTCCTCATTTTCAGTTCGCTATAAGCCTATAATGATATAAATAACAAGTGAATCATGTATATGAATATAAGAACTTGTATGAGAAGAGATCACTTTCACCATAGCCTTCGTGATATTCTTATAATATTATTCTAAAAAAAAATAAACAAAAAAATGCTTATAAATTCATTGATAATTTATTGAACATCTAAATATCCAACGATCAATCTTATTGTTTGATGTTATCTATATTCATTTAAAAAGAAACTAAGGATTGGACTCTCCATTAATGGTTATAGTCTAACTTTCATCGTAATCTCCATCCATCAAATAATGAAAGACTCACATCACATTCATTTCATATTGTATTCCTCTCTATTTCTGTCTCAGCACAAAATCGAAATGAATTGTCTGACATTTTAAATCATTGACTACTAAAGTCACAAACACATTTTTTCTCTTTTTCTCGATTCTTTCACCCTATTTAGCTTGAATGAAAATTAAAATTGCCCGCAGCAGTGTGCGGGTACGTGAGCTTCTAGTGTTAAGAATCATTAATTTGGATGACATTTGAATATCTAATGCAGGATTAATTAAACGTACTCCAAGTCTCCAACTCTCAGTTCAGCGCAAACAAAACAACCACGAAAAGCAGAGTCAACACTTCACCACAGTCCGTACCAGATAGCCCACTCTATACACCTCTGGGTCCCACAAGTCAGCCACACTTACATCCATACACCCAGCTCAACAACAAACATCGGATCTCTAATCACCTATCCATTCCAGTTAACCAATCCCCTGGCGTCCGTTGCCCGCCCGCTCTCTCTCTCTATATATATATCAACCCCTCCGTCCGTCCCTCCCAAATTCAAACTCATTTCTCTGATTCTCTCACTCCCACTCCCACTCTCAAATCATGGTGTCCGCCAAGTGAGTTTATTACAGATTTGGCATTGACAATCGAGTGTGATTAATTAATTGACCTTCTGATTGATTGATTTATTGTGGTTTTGTTTACAGATTTGAAGATCAGGGGCAGCTGCAGCTGGTGGAGCAGGACGACATGGAGGAGGAGGAGGATTCCTTCGAATCTATCGATAAATGTAAGATCGATCGATCCAGTCCTCTTCTCAGTTCTCGTCCTGATTGAATTGATCTGCGTTCTATGTTATGCATCTGTTCTTACATCTTAGCAGACAACTGGATCTATTGTTCTTGTGATCACTTTCAGAGATTCATTCACCGTGTGATCTTTGATCTGTAGTTAGATGATCAGATCGCATCATAAGTATGTAGTTTACTTACTTACATTAAAGATCGTCTGAGAGTAATGACGCTCACTGTTTATTTGATCATAATAACATCAGATCTGGCACTATTACTCTAATATCAACTTGAATGAGTTGCTCATGTGGAATTTCTATTAGATTGCTACTGAAATTAGTAGTAGAATCTACATTTTATTGTAATCTTGTGATAGAAGATGCGATTGTTTGATCTTGCATCTGATATGCTTTAGAATCCAATTTTATGCAGTGATCTCTCAGGGGATCAATGCTGGAGATGTTAAGAAGCTTCAGGATGCAGGGATCTACACTTGCAACGGCCTCATGATGCATACGAAGAAGGTATAAACAAACCTGATTTCAATGTATTCTGGTTTGATTCATGCGGCAGCTGTTGAACTCAGTTTTTTTTGCTCTGTTTGACAGAGTTTGACAGGTATAAAGGGACTGTCAGAAGCTAAAGTTGATAAGATCTGTGAAGCAGCAGAGAAAGTAGTGGTACGATACGAGCTCGATTCCTGATTCATAAGAGCTTTTGATTTTGCTCTGAGTTTTATTTGATTAATTTGATCTTTCCTTTCCTTTCTTTTCTTTCTTAATTTGAAGAGTATGGGATATGTGACTGGAAGTGATCTACTTCAGAGGGTAAGATTCATCTCTTTATTTTTTTTTCACAATTTTATAGTATTCCATTCATGCATCTTAACTGACGTTTTTCCTCTTATTTACTACAGAGGAAGCAGATTGTGAAGATAACAACTGGGAGCCAGGCCTTGGATGAGTTGCTTGGAGGTAAATTTCTTCTATTCCTCCCATTCAAATGAAATATTAGCTTTATCTATTTGCAACATGATGGAAGATTTATTGTTTATATTCTGACACAAACTTGTTCCTTCGAAGGTGGAATTGAGACAGCTGCACTGACAGAGGCATATGGTGAATTCAGGTCAGTACACCTTTCTCAAGTATAGATCTGGTTACTCGATAGCAGTCATAATGCTTTAATTAATATGTCTAATGCTCATTTGTTATCATATCTGTTAAATGCATTCTGTTTTGCAACTATACTAGATCAGGGAAAACTCAACTGGCCCACACTTTATGCGTCTCCACTCAGGTTTGCTTGTTTTCAAATCGAAACTCAAATTGTCAGTATCAAGCAATTAGATAAAGTCTCAAATGGAACAATGCCTTAAAAGTACTTTAAATATTGTTATTATATTGTGTTCAGCTTCCAGTTAGCATGCATGGGGGCAACGGAAAGGTGGCCTATATTGACACTGAGGGAACATTGTATCCTTCTCAAAGCGTTTTTGTTATAGCACTGTAATACAATTTGTTTTTTTTTTTTTAATTTTATATCGTGGTTTTGTTGCTCTCCTTAATGATGAAACTTAGTCGGCCTGACCGGATTGTGCCGATTGCTGAGAGATTTGGTATGGATGCTGGAGCTGTGCTTGACAATGTAAGCGTACTATAACCTGATCTTCCGTCATTCTGTTTCAGCCATAGACTATAGGGAGTTTGTAGATTGGTAAAAAGGAAGATGTTATAAAGTAAGAATGGCTAAGTAATGTTGAACATATGATGAATTTGAGAACACTCACTTATTTCAATTGTCCATTTTAGAACTGAAGGTTTGTTAAATAACAGATTTTTTAATTTTACTCTCTGTTTCTTTTATTTTACCTAATGTCATATATTTTCTCCTTTAAAAACAGATTATATATGCCAGAGCATACACATATGAGCATCAATACAATTTACTCCTTGGCCTTGCTGCCAAGATGGCCGAAGAACCTTTCCGCCTTCTGGTGTGTATACTACTTCTGGTGTGCCTATGCAGTACAGCTTGAATAATAATAAAACAGGCCGTATTCTCCCTTCAGTAGTTTTGGTTTCTGATTAGCTTGATTGAGGCAAAAGCATCATTACCAGACTGCCAAAACTGTCTGTTAGCATAGATTTGGTGGGATATCAGTACTGACTGATCCAGAAATGTACTGCAAAATTACTGATTCTATTGTTTGATTTTGAAATGCAGATTGTGGATTCAATAATTGCATTGTTTCGCGTCGATTTCACTGGCAGAGGAGAGTTGGCAGAACGTCAGGTAATGATTGTCTCATGTGTTCTCCCTGTCAGCAGACATTTATCTGTATCTAGCTTACTTTTCAAGGTCACTTAGTTTTATTTTCTTTCAATATTTCAGCAAAAACTGGCTCAGATGCTGTCACGCATCACAAAGATTGCTGAGGAGTACAATGTTGCAGTTTACATGACAAACCAAGGTTTGTAACAACCAGATCAGACTACTACTAAGTTTTTCAAATGCACCCTTCTGAAAATTGATAATTTGTTTTATTCTAAGGAAAGCAAATCCTTGGCAAATTAGAGCTTCTCGATATTTCGTTTTAACTTATTTATACCTTCTGATATAAGATTAAAGATATCATAAATGTTCAAGAGATGAACATTAGAAAAGGGGTTGTTTTGATATGATCTCAATCTGGGCAGTTATTGCTGATCCGGGAGGAGGCATGTTCATAACTGACCCGAAGAAGCCAGCTGGAGGACATGTGCTAGCTCATGCATCGACAGTAAGGATGATGCTGAGGAAAGGCAAAGGCGAGCAGCGTGTGGCCAAGATCATTGATGCTCCCAACCTTGCTGAAGGGGAAGCTATATCCTTTGTTCGATCAATATTTTGTTTAAGTTCCAAATTACATTGCTAATCTTTTATAAAAATAAGTTACTTCGAAAATCTAATCACTTGAGCTGCTGAAAAGGTAAAAAGAAAGAAACACCTCTAGAAGTTAGTTTCTAACATAATACAATGTGCCAGTACCACATTGATCTGATTCTATATTGCAGATCTGGTAGAAAGGTTTTTTCCTTGACATAGTGAGTTCACGTTTTTCAGATAACACCAGGTGGAGTCACAGATGCTAAAGATTGATGAGGATTTTTATATCATCAAGTTATGTTTATAGGGAATATATAAATACACCTTCAGCAAGTATAGGATTAATACTCTTCAGTCCACTTAAATAGCTAGTAAATATCGATATATCTGTTTTAGTGTTTTAGTTGCAAGTGGCGAATTGGTCATTTCGTTTGGATTGGTGTAGTCAGTATTTTTGTGTATTAATACAGTGAATGTTACATGTAGAAGGACATTAATTGTTCTGTTTGCCACCAGCAGACAGCTTAAGAACCTTATACGTTGATAAATTGTTATATAGTCAGTCCAGGCAAGTTTACTTCGGGCTTTAATATTGTGTGTACCTGCTTTTTACTTTGATTATTTTTCGACCAATATAGAGTTAGGAAAATATGTATGGTTCAACAATTGTGTGCCTGCTTTTACTTTGTTCATTTTTTACCAATATAACGTTAGGAAAACATTGTGCTTAATTTGTTACATGGATACATGCATCCACAATCATATAAGAGAAACTGTGCAATGCTCTCCTACAGAAAGCTTGCAAATTAATTCCTATTTTACTTTTGTTAGATTTTGGAACGAGCAATGTTAATGCTATTTTTTTTTTTTTTTTTTTGCCTAACCTTATAAAAATATAAATCTTAAAATTATCTCTCTTTCATAAGAAATCTCAAAACTGTGCGTTCACGAAACATATATTTTTCTCCACTTCCGATTCTGGAAGCAGCATTTAGCGCTCACAAAAAAAAAAAATGAAAATGAAAATGTTGTATGCTATGTCTTGGACTATACATTCAACTATCTTTTTAATTTGCATAGTTAACAGATTAGGCCTCGTTTGGTACCATTTGTGTTTTTCCGTTTTCTGTTTTTGGAAAACAGAAATTGGTTTTCCGTTTTCTTTGATTTTGTTTCCAAAAGTTTCATTTCCATTTCTAAAAATCAAACTAAATACTGGTGCCACGTAAAATTGCTATAACTATTCCCAAATAAAATTTCCATTTTGTTTCTTTGTTTATTGACGTTTGTACATATTCAATTAACTGAATTGAATTGAAGGTTTGAATTTCAAAACAGTTACCATATATAATTAACCACAATATATCAGCCTCGTATTAATCACGTTTACCATATATTTGGCATGAAATAAATATATAAGGCCACTTGTAGCTAGTCATGTAAGTATAGTGATATCCATGGTCAATTGGTCATGGCTACGGTAATGGAGCAGCCCATCCAATATGAACGATATACATGAACATAGCCTCGCCGCAACATCCAACAAGATCTCGGCCTCTCGGGCATGGATGCCTATGGGCACAAACTCTTATCGGCCGCACACTAGCTTGAACATTAACTTTGCATCGGCCACATCACTTGGGGGCACAAGCTTGGCGGGCATTGGCCAAGAGTCCCCAGCACTTTGGAGCCTCCGTGTTCGGCCACAACACTTTATAAGCCATATACTAGGTATATCGACCATGACACTCGGCCAAGCTCGACCTTGGCCTAGACACCTAAACATGTACTAGGTATCGAGTATCGACCAAAACACTCAGGCACAAGCTTGGCCTCATTCAGCCGCGACAATCAAACATGAACTTGACATCAATTACCATGACACTAGGACAACCTCGGTCTTGGCCGGAACACTTAAAATATGAGTGTACCTATACCAGCTTGTTTATGAGTGTACCTATACCAGCTTGGGCTTTATATTATGGAGTTCTCATTAAAATATGTTGGTACTGAACATAGAAATATTTTGGTTCTTGTTTCGTTTTTCTGATGTAGTAAATCGAGCACCTGCATGATTTCAGCTTTGAATTGGTCTTGGGGGTGGGGGGGAGCTGTAATTAATTCAATGACTCAAAAATAATGAAATTTCGTTACGTGGAGTAAAAGAGAAATAGTCAACAGACTCGATAAATAAAGGGGAAAAAAAGAATGTTTATCGATTCCAGATATATACAAGAAAATACGGAAATATACCAAATTAGAAACTTTGAATTAATATAGCAAGATGGCATGTTCTTAATTATGTGAACGATGCGTTCAACCACAGAGTCGAGATGCAGCGTGTTAGACTCAACGTTTAGATCAGTAATCTGTCCTTTTTGTTCTTACGTGAACGCTGCGTTTACTTTTAGTTCTGGACGTATAGTTTTATTATATGTTTCACAACAGGGATAGATTGGTGATTTCTATTTCTTATAGGGTAAGATAAAAAATTATTTAGTAAATGTTTACAATTGGGGGAGGGGAAAAAATGAACAAATTGCTCAGACTATACACTGGATAACTACAATTGATCTAGCAATTAATCCTAAAAACTATACAGTTAGTAAAATACTTTCTGTTGATACTTCTCTGTTAGCTCTTGAAGTATGGATGATTCAATGCTCCGTCTACAGTTAAACGGCTCTCCTGTAAAAAGAACATGCAACAGTAAGTACATTACAAGGTCCAGAGTCAGGTAGTAAAAACATGGAGAAGACAAAAATGCTTAAATTCTTACGGGATGCCAAACTAACAGCTGACGAGCCAACCTTAAAGCCAAGACGTTAGGAAAACTGCATAAATGTCAGAAACTTCAGATTAATTAATCAAGGGAAGGTATTCATTTTCTATTATCAGCAGTTTCATAACATGTCAAGCTCAGTTAATTTTGCTTGGAATCAAAGACTTTGTTGTTGTTGGTTAATTATATGATGTGCCTTCAACAATTTGCTTAAACTATTGATTTTTCAAAATACCATCACCCTAGTGACTATACTAAGCACAGTCACAGTCGAAAAATCAATGCTATACAGTTGTGAAGATTTCTTTTGCAAATAGCATACACAAGTTGAAGCACTGGCACAGACAAGAAAGGTATAGATTATATGTACTAAATTAAGATATACAAAGTTATTCACAGACCCAAGCTTAAGGGGATCCCTCATCTTTACTTGCTGTGAAAATGACTCCTCTGAGCATTTCCAAGAAGCAGGAGATGCGCCATCCTTATTAAAAATCGAGAAAATAAAAAATCCTTCAGTTAGAAATCAATGCACAAGTTACAGCAAGAACTTACAGTATACAGATACTGCAAAACAAGGAAATGGACATCATTTTTCTGACAGCAGTTATAGTGTTTGAAGAATCATTTTGTTCAGAAACCAAAGCACAAGTTACAGTGAAAAGAACATACCACATAACCATATTCACAATAAAGAGAGGTTTCCCTTTATTACAAATAAAACCCAAAACGCAGTAACTATTTATTAAAGACTTCTGAACATCTGATACCAGCACCAAAAAATTAGACCGTTTAACATAAATACAATGTATCACCTTTTATTTTTTTATTTTTAAAAAGGAGCCAGAAAACTGCCCGTTTCATTAAAAAATAACTAAAACGTTACAACAATGAAATGTATCACTCATAATTACTTCTATTAACAAGACCCCATTTCTAATGTTTTCTCATTTTCTAAAGTTGTTTATAATTGTTTGAGGCATCTGCTAGTTGCCTTGTGACAACACTTTAACTATAAGAAATGGTGGGTCCTTTTCGAAAACAGTGAATTAGATTATACTTACACTTGGCAGCCGCTGTCAAGTTTTCAAAAAATGCAAAAGAAGAAACCCCAAGAGAGTTTTCCGTTAACAATTAGAATTAGATTATACTTACATGGTCGAATGTATGGCTCCCCTGATGATGATGTGATGGAATCCCAGGGAGCAAAATGCATAATTCCATATATGATCTCAGCCTATATTCAAAAGTTAATCCCATATATCATCACTTAACTAATGTATATCACCATAATTTGACAAAACTATTAGGAAAGAAATTGATCTGAACTTGTCAGTGCAGATGGAAAACCAAAAGATTACAATAAGTGTCCTTTTTGAATTAAATACCATCCATCTAGAAGTTGACAAAGCAAAGTCAACTGTATAATATTATCTAGCATCACAGAATGACTCAAGTTCAACAATTGCGGGAAAAAAAAAAGTGTGTACCTCTTGCCTTTTCCTATCTTTTACTTACTAGGTTCTACTCTTAGCTAGTGCAGTGAGGTGTTTGATTAACACTAACAGAAATATTAAGGTGACCTTGATATGCTGACCAAAAGGCAAGCATAACCCGGGGGTGGATAATAGCACGGTTATCTACCTTATATGTTCCTTTTTCTCAACTAACACTGACCATTTCAAATTATATGGAATTGGATCTTACAAAACTTCATTACATAGAGATATCCTAGAGGGTGTGACATTGTGAAATTTTACTTCTGACTTAATTACTGGCTTGTTCAATAACATTTGAAGCAGTGTGACCCGTGTTTGACTTCCAACCTTTTACTCTAGTTTGGTCCTATACTAAAAGGAGAAGACATGAAGCCAGTATTTTTCATGTGGACAATCAAGCTTCACCAGGCAATTTCAAGGCTCAGCCCCTCTAGGTTTGAATCTAAGATCCCACTATTGTAAAAATTTGCATAATCTATAGTGGTTTTTGTTATATCATTATGGTCTTGGCCTTCACCTTTCTCTAATTAAGTCATTTGGTAGATAATTTTTCAGGAAAGAAAATGGGACTACCATGTTAACTAGTTTGGAGGAAGATTATTGCAAGGTACCTGATAAAAACTTCCAGGGGGATCAAGAAGGGAAGAGTAATAGAAAAGATCAATTTGTGTTATTTACTTAAAAAGGTCTTACTTGTAGGCCAATTCACGAGTGCTTTCACCCCAGCCTTCTAGCTGCTGATCTAAGAGAACACGGGTGCGGTCACTTAATTCAAATACGTGAGGTGAACCCATTATCAGCTCTAGCATCACAACTCCTATGCTCCACATGTCATACCTGTTCATCCATAATAGTAAATTAAAAACGTTTTGTAAATCAAACAACGAGCAGCATGAAGTCGAACAAACAATAAATTCGTGTATGACAATGAAATGACATACTTCATACGCACATCATTTGGCACACGAAACCAGTTAGTATTAAGGAGTGCTTCCGGAGGAGTGTACTCAAATGTCTGTTCAGATCTGTTAAATCATACATTAGAGAATGATATATGACCAGAAAAGTGTTAAGCTAATTAATGGTAACATCAAAAGGATAGAAACAGGTACCTGGTCGGTCCGTTGCCATAATGATGCTTCATGGTAAAATCATCAATAGCACTCCCAAAATCGATGAGGCGCCTAGACAGGTTGAAAGAAGGTCAAAAAGACAGCCCTTCAACATAAAACACAAATTAAAAAAAAAAAAAAAAAAAAAAAGGAGAAAAAAATCAAGACAATCTCTAACACATAAACTAGGATTGTTAATTTACAGTTACAATTCTCCATGATATTTTGATTCAAATCAGAATATACCACTATCAAACTTAAGACAATCTCTAGCTAAGAAATAAAGACCCAATTTTCAAGAAAGAAAATAAAAGAACAGTAAAGTTTAAATATATGAAGCAAGAGAGATAACAGAGAAGTAAAGTTTGTGGAAAGGTACATATGCAACTTCCTTTTCTTTTCTACATCAGGTATTTCTCTGGAACACTTGCCAGTCTCGAGATCTTCAAAACAGATGATCATGTTCTCTTCGTAGCAACAAAAAAGTTTGTGATGAGATTTTAATTTCCAGTTTAGACAAAAGGAAAATTGAAAACACCTAGTAATAGTTAACACTGCACCTAACACATTTCATAAATTACCTGGTTTGATGTCTCTATGAGTAATGTTCCGGTCATGGCACGCCTTGACAGCCATCAGCTGCATGAATAGAAAAGGGATTTAGAAATACTGAAAAACAAAATGCAAGTTGAAAAGATTGAGAAAACGAGAGAAAGAAATGCAATACTATATATAGATAGATACCAACTGATATAATAGATCTCGCATCTGTTCCTGACCATCCTTGGTGGTTCTCAGCCAATACCACCACTTAGATGGCCGTACTACCTTCACATATTTGGCCTTATCTCGCCTTGTATCATCACCTGTGATATCCCTTGTTTCCTCAGCCGTATACACCAATTTTGAAAGAGATACTCCCTCATTCTGAAACACAAGCCAGATTTCATTTGATTTCGAAACAAAGGACTCCACAAACCGGGCAATGTGTTTCAGCCCTTCTTCCTCTTCAGTAACTTTTGTACTATAGTTAACAGCAAAATTGTACAATGGATTATATATATCATTGTATCCTGAAAATTGTTCGTCGACTAAGAAGCAATCAAGAGACTTAGAGGCATTTAAGAAAAGCTCGCCAAAATACTTCTCACGAATTCCACTGATATAAGCCGCATGTCCTCTCTCTACCTGCGCATAGAAACAAAATATATAAAACAGTTAAATTTGACATTCAAGATTGCACTTTCATTTATGCAAATTTACAGAGCCAAACTTCAACTCAAAATTAGATGGGAAGTATTTATCCAGCATGCCTTTCATTTGCAGTCAGAATATAAATCTTAAACCACTAAATACAGGAGGATAATTTTTTGTATCAACCTGGCTGATTGAGAAATCGATCAGCTCAAAACCAGTTCGATTTTGGAGTTAAGAGTCTTTTTTTATGATTTCCATACTGTAATTTTAATAAACTCAAAGCTTTCAATGCACAAATAGCAAAATAATGGTTAATGATGGCCACTAAAGAAAGCTCTGCACAAGCAGGAAATTACAGTTTTTTAAAACTAAGTCAAATTATTTATTCTTATTTTTATTTGTATTTTACTTCTTTGTCATCCTAACTTGACCTGAAAAGCAACGATCTTTTATCAAAGAAATTAAAACATACCATTATACGCTTCAGTATGAATAAATCTCCATCTGCAAGATTGGTAAAACATATACCATCGGATAAACCATTGCTTGAGCTGTGCAAATGATGCTGGGACAAGTTATCCATATCATCTGAGCAGTTCCAATGAAAGGCCAACCAAACTTCACCATAAGATCCGCGATCAAATTTTCTCTTCAATTTATACCTCGAATGAAACAAAAAAAAATAAAATAAAATAAAAATAGTTGTTTACCCTTACTTAAAATGCTATTATTCATTATTACTATGAAAAAAAATACATATATTGATATCAACAATGCACAATCATGAATCTGCCGGTAGAACTGGGTGTGAAAAAGATTCATACATTGGAAATATTGCAATGAGGAAATAAATTAACAACATAGAGTAAAAGCTAAAAAATAAACATGACAGGACAAGAAAGCAAAAGACTGGTAGAATGGACCAAGTCCAGCAATTTTAGGATTCAACTAATTTCTGTCAATATAGTTTTTACTATCTCTGTAAAATGCTTTCAGAGGCAATGTGGTACCTGAAGTCAGGTATATCATAACCGAACTCCGACGAAGCATTGGACTTGGTTTCTGTGTCCGGAACAAAATCAAGAAGTCCAATGAACTTTGTGAATGCTTCAGGATTTCTGCAATGGTCTTTAGCTTCATCTTGGAAGAAAAAGAACCAGCAGAAGTCATTTTCCTTGTATACTTCCAGGGGATCTGTTGTCATCCATAAAAAGTTCTAAATCAACTTCAGATCACAACTGGGGTATCTCTAGAAGAACAGTTCAAGATTTAGATGATCAACAAACAGGTTGCCTCGTACCAACACCAGGTCGTGTCAGGTTTTAGGGCAGTTGGCTCTCAGGTTGATATGAGTTCATCTTTCAGACATTTGGGCACTGGTCTTGGTTGTGGGGGTTAACAAATCTGAGTTTCCATATATTTCTGCTATAGAGTAATATAGCCTTAGGGTTCAGGAAGTATAACATAACTGTCGAAGATAACTTACCCAATCTGGATCAAGCCATTAACACCATCAATAATACACCACCAAATTTAAAAAAGAATTTTTTCGCATTATTTTTTAATAACTTTTCACACTACGGCCCTGCTTGGATGTTACCCACCTCCCAGGAATTAATGTACATGGATGTGGGTTCCTTCCGTGCAACTTTGTGAGTTCCCATTTTGACAAGACAATTAATGAGAAGAAAACAATTAGATCCAGGTATATATTTTTTTCTTTACCCCAGATTTTGACAGTTGGTGAGTTGGGTATCTTAACCCAACTCAGAGGAAATAATATGACTGCCGAACGGTGTGGTGTGATGTTTACTGATTTGATAAAAATTTTCACCAATCCCATGTGTTTGGGAAGCAACTGAACAACGCTATTTTGAGGTAATAGCATGAAACTTCCCTAAAATTTCAGACTCTCTCTCTCTTTCTCCTTATTTTATTATTGTGGGAAGGGTTGAATCTTGAATAAGCCAGGCACCCAAGTGGACAGGGTTAACCGTGTCACTTCAAGCCATCTTATAACTTTGAAACTACGATAGAGAGAAAAGAAAAGAAACACCTACTATCATTAACAAAAGCAGGCTCAGATCTATGAAATGAGTCATGAATGACAACACTGGTGTGATCCTCTGGATCCCGAAATATGTAGTCAGAGTGCTCATCAAGACTCTCCGATAAGTAGAAGCAGCCCAACCCTTTATTTTTTGCCTCAACCTGCAAATAACAAGAATCTCTGCATCAACTAACATGATCACTTTACAGACTGTGATAAGTTCATCGAGCCAATTCACCTTACATGAACTCTAGCATCTTACCAATGAACGGTGAAACCTAGCCGTCATAAGGTCATAGTAATCCTTTTCTAGAATACTTCCATAGTTGGCGTTATTACCAGGAGTTGTCTGTAAACCAATAGCTGGATTGTCTTTCACTTCGACATCATACCAGTATCTCCCAGCTGACCAAAGAGGCACAACCACAGCAGCAACATTGTCCATGGTACCTCTTTCAAGGGCATGAGCCAACAGTAATTCAGCCAGATTGGTTGACGAGAAACTGTCTTGTATCATATCAAGTCTTACTTTTTCTTGAAATAATAAATCACATGCATCTTGCATTGTTAACTTTTCAAAGATTCCATCAGAGGTGGCTACGAGAAATGTATCATTTCCAGAAATAGACTGCCAATCTGCCACTTCAGGTGTTGATATGACACCATACCTAGCAAAAAGGGAAAAAAATTGATCACAAGAACATACAGTCCACTTATCTAAGAAGCCTGAAAATTTTAATGCAGTCAGGGCTGGACCACACAACAGCAGTCCAGGGTGGTTTTTCATATAAAATAAATGCATTATGGCTTGAAATTTCTAAAATTTGCAACATAAAAATGATTACAAGATAAGGTTTGTATACAACATCAAAAAGCTTTTACATTAGCAATTAAAGACAACAATAATAGCTTCGCATCTATTTGTGAGGAATTAGCTCTAAGTTTCTAAATAACATGATGTCAGGTACTCACATCTAGCTAGACGTCATTAGAACAGGTAATAATCAAGTTAATTCATATCAATTATTGACAAATTTATCCAAAATCTATTAAATTTTATGTTCTTTACCGCACAGAGTGTATATTAGGAACTAAATTTAAACAATATACGTTACATGTAGGGTTCCAATGGTCAGCAATTGATTTGGATAAGAAAAAAAGAATTAAGGCAGTTACTTATTTTAAAATTAGGTGATTTTTCAAACGTCAATATAAATAGTGAAACGTTGCAATGCTAAAAGTTGTTGTGCGATTTGCAAAAGCGTGAAATGACATAAAGCTAGTTAAGAAGGAGTTTAACTGCTTAAAGGGCAGGTCACCAATAGCCCTGGAGACTGCCAGCTGATCGTTGACCCGGACCACACCAGCCCACTCCGTAACATACCCACCCGCAGCCTCAACCCGACTTCTTTCATCCTCCCTGTCAGGATGATGGTCACGGGTCAACTCTTTAACATAAGATCTTGATTCTATCGTGCTGCTGTAGGTGATTTCGCTATTTGAAGCTCGAGCACGTTGCCTCTTAATTCTGTTCCTCCTATCCAGCACCACCCGTCTTTCACCTGAGTAGATAGTTGATTACATAAGATTCTGTCTTTTGTATTAAACATAAACATTGCCTCACTGGTAGAAGTTCTACAAAGATAAGAAAATTTTCTAATCTACCGGCAGTTAAATGAGACCCAATGAGGATGGGAATAAAAATGAGAGAGATGACAGTTTGAAATATCTCTCATCACAAAAAAGGAACAAAATATAATATCATTGTTTTTAGGAGTAATGGCAGGAAAACTTTCACCCTTATACATATTTCTACAAGAAACCCAGTTTGATAGGGAATAAGCAGGAAACAAAACCAAGGATTACTTGGAACTAGCTTTAGTTGAGAGAGAGAGAGAGAGAGAGAGAGTGAGTGATGAATCTACTTTATTTGAAGTTCGGTTGCAACTTGAGGATTGACCAAACAATGTCTGACTATGTGAACTTCTTCTCTAAAATTAAGCACCTTATTGTATTTAATAATTTAACATCAGTCTCAAAATAGTACATGTGGCGAGAAAAAGCGACCTTTATCGTGGTCTTCTGAGCACATAAATGCCTTTGAGTCGCCTACATTGGCAGCTAGGATCTGACCATCAGCTATAAGTACTACAGCAGCCGTTGAACCAGATTCAATACCGTTCAACAAAGCCTCCTGTATTATCAATCAAATGATAATATGTTATGTATTGCAAAGTTGGACCTGCATATATCAAATATATAAAGAAGGCTCTACATAATTTCAATAAAATCAAGGCAGGAACTTACATTGGAAAATGTTGAGTCCATATCACGAATTGCTCTCAACAATGATTCCTTCAGCACGTCTGTGTGAAACGAGTCATCAAAAACATTTGTTGACAAAAATCCATCCATCCTGTAATTCAATACTGGTTCATAAACAAAGAAAACTATCATGTGTGCATGTCGATGGACACATGCAGATACCATACGAGTACAGTCCTCTTATTTTCTCCTGCATTGTGAAATATGCAATGGAATCTGACATTGAAATTAAATTAACTTGGCCTTTTGTTTTTCATATTGAAAGCTTTACTAGTAGGTTAAAGAGAGTCCGGTCTGCTGTTATTCTTTGAGAATAACAAGGCCCTGTTTGTCAAATATGGACCGTTAGATCAAAACGGACAGCCGATCGGTCCAATTAATATTATAGGGTGCCTTTTTCACAATTAATTACATCTGTTGATTTTGATCCGATGGTCCAGATTAGGATAACAGGGTCCTATTATCCAAATTTGGATAACAGCGGAATTGAACGCGGTTAAAGACTATTCGGTTTTCTTTTTCTAAGAGCACTTAACAAAACTAGAATACATGATGATACAGACCAAATATGTATCACAGATATCCTAATCTAAAAAATAAAATTAAAATATGCACCTTTCTTTGTTTATATAACCATACTTCTGCAACTGACGGAGAAGCTCCTCGTCATTCAGCATCAACCTTCCGTTCAGTTTCCCCAGGGCAACCGAATACAGACCGTCCAGTTGAAAATACACATGCAGCAAGAAATATTCCATCAACAACTTGGACGCCATTTCACTCGCCTCAGCTCCTTTGTGCCCGTCGAATACTGCCACTATTCCTACATCCACCTCCTTTATTCTTATTTTTCCTGCCATTAAATAAGGGCATACATGACACTAAATTATCTCAAATAGGCTAATTATGTTTAGGATCGGATGAAATATAGGCCGTTCAGTTTTTATAATCGAATGGTCAGGATACGTCTTTTAGATACAATTAAAGAGACGTGTTTGATAAGAACCGCTCGATTCAAAATGAAAGGTTGCATAGCCGATCCATAGCAGAACCACTCTTTAAAATATATGGACACAGAGAATCATCCTATATTAATAGATAATTTGCACATCATACAGTAAAGATGTGCAGAACTGGTACAAAAAAATACAGGTATTTCATGAGTGATATAACTTCTCAAAAGCAGTACTGACACTGATACTGCACCAATGCAAGTCTGAAACACTGTGTGCTGTTTCGCTAGAGTCTACAAGTAAAGTTGAGAACTTGAGATCATTCACCAGTCACCACTTATCAGTATCACATCAATGCATTACACCATGATCAAACACAAAAAGGGGGGAAAAATAAAATTTTTACCTCGATCATCATCACCGAAGCTGAGGAACGGGATCCTCAGTCCGAGTTCACAGACCGCGCGGTCCTCCTGAGACCGCCGCCTCCCCTGATCAGCCGCGAGATGGCACCCAGGCGGCGCGGATCGCCGGGATCGGCTGTCCATCGCGAGCAGAGTCCAGCGCGGGCATATCGGGGACTGAAGCACCGCGGGTGCCCCGCCCTCCCTGTACACCGCGACGCAGTGCAGGGATTCCGCCGCGACGGGGCGAGGAGCAAGAACGAGAAGGAAGGGGAAGAGAAGGAAGTAGGACGAGGGTTTCTTGAGGAGGAAGAAAGAAGAAGAGGGCATCGATCGGAAGGAAGGAAGGAAGGAAGTGAGGATCGGATCGGATTGGATTGGATTGCACAGCGGTGCGATGGGAATGTTTGTGTGAAGGGAGGACTGAGGAGGGGTGGGGTGACGGGTGAGGAGGAGATTGTAGAGAGCTGCGATCGGAGGTTTTCGGGGCGGTGTTCGGAGAGTGGAGACTGGAGAGGTTTGGAGAGGGAATAATGAGGGACTGAGGAACCGGCGCGCGGTGATGGCGCGAATGGGAGTGAGGGACGACGCTCCTGTTGAGAAAAAAAATAAAGAAAAGGCTAATCGTGCTCTGGATTGATGAAATATATGTGCCATCGTTTTTCATAATTCTACCGTCGAGATATATTTTTAGATGTAATAAAATAAATATATTTGATAAGACTAATTGATTTAAAATAAAAGGTTGCTTAAATGTGATATATAGCATAATCACTCAAAATAAAAATATGCTTCTTGAAAGTTGATTCTTTTCTTTTTTTTTTTGATAAAATGAAAGTTGATTTCTTGATTCTTCAGAAAGAAGAATGCTTAAGTTTTTTTTTTTTTTTGAGGAAAAATTAGTTCAAGAAAATAAATTCAAAAATATTATGCAGGAGTTTTTTTTAGTTAGAATAAATCATTTTTTATTGCGAGTAATGGTAATTACTAATTAAAAATTATAAATTAATCTAGTTTGGTCACTTATTGGTATGGTAGAAACTAGAAAATATATAATGAACTTTTTATTATGGTAGATAAATTGATTTTTTATAAATATTCTGCAAACTTACAGCTTGAATTTGCTCGCAGTAATTACGTCTTCCAGCTTTATTATCAGAGAACAAATCTTGCTCGTTTTTGTTGTACAGAAAATAAGAACACGAAATTCGCCTCTCTTTCAGTTTCACTATAATGTGATAGGAAGTAGTTATCATTTCAACCGTCTGATTCAAAAGGAACGGACTGAATTCGGTTGCCGATGTCACACAAAAAAACTCGTCTCCAAGTGACGTCAATACATTAATCAGACCCATTAATTCCGAATCGGACGTACTATAAATGTGTCTAAATTCAACAGCGCACAGACTACGCGAGAGGTGGCAAATCGGGCAGACGGGCAGGTCAATTCAGCCTGTCCTACCCGCAGGCCAACCCATGGCACACAATAAAATAACATAGAAATAATTTGACTATTGGAGTTTGAACTCTATATCTCAACAATGAGCTTCATATGCTTTTGCCACTAGGCCAGGGAAACATATTAATTGAATGTCATTGTGATAAACTGATAATTGTATTTATTTTGAATATATTTTAGTCAATATAATTATTGTTATCAAGTAATATTAATAACATTATGTTAAGATTTTAAAATACACAATGAATTAACCTAATAATACTACATACATTAAAGTATATAATACAACATATATGTATATATTAACAAGTGGGGAACTGGGGATCATATAACCACAAAATTTGGTGACCCTACTATTACCACGAAGCTTATAAATTCACCAAAAAAAAAAATTAAAAAGTAGAAATTTTTTTTACAAGTATATTCATTTACATATAGATTATATAGATTGATTACGTAATTTCATTCAATTTAAGTACCATTTAATACTTTATCAAGAACAATCAAGTTGGTTCTTGATTAGGCATCAAAAAACACTCAAGTGGAATGAAATTGCTTGAAGTTTTATATACCGTCAAACGATAATCTCAAGACACATTGATCATTTTCTTTTTCCTATTTTTACTTTCCTCTTTTTTTTTTTTTACTTTTAAGACTTATTACAGTCTACAATCTCCATCCACAATTAAATAAATTTATATCCTTTACAGTTTGTCCCCAATTAAATGAACTTTACCGATTCGATATTATTTTTTTATTCGTCTCTTAGTTGTCCCCAATTACAACCTTCCTTTTCCCCAATTAATTTCCTTTTATCTATATTATTTAATTGGAACAATTATTATGTAACTTCATTTTTCCACTAATTCATTTGACTTTTTCTAAAAATTTATTTATTCATGAACAGAGTTGCAGTTGGACTCACCGACTCTCGGGCGGATGATAAAAACTGCCCGTCGCAATAACAATTTATTTACAATCCGTTCCGAGTTCTGCCCGAGTCGAGTCGGTCGACGCTGTTCCCGAATCGCGAACGCTCTCTCTCGGAGCGTTAACCCGCAATTCAATTCAACCTGATCTGATCGATAGAAGACGCCATCGCCATGTCCGCGTATCGCTGGACGAACGGCGGAGGGAACTCCTCTTTCCGCCCTCCTCCTCCGGCCATCCCTCCGCCCGATCCTCGCTATCGTGAGCCCCCCTTACTCGCCTCTCTCTTTACTCTTTTTGTTAGGTCGTAGAACAACTGGATGTGAACGTAGCAGTAACAGATCATGAAAGTTATTCCTTTTTGTGCAATCAAACTGAATTTTGATAAATAATAATCAATGGTACTGTTTGTATCTTCATAACTTCATAAATGGTGTCAAAAGTTATCAATTTACTGATCGAATGATGAGAAGCATGCATCATCCAGTATTATTCCAGTATTAAAATTTGGACGTTACTTCCGTGCTCGCACCCAGATAATTTTATCAGTTACAGATGAATATCATAATGCATCAGATCGAAAAGAAATTTTATGGTGGGAGTAGAGGAACTAAATTCTTAAAATTTATATTTCTGATTTCATATTTGGGTTCGTATTTAGTGGTGACTGAATTGGGGCTCGAGAGTTAAAGTCCTCGAAACCAAAACATCTCTGGTAACAGTTTTTTGGTACCATCCAGCCTATAATTACGAGTTGATCTGTTAATTGTTTTGTTTTTGCATATTATAGATGGGTACCACAACTATCATCATCCGCATAACAATCCGAATTATCCTCATGCACCTCCACCTCCGCAACATCATGCAAATTTACTGGCACCTCATCCGAATTATACTCGTGCGCCTCTGTCTGCACCCCCGCAACATCGTGCGAATTTACTGGCGCCTCAGAGCTCCTACAACGGCTTTCATGCTCCCCGAGACAGTCTTCGCCAGACTTCTCAGTATAACCACCACTTGACGGTACCAGTACAACGCGTGATACCTATACCAGTTCAGTACATACATCCTGCAAGCTTCATTCAGTTCCCAATTTATTTTTCCGCTCCATCTGTGGGTCAAATTTCTCGTAGGAAACCATCGAAACCATGTAAAAAGGTACAATCTTCAGACCCAAAACAAGCACCTGATAACCCGGTATGCACTTCAGCACCGCCAACTGCAGTAAATCCACCTGTAAATGAAAAGATACAGTGGCCAAAACCAGATATCGAACTAGTAGTGAAGGACATTTCAAAACAACTTAAAGAAACACAAGATTCTGCCTCGGAGGCAGTCTCAAGGAAGAGAAAAAGGAACAAAAAGGCGAAGGTGAAGAAAGAGCCACGCCCTCCGCTAACGCATTACTATACGAAACGCATGGTACGGGACCCTTGGTTTTACTTAAAACCGGTTGTGGGAATTATTCTCAAGAAACGGCTAGTCGACTCCATGTTTGAACACAAGGAAAAACCTGAAGGTAGTGTCAAGGTCGACTTCTCGGAAATGAGCTTGGCTGATTGCTTAGATATGACTTATGAAGAGACTGTTAATGGTTGCGGTACTGACATAGTAGATTAGATGTAGTTAGTTAGATAGTTAGTTAAATGTTGTTTGATAGAAAATTGATTTATCATTGTTAACAGTTAGGGAATTAATTAACCATTTTGCTTGTAACATGTTGTACATGATTTGTGGTGATTTAAGGGAGGTTAATGGGTTATAGTTCTGAATTTGGGTAAAACTACAGATCAGTATCTGTTCATGTTTTCTGATATCACAAGCCTGGTCCAGTTATTCCCTTTTGTTTGTGGTTCTATGTTGTCAGTGTTGGAGAAAAGGGATTAACTTAATTAGCCCAGTAATTGTCTATTATCAGATTATTATATCTATTATATCTATATCCAATTTATGTACTAATTACATTCTTGAATTTTGCCCATTATGTAGTCGCTTTCGGGCTCCAAAAAAGTCATAGCGATAGACACTTTACTCTCTATCACAGACTCACAGTACTTTCTGAGATACAAGTATAATTATGAACTACTTGCTTTTATTCAGTGGTAGCGCACACTAAATTCTGCTGTTATTCCTGCAAATTTATCACAAAAATCTGCTTTTATGCTTTTTTTTTTGGGTTTAGAAATTACTTTATGCATGTCTAAAAAGTAAAATCTATCGGGTAGAATACTAAATACTGTACAGATAAGAATTTCTTTTGTCTTAAATTAGTAAATTCCTAATTCTTTCATAATTGGAGAAAATAATATGATAGAATGGGAAAACGGAAGAATAGTAACATCTACAAAAACATTTTCTGAATATTCCGCAAAGGGTTATTTTATTTTCTGGATATTCCAAGTATATAAAAAATGTGAATTTTCCCTTGTTTCACAACAAAAAAAAATGTATTAGTTATTACTAGATAAGCACATTTATATTTAGTGCAGGTGAAGTATCATTGTCAAAACCAAACAGTACTAAATTCAAGTAATAGAAACCTAACAAAAGTGCAAGGCACATTCTAATACTAATACCAGTAGAGCAGCCATAAATGTACCAACATAATATAAAATCTCTCCCAACATCAACTTCCATTTCATTCTCACATCAAATGTTTAATTATGGTTGGTCATCTCTTCTACTTTGTTAAACATATAAAAAACCTAAATCTATTCTAACACTGTAATTACAGAACTTCAATCAATGCAGGGTACCTATAAAAAGCAAAAAAAAAAAAAAAAAAAAAAATACAACAACCAAAAATTGATAACTGTGAAAATTATGTAAACCTAATTCCTGTCGAACATCTACACTACATAAGTGTACTACTAACACATGAATTTAAATATGCATGGACCTTTTCAAATGCATCTCATTTTCTATTTAGATTTGCATACAGATTATATACAGGAAAGTCCAGAAGAAACAACAAAATTTCTATGTTCTGTTCAGTGTGGCACCTACACCGCCTTTCTGAAATTAAACCCGAAATTTCAAGCCCTTAGTTTGAAGCCAAAATTGACAATGTGAGTTGTCCGAAAGCTCATTTGACCCCCATATGCCTTTTTTTTTTTTCCAATGTGGGTCATGAGCTTTGAAATGGCATATCCCTAGCATACATATTTTATGTTCAGGGCCAAATTTCAGAAAAAAAAAAAAAAAAAAAAAAAAAGAGGGCCACACCGAACAAAACACAAAATTGAGGTGCCAATTCCGGACTTCCCTCTATGATATATTTTATTTTTTAAGCAAATGTTAGGGTTCTTGGGTGTGAACACGAGTATGGAGTTCAAGCATCTCTTGGTGGGTGGGGTCCACTGACAATGCGGCCCGGCAGTCACGCAAAGCAGCTGAAACATTACCGATATGCTCATGAAAGGCAGCACGCAAATGAAGGAGGTGGAGGTCCGCTTTGAATGAAATGGCATGGCTCAGCTCAGCTATCGCCTCTTTCTCCTTGTGGTTATCCATCAAAACTGCAGTAATTCATAATAAAATTTAATGAAACTTAATCAACAATTGATCTGCATTGTACCGGTATCGCTTTTATTGCTTTAGCCCTTATTATCTCTCAAATAAAAATGGATGCCAGTCTTAAGAGTTACGATCATGTTATACTAAAACTATACCTCAATTTACGTACCTTCCAAAAAATTTAGACAGATTTTGATTTATAGATTGTCAAAAAAAATCTGGGTAATAATTTTCAAACCATGAAAACTAAAAAATGTAAGTATATTTATTCGTTGTTTGTTCTAGGCAATTCCACAGAATATATTTGATTCTTCTGATCGGTGTCACAACTGTCAAAACTTATGTACAGATGGTCCACCTGTGTACAAACCCTTGACTCACATCAAGTTCAGAATCTTACAAAAAATATGCACAGTAGGTCCACTTAGGCTGTCTTTTGAATTTAAATGAGGCATTAGGTCTTATATCTAATTTTATATTACCACTTTATAGATTGTAGACAGTTTGGTGTACCTGTCCTTAGTGGAGCTAACCATTTTTTTTTTTTTCTTTTCAAGACCTTTGGTTTGAGTTATAGCAATGCTTGTCAAAAAAACATTGGTATGAAAAATGAATATATAAACCTAACCCGACTATCCACTTCTCATTTTAATTCAACCAACAATACCTTCCTCCGGTATGAAACATTAAAATATAGATCATATCTAGACTCTAGATATGGTTGAAAGAGACTAAACAAACCACATTAGTTAAAAGTAACTACAGCTAACTAATATGTTCTTGCGGTCTTGCCTAATATTTAGTCAACAATTTATATCAAAATAAAACAGTACCTGCAGCCCGGTAACGGTACGGGTAAACCCGCAAAGGATCCAATTTGGTAACCATGTGCAGGTCAGCCTTGGTGAGATCGCGCTCACAGTACTCTGACCTCTTCTCATAGGCAGAGGCATTGTTCCGTGCCTTCTCAATCAATTTCGTCATTTCTTCGTAGGCTTTGTTTCTGTCATTTCGTAAGAAGTGAACTCGTGCAAGACCTTGATGGGCCCGTGTGTGGCCAATTTTTAAGGCATTTGAGTAGCACTCAGCCGCTTGGTCTAGCTTGCCACAATCCACATAGACACTGCCGAGATTGTTCAGAGCCTGGAAAATTTGTCAAAACAAAAGTCGTTATTTTTTTTGGAAAAAGATCATGAAACTCAAAATAGAGAATGTGAGAAGACAATTAAAAAAAAAAAGTTTCCTGCATGAACTAAAGCTCCACAAACAGACTAGTTCCAACAAAACATGACTAAATGAACAATCACACACCTGACCCTTGCGTAACCTATCCGAGGGACATTTGAGTGCCTCCTCAAGCAAAGACACCACTGCTGCAGACGAAGGAGGGTCCGGGCCTGAGTCAGCAAGTGCATAAGCCTTGAGGAAGAATGCTTCAAAGGAGCGGTGGATTGCAATGGACTCCTCGGCCTTGCGTAGGCCTTCCTCGCAGTGCCCGGTGTCATATAGGATCCACCCCTCATACACCAGCCTCTCGTGCTTGCTCGATGCGTGCTCTCGTGCCAATGCAAGGCTGCGCATTGCCGCTTCTGGGCAGTTCAACCTGGCAACAACAAAGCACCGAGGAAAGTAAATTCATCAAGTGTTCTGCTGATTTTCTTGTTCCTAAATTGTCGCCCACATTGTTTATGGAAAAACTAATTTGTTTTCTGTAAGCACCAGAGTGTAAACACCAAATATATATATATATGTTAAAAAAGAAGGCAACGAAAGGACCCATCAGCACCCGATTAATCCTATTCTACTTGACTATAATATATCAAAAGAAGTAAAAAAAGCAGTAAATAAGTGACCAACCTTAGAAGAAGCAAAGACTGCCTGAAGTACAAAACCCCCTTTGGAAGATCTGACTCGAGCATCTGACATATCACACTGAGTGATCCAATATCATCGACTGCTGACCACCGGTCGTACAGGTGCATCCAGCAGTCGCCAGGTGTCCACCTCTCGACATGCTCCATCACCAGCATCTTCATCTGCCCCACTGCCACTCTCCCTTCGAACATTTTCCAATCCGGATTCAGCGTGACTATGGCATGTATATCTCTTAATGCACCTCTATAATCTTCCAACGCAATGTGCAAACAAAACCGCATCTCCAGGCACTCTAGAGAGAGTTTGAAACCCAATATCCGGTTTATCTCAACCAGCGCAGCTTCTATGCTTTGTTTCTTCATTAAATATGCGGCACGGTACATGTACGGGTATACGAGCGTAGGGTCTGACTCCGTGGCTTTGCTAAGGCTCTCCCATTTAGCGTCTCCCTCAGAGTACAACGACCTCTCTTGGTACATCCAGCCGAGCGGCATCGGACATGAGGCAATAACTGAATCCAGCATCTTGATAGAGAGATGTTTATTACCTCTTAAGGAAGCTAGCCGTGCCAAACCGGCGATAGAATAAACATGACCGGCTGAGAATGCTAGGCTTAAGAGCTCCTCGGCCTCTCCGTACTCCTTCCTGAGAAATCGTACACATCCCAATTGGTGCAATGCAAATTGATTCTGGCGTTTTTCAGATGCCGATTCGACCAATTTCTCTAGGAACAATACAGTGGCCTCAGATTTCGGATCATGGTTCATGGCGACTTCACTTAAGAAACAAAACAGCGAAAACGAGGCATTTCCTACGAGGGTCGATAAATGGGCCTGGTTTATGTTAGAGAAGAGACTGACCACTTGCTCATCGTCTAACCACGTCGGCAACTCATCCAGTAGCACGTGCAGACAAGCCGCCGCCAGAATGGTGCACCCCAATTCTAGAGCACACTCCATGTAATCAAGAGCATCTTGTACTGTATGTACAAAAGTGGCGAGCTTCCGGTCGCACGCCTCTTTCAAACCCTTACAGCAATATTTATTTGAAAAATCTAGGATTTCTAGCAATACATCGGGGGCAAAATGGGGTAACTTACCAGTTAGGCTAAATTTACTCACTGCACGCATGGCAAGAGACGAAATCCCGTTGTTCGACATGTCGACCACCTCCAGGTTCGATTCCTTGAATCCTCCATTAAGCATTGTGTAAAGAGGAGAGGACAAAGCTGCGATCTTTCTCCTGTCACATGCTACCATGTCGTCCCCGATTTTGAAGTATACCATGTTTGACCCCCTCAAGGAGTAACCGGTCTCCTCGGTTACGCTCTCGGTTGGTACTTGCGACACAAAATCCAACAGATTGAATTTCTGGCAACATTTGTGGCACGACGAAAGGAGGTCCGAAATGGGTTCTTCCCCTTTCTTCTCGTACTTCAACCACGCATCGTAAATGATCTTTTCATGAATTGAGGCTGATTTCTCCCATGCCAATTGGAGGCTCCGCAGGGACAGCTTGCCCTCGCCTAGGCCCCGAAAGACCTCGAATTGGAGAAGATACAGGTTCGGCTTCTGCTCGGCTTTGCACGTCTCCAATTCCTCATGAATTTGTGAAAGGATTTCGACATAATCCGTGGGCTTGAATAGCGGAAGGAGCGGCGGCTCAGCAACCTTCAGTAAGGTTTCACTGCTAACAAATAATAACAGAAATGAAAATTTAGAGCTTGTTTCCTTCAATCAACCTTCTCAATACAAAATTTGAACCCCCCAAACAAGCTATTTTGAGTATTAATTAAAACCAAGTATTTGGTAAAGTAATTCATTGGAAAGACTAACAGATTTGGGACCCTTGCAACACCAAAACAAAAGGTTTATTATTATCTCTATTAAGGTACCTTAATCAACCAAAATGCTGTTCAAATTCCAGTCTTTGTAGAAAAAAAAAAAGCAATAAAAAAAAGAAAAATATGACAAAGAAAGAAAATTAACAAAAAAAAATAGAACCAACAAACAAAGAAACTAAGAAGGAGAGGGAGGGAGGAAGAGAAGAAACTCACATTGAGGAAGGAGATTGGAGGAGAGGTTTAGAAGAGAGCTTCCCCTTGTCAAACTGGAACCATGAGTAGGGGTTCACACTCTGCAACCTGGTTGTCTCTCTACAATACAGCTCAGAAGAGAAGAATAGCTTCCTCATGGTAGGCACATCCAAAATTCCCTGTGATCGATCGATCAGACCCCAATTAGTTTACCAGCAAATTCAACTCCAGTATCAGAACCTCTCAATGGGGGATGAATTGATGAAGCTTGCTGGAGAAAGACACCCTTATAAGTAGGCAAAAGAAGCAAGAAAAGAAACTGCTGCTGTTGTTGTTGTTGCCTCTCTAGCTAACTAAACCTCCATAGCAAACCCAAATTGAGGAAAAGATCAGAGCTTTAGCTAAACCACAGAAAACCCACCAAATGCTTATAAACAACACTTGCAGAAGCACCCAGAATCAGTGGATTTGGGGAGAGAATTAGAAGTGGAGGAGTTGCTGCAGTGAATCGTTTGTGGGTTCAGTCAAAAAGGGGGGAGAATATTGAGCAGAGTACTGGAATTGGGACTAGAGAGAGGAGGGAGGAGGAATTGGGGGGGCTTTTAATTGCTTTTCATCATCATCAAGTGCTCTTTCTTTTTTTCTGGGGTGAGAGAAGAAGAACGTGGAGGCTGTGGGAAAGTGTTTGTTTATTGGCTCTTTGCTGTTTGCTTTGCTAGTTTAGAGTACTAACTTGAGTTATTAGAGAGAGTTAAAAGAGTTCTTATTTAGATACTAATGAATCCATCAATCATGAATCATCTCTCCAGTGTTATCTTCTCCAGTTTTTGTTAATGTTTGTTGCAAAATGCAAAGTGCAGATTGCAAATAATGCTAGTCCCCAAATAACATAACATATCACATATCAAAGTCCACGTCTCGCTTTGACCTGAAATTATTATATCTTATAATAAATGGCCAAAAGCCCGTCCCCTGTAAGGAAACTGATATGGGTCTTAGATTTTAATGGGCCGGGTACATTAATGTACGTTAACGGTGGTGATCAATCTAAGTAGACAATAAACGGTTAAGGTTTCTTCTTTGAGAAAAATAGAACTTTCATGTCATAAAATTCAATATCATTTCATTAGGAGTAAGGATAAAAATGAGGGTCGAGTCACTTAAGGGCATGTTCGGACGCAGGCTTTTCCCAAGGGAAATACACTGTTCAGCAGGGAAAAACAAAATTCACTCTCAGACAATTTTTTGTTTCCCACAAAAACAGTGAAATTGGGATGGAACCGAACAAGCCCTAAATTTAAATGTATATAAAAGACCCTCCATTTCGAACTCGCGACTTCCCACACGGAGAGTGTTGCTTTTAGTCACTAGACCAAAGGCCGGTTCTTATCTTCTCCAATTTTTGTTAATGTTTGTTTGCAAAATGTAAAGTGCAAATTACAAATAATGTCAGTCCCCACATAACATAACATATCACATATCCTATTTTTATACTCTTGTGCCAACTTTTTATTTTAAGAAAACTGAAAACCAAACCCCTCAAATTTGTCATGATATATATAAGATACAAACCGTACACTTATATATACAAATAAAATTATGAGATGTATATCTAATTATCTATCTATACATATTTCTCACGTACACGTAATTTTAATATAATAATTGATAGTTGTTGTAATGTGTTTATCCAATTCTGATATTTGATTGCGTGATGGATGTTGATAATTATTTTCAAGCCCAAGAATTAGTTTTGGAATATCTGAACAGGATTTGATAACATGCATGTGTATACTTGAGTAATGCAATAAAACACAGGTTTTCTTGTCAAATTTATTTTTACATGAATCAAGTATTTTCTAAACTTATTCAAAAAAAAAATTTCTATACATCAGAAAATGTTATGCATCAGATCATGCACACCTTTTTTTAAGGGAAAAACAACATAATTATCTTTAATTTTTGGATTAACAAACCCCAACACAGGAAAACTGAATATAGAGCTGTCTAGTTTTTTTGTAACAATAACTAAATATTACTTAAAAAAAAAATAGTTCTAAACATCTGCGAAGTTTGATTTAGCCAGTCTCTTTGTTCTCAGTTTAATAATTAAAAATATACTAACAATAAAGAACTAGCCTTTGGTCTAGTGGCTAAAGGCACCACTCTCCGTGTGGGAGGTCGCGAGTTCGAAACCCGGATGGAAGTCTTTTATAATCATTTAAATTTGAGTAGCTTGACCATCATCTTCATCTCAAAAGAAAAGGAAAGAAAAAAAATACTAAACAATAAAATTTCACTCCTATCATAAACATCCCTACTAATTATAAAAGGAGGACTTTTTTTGAGATCTAAAAGGAGTCTTTGTTCATAGCCATTCTTGACCGTTAGATCGGATAATCTCAACCGTTCGTAACTATTTAATATATGGATCCACTCTTTGGATTTCTCCCCAGTCAGTCAAAAAGTAAATGGTAAATTCATTTTTAGCATTAATTATTTATATAAACTTTGTGCAGGCTTGTAGCTTTATCTTGTGCATTATGGAGAGAAGCAATTGGTTATCCCTTGGTTTGTAATCAAGCATAAATTGTATGCATCATTTACCTTTTAATTTATTTGTAACTTTAGATTTATAATTAGAAATTAAGAAAAGTCTGATTTTGGTCCCTGAACTATTGCATTTGGTTCAAATTGGTCCCTAAACTCTTTTTTTGTTCAAATTGGTCTCTGAACTATTGGGTTTGGTTCAAATTGGTCCTTTAACTATTTTTTTGTTCAATTTGGTCCTTGAACTATATGATTTGATTGGTATTATTCCTCATTTTACTTCCATTTATGATAGCTGATATAGTTTAGGAATGAATTTCAGTATCAATTAGTATAAACAAAAGTATCTGGAGGGATTATATGTATCAAGCCTATAAGTTTAAGGATCAATTTGAACAAAAAAATAGTTTAAGGACTAATTTGAAGCAAATGCAACAGTTCAGGGACCAATTTGAACCAAAAAATAGTTTAGGGACCAATTTGAACAAAATGAAATAGTTGAGGGACCAAAATCAGACTTTCCTCTTAGAAATTTAAATAAATTAATGTATTGAACCTTTTCTTCTTACAAGATTTGCACGGTATTTTCCTTTACACGCAGGCAGCACAGATATCCTGTTAGGTGGAAGTAATTTCCAAATAAGCAACTTTTAATTTTATTATGCGTGCAAAAAATTTCATGTCTATCATTGATTTGTGAACTCTGAATTAATCAGATTAAGATTATTCATAGTTTATCTTGGATTGTTTTAAAACAGGTGAATATGATCATTATTATTTTGTATCATTGTCTATTTATACCGCTTTAATTGTACAATTATAAGAAATATAATTTAGTCATATTTCTTTCCTTTTTCTACAGTATATATTACTTTAATACAATATTATAAATCACACTGCAACGCGTGGGCAATTGGCTGGTTCTAATGAAACCCAAACTGTCCAATTATTATTATTATTATTAAACCAATAATATTTACCGTAACTTCTTCAACTGAACCATAAAAAAAAAGTCCCAAACATCCATCTTCCTAGTTGCTTCTCAAAAAAAAAAAAAAAAAAAAAAAATCTTCCTAGTTACTAACTGAGTCCGAATCTGCTGTTATCCTCTGAGAATAACAGGACTCTATTTGTCCAATATGGGCCGTTGGATCAAAATGGACGGACCCAATCGATCCAGTAAAGATTTATAGGAGACCTTTTATAATTAATCTTGTCCGTTGATTTCGATCCAATGGTCTAGACTTGGATAACAGCAGATTTGAATTCGTTACGAACTTAGGATTTTTTTTTGAATGCCTAACTTAGGATTCCCAAAGTTCCTAACACACACAGCCACGCAGAAGAAGAA
Organism: Cyperus esculentus; assembly: GCA_030179965.1. NCBI lineage: Eukaryota > Viridiplantae > Streptophyta > Magnoliopsida > Poales > Cyperaceae > Cyperus > Cyperus esculentus. The sequence continues at coordinate 838,157 of JASGLE010000019.1, read as the reverse complement.
CACCTTTTCATAAAAAGACAGAAAAGGCTGTGTTGCTTTGCAAAGATTTCCGTCCTAGCTACCAGTATTACTACTGCTGCCGCAGCATGTATTTTACTCCGCAGAGAATCAACGACGAGGAGTATGGGAGGGGCTGTCTTCAGACTGGGTCGCACGAATCTTAAAGCGGATCCAACAGCTGATGTATGATGAATCCGTGAGAAAATAAAGAAAATAATACTGGAGAGGATCTGTCGATCTGACCATTCAATATGCAGCATATAACCACTGACATTAATATACAATATTAGTTTATTGGTTTATTACTAACATAACATATCATATAAATAATTTTTTTTTTTTTTTTGAGGAGGATAATCATATAAAATTATACTAAATAGATTAGTGGTTTCCTCATACGCTGAAAAGGAAGTGGAGAAGTCAGAAGTCAGAAGACAGTAACGCATTGAAGGCTGCTAAATGCTCAGATACTGTGCCTGTGCCCCCATTTCTGTTCCCATTCTGCAGACCTTTGTGTAGCTAGGCAAACAAAACTAATAGCCCAATATCATGAGTAAAACTAGGATTTATATCACCTGCTGCGCAGTACCGTACTGCGCAGCAGATGAACCATCCGATGGCTTTGAGATTCGTGCTAGCTTCAATCTCAAAAATCTCTATTAATGTAAAGGTCGTCGCTGCGCAGTAGTAGAGGACAATCACGCGTAAAACTATAGTGCTCTTAACACAAAAAACATATCAAATCATATCTAAATTTTGATTTATATGGCTCAATAAATTCTTTATATCAAAATCATGAGTCATGCAAAAAATTTTCATTTTTAGAGATTTTTAAGCATTTATTTCAGATTTTTTACAAGTTACATATGAAACACTGATTATTTCATTAATATTGTACAGTAGCAATTAAAAAATCCGAAATAAATACTTAAATATCTCCAAAAATGAAAAAAAAATTGCATGATGTAAAATTTTGATATAAAAAATTTATTGGGCCATATAAATCAAAATTTGGATATAATTTGATATGTTCTTGGTGTTAAGCTCACGGGAGGCCTCCATAAACTTAAGAATACGGTAGCTTTACTGCCTATATCATATATGCAAGTTTGTATGTTGGAATATATTTATGTGCATGAATGTATGGGAGACTGTTGAGTGGTTGCAACAGAATGAAACCAACAGCAAATGTATCAAGTATGGTGCAAGTGCATGTGCAACGCTATATTCCAGGCTAATCTAACTTTTCTCATGTCCGGTTCATTTGGCTTTAACCAACTCACCAGTAGGAAATTCTTATAAAGATATAAAGAATTAATTAAAGATGGACTTACTTTTTGCTTCCTTTTTGATTAAAAATACAAATTTAATTTAAACTAGTAAAAAGTCTACTCCTTGCTTTGGGCTGAAATTATTATTTCTTATAATAAACTTTTAAGATAATATGTAATGGACCTTAATTTGAGATAATTTATATGTGGCCTTAATTGTAATAGGCTGAGAATGTCAACGGGCATTAACATACATCAACGGTTCTGATCTATCGAAGAAAATGATCAACGGTTCAGATGTGAGAATAGCACTTTCATGTCATTTTTTCCGATATGCTTTTATTATTAGTAAGGATGAATTGATTAATTACTTAATGTTGAAACTTGAAACCCAAAAAAAAAAAAAGTGGACTTTGGAAATTCTTATAAAGATATAAAGAATTAAAGATAGACTTACTTTTTGCTACCTTTTTGATTAATTAAATACAAATTTAAATGGATTAATTACTTACTTAATGTTGAAACTTGAAACCAAAAAATAAAAAAAATGGATTTTGGAACAAACATGTGCAGTTTTTTAATTGTTGGAGAGATTTTTTAAGTGCTCTGAAAGGAAATTGTTTTGGATCATGTGAAATTTTGTACCGGAATTTCATGAATGGGGACATATATACATGCATAGTGCACGAGTCGTTTTATTTTGTGGTTTTATTCACACTTATTAAAATTGAAATCTGGTTTGGTTGTCGTTTCTTTTGCTCTGTAGCAGCACTTGGCAATTGGCAGAGTAATCTTGAGCCAATTTTTTATTTTTATTTAATGATTTTACAAATGGAAATAATTTATGTTAAACAAGAATTAATAAGATGTTAATAAAATTAATTTGCTAAATTGTTTCCGGTATCTTATACGGTTTTATGCGTAAAGCAAATAAAAATAACTTTTATGTCATGAGAAATACAAATTAAGAACAATGATTTATATTTAGTTATTCAAATTGCAATAAATCTTTTGAACACACCTTAATTAGTATTTTTGATGTCCTGAAACGTATAGGCTTTTAAATTTATACCCTATGCAAACACTCGATCGCAAGCGTACGATCTCGTGTAGTACAGTCGGGGTCGAACCACAGGGACGGAGTTAATTCTAAACTAAACCTTAGATACAATTCTAAGTCCTAAAGAAATGTTTTTGGTCTTTTTGTAATAAGAGGGGGGTTTATCAAAGGTTGGTTGGACAAACAGTAAAAGAAGTAAAACAGTGAACAGCAACAAGTAAAGACTAGAAAACAGATAATAAAAGGGAGTTCCTAGGGTTTTCTGAATCTGTTTGGTCTCTGGATCAACTTCTTGCGGCCCGCAGGAAGGTCTCTTGCGGGTCGCAGGGGTTGGTTAGAGATTCCAAAACTGTCTGCTGCCCACAGAATATTTCCTGTGAATTGCAAACAGTTTTGTACTCTCTGTCTTACACTTTTTGCAGGTGCTTGCGGGCCGCAGGATGTCTCTTGCGGTCCGCAGGCAACTGACAGACAGCAGTTTAGTTCTGGTTCACAGTTTGACTCACACTATCAATTCCTATTTAAACCAGTGATGATACAAGTCCTCAACTTTCGTATTTTGGTTCTTCTAACAATTCTAGTTTAACAGAAATTCATAGATCTATTTCTAAGCCTACGTTCAAGTTACTTTTATATCTAGGACTCGGTTCAACTTTCGTAAGAACCACAATTTGACCGTTCGGTTACTCTTGGACAACAAGTTATCAATCCAAATAGTGTAAATAACAATTCTTGCAAGTATGATACTCTATTGACCAACTAGACTTTGTGCCTAATCTATAGGTTTACCACACAACAAGCATGATACTCTATTAACCAACTAGATTTTGCTCGCAATCTACAGGTCTACCACATAACAAGTCAAGTCAAGCACACATAATCATGAAAATCACAAGTAACATGAAAATAACGTAAGTCTCACAACAAAAAGTCAATCCATCAACACAAACTTCATCATCTACCCTAAGAACAAGAGATCTACTCGCTCATGGCGAGGGAAAACAAAGAAAGCAAAACAAAGAAGAAGTTCATGATACTAAAGAACCGAAGAAGAACTAGCGTGGCTTCAATCTTCAACATCTCCAAGAAGTCCTCTCGAAATCTCCTCGAAAGATGGTGAAGATCGACTCCAAAAACGCCTTCCTCTGGTCCCTGGAGGCTAGGGCGGCGCCCCCAGGTCGAAAAGATATCAAAACTGCTCAAAAAGACTGCCTTATATAGGCTAAGGCGTCAAAACATAAAGCTGTCTGCGCAGTTACGAGCTTGCGGCCCGCAGGGCCTCGTCTGCTGCCAGCAGACAGTGCGTTCCAGGGCCAAATCACGTCCATATGGCTCCAAAAGCCCAATTTACCTGAAATATGGATAAAAGTGAACAAGTAACTAGAATCTGAACATACTAACACCTAAATGCATATGAACTTAGGAATTTTAGGTCAAAAACAAGGTGCAGGTCTGGTAAAATGCAGATATGAATGCGGTGCATCAATTTTGAAGTTTGAATTCATTCAAAAGACAATAACATATTTAGTCATCACAATTATAAAACTTGCTTTTATCAAAATAAAAAAAAACAATTATAAAACTTGCCAAAATTCTTCACACTGAATTTAATTTTACGAGACTGAATGTGCAAATCCATAGAAAATTTGTCACAATTTTGTAAAAAACTCTATGCAAAATCTCTCCTATCATTCTATTTCTCTCGTGAAAATTCATATCTCGGATCCTTAATAGTAATCTAGTACAAATGATTTGGTAAAAAAAAAAAAAATCTAGTACAAATGTACCAAACAATGTAAGAAAAAAAATAATTACATTTCATTTCAAATTGGAAATTTCCAATCGAGATCCACCTCTGAAGCTAAGTTGTACACTTATTTTGCCGGGAGGAAGACGACACATTTAAGGTGCCAAATACCTAAATAACCACATCTTGATTTCAGAATCCTCTGTCTTAAGGTACAGTGCTATGAAGTACATGGACTATTGGATTGTCTCAATAGTCAAGCCTGCACGAATCTTGAGGCGATCTAGTGGCCCATATGTCTCATTGCATAAGCACTCCCAAATCTTGTACAAGGCATGGAAAGAAATGCAAAGTTTGCAAGAAGGAGACATTTTGATACCACATGGAGACCTACCATACATGATACATCGCCCCCACCCTGGTCCCAACTATATATATAGATTTCATGTGTTCATTAAACATATGGAATATTATGTATACAATAATATAAGAAACATCAGCGTCTACGTTCATAGACATATAAAAACTGTATCATAGCGACCTGAAAAATGTTGACCTGAACCCGACCCGACCCCAAACTCGAGCTGATCTAGGAAAAGAGATGCAAAATCTAATCAAACCAAAAAAACCCATCCGACCTGAAAAATGTTAACAGCCGTCAACCCAATATCCGACCCGAATCCGATCGACATTTCTATTCAGTCAAATTGACCCAACCCCAACCCGACCTAACAATCTGCTTCCTCTAATTCACAAAGACATCGATCAACTCACTCGCCACAGATTTAGCTGATGAGGATTATACAACAGAAATATCAATGTCATGCCCATGTGCTTACAAATTGGAACAAGTACCTGTCAATTGTTTTCTTATCAGTTATCAATCTATCACCTTTTTATTCTATTAATTAATTAATTCCCCCATTATTATTTTCTTGGAGTTGTATAATTTATTTTATTTTATTATCATATCACTTCTCTTGTATATATGAGTTATGACCTTGACTTTTTATTTAGTGATTGATGCTGCTGCTTTTGTATTTGGAATCCCGCGTCAGGACAACTAATTCTGACAATATAGATAGTCCTTTAGATTTTAATGATGGTTTGAAAACGAAACTATGATGTAAAATTCAATGCCCAATAGTCTTTCCCGGGTCATATCGTGAGACTTTTGGAAAATGATATATTTTGGATATATATATGCTCCCTGTTCTGATTGAGATCTGATTAAATAAAGCATTTTATGGATTACTTCGGCGTTCTATGTATTTTATTGAGAATAAAATAAGGAAACGTGTTGCGTCTTAAGTGGAATTTCCATTATAAATACAAATGTTACATGATGAATCTCACCTGTCACATTTATTTGTGTCTATCATAAAAATTCCACCAATGGACAAAAGGGTGTACCCAATAAAATAGCTCATATGCATTTTATTGAGTGGCGCTACTGCACTTTGTGTAGTGACAATGGTGCTTTTATTATGTTTCTCATAAATTGTTATTCAAATGGCTAATACAAGTCGCTCGACACACTTTACATATTTGAATCTTATGGATTACTCATTTATTCTATTTTTGAAAATTCTAACTGTTTTTCTAAAATGACCCTTTTTATATACACGAATTTTGGTACATTTTCACATACAACTTTCAAAATTTTACAAAGTTACACAATTTGAAATATGAAAAAAAAAATTGATAATCAACAATGTTTCAATATACGGACTGTATTGTGTGACTTAAATCGGTTATTTGAGAGACGAGTTTTGAGATACGAGGTCAAAGTACTGTTATCACTGTGCTTTACAAAGTGCAACAACTTCACTCTATATTATTTCTAATTTACCGTGACAAAGAGTAACAATATGATTCTTAATATACTAGTAAAGAGCCATGCGTTGCTTTGGGCTGAAATTGTTATTTCTTATAATAAATTTTTAAGATAATATATAAGAGGAGGGATCCATTGACAATGGATAACTTGACAATCTTGACAATACATCTTTTAATAAATTTATAAAAAATCATAAAAAATCTTAAAAATGAAAAATGATTTATAGATGTATTATTTGACTTATAGATTGATAGTGTTTCAAATTTCAATCAATTTGAACATCGTTTAATGACTTATCAAAATTTTGTACACTTTTCAACGGTTATAATTTAACGGATCTTTAAAGAGCTATCAAACATTGTTTAAATTGAATATAATTAGATACATAATCAATCTATAAGTTAAGTAATACCTTCGTAAACTTTTTTCTATTTTTAAGATTTTTTATGATTTTTTATAAATTTTTAAAAAGTGGGATTGTTAAGATTGTCAAGTTATACATCGTTAATGGATCCCTCCTCAATATATAATGGGTCTTATATTGAGGAAATTGATATGTGCCGTAAATTTTAATGGGATGAGACATCAACGTAAATCAACGGTTCTGAACTATCTAAGAAAATGATCAACGGCTCAGGTTTCTTATTTAGGGAAGATAGCCTTTTCATGTCATTTTTTTCAAGGAAAATGCTATGGGGATACCGCAAAAGATACCGTCGGGGATACCATTAAACATTGATTGCCAATAAAAAAGCGATAAGTTGAATATTTAGGAGGCTAAGGTGAATAGTTAGGAAGTGTAATGCTGCAGGTTAAATTAAGAGTAGTTTTTATTGGCTGTAAAGCAAAATGCGTTAAGTGTAATGCTGCAATTAGATTTTTATTATGTGGAGTTTTTATTGTTGTCAAGCAAAATGTGTTAATTTGAATATTTAGGAGGTTAAGGTGACTATTTAGGAGGTTAAGGTGACTATTTAGGAGGTTAAGGTGAATATTTAGGTTTAGTTGAATTGGTCAAAAATCATGGTATCCCCGACAGTATCCCTAGTCGTATCCGAATATCTGTCCTGTTTTTCCAATATGCTTTTATATATAGGAAGATATACCTGAAATCCTTCAACAACCGAGCTTCATACAGTCTGAAAACTAAAAACAAATCCGGCTGATGGATTTTTTACTTAATTTCAAACGCGAAGTTGGTCATCAAAATTAGATCTCGAGATTTCCCAAAAACAAAAATCACTAATTAATTAGTTAATTAAGCGTAGAGTCAGTCTAACAACTTTGTTAAAAACTTAAAATTGTCATATAAATCGAGACATTAAATTAACGTCAAGCCGCGTATCATTAGTAGTTTAATTGTACTTGCACATTTCTTAACTATTGCATTTTAATTAATTCGTTAATTTGATGTAATTAATGGGGTCAGTCATGTCATGTCATTCCAAACTTCATTAGTTTAATCCGTGATTTCAACTTCCAATATTAATTGCAATTAATCCACGCATGAGGAAGCACTTACGTCACACACGTGGACTTGTGATTAACGAATACACTGTCAGAAATCAGAATACATTTTTTATTAATTTTCTGTTTTTTAGTGAGGAGATGAGGGATAATTAGCCATGTTAATAATTATTTGAAGCTAAATTAATGTTATCTTAATTAGGCCTTAATTAAATATTAAACACCTAGCAACCTCCATTAGGAGTATGTTATCTCTATACTTTGTATATCAAGAGGGTCGGTGCGTTTAAAAACTAAAAACAATAGAAAATTGAAAGAAGTTAGCATGAGTAATATTTTTATTTTTTTATTTGAGTAATAATTGCTTTATATTATGGTCACAATAAAATCTAAAAAATAATAATTCTCTCCGTTGTTTTTTAATTGGACAAAATAAAATCAGTACAACTTCAAAAATCAATAGATCAATATAACTTTTTGGGAAACTCATAAAATCAACTATAAATATAGATCCACCTCAAAAAAAATATATAAATATAGAGAAGGGATCCATTGGCAATACTTAGAGTTAGACTATTGTGCTAACGTTAGCATTTCAATCCGAAATACTAACGCCCCAAAAATTATGATATCGTATCCGAAATTGTGATTTATGGTGCCTAATATATTCTTCATATAAAAATATAAGGATAAACAAAAATTTTCTATTTTTAGAGTTTTCTTAGTATTTATTTTGTATTTTTGAAAAAAGCACGAGAAAACATCAATATTTTATAACTATTTACGAGCTCTTTTCAAAAATTCAAAGCAAATAGTTAAAAAACTCCAAAAATAGAAAAAGTTTGTATTCCTCAGTATTTTTATATAAAAAATTTATTGAACACCATAAATCACGATTTCGAATACGATAACACAATTTTTGAGGCATTAGTATTTCAGAGCAAAATGCTAACATTAGCACAATAGTCTAGCTCGCAATACTTATCTTCACAATGGAACTTTTGAGAAACTTGAAAAACTTCATAAAATATTCAAAAAATGAAAAAAATTATGGATTTATTATAACCTATATTAATTATGTGATTTTTGCAGGAAAGCAAAGCATTTTACTTGAGCAAAAGTTTACACAATCGACAAATTCAAAACTACATTAATTACTTGATTTCAAATTAAATTTTTTTTTTGCAGGGACCCATTGACAACATTTACACCTTGAAAAAATAAATTTACACTTTACACGAATCCATAAATTCAAACCGTGTGTCAATTAATTCAATGCAAGACGGGAGAAAATAAGTCCTTGACGTAGCAACAGTATTATCAGACTATCAATCATGTAAAAAATATTAAATATTAAATAGCTACGCTGACAAATTGAACGGTCACGTAAAAAATATTAAATAGCTTAATTATCCTTACTCCTTGTAAAAGGAGGAGTTGATTTTATACATTAAAAAAACTATCTGTTCATAACAAATTTCAGCCATTGGATCAATTGATTTGGCTCCATCATGTCCGTTCACATATAGATTCTGTACTTTCGATTTTCAGTTCAAGGCTATGCGTATCCTTAATTGCTTTGCTCCTTTAAATCCACAACAAATAATAGTCCGCGCTTTGAATCGGGTATTATACTAGTTATTATAATAGCCTTGTAGGTAGGTCAGGTAATAAGGTCAAGATATAACGGCTACAAATTATAATTAGGGAAGAGGAGAGAGAAGTGTGGGGGAGGCAGGAGTGCCCACTGCCCACTGCCCACTGCTCACTCGGTAAATATGTGTTTTTTTGTGTTGGGTTGGTTTGGTGGAGGTTTGGCCAACTTATTTCTTACGCTTTCCACTTCTCTTTCACTGCTCAACAAGTTACAAACCTACAATTTCTTCATGTACAATTGTGGTGGGCTTCTTAATCTGGACGGTCTCCGTCCAAAACTATAACTAAACCGTTCGATTCAATTTATATGTTTATCAACGGCGACAGCGTGTGATTCCATCGTTCTAAATATAACCAGCATACTATTTTTAACGCATACATGATCAAATCATGTTAGATCGTACGGCTCTCCGGATCCTTTGGACCGTCCAAATGGCTTTGGATAATATCCGATTCCTTCCTTCAGCAATTATGCCAACCATCATGCTACATAGCCTTAAACTACTAATTAATTAATTAGTCTCCAGCATGTTTTCGTTTCAATTTTTTAATAATAAAAGAAAATAAGACAACAAATCAAGGAAATTTAATTTAATAAAAGAAATAGAGGTTAATAAAGCAGAAACAAAACAATTGTTTGTTTTTTGACACACTGAAAATTCTACAAAGGAGCAATTCTAGGGTTGCATTGTCAGTATGAGCTTGTGCATATGTATATAGGTCTCTACTGCTGCTTTCAGGTGACCTAGCTCAACCTACATTTTCGAAAAAAAAAAAAAGGAACCAACATTTTCTTCTCCCTGCATCCATCCATCGTCATGCATTAATTTGCAATTTCTTATTGCTTCTCCTTAATTTTGTTACACTCACAATTCCAACCCCTTTGATTTCTTCCAGTTTTACCTATCCACTAATCCACCGTATTTTTAATGAACAAATATCATTATTTAGTGAACATTTATATCTTTCCTATCAACATATATCATTTTCCAGCGAACGTATATATTACGATTTCCAGTGAATATTTATGTAACTGTGGTAAGCACATCGATATACGTGAGCGTGTCAGATCGTGAAAGGGAGTGAACAGGTAGCCTACTTTGTAGAGTCCACTCTACATGCTTTTCTAATTTTTACTTCCTGCACTTCACAGTTGACAGTTGACATCACTTGTGACTTGTCTCATCTCTTTCGGACTCATACTGTTGGACTGTTTACTTTCCGTCCTGTATTATTTGATAGAACTGAGAAAGTCAATGTTGAGGAGCCCATACAAAATCTGCTTTTTTCTCCCAATCCCAATCAAGCCTTTTATATATGGATTTCACATTTTAATTCTACTAGAGCTGTTAACTCAGGCTTCACCCCGAAACATGATAACAAAAAAATTATAAAGCTTATAAAATATAAATATTTGTATTAAAAAATTAAATATGATTTTAAAAATTTTGATGTGAGATGATGTATAATTTATAAATAATAGCACATAAATATTTGACCACTTTAAGAATTAAATTTTGTCTTAGACATATGATATCATCTTATATAATAGGGAGAGATAATAAATATAAATCATTGGATCAAAGTAGATGAAGATATTTAAACAAAATGAATGGTTAATAATATTGATGATGTGGCATAGTTGAGATGCTTACCCTCCGTTTGACAAGCGTAGTAAATTAAAGCGGAGTAAAACACTAAATCACATTAAAGCAGTAGTGTTTGGTAGTAGTGAAGTAAATAGATGAAGTAAAGTTGGTAGAATGTGTAAAAAATGTGAAAAGTTGGTGATTTAATTTACTACATCTATATAGCTGCGTTAACTTACTACACCTTAAATTACTTCCGTTTGTTGACTTAAAGCACCTTAAATCATCTTACTACATTTTTACTATACTACCAAACAGAGCGTTAGAGAGTTACATTCGTTCTAGTTTATAGATATATGGTGATGGGTTTATATACCTAGCTAGAACAAATTATGTAACGAGTTAGTACGTCCGTCGTTTACCGTCACAATGAAGCAACATCCTTACTCCCAATAAAAAAATGTTAGATTTTTTGACATTAAAGTTTTATTTTCTCAAAAAAAGAAACATCAACCGTTGATTGTTTAATTACTTAGATTGATCACTACCGTTGACGTACATTAATGTTCCGGTCCATTAAAATTTAGGAGCCATATTAGTTTTTTTACAAGGAAGTTTGTCCCTTTATTATAAGACGTAATAATTTCAACCCGAAGCAAGGCGTAAACTTTTTACCAGTTAACTAATTATGAACATGCTATTATTTATAAGCAGCAATAAATGGAATTTAATGCGGTTGTCTGGCCTGCATGCTCCCTCTTAGTTACACCAAACTCTATTTAATACAATGGAACCTGATTGAGATTGAGAAGGGTCTGTATATATACAAGTCTTTCATATATTTATGTCGCACTCGTTTTGATGAAATGCAGGATCTTAATTTGCGCCGGAAATATTTCATGTCGGAAGTGACATGCATGGGTGAGTGATGGGTCCATAAATATATGAATATGACGAGTAGTTCGAGTTGGTGTTTTACTTGGGGAATTTTTATTTCGGTAATTCTCGGTCACGGCCTATTTATTTTATTTTTGTTTGAAGAAAGTGGAATACTCTATCAGTTTTATTGAAACTTTTTATTTGTGTCCACAGAGGATTGAACCCATGATCTCTTAAAAATCATCCTAGCTACCACTTGAACTACTAGGTCATTTGAAAGTCACGGCCTATATTTGAAGCTTTTTTTTTTTTTCTTTTTTAAACAATTTACCATAACCAAATTCAGATTCCAAAATAAAACGCTTGAATTTAAAATTACTTTTGTGGTATCGAACAAATTTGATCATATTATATTAAAGGAAATTAACTTGAAATGGATATTCACATTAACTAATTATTTAGACTTTAACTTATTTTGTATAGTATTAAAGTACACTGCACAAAATAATTAGCATTAGAAAATTGTATTTTTTTTTGAGATAAAAATGATGTAAGTCATTTAACTTTAAATGTCTATAAATGATCTCTCATCCAGATTTCAAACTTGTGACCTCCTACCTCAAACTTTATTTAGCTATTAAACCAAAAGCTGATTCTCGTAAAACTTCTAGGCCCTGTTCAGCCATGTGGGTTCAACTGTGGGCAGGGGCGGATCTAAGGGGGGTGCCAGGGGGCGCCCTGGCCCCCCCTCGCCCGGTAGAAGTTGTGGAACCCCGGTTTTTTTTTGTTTAACTCAAGTTAATATCTGGTGTAAATTTTTGTTAATTTGATCCCAAATTCATTTTTTATATGTCAAACATAGACAAATGGTTAACAAATTAAATATTTTGTTACTTAAGTACGTAATTAACTCTTAATCATAATTATTTTGTTGAATATATATAAAATTCGTATATTCTAATAGTTATTTTTTTTTATCATTTTAACTATGAACTGGCCTCTCTAAACTCCCTTTAGAATTAAACCTTAGAACGTTGGAACCATAACTCGTCTCCCCAGCCCCCTTTCATATTGATCCTGGATCCGCTCCTGACTGTGGGAATGTACTGTTTGTAAGGGAAAATAAAAATTCTGTCTCACTAAATTTTTATCTTCGCACAGAAACAGTGCCACTCCAGTAGGAACAACCCAGTTCCGAATAGGCCCTTAATGTGAATAACGATTCATTTAATATGAATGTTTACGAAGATGTTATCAATTTTTATCTTTATTTTAGTATCTCTATAATATTTTTTATTCCTATTTTTCCTACTTAATTTTCAAGACAGGAAAGAAAAGCAATATATTAAGAGGAGGGACCCCTTGACAATGCTAACTTTGACAATCTTAATAATGGAACATTTTAAAAATTTATAAAAATTCATAAAAAATCTTAAAATTGAGAAAAAAAAACATATGGATGCATTAGTTAACTTGTAGATCGATAGTATTCCAAATTTCAATCAATTTGAATATCGTTTGATAGCTTATCAAAATTTTGTGTATTTTTTAACGGTTGTAATTTAACGTATCTTTGAAAGGCTATCAAATATAACTTAAATTGAATATAATCGGAAACATAATTAATCTACAAGTCAAGAAATAATTCCGTGAACTTTTTTCTATTTTTGAGAATTTATATGATTTTTTACAAATTTTTGAAATATCAAATTGTCAAGATTGTCAAGTTAAGGATTGTCTGTGGATCCCTCCTCATATATTAATTACACCATCTAGTTATTTAAATTTTAATCAATCACAGAACTGAGTAATTAACAGATTGTATACTCAGACTAAAATTACGGTTTAATTTTATCAAAAACGGCTTACATGGTATCTCTAGTTGACAACAAGGTATGTCGATTTGATTGTAACTTGTGAGGCTTCCAATTTTGAAATAAAAGGTTGGAGTTAAAAAAAAAAAAAAAACCTTGGACTCTAAATATTCACAGAAATGTATATGTGTTTTAAGATCATTTAGTACTTACAATTCTAGTTGCTATGTCAATGTCATGTTTGCACATACATAACATGGATTATCTCGACACACATGATGTGCTTGCATGACATATTTATACTCTATATATAAACATGTGTCGTACTACATCAGAACTACAAAACTCGTCTACTACTACTCGCAAAAACCTTGTATTTTTGTGGTTGGTGGATTTCAAGAAAGAGTCCCAAATAATTCATGCAAAAAGAGCAGAGGAGGGATCTAATAACTATAGACATTGGTGCCTATAGTAACCATCTTATTATTTATACATAAATTGAAAAAATCTAAATCATTAGATGTATTCTAAATCATCTCAATAACATATACGCAAAAAATGATGAAGTTCTAAAATCGTTTCAATAGTCATCAAGAGAGGAGAAAAATCATTAAATTTAAAACGTTGACTTTTGTTAATACTTGTTGCACAAGTAAATAAAATCAAAATGATATAATTTTTTTGTGCATACATAAAATATGATATATGCAACATATTCTATAAATTAATTTTATTATTTAAGAGTTGAAAATGTAGTTATTCAAGATTTAATTTCACGGTCACCGATCGGTCACAAAAAACATGGTTACTTATCTCTGCTCAAAAGGATATTGTTATCGTGAAAAAACATGAAGTCTTTTTCGATAATAAATCTGAGAATTTCTTCCAAAATTTATTAAATCAGACAATGTATATTGTTTGCGTGTTCTTTCTTTTTGTTTTTATTTTGATTTGTGTTTTTTTTTTTTTTTTTTTGAGGAAAAGTCCTCAGGCAGTGGTAGTGCCGTTGCATGCATGTCCATCTCGTACGGAGTCCATTACATTGTTCTTGTTCATGGCATACATTAGCTAGTGCTGTGGACGCACTTCCTTGGCATGACATAAACAAGTAAACAACGCAACCTCCATTGCCTCAATTTATACAACTACGAGTCTCCCCATTTTTTTTTTCCTTGAAAAAAAAAAAGGAAAGAAAAATAAGTCCAACCCTGCAATAAAATCTGGCGAATTTCTGATTTTCTGGTAGAAATAATGATCACATATTCTGATATTCACATGCAAATAAAAAATGAGGACATACGAAGGTTGCTAATAACAACGATTGAACAGGGGAGGAAGAGAGGCATACCGTATTTGTCTGATTGTCTCACATGCGTACACAACAAACGTACATAAAGCGTATGGAAACAAAAACAGGTACAAGTAATGAGAAGCATTACGTGTCTGTTGAAAAGCTATACAAAACATCTTCAACAGACTCCCTAAACCTGTAACCATGTTTTTCATTCAATTCAATTCAAATTGGCAGCTTCTACCAATCTTTCAAAAAAAAAAAAAAAAAAAAACACTCCTAAAACAAAAAATTAGGAATTAAGGAGAGAAAACAGTCTCTAAGAGATACCCAAAAAGATATCCCTATTTTTAGCACTCCCAAAACCAGAGCCAAATCTTCCTATTTTATTGGCCTTTTTGGGCACTTTCAATCCAACTTCCCAAAACCAGAGCCAAATTTAGACCGTTCAAATGTATTGGGATCCATATTTTGGCCCAGTTTAAATGTATGGGATCCATATTTTGTGAATCTGCTGGAGATTGAGATGAAATTTGCTCCCAAAAAATTTAGGATGACACCCAATATAGATATATTGGGATCCATTTTTAGAGATTCTCTTGGAGATGCTCTAAGTCCATACACGTACAGAGAATGTAACATATACATCCAAACAAATACATCTCAGAATATAACTATAGACTGTATGAACTATGAACAGTTTTTTTTAATGGACACTAGGTATTACTCCAATACTAGTACTACAATCTCCCAATCTCGTGTAAACTGTAAGCAAGAGAAGACCAGGCGTAATCACAAATCAAAAAGGCAACTTTACCAAATACCAACCATGGTCCATACCGGTACCACCATATTTGCACACAAGTTGCAAAGTTGCAACATCAATT
Source organism: Cyperus esculentus (assembly GCA_030179965.1). Taxonomy (NCBI): domain Eukaryota; kingdom Viridiplantae; phylum Streptophyta; class Magnoliopsida; order Poales; family Cyperaceae; genus Cyperus; species Cyperus esculentus. Next base: position 822,656 of record JASGLE010000019.1, on the reverse strand, counting down.
CTGAATGGGCCTATTATGGGCCTAATATAAGCCTTGTATATATATGGGCCTATTATGCGGCCCAGAATTGATAGATATAAACAAGAGGCCTGAAGATTTTTATGTCAACAGAAAATATTCAACTGAAAAAATTGCAAACCTACCAAAAAAAAAAAAAAGTATGTTTGATCAATAAGAAAATGTAGGAACTAAAAAAAAAACGTAAGAATTTTAAAAATTACCGGAAACATGTTTTAATCATTTCAGTTTTCAGGTTCCTTGTTTCCATCGCGAATGTTTGATGTAAAAGAAATTTGGATTCTAGATTTATTTTTCTTGTGTTTGATTAGCTAGAAATGAGGAGAGGTAAAGTGGAAGAGATGAGTTTTTGGGAGTGGTGAAGAAAAAATGAAAAAAAATTTTATTTTCCGATGAAAACTGAGTGGAAAACAAAGTGAAGGAAAAGGGAGGGACATTCTCCAAACAAGAATCATCTATCCAAAAAAAATTTGCCATCAAACAACAACGTCAAATTAAAATCCTAAAAAATTATTATTTTCTATTCTTTCCCATCGTTTTTCAGCGTATCAAACCGGCCTATATAGAAAATTGAAGGAAAAGGAGGTTTGAAATAACAAAAAAAAAAGTGATTTGTTTTGTTGCACTGCCACCGCTTTAAACTCGGCTCAACTCCACCGAACAAAAACTTCCAAACACATCCAGATACAATATATATCATTTTCATACCATTTCCATTTCATTCCATGATCTCATTTCAAACACACTAGTTAGTTCTTGGCTTGTTGCAACATGTGGTTCAGGCCAGCATATCCACCGAAGGGACCGGCAACCGGGCCGGACCCGGAGGCGGGTCCTACAGGTGCAGCCAGGCCACTTTACCCGGCCATGACAGAGAGGCCCGAGTTGCGGTGGGCCTTCATCAGGAAAGTTTACTCGATCGTGAGCTTGCAGATGTTGCTCACCATTGCCGTCGGGGCCGCCGTGGTTTATTACCGTCCCGTTGCGCATTTTTTCGTGTCGGGTGGAGTCGGGTTCGGGCTGTACATCCTTGCTCTTTTCTTGCCCTTCATTGGTTTGTTGTTAATTCTCACTCTATAACTTCTTTTTATGTTTACTTAAAAGTTCATTTGTAACTACTAGTAAAGAGTTCATACCTTGTTTTGGGATGAAATTATTATTTCCTATAATAAATTTTTAAGATAATATATAATGGACCTTAAATTAAGATAATATGTAATGGGCCTTAAGTTTTAGTGGGTTGAGACATTAAAGTACGTCAATGATGGTGTTCAATCTAAGTAAACATTAACGGCTGAGATTTATTCCTTGGGGAAGATAGAACTTATATGTCAAAAAATTAAATATACTTTTATTAGGAGTAAAAATATATACAGGTACAAAATATTTGCAATTTTCTTTTCAGAAGATTAATTTGTAAATTCTGTCTCTGTAATATTGTTGCAGTGTTGCCATTTCTATACTTGTATCATCAGCGGTACCCTTGGAACATGCTGCTCCTTGGACTGTTCACAGTCTTCATCAGCTTTGCAATTGGATTAACTTGTGCCTTCACTAGTGGTATGTTATAATGTTATAAGCTTAACCTTGACTTTATTGAAAAAAAAAGCTCCAACTTATACCACAAGGGACAATCTTTTTGTTCTTTATAAGAACCAACTTTTGGTCTATATGTTTAGTGGTTAAGGACAATACTCTCTACTCTCTGTATAAAAGATTGTGAGGTTCAAAATCCGGATAGAGATATATTATAGATATTTAAATTTAAGTGGTTCGACTCTCATTTTTTATCTCACAAAAAAAAATTCCTTCCTTACATTTCACATTTCAGTACATACCCCAATTTCTTTTCAATAATAAATTTTGGTGAAGGAAATACTTTGGTAAAGGCCCACTTTAGGCCTCTACAAATCAGGCCATATCATAAATCAATGTTATTCCAATTCTTGGGGAGTTATATATCTCACAAGCCCTGTGCATGAAAAAATGAACAACTGATTTATTGTGTTAAGCTGTTATTGATTTGTTGGCATCAGGAAAGGTGATATTGGAGTCGGTTATGTTGACAGCAGTGGTGGTGGTAAGCCTGACACTGTACACCTTTTGGGCTGCCAGGAGAGGCCATGATTTCAGCTTCTTGGGCCCTTTTTTGTTTGCAGCTATCATGATTCTCTTTGTCTATGCTCTCATCCAGGTACATCAATTAAGTCAGCAATAGCTATTTTATTTTGTTAATTGTCAGACTTAAAATCCTAATTAGTAATTACAAAACACTTTTGGAAGTTGAAGAAATTTCTTGGTCACGATTTGAGTTGTTAAATTATTATTTTTTTTGAGTAAAAATAAGGGTCTAGCACTTATTTTTGCAAATTTTGTTAATAATAAAAAAAATATTTACAGAGTCATTCCCAAGAGATTTGGGATATATTAAAAAAAAAAATATAAGAAAAAAATACTAAAAAAAGAAAAAAATACAACGTCATAGCAAAAAGATAAACTACGAGGCTTCGAATGAGGTCTTTTGTAATAAAGCATCGAGTGATTTCTTCTTGTCGGAAAATGTTCAGTTGTTAAATTACGAAATATAACCTTCTATCTGTATGATATATGCATCTATTTTTACAACTTCTGTGTTTGTTTATGTAGCTGTTCTTGCCAATGAGCCGGATCACCTTATCCATCTACGGCGCTTTGGCAGCGGTGATCTTCTGCGGCTACATCATCTACGACACCGACAACCTGATCAAGCGGTACACGTACGACGACTACGTATGGGCAGCAATTGCTCTCTATCTTGACATCATCAACCTGTTTCTTGCTCTCCTTACAATCTTCCGTGCAAACGAGACCTGAAGTTTCATGTATGCTTAATTATAAGAACTAGCTATAATAACGCGAAGAAAAGCATTGTGTAATTAGTAAATTGCACAATTTGCACTTTTGTAAGTGTAGTATGTGGCTATGGGTGGATATAATTTTTTGTTTTATTTTTTTTTTACAAAAGCATAGTTGTTTGACCTTTGCTTTTATTTTTAATGCGATACAAATGCCTACTATCAGTTCCTCTTTTTTTTTTTTTGTTTGTTTGTTTTTTTGTTTTTGTTTTTTTTTTTTGTTTTTGTTTTGTTTTTGTTTTGTTTTTGTTTTTGTTTTTTTTTCTTTTTCAGTTTTACTAATAAAATTTTCATGAATATTAGAAGCTGACAATCCGTAAGACTGGGATGCATCGGTTTGAGGAATTTTGTACCTTCTTTGTATTTTTGAACTTAAAAGAACATTAATTTAGGGTATATTTAGTGTTCATAATATATAAATTTGTCAACATATCTTTATTGTTACAAAATTTGAGTTAAGAGTTATGAAATTTGAGATAATAGTTATATATTTTGTGTATATATGTGTAGATATTTGGATAGTTAAACTGAGAACACATAAAAAATTTCATTAATTTATACATGCTGCCACAGTGCCACTGGATTGAGATGCGCGCAGTCAGAATGGCAGTAATTTTACTGTAACTCATCAATTACACTGGATAGACCTGAAAACATGTCATGGTGGATCAAATTAGTGCTATTTTATACCAGTGTGATGATATAGTGACACCAAATGATCGATGCATTCGTTTACTTAATTACATGCGGTAATTAATTGATGCCAGCAAATGCAGATTACCTCTTATATTAATTTAAGTCTTAAGTGTGATTAATAGAACTTATGTTTCATAACTACATAACTGCAAATCTCATGACTATGTTTGCTTTATATGAAATTTTTTTTATCAAGCAAAGTAGCAACATAAGTTCTAAATTATCCCAGTGCCTGCAAAGACTTCCAAAATCTCAAAGAAGGAAAGAAACCCAATCAATCAACTGCCTGAGCATTTTCACAACATGTGAGAAAAGTTAACATGGTTGCATATGTTTCAGATGAGGAGGGATCAAATGACACAACATTTTTTTGACACAAATATTACACTAAATCATATAAATTTATAAAAAATCTTAAAAATGGAAAATCTTTTATAAACATATTCATTTACTTATAGATCGATTGTGTGTCAAATTTTATTTAATTTTAGTGTCATTTGATACTCCATCAAGAATCATTAAATTTAGACCGTTCTAATTACTATATAAACTTGATGGTCGTTGATGGAGTATGAAATGACACTCAAATTGAATGAAATTTGAGACACAATCGGTCTATAAGTAAATGAACATGGTTGTAAAAAATTTTCTATTTTTAAGATTTTTTATAAATTTATATGATTTAGTGTAACATTTGCGTCAAAATTATCTGTGTTATTGGATCCCTCCTCGTTTCAGATATCTATTTTTTTTTTTAAATTAGTTGCAGCCAATTTTCTTTTTCTTTTTACATTTTTTTTTAAGAAAAGTTGCGGATAATTGCAAGCAGCGATGCACTGATCAAGGGAAAATAGTGTTTATAGAATTTATTGTATAAAGCAACCATTACTCAAATTTGAGCAAAAGAATCAGGGGGGACGTATGAGCCCTCCCCTGGTTTCTAAAAAAAATTTGAAAAAAAGAATCACCTGACATGCAACAAAAAAATTAAAAGGACACTCACAACTGCATCCAAGTGAATAGGAGATGGATTACTAGCTATTACGAGTGCTCATCCTCTATCTTAAGGTAAAGTGCGGCAATGATACGTGGACTGTTGGATCACTTCAAAATTCATGCAAGCTCGGATCTCGAGGTGATCCAATGGTTCACGTGTCATGCTGTGCTTTACTTTAAGACAGACGATGTGAAATCTACTATTACGGGCACCTTAATGTAGCATGTGACAACAGGGAAATGGTCACCCTCCGTTTTCGGATATTCTCGAGAACATCGCGGATTCGCGGTAGAGTTTTCAGTTTTGTTCACTCAAAAAAAAAGAAATTTTCAGTTTTGTTCGTGGAAATGGTCACTCACGAGTCACGAGCAAGCTAGACCTGAAAATTTATATAACGGAAATCCCTTTTATAGTATATATAATTTCAGATGGGTTGCTACACTGTCATGAACAGTAGTTTTTTTTTTTTTTTAGGATCCTTCAAGGCCTCAATAGTATCTTACCTTGAGTAGTTGTATAGAATAATCTAGAATGTATAATTGTTGACATTGGAAACATAAACAAAAAATATACAAAATATAAGCTACAATATTAACTAGAAGTTTTGAACTATGAAAAGAGATTGGTTGACAGTAGTTATCTTCACAATAGGTTTTTTTTTTCAAAAATATGAAAAATTGTACAAATATATTATTTGACTTATAAATTGATTGTATCTTAAGTTTCAATAAATTACTCTTTTATAGCTTATCAAAATTTTGTATACTTTTCAACCATTGCAAATTAATGAATTATCAATATGCTATTAAATAACACTTAAATTAAATATAATTAAAAATATAGCCAATCTATAAGGTTAAAAGTAGATGTATAAATTTTTTTTTTCATTTTTTAAGATTTTTTAACAATATTTTAAAACCTTTTCCAAGCTCCATTGTCAAATTTGTCAAGATAACCATTATCAACCGATCTTCTCTTCAACTATTGATTTAAATTTCCTTTTTTAAACTTCAATAATTGTTTTCAAAAATATTAAATGTGTTGTATACAACTTTTATCCTTAACAACAATATTTGCCGAATGTAGAGATATCTAAAGAAACAATATTTACGTTTTAGAAAAAAAATAAAATATTAATATCTTGAACAAAAGAAATTACAAGTGTAAGTTTGTGGAGAAGATTGCAATTTGAGATACAAGTAAAACATACCATAAATTTAATGGACTTCGAACCATATGTCTTCTAAAATTATTATTTGCAGTCATTTTAGAAGATTGAAAAGAAAGACTATCCAATGAGATTTTTATAAAAAAATTATAAAGCCAATAACAAAAAAAAAGTTGGAAATATTTAAAGTATTAAATTAATAAATTAATAAATCACAAAAATCGATAACAAACCAACTATGTCTTAAAATACTCACTTTCAGAAAAACAATACAACCGTATGAAAAAACTTTAAGAAATTATGTTTATTATGATCCCCTCTACTTTTTATTATTTGTATCTTTTTTATTAGAGAGATGTGTATGACTTCAATTCTCTCTCAATTCTAAATAGGAATCGACTAACAATCCCCCGAACTAAATCCCCCAAACTAACTTTCCATTTTCGGCTAAACGACAGTCCCAGTGCGCAACCAGAACTTGCCAAAAACGGAAAAAACGTGTTAAGCGTGTTGCCAGCATGTCCACTTGCACCGTCACAAGCTTTCAGAGGCCCACAGAAACAGTCACTGATTTCCCCCAAAAGTGTTTATATAGTTTTGAAAAGTGCTTAAATAAAACTAAAAAGTGTTTATGTACAACTAAAGTCCATTCATTGACAAATCTACTTGACCCACAGAAACAGTCACCGGTTCCACTAAAAGTATTTATATAGCTTTCAAAAGTGTTTAGATAAAACTAAAAGGTGTTTATGTACAATTGAAAAGTGATTATGTACAACTAAAGTCCATTTATTGACAAGCCCACATAAACAGTCATTGGTTTCCTCCAAAAGTGTTTATATAGTTTTGAAAAGTGCTTATATAAAACTAAAAAGTGTTTATGTGAAACTCAATCAAACATTTAGAAAACAATTAATAAGGAATATGTGAAACTTGGTTGTCTATAGTTGGAGCATTGAGGAGAAAGACGAGATGAGGGAGGGACGAGGGAGGGATTGCGGTCGCCGGGGGCGAGGGAGGGATGGCGGTCGCCGGGTTAAAGGGGGCGAGGGAGGGATCGCGGTCGCCGGAGGGAGGAGAAGGGAGAGCAAGGAAGAACTGTCATTCAAAGAAGGGAAGGAAAAAAGAGAAAGAGAGCTAAATGTGGTAAGTAATCAGATTTGGGGATTTCTTGGGGGATAGAGATCCGGGGATGATAACATTTTCTCTTCTAAATAATATAAACGAAGTACGCTATAAGAAAAATAATATAAACTCTGAAAATAGTAACTTATATAATATGAAAATCTTCATAATTTATATATTTTTTTCATAGTTCATGTTTTTTAATTTTTATTTCTTTTTTAAGATTTAAAATTACATTTCAGTTTTCTAAAAAATATGAATCTACCACCAAAATAAAATAACGCGAGACACGTATCTATTTAATTATATTATACAAGGAATCTTCAGATTTCAATAATTGAATCGATAATGGCAAGGCTCATCTCACAAATATATAATTATATTCATTTCAGTGATTTTCTTAAAGAGCTATATTCATGTCAGTGGGACAGTGATTGTCACTTGTCAGTGAATCTTTTTTTTTTTAGAATCAGTGAGATTGTTATTATGTATCAGTTCTGAAAATTGTGTCAGCGTTTAGCATACTGTTGTTGTTGTTGTTGTATTCACATCCAAAATTACATCCAATTTTTTTTTTTTCCATTTTTAGAGATTTTTAAGTATTTATTTTGGATTTTTAAAAGTTACATTTGAAATATTGATTATTTTATTAATATTGTATAGTTGCTATTAAAAAATCTGAAATAAATACTTAAAAATCTCCAAAAATGAAAATTTTTTGCATGCTATAAGATTTTGATATAAAGAATTTATTGAGCCATATATATAAATCAAAATTTGGATATGATTTTATATATTTTTAGTGTTAAGCTCACGGAGGCCTTCCGTGAACTTAGAACACGGTAGTTTTACTCAAATTATTGGCTACTTATCTTACATAATATTTTTTGCGTGTTTATCATTAGTTTGAGTAGAGCACCGAGCTAGTAAGGAGCTTGGGAAAAATAAGGGTATGTTCGGATGCTTGGTACCAGTGGGAATTTATGTTTTTTAGAGAACTTTTTCCATAGTATGTTCGGATGTATATTTGGGTTAATTGGGTATGGTATTGGGTATGGTTAAAGTTTCTATCCAACATACAAAAAATGACACTTTTCTCATGGGCAGAAAACAATTTACTTCCGAGTGAATTATTTTTTTACCACACTGATGGGAAAGTGAGATGATGATCCAAAAATCCAAACCCATGGAAAAGTTTCCAACCGGATCAAAATTCTAGTGCTTACCTATAGGACCCGATAATTTTATTAATAATTAAATAAAAAATCAGATTTAAATAAAAATGTTCTCGGGATCCAGATTTTGGGATTCAGGTTGGAAGGAAAATAAAATATCGTCTGACATATATATAATTATATTCATTTTAGTGATTTTCTGAAAGAAATATATTCATGTCAGTGGTTGTCACTTGACAGTGAGATATATTGTAATTATGTTTTTTTTTTCTTTTTTTTTTTTGATAACAAGGCCTGAGCCCATTCATTGTTATTATGTGTCAGTTCTCAAAAATTGTGCAAGCGTGAAGCATACGATTTGATTATTATTCTTTATATTATTATCTAGTCAGTTCTCAAAAATTGTTGCAAGCGTGAAACATATACATACATACGATTACTACAGGACACGTTTTAACAAAATCGACGCCTACACCTCACGATCACGACACATATAAGCACGTTAATTATGGGCATGGTCAACAACTTTCAACAGTACAGTCAATGTGCCGATACAATCAAAATACTTCTCAGACACGGATAGAAGAACTCCTGGACACGTTTTAACAAATCCTTTCCGACACTTCCATTCCATGCATTATGAGTCTATATATGGTGATACCATTAAAGATATCATATAGTTTGACTTGTTGGTCAAACGAACTAATTATTCATCTTAACATCAACTTATAAATTGAATAATTATATAATAATTATATAATAATTATTCAACTCAACATATTACATATACTGTGTTAAGTTCAATAATTATTAATTAGTATATCATGCTAATTGAACTTAACATTACTTTATAATTAATTAGCATGTTAAGTTGATACTAAATATTTAATATGCTAATTCTAAGTTGATATTAAGTTGAATGTTTAGTATGTTAAGTTCAATAATTATTAATTAGTATATCATACTAAATAATTAATTCGTCTGACCAAGTTAAACTTTACGGTATCCCAATATCATCCTCAATTGTATCACCGTAGCATTTTCCAAAGATTATACCCTTCATTTAAAATGTTATCTGACACCCATTTTGGCTTCTCTCTTTTTTCGGACACATCAGGTCACGTGTATGGGCGTATGGCTACAGAAGCCGAGTTATATAACAAATTTACAATGGTAAATTTTTTAGGAGGTCACTAAACTTTACCCCAAATCTATAATTAGTCACTTAACTTTCATTTATTCGTTTTTGGTCACTGAAGTTGGATGTTTATCAAAATTTGGTCACTCCGTTAGTTTTTCTATCAAACTTAACGGAATAATTAATATAATTCAATTTTAAGCCTTAGCATATATATTTTTTTTCCATATAGAATATATACAATATGTGAGGATGTAAGAAACAAATTAAAATTTTGTTTACTCTATTTAAAAAATATTTTTTAAAATATTTTTTAATTAATATTCTCATGTAAATTCAATTTTTAACACGTCTAAAAATATGAAATATTATATCGCAATATAAAAAAATAAATAAAAAATAATTTGTATCTTTATATTCTCAAATTTTTAAGTTATACATTGAAAAAAAAAATATGTCTAAACTCTAAAATTCATGTCATGTTAACTTTTCCGTTAAGTTGGATGAAAAAACTAACGGAGTGACCAAATTTGGATAAATATCAAAGTTGAGTAACAAAAAATGAATAAATAGAAGTTCAGTGACCAATTATGAATTTAGAGCAAAATTCAGTGACCTCCCAAAAAATTTACCCACTAAGAATAGATTATATCTCTCTTGGTACACAAACGAGAGGAAAAAGTTTGCCACCGAAATGTAGATTGTATAATGAAGATGCTAAATGGATTTATTCAGCCATAAGCAAATTCAAATTTTACTAATGGAACTAGATTATATTTTTCCAAATACAAAAATGACATATATATATACATAGAGTTGGGTTACGGTGCTATGCGCTTATATCTGATCAGCAACCGTAACTCCGATGGCCGATCCGATTCGACTGGTGCATTTTACATATTGAAATCTCATTGGATGTAAATTTTTTCTATCTTTGGAGAATACTAACTATTTTTAAAGATTAAAAAAAAAAAGATTTTGAATTTAAATTCCAAATAGATTATTTTATTATTATTATTTAGCCATCTTTCCAAAGCCACTAGCAAACCAAATTTTATGATTTATAGAATTTTTTGCTATTTTTAATGAAGGTGAGGAAATCACTGTTTTGTATGAATCAGATTCTTTAGATCTAGCCGTTTCTCTGCATCATTAAAAATAACAAAAAAATTATAAAAATTATATAATTTGGTTTCCTAGTAGATTTTAATATAAAGATTACGTTGAGCGGTTGGCATCGGCTATTTGGACACCGAGAACGGAAATACCGACCGCATAGCATGGTCAAAGTGTGATATGCATATTACCGTAGACTATAATACCAACGTTAGCATTTCAGACCGAAATGCTAAGGCCTTAAAATTTATGTTATCGTGTTCGAAATCATGATTTATGGTGCTCAATAAATAAAACAAATATTGGGAATACAAACTTTTTTCATTTTTAGAGTTTTCTAAGTATATAATTTGAATTTTAGATAATAGTTCATAAATATAAATAAATATGAATAAAATATCATAATCACCGATTGGCATGATCCAATGCAGTGTCATGTCTTTAAATTTTAGAAATGTTGTGCAGGATACTTGTGTCCTTGTTAGTGCTACGTAAAGCGGCAAAATCAGCTACGATCCAAATTGGATCGTAGGACCCTGCGATTCTGATTTAGATGGCTGAGATTATTTTAAAAAACTCCTCTAAAACCTACATCCATCAGATCGGAATAGTTGGGTCCTGCGATCCCATTTATCTTTATCAAAAGCATGGTTAATTGATCTCTCGAATTTAATAGGAAAACGACAAGGTGCATATATCCTCTATAAATTAATATTGTCTGGATTAGGCAAGATGCATCCTCTATACATATTCCCTTGTCCATCAACTTTCTTTCAAACAGAGAAACGATCGAGATGGAGATCATCAGCTGCATTGGCCAGTGCCACAGAATTGAGAACTTGACGCTCCAAAAGCTTCGGTTTCATGGCGAACCAAGTACCATCCATACCAAAAAATGTATTGTTAATGTTCGTCGTCATAAAGATATTTCTGTCAATAAGAACGGCTATTTCTCATCCATTATTAGAGCATCAGCTCTCCGTTGCAAGGCAGATGGTCTCTTGGAGATCACCGGACGTCGCAGGTCCGCAAACTATGAACAATCCGTATGGGGCGACTACTTTGCTACTTATGCTCCTCCAAAGATGGTGCAACATTTTCCTAATTATTATTATTATTTTTTTTAAATTTTAATCTAATTGAAATATATATAATATGATTTTGGTCATTGACGTTAACTAAGATTAATCACACATATATAATGAAACATTAATTGCAGGAGCCCCAGGAATGGATGGAACGAAACATAACAGAGCTGAAGAAAGAAGTTGGTGAAATGATCAGATCCACTACAGATATTGTAGACATGATGAACTTGGTCGACGCAATACAGCGCCTCGGCATAGGTTACCACTTTGTTGAAGAGATTAATGATGCATTAATCTATCTGCATGACACCGAACTTGTCGACAATGAAGAAGACCTCGAACATGTTGCTCTTCGATTTAGGCTACTAAGACAACATGGGTTTTATGCATCATCTGGTAATTAATTATATTAGTACTTTTAATTAATTAAACCCTTAATTGCATGCCTTTTTGGTGTATGATTAATGAAGAGTACTTTGATCTGTTAAAAATAAATAGATCTTATTTATTTAATTTTAATTCTTAATGTAAAATGCTGTTATATATAGTTCTTTGTTTTTGTTGCTGACATATCGAAAATCTTGACAGATGTGTTTTGCAAGTTCAAAGACTCTACAACAGGGAACTTCGATGAGAAATCATGTCATGATGCAAAAGCATTACTTAGCCTGTACAATGCAGGATATCTTGCATTTCCTGGAGAGATTATATTAGATGAGGCTATATCATTCGCAAGGCATCATCTACAATCCAATGTCGACGATCTGAACCCTCCGTTAAAGAGACAAGTGTTGCGGGAACTCGAGACTCCGTTGCATCGGAACGTTCCAAGAATTGAGGCAATGTTTTACATTGAAGAGTATGAGGAGGAGGAAGAGAAGAGGAATGAGGCATTGCTAAAGCTAGCCAAGTTGGACTACAACTTGGTATCTCGTCTTCATTTAGAAGAATTGAAGAATCTCACAATGTGAGTTCAATCCCACAACTATTTCATTTGGACTTTCACAATTTAAGTTCACTAAAATTAAATATCAAATGAGGAAGGTTATACTGCCTCAAATGTTCTGTGCCTCAACCGTGCTGCAACATCTCAACCCCACATCAATAACATAGATGAACGGTAGATCAAAGTTTCTCTTTCTCCTCCTCTTCATTCTTCTCTCTTGTGTCTTTGGTTCCACAGGGCAAAAAATGAAAGCCCTCTCCCTGATCGCCTCCACATGAAGAATCCAGACCCCAACTCCGACGCGTCGCTTGTCCCGCTCACTCTCGGCGATGCCTCGATTTCTCTCCACACCACCACCTCCTCATTTTCCAGTCTGACCCGTCTTCCTCCTACTTCTAGTCCAACAGAAAGGTCATCAGTGCATTCATTACCTTTAGTCTTGCAATGTGACTTTCTCTCATTCAACCTCATACCGATTGTTCGATGGATTGTCTCCAATCGACTCAAGTTGTCATTCTTTCTCAAGAAACTGAGGTATAAACCCTATAAACCCCACTTTTCTTTGTTTTTTTTCTAAATTTAAAGGTAAGTTCGGACTATTCAATCTGACAAATTATGAGGTATTGTCAGGAATTAATTAATGAAAGAAGGTCTATATTTTGTTCTGTAGTGATCTCTTTATTTTAGTACAAATGTCTTATGCAATTTTAAAGTTTCATTATTCTTAGAAGTTTCAACTTCAATCAGTATAACACAAATTAATTATTTTTTGTTTTTTAGAACTTCACACATCTGGTTGGAGACAACTTGCTGGAGATGGTTAATGATCCCAACAAAAATAGTGAAACTGCTAATGACAAGGAAAATCAACACGCTCTCAATAGCTCAACCCCAAAACAGAAGAATCCTCATGAGAATGTGCCATGTGAAGGATGGAGTTTGCATCCCTTGAAAAATTTGAAGAGTTTATTACGCTTACGCCAAGTCAAAGGGATATACAGTGCGTATAAAAAAGACACTTAGAGTTGACCGAACAGATATTCCGTGCTACCGCCATTATGTGTGCTCGTGTGCTGGGTTTTCTAATGAGAAAAAGCCGGTTGATGAGGCTAACTCAGATGAAGAAAAGGTGGGTAGAAGAACCTTGACTCGTAGAAGCGGTTGTTCGGTAGCCATAACTGTCTCAAAGAAAAATGATGGATGGAAGGTGATTAGAGTGAACAACAAACACAATCATTTGTTAGTCAGTTCCAATAGTCGAACTTACCTAAGACAACATGGATGTATCCCGTTAGTTGCAAAAAACCTTGTCGAAAAATTCAGTGAATCTAACCTCCCCAGAGATGTGAGAGTATACACTCTTTTTTTTATTCCTTCCTCAACAAAGGCACTACCTTGAAAGAATTTGTGATCAAGTATGAACATGCTCTTGAGCACCGTTACATGGCTGCACATGCCGAACGCTTTGCTTCAATCTACAAAAAACCTATCTTGAAACTAGAATTGGCTATTGAAGAGCATGCTGCAAGTGTTTATACACGAAAAATGTTCAATCAGTTTCAGGTTGAACTTTTAGAAAGCTTCAAGCTAAAGAAAGAAAAACTAGAAAAAGATGCATCCTCCAGTAAGTACATGGTGTCAGATGTTAAAAATTCTTACAAGATATTTCTTGTAACTCTGAATACTGATTCATTTGAGGTCTCCTACCAATGTCACTTGTTTGAGTTATAAAGGGATATTGTGTCGCCATATATTGGCAATTTTTATCATTTTTTGGATATGGATCTGAATATTATTATGATGGACTTTATGTCTACATTTTTTTTTTCATTTAATTGAGTTGGCGACAACTAACATTTTTTATTTTTATTTCTTTTTTTTTTTTCTGCGAAAGCTGCTATTCCTCAACTGATGAAATTGAAGTTGAATTTTAAGTACCTGCTATAGATATCCAAACCGTGGTTAATATGGTTTAATTTGCCTCAAATACTCAAAACCACGGGGTCAATCACAGATATATATGGTCCTTTTGTGTGTATATTATATATCGTAAGTTATTATTTTTGAAGTGCTTATACAAATTCTCACTTGTATGCAAATAGTACAATTAACAAAAAATATAGATATAACAAGAAAACTGTATTACGATTTAATTATCAAATTACAGTTACAATTACAATTACCAATACGAAAATACCCTCAACTAAACAATCAACAAGATGCGTTACAAGCAAATTGTCACCAACCATTCTGGACACTCGTAAAGTTTTCTATAAAGAAAGAGGAGCATTTTGCAGCAGCACTTATTATAACACTTCCAAATTTGATCTTGAAATACTGCATATGTTCCTTGAGATGAGCTAAATGAGCCTTTTGATCTCATGACATTGAAACCTTATAACTGCAAATAGAATAAAAAAGTGTAAATGTACAAGTCATATCAGAGAGTTCTCGAGTCAGGTATCATAATCGAGTTGTACCAGCACTACCATTGAAGTGCTATATTTTGATTATTAAAGCCAAATTTATCAACACTAGAAACCTTGTAACTGCTATATTGTTTTCCATGACACTTGAAAAGAAATATAGTGCAAGGACTTCTCTGATTTTTATTATTATTTTTTTTTTGCTATAAACACTCTTTCAATTAGAATCACGAAAGCAAAACATAATGTTTTGGGTAACTTGATCTTTAACTTCATCATACTCTTATTTTAATCTAGCAACCCATACCATTTGAGATGATTACACAATAATATAGCAACTGCTTGATCTAAGAGTATCGCACGTAGGTGATACATAATAATACATGAACCTGCTCAAATTTAAGAAAAAAAAATAGAGCAGATGTACCATTACCAGTAATAACTGGGGCCTGAGACAACATCAGTTTAGACTACACCAGTACCAGTACTGACTAGAATGCTTCCTCCTTTTATGTGCCATGAACCCTGAAACTATCGGGCCATCAACATCAATAGTATTCTCCGACCAAGCAATGGGCTCTAGTATTGAAATTCTATACAATAAGATTTTTTTTAACACAGAGTCAAAGAGAGTGGGAGAATAAGGAGAGAATAATGACCTAGTTCATGGCTATGTGTGCTGCCGACCTGAGTGCTGAGGCAAGCGAGGAGAAAGTACTAGGAACTGGATTCGTGAGAGACAAAATCGAAGAGCCTCAGTCCATAATGGCGATACGAGGAAGGAGATTGATCTACTCGTGAGGTGGATTTGCCCATCGAACCCAGAAATGGTATGGTGCCCATCCGAACTATATACTTCAGTCATCATTCTGGTACTGATTATTGACGCAATTACATACACTAAAGCAATTTAATTTTATGGTTAACACCCTAATAAGTAACAAAGGTTTAAGCAATTTGATAGCAGGAAAGTAGTAGAAGAAAGAGATTGAAAAAGATTGATTACCCTTGGTGAGCATGGCGTCCTTGATCCTTCTCCCAACGGGGTCATCATCGTCTCTAACAGAGACCTTAACCTCAGGATCCTCGCCGGCATTCTCATCGGCCTTTACACCGACATCCTTAGCCTCGCCTTCCCATGCGAGCTTAACAGACAGCTCGTAGCTGGGGATGACCTTGCCCTTGCGGACATTGACGTAGGCCTCACCTTCCACCTTGTCGAGGGAGGTGGTGCGGAGGGAGAGCCCACCCTCGCCGTCGAGGATGGGGAGGTTGGAGAGCAGGGTGCGGGACCAGTCGAGGCAGTCGCGCTCCGAGCAGTGCCAATTGTGCACGTTGGTGCCGTCGGCGCGGTCCTACACGATCCAGCGCTTGTCGCCCTCGCCGAATCGCGCCATGGGGGGAAGGAGGGAAAGAGTGCACGGGAGGTGTTCGACGAAATGCGAGATCTGGGGTTTCTATTACCATCGGACAGAAGGAAGCGAGAATGAAAATGGAAGAGACGGGAGGACAAAAAGGAAACAATATGAACGGTTCATCTGTGTTGTTGATGTGGGGCTGAGATGTTGCAGCACGGCTGAGGCACAGAACATTTGAGGCAGTATAACCCTCCTCATATCAAATTAATGTAACATTTTTAAACTGTACAAATTAATTAATTAGCATGATTATATACTTGAACTTAATTTTGACATGCAAAGTTATCCTCATAATTAACTTTAACAATATATAGTGATAATATTAAATGTAGTCAAAATTAATTATAAGAATTGTTAATTAGCCACCTTGTATAATCATCAATGTGTCGATGGACTGCAAGTTTTTTTGGGCTTTCGCTACAACCTTGTAGGTTTTGACTTTTGAGTATTTTTGTGTGGTATATATGTGATACATTTACCTGTACTAGTAAAGAGCTCATGCCTTGCTTTGGGCTGAAATTGTTGTTTCTTATAATAAATTTTTAAGATATTCAGTAAAATTTGGAGACCCGATCTCCATCTTTTCATCAAAAAATAAATTTTTAAGATAATATGTAATGAGCCTTAAATTGAGAAAATTGATAGGGGCCTTAAATTTTAATGGGTTGAGACATTAAAGTACGTCAACGGTGGTGATCAATCTAAGTAAAGAATCAACAGCTGAGGTTTATTCTTTGGGGAAGATAGAATTTTCATGTCAAAAAAATCTAAGATAGAACTTTCATGTCAAAAAAATCTAATCTCATTTTATTAGGAGTAAGGATAAGGATGGGGTATATAGACCTACTAAGGGAATAAGGGGATTCTTATGGGCAGTCCCATAAGCCTCAAGTGTATATATATGGGCTTATTTAGGTTTGTTACTGGGCCTTTGTAGCTATGCCAGAGTTCTTTAGGACCAGCCTATCTGATCCAACGGGCATTTGGGTGTTCGGTTTCAAGTTTAGTCAATTTATATTTCATTAATGAAACATTATAAAATTAAGCTCTCTAAAATCTAAATCTAAAATTTACAGGCTATACATGGTACAAGTGAAAATAGGAAATTTCATGAAATGAGAAACCATTACCTACCATTAATTTATAATAATTCTAAGCAAGAATTATTAGTTTGTTTTCAAACTATATGATGCTTCCATCACCGTATCTGCACCCATTATAGTATAATAGTAAAAAGCCTACGCCTAGCTTTAGACTGAAATTGTTAAGATAATATATAATAAGCCTTAAATTGAGATAATTTATATGAGCCTTTAATTTTAATGGGCTGAGAACGTCAACGGGCATTAACGTATGTCAACGGTGGTGATTAATCTAAGTAAACAATTAACGGCTGAGGTTTATTACTTGAGGAAGATAGACCGTTGATATCAAAAAATCTAATATGCTTTTATTTATAGTAAGGATAAGAATAAAGATAAGGATATTCTCTCTTTTCCTTAAAAACTGTAAACTGACACAAGAGATCGATTTACTGCTTGCAGATGGTGGAAGGAGTCGAATATTGCGGAGAACTACGAATATGGGCGGAACCGTATAGTAGAAAACTATTTCTGGGCAGTAGCATTATATTATGAGCCTCAGTACGCCCGTGCACGAGCAATGATCACCAAATATTATGCCCTACAGGCAATTGTGGATGACACCTTTGACATATATGGCACCTACGAAGAGTGTAAACTTCTTAATTGTGCTTTTCAAAGGTATGTTCCCTTCAAAATTCCCTCACAATTTAATATTTACAATGAGGACAGCCCCATCCTCTTTTTTTTTTTTTTTTTTTTTTTAAAAAAAAATATTTACAATGAGGACTTATTAAGTTCCCCTCATTTTAGCTATATATGGTCATATTATTTCGGAACTCATAGATTTTTTTTTTAATTCGGATTTATTTTCATTAAAATTAGATCATATATGCATCAATAAATGAATAATTAAAATTGTATTAATCTCCTCGTTTCAAGAATAGTTAACGACTTTTAATATATGTAGCTTTTTAATGGAATATTAATTAAATTAAAAAATATCAAATGTACTTACAATAATTTAAGATTTTCTTTTAGATTTGTAAAATAATGCTAAAATGGGCGCCTATGATTGTTTTTCTTATAACGGTTATCATTTCATTATTTATATTTAAATTTGCCATTTCCAAAGCTTTGTGTGATTATTTATTTTTAATTTCAATCACTTGTATTCAGATTTGAGCGCAGCTAGCTCGTTAAGTTACCCAAGCTTTTTTTACGCACAATCTTTGAATACTCCTCCGCCATCTTTAACGTTCCGAATTATATCATTATTTTCTTATTAGAACGTAATAAGTTACCTTCAAAATATTTATAATTCTGAAATGAACTTTAAATATATTATAGGGACATTATTACTGTATCTTTAATTTTAGTCTTCCACTTTAATTTGTTTTCTTATAATAAATTTTTAGGATAATTATTTTTCTTATAATAAATTTTTAAGATAATATGTAACAGGAAGAAAGATGTCAAGCTTATTCAAAAAGAGTAGAGTAGATTATTATTTTTTTTTTCCAGAATAGATTATCAGTTAAAAAAGTATATCGGGACTAAAAAGGAAAAAATGTTTAGCTACTGAAGCATTGCGAGTGCTAATGGGCCGAGAGCTCATCCCTTGTGACAAAATTGATATGGGCCGAGAGCTCATCCCTTGCGAGTGGTAATGGGTTAAGATATTAACGTACGTTAACAATGGTGATCAATCTAAGTAAGCAATCAACGGCTGAGATTTATTTTTTGGGAAAGATAGAACTTTTAATGTCAAATAAAGAAAATAAGTAAACAATCAACGGCTCAGATTTATTCTAAGTAACATTGTAACGCCACTATGCGAAATTAAATGAGTTTTCTGTGATGATGCATAAATATGTAGGTGGGATGAGAATGCAATTGATTGCTTACCGATGTACTTGAGGGAACTCTATCTTAAATTCATTACCACAGTCAATGGATTCATGGATGAACTAGAGCCGAGCGAGCAGTACCGTGTCTCGTACCTTATAGAGGAGGTATGGTGAGCTTTTTATGTTTATTATTTTTTGTCTTCTATAGAGTATATAGACTCGCGAATTATGGAGTAAATCTATGGTGTTTTTAAGCTCACGGGGGTCTCCCATGAGCTTAACACCAAAAACATATCAAACTAAATCCAAATTTTCATTTATAATTTTAATAAATTTTTTATATCAAAATAGTGTGGTATGCAAAATTTTCCATTATTAGTAATTTTTAAAGTAATTATTTCGGATTTTTAAAAATACATATGAAACATTGATTATTTTATTAATATTGTATAGTTGTTATTAAAAAATCCGAAATAAATACTTCAAAATCTCTAAAAAATGAAAATTTGTGCATGCTATAAGATTCTGATATAAGGAATTTATTAAACTAAATTAAAATTTGGACATTTTGATATGTTTTTGGTGTTAACCTCACGGGAGACCTCTAAACTATTGCATTTAAACTAAACATGACCAATTTGAACCAAACATTGCTTATGTTCAAATTGGTCATGAACTTATTGCTTTGGTAAAACCAATTGTATGGTGTATTAATTAATTTAATTCTTTAATTACTAGACTAAGGCCATGATTAACGGCTACATGCAAGAAGTAGAATGGGAGGCCAAGAGGCAGGTGCCTACCTTTAACAAGCGTGAGAAGCCGGCGATCCACAGCTATATTGGTACAATTGTGGTGTGTGGCCCTCTTGTAGGAATGGGAGAGGAAGTCTCTGAAGGAGCCCTCCGGTGGCTGAACAGCCTTCCAGATATTGCGGTGGAGCCAATGAAGATCTGTAGGTACACCGATGACGTTGTTTCATTTGAGGTGAGTTAATACGGGATGAGATCCGGTGCTCTTAAAATCCGAGAGCAGGACTCTGCTCTTGTGATCCGACGGTTGTGATCAACCGAAGAATAAAGTTCGGTTGATACTGACCGCCTGATCACAAGAGCAGGACTCTGCTATCGGGTTTTAAGAGCAACAGATTTTCACCCAAAACATCATCCCCCTTCTCTCTCTCTGTTTTTTTTTTTGAAGAAAAGGGCTTGCATTTTTTTTTATTTTTTTAGATTTAAGTGGATATTTTCCACCATCTCCTATTTTTTTTTAGGAGACATTTGTGTTTATAGAGGATTGAACTAATGACTTCCCTAGTTAGCTACCACTTAAGCTACTAGATTATTTGCAGAAAAGGGCTTTCATTAATTTATCTCTTTCTTGACAATGCATATTTAATTTCGATGTAACATGTCGAGAGCCAACAGTAAATATTCATTCAATCCGGTATTTATAAATTTTAGGAAAACCATATATGCCTTTCATTCCGTTTTGCGTTAATATATCACAATCACACATTTAAATTTTAAAGTTTTTTTAGATAAAGATGAATGTCAAACCACTCAAATTTAAATGTCTATAAAATACCTCTCCTTCGAATTTCGAACCCACGACCTCCCACACTGAGAGCGTTGCCCTTAGTCACTATACCAAAGACTTGATGTTTCTTAATTTCTCAGCGCGAAAAAACGGGTGGACAGAGGCGGACGTCCATTATGTGCTACATGATCGAACACAGCGTGACGAGGGACGAAGCAGTGGCCAAGTTCCAGTCACTGGCCGAGGAAAGCTGGAAGAGACTGAACCGGGCACGGTTTCTTTCCGCTAACGTTGTACCGGTGCCTCTACTCGATCGGATGGTGAACTATGCCCGAATGTCAGATGCGCAGCATATCCGAGGATTTTCCTATTGCAGCAAGTCAAAGGAATTGTATGGTATGCTCTTTAGAAAACAATTTCCTCTTTAGACTTAGAGGAAAATATAAGAGGTTAATTAGTTATCAGTCTTCTTAATTTGATGTTAGTTATTGGGTTTAAGTTTAATTGTGTTCGTTGTTGTTCTATCTAAATGTCGATTGAATAAAATGTGTTTCATTGACATTTGCTAGCTGTATTTTTATTTTTATTTAATTAGACATGCTTATTCATTAATTACACCACATTAGAAATTAATATGCCTTCAGCTAGCAGCAGTAATTATTTTAGGCCCTTAAATTAGCGGCGGTTAACCACTGTAATCGATCGAGTATGCTGCTAATCATACTAATAACCGCTGTTAATTAAATGGTTCTGGCTTCATCTGTGTACAAAATAACAATGGTCTTCAGTAAAAGACTGCTGTTAAACTTAGATTAATTTAGCAACGATCTTCATTAAAAAACCACTACGTACCGAGTTGAAACTCAAGCTGGGTGTCATTCGATCGATAGATCTAATCGACTGCCTCTGCATTTCACCAAATTCAGATTGAAAAACATGATTATAAAACTAAGTTATTGTACCGATTGAGAGGCCAAGCTGTAGAATGCAAAGCAACGATGGATCATAAAGATAGAGGATCTAATCAATTGATAGCAAAGAAAATAATAATAATAATAAGGTCACAAAATAATGACAACAATACAGCAGTCAGGCATAATTATTAATTCAACACATGTTTTTTTCTTTGCAATGACAAAAGATCCAAAACTTGACCCTTTTTGATAAGTTCAAGCACAACAAACACTGAAGAGGGGACAATACAACAGGCCCGAAGATGGGAGTCTGAAGCCCAAAACAGCAGTCTGAAACGCACGGTCAGAGGCCTGAAAAGCCCAAAGAAAAGGGCGCTTGAAACCGCAACGGCGCGGCCCAAGCCCAAAGGCTGGCACCTGAAGCCCGAAGCCCGAACGCCGAAAGCCGAGCACTGGAGCCTGCAGTTGTCGCTGCTTGCTGTGACGGACTGGAGAGGATCCGAGTATCTGACCATTCAATCGGCTTAGTTACGAACGCGTTGAAGCTTGGAGAAGCCTGAATATACTAACATCCTTACTATCCGAAAAAATGATATAAAATGACTATATTCCTCAAATAAGAATCCTGAGCTGTTAATTATTTTTTTGGATATATCAGAACCGTTGGTTTACTTTAATGTCCGTTGATGTTAATGTCTCAGCCTATTAAAATTTAAGGCCCATATCAATTTTCTCAATAGAAGGCCCATTACATATTATCTTAAAAATTTATTATAAGAAATAACAATTTCAGCCCAAAACAATACATGGCCTCTATACTAATCCAAATTTAATATACTAACTATGGTTATTTTTTTCTTCTAACCTTTTAAATTAATTTGAATTTTGATTGTGAATATAGCCATTGTCGAATTGATCACTTCCCAGTAAATATATTTAAAAGGGTGGGCCATGCCCCTATGCTCCAGAATGATTTAGTATATAAGTTTATTTCCCTTAAAAAAAAAAGGAGTATACAAGTTTACTAATCAGAAAAGAGGAGAGATCCATTGACAATGCTAAATGTGACAATCTTAACAATGGAAACTTTAAAAAATTTATAAAAATTCACAAAACTCTTAAAAATGAAAAATAGTTTATGGATGTATTATTTAACTAATAGATTGATTATGTTTCCAATTATATTCAATTTAAGCGACATTTGATAGCTCTTTAAAGATCCGTTAATTTACAACCGTTGAAAAGTGTACAAAATTTTGATAAGCCATTAAACGATGTTCAAATTGATTGAAATTTGAAACACTATTAATCCTATAAGTTAAATAATATATCCATAAACTATTTTCATTTTTAAGAGTTTTTGTAAATTTTTACAAATTTTTGAAAATTCTCATTGTCAAGATTGTCAAATGAAGCATTGTTAATGGATCCCTCCTCATTAGAAAATTATGATAGATTATCTAAGTTCCTTTTCTTACATATTATAATTTATTATTATTTTACAAAATTTTCATATGCTTAGAATTCGATTATTGATGTGCTTCTTTATGAAACTGTCCCTGATATATGTTTGATGCCCAGAATTAATACTTCAATCTTTTTTTTATTAAATATGATACAAAAAAGAAAAAAAAGGTGCAACAATAAGTTTTGTCATTCCATAAAAATGAATACAACAATTTTCCCCTTCAATATTTTGTTCCCAAATAGATATGTATATTTTTTTTTGAAATAAAAAGTTTTTCATCCGGGTCACAAATCACTCTTATTGACTTATATAATTTAGCTAACATTCGATATTTGATTTCATACTCAATATATATCATATTAGACTTATACATATGACGTGTTAAATAATTACCTAATCTTATTGCAATTTTTTAATTATTTACATTAAAAAAAATTTAAATTACCAAACCGTCGTTTCTTTTTTGTTTTCTTAATTTCCCACTAATTTTCCAAGATTATTTCCTAACAAGGCATATATATACTACAAGTATGTAGCAAGCACTGATATATATATATATATATATTTGGATGCTGAGACAACTAGCTAGGTAAGTATTAATTTTGGCATATTCCACACTTCTTTCTTGACTCTTGAATTTGAATGCATGGCTGATGAATTTATTATTTATATATAGGAGTTAAAATTAGAATTTATTTAGAAAGAAGAAGATGAAGATGAATCACCCTCCACTAAATTAATTTAATTCTCTCATGCCACTACTCTTGCGCCATATGGCTTAAAAGGAAACATATTTTTTAGATAGTGGGCTTTCATATTCCCTCTTTGTCTTAGTGACATTTGTATCATTGTTTTGATTAATTAATGTGACCCGGATTCTATGTAGCATCACTAGTTCATTCCTTAGTCAATTGTATTATTTTTGAGTTTCAATATATTTTTTTTTAGATAAAGATGATAGTCAAGCCATTCAAATTTAAATGTCTATAATAAAAAAGACCTCAAATCAAGATTTCGAACTACATCTCATATCACGAGGTTAATTACTTCTCTCGCTTACAAAATAAATAAAAAATATATAAAAAAATCAGTTGATGTGTTTTACTGGTTGATGCCACATTCTAAGGGTCTGCTGCAGAAGGGGGGAGAGGAGGGGAGGGGAAGAGAGGGGAGAGCTAACAAAGTTTGGAATTACCTGCCTAAGGTCATGTTACTTGCTCCACAACTACAATTACTAGAGATGAGAGGAGGGTAACAAAACAAAAATTGTAATTATAGAGCAACTAACATGACTTTAGACAGATAACTCAAACTTGATCAGCCCTCCCCTCCCTTCCCCTCCCCCCTCCTCTCCCCCTTCTAGAACAGACCCTGAATGTAACACCAACAGGGTTAAACATTGCCATGACGATATATCAAGCTCCACAGAAAAAGAACAGATGAAATGGAGTTGTGGAGGCCACCACCTGCTGCAATATTTCAACTTTACTCAGATTAGACAAAACCCTGACCTTTGTCTGTTACCTTTATTATTATTTTAGATAGTATTTCATGAAATACGTCGTCTTCGAAACTTCGCTTTCGATATTTTTGAAGCCAATGTTTTGATCACACGAAATGACGAAACTATAATCAAGCATGATTTTATGCCATTCACATGAATTTAATAATGTGAATTTAATATATATAGCAAAAAAAAAAAAAAAATTAAAACACAGAAGAAAAGGAAAAAAAAAAGCGCAATGAAATGAAGAGAGAACTTTTGACATCATAATATATAGTACATTTTCAATAGATTAATTTATGGTAAATTCTCACTTAATAACTTTAGAAGTTTAGAACTCTACTATATATTTTTTGTAAGAAAAAAAAAGTGAAAATCTTAAGATCCCCACGTTCCTATTCCCTCTTATTTTCCCTCTGACGTGGCGCAGCGCGCGTGCAGCGCATCGTGCAGCGCGTCTGGACGAACGCGGCTTCTCCATTGAAAATATAAATACTTATGATATGTGGATAAATGTCTGTCTGAGAAATATAAATACATCTGATCACTCAAAAGAGTATAGACTTTTAATTTACCCTAAGTAAACACTTGATCGCAAGCGTACGATCTCGTGTAGTACAGTCGGAGTCAAACCACAAGGACGGTATCAAATCTAGACTTACTCTAATGCAATTCAAAGTCCTAAGAGAAATATTTTTGGTCTTTTGGCCTAAAATTAGGGGGGGGGGTTGTCAAAGTTTGGTTTCAAGAGTAATAAAACAAGTAAACAGTAAACAACAGCAAGTAAGTACTCGAAAACAGATGATAAACGGGAGTTCCTACGGTTTTCAGAATCAGTTTGGTCTCTGGATTAACTGCTTGCGGCCTGCAGGAAGTTCTCTTGCGGGTCGCAGGAGGTTGGTTAGAGATTCCAAAACTGTCTGCTGCCCACATAATTTCTCCTGTGAATAGCAAACAGTTTCGTAACCTCTGTCTTACACTTTCTACTATAGCTTGCGGGACGCAAGGTTGTGTCTTGCGGTCCGCAGGCGACTGACATATAGCAGTTTCAGTTCTGGTTTAGTGTTAGCAGTTTCAGTTCTGGTTTAGTGTTTCGACTTACGTTATTAATTCCTATTCAAATCAGAGATGGTACAAGTTCCCCAACTCTCGTATTTTGGCCCTTCTAACAATTCTAGTTCGATAGAAATTCATAGATCTATTTCTAAACCTAAGTTCAAGTTACTTTTATTCTAGGATTCGGTTCGACTTTCGTCGAAACCGCAATTTAACCTTTCGGTCGTTCTTGGATAGCAAGCAATCAATCCAAATACTGTAAATAACAATTCTTGGTCATACGATATCAATAACCACACCGGATTTGGCCTAATCTGCGGGTTTACCAAACAAACAAGTCAAGTCACAAACACGTTATAATGAAAGCGCAAGTAATCATGAAAACTACATGAGTCTAAACAACGTGCAACCAATCCATAAACACAAATGCCATCATCAACCCTAAGAACAAAAGATCTACTCGCTCATGGCGAGAGAGAACAAAGAAAACAAAAAGAGAAAAGAATTCATGATGCAAAAGAACCGAAGAGGAACTAGAATCGACTCCGTCTTCAACTTCTCGCGATAATCCTCTCGAATCCTCTTCGCAAGATGATGAGCCCAAGCGAAACCCTAGCCTCCCTCTGTCCCTGGCGGCTGTGCACAATGAGAAGGAGAAAAGAATGCCAAAAACGTCCCCCAAGACCGCCTTATATAGGCTAGGGCGCAGAAATAAGAAGCAGTCTGCGCAGTAACGGGCTTGCGGCCCGCAGGGTCTTGTCTGCTGCCAGCAGATAGTGCCTTCCAGCGCCAAATCACGTCCAAATGGCTTCAAAAGCCCAATTTTACCTGAAATTTGGACAAAAGCAAGGAAGTAACAAGAATCTAGACATCTTACTACCTAAATGCATATGAACTTAGGAATTTTAGGCCAAAATAAAGGTGCAAGTCTGGTTAAATGCAGATATGAATGCGGTGCATCAACATCATACTGCTATATTGATGTGAATTGTTCTGTGAAATATAAAAGACAAACATCTATCTCTGAAATATAAATACCTATGTTATGTAGATATATGTTATGTAGATAAATATCTGTCTGAGAAATATAAATACATCATACTGTTATGTTGACATGAATTGTTCTGAGAAATATAAAAGACAAACATCTATCTTAGAAATATAAATACCTATGTTATGTGGATAAATGTCTGTCTGAGAAATATAAATACCTATCTCAGAAATATGATCACGTGAAGGCTGTCGCTGGATGGGGAGCACGCACGTCACGTGGGGGGCACTTGCCTTCTGCGCGTCGCACGGGGTCACGCGCTTTTTCATTTTTGGAAAGCGCGTTCGTAATGGAAAGCGTGTTTGTCTGAGAATGTGAAATATAAATACATGGATTTGTGGTATAAACACTTGGTTTCAAAATATAAACACACAGCGACACGAGTTGCGCAGTGACGTGTTTTCAATATTTGACCGGTCAACACATTTTTGCCACACCGCGTACTCGGATTGGGGGGATTTTGTCCGGAGATTTTGCTCCGGGTATTTATAGTCTCACCCAAAAAAAAATCAGAAAAGATACATAAACATAATTAATTATGGGGATTAATTATGTTTCCACCATAAAGAAAGACCAGTGGGTCGGTGGGTCCCCACCATATCCCACAAAATAACTGCATATTATTATACTATCAGTTCATTCCACTCCGCGTTCCCATATTCTTGTCCCGACTCCAAACAAAACAAAACATCCGTCCAAGTTCCGCGGACGCGTGATTGTCCTCTTCCGCGCAGTAAGACTTACTTACGGCGCATCGAAGGCCGTTAGTGGGTTTTGAGATTGCAGTTAGCACACATCTCAAAGCAATCTGACGGTTTATCTACCAGGTTGTACGATCCTGCGCAGTAGGTGATATGAATCCTCCGCGGACCCATGTTTAACAACAAAAACAAAGACTTCTCGGAGTCGGGGTGCTCATCCCCTGACTTACTGCATTGTGCAGTTCACAGCGTCAGCCGTTGGATCATCTCGAGATCCGCGCTGGAACGAATCTCATGACAATCCAACGGTGCTGTGAACTGCATAATGCAGTACAGCAGGGGATATGATGCTACAAAGACTCCCTCCACAGTCCACACTCAATTGAGTCCAAACATACAAGAACAAATAAATACCAAGCAAAGCAACTAAGACCTCACTCACTCCCCCCCATCCCACCATCTTTATACATTTTCCCATCCATTCTTCACTTTCCTCTCCTCTCTCCCCATCCATCTCCTTCTCCCCATCCATCCATGGCTCCAGAACCCCAACCCAAGCAAAACCCCGATGCGATCGACAAGCAGAACAACCCCGATGCGGCCGATCTCGAATCGGGGGTCAAGGGAGCCATCGGCACCGACAGCGGCGGGGATGTGCTGTACCCGAAGATGACCGAGGACCCGGCGCTGCGCTGGGCCTTCATCCGCAAGGTCTACGCGATCCTCTCCGTCCAGTTCCTCTTGACGGCCGCCGTAGCCACCGTTGCGCTCTACTGCAAGCCCATCCCCGCGTTCTTCCTCTCCCATTCCCCCGCCGCCTGGGCCGTCTACCTCTCCGTCCTCTTCTCCCCCCTCATCGGTAACTCGCTAGGGTTTCTGGTTTATTGTTGCAGTGGATTGTTGCATCTGGTTTGCAATTTTAGAAGTTAAAAGTTACAATGATGTGAAAATTGGAGTAAATTCTTGAAACATTTTAATTTCTTGAAACGAAGAAGGCAGACAACTGTAGAAGTTACTTTCTTTTCATTTTCTTGAACTTCAAATTGTGAAAATTATAATATTTCTGATTATTGATTGTGTGATCTCTGATTGTGATGAATGGCAGTGATGATTCCAATGGTGAAGTACCGGGAGAAGCACCCCGTGAACGTGTTCCTCCTCGCGCTCTTCACGCTCTGCATCAGCCTGAGCCTCGGCGAGTACTGCGCCGTTGTTGGTGGTATGAACGGATACGTTACATTCTTTTTATTAAAAGGATGGTTCATTTTGTTGCATATTATTAATATTGTATTGTATAGTTTACATTGGCATTGTAGGGTATACCATGAACAATAGGTTTGGATAGTTCTCGTTGAGAGTATACAAAGATACATGCTAGCAATTAGAGTTATTTTTTTTATTTCAAGGAATATGTTATAATCTCTCATAAGTCATAAGCAGCAAAAATAAGGGGTGGGGGAGATTGAGAGACATTGTACAACATGTACTTTTCAAGAGGGTTCTTACTGTGAAAAATAATATGTCAAACAGCAAACTTGTAATTATATTTGTACCTGTGAAAACTGAAAAATGATAATTTATAATGACAAATATTACTCGTGATGCTTTTAGGGGAACACGGAACAGTTTCAGAGTGCACCATATCATGCCTCTGGTTTTATAGTTTCTTGTGTTGATGTTCATTATTATCTATTGTATGCTTGTGTCTTTACAGGTAAGGTGGTGCTTCAGTCGGCAATACTGACGGCAGCTGTGCTTGTGGGTCTGACAGTGTACACATTTGCAGCAGTTAGGCTGGGGCACGATTTCTCGTTCCTCTTTCCTTTCTTGTTCTGTTGCCTCAATGTGCTGCTCGTTTTTGCCATCATGCAGGTACACCAGCTCTGTACTTTAATTTTTACCATTTTCTAATGTTTTTAGTGCTTTATGTTTAGGCGAATTGCATTTTTCTTCGAATTAGATGCATCTTTTAGATTGTACTACTCAAGTCATACTGAATTGTTATTGATATTTGATGAAGTTCTTGTCATGTGTGGTATCAAACTTATATCCCAGTAGTGGTTGCCTCTGCTTGATCTTGATTCTGTGTCCTTGTTTATTAAGTTAAGATATTGGGTTTTGGAACAGTTCATTTCTCACTCAATGCATGACATTCCAAACCTCTATCCCAGTGATGATGGACTTTGCTTGATCTTGATTCCATGTGTTTCTGTTTATTAAATTTAGATATCTGGTTTAAAACAGTTCATTGCTCAGTCAGTGCATCAAAGTCCTAAACTAGGCCATCTACTTGATATCTGCCTATGGGAGCTATTATTCTGGCTCCGCTAGTTCACTTCAAATGTGGTAGCCTCCCAAGAACATTTGTCACTATGGAATGGGGCTAATAGAAATGCATTTCTGTTATTTGTTTTCAGCTATTCTTTCCACTGGGAAAGCTGGGACGCATGGTCTATGGTTGCCTGGGAGCACTCGTCTTTACTGGATTGATTGTCTATGACACCCAGAATTTGATCAAGAAGCATACCTACAATGAGTACGTAATTGCTGCAGTTTCTCTCTACTTGGATGTGATTAATCTTTTCATGTCCATCGTGACCTTCTCCGCTTTCCGGTGATCATATCACCTCAATTAGTTAACATGCTGTTAGAGTTCTCTATGATATGTACTAATTCAATCATGAAGTTTTTCTCCATTACTTGGGTGGGAAAAAGTTTAGTTTATATGATATATAGTTGATAACAATTTTACTTGGTTGGGAACAATTTAGTTGATATGATATATAGTTGGAGACTGAAGAGACAGTTTGAATGTTATAGCTCAGAAAGTTGATATAACAGAAATGTTAAAAGTTAAGATGCATGGTTTGTCTTGTGATATCTGGATTTGTTTTGTATTAATGAGAAACATCTTTTCAATGCCATTGAAAAGCCGTCCATACATCCATAGAACTATAAATAATGTAACATATATATTCCGAAATGTAACGTATGGATGCTATGTAGTTGGTAGCCACTACCAACCTTTCAAAAAAAAAAAAAAAAACATGTATGGATGCTATGAACGGCTTTTCCTTTTTTATAGACACTAGGTTACAAGTCCATTTGGTTGGTACAGTCACTTGTTGATATATGCTTATAATAATATTTTAACTGAGAGGTTGCCAATCACTCGGGAGCAACTTTTACCTTGTTTAGCCCACAGATAAGATCTAATAATAATAGTAATAGTAGTGATTACTGAGTCAAATCATCTGTGAGACTGCTAATTTTAATTATTTTTGTCTACATGTCGCCACAAAAATTCAGCTCCATATCATTAAATTGTATGTACTTAAATATGTGTGTTGGTTTAGAATTGATGTACCTATTGTGAATTGGGTCTCCCAAAACCGCATCCTTTTTCTTCAATCTTTCATATTATTTTTTGATTGCATCCGCATGTAAGGTATCCTGAGGTTACGTTTTGTGACAAAATTTTCACTCCATCTGACAATTTTTAAGCACGAAAATAAGCATCATGCGATTTCAAAAAGAAATGGAAATTTTATTAGTAATAGAAAGTGAATAAAAGTATGGTTGCAGCATATCATTTGATTATTTGCAGGCAAAATTATCATGATGTGTTAGTTAAACAGAACGAATTTTGTGAATACACTTGGAAATTGGGTGTATTTATACCACTAAATTGTCACCATCAGTAAATGAGAAACCAATGTATAACCTAGAAGTTAGAAGCGATTTCACAATGCTCTTTTTGAAATATAAGTTGCAATGAAATATTGGGGAAAACCAAAACTATTCTCTTCATATACTTGTTTGGTTGCGTTTGTGTCAAGTCTCTCCATATTGTTTGCTAATACACAGTACTCTATCCCACGCTATATATTAACATACCATAATTGTGTTGAGTACAATTATTATTAGTTGGTGGGGGTTGCCAGAGAGGCAGGTGGCTTTTGATGCATGGCGAGTCGACATTTGGAGCTGTCAAATTCTAATTTTTATACTAAGACTTATTTGGCTGAGTACTTAAATCAGATACATTTTCAGCATCCTCTGGGGAACACCGTGTGAAACTATCCTCCCATAGATGTTTTCTAAATATGTTATTGCTCCATTAGAGTCTTTTCTAGATAAATGTGATAAATTATTGACCTAAATCATGTCATTACTCATTATACTTGAAATGCCAGCATCAATTTATTTAGTAACCTTTCGATCTTGGATTCTCTCGACTTCTGATTAACATCAAGAAACAAAATTTTAATTTATTGCATAAGGGTATATGCAGATGGAATACAAAAAGGAAGGATTTTGATACTTGTAAATGATAGTACGTTTTTTTTTTTTTTTTTTTTTTTTTTTCTCTCTCTGTTTTTTTTTTTAATTTTTTGAATGAGGGTATATGCAAATGAAATAGAAAAAAAAATATTGTGTGCGATGTCAGGGGTAACGAGATTCAAGTATGAACAGTAAAATTGAAATTTGATATAAAATTTTTAATACTACAAATGCAATCTGTGTCAAAACAAATTAAGTGTTATAAAATGTAATGAAGCATGAGTATGAAATCGGATGTTATTTATTTATTTTATTTGTTGAACCATTAATTTCTGTATTGAATGTGTGCAAGTGCAATGGGGTTGCTGTTGGTTTTTGTTCAGTAAGAAATGACAACGTACTCTGATGACTCTGAAACATTCAACTCTATTTTTTGACATTTTATTAGAAAAGGAAGACGAAAAAAGGGTAAAAAACCTAGCTTGAGCTTTTATCATGGTAGTTAAGAGCATTGGAGGATTGAGTTTTCTGACATAACTTAAAAAAAAGTTGTATATTAAGCCAAAACAAAAAATCAAATTGACAAATCTTAATTGGACTCGCCAGATCTGTTCATATTTTCTAATTGATGAGAGAACATAAAAGACAGATGAAAGTGAGCGTATCCTCAATTCCTGATGCAGATGGAAATATATAGACTGACTGTATGTACCAGAAGTCTCAGCCCATATATATATGGAAGGGAAACATCTTGCGTCCATAGAATATTTCTATGGAATTACCATCATAGACACAAATGTCACATGGTGGGTCCCACCTGTCACATCATGGATCCCACATGTCACACTCTATGATGAAAATTTAATAGAAATATTCTATGGACGGTAGGTATGACTCTAGCCCAGTTTTCATATTTAGACCCAACTTCAGGCTGCCTTTACAGATGAGTCCAAAAGGATTGTATTATGAGTCGATGCATGGCACTCTAAATAAAACCGCTACGAGTAAATTTGTAGCTCTGATATATATAAGCTGTTGAATTATTTGGAGCTAGCCTTCAATATTATTGTCTTTATAGATTCTCTCAGCACATAAGCCATCGATGCAAATAATTATTCAGTTTAACCAAAGTCACATGAATCGGTAACAAGTGCTTGCAACTTTGGTTCGCATAGATAGAGTCATAGATAGAGTTTCAAATACACTGAGATTTTGGAAGAATGCTTTATGCAGTTTCATTCTAGAATAAATTGAAAAAAGTAAAAAGAAAAAAAAAAAATATATATATATATATAGGAAGTGATGTTCTTTTCAATTGCTTAATTATGTGGATGTTTATATGTCATTTCCTTTCGCTATAGCTGCGGCGCATAAAGTACAATATTTATCTTGAATTACAAAAGTAATTTTAGGAGCTGATACATGGTAGCTACGGTCGTTGATACGGATGATTTAACCAGTCAAACTTATTCTGCGCTCCTGATTTATGCATGTAAATCTATTTATTTTGCAGCAAAAGTTATTTTTTATGCATGTAAAACTAAGTTGCTGAGCTAAAAAACATTAAACAACTTGCATACTAAGCATTTTTGTTTGCATAAAAAAAATATTTAATAATATACATTATAAAACCAATACATTGCATGCTAAATAAGTTTGAATGCATAATAAATGATTTTATTTACATATAGTATTTGTAAGTCGTAACATACAATGTAAAACCAATACACCATACTAAATGAATCTGTATGCATAATGAATATTAAATAAGTTTACATGCATAATTAGCAATATAGTATACATAAAAAAGTGTGACAGTGAAATAAAGAGAAAAAGAGGGAGATGGTACACTGAACCGAATGAAGGGGTCATGAACCGGTTAAAATTCGTTATACCGGATATTGAACCTCGACTTGATTATTGAAAAATAAGTTTGATTCAGCGAGATGAGTTTACATACATAGTTATTAGATTTCGTTGCATAATTATTAGAATTGGCTACATAATAAAGCAACAAAAAAAAAAAATTGTTGTGTGCCTATCAACGACGGGAGTTCCACCCGTATCACCGTAGTGTTTCCCTTAATTAATAACAAATGACAATGTTAAATAAATCTATAAAATTGCTAGCTAGATTCAGAGTATTACAAAGAATATTCTTCTGTTATTAACTTTTATCGTAGAGGGTTGGTTGGTGTCTAAATTTTGATTCTAAAATTAATTAAAAATTAACACATTGAGATTCGTCAAATCAGTAGAGATATATCTTGGATGAATTCTCTTGGCTCTCTTCTGTGAACTCTGATGCTAATTGCTGGAATAGAGAATTAGAGATATAAATTTTGATATTAAAAAAACAGCATGCGAGAACAAAGAGACGGGAGGGCTAATATAAAGCAAGCAACATTAATTACCAAAATACTAGCTAGTAGTATATATCCAAAACATAATTTCATATTAAATAACTTCAAAGACATGGAAATCTAGCTAGAGAATCATTAGTTGTAACCCAAACATATATAAGTTCATATACATATTTAGATACTTAATACATGGAAATAAAGAGATTATAAGATAACATATATAATCTGTGTCCCACACTTAACCTAAACCAACAAAAGGAAACCACAAATATTGAAGCGCGCTAGCTGAAGTACGTCATTCTTCAAACTCTTCATCACCAGCTAGCAGATCAGGACACTTTAGAAGTAGATATATATATATATATATATATATAGCAAAGAAATCATTAGGATTTCATTTTAAGAGGACTCCATTTGTAGCAATGTAGCTAACACAGATTCGATCTGCATGTGAGAGAGACACGTTGGATTAGTATCATAAATAAAAGAAAGATTATTTGATTCAGGCATGCAGTGATGCAGTTAGTTATCTTTTTTTAATTTTTTGTAGTTAGGAAATAAAAAAACTATTGTATGTAATAGTTTAGAATTTAGACGAATTTGTCCATATTAATTATCTCTACCTTAAAATTTTTTTTCTGATGATGAAATTACTGATTTTAATAGCAACTATACCATATTAATAAAATAATCAATGTTTTATATGTAACTTTTAAAAAAACCGAAATAAATACTTAAAAATCTTTAAAAATGGAAAATTTTTGCGTGCCATATGATTTTGATATAAAGAATTTAATAAGCCATATAAATCAAAATGTGGATATGGTTTGATATGTTGATGTTATGCTCACGGAAGACCTCCGTGAGCTTAAGAACACAGTAGATTTACTCTATATACATTATCTAATGTTATTTCTCTTCATGCACATAAAAATATTAGACTTTCGATTTTTATTTTTATGAATTAACTAGATAAAAAAAATAGACTAAAAAGAACTTACCATACTATCTTGAAAGCCTTGATGTCAAACAATGCAATGTTGAAATATTATAATTTTAAATATTTAATCGATCATATGTAGCTAACTATTTATTTTCATATTTTTATTTTATTATATATTAGAGTTACAAAGTTTAATTACCTCCAACAACAGCATTAAAAGCGAAGAACATTTGAACACCCTAATCATTAATCTATGAAGAACGTTAACCGGGGTTGCGGTAGATCTTTCCATTACCACGCCCGGTGTATGGTTGTCCCTTGGCTGCGTTGGATTTCGCTGGGCGATTGGCATTTTTTATGGGATTATAATTAAGCTGCTTGCCGGCACCCAGAATCGCTAATTGCTGATCTTCTAGTAGCTCACTTGATCGATCCAACGTAACAGAAAGTTTCTGGAGCAGCTCCGACGACCGATCGGCTCCAGATTCCACCTCCACGGCACCAATTACTCTTCTGGTTCCATTGTTCAAGAGCTGATCACTCGGTACGCCGTTTTGGGTGGCAACCGCCGGGCCGAACTGAGATGCAGCTAACAGAATCAGCAACAGGAGCATTGCTCTTGAAAGAGTTGATCGGGGTATGCAACCAATGCTCCTCATGCTGCTGCTATCCATAATTCAATTTTATTGAATTTATATATACTTGGTTAATTGGAATGCATGTCATTTTTGGGGTCTGATATCCATATTATATATAGAGCAAATATACTGTGAGCTTAACCTCCAAAAACCTATCAAATCACTTCTAAATTTCGATTTATATGACTTAATAAATTCTCTATATCAAAACCTTATTAGATACAAAATTTTTCCATTTTTGAAAATTTTTAAGTATATGTTTTGGATTTTTTAAAAATGACTATACAATATTAATAAAATAATTAAGTTTTATGTATCACTTTTAAAAAATCTTAAACAAATACTTAAAAATTTTCAAAAATGGAAAATTTTTGTATCCCGTAAGGTTTTGATATAAAGAATTTATTGAGCCATATAAATCAAAATTTGGAGGTGATTTGATAGGTTTTTGGAGGTTAAGCTCACGGTATATTATACCTAAAGATTTAGCATAAGCCAAGATTGCTTAGCTATCTCTGTATTGTAATTTGTACCTATACATTGTAATTTGTACCAAGTACGTACCATATATACATGGTTCGTAGCAGGATTACGTGCTGGGAATGGCAATGGTTGTCATTGGTCCTCTTCCATCCTCTGGTGCCAATGCCATATTGCCATGCCATGGATGGTCAGTATCTGCTGAGATCCAAAACCGATCTCAGGGTCCGTATTTGCTGAGTCCGGATCTCGGAGTCCCCGAGAACCGTCGGATCGGGATCTCAGGATCCTGAGATCAGTTTTGGATCTCAGCAGATACCGATGCCTGATTTGCTGTTGTCGTGGTAATTAACTTGTCATGGGATGAGCTCCAATTAAACTGCTGGATGACTGATGAGCTAGTCTGTCAGCTAGTTGGCACTTGGCAGCATATATGCAACCTCGCCAATGCCAGATTCAGAAAGCAACTCTTGTACTACTCTACCCAGTAACAATGGTATACATGCATTACGGTCTAGCTAGCTCTACTGGGGATGAGATGTAATTAAATCATGTACGTAATTATATGTCTTGTTGATCACATTCTAATCCCACTATATATATATATATATATATTCCCATTCCCATTAATTTGACTTTTTGTCTTTGAAATATATGCATGATTTCATGCAAATGACACTTATCATTTCGACTACTTCTAATTCTAAGTGTTTCCATCCAAATTACACATCTTAATTATGTGCCGAAATTCGATTAAAGGAAGCAAACAATATTTAATGCCTGAAAACTTTTAGAGTTCATTTAATTTCAAATTAGTTTTTAATCCACAATCACGGCAGAAAAACAAATCGCAGGGGACCAATATTTATCATTCGTATTGGACCAATATTGCTGGTACGTACTTTTATCTTCTTTTGATCATTAATCGTACGTTATTTGTTTCCACAAACGTATGTTTGCCAAATTAAAATTATTGAGTTCAACAAAAATGAATTGGGCTTGGCCCAATTTTGTTTGAATTATCGTGCTGGGCAGGGCAGTCAACAACCTGAAAAGTTGATTAATAATACCAAAATTTTTGTTTTTTTCTATGTCTATTTTTGGTTTCATCTTCATCTATCTTTTTGTTCATATATATTTTGTCACTCGTTTTGTTTTAAAAATGAGTTATATTGTAAAGAGAGAGGCTATAGTACTATTACATATTAGTCAGTACTATGACTTTATATTATCATTTTCAAAATCGAATTGTCAATCAAACCATTCAATGTGACCATCATATGATAATACCATTGTAGACCGCCTTTTATAATTTTGTACTATTTTTTAATAATTAGAAAATCACTTGATATACAAACATTATAGACCGTTAAAAAATGTAGTTTTTATATCAATCTAAAAAACACTTAAAAAAATTCTAAAAAAAATATAAAAGTTGTTCTAGACCAATATTAAGATATGAAGATAATTTGAGCGGTTTGGGTCGACCGTTTGAACTTAAAAATGTAAATATAGAGCTGTAGTACCGGCCGATCCATACTTAATAGTACGGTAGCCTCACTCTGTTATAAATCACTCAAAAATAAATCTTACTCCAACTTCAACAAACTAAAATGATCTTTACAAAAATTGAAGTATTTCGAAGACTTGAAATGCTTATCAAGGATTTCAATAATTCTTAAAGATAATGGATTCATCACTACCAAGTTGCTAGTAACTTGCAAAAATGAATTGTGTGTTTCCTCAAAAAATGTTTTTCTCTGTATATTGAGAACAGAATAGTTAAATAATTATTGTACAAGATTTAGTTTAGATCTTAATAGTTTGTGTCATCTGATTTCAGATTGAAAAACAATTTTTTGATGAATTTAGTTGTCTACTGTCATTTCATGTAAAAAAAAAAAAATCGCCTTGCTTAATCATAGCCATTCTATTTTTTTTATATTATTTTTTTTTATCTCCAAGCAATGTTCAATATTTGAGGAAAGGCGGTGTAGTATTTGATTTGAATTCTTAATTTGATAGCTAATTACTTGGACATTGTCTATTAGGTCGACAAAAATATTTTTGTTGATCTTGAGAAGTATCGAGTAGCGCCTAATACTTTGTATTAAATCATGAAAACATTCTAACATTGTTTAAACAAACTTTTTAATTTGAGTTTCAGGACCAAGGACAATAACTGCAGTGGTCTTCTGTAGCTGCCTGATCGACTGGGCAATTAAGGGGACCTCTATGTACGTCATGTTAATATTTTTTTACTTAAGTTGTAAATTTAATAAGAAACTTTCTTAAATATAGATATGGTTGCCCCATATCATATGAATTATATAGATTTGAACATGGGATTTAATTTTTAAAATTAACTTGTAGAAAGTGAATAAAACTATGGTTGCCCCATATAATTCGAAGCAAAATTATCATGATGCGTTAGTTAAACAGAACGAATTTTGTGAAAATACTTGGAAATTGGGTGTATTTAAACCACTAAATTGTCACCGTCATTAAAGAACAAACCAATGTATAACCATATATATAAGTTAGATATATAGAAGTGATTTCACAATACCTTTTGGAATATAAGTTGCAATGAAATATTGGGGAAAACCAAAATTACTCTCTTCATATATTTCCTTGGATGCAGTTATCGATAAATATTGCAGTTGTCGATATAACAAACAAAATTAACTATGGTAAATAAATATTGCAGTTGTCGATAGTCAATTTGGGGGAAGAAGTCTTGTTCACAATAATATAATATGTTACATGTTCGGAATGATTTTCATACAAAAATCTATGATGAAAAAAGTCTATATTGTGTGCAATACTGCAATGCCACCCGAAACGAGATTCAAATGTGCACAATAAAATTGAAATTTTATATAAA
This sequence comes from Cyperus esculentus, assembly GCA_030179965.1. NCBI lineage: Eukaryota > Viridiplantae > Streptophyta > Magnoliopsida > Poales > Cyperaceae > Cyperus > Cyperus esculentus. Next base: position 783,691 of record JASGLE010000019.1, on the reverse strand, counting down.
TTTTTTATTTATATACTACAAATGCAGTATGTCAAAATAAAAAAGTAGTATATAATGTAATGAAGCATTATTATGAAATCAGATGTTCATTATTTATTTTTATATGTGATTTTAGTTGAATGATTAATTACTCTATTTAATGTTTGCAATATGGTTGTTGTTGGTTTTTTTATTAAGAGAGCCTGTAACATTAAACTCTAATTTTTGTCAAATTTTACTATAACTAGAAAACGAAGAAGAAAAAAGGGAAAAAAAGCCTAGCTTGAGGTTTCACCATATAGTTAAGAGGATTAGAAGATTGAGTTTCTGACATAAACTTAAAAAAATGTGTACATTAAGTAAAAAATAAAAAATCGAGGTATCAAATTGAGAAGATCAGAACAACCATCATAGCAAATCAATTTGATTACCGTAGAAAACAAATCACAATAATTTAAGATGGAGAGATTTCAACAAAAAGGAGAGAAACCAATAAAAGTTTAAAATTAAATAGACAAGTTTTAATTAATGGGATTCGCTCTAGTCCTAGAGAAACATCTTGTGTCCATTGAAAAGTTGTCGATAAATTCATAAACGTGTACGAAATGTAACATATACATCTCAAAATGTAACAGATACATCCCGAAATGTAACATATGGACGCTATAGATGCTACGTATTACTCTTTCTCATAGTGATCAGTCTCTGGATTTTGGAGAAAACAGATGGAAATGCCTTAATTGCCTGCCGCATGATAGAAAAGTGACGGAGATCTGAGGACCAAGTATGAATGTCATATGATATGATTGTACCAGAAGTCTCACCAGCCCATATATATGTGGAATGTGGCCTCTTTTAAGTAAAGTTAAAGCCTATTTCCAATATCTGATCACATATGCTTCAACCCAATTTCCATATTAAGATCCAACTCAAATTTGAAGCCTTCAATAAATATATATAATTAATTTGAAGCCTTCAATACATATTGATATTCTCTCAGCACATAAGCGATGCAAATAATTCAGTTCAACCAAACTCACATGATGCTGTTATATTTTTCGCACCGAGATATTTGAAGTTATGCTTTATGCAATTTCTTTCAAGAATAAATGGAAAAGGGTAAAAGTAAAAAAAGAAAAAAAAGAAAAACAGGAAGTGAATGAAACTATGGTTAGCAACAGATTATTGGATGATTTGCTGGCAAAATTATCATGAGGTAGTAGTTAAGAAGAATGACTTTTGTGAAATACTTGAAATTGGGTGTCTTTAAATATTGAGACTGTCGATGAAGAAGAAGAGAGAACTACTTTCAGAGCTCATATAAGATTTGCATAGATTTGAATTGCCAGCCAAATAATGAAATATTGGCGAAAACCAAATTTATTCTTTGCACGTGCTTCTGGGGATGTTTTTATGTCAGTACTCTATTATGAATTGTGCTAAAGGTCACTACATTTTATCACAGGAAAGGAAGGAACTGTACTAATGAAAAATGACAATGTTTACTAAAACTATTATTGCATTGTCTCAGCTCTAGAAAGAATGGGTTGCTTCTTTTATTTGCTTCCATCAGAGGGGGCGGGTGGTGTCTGAATCACAAATGCCATAGAATGGACACACCGAGATCTTGAATAGAGATATAACTTGGATCAATCCTCGTGAATCTCTTGTGTGAACTCCAATGCTAATTAAATAGAGATAACATGGTTTAAATCTATGTCAAATCAAGTGCAAAGGTAATGAAGAATTCTTTCGAGGGTCCAGGATGAGCTGCCAGAGATTCCACCATAAAACCAATGAAACATGAGCACCATGACACCATCGACCTCCCTTAACTGTATTGCTCACAACTCACTAAGGATGACATTAATAGATGGCCTCGCTCCAAGATGGTGTTCTTCCAGCACTTGTTGCGAACATGATTTATTTACGGATTTGGTCTGCACTCTGATCAAATCGTAATCTATACATATCCTATTATTGTATTTCTGATCAATAAGAAAGAGTGGAAGAATTAAAACTATATGTTATGTATCTACCCCAAATATGAAAGTAGGTATTCATGAGAGAGGCCGGGAGACGAATTTTGCTTAATGTAGTAACAAAGCAGATGCATAGTTGGACTTTGGAGCCTCTGTTAATCAAGCATTAATTATATTAAACCTTCTCTGCTGGCGTTGAAATGCAAAGACGCTGTGACCATTTGAATTAGCTTAATGACGTTCAAGTGTAATAACGTTTATATGATGGTTAGTGTTAGAAAATAATTTAAGTCAAAAGTTTTAAAACTTTTTTGCGGATTAATTACTTTAATTTCCCAATGTTTCCTTGAACGGATCTCGTGATATTTAAATAAATAATTGAAACGACAAGTGAATGAATATTTTAAGCATTTTACAACTTATAAGCCAGATATAGCATTGGACAATTTAGGCAAAATTACCATGAGGTGGTAGTTAAAGAGAACAATTTTTGTGAACTACTTATAACGGAGTGTGTATTTAGTCCCCAACATTGTAACTAGCTATTACCAAAAAATAAAAGACTTGTAAGTTGTAACATACAATTTTTATTCAGATAGATCTGATTGCTAATACAATTTCGCGACAAAACAATAACATAAAACATTGGCGAGAACCAAAAATATCCCATTCATATGTTTATGGAGTCATTATTGCATCTTCTCTGTTCATCTTGTTTGGAAAATATGGGGCGATGTACACGTACAGTATATTCATTAATTAGTCATCAAAATGTAACCGGTTGAACGGGTAATATCTTCCTAATGCATAAAATACAATTGGTACATGTTCTGGATTATGAGAATAAATTATTAATACCCATGAATATTATATAATGGACATGATGAAACTGAAAGATTGTATTTTGAGACCAAAAAAGTGAGAATATATGACTAATTAAGTAATTCAAGAAAATGTATTATGGTGATTGATTGAGGCATGGTTTCACTTGAAACACTTATATATGGAGACGATGATCAGCTTAATACGAAAATGAACTCCTACAGAAAAGGGAATTTTTTATTTTTATTAAACAGAGATTGACAACTATAGTCCCTGGTTCGATGAGAATCCAACTATTGTTCATTTATCTTTTTTGGGCACAATTATTGTTCATTTATCTTTTTAGGCACAATTCGATGAGAATCCAAATTACAAGAAAGTAGAAATGATACTATATATATTTGTTTAGTTTATCATGTCTCAAATTTTGTATTTGCTAGCTATAGGTATAGTCCCTGATTTCTTTTTTCTTTTTGTGTTTTCTTGATAAATTTAATATAGCTTAATTGGCAGCTTATTTTCGTCAAGCTATATATAATGGTGTACACCAAGAGCTGTTGTTTTTTGAAATTTACCTTTGGTGAGTTTATGAAAGGACGTTAGGGAAGAAAGGGCTTTATTCCATTTCATCTTTTTTTTTTTTTTTTTTGACAATATAAGTTTAAAAGGGAATTATAAATATTTTGGAATTTAGATCCCGGAGTGAGATAATGTTAATATGTTATATAAGGAGGGATCAAATGACACAACAATATTTTGACACAAATGTTATATTTAATCATATAAATTTACAAAAAACCTTAAAAATGAAAAATCTTTTATAACATATTCATTTACTTATAGATCGATTATGTGTCAAATTTTATTCAATTTTTGTAATGCCCCGACACGGGGCGCTACGGTGCGGTATCCTGTGCATCCATCCGACGGTCCATCGACCTACGTCGCAAACAAAAAGAAAGGAAAACAACAAAACGGAGTCAGCTAAAAAGCTCAATAACCGATTATTTAACGACGCGCTTCTCCATGACAAGTTTTTAATAACAAAATACTTTACAAATGCAGTAAAAATTGATGCACTGGACATGTAACATTTAAAAATAAAACTAAACATGCCATGCAATATACTTATCACAACATATATTTACAATATCAGGCTATAACGTGACATCCAATATTTTTACCACAAGTAAAATGTCTATATAACATATATTATCAATTTATTTTAAGAACTCATCCATAGAAAAAAATTTGTCTAATAACTAACAGAAGAACAATTATGTCAGATTAAACAGATTTTTATCGGAAAAAGAAGCTTATCTTGTAAATTAAAAAGTCATCAAGTAGAAAGTTGTAATCTGTTCCGTACTGAACCGAAGTTCAGTTATGTCCGATTAAATACATTCTTTTAAAAATAATCTGTCCCGTACTGAACAAAGTTCAATTATGTCCGATTAAATACATTCCTTTTTTAAAAATAATCTGACCCATCTGTCACACCGTTCGTTCCCTTACCCGACTAGTATGGGCACCGTAAGGGACCTTCACTTACGTATTTAAGATTCCGTAGTAATGGGAATATAATCGCGATATAATATCCGACACCGTCTGTATTCCTGTAGTGACATTTAGTAAATTTTAATTATACTTAATTTCTTTTAGGAAAACTTTATTTCCTTTTCTCATCATAGCATATTGCCAAACAGTAAACACATGCACATACAAACCATTTTCCACACAACACATTTCTATGCACATAACAAATCCACATTTTCAAGATCAAATCACATGCACAAACTAATTAACATTAAGAACTGAAAATAATAATTAACTACTAAACAGTAAATCAAGTCATAGAAAAGTCCGGTTACCTGATTTGGAATTCAAGAGGTGACAACAACAAAATCTCTTGGTGATTCGAATCAATTTTGAGCAACATCGGTGTCTAAGCACTTTTGACATTTTATTATCTCCTAAGATCAATCAATTCGAGTACACAACAGAAATTGATCAGATATTTGACTAAGGAATAAGTCATTTTCATTTATTTAATTGAACAAATTGAGTACACATCGGGCAAACCGGTACATTGACATGACCAATTTGATTAAGGAATAAGTCATTTTGTGGGGTAAATCAGTCCTTTATTCGAAAATTTTGTTAACAATAGCTAAATTTTAGATTATAAACATTTGGAGGGGTGTTTTGGAAACATTTTTCATGTAGAACACTTTCTAATTCGGTGCTTATTTGATGCACTTTTGAACCAATTTCATAAGAGGGGCAATTCTGGAATTGTGCTGCTGTTTTCTTAAAATATTTATTTGGGGGCCTTAAACTTTGAATTTGTTCATGAAAATTTTTGTGCAAGTACAACTCAATGTGTACTTCAAGAATATAAAATATAAAATAAAATATAGTGGTCCAGTTCATGAAACGGTATAGTTTCGATGTTTACCATCATACCAGTCCTCTGACTGCACTTGACTCAGTTTTCGTTTTTCTGGTCCGAACTTTGGAAATTAATAACAATTCACAGAAAATTCGGAAAAATGTGAAATTTGGACCAGAACATTTGATGATTGTTGTTTACATTTCTTGAAAATTTCAAGGCATTTGGACAATCAGAACTTGCCTTTTTCATTTTTGGTGTGAATTATGCTCAAGAAAGGTGCTGCTGCTGTTGACTGCTGAACTGCTGCTATTGCCGGCTGCTGCTGCTGCTGACTGCTACTGGTGGCGGCGCGGAGAGGAGCAGCAGGAGGTCGAGAGGGGTGGGGCTTGGTTGCGGGGTCGGGTTCGGGGTTGTTGGAGACGAGAGGAGAAAGGGAGAAGGGAAAGGGAGGAGGGCGGGTGCTGGTTGTAATGGGGCGGCGGTGCGCAGCGGGTCCGGCGGTCGCCGGTGGTGCTGGGCGGCCGGCCGAGTGGGGGTGGGTTTGGGCGGCTGCTGTGGAACGGAAGAAAGGAAAAGGAGGAGGGGAAGAGAGAGAGGAGGGTCGGCGGGATGCGGGTGCGATGGCGACGCCAAATCTGGCGGCGTGGTGTGTGACGCTGGGTGGTGCGCGGCCTGGTGTGGGGTGCGGCGCGTGAGGGAGAAGCAACGAGAGGGGGAGAGGGAGTGGACTGGAGGGGAGGAAATAAAAGAAGAAAAGAAAAGAAAAGAAAGAAATAAAGAAAGAAGTGGGGGAGAGAGGCCCCATCGGCCCAAACCAGGAAAGAAAGGAAGGAAAAGGAAAAGAAAAAAGAAAGAAACCTAAATTTGGTCCAATTCGGTTTAGCCAATTGATTCATGATTTTTCAAAATAAAATGACATTTTGACCAACCATTTTGAAGTCCAAATTCCACAAAATTTGTTCCAGAAATCTTCAAATTTCAAACAGAATTTTATCAAATCCAAAATCTAAAATTTGGAGATGTTACAATTTTAGTGTCATTTTGATACTCCATCAAGAATCATTAAATTTAGATTGCTCTAATTACTATATAAACTTGATGGTCGTTGATGGAATATCAAATGACACTCAAATTAATTAAAATTTGAAACACAATCGATCATAAGTAAATGAACATGTTTGTAAAAGATTTTCTATTTTTAAGATTTTTTAAAAATTTATATGATTTAGTGTAACATTTGTGCTAAAAATTTTGTGTGTCATTGGATCATGTTATATATGTAGTTTATAAAGATTAGAGGAAAAAGTTGTTCAGAATAAAAAATGCAAATAAATTATTTATTACCTAGTTAATACATAATTTGAAAAAAAAAGGAGTTGTTCAAAAGTGAAAATCTAAATGTTGGTGATGAATGAATCATGTGCGTGGTATATATATAATTTAAATTCCCCCAAACCATTCTTCTTATTTTTCCACCGTACATCTTCTGAAGGCCCCATGTATTTTCGGTTCTAGGTACCTTTTTGTCAATTATATATATTAAAGCTAGAAATGTGAGAAATGATCAATCCGGACAATTCACAACTATATATATATGACAAATTGGTCGCGTGTTAAACTATAAATTTCTTCTTCTATACAAACCTAACCCAATAATCTCTGTGGAAACACATTTAGCATTCACATATCCAAGGTTTTCCATCCTTTCTTTTTTTTTGATAAATTTCGATGAATGTTGTGATTTGTGATCGAGATTTGTGACCGAATGTGTGTAATATAGATGGGGTCTCCCCATGAGGTCATGACCGCATCCTTTTTCTTCAATCTTTCATATTATGCTTTGAGCGCATGTAAGGTATCTTGAAGTTGTGCTCTGTGACAAAATTTTGACTCCATCTGATAATTTTTTAAGCACGAAAATAAGTATTGGAGTACAGACACTAAACAAATTTTGGGACATGCATCATGCGATTTCAAAAGAAATGGAAATTTTATATTAGAAATAGAAAGTGAATGAAACTATGGTTGCACCATGTCATTCGATGATTTGTAGGCAATATTATCATGATGTGTTATTTAGACAGAACGAATTTTGTGAAAGTACTTGGAAATTGGGTATATTTATATCACTAAATTGTCACCATCAGTAAATGAGAAACCAATGTATAACATAGAAGTTAGATAGAAGTGATTTCACAATACTCAATGGAAGATAAGTTGCAATGAAATATTGGGGAAAACCAAAATTATTCTTTTCATATACTTCTTTGGATGCGGTTGTGTCAACTCTCTCCATATTGTTTACGAAACTCCACTTTCCTACCTCACATATATATATATATTAACATATTATAATTGTGTTGAGTACAACTATAATTAGTTGGTTGAAATATGAAATGCAGTAGGTGGTGTTTGATGCATGGACCCGACTACCAGAGATGACAAATCGTAACTTTTATATTAACACTTATTTGGTTGAGTACTTCCATCATATTCATTTTCAGCACCCATTTGAAAACAGTTTGTAAAACTATACTACCGTAAATGTTTTCCAAGTCCGTTCTTGCTCCATTAGAGTCTTTTCTAGACAAATGTGATCAATTATTGAGCTAAATCATTTCCTCATATTTGAAATTTCAGATTGAATTATTTCTTCCATCAATTTATTTAGTAACCTTTTCTTCTTAGATTCTCTTGACTTCTGAATAACATCAAGAAACAAAATTGAAACAAAATTCTAATTTATTGCATGATGGTATATGCAATTGGAATAGAAAAATGAAGGCTTTAATACTTGGTAAATGGTACGTTCTTTTTTCTTTTTCTTTTTCTTTATTTTTTGAATGAGGATATATGCAAATGAAATATAAAAAAAAAAATGTGTGCAATGCCACACATAACGAGATTCAAGCATGAACAGTAAAATTGAAATTTGATATAAAATTTTTAATACTACAAATGCAATATGTATCAAAACAAAGTGTTATAAAATGTATTGAAGCGTGAGTATGAAATCAGATGTTATATATTTATTTATTTTTATTTGTTGAACCATTAATTTCTCTATTGAATGTGTGCAAGTGCAATGCGGTTGCTGTTGGTTTTTGTTGAGTAAGAAATGACAACGTACTCTGATGAGTGATGACATTCTATTAGAAAAGGAAGATGAAAAAAGGGAAACAACCTAGCTTGAGCTTTTACCATGGTAGTTAAGAGCATTGGAGGATTGAGTTTCAGACATACCTTTAAAAATGTGTATATTAAGCCGAAAAAAAATCAAGGTAACAAATGGAGAAGATCAGGACAACTGATAAAACAGACTAATTTGACTATAGTAGAAAAAAATCGCAATAAATCAATGGTTAAGAGGGAAGAAGTTTTAACAAAAAGGAGAAACCAATGGAAGTTCGAATAAAATAGACAAGGTTTCATAGGACTCGCTTTGTTCATATTTTATAGCTGATGCAGATGGAAGTAGACTGTACCAGAAGTATCAGCCCATATATGGAATGTGGCCTCTTAACTTTATTAAAGCCTATTTCCTACTTCTGATCAGATATTGTCCAGCCCAATTTTCATATAAAAAAAAAAAACCCTTCGGTTGCCTCCACAGATGAGTCCAAAAGGGTTGTATCAGTATTATGGATCGAAATCTGCTGCTTTTCTGAGAAGATGGTCAGGATCGGTTGCCACACCGATCTCAAAGTACTTTGATGTTTACTGCACTAATTTCAAAGTATTTCAGTGTTTTTCAATTGTCGGATCAAGAAAAGTAGAGCCTTCTTTTCTTCTCAGAAAAGCAGGTGACAGGGACGGACCTAGGCATGGGCAAGCCTAGGCCCGTGCCCGGGCTTGATTTTTGAGATATATTGATTAGTACTAATTTTTTCTTTATATTAAATAATATTTATTTACATTTCTAGTTATTGTGCTCGGGCTGAATGATTTGCCAATCAAAATACAATGTAATAGAGCTCATTGTTTTATATATTAGATAATTTTTGCCCGGACTTAAAAATTTCTTAGATCCGTACCTGGCAGGTGATACCGATCCCAGTGTTATGAGTCGATGCATCATGCATGGCACTCTACGTACATAAAACCGCTACGAGTAAATTTGTAGCTCTGATATATAAGCTGTTAAAATTATTTGAAGTCTTCAATATTTATTGTATTTTATGGATTCGGTCCAAATATACAGATACCAAAAAAGATACCAAAACAGATATCAGTTATAATGTAAAATATATCCAAATTGAAACATTAACAAATTATCTTGAAATAATTAACGTATTAACTTGAAATATTGTAGTATTAAGTTGAATAACACAAACAATAAATTAAATCATCTACTTGAATCACTACTAAATCACATAAATATTACCTTAAAGTCGTTGAGAGAACGTATTGGAGCAAGATGAAGTGAAAGAGCAACAAAAGAGAAAATTATATCATTTGTGTTTCATTTTAATCTTATTAAGTTTCAGATTAACTTTATAGATGTTTTTGATCGCAACATGTTACAGATTAACGTTAAATTAACTTTGTATGGTGGTATCCTAACGATATCTTTTGCGGTATCCCATAGCATTTTCCTTACGGATTTATAGATTCTCTCAGCACATAAGCGATGCAAATAATTATTCAGTTCAACAAAAGTCACATGAAGCAGTAACAAGTGCTTGCAACTTTGGTTCGCATATATAAAAATTTCAAATGCAATTAATGTTGACTATATTCTATACAACTATCATTATTCCGATTTTGGAAGAAATGCTTTATGCAGTTTCATTCTAGATAAATTGAAATAAGTAAAAAGAAAATAGGATGTGATGTTCCTTCCAATTGCTTATGTGTGTGTTTATATGTCAATTTTCTTTCAATATAGCTGCATGCGGCGCATAAAAGTAACTATATTTTTATCTTGAAATACTGAAGTAATTTTATTAATTAATAACAAAGACAATGTTGAATAAATCTATAATATTTCTAGCTAGATTCAGAGTATTACAAAGAATAGTCTTCTGTTATTAACTTTCATTGTAGAGCGTTGGATGGTGTCTAAATATTTTATTCTAAAATTAAAAACACTATGAGATCCGTCGAATGAGTAGAGATGCATCTTAGATTAATTCTCTTGTCTCTCTTCTGTGAATTCTGATGCTAATTGATCGAATGAAGACATAAATTTGATGTAAATAAAAACAGCATGCGGGAACAAAGAGACGGGAAGGCTAATATATATAAAGCAAGCAATAACCAAAATTTATAGTATCCAAAACATAAGTTCATACATAATTAAATAACTTCAGAGACATGGAAATCTAGCAAGAGAAGGATCCTTAGTGCAATTAAATTGTAACCCAAACATATATAAGTTCAAATTTAGATATACTTAACACATGGAAATATCTAAATAGACATTAAGGTAACATAATCTGTCCCGTACTTAACCTAAACCAACATAAAAGGGAGCACAAATATTAACCGGGGTTGCGGTAGATCTTTCCATTACCACGCCCGGTGTATGGTTGTCCCTTGGCTGCGTTGGATTTCGCTGGGCGATTGGCATTTTTTATGGGATTATAATTAAGCTGCTTGCCGGCACCCAGAATCGCTAATTGCTGATCTTCTAGTAGCTCACTTGATCGATCCAACGTAACAGAAAGTTTCTGGAGCAGCTCCGACGACTGATCGGCTCCAGATTCCACCTCCATGGCACCAATTACTCTTCTGGTTCCATTGTTCAAGAGCTGATGACTCGGTACGCCGCCTTGGATGGCGACCACCGGGCCGAACTGAGATGCAGCAAACAGAATCAGCAACAAGAGCATTGCTCTTGAAAGAGTTGATTGGGGTATGCAACCAATGCTCCTCATGCTGCTGCTATCCATAATTCAATTTTGTTTAATATATACGTATTAGGTTAATTGGAATGCATGTCATTTTTGGGGGTCTGATATCCATATTATATATATATAAATACCTGCAGATTTAGCATAAGCCAAGATTGCTTAGCTATCTCTGTATTGTAATTTGTACCAAGTACGTACCATATATACATGGTTCGTAGCAGGATTACGTGCTGGGAATGGCAGTGGTTGTCATTGGTCCTCTTCCATTCCATCCTCTGGTGCCAATGCCATATATATTGCCATGCCATCTGATTTATTTGCTGTTGTCGTGGTAATTAACTTGGCAGCATATATGCAACCACGCCAATGCCAGATTCAGAAAGCAACTCTCTTGTACTACTCTACCGGCCAGTAACAATGGTATACATGCATTACAGTCTAGCTAGCTCTACTGGGGATGAGATGTAATTAAATCATGTACGTAATTCTATGTCTTGTTGATCACATTCTAATCCCACTATATATATATATATTCCCATTAATTTGTCTTTGAAATATATGCATGATTTCATGCAAATTAAATGATCGAAATTTAACATATATTTCGACTACTTCTAATTCTAAGTGTTTTCACGAATTAAGTGTTTCGACTGCTTCTAATTCTATTTCGACTACTTCTAATTCTATTTGTTTTCACGAACGTATGTTTTGCCAAAATAAAATTATTGAGTTCAGCTTGTGGCTCGTGATTGATTAATAATTGATTACTCTATCATTGATTAGCTAGCTAGCTAAAATTTCAACAAATATTAATTGGGCTTGGCCCAATTTCGTTTCAATTATTGTACTGGGCTGGACAGTCAACAACCCGCAAAGTTGATGAATACTACCAAAATTTTTGTTTTTTTTTTTTCTGTGCCCATTCGTAATTTGATCTTCATCTATCTTTATATTAAACGCTCTGTTCATCTATCTTTTTGTTACTCGTTTTGTTCTAAACAAACAGTTATGTCATGAATTACTCGAGAATGGATCTTGCTCTAACTTTAACAAATTTAAGTGGTATTATTATATAGTTAAATAATTATTGAAAAGGTTTAGTTTAGATCTTAATAGTTTGTGTCATTTGATTTCAGATTGAAAAACAATTTTATTTTACTTTTTGATGAATTTTGTTGTCTACTGTCATTTCATGTAAAAAAAAAAAAAAAACGCCTCGTTTAATCATAGCCTTTCATATTTTTTTATATTATTATTTTTTATCTCCAAGCAATGTTCAATATTTGAGGAAAGGCTGTGTAGTATTTGATTTGAATTCTTAATTTGATAGCTAATTACTTGGGCATTGTCTATTAGGTCGACAAAAATATTTTTGTTGATTTTGAGAAGTATCGAGTAGCTCCTAATACTTTGTATTAAATCATGAAAACATTCTAACATTGTTTAAACAAACTTTTTAATTTGAGTTTCAGGACCAACGACAATAATTGCAGTGGTCTTCTGTAGCTGCCTGATCGACCGGGCAATTAAGGGGACCTCTATGTACGTCATGTTAATATTTTTTTTTTACTTAAGTTGTAAATTTAATAAGAAACTTTCTTAAATATAGATATGGTTGCCCCATATCATATGAATTATATAGATTTGAACATGCATGGGATTTAATTTTTAAAGTTAACTTGCAGAAAGTAAATGAAATTATGGTTGCCCCATATCATATGAAGCAAAATTATCATGATGTTAGTTAAACAGAACAAATTTTGTGAAAATACTTGGAAATTGGGTGTATTTAAACCAGTAAATTGTCACCATCAGTAAGTAACTGAGAAACCTCTATGTATACCATAGAAGTTAGATAGAAGTGATTTCACAATACTCCTAGGAATATAAGTTGCAATGAAATATTGGGGAAAACCAAAATTATTCTCTTCGTGTACTTCTTTGGATGCGTTTGTGCCAACTCTCTCCATATTGTTTGCTAAAACACAATTTTTTATCCAACTTATATATATTAACATACCATAATTGTGTTGAGTACAACTATTATTAGTTGGTGGGATAATGAAAGGAGATATGTGGCTTTTGATGCATGGTGAGTCGACAATTGGAGCTGTGAAGTCCTAATTTCTATATTAACACTTATTTGGTTAAGTACTCCAGTCATATGCATTTTCAGCATAAACTGACCACTTAATAATACTGTGTGAAACTATCCCACCATAAATGTAATCTAAATACGTCTCCATTAGAGTCTTTTCTAGACAAATATGATTAATTATTGAGCTAAATCATTTCCTAATATGTGATTAATTTATTGAGCTATGTCATTTCCTCCATCAATTCATTGAGTGGACTTCCATTCTCAGGTTCTTTTCAACTTTTGATTAACATGAGGAAACGATACTTTAATTTATTGCATTAGGGTATATGAAATTGAATAGGGAGCTCTGACAAATACTTGGTATATAAATATTGCAGTAAATAAAGAAAATTGGTATATGCAAATTCAATTGAAAATTGTAACAAAGAAAATTGACTATCTTAAATAAATATTGCAGTAAACCGGTAGTCAATATGGATGAAGAAGTTTTGTTCACAATAATATAATATGTTACATGTTTGGAATGATTTTAATACAAAAATCTATGAAGAAAAAAGTCTATATTGTGTGCAATGCCACCCGAAACGAGATTCAAATATACACAATAAAATTGAAAATTGATATAAAATTTTTTAAGACTACAAATGCAATCTGTCAAAATAAAAAGTAGTATATAATAAAATGAAGCATTATTATGAAATCAGATGTTCATAATTTATTTTTATTTGTGATTTTAGTTGAACGATTAATTACTCTATTTAATGTTTGCAATGCGGTTGTTGTCGGTTTTGTTGAATAATAAGAGATGAGAACGTACTCTGATGAGCCGGTAATATTAAGCTCCATTTTTTTTGTCAAATTTTACTAGAACTAGAAAATGAAGAAGAAGAAACGGTATAAAAAACCTAGCTTGAGGTTTTACCATGGTAGTTAAGAGGATTAGAAGATTGAGTTTCTGACATGAACTTTAAAAAATGCGAATACTAAATAAAAAAAAAGGATCGAGGTATCAAATGAAGAAGATAAGAACAACTGACATGACATAGCAAATCAATTTGATTACCGTGGGAAAAAAATAACAATAATTTAAGATGGAGGGATTTTAACATAAAGGAGAGAAAACCAATAAAAGTTTGTTCAAAAAAAAAAAGTTTGGAATTAAATAGACAAGTTCTAATTGATGGAATTAAATAGACGAAGTATAATTGTCATAAGATAATTGTACCAGAAGTCTCAGCCCATATGTAGAATGTGGCCTCTTAAGCTAAGTTAAAGCCTATTTCTTACTTCTGATCACATATGGTTCAACCCAATTTTCATATTAAGATCCAACTTTCCGTTGCCTCTCTAGAGATGGGCCTAAAATGATTGTACTATATATTAAGGAACTCTAAAATAATACCGGTAGTCCGGTACAGTAAATTTGTACCACTAATTAGCTTAGCTATTGTCTGTTGAATATAGAATAAATTTGAATCCTTCAATATATATTGATATAGATTCTCTCAGCACATAAGCGATGCAATTAATTCAGTTCAACCAAACTCACATGATGCAGTTTATAGCTGCTTGCAACTATATAATGATTCGCATATATAGATATAATTCCAGCAAATAAATTGGTGAGTCTTGACTTTTGACTATAGTAGTATATATAGTCCATATGGCATATATAATTCACAATGTTTCCCATCGAGATTTTTGAAGAAATGCTCTATGCAATTTCATTCAAGAATAAATGAAAAAAGTAAGGGAAAAAAAAAAAAAAAGAAAAACAGGAAGTGAATGAAACCATGGTTAGCAACAGATTATTGCAGGTTTGCTGGCAAAATTATCATGAGGTAGTAGTTAAGAAGAGTGACTTTTGTGAAATACTTGAAATTGGGTGTCTTTAAATATGGAGAAGCTGTCGATGAAAGAGAACACTGTTTGAGAAGCTAATATACATAAGTGTTACATGGATTTGAATTGCTAGCCAAATAATGAAATATTGGCGAAAACCAAATTTTTTCTTTCCACATGCTTTAGGGGATGTTTTTATGTCAATACCCTATTACGAATTGCGCCCAAAGTCACTATATATTATCACATAAAAGAAAGGAGCTACACTAATTAAAAATGACAATGTTTACGAAAACTATTATTGCATTGTCTCAGCTCTAGAAAGAATAAGTTGCTTCTTTTATTTGCTTCTATCAGAGGAGACATGTGGTGTCTGAATCTCGATTACCATCAAATGGACACACTGAGATCTTGAATAGAGACATAACTTGGATTAATTCCCGCAAATCTGTTGTGTCAACTCCAATGCTAATTAAATAGTGATAACTTGGATTAGATTTATATCAAGTCAAGTGCAAAGGTAATGAAGAATTCTTTTGAGGATCCGGAATGAGCTGTCAGAGGTTCCACTATCAAACCAATGCAACACGAGTACCGTGACACCATCGACATCCCTTAATTGTATTGCTCACAACTCACTACCGCTCACAGAAATGGATGGCCTCACTACAAGATGGTGTTCGTCCTCCACTCATTGCAAACATGATTTATTTATGGATTTGATCTACACTCTCATCAAATCATAATCTATACATATCCTATAATTGTATTTCTGATCAATAGAGAAGAGTGGACGGATTAAAACTATATGTTATGTATCTACCCCAAAATATGAAAGTAGGGATTCAAGAGAGAGGCCGGGAGATGAATTTTGCTTAATGTATTAACAAAGCAGATGTATATATTTGGACTTTGGATCCTCTGTTAATTAAGCGTTAATTATATTAAACCTTCTGTGCTAGCGTTGAAACGCAAAGACGCTGTGACCATTTGAATTAGCTTAATGACGTTCAAGTGTAATAAAGTTTATATCATGGTTAGTGTTAGAAAATAATTTAAGTCAAAAGTTTTAAAACTTTTTTGCGGATTAATTACTTTAATTGCCCAATGTTTCCTTGAACGGATCTCATGATATTTAAATAAATTAATTGAAAATGATAAGTGAACGAATATTTTAAGCATTTTATAACTTGTAAGCCATATATAGCATTGGACAATTTAGGCAAAATTACCATGAGGTGGTAGTTAAAGAGAACAAATTTTGTGACTATGTACTTGCAACCAAGTGTGTATTTAATCCCAACATTGTAACTAGCTATTACAAAAAAATAAAAGACGTGTAACATATAATTATTTTCATTCAGATAGATCTGATTGCCAATACTAATTCAGCACAAAACAATAACATAAAACATTGGCGAGAACCAAAAATGTTCCATTCATATGCTTGTGGGGGCATTATTGCATCTTCTCTGTTCTTTTTGTTTGGAAAATATGGGGGTGACGTACACGTACCGTATATTAATGAATATACGGTAATATCTTCCTAATTCATAAAAAATAGTTCTGTCACTGATGGAATTATGAGAATAAATTATTAATCCCTATGAATTTTATATAATGGACATGATGAAACTGAAACATTCTTTCTGGGGACCAAAAAAGTGAGACTATATGACTAGTTAAGTAATTCAAGAAAATGTATTATGGTGATTGATTGGGGCATGGTTTTACTTGAAATATTTTTGTTTGAGATTACTGCATCAAAATGACACTTCAAACCTCATGTCATGAGGTATATGGAGACGATGATCAGCTTAATACAAAAATGAACTCCTACAGAAAAGACAATCTTTTTTTTTTTTTTTTTTTTTAGTTTTTATCAAACATAGATTGACAACTTGGTATCAATTTTATGCTCGGTTATTGTTTACTTATTATCTTTTTAAGCACAGGTCGATGAGAATCTAACTTACATGTCTCAAATTTTGTATTATATATTATATATTAGTTTAGTTTTCTATGTCTCAATTTTTTGTTTTTGTTTTCTTGATAATTTAAGAATAGCTTGGCAGCTTATTTCGTCATGCTATGAAATATGGTGTACACCTGTTGTTTTTGCAATCAAAAGTGAAAACCCAAATATTGGTTATGAATTAATGAATCAAAATCATTTCGTATATAATTTAAAATTCCCCCGACCATTCTCCTTATTTTTCCACCGTATATCTTCTGAAGGCCCCATTTATTTTTGGTTTTAGGCACCTTTTTGTCAATTATTAAATTAAAGAAATGAAGGAAAGAAATTATCAATCCGGACAATTCACAACTATATATATGACAAACTGGTCTCTTGTAAACTGGAAATTTGTTCTACAAACCTAACCCAATAACCTATGTGGAACCATATATATTTAGTATTCATATATAGAGTAAAACTACTGTGTTCTTAAGCTCACAAAGGCCTCCTGTGAGCTTAACATCAAAAACATATCAAACCATATCCAAATTTTGATTTATATGGCTCAATAAATTCTTTATATCAAAATCATGTGGCATGCAAAAAAATTTTCATTTTTAGAGATTTTTAAGTATTTATTTCGGATTTTTAAATAGCAAGTGTACAATGAATGTTGTGATGTGTGAGTGTGATCGAGCTTCTTTTCTGCTATTTGATATACGTCCATATTGCTAATTCAATAGCAGTTACTCAGGCTCCATATATCTTCTGCCTTTGTCTTACCTTCAAACACAGCTTTTGGTGCATGGCACTATCATGAACTTTACTAATTCCTGCCGGTCAGGTCAATCATGTATGAATGTAAGATGAACATCTTTTATTCTTTTAATTTACTGTTTTACATTGCTTTCACAGAAGACTAATTAATATTGCCAGTCAATCACGTACTTATATATATATATATATATGAGCTAGACTATTGTGCTAACGTTAGCATTTCGATCCGAAATGCTAACGCCTCAAAAATTGAGTTATCGTATTCGAAATTGTGATTTATGGTGTTCAATAAATTCTTTATATAAAAATATTGAGGAATACAAAATTTTTTCCATTTTTGGAGTTTTTGAACTATTTGTTTTGAATTTTTGAAAAGTGCTCATAAATAATAATAAAATATTGATGTTTGTTCATGCATTTTTCAAAAATACAAAATATATAGTAAGAAAACTTTAAAAATAAAAAAATTTTGTTTACCCATATATTTTTATACGAAGAATTTATCAAGCACCATAAATCACGATTTCGGATACGATAGCATAATTTTTGAGTCGTTAGCATTTCGGATTGAAATACTAACGTTAGCACAATAGTCTAACTCTATATATATATATAATATATATGGTGAACATCGATCTTTTACATTGCAGCTTTCACGTAAGAACAGTAGGTAGCATCCGCCTTATATATATATACTTGTCCATCTTTTTCAAATCCTTTTATTTGTTAACTACAATTGTTAATTAACTGGAAACACATAATTGTTCACTAACAAGCTAGCTCGATCTGCGGTTTGTGAGTTTCCGATTAATTACTAATTAACATATAGACAATTATTGCATATTAACAATTAAGAGGGTGTATATTGCCGTTTTGTTTTAGACTCGGTAAATGGAGCACTGACATTTAAACGTAAAATACACTCTCAAAGTTAAGTTGCATATATACATATTTATAGAGAGTCAAGCCAGCTCCAATGCCCATTATTCCTGAAACTGATTAACCTTAATTAATTAGCTCACACGCGTTGTTAATCTATTGCACATATATATGTGCAATAGATACTTACATCGGCCGGATTTGGCCTATATATATATATTGTTGAGTATGGAGGCACTAGCTATAACAATATTTTCTATTATATCTCAAAATATTGTTACAACTACTACTTAAATACTAAACCTCCATATACCCCTAGCTTCTTACTACAATCCTAACCTCCAATTTACTACTATCTCTTGCTTGGTTTGCTTCATCCAACTCCACACCCCTATTTATACTAGTTCTATGGAGAATTCTAGAACCTAGATATTTTTCCATAGATATTTTTATAGATAATTCTAGACCTAAGATATTTTTCTTATATCCATAATGTTCTAGATTATTCCTAAGAAATATCTAAACACCACATTACTCTAGATAATTCTTGATCTTGAGCTTGATGGGCTTGGGCCTCAGCGTTGATTCTCAACACTCCCCCTCAACGCTGACTTTGTACTATTCCGATTTTGGTACTCCGCGTCCATCCGGATCATCATACTTGCAACCTCGCCTTTGTGCTCGTTGAGCTTGGCACTCCTCAGTTATTTGCGATCGAACTTCCCGATGGACTTCTTGAACCCGCTTTACTAGTGGTCCCGGCACTAGTTTTCGTCGAGCTCCGACTTCTCGACGAATCACCTGATGGGTTGCTTCTTCTCGCATAACCACCCGTCCTTTGGCAATAGCGACACTCCTATGTGTCATCTTGCCTTTGTCATCATCATCTTCCTTTTCGGTGACGACTTCCTCCTCAACGCTCTTCTGTAGCTTCTCCTTATCAGCCACGACGCAATTTACAACTCTAGTGTTCTCCACGACTTTGGCCTCCTCATCGACCAATTCCTGTTTGACATCTTCGGTGTCTTCCATGAAGAACGATGACTCGAAATTGATCTCTTCCACCTCGAGATCACTGGCCTCCTTGACATCTATGCCATTGATGAAGGACCGCGAATCGATGTCTTCTTCCTCAAGCTCATCAACTTCTACAATGTCTCGTATATTGTTGATGGGCCAAGCCTCGATATCGATCTCTTCTTCATCTTCTATGGCATTTTCTTCATCTTTGATCGGCCACGACTCCATGTCAAACTCCTCTTCCTCTGATTCATCACTGTCGGCAACCTCTATGCCAACTACCGACTGTATTCCAACAGTCGCCACTGTGTCCCAATCTTCTTCATATGGGACCTCCTCCGGCACCATCTCCACTTTGGTCGCCGCGAGGCTTTCTTCATCATCCACGATTGCAGCAGCGAGTGCTACTTCTGCATCCCACTCTTCTTCACAACTACTGCTCTCATGGACAATGTCTTGGCTTCTTGAGGTCGCCACATTACCATGGCCTTTCTTCTTCTTCCGCCAGCAATCTCGTGCATAATGCCCTCTTTTGCCACAATTATAACATCGATCGTCATCGTCTTCATTGTCATCGGATGAGTCTCGAGCTCCCCCTGAAGAATTAGTCTTCTCTTTAGGCCTTCGTTGCTGGCTAGACCTTCCTTCGGGTCTACCTCTTGACTTTCGGTCAGGTCGACCCGTCTTTCGGTTGCTGAACAAGGCCTCTTCTTCTTGCTTCAACGAGACTCCGGCCATTTGCTTCACTAGAGCCTCCTGGTTTGCGAGCATATTCTCCAGCTCCAATAGTGTTGGCTGCGTTGGCCAACCTTGGACGGCTGCTATGAACCCGCTGTACTCGGGTCTTAGCCCATTGATGAGAATCCTTCTCATCCTTTGCTCGCTGATCTTTTCTTCAGGGTCTATTTGAGCAATCTCACTACAAAGAGATTTTACTTTTGTAAAGTAATGGTTAATCATCATCTTACCTTGTGAGATTGTCATGAGCTCCTTCTCAAGTAGTTGGAGGCGCGCGTCGTTCTTCTTTGAGAAGAGTGTTGCTAGGGTATCCCAGGCTACCTTCGGCGTGGGCACTTCTCTGATGTACTCCAGTAGCTCGTCTTCAACGGCTGTCCTGAGTACAAACATTGCCTTCCCAGCCTTGATTCGCCATTTCCGCAGAGTTTCAGCTTGCTTCTCCACGGACAGAGTTTCGGCTGGCTTCTCTGAAGCCTTCTTCTTTTTCGTTTTGGGGTCAGCAACCTGTTCCGATACCGTCTCTTCTACGGTATCAACTTTCGGCGGGGTCGTCTCAGACCCGCCTACTACCTCCCATAGGTCCTGCCCTTGGAGGTAGGACTCTATGCATGCCTTCCAATATATATAATTACTAGAATTCAATTTCTTCATTCCACCAATCGTACCTGAGAAATCCATGGCTTCAACTAGGACGGCCGACGTCTAGTAAGCCTTCTTGAAGATTTCTCCTCCACCGCACTTCGCAGTCCCGGACTGTCGTCAAGCTGCGGCTCCTTCGACAACTTGTCGATACCACTATATTGACTGGCGGAACACCGGCAGAATTCCGGCTCTATGCTTGACCCCTACCACCGACTCTGAACAAGCTCCGACAACTCCGGCTCTGATACCAGATTGTTGAGTATGGAGGCACTAGCTATAACAATATTTTCTATTATATCTCAAAATATTGTTACAACTACTACTTAAATACTAAACCTCCATATACCCCTAGCTTCTTACTACAATCCTAACCTCCAATTTACTACTATCTCTTGCTTGGTTTGCTTCATCCAACTCCACACCCCTATTTATACTAGTTCTATGGAGAATTCTAGAACCTAGATATTTTTCCATAGATATTTTTATAGATAATTCTAGACCTAAGATATTTTTCTTATATCCATAATGTTCTAGATTATTCCTAAGAAATATCTAAACACCACATTACTCTAGATAATTCTTGATCTTGAGCTTGATGGGCTTGGGCCTCAGCGTTGATTCTCAACATATATCAATGAAAAAGGGGAAAAAAAAAAAAAAAAAAACTATACAGGTTCCTAGCTATATATACTCAAAATATTACTGTTTTTGTGCCAGTAGAAAGGTTGTAGGGGGATAATTAACTAATTCAAATCTCAACTGTTTTACTGTATTTAATTCCTTATCGTCCAATTTGCGAGCTGGTATTAGCAACTAGCATCAACTTACCTGTCCCAAAGGGTACACTTAATATTGTATTGTACCACTATATAAATTATAAACCCTTAACAGCTAACAGCATAATGCAAACCTTCAATACACACAAAAAAGTGATCGGCATTAGAAATGAGGTGCATTCTCCTCTTTCTTGCCTTCTTTCTGCTCCCTCTTGTCAAACCATCTTCACTCGCATCGCAAGCGCAAGCTCTTCTTAAATGGAAGTCCACTATTGAGAATCAAGGCCCGGTTTCATCTTGGAATCCTCATGTCCATCCATGCAACTGGACTGGAATCACGTGCCGTGGCACTAGCAAAGGAAGGCAGGTGATCGCTAGAATCTCTCTTTCTCGTAAGGGTCTAATCGGGAACTTAGATGCTCTCAATTTCTCTGCCCTTCCATCGATTAGACGTTTCGATCTTAGTTATAATAACTTCAGTGGAGTAATTCCCCCATCAATAGGTCGGCTTTCGAAAGTCACGCATCTTGATCTCTGTCCTAATGATCTTTTCGGATTGATCCCTTCTAGTATTGGGAACTTGACAAATATAAAACACTTGTATCTTTGTAATAATAATCTTACCGGTTCGATGCCTCGTGATATCAGTAAACTTGCCCAATTGACACGTCTAGAACTTCAACAAAACAGTCTAAGTGGAGAATTTCCTACAAATTTAGAGAATTTAACTAATCTCGTCATTTTGTATCTTAATAATAATAATTTCTCTGGATCGATCCTTCCTGAAATCAGCAAACTTACACGTTTGACACGTCTATACCTTTCACACAACTTATTTAGTGGGACAATTCCTACTACTCTTGGAAACTTAACAAATATGAACACTATGGTTCTTGAGTACAATAACCTCATCGGATCGATACCTACTAAAATTGGTTTAATGGGAAAGATTATGCTTCTATCACTCTCTTTAAATTTCTTGAGTGGACCAATTCCTGCTAATATTGCAAACTTAACCATGATAGAACAATTATTAATGTTCTATAATGAATTGTCTGGGTCTATACCCCAAGGAATGAATAATCTAACAAAACTAGCTCTACTTATTTTGGCTGAGAACAACCTTTCTGGATTTGTACCAGATGATGTGTGCAAAGGGAAAGTTCTTAACTGGCTTACCTTGCACGATAACAGCTTTGAAGGCCCCGTTCTGAGTAGTTTGAAGAATTGCAGTACTTTATCGAGGGTCTCTTTAGCAAGAAATCGATTTCATGGAGACATTTTTAAACAATTCGGGATCTATAAGAACCTTTATTACATGAATCTAGGCTTCAATGAACTTACGGGAAATCTTCATCTCTTTGGGGTCAATGTGACAACTTGTTATATTTAGGTATATCAGGAAACCAGATTGGTGGAACCATACCACCTGAGATTGGTAAACTAAATGAGCTAGTAAATCTTCATCTATCATCAAATTCTCTATCAGGGGTAATACCGGCAGAACTCGGTAAATTAAAGCGATTGATAGAACTAAATTTAAGTCGTACGATTTTATAGGACATATACCAGCAGAGTTGGGGATGTTAACTAGTTTAATAAAACTTGATTTATCATCAAACAGTATAACTCATGTGCCAGAAGAAATAGGCAATTGTGTTAACCTTGAATTGTTGAACCTAAGCAATAATAGGTTGACTGGAAATATCCCCCCTCATTTGGGCAATTTAGTACACCTACTGGATCTCCTAGATTTAAGTTCAAATTCTTTTACAGGGGAAATACCAACAACACTAGTGCAGTTAACCATGTTACAAAATCTTAACCTATCTCACAACAATCTATCGGGTCAAATCCCGTCTTCATTGGGTGACTTGTTAAGCTTGTCAACTATGGATTTGTCATACAATCAGCTAGTGGGTCCAGTGCCTGATAAGAAGTTTTTCGAGAGAGCCCCAAAACAATGGTTTATACACAACGGAGACCTTTGTGATACCGTTCAAGGTTTGCCATTGTGTGATAGATTGGATAAAGATAAGAATAGATCCAATAGAATAAGAAAGGTTAAATTGGTTGCAATACTAGTTTGCCTTGGTGTTATACTGATCTTGTTGCTACTCTGGGAACTTTATCTTTGGCACCTGAAAAAGGGAAAAAGTAAATCAAGGCACATTGATAATCCAGTTAGAGGAGATATTCTCTCCGTGTGGAATTTTGACGGGAGAGATGTATATGATGAGATTATAAGAGCCACTGAAAATTTTGATGAGAAATATTGCATTGGAAGGGGGGCGCAATGCAAGGGTTTATAAAGCAATTTTAGCGCCCGGCGACCTCATTGTGGCTGTGAAGAAACTTCAACTACCAGATGGCGAAACCTCACTGGATGCCAAAACATTCCACAGAGAAATTCACACTATATCCCAAATCCGACACCGCAACATCGTCAAATTATTTGGTTACTGTTCCTCACCGCAACATAAGTTTCTTATATACGAGTATTATGAGAAGAGGGATTTATATAATGTACTCTATAACGAGACAGCAGTAGAACTGGATTGGGCAAAGAGGAAGATTATAATAAGAGATATAGCATGTGCCCTCTCATATTTGCATCATGATTGCTATCCTTCAATAGTACACAGGGATGTAAATTGTAAGAACATTCTGCTCGATTCTGAGTTCACAGCAAGTATTGCAGATTTTGGAACCACCAAGTTTCTCAAGCCAGAGTCTTCCAATTGGAGCATGCTTGTCGGAACTCGCGGTTACATTGCACCAGGTTATGTATACTTAATTATCTGCATAATTATTATTGCAATTTAATTTATATATGAATTATTGCACAGAAACAAATTAAAATAACTGCAATTGGACTATTTTTTTTTCCTTTTCCATTACAGAACTAGCTTATACAACTAGGATGACAGAGAAGTGTGATGTATACAGTTTTTGAGTTGTCATATTGGAGTTGCTTATGGGCAAGTATCCCGGAGATATGATCAATCTATCAGCTTCTGACGAGGAAATCATACTCCAAGATATCCTTGACCCACGCATTGAACCACCGATGGGACATGTCATCGATGAACTTCTCCATTTGATTCAGATCGCATATGAGTGCTTGAATAATAACCGGTCGATTTGTCCAACAATGGAAGAGGTGGCGAGCAGTATACCAAAGTGATATAGCCAACTGCTTCACAGATTCTTGTTGTATTCTCCTTTTTAAGAGTAGATTTCGAAAGATTAGAATTTACTTGTACGACACAATGCTTATTTTGTATTTGAATATTGACAGTTTCTATACTCAATTACTTATCCCATGGATGAGTTTTAGAGTGTGTGTGTGTGTTTATATGTTGAGGTAAGTTCCTTGTACACATGATACAATTGTATTATTGTAATATCATGTAAAATGTTTTGATGTGTGCTGGATAAATACTAGCAATGTTATACTGAAGAAATATCATTAATCAGAGCTCTACAGTAAAATTTGAGATGAAACCTCAGAGAACTTCATTCAGTCTCATGATCAAACATGCACCCGGTACACATGATCACCGGCTTCACGCACCTAAGCAATATATTCAACAATTGACTCATGGGCTCATGGATTTATGACATGCGCGAGAGAAATTGTCACTGAACGCAGAGTTGATTTTCTGGTTTTAATTGAATTTGAGGGAATTCAAGCCAAAAGGGACTGAGGAATTTAGGAGTAGCCCACAAGTTGACAATTCCTTGGGCATTTAAGAGTTATTTATATATATGTGTGGATGAAGTTTAATTGAAATTTCCAAAGTTTTCTTCTGTTCTTTAATAGTAGTAGCATAGTTGTACCGGGATAGATTGTGCAGCAGGTGGCTTCGAGCTTATCAATTATTTATCATGGATAATTCTGTGTCGTATAAAATCTCATAATGGACTGTTTAGATGTGAAGACATTTTGAAGACATGAAAACAGATTAGAAATTTAGAATCCTCAATTTTTATTTTTCAATGTATTTCTTTCTATCATCAACAACATCAATTCCTCATGATATTTGTCTAACGAATAAAACAAATAACAAAGGGCTGTGAAAACATGCCCATCTTTGGTACAGAACGTACTGTACACTGGTACGAGAAGAAGGCAATCTGAATGGGTTACTTGTGGGAGCAAGGCAGCGGAATCACCGACTTCTTCCCTTTCACCATTTTCAGGCAGACAGGACACAGTCCACCTCCCTTCAGTACTGCTAATTGATTCAACAAAGGGCTGTCCTGAACAGTTGGTTTTGGGGTGTATTCGATCTGGTTTACCCGTCCCGAAATTGTTTCATTGTTTGTGCCGGATGTTGTGGTTTGCTGTCTGGATGTGCTTGCGCCATCGCACAAAAATTGGGTCCATCTGTAAGAGTTTGTTGTATCAGAAATCAGGTGCCACATTACATGTATGTAATGTTCTATATTTTTTTTTTTATTGAAAAAGGCTTCCTAATAACCTGTAAAATTGCATATAGGTATATATTCTTATAGATTGGTGGAATTTACAATTATAAGCATACCAGGTGAAGGATTGGTATATGTACCAGTCCATATCTGCTGTTATTCTCCAAACAAAAAAAAAAAAGGACCCTGTTATTCTAATTTGGGCCATTAGATCAAAACGGACAGATCTGATCGGTCCACTTTAGATTTCAGGGGATCTTTTCTATATAGAACTGATCCATTGATTTCGATCCAACGGCTCAAATTAGAATAATAGGGTCCTGTTATTCTATTTGTTATGGAATAACAGCCGATATGAATTTGTACATGTACAGCTACACATCAGAGCATCCAATTAAAAGGATTACAAAAAAGATTATTCTTAAGACCAAGCAAGCAACTTTACCACAAATATTTATAGATGAAGGGTACTGTATCAGCCCAATTTGTGCCAAGTGGAGAAATATATGATTTCTTGGTAACTAATCAGGATAACTTTCAAAAAGTCATTGGTTCAATCCTCAGTGGGCACAAAATAATAAATCTCCTAAAAAAAATGGGAGACGGTGAAAAATATCCAGTTAAATCTAAAAAAATGCATTTTGTACCAAGGACCAATTTGCAAATATTGAACTTTAAAGGATGTTTAAAGTAACAAACCTGGAACTTGAGCTCGACGGTGAGGTTGAACCGGTAGTTCCCCGCAGCCTCTCCTCGAGCCTCATCCGGGCCGCCATGGCCAGCTCCGGCATACCGGAACGAACCGGGCTCATCCTCGGATGCGACTTGTGTCCATGCGGTACCACCCACGGGTGGACTTCATGATTGTGCATCCTTCTCTTCCTTGCTACTTCAACCCCAGGCAGCATCATCTTCAACAATTAATTAATCAACCCCTCTTATAAATTCCTCTCTGTTCTCCCAATATGGCTACCCTTTTCTCTTGTATCTCCTGTAGGAGAAGCACCTTGAAGCCAAATGATGTGTGCAACTGGGTGGGTATTGGGTAAGGATGGTAACTTGAGCTAATTGATTTGTTTATATGGTGCACTTGTGACGAAGATCAGTTTGGACTTATGTTTGAGCTTTCAAATATGAATATATGATGATAGTGATATATCTGCCGCTTTGAAGGTTCAGTTTCAATTCCTTGTTTTGGAATGGTGCTATTCTTCTACTAAATTACCAAGGAACCATCGTCCATGCAATTCAGATCCCTAACGTACTGCATTGTGCAGTTCATGACACCGGCCGTTGGATCATCTTGAGATTCGTGCTGACGTGAATCTCACGACGATCCAACGGCTGGCGTCATGGTTGCACATTGCGTTACGTTGGAGGAGTACTCTCCTCCATGATTTCACATCCTCTGTAGCGCTGCAACATGTAGTGCAGGACCTGGGCCGTTAGAACATCTCGAGATCTGTGTCTGCACGTATCTTGAGATGATCTAACGGCCCACGTCCTGCGCTACATGTTGCAGCGCTACAGAGGATGAGCACCCAGGGGTTACTTCGATAATTTGTTTAGATGGCAGAGTCGAGATAATGTGAGATCTGCAAGGTGAAGAGAAAAGTAGGAAGCATCTAAGAAATTCTCTTGACTTAGCTTGCTTGACCGGACTACGTGGCGCCTGGATTTCTTTGCACAATTGGTACTACCTCCCTCCACAATTAAATGAATTTATACCCTTTAGAACTTGTCCCTAATTAAATGAACTTTACTGATTTGAATTTATTTTTCTATTCACTTGTTTGAATCCACTTGTTTCTCCAATATTATATATGATTACCCTTTTATTTATATTATTTAATTGGAACAATTATTATGTAATTTCATTTTTCTACTAATTCATTTTTCCTAAAAATTCATTTATTCATGGACGGAGGTTGTATATAGTATTGGCATTTTTATTTAAAAAAGGAAAAAGAAAAAGAAGTCGATGTGAATCATGTGATACACTGATAAAATTTTTAGTTCTGATCAATTTAATTCCAATTTGAATAATTATTTTAAATTATTCAACTTATGACAAAATTTTTTAGCTGTTAACTTACTTCTTAAGATTCTATTAAAGTAAAAATAAATGATCAGAATGTTTGTATATACATGCCACATTATAAATACTTAAAATATTTATTTGTATGGTATTTGTTTTATATAAAGTCAATAACCATTTAAACAAAAAAAATACTATAAATTAACTTATCTTCACATTATATAGTACATTTTCGATTCACATCTAGTTGTTTTATGTTTTTTATATATATCATTATGACAAAAAATAGTTAAGTATATGATTAAACTTGATAGCACATAATTAAAAATTGAGACAAAATTCTTACAAACTTTAATTAGTGATGTAACAATATTATATAGATAAAGTTAAAAACTTTGTAAAGTTAAAATAAACACGGAAATGACAAAAATTATACATGTCAATGACAATAATATTTAGTTGGTTAAGTGCCTAGATTTTATAAACAAATGAGTTCTAAATTTTATAGATGAGTTTTGATACAGTAGCTAATTTTTTTTACCACAAATTATATAACTTTAAGTTATATTTTTTTACCCACTCAACTGATCATTAATCATACGTCTCAAAACACTGCAACATTATTTTCTCTATAGATAAAAGTGGTGCATCTTAGCAAAACACGTATGATAATATTTTCCCGAGACGAAGTTTCATAGGATGTTTCCGAAGAGAGAATAAATAAATCAATGAGGAATTATTTTCTTGTACGGATGCAAAAAGCAACGAACGATAAAGACTGGTTCTACATTCTTTTTTTTTTTTTTTTAATTTTCTGCTGTTTGTGGTTATGCACTTCTACTATTCTATTTTTATTTTCTTCTACATTTTTTTTTATTAATCGTGCATCTGTTAAGCTCTAACGTATAATATTAATTCTAGCACCAAAAAAAGAAGTCTTATACAATTTCTTGGTTTTTCTTTTTTCTTTTTTGTTGCACACAAAATAATATTAACATTTTATTGTCATATTAACAGGCATTAATTAAGAAAGTAAAAAAGCCGCCGGTTTTGTCAATTATCAAGCGTCAACAAGTCAAGTCTCATACTTTGATATTCAGAGTTATGACCAAAGTCAGATCGAATGTAGTAATTAATTTCTACGCGCGTGTTGAAAAAATGACATACATGATACATTAAATGAAGTGATCCCATTTCACTGTCAGACTTTGAAATTCCTTATTAGGGAATTTGTATATTTGTCACTCTAAAACCCTCTATTTGTAACTTTGGGGAATTTGTAAATTTGCCACTACAAATTTGATAACATTGTATTTTTGTCACTAAAATTTTTAAATGACCAAATTGCCCTCAATGGCAGCCCCCAGGCAGCACCCCCGCCTGGCAGGGGGTGCGGGGGGAGGGGGGGCGTGGGGCTGCGGGGGGCTGCCATTGATGGCAATTTGGTCATTTAAAAATTTTATTGGCAAAAATGCAATGTTATCAAGTTTGTAGTGGCAAAATTTGCAATTTCTAAGTTTTGAATGACAAAGTTACAAATGAAGGGTTTTGGAGTAGCAAATATGCAAATTTTCCTTTCTTATTATGTTGTGTACGTACTGTATAGTATATACGTATACGGATTGAGTAAAAGTATGGTGTTTTTAAACTTACGAAGATTTAGCTTAACACAAAAAAACATATTAAACTATATTCAAATTTTGATTTATATAACTCAATAAATTCTTTACATCAAAATCACATGACATTCAAAAATTTTCTAATTTTAGGGAATTTTAAGAAATAACATTAATTATTTTATTAATATTGTATAGTTGCTATGGAAAAATCCGAAATAAATACTTAAAATCTTCAAAAATAAAAGTTTTTTACATGCTATAAGATTTTGATATAAAGAATTCATTAAGCCATATAAATCAAATTTTGGATGCAAACATATGTTGCATACGTACTATATATAGTATAACAATTCAACTCCAGATGAGCATCCTGAAAATAAAATAAAAGTGGTTCAACAATCAACACTCAATAGCACATCATACAATGGGCTATACTAGAAGGGTCTGTTTGGCACCTCAAATTCGGAATATAATAGTCTATTCTAACTGAAATGGGGTACCAAACACATTATACACTATATGAATAGCTCTAAACATTACTATTTTTTTCAATCTTCTAATAATCACTAATATATTTTTACTAATCGGATAACACTATTCTAGTATATTCCTCGATTTGCTAAACGGATCCGAAACGATCTTTCTCCTTTTCTTCTGTTGCAGGGGGTTGGGCCGTAATTAGCAAACAAAGCCCATCAATGATATTCTTTGCCTCCTCATCATCACTTCGCCTTTCGGCTCATTCGGAAATGCACTCCCGGTCTCCTGCTTGCATTTCCCTGGTTCCGTCTCTGTACCAGGTCACTGCAAAAGGATATAAATCATATAGTAAAAGCCTCTTTTATCACCCGCTACACAAAGATTACATTCTCGAAATCCACTCCTGGAGCCCCTCCTGTTTTTATGTTTAGTACATTCCAAGGTCCTCTACACCGTCCTCTCTGTAGAAAACTCTGCAGCACAGCTTCATTCCCCTTCAAATCCAACCCGCTTCATTTACAAAACAGAAAACCACGCACAGAAACCCCCAGCCAAACCTTTCCTATACAAGATCTTTCTTGTTCTTGTAATCGACGGAATTATGCATTCATATCCTCTACCGCGCAGTAAATTACTTCACAATACTCCGACCGTTAGATTTGCTTTGAGATTTGTGCATCCCAATCTCAGAAAACTTTCCTATAATCTACGTCGTTGATAATACGCACTCCCCCATTTCCCTTTCCACATTATTCCATTCATTCCATTCAAATTCATTCCTTCATTCATTCACAAATCATCATAATCTCACTCTCCATCGAAATTCACGAGGGTTTTCCGATTGTGATCGGAGGAGGCGATTTGATATGGGGGGAGGAACAATGAGCGGCGGCGAGGGATGCGTCTCGACGCAGCTGATCGACGGGGACGGGGAGTTCAACATGGACGGGCTGGAGCGGTTCATCAAGGAGATCAGGCTGGCGGATTGCGGCCTCTCCTACGCCGTGGTGTCCATCATGGGCCCCCAGAGCAGCGGTACGGCGCTGGATTCGGTGTTTCGAATCCTCATCCGAGTTCAATCGTGGGGAATTTTGGATGATTGGTGTTTGTATTGCTGTTGAATTTGGTGGATTTGTTGTATGGGCTGATTTGCTTTTGTGGTTTTGGTAGGTAAGAGCACATTGCTGAATCAGCTGTTCAAGACTAATTTCAGAGAGATGGATGCTTTCAGAGGAAGGTAATGATGATTGTAACATTGGGGAGGGATCAGTTGACAATGCTTATCTTTGATGATTCTGACAACAATGGTGCTTTTGATAAATCTGAACAAAGAATCTCTGAAAATTCTTAACGAATGAATACAAAGGTCTGTAAATGTATTGTCATACTTATAGATTGATTGTGCTTTCAATTGCATTCAATTGTAGTATTGTTTGATAGTCCATCGGATAGCTCATTAAAATTTAAATTAGAATTGTTGGAAAATGCATAAATATTTGATGGGCTATCAAATGATATTCAAATTGATTGAAATTTGAATCACTATCGATCTACAGGTTAAAGAATATATCCATCTCTTTTCTATTGAATTTTAAAGATTTTTTACAAATTTACTAAAAGTAACATTGTCAAGTTGTCAAGATAAGCAGTGTCGAATGATGCCCCTAGAACATTTGCCCATTCTGAAGGTCTTTTGAATTCTGTTGTTAAATTCTCAGTCAAGCATCGTTTTGCTATGTATAACTGACATGCCAGGTCCAATGCCGGTAACATGCTAACAGTGACCCAAACCAAATGAACACACTTCTATTTCAGTAAATACAAAATTATGTACTTGGCTTTGTTATTATGTTGACATGGGAGCTGTTAGCGTCGCCAAAGATGATATAGTTCATCTGAAACTGGCACAATGCCTTACAATTTCTGAATCTGCTTGATACTTGTATGTATATGTCCAGTATGGAGATGAAATTTTTTTGTATTTTAATCTGTGGTGGAACCTCATCTTGAAATTTTACATTTTAGAGGGAAACTCATAAAGCCCCAATATTTTGGTTTACAGGAGCCAGACTACAAAAGGTATATGGCTAGCTAAGGGTGTTGGCATCGAACCTTGCACTATAGTCATGGATTTGGAGGGCACTGATGGGAGGGAAAGGGGAGAGGTTATGCCTTAATATTCTGTTATTTCTTATAATTGCAACTTTGCATTATTATTTTACTTTTTTTTTTCTATGGTTCGATAAACTTCTCATTTTTGTTTAGATGTCCTTGGTTACTTAAGGACACTCTTGCTGCATTAATTATTACTTTGTTTTTTTAGAACAAATATTTTTGGAGTTGTGAAGTACAATGTGGCAACAAGTCTTTAGATTTGAATGGGAAGGCTTAGGGGCTATATGAATTTTTATAAACAAAAAAGACTGTTTGAAGCTCAAAATTTGATATCTTGACCGTTTGTGCTTCTAATTTTATATCAGGATGATACTACATTTGAAAAGCAAAGCGCCCTCTTCGCACTTGCAGTCTCTGACATCGTTTTGATTAACATGTATGTTTAATGTTACCTCTAATCATTGGAAACACTAGTCTTTTCCTTTTGGGCTCTTACTTATTTACGTGACCTGTACAGGTGGTGTCATGATATAGGTCGTGAGCAAGCTGCTAACAAGCCTTTACTGAAGACTGTTTTTCAGGTTCGAAAATCCTAAAAAATAAATATTTATTCCATTTTTAGGTTTAGAGAGTCATCTCTTGTGCTATCTGAATGTTTCGAGAAAAATAAAATACTTATAGAGTTAAAAAAAAAAGGAGAAATATCATACTTCAAACTTCTTGTTGTGCTGGTGATATGCATCATCTTTTGTTTTTTCCTAAAGAAATATTATTCTCCTGTCATATATAAGTATTTCAATTGTTCTACCTTTTTGGTTGTTGTGAAGGTGATGATGCGCCTTTTCAGTCCTCGCAAGACCACATTGCTGTTTGTGATTCGAGACAAAACTAAGGTCTCAGATATGTTATATTTTTGTTGATTGTGCTTTTCTTATTCTTTTTTTTTGTTTAAAATTAATCTTTTGTTTGTTTCTTCCATAGACACCAATGGAGTATTTGGAGCCTATTTTAAGGGAGGATATTCAGAAGGTATGGCTTTTCTTTGTTTCTTCCTTAGACTCCAGTCATGTGATTTATTTATTTCATTGCTACTTTTGGATTTCAATTGCAAGATATGGGATTCTGTTTCCAAGCCTGAAGCACACAAGGAAACACCACTAAGCGAATTCTTTAATGTAAGTTATTTTATTCATTCATATATATACACCTTTTATTTTATGCAGCTTATTATTTATTTATATATTTGTTTTGGAAATGAAGGTGGAGGTCACTGCTTTGCCAAGTTTTGAAGAGAAGGAAGAGCAATTTAAAGAGCAGGTTATATACCTGTACACTGTAACTTAGACACTATATTTTCCTTGAGTTTTATCTAGTGTTAACACATTCCATAGATGAAGTGGCTTTTTTGTCCTTTCTTCACCTGTTTGCTGCTGTTTTCACCTCAAAACTTGCATTATAGATGATTGTGACTGCTATTTATCTTTGACATTTAGTTGCAAAGTTCTAAAATTATCTAGCATAATTGCCAGAGAACTAACAAAATTGCCGAATTTACGTGGTTTACTATTGTTATCGATCTTATACAATTGTGCATTTGGACATCTTTCAAATGGAACCTTCACTTGGTAGCTTCATTACCTGTTCTGATTGCTTTGATGTGCAAAATAGCCAATTCAAACAGAAATTCGGCCAAAAAAATAGGGAATAAGAATAAAAATAAACATACATCATGTGTTCATATATTTTTTATTTATTGTTGCAGGTTGCACAGTTAAGGCAACGATTTTTCAATTCTATTGCACCTGGTGGTTTAGCAGGTGATAGGAGAGGAGTCATACCAGCATCAGGCTTTTCTTATAGTGCGCAGCAAATTTGGAAAGTTATCCGTGAAAATAAAGACCTTGATCTTCCTGCTCACAAGGTTTATCATGGATGCCATTAAATCTAGATTATACTTTTTTTTTTCCCATCAGGCCCATCCTTTTAAATTCCAAAAATCTTTTATCTAAGATGTCTTGAAGCTGAAGGGTTCTAATATTTATTTTCAGGCTTCCTAGTTCTAATTGGGAGCTTGAAATTTCCTTAGAATAGTTTTCTAAGGCTTTAGTGTGGATTTAAATGATTAATTAATAGATTCTAATTTAGTTAATCCATGGATAGGTCATGGTTGCTACTGTGCGTTGTGAAGAGATTGCTAATGAAAGACTTAGCCAACTGATGTCCGATGAGGTGAAGTTTCAGACAACAGAAGATTCCATATTTTTTCTTAAAGAGATCACTATTAATTTCTTTGCTGACAACTATTGGTTTTTTTACTTTTGTGGTTCTTCATTCAGAATTGGTTGGAGCTGGAAGCTGCTGTTCAAGCTGGTCCAGTACCAGGCTTCGGAAAGAAACTTAGTTCGATCCTTGATTTCTATTTATCAGGGTGAGACTGCAACTAATGTCCTTCGAAAAACTGCACTGAAATGGTGTGAATGTTTCATGTAAAAAGTTGCTCTTAGGTACTTAAGGTTGTCTTATTTAATTGGACAACATATGAATGGATGGGACATTTGAACCATGTTTTTATAGTTTTTATATATTGGACAGTGTGTCATTAATGGAAGCAAGGCCACTCTTTTGTTTACTTGTAGGTATGACTCTGAAGCATTCTATTTTGATGAGGGTGTTAGAACTGCTAAGCGGCAACAGCTGGAAACAAAAGCTCTAAATGTGAGTATATTAATATATTTTTTTCCCTCTTTTTTCCACATATTTGTAGTAAAACTAAATTGGCTCTCATCAGGGTCTGACCTTAATACATGCGAAGCATGAAACTGATTAAGGTCTGAATTATGTTCCTGAGTATTTTTTTTTTATCGCTCAACTTCCCTTCAATTATATGAATATTTTTTTGGTCTTTTCCTCTTTCTTGTAGTATGTGCATTCAGCATTCCAGACGTTGTTGGGACATTTTAGGTCTAGAGCCCTTGAAAAATTCAAGAATGATCTTGATAGGTCTCTGAAAGCTGAAAAGAAGGGATTTGCACCATCTGTTCGAAGCTGTACTGAAGCTGCCATGCTTGAATTTGATACCAATGTAAAAGGTAGAGGTTTATCCAATGTTTTACCCCTAAATTCTGAATATGTGGAACTTGCAACATATTGGAGGTTCTTTTCTGTGCATGTAATGGGTTAATATCTTGGTCCTCCAATCCATTTTGGATCGTAGCCGCTACGGACTCTTACACTTTACAAATCTGTGGCGTCAATATATCCAAATAGACTTCCTAATCAATCCTGCTTATGAACTTTTCTCATCAGTCCCTAATATGTAGAAAAATATACCAGTTGAATCTAACAGACAAACCTCTTAAGTTCTTATTTTGTTATTTTATTCTTTTATTGGAGAAAAGTAGGATCAAGTTCTGAAATCTGATATATAATCCACTCCAGTTCCACCAATAAGAAAAGGAAATAAAAGAAAAGAAAAGAATAAAAATTCTCAAAATCAACTATTATGCCCTACTAGCTAGATTGGTTTGCATCTACCCCAAATCTCTAACAAATCCATATACTGAGCCAGTTGGTTACACTCAACTACTACCAAACTAGCTCATATTCAAAAACCTACACATGTACTTACTAGCACTGATGGAAAAAAAAAAAAAAAAACCGTAGCTGGAGAGTAAGGGACAAGCTCCAGCATAGTTCATATTAATATTTATATAATTCTTCTGAAACTTCGTCATTTTGTTGTGTTTGACCTTTATCAGAGGCAGTAGTGAAGCATACTGACTGGGACACAAGAAGAGTAAGGGACAAGCTCAAGCGCGACATTGAGGCATATGCTGGAGAAGTTCGCAGTGCCAGACTGGCTGAGCTCAAGAGATCCTATGAGGTCTTAAAAATTTATTATTAATTCTATCTCTTTTGTGGCAATTTACATCTGGTTCGTTGAACTTGTTTGAAGGGTGCATCCCTACTTGATGCAACAGTATCAGCATACATTGTTAAAGTGTCTCATTAAATAAGTCGTTGGCCTAATAGTTCGTGAACATCAGAACCTTACTCTGTATGATTCCTGGGGAAGTTTGTTACAGCTTCAACCTATATTGGTAAATTATCTTGGTTTGACTACATGTTTTTTTAACCTCTAAGACTGATTTTGCTTGAATTACACAATTGTTAAATTTTGACCTCAAGTAACTGTCATTCCCCAGGTTTACTTGCATGCAAAATTGGTCTTTGTATGAATTGCAATTAAAAAAGAAAATATGGAGGTAAATTGGGAAACTACAACTGAAATGGTCTTGCAGGGTGTTCTGACTTCCAACCCTATATAACTTCTGGCTACCATATTTTTAGGTTGCATTTGTGAATTCTGAATAGGTTAAATTGAAAAAAAAAAAAATTCACATCGGTGCCAATCTGCAGGATATAGATCAAAAAAGAAAAATAAACCAGGGTTATATAGTGTCCTGGAAAGCACAGTCATTGAATTTAACTATGATGTTGGCTAAATTGTTAGTTGTAAACTGAAATTATCAGGAGCGGCTAAAGGAAGCACTATCAGAACCAGTAGAGTCAATCCTAGAAACAGGAAGTGACAACACGTGGCTATCTATACGTAACCTACACAAAGTTGAGACTGAAAGGGCAGTGGCATCATTTTCTGATGAACTTTCTGGCTTTGAGCTTGACGATGCTACCCGTGATGCAATGATATCAAGTTTAAGAGAAATGAGCAGAGACATAGTGCATAAGAAAGCAAGAGAAGAAGCAAATAAAGTATTAATACATATGAAGGAGAGGTAGGTGATGCCTTTTTTTAGTAAATTATAGGTCTTCTTTACTTGCATGCTATCATGTTTACATATACAATACTGAAGGTGATATAATCCTATTTTATTATTTTTAGGTTTTCAACTGTGTTTAGTCATGATAAGGACTCGATGCCAAGGGTTTGGACTGGGAGGGAAGACATACGAGCTATCACCAAAGAAGCCCGTGCTGCTGTAGCATTTTATTTTAATTTCTTTTATCACATTTTAGTTTTAGTATTGGCATCTGATTTGATATGATCTGTGATAGGTTGTCACATTCATGCAAATTCTTTCCCTTTAAAACTTATTAGAATAAAGTTATAATTATAGTAAGAAAAACAGAAGAACTCTCTTGAACAACTTATTCTGACAGCATATGCTTTATACAAAATTTTGTAGGCTCTAAAACTCTTAGCTGTGTTGGCTGCTGTGCGGTTGGAAGATAAAACTGACAAGATTGAGCGCATCCTCCGCTCGAGTCTCTTAGACGTGGGCTCTTCTTCTATGACTAGGCGTATTGAGGGCTCTACAGATCCACTCGCCTCAAGCACTTGGGATGAGGCAAGAACAAATTTTTTTGACATAACCTTTCTATCAGCAAATTTGATACGGCCTATCTCAGCATAAATGTTTTCCTCTCAGGTTTCCCCGAAAGATATATTGATCACACCAGTTCAGTGTAAAGCATACTGGCGACAGTTCAATGCCGAGACTGAATATGCAGTTGCACAGGCTATCTCAGCACAGGTATCTTGTTTAAATATGTTATTGAGGTAACTTTCCTCTGCCTTAGAGTGACAACAAAGACCATTCAATATGGGTTATCCTTGATTGTATAAAGACTACCATAATATGAGGTGTGCCATACTCTTGCAACAGCAACAACAAAAATGAAACCTTTCAGTCACAAACAAGTACCATGCATGCCTTTGCAAGCTATGAAAAATGTTGTGTAGGCCACGTCGCTTCTTTCAATGTGTCTGAAGTTGAGTTTTGTTGCTCATTTGCCTTATTCTTTTTTTTAAAGAGGACGAAATAGGTAATTTTGGCATAGTTACAGAATTAAATAGGAGGATGTGCATTGGCAACCCTAAAATGAAGATTGCCAGTTTAGAGGGCATACATGACATTCTTATGGGCATATATTTATTTGTATTTCTCAATCATTGTCTTGTAACATGATCTTGTTGTATGTACAGGATGCGCACAAGCGCAACAACAGCAAGCTTCCTCCTCTCTGGGCTGTTATTGCAATGTTTGCGCTTGGGTTCAATGAAATTATGGCCATCATCACCTTTATTTTGAGGTAAGTTCTAAAATATCAACTTCCTAGAAATAAAATGTTGAGATATCTATTGTAGTGCTGATGATTTACCCCGGTTTTGCTTATGTGAACAGGAGTCCCTTTTACCTGTTTGGCATGTTCATTGTTTTCTTCCTATCTTATGCTATTGCTTTGCAATATAACCTCACGGGATACTTTCAACACGGCTTGGTAAGATGAATTGTCTTATTTAAATTTGTCAAGCAATCTATATATGGCGGCATAAATATAAGGAGTTTCTTCACAAGCACACATCATAACTTCTGGTGCAAAAGTAATATCATAAATATAACCACGCTAGATGTACAAGCTTTCTTATGTACCTATTGGATATGGTGTGTTGGAAAGCATATCTAGTTAACATGGTACCAGCCACATGAATTGAGAGGACCGCAAAGTTCACTACTTGTATTAATTAGTTAAAGATCTCGCAAACGAAGAGTTGGCTGTAATTTCGGATGACATTCGAGTCATCTTTGACTAATACTGGAGATATTTAGAAGCTTGGATGTCCCAAAGTATCAGAAAAAACAATTCTACATACGTTTTATATAATTACCAAACAGTCCAATTCACAAAAGCTGAATATTTTATCTGTATAAAATGGTGCAGAAGTAGCATCCATCGTGACTCATGACCTCTTGAATAAGAAAATAACTTGCATTATCATGCTAGTTGTACACAATTAAACCTTTTGTTGCAGCATGGTCCAATTAAACTTGAAACGGCTTATGCAAAGTAAGATCTGGAGACTAACTACAGAAATAATTATATTGCTTGCAGTTTTCTGGGATTCTTACACTATCGGCAAGATTTTTGCCAATGGTTATGAATATACTTCAGGGTACAGTTAACCCTGGACAACAGCAATACCAGAATAACCCGCAATATGCACAACCAAACTTGCAGCCTATTGGCACTGCACAAAGCATTAGGCAACAAAATGAGTATCAAAGGAACACCTCGACAAGTTCAGTTGTGCGTGAACCAGCTTCGTCGACTTCATCCGTATCATCTAACAGTGCCATTGATGATGCAAGCCCAAGCAGTAGGGACCGGACAGGTGAAGAGATTGCCGGCTGATAAATTTGAGATCGCAAATTTTAGTTTTTAAAATATATATACGAGGATATGAGATGTACAAAACGGATTTGCGCTTGATACTGTACTTGTTAATATTTGCCTCAAACTTCTCGGTGACTTGTAGTGTTCTGATTTGTATTGTTTCCTGCATATTTAATAGAGAAGTCTGATTATTAAATTTTGTATATTGGACTTTTTTTTTGTTTTAGAGCTGATTTTGTATATTTAATAGAAAAGTTTGCTTATAGTGTTCTGATTACGAGCCGTTTCTGTTCTGTTTTGAATCGAAGAATGCTAACATAGTAGTTGACCTAGCCTCTTAGTAATACAAATATGCTCTTTTTACATACTATGAGAGCTGATGTAGCGATGTATGAAATCAATCCAGAAAATGAAAACTTGATTATTTCTAGCTAAAGCTTATCAAGATGGTAAAAAGTTCTTTAAAATACCAAAAAATACATCAGAAAGCATAAAAAAGTTCCTAAAAATTCAATGAAAAATAATGCAAAAGGTGATAAATCTGTTGATCCTTGGGTTGTCACAGATACTAGAACTGAAGCACTTAAAATTTCCGTCTTTCATTTTTTGACGTGAACATAACAACAACAGTCAAAAGGTGATGTAAAGTGGACGGATTGATTTCTGTATATGCATGGTTAGTTCTCGTTAAGCTTGGT
Organism: Cyperus esculentus; assembly: GCA_030179965.1. Taxonomy (NCBI): domain Eukaryota; kingdom Viridiplantae; phylum Streptophyta; class Magnoliopsida; order Poales; family Cyperaceae; genus Cyperus; species Cyperus esculentus. Next base: position 743,342 of record JASGLE010000019.1, on the reverse strand, counting down.
TTATATTGAAAGGAAATGGAAGAAACAAAATATATAAGCTAAACTTATAATAAGATTGATTATAAAATTCAATCTTATTATGAATTTAGTTCTCGTTAAGCTTGGTTTATAAAATTAAGTAAAAAATTCAATACATAATAATTATTTACACAATAAATTTTAAATGCATCTTGGAGCCTTTTGTTCAATTCAAATAAATTTGAGATGTTCTTATACATTCTTTTACTAATATTATTTGTAATATTTAATATTTATTTATAATAATACACATTGATAGGATTTTATAAATTTAATTAACCTCATAATTAAATGACCAAAACAATATTTGCACAACAATTAATTCTTTATTCTAATTGGATTCATCTAAATAATTATCAAAGCACATAATTTTATACTGAATCTCATTTTGAATTTTGGTACTCAACATTCAAATAGTCATAAACTTTCATAAGAAACTCTGATCGGAATAAACTTTGCAGCTACAAAAACCTAACAACAAAGACTACACGTAGAAAATTCTTTTTTAAAAAAAAAAAAAATCAAGCTGGGTCCTAGGCATGCGGCTTCCTAGGCCACGACCCCATGACGTCTTTTTACTATTTTTGCACATTATAAGTTTCCGTTACTTTCAATTTTTTAAATAAGATTTTTGTTATATATATATATATATAAAATCAGTCCATCTCATGACATAATTCAAAGTTCAAGCTTCTATAAATAAACTGATGACGTCCCATTCAATTGCATAATTAATATGCACCTGTCAAACGATTGATTCCGAATATTTTCTGACGCATTTAGAAATTTTCCCTCTTCGGGTGCTTACCAATTTTATCAACGAGTTATCAACTTCCGAAATCATTGTAACATCCCGGCAAGCAGGTGAAACAGTAGCCGTGCTGGTAAGCACAAGACTATAAAAATATGCAACAATATACTTTACCAATAACATGTAAATACAGCCACACAATTCTCAAATAGCCAACCCCCAGGTCCCAAACCCTTTATATACGGTGGAATTAATTAATAAAATGAAATCCCGTAAATTCCCTTGTGGCAGTTACTGCAACCCTTTCTTTCACCCAAGTCATCCTTGCATCGCAACCTGTAACATGAAACCCACAAAAGTGACACGGGTGAGAGTCTGAATGTGGTATTTAGTTCCAGCCGGTGGTATTTATCAAATCCACTAGCGAAACTGAATACAGCTAAAATAATCACTTTTAATAATAACATAAATCATGTTTATCAAATAATAAAACTGCACGTCAGTGACGATAATAATTATCCCTGCAACTACAAAAGAATTAGACGTCAAGTCGATATACACGTTCCATTTTCCTTTTCCTTTCCAAAACCAGTTTAACGTCTTCCCTCCAAAACCATATGTACCAGTTCACTATCTCACATCAAACCAAAGCAAATACCAGAATATACACAAGCACACAAACCTATACCAGAAATCCAAATGTCAAACATATCACACAAACCTGTATTAGACGAATTCACAAGCAACCTGCATATCCCGTGCATACCAGCACGTATCACATACCAAGCAAGTCAAACAAACACAAACCTGTACCAGACGAATCCACAAGTTGCATATCCCGTGCATCTCAGCACGTATCACAAACCAAGTCAAACAACCAGAATCCCGTGCACAAGCATGTATCAGATATCACACAGAACAAGCACACGCAATCCCGTGCATCCAGCACGTGTATCCTCATGTACCTGACGAACCCAGAGATCCAAATATATATCCCGTACATGCCTGTACATGCATGTCCGTAAACCATAGCGGTATAGTGAGGTAGCTAACCTCCTGCCGGTATCTCTATTCAGGTACATGATCAACAACCACAAGCACAACAGGAACAGCAACAACAGTATCCACAAACACATAGAAATGCATAATGCCATATATGCAATACCTTTATCAAGTCATGCACACACGCAAGCAATTCAACGCATAATCAGTATATCAAGAATACAAGTAATCACACAGAAACAGTTCGATAAATAAAGCATTCAGTTCAATTCATAGATTTGATAAATAACGGAACCCGCACCTGTTTGACGATTCTTATCACTCGAGTCCAATCACACCGTCCATCTGATATCCAAATCATCATTTGATCTGATAACCCACACACCAACCGAACTCAACCCGGCCTGGATGTCTCCACTGATTATATCCTAGTTAGAACCAATTTATATGATCAAGGGTAAATTAATTAACATCACTTCATTTCGGATTTCAATAATCAATATATGTTAACACGTCTTAAGACGGATCACATCCCTAATTTCTGTTCTTTGCACTGAACCAAGACTGCAAGCTCATATCTAGTCAGTTGGCATTTACTATATAATTTCAATTAAATTCATTTTCAATGTAAGGTCCCAATTTAATCAACTTATATCCTCTGTGCAATTAACTATTTCCATTCATTTAACCTTGATATTACATATTTGAGTCCCCAATACTGACAAGATCGATTAATACTCGGACAAGAACTCTGGGAAGACATCAAGTTCAACACTTAAATTAACGGAACCATATTCCAAGTATAACAGGAAGACCTTGTATATTGAATATATATATGAGGGTTCCAATGCCTCCATTTTTTTGTGCCTCCATCATGCCTCCACTTTTTAAATTTCAAATAATTTAAAAGTTAAAACACATTTTTCAAAACAAAACCGTTAGATTTGATCAATATGATATTTTCTACGTGCACATAACAAATTTTTTCAATTTTTTGTTTTATTTTATATAAATCAATGAGTTATAAAAATCAACGTCTAGAAATTGCTCAGACTAGTATATTTTTTTGAAGCCCTTGATGTCAAACATAATAATATTCAAATTTGATGATTTTTTAAGTATACATAAATGAAAGGATATAGATTAAATCTAACGGTTTTGTTTTGAAAAATGAGTTTTAAATTTTGACTTATTTGAAATTTAAAAAGTGGAGACATGATGGAGGCACAACAAATAGAGGCATTGGAACCACAAGTGACCAAGAAGGGTGCTAACATGTATCTATCATGCATCTATCATGCATCCACCAGCCAGATTAACACAGAGGACCACTGTATATGATAACGAGTGATGTCATTCAGGTTTTCTCAAACTCTTGTCACCCGTAATTAATGGTTTATTAATCTGAAGTGCAGCTGTAGGTATAAATTAAATAAATAAACAAATATTAATTAACGTTACCATGATTCTTTGAAAATTCTCTCATTCCTTCGAAATCCAAATATAAACCATGCAACTCCAGGCAATACATTGAAAGAATAAAATTCAGAATATTTAGGATCCCTCACGACTCAAAAGAGGAAACTGGAATGGTAAATTTGAGAGATAATAGAAGTCCACTTAAAAATGTTATTAAGCAGCTTACTCATCACATGGTCTAATTAATACTTCATAAAATATCAACACGTACATTCAGCAACTTAAAAAAAAGAACCAGCTTAGTCATCATAATAGGTGACATTACCACATCATGCCACGTATAGTTAGATAGATTTACAGGATAAGAGGAAGAAACAGCAGGCTTCCGATGAGAAGCAACGAGAAGGACCATCAGCTAGCCGATATTTCATTCATTAATTCATTGGAAACTTACGACTCACCCCTAAAAGTTTCCGTTATCTTACAAAGGTCCTCTATCCAATTTAGTATATGTACGTAATATGAACTATCAATATTAATTAATTCAAGAGCTGATTAAGCTTGTCCAATTCAGTTAATATTTTCAATATTAACTCAACTTAATAATGTTTCTCTCTATCTAACTAGTAATTTCACATAACTCCTATATCGCAAATTATAAAAATTAATTCCCGATATATCACGTTACAGGTGAATATATCTTAATTTTTGAATGTCAAAAATTTAAATATCACAATCATATCACCTGTTATCCAAAATAATGGATTAAACAGGGCCCTACTATCCTAATCGTGACCGTTGGATCAAAACGGACGGATCAGATTTGTTTATAAAAAATCTTGCTCCCTTCAAAAATTGTACTTTAGTTCAATCTGAACCGTTCATTTTGATCCGACAGTACAAATTACGATAACAGGGTCCTGTTGTCCCTAAGAATAACATAACAGCAGATACGGACTCGTCAACTCCCAATTATAAATTCGAGTACTTGCCGTCACTCTTTCTCTCTACTTCCTCGTTTGCTCAACAAGAGACATTAGACGAGTTAGATATAAGCTCTAATTTTCTAATTAATCTTTTATTTCCTTTCAAAAGATCATATAGAATGTAACATATAATATTATCTTGCCCATGTTTAAAGGATTGGTGATTTATTGATTAAAAAAGAGAAGAATTGGTGGTGAATACGTAAAGCAAATTATGGTACACAATGATGATGAAGCCATTATAATTTCATAAACTTCATTAAACAAGAAGAATCGGTGATGAATACGTAGAGCAAATTATTGACACAAATCTTGCACCAAACCCAATAAATTTATAAAAAATCTTAAAAATTAAAAATCTTTTGCAAATATATTCATTTACTTATATATTGATTATTGTGTTTCAAATTTCATTCGATTTGAGTATTATTTGATATTCTATCAAGAACAATCAAGTTTGTATGCCAATTACAACGGTATAATTAATGATCCTTGATAAAGCATTAATTTGTGCGCTGCTTGTTGAGCCATTAGGTTGTTGCGGATAGAATCACCCCAAACTACTTACCTTGCGTTTGGTAAGTAAAGTAAGAGTATAGTAGTTTCTCAAAAAAAAAAAAAAAAAAGAAAGAAAAAAAAAAGAAAAAAAAGAGTATAGTAATGGTGTTGTAAGTGATTTAAGGAACTTTAAGTTGTCAAACAGATGTAGTAAGTTAATGCATCTTTATAGGTGCTTTAAACTAAATTACAAATATTTTACATCTTTTAATCATTTCATTCACTTTACTTTACTACCACCAAACACCAATGCGTTAAGAGCAACCGCATTGCTGTAAGTTTTAAGTGGTTTCTAAATGACATAATCGTAATAATAAAAAAATTTAGAAAATGATTGGTTATCGCTGAAATTGGTCCCAATCTTATATTTCTCGAGCGCAATTGTAGTGCTGAAAGGGTTTTCTAATTTAGAAAGTTTTTCTAAATTAGAAAGACGCACTGAAACACATACATCCTTGAAAGAGTTTCTAATCAGAATTAGAAAGAGCAATTGAAAGACTGATGCGGTTGCTCTAAGGTGATTTTGTATTTTACTCCGGTTTAACTTACTCCGCTTGCCAAATGGGGGTTAACTCTTAAAAATCCATAAAGTATCTTCATCAAGATTCCAAATCTGTGAACTCTCACACAGAGAACATTATTAACATTTAGGTTTAATTTCGTGAAATCATCTTTGAGTAGGACTCCATTTCTAATGAATCGGTTTAAGAAAATGATTTTTGATGATTAATTTAACACTATCTATTATTTAAGTTTCTGTTCAAGTTCTAGACGGCAAAGCCATTGGTGTCAACTGTGTGATGACAAAGCCATTTCATCAGAAAATTAAGAAAAGGATCGATAACCAATTAATTATAGGTGTCCCTTTCAGTGCCAAATCCATTAACTTATCCTTGTGCAATTTCTTGTCTAAACGACCATGCATGCAAAAGGAAGATATTTAATTAACTTGATAAATATCAAAGAGGAACATCTTGCGTCTATTGAAAAACTGTCCATACATCCATAGAGGTGTATGAAATGTAACAGATGCATCCCGAAATGTAACCTATGGACACTATTGACAGTTTTTTTATGGACGCTAGGTATAACTCAATAGTCAATATCAAAACTCATATCTATAAATAGAAGGGAAGTCCCACAATCCGAAATAAAAACCTACACAGACATACATATCTCAAGTAAACTTATTATAGTTTCTTAATTTGCATTAGTTAATTAATGGCTCTAGCTCTTGGACTTCCTTCTACCATCCATGTTCACCAAACACACAGGAGATCTAGACAGCCTTTGCGTAGGTTAGTTCCTTGTGCGCAGTTGGAGACGTCATCAGCAATTGAGCGCCGGTCGGCAAACTATAACCCGACCATATGGCAGGATAACTTCATACAGTCAGTAAATGTCAGAGACCAACATGTAAGCAAATAAGCATATACTCTCTTGAGAACAAAATGTTCACTATCTATAAATTAATTTCTTTCAAATTTAGTAAAAGAACATATATATATTCGATCGTTTTGATCAATATGCATTCTATTTCATGAATTATTTCATTGATTTGTATTTAACGAAACTCGATACAAGCGTAATTAATTGATGAAATATTCAGTTATTTATATCTAAATGATGCGCAAGTTCTTCTTTCTCTTGTTTCTGTGCATGAAGGAGGATAAAAACATGGAAAAACTATACAAGCTTAAAAGAGAGGTGAGTCAAATGATGTACAAGGAAGAGTTGCTGAGAGATAAATTAGAGCTTGTCGATGCCATCCAACAGCTTGGAGTAGCATATCACTTCAAAGACGAGATGAACTCCATTATCGATGAATCTATGGATCAAATCTCTTCAGTTACGTTGCGGGGTGACCTTCATGAAACATCACTGCTATTCAGACTGCTGAGGAATCATGGATTTAGTGTACACGAAGGTACTTAATTAGCTTATGCACAATTTTATACATCTGTAAGAAATGTTTGGTTGTCAACAAATTTATGTTTCACTTTGCATATGGTAATATTTCAGCAATAAACGTATCTTCATCATTTAGGTACCTTTCTGATGTTGCTGTTCAGAGATAATTTCAAATTAAATTTATATATTGGAGTTCCTTTAAAAGTAAAATACTGAATAAAATATCTGTATATGTCATTATCGCATAATATCTGATCGATGTTACATTTGGACAATTGGATTACTACAAAAGGAAAGAGGATTTATGTCCTTTAGTACCTCTTAGAACTTAATATTTTGATCCTGATATATGTCTGGCATATAACTTCATTACTTTAACCAGATATAAAATGATCTCAGAACACCAATCCTCTATTTTAAATTATGAAATTAATGTTGTGAGGATATTAATCAGATATATTCAAAAGCTTCTTCGACGACAAAGGACGCTGCAAACTGGAGCTAGCTTCGGACATTAAAGGGATGTTAAATTTATACGAGGCTTCTTACCACGCAAAAGAAGGAGAAGAGCTACTGGAAACAGCAAGAATCTTCACAACCAAACACCTAACAGAATTTTTGGAGAGCTCAAATACGAAGTATAACGATTCAAGTCTAAAAAAACATGTTGCCTATGCGCTGGACCTCCCTCTTAATTGGAGGATGGAAAGACTTCACACTCGCTGGTTTATCGACCACTACAAGACAGATGAGCATGTCAGACCTGCATTATGGGAACTGGCTGTTTTAGACTTCAATGTGGTTCAAAAGTTGTACCAGAAAGAACTAAAGCACGTCTCACAGTAAGCACCTGTTATACATACATCAATTGAAAATAAATAAATAAATAAAAATAAAACACCTATATTATTCCTGTTTCTGTTTCTTAGTACATACCTCTGAAATAAGCTCATTTTCAATTACCAATTTGTAGATGGTGGGCTGACTTGGGTCTATATGAAAAACTACCATTTATCCGAGACAGAATCGTAGAGAACTTCCAATGGGCTGTTGGCGTTTCTTTCGAACCAGAGCATTCGAGTTTTAGAATAGCATACACACAGGCAAACTGTCTGATCACAACAATTGATGATGTCTATGATGTTTATGGGTCATTGGATGAACTTGAGATCTTTACTGATGCCGTTAAACAGTAAGAGATTTTGTGCTGCATAATAACTAATATTATTTGTATAATTTGTTACTTCTTTTGCTAAATTGAAATGTTTGTATGAAGATGGGATATCACTGCCGCTGAAGGACTTCCCGATAATCTGCGAACTTGCATTTTAGCTCTCTTTAATACTGTGAAGGATCAGAGTAATAAAGCACTGAGAGAAAACGGAAATATTATCACTCCGTATCTTAAGAGAGCGGTAATTGATCTGTCCTTTCCCAATTTTGTTATGTGCAATTCTGTCTTTAACATTGTACTACCTCGACCAACATAAGAAAATGAATAATGGAAATAAGTTTGATTGGCACAAAACAATTGCATAATAGTCTCTAACTGCGAAGAAAATATATCCGTTAATTTTGTTGTACATTTGTTTTTTTTTTTTTTTTTTATAATTTGGCAGTGGCAAGATCTTTGCAAAGCGTACATAGTGGAAGCAAGGTGGTTCCACAACGGATATGCACCAACACTGGAAGAATACCTTAACAATGCATGGGTCACAAGTTCAGGCAACGTCGCTCTTTCCTACGCATACTGTGTGAATGACTATGTGAATGCTAAAGATTTGGAGCAGTTCTCATCTGGTTATCCTGATATTATTCGGCATTCATCCATTAATCTTCGGCTTTATAATGATTTGGAAACATCCATTGTAAGTAAATTTAGTCTATGTTATTAAAACACAGTAAAAGATTATGCATTTGTGTTATTGGCCACCATATCGTTTTTAAGCTTAACCAAATCAGATGATTTTCCCTAATAAAAAAAGAACCAAATCAACAATCTGGAACCCATATAAAAAATGTTAACCATCAAAAGAGAGAATACAAATTTCTTTGTATTACGTACACTTTGCATCTGTAATTTTAGGATGAGCTACAACGGGGGGATATCGACAAATCCGTTCAGTGTTATATGCGTGACAAAAATGCCACAGAGTCTGTCGCTCGCGAAGAAATAAAGGAACTGATTCTGAAAACCTGGAGAGCACTCAATGGCGAAGTCATCGGCAATACTGCTCTTGAAAAGTATTTCAGGACAGCGGCTTTCAATCTGTCACGCATCGTGCAATGTGTGTATCATCATGAAGATGGATACGGGAAGCCCGAAAACGATACCAAGGATCAAGTTACCTCACTATTTTTTACCCCAATCAATTAAAAGGATGTTGCTTTCCGTTCTTCATATCATTTTTATCTGTCACATCTTTTCTTTTCTTTTTTTTTGTAACCTGTTTTATATATAGTACTCGCACGACATACCGGCATACAGTTGTTGTTTCCTTCTAGATGTCTTTGGTAATTCTGTAATAGGCATCTGGACTCCTCAGTAGAGTATAAAACATTGTTATCCTCCTTGTAATTAAAAAAATATGTAAAAATAAATAATGATTCTGGAAATTCTAGAACTCGATTGTCTGTTTCATATATATAGTATATTAGTATATATCGAACTACTTGAAGTTTGGCTTATATTTTGAGTAGTCCTGGTCACATGTACTCAAGAACACATGTTTAAGGCACGTTAAAGGAAAAAAAAAAAAAAAAAAAAGATCAGTGAAAACCGTTGTAACGAAAGAAGAACGAAACTGGTAATTGAGAGCATGCATGAAGTACTTTCCAGAATATATTCAGTAATTTGTTGTGTCATGTGCACAGAAAAACACTTCTACTGACAATTGGTGTAATTACTTTTGTACCTATTTCTTTAAGGTTTTAATTGGTCCTTGACATTGCAAAAATCTGACCTGACAATTTAAAACATTTTTTTTCCTAGAGAAATATCTTAATATAAGTTTGAAGTGACAGATATGTGGAGACTGACATCTAGAGAAAAATTAAATATCGCCTGACAATTTTCAAATATGGGCAGACACTGGCTGTAACGGCCCTTATTTTCGTAAAAAGAAAATAGACCGTCAGCCACGCTTTTCAACGCAAGGCGTCAAAACAAACAAGTCAACAATACAAATTTCATACCACAAATTCATAATACATTTTACAATATAACCTACTTTAATTAACTTACATCAATTAAAATCAAAATACAGCGGAAGTCTTTTTCTTATAACAAATAAAAATAAAAAAAGTAAAACTAAATCTTTAAAAGCAACTTCAAAACTCTTTATTTATGTGGCAACTCAATAATTTCTTCCTCACATGCAAAAAAGGTGCACAAAGGTGCATGAGAAACTGAGTGTTTCCAAGTGCAAAAAGGAATTTCAAACAAATAACATAAATGGAGAACAATTTCAATGTATCATAATTCATTCATTTTAATTCAAATAATTCTTTGACAAAACTAATGTAGTTCCAATTTCAATTTTTGCATAATTAAATTACCCGAAGAACAATTAGTTTTCAGAATGCGTTTAGGTTAACGATCATATGATTTAAATTCTCATAAATATTAAAACAGAACTTATGTTTTCAAATTCCATACAAAATTTTATTTCCAAAATTTATCATTGTTATTTCCAAACATATCATACCAATTGAAATAAACTAAATCCCACTTTAATATAATAACAAAATCTATTATCACTTTAATATATGTCAAACTCTATTTTCAAATATTATCATTCAATTATGCGAGACGAATCATAGGAATCAAATCTAACTAATTCCTCATTTAGCGTCCCAAATTGAGAGGGGAAAGACTCGGTACCGTGAACTTCTTGACAAATTTGGTAAGATCACCGAAAGGTGCCATGTCCCTGACATGGTCTTTCTCCTAGTCCCTGACTAGCTAGGTCTTTTGTCATGTCCCTGCCAAGTCCCTGACTTGGTTTTTCGTCATAATGCCCCTGACATGGTCTTTCGCCTAGTCCCTGACTAGGTCTTTGCAATGGAGGATGCCTAGTCCCTGACTAGGTATTGAAACGAAAGGAGGTGCCACAGCCTGCCATGGTCTTTAGATAACTCGAACGTCAATTTCATAATCCGATTCAACAGTTACGTGATCATATAGTAATAATTCTTATTCAATACTAATTCAAAGTATAAGTTGCAATCTGATAGCTTATCGAGTATTAATACAAAATTAGGCCCGATCAGATACTTCATATATAAATACGCACAAATATTTACCAATTACGAGATCAATTTATAAGAACTCCGTTTCTGTGATCAATTTATCATATCTCAATATCTCATGATCATTTAACTTTTGTGAGTCAACAGGAATTAGAGAGTTAAATTAATTCAGTTCAATAGTCAATAATATATATTAATGGAGGATTACAAAAAAATAAAGGAAAGTAATAATGCTAAAATCACAAAATAAATAACATAATTTCCTACAGATTTTCCAATATCCTATAATTAATACTAAATATTCTAACACCCTCCCTCAAACTGAGGATGCCAACGAAGGTTGCATTCGAAGTTTGTGGAAGAGGTGACCGAGGTAGCAGATTCAGCACGATCGAAATCGTCGGATTTAGGACGACCAAGGTCGTCGGTTTTACAGATAGCCGGAGCCAACAGATTCAGAACAACCCAAAGGTTACTAATTCAGATGACCAAAGTCGCAGATTTTTAGGATGACTGAAGTCACAGATTTTCAGGACGACCGAAATCACAGATTTTCAGGACGACCGAAGTCGCGGTTTCAGGACGACCCGAAGGTCGTGTTCTCGGACGACCCGGAGGCCGTGCTTTCAGAAGGTAAATAAGGTAGCACATGGATCAATACGATGTCGAAGAGGGATTCCAACGTGCGGCTATCAGATAATTGAAGCGACATGACAGAGCTTCGATCCGTTGGCAGGTAGGTTGGGTGCTGGAGTGAAGGAACAAAAATCAAATCAAATAGCAAGAGTGAAATTCAAGCAGCTGGTCTGGAGTTGCTCCTTATCAGACCTTACGAGACTCACCAAACCAAATAGCACACCAATCAGACTAGTATCGAGCAGAGAAGTTCCTTGCTACGGACAGAGCAACACCTAATACGAGCACAACAGATCGATTATAACGGACGGGAATTGTGTGGACTCGAGTGTGATGTAGCGACAGAGAGAGGCGGAGAGAAGCAGATTCGGACATGGTTTCAGAGGTTGCAGGGACAGCGAGAGGGGTCGCCAAGGTCGCGGCAGCCGTTGCGAGAGGCGTGGGCGGCACGGCAGACAGACTGAGCACCTACGATGACGGCTAGTACTCACGAGTTCAACGGAGACTCCCACAGGCAAGTACTTGTGAGCGGAGAGGAGCAGACAGAGCCGTACCACAGCGACGGCTAGGGTTTCAGTCAGAGCCGGGATCTAAGTTGCATAATGGCTGAATGGAACAGTAAGAGCAGAGAAGAGAAAGGTACAAGAGAATAGTGAAATAGACAGAATAGAGACCGCTACAGTAGCTATGCTACAGTACCGGCAGAGGTATGGTGGTTTTGGTTGCAATATCGACCGATGGCGATATCATGCCACCGATCAAGAATTTTTAGGGCTCTGATATCATGTTAACTGAGATAAATTGAGAGAGAACGATTTAGGTTTTGATAATTGTATATAGATTCAATCTAAAGTTACATATTTATAATGGAGGATTACAAGAAAATAAAGGAAAGTAATAATGCTGAAATCACAAAATACATATTCAACCCCAAATTAATACTAAATATTCTAACACGATTAATACATATTCAATCCCAAATTATGTTCAAACACGATTAATACATATTCAACCCCAAATTATGTTTAAACCAATGTTTCGATATAACAAGTATTTAAAACTTTTCACTAAAACCTGTTTCAATCTTACCCGTAGAATAAGTTTATTGTTTTCCTATATTTATTTACACATATAACATTGAATAATCTCTGACATCAATTCCAATCTTTTAAGCAGATAATATAGTTAATACGGACATTTAAATAGATCTAATCATACTTAAATATCATAATTCTTTACTTGCAACAGAAAACAATTTTTTTATTGTCGGATAGGTTTGCAAATATATAAATATATCATATAAAATCAATTATATATTACAGGCAAAAATTAGTTTGACTATCTGTATAGCATAGTATTGATAACTAACGAGGCCATATATATAATTATATAATCTAATTAAAGATAATATTCACAAAGAAAATTCACATATATACTTCAAGTTGTCACTTTGGATGAACTCTATCAACTATGTCAACCATTTACTGCCGATGACAATTATCGGAGCAATTAACATTACCAATAAATGTATCATATAATTATATGATCTTATAAGCGCATCAGAATATAATTCAAGATTTTGCAATTGCCTATATAGAACAATAAAATCAACAGAAACAATTGCAATTCAAGTCATAGTTGATCGTTCCGACAACAAAACGATCGGCACACAAAAACGAATCATATAATCAAAGGGGTAGACCACGCAACGTGCACGTGAATTTGTTGCTTTTGTCGGTCGAAACGAGAATTCTTCTTGCCCGCAATCAATCAATCCTTCCTGGTTCGTGCCGAGTCGCTCGCCACCGAAGCGTTGCATGCGCGCACCTTCTCCCTTACACGTGCAATGCTAGCTAGACCGTCCTTCTCCCCGGCTGGCTCCTTCCTCCCTTTATCGTATTATTTCTTCCTCCCTTAAACGAACAGATCAGTGGTTTCCTTCTTGGAGTGGGGCTTGCTCTCTGATTAGGTTTTATCCCCAAATCAAAAGGCGCGAGGGGTCCAGGATAGGGTATGGGAACCATGGTTGAAATAGAAGCATATATATTTCTGTTTGCCGAGGACTAGAATTTTGTCCAAAGCCATTTGGACTAGGGGCAGAGCCAGGATTTGAAATTAGAGGGGGTCGAGACACCAAGAGACAAAATTTATTGAGGGGATGAAATGAAAACTTGCAACAAAATACATTGCATATTAACGTTTCTGTATACAAAATCGAAAATCTTGGGGGGGGGGGGGGGGGGGTCACACCCTCCTCTGCCCCTGATTTGGACGGTCTCTGTCCAAAGTCATGACTAAACCGTTCGATTTTATTTATATGTTTATCAACGGTGATAGCATGTGACCCCATCATTCTAAATATAACCAGCATGCTATTTTAAGCACCTACATAGGCTCTCAGAACCCTTTGGACCGTCCAAATAGCTTTGGACAATATCCGATTCCTTCTAACTAAGATTGCATATACAAAAATAAATTACAATGGGAAACATCTTGCGTCCATTGAGTGTCACCATCCATACATCCATAGTCACACAAAGTGACTATTTTTGTTACAAATGGGGACCACTTGGTCCCATTTGTCATAGAATGTAACACCATTCTATGGATGTTCATTAAATGGACGGTAGGTTGCACCCAATTACGATCTTTATTTTGGTGTCTTTAACATTAATTAACAATGAATACTCATACATTATTTTAGAACCTAAGTAATTGTAATAGGCTTGTTGTATTAGAAAATATTCAAATCAATTTATATCGAATTATTAATTAATGTCTATCAGGATTTCAACTTTTACATGATTCACACTTAATAAATCTATTATTACATTTTACTATCTTATTTCATTCTTCATCATTGAAATAGAATAAAAGGAATGAATCAAAGATCCAGTTTTATTCAGTTTTATTCTCCCAAATTTCAGTTCATCGCAGAGTGTGTGTTCGAGTTAGAGAGTGAACTCCGAGTGCAAGGTCCTTCGGAAAGTCGAAGAGTACGAGATATGCTCGGTTAGCAAAGTGTTGAGGTATTCTCGAGGTTGGCTCGAGCTAGTCCAGAGGAACGTCGAAGTCAACACTAGCTAGTTTCCAGAATATTTGTTTTTTCATATTTTCTAATTACAAATTTCAAGAACAAAACAAGCTTATTCACGTTTTTACAGGGAGTCTTATAAACTCTAAAAGCCAATTCACAATTATCAAACACATATTGAAAGAAACATCAATGACACTTTGATATGGTGTACAGTGTACATGTATAAAACAAATTGCAAGAACAGAACTAAGAATGTGACAGATAAAAATAAACAGGAAGAAAGAGAAGAGATTTTTAGTTTAATTAATTGGGGTGAAAAATAATGAGGTAATGACATCCTTGGTATCACCGTCAGGCTTCCCGTATCCATCATCATGCCCATATATCAAATGTGATGTCCTCGATAAATTGAAAGCAACTGTTCTGAAATACTTCTCAAAATCAGAATTCCCTATGACTTCACCATTGAGAGCTCTCCAGTATTTCCAAATTAGTTCCTTTATTCCTTGGCGAGCAACCGACTCTGTGACATTTTTGTCACGCATATAACACTGAATAGATTTGTCGATATCCCCCCGTTGTAGTTCATCCGACAATTAGAAATGCAATTTTTAATACAAAACAATATATATTTGTCTCCCTCTTTAAATGGTTTAGATTTCTATATTGTTACCGGTCTAATTAATCTTATAAAAAAAAATCTTTTATTGTTGATAATTTAATTATACTTCAAAATTGTAGGTCAATAACTTAAATTATAATTATTGACATGTTTTAACAATATAATCTTAATGCACTTACGCTGGATGTTGCTAAGTCATTATAAAGTCTAAGATGCATCAATGAATATCGAACAATATCGGGATAACCAGATGAGAACTTCTCCAAATCCTCAGCAGTAACATAATTGTTTATACAGTAAGCGTATGAAAGAAGTAGGTTGCCTCCAATTGAGATCCATGCATTATCGAGGAATTCTTCCAGTGTCGGTGCATATCCATTGTGGTACCACCTTGCTTCCACCATATACGATTTGCATAGATCTTTTCACTGCCAAATTATTAAGCGACAAGAGTAGAATAAATTTAACGCATACATTTTCATGAGTAATTCGACTATTACAAAAGTGATTGGTGTCAATTAACCAACCTTCTTTCCGTTATTCATTTTTTATGTTGGTCGACTGAAATGTTAAGATAGAAATGCATCCAACAAAGTTATGTATAATGCAAAGTTGGGTAATGATTGATGAATTACCGCTCTCCTAAGACATGGAGTGATGATATTTCCATTCTCTCTCAGTACTTTATCACCCTGATCTTTGACAGTATTAAAGAGAGCCAAAATGCAAATTCGCAGATTCTCTGGAAGTCCTTCAGCAGCACTGATATCCCATCTTCAAACGAAAATCACAAATTCACAATTAAGTTAAAGACGTAACATATTATACAAGATATAAGTTATTATGCGGCCCAAAATCTCTTACTGTTCAATGGCATCAGTAAAGATCTCAAGCTCATCCAGTGACCCATAAACATCATATACATCATCAATTGTTGTAATCATACTGTTTGCCTGTGTTAATGCTATTCTATAAGTTGAATGATCTGGTATATAAGAACAGCCCACAGTCCAGAGGAAGTTCTCAACTAGCCTGTCTCGGATAAATGGTAGCTTATTATAAAGCTCCAAGTCAGTCCACCATCTGGAAAAGTTGATAATTGAAGATACGTTTATTTTGGAGGTATGTACTAAGAAACTAAAATGGGGAATCGGTTTTGTTTTTAATTTACAATTGATGTATGTATAACAGGTGCTTACCGTGACACGTGCTTTAGTTCTTTCTGGTACACCTGTTGAACCACATTGAAGTCTAAAACAGCCAGTTCCCACAATGCAGGTCTGACATGCTCATCTGTCTTGTAATGGTCGATAAACCAGCGAGTGTGAAGTCTTTCCATCCTCCAATGGAGAGGGAGGTCCAGTGCATGGGCAACATGTTTTTTCAGACTTGAATCGTTATACTTCATATTTGAGCTCTCCAAGAATTCTGTTAGGTGTTTAGTTGTGAAATTCCTTGCTGTTTCTAGTAGCTCTTCTCCTTCTTTTGCATGGTAAGAAGCCTCATACAAATTTAACATCCCTTTAATGTCTGAAGCTAGCTCCGGTTTGCAGCGTCCTTTGTCATCGAAGAAGCTTTTGAATATATCTGATTAATATCCTCACAACATTAATTTCATGATTTAAATTAGAGCATTGGTGTTATGAGATCATTTTACATCTGGTTGAAGTAATGAAGTTATATGCCAGACATATATCAGGAATTCAGGATCAATATATTATGTTCTAAAAGGTACTAAAGGACATAAATCCTCTTTCCTTTTGTAGTAATCCAATTGTCCAAATGTAAACTATAAGAGAATATTATGCGATTATGACATATTTGGATATTTATTCAATATTTTACTTCTAAAGGAACTCCAATATATATATATTTAATTTGAAATTATCTCTGAACAGCAACATCAGAAAGGTACCTACAAATGATGAAGATGAGTTCATTGCTGAAATATTACCGCGTGAAGTGAATTTTTGACAACCAAATCTTTCTCAGAGATGTGTAAATATTGTGCATAAGCTAATGAAGTACCTTCATGTACACTAAATCATGATTCCTCAGCAGTCTGAAAAGCAGTGATGTTTCATAAAGGTCACCCCGCAACATAACTGACGAGATTTGATCCATAGATTTGTCGATAATGGAGTTTATCTCGTCTTTGAAGTGATATGCCACTCCAAGCTGTTGGATGGCATCGACAAGCTCTAATTTATCTCTGAGCAATTCTTCCTTGTACATCATTTGACTCACCTCTCTTTTAAGTTTGTATATGTTTTCCCTGTTTTTATCCTCCTTCATGCACAGAAACAAGAGAAAGGAAGAACTTGCACATCATTTAGAAACTAGTTTCTTTAAATGCAAATTAGAGCATATTTAAGAAACATAGAACGCATATTGATCAAACGATTGAAATATATGTTGTTTTTTTACTAAATTTGTAAAAAAAAAAAATTATAGATGGTAAACGTTTTGTTTTCTGCAGAGTATATATAAATGCTTATATTTGCTTACATGTTGGTCTCTGACATTTACTGACTGTATGAACTTGTCCTGCCATATGGTTGGGTAATAGTTTGCCGACCGGCGCTCAGTTGCCGATGATGACTCCAATTGCGCACAAGGAACGAGCCTACGCAAAGGCCGTCTCCTGTGCGTTTGGTGAACATGGATGATAGAAGGAAGTCCAAGAACTAAAGCCATTAACTAAGTAATGCAAATATGCAAATAAAGAAACTATAATAAGTTTACTTGAGATATGCGTATGTATGTGGGTAGATTTTGATTCCGGATTGTGGGACTTCCCTTCTATTTATAGAATATGAGTCTCATATTTATCAAGTTAAATAATATATATTCCTTTTGCATGCATGGCCATTTAGACAAGAAACCGCACAAGGAATTCACTGACAGAGCATTCTCCTACATTTAATTGATTGTCAATCTTGTTCTTTTCTGATGAAATGGCTTTGTCACGTCACAAATGCATGACAACTTGACATCAATGGCCGTCTAGAAGGAATTCATATCCCCTGCATGCTGTACTGGCACTGCACAGTGCAGTAAGTCTGGCGATGAGCACTCGTCTATATAAAAGTTCTGAACATAAACTTATATAGTGTCTTATTAAAAGTTTAAAACTTAAAGGTGATAATTGCTGGTATGCCCATTAAAAATTTTAAACTTTCTAATTTACCCATCTGAATATAAAAATATCCAAATTCCCTATCAGTACTTCATTTGAATTTTTGTTATCCCATCAATACTTTATTTCAAAGGTTTAAATAGCGGATAGCGGACTCATCGTGTGGGGTATATTTGATAGCGGATATTGGCGCTATCGCGGACGCTATCGGTTCCTGTTATTTAGAATATTTTAAATATTTTATTTGTTAATGAGCTAACATATGTAACAAAAATGATGAATAATTAGAATAATGTATAAAGTTTTCTAACCAAATTGTTTAAAAATTATAAATTATTATATTACTTTTGGAACAAAGTATTCTTATTTAGACTAGCAAGAAACCCGCTTGTTGTGTGGGCGTTTGAAATTCTGATCTCAACGGTATGTAATACATATAATGTGCTTTCGGTTTTTGGCTAACTATTTACCATTTAAATTTCGTCTTTACACCAAATCAACTCATTGAATGATAGAATATAAAGTGTTAATTCATCATTAATGTAAATTATAATCAACATTAATGTCTTCCATACCAAGATTGATATCTTTTTATTTTTGTAAAAACCAAAATGGAGAGGAAGTTGTTAAAATTGGAGAACATCAACGCCTTTGAAATCAATGTATTTTGATCTGTACCATTGATTAAGGCGGTAGAATGGGTATGAAAAAAATTTGAAGAAAAAAAAATGGAGAGTGTAATAGTTACGTGCTTTTTAATATAGTATAGAATATATATATAGATATACACAGTACAATATGTTGGTCAGTCTTTTATTGCACAAGTATTACATGTTTCTTCAAAAGGATTTCAAATTGAATCATTAAGTAATTACTTTTCCTAAATATTAAAAAATTAAACAGATTATTGAAGTTATCAAAAATAAATTATTTATCTATC
Source organism: Cyperus esculentus (assembly GCA_030179965.1). Taxonomy (NCBI): domain Eukaryota; kingdom Viridiplantae; phylum Streptophyta; class Magnoliopsida; order Poales; family Cyperaceae; genus Cyperus; species Cyperus esculentus. Next base: position 724,072 of record JASGLE010000019.1, on the reverse strand, counting down.
AATTTTCAAGAAAAAAAGTTAGAGAATCTTAAAATTATAATAGAAAAATTGTAAACAAATTATTATAAAACATTACGTGATACTAAGTTTATATAACATATTGATTGTTGTTTAATTACAAATCCAATTAATTATGTGTTAAACAATTGTAAAACATAAATAACAACTATTAAGTTTTAGATATCATAAAATAATTGAAAATTCAGATGATTCTAACGATATTTTATACATTACTATATAAAGTATCAAATAGCGGGAGAAAACCGATAGCGACGTCGTAGCGTTTTGATTCCAAAACGCTATATCCACCGCTATAGCGGCCCCTATGAGCGCTATTTAAACCTTTGCTTTATTTTAATAAAAAATCTCTATTCAACTTGATGATTCAATTAAAACCAACTAATTAATTTTACCAAGAAAAAATTTTGATTAATGATGTAGTCCAATCAAATTGATGGCAAGATGGTTAAAAGTTTTTTATTAAGAAGCTAATAACATATAAAATGAAACAACGTGGTAGCAATTTATTTATGTTTTAGTGGGGATTTTGGATATTTGTAATTTTAGATGGGAAAATTGGAAAGCTTGAAATTTTTAATGGGTATACCGGCAATAAACCCTTATAAAAAATTTTGAAAATAAAAAATATTTTACAAATATATTTATTTAATCATAGATCGATTGTGTTTTTAATTTCATTTGATTTGAGTTTCCTTATTTAGATTGAAGATCGAATTTTGTGGTTATTTAATCTCCACTCATAACGTAATTGACTGTCAACTTAAAAAATTAGCTTGTGTCAAATTTTAATTTAGTCTAACTAAACATGTATTACCGTCAAAATGGATTTATTCTCAAATCACACCGAATGGAACTGGGGAGATTTCATTTCAAATGGCACCGAAAGAGGCTCTGGAGATTTCTCTCAAATGGATCAGCCATTTTGTTGGTTAAAGCTTGAAAGGTTGCTTAAGAGTTCAAGAATTGAGAGGTGGAAGACGAGAGTTGAGACTTCAAAGAGGAGACCGTGAAGAAAACACAAAGATAAAAAATGGTTGATTCGTAATTTGTTCACTCGAAAGTGCACTATTTTTAATTTCCAACTATACTGCAATTTAATCGTAAGCGTACGACCATGTTGTGGTATAGTATGGGGTCGAATCCACAGAGATAATTGGCAAAACGTATGTTGGTAGCTCCTACCAACCCTTCAAAAAAAAGACAATTGGCAAAATCGGACTAGACTTTGGTTATTTCTAAAACTAAGAGGTTTGTTCTTCAACAGGGCTATTTTTGGTATTTTTAGGAATAAAGATGAGTGCAGTAAGATAAAAAGGCGTTTCTAGGACTTCAGACTAGTCAATACTTGGGCTCGGGTCACGCTAACTCTACTCGTCACGTACAATCCACACGACCATTGAACTGCGTTCTTACGTCTGTTAGATAGAAGTGTACCAGTCGTCGCTCTCGCATACGACTAGTGTGCAACACAAGTAAACTGGTATCACGGATTTTTGGTATTAACACGTTTAGTTATGGTATCAAACAATATCAAGGACCAAACCTCAGCTCTCGCTTGTTGGCTTAATTCCTAATATAGTTATAACCAATAGAGGTACGGACTGCAGCTCTCGCTGGTAAGCCCAACCTAAGTTCCGGTATTGGTGCCCCAAAGTGTGCATCCCTCTCTCGGGTACCCGTAAAACTCAGCTCTTGCGTTTTGTCTAGTTGCCCTTTCGGATCTCTAACCCACTCTGAATACAAACTAGATCTAATCACATGCGTACAAAAGCTTAAAACCTAGGGTATGGCAAATACCTACTGGTTACCTGTTTAAGCACACAATCCGGGCATAGATGCAGTTTCAATCATACACAATACACATAGAACTAAAATAAAAAATAACTAAGAATCACATAAAACCACAAACCAAGTCATGACAAATCATCATAATCCTAGATACTACGAGTTTAGCCAGACATGACCATAACAACAACAAACAAGCAAGTGCAACAAGTAATACAAGTCATCATAAAAACAACACAAATCTATCACAACAAACAAGTAAAAGAGAAAGAACAGTGTGAAGATCGGCTCCAAGTGTGCACGCGCGTGTACTCGCTCGTCGGCTCATTCCCGTCACGTCCCGAATGGCTCCGAGCGGCTTCCTCCCCAAGAAAGTGCATGCTCTCAATCCTCTCTAAGGCAACTAGAATATGCGTGAAAAGATGCCCAAATCGGCGGCTCAGACATGGATTTATAGCTGACAAATCCAGAGTTTTTGTCATATCTGCTCTGCTCCCGAATGCAAAACCAGAAAACACTAGAAACTGCATGTAAATGAGTACAGATGCCAATAATTGGATTAATTTTGTAAGTATTTTCTTAAGTAAAAATGTGTATTTTTTTGTACAATCAATTATTATTATAACCTTTTATTTCCGTCAGATTTAGCGTGGGAGTAAAATTTTGGGGTAAACTTTAGACGTCTGATTTATAGAGAATGGACGGTCTAAATGTACTCCTATCTATAGCAGAATTAGCCTTATGAGATGTAAGCTGCGCTTTCCTCTCTATCACGCGTGGTGCTTACCAATTTTATGAACTGCATGAAAATAAATTTTGGTTCTTGAATTCTCAACTTCTTAGTCCTCCGCCTTGCCGTCACTCTCTCTCCTTATATGCTCCCTCTTTTCTCAACAAAAGATATCAGGCAACTAGGCAAGTTATATGTAATTTCTATTTTCTTATTGTTTTATATTCTTTCAAAAAAGATCTTAATATCCGATGTGATATAGGAAAAATAAGAGTGAAGCTATGGTACTATTAATAATACAAATTGCACCGTACTTTTGGCTCATATCTCCAATTTCAAAATATTAATTTAAAAAATCTTAAAAGTAAAAAAAAGTTTGTAGAGGTATCGTTTAACTTGTACATTGATTATATTTTTACAATATTTGATATAATCATTGTTTAATACTCCATCAACATCTCTTAAATTTCAACCGTTAAAAGAGTTCAAAATTTTGATTATCTATCAAAAGACACTCAAATTTATCAAAATTTGAAGCGCTATCAATTTATGTATTAAATAATATATATATAAACTTTTTTCCTTTTTTAAGATTTTTTTAAATATTTTCTTCGAACTTATAAAATTTGTCATTGTAAAGATTGTTAAGAATTAAGATAACCAGTAACATCTCCAAATTTTCGGCAAATACAAAAACAGTTTAATCGAAAGATTATTGGCAAAATAATAAAAGAATGATGGAATATGGTGAATAGCAATTAAGATTTCACTAATATTTTCTAAGAAAACAATTGAAATTAACAATGGTTTTGAACAATTACGAATAGGAACAAGAAAATTATATTGGTTAATAAATCAGTTCATAAAATTGGTATATAAATGGAGCTAGACTATTATATTAACGTTAGCATTTCGGACCGAAATGCTAACGCCTCAAAATTATTGTTATCGTGTCTGAAATCACGATTTATGGTACTCAATATATTCTTTATATAAAAAAATTGCGGAATACAAAAATTTTTCATTTTTAGAGTTTTCTAAATATTTTTTTTTGCATTTTTTAAAATAGCATGTACAAACATCAATATTTTATTATTGGTATATAAATGGAGTTAGACTATTATACTAACGTTAGCATTTCGGACTGAAATGCTAACGCCTCAAAATTATTGTTATCGTGTATGAAATCACGATTTATGGTGCTCAATAAGTTCTTTATATAAAAAAATTGGGGAATACAAAAATTTTTCATTTTTAGAGTTTTCTAAATATTTGTTTTTTATTTTTTAAAATAGCATGTACAAACATCAGTATTTTATTAATATTTATGAGCTATTTTCTAAAATTGAAAACAAATACTTAGAAAACTCTAAAAATGAAATTTTTTTTGTATTCCCTAATATTTTCATATAAATAATTTATTGGGTACCATAAATTGTGATTTCGGACACGATAATAACAATTTTGAGGCGTTAGCATTTCAGACCGAAATGCTAACGTTAGTATAATAGTCAAGCTCATATAAATGTACCATGTTTTAACAATTAAAGTTTTAGACCTCTCGATACTATTTTAATCATATATTTCTATTAGAAAATCAAATTGACATGAGGTTTAAATGTTCTTAAGATCAATACCTACAACTTGTATATTTTAAGGTCCTCCTAATTCTTGATAGAATCATCCTAAAAATTCACACCAATAAAGACCAGATTCTGGTTAAAGCTGCAGACCCATCAGCACCATTTTACATATATCTACTTACTGGATAATCATATTGATTTGAAATTAATTTTATTAGAATCTCAACAATAATTGCTATAAATTTTATGTTTTATGCTTTTTCAAATTCATGACTTAAATATCCCAAAATTTTGTATCAAACGGAATCAAAATCCTGTTGACAGCTTACAGACCCCGCTAAACGTTTTATTCATAACTCATTATTAGATAATCCAATTAATGTTTTATTCATAACTCCTTATTAGATAATCCAATTAATGTTTTATTCATAACTCCTTATTAGATAATCCAATTAATATGAAATAAATTTTGCTAGAATCAAGGAAACAAGATATACAACATTTATATTTTAAGATTTTCCGAAATCCTAACAATTAAATTCTGCCTCCAAAAATTAAACTAGAAATTACCTATTTAAACCCCATAACCCCTCCCCTGCACTTCCTCTCTCCCCTTCTCTTCCCCCTCACCCAAAACAGCAACAGAGATAGACTCGTCTCTTCAACCCCCTCTGCACGCGACCCCAACCTGTGCGCCGACCTCCTCCGCCCGGCTGACAGCACACCGGCGAGCCTCCGGCGCAGCACTGCCCCACCCTAGCGCCCCCTCCTCCCATTCTCCTCTTCCCCTTTCCTCTCTGCTACAACATACCCAAACCGAACCCAACACCAACCACCAGCACCGCCCCATTCCGGCCACCCCACCGCCGACCGACACCACCATTCAACTCCTCTCATCCTCCTCTAACCACTTCTCTAACCAATTTCACAAACCCATCTCTCTTTCCCCTCTTCCCTCGTCAACCCTAGAACCGTCAAAGACCGACGTCGCCGGAAACCGACACCAACCTTCAAATTGACAGCACCTACACCATCTCCATTACTCCCCGTAACCTATTCCACAACCTCTCAGCCGCCAATTTCAACCCGAGCTGCCACTTCGACCAACCCCGGCTGCTGCCCCTTTTTGTGTCTCTTTTGCCCGACGTTGTGTCGCCTTAAATCATCCCTCTCATTAGTATGACCTTTATCCTTTCTTATATGGTCGTGTGAGCCATAGTTAAGCCGGGGGTTGAGCTCTTATGTCATGTAAAATTTGCTTTCCAAACTCTTGCATAATCAATTACCTCAAGTTCCAGCAGAACCATTCTCAAGCATAATTCACACCAAAAATGAAAAAAAGAGAGTTCTGATTGTCCAAATGCCTTGAAATTTTCAAAAAATGTAGATAACAACCAGATAAAGGTTTTGGTCTAAATTTCACATTTTGCTGAATTTTCTGTGATTTTCTATGATTTGTCAAATTTCAACCAGAAAACCAAACTGGGCCAAAACTGTCACAGGGGCTGGTACACAAATGAATGGCAAAACTGTACGATTCCGTGAATTGGACCTTCCCATTTTATTTTATATTCTTGAAGTACACATTGAGTTTTACTTGCACACAAATTTTTGTTGAAAAATTCCAAAGCTAAGGCCCCAAAACAAATTTGCAAATAAAATGGCAGCACAAGTTTCCAGCAATACCCCTCTGATGAAATTGGTTCAAAAGTGCATCAAACAAGCACCAAATTAGAAAGTGTTCTACATGAAAAAGGTTCCCAAAACACCCCTCCAAATGTCTCGAATAAATGACTGATTTGCCCACAAAAGTGGATTAATTAAATAAACGATTGATCAATCGGCTTTTCAGTTTGATAGGATGTATATTCTCGGATCGGCTTCCAAATCTGACATGTCGAGGTCAATTCATGTATTCATTCTGAATTTGGAGTGTCAAGTATTGTTATTCAACTATCCTTCCAGTGTCGGTCATAAATCAGAATCCTTCGTATCAGGTAACTAGACTTCTCTATGACTTGATTTACTGTTTTTATAGTTTAGTAGTTATTTACTATTTTGTGAAATGTTAGTAATTATTTACGGTAATTAGTTGTGCATACGATTTGATCTTGAAAGTGTGAATTTGTTATGTGCATGGAAATGTATTCTTGGAAAATGGTTTGTGACATGAGAAAGGGATTTATGCATGAAATTGGTTTGTCATGGTATTTCTTTTACGTGCATGAAAAAGGATTTGGGATTTTGTGGGATTTATGACGATGAATTTATCGAGCCCGATCATCGGTCTTATAGTTCTATGACATGACGATACATGGAATCGCCAGAAAATGATTCCTGTAAATGACGGTGTACTGATCTGAGAAACCTGCGATTATAAATGTCACTACGAGAATATACAAATGGTCAGATATTATATCGCGATTATATTCCCATTATTACGGAATCTTAAGTACTTAAGTGAACGTCCCTTTATGGTGCCCATACTAGTCGGGTAAGGGAACCGATGGTGTGACATACGGGGTAGATTATTTTTCAAAAAAAGGAATGTATTTAATTGGACATAACTGAACCTCGGTTCAATACAAGACAGATTTAAATGTTTTCAATCGATAATTTTTCTTAAAATTCAATAGCCTGATATTGTATATATATATGTTGTGATAAATGCGTTGATGGCATGTTTAGTTTTATTTCTTAATATTGCATCTGTATTTCTTAATTTTACATGTCCTGTGCATCAATTTAATTGCATTTTTAAGGTACTTTGTTATTCAAAACTTGTCATAGAGAAGCGCGTCGTTAAATAACTGGTTACTGAGCTTTTTGGCTGACTCTGTTTTGTTGTTTTCCTTTCTTTTTATTGGCGACGTAGGTCGATGGACCGTCGGATGGATGCACAGGATACCGCACCATAGCGCCCCTTGCTAGGGCGTTACATAACCATTATGAAGAGATACCTCCTCATATTTTTTTTTTTTTGATGTAGCAGGCAAAACGCCTACTATAATTTTCATTAAATCATATTAAAAAAGAGTTGGTACAGATTAATAAGAAAGAGAAGAAAAATATCAAAATAATAAGAAAATTTGAAATACAAGCATAGCAATAAACCCATAACCCTGAAAACCCTCTAAGAAAAGAAGTGTCCACCAATTTCCTATCTTGCTGCAGCACTGCAAGCCGGGAAGTTGTGATCAGTAGAAATTAAATCCCGGGAGGTTGAGATCAGTAGAAAATCTGATGGAGAGTGAGCATGGTGTCCATGAAAGAGGCAAGATACCAACAAACTGAGAAAGACAAGGAGGTAGCTACAGAGAGAAACCATAAAATCAGGTTCCCACCTCTCTGTCGTAGCACTAGTTATTCCTTTCTTTCCTAAAGACTTTTCCAGATACTTCATAAAAAGCCAGGACAACAACCAACAACAGGTACAAGGCCGGGTTTAAGCCATATACCAGCAACCCTGTTGCATATACCAGTCGAGCATATAGATCGGTATCCTGCTGCAACAACTATGAGCAGCAGCCCGATCACCCCCAAATAGTGCACAATCAAGCTCACCTATCACGGCTCAACCAGCCTAAAACAAAGTTTTTTAGACCCCAGAGAGAGAAGATGAGATCCTAGATGGGCTAGGAGGAGGTTGGCTGCTAAATACAGAGGGGAGCGAAGGGAAGGTGAGACCCAATCGAATCTTGTGCCGGACAAAGCAGCCCCGCCACTGAGTAAAAACCCTAACTTGGAGAAAAAAGAACAAAGAGGAGCACACCAGTGGAGAAGGCGACAACACGAGAAGACGATAGGCATGGAGTGTTAGAACTCGGCCTCCTTTGGACTAGCTCGAGCCAACCTCAAGTATACCATAGCGCTTTGCTAACCGAGCGTATCTCGCACTATACGACTTACCCGAGGACCTTGCGCTCGGGGGTTCACTCTCTCACCTGAACTGACACTCTGTGATGAACTGGAATATGGGAGAATAAAAACAGAATAAAACTGGATCTTTGATCCGGGAGAAGGAAGAGAAATAGCTGAAAGCTGTTTTGTATTAAAATCTGACAGTTACAATGTTTTTCTCTCTCTTATCTCTCTTACAATTTACACTACTCTACTCCTATATATACTACTACATCTCGAATTACTCCGACTACAAAAGTCTACTACTATCTACTCCTAGATACAATGCTGCCAAGTGTCCTGTGCTCCTGCTAAGCTGTCTCTGACTCTGACAAGTGCAGCTTGCTGTCAGACTGGTAGTTCGAGCTTCCACATCTTGAGGCTCCTCAAGTCTCTGACTTGGAACATCACCGAGCTCCTGCTCGGCCATGCTCCAAATCCTCAGCAGCAACTGTTCTGAAATACTTCTCAAAATCAGAATTCCCTGTGACTTCACCATTGAGAGCTCTCCAGTATTTCCAAATTAGTTCCTTTAATCCTTGGCGAGCAACCGACTCTGTGACATTTTTGTCACGCATATAACACTGAATAGATTTGTCGATATCCCCCCGTTGTAGCTCATCCTACAATTAGAAATGCAATTTTTAATACAAAACAATATATATTTGTTTCCCTCTTTAAATGGTTTAGATTTCTATATTGTTACCGGTCTAATTAATCTTATAAAAAAATTTATTTTATTGTTGATAATTTAATTATACTTCAAAATTGTAGGGTCAATAACTTAAATTATAATTATTGACATGTTTTAACAATATAAACTTAATGCACTTACGCTGGATGTTGCTAAGTCATTATAAAGTCGAAGATGCGTCAATGAATATCGTACAATATCGGGATAACCAGATGAGAACTTCTCCAAATCCTCAGCAGTAACATAATTGTTTATACAGTAAGCGTATGAAAGAAGTAGGTTGCCTCCAATTGAAATCCATGCATTATCGAGGAATTCTTCCAGTGTCGGTGCATATCCATTGTGGTACCACCTTGCTTCCACCAGATACGATTTGCATAGATCTTTCCACTGCCAAATTATTAAGCGACAAGAGTAGAATAAATTTAACGCATACATTTTCATTAGTAATTCGACTATACAAAAGTGATTGGTGTCAATTAACCAACCTTCTTTCCGTTATTCATTTTTTATGTTGGTCGACTGAAATGTTAAGATAGAAATGCATGCAACAAAGTTATGTATAATGCAAAGTTGGGTAATGATTGATGAATTACCGCTCTCCTAAGACATGGAGTGATGATATTTCCATTCTCTCTCAGTACTTTATCACCCTGATCTTTGACAGTATTAAAGAGAGCCAAAATGCAAATTCGCAGATTCTCTGGAAGTCCTTCAGCAGCACTGATATCCCATCTGCAAATGAAAATCACAAATTCACAATTAAGTTAATTAAAGACGTAACATATTATACAAGATATAAGTTATTATGCGGCCCAAAATCTCTTACTGTTCAATGGCATCAGTAAAGATCTCAAGCTCATCCAGTGACCCATAAACATCATATACATCATCAATTGTTGTAATCATACTGTTTGCCTGTGTTAATGCTATTCTATAAGTTGAATGATCTGGTATATAAGAACAGCCCACAGTCCAGAGGAAGTTCTCAACTAGCCTGTCTCGGATAAATGGTAGCTTCTTATAAAGCTCCAAGTCAGTCCACCATCTGGAAAAGTTGATAATTGAAAATACGTTTATTTCGGAGGTATGTACTAAGAAACTAAAATGGGGAATCGGTGTTGTTTTTAATTTACAATTGATGTATGTATAACAGGTGCTTACCGTGACACGTGCTATAGTTCTTTCTGGTACACCTGTTGAACCACATTGAAGTCTAAAACAGCCAGTTCCCACAATGCAGGTCTGACATGCTCATCTGTCTTGTAATGGTCGATAAACCAGCGAGTGTGAAGTCTTTCCATCCTCCAATGGAGAGGGAGGTCCAGTGCATGGGCAACATGTTTTTTCAGACTTGAATCGTTATACTTCATATTTGAGCTCTCCAAGAATTCTGTTAGGTGTTTAGTTGTGAAATTCCTTGCTGTTTCTAGTAGCTCTTCTCCTTCTTTTGCATGGTAAGAAGCCTCATACAAATTTAACATCCCTTTAATGTCTGAAGCTAGCTCCGGTTTGCAGCGTCCTTTGTCATCGAAGAAGCTTTTGAATATATCTGATTAATATCCTCACAACATTAATTTCATGATTTAAATTAGAGGATTGGTGTTATGAGATCATTTTATATCTGGTTGAAGTAATGAAGTTATATGCCAGACATATATCAGGAATTCAGGATCAATATATTATGTTCTAAAAGGTACTAAAGGACATAAATCCTCTTTCCTTTTGTAGTAATCCAATTGTCAAAATGTAAACTATAAGGGAATATTATGCGATTATGACATATGTGGATATTTATTCAATATTTTACTTCAAAAGGAACTCCAATATATATATTTAATTTGAAATTATCTCTGAACAGCAACATCAGAAATTATCTCTAACTAAACATTACCGTTACAGTCAAATAGATTTATTCTCAAATCACACCGAATGGAACTAGGGAAATTCATTTCAAATGGCACCGAAAGGGACTGGAGATTTCTCTCAAATGGATTAGCCATTTTGTTGTTAACACGTTTAGTTCTGGTATCAAATAATATCAAGGACCAAACCTCAGCTCTCGCTTGTTGGCTTAATTCCTAACATAATTCTAACCAACAGAGATACGGACCGTGTTGGGTAGGGTAGGGTCAGGTCCCGGGTTGCCCCGGTACCCCGGGTCGGGTCCCGGGTTTGCTCGGGTCGGGTTTCAACGGGAATATTTCTGGGAACATGGATACCTACCCTTGCGAGGACCGTCCCTCCCGGTCCTCTCGGGTTGCCCCGGTCAGACGCCCGGGTCGGGTCAGTCGGTCCATTTTCCCTGGGTTTCTCGGGTCGGGTTTGGACCTCTCGGGTTTTTTTAAAACACTAGATTTAACGGGGGAGTAAAATTTTGGGGTAAACTTCAGATGCCCAATTTATAGAGAATGGACGGTCTAAATGTACTCCTATCCATAACAGAATTAGCCTTATGGTAAGTTGCGCTTCGCTCTCTATCGCGCACGGTGCTTACCAATTTTATGAACTGCATGAAAATAAATTTTGGTTCTTGAATTCTCAATTCTTAGTCCTTCGCCTTGCCGTCACTCTCTCTCCTTATATACTCCCTCTTTTCTCAACAAAAGACATCAGGCAACTAGGCAAGTTATATGTAATTTCTATTTTTCTTATTATTTTATGTTCTTTCAAAAAAGATCTTAATATCTGATGTGATATAAGAAAAATAAGAATTGGCTTTGAAGAAGTAAAACGATTCTTATATCTCAGTATCATGAAATACAGAGACGGGGAGAGATGGAGGGTGGTAGTGGGCCATACATGGCCCTCCAATTCCATGATCCATGGAAAAAAAAATTAGTATGATAGGTCCTCTTTAAATATAATATGGGCTAGCTTTTATGAATAATGTGGTAATACCGTAATAGATATTTCTATAATTATATTGAGCTATCTAATTTTAAGTTTGGATTGCTAAAAAAAATAACTTCACAATTAAACAACATTTCAATAATAATAAATTAAACAAAATTATTAAAATATCAATTGCACATTATAATGTGCTAAATCATTATGAGTTTCAAGGCTTGACAAACTCTTAGAGTGTGTTTGGATTGTCAAAATTATCTCTACTTTAAGAGTAGTGCCTAATCTAGCACTTGGTGGCATCCAAACATGAAATGGGTTTTTGGGTTAGCTGACGAGTAGAAGTACTCAGCTAAATCAAAGAAACTGTGGTTTAGTGGAGCAACAAACTCCTGAGGACTATACAAATAATAAAATTGCAAAATCCATTTGATATGAGAATATAATAGATGATTTTGTAAAAATGACAAGTAGATGTATTCAACTCCTGCTTTGCTGATGACTTCTTATATTAGTTGCAGTTATGTAATTTTGTTTTCACTTTTATTATTGACTTCAATATTAATTGCATGTTATCACCTAGCTATATAATATATATTAGATTGATGGAAAATGGAATTTAAGTATAATGCGCTTATAATTATGTTGATTGTATTTGTAATGGGACCAATAATTTTGACTATATAATAATGTAATATTAAACCATTTTAATTTTGAAAAATATTTTTGCGTTATCATTTTTTTGGGCACCCTATGATAAAATCTTAGCTCCATCCCTCACGAAAATACATTGCAGTTGAGTGGAAAAATGAATAACTTAGAATATTATTGTATATTTATACACAGATATAACGAATATTTAAAGAGGAGGGATCCGGTGCCAAGTCTGATCTGATGCCAACAATGCCAAGTCTGCGATTTTCATATCCAAATTTTGATTTATATGGCTCAATATATTCTTTATATCAAAATCTTATAGCATGCAAAAAAATTGTCATTTTTGGAGATTTTCAAGTATTTATTTCAGATTTTTCAAAAGTTATATATGAAACATTGATTATTTTATTAATATTGTATAGTTGCTATTAGAAAATCCGAAATAAATACTTAAAAATCTCAAAAAATGAAAAATTTTTGCATACTATAAGATTTTGATATAAAGAATTTATCGAGTCATATAAATCAAAATTTGGATATGAAAATTACATACTTGGCACCGTTGGTATCGGATCAGACTTGGCACCGGATCCCTCCTCATATTTAAAACAGATAGTATGAACGAAATTTTGTGACTGCGCGCGTGACACGATCGACGTATATCGTGTTATCTTTTTTTTTTTTTGAGGAATTATCGTGTTATCTTCGATGTATCATGTACCCATACAATATATGAGGAGCGATCCAATGACACACAAAATTTTGACACAAATATTATACTAAATCATATATTTATAAAAAAATCTTAAAAATATATAGAAAATCTTTTACAAATTAACATATTCATTACTTATAGATCTATTGTGTTTCAAATTTCATTCAATTAGAGTGTCATTTGATATTCTATCAACGACCATCAAGTTTATATAGTAATTAATTAGAACGGTGTAAATTTAATGATTCTTGACTGAGTAACATATGACACTAAAATTGAATAAAATTTGAAAAACAATCGATCTATAAGTAAATGAATATGTTTATAAAAGATTTTCCATTTTTAAGATTTTTTATAAATTTAATTATATGATTTAGTGTAATATTTATGTTAAAATATTGTTGTGTCATTTGATCCCTCCTCATAATATATTAATCAATATTATAGGACTTTACTTGACATGCCAATTTAAGCTTAAAAAAAAAAAAGAAAGACATACGTCACGCGAAAAAATAAGGCGAAACACGTCGTCAAATGAACACACACATGATGTGTAAGAAACACACACACATATATATATTAATATATACACACTCATGCATGATGTGATGTGGAGGACATATATATAACATGTGGCGTGATATTTAATTTCATAACAATTTTCATTTGTTATTTTTTATATAAAACAGTCTCGGTGATATCATCGAGAATATTATTAGGATACCATATAATTTGACTTAGTTAAACGAACTAATTGATTAATCAATTTAACGTACTAATTGTTTAACTTAATGTATATATACTAATTGTTCAAACTAGCATCAATTTATAATTAGTAAGTTTACTATTATACATATATTGATATAATAATAAATTATAAATTGTTTTAAGTTAAATAATTATCATATTAAGTTAGACAATTAGTATATGATATAATAAAAAACTATCGGCATTATGCGTCCAACTTTAGTTTCTTAATCAAGCAAAGCTTATGAGATTTGAATAATAAAAAGAGTGAAGCTATGGTACTATTAATAATACAAATTGCACTATACTGTTGGCTCATATTTCCAATTTCAAAATATTAATTTAAAAAAATGTAATATCTCCAAATTTTAGATTTTGGATTTGATAAAATTCTGTTTGAAATTTGAAGATTTCTGGAACAAATTTTGTGGAATTTGGACTTCAAAAATGGTTGGTCAAAATGACATTTTATTTTAAAAAATCATGAACCAATTGGCTAAACCGAATTGGGTCAAATTTGGGTTTCTTTCTTTTTTCTTTTCCTTTTCCTTCCTTTCTTTCCTGGTTTGGGCCGATGGGGCCTCTCTCCCCCTCTTCTTTCTTTCTTTCTTTCTTTTCTTTTCTTTTCTTCTTTTCTTCTTTTATTTCCTCCCCTCCAGTCCACTCCCTCTCCCCCTCTCGTTGCTTCTCCCTCACGCGCCGCGCCCCACACCAGGCCGCGCGCCACCCAGCGTCACACACCACGCCGCCAGATTTGGCGTCGCCACCGCACCCGCATCCCGCCGACCCTCCTCTCTCTCTTCCCCTCCTCCTTTTCCTCTCTTCCGCTCCACAGCAGCCGCCCAAACCAACCCCCACTCGGCCGCCCGCCCAGCACCACCGGCGACCGCCGGACCCGCTGCGCACCATCGCCCCGTTACAACCAGCACCGGCCCTCCTCCCTTTCCCTTCTCCCTTTGTCCTCTCGTCTCCAACAGCCCCAAACCCGACCCCGCAACCAAGCCCCGCCCCTCTCGACCTCCTGCTGCTCCTCTCCGCGCCGCCACCAGTAGCAGTCAGCAGCAGCAGCACCTTTCTTGAGCATAACTCACACCAAAAATAAAAAAGGCAAGTTCTGATTGTCCAAATGCCTTGAAATTTTCAGGAAATGTAAACAACAATCAAACAAAGATTTTGGTCCAAATTTCATATTTTTCCGAATTTTCTGTGAATTGTTGTGAATTTCCAAAGTTCGGACCAGAAAAACGAAAATTGAGTCAAGTGCAGTCAGAGGACTGGTATGCTGGTAAACATGAAAACTGTACCGTTTCATGAACTGGACCACTATATTTTATTTTATATTCTTGAAGTACACATTGAGTTGCACTTGCACAAAAATTTTCATGAACAAATTCAAAGTTTAAGGCCCCCAAATAAATATTTCAAGAAAACAGCAGCACAATTCCAGAATTGTCCCTCTTATGAAATTGGTTCAAAAGTACATCAAATAAGCACCGAATTAGAAAGTGTTCTACATGAAAAATATTTCCAAAACACCCTTCCAAATGTTTGTAATCTAAAATTTAGCTATTGTTAACAAAGTTTTCGAATAAAGGACTGATTTGTCCCACAAAATGACTTATTCCTTAGTCAAATTGGTCGTGTCAATGTACCAGTTTGCCCGATGTGTACTCAATTTGTTCAATTAAATAAATGAAAATGACTTATTTCTTAGTCAAATATCTGATCAATTTCTGTTGTGTACTCGAATTGATTGATCTTAGGAGATAATAAAATGTCAAAAGTGCTTAGACATCGGTGTTGCTCGAAATCGATTCAAATCACCAAGAGATTTTGTTGTTGTCACCTCTTGAATTCCAAATCAGGTAACCGGACTTCTCTATGACTTGATTTACTGTTTAGTAGTTAATTGTTATTTTCAGTTCTTAATGTTAATTAGTTTGTGCATGTGATTTGATCTTGAAAATGTGGATTTGTTATGTGCATAGAAATGTGTTGTGTGGAAAATGGTTTGTATGTGCATGTGTTTACTGTTTGGCAATATGCTATGATGAGAAAAGGAAATAAAGTTTTCCTAAAAGAAATTAAGAATAATTAAAATTTACTAAATGTCACTACGGGAATACAGACGGTGTCGGATATTATATTGCGATTATATTCCCACTACTACGGAATCTTAAAGTACTTAAGTGAACGTCCCTTACGGTGCCCATACTAGTCGAGTAAGGGAACGGACGGTGTGACATACGGGTCAGATTATTTTTAAAAAAGGAATGTATTTAATTGGACATAACTGAATTTTGTTCAGTACGGGACATATTATTTTTAAAAGAATGTATTTTATCGGACATAACTGAAACAGATTACAACTTTCTACTTGATGACTTTTTAATTTACAAGATAAACTTCTTTTTCCGATAAAAATCTGTTTAATCTGACATAATTGTTCTTCTGTTAGTTATTAGACAAATTTTTTTTCTATGGATGAGTTCTTAAAATAAATTGATAATATATGTTATATAGGCATTTTACTTGTGGTAAAAATATTGGATGTCATGTTATAGCTTGATATTGTAAATATATGTTGTGATAAGTATATTGCATGGCATGTTTAGTTTTATTTTTAAATGTTACATGTCCTGTGCATCAATTTTTATTGCATTTGTAAAGTATTTTGTTATTAAAAACTTGTCATAGAGAAGCGCGTCGTTAAATAACCGGTTACTGAGCTTTTTAGCTGACTCCGTTTTGTTGTTTTCCTTTCTTTTTGTTTGCGACGTAGGTCGACGGACCGTCGGATGGATGCACAGGATCTCGCACCGTAGCGCCCCGTGTCGGGGCGTTACAAAAAATCTTAAAAGTAAAAAAAAAGTTTGTAGATGTATTGTTTAACTTGTAGATTGATTTTAGTTTTTACAATATTTGATATAAGCATTGTGTAATACTCCACAAACATCTCTTTAAATTTCAATCGTTAAAAAGAGTTCAAAATTTTGATTATCTATCAAAAGACACTCAAATTGATCAAAATTTGAAATGCTATCAATTTACGTATTAAATGATATATATATAAACTTTTTTTTTCCTTTTTTAAGATTTTTTAAATATTTTCTTCGAACTTATAAAATTTGTCATTATCAAGATTGTTAAGATAAGCATTATCGAAAGAATAAGAAATTTTGAAATACAAGCATAGCTATAAACCCATAACCCCGAAAACCCTCTAAGAAAGCGAGTGTCCACCAATTTCCTATCTTGCTGCAGCACTGCAAGCCGGGGAGTTGTGATCAATAGAAAATCTTGGGAGGTTGAGATCAGTAGAAAATCTGATGGAGAGTGAGCATGGTGTCCATGAAAGAAGCAAGATAGCAACAAACTGAGAAAGACAAGGAGGTAGCTACAGGGAGAAACCATAAAATCAGGTTCCCTCCTCTTTGTCCTAGAAGTAGTTGTTCCTTTCCTAAAGACTTTTCTAGATACTTCATGAAAAGCCAGGACAACAACCAACAACATGTACAAGGCCGGGTCCAAGCCATATACCAGCAACCCTGTTGCATATACCAGTCGAGCATATAGATCGGTATCCTGCTGCAACAACTATGAGCAGCAGCCCGATCATCCCCAAATAGTGCACAATCTAGCTCACCTATCACGGCTCAACCAGCCTAAAACAAAGTTTTTTAGACCCTAGAGAGAGAAGATGAAATCCTAGACGAGCTAGGAGGAGGTTGGCTGCTAAATACAGAGGGGAGCGAAGGGAAGGTGAGACCCAATCGAATCTTGTAATGGACAAAGCAGCCTCGCCACTGAGTAAAAACCCAAACTTGGAGAAAAAAGAACAAAGAGGAGTGCACCAGTGGAGAAGGTGACAACACGACAAGATGATAGGCATGGAGGCCAGTGTGAGAGGAGGTGACATCATCCGGTCTCGCCGCAAAAGCTGATCCGAATGATAAGGGCGGTAGAGCCCAACCCAGTGATACTATGCTTGTATTTCGGGAGAGAGAGGGAGTAGAAAGCTAAAAGGAGAAGGAGAAGATGTAGGCGGAGGAGGAGGCCGGCGGCGCGACCTCCCCCGCCTAGGGTTTGGTTTTTGGTTTGTTGCCTTTTTTTCACGTTGTGGTCACTTGCCTCCGAAAAGATTCATGAAAACTCCTCATATTAAGAATATAATTAAAGAGTGCCTCTTTTTGGATCTATTTCTAAAATACTATAATTAACAGCTTTACGATTTCATAAAGGAAGAGCATGAATTAATTGTCACGGTACTATGCCAAGAAAATCAATTTCATTCACATCGTTTACCGTTGCTAATGCTATGAGTTCTTAATTAATATATACTCTCCAATCTCCATGCATGTTTTCTCCAGATATGGTAATTTCATTTGAAATATATTGTTCTTTCATTTTACCGGTTCACCGCTCCAAACTAACATAAATTCAAGTAGTTCTATCTATATACGAACGACACATAATTATCAAGTACTAGTTTATAAAATCTTTAATATGTTTCCAAATTTTTCTGGTAACACACTTTTGTAGAACTCCAAATCCCATACATCTTATTAACAATACATGTAGTTTCTTGGCGCGCAACTGACTCGCTGGCATTTCTGTCACGCATATAACATTGAACGGATTTTTCGGTGTCCCCGCGTTTTATCTCATCCTACAATATTTTAAAACAGTAAAGTGTATTACAAAGAAACTTATTACATTCGTAACAGATGTTGATGGTTCTTTATTCAATTTTGAAAGAATAGAAATGTGTACGTTGATAGTCAAGTTGGATATATGTGCAATTGCCTTACACTGTTTATCGTTTATACTTTATACGAATGCACTTACACTGGATGTTCCCAAGTCATTATAAAGCTGAAAAGCCGTGGATGAATACTGAGCAATTTCAGGATAACCAGATGAGAACTGCTCCAAATCCTCAGCAGTAACATGATCGTTTAAACAGTAAGCGTACGAAAGAAGTAGGTTGCCTCCAATTGAGACCCATGCATTCTCAAGGTACTCCTCAAATGTCGGTGCGTATCCGTTGTGGTACCACCTTGCTTCTACTAAGTATGCTTTGCATTGTGCTCTCCACTGAAAATTATTTTCATCATTATGCAAATGTCACATTTCTATCAGGAACCAATTTTATCTTCTTTAAATGGATGAGTTACATGCATAAGAAAAATTTCAGTCGTAACAAAATTTTATGCAAGAAAACATGCAGGAAAGATTAATAAATTACCGCTCTCATTAGGAACGGCGTAATGTTAAACCCTTTCTTTTTCACGACTTCATAACCGTGATCTTCGACAAACTTAAAGACAGCTGAAATGCACATTCGCATATTTTCTGGAAGCCTCTCAGCAACAGCGATATCCCATCTTTATATGAGAAAATAACAAATTAATACATAATCTTCAAGAATTAACATATTAAAGTATATACAAAATATATGTGGGAACCCATGCACTTACTGCTCGATGGCATCAGTAAAGACCTCGAGTTCATCCAATGACCCATAAGCATCAAAGATATCATCAATTGTTGTAACCAGGCAGATTATCTGTGTCCATTCTATTCTACAACTTGAATGCTCTGGCTCAAAAAAGCTGCCTACACCCCAGAGGTAGTTCTTCGTAAAGGCCCAAGTTACTCCACCATCTGCAAGAAAAATATAACAGAGAGAGGAAATTAACATAAAATGTACATATAATGAATTAAATCAGTCACTTGTTTAAATCTAATTTGGGGAAACTTTTCCTTTTGATTTATAAATTAATGATGCTTACGTACGTCGATACATGTTTCAGTTCTCTCCGATACATGTTCTGCACTAAATTAAACTCTAAAGAAGCCAATTCCCACAGTGCAGGTCTGATGTGCTCGGCATTCTTGTACTGGTCGATAAACCAGCGAGTGTGTGCTCTTTCCATCCTCCAATGAAGAGGGAGATCCAATGCAAGAGCGACTTGCTCTTTAAGTCTCGAATTATAATTATTCGTTGAATTTGAGGTCTTTAGAAAATTTGTTAGGTGTTTCGTCGTGAAGTGCCTTGCGATTTCCAGCATCTCTTCTCCTTCTTTTCCGAGATAAGAAGCCTCGTATAAACTTAACATTCCTCTAATGTCCGAAGATAGCTCTGCTTTGCAGTGTCCGTTATCATCGAAGTAGCTTTTGAATAATTCTGTTTAAAGTACTCAAACGCTAGCTCGTAAGTGCCGGACATTAGTCTCTGTCTACAATATGATGAACTGCTAACTTCGTGATTTCAAAAGGATAATATTTTATTTTTTTGGAGGAGGATGGTATTTTTTATCATATTTAGCAATTCAAATGTCCAATTTTAAACTATAAAGAAAATATAATGTGATAAGCAAGGTTCTAAATCGCGATTATAGCGTCATCGCGGCGGGTCTTCGGAAAAGCTATCGCCGCTATAGCGTGCTATAGCGGAAGCTATCGTACGTAGCGTGTCCATTAATTTTATGAATTGTATTATATTTTTGTATTAAATTTCAACATTACTAAGAATTCTATAAGAATTCTGTAGAGCAAATAATCAAAACAAAATAATTAACAAACTAATGTTTTTGCATTAAACTAGTACAAAGTCCGAGTTGCTATTCAAAATATCTGATATAGGATTGTTTTCTATACAAAATGATCTAAATTGTCACAGCTGTGTCATTTTCTGCACAAAAAATGTCATTTCCTAGATTCCTGCGCAAAAGAGTCATTAATCCTAAGTTATTTTCTGCACAAAAGGTCCCTAATCATATTATCAACTCTATACAAAATATCATATATATCAGGTTTACTCTAATTTCAAGTCAAACTATATATTATTCTATAGATTCTTCAGACACTTCATTATCTGTTGGCTCAGTATCAGACTTAACTGGCGGCTCATTATCCTCATCTTCTGAAAAAATATGTTTTGTAGCATAGCGCGCTATTTTGGCGCTATCACGCTATGCGCTATAGCGCACGCTATTTACGCTATAGCGGAAATAGCGCAACTTGCGCAGTGTTAGCCAATAGCATCGCGTTTTGGGTCCAGAAAACGCTATAGCGCGCTATAGCGACGCTATAGCGCGCTATTTAGAACATTGGTGATAAGTGATAACAATGAATATACAGTTATTCGCTAATTAATTATATTTTCTAAGGCACTCAAAATGTACTCAAAATTGAGGGGTAGGTACTTATATAGAAGATGTATTGAAAGTCAAAATATTTTGAAAGTGATATGATCACAAATAGTAGGAGTTACATATGGATAAAATAATTAATCAAGTACCTTCATGTACACTAAATCCATGCATCCTCAGCAGTCTGAAAAGCAGTGATACTTCATAAAGGTCACCCCTCATGGTGGTCAGAGAAATCTGATCTATACATTCGCACATTATGCTGTTTATCTCTTCTTTGAAGTGATATGCCACTCCCAGCTGTTGGATGGCATCAACAAACTCTAATTTTTTGGGGTAAATTCTTCCCTGTACAGCATTTGACTCAGCTCTCTTTTAAGCTTGTATACTTTTTCCTTGCTTTTGTCATCCTTCATGTACACAGAAACAAAAGCAAAAAGGTTTCTAGACATCAGTCATTCCATAACTAATCGATTAATTAATAAGCTTAAATGGGGTTTTTTAAAATAAAATAAAATAATTTATGACAAAAAAATTATATCTATTTATGAAAGACAAAAGGTTACAGAACGTATATTACTCTGAAAATTCGAAATAAATGGTATTTTTTTGTAATTTGGAACTACAATATTCATAAATAGTAAACTTCTTTGTTCTCACTGGGGTGCACTAACTAGAAGCTAACTATGACAAATGGCTTATTTGCTTACATGTTGGTCGCTGTCTTTTACGGACTGTATGAACTTATCCTGCCATATGGTCGGTTGATAGTTTGCCGACCGGCGCCGCTGCTCAGTACCCGACGATGACTCTAAATGTGCACAAGGAGTGAACCTACGCAAAGGCCATCTCCTGTGCGTTTGGTGAGCATGGATGATCGACGGAAGTCTGAGGGTTGGAGCCATTAATTGGAGCATGGAAGGAAACTAATTAAACTACTAATTAATGGAGGTACTTGTGTCTGTATTTCTCATTCTGGAAAAAGAATTCCCATATATCTATTTATATATATCTGTGAGTTTGGTCATTTATCAAGTTAGATAACAGACTATATTTCAGGAGAAAATGAATTTAGCACTGATGGAGACAATGGACCAACAGATGTATGATTTATTATTTATTGCCTTGTTTTTAATTTTTAAGTGACTTTCTCACCGCCAGTTGACACGTGTCCATGACGATAGAAACTTAAATGGCTTGATATAGAGCATCAACATTTTTAATTAATGTACAGTGCTTTAAAAAAATAAGTCCTGCTCTGATAAATCTTTGACTAGCTAGTGTTCTAGAGGGAGGTGAATAAAACTTATAGATTACAGTTGAAGTAAATAAGACATCTAATGATCTTATGACAATCTAAGCAATGCAACAATTCAATTAGAGAGGTGATGGGATCAACAATTAAACTACTTAATCCATACCCCAGAAAGAGGGGTAGGTTTTCTTGCCCCTCGGCAAGCCACCTCAGCAAATTTTCCTTCTTAAGATAAAAAAGCTTCTGCCAAAACGCTGTAAAATTTAAGAATGTGAATCGTTTATTATTCTACGCCTTGATACATTACCCGTTTACATCTTCTCATTTTCCTGTAATTAATATAGTTGAGGCCATCTATAATTAAGATCACCATGTCCGAAAAAATGGAAAGTTATATTTTCTTTTTTTGATGAAAGAATATGGAAAGTTTTGTATCTCTTAAATTAGCTCTCTCTTTTTTTCTTTTTTTTTTTATGAGAATTAGCTCTCATTCAATTGATATAAAGAAGTCTTCTGTCTCTGTTCTATAGAAGCTAATATCCTTTCTGCTTTTTGCAGGTTCTACATGTTAATACAATCTTCTACTAGATTCAAATGAATCAAGTCATACAAGGACCTGTAGTTGTATGTATATTTCAATTGCTAATATATTTCTTTTGTTCTTTCTTAAGTTGCAGATGGATATAACCTCTAAATTGCATAAACGTCAAAGATGATGCTTCCCTGCCTTTGAAGGTAAGAATTTCATGTATTATGATGGTTGAATTAATGCATAATTTTATGTTTTGTCAAATACTATAAACTTAATCTTTTTAGAATTTAAGACATTCTGTTTTCAATTAGTATTTTGAAACAATTTTTATCTGGGTCGAAGCCCGGATTATAGCTCTAATCCATACCCCAGAAAGAGGGTTGGGTTTCCTCTCACCACAGCTATGCCACGTCAGCAAAATATGTTTTATTTATCTTTATTTTTTAATTTCAGTTTTAACCAGGTGTTAATTAATGCATTAATGTTTATTCCCTTTCTTTTGGCTTCCAGCAGAGAATATTTAATGCACGATTTCCTTTCAATTACAAATATCTATCAATTAATACATCTCCGTTTTTATCTTTTCATTTCTTTAACGGGTATTAATTAATTCAAAATTAAAGCTACCAACAACAGAATATGGACAGGTTTTTTCCGCGTATAATTACATTGATTTACAGCTTGTCTTTGTCTCTGTGCGGCATCCTATTTCACAACATTATTTCACAATTTGCAATCAGGTAGATATAATGTATCTTTTCTTTTATTTCAACATTCTTTTATATTGATGCATCTTTAATTTCACAGTTTGCAGTCATTCTTTTATGTTCTTTTGTTAGAAGATCACAATGGCGACCATTTGGTAATTACGATCAGGTGCGCAAGAGACATCTTTTTTATTGCTATAATTCTTCTTTTTTTGGAAAATAGAAAATATTAGCAATCATATATATATTTCATACTAGGTATTTTCTGTTCAAACTTTTTATTGTCTAGCTACAAATATTTTTTTCAAACTCTCTCTGGGTTGTCGATTATAAATGTAACTTTATTCAATGTAGAGACATGAATGTTTGCTCTTAAGTGCGTCACCGTAAATTTTTTGTTTTGCTCTCTCTTTTAACCATGGGATTTATTCCTTTTTTTTTTTTTGATGCAGATCCTTTTAGGTTATTTTTCCAGGAGCTTAAAGCCCTCAAAAGAGAAAATATGCTTTTATGCTTTGCAATCTATTACATATAAGAATTTGCATATATACAATTAATGTTTGGTTTCATGTACTGTTTTATTTGGTTTATGTTACGCAGAGGGATAATTCTTTTTTTTTTTTTTTTTTAAGATTTGAAAGGTAGATATGGTCGGTATTTTAGAAAAACTAGGGTATTCACCTGCGTTTTGCGGCGGGTAATCATATTTTAGCCGGATGTTCAAAACAAAGAGAATATTGTTTATACAATATTTATATGGCAATATGAAGTGTAATATCTTAACTAATAGAACATAATTAATAGAATACAATAGTTGGTATACTTATTAATTCATAATATATTATAGTGGTAACAAAATAAATCATACTCATATATTAATTTTAAGCAATTGAATTATGACTCACTCATTTTATAATAATAACTTTTTTGGTTTAATATAAAAAAAATTGTATAATGATTTATGTTGTTTATACGGAATGAGTAGTATATAAATATATATGTATATTGATACACAAAGATCATAAATAATGGGCATAGAATATCATAACAATACTTTTTGACAATCAATGCCCAAAAAGCAACTAAACTATGTACAATTTTTATTGCATGGCATGAACCAGTAGACAAACATACAGGCGTAGGATGAATATCGGATGTCTCTAATAATATCTAAGTTTAAAATATATACAGAGTAAGTTGTATAGAAACAAATAGCGTGAAAATACCTATACAATTATTCAAATTTTAGACAAACAAAATATAAATATCATCCTTACATTGCACGCATTTAAAATATTAATAATAATAGAAAGAATTTTGAGTTTTTAAATAAAACCTGGAGCGTTGGATCTACACATCCAACGGCTCTTAGCTCCAAATGAAGGAGAGGGCTCTATTCTTCTAAACCTTTAAAGGGGATATATTTAAGACTTCTTCAATATAATAAACCTATATATATTTTAATCATGCTAGACGTGTTAATGCGAATAAGATGAAATTTAACATTTCATGTTTTTTTTTTTCATCTCTTATAGACAGTACTAGAAAGTAAATATAATAACGCGTGTGCAACATTAAAATATGCATAAACTTTCTAAATAGATAACAAAGTGTCAAATATTGCAAATAAAAAATGTGCATAAAATTATATCAACAAATAGAACTTTTTACATTATAAAGTTCAAAATTTATACGATAATAATTTTATTCCGGGGCGAAGCCCGGGTTACAACACTATAATATGCAAGTAAAGCAAAGGGTAGAGAAAGAGAGCAGCGAGCCTAGATTTAATGTGGTTCAGTCACAAAAACAGTGCACTACTCCACGGGACTCATAGCCAACTGAATGACAAAGCTCGTGCGAACACTTTGTTACAACACAAAAGTTTGAGTTTGACTCCGCTAACTGGTACTCCACACACTCAATACAAGACATGGCTTCCATCATAGTAACCATCCTTCGATCTACTACGACACACCTCGGGCTGATACCTGAATGATGGTGAGTACGTCTATTTGTTGCCGTATGTGTAGGGTTTATGAAAAAAAAAAAGAGGTTGAAAAGTTTGATTGTTGGAAGGATTGGAATGTAGAGAGTGTAAGAGCTCAAGTTGTAATCTCAATGTTTGCCAATAGTTTTTCAGATATAAATTTGATAATAATTAGGATCTTAAATAATTGTGGATTCCAATGGTCATTTTGAAAATATTGCAACTCTTAGGGCGTGTTCGGATGTAATGGGATTATGTAGGATGAGATTTTATGGGAATGGGAACTCACTACATAATTTGTGGGAACCCATACTCATGGGTATGATTGTGCGTATACAAAAATGATTGTTCAGTTGTACCATGGGAAATATTATGGGAAATCATATTTTTCTTTTAAAATAGTTGACATGTATATCCTTATAAATAATTGTAATTAAATTTAGATGAAATAATGACAATAGAAATTTTATATATTGCTTAATGCAATCGGTTATATAAAAATTCAAAGTATTAAAATTTGTAAAGCCATAATTATACATTATTAAAAAAAAGTATTATTATAGCAAAAAAAAATTATCAGACATCAATTTTCGGGTCAATGATTGTAAAAAAAAAATCTGCAATAGAAAATTGAAATAGAGATGAATTATTTGCAACAACAAAACATTCGTACATATGTATAAAGTATAATAATATATTTCTGAAGCATTTAATGATCAATTTACAATAATAAAGTAATATTATTAAATTGGAAGAGCAAGGGTGACTTTGTGGGAAAAAAAAAAAAATTGAGTCCAAGATGATAATTTATTTCCCACCATTTTTGTACACGCATGGGTTGAAAAGTGGGATTTTCTATCCATTCCCATAATCTTCACATGGTTCACCGAACGGGTATGAGAAAAATTATTGAATTGGGTTTGATTTCCAGGTTTTTCCCACGATTTGGAGTGCTGCCGAACACGGCCTAAACAAACGTTTCAATTCTTGAAAATGGGAAACATAGGTTGAATCAGCAGTTGTAATGATTTTACTGGAGTCAACCAAATTAATTGTTGTGACGATTGGCGTTTCAGAAACTGTTGTACTACGATTCTCTCGAGTTGGGACTTAGTTTTGGCTAGTTTTTATCCTCATAACTTGTTATATATATAACTCCTTGGGAAACGTTGTTCATGATCTAAGGTGGGTATTGGATAGTTTAAAGATTATTTTTGCTCACTCACCACTTCAATTGCATGTTGTTCAATTTTGTAAAATTTGGAAGTGTACCCTTTACTTGATATATTTTTCAAATTTTAATTATATTGTTCCAAAATGGAAGTTGAAGCCAGAAAGCTATTTGCACAGATTGGTTAAGTTCCGTTGTATATAGGAAAAAAAATGAAAGAAAAACTTGTCTAAGATAGATACAACAAGTAATCTATACCCCAGAAAGGGTTATATTTCTTAGAATATTAGTCATGCCACCTCAGCATTTTTGTTTTTAATTGCTTTTAACAAACACAATATCTATACTATATTAAAAAGTACGTAAGTATTGGACGTCTCTATTTTTTTCCTCCTCCTTCAATTTTTTTCATTCCCATTCTACCCCTTAATCAACAGTACAGATCAAAATACATTGATTTCAAAGGTGTTGATGTTCTCCAATTAAACAACTTCCTCTCCATTTTGGTTTTTACAAAAATGGAAAGATATCAATCTTGGTATGGAAGATATCAATGTTGATTAGAATTTACATTAATGAGGAATTAATATTTTATATTCTAACATTCAATTAATTTAGTATAAAGATGAAATTTAAATGGTAAATAATTAGCAAAAAACTGAAAGTACGTTATATGTATTACACGGTATGATATCAGAATTTAAAACGCTCACACAACGTGCGGGTTTCTGGCTAGTTGTAAAAATATCATTAGTATTCGGTCCGTTTGTACCTCTGTAGCTCTCCTCTAATTAATAGCTCTTAAATGTTACGGTGATATCATTAGAGATACATTGTGATACCATGCATATATTTAATTTGGTAGAATGTTAATTATATCAATAATTATTATACTTAACATGCTAATTATAAGTTGATATATGTTTAGTTGAATAAATTAGCATGTTAAGTTGAATATTAAGCATAATATATATTAAACAATATTAAGTTGATGTTAAATTGAATAATTAACGTATATCTAAAACGTTACGAAAGAATCACGAAATTTAGTTTTATTTAGTTTTATTTAATTTTCCAATATAGAGCCCTTGTTCACGAAAGAGGAATTTGCTTAGTTCAAGCATTGAAGAATTCCCATTGCAGATGAAACGTTGCTATGCTTGATGAAGCATAGCAAGCATTAATTCCGTGACCGTCATGGCAAGTTGTTCGAGGACAAATAGGTTATCAGGTTTTTAGAGTTTTTTCCTTGCAATTTTACCTTAATCTATCCAAATTAAACAAGTTAATAAGTACTTAAATTCCACCACTCAAGTATGCAAGGAAACTCAAAAAACGCAAAAACTAAAATTCAAAGTGCTCAATTTCCAAATTATCAAATAAGA
This sequence comes from Cyperus esculentus, assembly GCA_030179965.1. Classification (NCBI taxonomy): domain Eukaryota; kingdom Viridiplantae; phylum Streptophyta; class Magnoliopsida; order Poales; family Cyperaceae; genus Cyperus; species Cyperus esculentus. Next base: position 696,196 of record JASGLE010000019.1, on the reverse strand, counting down.
AAGAGACTGAGAATACAACAAATATCTCAAGGAATACAACTTTAATTTTATAATTAAAAGACGTGTGAAGAGTGCTGATAACATAGGTTAGAAATATTTGACACAAGTTCCTGGTGCCCACACCTCTCTACTTTGATTCGATTCAATTTTGCTGACGATCCTATAAATCGAGGAAGTAGCTACTGTTGCGAAAAGAACAGTCATCTCGTGTTAGTACCAAAAATGTTATAAAATTATGAACATCACGATCGCTTGTATCTTTTCGCGCTACATTGGTGGACTACTGGTGCTAAATAACTGCTAAAGAGGAAGCTGCAGTTGTTCTACTAGTGGATCGGACACTTATATATCGACGCTCCATATATTATCATCAGCCATCTCATACCAGATTTCACACTCACCTCTTAAATGGAAGCCACTACCTTCTATTACGCATTCCTCTTCACAGCTTCTGTCATCTACACAACTATCCTTCTGCTTTACAAGAGAAGATCACCTCCGCTGCCACCAGGACCCATAGGACTGCCTATCGTCGGAAGTCTACCATTTCTTGATGCATCATCGCTCCACACATACTTTGCGGACCTATCCACAAAGTATGGCCCGATACTCTCCCTACGACTTGGCTCGAAGCTGGCAGTCATAATATCATCTCCGTCTCTAGCACGTGCTGTCCTGCAGGAACATGACAGCATATTTGCAAACCATGACCCCACTGTGGGTGGTCTTTTATCTACCTATGATGGCAGCGATATAGTCTGGACTCCTAATGGACCTACCTTGCGCATGTTGCGCCGTGTCTGTGTGCAAGCGGTATCATTATCTTGGATAATTTTCGACTTCAAATAAGCATAAAAAGTATTGCATCAAAACATATTATATAGAATAATAAAAAATTCAAATATATAGGGATATATAATAAGCTTGTTAATTTAGATATGAATAGAATAATTTCAACAATTACCGTGCATTCAGTCCTCATATTTTATGCCTTGACCCGATTAATCGATTTGATCACAAGTAAACTAAATAATAAACAAAATAACAGTAAAGCTAATTCCAATGTGCTCTTATCTGTGGAACCAAATAATCGACATTATTCACAGCATATCATACTAACTCATTGCATAATATTGGGGATCACAGATGTTGTCTCCCTCGAGTCTTGATGCTGTCTCAGCCCTTCGCCAGCAGGAGGTGCAGTCCAGCGTGCGCCACATCCATGCAAGGTCCGGAACCCCTATTAATATTGGTGTTGAAGTATTTGTAAGTGCGCTGAACATATTAACAAATACAATATGGGGTGGGAGCCTTGTGGAAGACGACGAGAGGGAATCGATGGGAAATAAATTGAAAGAGCTGCTGGCTGACATAAGCGAATTGTGGGGTCGGCCCAATGTGTCGGAATTCTTACCGGCATTGGCTCGATTTGATTTGCAAGGGGTTCAAGGCAAAATAAAATTGTTGGCAGAAAGGTTCGACAACATTTTTGAGAGAATTATAGAGAAGAAGTGTACTGATCAAGGAGAGAAAACCCAGGATTTGATGGACTTCTGTCTAAGGCTTGAGAGAGAAGAGGGGAATAGCAAGACACCCTTCACTAGGACTCATCTTAAGGCCCTGCTCCTGGTATATAACTATATATATATACACACAAGAAGTTTGATTGTTAGCTCTGAATTCATTTTGGGAAACTTGTTGCGTCCATACATGGACGGTACATCAGAGACACAAAGTGTCACATGGTGGGTCCCACCTGTTACACTTTTGTGTCTATGATGTACCATCCACGGATGGACGGTAGGTGTTACTCATTCATTTTGGCAGTCACAACTCACAAGAGACTTGCGTGTCTTTCATGCAATTTGGCCCTATGAACCATGGACATAAGTACATAACTATGGAGTCCGTACCTGCTATGTATGATCCAAATAGGATCTCAGGAACCTGAGATTCTGATATGGCGCATGTGGTTTTAAGGAGTGGCTTGGGGGTTAAATAATCTCAACCATTGATACAGGATCTGAGGGCCCTGCGATCTGATTTGGATCGCAGGCTCGCAGCTGATTTCAGCGCCATAACTAAGGATCATTTTTATTTATTAATTAATTTTTTTTTTGTGTATGGTCAGAAGAAATTCAATCTATTAACTATCTTTCAGGACATTAATACTAGAAAACATTGGGCTTTTATAAAGATAACAAGGAAATTAGTTTAAGGGCCTAATATATTTTAACGGTTCTTTAAGGGGAATACAACGCTTGCATAAATTTTAAAATTGCATACATACAAACAATATGATTAATTATGAATAAGAATACTTTTGTAACAGGACTTGATCATGGGCGGAACAGGCACCACATCAGCAATTGTCGAGTGGGCGATGGCTGAGATTCTAAACAAACCCGACATACTCCAAAAGCTACATGAAGAACTGAACCAAGTTGTGGGAAAGGACAGCTTGGTGCAGGAATCACACTTACCACAGCTCCACTTCCTATCACTTGTAATTAAAGAAACTCTCCGCCTCCATCCACCGGCACCTTTCCTCGTTCCACACTGCCCCAGCTCCCCGTGTACAATTGATGGCTATCACATACCAGAAGGTTCCAGAATATTTGTGAATGTATGGAAGATTCAAACAGATCCGTCACAATGGACAGACCCAATGGAATTCAGGCCGGAGAGATTTTTACAGCAAGGCTTTCAGAGGGATTTTACTGGGAATAATTTTGACTATTTGCCGTTCGGGTCAGGACGACGAAAGTGTGTTGCTATTGCCATGGCTGAGAGAGTGCTAGGTTATTTGCTAGCCACAATGGTGCACTCATTTGATTGGAAGCTCCCCGAAGGCAACAGCATCGATCTTTCGGAGAAGTTTGGGCTTCTGATGAAGAAGGCTGTACCTTTGGTTGCTATACCCACACCCAGGCTATCGAAGGACGAGTTGTATAACTGAAGTATTTATTTGTACAATTGTACTGTCACCCTGCTATGCTTCTACTAGCTAATTACTTGTGCCTACATAAAATATCAGTAAATAATCAATGTGGCATTTGAACTTGAATTCTTGAGAATCTTAAAAGTTTGTAACTTGAATGAAGCTCAAGGCCCATATCTGAATTACTAGATTATTGTTCATGAAGCCCACTTAAGAAGTCTGGAGAAATATTTGTATGATGGAAATAAATCTTTGTATCAAGAAATTAGGAGAACATATATATATATATAAGTTGTATAATCTAGATATTTGTATAATCAACATGTATGAAAGTATATATATATGCTTGTGGAAGTCCTATTACAGCAGTGCTAAATCGTGTCTCCTTCTTCAATTGATTTTCCGACACACCCACGTACCAGACATGAAATGGCAAATTGCATTCTGTGAAACTTCTAATAAGAATTAAGAACAGTTCGCGAAACAAGCTGATCCGGAAATGCAAAGCAACAATTAGTTACCTGCTTTGTCCTATTTCAGCTTTTGTTGTAAATTAAGCAACGTCTCGGCGGCTTTGAAGCAGAGACGCTATAATAAGTTGACAAATAGAGGAATGCCATCTTCAATTTTTGTTTCTTGGCTTTAGAATTCATCTCATGGGCATCGATTTTTGTTTTTGGTAATTAGTTAATGGATTTCAGATTAACAATAAGAAATTTAGAGGTACAGACAATTACCCACAACCTGACAGGACTAATTTTGATAGTGCCTTGCATCGAGGTAATTAGTTAATTATCGGCATGGTGATGGCTATACAGAGCCCGATCAAGAGACAGAGGATTGGCATCTGTGGTGGGGTTAATATAACTATTTTACAAGCCTTTTAAACATATTTTTATCTTTCACTTTCCTCTTCCACCTATAATCGATTTGACGATACTAGAATGTAAGATAGAGAAGTCCGACGACATAATAATGTCTTCAAAATTGCCACGCAATATACGGTGATATGGCCAATAATACTCGGTTCAATAAGCTATTATGGGCCTGCATTTAACAAGACTTATGACACATATATGGCGCCACACTAATGCCATAGAAGATCTGAATACTGAAAGACAGACCTATATAAGAACTAAGTTCCAAGAAATAAGGGTTGGATCCTGTCTCATTTAGGCTAGACATTCTTAGATTCGTACTTGGTGCTTTATCAATACCTTGTACTTGGGGCATACGCGCCATACGGTGTCTACAAAATATTGGTGGCCCCATCGATCGTCACATAACGGGTATACTACAATGTTTACGTTCAAAATTAAGACGTACTTACTGATCTATATACATGTATTGGGAGGTGATTTGGAAACAAGTATTTCTTTTCGGACACTCCTAAATCACATTTCAATTTAATTTACTTGTCAGGCTTAGTACCATAAGGTAGCAGCCAGTGATCCAGATGAATTAATTTACTGCTTCCCCAATAATACCTACCGTCCATACAATTAATATCTGTAACGCTTGAATTTTTATAAAAACTAAAAATTAAAGCATGAGGACCTCTTTAGAATTCCTAAAAACTTGAAGGGTTCTTTTCAAAAATATCCAACTCTTTCTCTAATTGCTGCTGTTAACATGGAGAGGACACGCCTGTTAATATGGAGAGGACACGCAACAGTTATTAGAAGCTTCTCACTGAGCCACCGAGTTAACTCTTTAGGGGGCGTTTGGTTTGCGCTTTGAGTAAAAGATTCCCAGTCATTGGTATTAAAAAGTTTACATTACCATGTTTGGTTTGAAATTGTATGGATTGGGTATGGTGATGAGTGATTCCCACTAGAATGAAATTATCAATTTTCGTGGCCATCGCTATGCCCACAAAAATATGTGGCTTCTGTTGGTTACCACATTGTGGTAATCATTATAAATGGTAATTATTTATTACTTTCCTTAGCAGCTATAATTAATATCCGTTATTGTCTTAATATGCACAAGTTGCCCAAAATTTTTATCATGATCATGTCAATTGCGATACTGCAGCAAATTTGAAAGCATAAAAAAAAAAAAAAAAATCAATCACTACAACACAAAAGGGCCTTTAACAACGGTTATTTTGGGCCTTTAACAACGGTTATACAACCGTTGTAGCGTAGGGCGTTGCTAAATTGAATAAATAACCGCTACAAACGCGGCTGCCAAACTACTCAGCAGCTAAATGTTTAGCAACGGTTATTAGTTAATAACCGCTGCTAAACGTGTCATTCAACAGCGGTTATTCATGAAAAACCGTTGCAGTTAGTTATTATTTACAACGGTTATATGTTAATGACAGCTGCTAAATATCAAACTTAACAACGGTTCTTTATAAATAACCGCTGTAAAAGAGATCCATAAAAAAATTAATATTGTAATATTGTCAATTGCAGTGAATGCAATTTTTCTTCTCAATTCAATTTTTAATGGACCGATCCAGTATTACATTATTTTCACTGCCGAAAAAATTATAATATTTGCATGATCATCAACTTCACAATAAGCAATATCTATTAATTTTAGAGAATCATAGTAGTTTACAAAGATTTTAAACAAAAAATAGTAAAATTCATACAAATAAAATTGACCTTGCAACGTATCCCAAAATATCTACTATATGCATTTAGCATTCCTAATAACCCTAATGTTAAAACATTAATTATGTCTTGTCTTACTGCCAGCTTGATCCTCTTCGCTCATAAGCACCTTTTGATCTATTAACTGCAAAATAAAAAATATACATACATGAATACTTTATGCCAGCATACTTCATACACCAAGTACTACATGAAACTTAAAATAATCAATATTAAATAATTAGCTAATGAAAGCATGGGTAATAATGTCACACTAAACATCAAGATCAGATACTACATTCAGTAAACCAGAGGTAGTAATGTCACACATCTCAGTACCAGTTTTTGTCAGATAAAACCTACCAGACTGAAAAATGGATGTGATTTTGATTCAGTATAGTCAAGAAGAAGCTGGACTAGGTCTCCGCCACAGCCGAGCCCAAGTACCAGAGCTTCGGCCTCGTCGTCGGCGCCACCGGCATCGTCAGCACCAGCCTCCTCGACATCCTCCCTCTCCCGACACTTCCGGCGGCCCCTGGAATCATTCTTGTGAACGATTCCCAATCCTTCTGTGTGATGGAATCATTTACATGAACTAGCATTGGAAAACAGAAAGCAAAATCAGTGGGATACACACACTCAACTGACTAGCTACTTATCCAATAATACAACTAAATCACTATAGCTAATTTATATCATCCAACAAGCTAGTGTCAGTATTCTAACACAAACCAATTCATACTTAGAGACTGTTTCATAGTCAAATTAAACTTATTAATACAGATCAGACACTGGTCTGTCATCAGGTCAGATACTAGCCTGCAACTTATTCTCACACAATGGATGATTTGTATGAACCCCTTCACGCTACAGGCATCTATTTTACTCAAACTCGATAACAAGCAATAATACTATCTGCAGTGGGTTCATGTTGCCTAAGACAATCCTTAATTCTTTGATGCCTCCCTTTTAGTCTTGCAATTAACAATACCAATCTGCAGAATTTAACTTTATTTTTTTCTAAAACAGATTTATCTATTTGAGAAGCAAAGAAACTTACAATTTAGTTTGCAACCTTCTTGCTGTATTCAACATTTGCTCCTAACAACAATAGAACAACTAGAAAATGTCAAATGTTTTTCTCCTGTGGGATAATGCAACTATTCTAATCCATAACTCAACAGTGGAGAATTCATTTTGAGAAAAGATGAGTTGTAGTTCAAAGCATCTTATTCATATTGGATCCTTGATTTTTCTATAGAACCAATTACCATTGAATCATCTTCTCTAATTAAATTCTCTCTCACCAAACCCCTCGCCAGTCATAAACAAAGAAAGAAAATGAGAAATGAAATTTACCTCTCATGAAGGCAATGTGTTCGGCACCTTCTTTTGGAACTTAAAATCTTATACATCTCTGAACCATATCCTCCCGCTTTTCAGCTGCTTCCTGAAATACTTTTCAATCAGCATCCAAATACCAGTGCTTCATTATGATGCTTAGAAATATAGTAAACATTCCCACTTTAACCAGACTTCTCTTCTTAGTGCAAATAAAAGTTTTACTAGGTTCAAACAAATACCCAGAACTCTAAATCAATTTCTAGCCTAAATTCCCAGTTCCCTTTATTTTGTTTACTTCCATGCTACTCAACCCAATTTTAACTTCAATTTAAAATGAAACTCAAACTTCGACCAAACTCAGAAATCGATTTGGTGGGGCAAACAAAGCCCCGGAGAGATTCAAACCGAGATCGAGGGTTTCGAAATCCGACCGACTTCCGATCTGCTGCAATGGCACACCACATATCTACAACCACATATCCATTATTTTTCTAGAACCAAAATTATGGTGAAAATAAATACATAGCCGGACAAGAAAATGCAATCAAACAAACAGTTTTAGTAATTGGCAGTACCAATACGAATTGCAAAAAAAAAAGTAGTAAGCACACCAAGACGATTACTAACCAAATCAAATTAACAATCAGGATTTGTGTCAAACCTGGCTGTGTGACTCGGCTGTGCAGAGGTGCTGCTGCTGCTGCAGCTGTTGCTGCGCGGAGGTGTTGCTGCTGCTGCTGCGCGGATCGGGGTTGGCTGTGCGACTGGGCTGTGCGGAGGTGCTGCTGCTGCTGCTGCTGCTGCGCAGATCGGGTTTGGCTGTGCGACTCGGCTGTGCGCGGAGGAGCTGCTGCTGGGCGGAGCTGCTCTTGAGCGCGGAGCTGCTGCTGTGCGCGGAGGAGCTGCTGCTGCCGCTGGAAAGGTCAAGCAAGGAGCGGTAGTGAAAAGGAGTCGGTGCGATGGAGGAAGAGCAGAGTCAGTGCGCGCGGGTGAAGCGGAGGAAGGGGCAGAAGCGGAAGCTGGACGACCGTTTCCGTCGGGACGAAGGAGCCGGCGCCGAATCTGGAGGGTATCGGGTCACTACGCGGAGGAGGGGAAGGAGGGGGAGTCGCCGCTTAAACAGTAGAGGAGAGGCTAGGGTTTTGGTTTTGATTCTTTGAGGGTATCGGGTGATCATCTGAAAAATTGGCTAAGTTAAAAGGAGAGAGCGGCTCCTGCATACCTATATTACTCCCTACTATTATTATTATTATTATAAAAGTCCATCGTAAGAAAGTTAAAAAATTAACAACGGTTCTTTTTTAAAAACCAATGTAAAATTTTCAGCTTTACAGCTGTTTTTTATAAACGCCCGTTGCTAAATCTTGCAGACCCATCTTTACAGCTGTTATCAACTAGAACCGCTGTAAATTCTGCAGAATTTACAGCGGTTATTTACTAATAACCGTTGTTGAAGTCTGTCAGTCCATTTAACAGCGGTTGTTACCTAATAACCGTTATAAAACCTACACATTTTACAACGGTTGTTTGTAAAAACCCGCTGCTGAGTCTTTTCCAAGGGTACGGATCCATCTTAGCAGCTGTTATCAATCACAACCGTTGTAAATAGGGCGTTGCAAAAGGCCCATTTTGTTGTAGTGAATGCTTTTCACTTTGTACCAAGATGATATTATAATAAAATTATTAATTTATATTGTTAGTTAAAGAATGCATCTAATTTTTTTAAGATTTATCAAGATAAAATACAATGTAAGAAACTTGATAATTCTACATTGTTGAAATTAATTGTTGTATGCACTGACCATCTAATTCCAAACCAAACATGGATATATCATATGCTAATTAAGGAATAGAAATCCTTGGAATGACATTCCTTGGAATTCATACATTCCTTGCAATCAATTATAGAATGAACCAAATCGCATCATTATCTTCCTGTTAAGACCAAATCGCAAATCCTAGTGTTCACCGGTAAACGAAGTGAGGCGAGGGGGCTGTGTGTTGTGCAATATCATGAAAATTTGGGTAAGTCTCTTCTTAATTAAATTCAATTTCTGGGTAGTGGTGTATGGCTAAGTATTGAGCACTGGACAAGATTTTGGTTCATGCGTGGCTATTATTCAACCAATTTCCACACTAATTGACTTGAAAATGCATGCCTAAATCGATTCAATGGTCACCAAGTTAAAGGGGGGGCTGTCCTAGAATTCTTGTCAAGAGGAATAGTGCTCCAGCTTCAATTAAAGTTTAGCTCTGCTTATAGCTTACTAGCAGGTTGAATTAAAAGGGAAGAATAACAATTTGTGATATGTTGTATCGTATACTGTATCAAATATCTTGACTGATATTCAGAGATTGTTATATGCTAAAGGGTTACAAATTAACAAGTACGGTGACCAATTAAACGACTGTGCACTTTAATTGGAAATTAAACAAGTCTTCGAGTGTCAATCAGTTATTCATTTACCTAGCGGAACCAAAACATTTTAAATCAGTTAGCATATATATTAGTCAGTTATTGTAAACTAATATAATGTTGAGAATATACCAAAACCGGTACTGGTACAGATTGTGTCTAAGGCATTGAACTGGGGGCGTTTTAGTCATTTTTCTGTCACATGCAAGTTAAATAGGATCTAAGGGTCAATTGAACTTGTACAGTCAGTCAGTTATCTAATTATTGTGCAACCAACATTATATTGTAATTTATAAACCGAAACAGAAAGTTGTTGTCTGGTTTGTGAATTCTAAGTTGAGTATTAACTTGAAACAGATCGAGAGGCATTAGAGGAGATATAGGGGGATTCGTCTCAACGCAGAGGGAACGAGTAACAGGTGCGGGTTCCGATGTTCTTATTAAGTTTAATTAGCACAATTACCATGTTTATTTATGAGATTGTACTGTATGTGTGTTGCTTTATAGTATGGCTGAAGATAAATACATAATATTTGTTGCTGCATATATAGCATTTTTGCATTGTCTATATCACTATATTGGTAAGTATGTCACCTGAAATGTGAAGATGAAAGGCATACCTGGATAGAGACCCGACAGGCGGCTACCTACCGCATAAGTTTTGCAATACTGTACTAACTTTTATCTCTAAGTTATATATAATTTCTATTTTCCTCAATCTTTAATTTAATTTTTAGTAATATCAGATATATGTGATAAGAATAAAATGAATTGGGTATGAAGAAGTAAAGTAATTCTTATATATCAGTCGTATCAAATTAATACATTATAACAGAGTGGAAAAATTTAGGATCTATAATAAAGAATATATTTGTATATATATTTGCAGTAGAACTACTATTGTGCAAACGTTATCATTTCGGAATGAAATGCTAAAAATTCAAATTAAACTTTTCATACCCAAAATTTTGATTTATGTGCCCATTAAGTTCATCATATGAAAAATACTTGGGAATACATAATTTTTCCATTTTTAAAGTTTTTTAAGTATTTATTTCGGATTTTTTAAAATTCGTGTACAAACAAGCAATATTTTATTAATATATTACAGTCATTTTGAAAATTCCAAAACAATTACTTAAAAAGCTCCAAAAATTAAAAAAATTTTGTATGCCCAAGTATTTTAATATAATGAATTTAATGATAACCATAAATCAAAATTTTGAGCATGACAAATATATTTTGAGCCGTTAGCATTTCACTCTGAAATGTTAACATTTACACTGTATATATAGCTCTACTCATATATATATATTTATTTGTTGATATAAAATTATTTAAAAATTTAGTAGTTTTATGTAGGGCCTTTTTCAACTGTGTGACACGAACATATCATGGTGTCATTGATGTGCCTAAATATATAATATATAAATATTACATGACTTTACGTGACATATGTGCATGCTAAAATTAACACGGCGAAAACGTTGTGAAATTGAACATATATATATACACATGATGTTAAAACACACACACACGTACACACTCTCATGAATCATGATGTGAAATTGTGAAAAACGTGTGGCTTGATATTTCGTGGCATAACATTTTACATTTGTTCTTTTTTTTTATGAGAAAGAAACTATATATCGGCATTGTGCATCCAACTTCTCTTAATCAAGCAAGCTTATGAGATTCGAATAACAATATTTGTACATCATCCTGTCTGAGATCAATTCCCTCATGCTCCTCTGATTGTTTACTTATAGTGTAATATCTTAACTAAGAGAATATAGTGGTACGTAGTTGGTATACTTATTAAATCATAATATATTATAGTGGTAAAAAAATGAATCATATATACTCATATATTAATTTTAAGCAATTGAATTATGACTTGCTCTTTTTATAAGAATATTTTTTTTTGTTCAATATAAAAAAAAATGTATAATGATTTATGTTGTTTATATGTAATGAGTAGTATATAAATAGATTTATAAATATATATGTATATTGACACACAAAGATTCTAAATAATAGATATAGAATATGATCACAACCATGCTTTTTGACAATCAATGCACAACAAGTAATTAAACTAATATACAATTTTCGTTGCATGGCATGGACCAGTAGACAAACATACAAGCATAGGATCAATATCGGATGTCTCTAATAATATCTAAGTTTAGAATATACACAGATTAAGTTATATAGAAACAAACAACATGAAAACATCCATACAGTTATTTAAATTTTAGAAAAACAAAATAAAAATATCAACCTTACATTTGTATGCTTTAAATATCAATAATAATAAAAAGAAATCTTGAGTTTATATATAAAACCTGAAGCGTTGGATCTGTACATCTAATTTAACAGGTCTTAGCTCCTTGAAGGAGATAGCTTTATTCTTCCCCAATTTAAAGGGATATATTGGTTACTTCGAGGTTACAATCGTAACGTAAGTTACTATTTCTTTAGATTAAAATGGTGGATCAGTCAAGTCAATATCGATAGAGGCACAAATTAACCAAACAATCAGATCGAAAATTATGGCAATGTAGCTAATTAATTAAGCCATTTATATACGTTTTAATTGGACTCCAGTAATTAAATTAATCCTTCTTTCAAATCGAAAGAAGTTTGCTTAATTAAACAAAATTAAGTAGCTCTATTAAGTAAAAGTCTTTATTAATTAACTTAACGCATGCTAATTAACCAGAAAGGCGATCTATGTCAATTATGGGGGTAATTAAAAAAGTCATTTCAGAAAAATGCAATCAATCATGTGTCGGTGCATTGTCCCTATCAGCCGTGCCAAATCCATTTTTTCCTCGTACAGTCTCTTTGTCCCTATATATCATGATGTAAATTGGAGATAACTCGATCGCATCTATAAATAGAAGGGAAGTCCAACGACCCCAAATAAAATTAATACACACAGAGACCAGTATATATCTCCAAGAACTTGATTATACTTTCCTTAATTGCATATTTTATATATACTTGCATTCATGGCTCTCTGCCTTGGACTTTCATCTATCATCCATGTTCATCAAACGCACCGGAGACGGCCTTTGCGGAGATCCGTTGCTTGTGCACAGTTGGGGACGCCATCAGGTTCTGAGCGCCGGTCGGCAAACTACAAACCGACCATATGGCAAGATAACTTCATACAGTCAGTAAATGTCAGAGACAAACATGTAAGCATATATATTTTGATCATTTGATAATATATGCATCCTGTGTTTTTCAAACAAAATAGTTTCTATTGTCATTAATTATTTTATTTGTATTCAAGAAAACTCGATACAAGCTTAATGAAATCATCAATTATCTACCTAAATGATGTGCAAATTCTTCTTTCATTTGTTTCTGTACATGAAGGAGGATGAAAACATGGAAAATATATACAAGCTTAAAAGAGAGGTGAGTCAAATGATATGCAAGGAAGAGTTGCTCAGAGATAAATTAGAGCTTGTTGATGCCATCCAACAGCTTGGAGTGGCTTATCACTTCAAAGAAGAGATAAGCAGCACAATGTACGAATCTATCGATCAAATTTCTTCGACCACCTTGCGGGGTGACCTTTCTGAAATATCACTGCTTTTCAGACTGCTGAGGATTCATGGATTCAGTGTAAATGAAGGTACTTAATTAATTAGCTTATGAACAGCATCTATGTTTCTTTAAGACAGGTTTGGTTGTGAAAAAAATTATATTTCACTTTCGTAATCAGCAATAAACTCATCTTCAATAGTTGCAGCTACCTTTCTGATGCTGTTCAGAGATACTTTAAATTTATATAGGAGTTCCTATCTAAGAATAAAATATTGAAAAAATATCTCAATTTGTCATTATCAAATAATATCTTCTTTTAGTTAATTAATATTTGCACAATTGGATAAGTACGAAAGGAAAAGGTTACCAGTTTACAATCTTTTAATACCTTTCAGAAGTTCGAACTTAATAGTTTAATCATGAGAATAGAGATAAATGTCTGGCATGCATATATATAACTTCAACCAGATATAAAATGATCCCATAACACACCAATACTAAATTAAACCATGAAATTAATGTTGTGAGGACATTAATCAGATATATTCAAAAGCTTCTTCGACGACAATGGACACTGCAAACCAGAGCTAGCTTCAGACGTTAAAGAGATGTTAAATTTATACGAGGCTTCTTACCATGCAAAAGAAGGAGAAAAGCTACTGGAAACAGCAAGAATTTTCACAACCAAACACCTATCAGAATATTTGGAGAGCTCAAATATGAAGTATAATGATTCAAGTTTGAAAAAACATGTCGCCCATGCACTGGACCTCCCTCTCAATTGGAGGATGGAAAGACTTCACACTCGCTGGTTTATCGACCATTACAAGACAGATGAGCACGTCAAACCTGCATTGTGGGAACTGGCTGTTTTAGACTTCAATGTGGTTCAACAGTTGTACCAGAAAGAACTAAAGCACGTGTCACGGTACGTAAGCACCTGTTATACATACATCAATTGTAAATTAAAAAAAAAATCGATATTATCCCCGTTTTAGTTTACTAGTACATACCTCCGAAATAAACTCATTTTCAATTATAATCATTTCCAGATGGTGGACTGACTTGGAGCTTTATGGAAAACTACCGTTTATCCGAGACAGGCTAGTTGAGAACTTCCTCTGGACTGTGGGTTGTTCTTATATACCAGATCATTCAACTTATAGAATAGCATTAACACAGGCAAACTGTATGATTACAACAATCGATGATATTTATGATGTTTATGGGTCATTGGATGAGCTTGAGATCTTTACTGATGCCATTGAACAGTAAGAGATTTTGTGCCGCATAATAACTCTGTTTTCATATGTTGTCTCATTTTCAATTATATCTTGTTTCATATTGTTGTGTCGTTTGCTTAATTGTGATTCTCATTTGAAGATGGGATATTGCTGCTGCTGAAGGACTTTCAGAGAATCTGCAAGCTTGCATTTTGGCTCTCTTTAATACTGTCAAAGATCAGGGTAATAAAGTACTTAAGGACAATGGAAATATCATCACTCCATATCTTAGGAGAGCGGTAATTCATCAATCAGTACCTAATTTTGTATTATACATAATTCTGTCGCATGCATTTCTATCTTAACGTTTCAGTCGACCAACATAAAAAATGAATAACGGAAAGAAGGTTGGTTAATTGTCACCATACACTTCCATAATAGTCAAATTACTGATGAAAATGTATGTGTTAAATTCATCCTACTCGTGTAATTTGGCAGTGGAAAGATCTATGCAAATCATACCTGGTGGAAGCAAGGTGGTACCGCAATGGATATGCACCGACACTGGAAGAATACCTCGATAATGCATGGGTCTCCATTTCAGGCATCATAGCTCTTTCCTATGGCTACTGTGTGAACAACTATGCGAATGCTAAAGATTTGGAGCAGTTCTCATCTGGTTATCCCGATATTGTTCGATATTCCTCGATGCATCTTCGGCTTTATAATGACTTAGCAACATCCAGTGTAAGTGCATGAAGTAAATATTGTTAAAAAGTGGCAATAAATATGATTTATGTTATTGGTCATACAATTTTGAAGTATAAACAATCAGATGATTTATCCCCAGTAACTAAAAAATGAACCAAAAAACAATCTAAGAATTTTTTTTAGAAGACTAGATTGATAACAATATAAGAACCTAAACCATCTAAACAGGGAAACAAATATATATTTTTAAAAATTGCATTTCTAATTGTAGGATGAGCTACAACGGGGGGACATCGACAAATCTATTCAGTGTTATATGCGTGACAAAAATGTCACAGAGTCGATTGCTCGCCAAGGAATAAAGGAACTGATTCGGAAATACTGGAGAGCTCTCAATGGTGAAGTCACAGGAAATTCTGATTTTGAGAAGTATTTCAGAACAGTTGCTTTCAATTTGTCAAGGATATCGCAATGCATATATCAGCATGATGATGGATACGGAAAGCCTGACAGTGATACCAAGGATGTCATTACCTCGTTATTTTTCATCCCAATTAATTAAACTAAAAATCTCTTTTCCATCTTCCTATGTATTTTTATACGTCACTTTCTTAGCTTTGTTCTTGCAATTTGTTTTAGTACCTATACACTTGTACAGTGTACACCGTAACAGAATGTTCGTTGATGTTTCCTTCTATATGTGAATATATAGGCTTTTAGAGCTTAAGACTCCCTATAAAAGTATGAATAAGCTTGTTTTGTTCTTGCAATTTGTAATTAGCTAGTACTTGATTGTCAATTTCATATAATGAACTACGCTAATTTTGGTTAATTTGGAGTAGTCACCTGCATGTACCGCTGTACGCGAGCATATGCTTAAGTTATCATGAAGAAGAAAAGAATGATGGACATAAAGATTGGTGCTTTAATTTATGTAATGATAATTTAAAGCACCAATCTGCATACTAAATTCACTGCATAATAAATTAAAGCACCAATCTGCACATGACTGAATGAATTGATATGAGTATTGTACAAGGGTCAGCCCCAGCTGACACCACCTTCTTCCAGCTTGTTCCGCAAGGGTCACCCTCAGCTGCGAAAGTTAGTATACCCCAAACTCCAATTCCCTTCTCTTCGACTTGGGCCCACCACCCGAAACTCGGGAATATCCTCAGCACCATTGCATCTGAAAGCAGCTCCAACTCATTGGGAATTATCTCGGCACAACATCACTGCATATGTCTCTCCTCCAACCCATCTCTTCCCTAGTCAACAAGTTTGAAATGCAAGGACAATCTAAGATTTTTTTCCCAGGGTTTTCACCTCTTGCTACCTCTATCACTGACCCTCGAACCATCATATATCTACCATGACTTCTACATCTTTCTTCCTCCTTAGTCCAACCCACCCCCCCCCCCCCCCCCCCCCCCCCCCAGGCCATTGGGTGACGATGACGGCAGTTCAAATGGTGGCATTGGTGCTACAAATTAAGGATTAAATTGTGGATAGACCAAACTATCTTTTTCTTTATTTTTTAGGGTCATGTTGTATTTCAGATTTTCTCATCTCTATCTTAATCTTCTCTTTTCTTGTCATCTTTTTTTCTCTTTTCTCCCTAATCTGTATCAACTCTTTTTTATTTAATTTAATGAAAATTATAGTAATCATTTCGTCTGCTACATCAAAAAAAAAAATTATTATGTAGACTAGTTTGCTTTTAAGTACGTAGTTTTTGATTCATTTATTATGTATATCTTTGCTCCTTATAATATATGTTGAGTGTCCTAATCCTGCAACGATCAGGATTTAATCTTAAGTTGTCAGAGTAAATATGATCTATAGGATCTTAGACAGGATTTTTTGTGGCATCATTTTGGTGTAGAAGTCTTAAATTGGTTTTAATGTGGTCGTTACACACAAAAGTTGCATAAACTTATAAGATGACATTGATTGTGCTTTTAATTCATTCACCTTGGTAACAATGGCAAGGTATAGATATGATATTGAATAATATTTCATGATTTCCATCAATTTATGGCAAGGAGTCAATTAAACACACGTCCAAAAATTTTGAACTTATTATTGTTTTACCCTTTTGATAGTATCATATAATGTAGCATTAATTTAGAAAACCGAATTATTTGGAAATAAATAAAGAAATGTATTAGGTGTGCTATCCTATAACATATTTTCTTTCAATTTACTATTATTTTACTCTTTAATGCAATTGTGTTGTACAAATTAATGATATTTCTTTAGGAACTATATTTCTAAAGAAAATAAAATGAAAGAGCCCAATAAATCTCAATTACATTAATCTCAAGTTCTCAAACTATAGTTCCAAATACATTTGTTGTTCCAAATAATCTTTCTTATTTGACGATTTTCAAAACAATATCAAATTATGTTACTAACAATTTCTTTGAGAATGTTGTTTGTGCAAGGAAAATTATTTGAGCAAATTATCAAAAACTCAAAGCAAGCAAGCAATAGTGTTGGAAGATAAGATAAGCTAAAAATGATGGCAATAACTTAAGTTTTGGATTAGTTTATCATCGAATTTTTGGTTCAAATATAGTAGTGAATTTAGGTAGAATTATATAGTTTAAATATTCACTATTGATTACATTGAAAAGCTCAAAGCAATGGAACCAGCCCCAGGTACCATTTAACACTTAGTTACTCTATATTTATGTACTAAACAAAAATAGTGCGCCATAATTAGATGCTAAAAATAAACAAACGAGATTAATTTTGTGAATTAGAATCGGATTATTTAGACCAACGCAACTTACATTTGTAAATAATATTTTAGAATATAAATGATTAGACCCAGCTCATATAGAGTTCTAATTAAACCTGTAAAAATAAACTAATCTGTAAATTCTTATTGCCCATCCGTGTCTCTCTTTGTCCAACTTATATAATGAACTCACTAAATATTATCTTTATCTTCTTGTATATATATTTTCAAAAAGGTCCCTGTTTAATTAATCAAATTTAGCTTCTAAAGTCTCTGATCACTTTTTAATTTGTATATTCTCGGTTGCACTAATTTTCCAACCCAAAACCTATCCCTAGATGAGCCCCAGTACACGGCCTCCATTTCCAATCAAACACAAATAACCAACTCCAATATATATATATATATATATATATATATATATATATATATATATATATATACGAGTATTAAAATAATAATCATAAAATTTTCCTGCCCTAGTAGATCTCTGTGCGCAATCAAAATAAATGAGAAGCTGTTTCAATTAATTAAATTCCCCACCTCTTGCCATACGCATATATATATAACTCTGATTATAAACTTCTAATTATGATTAATGTAACTAAACCACCCTTAGTAGTATGGCCAATCACAGGCTCCCGGTGCATCATAATTCAAATAACCCCCTGCCGCACCCATTTGATCAAATAACCGGAACCCCTCGACCCTTGTCCTACCCTCAATTGCCGCATGATGCACAGACCAAAACCCTTGACACTTTAATTAAATCCCCTGGCTTTTCTCGTCTGTTCAAGAAAACCACCCATAAAAAACAGAGAGTCGGTGAGAGAGAGAGGCCGGGAGAAGAAGAGAAGGGAGAAGCCGGGAGATCGGGCAGTCGAGGTGTTGCACATGCGGACGGTGGTGCGCTCAAGCGACACAAATCGAAGCGACACGAAAGCGGCCGGATAGATTCGACAATCGTCGACGATGGAAGGTGAGTGGTCCTCCCTTTGGCTTTATGATTCGTATCCGTGTGTTGATCGTTTTGTTGTCGAAACGATTAAATATTGATTGAATATTGCAATGTTTTAATTGAATTTGACTATCCGACGTTGCAAACTTCTAATTGAATCTTCCAAAAATTGATATCACAATTGAATGACTGTCATGATTGATTTAATTATGAATATCACATATTATAGAATTTTCTGTTTAATTGCAATTAAGTCATGTGTTAATCTGATTATAGATGGTTAATTTGATGTATCTGACTTTGTACAACCCGAATACTGTATTGAATTTTATTATATTTTATTACAAGCAATTGTATATGAAATCGATATACTGTAAGTAAGATAATAAACAGAATTCGATATGTTATGTATATGATATTACGGTCTTGAGAAAACCGAGAGAAATATACTGTTAGTTACTCTGAAAAGATGTGAAATACAAGAATTATGAAAATAGAATCCGATTAATTAATTGGCAACTTTGTAAGATTACTATTCATTTGATTGGAGACTGCCGATTATCGTTTCGTTCGCCATTATGTTCGGGCTTTTACCCCCCCATTGCGAGAAATTCATGGTACCGTGTCTCTTCCCCCCCTGATTGATCTGGGACGCTGGATGAGGGATTCGTTCGGCAACGATAAAATAGATTAATTAATTGATTTGATTGATATTATCGACTTATTGATTATTGATTAACATTGATATAGTTTCGTACCAGTCATTGACTTATGTTGTGTTCGAATTGGGTTGGTAAACCATGAACCAGGATTATGAATATGGCACTACCAAATAGACAGACTTTATTAAATTGACATTTAATTGATATTAATAAATTGAATGAATTGCATTTTGAAAAAAAAATGATCTCCCATCGCTATGTATTCGTTTGGAATTCCTTTTGCACTGGGAAACACTTGGTTTCTCATGCGCACCCTTGTGCTCTTTTTCGCAGGTGAGAAAGAAATTGCTGAGTTGCCACATAGATGAAGATTTTATTTTTGCCCGTAATTATGTATTTAGGTTAAAGACTTCCACTGTATTTTGTTTTAAATTGTTGTATATTGATAAAAAAAAATGTTATATTGTAAAATGTATTATTTAATTGTGGCATCAAATTTGTATTGTTAACTTGCTTATTTTGACGTCTTGCGTTGAAAAGCACGGCGGACGGCTCAAATTGCCCTTTGTTAAAATCTGGGCCATTACAGTTATAACGGAATATTTTAACGGTCATATTACAAATATCAAACGGTCAAATGTCACCTCCAACGTACCGTTAGAAAAGTCAAAGTACCGTTAGCAAAGTCGATCCTTCCATTATAACGCAAGGATATAATGCGTTATAACGGAAGGCGTCAACTTTGTTCCAGTGGCTCAAGTCCAGGTTCCATTATAACGGAAACTCGGTTCCGTTATAAAGGAACCCAGATCTGAGCTACGGGCTGGGAGTCACGGGACCACTTTAAATACCCTTCTCTCCCAAATCAAAACAAGAACTTCCCCACTTTCAAAAGCTGCTAAAAGAGAGCAAACTCTGAAAACAAAAACTCCATTGTTGCTTGAGCTTTTCATGGCTAAATCTTTGTGATTCAAGCCTCAACTACACCATAGGTTGTAGATCTTGTAAGAGGATTAGTTTGAGAGCTATTTTCTTTTGGAGCTTGAGTGTTGTCTCTCCTCCAACCTTGGTGACGGCCCATTTTCTTGTGTAAGGGATCACCAAGTTGTGTGCTCCTTTCTTTACAGGTAACAGGAAAGGCGCACCACCGAGTTGGTAGTGGTATCCCGGGGACGTAGGCCGTTTCGCCGAACCTCGTTAACAAATCGCGTGTCTCCTCTCCTTATTTGCATTTTCTCATACTCATCTCTAGTTACTTTATTGCAAACTTATTTGGCTGTAAATTGAATTGCTTTTAGGATTTGGCCAAAAATATTAATTGGGCACAAATTGTTTAAGACACCGTATTCAACCCCCCCCCCCCCCCCCCCCCCCCCCGCCATTAGGGACATCAACATTAAAGTAATGAATGCAACAAAAAAAATTAAAAAACCGATCATTAATGGTTTGTTACTTAAGAAATATCTCTAATTATTATGTTATAATGTTGCCTTATGCTACTATTAATAATATTCTTGTCTAATATATATGTATGTTTCTTCTTAATATCTTGACTTAGACTATTATACTAATATTAGCATTTCGGACCGAAATGCTAACACCTCAAAATTTATATTATCGTGTTCGAAATCATGATTTATGGTGCTCAATAAATTCTTAATATGAAAATACTGGGAATACAAAAAAATTTTATTTTTAGAGTTTTCAAAGTATTTGTTTTGCATTTTTTAAAATAGCATGTACAAACATAAATATTTTATTAATATTTATAAGTTTTTTTCTAAAATTCAAAACAAGTACTTAGAAAACCCTAAAAATAAAATTTTGTTGTATATCCCAATATTTTTATATAAAGAATTTACTGAGCGCCATAAAATGTTATTTCGGACACAATAACATAAATTTAGAGGTGTTAGCATTTCAGTCCGAAATGCTAACGTTAGTATAATAGTCTAACTGTAATATTTTTGAACTTGCTTCATAGCTTGGTTTAACAAAATTAAATGATGAAATATCATAGCATTAATAACTTGCAATTATCAAATAATAATGAATGTTTTTAAATACAAAATGATTCCGTAGCAACGCACGGACAAATTACTAGTAATATATTAATTCGGTTAGTTTTGTAGTTGTACAATAATGTTTTCTTGTACAGGTTAATTGCTTATTATGAAAATCGTGTAGTACAGTATATATACAAAGTCAATATAAAACAGTAACGTACGTACGGTTAATTGCTTATTATGAAAATCGTGTAGTACAGTATATATACAAAGTCAATATAAAACAGTAACGTACGTACGGAGTGCGCTTATCAATGAAGGGAGCTACGTACAAGTGTGTATTTACATGTCAAGACTAGGAGTGACAAAAAAAATCGTTCCTCGTGGCTAGCTCGTTAGTGGTTCGTGCTCGACTCGTTATTGGCTCGCTCGTTAAGCTTGTTAAGCTAATGAGCCGAGCTTGAGCTTGACACAGCTCGGCTCGTTAAATTATTAATGAGTGGTGCTATGGTACTATTAATAGAATGGATTGTCTCGTACTATTGATTAATATCTCTAATTTCAAAATACTAATACTCGATCCAAACCATTCATCATGATCTTCATATGTAATTTTACTTATAAACCAAATTTTAATTTTTTTAGAATTTATTTACTATTTTCAAAAATATTTTAAAATGTCACTTGATTGAAACATTATGAACCATCTAAATAAGTGATACTTTAAAATATCTTTAAAAATAGTAAATAAATTCTATAAAATATAAAATTTGGTTTATAAGTAAAATTGCATATGAAGATCATAATCAACAGTTTGGATCGAGTATTAGTATTTTGAAATTAGAGATACTAATCAATAGTACAGGGTAATCCGTACTATTAATAGTACCATAGACTCACTCATTATTAATATATTATACAACATATGGTCAAATATATATGAAATTGTTATGTAAAATGTGTATTAACATATATTTATTAGTCCTTTTATATTAATTTTTATATAATTTTTTATATAACATACTTAAAATTTTATTATTAAAAAATAAACGAGCTTAACGAGCCAATTCGGTCAGCTCGTTAACTAAACGAGCCGAGTTCGAGCTTATGTTTTTGGCTCTTTAATTAAACGAGCCGAGTCACTACTCAAGGCTTCATTTGGTGCTTCAAGATGGACAGGTCACAAATCACATTCACTCTTTAGCTGTGTGATGTTGTTTTGGTTATGGGCATTTTATTCCAATAACATGTGATCGCACGACTTGAATATGATGTACTACCTACGGGTTTCACTCAAAAAAATATATATATATGAGGTACTCTTAGCCAATCATGCATGTACTTAACAACTTTTTATTGGATATGAAATGGGTCCTGCTGTCCTGCATGCAGACCCGAGTCTTACACGTACAACATGTTTTCCACATTTTGGCAGTGAGTCCAGATATTATACACCCTCAATCAATTATCAATTGGTATCATATGTGAATGAACATTTTTTTTTTTTGAAAAAAAAAAAGAAAGTCTATAGAGTATAGGCAACACATATTCCATAATAATAAATATAAAATAATTACAAACATGTTTATATATTCATAGATTAATTGTGCTTCAAGTTTCAATCAATTTGACTGTCATTTGATACTCTATAAAATATCATCAAAATTATATAGAAATTATAACTGTTTAAATTTAATAATTTTTTATTGGATATCAAATGACATTCAAATTGAATGAAATTTGAATACACAATGATCGTCAATCTGTAAATATTTGAATATGTTTACAAAAGATTTTTCATTTTTAAGATATTTTATGAATTTATTTGAGATTGGTTGTCAAGGTCGTCAAGATGAATAAATAGTTTTAATGGATTCCTTATTATGACTATATTATGAGAATGTATTACCATGTTAATTATTAATTATAAGATATTAATCTCAATGGGCCGTTTTTCAGACTGCTGAGGATTCATGGAAACTAGCTAGTACTTGATTGTCTATTTCATTTCATATACTGATCTACCCTAAATTTGGTTAATTTGGATAGTATATAGTCACCTGTACCGATGTACGCGGGCATATATATGCTTAAGTTATCAGGAAGGAGAAAAAAAATGATGAACATAAAAAGAACTTGTAACTATGACAGATGTGAAGATTGGTGAAACAAAAGAAGAATGATACTGGTGAAAGCATGCAGTACTTCCCAGATATCTTCCTATATATGTGATCATTTAAAATAATGTCCATAGGGAAAAAAAGCTAATTGCAACTTCATAGGATAATTGACAAATAAAAACATAAACATGTAATTTGGAAATATGGACACTGACAACGCATAATTAATCAGATGCCCAAGAATGTGCCTCTTAAAAATGTAACAAGCTGCCTTGATTGTTTGTGATTACTTCATAATTGTTGATCCAATCATTAAATTCAAAGATCCGCTAGCAATTCCTTGTCACCAATTGGAAAGGAAGATCTGGAGAAAGAGGGAGGCCCAGTACTCCAAGGATGATGGACAAAGATTGGGCCGAAATTTGGTGATAATAAGGCCCAACTGTAGGTTCATGGGCTTACATATAAGGCTAGTATGAATGTATGATGGAGCCCCTTGGGCTTACTGTATGGGTAACGAATTATCAACTTAAAGATTCCGTTGAAAAATCAGCAACTACATATTCCCGATCTTCACCACTAAGAAGCTGAGATGGAGACTCGATCGATTCCAAATGGAGCTACATTAACAATCACTGTAGACAAAGACTGATCACTGATAAATAATTACATGCAGCAAAAATTTGTTGGCCTCAAGGCAATCAGCAAAGGAACAGACTATACTGGTAAATGGGAAATGATTTTTCTCACTGCATTCTGGTCATTGTAGCTGGAGCGAAATAACCGGATTTTTAATGGAAATGGAGATACATGATCAGCGCCGACGTTAGAAATGAAGATCATTGTTTCTTAAGTTCTTAAGTAACATTATCCATCTTTTCTCCTTGGTATCTCAATGATAATACTACATTTGACAACTCCAAATTAACCAAATTAAATTCAAGTGGTTCAATATACGAATTAAGGAGACAGAATCAAGTACTAGCTTATAATTTTTTTTTTCTAATAGAATGTAAAATATAGGACATGAAGGACGGAAAAACATCAATCACACATGCTTACATGGAAGTACAACTGTACAAGTCGAAAGCAAATTCAAAAAAAAAAAAAAACGAAGAAAGAAAAAAAAAAAGATGGCAGATAAATGGAGTAAGGAAATACATTATCCTTCTAATTAACCGGGGTAAACAATAATGAGGTAATTAGATCCTTGGTATCACGGTCGGGCTTCCCATATCCATCACCGTGTTGATAAATACATTGCGCTGTGCGTGGGGTATTGAAAGCAACGGTTCTGAAGTACTTTTCAAAAGCAGAATTGCCGGTGGCTTTGCCATTCAGCAATCTCCAGTATTTGTGAATCAGTTGCTTTATTTCTTGACGCGCAACAGCCTCCGTGGCACTTCTGTCACGCATATAACACTGAATCGATTTGTCAGTATCCCCCCGTTGTAGCTCATCCTAAAATCAGAAATTCAATATGTAGTACAAGGAAAATATTTTTCTCCTTTTTAGATGGTTAAAGGTTGTAATATGTGTACCGACCTCATTTTCAATAGAAAATCTGCATATTTGTATAGTCATTTCCAAAAATAAGGAAAAAAAAAATCAACTGCTTGAGCATGTATACCAAATTTATTTGTGCTACAACATAAATTTGATACTTATTAGTTATTACCTTGCTATGACATTAATCTACTTACAGTGGAGGTGGCTAAGTCGTTGTAAAGTCGAAGGTTCATGGCTGAATACTGAACAATGTCAGGATAGCCATATACGAACTGCTCCAGATCTTTAGCGGTGACATAGTCATTTACACAGTAAGCATAGGAAAGAGCGATGTTGCCTGAGATGGAGACCCATGCATTATTAAGGTATTCCTCCAGTGTCGGTGAATATCCATTGTGGTACCACCTTGCTTCCACTAGATACGCTTTGCAGAGATCTTTCCACTGTCAAATTGTTTTTGGCACTGAATGTAAGATAAATTTATTAATGGATAAATTTTGACTACTGTTTCAACTGTTATGCAAGTGTATTATTTCAATGATGCTTTGTTTCCTTTTTTATTTTTTTAAATGATCAATGAAACTTATTAGAAAAGATAACAATTTGATGCAAAAGATAAAATAAGAAAGGGTTAATCACTTACAGCTCTCCTAAGATAGGGAGTGACATTGAACCCCTTCTCTCTCAAAACATCGACGCCCTGATTGTTGACAGTATTAAAGAGAGCTAAAATGCACATCCTCAGATTCTCGGGAAGTCCCTCCACAGCAGTTACATTCCATCTTAAAAGGAAGATTGCAATGATTAAGCGAAGCAAAATATTATATATAGGTGTGATGTATTAAAAACATGTTACACCTGGCAAGAAATCCCTTACTGTTCAATGGCATCAGTAAAGATCTCCAGTTCATCCAATGACCCATAAACATCATAGATATCATCAATTGTTGTGATCAGACAATTTGCCTGTGTGGATGCTATTCTACAACATGAATGTTGCGGCTCAAAAGAATTGCCCACAGTCCAGAGGTAGTTCTCGACAAGCCTGTCCCGGATAAATGGTAGTTTTTCGGAAAGTCCCAAGTCAGTCCACCATCTGGAAAATAGAAAGTTGAAGATTTATGTCGAAACAAAACTAATATCTTTCTGTGAATTGTGCATCTCTAAATTAAGATGGTAACAGAAAACAGTGAAATTTGAATTATTGAGAAGTATTGTGTTTTTCTTTTATTTAAAATCGATGTGTGTGTAGTGGAAACTTACTTTGACACATGCTTTAGTTCTTTCTGGTACAAGTTTTGAACCAAATTAAAGTCTAAAACAGCCAGTTCCCGCAATGAAGCTCTCATGTTCTCATCTGTCCTGTATTGGCCAATAAACCAGTGAGTTTGCAGCCTCTCCATCCTCCAATTGAGAGGGAGGTCCAGTGCATGCGCCACATGATCTTTTAGCCTTGAATTGTTATCCTTCATATTTGAGCTCTCTAAATATTGTGTTAGGTGTTTGGTTGTGAAGTCTCTCGCTGTTTCCAGCATCTCTTCTCCTTCTTTTGCGAGATAAGAAGCCTCATACAAACTTAACATCCCTTTAATATCTGAAGCTAGCTCTGCTTTGCAGTGTCCTTTCTCATCGAAGTAGTTTTTGAAGAAATCTGTTCAAAATACTTGCAACAGTAAATTTGTGGTTAAAAAAAAATAGTGATTATTTCATAAGAATTAGAATTTTATATGATAGATTGCTCCGGTACACACCAACTTCAATTTTTTAATGAAAAAAAAAATTGTGGTATTATATTTGGTAACTGATTTCTGATGGAATTTTCAACATTTTGGTTCAGTACTATGGAGAAATGCTCAAAAACATATTGTGCATAAGCTTTTTAAGTACCTTCATGTACACTAAATCCGTGCATCCTCAACAGTCTGAAAAGCAGTGAAACTTCGTAAAGGTCACCCCGCTTGGTGACTGAAGAAATTCGATCCATGGATTCGTGCATAATGCGGCTTATTTCGTCTTCGAAGTGGTATGCAACTCCAAGCTGTTGGATGGCGTCAACAAGCTCTAATTTATCTCTGAGCAACTCTTCCTTGTACATCATTCGACTCACCTCTTTCTTTAGTTTGTATACTTTTTCCATGTTTTTGCCCACCTTCAATCATGTAATAAAAAAATGAAAACAGGAAGAACTTTCACATCATTTAGATAACTACTCGATGAACACATTAAGCTTATACTGAATAGTTTCTGTGAGAATAAATAAGTAATGGCAAAGATGAATTAAAGAGAGGAAAAAACAAAGAACATATTTTAATCCGAAATGCGCACTTACATGTTCGTCTCTGATATTCACCGACTGTATGAAGTTATCCTTCCATATGGTTGGCTTATAGTTCCCTGAGCGACGCTCCAACCCCACTGGCTGCAAATGCACACAAATACGGGACCTATACAAAAGCCATCTCCCTTGTGTTTGGGGAACATAGATAATAGATGGAAGTCGGAGGCTTAGAGGAGCCATCGATGCAATGCAACTATGAAAAACGAGACCGTAGTACTTAATTTAAAATCATTGGAGACACTTCTGAATGTTTTTTTTTTTAATTATATTAGATTGTTGGAAGCTCCCTTTTATTTATAGATGTCAGTAATTCCGATCGATTATTGATCGAGTTAAAATCTCCCTTTTGCATGGTCCTCCTAGCTAGCCAGATAGAGACGATACAAGGAAACATTAATGTGTTTGGCATAGCTAGTGCCGACGGATCGAGACAATGGAATGCAGGTCCTTATCAATGCACATGGCTTTTTTTTCTATATATGGCTATCTATCTATCTATCTATCTATCTATCTATCTATCTATCTATCTATCTATCCTCTCTTATTAAGTCTTCATTAACTAACTCTGCCTAGCTCTCTCTGTCAAGCCTCAGCAATTTTCTTCATTGGATTATATGAACGACAGTATAATGTATAGAAGTCACAAAGTTGTATGATAAATGAGACCTATGTGGACCTCAATATAATAACTTGTGTCACACTTGTGAGTCTATAGACAGTCTATATATGGACGCAAGATGTTTTCCTATAATGTATATACCCTTAAACAGGAGAAAATAATGAAGCCCTCCCCTTTCATAGCATTGTGGACCACTCGTGAAGAAAATTGAATTGAAGCCATCTCCACTCCACATAAATTAACACAGTTGCTCTCCGAGAAGTGACACACCATTAATTCTCTTTGTGGCTTCGATTTAATTCTACTGGACCCACAAGACTTGTCCTTTTCTTCATTCTACCTACGGCATAGTATTGGCCATTTTGGTTCTGGAATCAATTCTTTCAGCTAAATTCCAAGGGCTCGTGATTTCTCAAGTTTGGAGATTTGTCTAATTGGATTTCCTATTCCTATTGTGGTAGCTCAAGGATTTAGTGGCCTTAATTTGTACTAAGAGCTGTTATACGGCTTCGACCTACAAAAATGACATCAAATCAATAATTAGTTTTTTTTTTTAAATATTTATACGGGTCTAATAACTACACCCCTTAAAAATCCCCCTTAACCGCATCCCAATATAATTTTACATTTCCCATATGATAATAGAAAAAGTGGTTATACTAACACACAAAAGTGTTTATACTAACTACTAATATAGTTTATACAAATAACTAAATGTGTATCAAAGAGCCCGAGCAATGAAGGTGTGACCGGAGATGGTAGCGGAGGTGCGGCCGGAGGGGGGCGGAGGTGCGGCCGAGAGGTGGTGGAGGCCCGGCGGAGAGGGTGGAGATGCGCAGATGTGATATGGTGGTGGGAAAGAAATCAATGGAGGAAGAAGAATGAAAGAATAAGAATGGGGTGCAAATAAGGGGTGTAGTTAAGGGGGATAAGAATAATTTCTCTATATTAAAAATTTTAAACATAATTTTTAAATCATTTGATGTGAATATTATAATAACACATAACTTTTGAATTATTTTAAGGTATAAATTTGTCTTATATATATCATACTTATCTTATTAATGAGAAAAAAGAAAATACATAAGTCACTAGATCAAAGTAGATAAAGAGATTTAGACAAAATCAATGACAAATAATATTGGTGTAGTATAACTGAGATATTTGAAAAGCTATCCGGCCCTCTTTCTAAAATATTATTAATTGCGTTAGGTGATTTGATCAAATTGGTGTTTTTACTTAATGTTTGTAAATTTAATAAAAAATATTTATTAATCCGATATTGAAAAAATACAATGAGAATACGAGTTTTGCGCTTTGGCAAGTGAGGATGGCCTTAAATATTTATTGAGCTTTTCGGACTCCATATACCACATATTAAATTGAAATTGATATATAATGGTTAGAACGAAAATTATGTTTGACGTGGGGAGTAAATTTTTCATGTAATTAGCGCACAATTAATTCTCAAGCAAGTAAGAGTAAAACATATCAGGTTCCTATATCGTGATTTGGTATGACACTAATATTGTGCTCTAGAATGTATGTGCCTTTCTTCCTTCTATCTTTAGTTTCCTGTAAATGTAATTATATGTTTTCAACTTGTATGATATCAGCACGGGGCCCCTTATTTAGAAAAGTTTAATTGAAGTAGTCTTGTATTCTGTTTTTCACTAGAAAATATGCAGGAAATTAATAAAGATATTGTACAGATAGTACATGATGATTTTGTCTTCTTCATCCATAGATTTACTTGACTTTTGGTTAATTTGGAGTGGTCATGCAAGCAAGAACATATATATATATATATATATATATATATTACTAATCCTCAATCGGTAATGTCTTTACAAATCCGTGTTTTTTGGGTGAATAGTTGTCCGTGAACAGTGGGCTGCACATCTTCATTGCCGTTTGATGTTCATCGTCTCCTTCTCCGTTCATGTGGTGTCGTCGGATGATGATGTGGTCTGTGATGTACAGGCCTCTGCTGCGCTGTGCTTCCTGGTGTTTTTTTTTTCTGTTCCTTTTGTTCTTAGTTCGGTTTCCGCTCAGCCGTTCTATTTTCTCAGAGTTCATGCGTTGCAGGGTCTGTGTGCCTTTCAGCTTTATCTTCAAAGGGAGTGCTAGATCCCCTCTTTTGCTTGGTGGAAATGTGTTAGAGGCTTCATTTATTTGTACAGGTTGATCTGGTCCTTCGTTATGAATCGCATGGTTGTCCCGTTGTGTTATGCGGTGCCTCTTTGTTCATCTTTGTTCGTTATGCGGGTCAGGGGGCATACAGAATGCTTAACAGTGATAGAAGTCAAATTTTGTATGCCCCTGTCGTGTATGCACTAATTGCGCATTGTATTAAAGAGCTCTAGTGATCCTGCTAAGTAGTGTCCAATTCGAATAGTTGCATAGTATAGATGCGCAGGTATGTAACTTTCATGTATATGTCATATTTACTTTGCAATTTCGATTTGATTTTATTGTTCCATTATTTTGTTCTTACAGTTTCCATACTTTCATGAAAAATGAAAAGGGCCAACGAGTCCACACCTGTTGTATATGAAGGCAACAGGAAAATGTTTCCTTCACCTTTTCATATCACTATCTTGCTTTTATATATATAAATATGCTTATAGAATATTAAAAACTGCATTTTAATATAAAAAGTGTACTTACATAATGAAGACATTTAATTTTCCTCTGTTACCAACGGCAAAATGATTCCTTCACATTTTCATATCATTATCTTGCTTTTATATATATAAATATGCCTACAAAATATTAAAACTGCATTTTAATATAAAAAGTGTACTTACATAATTAAAAAAATTAAATTTTCCTCTGTTATTAAACATTTTTTCGTTATCTGCATTATAAAATTCCATTCCAATGAAACATTTTTTTGGGTTATCTATGTTACAAATGAGTGGATATAAAGCCTGTGTGATTGCTGCTTAGGCGTGTGAAATAATTAACCTAATAAAGTACGCCAGATATACAGAGCAGAGAGCCGCAACCAGATACCTAGTATAGTACCAAGGAGAAATGATTGTGGTATTAAAAATTACAACAGTACGTGATATATATAACTACAGATTTGTAAAGCAAATGGAAAACGAATTAAGCTGGTCAAGAGCATTCCGTCATGATCTGAGCTCATACAAACATAGACAATAGATAAGCTTAAAGTGCATGCCTTGTGCACATAACAAAACCTCTAATATTCAATCTTTCTCTGCTGGTTTATAATGTTCCAGTTCTCTTATTAGTCGTTGGTTGGTACTTGGTACTTGAAACAATGTCACATTATATTTATTTATATCAACGCCATCTCATATAAACTATCAAGGCTTTATAAGTAGGCCCAAGATGGGTTCGGATATATATGGCAATCAATAGATCTTGAAAGCCCACCAAGCATCTACTTGGGTACAGTTTTCTTGGGTCCGGTAACAAAATTCTGCATCCCAATTAATTATATAAATGTTAAATATATTTGCTACATCTAGTGCACAATGTTTTATTTTCTAATTTATATTAGAAAAACACGTAGAGTCCACCCCTATAAGTACGCCACCCATCCACTCCTTACAATTCTAACACACCATGTGTACCTATGTGCTTAGCACGGTTACATAAAATGTTCAATGGAAATCGTTGTTTATATTAATTTTCACTAAAAAATAATATCTATTAATCGGAAAGATATAATTATTCACTGAAAATTGATATTTGTTCATTGAAATTGCGGTACACAGGTGGATAAGTAAAAAGGGTGGACGCTAGCTATTACTCTTTATATTATTTTGTAATGTTTTCAGACTTGTAAGTTTCACCAAGATGACAAAAATTGTGCATTTTCAAGCTTTAATGGTTAAAATGTTTTAAAATTATTGAGATGAGAAGAAGATTACAAAGATGAATGGACGCACGTACTAACGGTTTTAAGGAATTAAAAGGCTGAATTGAAACTTTAGAAAAGTGCAGAATTACATAAACTTCAGAAAAATTGTAAAACTTTTTTAAAAAAATTAACGATTAAGATAGTAAGTGTTTAATCAATATTAACGATCTAGTCGCTGTATATAAATGAGATGGAAGATGTTTTATTGTGATTATGGGAACTTAATATATAAGACAGTAGTAGTGTAAGAACCGGCCTTTGGTCTAGTAGCTAAGGGCAACGCTATTCGTGTGGGAGGTCGCCGGTTTGGAACCCGGATGGGAAGTCTTTCATACAAAATAAACAAAATAAAAAGACACTGGTAATATATGCCCATGCATTGCAACGAGGACATTACATAAGAAAAAGAAAAAAGTTTTTCATACAAAATAACATTTTTATTCAATCACAAAATAGATCAGAAAAAGAAAAGGGTAATGTCCACATAATACTTCCTAAATCCAACTTTTAATAAACAAAATAAAAAATGAAGTATTAATTAAAACGTTCCTGTTAATCACTCACAAAAAATGGAAAGAAAAAAAAATGCATAACCAGCAGCACTTGAGCACAAGGAAACAATATGCAGCTAGCCAAATTGTAAGTCTGTGACATCAATATAATATGTTTTGCACTAATATGAAATATAAAAATATGAATGGTCTATATATTGTTAGACTTAACTTCACACATTGAGTTGAGTTTTCTGATTAATGCGAATTAATTGGGCTTGTTAACTGGATTATAAATTTGTAAATTGTAATTGGGACATAACTTAGTCTATATGGCAGCTCCATGTTTCCAATCATGAATTTTTTTTATTTTCACCTCTTTGACTTCCGGGCAATGTCAAGCTTGGCTGGCCAAACACAGCATAAGACTTGAACACCAAATTTTACTTAAAAAAAGATCGATGGACGAACATGAAAATTTGATGTGCCGCTTCTGATTTCACCGGCAGTTTGCTTTGTCCAATTTTTTTTATCTCTAGCAATAAAACAAAAGAGGAAATATATTGAGCAAAGCTTCAAGATAAGCATAAAAATGCAAGTCGTTAATGAAATTCATCGACACTTAGAACTTAGAATCCATGAATCATTTTGTCACCTAATTGTTTCATTTTCAACAAACAAATATACACTTGGTTGTTTATGTATAAAACTACGGTATTTTAAGCTTATGAAGATCTTTTCAAAGATAATAATGATATAATGTTACGTGAACATCAAAAAGAATCCATGTATATATGTATAATGTAAATGTATTTCTTTATTAGGGAGTTTAGGTGTCGTAATCCACAAATGGTTTCATTTATCTATTAAATTTTATAAGGAATATGTACTGTGTTAGATGAGTATTAAGATTTCTTATGACAATATTTTTGTGTAGAAGTTGTAATTTTTTTATTATTCAATTATTACACACAGTGTAAAAGCATACATTTTCTTAGGAAAAAAATATTATTATAAAAATTATGCATATGCATTTGTTAATTTTATTTATACAGGACTAATCAATGGGTCATAACAAATATGTTGATCAATGTTTTCCTCTAGTATGTGAATAAGTAATCAAAGTTATATTCTGATAACAAATAATCAATTTTAACACTATATATTTGTTATATGTCACCAAATTAATTTGTCAGTACAAGAAGTTAAAATTCTGTTAACATAACGATTAATGTATTTTCTTCAAAAAATATTGTAAACCGCTGCTTCTTTTAATTTAAGAAAAGAAATATTTATTTTAGTTATCCTATTGAAAGTAAATGTAATTTTAATAAATTCTAAGCTATGCAAATAATTATACATATACATTTTATCATAATATTAGGTATGTCAACGGGATGCAACAATTATGTTAATTTTATAATTTCTTTAATACATTAATAAGTAATCAAAGTTTAGTTCTAGCAACAAATAATTTTTAAAAACTTTTTGTCTGTTATATACCACCAAATTAATTTATTAGTTCAAGTAGTTAAACATAAGTTAATATGTTGATTAATGTATTTTCTTCAAAAATATTGTGCACCGCTCCTTCTAATTTAAGAAAAGTAATATTCATTTTAGTGATAATCCTATTGAAAATTATAATAATTTTAATGAATTCTGAGCATCTACTCATGTAAATACTTGTTTATTAGTATTTCTTATGAGTGTATTTTATATATTAAGTTCCATGACATCATGATTCCTCTTCTGCAAGTATATATGTCCGTGGTTCATAGATGACTATAAAACATATAACATAGAATAAGATAAAAGAAAAAATGCAATATCCCTTCATGTTAATTTATTTCAAATGATTTTGTTTAAAAAAAATAACTAAGGTCTCCGCTAAATTGCCTTTTTATTTGTTTAAACATCGAATGAATCTTGAACCAAAATATCTAATCACCCTCTAATCAATCGCGGATGCGATAATCAAAATACATCAAGCCAAACGTTAATGCACAAACTATTAAAAAAAATTAGCAGAGTGGACATTACAAACTCCCTGATGATATAAAATAGGATTGGTTTTATCAGTAAACTAGAAACAATTATAGCTGATTAGGACATTACAAACGGTTATAGCTGATTAGGACATAGTAATTGTATCTTTGTAAATATTGTTGGTTAACATAAAGTAATAAGTCAAAAACCAGTCGAGTATACAAAACAACATGATACCATTGGAAAAGCGTCAGTCACATCATGTTTTAACCGGTATGAATGGTTGTTTTTCCTAGTAGTATTTTTTCCTTACAATTTCATGTGTGCATAATTCTATTATTGTGTTTGCTTTCCAAAATTCTTCCCTAGCGCCTTCACCCATTCACAAAAAACAATTTAAAATCGAGTATTCATTTGCGTAGACTTAGAGGGAAAAGTCGCTAAAAACCCAAATAACATTTTCGATAAAACCGAGCATTCCAATTTAAAAAGCGAATTGCAAAAAGGACCTCTCTAGTGGTAGTACTGGCACAATCTTCCATCACACCCCTTAAGACATTCAATTATCTTTGACTATAGCTTGCAATATCATGATTTCTTCCATATTAAAATGGAGACGGCACTGGTAGCAATAGATGTAGTTGCTAATGTTATTAATAATCTTCACCACCGTGGTCATAATAAGTTGATAAAAACTTGCAACGTCACCATTGACGGTCTAATACAAATTACATATATTAAAAATCATGTTAGTGGCAAATTAAGAATATAAGTAAAAAAAAAAAAAAGGTAAGTGTATAATATTACATTGGTGTATTGAACTGCCTATAGCCTCCAACACTATCTCGTCCTAGAAACCCTAATTGAGATTCACCTCTAAATAACAGAGAGAAAAAAAAAAGTAACAATTCAGTGCAAAGTTATTTAAGACAAACACATACTTCTAAGAGAAGCAAATTAAAACACATGCACCTGCTTAGTTATGTAAATAATTATACATATACATTTTATCATCATAATATTAGGTATGTCAATGAACTGCAACAATTATGTTAATTTCTAATGGTAGCACTGGCACAAACTTCCATCACACCCTTCAAGACATTCAATTCTCTTTAACTATAGCTTGCAATACCTTGATTTCTTTCGTATGAAACTGAGACAACGTTTGTGGCAATTGATGTAATTACAAGTGTTGTAATAATTCTCACTACTGTGCCCATAAGAAGTTGGTGATACTATGCTACATCATTATTGACAGCCTAGTACATACACAATAGAATTTTTGTTATTAGCAAATTAAGAATGTGAGTAATAAGTGTTGGAGCAAATAATAGATTGTGGTTAATTATCTTGAGAGGAGTTTAACTAAAATATCTCTTTTATTATTTCACTCAATATCACAATGTTGTTACAACTGGTGGTTTTCTTCTCTAAGTTACATTCACTCAATATCATCATTCAATTTCGTGTCATCACTCATCTATCGATCATCTCACAATTACAGCACTAAAATCCTAAAATCCTATATATGTATACACCTATGCAAGTCGGTTACATGTCTCTAGATTATATACAATACACGATTCATAATATCCTATAAACAACCATCTACTAAAATTTGTTAGTGTAGAAGTTTCTTCAAAGTCCCATGGTATTTTTGGTTTGTAATTTGTAATTACTTCTAACAAAAAGAAGGTAAGTGTAATATACCTTTCGTGTGTTGAATTGTCTGTAGCCTCCATTATTGTCCCTTCCTAAAACCCAATTGAGATCCACCCCTAAAATAATAGATAGAATTCATCGACAAGTTCTTTTTTTTTTTTGAAAAAAGTGGTATAACTACCTGTTTGGTTGTTTCATTATGAAACCAAAGTTTCTGGTACCACAAAACCCCGATACCGGTACCAGTAGGGTTTTATTACAGTGTATTAGACTTAACAACATAAACTTATAAAAGTTAAAAAACAAATGATCATTATAACCTGAAACCATAATTCATTAACAAAATTGGAAGTGTAAAGTTATTGTTCCATTTATTAATCAAAGTAACCTCCAAATTTCATCAGAAAAATGAAGTGTAAAGTATTGAATGTATAATTCCACAAGAGTTGTAATGATATTAATGATTTGAATGGTTGATGCATGGTTTCTTGAAAATGAATTCAAAGGTAATGAAAGATTGGAAAAAGGGAATCTTGGAAAAAGGTAGTTAATTATGAGTAATTTCCGAAATCGAGAATGCAAAATCCTAAGTTTATTGACATGTATACAAAGAGAAAAAATGAAGAAAATACAAAAATACAAAAACTACTAAACACTAGCACCTTCCATCGGTACGAAATACAATTTTCCTAATTTGCTCTTTGGTACACCTTTAGACAGGATTGGCGGCTGATGATATCAAGATCTTGGTTGCAAGATAGATGCCTGCTGACATGGATCTTCTGCCGCTACAGGTGGTTCCTCCTGTCCCAATGCTGATGTGATCACTCTCAGAAGATCAAAAAGGAGTGTAGAGAATTTATACAGTGCAGGGGTGTGTGTGTGTCTCTGAATGTTGGTGAAGTTTTAAAGTGTTAAATTTTGTATGGATGGCATGTGTTTGGAAGTTTGATCTCTGTTATGGATATGTTGTTTTTTTTTTTTTTTTTTGATGATAGGGAGAGGTATACTGTCTGCTGCTATATTGCTAGCAGAAAAAAGTATAGATAGATGATGGTTATAATACTGATATATCTTTGGGGATAAGTTTTTTTTCTGTTTAGTATTGAGTCCGTACATTTGGATCGTTTTCGTTAATGAAAATGGGCGTATGAAGCCTTTCTTTCAAAAAAAATATATATATATATATATATATATAAGTACATTTTAAGTAATATAAGCACTAGATATAAGTACAGTAAGTACCATGATACAAATCCAAATCCTATATAATTCTCAATTTCTCATCCTAATTAGCATTTAGTTGGAAAATAATAATCAAATTTAATAATATGAGTAATCTTGGAAAGAGACATTACTTATGAGTAATCTCGGAAAGCAAGAATGCAAATCAATCGGAAGCTTATTACATGTACAAGATGACAAAACGAATTAGGGATTAAAGAAAGCAAGAAATTCATAACAATGGCGTCAGATACGGCTACTCACTACAGACTATATATAGTACGCATTACGATACAAACACCAATTTGAAGCTAATTCTCATCCTAACTAGCAATTATAAGTTTGCCAATCGAAAGAGGGGAAGAATTTCACACTTACGCATCTTGATGGCAGAAGATACTAAGTAATGCGAGTAAGAGAATCAGAGACGATCGCCGATCAATAGCCTTCAGCGAAGCTCGCTAGTCGAATCAATAGTCGTTCGCCGATTAGAGCCTTGAAAAGGGAAGAGAGAATTATGTTGTAGAGGGCAATCGATGAGAGAAAGAAAGTGAGGGAGAAGCAGAGTGCGAGTGGGAGAAGAATGAAGTCGCTGAAACGCGAAACGAAATAAATAATAATATTTGTCTAATATGGACCGTTGGATTAAAATGGACAATATGATAGGTCCAATAAAGATTATAGGAGACCTTTTTCTAATTAATCTCATCCGTTGATTTGTTCCAACGGTCCAAATATAGATAACAGGTCTTGTTATCCAATGTTGGATAATAACAGAATTTGAATTCTCCATGTGATTCGGTGCTCAAGAAATTTTGCACCCCCTTTGGAAGCGCACTTTTCTTTTCTTTTGTGAAGAAAAAAGATTACTCCTAATTTGCTTATGTAAATAAATAATCGTAATTTCTATTTCTATCTACTGAACCGTGGTACAATAATGGATATTTAGATTTTTTTTTCTTTACACAAAAAAATAAATATATAAATACATAAATAAATAAAAGCTAATTGAAGTTTTAGGTAGAAAAAAAAAAAAAAAACAAAACAAACTCACCTAACAACAAGCACCTCAGTCAGAAACAAACAAAATCTAAAAAAAATCACTTTAACTATCATCTAACTCACTTGCACTTGGTAATCATCGCTCAACATGCAGCACATCCACCAGGCATGCATTTCCTCGCCTTTATATGCATCTTCATTTTATTCCCCTTCACTCAACCAAAACAATCTCATTGCATAAACATGGCTGTCTTCATGATGAAGAGGAGAACCCTGCCCTTCCTCCTCCTCCTTGTTCTCTCTGTCCTTGTTCTGTCAATTGAGGCATGCAAACTGGAGGAGTGTAAAGAGGACTGTTACGAGACGCACTGGGGCGAGCCGCAGCGCCGGCAGTGCGAAAGACACTGCCAGGAGATGTACGGTGAGGGGAGCGAACAACAGGGTCGGGCTCGGGGTGAGTCGGCTGTCTTTGATGCTGTGATCAATAGAGATCCTCAGGTATAATCAATTACTCTTGCATCATAGTGAATCTATATATATATATGGTGATTTATTATTATTTTGATGATTTGTTGATGGGCTAATATATATTTATGTTCCTTTTCAGGTTTTTTGAGAGGCATGATATATGTTTGCATTTACTTTTCTTTGTCATATTTATGTTTCTGTTTAAGAAATTTTTGCATGCAAATTAAATATCAAGATTTAACTATTCAAGAGAAAATATTTCTAATTGTTAGTTTCATATATAACATGAGTGTTCATGTTGTTAGCTTTCCATTATTTTTCTCCCTGATGAGTATTGCAAATTAAAAGTAGAGTAAAAAAATTGCTAAAATGAAGATTTTATAAATTAATTTGTCCTATAAATTAAATTTTTCAGTTCAAATTTTGAATTGGAAAAAACCCTTTATTTTGTGTTTCTTTTATTGTCAAATATAAAGTAGTAAACAGCAGACTAAGAGTTTCATACTTCCATTGATAAACAAAAGAATAAAGAGTTAAATTTTTTCCTTGTTTAACAGAAGGAAATTAGTGAGTGCCAGAAAGAGTGCCAGGGCGAGCAATCCGATCCTCAAAGGCAGAAACAATGCATGCAAAAGTGTTTGCAGAGCTATGATCAGGAAGGGCAGGAACTGCATGAAGATGGAAGTACTGGTAAATCGATCAATCCCGATCCAGAGCGTGAATACTCTCAGTGCCGTCAGAAGTGTCAGCGCCAGTACCAGCATGATAGTTACAAGAAAGAGCAGTGCCAAAGCCGTTGTGAGGAGACGCATAAGCAAGAGGAACAGCAGCAGGGAGGCAGTGAGGGGGTTGAATTAGAAGCTAACAAAGACCCAGAGCAGGAATACTCGCAATGCCGCAGGCAATGCCAGGAAAGCTACCAGCATGACCGCAAGGGGCTGCAACAGTGCCAGAAGCAGTGCAAGGAGAGTTATGAAGAACAACAAGGTGATAAGATAGTAAACCCCGACCCGGAGCAAGAGTGGTCGCAATGCCATAAGCAGTGTCAGGAGCAGCACCGGGATGACCCCACCCGTCGGCAGCAATGCCTAAAACACTGCTCGGAACGTTACCAAGAGGAAAGGGAGAAGGAGAAGAGAACAGCGGTTACCGAGCAACATGACAACAGTGATTCCTATGATGAGTGCCGTAAGCAGTGCAAAAAGTACCAGCGTGACAGGCGCTCACGTGAGATATGCGAGAGTCATTGCGAGGAGTATGGCGCGCCAGCTGATGGACGCACCAGAGAAAGGGACACAACCAACGGGGACCCAGAAGAGGAGCTTAAGAAGTGCCAGAAGATGTGCCAACAGAAAGGGTACGGCAAGCAGCAACAGCAGTGTCAGAAGCAGTGCAAGGAGCGGTACCAGCAGGAGAAACAGAAAGCAGGTGATGTGGTCATAGAAATGGTAGCCTGAGGTTTGTTTAGGAGAGAGTTTTATGTAATGTAGATTAAGGAAATAAAGAGAGGTGTTACTGCTAATCTCCATGGGGTAAGAGCACTGGTAGTTGAGTGAGGATCAACTGCAGTGGTGTTTATCTGAAGTAATAAAAGAAAAAAAAAAATCAGGTCTTGAATTGAATTTGGGATTTATTCCTGCTAACATCAATTAACGGTAGTGCTTAATAACCAGACAAAAATAGCATTGGAGGGATTCATGAAAGTGCAGAAATTTCAAGATCAAACTGATACCGGTTCAGAATCAAACAGTATCAGTGTGCAAGTGCAATGAGCCACAAATGCAAACAACAGAAGAAATAGTATAACTCTACTTGAAATTGATGCTATGTATACATTTTCAGGGGAGGAATGAAGGGTTTTGCTTAGAATTGGAGGCAAAAAGGAAAACATCACAAGGTTTCACTCAAAACTGCATCTAATAAGTACTACAGAAAGCAAAAAAAAAAAGTACCCTTATGAAAGAACTAAATTTGCCTATTCACCAAAAATCTCCACAGGAACAAATCCCATCTTTAAAATGGTGAAAACGTGTCCTATCTCTCAGAACAATTTCTCTGTTGTAAGATCTTGAAACCAATTTGACAAACAAGTGGCAATCCTCGCAAATTCTGATATTCTTCGATATCCTCACACACTCACCTCTTTTCGAGTTGATAAGCCCGAAAGTCAGAGCTAGCTTCTCGCTATGAAAAAGGACAGCCTCTCTCCTCTCTTCTTCATCCGAATCAATCAGAGCACACCCGGCATCTGGCAAATACCCGATTGTCTCCACATCTGCAACAACATCCCTCAGTTTCTCATAAATTTCAGTTCTTCGTGGATGTGAATTGTCCCGTGTCAAGAAGGCATGCACTGTCCCATGCAACTCCAGCCAACTGTATCCCTTTTCCTTCGACAACCCTCTAGATCTCATATTCTCTCTTATCTTCCTAACATCATCTGACCAGCCAGCTTTAGCATAGATATTCGATAGAAGTACATAGGCTCCATCATGGTTTGGGTCAAGCTCCAAAACCCGTTTTGCTGCCAATTCACCGAGCTTGACATCACCATGTATCCTACAAGCTCCTAGTAAGGACCCCCAAACAACCACTCCAGGTTGAAAAGGCATGGTTTTAATGAGCTCTACAGCTTCATTCAACAGTTTGGATCGACCATACAAGTCAACCATGCACCCATAATGTTCTTGTCTTGGTTCAATATTGTAGTCCCTGACCATGCTTTCGAACAGAGACTGACCTTCTTTCACTAACCCTGAATGACTACAGGCATACAGTAGACTAACAAAAGTTATGTGATTTGGCTTGATCCTATTTTCATCTTTCATACGATCAAACAAAGCTAGAGCTGACTTCCCATCACCATGCATGGCAAAGCCAGTGATCATGCTTGTCCATGTTATAATATTCTTCCTAGGTATTTGTTCAAACACGCTCCATGCATCATCTAGGCTCCCGCACTTTGCAAACATATTGATTAAAGCATTGCTTACTGATAAAATTCTGTCAAGCCCGTGGTTTTTGACATAGACATGAACCTGTTTGGCCGAATCAAGTGCACCGAGATTCGAACAGGCCGAAATGAGGCTAAGCATTGTAACCTCGTCAGGCCGGACCCCACGCGACTGCATCTGTTTAAACAGGTCCAAGGCCTTATGGGGGCGGTCACTCTCAGCATAACCTGATATCAAAGCACTCCAGCAGACCAAATCCTTTTCAGGCATGTCATCAAATATGCGGTGTGCAGTCTCAATCTGCCCCAATTTGGCATAGCCAAAGATCATGGAAGTTGCTGCAATCATATTCGGCGACCTGGAGTTACTGTATATGGTCTCAGCCATCTTCATATCGCCACAACTTGAATACATGATGATCAGGGAGTTCTGAAGGTGTGTGTCCAAAGACAGATCAGACTCAATTATGTAAGAATGCAGTGCCTGCCCCATGGAGAGATTCCTGGTGCGTGCACATGCCGTGAGAACAATAGAGAGGACAAACCGATCTGGTGTCAGACCAGAAATCTTCATTTCTTCAAACAGCTGAATTGTCTCGTCATAATTACCAGTCCGACAATAGCTGCCAGAT
The DNA here is from genome assembly GCA_030179965.1 of Cyperus esculentus. NCBI lineage: Eukaryota > Viridiplantae > Streptophyta > Magnoliopsida > Poales > Cyperaceae > Cyperus > Cyperus esculentus. Next base: position 654,111 of record JASGLE010000019.1, on the reverse strand, counting down.
ATGCAATTTACATAAATGTAAGTACAAGATATATGTACAAAATAAAAGCAAAATTGGGTCTAATGCACGTTTTATAGCACAAAAATTTTAATCTGGTTATCTAACATACTGCCGAAATTACACAGTTCATACTTTTAAGTTCTTTCTTTACCGAATTGGTTATATGTCACGCAATGCAATTCATATTTTAACAACACTGTAATTCAATCGAACAAACTAACAGTTCTAAGCAATCACCTATCCATCATGACACTCCAAGCAACAAGGTCTCTATACAGCATTCTATCGAACACCTTGCGTGCATCCGCGACCCTCCCGACCGACGCATACGCCCTCACCAATGCCGTCTGCACGAACGGGTCCAAATCAAACCCCGTCTTAACCCCGAACCCATGCGCCTCACTGAGCACATCATCACCATCCCCATCCCCATCCCCAACCCCAGTCCCCTTATTACCCTTCCCAATTGCCCGCAACACCACCGACAAACTAAACCCATCAATCTCCACAGAGCAGCACCTGAACCGGCAGTAAGCAGCCACAGCAACACGCGGCTCGACCGAGCGGAGCGCCGCGGTGACGGCCCGGCCAGTGTCAGGCAATGAAAGAAAGAAGGCAAGGCAGTAATGGAGGGAGGGGGTTGAGAGGGAGAGGGAGAGGAGACTGGAGAGGAAAGCAGGGGAGGCGAGGTGGTGGGTCAAGTGGCAGTCCTTGATGAGCTGCGCGTGGAGCTGCTTTACGTGGTGGATGGAGGTGGCCGTGCGTATGAGGTGGGGAATGGAAGGAGGAGGTGGTGCTGCGGGTGGCCGTGTTAGTGTTGTTGCTTTCTCCATTTGTGGAGGGAAGGAAAGAAGAAGGAATGAAGGAAAGATGATGATAAGGTTTTTTTACTGAATTCATATCAGTACTCGAATCGAACCATTGGATCTGCTTTGAGATTCGTGCTTTAAGAACTCCTACAATCCGCACCGTCAATACTGCGCGCGCAGCACAGGATGAATTCGTATCCCCTACTGTACTGCATTGCGCAGTTCACAATCGACCGTTGGATTGTCTCGAGATTCGTGTAAGTGCGGGTCTTGAGGGGATCCAACGGTTGTTATTCTGAATTGCACAATGCAGTAAGTTAGGGGATGAGAACTTTTTTTTTAACTGGGAACAAAAATATCACTGTAGAGTGCAATGTGCAAGGCTACAGAAAATATCTTACTGGTTTTTATTGATTTAAAAAAACAGTGGAATTTATTTATTTACTATATCCGGATTTGATTTATTGATTTCTTTTGAAGTTTTGATATTCAAAATTTATCGATATACTAACCAGATTTTTTCAATTTCAAAATTCTAAATTCTACTGGCTTGAATTCAAAAGAGAATCTTACGTGTAGGATTTTTTTTAATTTTGATATTCTTTACTAAAACTCGATATTTTTTCAAGTTTTCATTTGTGCTATGAACTCAATATTTAGAGTAATCACGTTCTAGATCTCGATCCATATTATCAATTATATTATATATGATAATTAGAAATTTTAAAGCTCTTAATATGCTTTTATTGAATTCCTAAAAGTGCAAATTTATTATTTCGCCCTTGAGTTTTTCATGTGTCATTGCTTAGACATCATATTTTGTTTAAATAAAAATTTATGAACAAAAAATTCTTAAAAATTAAGTTGACTTCTGGAGTATACTAAATGTTGAAATTAAAACGTCATATCATGAAAACTGAAAATTTAGATGTATATGAAACTGTGATTGAGTATAAAGGGTATTCGAAGGATGTGTACAAAATAAATTTATGAAACTCCAAAATGAAAAAAAAAAAAAAAAAAAAAACAAACAAACATTATAGATCTGATAAAATTAAGACAATAGAATGAATATTTAATATATCAGTCATTTAATAATAGGACTTTTTAAAATTAAAAAAAATTGAAAATTATCAAAAATAGAAAAACTTTTATAGAAGTATTGCTTAACTTATAGATTGACTATGTATCCAATTATATTTAATTTAAGCAGCATTTGAAAGCTTTTCAAAGAGTTGTTAAATTATAACCGTTAAAAAGTATATAAAATTTTGATAAGTCATCAAATAATGCTCAAATTGATTGGAATTTGAAACACTATCAATTAACAAGTACTGCATCCATAAATATTTTTTTTATTTTTACGATTTTTAATGAATTCTCATAAATTTTTGAAATATTAAATTTTGTAGCAACGTCGACACAAATTTTGTACCGGATTAATTTATAACTCTTCAAATTTTATAACTATGAACCTCAAGTCAAGTGTATCCTATCCATCCGATCCTACATGTACGAGTACAACATTTGTATTGAGGTTCAGATGGATCTGTACAAGGACAACATGTGCATTGAGATTCGTACTTGGTACAGATCAAGCTCGATCAAGACACCAAAACCTCTCAACTTACCAGTGTACAGCGAAGCTGCGACGAGCACGCGTTGCAGAATAACAGACTCCATCTAATTGTTCTCAACTAACAAGTAACAAATCAGGCTTATCAGATTTTCACCTACCAATTCTTTTAGTTTTTTTAGGAAGTAAATGAAAATTACTTTTTTTTTAACAAAAAAAAAAGGAAGGAAGGTGAAAAAAATGTCTCTCTTTTCATTTAAACTTTTTCTATGTAAACCCATAGGTTGACTCTTATTATAATGTCATGGGCTTATTGAACTTGGCAGAAAATCAAGAATTATTTTTTTGGATTGATTTATAATTAAAAATAAATTTCTCCTTCTGAAAACATAAAAGATTGGATTTCGACAAGTTTTATGCATAAAATTAAACAGATACCGATCCATGAAAATCAAATTGTAGCCCAGACAAACCAAAGATACTTTATTTTGTACAAGTTTCATTTTTCCATTAATGTCCCTCTAAACTAATAATTAATTAATTAATTAGCAATGTTGAAATGTCTTTAGACCATGCATTTGCATAACATTTGTACATAGTCAAGTATATACCAAATTGCGTATACAAGTGGAAACTTAACTTCACAAGTCTAATTCATAAACTCATAAATAAATAATGTTGTATTTCTCCTTTGTGTTGCCAATTGAGTCAAGCGTCAACCAACCAATCAGCTACTACTCATATAATAATAACACTAAAAACAAACATAAAAATAATATGGAAATAATAATAACAACATTAAAACCGTGAATATTTAATTTAATATGTTACCGATGTATACGAAATGTAACTTATATACATACCAAAATATAACAGATACATTCCGAAATGTAACCTATGAACGCTATGGACAGTTACTTTATGGACGCTAGGTATTACTCTAAACTAAACTAAAATGGAAATAATAATAAAATTAAATTAACCAAAAAAAAAAACTCAAGTGTCAACTAATCTACTACACCCATATAACACCAAAATAAACCATAAAACATAAATGAAATTAAATCAAATGAAATGAAATAAAATTAAATTAAACTAAATGAAATAAATAAACAAAGAAAAATTAAATTTAAAAAGTATCATCAAATCAAATAATCAGACTTTTGTCTTCCTTGGACCTCCGAGCAGAGAAGAGAAGAGAAGAAGAAGAAGAAAAACCAAGGAATGGAGCTGCCGAGCTCAGAACCCAGATCTGCTGCTGCTCTCTCCCTTCTCTTCCTCTAGTCCCCAGATCCCTCTCTCCCTCTCCCACATCCCAATTCCCCCATTCCCCAAACCCTACTCGCCTTCCCTCCCTCCACCAAATCTCAGATCAGATCTGCCCTCTCCAATTCCCAAAGATCTCGACTTTGTACACACTCTGTGATGCGTTGTTAGTTCTTCCCCATTCTGACCGAATCTTACGGGCATGGGAGGCATGAGGGGATCGCCGGCCGCTGCTGCGGGAGCCGGTGGGTGTCCTCTCCGAACATCCATGGCGTGCGTGGTGAGCGCCGAGGTGTCCACGGTGCTGGCCGTGATGAGGCGGAACGTGCGCTGGGGCGGCCCGATCGGGGTCCGGTACGGCGGCGGCGGGGATGGGCATGGGGATGACCCGAGTGATCACCCCCTGATCGAGTCGCTGAAGGCGGTGAGGACCCTGGCGTTCACGTGGGACAACCAGGGGTTCCACTCGGTCGATCCGACCGTGTACCTGCGGCCGTTTTTGGATATAATCCGGTCCGACGAGACCGGGGCGCCAATCACCGGCGCCGCGCTCAATTCCCTGTATAAATTCTTCGCCATTGATGTGTTCGATGCGCGCACGGCGAATATAACCGGCGCGTTGGACGCGGTCGTGGATGCGGTCACTGGATGCAGGTTTGAAGTTACGGATCCTGCATCAGAGGAGGCCGTGCTGATGAAGATACTGCAGGTGCTGCTCGGATGCGTCAGATCCCGTGCCGCGCCGGCGCTCACGAACCGCCACGTGTGCGCCGTTGTCAACACGTGTTTTAGGGTGGTGCAGCAGGCCGGGACCAAGGGGGAGTTGCTGCAGAGGGTGTCGAGGCAGACGATGCAGGAGGTCGTGCGGTGCGTTTTCTCCCGGCTTCCCGATTTGTCTCCCGAGGAGGTATTAAAAGCTCTTGACTTTGTTTATTTTGCTACCAGTAGAAGGTTTGATATACTGAGAATTGTTGCGCCGTTCTGTGCCTGTATGCTACCGAATATATAGTGAGGAGAGTTGTGAGATAAACCACAACAAGTGTCAAATGCAAAATATTAACTGAATTAGAGGAGACAAAGCGAATGTTTAATTAAAGATAGAATCAAACTTTGCCCATGATCATAATTCATAAGGTTACTCATGCCCCATTGTCGTCATTACCAATTACAAAACCGTCGTTCAGTATTACAATACTGGGATATCGACATGATCCTAATACACTAAATTGGTTTTTCTTAAAATCTATTTACTGCTATTTTACACATTTCAAAGTCAATCTGGATTTATGAGGAAATTGCTCTACAGGTCAAGGCCAACACTGACCAAACAGCTGAGACTCAGATTCTGCAAAACGGGTCTGGCGACCCAACAGTTCCGAACCAGGAACCCCTCCCTGACCCAGTCCTTAATGAGCCATTCGGCATTCCATGCATGGTTGAGATATTTGAGTTTCTTTGTTCCTTGCTAAACATCGCTGAGGATATAGAAATCAGTTCACGGGTTAACCCGATTGATTTTGATGAAGATGTGCCACTGTTTGCACTGGGGTTGGTACAGACTGCCATAGAGCTGTCGGGATCATTAATCCATAAACACCAGCAACTTCTTTCTTTTGTGAAAGACGAGTTGTTCAGAAATCTGATGCAATTTGGGCTGTCGATGAGCCCGCTAATTCTCTCAACGGTTTGTAATATCGTGCTCAACCTGTTCTACCATTTGAGAGGCGAGTTGAAGCTCCAATTGGAGGCATTCTTCTCAGGTGTTATACTCAGACTGGCACAGGGTAGGTATGGGGCCACGTATCAGCAGCAGGAGGTAGCTATGGAAGCGCTAGTTGATTTTTGTAGACAAAAGGAGTTTATGTCTGAGATGTATACTAATATGGATTGTGAAATCATGTGTGCCAATGTCTTTGAAGACCTTGTTAGCCTTTTGTCGAAAAGTGCTTTTCCCGTAAATGCTCCTCTGTCTTCCCTGAATGTGCTCGCACTGGAGGGGCTGGTTGCGATTGTTCGGTCCTTTTCTGAAAGAGTAGAATCCAGACATCATGCATCTGACCTGGCTATTCCTGAGGAAATTGATAAATACTACCCCTTTTGGTTGGTGAAATGCCAGGATGTGACTGATCCTGAAAAGTGGGTGCAATTTATGCGACACCGGAAGATCATTAAAAAGGCACTAGCCGCTGGTGTGGATCAATTCAACCAGGATCCTAAAAAGGGTCTTGAATTACTGCAAAATGCAAAACTCCTTCCTGAAAATCTTGAACCCGAAAGTGTAGCCTTGTTTTTTAGGTACACTCCAGGTTTAGATAAGATTGTAATTGGTGAATATCTAGGCCATCATGATGCCTTCTGCATCCTCGTCCTTCACGAATTTGCAAGAACCTTTGATTTTACTGGCATGAGCCTCGACACTGCTTTAAGGTTATTTTTGGAAACATTTCGTTTACCTGGTGAATCACAAAAAATCCAACGAGTGCTTGAGGCTTTCTCTGAGAGGTACTATGAGCAGTCGCCCCAGATTTTAGTAAATAAAGATGCAGCTCTTATTTTGTCATATTCTTTAATAATGCTGAACACTGACCAACACAACACAAAAGTGAAGAACAAAATGACAGAGGAGGATTTCATCCGAAATAATAGAAAAATCAACGGTGGGTCAGACCTTCCACGGGAGTACTTGTTAGAGATGTACTTCTCAATTTGCCGGAACCAATTCCGTACCATGCAAGCTGGTTCTGGTGATGGAATTGCAGAGATGACTCTCAGCCGTTGGCTTGATTTAATGGCTAAGGCCAATAACACATCCCCATACATATACTGTGGCTGTTCAAAGGCTTTTCTAGACCGTGATATGTTTTCCATTATGGCTGGCCCTGCTGTTGCGGCCATATCGGTCGTATTTGACTACACTGAGCAAAACCGCGTTTTTACTGCATGTATTGATGGTTTCATGGCTGTGGCGAAGCTAGCTGCAAGTTATCATACTGAAGAGGTCTTGAATGACATAGTTGTGGCACTATGCAAGTTCACTAATCTTCAAAATATTTCCAATATAAATGATCCGGTAACTGCTTTTGGGGAGGATACAAAAGCTCGCATGGCAACGGAGGCTGTGTTTTACATAGCCAATAATTACGGTGATCACATAAGATCTGGCTGGAAGAGCATAGTCAACTGCATGTTGACTCTGCACAAAATGGGCTTGTTACCTTCCCGGCTCACACCAGATGTATCCACTGACGATTTGTCAGAACCGTCTTCTTCAAACCCTTCGACAACAAAGCCAGTAGCAACATCAGCAGCGGCATTACAAACTATCAACACCCATAAAAGGAGTTACAGTTTGATGGGGCGGTTCACCCAGCTTCTGTTACTAGACACTGAGGAGGTCCAGACACAGCCCACTGAGGAGCAACTTGCTGCCCAGCATAGTGCTTTGGATACTGTGAAGAAGTGTGAGATAGACAATATATTTGCAGAGAGCAAATTCTTGCATGCTGACTCGCTGTCTAATCTAGCACGTGCGCTGATCCAGGCTGCTGGCCAGCCTAAGAAGGTGAATTTCTCGTCTGACGAGGAGGACACTGCCGTATTCTGCCTTGAGTTGCTTATCACCGTCACCTTAAATAATCGTGACCGCATTACCCTCCTATGGCAAGGGATATATGAACATATAGCCCGCATTGTGCAGTCTACAGTCATGCCTTGTAGCCTAGTTGAAAAGGCTGTTTTTGGGCTCTTGCACATTTGCCAACGGCTTTTGCCATACAAGGAAAATTTGTCTGATGATCTTTTGCGGTCACTTCAGCTGATCCTGAAACTGGATGCACGTGTTGCGGATGCATACTGTGAGAATATCACACAAGAGGTTGCACGGTTATTGAAGGCCAGCGCATCCCACATCCGTTCCCAGACAGGCTGGCGCACTGTGATCAATTTACTCTCAACCACAGCCCGCCACCCTGATGCTTGTGAGACAGGTTTTGATGCACTTGTGTTCATCATGGCAGATGGGGCACACCTCTCTCCTGCAAACTTCATAATGTGTGTAGAAGCAGCGCGACAGTTTGCCGATTCTCGGTTAGTACCAGGTGACCGATCCGTACAGGCATTGGAGCTAATGGCTGGTTCCATCAGTTCTTTGTCAAGGTGGTCAAATGAGGTTAAGGAGGTAGGAGGTGAAGAGGCTGAGCAGGTGCTAGAAGGGATTCGTGAAATGTGGCTGAGATTGGTTCTGGCATTACGGCGTAATTGTACTGATAACAGGGAGGAGGTTAGAAATCATGCGTTGATATCGTTGCAGAGGTGCTTGGTTGCTGTTGACAGTATCTCTCTCTCTGGTCCCGTGTGGTTACAGTCGTTTGAGATTGTTTTCCAGCTGCTTGACGAGATGCTGGAGATTGCGAAGAGCTACTCCGCCAAGGATTACAGAAACATAGAAACATCTCTGCTTCATGCCATCAAGCTGTTATCGAAGGCCTTTCTCCAGTCATTGCAAGATGTCGCAGCACTTGGGGAGGCTTTTACGGAGCTCTGGCTGGGGGTTGTTAGCAGAATGGAGCAGTATGTGAAGGTTAAATTACGTGGTAGGAGAATGGAGAAATTACAGGAGGCAATTCCCGAGCTGCTAAAGAATACACTTCTAGTTATGAAAGCTACCGGGGCCCTTTCGAGAGAGAATAAAGGTCTGTGGGACGCAACATGTAAAATTGTTAATAAAATTGCACCATCTTTGCTTTTAGAAATATTTCCGGAGCCTGTTGAGAAGGACAAGGAAATCACCGGCGTACCGACCGTACCGGATGGCAGCATTAAGGCAGCAGTTTGAGGGTCTTATGTTTTGGAAAATTGATAGGGGGTTAAGATGGGATATCATATACTGTATTCTTTAACATGTTATAAATTTTGGGTTTTTTTTTGTTTCTTTTTTTTTCTTGTTGCTGTTGATTTTGGTGATCGGTAAATTTTTTTTTTTTGGCTTTGAAATTTCTTCCTTTTTCACATGAAAATGTTAGAGGTATTGGAAATGCATTATTATTGTCAGTATAGATTTTGTATTATTAGAATAATTGTAACACCTAGACTTAAAGAAATTATACGCCTTAAATCAGTCTTTATATTTAAACTGTACTGCTTGTCCTGCTTTGTTTTGCTAATTGTTTTGTTAATCTCGCGCTGTCTGTTTTTATAAAAAGAAATATAGGTCAGTCAGAACCTCTATTTTCTTTGTATTAGAACAAAGAAAAGTTACAGACTTCAGGAAAAGAAGAAAATGAAGAAAAACACAAATAACTATCTATTTAATAGATGAGAAAATGTGTGAACATCATATGCTTAGGAAGTTTTCGCTAGTTCAAGTTGTTTGATTGAGATATATCAATTCTTCATTAATTGCGTTACATGAAAATTTTAGTCTAAATTGCACTGAAATATTAAAATAGCACAAAGATCTTGTGATGAAAATATTTAATTTTCTTCCTTCTATTTTATTATATCATGATATTATACTTTCAGGAAAAATTCACAGAAAATACAAACCAGCTAAACTTGCAACCAAAACAAAAGGAAATTGCAATCAGCCTCAATGCAAGCTTGAGCCGTATATTAGAGTATTGGAGCCCAATTATGTACTTATGTCTCTGCTCTTTAGGAAGGAAACAACCCTCATACCAGTATAATGGGCCTTGAACTTCTTTCTGGAATATTGATCTAGTGCTTTCAATGTTAAAAAAGGCTCACCCCAAAACCGGAGTGCTCGTCCTCTGTAGCGCTGCATTGTGTAGCGCGGAATGCGAACCGTTAGATCATCTCGAGATTTGAGCCAGCACAGATTTCAAAGTGATCTAACGGTTCGCATTCTGCACTACACAATGCAGCTACAGAGGACATGGAATCCCAAAACCGGACCTATTTTATATTTTTTTGTCGAAGGAAATGAAACGTGATATACTAGTATGTCAACCCCAGAGGGCCAGATAGAAAAGAATAAAGGATTCATGTAAGTGCAACTACAGATAAGATCACTCTTCAAAATGCATTACAAGTTACTTACAACCAAGATTACACCTCTCTATTCTTTTAAAAAAAAAAAATTTGAAAAATACCACACTATCATAACATTCATAATCTACAGAACACATAACATCCGAACAATGACCAGAACCGTCAGACATGTTAAAAACTCTCCTTCCATTTTTCCCTATTTAAGTACACTGGGCAGACGAGACCACCAGCAAGAGAAAGAATATGCTATAGTTTACAGCAATTTCCTACCTCAAACAAAAGTTTGCTATCACATATGCAAAACCCTTGATCTGCAGCTGAGCATGTTTTTCCAGTCCTTCGCATTGAATTAGATAGTTATCGCATATGCAAAAGAGTCATTCTTCACTCATTTATCAGGGAAATCAGATTCCTTCCTGCTACGAACAGAGGCCCTTTTCTTCGCATCAGAATCAAGTATCTCTAAATCGGATGCAGTAGCCAAGTACCCATACAGAACCCGCTTCTCACCTGACCCATACTCTTTAACCAAATTAGGATTTTTATCACTTGTATCTTCCACCTCATTATTCTCCTTGGCCCTTTTCACATCATTCCAGCTTCTATTATCGTCCTTGGACTTTTTCACAATCCAATTTTTACGGCCCTGACCAGTTTTTTCGAACAACTCTGAAAGGCGCTCAGCTTCCTTCAAACCAGCTAAATTCTCCGAGAATCTAACGAGTGTCACCCCTTGATGCCCCTCCCTTCCATACAGAGCCTTGGACCTCCCCCCTGAGAAACCCAAACCTGGATATGCAAATAAAGTTATATTAGGTTTGCTTACCACATACAGTATCTAACTGGAATCCTTATAAATAAAATAGAGTGATAAATTGGAACAGGAGCTGATACCATTACAGTGCAACGAATGATAGAACCTAAAAGAAAAGTTTCAATACTGTACACGCGACATAATATGTACAACTGATAGCATTTCAACTCTGTCATTGGCTTTCCTTTCTATTCAGTTCCCATTTCAACTTTCACAAGCAGATATTCAGAAGAAAGTAAATACAGATAGTTACCATCAAAAGCTATCGACTTACAGTGTAGTGCTCTATGCTGCCTATATTTCCAAATAATTAAATAAATAAATAAATAAAACAGAGAATTCAAGTGAAGTACCCAGAAGTTTAGCATCCATTTCTTTATTCCCCATGCCCTCAAGTCGGCCATCCTTCTTACTAGATGAATTGGTATTTTGAATCACAACCATTGGTGGCCAGAGTATGAGGTCATCCCTGTTGGCCTGGGCCTGGTCAGGAGACAATTTCTGAGACTCCCTCGAGCTGGTAGGCTCAGCTGAAGGGTCCCGCCCCATGACAACACACAGCGCCTTGTGCAATGCACGGTGATTGACAAGTGATTCAGGATTCATCACATTGTATGTGTGCATAAGAAGAGCATTCATGTCTACAAAACCTTTCAACTCCCTTCTAGAACTGTATGAGAAATGAGGGGTTAATCTAAAAAAGCAATGGAGGTCAGTTTTTTGTTTTCTATTTCACCATCTGCCCAATTAAGTTCCATAATTAAGTTCCATAAGATCAGGTTTTTCTTTGTCATTCTAGAATAACGAAGATGCATTTGTACTTGACAAAAGTTTGACTATGATCAATTAATTCCAGATCTCCGAAAATAAAAAGAAAAATAAGATGGCATTCTCGTTTGTTGTCTTAGAACATCATTGTACCCATCTAGATAAATAGACCATAGATCAGGGACAGATAAAATTTTCCTTAAACATAAGAAAATTTAAAATTTTGATTTGAAGTCAAACCTTGTACAAGCAATGCATCGTAAAGGACCATTTCTACCCTCTGAAAGGTAGTCTCTTTTGAGGCTCGAGCTTTCATTGATCGTTTTTGACATCTTGAGGAATGCTTCCAGAAGAGCCTTTCTATCCACCTCCAATGGAGCCTTCCCCTTCTCCTTTTCCCTTTCTTTATCTAATGGCAAAGATAAGAGTTAAACCGTTACTTTATCATTACCAGATGAGCAAATCATGGCAACATGCTGACTTTCGCTTCTTTTTTAACTTAATTTAAAAATTTCCTCAGTGATCAAGTGTACAAAACAGGTTGCACATCATCAAATAGTAAACAGTAGTGGTAAGTTCAAGCCTGTTTAGTTGTTGTACAATCAAAATCAAACTGCTATTTACTGATACTAATGTAATCCAGTCAGTTTAACTAACATGAGTAACACCAAGAGTAACACCTAGCTCCATAGAAAGGTCATCCATAGCGTCCATAGGTTACATTTTGGTACGTATCTGTTACATTTCGAGATGTACCTGTTACATTCCATACACGTCTATGGATATATGGACTGTTTTTCAATGGACGCAAAATGTTTCTCTAACACCAATCAGGTAACCTATAATCCGTAAGTAAATAGCACAACCAGGTTTGTATGTACCAGTATATTCAGTTATTCACCATTTTTTAGGGGTTAAGACACACACCAACAAAGATCCGGATAGCAACCAACAGCTACCTACACTCAAATTTTAAGGTGTGTTTCAAGTATGTACCTCCTTTACCTGTCTTTTCACGCTTTGAAGCCCGTGCTTCATCTTGTTCATGTTTTCTCTTCGGCGCCGATGGTCCGGCCGCACTCCTCTCACTGTCCCTATCGTCCTTGCTACCACTCGGTGTGCCATGCCTCTGAAACGACCGTTCGCGCTCCCCCTCCGGCAGCACAGCCTTGCCCGACCCTCCCTGATCCAAAGCCACCCGATCGAGCACATTGTATGCGCGCGCAAAGGGGGGCGGATCGGGCGGCAACGCAAAGTAGGTCCTAACTTGCCCGTCGGACAGCGCAATCGTCCGCCTCTCTAGCCCGTCCGGCGGCGGCGCTATCATGCGCCGGTCCATCAGCTCCGGCTCCAGCAGCATCGCGCGCCGGTCCATCAGCTCCGGCGGCAGTACCGCGCGCCGGTCCAGCAGTTCGGACTGCGCCATAGCGCGCCTGTCAATCAGCTCCTGCGGCAGAATTCCCCGCCGATCAATTAGCTCCTGCGGCGGCATTCCCCGCCGATCAAGAAGTTCCTGCGGTGGTATACCCCGCCGGTCAACGGGGCGGCGGTCAGAGAGGTCAGACTGTTGAACGGGGCGACGGTCAGAGCGGTCGGGGAAGTCGGGGCGGGGGTTGAGGCGGCGGTCGAGGGCGTAGTGGGTGTAGAGAGGCGGGGGCAGCGGGGCGGGATTCGTCGGGCCCTTCATCGGGGAGGAAGGAAGAAGAAGAAAAGGGCCTTTTTGGAAATTGGGGTTTTTTCAGGGGGGTGTTTGGGGAAGTAATTCTGAAATTGAGATCGATTGGTTCCCTTCCCTTTGACGATCGTTTTGTTTTGTTTTGTTTTGTTTTACTGCTGCTGCTGAAAGAAGAAACTAATAATACCACCACGGATGTTATGGGCTATGAGGCCCAGAATAGAAAGATGATAAAAGAGATGGATTGATTGCCCACCACGGGCCATTTCTCTCGAATATAATATGAGATATGGATTATCCTCCGTTTGGTAAGTATAGTAAGTTAAAGCGGAGTAAAACGTTAAATCACCTTAAATCAGTGGCGTTTGGTGGTAGTGAAGTAAATAGATGAAGTAAAGTTGATGTTATGTGTAAAAGATGTGAAATGTTGGTGATTTAGTTTAATACACCTATATAGCTGCGTTAACTTATTACACCTTAAATCACTTCCGTTTGGTGACTTAAAATTGATTTAAGAGCTTAAATCAATTTTACTACGGCTACCAAACGCAGGGTATGTACATTGGTAACTCTTAATTCTTAATTAGAGTTTGTGTAAGACTAATCATGATTGGTTATACAATAAAAATAAACTGACCGGTCAATCCCTTCGCTTCTTATGTCCATAAAAAAAAGCTAAATTATTGTAAGACCCACAACAATTAAAACATAAAAAAACCCAGTAATTAAATTAATACATGCAATATTAGTTATCACGTTTCTTACACTACAGAAGGTTATGGCATTACACTTTTAAGTTATTTTGTTATTTTAGTAATGTGTTAAAAATTGTACATATTTTGTACTTTAAATTTATTAAATTTGTATTTCTGAGTTGTCTGAACTAATTGACTTTCTCTGATATCTCATTATAATATTTGATTATTAAAATAAAAAAAGACAAGAATTAACACATAATTATGTTTGAAGTGTATGGATATGATTAAATAATGATATTTTTTTCACATGCTCTAGATTGTATCGTTCAGACGATAACAGAGAGAATTTCTTGCTCATTTCAAATTTTAGACGCAGAGGAAATAAGAACTGGTTTTTTCGAGTAAAAGTTAACATTATAATATTTTTTGGGTAAGAAACACGGTTCCATTAGCTTGTGTTGTGGTATCATGCAAAATTCACTAAAAAACTGTTAATGCAAAATAAGATAATCTTGTAATAAAAAGCTCTTCTGTTTTACGATTTTGAAAACAAAAAATACATTCATTTCAAAATTCCAAAACTCTCATCTCGTCCAACAAATAATGACAACAATTCGTCCCAGAACCTCATCTTATTCCCAAAAAAATCGGAAAAATATCATAGAAGCTAAAACTTTCTATCTTAAGTGCACCACTGTCTAAAGAGTTAAGTTAATTTCATAGATGTCCAAATTATAACTTACACCCTTTAGACTCATACAACCTGCCCACCCTCTATCCGTTGTCTCCTGTGTAACTTGGCTGTTAGATAACGCATGAAGAAGTTATAGGGCGCAAGTTGAACTCACGCCCATAAATTTGGGCATTGGTGAAAATAACTTGACTGTTTAAGGGCCTGTTCGGTAATCACTAATCCTACAGAAAATTTTTTCTATCAGGACAGGATTCTACATTGCATTTGGTAAAATCCTATAAAGAGCTCATCATTGATAGAAAAAAAATAATCCGTTCCAACCTAATTAATATTTTTCTCTAAAAGCAAGTATTTTAGAGGAATAAATTCCTATTAGAAATTGATAATATAGTCTGCCGAACAGCGAATAGAAATTATTTTCTATAAACTCTCAATTTCTATAGAAACCTATAGAATCTGTATCAGCCGAACAGGCCTGAGTATTTTTTTTTTTTTGGAGAACAATCTATTGAGTATTGACCATTGTGGCGGAAATCTGAAAAGTGAAATCAGCACACTTGCACAGGAAACCTATACCGGTTTAACAAACCACGTCCATCTAATTACATAACGCATCCACGGCCCGAATTCATATCCCCTGCTGTACTACATTGTGCAGTTCACAAGTTCAGCCGTTGGATCGCCTCAAGATTCATTCCAGCGCAGATCTGGAGACGATCTAACGGCTGAAGTTGTGAACTGCACAATGCAGTACAGCAGGGGATATGAATTCACGGCGAGTACTCATTGTGCAGTTCACAGCGCCAGCCGTTGGATCATCTCGAGATCTGCGCTGGAACGAATCTCGAGATGATCCCGTGCACGCCCATCTCATAAACCCTAACCCCAAGTTCCGCACACAACACACTAAACCCTCGCCTCTCCTCCCGCCTCCACCTCTAACTCAGCTCCAAACCCTAGCACAGCCAGTCATGCGTCCACCCAGAGGCGGGGGTCGGTTCGGGGGCGGCGGCCGCAGCGGCGGAGGAGGGAGATTCGGGGGTGGCCGTGGAGGAGGCCGTGGCTTCGGCGGCCGTGGTGGAGGAGGGTATAGGGATGAGGGACCTCCCAGCGAAGTCGTAGGTTCGTACCTGTAGCTTGAATCCGATTGATTTGATCGGAAGTTTAATTCCAGTTGCAAAGATTGAACTTAGGGTTTAGGCGATGAGATTCATGTACTTAGTTTCTCTGAAAGAACTATCAGTAGTAGATTAGAAAATTAGAGGGTTTTGCTTTGTTATTGTTTAATGTTTGGTTTTTGGTTCATTATATGTCTGGTTTTGTCAGCATAATGTCGATTTAATTCGACGATAACCCGGTCTGATACTCCCTAAATGCCCCCATTGAACTGTTTATCTTTACATTATAGTGCATTAAAAATAAATTCACAAACAAATAGCAGTTTTAAATATGTAAAATGTAGCCACTAATTTTTGGCTTTTTTTTTTTAATTATGTGAAGAGGTGTCTGCATTTCTGCATGCCTGTGAGGGACTTGCGGTGACCAAGTTGACGAATGAGAAGATACCGTACTTCAATGCGCCGATTTACCTCCAAAACATGACTAAGATCGGGAAAGTTGACGAGATATTCGGCCCAATTAACGAATCGGTGAGAAAGTCATCCAATCTCCGTGTTCTTAATAGTTTATTTAATCTTATTCAAAGGTTGCGGCACCTCTGTGCTGAGAGCCTGAGACTAACAATCTCTTTCCTATGCTGTTTGTCTGAGAGCTAGTTACTCAAGTGAAAGCTTATTCTATTGTTTGTGTTATACAGTGCTTTTCTGTTAAAATGGAAGAAGGAATTATCGCTACATCTTATTCCCCAGGTGACAAGTTTTACATTGACCCTGCCAAGTTGCTTCCTCTATCACGGTTTCTACCACAGCCAAAGTATATTTTTTCCCCTTGTATTTATTTATTTATTTTATTACATACTGTAATTGCAATGGAAATGGAAAGTGCATCTACAATTTGGGCATTCTACCCTGCACATTTTGACCTTAGTGGTGTATGTGACCCCTCATGTTCCAGTCACATCAAGGACAGAGGGGGCACATATACTACCGTGCTGTTATGGCATTGTAACATGCATTTTTCACAAGGTGAAAACATGTCCCAATTTGGGCATCTGAAAACTGATTAGGTTCCTGTAGAAGGGCAAAAAAATTCCTTGATTGTGGTTTTTTTTTTTTTTTCCCGGTACCAAATTTGAGAATGCTCAAATTTTCAAGAGCACATTTACTGTAATCCAGTTGTTGAAATGTTAATCTAATGAGGGTTCATGGTTTGCATTATTAGGGGAGCGGCACCTCAGAGTGGAGGCAGAGGTGGTGGCCGAGGTGGAGGAAGAGGTGGCCGAGGCGGGCGTGGATTTGGTGGTGGACGAGGTGGTGGCGGAGGTTTCCGTGGCAGAGGTGCTCCGAGGGGTGGTGGAAGAGGAGGCCCGCGTGGCCGTGGTGGTTTCAGGGGCGGTGGCAGAGCATAGATTAGCTATTTTTGGTCTTAATTTACTTAGTTGCTTATGTTTTGATGGCGACTCGTGTCAGTTTGGTTATGCGGAACTTGATTACAATTTTCAATTTCAAAATTGGTTTTGTAAGGCACATAACATGTACTATTCTCTAGGCTACAAAATTTGCTGGTACATTTCTCAGTTAGTGAAGAGCTACTTCTGTCAAGTTAGTAAAATTTGTAAGTACCATTCTGCGTCGGAGCCTTACATAGTTTTGAGGGGCGGAAAGTGCAAATTGAAGAGGGTTTACAGAATTGTATAAAAGGGAATGTGTGATCAAGTAGATCAAGATCAACAAAAAGGTGTCGCTCTGATCCAAAATTGTTATAGAAAGTTTTGAGGCCTGTATCAAGTTCAATCTGCAGGGCATGCAAAAAGATGGTGATTAGCATTAGGAAAGTTGGGGAGGGATGTTTTGAAAACTATTTCTTTTGGCACTTCTAGTGACGAATTCCAAATAAGTTTTAAGAAAAGAAAGATGAACTTACTGGCTCCGTTCGGCACGAAGAAGAGAATAGAGGATTGTGTTATAAATTTTATTAATATAAATCTATTGGGGAATAGTGTTATCTTTCTCAAAAGGAAAATGGAGATTCAGATGTTATTTTTGATTTGTTCATAAAGAATTGGTTATCGATTTTGATCGGGCTCGACATACGGGATTTTCCTACGGGAATAATAGCAGGGTATTGAGCACATCCTAAATATTTTAGAGTAGACGAAGTCAAATTCAAATAAAACTACAGTAATTTGAATATTGAAATAGCTATTTGTCTAGAGAGAATATAGATCATTAGATCAATTACTTTATTTGAATCCTAACCGTTGAAATGACTTTCTGTGATTCAATCTTATGAGGCCTAACTTAGTCCATAATAGAATCACTTTCTCTCAAAAGAGTCTCCCTAATGACATTAAAGAAGAGCGACAATAATGGTTGCACTCCCCGTCCTTCTTCGTTTCGTTTCTCACACAACACACATTCACGCCCAACCATCGGCTCATTTGGCACGCCGCCATGCGATAGCGTTTCTCACACAGATGTATAAGATTTTGTATAAACATTTTATGTTTGTATATAACTTGGATTTCGGACACTCCCATAAACAAACGGAAAGCAATATATGAAACTTATTCACTTTTATCCAAAAAAAAAAAGACTTCGGACACAAGATGCTTAAGATAAAACCAATCATGCATGCCATACATGTTTTTGCAATCATTATAGTTTTGTAACACTTAGCCAGTAAATAAAAGATTTAGGTTGTTGATATGATTATTTTATTTTAGATTGCATTTTTAACGGAGTGTGAATTATTATAAGGATAAAAACACTTAAAAAGTATCATCATGAGAACCTATATTTTGATAAATGTGAGTGAAATGATATGACATACCTGAAAAACATAATTTATGAGACCTATGGATCATTAAAGCTGAGTAAAATAATAGCATACGACAAAGGCATCTAAATAGTAAAAAACGTTATTTTTGGGACTAAGATGTCAATAAGATCGAGTGAAATGATATGGCATAACAGGCAATATTCTAAATAGCGTGCTATAGTGTTTTCGGGACTCAAACGTGATGTTATTGACCAACACTATAATCGCTATTTAAAACCTTAATAACAGGTCAGTAGAAAAATTGTAACACTGTAAAAGTCATCTAGCTAGATAGAGAAAAAGCACTCATTACAACCTTTTGTGTAGTTAAATGGGAAAATGGGCAAACCAATTAATATATAGGATCTGCCTATGGGCTTTGTGAGTTCAAAAAAAATATATAGGATCTAAAATTGCATTCAAAAGAGAGATCATAATTACTTTACTTAATATATCGATCAATTGATTAGAGATTACAATAAATAGATCCCAAATAACGCTTACTACACTCACGCACCCCATCAGCCTATCATAATTGTTCTCTACTGCACAGCAGCTCATACAGCATACGGACAACCTTTAGATTTTTAGGGGGGTTTGAGATTGCACCTGCACGAATCTTAATATAATTCGACGGTTCACCTGTTGCGCAGTAGGTGATACGAATCCTTCAGCCTACGGGCTGAACGCCCAGCACATGCTAGGATCGAACCAGGGTCTAAGGTCCATTGACCTCAACCATGCATATCCTCAAAAAATAAAAAAAATAAAAAAAATTCAACCATGCACTCACAAACCAATCACCATCGTTTATTCAATCTCTTTGAAGATGAAATTGAAGTAAAAGAACAAAGAATAGCTTCATCTTTTCAGTCAGCATTACTCTTTAACCCATAAAAAAAAAAAAGAAAAGAATATACATTGCACTACAGACTGGAGAGCACACAAAATTTAATTTATAGTGAACATAACTACCTAATTTACAACTTTATTATTTCAAAAAAATAATAATAATAAATAAATCTTTTAATTTTTTTTCGAGAAAATAAATCTTTTAACCGCATGCATTTGAGATTTGAGAATCAATCAGGACAGGAAGAAAATAAATAAGAAAGAACAAAAAGAAAGGAGCTTGCTTGGTTTGCCGAAGCTCTGTTACTGTTATGTTCTGTTGATGTGATGTCAGGGATTATATTAGGCTCTTTCAGCCTGGCTCTGGATAGTCAAGTCATGAGTGAGGAGTGAACGGTTGATGAGTTGATGGCTGATTGATTGATGGGGAAGTTGTATTGGGAACTCTGTTTGCTCAGTTCCAACTTCCAAGTTTCCAACCATGATTATCCCTACAAATTGTTACTTGTAGGCAGGCAGTTCATACCGATAGATGGATCTGAATCCGCTGTTTTTTCTGTACCTGCTTGCTTTTTCTTGATCCGACGGTTAAAAAATACCGAAATATTTTAAAATTAGTATAATAAATATTAAAGTACTCTAAGATCGATACAATAACTGATCATAACCCTCCGATCAGAAAAGCAGCGGATTTGGGTCCCTGATCCTACCTAGCTAGTAGCTACAGATCTCCCAAATCTAAATCCAAAATAAAAAAAATAAAAAAGTGTCTGTCTACGAGTTTTTCCTCAACAAAAAAAAAAAGTGTCTGCATGTCAAGTCTACCCCTTGGAATTTAAATAACAAATAAAATATGAGGAGAAGAAAAATTAACGATAAAAATGAGAAGAAAATTTTGGTATGTCGTTTGTGCAATCATGACGTGACGTTTCGAACGTAAAATTTTAATATTTTGATGTTTAATTATACACCACAGCGTTATGAAAGCATATAATTTAAACTCAGGAAGTTTTTTTTTTTTTTTTTTAAAGGTTGACAGCGACTGCCAACGTATAAACTCAGGAAGTTTGCTCATGTAATGTAGTTTGGAGTAGGGCCGTAAACAAACCGAATCGAACTTGAACCAAATCAAGCTGGAACTAAACCGAATCAACTAGCTCGAACTCAAATCGAGCTCCGAGCTCTATGCGAACTTAATTATTATAATTTTATATTTATTTTTCATATTACCATATATTAGAGACTTTGGAGTTTGAACAAAAATGTTGAGGAGATACCAAAAGTCCGGAACATATATCATATATGAAGTTGATTTGAAACATAATGTGGTAAATTAATTTGAAACAGGATGATATTAAAATGAAGTACAAATGATATCAATTTCTCTTTAGTATTTTCTCTCTCATTCTCACTCTTATATATTCTCTTTGCAACATTAAAGTAATGTTTATGTGATTTAATTTTATAGTTTGTGTTATTCAATTTAATGCTACTGTGTTTCAAGTTAACACGTTGATGCTTCAAAAAGACTTGTTAGTGTTTTAATTCAGATATATTTTATATTGTAACTATATTACATTCATAACAGGGTTTTTACATGCAATAATGATTACAACAATATCAAAGTAATGCTTAATTTAGAAGAGGGATCCACTAACACCAAATATTTTGGACACAAAAGTTACATCATGCCTTATAAATTTATAAAAAATCTTAATAATAAGAATCTTCTATAAACATTTTTATTTATTTATAGATTGATTGTGTTTAAAGTTTCATTTGATGCTCTATCAAGACCGTCAAGTTTGTATAATAATTATAACGGTCTATATTTAATGATTCTCGATAGAGTATCAAATGACACTCAAATTGAATGAAACTTCAAACACAGTTAATCTATAAAATAAATAAATAAATATATTTGTGAAAGATTATATGGCTTGATGTGATTTTTGTGTCAAGAATGTTTGATGTAAGTGGATCCCTCCTCAATTTGAGGCCTCAATTTAGAAATATTAATAATGCATGGCAGAGTGGTAAATTAATTTATTCTTTAAATAATGGTCACTAAGAATATAAAAAAAAGAAAGATGTATCATTGAAATTAATTGTGTGCCACAGATCCTGTGATTACAGCATTCTCTATTCTGCGTACGTAGCACCTTAAAATATCAACTTAATTAATCACATTTTCTAATAAAAGTGACATCAAAATAGGATGGCAAAAAGCCTAAAAATGGATAGCATAATCAAGTTCAAGTGCTATATGTATTTGAATTTTATATTATATAATCTTTGTATATATGAAATACTAATTAAGAATTTCATCGATGTTGCTACGCTGTTAACATGCAATTTTAATCTTGTATATATGGAATGGATGAACAAACAACACAATTTCTCAAAAGAGCACTTTGATTTTATGAAAAATATTCAACAAGCAATCGAAATTTCATGACCCAACGAGGTTGTCTTAAAAAAATAAAGTATTTTTTTGACAAAAAGCTTAATGATGCCACTGCATTGAGGTAATTACTTCAACCATTCAATTCAAATTTCAAAAAAAGTTGCTGGAACTGAATAAGAAATATTGTTTTGAAATTAAATCATCAAATAAGAAGTATTTTATCACAACAACTGTATGGAAATTCCCAAATTAAATGAGTGCTTGATACCCTTCCTAGTAAAAACAGGATATGATAGTCGTATGATATCCTTCCTTTCTTAACAAATTCTTACCATATTATCATATATATGATATCATGTCCAGATATGAAAAAACAGTGAAATTCATTCCTTACGGGAACAAAATATTTAGTAATTAATCTCACAGAATAATATAGTTTTTGAAAACCTTCATTAATACACTATATCTTATATCCAAATCATATGTTGGATCTTGTAATATTGTTAGGATTCTTATACAATCAAAGGAAATAAGAAAGCAAACAAAACAATTGAGAAAATGCCAATAACAAAAAAAAAAAAAAATGCAAGACTTATATTAAACAACATAATTGACAGAATTCATCATTCTAAAAATTATCATCCAGTAATTAAACACAATACATTAACAACTCTACACTTTTAAAATTATTCATATAACCGATCGACGACGACTACAGACCCTTAATTATGATTAAATAAGGACTACACCAATATACCATTATAAAATGCACAACTACAACTTTCAAAACCCCAAAAAAAACTATGCTTGACGATACAAGAAAGCAAAACAACCTTTTTTTTCTGAGACCCTAACAACAACCTTTAGGCTTTTTTATTTTTTACTATATGATATACACCCACAGACACAGAAGATCTTGCTACAAGTACAAGTTTTACAACTTAATGCAAAATTAACGACTAACACAAAGATGATGATGATACAGAGAAATGGCTCGGGAGATGGATGCCGCCGCTTCACTTGTTCTTCATGCCCATTCTTGCAAGAACCCTTCTCCCGTAGCTGCTGTTACGCAGCGCAGGAGCATGCGGCCTAATGGCCTCCACCAGTGCAGCACGAAGCGCTCCCTTTTGAATAAATGATACAAATATATATATTAGAATAAGGAAAAAATATTATTTACCATATACTGACACTGCTAATGAACATCCCATCAAGGACATTCAATAGAATGAAAAGTAAGATCAAAAGAAATAAAACAGCAAAGCTTGCCTCTTTATTGGGTTTTGCTTTTGGACTTGTAAGGGATTACAATGTGAAAATCTTTACCTTGGAAGATGTGATGGCGGACTGAACTACATAATTACCAAATTGGTCAAGAGAAATGTCGAGAAGTTCTTCGGGTTTGATCATCAGCTCATGAATGATTCTCGCTCGGTTCGCATCGCCACCGAGCTTGAGGCATTTCTCAACCACATTGCTGCTGTACTTTTGCAATGAAAGCTCCCCGAACCGCCTGTCAAGCTGGTTCACAATGCGGTTCGTCATCCATGGCACTTTCATCTCTATTATGTACTGGATCACGTAATTCCTGCACCAAGTTACCATTTTCACAATCATGAAAAACGTTATGAATTATGAGAACATAATTCACTTCACCGAGATACATAGAAGGCACAAAATAACACCAATAACTATGTTACCCTGTTAACAAGTCATGGGTCCACAAAACATGGTAAAGACATTTCCTGTTCATTCATAATAGACTCGGAAAGAGGTCAGTACAGAGCATGCATTTCATGCTTTGTAGACTCTCTTTCAAGTCCCTAACATTCCGCAGGGGCATGCATGGTATTTCTAGTATTTACAGGGATATACATGAAATTTGATAGTGTTTTTCTTGTTGTACATTGTTAATCATTTACAGTTGAATGGCGTATTGCTTTCATATAAGTACTAAAAAGTACACTCCGGCAAGTCAATGGCTTCACCTAGTCAACAATGTATATACTACAGATGGCACGAGTGCAATGAGGGCACTTACCCATATGGATCTTCAGCTAGGATGAGAGTGTTGGTGGTAATGCTGTGCACCAATTTGATCTTCATATTCTCCGTCGAATGGTGTATACACTTTTGGAGCACGCAACAGCCTTGTCGGTTCTTGGCTAGGTCAAAACAGTGCCGTAGTGCTATCTCCAAAATAAACTAACAAAGAACCGAAATAGACGCACTTTCAGAACTTCAATGTTTAATTTTTTCCTCTCATAAATGTAGACGGAAATGGAGACATTTAAGAATAAATCATAAAATTGCAAGAAATTAACCCACCGAGAGCGCCAATTAAAACAACACTAATTGGAACAACACTCCTGAATAAACTGAAATCGGAACTTCAACATTTTTGTAGCGCATAAAAGAATAATAAATTTATGGTAGTATAGTCCACTTCTTAATGCACTCTATAAATGAGGATCAACAAAACCAAAAAAAATATATTCACTGAATTGCTGCAACATTTATTCTCACTCACCATGGTGTACTCAGGATCCATGTGTTGCAAGCACCTCTGTGTGACATGACTGCCGTTGGCATCCATCATGAGGTCAAGCACACCGGGATTTAACGATGTTATCACCCTTGAAATGAGGCTGGGACTCCTTTTGATGGTTTCGATCACCTTCTGTACAGCTCTCGTCCTGCAATTTTCCAAAAACGGAGTTACAAAAACTTGATTCACAGCAAAACCTTTGAATAACAATTCAAGTGCCTCGAAAGGTGGCAAACATGACTACAATCATTTTATGCATAGCATTTCATTTTTCGATGGAAAACATAATGTTTCTAAATTTTTGTGTAGTAACTCGGAATATCTAACAAAGACATACCCATGCATATCGCAGGAAATAACCAGTAGCTGGCCCGGTACTTTGGTGATTGCGTAAACAACGAGAGTTTTCTGAGCTTCATTGCACCTCTCGAGCAACATCTGAACCAGATAGTTACCGAATGGGTCGATCATCAGCTCCACAATATTGCCTATTATCTCGTTAAAAACCTCCGCAATGTCGATTGGGGTCCCTTCCTTCAGCACATTTTGCAAGAAGAGACACCCGCTTTGATCCTTTGCCAGATCAACGATCCTCTGCGGATACACCTCATGTGTTCTTGGCGTAGTCATTCCACTAAATCCTTGGCTGAACAATGGAGTTCTTAGTCTCTCGCCGTGTTGCAGCTGGCAAGGATCACCAAGGCCGTTCAACAGCTCCGAGTTGTACATGTCAGGATAAATGCTCTGACAATCCGCACTCGGCAGGGCATTCCTCCAGTACCGTTCACAAACCGAGGCACCCGGTTGGCGAAGGTTTTGCAAATTAGGAAGTTTCGGAGAGTGAAGCTTGGGTGCCAGTTCGTCTAGCATCATACCGCCGGAATGATGATTCATCCGCTGGTATTGCGAATTGTACAAATGGTCCACCAGGGAAGACGGCGAAACCGGCACTTCCACCCGTCTTGCATTGCCAGCACTAACCGGCAAATTGTATGTGTAAACCGGTATGTTATGCACTTTCGACCGTTCATAAACCGACGGATTAAACTTCATAACCGGACTATAAGATGCATAACCGTTACACCCGGGAGAGCTGTTATAAATCAAACCGCCATAAGTAGCCTCCAGAGAAGGATCCTGGAGTTGGGTCCTGGAAGAAGAGGAAGTACCACCCCCGATATGGTCCCTGAAGCTCACATCGGCGAATGCCGTTGCGAGGGACTCCTCGTCGGGTAGGTTGAAAGCAGGTATGTGCTTCTCATTGGTCTGGAAGCCGGACTTGCAGAACGGAGAGCTTGTTCTCTCGTGGATGGACCCGACATCGTCGGAGGGAGTCTTCGGCATCTCGCTTAGTAGCACCTCGAGCTCCTCGTAATCCTGGTTATTATTACATGCAACTCCTTCCATTTAGTTAACACACACACAGAGAGCTAGCAATTGTTTTTGTTTTACACAGCAATCAATCAAGCTGGATGATGAGATCAATCAACCAGCTTATTTTAGAAACCAATTAAGCAACCTACAAAATAGAATCCAGGGGTTTTTCTTAGATAGAGCAAAATAATAAATGGGCAGGCGATTTCTACAAGAAAATTTTTGAGTTTCTAACAAAAGGAAAATTCTTTTGACAAAGATAACATCAAGATTTTTTTTTTCTCTAATTTTAAGACTGTAAATCTTTATTCCTAAAACCCACAAAATTCAGTGACTGAAGAATTCACACAGAAAATTGTATATTAATAGTCAGTAAAAGGAAATAAATAAATAAATAAATAAATTAACCATAAATATAGGTGCACAAAAAACAGAGAATTTTAGATTAAAAAAAAGGGCAATTCTGGAGATATTTCATGAATAAAAGACCATGAAATTGAGATCAAACAGCAGATATTTCAACAAGAAAGTACAGATTTTTTTAACAAAGAGAGGTATGATCAAGGCACCATTCCATCTCAACCAACCAAGAACAGCTCCACAAACAAATGCATGTTGATTTTGATGGAAACCCAAAACCCAAAACCCCCAAAAGAAACCACTCCGATCAGAAAACCAAGAAAAGAAACCACACAATTTGTACCCAAGAAAACTCCAGGTGAGAGAAAGATCATATCATATCACATCATATCCATGATCAGATTGTACAAAGAATAAACAAACAAGAGATGAAAAAACCCACCACAGAAAAAACCCAAGAAATTATTAAGAGGGAGGAATTGTTGATTACCAAGAAGAGAAGAGAAGAGGAGAGAAGAGGAGATGATGCGTCAGGGGAGTCGGCGGTTTTACAAGTGTACTAGTGGGCAGGGAGAGGGAGAAAAAGAAAGGGTATTTGTGGGATTAATAACTAGCTAGGAGGAGAAGAAGCGTTTGCGTTTGCTTAAGAGAGGAGAGAAAAGAAAAGAAAAGAGAGAGGCAAAGGCAAACAAAGAAAGAAAGAAAGAAAGGAAGGAAGGGAGATTTAATAACAACAACAAGATTACAGGATTACAAGAACAACAAATCAACAATAGATAAAAAAAAAAAAAAAAAAAGGGGGTCTGAAAAGAATTAAAATTGTTCATCAATTTCATTTCATTTCAACAATCAACCAATTATTATAATTTCAATTTTGTGTGCTTCAAAATTACTTATATACATAATATCTGTCCGTTGCGTTCATATGTTATATTTCGGAATATATATATTACAACTTTCATATACATTTATGGATGTATGAACGATTTTTTAATGTTTCTCAGTAAAGAAAATGGGTTATTTTCTTCCCATACATACATAACACATTCTCTCTCTTAGAATTGGAGAGTGAAGAGGGGGTCATACACTCATACTCATAGTCTCATACACATTCATATTTCATACATATTAAGCTAGCTAAACATACCATTACCATGCATGCATGTTTCATTGATTTGCATGCAATTGAAGGCCTCACAAGTGTGTGGAGTGTGGTGGTGGCCTTGTTTTATTATTTTTATTTTTTTTATTTTTTGTCTCAAGGCCATGTCTTGTTTTGGGTTGGGTTTTGGTTTGGGTTTGGAAGGGTGTTTGTGTTTATGTTTATTTTAAAAATTTTTAACATTATAGTTAAGTTAAAGGTCTCCCAAAGAGTGTAACATGTTGTATCCACCACCATATGATGCAATTGTTGGGGTTTTGGTACTTTGAATGGCCGTTTGTAGGTGAAGGTGTCAAGTTATTTAATGTAAGAACGTTTAGTTGGGAATTAGATCACTCATGCATAACTCATGAAGTGTTCTTTTTGTTGGAATCGGAATTGCATTTTAATTCATTTTGTGGCGTAGAGTTTTAATTTGAAGAAGGTTTATTCGAATGCATAGTCAAATCGGAGTGCTTTTAATGTCGAAGAAACACGAAAATTAAGGAGACGACGATTAGAAAAAAAATGATATAATTTAGTAGCTATTTGTCAATGTATATTATGTATTCAAACCATATATAAATGCAACTTTGGCATGTTTCTCTTCAATTGATTTAATGGAAGCTATGCGTATCAACACAAAAGTTGAGTGCGGAGTTATTTAGTTAATATAGCTACCTAACAAAATGAATAAAACACGAAGAAGCTCCGAGTAACGGGCTAAACGCCAAGAGACTTAATTTCACGTAAGTATTTTGAACATAACACTTCTACACTAACCGTTTTGAATCCAATGCATGCATGCGAGTTCAAAAAGTCCGTTTAGAATACAACGGTTCGAATTAGAAAATCTAGATAATAATTTTGATTTTTAATATGACTAATTTGTCTTGATCCATGATCATACTAACAAGCAGCGACTTTACAATTAAAACTAGCTATCACTGACAATGCATGAAGAAAACGATAATTCCACTATCAAACAAAGCAAAAAGTTAATTTTAATATTGCGTTGACTAATATATATCTCTAATAAACTAATTTACCACTGCGTCGGAACTTATTTTGCGGTGTGAACTCCATGAAATTTTAAATTAAATATAATTACTTATGTTTCATAAAATTTAACAGTAATAATAAATAAACTAAATGATGCCTTAGCATCATAGTTAATTTTTTTCAAAAAAAGAGAGAAAATTAAAAAAAAAAAAAATAGGACATGTAATGTAAGGCTTTCAACTTGGGTACACTTGTTGTTATGGGAAGCATTTCCATCCAAGCTGCTATTATAATCCTGCAGATTACCCACTGGCCGGTCCATTTTAAGCCTTGATCCTAAATTCATGACTCTAACATATATTGGGATTATATACAAGGTTTGTGCTAACCAGGATCCGAACCCGCTACAACTCGCGTAACACGCTGTAGTGCCAACATGGCCATCCGATTCATATCGTAGGATACAGATTTGATCAAATTCATTAATTCAACATCACCAAAATATTCACTGCCAATATCTAATCCGTGTGATTTTGTTTAGACAGTCGAGATCGAGCGGCATTGCGAACCGAACAACCACAGTAGGGATGCTCAAGGCATGAATTGATGGAACAAAATATCTGGTGAGAAAATATCAGCCTTGTGGGTGCGTACAGCTGTTGAGCTGCTATGTTTGGTCATGGAAAAACTAGGGCAAGGGGATTGTGCTGAGAACCCAATTTTGGCAAGATGAAGAAGCAAAGGCATTTTAGTGGATGGATCATGGATGCACTGATTAATGGCTGGTTGCAGGAGAGCATTGGGTCAAAAATAGCATAGCATATGATATGACCATACCCTTCGTTTCGTTTGGCAAGCGTAGTAAGTTAAAGTGGATCGCAAAACACTAAATCACTTTAAAGCAGTAGTGTTTGGTGTTAGTGAAGTAAATAGATGAAGTAAAGTAAATATAATGTGTAAAAGATGTGAAAAGCTAGTGATTTAATTAGTTTACTACACCTATACAGCTGCGTTAACTTGATACACCTTAAATCACTTCCGTTTGATAAGTTAAAAACACCTTAAATCACTTTACTACAGTTTTACTACACTACATACCAAACGGGGTCAGGGACGAACCTAGGCATAGGCAAGTCTAGGCCAGTTCCCAAGCTTGATTTTTAAAATATATTGATTAATATTAATTTTTTCTTTATATTAAACAATACTTATTTACATTTGTAGTTATTGTGTCCGGGCTTAATGATTTGCCAAGCAAAATACAATGTAATAGAGCTCCATATTTCATATATTAGACAATTTATTCCCGGGCTTAATAATTTCTTAGATCCGTCCCAAAACGGAGTGACAGTTCATTCAGTGGCGGAGCTACCCTTACCGGGTTGGGTGCAAATGACACCACATAATTTATGAATCTTCCCTTGTAAATATATGAAATTTAGTTGTAGTTCATTCATATTAATATAAAAATATATGTAATGACACCACATCACATTTTCCCTCCCTCCGCCACTGAGTTCATTACTTCATTCAAACATCAGACCACAACGTGTAACGTTACGTACGGAGTGTGAGGTCAGAGGGAGGCACAGAAGATCCCCGGACTGGAGCAAGAGCAAGTGCAAGTGTATAATTTCTGAATCAATTAATTTAATTTTGTGATGAGGGCCGCTTCTTATTGCTTTTGAAATGGCACAGTAAGTATTAAAGGTAACAGTTACTGCATTTGGTTGCTTGGACGGCGATGCCTACGCCTGCGACCAAGACCTCCCTCTATTAGCAAAACGCATCATCATATTCATCTCCTTAATTTCTTTCTTCATGAAAATATCAACGAACGCATCTCCTCCAGTCCTCCCTCCCTCTCGTCAATCATTTCTGTTAGTTTAGGACTTTATGTAGGCTCAGTCAGTCTGCTTTGATAAAATGTTCTTTTTTAAGGAAAGGAAAAATATGTTTACAATGTATGATGGTCTAGACTGGACTGGGCTTTCACAGTGTTTACATGGTTTTGTTACAGAATATCTGGAGGAGTAACTGACAGGACACGGTCTCTGTTTGAAACTTTTTTTTTTTTTTTGAGAAGACTCTGTTTGAAACTTTGAATGAGGCACTACGAGGAAGCTTGACCGACAAGACAATGAATATATGTAACTACAGAAATATTTCGATGATAATTGAAGTTTATATATGTTACTAGCTTCGTTCACAATTAAATGAATTTATATTTTTTAGAGCTTGTCCATAATTAAATGAACTTTACCGATTTGAATTTATTTTTCTATTCACTTGTTTGAATCTATTTGTTTCTCCAATGTTATGATTACTTTTATATATATTATTTAATTGGAACAATTATTATGTAATTTCATTTTTTCACTAATTTATTTGACTTTTCCTAAAAATTCATTTATTCATGGACGGAGGCAGTACTTATTTTGTTAATTTTTCTTTTTAAATATGATTCTATATGTATATTTTGCTGCATGTTATATTCAAATTTTAAAAAACAATAAAGGTTAGAAGCAAAAAAAAATGGTAATCTATAAGGAGTAAATATACGACGAGCTTAAACTTATAATCGTATCAAAGTTTATATAGTTCATTATATTCTTAACATCAATATCGTGTGAGACACAAAAATTTTTTATATCTGAAAATTTTAAGTATATGTTTTGAATTTTTTTTAAAAAATAATTGTACAATATTAATAAAATATTCAATGTTTTATATATATCACTTTTACAAAATCCAAAACACATACTTAAAAATTTTAAAAATGAAAAATATCTGCACGCTTTTGATGTAAAGAGTATAATGAGCCATATAAACTCAAAATTTGAGTTTAAGTCCACCGAAAACCTCCGTAAGTTTAAGTTCGATCACCATATTTTAATTACCTCTTCTATATTATCAATATATTTGTAGTGTGGAGCAACTTAGATCGGTCATTCAACCTACAATTTTTGCGATATCAATAATAAATTATTAACGGCATCACCATGTTTTTGAGAGCACAATAGCCTCATTCGTAGAAAAATCACATGTAACAAAATTAAAACTCTAGTGAGTATATCTTAAATAATTTGACAAATACTGCGTGGTGGAGAATTAACTACTTGGAAATATGAATAGTAAGTTACTAATTAACTAATACTATAAACTCGTAAAATATTTCTCTAATTTTTTTTTTAAAAGTAGAAAAAATATTTCTCTAAATTTTACTAAAATAACGAATGAACTATAAAAAGACACACAGCAGAATTACTGAAAACTAATATATTTTTCCATCTAATTTACAGGGACACTAGGGCTTGACAATTACCTTGTTTTCTAAAAACATAAAATCATAGACAACGATGAGTTCTAATTTTTGAATAAGATTTTTACCATACATGGCGGATCATATATATTTTCTAAGAAAAGTGAGATAAAAGAAAACCAAGTATATATAAATATTAATTTTATCTTGCAACAATCATCATATATTTCAAGCACATTTTAGCTTTGGCTAGCTTCACTGGTTCTTTAGCTTCTTACAAGAATAATGTATGTTAATTGTACAATTTTACTTGTTTAGTTAGGGAACATGTTATATTTAAAATAGCTAAAGTATCAACATTTTTTCTTGATTCTACTACAATAACAAAAAATTGATGTATTAAAAAAAAAATCCTGAGATGACAATATTTATAAATTTAACTCGTATTAATTGGTTGGAGGAATTGCTTAAAATAATACTGAATATGATGTCCAATACAGATATATGGGCAGTGATAGTGTTGCAATTTTAATTAAAAGTTGTGTGGTCGAACCCCGATAAGTTCTTGGAAGTTGGCCGCCGCTGTCAACTTTTCAATAAAAAAAAAAAAAGGACAGCCTACCCTAAAGAAAAATAAAATAGAAATTGTCCGAAACAAATATCTTGCTTATTTCCGTATATCCGCGTCCAAACAACAATACATTGACTGAATTCAACCAAAAAGGATCACATATTGACTGGAAGTCTGTAACTAACCAAAAATAATACAGGCATACAAGGGGAATCTGCACTTACAGGATGGACATTTATGGGAAGGCTAAAGTAGGGGGGCAAAGAAAGTAGAACTTTCGCAGAACATAACAATTATGATGAGAAGTGGCAAATATCATATGAAGTAGCATGGAAAGTCACATCATATAAAGACATTAACCCTGGAGTTCCAAGAGAAATGGTGATGGTCCTCTATATAGAGGAGCAATACCTAGCATCTATATATTACATTTCAGGATGTATCTGTTATATTTTATGGTATATCTGTTACATTCTTTGTACATTTATGAACGTATAGATAGTCTCTCATAGAGAAGCACGTTTAAAAAAAAAAGGGAAAAATATATGAAAATAATATGTACCGGTTTATTGGAAATTTTTATTCTAAAAAAGTTGGTCTCAAAAGGGCACCTCATTTTCTATTATTTAATATTAATTACACTGTTATTTGAAATTAAAAACGACATAAACAAATGGCACATATTTTCTTCCTTGGTCCATTAATTATAACATTTTCTCATGCCCACGTATAAAGTGATACCAAAATTGATACTTAAGTATTCAAATTAAATGTGTGAATGTTCAAGTTAACTCATTAAAATATTTATCTTATTTGTATAACATACCCCATTTTACTGTAAAAAGTAAGTTGCATAGTGAAATTAATAATAATTGAATATAGAAGTAAGCTACGATGATATGCATATCATAGTTTTCGATGTCCAAATAGTCAATTTGAACCGCTCAACGTGATCTCTATATCAAAATATACTAGGAAACCAAATTTTACAATTTTTAGAATTTTTTTGCCATTTTTAGTGATGAGAGAAAATCATTGTTTTGTATGAATCAAAATCCTTTAATCTAACTATTTTCTCCCAATCATCAGAAATAGCAAAAAAATTCTAAAAATCGTAAAATTTGGTTTCTTTGTATATTTTGATATAGAGATCACATTGAGCAGTTCGGATCGACTATTTGACATCGAAAATAGAGGTACATATCGCATAACACGGTAAAACCGTGATATATGCATAAACCATAAACTCATTGAATATATACTTTTTTTTTGAAAAAAAAAATATTTTCAACAAACAAATAATGAGTTTCTTCACTTCAGATCCTAAACGACCTTTAAACCTCTTTATCTGCTTCTCACCTCAAAGCCCATAAAGGCCCAAAAAAGCCCAAAAACAAAGTCGGGTCAGTTATTAACCCAGACAAAGAAGCCCAAAATACAGAGAACGAGAAAATACTCGAAAATACAGAAAGAATCACAAATCTTTCACGAAGAAGAGAAACCAAACGAACGAACGCAGCGCACAAGAAAACCTAGAAAAATGGCGGCGGTGGATTCGGCGCGGCCTCAGGCGGCGAAGCTGCGGTGGGGGGAGCTGGACGAGGACGACGGCGGCGACCTGGACTTCCTGCTGCCGCCGCGCGTCGTCGAGGGCCCCGACGAGAACGGCATCAAGCGGACCATCGAGTACAAGTTCGACGACGAGGGGAACAAGGTCAAGGTCACCACGACCACGCGCGTGCGCAAGCTCGGCAAGGCCAGGGTTAGCAAGAAGGCCAAGGAGCGCCGCAACTGGGCCAAGTTCGGCGGCGCGTTGCATGAGGAGATGGGCAGCAGGCTCACCATGGTCTCCACTGAGGAGATCCTTCTCGAGCGGCCTCGCGCTCCAGGTTCAGATTCATCTGATCTTTTTCCCCCCTTTCAGGGTTTATCTGATTGGATTGGTAGATCAGATCTTGGAATTAGGGATAAGGTCACAAGGATATTGAATTGCATGGTGGTATAAATTGTGGATGATTTGGGGATAATTTAACTAAGGATCCCTTTGATAATTTGTATTACTTATGATCCAATTATTCACTAATTGAATTACTGAAGTGATCGGTTTGGCGGGTTATTCATCAAGAGGTAGTCATTCTGTCTGTCATCTTAGATCGAATTCGACAAGATTGTTATCTCTTGTAGTACTAACTGACAGTATTTCTGTAGGTTGATATATTAGCAGGCATTAAGATATCTAAAACCTAGAGTTTGTCTTTTGATTTCTCAGGAACGAAGGAAGAACCAACCATCTCAGATGGGCTGGGTGCAGTTCAACCCGGTGCTGTTCTCATGGTGTGCCGTACCTGTGGCAAGAAGGGAGATCACTGGACCTCCAAATGCCCCTACAAGGACCTCGCACAACCAACTGAAACATTTGTTGACCGCCCATCTACTGGTGATGGCTCAAGTGCCGGTCCTGGTGGTGGTAAGAGTGCTTACGTGCCTCCAAGCATGCGTGCTGGTGTTGAGAGGACCGGCACTGAGATGAGCCGCCGCAGGAACGATGAGAACTCGGTCCGTGTGACCAATCTGTCAGAGGATACCCGTGAGCCTGATCTTCTAGAGCTGTTCAGGACTTTTGGTCCGGTGAGTCGTGTCTATGTGGCCATCGACCAGAAGACGGGAATGAGCAGGGGTTTCGGGTTCGTCAACTTTGTTCACAGGGAGGATGCCGAGCGGGCAATTAACAAGCTTAATGGTTATGGTTACGATAATCTCATTCTTAGAGTTGAGTGGGCCACACCGAGGCCTAACTAGAGCATTGTGTCCGTGTGGAAGTAAAGTGATCGCTGTAGTTCGGATCAAATTTTGTTTTTCGGTTTTGAGGTCCAGTTAAGGTAAGTTTAATATAGGACATAACGATGAAAGTAAGATGGTCGAGGTATTGTGGAGATTTATTTCCCCGTTTTTTTTTTATGTCTTCTGTTTGGTTACAAACTATGTTAAGAGGTTCTGTATTTTGTGGTATTTTTGTTTGCTCCAAATTGGTACATCACTCGGCATATTTTCTTTTATAGAAAATGATGATGCATACTAGGAATTGGGAGATCGGGTGTAGGCATTTGAACATGTTGTTTTTGTGAGGAATTGCTCAATCTTTTGCGATTCAAGTAACCGTTACGCGAACAAAAGATGCAGTGACAATCGTTATGCGAACGAAAGATCCCTGTAAGTGCACATTAGGGTTTTGGGTTTATTGGTGTAATTGAGGGATAAAGTGAGGATTATTTCTTGTGAGAATGGTGGTGATAAGTTACGTCTTACGAAAGAGATTTTTGTCAAACGATTATTCACATTTGACAAATATTGATTTAAGATAGTTAAACATTTACTTGAATTTGAGGATGGTAGTATTTAATAATCACACTATTTATGCTATCTTAATACAGATGGATGCAGATAATTATTCGATTACTTTTTATCATGAACCTCGACATTTATCATCCGAAACATGTTAAAACATACGGAATTGTTCTTATTATGCACGCTTTTAATTGTACCAGTACATATTTGATACTGGATTTTCTTCCCAAGAAATGACCGGAAAATGTTTAGTAGCCGTCTGGTTGATGGTACTTCTCTCGTTTATCCTTACTAGTAAAAAAGCTCACACCTTGCTTTGAGCTAAAATTGTTATTTCTTACACAAACTTTTAAAATATCTTGTAATGGACTTTAAATTGAGATAATTTATATGGGCCTTTAATTTTAATGGGCTAAGAACGTTAACGGGTATTAATATACATCAACGATTCTAATCTATCCAAGAAAATGATCAACGGCTCAGGTTTCTTATTTTGGGAATTTAGCCCTTTCATATCATTTTTTTCCAATATGCTTTTATATATAGTAAGGATGAGGATTTTTGTTGTCACCCGGTTCCTGGTCCGGAAAACCCTGATTTTGTATCCTCTTACCGTGCATTACTGTACTGCGCCATCTGAGATCCGTCAGATTGCTTTTGAGCTCGGTGCAACTCTCATCTCAAAGTGTTCAGTAATAATCTGAAGGTCCAAAATCTGCATCGGGCGGTGCTTGTGCAGTAGAGGATGAGCTCTTGAAAACCCTTAAGGCCTGTTCAGCTCCTCTCAATTCCCAATGGGAAGATACTGTTCACGTGGGAAAAAACAAATTCATTCTCACATAATTTTCAATTTTCCACGTGAACAGTGACTTCCCAGTGAGAATTGAGGAGAGCCGAACAGACCCTTACTACTTACTATTTTTTTTATTTTGAAAAATTGGCAGTGGCTATGAATTGTGCTATTGCTAGTAGAGTCGACCAAGAAAATACGGCTCATTATCGAGACTTAATTGTTTGGAGATTGACAAGCGAACATGTATGAATTTTATGATTTATAATGTGCGATGAGATTACCAACGTTTCCAAATTCAAAAGATATGACCTTATATTTATTTCTATATGAAATCAAAATTGATGAATCGCACATGTTTGTTGGTTCGTTCATTTTGATCAAATTTATTAATTTTTTTTCCATTTTAAATATTTTTTATATATATTTTTTTTTTTTCAAATTTGTTTACAGACTATTATTAAAATTGTCAAGGGCTCTTCACTAACCAAGTAAGAAATATGGCATCTAACAATTATTAGATTATAGGATCCACTTGCATCGAAACTTTTGACACCAAAATTACATAGAACCTAATAAATTCATAAAGAAATCTTAGAAATGGAAAATATTTTGCGATTGATTGTGTTCATAATTTCATTTAACTCAGTGTCATTTGGATTGATTGGGTTCATAATTTCATTTAATTCAGTGTCATTTGATATGTTATCGAGAAAAAATAAATTTTGACCTTGTAAGGAAATTACAAACACAATCAATCTATTACTAAATGAATGTGTTTGCAAAACATTTTCTATTTTTAAGATTTCTTAATAAACTTATTTGGTTATGTGTAATTTTGGTATCAAAGATTTTAAATGCAAGTGGGATACAACCTTAGGAGTTAGGAGGCAGTGCCTGGAAGTTCATTATTATTATAAGATATACTTAATTTTTTTTTTTTAATGAATTTATTCAGATCAAAATCCATAAATACATCTTAACTAACTTCTTTCTGTTGCAAATCCAAGCGCTTTCAGCTTTTTCAGAGATTATTATTAATTCATTATAGAAAAATAAAAAAACCAAACATGATTTACGACTATTTCCAAAATAAAAAGATCTTATATTCTTATTCCCATTTTCACAAAACCCAACTTGGTAAGAAATGAAAAACCAACAAAGAAAGGAAGGAAACTCAAAGCGGTAAATTTTAAGTCCAAAATTTGAATTTTCACTGAGGACAAATCTCCCTCCCAAGCACGCTCCCACCAGATACCCAAACCTCACCCCCTGTAACCACTTCCTCTACAACCTCACGTGCAGCAATCCACTGACATCGCATAAGTCGCACTGCATCAACTCAAAAACGAACAAAAACAAAACCCATATCTCATCATTAGTCATTACATCTAAGAAAGTGATTAGTTCCAGAAATTACAAACCCATTAATATTGTAAAATGTTAGGATGATTGAATGCAACAGAGAGGGGTAACCTGGGAGTGTCACAGGAGAGCCAAGGTAGGGTCTTTTCAGCTCTCCCAGTTTTCAAAAACAGAAACAAACAAAAAACCCTACGAAAGAATAGCTTCCTTCCCCCTGCAATTCATCCGAAACAACACATCCCTGCCATTAAATCCTGTCCGTCCGATATATCCAACGGCGGGGATTAAGCTATCTCCCGGGTTCCGATTTGGTATTAAATTAGTGAACTCCTATCTGGGACGTTCGTTTTGTATCCGACGGTGGGATTCTTATGCTTTACATTGTACCGAGCACACTCTCAAAATCCCTTCATTCATTCATTCATTCATTCAGATCTCCGTTTTGAAATTGGAAAGAAAGAAAGAAAGAAATAAATATAAAGAAAGGCAGCTCTTGCGCTGTTCTTGCCTTCCTTTACTTGAGTTCCTCTTTTAAGTTTTGGGTTCTTGCTCTAAGTTACAAAGTTCTCATCTTGGGTTTGTTGGTTGGATGGTTTTGTGCGGAGCTCTCTGATTACGCAGCTGAATCTTGAGGTAGGTGGTGGTATAAGGTATAATTTCTCCCCCTTGTTCTTTTCATCTTGCAAGAATTAATCAATCTGATGTCTTGATTTTGTGAAATTGCAAAAATGATGAACAAAACCCTAGTTCCGGTTTGTCTTTGGTAATGTAACTAATTTTTAAAGACTTGTTAGGATAGTTGCTGAATGTTGTATGATTGTTTGAATTGTGGTCACAAATTCTTGATAGATTTCTGTTGATTGAGAATGTTCTTGGGTGTTGGGGGAAAAGGGCTAAAACAATATGGAACCAAAATTGAAATTGCATTGCTGTATTAATTGGTGCTTGTTGAAATTTACACAAGAGTAAGTTATCTGACTACGCAATTTGAGTTGTGGACCGAAATCTTGAGCCATTGTCTCTCAAGATTGTTTGTTTCACACTCGGTAGCACTGATTTTTATGGGTTTGCTGTGAACTTTTTATGGGTTCAACTTGTTCTGCTTCTTTTCAAGTGAATAACGCCACAAACAATTAGTAATTATGTCTCTAGGAGTAAATATTTCTTGGAGGTTCACTTCAATTGGGCTTAATGTGACATTTTCTATGTTCTTGTTCAGATATCTTGTTCTGCAACTGAAAAGAATCCTGATGGGGCGAAGTCTCAGCCCGCTGCTCCGTCAGGAGCTTGCTAACCTTGACAAGGATGTTAACAGCCGGCAGTCAGCCATGAAAGCCCTGAAATCATATGCTCAACACCTTGACACCAAGAACATACCACAATTTCTTGCTGAAGTCTCTGACAAGCAGGTCCCATCTACTACACCATCTGGGGAGTTCACCATTTCCCTTTATGAAGTACTTGCTCGTGTCCACGGCAAGAACATAGTTCCCCAAATCGAGAACATTATGTGTACCATCATGAGCACCCTCGCCTCTAGCGGTGGTTCATTCCCGCTTCATCAAGCCTGCTCAAAAGTAGTACCGGCGGTCGCCCGGTATGCTATTGATTCATCTACACCTGACGAGGAAAAAACAAGGATCATAGGTTCTCTTTGCAAGCCCTTGTGTGATTCTCTGATGGTGCCCCAAGAGAGCACTGCGTCGGGGTCTGCACTGTGCCTTAAGGCACTTGTGGAGACAAATAACTGGAAGTTTGCCTCCAGTGAGATGGTTAATGAGGTGTGCTTGAAAGTTGCTGGTGCCTTGCATGAGAAATCAACTCAATCGAATGCGCATATGGGTCTAGTCATGGCTTTGGTGAAGCATAATGGCTTGATAGCAGAAGCTTATGCCCGGTCTCTTGTTCGGTCTGGGCTGCGAATCCTTGAAGATGGTTCCTATAGGAGTTCACAGCAGCGGCTCTCTGCAATTCAAATGATAAATTTTCTGATGAAGTTTGTTGATCCCAGAAGCATACATTCTGAGCTTGAAAAAATAATTGAAATTATGGAGCAGTGTCAGAATGACCGCATGCCGTTTGTTCGCGGTGCAGCCTTTGAGGCATGCCAGACTGCTAAAAGTATGTCTAGCCAGAAGGGATCGAGGCATGAAATTGGTGTAAGCCCGATTTCAAATGCAAGCTTCAGGAGCCAAAAGAAGAGCCCATCTAGAAGCCCAGAAGTAACACG
Source organism: Cyperus esculentus (assembly GCA_030179965.1). Classification (NCBI taxonomy): domain Eukaryota; kingdom Viridiplantae; phylum Streptophyta; class Magnoliopsida; order Poales; family Cyperaceae; genus Cyperus; species Cyperus esculentus. The sequence continues at coordinate 614,613 of JASGLE010000019.1, read as the reverse complement.
TCCGGTCAAAAAGATTACCGAGTTCACCTCTCCAGAGTCTCAAGTTGTGGAGTCTTCTATCAAGTATGATGGCTCGTATGATTCACCTGTTTCATCAGTCGGTCAATGTTCTATTAACTTTGGGCATAGCAGAAGGAGCAACAGGAGGTTGTGGAATAATGGTGATAGTAGTAGTGTAGATGTTTCCCTGAAGGATGGGCTGTTTCTCAGAGGTTGTCTATGGAACGGCGCTGATGAGACTGTGAAATCAAGGAGTGAAGATTCGGTGCAGACTGAGATTGATCAGACGGCTTCGTTTTCTGGCTTTGCAACACTTGATCAGGAAAGTGTTACTATGCATGAGAATACTCCCAGCCCTCAGGTATTCTTAAAATAGCACTTATGACGTATAAATTGCAATGATGTCTATGTTAGATTTAATTTGTCCAGAAAGGTTTAACATGTCTATATTTCGTGGGTAATCGTATTATATGTACCAGTATGCATACCAAATGAATGCTGCCACCTTGGAACGCATTACAACTATTACATTTTCAAATTCTGAATTATTCTGCAACTGTCTCCCTTTAATTTATGTCAGAGACATCCTTGGAATGGCATAGATGACATCAAGATATGTTCAACCCCGAGGAAGTTATTCCATTCCCTCCAATCTTCATGCGAAACAAGCCCAGAATCTGCAAAGACAACCAAATCTTCAAATGAAGACGCTAAATCTGACAACTTGGATGCCCAGCCTGAAGGGACCAAGGAGCTCGAAAACTCAGTAATAACTACCAGTGAAGATTCTGAAGATGGCCGTGATGGAAATGAATCCATATTTTCTACTGACAACTTCATCAAAAGGAGTGAAGACAAGGCACCTTGCGAAGCTGAGGAGGAAGATAACAATCTCCTGGAAGATGTCGCAGTCGTCAAGGTTGTGAAACCCAGAAAGAGTCTGAAAGCTCAGATTGGCTTCCTGTTGAGTGTGATCTTGTTCATTATTGCGGCTATGTTTCTGTCGATGTGTTCCGAGGACGACAGGAACGCTGTACCTTGCGGTCTGGTACCTACATGAGAAGTTGTTATGTGATATGTAGCTGTGAATTTGATTTTGTTAGTTGGAGTTTGTATTAGGTTGTAATGTGAGGCCTTCTTGAAGGGGAGGTGGTCAATGTTGTATTGATTGACTGTGTTTCTTTTAGTAATTATCATTTGGTATGTTGGCTGATTCTAGTTTTCTTGCAAAGTTTACTTTAAGCTGTTTCTATGGTAGAACACTTGAGCACTATGTGGTCAGTTTACCGTTTTCATGTTCAGTTAATCTCCTTGTTTAACTGTAGACTCGCCTGGTAAACATATGTTGCACTGCTATTAAGCGTACCCCCATCTCAATCCTCAAACCAAGTGCTCTAAGACTATAGATGCCAATTTCAAGTTTGCAATATCAATGGTTACTCGTGTCAGGTATTTTATGACAAATGATCTCTCTTGTCTAGGCTGCACAAAAAAGATCGTCACGTAAGTTCGTAACTCTGTCGCTCACTTGGGGATCGAATCGGTAATAGCTCGAGCTAAAATGACTCGAGCCAATTTGATTCGAGCCAGTCTAACTCGTATAAACATACGATCCGAGTTTGAGTTAGGCCCAACTCGACTCGTAACTCGACCATATAGCTATATTATATAAGACTAATTGATATTTAGTTTGCAATTAAGATTTATTTGAGTATGATTTCATAGTACTTAGTAATAATTCTTGTTTATTTACTTATAGAATATGTTTATTACGATATATTGTGTTGTCAGAAGTTAAATATTTGCCAACTAAAAGTTAGTTGGTTATTGATTTTACAAAAAAATAAGTAATTTGACATGAACCACGAGCGGGGCTAGCTCAGAGTTTCAAGTCGAGTTCAAGTTGAGGGTTTGGCTCGGAAATGATTTGGGAAGCTTGCTCAAACAAACTTGTATAATATTCAAGGGAGTTAGTTGATAACTGCACCCCTTAAAAAAACGCTTAACCGCACCCCAATATATTTTTAGTTAAAAATTCTTTTTTCAAATACAACAAATCACTTTTACCGGTTGCAATTCACATCCTCAATCGAACAAACACTTATTACCAATTTATGAGAGAGTGAGAAAAAAAGAGAGAATATTATCAATTTAGCTTGGAAGATGAATAAGAAGTGTAGTTAAGGGGGTAAAGATAATTTTTCAATATTCAATCCGAGGTTGAGATAATCCCAGACTCGTATGCATACTTTTGTGGATTAAAATTCAACCGAAATGTATGACAGGCGATTATGAGATGTTATTTATTTATTTATTTTTTGGAGAATTCAGAGTCATGGATTTTTCGGATTGCGTACTATCGTTTTGATGACTTCAATTTAATAATAAAAAAAAAACAATCGTCCCTCAACAATTGTTGTACCCATTACATGAAATTCAAAAGTCTGTTTTCCAATTTTCATATTAAAAACTGGCTGTTGTGCGTTAACTACGTTTTGAGAAACCACTGCACCTTTGTCAAAGACATGAACATACAACATAGAAGTACCAATTACTAACTTGTGCTTAATTCAAAATTTTGGACAAAACTCTTCGCTTGCGATACCAATAATAGGCTTCCAATTATATAAATTTATAATTGAATTAAATGCTAAAATCTACTGAAAACTAATTTAAATAAAGTTCCCATAAAACCATCAGTATCAAGCACACACACCAGTCAGCTCGGCAACCAACAAAATTTCAAACCAAAAACCCATGATGCACAACTAACCCCTCGAAAAAAAAACACGAAAATGCAACTAATCACTGTGGATAAACTAATCCTCGTCCATGCCAGCAGGGCGATCTCCTCTTCGTGGACCACCAGCAGGTTTTGCCATTATAATCTGCACCATACATATATTAAAATAAAATAAAGGAATGCATAATAAAAACAAGAAAGCCATTTCTACAGAAGAGGAAAATATCTAACCTGATCAACTCGCAGTACAGTGCTTGCAGCATCAGCAGCATATTTTAGAGCAAAGAATCTGTTTAATGGGACAAAGAAGTTTCAGCTTAATCATATCTGGTGATAGCAATATAATTTCAATGTTCGTAACTTCCAAGTTTAACAAAAGCCTATGAGCAAATGGAATTTCATAAAAGGGGATGGCAGCTGTTGTAGCATAATAGACATCAGCAGTACAAGCCAAAATAACAGGTTAAGTGAGAACAAAATCTCCTTGCATTTTCTTTAGTAAATTATGTCCCTTGGTGGAAAAAACAAAATAACTCGAATAGTACTAATACTCACTTGGTAACATAGAGGTCCCAGATTTTCAGTTCTGCTACATCTTTGCAAGCCCCATTTTCCAAGTCAAGTCCGACTTTAGTTTTCCCAGCAGCATGCTCTGCATATAATGATGAAATAATCTCCATGGCATTGAGCCCCGCATTTTCAGATAAGGTTCTCGGGATCATCTCAAAACTTTCTGAGAATTTTGCAATAGCATACTGATCCAACCTGAAAGAAAAATAAAACACAAGTCATTATGGATAGTAGAAGCATCAAGTAGATGAGGCATAGTGAAGTACACACAATATTTTATAGCACTATTACTCTGATAAGCTGTCAATGAACAAAGCAAGTATAATTCATTTTAAATTCTAAAATGGTTCATTAAAGTTACATTTATGAAGCAATTGTAATGTTTTAGTGGGCATTACATGTTTCGCATTTCTCAATTGAGATGTCACAAGAACTACACACAACAATTTGCAATAAAAAAAAAAAAATGCTCTTCAAGAATAAACTCAAGCCAACTAAGAGATGCCATACCCAGTCTCCTTGAGTGAGAACTCCTTCAGCTTCTTGGCCAATTCAATTTCAGTGGCGGCAGCACCAGGAACTATGCGGCTGTCCCTACACATAGCCTTTAAAAAAAAAAATTGACCTATCAGATGATGATTTAAACCACACAAAAATAAAGAAAAAACTGCTGGGGATATTTTTCCAAGTTCCTAAAGAGAGTTCTCCCACGTCTCTAGGTATTCTCTAACTAGTAACTACCCACCGATGGAGGGTCTGTGAATAGGTATCCTCTAGTTGAAGATGGAAAGATTTATACCAACCCCGAAGAGAACTAAACAATAGAAGGGAGAAATGTAAGAAGTGACAGCAAAACAAAGGAAGCAAAAGATACCTTATATGTATTGACACCATCATCAACTGCTCTCTCAAGATCATCTAATATACTGTCAGTGCTACCTCGCAGAACCACTGTAGCAACAGAGTTTCCACCTTCTTCGTTCTTTACAACAGTAACCTGACAAAAGGACGAAAGCAAAATACACGTCAATAAAATTTAACTTGGTGTTTTCTGTTAAGCAACATCAATTATAAGAATATTAACTTACACGGGCACCGCCTATTTCTTCAACCGAAACAGAATCAGCATAGCCCAATTCATCCGGATTTGGTTGGCTGAGCTTCAGCTGTTTAATCACAGTGCATGTTAAATATAATCCAACACTTCAAATAGGAGAAACATATTCAATGAAAATTCTTACCAGGGCTACTGCACCAGTTGTACGGCAAAACCTCCTCAATTCAAATTTTGAGCTAATCTTCAAAACCATAAGCCTGTGAACAGAACAATTAAATCAAAATACATTCATCAGAGCAAAGTCGAAGTCTTCAAAATATTTTTAAGCACTTCTTCTATGATACTGGATAACTACTGGTGTTCTCTGTCAATTCATGATTGCAGGTAATTAAGGTACATAGATCACCTTCCAAGTAAAGAGCGTAACTGTTCAGCTTAATACTCAAAGAAAGATGCATAAAAATCAAACAATAGCCTTATTATAAGCATGAACATATATTTAACAATAAGCCTCACTTGTAACGCTCACAGAAATGCAATGCCATGTCACCAACTGCAGCTCCACTGACAATCACCTTGGCACCAGAATCAGCAACCGCTTTAATGAGTTCCTCTACTTTTGCTTCCTCTGTCTTTGAGTAATTCTCAAGCTGCTCAGCAGAGTGAATAAGAACTGTTCCTTTTGTTTCAGTTGCAGATGTGTCAACACCTCCAACAAACACAGCAATCTAATTTAAAGAAAAGGAAAGAGAGATAATAAGAGTTCATGTTCATTCTTGCATGAAGAGCACCTGAGTGCACAGAATAGATAACAAAGAAAGATGACTGATGACTGCTATTAAGTATTAACCAGAACACGGGTTAGTAGGGATATAGCACCCATAAACAGTTTTGTAAACAGTCCACATTTTAAAATCCGAAAAAAGCAAATGGTCCCAAGCAATGAAAACCATTAAGAATTAGTTTAATTATCATATTTTAGAATTAAGACACCAAGAATAGACGAAACACAGCCCTCACCGGACAAATAAAAAAAAAATTAAGATACAATTATTATTTATTACACTACCTTTGTCTTTTCAACCCTCTTGATGCTGCCAACAGCATCATTCTTCAAAACCATACCACGAACCACTGTGGAGTTATGCAAACCACCTCCAACCAGCTTTGCAACCCGTACATTATCAACGTTAAAGTTTGCAGGATTTTTTGGGCAAACTTGGATACAAGCCTGATACAGGAGAAGACACATTAGTGCATGTCCATAATTCAACAAAATTAAAAAGAGACCTAATTCATGTGTAAACAGCACATAGAAACTGTTTTCTCACTAACAAGCATCCTAGAAGTGATGTTTCATTGTACTATGGAGTTACATGTTGTATCATAATATTAGAAATAGCACTGCTATTACAGAGGTACCATACATCAGCAACAAGAGGGCACAGAATATCCTCTTGACCAAACTGCTTGCTTGCAACAGCAGCTCTCATGCGCAAGACAACTTCCTCTTTGTTTCTGACATCCATCGACTCAGATCCACTTTCCACCAACTCATCTAGGATTTCAATTGCCTGCCAATATCACAACGGTGGTTATTTAATATATAAGGTAAGAAATAAGGTAAGAAATTTCACATTTAAGACTGAGCATGCAAGTAGAATTGCAGTTAGTGTTAATGTACTGGTGTCATGTAAACCGGTATCGCATCACGTAAATTGTTGGATGGATGGCAAGGGAACTGAAGATGAGAAATTTAAGCAAATGAAAGACAACCTTTCAACTCATTTGCAACCAATTAACAGCATCAAACATTTTGAGATCTTTTAGGTAACATGCTCGAGTGCTCATAATGTTCCAATTTGACCAAGCATAATTAAGTCACAAAATGGACACAAACAACCTTGATTAAACTAAACCACAACCAAACATTAGGTAAAATGTTCCAATATAAAAATCTCATAAGAAAAACTACATAGAGAGTAGCACCTTATTAATAGATTTATTGTAGCCACTAATAATCTCACTAGGATGAAGACCCATCCGAATAAGCTCCTCAGCCTTCTCAAGTAGCTCACCGGCAAAAGAAATAGTGAGATTAGCACCATCACCGATCTCCTCCTGCTGTGCTCGTCCAGCCAGAACCAATATTTTAGCAGCTGGGTGTTGAACCTCAAGTTCATTTACAATCGTGGCGGCGTCGTTAGTCACGAAGAGCTTGTCGAGATGGTTGATAACCATCTTGTTCATCCCTATAGGACAAGAGATTAATGAGACCAATTTACACTAAGTTGTCGTTTATATATCATTGTACTCGATCCAACAGCAGGACATAGCTATGACGAAAACATTAATACACGCCGATGTCAAGAACTACACTGAAACTTCAAAGCTACTTCTCTAATTATCAACCAGTACTAGCAAATACTTCTCTAATTAGTAAGCACCAAACATTGCTGGCTCATAGTGTCATAAAGTTGGGATGATCACAAGTTTGGGTTTAGCAAGATTAAAAGGTGCATTGCTACAATCACTGGCTTCTTCCAAAAGGAAGAGAGCAGCTATGATGGATCTAATAATACCGTACCATACTGTTGTGTGCGCTTGACAATGTCAAAAATTTAATCTAAGATCTACAAACTGCGACCTGAACTTTACAAGTGTTGACATCAGTTTGGCGACAAACAAGTAAAAGGTCTCGTAGATTTACTGTGAAGTGAAATATGTGTACATTATTACCATTTTTTTCTAGTTTAACATAACAAAGGCACACTTAATCCTGCAGTTTCAAGGAAACCACACCAAATTAAAATGATATGACATTTCACAATCCTTAACACAGGTCCAATCCTTGATCCAACTTCCAACAGTGTGTTCCCCACACAGTAACCGATCGTGAGAATTCAACAAGATCAGAAACATTCTCAACCTCAAACTCACTCACCGTTGGGACCGAGGGAGGTGCGGGTGATGGCGCTGAGCTCCTTGCATGCGTCGATGTTCTTGAGCACGGCCTCCTCGAGTCCGGAGAGGTGCTTGTGGCCTTCCTTGAGCATCGCCTGGATCCCGTACGGCTGCATCTGGAACCCCATTCTCCGTCTCCGTTCTCTCTCGCGAAACCCTCACAAGGCAGTTGTTCGAATCACAGGATCTGAGAAAGAAAGAAAAGAGTAGTGAGGAAGAGGGAGGTTTGGTCCGGTAAAACCCTAGAGAGGAAGAGAAGGAGCGGAGTGCTTCATCCTCTGTAGCGCTGCAAAGTGTAGCGCAGAACGTGGGTCGTTAGATCATCTAGAGATTCGTGTTGGCACAGATCTCGAGATGATCTAATGGTAAACGTTCTGCGCTGCACTTTGCAGCGCTACAGAGGATCGAAGCGAAGCGGAGGAGGAGGAGAAAGAAAAGCCTGGAAGTTTCGAAAACGGAGGTTTCGGATTATGGGCCGAATTGGGCCTGTTAATCCGTGTGTATAAAGAAAGTCCGACCCGTTAAGTACTTGGGCCTTTGTGAACACTGAACAACCCTGTTATTTTTTTCACTTTTTTCTTTTTTCTTTTTTTTGCTTCTCCTTTCTTTTATTATTTTTCTTACTCTTTATGAGAGGATATTTGATAAATCTAAAAAAAAATGTTTACAAAATCTTAAAAATTTGAAAAAAAGTTTATAGATACTTTCTTTAATGAGTAGATTGATAATGTTTTAAATTTCAATCAATTTGAGTATCGCTTGATGGCTCATCAAAATTTTGAGCTCTTTTTAATAGTTGTAATTTATAGTGATTTTGATAGGCTATTAAAGAATACTTATATTGAATATTGTTGAAAATATCATCAATCTATAAGTTTAATAATGCAAATATAAACTTTTTCCATTTATAAGATTTATTTAAACATTCTTTTTTAAATTTATCAAATAGGCAATTGTCAAGATTGTCAATATAAGCATTGTCAATGATACCTCCTCTTTATGTAATAAGTAGGCAAAAGAGCTACTAATGATTATGGACTATATTGAAAAAAAACAATGAAAGAAGAGGTTTACAGAGTTTGAAGAATATACAAGAGTTTTCTATTTTTCTTTTTTCATTTTCATTACTTCTATATAGGGAATGGTTAGAGTACAAGAATATATACTACAATGTCCATCAGAAATAGATTTCAACCAAAACTGACACAACCAAAAATCAAATATCAAGTCATGCTCAAAAAATCTCTCTTTAATTAGAAAACTATATATGTCGACCGGCTAGCCCGATCGAAATTGCCTATGCACAGAGGAACACCGATAATCCGAATAACAATGACACAATTGTGACAGTTGGCATTGATGTTGATCGGATTGATGATCCGGATTTGCTGCTGTGATCAGAGGGTGATCCGGAAGGAGAGCTGACTGGGATATCTGCGGTGTCGGTCGTTGGAGCAGGTGCTGGTGCCAATGGGACGGGAGGGGGAGCGAGTTGCACGTTAAATTTGCAAACTCCGGAGGAAGGATCCTTGGTTGTCAACGTGGCAAGGCCGTCGAAATGGCAACTTGCATTTTGCTGGTTGAAGTTTTGGAAGTAGCTGTTGAATGCGAAAGATGCTTTCCCGAGGTCGTCCAAGGTGCTGCAACTCGACCCATTGCCGAGTGCAGTGCAGTCGGCATTCTGGCAAGCGTAGTCTGCGTTGGCTTCCAGGGCAGTCTTGTTTGTGACACTTTGACTTGCCACGCACCATTGTGTCGTCAAGTACTTGACATCTTTCGCCCCGACGAGGGTGTTCTTGCCTCCATGGCCAGTGATGTCCAGCTCAAACTTCGGTTGGCCGTCGTAGGTGAAGATGCCCCAGTGGCGCTCAAAGTCGCCGGGCAAGATGCTCTTACCCTCTTCATCGATCAAACCGAAGAGATACACGTTCATCTGTTCGTTAGGCCTGAGCGGCGTGCCTTTCTTGGCAGCAAGGTGCTTCACCAATCCTTGATAGAACTTTTGCGCAAGCGTCACGTTGGCATTGATATCACCATCAGTTGGCCATCCAATCTCGCCTACAATGATCGGCATGTTCTTGTAACCGGCCTTGTTTAATACGGAGGCCAGGGTGTCGTAGTTTGCATCGAGAACATTCGTGTAGGCAGCACCATTGTCCATCAGAGGGTTGTCGTTTCCGTCGAAGAACGCGTAGTCTACTGGGAATTTCCCCTTGCCGTAGTAGAGACTGAGGAACGGGTAGATGTTCACAGTGAATGGCGCGCTGTTGTTGTGGTAGAACTCCACAATCTGGTCCATCAGATGCGCAATGTCGTCGCGCCAAACACCTACATAGGTAAGGATGTTAAATTGTAATACATATGAACTGTATATTAATGAAGGTTATTATTTTTTCCTAATTTGGTTTTTCGTCGAAAAGTTGTTAGATTTTAAAAAATACCAGCTGAAGGAACAGGATTGGAGTCGGGAGAGTAGTATACATCGGCATTGATGGGGATGGTGGCCTTGATGTGGCTGTAGTTCGCGGCGTTGAGGGCATTTTGGACATTTTTCAATGCAGGGAAGGTGACATTGTTGAATGTGCCGTTGTAGTCTTTCAGGAACGGCTCGTTACCGACAGCGACATAACTGGAGCGATCAAAAGATGAAGCAATCAAATAAGTAGAGAAAAATGAAAAATACAATTGCTGTTTATCATGAAAAATAAAAAGAAGGAAATTAAGAAAGTATGAACTTTGAGCGAATTATATACTTACGCGATGTTAACTCCTCCTTTGAGATCGAGGTAGCGAGTCAGGTTCACCTTGACCCACTGCTTGGCGGTATCAAGGCTTCCCATCTCAGCCAATTGGCCATTGGTGATAGTGACCATGACCTCGATGTCACTGCCTGCCAGTGCCGACAAGATCTCATGGTCGACATCGAAAAGCTTGAGCTTCTTTATGCCGTTGTCTTTCAGCAACTGGACCACGGTCTCTGTCGGCAACGGATGGTATGTCACGGTGCCCCAGTTTACTCCCAATCCAGTAACAGCACTCCCATCTGAGCTGCCGGTAGATGCAGCAGGACCAGCAGCAGCAGCAGGTGCCGGGGCTGCAGCCGTTGAACTGACAGAATCTACAATTCTAGCTGCATAGGAGGTCGAAAGGCCGAAAACAAGTAGGATGATATTCACCAAAAGATTCACACTCTTCATATATAAATCTCCTTATCTAACACAGAAAATTAATGCGCAAAGTTTAGTTACATAGATAGCATAAGAAGAACATCATCTAAAAACATATTCAAGAAAGCAATGAAAAAAAGAAGAGTACCGGTTCCCTTCGCGAACACCGCCGATGATAGCACAACAAAAGGAAAATTTATTTATGATAATCCCTATTTGATTGTCGTCAAAATAATAATAGCAAATGAAAACAAAATAGAGGGAAAGAGGAAGTGTTCGAAACATGAACTGACAACCAATCGATATAAATAGGTAATTCAGTTAATTAAGAGTCCGAATACATACATACATACGTGTGTGACGTGCTATTGGTTGTTAGGTTAAATTTGGAAAATTTGGTTGACTGAGGTGGTAACGAGAGGTGCGCTTTCGCATCTGTAGTAACAGAAACAATAAGCCGGTTAGTTGACACAACGGTTGGTTTTTGAGAACGTGGTTAAGTATAGATTGCCCTTGAAGTAAACGCGCTTCTCCTGCTGTCGAACACATACAGCTAGCACCCCACATGCTGTCAATTTTAAGTACATTTGTTTGTACATGTACCAGTACCACATTGGTACAGAATCTACTATACATGTACCAGTACTAAATCGGTACAGAATTTCTGACTGATGCGTAAACTGAACCACCTTAGAACCTCACCTAGCCAAGTGGCACAAACTCGAAACTTTAGTATGCGCATAAAGGTGGTGCTATGCGTAACAGCGTAAGTGCTATTCGCATCACCGAGAAAGATAATGAAAAGTTCCATTTCCTTTCCTGAATTAGTATCATGAAATTTTGTATTACCGAATTTGCATTGCTTAAGCTAGGGAAGAGCCTGGTGTTCAGCATGGTGTTCAGCTTTCCATTGCTAAAGAAGAAGAATTGTCTTACAGCTAGCTTACACTCCAAACCAGAGTGCTATGATACTCCTAAGCTATGTATGTTGCTTCTTTAAACTTTGAACATGAACAGACACAGTCAAGTTGAGGAATTTGCATTGTATATATTCATGAACATTGGACCAAATCTATATCCTCCCTAAAGAATGGTAGATTTCCAAGCACCTCAACTATATCATATCATCACTATTATTAACCATTGATTTTGTTTGAAACTCTTCATCTATTTTAATCTAATGACTTGTATTTTTTTTTTCTCTTATCATTAAATAAGATGAATGTGACATGTCTAAAACAAATTTTAACCCTTAAAATAGTCCAACATTTATATATGTTCTTATTTATAAGTTTTGTATTATTATTATTTACTTACATAAAAAAATTACAATTTTTTTTTAATTTGTGTTTAATATAAATATTTAAAATTTTATAAAAATCTTAGTTATTTATTTGATACCACTTTTCGGGGCGAAGCGGAGCTACAGCTCTAGTAATTAAAAATGGAAACAATAGAAATGAATACTTTAATGCAATATATGCAAAATGCAAGAGAATTAATCTATTTCTATCCTTTAATATATAATCATAAATGGTGTCTCTGAGGTTAACTTCCTTTATAATTGTAAAAAATATAATGACAATTAACACCCAGACTTGATATAGTTTCCTGATAAGATCATGCATGTATAGTGAAACATTTGGAAAACAAGATAAATTCATCAAGCATATATTAATACTAAACCCAACTTACACTAGCAAATAAGAAGGCAGAATAATAAAATGATAAACTCCCAGTAAAAAAGCACAAATGCAAAATCAAACAAACAAAAAAAAAAGAGAGAAAAAGAAGAAGAGAGCATTCAGTTTCACAATTCATCAGACTACAAACTTTTTCAGAAATCTTAGCTTGAACTAAAATCAAAGCTTAAAACTTGCTATCAAGTCCATGATCCTATGCGCCGATTGCGTTTCGACATGCTGCGGTCCATAAATCACATCCTTGATGTTTATGGCAATTCTGCAGAGATCTTCCGCCACGCTGTAGTTCCCCATTCTGATCATGATCTTCGCCCTCGTTTCCAGAATCGAAGCGCGCAGCGTGACGATATCACGATGGATGGATGGCTCGGATTCGATGAGAGGTCTGTTGTTGCTACAGAACAAGGATCTGTTCTTCTTTGAAGTTTCGACCTCGTGCAATAGAGAGTTCTCTACTAGTTCGAGTCTCTGAGTAGCGACTCGCAGAAGCTCCAAAACGGCACTGCACAGGGACAGTTCGTTGAGGTTGTACGTGACGAGCGGAACCACTAATCGTTTAATAAGGAGCAGCATATCGCACGGAACCAGATCGATCGGTACGGGGTGGTACGATCCAAACTTCAACACTGAGAAACTCGCAGCCCATGCATGATTGCTGTGTTCCGGTAAAAACCCTTCATCGATAATTGCCTCGATTAAAAAGTTGTTTGGCTCGACATCGCTCCTCTTTCGGGCGTACAATTTGAAGATATCATGGAACGATACGTGCCCAGGCTGGGTCGCACTCCTTGCTATACCGAGCCGCATCAGCATAGACAGCACCTCGGCTTCCTTGCCTTCTGCATTCAATGCCCCCATGCATGATAGTGAGAACATACCATTACGCAACTTCTTCCAAATATTGTCAGAGATCGGATTCAGAGCGCCTTCAGATGCTACATACGCCAACAATCGAACCGGTACAAGAGACGGTCCGAACCAAGTGCTCATCTCAATCATGTTCAGAGCCAAGGTTTGTGTGCCTTTGTGAAGGTGCCGGTTAAAGAACGGAAAACAAACATCTAGAAAGTTGGACAAGAAAAGGGTTGCACTGAAAAACAGGATCTTCTATCGGCGTGCATAAGATCTCTGCAGGCATTGCATTGTCGAACAACTCCAGAAGGGCTTGTGCACTAACGCCGAATTCTGATATGATCATCCGGACGAGCACGAGTCCGAACGGGAGCCTTCTGAGTCTCTCTTGTATAACATCTAAAGCGCTGTCATCTTCGTTTCGTATTGATGGATAATTCTCTCCTTTCATTAAAGCCATGGCATCGGAGGAGCACAGAAATGGAAGCTCAAATTGTGCGATGCTTAAAACTCCGGGCAAACGGGTTGATATCAATACATGAGTCTGGCTAGTGAAAGCCGGAAGAAGATCTGATATCGGTCTGCCATCCCAAAAATCTCTCTCGGTCTCCAAATTATCAATCACTACCAGGTACGGTATGTCTCTTGTGAGCTCTTTGCGCACTTTACCGATCGCGTCGTCTTCTATGGTACTACTAACACCGGATCCGTTATCTATACCAGCATCGACACCCAATGGACCCGATAGCTTCATATAGTTCTCTCGCAAGAACCTTGCCTCACCGCAAACCCAAAATACAGCCTTGTACCTCTGCGAGTGACGATATGCAAACTCGAGCAGGAGTTCTGTTTTGCCAATACCCGTTTCTCCGGTTACGCAGATAACGCCTTTCTCATCATGCGATCTATTTACGGTAATAATACTCGTCTGCTCTTCTTGCTCTTCTTCGTTACTCAACGGCGCTTTCCCCTTTCCTTTTTCTCTTTCTGTTTTCTCTATTTCTAATTCAATAAAACTTTCTTCATTGTAACCGAAAAGAACGAACTCTAGTTGCCGCAATTCATGTTTGCGACCGAAAAACTCACTGTTCCGAGGAAACGGTAACTCATGCAAGCATGTTTCGGGCAACTTTTTAACCGATTCAATTATGTTCTTCTTGCCTAATCTTTTCCCAATAAAACCTACTAATTTCAACATGCAATCTCTTAAATTCATAGCATTCGCCTCGACGTTCATATCGACTCTCGACAAACTATCGACCGCCTGCATCCAATCCTCCCTTGTCCCCCCATAATCCTTCCAAAGCTCACCTCCGAACCTTCCCCACAGAACCCCGTTTCTCTCAATTATATCGAGGCAAACACAGTCATCCCTTGTTAGTCCCACGAAAACCGGCACGAGCCTTCTGTTCTGAGAGAAAACAAGCGTTTCCTCTATGCCGAAAACAGTTGACAAGGATGGAACAGTGATCACTACGATACCCAATTGTGCTACGTCCATGGCGACTCTGGCAGCGCAGTGAGAGACCGCGTCGTTGTTCTTACTGCGATCTGTGCTGATGACCGAGACACCGAGCAGTTCTAGCTCAGATTTCAGCCATTTCACGAGCCAGTGACTTAGAGGGGGGCCTTCCCGGTTGTGACCGATGTAAACATCACACACACGGGCACGTGCCAGTGGAGTTGGCATGTCAGGGCTCGCCGAATTCGGTTCGATCACAGGATTGGAAGGAATTGCAATATTTGAGGAAGAAGTAAAATTGTCCATGAATCAATTGGAGAAAGAAGGAAAGATTCTGAAGCAGAGAAAAGAAAAGAAATCAACTTTGAAAGGATTTGAAAGGAAGGAGATTTTTTTTTTTTTGGTTTTTTTTTGCTGAAATGATTATGTTAAATATGAATTTTGCAATGAAGATATATACAAATACAAGTGATGGTTGCATTTAAGTGGAAAGATATGCTTTGCCTCTATAGAGGGAAGGTTTTTATTGCTCAATGTTTGAAAGTGTGTAGTAAGAAAAAAATAAATAAAATGATTTTTAAGCCTTTAATAAATCCGTTGATTATTCTTCTTTGAGTTTTTTCCCCATTTTTTTTTTTTCTAACATAGAGATGAGAAGATTTTTTTATCTTTTTTCCCCTTTTTGAAGGCTTAATGGACCACAAATTTGAATGACTGCGTTTAAGTTCAATTTGGTCCTGCCATTTTCATTTGGAATAGTTTTCTCATCCATCTTATAACTTCACTTTTATGTTTGTTTTTGTGAGAAATCATCAATTGTAAGTATATTTATTGGTCTATAGTACTTGAACAAATTAAAAAAACTAATATGTACCTATTTGACTAGAATCGGATTTATATTTAAACAAGAGCAATATTTAAATGACAATTAATTTCCACTTAAATGATATATGATGGTTTAATAATTTACCACTCCATTAATTTATTATAGATGAACCACTATACAAAAAAATTTTAAAAATGAGGGGCATTTTTGTTAAAGAAAGAGGAGTACATTCATTCAAAGCAATTAAGTAGTACATTATATATAATTGGAAAATCATCATTTAATACAACGAGTCTAAAGTGGACATGAGCCTTCTGCCATTGATGAATTAAAACTTTATATGGACGACTTGAGCACTAAATCGAACACATTTAATTAGCAAAACTATGAGATAAATTATGCTTTGGTTCTATTTTTAAAATTTCAAATATTTTTGAATTGTTATCTACACAATAAATGCCAGTCAAACTATTACCAATTTATAAATTAATATTAGAATTTTACTCCAATACTCTCACAAAAAAAAAAAAAAATTCTTTTCGATCAGACGATTATAAACAAATATTACCGATTATGAGATTCATATGTAATCGATAAAATTATCTGGGTGTGAGCATAGAAGCAACGTCCTTGATGTTAAACGCGACAAGACAAATGGACAATTTCTTATAAGCAGGATTGCCAACTTTCTTATAACGATTATGGCTAATTGAAGATCGTCAAACTCATGGAATTTTGAAAGAAATTTCATATCAATTATATTCGATAGAAGATGACGATATTTTATCTTCTTTAAAAGAAAGTTGAGGCAGTCGAAGTCACCAATCAGTATATAATTTGTAGATTATCGTTATATACAAAAGATAAAAAAAATTTAACTTGCAGTCAAATAGGCAAAAAAAAAAAAAAAAAAAAAAAAAAAAAAAACATCTTATATAGAAAAAAAAAAAAAAAAAAAACTACGAGTTAAATTATGTTTCGATTATATTCAAGTATCAGATGGAAATAAATATGGAATTGATCTGTACAAAAGACGACAGTAAAACTAAATAATCAGTACATTATTACATTGTGTGAGTATTGTTATCTAGTATCTATCTATATTGCCGAAAACCAGGAAAATAAAAGAACGTATAAGCTGAGGAAATAACAATATTCAGAATTCTATGTTCAGGTTGGTATCATTCTACTTAAATCCATAAGTTGAGCAAGTGAAACAGCACTCCACTTCCCATCATCTGCCTGGGCATAGAGAAGCCTCCTACTCGGGTCCATGTATATGTTAACAGTACCAAAATCATACACCTGGTACCCATTGTGGAGCTTACTGGCCTTCGGCATGAACAGTATCCCCTGCTCTGATGCGTATTCCTGTATTGCCTCTTTAAAGCTCAGATTTGTAACACTGGTACCAGTATCAGGCGGTTGCATTGCCTCAGTTTTCCTTCGCTTGGTCTTGGTAATGTGCAGAGAGCTCACCTTTTTTATACTGGGCTGCGGCACCTCATTTCCATCGAGAGCTTGATTTATCATGTCCAGACCAGTAGCCATCAAAACTCGGATTCTTTCGTTGGCTAAGAACTCTGCAGGGAACATACTTTTCCACCCAATGTACCAGTTCCACACCTCGTTATAATCAGGATTGCTACAAAGCCAGCGGTATAGCACCTGGTGCCACTTGTTAAAAAATTCAAAATCCAGCAGGTGCACCATATAGTGCACTGGCATTGCACCGGCCCACGTCATGACCCAGTTGAACTGGCCAAGATTATCATTTGAACAATTAACTTCAAACTTCTGCAATGCAAGCCGCAATTTTGGGACTATATGGTTCACCATGAGCCGCTCCCAGTTATTAGCTGGAAGAACATCCTTCCACGGCAACAGAAGCTTGTATGCTGATGCATCATTCGCACGCAGTACCTGACCAAGTTTGTACTGGATTGATTGGTACAGAGTTTCAAGATTCTGCCCCAACAGTGGCAGCCACGGGTGCACCCATACATGTAGTGGTGACTCTGAACGAGGGTCCCATGAGTCGATGGCAGCCATCAGTTTTGGTATGATTATGTGCTCCAAGATGGATTGCAAGACATGGGGTGGGAGGAGGCAGCCCCAGGTTTCAAGAAATCGAAGCAAGGGTTCAGGGTCTTGGACAATCCATTTGTTCGTGCACGAAGACCTTACAACAGGCAATATAACCTCGCTAATAAGCTGAGTGTAGGATGTGACGGTACCAGTGTAGGTACCGTCTGTATCATCATATGGCTGGTCCCCTTGAATCAGGTCCCGCAATGCCTGAATTGTATCCAGGCCGTGTGATGGGTTTTGTAGTGGATCCCATCCACGAAAAGCTTGGGTCAATAATGGAATAGCATATTCACAAGCCACTACAGACAGGTTGCCCAGCTTATAGGCATCTCCGTACCTGTTCTTCAGATCTAAGAAGGTTGTGAGGAGCGAATCGAGGGTTAGCAAACCTGACTCATTATCTTCTTGGACCCGATCAAGGACACCTGTTATGACCTCTACAATATGTAGCTGCTTCCTCTGCCTTGCCTCCTCTTCCTCTCTAACTTTTTTCTCCTCAAGTAGGCTTTCGACATCCTCCCTTTCTCTTCTCAATTGTTTCTCTTTTATCTGTATTCCTGCCTCCGTGAACTCGATTTCAATACGAATGTTATGACGCAGCTCTTTCATTGGTTTATCATCGATCTGACCCTTTTCCTCATTAGCATTTAAGTTTTCAAGACTAGTCAAAATCCGAGCCTGTGGACCTCTCATGTCAATCACTTTCTGTTGCAGAACAGCCTCTGTGCCTTCAACCTCCTTCTTGGCCAACAAATTATCCCTAATTAAATTCTCAGCTGTTTTTCTTCCCTGTCTTCTCTTAGGCCAAACTTTCTTCTTGTACTCAGCTGACAGTGGTGGTACTTCTGTCGCAACTATACGCTCAGCCACTGGTACTGGTACTGGTACAGGCTCATCTAACAACTTGGGTTCTTTGTAATTGTTGAAACCCAAACCCATGTTCTTCGGTCTACCCTTGCCCTCCAGTGGCGTCACAATACCCTGTCCAGTTCTGCCCAAGCCCTGCCCCGCCACGTAGCCCATCTTCTCTAGCATTTTCATACCAATACCTTTGGTATGACCCGCAAACCCACCAATTTCAGCTGTACCAGTTACATATGGCCTTGATGTTGAAGGTACTGGTGAGTGGATATGATCTCTCTTTTCCTTTGTCGGTGTAGCTCTCTCATTCATTTTATTCGCTGCTCCTTCCTTGATCTTTCGTCCTAATTCCATTGATAACAAAGATGCTTCATCATCTGCCAAATGTCAGAACATTTTTAGTTAGATTGTCAGTGTGTGCATCATATTTGTACAAAATTGAAGCATATATCAAGCTAGAATGTTAAAAACAAGACAAAAAAAAAATAAAAAAATAAATCATACTTAGATTGCTCAAGGTATACGATAATGCTGCTCAATTCATTGTTGAGCCTAATTTGGTACAAATAATTCTAGTCGAGGAAATCTGTGCTCCCATCAATTTCACTCAATTTACACACATGTATGCTGATCAATTCATTCTAATTTCATTATTATAAACATACAAACTCAACTTTTCCTAACCAGAGATGATGTATTTCAGTAAATACACCTACCTTGTGCCATATCCTGGCTTGACATGAGAGTGCTGGTCGAGACGAACTGCAGAGGCTTCATCAACTCAGTCCTTGATCGCACACCATCCTCCCTCCGGCCGGCGCTTCCCAGGTCGACGGCCACCAGAGTCAGAATCAGAGTAGGGGAGAATCAGCAGTCCGCAGATGAGACGGCGCTCGTTGTTTCCGTGTTCTTTCTATTTTTCGTGCGGAGAAGAGAAGAGAAGAGAACGAGGGAAGAGGTCGCGGTCGCGGTCGCGGTCGCGAAGGGGACGCGAAGTGATTGACCACCGACCTCTTTTGAAATTGGTACATGTTGGAATTAGGGGTGTCAATCCAAGAACGTTTTCCGTTGTTCCGTTCCGTTCCCTTATGACGAAATATTCAACGGAATGTATTTTGATTCTGTCCGTTATAACGGAACGGAAACGGAACAACCTATTTCCGTTCCAAATACGTATTTTCAACGTATTTCTCACGTATTTCTGTTGTTCCGTTCTGTTCCGTTATAATGGAACATTCAACGGAACGGATTTTGGTTCCGTCCGTTATAACGGAACGTTTAACGGAACGGATTTTGCTTTCGTCCGTTATAACGGAACAACCCATTTCCGTTGCCGTTTGGAACGTTTGACACCCCTAGTTGGAATCATATCACCTATTATGCATATTTTGGATAACAGGGCCCTATTATTCTAAATGTTGCCGTTGGATCAGGACGGACGGATCAGATTTGTTTACAAAATTTCTTGTTCCCTTCATAAACATACTTAAGTATCAATCGAAACCGTTCATTTTGATCTGACGGTCCAGAATGGAATAACAGGATCCTGTTATTCCTAAGAATATGCGATGTGAATATGTGATGGACTTGGAGGAGAAGCCACTGCATGTTCTTTTTTGACTTCTATCAATGACAATTTGACTCGTGTTCTATTTTTTTTCCCCATCCATTTCTAACTTTGATTCGACTATAAATAAATAAAAAAAAAAAGGTAAGTGCTTTGTATGCATTGTTGCATACTGATACAACGTTAAATATAAACATTTTTTAATATATAGGATCCATATTCGTTACCAAAAAAATACTCATTTAATTTGAATATTAAAATGCATAATTTATGGTATCGATTCTGATCTGAACTTTTAATGATATATTTTTTAAAATATTTATACAGTGCACTTGATGCTAATAAGTGATGCATGTATATAAGAAGTACAATTATTAATAACAAAAAAAAAAATCTGAGAAATACATAAAAGAAACTGAAGTAAATTATGATTTTATAATTTATGGAGAGATGAAGTCCATCTAGATGAAATAATGTTTTCTGAATTATTCTTATAGGAACTAATACATAGATGACAAAAAAAAAAATCTATCAAAATCGATACTGAGTGTGTTATTATTCATGTTAAATGCATCAGTAACTCATTAGACCATTCAACTCATTTGTATAATATATCTCAGTACAATTATTATCAATTTTGGTATCATTCTTGATATCTCTATATCATTTTTCTATTATTATACAGTGAACCTTGCAATCCATAACAAATTATCACTATTTTGTTATTTTTAACTGTCATGTCACCTAACCAAGATTGCAAAAACAAAATACTATTTTGTTCTTTTTTTTAATTGCAACAGAAAAAAAAATTTCCATTGCCGGGATTTGAACCCGGGTCGCCTGGGTGAAAGCCAGGTATCCTAACCGGACTAGACGACAATGGATTTGTGCATAAATTAGTATTTAATCCTTAATAAAGTTATCCAGTGTGTTGCATCTCAACACATTGGTTCTCAGTCGAACATGTACCAAAACTTGGAGTAAATCCTAACGCACTGGAGAAGAGAAAATATTAGAGTGGGTTTTATAGAAAATTTTTTTTGTCTATCCCTAAAAAAATAACAAATCTTAAAACTATCTCTATTTTACTGCGGTCACGGCCACAGTTCATTCTGGCCGCAGCGGTCAGAAGAGTAAAAACTTATCAAATTTGTAAAAAATTCGCGTCTGAACGCAGATCTGACCGCAGCGGTCAGACAAAGCTTCTGGCCGTAGCGGTCAGATATTTTAAGATTTTTATTAATGGCATCATATAGGTCTCGTTGTTAGCTTTCTATCGATAGGTCATATGCTCAAATCGGAGTTTCCTATCAAAAGTTATGAGTATTTGAATGTGTATATACTCACAATAACTGAATATAGAGTTATCAAAAGAGTTGCGTCTGTATACAGACACAATGACAGAATGCACATTCAAACACTTATAACTTTTGATAGGAAACTTCGATTTGGGCATATGACCTATCGATGGAAAGCTAAAGATGAGACCTACATGATTCCATTAATAAAAATCTTAAAATATCTGACCGCTGCGGCCAGAAACTTTGTCTGACCGTTGCGGTCAGACGCGAATTTTTTACAAATTTGATAAGTTTTTTCTCTTCTGACCGCTGCGGCCAGAATGAACTGTGGCCGTGACCGCAGTAAAATAGGGATAGTTTTAAGATTTGTTTCAAAAGAGGGATAGTTTTAAGATTTGTTATTTTTTTAGGGACAGACAAAAAAATTAATCGGGTTTTATAGGATCCACTCGTCTTTTAAAAATTGGATCAGATGGTAAAAATAATTCTTTATATCTACAAATAATAATTGTAGCAATTTTGAAATTTTGGATCAAGCTCAGCGCCTGCCACTGATATTAAGCAAAGGTCCTCTCTTCATCGTGTATGGGCTAGACCAGGGACTGTTTAATACGGAAGACCGTTTTCTGTTATTTCGTTTCGATTTTTTGTTTAGTTAAACAAAACAAAATGATTAAAGAAACGATTGATTTCATTTCATTTTCTTTGATAGTAAAATACTACTCCTAAACAATTATTTTCATTCTTTCTTTTCGAAACGAAAACGAAACTGAGTTAAATTTTTTTTTAAAGAAAAAGAAACTTGATTTATATGTTTATTAATGAAAACACAAGATTGCTTGCAAAGATCTAACTAATCATCCGCACAACGAACTAATCACTT
Organism: Cyperus esculentus; assembly: GCA_030179965.1. Lineage (NCBI taxonomy): Eukaryota > Viridiplantae > Streptophyta > Magnoliopsida > Poales > Cyperaceae > Cyperus > Cyperus esculentus. The sequence continues at coordinate 592,566 of JASGLE010000019.1, read as the reverse complement.
TCAGGCTTGCAGCAGACAGTTCATCCATCGAATGCATGCCGTCAATGCATGCCGTCAGTCTGTCACTGTGGAGCAGAAAAAACATTTTCTACAACAAAATATAGCTATTCTACTTATGGAAGCTTTCACCAATATATTCCCAAGATATAATTTAAGAGAACAAAACAATAAAAAAAATAATAATCAAATAATATCAAGGAGAAGATGGGCTACTACCGAGATACATAATAAACACGTTGAAGCCCCTCGAAGCACAATAATGCTTATTTCGCCCAGCACCCTCTAATTTCCTCCAGCTGAAAAATGATAACCCAGAAGAAAAACGAACTTGCTCCTAACTTTGTGCAAATCGGGAATGTGAATTCAATATTCTTGACTCTGAATATCTAGGCTTATGTTGACTCCAATGGTTGGGAGACTCGTGCCCCTGCCAGCGTCGATTTTCTGAAGAACGTGGGGTTGAATAATCCCATCCATAGCCAGAATTTTCATAACTCCTCCCATTTTGGCCCCAGATTTTGGGCTTGAACTTCTTTGGTGAAGAAGACGATGGGGCATTGCCTCGAACATCTTCCGTTCGTGATTTGGGAGAGCGACTACTGCTTCCTTTTTTGTCGTGATGCATGCCTTTTCTTTTCATGTTTTTTCCTTCAGGTGCTGATCTAAATCCAAATTTCTTTTCTTTTTCTCGCAACTTCGTTTTCTTGCTTTTCGGAGTAATGCCTAATACAGATCTGGCGGACTGTCAAATAAATAGTTCTCATGTCAGAAGATAAATCAGGAGCAAATTTTAACAGCTATTATAGGCTCATCATAATCATATTGCTCGTTACAATCATTGTTGACATACGATGCAGTCTCTTCAATTGTCATTTGCAAGCAGTAAACATACCAAAAGGTATCTAGATATGTTACCTTGTCAGTGATGCTGCAGCCACGAGCAAAATGTCCTTCACCACCGCACTTGTAGCATAAGACTGAAGGGACAACTGTTCCAGCTTCTCGTTTAGGCTTTGCGCATCCCTATTTTGAAAAAAAGAAAATAACAAAATCTTAAAATTGTGGGTAGAGAAGATGACTAAAACGGAATTAAATACAAATTTGGAAATCAGCATCACGCACAGCTCCGGTGTGACCCAATTCTGCACAATTGTAACAAGAGACCACTTTAGGAGAACTATCTGACAGAACAGCACAGCAAAGATGCCCTTCTTTATTGCAGATGTAGCATTGTATCTCCTGTAATAGTCCATCCATGGAAATAACTTAGTAATATCAATACCAAATATTACAATTGTGGTGGTTATTATTTTAAAAATAAAAAAATTACCTTCATATCATCAGCTGGATAGTTGTTTGCACATGAAAACATATCATGGCCCACACCACAGCACTTTAAACAAACCTTCGAATCCTGAGATGCATTTTTGTTCTTTTCTGGGCAATTTTTTGCCTTGTGACCATTTTTTTTGCAAGCATAACAGTATTGACCCTGTCAAAGGACATAGGATATTAACATTGATTTATCAAGTTTTATATAAAAAATTGACCTCAAAAGATACAGGTACCACATATTCAAAGACTATTTGATATCTTTCATAAGCAGTTAAAAACTAACAATTATAGGCAATAAAGCAATATCAATAAACAATAATTTAAAAAAATAGAGGAGACACCCAACAATGAGGGTGTCCCATCAACCATGGGGCATTAGCAACATGCATATCTCCTATTAAATTAAAATCATTCAGATGTAAAAACAATAGAGGTGGAAATTGGGAAAATGACACCATTGCCAACACCCTGATTCTAATCTCCAGGCATACAAGTGGGACAAGCTACAATTCTCTGAATTAAAATCATTCAGTTAAAATCATTCAAGGGCACAAGCTAGCTCAATTCTCTGATTCCGCAATAGATCAACTAATTGAGCCACATAAACATTTTTGGGAGATTAGAGAACTGAAATCTGATCTCCCAGTTTGCTTGCTAAGCATAACTCGAAATCTATTCTTTCTTTGGGACACTTTTGCCTTAAGCTCATGGACTTGATTAAAGCTAAAAGTGAAAAAAAGGATTAACAAAACCAAATAGCACATGAAAGGCACCACCTGCGTGCAATCTTTGCCCAAGTGGCCGAATTGGCCACAACGAAAGCATGGCCTCTTCTTTCTCTCTGCAGTGCAGTTAGCTGCCATATGACCTTCTTCACCACAGTTGAAGCACATTTCTAAGCGGGTCTCCCCTGGATCAAAGTATCTAGCCCCACGCTGTTAATAGAAGCATACACAATTAACTTATTTGGAACTTTTTGACTGGTCCTTTAACATATATTGTGCCTCGAGTTACTATCACTGCAACCTTAAATTAGACCCCCGAAGCTAGTAACTTGTGTTCATAACTATAATTAAACCCCAGTGAATTTGGAAGATAATATCTGATAGTGAGAGAGCAAAACAGCTCAGCTGCTTCTTCTCCAATTCACCAAACTAATTAATAGAGATTGCATGTGCCACGAGGCAAACTCAATCACGCAAGCAATTGAAAAAAAAAAAAAAATAGCACATCATACTTACAAGAAGCCTCCGAAGGACTTTGTTATCCGGTGCTTCATTTACTTCCGGTGTTTTAGTTGCAGGTGTTTTGGCATCAGTTAAACCAACCTAAACCGCAAAATAAAACAGGGTGAAAAGCATTTCTTGTGCCAACAAAAGGGGCAATCTTTAAGACACAGATCCGTGTTAAGAAATCAAGATGAAGTTGAAGGAGAAGATAGGCAACAGCCATGCTTACCGAAGAATTGTGTACTTCCGGAGCTGCAGTTATAGTTTCTGCTTCTGATATGTCTGCTCGTGGCTGAAAAATCAAGGCAGAAAATACTTAGCTTCCCTTAAATACAAACCTCAACACTTAGTACCTGTTCAAATCGAACATGTAGTTTATTTAAGCTAGACCAAAATCAAGCTATCACTTATCATGTTGTTCAAATTTTTAATACGTTAACCATGGCCACCAAGGCACCAAGGAATTGATCAATTCCAGTAATTAAACACGTAAATTTCATACACATTCCTCTATTTTTCAAATGAACAAAGTGAGTTATAAAATTAGATTACACCCAAATCAAATATTAGCTTACATATTTCGGTGTCATCTTTGGTTCTTCCTACAATTTATCTCATGCAACCCACCAAACTTATATCAAATAGAGAATAATTGCAAATCTTTATATAAGAAAAAAACATGGCTTACAGTTTCGGTTTCAGCAGCAACTCTCTCCTTCTTCTTCTTCTTCGCCCGTTTCTTCCTCCGACTCCCTTCCCGCCCTATCCCATCTCCCTCCTTCCTACCCGCCTCGGCCTCGTCCGAAGAAGAAATATTCACCGGAGCCGCCTCGACGCTCTTCCTCTTCGCCTTGCTTCGCTTGGCCTTCTCGACAACAGCCAGAGACAGGTCCTCGTTCGCCTCCTCGTCGTCGCTGCTCGTCAGCACCACCACCGTCTCCGCCGCCTTGTCGGCCTCGTCGGCCGGATCGGACTTCCCAGCTTGCCGCCACCGCGGCGCCATGGAGTCACGGAGCGCAGTAAAACCCTAGAAATTAGGGTTATCGGTATTTCAGTTCAATGAAATTCAATTCGATCAGAGTTGAGTTTTGGTCGGTGTGAACTGTGAACTGCGGAGGAGGGTCTCTGAAGGGAGAAGGCGTCTCTGACTGAAAAGTGGGTCCCAGTATTCAGTTCAATTGAATCTGTGTTAATTGGGCTTGGTTTTGCAATGGGCCGGGAGAAAGTAAGTTAGTTGGGCTTTTGTTTTCATTTTTTTTGTTTTTTGGGGAAATAAAATTTTCTATTTTTTTTTTTTTACAAATTTTGCATGATTATTATTTTTCAGGGGTTTTGCAAAATAATTATATTGATTTGTTGATTAACGAAATTGGGAATACAGAGCATCTCCAATAGACTCCCTAAAAATGGATCCCAATATACCTTATATTAGGTGTCATTCTAAATTTTTTGGAAGAAAATTTCACCTCAATCTTCAACAGATTCCCAAAATATGGATCCCAATACATTTAAACTGGGCCAAAAGATGGATCCCAATACATTTGAACGGTCTGGATTTGGCTCTGGTTTTGGGAAGTCATACTGGGAGTGCTAAAAATTGGGCCAAAATAGGAAGATTTGGCTCTGGTTTTGAGAGTGCTAAAAATAGGGATAGTTGTTTGGGTATCTCTTGGAAATGGTTTTATCTCCTTAATTCTCATTTTTTGGTTTTAAGAGTGTTTTAGGACGTCTCTTGAAGGTGCTATAACAGAACCAGCCGAATGGTATTGTTATTAGGTACGACCGTACGAGCAATCAAGCGTGTAGGTATAGTTCAGTTGCTTCTAATTCCAAATCTAGTCCAATAATCTGGTGGTGGACATGAGACTTGAGAAAGATTTTTGGTTTTCCAGCTGAGGGGGTGACCGGTGACAGTGAAAACCAATTCAACCTCTCACCTCTGTTGTAGTTCGAGGTCTTCCCTTCTTAAATGGGTGCGTTTGGATTGCCCCAAAAATAGCTGCTGTTCAGATTAGTAAGCTATTACTTACTATTCTTAACTTATGAATGCATCCAAACACATATGGTGCGTTTGGATTGCCAAAGAATAGTTATTATTCAGATTAATAAGCTATTCCTAACTTACGGGTAATCTAAACATATTCTTCAGCTGATCCAAAAATCACTATTTTTTTACTGATCTGATATACTATTCTTCCACTAATCCTTGTACAACCCAAACAGACCTTATACTCTCTTGTCAAAGGGTATTATGGCTAATCATCCAAGTGCGGATCCGGATATATATATATCAATTAGAGTTGTTACTCGGGTTCGCCACGAAATATGAAACTGAATAAATAATAAGATAAAATGAGTCCGGCTACGGTGATATGCATATCACAGTTTTACCGTGCTATACGGTCCATATCTCAGTTTTCGGTGTCCAAATAGTCAATCCAAACCGCTCAAAGTTATCTTTACATCAAAATATTATAGGAAACCAAATTTTAGAATTTTTAGAATTTTTTTGCTATTTTTAATGATGGGGAGGAAACGGCTTGATCGAAGGATTCTGATTCATACAAAACAATGATTTTCTCCCATCATTAAAAATAGCAAAAAAATTCTAAAAATTGTGAAATTGGGTTTTCTAGTATATTTTGATATAAAGATCACATTGAGTGGTTCGGATCGACTGTTTGGACATCGAAAACTGAGATATGAACCGCATAGCGCAGTAAAACTGTGATATGCATATCACTGTAGCCTAATTCAAGATAAATTTTATAAATTTATAATACTTTTAAAATAAATTTGAACAAAATTTTTAATTTTTTGATGTGAATAAATATAATTTAACAATTTTATAAAAATAGCGCATAAATATTGGACCATTTATGGGTTAAATTTTATTTTAGACATATAGAATATAGAATACATATAAGTATATGAAGAGATTCAAACAAAATCAATTGGTCAATTCTATATTCTATATGTCTTCTATACTCATATAGAATATAGAAGACATATAGAATACATAGAATATAGAATACCATTTATGGGTTTTAATTTTATTTTAATAGGAATATAGAATACATATAAGTTATTGGATCAAAGTAGATGAATAGATTCAAACAAAATCAATTGGTCAATAATATTGATAATGTGACATAATTGATGTGCTTGGAAAACTAACCCTCTTTCTAGAGTAGAGATGTATACAGGTGCATACGTATATTTATGTGTGCCTTTGCCAATGCGATAGCTAAAACGGAGAACTTTTTGCTTCACAAAAAACAAAACCAAAAAAAAAAAAAACGGAGAACTTTCAGAGAGACGCCCATATATTTGTAAATTAAGATATGAAATTTACAATCATAAATTGATGATAAAATATTTTCGTCATCGTGATGTTTTATTCTCTTTTCTAAAGATGAAGGCCAATTGTCTATTTTATACATACATCTTGTGATACAGTTTATAGTTAAGTGATTTTTTTATCAATTTTGTTTCTGTATTACGACCTTGTTCGAGTATTTTTCTTTTTATACTAGTAAAGAGCCTATACCTTGGACTGAAATTGTTATTTTTTATAACAAATTTTTAAGATAGTATGTAATGAACCTTAAATTGAGAAAATTGATATGAGTCTTAAGTTTTAATAGTTGAGACATTAATGTACGTCAACGGTGGTGATCAATCTAAGTAAACAATCAACGACTGAAATTTATTTCTTGGGAAAGATAGAATTTTCATTTAAAAAAATCCAATCCCCTTTTATTAGAAGTCAGGATAAGGATAATTAAATCAAATTACAAGGACAACACCCGTGACAACAATTTATACACAATATCTTTTTACAAAAGTGCATATCAAGCATTTTTTTTTTTTTATAAAAATACAAATACATAACTTTTTTCTAGATTAGATTTAGTCTGATAACCTATAAGAAGAGGTCAAAAAATCAAATTAAGACAATTCTTTCTATTCAAAGACATTTGATTGTATTTTGGTAGTTGACTAATATATGTTTCTTAAAAATAAACATTAGGTCGTCTAAAACGCAATTAGAATCATCATCTATCTTAAATTCTCTTAGAGCATCGATGTCGTAAAAATGGATCTCAATATATCTATATTGGGTGTCATCCTAATTTTTTTGGGAGCAAATTTCACCTCAATTTCCAACAGATTCCCAAATATGTGGATTCCAATACATTTAAAGTGGGCCAAAATATGGATCTCAATACATTTGAACGGTTTGGATTTGGCTCTGGGTTTGGGAAGTCATTTGGGGAGTGCTAAAAACTAGGCCAAAATAGCTCGATTTGACTCTGGTTTTGGGAGTACTAAAAATAGGGACAACTGTTTGGGTATCTCTTGGAGACAGTTTTCTCTCCTTAATTCCCAATTTTAGTTTTAGGAATGTTTTACGACGTCTCGGAGATGCTCTTAACACAGCTGTGTGAACAGGTGCAATGTACCGAGCCAACTGTTTAACTCAGCCGAAGGCGCAATGTATTCGCCCTAGACTGAGAACCCATACACCATTCAACAAACGAGTCACTGACAATGGGCCCCATGGACCCAAACTCCGACACGAAACTCTCCGTCTCCCTTCCGGAGTGCTCATCCCCCAACTTACTGCACTGTGCAATTCACACCGTCAGCGGTTGGATCGTCTCGATATCCGCACTGAGACGAATCTTAAGACAATCCAACGGCTGACGCTGTGTACAGCGGGGGATATGGATTCTCCCTTCCGGTCCGCGATGTCGGCGAACTCGACTCGACTCGACTCCGAGACGCATCTTTTTCCGCACCCGAATCCCCGACTCGCCCGAAACTACCCCTCGGCTTGCCCGCGCGACTGCAGTACTACATCCGTTGGATCTGCTTTAAAATTCGTGAAACTCAATCTCAAAAATCCACCCCTACAATCTCCATCGTTGATTCGCTGCGCAGTATATTCTACGCAGCAGAGGATAAAACCACGCTACTGACTGACTGCCTGCCTGCCTGGAGCGCTTATCCTCTGCTGCGCAGTATTTTACTGCACAGCGAATCAACGATGATGATCATAGGTGGGCTTTTTTAAGATTGACTTGCACGAATCTTAAAGCAGATCCAACAGTTGAATCACTGGGCAGTAACTTACTGCGCAGTAGAGGATATAAATTGGCCTGGCTCACCCTCTCCTGAGAGACCCCGACCCGACCCCGACTCTCCTCCCATTCGCTCTCGTCGCGTCGCTCGCCCCTCCCCTTCCTTCCTTTTCTCAATCAAATCAATTCCAAACAGTCTCCCCCGATTCTTCTTCTCCCGTCCATCGCCGTCCGGTCGCTGCCGGGCCCCGATCACTGCTGCGCCCGCCCGCCCCGCTCTCCGCCGACTCCTCCTGCCCGCCATGACGATGATGACTCCGCCCCCGCTCGAGGTAAGCTAAATCTCCCCCCTCCCTCCCCTCTCGGTTGCAAAACCCTAGCGGAGGATACTTAGGCCGGCTCCCCTCGGCCTCTCCGTTGATCTGGATCGTGTTCGAGTCACCTGATTGATTGATAGATTACTGTATCGTGCGGGGATGGGTTGTGTGGGGATGATTGTTCTCTCTGGGGCTTTATTACTGTCGTTGAGGGGTTTCACTGTAGTGGCCAGTGAGTTATGTGATTTGTTGACCGTAGGATAGGAAGGATTGGTTTCAGTACCGAGGGTTTTGATTGGTGTCTGATCTGCTGTTTTTTCTGCTGTTTTGTGGATCTGAGGATGTTGTTTTGTTGGGGAATTGCAGGAAACACAGGAGGATGAGGAGATGCTAGTCCCGCATCAGGAGAATGCAAATGCCGATGAAGTAGTGCAAGGTCAAGAGCCACAGGAGTCGCAAGAGCCAATGGAAGGTGATTAGTTTGGTTTCAGTACTATGGATGTGCTGCATACAATTGAGATACATATGTTTTAATATTTATAGATTTATTATGTATGGCAGAGGTTGAATTATTGCGTTTTGGAAGTGTGGGCAGAGTAGATTTTCAAACTTTAGCACACTTTAAGGATTCTTAGAATGAATTGAATGAAGGACCTAGATGTTTTCCCTGTTGACTTTGTTTTTCTAAGCATAAATAGGAAATGATAAAAGAGGTAATGATCCCAAATAGAAAACCATTGGCATGGGTTTTGCTCAACTAACTCGATGGCTTCAGATGCCGTTGGCTTCTGTATGTATGGCAGACATTTTTCTGTCTTCATTGAAATAAAATGATGCTGCAGTTTGCTTTATTATGCTCTTGTTGGTTAATAGCTGATAATGGAATTAAGTCTTGTACTGTAAAGTTCTTGAAGATAAAGTAGCGTTTATAAACATTTTTGCATCAAACTATGAGAGATGTCAACAGTGTAATTGCTAAAATCTTAGCTGTGCTTGTTTAGTATATCAACCATAATTGCAGTTGCAGCATTCATCATCTATTGTTCTCTTTTTTGTATCAGGATTTTAGTTATTTTTTTCGATTTTCTTTTATGATAAGTATTCTTTTTAGTGCATTATTTGGTGTGATTATTTTTTTTTTTTTGACGAATTGAGCTGGTTGCTACTGGCTATATACGCTTCTGGGACTTTTTTTGGTGGATTGAAGTATTGTCCACCATATTCTGACTGTTATAGTGCTGTCAAAAGAGCTCAGTATTTCTGTTTTTAGGCTGCTAACTTTAACTATTAATTTTATTAAGTAAATGATATAAGATAGCAGCAAAAGTGAATTGAAGGAAAGATACCTTCAATTGATTCATTGAAACATTAATTTAATTCTCTTTGATGTTTCTTTGGTGACAGTGGTGGCACAAAATGAAACAGTATCAACTGCAGAGAATCAGCCTGCAGAAGATCCTGCCACTTCGAGGTTTACATGGACCATAGAGAATTTCTCAAGGCTTAACACAAAGAAGCATTATTCAGACTCTTTTGCTGTTGGTAACTACAAATGGTAAGTAGAAAAGTATCATCTTAAAGTCAACATACTTGCACTCAGCACTTAAGCTTTGTCTTGCTACTGCTTTTCCATCTAATGTGATTTGGATTTCTTTTTGACATGGCATCTTAGCCCATCTATGGTAGTTTTGTTACCTTCATATTTAAATAGAAACTGGATCTAGACTTTTTGACAAAGATTTACATAGTAGCTAAGAAAATTACATGAAGCCCGGACTTTCATGATGGTTATTTCAGGTACCTGAAATGAATCTGACATGAATTAGGTTATGAACAATTTATAATTTTGTACTGTTGCTGTGCTTTGTGATGTCTGTAAATAGATTGATTCCTGCGTGAAGCTTGAGACATTGGACAATGCAATGTTCAGTCAAGAGCTGTTGTCAATGAATAGAAACTTTACCCATTTGTACTTCTGGTTGGGCACAATAGGCCTTGTTATCTGGTATTGTTTGTGGACAAGTGATACTGACATTTCATGGATAAATGACACATACTGTTAATGATTATTTTTTTAGGCGGGTGCTAATTTTTCCAAAGGGAAACAATGTGGATCATTTCTCAATGTACTTGGATGTTGCCGAATCAGCAAGTCTGCCATATGGCTGGAGCCGTTTCGCTCAGTTTAGCTTGTCCGTGGTAAATCAGCTGCATCCCAAGTTGACAGTTCGGAAAGGTAATTTTTTGTGCTGTCTTTTAGCATTTTCATACATGTACCTGTTAGTTTCTATATTTCTATTGATGCATTGCTGGCACATGTTTTAGATCTATTTGATATTTGTTGCATATGTTAAACCAACCGCTGTAACCATAGTAAATTGCAATTGGCAACTAAAAAACAATACATTTGTCTATGTTTGCATTGTTTGTTACTATTGTCAGGAAAATACCTTGATTCAGCTGTGCTGCTCTTTTCTACAGTAGTCACATCAGAAATATATAGGATTTTTTTTTTTGAGTAATGCCACTGTGTTGCATTAGTCGAGTTGCTTTTGTCTTGAGTGCTTGTATTAGAAAGTTGCTCCTCGTAGTTAGTCATCAGAACAACTAAATTGTATCTTCTTCACACTTCCTTATTGCATGGCAGAAACACAGCATCAGTTCAATGCACGTGAGAGTGACTGGGGCTTCACTTCGTTTATGCCTCTGAGTGAAGTGTATGACCATGGAAAGGGTTACCTAGTGAATGACACTCTTGTGGTAGAGGCCGAGGTGACAGTGCGTAAAATGCTTGACTATTGGGCATATGACTCCAAGAAGGAAACTGGCTTTGTTGGACTTAAAAATCAAGGTGCCACCTGCTATATGAACTCTCTATTACAGACCCTCTACCATATCCCATATTTCAGAAAGGTACATATATACTTTAAGTAAAATGTTACTCGCTCTTCTCCATTCTTTAAACAACAGTCTGTTGTCTCCTTCTTATGATGCTGTGAAATCCTTGCAGATATTGAAATTATAGGGGAATACATGATATTGAGTGTATAGACAGAATTATTGTTTTTTTTTTTTATATAAATACCAAAACCGCATTGATCAGGGCTTTTTAATATGTTTCTGGGTTCTTTTGAAACTATTTCAACAATTAAACTACTAATGCTTATATGTTTTGGACTTGCCTCTGCATTAATCCGAGCTGGAGCTGATGCACAGCTCACTTATCCAAATTTAAATTGGGTGATATTATGTGTCTCAAGTTGTAACATTTGTCTTTTGAATGATATATGCTTTCCTTAAGATCAATTTATGTCTACACTCCTTTTAAACTCGTATCTCATTTGTTGCTTCAGGCTGTATATCACATGCCCACAACTGAGAATGACATGCCATCTGGGAGCATCCCACTGGCTCTCCAGAGCCTTTTTTACAAGCTCCAGTATAGTGACAGCAGTGTTGCTACTAAAGAGTTAACCAAGTCTTTCGGGTGGGATACTTATGACTCTTTCATGCAGCATGATGTTCAAGAACTTAACCGGGTTCTTTGTGAAAAATTGGAAGATAAGATGAAGGTACATAATGAGGATGCACAAGTCTACTATTTAATCTCTCTCTTTTTACAAACTGAACTCCATCAGGTTTAATCTCAACAGAGAGTGTTCAGAATATTTACTTTTGACCAAATGATATTTGGCTTGATCAAGTTGGTATCCTACAGTCTAAGGCTGTGTTCGGATTGACTAGAAGGGAGGAAAGGGTAGAAGATGCCAATTTTTCCTGCCCAAGCTCTTCACTTTGCTCCACATAAAAGCTTCTTTTGTAGGGTAGAAAAGGAGGTTAGAATAGGTTTTCCATTTCTGTGCGAAGTGCCAGGTATACATATGCCCAACAAGGACCCCCCTTCCTCCCTGCAGTTTCCATAGAACTTGGGCAAAATTATAATAGATGCATCAAGTTTTTAAGCAGTGTACTTGGTATTGATGGTTACTCTTCAAGCAGATAATACTTTTTTTATTTTCAGGGAACAGTCGTGGAGGGGACGATCCAGCAGTTATTTGAAGGGCATCACATAAACTATATTGAATGTATTAATGTGGATTACAAATCTAGTCGGAAGGAGTCTTTTTACGGTATGTAATTTCTAATGGGGCTCTTAAATTAAGGTGTATATTAGACTCAATACAATACTACTAAGGCCTGGAAATGCTGGCAGTATAAATAGATTGTCTTGAGACACAAGGATATGAAATCTGACATGCAGAACTCAAACACATCTTGTATTTCTGTTGGCATGGTATGAAATTTCTCATTACTTGTTTTGCTGAAATTTCTTTCAGATCTCCAGCTTGATGTTAAAGGTTGCCGGGATGTTTATGCATCTTTTGACAAATATGTTGAAGTTGAACGGCTTGAGGGTGATAACAAGTATCATGCAGAGCAGTTTGGTCTCCAGGTAGGTTTGATCAACTGTCCATTTTAAACTCAATTTTTAGAACATTACCAAAAAATATGTGGAGATTTTGTTGAGTACGAACCTTGTTGGCCATGTATCCTTGTGTGGGACCTGCCCAGAGTGGTGTTGGTCTTTAGTAGTTGTGATTGTTGTTCGATACAATGTTTATTTTGCTGGAATTTCCCATTGATAAATCATATTTTACACAATAAATTATACCTTCGGAAAGCACATATGTAGCACTGTTTACTTTTGAGCCCTGGTTTGATCCTTTTTTTGACCTAGTTTATTAATTGTTTTACGTAACATTATGTTTTATTGACAGGATGCAAAAAAAGGAGTTCTCTTTCTGGATTTTCCACCTGTTTTGCAACTCCAGCTGAAGCGATTCGAGTACGACTACATGCGAGACACCATGGTTAAGGTTATACACTACTATCATTGCTATATTTGTAGTAATTTTCTTTTACTTGGCACCGCATTTGGTGTTTAAGTATATAGTAATTTTTCTGAAGTTGCTATTACATTAATGGATCCATAGAAAGGATTAATTCAACAATTGTTAAAAAACATTATTTTTTGTTAAAAAGTTAGACATTTGGAATATGACCTATAGAATATATACATCGTGCTCATTAAGAATATGTAACTTAATACAACTTTCACTGTTCATCAAACACCTTAAACATGGCAAGAGCCCACATTTTAATAGGCCTTGATGAGTGGTGTCTATGTTGGGGCAAACCCAGGCGAGTGCCTTTGCTTAATTTTGGACGTATTAAATTGTGAGAGTATAATTTGTTCCCTTCTGAACTCAAAAACATATATAAATATATAGATGCTATTTACAGAAATGAATTCGTGACTCTTTTTATTAAGAGGCAAGATGCATCACAATTTGTGCCAGGCCTTTGATTCATTACAACAACAACAAAGCCTGAGGTTCATTATTACTGTAAATTGTTTGTGACTTGTTGGGGATTATGTTTTAATTTAATTTCTATTGCCAATATCAGATAAACGATCGATATGAATTTCCTCTACAACTTGACCTTGACAAAGATGATGGCAAGTATCTTGCTCCTGATGCTGATAGAAATGTCAGGAACCTTTATACTCTGCACAGGTACTAAATTGCCACTTTATTGTTAACTTCCAAATTGATCTGATTGCTGTATCAAGATGAGAGGTACATGCATTTGTAATTTTAATAGTGTTTAAGGTTGGTGGATGTAGTTTATTAATATTATTATTTTTTTATAAGAATCCATTGTTCTAGCTTGTTGTAGATTAATTTTGTAGCCAAGGAACCATAATTAGATGTCAAAAAAACCACAAAAAGTCGAGAGATACATTTTACATCTAAATATGTTTGAATGAGATTTTTGTTCTAGATTTGACTTGCCTTACTGATTGTGTGTTGATGATTCTATATTTGATATAATTTTTCTAAATATTTGGTACAGTGTTCTTGTTCACAGTGGTGGGGTGCATGGCGGGCATTACTATGCTTTTATTCGACCGTCTCTCTCTGATCAGTGGTACGTTCTTGAAATATTTGTTAATTTTCTGTGGGCTATGCATGATTTTTTCTTTCCTGATTATATGCATTGTAGTCTATATGAATTTTGGTAGCAGCACATATTACAGTGCATCACGAAGCAAAGTGAGTTTTGCTTCACCGTCTTCAAAATCTCACGAACGGGAATTCAAATGAAAAATCCAAATGAAAGATGGACCAAAAATTAATAATAAAATAATACGATTTGGATATAAAAAGTATCCATTTTTAAAAACATAAAAAAAATAGTTAAAAAATTCTAAAAATTCGTATTTTGCATGATTTCAATATGTAGATTGTGTTGGTCAAATCCGGTTTGGTCATTTGACTTTTCGGAAATATGAGATTTGAAGCATAAGCAAAAACTGTTTTGCTTCGCACTGCACTGTAATGTGTTTGCGTGATTGTGTGTGCGTATTTTTTGGTAACTTTGAACAAATATGGAATATGGAATACCTCTAGAGGTTACATGCATATCATTCTGTATTACTAAATATCAGGCAGGCTCATTATCAGTATTTAGTGGTAAGGTTTTTATTGAGAATACCTGATAATTTAGGTTTAAATTTGATGATGAGAGAGTAACAAAGGAAGACATAAAGAAAGCATTGGAAGAGCAATATGGTGGCGAGGAAGAGGTAAAATATGTTCTGATTTTGCAAACCATAAGTATTGTTTATAGATTATTCAAAATCTGAAATATGCTGTTTTCTGTCTTTGTTGTGATACAGCTGCCTCAACTCAACCCTGGTTTCAATAACACTCCGTTTAAATTCACAAAATATTCAAATGCATACATGCTTGTATATATACGCGAGAGCGACAAGGAGAAAATCATGTGTAATGTAGATGAGAAGGACATTGCAGAGCACTTAAGGGTACTGATCTTGTATTAAATGTGAACTTTGCATTTTCTTTGTGTATATTTCTCTCTTTTTGGACCTTTTGCCATGCATATTGTTATTGATCTGGTTTTGCTAAAACTTTACAGTTGAGATTGAAGAAAGAGCAAGAAGAGAAGGAACACAAGAAGAAAGAAAAAGCTGAGGCCCACCTTTATACTATTATAAAGGTATTAGCCATCATCTCTTTTTTAATCAATGATATACTCTCTTTATCCTAAGCCATTTG
The DNA here is from genome assembly GCA_030179965.1 of Cyperus esculentus. Taxonomy (NCBI): domain Eukaryota; kingdom Viridiplantae; phylum Streptophyta; class Magnoliopsida; order Poales; family Cyperaceae; genus Cyperus; species Cyperus esculentus. Next base: position 577,453 of record JASGLE010000019.1, on the reverse strand, counting down.
TATTGTTTTTATTTTTTATTTTTGATATTACTTAATTTCTTAAAATATTAATAAATTGTCAAGGTTGCACGAGATGAGGATCTAAGTGAACAGATTGGGAAGGATATATACTTTGACCTTGTGGACCATGACAAAGTCCGCAGCTTCCGTATTCAGAAACAATTACCGTTTACTGCTTTCAAGGTACAATTTTCCTTTATTCTGATGGCTGATGTTAGTGAGTATGAAGACTGAGGCAAAAAGATACGTTTTAAAATATTATGGGGAAGCCACAAGTTGTTTTCTTCTTCCTCTTCTCTTTGGTCACTCTTGAGGAAAGTGGAAGTATTTGTCAAATAAAAATATAGGAAATGTCGACATGAATCAAACTATGCAAAACTAACAAAAGAACTAAGTATTTATCTGCCCTTTTCAATTGTTACCTATATTCACTATAGAAGTTTTAAAAAACAATTTAAGTTGTTGATATTTCATAAACGTTAATTCGTCCTGTATTGGATATGCATTTATGCAGGAGGAAGTTGCCAAGGAATTTGGCATACCAGTGCAGTTCCAAAGGTATTGGTTGTGGGCGAAGCGTCAAAACCATACCTACCGGCCCAACCGTCCTCTGTCTGCTCATGAAGAACTACAAACTGTAAGTTCTTTTACTATTGCCTATTTTGGGAGGTACCAGTAAAGTGCTGCTATTTAGCAATCCCCGGTATGTTGGGTTTAAAGCAATATTAAGAAGTTTGCTGCATGTGTAATCGAAATTCTATATTGTTGAGCCCTTAACATTTACTCTTATAATGATATGCATGCTAGCCAGGTAAGCCCCTCTATATTGGCTATAAATCTACATTAGAAAGTTCGCTGCATGTGTTATTGAACTTCCTATATTGTTGAGCCCTGATTCTCTGTATCTAAACTTGATAATATAGGTTATGCAATTAACTTTGGTTAAAAATGATGTTAGGCAGATAGATGACATTGCGACTTAGTCCTTCAGTCCTTGATTTGTGTGATTCTAATCTGAAGCTACATGTTACTGATAGAAACTAGTGTTGTGTAGATGACTCATATTTAAATTCTGTTTATGCAGGTTGGTGCATTGAGAGAGGTATCAAACAAAGCACATAATGCTGAGCTGAAGCTGTTCTTAGAAGTAGAGATTGGACTGGTACTGCCTTGAATTATTACGAGGATCTGTTTTAGATATTTCATTTGGGTAGTAAATCAATGATTTTTTTTTTGCTCTGGATCTTTTAGGACTTGAGCCCGCTTCCTCCGCCTGATAAATCTAGGGAAGATATATTGATTTTTTTCAAGCATTATGACCCTGAGAAAGAAGAGCTTCGGTATTTTCTCAATTCTATATACCATGTATGATTCATGTTTTGTAGGGGAAAACATTAATTTGGCTGACTTAACATATTTTTATCTCTATAGTTATGTTGGGAGAATGTTTGTCAAAGCTGCTGGAAAGCCACTAGAGATTCTTGCAAAATTGAACGAACTTGCTGGTTTTCAAGAAAATGAAGAGATAGAACTTTTTGAGGTGCTTATTGGATCACTTATCATATATTATCTTTATTATTTTCACACTTTAAACAGCTTACACATGAGGCCTCGATTTTCGGGTTATGTTTTGTATTCATTATATCAGCTTGAATGACAACTGGCGCATTGCAAAGAGATTTCTTGAGATAATTCTTATATTATTTATTTTTTTTAATATCTGCAGGAGATCAAATTTGAGCCAAACATCATGTGTGAACCAATAGACAAGAGAATCAGTTTCAAAAATAGTCAGGTTTGTTATGACAGAGCAAAAGAGTGTAAAAAATCAGATAAAAGTTGTGAATACTATATGGAGTGACCCTCTTAAGTTCATTTATGTAGCTTGAAGATGGTGATATTATCTGCTTCCAGAAAGCTGTCATATCTGAAGGTGAAACAACCAATTATCGCTATCCTGATGTCCCTTCATTTTTGGAGTATGTCCATAACCGTCAGGTATAGTGCATATAGTATGTTTTTAATCCCAATCGAACATAGGAAAGAAGTTTGGATGATCATAGAATCTGAAAGTGCCCCTTGTTTTATAATATAAGCCTTTTTTTTTTTTTTTTTTATAAAATGAGATCTATAAAAAGATTTGAAGCTGTTAGTTCATTACAATATATTTATATGTTTGATTTTCATTTGGGTAATAATTATGCTGAATGCATGCTGTAGGTAGTACATTTCAGACTTCTGGAAAAACCAAAGGATGACGACTTTAGTCTAGAACTGTAAGTTCTAGTCATGAACTAAATATATGTTTATATGTTCATTATTTGAGTACCAAGTGACCGTTATCAATAAACCCTGTATATTCTCAGTTGACTAAGAGAAACAAAAAGAATTAAGGGGAAGCCAAACAGTAAAAGGGTTATCGTAATATTGACAGTATCCTTGTCTTCTTGATAGATAATATTGAGTTATGTGCCAGTTAGTTCCTTAGAAAAATAAGGCAATGATTTCTGTTTTGAGCTATGTTTATCTTTTTCCCCCATGTTTCTTCTAGGTCAAAGCTTCACACATACGATGATGTTGTAGAGAGAGTTGCGCGTCACATTGGACTGGACGATCCATCTAAGATCCGCCTTACTTCTCATAATTGCTACTCCCAGCAGCCAAAGCCTCAGCCCATTCGGTATAGAGGTGTGGAGCATCTCTCTGACATGCTTATCCACTATAATCAGGTGCACTCATATTTCTAACATTGAAAGTTTCTAACAGGATTGTAGCAGCATTTAAAAAAGAAAAAAAAATGATTTGCTACTCATATAGTTTTGAAAGTTTTTTTATTATAAAACAGATGCACGTCTCTAATACCAGGACGATAACTATAAATCAAATACAAAATTAGACTAGAAACTAGACTGATTATTTGTGCAAGGCTGTGTGGTCGTACACATTCCAATACTGGTCATGGCTTCTTTGTATAAATGATTCTTTGTCAAACTAGGTTGTTCCCTTTTAAGCCTTTTTATCTATTACTGTGTGGTGTTTTGCATCAATTTCTTTGAAGATGCATCATTGTTTTACAATCTAATGGTTCGTCATGCACAGACTTCAGATATTTTGTACTATGAAGTGCTGGACATTCCACTGCCTGAGTTGCAGGGTTTGAAAACTCTGAAAGTCGTATTTCACCATTCTACAAAGGATGAGGTACATTGTAATCCAAAGTTTATCATTTAATTGCACAAGCTGCTGTAATAATCTTTTATTGAATGCTTATGATGCAAATGATATTGGTGACAGGTGGTCAGTCATAGTATAAGGCTTCCAAAGAATAGTACTGTAGGTGATGTCATCAATGACCTAAAGTCAAAGGTACTTTTAGTTATGTTTAAATTTTATTTATTAGCCAAGTATCACTTATTCAACCAATTAGAATATTTTGCGGTACCTACAGCCTGCCTTTTTGTGTGTGTTTAGATCAGATTGGAAATTGATTAGGACAGAGACACTTATCTCATATGATAGATAACATAGGTAGTAATTTTGTTCTGACTCATTGTTACGGGGCCACCTGATGGAGTTGTATCCTTATTTATGCCAAGCACCAATTTCAGATTATAGTCGTTGTAACATTTGCACGTCTAAATTAATATATGCTTCAGGTTGAGCTGTCTCGTCCAGATGCGGAACTTCGGTTGCTTGAGGTTTTCTATCACAAGATCTACAAGGTTTTTTCCCTCTTATTTTTGCTATCTGTTTTATGAAGCTTTAGATTAGCAATTGGGGCTATGCATAGTGGTGAGCCATTGTCTAACCTTTTTTTTATATATTTGCAAACTTGGTTTTGATTGTATATGGTTGGTATTTAATTGATACGCTGCAATCTGGTGGATGCTTGAGCAGTATAACCAGATACAAAAAAAGAAATTAATAACCTGATCCTCACCTTTTGCTATCATATTTTATCTTGCTTTTTTTTTTATTTCCCTGGCAGATTTTCCCTCCTTTCGAGAAGATAGAAAATATAAATGATCAGTACTGGACTTTACGTGCAGAGGAGGTACATCTTATCTCAGCTCCTGACGTGTTATTGTGAATACCAAAATATATGTTTAGGATCTTATTTTATAATATTCTGTTTGGCAATGTAGAATAGGTAACTCACACACATTCACCAGTAATAGTCATGTAACTTTTCCTTTATATTCATTTTTGTTCCATTTTGACAGATACCGGAGGAAGAGACTAACCTTGGTCCTCAAGATCGGCTGATTCATGTTTACCATTTCATGAAAGATCCAAATCAGAACCAGGTACAAATTATCTTTAGTTGGAACGCTCTAAGCAAAATTTATATATTTTATATTATTTTTTTTCACAGTTTTTGCCTGATTCTTGTGAGTTCCTGTTGTATTAAAGCAAAAACAAGTTCCTATCCAATTGAAATTCAAAATCACCCAAGAATTTGTATCTGTACTACACAGGAGGTACATTATTGTAAGAAAAAAGAACAAGCGGTATCAAATTGTACCCACCTCTGTTTTAAAAATATGAGAGGACAACTATGGATTACTTGCAATGATAGCCATACTTTTGCAGTTCCATCAGTGAATCTTTTTCTTATTTTCATATCTTACAGCAGGTGCAAAACTTTGGAGAACCATTCCTATTGGTCATCCATGAAGGTGAGACTCTAGCTGAGGTGAAAAAGCGCATTCAGAAGAAACTTCAAGTTCAAGATGAGGAATTTGCCAAGGTTTTCTCATTATTTCTTTCCACCCTTCAATAATAAAGCCTCTCAATGAGAACTATGAAATAAAATATTCAATATGAAGTCTCTATATAAATTTTCACTAAAAGGTCCTCTTAATGAGAAATATTGAGTAATTATTTGTATCCTGTTCTCCCATGGCTGATTCCATCAATAAGAATTATTCTCATATATCAGGAGGCAGTGTGGTTCTTCAGAACCAGTTTTTGAGTTCTGAAGAGTGCAATATATTATTGTTTCTATCATGTTGCTGTAACTGAATGAAGATGAAATCTTTTTTGAATATATAAAAAAAAGATGATTTTCCTTTGTTCACTTGGAGGAATTTATTGTATATGTATGCCTTTTGGATTTTGGAAGTCATGCATCTATAATCTTTGATTTCAAAAGTTCTATTATTTCCTTGATTTTTTTTTTTAAAATAAAAGTGGAAAACTCCACCAATTTCATTGAAATCAACGAGTTACATCCTAAGAATCTTGTTCATGTCCTGTATTAAACCACTGGTACCAAGATACTTGCACAAAATTCAATTCAATTCAAAACTAAGACCTATTATTTCCTTGATTTGTTATCAGTGGAAGTTTGCATTTTTATCCATGAATCGGCCCGAGTACCTTAAGGACAGTGATGTCATCTCTAGCCGTTTTCAGGTAAATAATTCATTCATTTGATTAATCTGTTTTCATTTTATGCATAAATATTTTCTGATGTAATGTTGTTTGGCTGTATTCTAAATTTGGATACAGAGGAGAGATGTATATGGTGCGTGGGAGCAGTACCTTGGTCTGGAGCATACTGATACTACTCCTAAAAGACCACTGATTGCGAACCAGGTAAACTTTTAAGTATATATTTGTTTGTTATTTTCTTGGAACTTGATTTTAAAAAATATGATTGCTCTGGAGGTAAGATATGTGCTTTATTTTTATTACTTAAGAAATTCAAGAGATTTTTGAAATATATATATAAAAGAATATCATGCATTGTTAAAATTAGTGTGCACAGTGTCTAGAGTTGGGGTTAAATGTAGATATCTACTAGCCTTACATGTTTAATGCAAGATGAACCTATGCATTAAGCATTTCCGTAAAAGAAGTTTATTGGGGCATCTTATTTTATCTAGAATCCAGATTGACATGTCTTGCAATGTGATCTTGGCAAAGAAATATTCAGATCTTTTCATTTGCAAATCTTGATTTTTTATGCAGAATCGGCACACTTACGAAAAGCCAGTGAAGATTTACAATTAGTTTTCAAGAATATCTCTCCTAGTGGTTCATCTCTACCATTCGTATTAGTCCTGAACTAGAGAACGGAATTGAGAGGAATTGATTAGATTGTTTGGGTAAGGTTAATTAAGAAACAAAGGCATTTTGACTGTATGTGTTGCTGGTTTTGTTGTGGTTCCTTATTAAAAAGGGGCCAGTTAGGAAGGATGCCTCATTGGGAAAGTTTAGTATAAATTTTTGTTCTTTTTGGCAGTGATATCATCATCATGTATACAGCAGGGATAATTAGTGTAGTCAATGTTTTATTATTGCCTGTTTATTTTACTTATATATCTCAGTTCTAATTTTTACTTTTGGGCATAAAGGAAAATTGTAATACTTCATCATTTCTACAATTTTACAGTCCTAAACTATATTGGAACAGTCTATTCTATTGAGTTCCTATTATCCTGTTTTGTTTTCTATTATCTTGGATGGTAGAGCAATAGAAACAAGAGGGGATTTTTAACTGACAATGTTGGCAATGGATAGTGCTTACATCAGACGAAAATATATTAATCACCTGTTTGATACATTTTGCGACTCCATGTGAAATGGCAATGCTTGTTTCTTTACTGTCAGGTATCATGAAATTGCAGGTACGATTTGAGTTTTAAGCGCAGAAGATCTTACTATATTATGGTTATCTATTGTTTTTCTGCGGTATACATAGAGGTGGCAGAATGTCGAGTTGGGGTCGGGTCGGTTTGATCAAATGGAAAATGTCGGGTCGGGGTGGGGTTGCGTTCGGGTATCGGGTTGATGGCTATCGGCATTTTTTCGGGTCGGGTCGGGTATCAGGTTGACGTCTGCCGGCATTTTTTCGGGTCCGGTCGGGTTCGGGTCGGGCGGGTTTTTCGGGTTTTGTCAGATTTTGCACCTATATTCCCGGGTCGGGTCGGGTTCGGGTCAGTCTCATTTTCCCTGGAACACAGGTCGGGTCGCGTTCGGGTTCGTTTAACTTCCCCTGAAACTTGGGTCGGGTTTCGGGTCGGGCGGGTTTTTCGGGTCGGGTCAAAATTTGCCACCTCCAGGTATACATGTATGTAGCAGTAGTAATGCTGATTTGCTGTTGGAATTCGGCATTCAATTCACTTCACGAGTTCACGTCACAGTGTCACACCGACTAAAAAAAAAAACAAAAGAAAAAAGTGAAAAATTCACATCAAATCTGCCATATGGTCTGTTCACAGATCACAAAATCCACACTTTGAGTTATCTCTTACCAAGTATAGTAGGAGCACGAGTGATATATATTGGAATGATGGAATTCACATCAAACTGTGCAGAACTTGGAACGAGTTCCAAAATGAAGTCTGTCGACTGTCGGCATTGGCATTCTCTTACTGCTTCCCTCGCAGCTTCGCGCATATTCCGTCCCAACCGCTGGATCATGCTCCCCAAACCTGACAACACCAGATTCGACCCTTCCGCCGCCAGCTGCTTCCTGAAGACCTGAACTTCCATCTCCCTGAGCTCGAAAGCCACGATGTAGTCTTTGTTCTAATGACGGCATTAGTTCTCATTTTGCTCCATAATTAAAGAGACCTTCAGTGTGCACCTCTTCAAACCTTGCAAAGCCTGGACACAACTACACAAGGGATGCACAGTGCATGTCTCATTGCTTGGCAATATCGTGTTGTTAATCATTCAAATTCTGCAATTCTGATTCGTACTAAAACCAAGTTGGGTTTGCGCTTGGCGCGCGCCGATTGTCATGCAGCTATATATATATATACAGTCTCAAACCCCTGTTAAATTCGATATATTTTGGGTTGATGAGGAGTCCAAATACCTTTGTTAAATTACACCATCTTGGAGATTGCACTCTGTTCATCGGATCTAACCAACACACCCTCTTGTATTCGGAAAAACTTCTCTTCAACTCGAGACAACTCCATATACTGCGTCATGTGAGGGAATTTCGGCTATCTCTCAGACGGCTATATGTATTCTTCATGATCAAAGCTTTTGAGTTCTTTTCAAAATTTCACCGTGGTTACAGTCCCGACAACCTTGCGGATTATCTCTTTAAGTATTGCGCAGTGCTTTGAAGGTAAAATCTGTTCCATTGCGTGAAATTAATGATTGCGATACATACATTACTTCATCTTAATTTATTCAAGTGCTTCCTATTTTTTTAACTTTAGGCTTAATCTTTTTTTTTTCCTCTTAATTAAACGATCCAAGTTCTATCTGTTCTTAAGCTTTTATTAATTGCTGTCATTATGGTAATATCTTAATGTCGCTTAAACTTCATATATGAGTTTGCGACTTGAAAATTGAGTGTTCTAATTAAATCGGTCCATTTGGCAAATCACATAATAGCAAAATCTGTTTGTGGCTTGTATTTTAAAAATCTGTACCAGGAAACCAGGGGACATGAATATCTGTTTTAGAAGAAGAGAAGGAAACATACAAACGGCAAGATAGAAGTGTTGTGATCAATCTGATTGTAAATGATATGTGTTGAGGTCAAGAACTGTATTTGGGGGTTAATAGATATGGACACACACTGGTAAAAATAAAATCAAACACACTTTTCTGTATTTCAAATAAAGAAATTGAAAGAAGAGGTTACAGAAAACATCAACAAACACACTTTTTCTGTATTTCGAAAAGAAGAAATGAAAATAACAGGTTGCAGAAAACATTAACAAATACACTTTTTCTTCAGAGAGAGTGCAATGCTGATCCATTTGTACTCGCATTCATAAAAATGCCGAGCGACTACTTCTGACAGTGTAGAGAAGAGCTCGTCCACGACGGAATCGCCAAAATAAGATGCCAACAGAGGTCCGAGTGCAGCTCTGACAGCCCGTGCAACCTTTTCCCATTTGTCATCGGTGTCTTCTTGCGTAACACCGATGGCATTGCTATAAGATATTTCAGTAACAAAATCTTGCACGAGATCAAACGATCCTTCGTTTTGTATGATTACCTTCGCCTCCTCCATGGTTGGAAAGTAGAGCGGTAGATTAACCGAATCAACGTCAGAAGCCTTCAGTAACCCCTAGAATCGGTATCAAAATACTCTAGTTAATTACTGTCAAAATTGTTTAGAAACAAAAGAAATAAAAGATCAAGTAATTGTTGTAATCTACTGTACCAGTTTTATCAATTTCATCTTAATTTTGAAAAATAAAACAGAACAAAAATTCTAAGTGGCAACACAAGCAAACACCGATGCGCCGTGTATTATATATGGAATGATGTATGTACATCGAGACCAAGTTATCAAGAGCTTCGTCAAGCTGTTAGTAAATAATAGAATTATTTACCTTTATCCTTGTTGACTCGATTTACCAAAGCTATACTTTACGAGCACCGATTCTTGTCAACCGCTAAGCTTGTACCGATCAAGTCTTGTGAATATCTACTAGAGATAATCACTAGTTCCACACTCCAAATCCCAAGGCGGGGATGGTGGCCTTAGAGAGACACTAACATTGTGATATACATGAGAGAAAGAGGATATTGTAGTTGGATGATCTCTCAAAGATAACAAGAGTCCTCTATTTATAAGATGACATGGAGTAGCATAAAGGACAAGGCTTTTCATATCCTTGTCAGATTTAAAGCTTACTATTAGTAATCCTTTTGCATTCTCACATTATTATATCCACTACTAGCCACCAAACATAATGGCATATCAACTACTTGGCAACCAAGCCATGACAAACTTGCATCCATTCACATTCTCATAATGACATAGATTAATATCATGTTAATGTGAATTCTTCGGAGACCGATGTGAGCTGAAGGAGGTAGAAACACCGATGCGCCATGTATTATATATGGAATGATGTATGTACAACCTTTGAGACCAAGTTATCGAGAGCTTCGTCAAGCCATGACATGATTGCAGCCATGCCTTTGGCCGGGGCATCTTCAATCCTCCCAAACACTGTCAGACACTTACGCCCTTCGGAGTACAATTCTTCGGAACGGTGCTTGAGGAACAAGGAGAAATCTTCTTCGAACTGTCGAAGGTACAATTCGGACACAAACTTATTTACCGGAACACCCGTTTCATGAGAAATTTTTGTTATTTACTTGGAAGTTGAACCATTGGAACGTAGACTTCAAGACCTTTAAAACGGTAGGTCATTTATAAAAAACAACTAACAGAAAACTCTAGAAATTCGTAATTAAAGAGATAATACAGAAAATTGACCCCTCTCCACTAAAACTGCAATAACACTCTGGTGAGAACTCCAAACGCCTTGGAAGTTGAACCATTGGAAAGTAGACTTCAAGACCTTTAAAATGGTAGGTCATTTATAAAAAACAACCAACGTTTGTCATTTCAAATGTCTTCATAAATTCACAGCAGAATACAGACTAAGCCGCACTTTCAAAGTGCGGCTTAGCATTGAAAGGTGAGCCGCATCTTGAAAGTGCGGCTTACTGCTTAGCAGGGGGTGAGCCGCACTTTCAGAGTGCGGTTGTGTTATTTTTGTAATTTTGAGAAAACAATTTTTAAAGTGGTAATTTTGATTTTTTATTTTTTTTATTAATAAAAAAACCCGAATAAATATGAAGCCAAAGATGTTGTAGAGAGCTTAATTATATATATGTAATGTACCTGCAGATAACAACTTAAAAAATAAGAAAGCAAGATCACTATTTCCAGCGGCCCATGCTTCGATCCATTCCATCCTCAATTATATCAATGGGAATATATATATGTAACAAACTCACAATTAACAAATTCCTAACAGCGATATTGCAATGATTAATTAGTCAACAAAAGTAGTGAATAAACCATTGCTAGCTGTTAGGAATTTGTTAATTACGGAGGAGCTGATTAACGGTTATCATCCTCTGCAGCGGCAGTACGTACATGCCGCAAAGCAATCCGGATCATACTTGCTTCACACTGCGACTTTACTGCGCAGCACTTCCACCATTGGATATGCTTTAAGATGCGTGCTACTCAATCCCAAAAATCCCCCCTCTTATAATCCGGAGCTTCGTTCTTGCTTTCTGCATTCACAAGTGAAAACACAGCAGAAACCGTTCCCAATTCTCCCGCCTAATTCAAACCCTTCTCCAGTTCATCATCATCAATGTCGGACCACGACGATCCCCCGTTCCCGCCCTGCCACCTGTACGCCCACTCCCCCCCGTGCCGCTGCTGCTCCGACCACCGCCGCAGGATCCGGCAGCTATTAACCGAGCTCGACGCCATGCGCTCCACCGCCGCCAAGTCCATGGCCATCATGACCGAGCGCGTCATATCCGCCGCGATGATTCTGGATCCGAACTTGTCTTGCGAGGAGCGCGTCGAGCCGGATCGCTCCCCCGAGGAAGCTGTTAGTCGTCGATCCACTCGTTTTCTTTCTTTACCTGGATCAATGTTCTTGTGAAGTAATGGAGTTATTAAAGTTAATTCTTGATCAGTTATTAACTGCGCAGATGGTTTCCAAGAACATCTCTTTTGCCAGTGGAATTATGATTGATGTGTCTAAATAGTTCAAGACTGATGATTTAATCTGATTATCATTAAATCTGACTCTTAATTTCAATCAATGGTTTTAATTACTCAGCACATTTGGCTCTTCACTTGCTTATCATCAATTCTGTGTGTCTTCTGTTCTGTCCTGAATTGGCTGCCTAGCTCAACACGATCCCCGGCTTCAATAACACACTTGTTGTTTTAAGTTCACAAAGAATCAAATGCACACATGTATGTATATGAGAATGAGAAAGACAAGGAGAAAATCATGTGTAATTTTGGGTGGGTGACAAGGATAGTGCAGAGCTCTTCTTGAAAGTACTTTTCTTGTATTAATTGTGAGTTTTTTGCATCTTTTTTATGTACGTTTCCTTCATTGTCATGTATATTTATAGTGTTATTCAATAAATTTGATGTATCTTTGCAGATGTTTTTAAAGAAACTGAAAGAAGAGGAAGAACGGAAGAGCAAAGAAGAAGCTGAGGCCCACGCCTCTTATGCCATCATCAAGGTATTGTATTGTCCATCTTTTTTTGTTTCTTTACAATATATTATGTTCATCCCGAGCCACTTGTATTGGTTCTGGTATATCTTTGATTCCTAAAACTGCTAGTAAAACTGTCAAGGTTGCACGAGATCAGGATCTTAGAGAACAAATCGGGATGAATATATACTTTGACCTCGTGGACACTGACAAGATCGACAGCTTCTGCATTCCAAAACACTTACCATTCACTTATTTCAAGGTACCTCATTTAAGTTTGATGGTTCATCATGTCTCATTGCTGCTTTTGAAGATTGTGGCTGCAGTATATGTTTTTAATATTATTGAGGATCTGGGAGCTACTTGATTCTCCTCCCTTTTCTTTTGCCATTATCAAGAAGAGTTGAAGTATATATCAGAGAGAAGTATAGAAAATATTGACATGAATTGAACTACGCAAAAAGTCAAAAAAGTACAAATTATTGATCCGCTATTTCCAGTTGTTACTTATTTTCTCTACAGCAGCATATAGAACATGTCAAATTGTTGATATTTCAGGAATGTTAATTCGTCCTGCATTGTTTGTAAATTTATGCAGGAGGAAGTTGCCAAGATATATGGCATACCAGTTCAGTATCAAAGATATTGGTTCTGGGTTGAGCACCGACCCATCTATACCCTGATGCCCTGTCGAGAAATAGAAACTGTAAGCCTTTTCTATTGACTATTCAAGAGGTAGCAGTGAACCGCTGGTAGTTAGCAAGCTTGAAAACGTTGGTTAGAAACCAACATTAAAGTTCACTGCCTTTGTAAGAGAATTTTCTATATTGTTGAGGTCTTTAACATGAACGACTGAATGTTACCTTCCGTAATTGAACAGATATTAAGCATAGGGCATTGTCACCTGGTGTTCCAGTACTTCATTTTGTTTCATTTATTGATGAAGCCCTACATAATGGCTGATACAAACTAATGTTGTTTAGACGACTTACATGTAAGTTCTGCTTATGTAGGTTGCCTCACTAGAGGTATTAAAGGGTGCTGGGTTATATTTGTTCTTGGAAGTAGAGCTTGGACGGGTAATGCCTTAAAGATTTTCAAGTACCTGTTCCAAATATTTCATTCCTTTAGTAAGTTCATCAATGTATTTTGCTCTGATATTTTAGGACCTGAATCCGCTTCCTCCACCTACTATATCTAGGGGTGATATATTGATTTTTTTCAAGCTTTATGAGCCTGAGAAGATGAATTTCCGGTACTTTCTCACTTTCTGTACAGCGTGTGTTTCGTTCGTTTTGGATAAAAAATTAATTTGGCTGATGTAATGTAATGTATTTTATCTCTATGCTGGACTTTAGTTATGTGGGGAGAATGTTTGTCAAGGCGGTTGGAATGCCACTGGAGATTCTTCCGAAATTGAATGGACTTGCTGGATTTTCTGAAAATGAAGAGATTGAACTTTTTGAGGTGCTTATACCCAGGAATCACTTATCACATATTATCTCTATCATTTTCACTGTGATTGAGCTTATACATGAAGCTTTCCAATTTTTTCATTTTTGTATCTTGTACTCATTACCAGTTTGAATGACAACTGGTGCATTTGCTGAGAGATTTCTCTAGCTCTTATATTGCTATTTTTTTGTCAAATCTGTAGGAGCTCGAATATAAGACAGACGTCCTTTGTAAACCAATAGACAAGAGAATCAGTTTTAAAGATAGCAAGGTGTGTGTTTACATGACAGAGGAGAGTGAATCAGTTCAGAAATGTAAAAACTATATTGTATGACTCTCGTTTTGTTCATTTTTGTAGCTTGAAGACGGTGGCATCATCTGCTTCCAGAAGGCTACCCTATCTGAAAGTACAACCATTTACCGGTATCCTGACATTCCTTCATTTTTGGAGTATGTTCATAACCTTGAGGTACTGTACTTATAATGTAATCTCTATCCCCTATCCAAATAATTAAAAGAAGTTTCAGATAATGTTCTCTTTATCATAATTGAAGCCTTTTCATTATAAAATGAGATTTAAAAAAAAAAAAATTGGAAACTGTAACTTCATTATAGTATATTTATTTTTTCTTTATAGGCTTGGTAAGCCAATGTAAAAAAACCTGCCATTCTTATGGGAAAAAACCTACTTATTTGATTATCATTAAACTAGTAATTTTGGTGGATACACTCTGTAGGTAGTACATTTCAGACTTCTGAAAGAGCCAAAAGAAGAAGAGTTTTGTCTGGAACTGTAAGTAAACTTATGTTACTTTGTAATAATTATGGGCAAGAATATGCTTATTTGTTCATTATTTGAATATGGAGTGACTTTTGTCAGTGCTCAAAAACACAACGCCATATATGCGTAGTGGGCTGGGATAAAACCTAGAAAAAATTAATATAAATCCAAGCAGCAACAGAATAATGCCGCGTCCTATGTCAAGACCTAATGACCTTATAGATCAAAGTGTTCTACCGGGTTATATGTGCCAGTTAATAACCTGGTATATGGATGAAATATTCTGTTTTGTGCTATATTTTTCTTTTTCTCCTATGACCTTGTAGATCAAAGCTTGACACATATGAGGATGTTGTAGAGAGAGTTGCACATCACCTTAAACTAGACAATCCATCTAAGATCCGACTTACTACTCATGATTGGACTTTGGAGCAACCCAAAAGTCAGCCCATTGGGTATAGAGGTTTTAAGCGTCTTTCTGACATGCTTATCGATTGTAATAAGGTGCACTCATATACTAATATTGGAGTTTACGATACGGTTCAAGAAAGCTAATAGGGGCACGAATTTATTTTAAAAAGATTTGAAATTACAACAGCTGACACCTATCTAAACCAAGGATGATATATAGAATCAAGTTCAAAATCTGAGAACAAACAAGACTGATTATTCTGTGAGAATTTGTGGTACCACCCATTTTTATATAGTGTCCTGTCTTCTTTGCACAATTGATTCTTGCCTTCTGGGTGAAACCAGATGGTTTCAATTTATATTATATATCATATGTACTGTGATCGGAACTTAACATCATTTTTTTCTTGAAGTTTCCAACAAATTTTAAATATTTAATATTCTTAAGGTGTGCCATTGTCTTACAATTTAATGGCTTGACATGCACAGACTTCAGATATTTTGTATTATGAAGTGTTGCCCATTCCACTGCCTCAAATGAAGCGCTTAAGAATACTGAAGGTCATATTTTACCATTCTACAAAGAATGAGGTACAATTTTTAAACCAGTGTTTACCATATTCTTGCACAAGGTGCCATAAGAATCTGTTATTGAATGCTTACCATACAAATTGTATTGGTGAACAGGTGGTGGGTCATCATATATTTCTTCCTAAAAATAGCTGTGTAGGTGATGTCATCAATGAACTGAAGTCAAAGGTACTCCTGGTTATGTTGTTATCTTTGCTAAGTACCACAAATCCAACAATTAATGTCTTTTGTGGCACCTACGGCCTGTTAATTTTTTGTCTTTAGACTGAGTGTCAATCTAAAATTGGTTACTTGGGACACAGATGCTTACTCTGAAAAAATAGTCATACATCATTAGCAGGGAATTTGTTCTGACTAATTAGAACGAAGGGACCTGATTACAGCTGTACGCATATGAATACCAAGTAATAGTTCAGAATGTTGTTCTCGTAAGATTTGTATTTCTAAATTAATACAAATTTTAGGTTGAGTTATCTCGTCCAAATGCAGAACTTCGGTTGCTCGAAGTTTTCAAGCACACGATAACTGAGGTACTTTTTTTTTTTGTAACTGCATCATCTGTTTTATAAAGCTGTTGATCATATCATTAAGGATACTGACTGTGTAGAAATGCAAGCCTTGCTTATTCTTTTTCCTATTAAACTAGGTCTTTTACTGTATATGGTTGAAATGCAATTGGTTGACTTGCCTTCTGTAGTTGCAATCTGGTGGATGTTTGTGCTTTGTACAACTAGAAACAACTAAAAACTGGTTGTCATTCTAGTGCTATTGTATTAAATTCTTTTTCTTTATCTTCATGGCAGATTTTTCATCCTTATGATAGCATAGAATATATAGATGATCATGACTGGACAGACAATAAAAATGAACAGTACTGGTATCTACGTGCAGAGGAGGTACATCTTGTCTCAGCTCCTGACATACTATACTCAGTATTAAAATATATATTTAGGATTTTATTTTTACATTTATTGGCAATGTAGACATGGTCACGCGTCTTGTAATCTTCCATTTATCATCTTTTTTGCACTAATCTGTCAGATACCAGAGGAAGAGACTAACCCTGGGCCTCTTGATCGGCTGATTCATGTTTACCATATCGTGATAGATCCAAATCAGGGCCAGGTACTAATGGATTTTAGTTTGGAACTTATTAGATTGTTTGTTAAGGTCAATTAAGAAACAATATCATTGCGACTATGTTGCTGATTTTCTTGGAAATTCTTATAAAAGGACTCCAGTTAGGAGGGAGGGTGCATTAGTCCAAAATTACCATGGTTTCATTTACTTTATGACAGTATATGTTGGATGCTTTTGAGTTCCCTCTGTATTATGGCAAAAGGAATACTGATCGTCTGTAATCTATGTAGGGAGATGCAATAACATCCAAGAAAAATAATAAGCAGTACCAAAATGTACACCACCTTTTAATTAAAAAATTGAGAGAACAAATATGGATTACTCAATATAACAAGCATATTATGTCAGTTACATCAGCTAAGTGTTAATTTTCTTTATTTCGTATCTAATAGCAAGTGCAAAACTTTGGAGAACCGTTTTTATTAGTCATTCGTGAAGGCGAGACTCTAGCAGATCTGAAAAAGCGCATTCAGAAAAAACTTCAAGTTCAAGATCAGGAATATGCTAAGGTTCTCTCATTCTCTCCCCTCATTCTAGAATGAGGCTTCTCAATGAGAATATGGAAAGACATATTCATGATAAAGTCTCTGTAGACAATGGGAGCAATCATTTGCATACTGCTTTTACGTTGCTGATTCCATCAATAAGAAAATTCGTGCGTACCAGCAGATAGAAATGATTGTGGTTTTTCAGGACCAAATATGAGTTTTGAAGAGTGCAACGTAAATTTCTCATTTATTTTTGTTGTAATCAAGTGGAGGTGAAACCTCTTTTTTATCATAAAATGGATGATTATCCTTTAGTTATTTGTTTCTACCTAATAATGTTTCCACCTGTTCTATTTTTCCTTGGTTTTGTCAGTGGAGGTTTGCATTTTTATCGATGAATCGCTTTGAGTATCTCAAGGACAGTGATGTCATCTCCAACTATTTTCAGGTAAATAGTCGTGATCCATTTTAATCTGTTTTTGTTATGCGCATAGCAGTTTTTTTTTTCTGTTGATGTCACGTTGTTTAATCGCATCCTAATCTAAATACAGAGAACAGATGTAGTACCTGGTGAGCAGTACCTTGGTTTGGAGCATACTGATACTACACCTGAAAGATCATTATTGCAAACCAGGTTTGTATGTTGCTTTTCTACCTAGAGACTGCTTTTCAAGAAAAGATATCTATTCTTAAGGCTCTTAAAGAAAAATATAGGTTGTTTATTTTTATTGTCGTAAGAAACTCTGGAGGTGCTTGAAATATATAAAAGATCATGCATCTTATAGAAGTGTACAATGTGAAAAGTTGAGTTACATATAGATGGTTTGATGAGTAGTACATGTGAGATGCGATGTAAAATCATGCGCATATGATTAGAATTCAAAAAAAAGAAAAAAAATTCAATGGGGCCATCTTACAGTATTTAGAAATTAGAATTCAGTTTGACATACAATATGATTTTGCCAAAACAATATTTTGATGTTATCATTTCAAATATTAGTTCCTCAGCAGAATCAGCAGAAGTTTGAGAAGGCGCCTGTGAAGATCTATAATGAAAGTTGGAGGAATTTGGCTCACAGCGGTTCATCTTTTTGATTTGTCTTGGTTCTAAACTAGAAAACAAAAATCAGAGATTTTTAGATTGTTTGTTAAAAGAAAATTATGAAACAAGTGCATTTTGACTATACTTTGTTGCTGGTCTTGTAGTGTGTTCTTATACAATTGGCCCAGTTAGGTGGATTGTAATATAATTTTCTCTCCTGGCAGTGGGGTCTTGCAATTGCATGCAGCAGGAACAGTATAGTCAATGTTATGCTATTAATTGCTGTTTCGTTTTGCTTATACATGCATCTTTCGTAACTTCTTATATTACTTGGGCAAAATTGACAATTTTGTAAAACATTTATTATTATCATTTTTACAATATTTTAGTTCTAAAGATGATAGGAAGAGTGCTTCTATTGAATTTCTATTATCCTGTTTGTTTATTATTTATTGGAAAAATCTACTTTGGTTTAATAAGTCGCTTCTCATGCTGTGTCAGTTATCATCCTTAATAGTCAAAAACAGATTTGCTAATTTTCATACTCTTAGTCAGCCCTGATTTTTTTAATTAAGCTCAGAAAAATTTAAAATCACGAGACAGCTCCCTGACACCAATTTTGAACTTTAGACAGACGTTGGCGTTCTACTGGGACGCTACCATATTATGGAGTCCCGTTTGACCACAAGGACGCTCCCATATTGTAACGTCCCATTTGGCACCATTTCCTATTTCCTATTATTAATAGGGACGCTCATCTTCCGTGGCGTCTAGCCTCTCTCTCCCACTTTCCTTCAATCTATGCAAGAAGTACTACTATTGCATCACAAATAGTATAATTTGACAAGAAAGGCTTAAGGAGAGAGTGTGTCAGTGAAAACAAATGATATGTAGCTATCACCAATTTCGAACGCAACACATATATGTGTACTTGTAGTCTTGTTATATAATATTTTTTTCTCTGAGGACGTTGCATATTGGTAGCTTCCTAGTGGATACATTTCATATAGGAAGGACGGGACGCTGACATACAATAGTGTTCAGGTCCGGACGCCGGGTTTCATAGCGTCCAGCTTATGCACAGGGACATTGTGGTTTCCCAGCGTTCCACTGGGACACTAGCGTCCGTTCTAAATATGAAAAACGTGTGTAATGGAGTCGAAACTCGTGAATTTGTGTTTTTCGAGGCTTATATAAAAAAAAATTGAGGGTCGCTAATTAATTCCATCACAATTTCCTAATGAACATGCATATAAAAATAAGAGAGCGAGCCCGCACGACTAGAGATGATCACCTCTTTGTCTTCCGTCGAGGAAATGGATAATTATTGAACTTTTTAAGGCCGTTGACTAATTTATTAACTAATAAGTTGCATAATTGCATTACAAGAAAAAATGATAATACTTAATTTTCTTTTTGTATCCTTATTTATGAGACGCTATTTTTGTTAACACGTTGTATTACATTTCTTAGAACTGAAAATTGCTAATTGTCCTGATGTAGGTCTCATCAGGTCGTTGGAGCATTTTTTTTTTAATTTAATAGTAGCAATGTTCTTTAAGTTACAAGTGTAGTTCCTTAAGTTTGTGCATGGAAAGTGCATTTGCATTACTATAAATACCTCTATATGCAGAATATACATCAATTTTTTACAATATTCTTTAAAGTATATATACCAAATCATATGTCTGAATATATATTACAAACTCAATTATCCAAAGTATATACATCAAATTTAATATAACAAACGAAACAATTGGATCCTATAGTATTCTTGTTAATTATCCAAATAGAAATGTTTAAATTTTTTTCAGACTAAAGTCCATGTGTCACTATATATAAAAAAAAAACCACAAAAATCATCTACATTAGTAACCATTTGTAAAGTTTGTCATATACATTCATGCAACAGTAAATGCCTTTGAAAATTTTTCATTAAAAAATAAAAAGTCAATCTGTAACGAGAATATTTATCTAATCTTCTCTGCATAATTTAAATATAACTAATAGTACATGATTTATTCAAATAATATTTTAAATGTATGAGTATATAAATTTAAAAGTTTGAGTTCAAAATTGCAGCTAAAGTTAAATTAAAATAAAAGAATGTTGCAACAGAGATTTATAGATTTTTAAGCAAAAAATCGTGACTCACCGTAGCATAACCATATAGAAAAGATAGTGAAAACTTAAAAAAAAAAAATCAGTGAAAATTTTTAAAAAAGTGTAAAAATTTTATACCGAAACTACCTAGATGTCGGGGTTCATTTACCATAGGTCGTTAACTTGAAGATCTTTCCAGGGTCAAGGGCCATGATCCTCTTGCCTGTGACTCTTCTATTGAATGACCCTTTATCACGATAATAGGCAAGTGCTTGATCCTTCCATTGAAACTCTTGTAATTTGCCAGAGTCAATTTGTATTGATGAACCTCGCAAATTGCTTATCTATGGCTAAGATAGAAGATATGGACTCATGTCGATCATTTGAGCTGTAGGGAGTACGGAGTTTGGATAGTGTGTCTGCTGCCTCATTTATCCCACATTTTATAAAAGTAAGTGATACTGGTACTCCACACGGTTTAGGCTCTTTAGAACTAAAAACTCCTTTAGAAGCCCATAACGGCTTACCAGCTAAAGACCATATTATGTTTCGATATCACCAGTTTCGTAGGTTTTTACAGTAGATTGGCAATTGGTGTATAGTTGTATGCTTTCGTAGTGATTACCAATCATTTCAACCGCTGTTTCCAACCCATGTTGTACACCTACACATTCGGCAATAATTGATTTGCAGGGTGCTCTAGTTCTAATTATATTGTGGATTTCATTGGACAAAAGATTCAATTTGCTGTCTCGAATTATGATCCTGATGAATGTGTCAAACAGCTTCCAACTCGCATCGGTAGAAACCACCAAAGCCTTTTCGTCGTGAGAAAAGGGAAATCGTTGTACAAATCCTTTTGTTTTTTTTATCCCTTTTATCTTCTCCTATCTGTTCCCAGTCTTGATATCTCATAACATTTCTGACAATCAGCTCTCATAATAGTGAGATCCAAGGAACAATTGACACACCGAAAATTCTTGTGCGTGCCAAAGTAGTTTTTCAAAGGGACCGATCTAAAGTTTCTTCTTGGTGGCATTATTTTATATGATTTTTCGGATCCAAATTGATGACTTAGAAAGAAAGCCGAGCGTTGAGACGGCACGGCACAGGGCCCTGCACGTAGGCACGTCAATGACAAGAAGAGGTTTGTTTCAGCAACGGACGTGAGTAATTTCGCTCAGGGCAAAAGAGCGTTGCGCGCCGGCGGAATGAAGAAGGAGGAGTAATAGGAGGAGTCTGAGCTAGTAATAGAAGTAATCTAAATACATACTAATCTTAATTGCAGTATAGGATATAGAAGTATAGAACATTTCGGAAGCTAAATACAATTAATATATAAGGAAGGCCTTGTCCTCTCCCATCCGATTCGATTCAGTTCCGTTGACAAAATTGTGTCGCTTAATTAATTACGAACAAATAAGACAAACATCTTGCGTCCATTGAAAAACTGTCCATACATCCATAGACATGTACGGAATGTAACATATATATTCTGAAATGTAACAAACACGTCATGAAATGTAATTTATAGACGCTATGGATAACTTTTCCAATGAACTCTAAGTATTACTCAATAAGAGAATCCCACTCCCCAATCCCCACTCAGACACTCCACTCTCCAGCTTACATTTTAACAAACTTTCTTAATTTATTGATGATGTCTTCTCCGTTTACAGAAACCGCTCCAAATTAACTCTCCAGCCTAAGCCACGCCGAACATTCTAGAAGCTACAAAACCCCACTCCCCAGTCACTCACTCGTCAGATTGTCCTCAATCAGTCGTCAAATTGTCCTCAATCAGTCGAGTGCTCATCCTTTGTAGTACTACATTATGTAGCGCTGCGCTACAAAGGATATGAAATCCAGACAGTCACTCCCCAACCTACATTCTCATTCTCATTCTCATAATAAACAACTTTCCTTCTTTATTGCTTTCTTCCCAAGTCTCCCTCCATCCGTCCCGCCTAATTCTAAAGCCGAACACACTCAAAAGTCAAAACTATTCCTTATTTACCATGTCAAAACAGGTTAGTCAACCAAACAACAGCCTTTCTCTTGATGCCTAATGTACTTTTGGATTGATTGCATTTGGCATTTCTTAGCACCTGTCTGCAATTCCAAGGTTACTGGATCTACAAGTTCAAATTTTGCTTCTACCTTGGATCTTTCTTGCACAATTCGAATTTCTAACTAGTTCATGATTGTTATTGAAGATCTCGCATTAGTCTAATTGTTCTCATAGTTTGATTTATCTAGCTGACATCCTACTTGCAACGCTATTATACTCTTATTAATTAATTAAACTTTATGCATATTTGTAGATGGTTTTCAAGAAAAGACAAGAAGAGGACGGAAAGGAAAAAAACTAAATTTATGGCTAAGAATAGTACTAACATAAAGGTTCTGATCTTGTATTTTTCCTAATCATGATCTATTCTCTTCATCATAAGCTATTTATATTGTTTTTGGCGTCTCTTTGATATCTTTAAATGCTTTTAACCTGTTAAGGTTGCACGAGTTGAGGATATGTGCAGACAGATTGGGCGTCATATATTTTTTAACTTGGTGGACTTTGACAAAATTCATAGCTACCTGTATCCCAATGATAAAACTTTTCTTGTTTTAAAGGTACAATTTTTTTTTTTATTTTGATGGTTGATGTTTTTATTGCCACTTAGTTGAAGATTGTGGTAGCGATATATGTCTAAATATTTTGGAATAGCTACTATTTACTCTTATTTTTCTCCATCTTTTCTTTAGCCATCACTGAGTAGAGTTGAACAATATATGCAATTATATATAGCCATAAATCGAACTAGGAAAAAAAAGTCAAAATGAAAGTTAGTATTGATCTGCTATTTTCAATTGTTACCAATATTTAGTACAGTTCACTATAAATAAAACATGTTGGATTGTTATATTTCATAAGGGTGAACTTATCATATTGGATGTACATTTATGCAGAAGAAAATTGCCAAGAAGTATTGCATACCAGTGCAGTTCCAGAGGTATTGGTTATTGGCAAAGCGCCAAAACGGTGCTTACCGGCCTAACCAGCCACTAACAGCTCATGAAGAACAACAAACTGTAAGTTCTTTTACCATTGGTTATTTTTGGAGGTACCAGGAAGCTGCTGCTATTTAGCAAGCCCCTCTATGTTGGGTTTATAGACCAACAATTCAGAATGTTTACTTCATTTGTAATAAAACTTCCTCTACCGTTGAGTCCTTTAATATACACATTTCCTTTTGAAATTGGGAAACAGCTTGTGCCCACACTATGGATATCTATAGTCATTTTTTATGAGTGTTTTTGTTACAAATAGGGTCCATTTGGTCCCATTTGTCAGTCATTTTGTTACACTCTATGGACATCCACTCTATGGACATCCATAGAGTGGACGGTAGGTCCTTTGAAATTGTACTTTTGTCCAGATATAGGGCATTGTCACCTTGTACATTCAATCCTTGACTCTGTGTTCGTCATTGATTAAGCTCCACACAAATATGAAGTCATAAACTGATGTTGTTTAGATGAATTACATCGAAATTCTGTTTATGTAGGTTGGGTATCTGAGAGTCAGAGAGGTCTCAAAAGGATTTCACAATGTGGAGCTCAATCTTTTCTTAAAAGTGGTTAGACGGGTAATGCATTAAAAGTGTTTCGTATTTGTATTGGATATTTCATTCTGTTTCCAGTATTAGCATAGTTGATCAATGACACATTTGCTCTGTTCTTTTAGGTCCTGAGCTTTGGCCCTCTACCTGATAAATCTAGGGATCTTATGTTGATCTTTTTCAAATATTGTCCTTTATATGGGGCTGTTTGACAATCGGTGTAATAGGCAGCTATGGAAAAGTATTAGCCACTCTTCCTATCTGTGCCAACTTTGAATTTACATTGTTTTTGTGCGGGTGAAAGACCCATTTAAAGTTCATAAAAGAACGCATGTCCTCTAGACAGCACAACAAATATTAGTAATACAGTTTCATTTTTCTTATATAAATATTGTATAGTTTTGAATTAATGGGAAATATAAATATAAAAAGTTTGCTATAATAATATTTCGTAATTTTATTAAGGAAATATATATAAACTAATAAGAAATTAAGGAACTTATATAAGTTTCAATTAGTGTGACACTGACAGTTTGATCACTTGGAGAATTGGTGCAGGCTATCGTCTTTGTTTTGGGTTGATTTCGGTCACGTTTCAATTAGTCAGGTGTCTACACCTTATCAACACTAAGATGCTAATTTTATTTCATTTAATTTTGTACTATGAATCAAGAACTCTCATTTATCGATATACAGGTCACTCGGAATAACAAATATTCAATTTAAATCGTCATTTCATTATTCTATTTTATTATCATTCTATTTATATACTATGAATTCTCATTTATATATATATATACTATCGTTGTCATCAGGGAGGGGAGAAATTAGACCTTGTTGTCTATCTTCAATGGAAGCCAGCAAATTAAGCAGCCTCCCTTTCAATTTGAAGACCCAACAACAAGAAGAGGTTTCTGTTCATGTAGATTGGTCCAATCTCCCTGCGGATCTTGTTGCCGCCATCTCCAAGAAGCTCCAGGACCTTTTTGATTTTGTCTATTTCCGTGCCGTTTGCAAAAACTGGCGCACTGCCACATCCATTGCTGAACTACCTCCTCAATTTCCTTGGATTCTGGAACGGCACAACGACGAAAGCCTGCGTGTTTATTCCCTTATAAATGGTAAAAGTCGAATGATCCGTTGCGCCAGGACTTGTGGCATGCGTTTTGATGGGCCCTCACGTGGTTATCTATACAGAGGTATAGACGACAGAGAAAAATGTCTTCTCAACCCTCTCACAAACGACGAGGTGACTTTTGAACTTGACGATGATTACTTTTCCGGCACTTGGCTTCGTATGAGTCCAGATGTCATGGGAAGTCATGGTCATATTGCTTTCTATGATAGTGATCCTTGGGAGGATGTGGGGTTTTATCAACCACGGAATCAGGAGTGGTCTTATGTCCAATTGCCCTTTCTTGATCACTACCCGACCTACGAAAATGCGTGCTTTGGGAGATATTATTTTGTTAACACTTACAAAGACGATACCATGGTTACTAAAATTGCTTTTGGCGCAACTTTCTTAGTACCCTCTCTTGATGGCCTCAACAATTTAGGCTATGTGTATTTTGCTGAGTCCGGGGGGAAGATTTTGAGAATCGTTCAGTAGTGCTCCAGTTTTGTCTAACTATAACTATTCTTTTCAAATCTATCAGTTTGATGAAATAGATAAAAATTGTGGGTATAGATGGTTAAAAACCAGCAGCATCGGTAACCAAATATTGTTCCTTGACAAGCAGCAGCATTGTGGAACCTCTAATGTTGCTTGCAAGGCTACTAGATTAAGAGGAAATTGTATCTACTTTTTAGGAAATCGCTATGAGAGTAATGATTGGGAAGTTAAGTTATATAGGTACAACATAGAGGACGGTCAGACAAAAATGGTCTTGTCTCGTTTTGACCAAAGCAACATTTGGTTTGTTCTGCGCATCATTGGCTCCCTTTTTGTGGATCCCTAAAGTAAGTATCACCATCGACGACTTACTTTCTTCCAGATTTATGATTAATTATTTCCTATATTTTTTAGTACGAGACTATTTTATTAATTTGTATACATGTTGGACTACGTTATTAAATTGAACAATTTTTGTTTTAAAACCGTAATGACTAATGGGTGATCGAAAGTATTAGTTTCTTGTCTACTTGCCTTGAAGTTAGAATATTGGGGCAAGCCACCGCGCTTTATGGCGGAACAATGTTTACTTATATGTGCTTTACAATTTAATTGTAAAATTTATACAATCATGAACAATTGAGTTGTATACATACAGTTCAAATGACATTTGTTGCACAATTTCAGTGTGTACGTCAAAATTAATTAGGCCAATCTCTTGAGGAACGGAATTAACCCAAATTAAAGGGAGTCTGATGGATGTACATTCAATTTTGATGTTTTTTTTTCGCAGATTAGTCATTAGCCGTCATGTTATAAAGGGTGATAAAGATCGAGCATTCTTTAACGCAATGATAATAAATTAATTATCACGTGCGTGTAATATCTTACGACTGTGTAATTATTAGTACTACTGAGCTTAACACAGAAAAGCGCCTGTAGCTCAGTGGATAGAGCGTCTGTTTCCTAAGCAGAAGGCCGTAGGTTCGACCCCTACCTGGCGCGTTTTATTCTTCTTTTTCTTTTTTTTTCTGGTTGTGGTTGTCGTCCCCTTTTCTTCGGACTCGACTTGAGTGTCAAACTGTGAACTCATCATATTATTCTTTCTTTCTTCCAACAAGCACACTTGAAAGTTGAAAGAAAAGACGATGGAGCTGACACGAATCTCAAGACAATCTAACGGCTCATGTCATGAACTGCAAAATGCAGTACAGCAGGAGATGAGAAATCGAGTTACTTGCATTACTGGTATTGAAACTTGCGTTACGGCACAGTGTCTTTGTGTTATAACTTCAATTATAATCGAAGTTAATTCATTTTATATAATATAAATAATAATTCCATTAGAATTTAGAAATGTTATTTGAAAATAAAACTGAATTTATTTTAATTGAGATCATTCGAATGTTTGCTTTTTGCTTGCTTAAAAAAAATAAGAGCTAGACTATTATGCTAACGTTAGCATTTTGATTCGAAATGCTAATGCCTTAAAAATTGTGTTATCATATTTGAAATCGTGATTTATGGTGTTCAATAAATTTTTTATATAAAATTATTGAGGAATACAAAATTTTTTCATTTTTGGATTTTTAACTATTTGTTTTAAATTTTTGAAAATAGCTCATAAATAATAATAAAATATTGATGTTTATTCATGCTTTTTTAAAAAATACAAAATAAATACTAAGAAAACTTTAAAAATAGAAAATTTTTGTTTACCCTTATATTTTAATATGAAGAATTTATCAAGCATCATAAATTACGATTTCGGATACGATAAAATAATTTTTGAGGTATTAACATTTTGGATTGAAATGCTAACAATAGTCTAACTCAAAAAATATAAAAGAAAAAAGGAGCAGAAACCAAGTTATCAAACTATGGCTCCAACGGTGTAATGAACAACATTTACGGCTGCAGTCACATCAGATGTAAGGAACACTAAATGTGACAAACACCGCTCAAAGTCAAAAGTACAATTTTTCCCATGTTTGATGTTTACGCTTGACACATGCTTAATTGTTTCGGATTACAGAAAGTATTAAATAAAAAAATATATATATTACTTGAGTGATGATTAAAATAAATTTAAAATAAAATTGGAAACCAAATGCAATGTAATGAACAAGCTTCATTGTTGCATAAATCTTAGAAAAATTAAACCTGTAAATAAGAATATGTTTTTACATTTATATTATTTTTTAATTTATACAACAATTATGTTGCAACTAATCCAGAATATTTTTGAAGCTTCAACTAGAAATCTAAATTAAAAGTAAGAATAAATTGTTCATGAATTAGGCTACGGTGATATGCATATCACAGTTTTACCGTACTATGCGGTCCGTATCGCCATTTCTGGTATCCAAATAGTCGATCCGAACTGCTCAACGTAATCTTTACATCAAATATGCTAGCAAACCAAATTTTATAGTTTTTATAATTTTTTTGCTATTTTTAATGACAGGGAGAAAATCACTATTTTGTATAAAGCAGATCCCTTGGATGTAGCAATTTTCTCCCCATCATTAAAAATAGCAAACAAATTCTACAAATTATAAAATTTGGTTTAGTAGTATATTTTGATAAAAAGGTCATATTGAACGGTTCGGATCGATAATTTGAACATCGAAACTAAGATATAGACTGTATAGTACGGTAAAATCGTGATATGCAATTGGTATTCGCTGCCATAGTTTGTTATGGCACCAGGTGCCATAGTCTCTATGACAGTGGGACCCACAGAAAACAGTCCTCTCCAATTTATAAAATCTCAGCCGTCCAAATTAAAACTATGGCACCCGGTACCATCACAATTATGGTAGCAGATTCTGATCCCACTGTAGCCGGACTCATTGTTGATAACCAAAAATGAAAAAATTCAAAAAGATTTATTACAATGTGTCATCTGCACGTAGCCTCATGATGTCATCCATCCATGTATAAATAACATAAAGTATATAAACAGATGACGTCTTCAAGCTAATCAAACAGCCAAATTGACGTGAGGATGTTTATATATGTCTATGTGCACTAAAAATGATTCTTATACGTAATATGTCAGTCGAAGCATTAATGGGTTAATTGGTATGCACTATGCAAGTATGCAGTAAGGTAAAGTTTTTGAATGACAACTTTTTCTCTGTTTGACAAGTGTAGTAAGTTAAAGCGGAGTGAAATGTTAAATCACCTTAAATCAGTGGTGTTTGATGGGAGTGAAGTAAATAAATAAAATAAAGTTGATGTAATGTGTAAAAGATGTAAAATGTTAGTGATTTAGTTTACTATACCTATATAACTGCTTTAACTTACTACATCTTAAATTACTTCGTTTGGTGACTTAAAATTGATTTAAGAGCTTAAATTAATTTTAAGTCACCAACCAAACGCAGGTCTGTGTCAAAGTGACGCAGGGAAGGGAACTAGCTAGGGAAGAGATCAGGCAGCAGGTATAGGGTTATTATTTCGTCCGAATCCCAAGCAGGTATAGGCATAGCTGCTTGAAACGCGATATATCTTTTGTAACTTTTGTTGATTTTCTTTTCTTTTTTTTAAAAAAATTGTCATGTCTCTTCTTATCAGTTATCACCAGCACAGTTAAATTTATTTTCAGAAAATCTTTTTAGCAACTGAAGGAATCGATTCGGACTTTCGGAGTCATTAATTAAAGATAATGAATTGGGGATGGCTTTTTCTCCCCAAATGAATAGTAACATCCAACTTTTGGGCCGTCTGATTGAGATCGAGTGGCTCTTGTCCTCTATACTGATGTATGCCATGCCAACCAGCCGACGGTATCAAATTTTTTTTTTACTCTCCGTCCCATTTGCTACTTCTGCAATTTAATTATAATTGATAGCATATGCTAAATTTTGTACAGATATAACGAAATAAATAAATAATCTAGAGAAAAAAGCATAGGTGACAAAATCTTATCCGATCCAAAAATCTGTTCGACCCGAGTTTTAGAGAAAAACAAACTAACCTGAACTCACCGGATACAAACCCGACCCGACCTGTGTTCCAGAGAAAGTGAGACTGACCCAAACCGACTCGAATCCGACCTGATCCAACCCGTGTTCCAAAGAAAGTCGGACCAACCTGAACCCGATCTGACTAGAGGTGCAAAATCTTATCAGACCCCAAAAACCTACCCGACCCGAACCCAACCCAACCCAACATTTTTCATTTAATCAAACTGATTCAATCCGACCCGACTTCGACCCCGAACCCGAACCGACAATCTGCCTCCTCTAAAAAAAGTGATGGTTTTTTTTTTTTTTTTTTTGAGTATAAATGCCCGTGGGCTTAGAAAAAGTGATGGTTGCAGCTGCAACGAAGAGCTATCTAGTGACTCTTAATTTGAGCATATAATAAGAAAGTTAAAAAAATTCAACTATTTTAGCTTGTCAAGTCTCAACTGTCAACAATTCAACTGTTAAAAAATTCAAAATTTGAGGAACAAAACCCCTCGGCCCCCCGTGTTTTTGAATTGACATCCTCTAAAATACTTGACGTGAAATGGTCAGAAATCTCTCCTTAGTAAGCTGCAGCGCGGGAAACGAGGCTGCCCGCTACAATTCAAATACAACTGTTTTCACTATAATTTCTGCCCACCCCATATTTTACATTCAGTGACCATTCCATTCCTCTCCAGAGAAAGTTAATGTTACTCTCTTTTTTTTTTGAAAAATGAAGTTAATATTATTCTCCCCCTCAAAAAGTTGGTTTCTTCCTCAGTCTCCCTCCGTCCATCACCGAATTCATATCCCTGCTGTACTGCACTATGCAGTTCACAGCGTCAGCCACTGGATCGTCTCAAAATCCGCCCTGACACGAATCTCGAGACCATCCAATGGCTCACGCTGTGAACTACTGAACTGCATAATGCAGTAAGTTAGGGGATGAGCACTCTTCACTCTTCATCACCACCTTTTGGTGAGTGCTCATCCTCTGTAGCGCAGGATGCGAACCGTTAGATCGTCTCCAGATTCGAGCCAGCACAGATCTCGATATGATCTAACGGTTCCCATTCTGCGCTACACAATGCAGCGCTACGGAGGATATGGAAGCCCTTTTGGTCTTCTTTGAATCTTTCCATTTCCGAACACGAACACTCTCTCTCGCTTGCTTAACCTTAAACCCTCTCCAAAACGCGTGAATGTCTCTACTGCACAGTACGGTACGGCGTGGACTGACGACTTTTAGATTATAGTGGTCTTTTGAGATTGTAGTTAGCACGAATCTTAAAGCGATCGGACGGCTCCCGACTTCGCTCAGGAGGTGATAGCAATTGCTCCAGAACCCTTCCTTCATGTCAGACACGGCGCCCGACTTCGCTCCCTGCCACGCCTCTTCCGATCAGTCCACGCCATGCCGCTGCTGCTCCCACCACCGCGTAACAATCACCCAGCTGCGGGACGAGCTGGACGCCGAGCGCGCTTCCGCTGCGACCGGGGCGTCCGACTGGACCGACATGATCCGGCGCCTCCAGCGCGAGAGATCCGACGCGATGCTTGAGTCGAAGCGGCTCAGGAGGGTTTCGGAGGATCAGGAGGAGCAAATGTCGAGGGTCCGTGCTGAGAAGGAGGCTCTAGAGGAGGCCCTGAGGGAGAAGGATGAGAGGATCGTGTCGCTGCGGAACGAGAACGAGGAGCGCGAGAAGGTGTTCGATGATATGCCTCAGTGGGTCAAACACACGGTCAGTGTATGATTAATTTGCTTGTGTTAAACATGAAATTAATTGGCATCATCTTCATGTATTGTTCTTCCTCTGTTTGTGCATTAATTCTGTCCTGTATATATATTGTTGTTATGAGCTGATTTGGGCATATATTTGTAGATGAGATTGAAGAAAGAAAGAGAAGAAAAGGAACACAAGAAGAAAAGAAAGGCCGAGGCCGACCTCTATACCGTCATAAAGGTATAAGCCATAATTATTTTATTTAGATTATAAAAAAAAATTTGAAGATTTTGAGGAGAATATGATATATCTGGAGTTCATAGGCAAATATGAAAATTCAGAAGAGTTCAAGGGTATATATAATATATCAAAGAGTTGATGGGTAAATATGATATTATTCAAGAGTCGAGGGGTATATATGATATTAACTCTTTTATTTAATATCAATGATATGTTCAACTTGTCCTAAACATTTGGGTTTTGAATATTGGTTTGGATATGTTTGATGCCTTAAAATGTTAATAAAACCATCAAGGTTGCACGAGATGAGGATTTCTGTGAACAGATTGGGAAGAATATATACTTTGACCTCGTCGACCATGACAAAGTCCACTGCTTCCGAGTTCAGAAACAATTACCGTTTACTGCTTTCAAGGTATGCTTTGCTCTATTTGGACGGTCAATGCCGCAAGATTTGTTTTCAGTTTTCACATGTTATGGAAAAGTCAAGAGCCTTTTTTTTTTTAGCAGCAGTTGAAAAGCCTATTATGTGAATTTGGTTCATTTAAGAAAGAACAAAGTGCTGGTTTGATATTTTTAATTGTTACCAGCATTGATATGCAGCTGGTGTAATAATCTATACTATTATAAAAAGCATATAAAAATTGGAGATGTCTATTTGGTCACGGTTTTTGCACTAATGGAGAACAATTTTATGATGCATTTGGAGATGTCTAAGGGCGACACTTAGGTTTATCACTTTGATGCCTTTAGAGTCTAAGGGCAACACTTACAATTAGGCTTATCAGTACATGGTTTTGGATTCTAAGGGCAACACTTAGGTTTACCACTACCATGCCTTTAGAGTCTGAAGGCGACACTTAGTTTTAAAGTTACGTATGAAACATTAATTATTTTATTAATATTGTATAGTTGCTATTAAAAAATCCAAAATAAATACTTAAAATTCTCCAAAAATAAAAATTGTTTGCCTGTTATAAGATTTTGATATAACAAATTTATTAAGCCATATAAATCAAATTTTGGATGTGATTTGATATATTTTTGGTGTTAAGCTCACGGAGGCTTTCTGTGAGCTTAAGAACACGGTAGTTTTATTCTAAATAATAGGCCTAATGTATTAAGAGAAGGGATCCATGGATAATGCGATCTTGACAATTTTGATAATGGGACTTTTTAAAATTTTTAAAAAATCATTAAAACAAAATTTTTAAAAATAAGAAAAGGTTTATGGGAGTATTGCTCAATTTACAGATTGATTATGTTTCCGATTATATCAATTTAATCGATATTTGATAGTTTGTGAAAGATCCGTTAAAAAATAATCGTTAAAAAATTGTATAAATTTTGATAAGTTATCAAACAATGTTCAAAATGATCGAAATTTGAAACATAATCAATTTATAAGTTAAGTGATGCATCATAATTTTTTTTTAAGATCTTTTATGAATTTTTACAAATTTTTAAAATTTTCTATTACCAAAATTATCAAAATAAGCATTGTCAATGGATCCCTCATCTTTTAAGGTGCCCGCACAACGGGTGGGTTTCTTACTAGTTTATAAAAATGAGCAATTGTTTGTATTTATCTTATATTGGATGTACATGTATGCAGGAGGAAGTTGCCAAGGAATTTGGCATACCAGTCCAGTTCCAAAGGTATTGGTTGTGGGCCAGGCGTGAAAACCGTACTTATCGGCCCTACCGTCCCTTGACGGATCTCGATGAACAAAAAACTGTATGTTCTTTTTCAATTTACTATTATTATATGGGAGGTACCAGTGAACTGCACACATTTGGGAGCTCCTATATGTTGATTAGCAGAAAGTTCATTGCATTTGTAACCAAACTTTCTATTTGTGTTGAACCCTTTGACATAAACATTACAATTTGTAATTGTATAGCTGTTTGCCAGAAATAGCAGATCGTCATCTTGTATACTTCAGTCCTTGATTTTGTGTCATTAATTAATGAAACCCCGCACAGTTACTGATCTAATTTCATTTTGTTCAGATGACTTACATCTAGGTTTTTTTTATGTAGGTTGGTTCACTAACAAAGGTCTCACGGAACTTGCAAAATGCTGGACTGAATCTGTTCTTAGAAGTAGAGCTCGGACCGGTAATGCTTAAAAAATGTTTCCCCTATCTGTTTGAATATTTCGTTCCCGTAGCGAAGTTGATCAATGAAAATTTTCTTCTGTTCTTTTAGGACCTGAACCCGCTTACTCCACCTCCTAAATCTATGGATGATATATTGATCCTTTTCAAGCTTTATGAACCTGAGAAAGATGAGCTTCGGTATTTTTGTCAATTTTCTATAATGCTTATGATTGTTTTTCGGATACTTGTCTGATGTAACATATTTTTGTCTTCATACTGAACTGTAGTTATGTGGGGAGAATGTTTGTCAAAGCGGTTGGGGTACCACTGGAGATTCTTCCAAAATTGAATGAACTTGCTGGTTTTTCAGAAAATGAGGAGATTGATCTTTTTGAGGTGCTTCTAACCGATGCATATCAATTTATATATGAAACTTTTAAGTTTATTTTGATATTTTTGTACTCAGTTATGTTAGGTTTGAATGAAAACTGGTGCATTCATTTATTTCTTAACTCTTACATTGCTTGCCCGTCTTTATCTGCAGGAGATCAGATTTAAGCCAAACATCATGTGTGAGCCAATCGACAAGGAAATCAGTTTTAAGAGCAGCGAGGTGTGTTATGACTTATGAGATAACAAAGGAGTGTAAAATCAATTTAGAAATGCAAAGAATTATTTGGAATGACTCTTTAATTATGCCATTTTTTGTAGCTTGAAGATGGTGACATCATCTGCTTCCAGAAAGCTATCTTATCTGAAAGTGAAAGCAATTATCAACATCCTAGTGTTCCTTCATATTTGGAGCGTCTCCATGACCGTCAGGTTTATAATTATTCTTACTACTACTGCTGCTGCTGCTGCTACTGTTATTATCATTTGGTACTTTATTAGTGCTATTTTTTTGGAAGTCTGCTACTACTGTTATTGCCTTCATGACCAATTTGTCATTTAATCTGGAGATCTCATCTGCCTCCTCTGGAGATCAAGGCATCCTTGTTGCTAAAGAATAAGATCCTGAGGGGGGTACACCTGGTATCAGACGACAAGCAGGTCTCTTAATGCTCAATTAATGTGTCTCACTGTTTATGCATCGGACAGGTACAACTTTCTAGTACTGGTCCAGGTAGAGTTGAGCTAGAGGAGGCTGAGCCAGGAAACAGCACTGAGGGCTGAGCAGCCCAAGTCTTCCCCAGCTTAGAAAAAGTATATATGAATATATGATAGTAGTAGTAGTATTTCTTTTGTGGATGTTATGCTGACTAACTGATGTATGTCGCCGTAGTTCCTCGTGTTGCAGGTAAATAGCAGTTATGGGGTCTTGGACTGCTGACTTTTGGTTTCTTTTGTATGCCAGATGAGATGAAGTGTGATCTGATGAATGTATGTAAGACCTATGCTATTTAAATACATTAGTGGTTAACTCAAAAAAAGAGAAAAAAAAAATACATCAGTGATAAGTGGTACCTATGATTATAATTTATTTTCTTTTTAGAAAAAGGGAAAAAAAAAGATACCGATGTTATAGGTCCATCGCCATATATCTGTAATCTTTGTTTGATTATTATTATTGGGCTAATCGTTTTGCTGTAGGCATGCTGTATATAGTACATTTGAAACTCCCGAAAGAACCAAACGACGACTTTAGAACTGTGTAAGCAGTAAACTTCCAACAATTAAATTTCTAATAATCACAGTGCTTTTAATTGCCATCTCTTGTGCCAATTCAATTGTCAGCTAAGAATTCAAAGCCCCGCCAAGCATAAAGCCCAAAATCATCAAAATTTTCTATCACAGCATTCCCTTCAATCAGAACAAAATTTGCCAAATCATGGCCCAAAATCACGGTGCTTCAGCTACTTAAGGGCCTTCTCTGCCTGAGCAATAGTATAGACATAGTAGATAAAACACAAAATTCTGAACCCTATCTATTCATACCTTAGAAAGAGGGTTAGGCTTCCAAGCTTTTTAGCTATGCCACATCATCATTAATCTCAACCATTGATTTTGTTTCTCTCTCTTTATTTATCTTAATCAAATGGCTCAATTTTTTTCATTAAAGAGATAATATGATGTACCTAAAGAACAATTTAAAACTCAAAAATATTTGCAACTCTTTGTATTCTTTTATATAAATTGAGATGTAGCTAAAAATATATTATATAGAAAATATATTAAGTCCAATATTTATCTAGAATATATTTATAGAAAATGTATATTTATTTTCAATATCTATTAAATTATATAATATTATTTTTCGGGGCGAAGACCGATTCACAGCTCTAGTATAAATAATCTTGTATCACACTTACAAACAAGAAGCATATTAGTGGAAAGCACCAATAATCAGCAGTCTCAAATTGAAAATTATGCTAGAGAGGTTCACAGAAAAATGAGAAAATAATGATTCATATATACACATGGAGTTAGACTATTATACTAACGTTAGTATTTCGGATCGAAATGCTAACGCCTCAAATTTTATGTTATCGTATCCAATATCACGATTTATGGTGCTCAATAAATTCTTTATATGAAAATATTGGGGAATACAAAATTTTTTTATTTCTAGAGTTTTTTAAGTATATCTTTTGAATTTTAGAAAAGATGTCATAAAAAATATTAATAAAATATTGATGTATGTATATGCTATTTTCAAAAATGCAAAACAAATATTTAGAATTTTCTAAAAATGAAAAATTTTCGTATTCCCCAATATTTTCATCAAGGTTCTAAATCGCGATTATAGCGTCATCGCGGCGGGTCTTCGGAAAAGCTATCGCCGATATTGCGGAAGCTATCATACGTAGCGTGTCCATTAATTTTATGGATTGTATTATATTTTTGTATTAAATTTCAACATTACTAACAATTCTATAAGAATTCTATAGAGCAAATAATCAAAACAAAATAATTAACAAACTAATGTTTTTGTATTAAACTAGTACAAAGTCCGAGTTGCTATTCAAAATATCTGATGTAGGATTGTTTTCTATACAAAATGATCTAAACTATCACAAGCTGTGCTATTTCCTGCACAAAAAATGTCATTTCCTAGATTCCTGCACAAAAGAGTCATTAATCCTAAGTCATTTCCTGCACAAAAAGGTTACTAATCATATTATCAACCCTATACAAAATATCATATATATCAGATTTTACTCTAATTTCAAGTCAAACTATATATTATTCTATAGATTCTTCAGACACTTCATTATCTGTTGGCTCAGTATCAGACTTAACTGGCGGCTCATTATCCTCATCTTCTGAAAAAATATGTTATGTAGCATAGCGCGCTATTTTAGCGCTATCACGCTATGCGCTATAGCGCGCTATAGCGACGCTATTTAGAACATTGCTTTTCATATAAAGAATTTATTAAGCACCATAAACCGTGATTTTCGGTCCGAAATGTTAACATTAGTATAATAGTCTAGCTCTATACCCATACAAAGACATTACAAATTGCAAAACTAAGTAACAAACTCATATTTGCAATTAATTAATTAAAATCATTGACGAGAATAGAGAAAATGAATACATATAACATTTCACAACCAATGTGGAAAATATGCATTCTTTGATTTAAGAATATCAAATTTCCATTCTGTATGATATCAAATTTAGCAAACTAATAATCAATGCTGGCTTCATTTGCAGGTCTTTTTCTATGAAAATTACGACTGAATGTAATGAATGCATGCATTTAGAAACTTGGACAAAGTTGTAACATAAAAATCGTGAAACATATTTTTCAATAATAAATGCATGCATTTAGAAATTAGAATTTAATAATTATTTATTTATTTATTTTTAAGAGTTTCGGGATACCGATTGATCCTAAAAATTGAAATATTTTTTACCCATAGAGGGATAAAAAAAGCTGTAACATTCTCTTGTCTTTGGTCTAGTGGTTAAGGGCGCTCTATGTGTGGGAGGTCGTGGGTTCAAAATTCGGACGGAGGGTCTTTTATAGACATTTAAATTTGAGTGGCTTGACCTTCATCTTTTATCTCAAAAAAAAAACATTCTCTTGTCCTTCCAGGGGTGAAATTATGGATGAGATATTTCATGCCATGTACAATGAAGCACATAATATAACACAGTATGGGTGTGTTTGGATGATGCAAAGATTAGTACATGAGTAGTGTTTTTTGGATTAGTGATTGGGAATAGTACTAGGTTAGTGCTAACTTGAGTAGTATGAGAGTAGTGCTAACTTTGTACTATTCGGATTAGTGAAAATAGTGTTTGGATTGCATTTACTTGAGTAGCATAAAAATAGTACTAAGTTGATACTTTTTTATTAATATCACTACTCATACTTATGAGCAATTTCACTAAACCAACATTTATATGGATTAATTTAGTAGCTCTACTCAAGGACTAACCAAGATTTATATTTTGTGTTTGGATGATGCTAGTATTGAGAGTAGTGAGCTATTCTTGGGGTCGTACTAATCTTGGATGATCCAAACACACCCTATAAGTGTATAACACAGTATAACACAGAACATACACTTAATGACTTAAATAATGAAATATCGCACATAATAATTCAGTAATTCACCAGTATTTCTAATTTCTAAACATTTATTTACTAATTATTATTACCATATAAATATCTTTTTGTTCAACAGCCGTAATTTCCGGTTTTACTTTTAACCTACCCTCCCACTCTCGCAGCCTCCCTTCTCTTCTCCTCTCTTCACCCCACCCCACCAATTCCATTCCATTCCATTCCTTACTTTCTACTCTGTCAGTGTCAGTAGTCAGTTTGTCTTCACTTGCATTTCACCCCACATCCCACTCCCCAACTCCGCCCCTCTTTTTTTATCCCATTTCTCTATCACTATTCATTCCCATTCCAAATTCATTCCATTCTCCCGCCAAACCCTAACCCTCTCTCCATGTCCGACGACACCGATCCCCACTGCGGCTGCTGCTCCGACCACCGCCGGAGAATCGACGACCTACTGGCCGAGCTCGACGCGGAACGGGCCGCGGCTGCGTCGGCCGCGGCGGAGTCCATGGAGATGATACGGCGC
This sequence comes from Cyperus esculentus, assembly GCA_030179965.1. Classification (NCBI taxonomy): domain Eukaryota; kingdom Viridiplantae; phylum Streptophyta; class Magnoliopsida; order Poales; family Cyperaceae; genus Cyperus; species Cyperus esculentus. The sequence goes on along the minus strand of JASGLE010000019.1, from coordinate 539,156 downwards.
CTCCAGAGGGAGAAGTCGGAGGCCATGCTGGAGTCCCGGCAGTTCAGGAGGTTCGCGGAGGAGCAGATGGCGAGGTACCGGTACGAGATCGAGGCGCTGGAGGAGGTCCTGGCGGAGAAAGAGCACGTCGTCTCGTCCCTCTCGAGCGAGATCGAGGATTGCAAGAGGATGTTCGATGATTTGCCCCAGTGGGTGAACTACACGGTCAGTCAATGTTTTTTACCTTATTGAATTAGTAGATCCAGGTTATCTGAGTTCGGCATTGTGACATTATCTTAGGGATTGTTAATATATACCATTGATTTGTACTTGCTAAAGATAGTTTATGACTGTAGTGTTGTAATGCAAAACTTCAGATTAGTGTTGTAATGCAAAAAATAGTTCAAGGACCGATTTGAACTGAATACAATAGTTTAGAGACCAATCTGAACCAAAAAATAGTTTAGGGACTAATTTGAACCAAATGCAATAATTTGGGGACCAAAATTAGACTTTCCTCATGGAAATATAGAAGTAAGAGGAGGCCATGTAATGTATTTGTTGCGGTGCTTGTTCAACTGCTTTGGTGTTGAAATATTGGTGATTTTGTTTCACATTTTTTTAAGTTGAAACCAAGTTGAAAACTTTCAATTTATATTTGTGCACCGAAAAAAAAAAAAAAAAAAAAACTTTGGCATTAATTGTGTAATTTTGCTTATTATGTTACAGTTGGATGATGCGACGATAATGGAGAAGCAGGTTGTGAAACAGTCCCCAAATACTCCGAATAAGTTCAGACATTTGTCGAGCTCGAGCTCCGGGTCTCGGCTTGATTTTGACAGCTACGAGTATGACGACATCAGTGACCACCCATGCACCATAGGCACTGTGCCCGGTACTTCTGTGCCAAACGATGAACAGCTCGGGGTCGGTAAATCTGGTCCCGTTGTGGGTGTGGAGGAGGAGGAGATAAAGAAGTTGTGTGAAAGGGTTAAGGTGCTGGAGAAGGACCGGGACTCCGTGAGGCAGGTAATGGATTGTATGGAGATAGAGAAGGATAAGGGAGCTGTACTGAAGGAGATTAAGCTGAAGTTGTATGAAGAAGTGGTGCCGCAGAAGAAAACAGTTGTTAGGCGGGGCGGTTTCTTCAAGAGGTTCTCGATTTTTCCTTATTTGAAGGTAAAATCTTTCTTAATTACCTGTTCCATGTTTAGATTTCACTGCTTTAAGGGTTAAACAATACGAGAAGGAATCAACATGACACCTATGACCTATTCGTTTTCATATTTGTAGTTATCACAAGTTAACGAACACTTAACTGTTTGCATAGAGTGACTTGCGAGGCACAGTTAGTATATATTGACATTGACACCTGAGCTAATTATAATTTTCTGGTCTTTATTGTACTAAAATCAATTTAGTAGCTAAGTTAGGTCTTTACTAGACAAAATAGTTGGGGCAGCAAGTTATTTTCCTTGAATTAATTTGTCCTGTTAGTCAGTATGTTTGCTGAAGATCTAAAAGTGTGGGGCTGCTGTATTATTGCAAATTACAAGTATTAATATATTTTTGTTTCTCATCACCAGTGCTCATTCCGGTGGATAAAATCAAAAATTTTTGCCAGGAAGAAACCTCTGCGAATTAGGTATGTCAACACATCCTGTAATACATTGTTCAAGTTGTGCAGTCAAACTTGTGCTCAACTGGTGCATTACCTTGGAAATATCAGGTATACATTTGGTCAAACAGCGAGAAATGTAGGCTTGTTGGTGCTTCTACACATGTTGCCTGCTCCGAGGCCAAGAAAAAATCTTTGCTTAAGAGAGCCGAAGAGTGTTTAGTGCAAAGTGCATCCATCGACATCAATGCTGTAGCGTGTATTTTGTTGTTGTGTAACTTGAGATAAGGTGCTTGTTCGTTCGTTGATTGCCATTTTAGCGATCTAGGAGGTATTGGTGTTGTTACTGTTGTGCTTGGTGACTATTTCTCACCCCCATTTGTAATTCCCTTTAATGCCTGATGTAAATTCTGTTGTCACTTGCATTGGTTCATTCTGGCTTTAACTAAGTGTACGAAACTATGAAAAGTAATCCATTTTGAAAGAATCCAATATTGTATATCTGTATACTCGGCCTATTCATGACAACTGTCTAAGAGAATTCATCTGTCTACACTGGTGGTCCGTTTGGGTTTATAGTTGTGAGATATTTGTCTTATTTCACTCAAAAAAAATGAGATATTTGTCTTATGTTCTCTTTTTATTGTGTACTTGTACCAAAGAAATTTTTCATCAGTTAATGTACAGAAGGGGGAATTCATTGTGTTCAGCAAAGAGCAAAATTTCATCAGTTAACCCTGCCTCTCTCTGATGTTTCAATCGACCAGACTTGTACATCTACAAATTGATATGAACTAGAATCGTACCTGCGCATCGCGACGGAGAATTTCAATTTTTATTCAAGCTAACGATATAATGATGAATTGTTTTTTCAAAATTTGAAGAATAAATTTATGCTCGTTTGTATGTGCACATACTTTCATGTAAGCATAAGCTGAAGCTTTATCAGTTCAATCTGTGAGAGTGTGTCATTTAAAGCAGTGGCTATTCGAGTACTGAGAGGGAAAATTTTTCTCCATTTGATGAAAACCGTGACCAAATGGACGAGTCCCATTTTTACATGTTTTTTATAATAGTATAGATATTGTTTATTTACATTTCAATGTCAACAATTATATCTTTTAGATTATTTTCCTAAACGACTCAAGGTAATATACTATTGAAGGATTAAAAAAATATATATACTGTTCATTACACTGTTTATTATAATGTAGCAATCCGTCCTAAATTAATATAATATATAATATATAATATAATAGGGATATCCCTATTATAGTATATTAATCTGGGAAGACATGCTACAGTATTATGAACAGTACAATGAACAGTTTTTTTTTTTTTTTTTAAAGATCCTCAAATAGTATCTTACCACATTGAGTTACATAAGAGAATAATTTAGAATGTATTATTATTGACATAAATATAAATAAACAACAATAAAAAACAAGCTACAATATCTATTGGAAGGTTTAAACTATGAGAAGAGATTGGTTAACAATGGTTATCTTGACAATAAGTTTTTCAAATTAAAAAATAATAAATTGTATAAATGTATTACTTGACTTATAAATTGATAGTATCTCAAATTTGAATACAGCTTGACAGATTTAACAAAATTTTGTACACTTTCAATGATTGTAAATTAATCGATCATCAATGGATTACATGTATAAAGTTTTTTTTATTTATTTTTAAGATTTTTAAACAATTCTTTGAAACTCAAAAAACTTTTTGAAAGCTTCATTGTCGATATTATTAAGATAAACATTATCACCATGCTTCTCTTCAACTATTACTTTAAATTTCCTTTTGTATACTTCAAAAATATTAAATATATTGTAAACAACTTTTTTTCTTACTGAACAAAAATGTTTAATGAAGGTAAGAGATGTCTAAACAAGCAATATTTATGTTTCGTAAAAAGCTATAAAATTCAGCATCTTGGAAAAAAAAATTACATAAGTATAAGTTCATAGAGGAGGGATCCAATAACCATGGGCATTGGTGCTCATGGTAACTATCTTATTATTTATACATAAATTGAAAAATCTAAACCATTAGATGTATTCTAAATCATCTCAATAACATATACGCAAAAAATGATGAAGTTTTAAAATCGTTTCGATAGTCATCAACAGAGGAGAAAAAATCATTAAATTTGAACCGTTGATTGTTGTTACTGCTTGATACACATGTAAATAAAATTAAAATGATATAATTTTTTGTATACATATAAAATATGATATATACAACATATTCTATCAATTAGTTTTATTATTTAAGAGTTTAAAATATAGTTATTCAATATTTAATTTCATGGTCACCAATCGGTTATAAAAAACATGGTTATTTGATCCTTCCTCAAGTTCATATAGTTCATCAAAAGATGGCATGAACGAAGATTTCAATATAAGATACAAGTGCATGCCATGAAAATTTAATGGGCTTCAAACCATTTATGTCTTCTACATTTATTATTTGTAGTCATTTAGAAGATTGAAAAGAAATATTTACAAAATTATAAGTGGTAAAACTTTTTTATTAAGTGAAATTTTTATATAAATTACATATCCAGTAACAAAAAATAAAATATGGAGATATTTAAAATATGAAATTAATAAATCACAAAAAGTCTATAACAAACTACATATGTCTTTAAAATACTCCTTTAAGAAAAACAATACAATTTATAAAAAAAAGAATAACATAAGTTATGAAAATAATAACTTATATAATATAAGAATTTTATTTAGAATTTATACATTTTTACATAATTTATGTGTTTTCAGTTTTTAACCTTCTTTAAGGTTTAAGATTACATTTCGGTTCAAATTTTCTCTTTAAAAAATATTAATCTATCGCCGAAGCAACGCGAGGCACGTATCTAGTATAATATAATATAATGTAATATAATATAAATTGTACATACAAAGATCAATGTTGAGAATTGGGCCTAAAATCAACTTAGTACAAGTAGGAGTAGGAGCAGAATTAGGGGAATGGATTGGGTTTGGATTGGATTTCATCTGAGGCCTGAATATAATTGTGTAACAAAATGGGCCTGTTGGGCTTCACTATTAATTAATTTAATTAATTAAGTGATTACTAATTAGGAGGTGAGACACAGGAAAGGATACATGAAGGAATGGCACACGATGATATCAGATGAAGAAAATTATAAAGAAAGGTAAGGTATTGGTGAGGTGGAATCACATCACCTGTTATCCAAAATATAGATAACAGGGCCCTATTATCCTAATCATGACCGTTGGATCAGAACGGACGGATTAGATTTCTTCACAAAAATTCTAGTGATCTGGAATTCTAAATGATACAAAATTTAAACCCAATCCAACTGAACGCAACAACAAGGAGTGGTAACCTTAAAACTTGTCGTCTCAGTTAAGAATATTATTGGACCTCCTCAGTGTCCATATAAAATCGAAGAAGATCCGTCTACCATAAGTGGGCTTATTATAATGGGCTCATTACCAGACTTCAGTATTATAGGCTTTTAGAAAAAAGAAAAAAAGGCTATTTTTTACCATTCCAAGTATAAACCCTAAAACCAAACTGACAATCCTTCATTTCTAGTTTTCTACCCCTTGTTTTTTTCTTTCTCCTCCCACTGTTTTTCTCCTCTAGCTCCATTGCTCCACCTCTGCCCTCCCTTTTATTAGTTCTTGAAAGGGTTTGCTTGGCAGCGGCATACATACACAGCACAAATGCCCCGGGGTTTTCTACCAGTCACCAAGCTAAAACTGACCAGACCCAAAACCAGAACCAAGAAGAAAAGGAAGCCTAAAACCCTTGACCTTGACACCTCAACACAAGACCATGACCATGACCAAGACTCCAACTTTGCATTCGATCTCAAACACACCACCGGCACCGGCTCTCCTCTCGCGCATTTCCCCGTACAGCCCATGGGCAACCTGCTCTTGGGTCCTACTCGAATACCCAATTTGCGGGACACAGGTCTCGGTGCCCTTCACCGCCTCCCTGATGACCTGCTACTTGACGTCCTGGCTCTGCTTGATGCGAGTGACCTTGCGGTGTTCTCGATTGTCAGCAAGTCGGGTTACGTGTTCTCGTGCCACGACCCGCTATGGCGGTCCCTTGTCCTTTCGAAGTTTGAAGGGCAATTCTCTTTTGTCCACTCGTGGAGGTATAGTTATGTCAACTCGCTTACCGGTAAGCTGCCCGCCGTACCGAGATCACTAAACATTACAAATTTCTACTCTGATTACCTATTCCAGAGCTATCTCTGTGCCAACATGGAATTTAAACCTGAATGGCTTAAAAGGGATAACATCCAAAGAAGAAGGGGCATTTCAGTTGAGGAATTTATATCATGCTTCGAGGAACCAAACAAGCCGGTGCTTCTAGAAGGTTGCATTGACACTTGGCCAGCCTTGAAAAAATGGACACGTGAATATCTGTTAGAGACTTGTTCCGGGACCGATTTTGCTGTTGGGCCTGTGAAAATGCCGCTGGAAAGATACTTCCAATACGCAGATTTAGTTCAGGAAGAAAGACCTCTGTACCTTTTCGATCCGAAATTCGCTGAGAAAGTCACACAATTAGGTTCGGATTATGATGTTCCAGTTTATTTTAGAGAAGATTTGTTCTCAGTTTTGGGGAAAGAGCGGCCTGATTACAGGTGGATCATAATGGGCCCAGCAGGGTCGGGTTCATCATTCCATGTAGACCCAAATTCAACCTCAGCTTGGAATGCTGTCATAAAGGGTTCAAAGAAATGGATCCTGTTTCCACCTGACGTGGTCCCGCCTGGGGTTCATCCCAGCCCTGACGGTGCTGAAGTGGCATGCCCGGTTTCCATAATGGAGTGGTTCATGAACTTTTATGGGTCATGCAGGGATTGGGAGAAGAGACCTGTAGAGTGTGTGTGTAGCGAAGGTGAGGTGATGTTTGTACCAAATGGATGGTGGCACCTGGTGATTAATTTGGAGGAATCGATCGCGATAACTCAGAACTATGTTAGCAGGTACAAACTTTTATATAGTTTGTCTTTCCATATTGGTACAGGAACTTTCCACATTGTTAGTCCTAATTAGAAGAATCTAGTTCTCTTAGTCAGGTCGTGCAATTTGATTAAGGTGATCTTATAGTCCCATTATTGTGGTTTGGTTGGTTTATGGGCCGCCAGTAAGTGATGGACAGGAACTTTGTTAGTACTGGTTGTACCGGTTAGTTTCACGGTACCAGATTTTTGTACTGTCCTATTGCTGTCAGTGAATACTGGTACCTGTACTAATGCCTGCTGATTGGAAACCTGGAAGTTCAGCTTACTGACTTTATAACTTCCAGAAAATGGGAAACTGATATTGTTAAATTTTTTTCTTATTACCTGTAACAGGAGAAATTTGTTGAACGTGTTGGATTTTCTAAAGAAACCCAATGCCAGTGTGCTCGTCTCTGGGACCAATGATCGGGTTAACCTACACGATAAATTTAAGAATGCAATTGATGCCAAGTATCCTGGCTTAATTAATAAACTCGAGCTGGAAGCCCAAGAGAAGGCTGCCAAACAGAAGAAGTTGACCTTCTGGGAATCAGCTTCTGATTCTAAAACGGGTGGTTTCAAATTTTCTTTTTGAGATTTTGAATGAGATTTTGAAACAAGAGAGGCCTGAAATTGATACTTTTTTTCTCAAATATATTGAGGTTCTATTCTTTGCAAAATTGGTTTTGCAATATAGATCCCTGTTTTTACTTTCCTAGTGCCTGTTTGGCAATGGAAGTGTCATTCAAGATTCATAAGATATTTATTATATCATTTATAAATTCTTTGTATTATTTTTTAAATTTCTGTCTGACTAAATATTACTGACCTCGTCTACCTTCTCATCATTCGTTTGAAGATCAAGTAAACTTGCAACATTCAACTAAATTAAATGCCTCTTAAACAAGTCACGCTAACTAATAAATAATAAAACATTGACCACAATAAAAGTTCAGAAAAATAGAGAACATAAATTAGATTTTACAATTGTAAGAAATTTATGCTAAACGCTATACTGAAAAAGATTGGAGGAGGCCAATAAGGGACATTTTTCATAAAATTAGTTTTGGTTAGTTAGATTTCTTGTTAATTTTTTAAACCCTTTACAACCTTAACAAAAGAACAAAAACTACAATTTGTTATTCTCCAAATTGAGGTGTTCGTTTAACCAAAGAACATAAAACGAACCACAATTAATTGGAACGAAGAATTAACATCCTCTTCCCTTTCATTCATCATCCTTTTATTATGCCTAACAATTCTTCTCTCGTCTTATTCGACATATATTCCGTAAACCAAACACAAGGAAAAAGGTACTTATTTCTATATTACCATTACATTAGGAATTGATTTATAAATATGGATGCCATTGAAGAAGGTTCATAAAAAAACTCTTAAAATATATATATATTTCAACACGTATCTAGCATAAATTGAGGAATAGAAGAAGAGTAATAGTCAACAAAATAATAATTTAAAAAATTAGAATATAGATGGATATTACTAAAAGAAGAGGTGAATTTACAAGTAAATAGCTTATTCAAAAGTTTTTGAGGCTCTTCTAGCCACAATACTTTGCAATCTAAATATACAAATTGGAAGGCTAAATATATACAAACTAGAAAAAAGACTGATGGTCATGGTCCCCTTCTCTCCTCCCTCTCCCCATTTTTTGTTCTCTCTTTTCAGGAAATTAGGTGTCTTTCTACTGGTTTGATGAGAGGTAGGGTTTTCTCATGCGATTCTCGATACCGAGAGAGAATTGTGGTGATTATGATCTTTTATTATTGTGTTTTTCTTTTCACAAGTTGTTGCATTCCCCCCTTTTAAGAAGGAGAAACTAATATTTTGATCGTTCACAAAAGCGGGTAGGAATCGTAGTAGATCGACATGGCAAATGCGACATCAAGTATTGTTCCGCCTTCGGTGCTGAAGAATCTGTCAGATAAGCTCTATGAGAAGAGAAAGAATGCGGCACTTGAGATAGAAGGGATAACGAAGAAGCTGGCATCGCAGAGTGATCATGACAAGATTGGAGCTCTTATTAAGATGCTAACCGATGACTTCACCTATTCTGCTCAGGTACATAACAGAAAGGGAGGGTTGATTGGACTAGCGGCAGTGACTGTCGGTCTGACTATGGAAGCTGGGCCGCACCTTGATCTGAAATACTACATGTCCGATCACTTGGAGAACATCGTTCCTCCTGTTGTCAACTCCTTTCTGGACCAAGACAGCAGGGTCCGGTACTACGCATGCGAGGCTCTCTATAACATAGCCAAGGTTGTGAGGGGTGAATTCATTGTCTTTTTCAATAGAATATTCGATGCCCTCTGCAAGCTCAGTGCGGATTCTGATGCAAATGTGCAGAGTGCCTCCCATCTCTTAGATAGGCTTATGAAGGATATCGTCACCGAGAGTGACTCTTTCAGTATAGAAGAATTCGTGCCTCTATTGAAAGAGAGGATGAATGTGCTCAACCCTTATGTGCGGCAATTCTTGGTGGGATGGATCACTGTTTTAGATAGTGTTCCTGATATTGCCATGCTTGGTTTCCTCCCCGATTTTCTCGATGGCTTATTCAGCATGCTGAGTGACAGTAGCGTTGAAATAAGGCAGCAGGCTGATGCTGCTCTCTCTGAATTTCTCTGTGAGATAAAGTACTCCCCGGTAAGTCCTAACCCTCCCAATGTAGATTACGGGCGCATGACTGAAATATTGGTCAGGCGGTGTGGATCAACAGACGAATTCACTCGTTTAACATCAATAATGTGGGTCAATGAGTTTGTGAATATTGGTGGTATTCAGCTGGTGCCGCATTATGCTGATATCGTAGGGGCCATATTACCTTGCATATCTGACAAAGAAGAGAAGATACAATCTCTTGCATGTGAGACAAATGAAGAGCTCCTTGGGTTGAAACCAGAAGTATCTGAAGGATTTGATGTAGGGAGAGTTCTCCAGATAGCAAGGAGAGAACTCCAAAACTACTACGAGACGACCCGGATAGAAGCAGTGCGCTGGATTCAGAATCTTGTTCTAAAGTACAAAAATGAGATTGTAATCCACATCGACAACATCTTTAGCATACTTTTAAGTGCACTCTCAGATCCTTCTGAAGAGGTGGTATTATTGGCACTTGACGTGCATGCTTGTGTAGCGCAAGAGGCTCGCCATTTCACCGATCTTTTAACCCATATACTGCACAATTTCAAATCCAAGACCTACCTTCTGGAGAAGAGGGGTCCTTTGATAGTACAGCGGCTTTGTGTGCTTCTAGGTGCAGAAAGGGTTTATTGCGAATTTTCAGCAATACTTCAGAAAGAACGTGACCTTTACTTCGCTGCCACTATGATTCAGGTTCTTAACTTGATTCTGGTGACGTCAGCAGAACTGGCTGTGCTTAGAGCGATCCTAAGGCAGGCATCGGTGAATTCATCTGGCAAAAAATTGTTTTCATCCTTGTACCCTTCGTGGTGCCACTCTCCCATGGCGACTATTACACTCTGCTTTCTCGCTGAGGCATACCATCTTGCAACTTGTGTGATACAATCACTGAAGGAGGAAGACATGAACATAAAGTTCATGGTTCAACTTGACAAGCTTGTTTGGCTCCTTGAAACCCCGATCTTCTCTTACCTCCGCTTGCAGCTTCTTGAGCCTGAAAAGCATACATGGCTTGTGAGATGTCTCTATGGTATCTTAATGTTGCTCCCTCAGATTCCTGACCTGTACTCAAAAACTCCAGACGGAGGATTAGTACCCAAGCAAAGGTCAACATTCAAGATCTTGCGTACCCGGCTCAGGACAGTCCCCTCATCTCGGTTGTCAGATGCTCTGAACCAGCCATCCCCCGCCCCACATAATTCATCCATAACAGTGGAGGCTGGCAGCTGTAATTCCAGACAAGAGGCAGCTTCTGATCACAATTCCGTAAATTTCCAGTCCTGGCTTGACCAGTTTGTGCAAATGAGGGAGCACCGATGTCAGTTTTCCATGTTGAAGCTGCCACATACCAATAACCTTTATTCTGGTCTTGGTACAAGTACCAGTAGGAATTCAGATGCAGGAATGAGTTCATCAAGATCATCTATTCAGGAAGCAGTTCGAGAGTTCACAGTAACAAAGTACCTGACCAACTCCTATGTACCAAAGCCTGACCCCATTGAAGAGACATCTGCACCAGATGCGCTAAGACCAGAAAAGAGCAGGCCATACAACCCCGACTTCTCCACCTCCTGATTTAATGTAATCTTTTGTTTAGTGTAATCTGGTGACACAAAGTTCACTATTTTTCAAAGGTTGTACACAGCAACTACTATTGTTCACACTTTGTAAGTATGTCATCAGTCAAAATATTCGTTTAGTATTAACAGGTACCATATATTTTTAGAAAACTCCCAGTGGCCAACCAAGTTAACCACCACCTAGATGGCTATTTTTTCTATTGGTAGTATAACGTACATACATACAGCTTTGAAAAAAATAGCTTTAGTGCTACCTCAATTGCATCCGCATTTAAGCCTTGACAAGTACTAGATAGATATACTTTCCTGCAAGCTAAACAGGTAGGAAAAATACAAAGATATTAAAAAAGAAATGGCACATAATCATTATTCAGCGAATTCCTTTTTCTTCAAGTCATCCAATTGTAGCATACTAATACAACTTGAATTCAACCTTGCCACCAGTAATCTAAATGCCAAAAGAAAAGGGAACCATGGATTCTGATACAACATGCAAGAGAAATCCATGAAACTCAAAGCAGCAAATTATGTATATAGCCATTTTCCCAGTACCATGCATTTAATATTAAGCTGAACCATCATCAAATTACCCATAACTGTCCAATTTGCAAGGCAAACATCCTTTAAAATCAGTTCCCCTTCAATGATTTAGTGATGCATGGTGGTTTATCTTGTTTGACTAATTTCTTTCTAATAGTAATATCTGATGGAGAAACTAATGAGAGCTTAAAATAGTAATTATGATACATAAAACCAAGGATACATGAACCCAAGAGAGTTATATCAATGCGTAATTTAGTAAGCAATAGTCAATAGAAAGTTGCAATTTATCCATCTAAACCGTAGTTAACTGTACACTGTCCTCCCCAGCCCCTCAAACAGCATCAGAATAATAAATGAATAAATTATTCATCTAACCTTTGCTCTCAGAAGGCATGAAACAAATACTTTCACAACACTGTACAACTATTACAGTGCAGAATCGTGACAACAAAATTTGAGTAATATTTACAAACTTTTTGTTGTCTGCCCCTTCTCTATATCCAAAACGGCAGATGCAACTTGCTGCATTGACACGTCTTAGTTCCACATGGTGAGTCATCAAAAGTTACAGAATCCCACACTGAGATATCGTTGCCACATTTCATTCAGGCTATGGACCTCAACCAACCAAGCAAACTAAGAAGAGCAGCATCTAGTACCGGGGATTTCTTCTCAAGCCCTAAATTTTACGACACTAAATTAATGGTGATAGCAGGATAGTTAGATTGCTAACCAAATGAGATACCAATCAACATAAGGTCCTGCTTGTTTATCATTATTATGATCAGTCCATTAGATCCTATGGACAAGAAGATGTCTAAACAAATAAATGAAAGCAGTAATTATGGTTTTGGATAAAAAAACCAACTATACAGATAGCAATTAAAAGGATTCAAATACCTATATCTGCAGCAACTCTATGAGCACACATCACGCCTGAAAAGGCTACAGCTATGACGCCTTGTCCTGGAAAGCAGCTATCGCCTACACAGTAGAGACCATCTATAGCCTGCAATCCAAATCGGCAATTTCATAAACCAAACCTTCACAATCTGATTCTGGGCGGTTAAATCTAAATCATTTTGTTCATTTTCAATTTATTTTCTGCTTTCGGCTGGCTTCTTTGAGGTAGAATTTATCAAATGAGGAAAAGTTTAGTCCAATTTGTGTAATCATAAAGTGAACTTAACCAGAATTGAGAGTTATGCATAACATGATACCAGAATATGAATCATTCCAAAAAAAAAAGTGAAAAGAAAGAATTTTATTCAATTCAAATATTCAATATAATAGTTTTGAAACATTATTTAACCTCGATGAAAGGGTGTCAGGAAACTTACAGTAGTGTTAAAAGGCATTGCCAACAAGCCTTTCGGAGTGCCACGTGGCATAGGCCCATAGGTGCCATTATCCCTAGCAAGAAATCTCCTATGTGTCTTTGGTGTTCCTACCTGAATTACAAATTTCAATTAGCAAAGATATACAAACCAAGTTGTAATAACTTGCTATTACCAATTTTATCTAAAAAAATAACCAAACTCTGGTTTCATGTACTTTTTATAATTTGTTTGACCATAACCATTTAAGCTATTAATCTACCACAAATAAGCCAAAAATTTTATAAACACAGTGGTCACAATGATAACAAAATATAACATAATTATAACATAATTATATTAATATGGCAATGGTGGTAATATGTATGAATATTTCGGCCAGTACATAGTGCCAATTTTGATATAAACAAGATTAAACCTCTTTGAGCACAATAGAGTTTTGAAGCCCTGGAAAAAGTTTGTTCTCTAGTCTTTGTATAATTCCATTCGCCACAATTTCCTTCTTTTGCTCATATTCCTTCCTGCCAAGTCCCTAACAAGAACATGATGATGGACATTAAAAATCGAAAATTTTTAGCATGTTACCTTAGCTAGTATAATTCAGCGTTTGACATATTGCAAGCTTTCAAGGATTGTTTACCTCCCAATCTTCAATTCCTGAAGTGGTGAAGATGTGAAGTATATGATGTCCTTTTGGGGCAAGTGATGGATCAAGAACAGTGGGAATGCTTAAGAAAATGCTTCCATATGGCTTTTCCAAATTAGCCCAACTATCCTAATGTATCGGAACCAAGTAAATTAATTAGTTCAACGTGTGCAAGGATGAGCCCATGATGAATGATAGCTTAGAAATTATATAATTTTTTCAGAGAGAAACCATTGAAAGACTTACAGGCTACAGCTAATAGTAAGTGCATTCAAAAGTAGTAAGGAGCAGGGTCATTAATATTTTTCTGACACTAGTACAAATGCAACTCAAATGGTTGGACCAAGAATGATAATGCCAGCATATTAATGATCAAGATCTACCTCAAGTATGAAATGGTGACAGTCAGTGTCCGGAGGCAAAACAGATGCTTTCACACCCATGTGAATTGATAGAAAGGATGGAGCCTTTACATATCTTTTTTGGAAGTTTCTCTCCTCCTCAGGAAGTTCTTCCTCTTTAAGGAGTTTTCCTAATTAATTGCAAACCAAATTCAAAAGTAACTACTCAATGTGACAGGAACTAATAATATTGGATATGAATGTTAGAAGGTCAAACTTTCTTTTGTATTTTATATGTGTACTTCATTCTGGTTTCATATATACTTTTAGAGCAGTACAGCACCTCGGAATTGCCAACAGTAAAAGTGAACAAGAGTCTGAAGGTCGGAAAATAAGATTGTACTAAGTCTCTAATAAATTCGGTTAAAAGTTACCAAATGTATCCCATCTAGTAGCATTTGATATCACCTTCTTAGCAAAGAATTTTTTCCCACTAGAAAGCCTTACTCCAACCTGTTACAGGCAGAGTTAAATTCCTATGATATCATACAATTATTTGCGTACAATAGTCATCAATAATAAATTAATAATACATAAACTCACAGCTTTTCCATTCTCAATAATTATACTAGTAACATTCGCCTTATATTGTATCTCACTGCCCATATTTACCAATCCATTTGCCAAAGCCTCTGCGATTCCACCAACACCACCAACTGGATAGTTAATTCCACCAAAGTGTCTATCACATAAAACCTGTCATACATAATAAAAGAAATTGTATCAGTAACTTGGTAAAGGCAAATTCCGGAAGTTCCCGCCCCATTTTGTTTTCTGAAGATGCAATGCACCCGCTAATTAAGTTGAAATGATAAAAGTTCACTTCTTTTCGTCTAGACAATGAATGCCAGGCCGCCCTCCAAGTATGGAAAACGGAGGCTTCCAGGATATTGAAGGATGGTCTAAATTTTTCCTTGATTAGCCCAATTGAATATAGCACTCGAAAAGAAAGAACTCACCATGCTCGCATTAATCATGGGTGTTTGCAAAGCGTTCACCGTGCTCACAATAAAACACTACAAAAAAACTTTTAAATTTTGAGTAAGCAATATAGTTAAAATATCACTGATGCATACATTAACCCAAAATTTGTACATATGTTAAACTCAAAAAGTGTTCACACCTCAGCATCTATGAAAGACAATAATTCTGGATCCTTGATATACTTCCGAGCTATAGCGCCAGCATTTTGTGGCAAATAATATGCTGTGGTAAAAAAGAAACAAAGTAAAAAGACAGAAAATCACTAATATGCTGTACAGAGGCACTAATATAGACATCTTGGTACAAGCACTAACTGGTACACACCAGCTAGTACTTCTGATGAAGTAGGCAAAATGCCAACCATAAAAAAAAAGGGAAGAAGAAGAAAAGTTTTACAACATTTGTACATGAATCTTATGTACTAGGATTATTCAAATTTTATTTTTCAATGCACCACTTGGTGAATGGGCACTACATTGGATTATAGAGGGGCTAAATTACAGAAACTGAGGCTTAGATGAACCACTTGGTGAATGGGCACTAATATGCTTTACAGAGGCAGATAAAATTGAAAACTCGAGTTACATATTTACCTAGAGTCAAGCATTCCAAAGGTTTCTTGAAGAACTGCCCGAATAGGTACAGCGGCTCCTCCAAAGACTTCAGTTCCATTGCATTTAATGAGTTAAAAATCTACATAGAACTGGAGGACATCAGGCCGACATTCCTAGACCAACATTCCTAGAGTACCAGCATTGTTTATCAAACTTTTCAATAAATAAAAGCAAAAACAGATCACACACCTTCCAACAATCTCCATAGAACTGGAGGATTCCTTGCTTCTCATGAGGAAACCTAGCAATCAGTTCGGAAAGAAAGTCGTCATACTCTCTATGCACACGGACCGATAACTGATTCGGCAGGTGGAAGTGAACAGTAGATGGATCTGGTATCACTTCCATCTTACGACCCACTGCCGCCAGCGCTTGCGTAATCAGATTAAGGTTCCCCTGATCAATCACACACCGAAAGCAATCTAGTATACATTAGTATATGTTCTTCGAACAGCACTAATCAATCGATCGAAATTGAAATAAGAGACATCAAGAATCCAATCAATCACCTTGTCACTGAAGCCGAACATAACGGAAGAGCCGACATCGAACTTGAACCCATCCCTGACATAATACCCCGAGCACCCCCCGGGTATAACATACTTCTCCAGCACCAAAACCCTAGCCCCCTTGGTAGCCAGCTGAGTACCAGCCACGAGTCCGCCGATACCCGACCCAATCACTATGGCGTCGTACTGCTGTCCCTCTCCCGCCTCGTCCTTCCCCTCTAATCTCTTCTCGGCACTGAGAACAGCCCTGGGGATGTAATTCTGAAGGTTTCTGCTGCTGACAGCGGGGTTTGGTGAGCGGTGGTGAGGAGGATGGGGGAAGAGGGAGGAAGGGGGTAGTTGGAGAGAGTTGAAGCCTGGTTTGAGAACTGTGCTGGCACATGTAGCAGCAGCAGCAGCAGCCATGAAGGAGAATTTGAATTGAATTGGAATGGAATGGGTTTGGTTTGGTTGCTGTATGGGAGTGGCGAAAGTGGAAATGGCGAATGGAGAAAGAGAGTATCTGAGTGAGTGAGTGAGTGAGTGAAAGCGGAGAGCTTTCGGTTGGGTGGAGGCTAATCTAATGTAAAATGGGCATGAGTATGCATGCGTCCGCATCGGCTACGATCCGTGCGCGATCGTAGGACCCTCCAATTCTTTAATCTCCTCCGTTAAATAAAAACAACGGCCCAGATACTTAATTCCATCTATAAGCTTTTTTGCTTTCATAGTCTGCCCATAGACGCGTGAGAGAGAGAGAAGTATCAATGTTTGACGAGAAGTGTGCTTGCTATGACCATCCCAAATTCTTTCAATCGCATCAATACTATGCAGTGTATTTCAATAAAAAAAAAAAAAAATACTATGCAGTATATTAATTAGCAATCAAAGAAATCAATCAAGTTTGTGTAGTTTTTCTACTTTAGCGACAACAATACCTTTAGAGGTGGATTGTCGGGTCGGTTCGGGTTCATGTTCGGGTCGGATTGGGTCGATCAGTTTGACCAAATGACAATGTCGGGTTGGGTCGAGTCGGGTGGGTTTTTCGGTTTCAGTCAGATTTTGCAACTCTATTCCCGGGTCAGGTCGGGTCAAGTCGGGCGGACTTTCCCCGGAACACGGGTCGGGTTCAGGTCAGTCTAACTTTTCCTGGAACACAGATCGGTTCGGGTCGGGTTCGAGTCAGTTTGACTTTTTATGAAACTTGGGTCGAGTCGGATTTCAGGCCGGACAGATTTTTCGGGTCGGTTAGATTTTGCCACCTCTAAATACCCTTGACAAAATTATATTGTGTATGTATTAATATTATATTATATATAAGTATGTTGGAAAGCGCTTGGGCAGAGGAAAACATGGGCAAGAAATTGGGCAGCCAAAACCATAAGTAGCAGGGCCATATTGAAAATTTTGGGCAGCCAAAACTCAAACCAAGCTGCCCTATTGAAACTTAATGGTACAGATTATATACATAGATAATAACGGAGGAGATTGAAGAATTGGAGGGTCCTACGATCGCTGAGGATCGTAGCCGATGCGAACGCGAGTATGCATGACACAGTGACAGTGTCGAGTGTCAACTGCCTCTCATATAAATAATAAGGCAAAATTGGTACATGTCATCGAAACTTTTGGTTTTGAGATATTTACCTATCAAACTTTAAATTTAGATATCCACCGTCAATTCTTCATTTTCTCTTATATTTGTCCATCAAAATAGTTTTAGAATAAAATAGACAAATTTTGATATAGAAAAAGAAGATAAATACTAGAATTGACAACTTTGCCCTTCCCCTCATCCCCACCGATCTTTCCAAGGCAAGAAACAGGGAAAGTCAGACTGACCCGAACCCGACCCGACCCGAACGACCCGAAAACCCGAGATAACCCGAAAATAGAGGTGTAAAATCTGACCAGACCCGAAAAACTCGCCCATTCTGAAAAAATGCGGCAGACGTCAACCCGATACCCGACCCGACCCTAAAAAATATTGGCAGTCGTCAACCCAATACCCGAGAAAGAAAGAGAAGGGTGGGGCAAAATTGTCATTTCTAATATTTATCTTCTTTTTCTATATCAAAATTTGTTTATTTTATTCTAAAACTATTTTGATGGGCAAATATAGGAGAAAATGACGAATTGATGGGTTAATATCTAAATTTAAAGTTTGATGGACAAATATCTTAAAACCAAAATTTTGATGGGTATGTACCAATTTTGCCTAATAATAATAATAATGGATTCATTTCTTGACCCAACACCTACATGATAATTTTGCCCTTAAATAATTACCTCGTATTTGAAAATTGTTTAGCAGTTTTTAAATGATATGTTTTATAGAGATAATATATGTAACCTTGATTTTGAAAAGTATTACGAAAGTGCAAACATATAATGTAACATGAGTAAAACTATTGTTCAAACATTTGCATTTCACTCCAAAATACTGACAACTCAAATTATACTTTGTTACGTCTTTTGGTTTATGGTTCTCATCATATGAAAATAATTGGGAGTACAAAAGTTTTCCTCTTTTAGAGTTTTTTAAGTATTTTTTGGATTCTATAAAATTTATATACAAACAAGTACTATTTTTTTAATATTTTTACAATTATTTTGAAAAATCTAAAACAAATACTTAGTAACTCTAAACATTGAAAATTTTTGTATCCCCTAATATTTTCATATAACAAATTTAATAGAAACCATAAATCAAAATTTTAGACTTGTAAAGCATAATTTAAGTTGTTAGCATTTCGAAGCGAAAAACAAACGTTTTCATATGACTTCCAAGAGGTCATGGGTTCAATCCTCCATGGACGCAAAATTAAAAGGTTTCAATAAAACTGGTGGAGTATTCCACTTTCTTCAAAAAAAAAAAAACGTTTTCACATGAATCCAACTCAATGTAATAGTACCTTTATTTTTTATTTGATAAAAAATGGGAGTTTAGTTTCTCAAATTTCAATTTTTAAACCTATAGTATAATCTCTTGGAAGCAATTTTAACCTTTCTGGTTTTAACTAAGATATAGTTAAAATTGAGATGTGCCTATTTTTTTCGTTGCATATGAAATACATCTGGATTATGAATTTATGATATATTAACGAATAGAAAATTAGTGGAAGTGCTTTAGGTCTTTATCATTATGTTATGTCTTTAATATTTTTTTTAAAATCAATCTTAGATATGGGCATTCATGTAACAGTTTTAATATTAAAGCAGAATATTTGGCAAATTTATCTCGGCAAGATTAATGCGACAATCGATTGTTCACTAAAGCAGTAGTTTGATCAGGGCGACAATAATATACCGAATTATGAAATTCTCGTAATAGATGGTACATGCAATATTTAAAAAAAAAAAAAAATACATCTTGTTTTTGAGTAAGCACGACGACCAACTGCATTGTTCGTAAAGTCTTTTAAGTTCTAATTATAATAGAGATATGTACGTACAAGTCTGTAATAATATATCAATAGGTTGTTTCATGTTTGATTGTTTCCAAGAAGATGCATAACGTGGTACATCGCATAAGAATCCAACCAATCCCGACTGAGAAAATGTCTACAGGAAATCTGCTTACGGCCATATATTTGAGAGAGCTATAATCAGGTAAAATTGAACCTTGTTAGTAGTACCCAATAAAAACATTACTACACATGCTATCTATCAGAAAGAAGATCAATGACAAATATGCTTTCTACTAAAAATTAAAAAAAAAAAAAAAAAAAAAAACACTAAGCAAATTCAATAAGAAAAGCCTCAGAATCAAACTATTAACTCAGAATCTGCCACCTTTATGAATTAGATGTTGGCTTATGCCTCACACATACAAGATCATCCAGCTTATTCCCATCCATCTTATATTGCGAGACGTGATCCATCTGTGCATAATGCTCTTGCGCCTCCTTTCGTAGACTACTGATCGGAAGCAACTCCCACTTGCTATAATCGGAATTACGGCGGGTCTCAGTCATGTCATCAGAGCCTGAAACAGGTCCATAGTCCTGGCTCACGGTACCCCAGACTTTGCAATTGCTGAAGGGTGTAAGTTCTTCAGGTTGGCCAAGTTGCTTTCTCTTGAGACGGAATGCAGCGGCATGTGCTCTTTTGATTGCTTCCTTGGTTGGGATGTCTGACCAGTCTTCTTTTCTTTTGGATCTCATGGGTGAGTGTATCCGAATTACCTAAAGAAAGAATATACGAGAAAATAACTCAGATAAAATGTGCCTCAGAATATATACAATATTCAGCATTCAATTTTGATCAATCTCTAACATCAACAACCACTAACCAGTAATTGGAAACCACATCTAGCCTAAACACAGTGGCCAAAGCCCAACTTGTTTCTAGCTAGACCGAACAAAAGGAAATTACCAACATACTTAGATCTGATCCAACAGGATGTTTGCACTGGTTCCAGCGCACAACCCAATTTGCATATATAATGCAATCTTAAAATTACAATGCAATGTCTGTTTCAATAAAGAGGGAAGGGAGGAAGTGGGGACAGACAAGAAGAATGTTTGAAGTCCAAAAATAGGGGATATGAAACAGAAAACTAAATTTTCTTCCCTTATTATTTAGGCACCTTCCAAAACAATTGGAACCAGCAGGCAATACACAGTATTGAATGAGAAATGAAGCAAAAGGACAGAAAGCACTTACTCCGAGGCACTCCAGAAGTTGGTAATAAGCACGGCCTTGCAGAGGATTATGTCCTTTTCTAGGTTCTGAGAAATATCTTGTCCTGATATTAAAAAAAACAAAGACATGAATATATATATATATCTGTCATCCATTTCCCATATTATTTGAAACCACTGTCGTAAGCATCCTAGTAATTGACAACTCAAATTTTCTTATACATACCATTCAGTATAGCCGGGGTCAACAGTAAAACCGTACATGTCAATGACATCACACATGGAAAGAGCCAGCTCTATTGATTTCATTCCTGTCCCTTTGGCACCCCTCCTGAGCACTATGCCTTGGAATAAATATATTGGATTTGGTAACTCCTGCTTAAAGGCACTAGTATCATATTACAATGCCGGATAGCACTACAAACATGTTAAGAAATTCTGAAATGAAAAAAAAAAAAAATTAAGAAAATTGTACCCTGATCGCTCGGTTGAAGTCTCTATGGGTCACACTTTTGATTATAAGCACCTCATCAGCTGTAATAAGAAATAGTTGCTTTTAAAGATATAACAAAGATTTTATGACTACTTTCATAACTGAGCGTTGAAAAAGACCAACACTTTTGAGGTAAAGACCATGTGATCAAATAATTGCAAAAAAAACCATATCCATTGATAAAAACATGACTACTGTAAATTGCAAATCTTCAAGGTTACCTGTAGGAAACTTGCAATGATCAAGTTATCTACTACTCAAAGTCTGTTTTTGGATCAAAATACTTGGCATATGAAGGACAATGGTACATGCTATTAATTGGCTAGTGAATTGAGCTTTAATCTGGCCTGATACATTAAAATTTTTACTGTGTTCTTTTTAATATTATCCAAGCCTTCCATTACATTCATGAACAGCATTATTCAATGGAGCAATACAAGAAGAGTAATTGAGTGGGTAAGAGTAAAGCTTACAGGATCCCTTCAATATTTCACCCATGTTACGAGCACCCCCTCTGACAACCAGTCTAAAGTTCCTTTTAAGCCCGACATGTTTGGCATATTTCTATATACAAGAAAAAAAAAATACAAAGGTTAGCATGCCTTTATTACATTTGTAACAAATTAGTTAAATTCAGAACATGTGTACCTCGTTAACAGGAGCTTCATTGTCCCGAAAAACAGCATCATGTGCATCAATCTCTTTTCCAAACTCCGTTTTTAAAAGGTCTCCCGAGTTGCCAACAACTGCACACGTACCGAACTGGCGCGGGTGAAATGGAGCTTTCGCTGGTAAAATGGGGTGAAGTAGCTCTTCACATAGAGACCGGTTGTAGCACTTGTCAGATCCTCTTTTGCATTGATCAGCGCCAATGTGGCACTTTTGTTAATATCAGAATTTAATGCTACAGAAGGTTCATACTTGTAACAAATAAATTTATATGATCTTTTATACCATTGTTGATAATACCATTGTTGATAATGTTTGCACAGCTTGCTAAAGTTCTTGATACTGGTATGGTGGTGTTAGTGTGTATTCAGCCAAAAAGCAAACCAAGAATCAGTGATGTGCCAAAAAGGCAAAAACTACTTCATCTTGTTTATAATTTTAAAAGTGGTTTTTATTTAATAATTGCAATAGTCAAATGTGTTTTATGAAATTTTACTTACTAATAATGCAGTGCTGGACTCATTAGGCATCATTACAGTATGATATATCAGAATGAAGGGAACATGCACTGTTTTGAGATACCATCCGTTTGTCTGGTTACATAACTGTGTTATTTAATTAAAAGTCATTATGGAAGAAACTTGGCAAAATGATACAGTGAGCTTGGTGCTGTCATTAGACAAAATAATAAACTTACAATTGAGCAATCCTTTTTGCAGCATAGTCAAACCATCCATCTGGTCTTACATCTAGGTATTCCCTTGTTAAGACTGTTGTCATGTTCCGGTACTGCATTAATCATACATTTCAACTTATGTACCACACTATACTTTTTTGAAGTGTAGACTGAAGAGTCGAAAATTGAATGATTAGAAAAAAAACAAAAACTTCACCTGTTCCCAGAGAAGGAGAGCCTCACAAACATTGTACTTGTACTCCAATGGCTCGAATATTTTGAACTGTGCATTGTACTGCACAGTTTGTGAAGGGAGAAACATAACAATCAATAAGAGAAAACAAAAATATATTCAGAAATTCAAAGTAAAAAATAGATAATAGTACCCAAGTACTGTTGGTGCCTTCGGGAAATTTCAGTACCACATTGCAGTGATCGATTATGTCTGCAGTCAGGCCAAGACCTCTTTTTGCCTTGAAAAAAATAATTTCAGTGTTAGCTCTACAACAAAGCTTAACCAATAATATCGTATTTTATGGACACACTGTTACTGTCACTCCCAGAAAATTCCATTTCAGTTTCAAATTTCAAGTTCCAATACTTGTAACAATTGATGTGCACTAAAATGTGGAATTAATTATCAATTCACCACCTTTCATTACTCTAGATGATGACATTGATGCTTAGCTCCTTACTAACTGTATCAATTGCTTACAAGACAAAGATTCTTCTAAGTATTGCATGTTAAACACCGTAAACAGGATACTGTGATTTAGTAGTTAAAATCTGGCTGAGCACTTGCTAGCAGTATCAGATTCACCATTTCAAACAAGATTGATTCAACGAAATGCGGACGAAGAAGAGCAAAGTACCACGCATTGCTGGACGTTGGACTGGAAATCATAAAGGACACGGATCTCCTCACTGTCCTTCCGATCTGATCTGCCCACCCCTAAATTCCGAAACAATGAACAGATCAAATGATGATGCAATAGAGAAACAATGGGAATGGAAATGGAGAATGAACGAAGGGAACACTGACGGGTGAAGAAGGAGGACTGAATGGAGAGGACGGCGATGGAGAAGACGAGGGCCAAGCACAGGAGGATGGCGACGGTCGATTGCCGACCAACGCCGGCGGAGGAAGGAGGAGGAGGAACCCTTGGCATCAGCAGCGAGCGATCCGACAGCTACTCGGATTGTCGGCTTTGTATCGGAACAGTACGGAGCGAACAGAAACAGTGAGTGAGGTTGCAAGTGTGAATGAAGGAAGAACTGAAAGAAAATGTAAGCGCAGATTGTTCATGAAGTGAGAATGTCGGATCCTTTGCTTTGCTTCTCCTCTGGCTCTGCCTAAAAGAATATGAAGTGAAGCATAAGGACCGTTGGATTGTCTCAAGATGCGTGTTGGCTGAGATCCGCTCCTAACTGGGCCACGATATTTGGGCTTGGATTCTTCCTCACGACTCTTAAGCCTCGTATCCCCTAATGGGCTAGATCAAATTAAGGAACAGTAGTCATGTCGTTGGAAACTAAATACGTAGGACGATTTTCATAAATAGCCTGAGGCCGAGATTTACCTTCATCAATGGCTTCGGCTTTGGGTCAAATATATCTTCATTGATAGCTTTCTTAAGGGCGTCACTTGAAATCACGCCCTTTAAACTATATTTTCTATGCCCAGCGTTACCCGAAAATTCAAACCATTGAAAGTTGCGCCCTTTAATTTTTTTCAATTTTTTTATTTTTTCAAAAACATCATCATGTAGATCTTTCATAATCTTTTCGGAATGTGATTGTACGTTTCGTGGGGAGCTTCCTATCAAAAATTATGAATATTTGAAGTTTTTTTGTTATATTATAAACTTTTTATCTCGATATTATTATGCATATTATTTAATCGCATAAGTTGGAAAGTTTTTATTAGTATTCTAATCGTATAGAAACTAAAATAATTTAAATTTTGTGTAATATTTTTAACAAATTAAATTAACACAAAAATGTAATAAAATTGATTGTACTCTACAAAATAACAATAAATTAGAGTAAATCTACGGTGCTCTTAAACTGTGATGTTAACCCTAAAAACATATTAAATCATATCCAAATTTTGATTTATATGCCTTAATAGATTACTTATATCAAAATCACGTGGCACGCAAAAAATGTTTCTATTTTTAGAGATTTTTAAGTATTTATTTAAGGAATTTATAAAAGATATATATAAAATACTGATTATTTTATTAATATTGTATAGTTGTTATTAAAAAAAATCTAAAATAGGTACTTAAAAATCTAAAATAGATACTTAAAAATCTCTAAAAATGTAAAATCTTTGTATGCCACAAGATTTTAATATAAAAAATTTATTAGGTCATATAAATCAAAATTTAGAGATATTTTGGTATATTTTTTAGGTAAGTTTCATGGAAGGTGTCTGTGAGTTTAAAAATACCGTAGTTTTACTCATAAAATTAATTTGTTTATTTAACCTCTAATATAAATTTTAAAATATTATTTAGACATAGGTCTACCAATAAAATAAGATACATAATAATATCGAGAAAATATGATAAAAAATTTATAATTAGATAAAAAATTTTAAATATGCATAACTTTTGATAAGAAGCTCCCATTAAACATATAACCATATTTGGAAAGTTCGTGAAAAATCTATAGGATGATTTTTTGAAAAAAAATAAAAAAATTGAAAAACTTATTGCGTAATGATTTAACTTTTTAGACAACCGCAGGAGAAAATCTCGCGTAAAACCGAGGAGAATAAAGCTGATGGACATGAGCAAATGATAAGACGTCACCGTTTCACATATATCCTGTATTTTATGGTGTATAATCAAGTCAAGTTCACTGCTCCAAGTCCAAAATAATCTCAGATGAAATAGGTATTTCTCAATCTTATATGCATGATAAATAATTATATATCTATTCTATTATAAAAAGTACGTAAGGATCGTATCTATTTATTTGGTCACGGTACAATTCATTAAATGGAGAAAATTTTTCTCTCAGTGACATTACTCGAATGGTCACACCGCTTTGAACTACATGCTCTCATAATCAAATAGTCACTGTTCCAGATAAGATGAATATTCAGATCTCAAGGGCAAGATAATTTTATTTTTCTCATTTTCCGATCCATCCACATTTTGTATGATATGAACTTTTTTATATCATTATATTGTTAGTTTGAATAAAAAATTGAAATTTACCAGACATGATATGCGGGTACGTTTCTAGTATATGATAATAATGCAAATTAATTAAACAATCTTGCTAGCAGCAGTTCAAAACTCACGTCAGGCTGGATACGAACAACCTATTATATATGAGGAGGGATCCATTGATAATGGTTAACTTGACAATTTTGACAATGACACATTTTAAAAATTTATGAAAAATCATAAAAAATTTTAAAAATAGAAAAACGTTTACGAAAGTATTGCTTAACTTATAAATTGATTATGTTTCCGATTATATTCAATTTAAGCGGCGTTTGATAACTCTTTAGAGATCCGCTAAATTATAACCGTTGAAAAGTGTACAAAATTTTGATTAGTCATTAAACGATGTTCGAATTGATTGAAATTTGAAACACTATCAATCTATAAGTCAAGTAATACATCCATAAATCATTTTTCATTTTTAAGCTTTTTTATGATTTTTTATAATTTTTTGAAAAGTTGTATTGTCAAGATTGTCAAGTTAACTATTGTCAATGAATCCCTCCCCACATATATTGGGACTCACACAGTCACACTTGGTAGCAACGCACCAAATCGAGATCCTCTCAGTTACTACAAAAATTACGGTTGCCCGCACAACCAATTTACTGCAAGAAACGAGATCCATCACAATCTGAAAGTTAATTTCCTGTGACTGCGGTCCAATACCAACGGATGAGATTGCTATTCAGCTACCGTAAATTTTACGGTAACCGAGAGGATACGCACTCCAAGGCACCTGCTATATTTATTTCAAAAAAAAAGCACCTGCTGTATTTTTCTTAAAAAAAAAAAAGGCACCTGCTATATGTACTATGTGGATTAAATTGTAGGAACATCCAACCAGGCTTATTACCCGACCCACCAAGTCTATTATTATATGTACAATCTTCTGTCACATTTCAATATTTCATGCTAGTACATGTAAACCCGACCCGACTACTATCTGCACCCGGTAATTAAGAACCTACATGTAGGTAGCTAGGCAATGAGTTGAACTTTCTAGCCTGTAGGCAAGGAGTCTCTCCCTCCGTTTGGCAAGTGTAATAAATTAAAGCAGACTAAAACATTAAATCACCTTAACAGTGAATGGTGTTTGGACTTTGGTTGTAGTAAATAGATAAAATAAAGTCGGTAAATATATAAAAGATATGAAATGTTGATGATTTAGTTTACTACATCTTAAATTACTTTCGTTTGATAATTTAAAGCAACTTAAATCACCTTACTATATTTTCAGTACCAAACAGGGTGTATGTTTTACCATCTCTAGTGCAGTAAACCAAACAAGTAATTTAATTATTATATTGCCGCAAAATAATACTTCCTCCGTCCACAATTAAATGAATTTATACCCTTTGTTTGAATCTACTTTCTTTCTCAAAAAAAAATATATATTACGAAATTCTCAAAATGCCCCTCGTCTCCTTCCAAAAATGTTCACTTTTCTACTAATTGAGGGTATAAAAGTAATTTCACTCTTCCACTATATTCTTTGACTTTTACTACAAATTCATTCTTTTGTGGACAGAGAAAGTAGTATTTATACTGCTAAACTAACAACCGAAGTCTATCAGCATCAAACATATTTCAAACAAAAATAATACATGCCGGTAATCTTCCACAACGAAATGTCAAAGCCTACATCAGTTTAAACTTAAAAGGCAGTTCCCACACTAAAACAAAATGGAACTGCAGTACCATATGGCCATGCCCTCCATACTCCTTGAAAGCCAAAATACATGTCAACATCCCATGCATTAGCCACAACAATCACAAAAGGAAAAGGAGTGTCATGTGTTACCAAAATTAAAACCTAATAACAGAAAAGAAGAAACAACACAAGGCATGAGAGGCATTTATGATTCATCCCTCACTTGGTGCCATTACGAGGCCGATGCTAACAAGGTGCCTCGCGAAAGCAAAAGATGCTGCACTAGTCTTCAGCCAGTTATCAGCAAGTACCTCCAGTTTTGCTTTCAGTTCAGTGATCTCTGATTTCAGCACATACACATCTGCAGTTTTGTCAGTATCGTCTGCGACTGCTACGCTCACCTCTGCAGGTTGTGCTGCCTTTTCCTCTGCAATCCTTTGCCGTAGCTCCTCCGTCATTTTTCTCAGCAATATGGTAAAACCAGAAACTCGTAGCAAATTATGTGGTGGAGTAAGGTTCCTACCGCTTGGGCTGGCCATGATGCATAGAGTCAGAAGACAGTCTTCAACCGCATACAAGGACTCCATTGCCTTCAACCAGTCATCATGCGTTGCTCGCACTTCATTCATTAGTGCAGCTTTTGTGGCTTTCAGTTCGCTGATGTCTGACACCTCATCGATGGTTTGAGACTTGGCTAACAGCGCGCTTGGTCCTGACTGACGCTTGGCATTTCCTTCGGCAATTCTTTTGCGTAGTTCATCAACCATCCTGGAGAGTGATACAACAATAGGAAAAGCTTGTGGGTCCATTTCGAGTAGCTGCAATTGAAAAGGACAGATTAGTAGACCGTCTTAATTGGCATTAAAAATACAACATTTGCTAGTCGTTAGCCAATCACGGTTCTGATTATGGAGCTTTTGGTTATTTTGACTAAACTTCAGGCAAATCACTAACAAGACTGGGCTTAAGTAATTTAAATCATTACTAAAGCATCTAACATATGGAAAAAATAAACTACTAAATTTTGTTTGTACTCTGAACTGCCAACAATGAAACATCAAGAGAAGAGCATGGAATCGGAAATACAACATGCACCTCGAGGAAGACTTAACAAATATCAACTAGGCACATAACAGTAAAAACAACATAATACGAAGGGAGGTTACATCTTTGACACCTCAAATTTGGAGGTTACAAATGTGAAGAAAATGAATAGAGTAGTTCACCCCTATTCCCATCCATTTCCATCCATTAACCTCTCAAATTTGAACTCAGGAGCAAGGTTAGATATAGTTCTCCCCTCCCATCTCTTCCCTTCCCATCCATTCACCTCAATTGGAGCACACCCTCAGTTGGGCTTACTGATCACGATAATTAACAGTAACATTGTGTATGTACACAAGCCGGTACCAGTACAAGTGTACAACATACATGCAAAGAAAAATCCAATGCATATACATAGATGGACAAGTTTAATCAATGGTCTTGGGGTTCACAATTCTATAAACCTGGTTTTGAATAACATAAAAAACATATAATTGGAAAGTAATCAATCGGAAAGAAAAGAAAAACAACTAGAAAATATCAGAATTCATGTTGAATCAGTCATCTAGGTTATGAAGTCATGCAATCAATGCATCAACTGACATTGTAAATAAAAGGTAGCCATAACTTATCCTCACTGAATCAAGATATTTGGACTAAATATTGTCAGTTTTATTGCATAGACTAATTAATACAAGGACATTACTTTCATGTTCACACTCAGATAATTTTATCGGTTACAGATAAATTTCATAATGGGTAATGTTCATTTATAATCGTAAGATCGAAAAGATTTCTTAATTACAATACTGAACTAAGGCTACCATGTATAATTTGGTTCTTACCACAAGAAACAATCATGATTTGGACAGAAATACCCACATCTTGCATGTCAATTTTTATTTGTTGTTCCTATTCCGAGATTGAATGGCTCAAATAAGTTCAAGATTTCTAGAGAGCAGTTGTTATTTGTTAATATGAAAAATAGAAGGCACCATTACACTTTCTATGGAGTGTAGGAAATGTAAAACGCAGTTACAAGTTGTAACTTTGTGGGTTGTAGGGTTGTAAGGTTAGGGTGATGCTTGTATCTCAAATCTATCTCTTTATCATTTTCTTTTATTTCTTCGAATTGACTCTTTTCGATTTGATTTAATGAAAATTATAGTAGGCAAATCGTCTGCTACATCAAAAACTTTGTGGGTTGAAGTGGGCTAGTTGAGTTTGTCCACTGTATTACAGATTTCTAACCAGTAAAGAGAGGAACACGGATGTTAGATTTACAGAATAGTTTAACACAGAACAATACTCAGAGAAAGGAGAATTTGTGGTGCAAAATGAGAGGCAACACCATTTTCTGATTTTCTCATTACTTTTATAATTCAATACAAAAAAATAAAAGAAACAAAATCTCCAAAAATAGGAATACTAAAACTGACATGTGGTTTCTCATTATCAAAAAAAATTTTTTTTTTCCACACCTCATATAAGGTAACAAACAAACAGTAAATCTGTCAAAATAAAACTACTATCTTACATCCAACAATGAAACACTGGGCTACACAAAACCCCAAATTTGCAGCCCAAAAATAATAAAAAAAAAACCCTCATATCTAATTTTTTTAACAACTGATGAAAAGATAATAGAGGTGTATATAACTGAAAGGAAGAGAGAAATCTTGAGTGAAGAGACAAAAATTAGGGGAAAGCAAAAGGGAAAAAGGGAGGGAGAAGAAATAAAAACCAACAAATCAAGTTTATTATACTTATAATAAGGTGTTCATGGATCCTACCAAAAGATGTCAACAAAAGCAAACTCAAAGTCTGAAAGATAGCTGGGAATAAAAACTTTCAGGATGTAGTACTTGATGATCACTTGATCATATCATAGATTCAGACTTGTCACTATCACTCCCATGACAAAGCGAAAGAACACGAAAAGGCACAAGCCTTTTTCTATGATTTCGGAACATTCATTTGGAAGTATTGTTGAAAAGAATAGGTAGGTACCTGAAGGCCAAAGTTTGAAGTCTCTCTCTGTCTGTGGAAGATGAATCAGCAACCTTCTTTTGATCACCTTTCTGGACCCTCACACTTTCATCTATCAAGTGAACTGCAAAGTGACTCTTTTTATATTGGACATCGAAGATGAACCGACAGCCTTCTTTTAAACTTTTTCCTTCTTCGTTTCTCATTTGGTCTCACAAATTTCAGATATTACAAGGAGGTCAAACAAAAAGGAAATTAAATTATTTCCTCTTTTGTTATAGGAGTTATGAATTATTATTATTATTTTTTTTTGAGTGAAAGCCCATAGGCATGCATTACTAAAAGAGGAGGGATCGGATGACAAAGTTTTGTTTTGACACAATTCTTACACTAAATTATATAAATTTATAAAAAATCTTAAAAATGTAAAATCTTTTATAAACATATTTATTTACTTATAGATCGAATGTGTTTCAAATTTTATTCAATTTGAGTGTCATTTGATACTCCATCAAGAATGATTAAATTTAGACCGTTCTAATTACTATATAAACTTGATGACTATTGATGGAGTATCAAATCACACTCAAATTGAATGAAATTTGAAACACAATCGATCTATAAGTAAATGAATATGTTTATAAAAGATTTTCCATTTTTAAGATTTTTTATAAATTTATATGATTTAGTGTAAGAGTTGTGTCAAAAAAAACCGTGTCATCCGATCCCTCCTCTTACTAAAATTAAGCAAGTTTATCATTACAAGGAGTCATGAATTATTGCCTTATTGGTGTTGCTTCGATTATACTATAACATTTTCTATGTCGCCTTACTTTTCTTTTTAAGCAAATACTGAGTTAGACTATTTTTAAGTAACAGTGAGTTAGACTATTATAAAAACGTTTGCATTTCGAATTATACTTTGTCACGTCCAAAATTTTAAATGTCCAAAATTTTAATTTAAGATTTCTATACTATACTAGTCATTCAAAAAAAACAAAAAAAAAAATTTTCTTACGATTGGATGGTAGAAAGTTCCTTTTTTTCCTTGTTAGACTATAAAGATTTTTCGAGTTGAGTCCTCCCCTTCTGACAGCTTTTTTATACAGTCCATACTTAATAAATTGAACAATAAAATATAGATCAATTTAATGCAAGTTTGCAAGGCAAATGGCCTAGTAGCTAACTAGGATGATTTTCAAAAGTTCATAGATTTAATCCTCCATGGACACAAAATAAAAAGTTTCAATAAAACTGGTGGAGTATTCTACTTTCTTCAAAAAAAAAAAAAAAAAATGCAAGCTTGCAGGCAGTTCATTAATCCAAAAACTCACTAAAAATTTTCAATGGCTTAGATTAATCCAAAACAATCTCCCCGAAAATCACATATGTCCGATCACGATCTCAGGACCTTCAAATCCAAATTGGATCCGCTACTAATGTATTGCGGTTGTCCATGGGCTAAATGGACAATCCGCAAATGAGCATTGTTTGCAGTGTTATGTTCAAACTCGCCTCCGCCCGCCTGTGTTCGGGGCCCGCCCTTGTCCGCCCGGGCCCACAACCCGGGGATACCCGTCTAGGGTCTCGAGGGCAGGTCTCGCAAGGGCAAGGGTTCAGATATTGGCTGTCATCCCCCGAAAACCCGCCCGCTCCCCGTCGCCCTTCCCGCTCGTGCCCGCCCGTCAAAGCCGTGCTTGCCCGCCCCCGCAAACCCGACCCAGCGCCCGACCCGCCCCAACCGCAACCCCCCCCCCCTCAACAGTTCCCTATTCCCTAACCCCCTACCTCCTAACCAGCCGGCGGTTTGCCCTACCCGGGTCATATGACTTAGAACCCCACCGGGGGGCCGCCCCAACCCCTCGCCGGTGTGCCCCAGCCCCAGCCCCCTGCCGGTCCGCCCTCACCTCACTGCGATCTGCCCAATCCTAAAACCCTTGCCCGCCCATCTTGAGCAAGCCCGACAGGCATAGGGCCAAGCAAGGGCTCCCTAGGATGAAACCCGCTAGCTCGCCCGTCCAAACCCCCCGTCACCCGCGCGGGACCCTTGCCCGCCCGAGGGCAAAACACTAATTGTTTGATCGATTTTGAATGATATAGGGGCCTAAAGTTCCGGCCACGTCCACATACTGGAGATTTAATTGGGAAACCCTGGACAAAACTAGACCGACCATGATTTAATCATGGACCAAAAGCTGCTACCAATTCGATTAGTAAGTGTGGTAAATTAAAATGGAGTAAAATGTTAAATCACCTTAAAACATTAGTGATTGTTGGTAGTGAGGTAAATAAATAAAGTAGAATGGATGAAATGTGTAAAAAGTATTGGTGATTTAATTTAAAAACACGAGATTTCCTTATCTTATGATCGGATGTAAATCTCACTAGATATGCGATCGCACTCTGCGCGATAAATATAAAAACATCGATATTAATTTGTACTGTAATTGCAAGAGTAAGATTATCATGAGCTTAAACTCACATTGCCCTTATATGGATGTAACTTTAAAAACATAAAAAATCACCTTTAAATTTTTATTTATATGGCTTAATAAGTTTCTTGTATAAAAACCTATAGGATATAAAAATTTCTATTTTTGAGAATTTTTCAGTATTTGTTTGAGATTTTCTTAGAAGCGATTATACAATATAATAACATAATCATTATTTTATGTATAACTCTTACAAAACACCAAAAAATACTAAAAATTTTAAAAAATAGAAAATTTATTGAGCCTAACTCATGATAACTTTACTTTCTTTCCTAAATACATTGAGTAACACCACTGATGAGCTTAGTTAGAAATATATTAAAACTTAAAACAAAATACTTAAAGCATGGAAAATAGAAAGATTGGAACCATTACATTTTTTTTAAGAATTTTGGTATACCGAAAATTTAACAATAATATTAACACCAACATTGAAATTTTATTGTAATTAGTTAAAATTTAAAACAAAATGCTTAAAGCACAGAAAATAGAAAGATTGCAACCATTACATTTTTTTTAAGAATTTTGGTATACCGAAAACTTATAACAATAATAACACCAACATTGAAATTTTATTGTAATTAGTGAAAACAAAAAAAAAAAAGAAGAATAAACCAAACGACAAAAAAAAAAAAAAAACACTGTTTTTTGTACTGTAGATCTACAGTGCGCGGCATGTTGAACTTCTACTATCTCCAATTTGTCGTACCGTGAATTGAACCCAGAAGACCAAGGGCGAAATCCAAAACAAACATGATGGGTTGCTTCTTATCGAAGGAACCAGGAAGTGTAAGTTTACGGGCTAGTTACGTGCTTGCTGTAAGCCTGTAACAGGCTGCAAGCCTGTGAAGTCGGTCCAAGTTCAACTATTTTTTCTTTTTATCACAAGCATGTAGGCATGTAGCTAGGCTGTAGCTGTATAGTAAGGAATACACATCTTGTTTCAGGTTGAAATTATATTTATAATAAATTGTCGAAATCTTATTTCTTGTAAGGAAGCTGATATGAGCCTTAAATTTTAATGGACATGGCCGGGATATTAATATACGTCAACATGGTGATTAATCTATCAATTAACGGCTGAGGTTTCTTCTTTGGGAAAGATAGAATTTTCATATCAAAAAATCTAATCTCGTTTCATTATGAGTAAGGATAATTATATCACGACAAAGATCATATTTATACTACGTCATGTGATCATATTTCTGCATCAGAATATCTCAGTATACTTCCCTTCAAAAAATGAGATTAATATGTAACAAAATGCATATAGTTGTAGGCTTGTAGCAGGATATTCACACCATAATAATTAGAAGGATCATTAAAATACTTTTTTTCCCTTAATTTTGTTTTTATATTTTTAAGAACAAAACTTATACAAGCATATAGCACGAAACAATAGTTAGGGATCCTGCCACCGTAATTAAAACTGGAGGTGCTACGTTATGGAGGAATAAATATATATGAACCATTCATTTTTTTAGAATCGGATAATCAGAATATATATTTCGGATATAATTAAAAATGAACGATTGATATGCGAAAAGATTTTTAGATGTATTTTTGTTGATAAAAACAGAGAGACAATTAACTAGCTATGGTGTTAATGGACTAGTTCTACTGAACATACATATATGATCCCATATTATGATAAGAGTAAAACTAGCTATGGTGTTCTTAAAAGTACGGAGGTCTCTCATATTCGTTATTCAAAAGCATACTTAACCATCTCCAGATCTCAATTTATGCTCAATAAATTATTGATATCAAAATATCCAAAGAAATAAAACTTTTTTATTTTGGAGTTTTTAAGTGTTTGTTTTGAATTTTACAAAATAGTATAGGTTTGCATATAAACAATGATTATTTTATATTAGTAGGAAGCTATTTTAACAAATCTCAAATAAATACTTAATAGCTTCAATAATAAAAAATTTTTGTATCTTAAAAAATTTATTAAACACC
This sequence comes from Cyperus esculentus, assembly GCA_030179965.1. Taxonomy (NCBI): domain Eukaryota; kingdom Viridiplantae; phylum Streptophyta; class Magnoliopsida; order Poales; family Cyperaceae; genus Cyperus; species Cyperus esculentus. Next base: position 504,403 of record JASGLE010000019.1, on the reverse strand, counting down.
ATAAATTAAGATTTAAAAATAATTAAGTATATGTTTCAAGTTAGAAACGCGAGAGACATCCGTACTCGCAATTGTAATTGAATACACGCCTCGTTATCAAGCGGTGGTGTAATGATGCCAGTCAATTGTCGTTCAGAATCAAATCTTATGCCGCAAATTTGTTTTTGACCATAGATTCACTTTGATATTGATTGTTACTTATAGAAGTCCATCCTGCATATTGAAGGCTGACATGACAATACATATGTCACAGAATCCAAGGTTCAATATTCTAAATCTAGCATACTATACTCCTTTTGTACGCTATGCTACTTACAGTGGCGAAGCCAGATCAATACTGAAGGAGGGGCTAAAAACTTTTTTATGTAAGGGACAAAAAATTTTTGAAGCCAATAAAAAAATGTTGACTTAATGAAAAAACCTTAAATTTAAAATATCTAAACATTCGTGAGAATTAGACTAATATGAAAAGTTGAAAATGTTTACATTTCGCTCTGACATACGAACGACTCAAATTATATTTTGATATGTCCGAAATTTTGATTTATAGTACCCATTAAGTTATCCATATAAAGATACTTGGGATATAAAAACTTTTTTATTTTTGGAGTTTTTCAAGTATTTGTTTTAGATTTTTCAAAATGACTCTAAATGTTAATAAAATAGTTTTTTTATCTATGAATTTCCAAAATATCTGAAACAAAAATAAAAAAACTTCAAATATATATATATATATATATATATATATATATATATTTGTATCTTTAATTATTTTCATATGATGAATTTAATGGGAACAATAAATCATAATTTTGGGCATGGTAAAATATAATTTGAGTTGTTCGTACTTTGCAACGAAATATTGGTGTTTTCACAATAGTTCTACTCCGTTTGTTAATTTGAAAAGTTCAAAAATTATTTCATATTCTAAAACTTTATAGCATCTAACAACAACAAAACATTAGAAATAACTAAAAAAAGAAAAATAAAATGCTAATTTATTATTTATTCATTTGTCACACATATCAAATAATTCCTTTTCAATGTATTAGGGGGCGCCAAATATGTTAATCATACTATTTACATAAAAAAAAAAAAAATTGGCAGCCAAGGGGGGGCCATGGCCCCTCCAAAACCCCGTGTGGCTTCGCCACTGGCTGCATGGCCCCCCCAAAACCCCGTGTGGCTTCGCCACTGGCTACTTATATCCTTGCTACTGATAAAATCATACGAGTAGGGATCTAATAACCACAAAAATTGGTGTCCTTGATAATCACATCATTATTTATCTATAAATTGACGAAACTAAACTGTTAGATGTATTCTAAATCATCTCAATAACATACACATAAAAATGACAAAAATTTGTTTCGATAGCCATCAAGAGAGGCGAAAAAATCATAAAATTTGAACCGTTGATTTTTGTTAATGCTTGATACACATATTAATAAAATCAAAATGATATAATTTTTTATGTGCACATAAAATATAGTACATACAAAACATTCTTTCAATTAGTTTTATTTTTTTAAGAATTTAAAATGTAGTTATTAGAGATTTAATTTTGTGGTTATTGATGGGGCACAAAAACTTATGGTAATTTGATCCCTCCTCAAATCATAATAGATTTTTTGACATCAAAGGTTTATCTTCTCCAAGAAATAAACCTCAGCATTTGATTGTACTTAGATTGATTATTCACTCGAAAGTACACTACTTTTAAATCCCTACTAAACAACAAGTCAGTCGCAAGCGTACGACTAAGTTGTAGCGTAGTGCGGGGTCGAATCCACAGGGACAGTAGGGAAAACCGGACTAGACTTTGTTTATCCCTAAAACTAGGGTTTGTTCACAAGCGGGGGTATTTTTGGTATTTTCCTAATTTAAACAACAAAGTGGTAAAAGACTAAAACAATAAGATAAAAGGCGTTTCCAGGATTTCAGACTAGTCGTCACTCGGTCTCGGGTCACGCTAACTGTACCTGTCACGTACAATCAACACAACTACTGAATTGCGCTCTCACGTCTTTCAGGTCGAAGTGTACCAGTCGTCGCTCTCGCGTACGACTAGCGCGCAACACAAGTGAATCGGTATTTTTGAATTCTTGGTATTAACACGTTTAGTTCTGGTATCAAACAGTATCAAGCACCAAACCTCAGCTCTCACCTGTTGACTTAATCCCTAACACAGTTCTAACCAACAGAGGTACAGACCGCAGCTCTCGCTTGTAAGCCCAACCTAAGTTCCGGTATCGGTGCCCCAAAGTGTACCTCCCTCTCGGGTAGCATAAGACTCAGCTCTCGCGTTTTGTCTGGTTGCCCTCTCGGATCTCTAACCCACTCTGAATACAAACTAGGCCAAGTCACATGTGTACTAAGGCTTAAAACCTAGGGTACTGGCCAATACCTACTGGTTACCTGTTCGAGCACAGTACACAAAGAATTAAAATAACATATGACCAAGTAATCACATAAATACCAAGTACTAAGTTCAAAACATTATCCTAATCCTAGAAACTACGAGTTTAGCCGGACATGGCTACAACAACAATAAGCAAACAAGTACAACGAGTAAACCAAGTCATCATACAACCGAACAACCAACAATCAATAACAAGAAAGAGTAAGGAAGAGAAAACATATGTGAAGATCGGATCTGGCCACTTGGATGTGTATAGGCTTTTAAATGTCCTAAGTATGCACTCGATCGCAAGCGTACGATCTCGTGTAGTACAGTCGGGGTCGAGTCCACAGGGACGGAAATTAAATCTAAACAATACTCTAAATTCAATCATAAAACCTAAAAGACTATTTTTGGTATTTTTGGTATAAAAAGAGGGGGTTCTGTTGAAGATTGTAGTCTTAAACAATTAAAGAAACTAAAACTCTTAAAACAATTGATAAAAAGGCGTTCCCAGGGTTTTCGGAATCAATCTGCAGTCTGGATTGACTGCTTGCGGCCCCGCATGCGGGTCGCAAGGATATGGTTAGGGGTTCCAACACTGGTCGCTGGCCGCAGGATGTCTCTAGCTGGTCGCAATCAGCATTGAAACCTCTGTCTTGCACTTTCTTCAGATGCTTGCGGGTCGCAAGGGGTATTTGCGGTCCGCAGGCAACTGAGAGAAAGTAGTTTTCGGTTCTGGTTCGGTGTTTTAACTCAAGTTATCGATTTCTACTAAACCAGAGATGGTACAAGTCCCTCAATTGTCATGTTTTGGTACTTCTAACACTTTTAGTTCAATAGAAATTCATAGGAATATTTCTAAACCTACGTTCAATTCACTTTTGTTCTAGGATTCGGTTCAATTTTCGTCAGACCGCAATTTCTCCTTTCGGATACTTTTGGACAGCAAACTATCAACCCAATTTGTGCAAATAACAGTTCTTGTTCATATGATATAATTAAACACACCAGATTTGGCCTAATCCGCGGGTTTACCATACAAACAAGTAAAGATAAAAGCACGATATCATGAAAACGCAAAGTAAATTGAAAACAACTCAAGTCAAATAAGTTTGCAATCAATCCATACAAGCAAAGTTCATCCTAAACCCTAGAAACTACTAAATACTCAGTCATAACTAAAGAAAACGAAGAAAATAAGAAAAGGAAAGAGTTCATGATGATGAGAAATCGAAGAAGAAACTAGAATCCGCTTGATCTTTACTTTGGAGGGATGATTCTCTCGAATTCCTTCAAAGAATGATGAAACAAGCAAGTCCCTACTTCTCTCTGGTCTCTGGAGGAGGCTAATGATGTGTAGAGATGTCTGGAAGACCAAAAAGAACCGCCTTATATTGGCGAGGGCACCAAAATAAGAAACAACCAGCGATTTAACCTCCTTGCGGCCTGCAGAGAGTGCGTTCCAGCACCGTCTTGTTGTTCCATGCTCCAAATCCCGTCCAAATAGCTCCAAAAGCTCAATTTACCTGAAAATTGGATAAAAGCAAATAAGTAACTGGAATCTAGACATTCTACCACCTAAATGCAAATGAACTTAGGAATTTTGGGCCAAAATAAAGGTGCAAGTCCGGTAAAAATGAAGATATAGATGCGATGCATCAGGATCCAAGGTTGCACGTGCGTGTACTCGCTCGTCGTCTCGCCGGTTTGTCCCCGTCAAGCCTCCGCTAACTCGGCTCTGCTCCTCTTGGGTTGCTCTCCAAGATTAGCTCTCTAACCTCTCAACAGGCTGGTGGGAAGTATTCAAAAGATGCCAAAACCGGCTGCTCTTATCCCTCTTTTGTAGATGACAAATCCAGAGTTCTTGCCATATCTGCTCTGCTGCCGGATGAAACCCTTACGGACCATAAGGGAGACCTTACGGACTGTAAGGTGGGCTTCAGGTCTGAATCTGCTCCAATAGCTCCATATTCTTCACTTCTCGCTCCAATTGACCTGAAACAACAAAAGACAAAGCAGTAACTGGAAAACACTAGAAAGTGCATGTAATCGGATGCATTGCCAATGATTTGGATGAATTCTGTAAGTGTTTTCCTAGGTAATAATGCATATTTTTGGGTGCGATCATTGATCACCACTGTTAATGTACTTTACTGCCCGTTGACGTTCTCAGCCCATTTAAATTAAAGGCTCATATAAATTATCTCAATTTAAGACCCATTACATATTATATGCGAGCTTTGTAGTGATAAATCGTGCCATCGGCTCGTCGCTTGAGCTTGTAGACCCATTTGCAGCTTATTATAAGAAATAACAATTTCAGCCCAAAGCAAGTTGTGAGCTTTTTACTAGTTCCCAAAAATATATATAGAAGATGGATTAACAATAATTATCTTGATAATCTTGTTTTTTTTTAATAAAGATGAAGGTCAAAGTTATTCAAAAAAAATTTTCATCCGGATTTTGAACCAGCGACATTTAATTCAGAGAACATTGTCCTTAGCAACTAGACTAAAGATTGATTCTTAGTTATCTTGACGATATAGTTTCTAAAAAATTAAAGGCAAAATTGGATACAAACCCATTCAAACTTGAGTAAAAATATGGTGCTCTTAGGAGCACGGAGGCCTCCTGTGCTCCTAACTTAAAAATCATACTAAACCATCTCGGAATTTCGATTTATGGGTCTCATTAAATTCTTTATATCAAAATATTCATAGGATACAAAATTTTTTCATTTTTTGAGATTTTGAAGTATTTGTTTTGTATTTTTTAAAGTTGACATACTTTTTATACATTATTTTATTATTATTTTTGAGATCATTCTAAAAAATTTCAAAACATATACTTAAGAAACTAAAAAAATGGAAAATTTTTGTATCCTAGGAGATTCTTATATAAAGAATTTAATGAGAATGATAAATCAAAATTTTATGATGGTTTAGTATGATTTTTGAGTTAGGAGCACGGGAGGCCTTCGTGCTCATAGGAGCACGCTAGATTTACTCTTCAAACTTCTCTTATTAGATATTTGCCCATCAAACATGATATTATGATATTTACCTATCAATTTATGATTTTATTTGGTATTTGACTATTTGTCCATTGGCCAATAAACTTGAATAAAATTCACACTTCAAATATTTTAAGAAAACAAATGACCAATTTACCCTCACTTTCAAACTAACATAAATGATGAAACTGTTGAAATCTCTTTCCTTCTCTTCTTACGGGTCAGGTGATAAAACCACTGGAGGTGACAAAATCTGACCCGACTCGGAAAACCCGTCTGACCTGAACCCGATCCCACTCCAACCCGATCCGAGTTTCAGGAAAAGGCAAACCGACTCAAACCCGACCCGACCTGACCCGTGTTTTAGGGAAAATCAGACTGACCCGAACCCGACCTGAACGACCCGAAACCCGAGATAATCCGGGAATAGAGGTGCAAAATCTGACCATACCCGAAAAACCCGCCCGACCCGAACCTGACCCGAATCGACCCGACCCAAAGAAAATGCCGGTAGACGTCAACCCGATACTTAACCCGACCCGATCCGAAAAAATGCCGGTAGACGTCAACCCGATACTTAACCCGACCCAACCCAGAAAAATGCCGGCAGCCGTCAATCCGATACCCGACCCGACCCGATATTTCCATTTAGTCAAACTGGCCCGACCCGAACCCGGCCCGGCCTGCCCCGACCCGACCCGACTCGACCCGACAATCTGCCACCTCTAAAAACCACCCTAGGACAACAGAGTTGATCCCAAACCCACCCACTCCATGAGAAATAGAAAGACATTTAACATCTAAATTAAGAAACATAATTGGACAAGCAAGCAATTTGAGTAATGATCCATATGATATGAGCCAAGCATTTTTTTTTTCCTTTTGAGTAATAATACAAAGTAAAAGCACAAACTTATCTTGCTGCCACACCTTTCATGGAAACAAGCATTTTAACTTAGCTCATCCCGCTTAAAAAACAAAAATTTCACTCGAGTTGTGCATGACCCAGATGACCAGATCTTCAATATCAAAATTTTACCACTCATGAAACATATGGTAAAGAGATAAAGCGGCATCATTTATGGGAGGTTAAAAATAAGGGTAAATTGGTCATTTGTTTTCTTAAAATATTTGAAACGTGAATTTTCTTTAAGATTTATTGGCTAATGGGCAAATACCAAATAGAATCATAAATTGATGGGCAAATATCATAATATCATAATATCATGTTTGATGGGTTAATATCTAATAAGAGAAGTTTAAATGGGTATGTACCAAATTTTGTCAAAATTGAAAGAGATTGTTTTAAAAAAAGTTCAAAGACAATAATGGCTAGTCAATTTTCCTTTTTAGCATAATTAAATCTCATGTCGCAAGTCCTTGACGGTAGATTCACTTAATTATTGATCGCGACTTCTTCTCTGAAAAAAAGGTAAGCTAACTGTATCCAACAAAAATCTCCAAAAACATACCCTGTCTGCGTACTTTTAGTACATAAGGTATGAACACCCCGATGCAACATATAGAAACACCCGACTAAATGTGGTACGAGCACACAAGTTAGGGTGGACGGTCATCCACCAGAACGTGGAATCTTAGACGACCCACGCAGAATCTTCGGTGCATAAGTATGAACACCAAGTATATCTCTATGAACACCTTATGCGGAAGGTATGAACACCTTAATATGTAAGTATGAACATCATTTGGTCGCAGACAATTATCTACCATAACGCCATGATACAATATATTTAGTGGTGGGTCTAACTTTTGAAGTTAAAATAACTGATTAAGTTGTTAGAATCTGGATCTTAGAATGAAATTTTGGAGGGGTACATTTATGATGGATTGGAGAAGGTGTAGAAAGATTTCCTAAAAAAAAATATTGATTGTGACCTGATGTCCTGTCCTCCCTGCACATATAAAGGATGAAGGGAGTGAAAGTACATTGGTTAGTCCAAATGATATGACAGTACATCACAAACATCACAAACATCACAAACATCACAAACATCAGGTTTTAGTTTTCATAAAGAAGGGATCGGTTGACAATAGTTTTTTCACTACCTTGATAATATAATTTTTATAAAGTTAAAAAATGTACAAGAATTCTTAAAAGCAGAGAAAATGTATAGATAAATTATTTGATTTTTAAATAGATAGTATCTCATATCTCAATAAAAGAGCTTTCTTTAATTTTTCCTTGTCGAGGCCTCGAGGTCTAGTGGCTAAGACATATGGAACTTAATGTTGAGGTCTAGAGTTCAGACTCCAATAGCGAAATTATTTTTATGTTATTTTGTTATGTGTTACGGGTTAGCCCGTGGATAGGGCGGGTTGGTCCGCGAGTAGGACGGGCCGGGCCATACAGGCCCGTTGGTAAGGACAGGACGGGTCGGGCCGGACCATATGGAAGACATGTCAAGATACAAAATAAATATTTGGCCCGCCTACCCGGCCCATGACTATCTCTGCATGCAGCTGACATATCAGAAATAGAAAAATAGTCAATCTAAATTCTAAAGGGAGTTCTTTTTGAGAAATAATTCTAAAGGGAGTTATGATGTACATTTTAATTACAGGGCAACGGGTAAATAGAAAAGGCCTTTCAACCCAACAAAAGTAGGTAAACTGTAAGTCGAACAAATCAGCCCAAACATGAGTTTAGCATCGTTCGTGCTCTTATGTACCCTTTGTTTGTTTGATCTCTGATGGCCCCATTGTCCCTAATCAAACAAAATACTAAGTTATTATTATTAAGTATTAAACATGGCTGAGAGCTTGCTAAGTTCCAATTTTGACATATATAATCGTCTCCATATTTTTCTCTTTTCCCCACTGACATAAGTTTACAAGTTACAAAATACAAATTATATACACACCCAGATTGCCTAGACACTCGCTCGGTAGGGAGACAAACAAAACAATCGAACATTAAAAAATAATAAAATTTGATAATCTTCAATTGAACAATATATTATTAAATTACTATTCAATTCAATAATCTATATGATCAAGACTGTGTTCATCGCCATTTATATAAACTTATTAATTCAAGTTGCTATAATTGCAACAACCATGCATTTTTCAACTTATTATTGTTATATACTTTTGACTTGCATTGTAGTAATATTAGCTTAATTAGCTTAATTAATTCTCAAAACCCAGCCCAACAGGCAACAGGTAACAAAACTAAATGAACAAAGAATATGAGATGCATTGCATATATAACCAAGGCATGTAGCACCATATATTAATACCAGATCAAGCCCTAAGAAAATTTACAAAATAAATTCAGATTCTCATATTTGATACAGTAATTTAAGCATATATATAAACCTAAATGAACACCTTGCTCAATTTCAATCTTCAGCAGGGGCAGAGCTTGAACTGTATTTAGGGGACACAAATACTTAGAAAGCACTAGCTAAAACGTAATTCCATTTTTTTTGAAGTGGCACACTGGTAAAAATAACACACCAGAAATAATGCCAAGAAACCCTAAATTCTTATATGTTACCAGTACTTGATACGCATCTTCATCCTTGGGGAGATACTTGGTGTTGGTGCCGTGGGTCGGTGATAGGCCTCTTGCAAGTTTGTTTGTTGGTGGCTTCAACTGCGCGTTACAATGTCGCTTTCCTTAAGGCAGTGACGAAGCCAGAGTGCACATTAAGCAGGGGACAATTTTTTTTTTTCAGCCATAAAAATTTTAAAATAAACAAAATGACATAAAATAAAAGAATTGTTAGAGACACCGTGAGGAAGAAGCATTATTAATTGATTGTTTACTGGTGACGAGTAATTAAAATCATATGAAAAATATTTGATAGAACGCTGAGTGAAAGATTTTTGATTTGTATATATTCATGTTAATTAATAGACGAGTTATTAATGTAATCATTTTTATATAAGATAAGAGTAATTACTCAATTAATTTGTTCATGTTTCGTTTTTTAATTAATTTTCTCAAGTATGGAAACTAATCACAAAAATATCAATCAGCTTATAACATTTAAAGTAATTAAGGAGGGACATGTATAGCATCTAATTGAAAGTGTAAAGGGTGGCACAAATTCAAGGGGGGTACATGACCCCCCCAAACCCCTGCCTAGCTCCGTGACTGCCTTAAGGCTTAATCGTCCCCACCAGGTATCAGCTGGTGTGCAAACGGGTACAACGAATAGCCTCTCAGGATACTGAAGCCCGTCTGACGGCGTCTGCACAAACGAAATCAGACCCGAACAGCTCCGGAGATTTGACAAGACTATTAGATACTTGATACAAATCTCACGAGCAATTTGTATCAAGTCGATTTGATAAAAAATTAACAAGAAACAAAAATACTTGTGTTGATTTGAAACTCGATGAATTGGATTGTATATCACACTATCATCATCATATCAGTTACCTTATGTGATATATGCATGGTTATTTATAGCCATAAAAAACCGCCATTATGGAGTCGGTTTAAGAATTCTAAATCAACTTTGATTTGAATACATTCATGCCACAAACATTGCATTCCATGCCGACATAGCATGTATGTTGGCAATGATATTCATGTTCATGCCGACTTCGATCATGATATTCATGCCGACATGGATTCCATGCCGACTTCCAATTTAAGTTTGATATTTATTCTATGTCATGATCAATGTGAACATTTCACATGCCGACATGGCAAGTCGGTTTCTGATATTCCAAATTCAATTTGAATATATCATGGTTATTTCAAATTTAATTATCTTATAATTAATCTATATGCAAGATAATTCAAATTTGTTTCATAACAACACAAGTATCAAATATTCTTATTAATTTTCCAAGATAAAATACACCTATTTTGAAAACAAAAAATTATTTTGAAAATTCTCCAACAATTCCCTATCATTTTCAAAATAAAAGAAAACGTTGTTGACTAGATCTCTAATAGTCCTGGAGCTTTATGCATACCTGAAGATGTCTTTCGATTGAATCTTCAATTAGTGATAACATATCAAAGTTGATTAGAATCGCAGATGGACACTATTCTTTATTGACCAACCGGATACGTCTCACACATATAAGCTCGATCCCCGAAAACTGTCCAAAATTTTGTCGACACTATATAATGGCCATGTGTCTATATCCTGTTTCATGGATGCTTTAAGAGTCAAGCCCGGGCTCCAAGAAGCGGCACCACTTCACATCCATATAGGTGGACTCTATCAGAAGTGCTCCGGTATTTATAGCACTCCAACCGATATCGGTTATAAGTCCATTAAGAGCTTACCTTGCTCAACCTTCCCCCATTAACATACGGGTACCAGGCGCTCTTTTATTCTTGGGGATGCCATGTACATCTTTGTACATTCATAGCGAGTGCCTACCATCACAAATATGACAGAATCAGCCATTGAACTCAAGACTTGACGTGTTATCAAGCGTTGAGTTGGTGTTCCGTCATTTCTGATGTTCTTTATTGGGCTTGAGTCCTATCCCCATTGATGTTTTATATAACATATCTCTTGTTAGAGCATTTGTCAATTGATCCGCCAGATTTTGACATGATCTGACATAATCAACTGTAATTACCCCACTGGTAATCAATTGTTGCACTGTACTGTGCCTTCGTCCAATATGTCTGGACTTCCCATTGTACATTTCACTATATGCTCTTGCAAGTGTGGCCTGACTATCACAATGCATAGATATTGGCGGAATTGGTTCTGCCACAACGGTATTTGAGATAACATGTCTCGTAACCATTCCGCTTCTTTACCTGTCGATTCTAAGGCAATTAATTCTGCTGCCATAGTGGAGTCAGCTATACATGTCTGTTTCTTTGATTTCCATGATATAGCTCCACCGGCCAGCAAGAAGATCTTCACTGTCAGTTATCCAACTGGCATCTGTATACCCTTCCAAAACTGAAGGATATCCACTATACGTAATTCCGTACATCATAGTCTTTTTAAGGTATTTTAATACCCTAATGACTGCAATGCAAACTTCCTGGGTTGCTCGTATACCGACTTAATTTACCCACTGCAAATGCAATGTCAGGTCTGGTACACGTCATAGCATACATTAAGCACCCAATGACCTGTGCATATGACAACTGGTCAACTGCCCTACCTGAATTTGTAGTAATTTATTATTTGGATCAAATGGTGTTGCCACTGGAGTACAATCTAGCTGATCAAATTTGATCAATTTTTTCTCAATATAATGTGATTGTGATAAAGTAATGCCATGATCATTTCTAATTATCTTTATTCCCAATATCACATCCGCAACACCCATGTCTTTCATGGCAAATTGGGTAGCTAGAAACTTTTTTGTGTTATCATCAACATATAAGCATATGATGACACATTTTCCATTGCAAAATTTGTAATAAACACATTTATCTGATTCGTTGATTTTGAATCCATTGGCCAATAATACCTCATCAAATTTTTGATGCCATTGTTTGGGAGCTTGCTTTAATTTGTAAAGGGATTTTACAAGCTTACAAACTTTATTTTCTTGGCCAGTTATAACAAACCCTTCTGGTTGTTCCATGTAAACCTCCTCTCCTAATTTACCATTTAGAAAAGCAGTTTTTACATCCATTTGGTGAACTACCAAATTTTGCACTGCAGCAAGTGCGATCAACACTCAAAGTGTATCAAAATAATCGATACCCTCTTTTTGAGTAAATCCTTTTGCAACCAGCCTAGCTTTAAATTTATCAATTGTACCATCCACTTTCATTTTCTTTTTGAAAATCCATTTACATCCAATTGGTTTACAACCAGGTGGAAGGTCAACTAATTTCCAAGTATTATTACCAAGTATTGAGTCCATTTCTTCATTAATTGCATCTTTCCAAAAGATTGCATCCTGGGATTTCATAGCTTCTTGATATGTAATAGGGTCTGTTTCTGTATTTAGACAATATGGAATTTCTTTTCTAACAGAATCAATTGTTCCTTCAACCAGATACATAAAGAAATATGGTTCAAAATCTTTTGTTCTTCTAATTCTTTTACTTTTTCTGGGCTCAAGTATTTCTTCATTTTCTTTTTCAATTTCTGGAAGAATTTTCTTGGTTTTAGGAATGGAATTGAATCTATATTCATCGAATATGGCATCTCTTGATTCAACAATAGTGTTTATTGGTATTGAATCATTTGGTTCAATTACCATAAACCTATATGCTTTACTATTTTGAGCATATCCCAAAATTATACATTCAATTCCTCTTTCACCCAATTTCTGAATTTTTGGATCAGTCAATTTAACTATTGCTCTGCAACCACAAACTTTCAAATAATTTAAGTTTGGTTTTTTTTTTTTTTCTTCTTCCAGAATTCATAAGGAGTGGTACTACTCCTTTTATTGGGAACTCTATTTAATATATAACAAGTCGTTAACAAGGCTTCTCCCCAAAAACCTTGGCTCAATCCCGAATTAGAAAGCATAGCATTTATCATTTTGTTAGGACCCTATTTTTCCTTTCTGCAACACCGTTTTGTTGTGGTGTATATGGTGCAGTTGTTTGGTGTATAATCCCAGTGGACTCAAAATATTGAGGATTATAATATTCTCCTCCTCTATCAGTTCTTAAACACTTGATAGTTGTTTCACATTGCAACTCAACTTCAGTTTTATAAATTTCAAACTTTTGCATAACTTCATCTTTTGAATGCAATAAATAAACATACCAATATCTTGAATAATCATCTATAAAAGTTGCAAAATATTTCTTTCCTCCTATACTTGGTGTACCATGCATGTCACATACATCCGAGTGTACTAATTCAAGTAATTTAATACATCTCACTATTTTAGAAAATGGTTTTCTTGTAATTTTTGTAAGCATGCATGTTTTGCAACTTTCAATATTATTGCAATCAAAAGATGGAATTAAGTCTAATTTGACCATGTCATGCATTTTTCAAAAATTAACATGTCCTAAACGTCCATGCCATAGATAAGAAGACTCAACAATATAAGCAGAAACTTTATTCTTCATTACATTAAGTTTGAACATACCATTGCACAAGTATCCTTTTCCGACAAAAGTCCCACCCTTAGACAAGACAAACTTGTCTGCCTCAAAAACAAGTTTAAATCCAAACTTATTTAACAGACTACTAGACACAAGATTTTTTCTTACTTCTGGAACATGATAAGCATCACAGAGTGTAAGATTCTTTCCAGAAGTAAATTCTAACTCAATTGTACCAGTGCCTTTGACCTCGGCAGTGGATGACTTTCCCATATACAAGACGGTCCCCGCATCAGCAGATGCATATGTTTTAAATAGACCCCTGTCTTTGCACACATGTCTGGTAGCTCCCGAATCAATATACCAATCCCCACCATCTTTGACCATATTAGTCTTAGATATCATAGCCACAAACTTTTCATTTGTGTTTGGTGCATCCTTTATCTTTTTCTTAAGATATCGGCATTCTGCCTTGTGGTGTCCAGGTTTTCCACAATGATAACATGCACCTTTCTTCTTTTTCTTTTGTGGGAATTTGGTATTATTATTCGTTCTTTTAGATTTATCATTAGATTTACAAGGGTAACCTTCCTCAATCGCATGGACTTGCATTTGTGGAGTTGTGTACTCCTTTTTATCTTGTTTGCAATATTCCTCCTCAACACGGAGGCTATTGGCCAAGTCCTCCAAGGAAATATCTTCCTTCTTATGTTTAAGACTTCTTTTAAAGTCTTTCCACGATTGAGGAAGTTTGTCTATTATTGAGGATACTATTATACATTCATTCATGTTCATGTTGTGCATAGCAAAATTGTTGAGCATTATTTCTATTTCATGAAACTATTCCATGACTGGTCTGTCATCTACCATTTTATAATTATTAAAACGACTTACAATGAATTTTTTGCTTGAAGCATCTTCAGACAAGCACCTTGTCTCTAGCTTCTTCCACAGCTCCTTTGCCGTTTCTGTGTTTTGGTAGACATCGAACAACGAGTCGGACATGCCGTTCAGGATGTGCTTGCGGCATATGAAATCATCGTTCTCCCACTTCTGCCTGGCTCTTATGTCAGCGATTGTCTCGTTCTCCTTTACTTCGGGTTTTGGCGTGTTCAACACATACGCCACCTTCAAAGTAGCGAGAAGAAAGTTCATCTTCTTCTGCCACCTTATGAAGTTGCCACCGTTGAAGCGTTCGAGCTTCACGAAGTCAGAAGCCATCTCTCTCAAACTTGCAAAGGCCATCTTGACCGGTTAAGCCTTAAGATTGTTGGTGCTGGTGGGTCGGTGATAGGCCTCTTGCAAGTTTGTTTGTTGGTGGCTTCAACTGCGCGTTACAATGTCGCTTTCCTTAAGGCTTAATCGTCCCCACCAGGTATCAACTGGTGTGCAAACAGGTAGAACGAATAGCCTCTCAGGATACTGAAGCCCGTCTGACGGCGTCTGCACAAACGAAATCACACCCGAACAGCTCCGGAGATTTGACAAGACTATTGGTTACTTGATACAAATCTTGCGAGCAATTTGTATCAAGTCGATCTGGTAGAAAATTAATAAGAAACAAAGATACTTGTGTTGATTTGAAACTCGATGAATTGGATTGTATATCACACTATCATCATCATATCAGTTACCTTATGTGATATATGCATGGTTATTTATAGCCATCAAAAACAGCCATTATGGAGTCAGTTTAAGAATTCTAAATCAACTTTGATTTGAATACATTCATGCCACAAACATTGCATTCCATGCCGACATGGCATGCATGTCGGCAATGATTCATGTTCATGCCGACTTTGATAATGATATTCATGCTGACATGGATTCCATGCCGACTTTCAATTTAAGTTTGATATTTATTCTATGCCATGATCAATGTGATCATTTCGCATGCCGACATGGCAAGTCGGTTTCTGATATTCCAAATTCAATTTGCGTATATCATGGTTATTCCAAATTTAATTATTTTATAATTAGTCTATATGCAAGATAATTCAAATTTGTTTCATAACAACACAAGTATCAAATATTCTTATTAATTTTCTAAGATAAGATACACCAATTTTGAAAACAAAAAATTATTTTGAAAATTCTCCAACACTTGGCCCGTCGTATCTCCACGAAACTCCGCCCCTGATCTCCGGCGACATCAAAAGGTGCCAAGCTCTTTTAACATAGTCATCATATGCAAATGGACCACCCAAAGACACTCCATCATAGTTGCATTCTCCATCCAAAATCCAGTTGTGCTTTTCTTCTAACCTCCACACTCTTGCAACTTTTGCAACACCGTCACGCTTGATCTTCAAATAGAAAATGATACAATTGTATCCAATTATAGCCACACTTCCAATGATCATGTCACAATAAGGTGGTTTAGTCTTCCAGTAAGTGTCGGTAGCGATCTCATACACCATATATAAGAGATCCATAATCACACATCCAACACACTGATCGAGCCCCCTCCAATTCTCGATGGCTTGAACACATTGCAATCGTTCAAAAGTTCCTTTGAAAATTATTAATAGCCACAGATGACACAACCCAGGAAGAATTCTCAGATGAGTAGACGTGGAACCGGATGTGAAGCCTCGGGCTGTCGATCTCATCCTATCAGAAAGGTCCTCTTTCGATGAAAACAGAGCAACCCATGATTGCCAGCTACCGGCCTGAATTTATCCCGCGAAATCCTCGAGAGAGAATTGGGGAACTTGGCATCCTCAGTTACCTTACTAAAGGCCTCAATTGGCTTGTCACAGGGAGAAGTGTTAAGCACGAAGAATGCGGCTATCGGAGTGGGACGGGAGCAATGGGGCCGGGCAAAAACCGGGTCGGAGATGACTTGGGCCCAGGCACGATTGCATCACATAGGATTAACACATGTTGTATTACTAAAATATAGTAATAACAAAACTACATTCAATCACATAGGATTGAAAATGTGTAAATTCAATCTGTCAAGTGCTCAATCGATCATTCAATCGCTAAGAGTCAAAATTCTATTCACATTTTAATTGTTGTTATTTTTATTTTATGAATGTTATATGTCACTCTTGTAATAATCTTCTTTTATAGGAATCAACAATTTTTTCCCATTATTCATAATTAATCAATGATGTATCTTCTCTAAATGAGAAAATTAAGTATGATATAGTCTATAAATTATTACATTTTGTACAGTATATGCAATACAGTATATGCAATAACATATGAAAAATGGGAAGATAATCACCAAAAGAGAGTTAAAAATTTAAATGGTAGTTTTATAAAAAGAATTAAAAATATTATTATAGATGGATAGATAAAAAATAAAAATTCTGATAATTTTTTGTATACTCTTCAAGCCTTTCTTATTTTCTTATTTCTCCCTCTACTCTTCAATATATCTTATTTACCACTCAACTCTTACAATCTTTTCTTAGTTACCCTTCTATTTAAAATATGAACTTAACTATTCATTTTTTTAATTGAATAACCGGTGATTGTTCCTATAAATAGAAAGAAAGACTAAAATACCCTCTAAATATTTTACTTTTCTTCCTCTCTTTACCATTAAATCCATTTGTTCACTGAACGCCTTCAAATCTTCATACACACCGGCGTCCAAGGTCTATCCCTCTCAACATTTCTGTCTTGTTTTACCACATGTAGCAGTAGCACTAAATGAAAATCAAAAGTGTTTATTTAGAGTTTTAAGGAATAAGTAAATGAAAATTTTCAAATCAAAAGGCTGGGTGCTGAATAGTGTACAAATTCTCTTAACATCAATATAAAAGTTTATTATATGAAGCTTTGAGCTGGATACTATTCGAAAGTTCATAAGTTACCTGTACGTTAATTATTATTGAACTAACGTGTATATTTTACCATGAACAATGTTATCAATCCAACATTTCTTCTTTTTGTTTTTCCTTCTTTTCCTCGTCTTAATATTATATAATACATAAGTGGTAGCAAATGCGTAATGGTAGGATTATATGTCACAAGCAAACATTAAGAGGAGGTAGAGATCATACAGTGATTGAATGATCAAATTAAAAAAGAAGCAATTGAATAACAAAGAAATTTGTCAATCCTCTCTGAAGCAACATTCTTGAATGAGAGGCAAGGGACTAGGACGAGATAAAAGAAACTATGAACCAAATTATGCAAATCAGAGTAAACTTCTCTCAAGTTTTTTATTTAAAAAAATGGAATGAAAAGGGATAGTAAAAGGCACGAAACATGCTGGAAGTAGATGGAAGAAAAAGGGTATTTTTGTCCTGATTGTTTTGACAACATGTAATTATGAATATTTAAGATTACAATTATATTTGAGTTCAAAAATTTTGATTAAAGGGTAAATAAGAAAAGATTGTAAGAGTTGAGTGATAAATAAGATATATTGAAGAGTAGAGGGAGAAATAAGAAAATAAGAAAGAGTTGAAGGGCATACAAAAAATTAAGCCAATAAAATAAAGGCCTCAATACTCAGCCCAACAGAAGTATTAGAAATTGCATTAAGTAGAACAAATCAGCCCAAAGATGATATGATTATGGCATTGTGCTCTTCCTTAACATTTTTGTTTGATTTGGGGATGGCCACATTGCATTACCATGGCATCTAACAAGGAGAGAGTTATAACTTTTATACTAGACAAATTCACTGATACTGGAAACTCCTGCTTAAACCAAAATACTAATGTTTTAGCTAGCCATGCTCAGTTCATCCCCATTGCCATTGGATTGATTGTATATGAGGATTTGTAACTGACTAACTGTATTTCCATATTTTTCATTGAGAATTCTTGGTTATCGTTTATATGTTATCCTTTGTACCATTTAGTTATCAATTATCATTTCTAGTTTCCAACAGGGGAATATAAGGAGACAGAACTAGACACAGGTCATGTACCAGTAAATTAGCATCGGTTAGGAAGCCAAATAAGCACAACCAAATGCCATACAAACTTGAATTCATAACATCAAACATACCATTCTAAAATCGACTGAAATTAGATGCAAAATATCACAAAAAGTTACATGCATAATAACTACTTAAGCATGGGAACATCATAGTTAAGAATTAAAACTAAACGCCAAACCAAAGCCATATGAAACAGACTCTTGATGGCTAAATCAAAAGATTCAAAACAACTAACGGCTCAAAAATTCTAGTTTTAGTAAAACATCATATGATTTCATCTAATTCTGATCAGCCTTCCATCTCTTGCAGATTCAACGGACTCAATCCTGTCCAGCGAATTTCTCTGGCAAGGCCATCAATTCCTCTCTCAACACCATGGAGAGGTGCCAGAGTGTTGCCATGAGCCACCTGAAGATGATCATACACATCTTCTAGAAACACAAACCTCTGGCATAAAGTCTCCAGCCTTGAGTTCGAAGAATGCAATGCGTATAGTTTCCCCTTAGTGATGTCTCCTATGAGCAGGGCCCTTCTTGCAGTGTCATACACGATCCAATGGGGAACAATGCCGCGGAACTCACTGGTACATCCTTCGCCTTCCAAAACCCAGCTATCTTTCGTTTCCAACCTCCACACTTTCTCAACCTTCCTACCAATTATTGTAAAATGTATGGTACCGTCATAGCTCGACATATGTTCAGATTTGGCACCATGGAATGACATTGGCAGCGGGGTTGTCCAGAAAGTGTCGGTGCTTACCTCATATCCTACCAAGAACCCAAATTCATGTCTCCAACATATCAAACCACCTCCAATTTTGCACGGTTCATACTTTACCCTTTTCCATACCACTCGCTCAAATGGTACTTCATGTTGTTCCGGTTGCACCTCCTGAGTGAATACCGACGACTCCGTCCATAGGCATGTATCGGATGAGTAAATGTTGAACTTTATATAATATCTTAACTCATGATGATCGAATTTCATCAATGGAACAGCCAGCTTGAAGCTCAAGGAGATTGTCGGGTCATAGATAAGCACCGCACCCTCTTGACCATACGAGGGTACGAACCAAGATGAACGGGGTTCTGGCTGATTTTTTACAACAGACCAGTGTGAAGTTACAGGATTTCCAACTACAAAAATCTCATTTCGATAAAAACAAAGCACGCCGTGATTGCGAGACACCACCTTGAAGCCGGTCAACAGAATGCTGGAGATGGCGGTAGGAAACTTGTCACCCTCTAGAAAGGGGGCGAGGGCCTGGATTTGACTGCCAAAGTTCCGGCCATGTGGTTTAAAAACTGCAGCGATCGGAGAGGAACGAGAGCAGTGCGCCCGGACAAATGCCGGGTCAGAGATGACTCGGGCCCAGAGACGGCACACCAACTTGAGCCGGACAAGGGTGTCAGTTGGAAGAAGGGAAAGGATCAAGAAGATGATGTCAAAGTTGGAACTTAACATATTCTCTGGCGCCATGGTTGTCTGGTTGATATTGAGTGCAAGGGTTTTGGTCTGATCTACTCTTTGAGGTTGCAACTTCCAGTTTTGAACTGGACAAGTAAGAATGTAAGACTGAAGAAGATGTAGAAAGAAATCCTATATATAAAGATGAGGGATCGAATGAGTTAACTTGACAATTTTAACAATAACACATTTTGAAAATTTATAAAAAATCATAAAAAATCTTAAAAATAGAAAAAAGTTTACGGAAGTATTGCTTTAGTTATAGATTGATTATGTTTCCGATTATATTCAATTTAAGCGACGTTTGCTAGCTCTTTAAAGATCCGCTAAATTATAACCGTTGAAAAGTATACAAAATTTTGATAAGTCATTAAACGATGTTCAAATTGATTGAAATTTGAAACACTATCAATCTATAAGTCAAGTAATACATCCATAAATCATGTTTCATTTTTAAGATTTTTAAAGATTTTTTTATAAATTTTTGAAAAGTAGTATTGTCAAGATTGTCAAGTTAACCAAATCCCTCCTCGTAAATTGTGACCGAATGGATGGATGGTTTCAGAAAGTTGGTCAAATTGGTGCCGTTTTGTCTCCCTTTGTTTTATCATGAACAAATTAATGATTCTAATTCTAATTATTGACCTGATAGATATATAGCTGAGAAACTTGACTGTTGGGACAAAAGAATTTAAAGGAATATGACTACTGACTGGCCATGAAAATGTGAAATAATAATTATATAGTAGATAGGATAATAAATGATGGACCTTTTTCTCATAGGAAAAGATGATTTAAAATTTGAAGAAAATGCATGGTTCAAAAAAAAAGAAGAAGAAGAAGAAGAAGAAGAAGAAGAAGAAGAAGAAGGATTGAAAAATTAATGCTGTAGAGAACATTTTTGATATCGTTCTGTATAGATGGTTATTGTATAGAAACTGTTAAGAGTCAAGATACAGTGCACCACAAAAATAATGAACGGCCCAAATTCTTTCAGTCGGATGGTTAAGATTCATTTGAGAAAATGAATGCTAAAGGGGATGAGGGCTATTTCAGTAATTCTGTTGTGCCATTTATCGTTCTAATTGGCTGGAGGACGCTGAAAGGCCATAAATGGTAACAATTGGTTTGAGTTCCGAGGAGAGAATGAAAGCAGTCATTAATATTCTCAAAAAAAAAATAAAAATAAAAGAAGTAGTCATTAAAGAAAAAAAATGTTCTTGATGTCCAATTTATCATTTAAATTTACGAATTAGCACACAAAAACGAAATGGAGAGCAAATTAATTTGAGGGAGCTTGTATTGATTGATTACATAATTTCCATATAAGCAGCAGGACGTTTGAAAGGAAAATCAAATTGTTGTCCAACTAAAATTCAGATTATAATAACGAATTACGTGTATGTTTAAATATCGTGTTAATATAACTAATGAATTAATTAATACTTTTCATCTATAAAAAAAAGTGACTATACATTATTAATAAAATAATCATTTTCACATGTAACTTTTAGAAAATCCATAATTAATACTTAAAAATCTTCATAATGGAAAAGTTTTTGTCTGCAACAATATTTTGATATAAATAATATATTAAATCATATAAATCAAAATTTGGATATGATTTAATATGTTTTTAAACTTAAAATCATGGCAGACCTCCATGAGCTTAAGAACACCGTAGATTTTCTCCAAATATAATATGCTCATCAATCTTTGTCGTATGTTCAAAATTCAATAATATGAGGTTACACCTTAAAAAGTTAATGGACATAATATTAGGAAATATGACTTCTTTACCACAAAAATGTTTAAATGAAAAACAAACATTTCAGCTGGAGGTTTTATTTTGTAAACTTCAGACTTAAAATTGAACTATTTACTCTATATTCTTATGCTAGATGAAAATTGTTATGATAATAGATTGATTACTCGATATGCTTATAGATTTTCATTGCATAAATAAAAATTTAATTGTAATACCATAATTGTCCATCTTTTAAAATATTTAGGTACTTGTTTGAGAATTCATAGAAATAACTATACAATATTAATAAAATAAATAAAATAATTAATGTTCTACGTGTTACTATAAAAATCTCAAATAAATACTAAATTTTTTAAAAAAATGGACAATTATTGCATTCGATAATAAATTAATATAAGAAACATATTGAGCCATATAAATTGTAATTTGAAGATTATTTGATATATTTATAAAGGAAGAAACTCAATTCATCTGCGTGGCATGAAGATTAGAAAAAGGGGATTCCTTTTTTATATGGTGTGGTTGGTGGAGTAGTTAATTATGAACGGAATGGTTTGTGAGTTCAAACTCACAATATCTCTACTCATATAATTTTTAAGTGACCTCATGAATTTATGAATCTATTTTAATTCTTCATAATTATCATAGAAATCTTAATAATATATGTCATACTAAAATAAGAATTTATCCCAATAATTCGTATACATATAAAATGAAAACAATGTAAAATTGTTATATCAATCATATTATATACACATAAAAGAGTTAGATTATTCGGCTAACATTGGCATTTCAACCCAAAACGCTAATGCCTAATTAATATATGTTACCATGTCCGAAATCACGATTTATAATGCTCAATAATTTCTACGTATAAAAATATTGGTAATACAAAAAAAAATTTCCCTTTGGAATTTTCTAAATATTTTTTTGTTATTTTGAAAATAATATATGAAATATAAATATTATTATTATTATTATTATTATTATTATTATTATTTATGAAATCTCTTCAAAATTTTAAAATAAATATTTAAAAAATTCTAAAAATGAAAACTATTTGTATTTCACAATATTTCTATGGAAATTTTTTTTATTTCCCAATATTTTTATATGAAGAATTTATTGAGCACACAAATTGTTATTTTGGATACACTTGTTAGTGTTTATGTACTAGAGAAACATACATATTTATATTTATATATATATGGTATTCGCTTGTTCATGATTATTCTTATTTGGATGTTTTATTCATTAGTTTCCTTGAATTGATGTTACGTTATGGCTTGTGTCGTTTACGACAAGAGCAAGTGATATGCCATTGACCGCGCGAACGGGTATAGGCTTTTAAACCTAAAGTATGCACTCGATCGCAAGCGTACGATCTCGTGTAGTACTTGAGGGTCGAATCCTCAGGGACGGGATTAACACCAGACTTTACTTAAACCTACTTCTAAATTCTAAGAGAGTTTGGATTAAAGGGTCAATTGTTGGGGGTTTTAACAAGGCTGGTTACAAACACAAGGAAACAGTGCTAAAACAAGTAAATAACTGAAAGAGAATTAATTAAAAGGCGTTCTCAGGGTTGTCAGAATCAGATTGGTCTCAAGATCAGTTGCCTGCGTTCCGCAAGATGTCTCTTGCGGACCGCAAGTAGTTGGTTAGGGTCGCAAGACCGTCCACGAACCACAGATCTCTCTAATAATCCACAGTCAGTTTTGTAACTCCTGTCTTGCACTTTCTGTAACTGAGTGCGGACCGCAGGCACGTCCCTGCAGACCGCAGGCAGTTGACAGAGAGCAGTTGTCAATTCTAGTTTGGTGTTGTGACTAACGTCGTCAGTTCCTAAGCAATTCAGAGTTGGTACAAGTCCTGGGTTTTCACCTTTGGTCCTCCTAACAATCCTAAATCAATTCGAAACTCGTAGAATAGTTTCTAAACTACGTTCATGTTACTTGTTAACTCTAGGGTCCGTTTCGAGGTTAGTCGAAACGCAGTTTCGCCTTACGGGTACTTTCGGATACAAATCAACCCAAATTGTGCAAGCAATCAGATCTGGTCAAATGATACTACATTAACCAACTAGGTCTGGCCACAACCTATAGGTTTACCAATTGAACAAACAAATCACAACACGTTATAATGAAAATCTCAAGTGATTATGAAAACAACGTAAGTCTACACATTCAACTAATCCATCAACACAATCGTCATCATTCAAACCCTAAGAACAGATAGATCTACTCACTCATGACACAAGAAAACAAAGAAAACAAAGAACTGAAAGAAATCATGATGCAAAAGAACCGAAGAAGGATTCGAGGCGACACGATCTTCACTCCCGCGCGAGAATTCTCTCAAATCCGCTTCGAAGAATGATGAACGGCCTTCTCTCCTCTTTCCTCTGCCTCTGGTTGTGAATATGCAATGAAAGAGCGTGAGAAGATGAGTGAAAAGATGTCTGGAACCGTCCCAATGACCGCCTTATATAGGCAGAGCGCCAGAAAATAGAAACTGTAGTGCAGTAACCTCCCTGCGGACCGCAGGCACGGGCCTGCGAACCGCAAGAAGAAGGAAATGGCGGTTTTTCTGCTCCACAGGAAGTTTTCAGCGCCGAGCGGAAGGTCGAACGTGCTGTAACCTCCGTCTGCTGGACGCGGGAGGGATCCTGCTGACCGCAGGAGGGTCCTGCGGACCGCAGGAAGTTCATTCCTGTTTCGACTTGTTGTCTATGGCTCCGAATCGCGTCTAATTGGCTCCAAAAGCACGATTGACCTGAAATTTGGACAAAAGTAAAGAAGTAACTGGAATCTAGACATCTTACTACTTAAATGCAATTAAACTTAGGAATTTTAGGCCAAAATACTAGTGCAAGTCTGGCCAAAATACTAGTGCCGCCGCTGGACAACTTAACTGAAAATATGGATCTTGGACCTACTATGGTAATTGGACGAACTTTTTTTACAAACTATAGTGGAAGTTGTTTTCTTAAAAACAAAATGAATTTCATAAACTTAACTGCGATTTTCTCTTGTGGTAATTTTTGTAGACATGGCTAACACGAACTCCCTGCGTCCAGTCTTGGACCGCAATCCTCTCCGTTCCAACGGTGCCAACTACTCTGATTGGCTCCGGAACCTCAGGAATGTTCTGAAGAGAGAGAGGAAGGAGTACGTCTTGACTACTCCCCTACCGGAGGGCGAGGAAATGCCTCCGGAGTTCATAGTGGAGAAGGCGGCCACGGATACTGACCCGGCCGTCATGGCTAAGAATCCGGCTTACGTCTCGGTGCAAACGCACCTGGCAGACGAGTTGGACGTTGGGACTCTCTTGATCGCGATCATGGATCCTGAGCTGCAGAGGCGGTTCGAGGACATGCCTACGCACAAGATTATGCAACAGCTCGCGGACTTGTTCGCTGAGCAGTTGCGAGTCGAGCGTTACAACGTGTTGACTTCTTTTGTCAACTGCCGAATGTCTGTGGGGAGTTCTGTATCGGCTCACATGCTTAAGATGATGAGCTACGCTGAGCAGCTGGAAAGGCTTGGCGCGCCTCTCCGTAGGGATCACACCGTGAATATCGTGCTCAATTCTCTCCCACACACCTTCAGCAGCTTTGTGACTCACTATCACATGAGTGGGATGGAGAAGACGTTGTGCGAACTCCATGGTCTCCTCAGATCGGCGGAGGTGGACTTCAAGAAGGCTGGGCCTTCCAATGTCCTCACCGTGTCTGAGCAGGGGAAGAAAGTTAAGAAGGGCAAGGGCCAGCGCAGGCTAAGGCCCAAGAAGAGCAACAAGGGCAAGGGCGTGGTTGTGGACCAACCTAAGGCCGCAAAGATAATCCCAGCTGACGCCGAGTGCTATGAGTGTCATGGCAAGGGTCATTGGAGGAGGGACTGCCCCCAGCTCAAGAATAAAAACTTGATCCAAGGACCAGGTATCTATGTGTTTGAGACACATCTCGCTACTATTTCTAAGAACTGGATTTTGGATTCAGGTTCGGGTGCTCATATTTGTTCAAATGTGCAGGCACTAAGAAATAGAAGACGGCTGAGCAAAGGGGACATACAGCTACGTGTCGGCAATGGTGCGATTATATCGGCGACCGATGTTGGCGACATAGATTTATCTTTGCCTACGGGCCTTATCTTACATTTGTCAGATGTTTATTTTTGCCCTTGTATCACTAAGAACATAATCTCTGTATCGCGTATGGATTCAGATAGATTTAAGTTTACTATTATGAATGGTCTTATGGATTTTTCATTGAATGGTTTACATTATGGTTCTGGTGTTAAAACAGATGGTCTGTATTTGCTCGACTTGGATACGCCTATTCTTAGTATACAAACCAAGAGACCAAGGATCTCAAATGAAAGCGAGGCTTTCATGTGGCATTGCCGCCTAGGTCATATAAATGAGAGTCGCATTAAAAGGTTGAAAGAAGCGGGGCTTCTTGGCCAGTTTTAGACGGACTCACTGGACACCTGCGACTCTTGCTTGCTTGGCAAGATGACTAAGGCGCCTTTCAAGAAGAAAGGTGAAAGAGCAAATGACTTGTTGGGACTAGTGCACAGCAATGTATGTGGGCCCTTAAGCATTAATGCCCGAGGTGGATACTCGTACTTTGTCACGTTCACTGATGATTTCAGTCGATACGGTTATGTCTTCTTGATGAGACATAAATCTGAAACCTTTGACAAGTTCAAAGAGTTTAAGAACAAAGTAGAGAATCAACTCAACAAGAAGATCAAGGTCTTGCGATCGGATCGCGGTGGTGAGTATCTAAGATTGTGGGATCGTCTCACAATTGACCCCGCCGGGGACTCCTCAATGGAATGGCATTTCCGAGAGGAGGAACAGGACATTGATGGACATGGTCCGATCAATGATGAGTGCTGCAACTCTCCCAGCGTCGTTCTGGGGATATGCGCTGGAGACAGCCGCGTTCATGCTAAACCGTGTTCCGTCTAAGTCCGTGGAGAAGACACCATACGAGTTATGGTTTGAGAGGGTGCCTCCCTTGTCTTTCCTTAAGATCTGGGGATGCGAGGCATTCGTGAGGAAAGATAAAACCTCAGGAAAGCTCGATTCTAGATCGGACAAGTATTTCTTTGTGGGATACCCCAAAAATACTTAGGGCTACTACTTCTTCCACCGGAATGAGAACAAGGTGATTGTTGCTCGTCATGGTGTGTTCTTGGAGAAGGAATTTCTCGCAAGAAAGAGTAATGGGAGCAACGTCCAACTTGAAGAAATTCAAGTGGAGTTGCAAGATGGAAACTCGAGTTTTCCACCCAGGGTTACAGGGGTTAGTGGGAGCTTCTTAAGCCCTGATCCATCGCGGACGGAAGAGGCCGAAGACATTCCTGCCGAAACTCAAGTGAACACACCCTCGACTCCGGTTGAGGAAGTGCAAACTCGAGTAGACGAGGAAGTGCCTTTGCAGGATGTGCCTGAGCCACAACCTGAAGAAGCATCACAACCGCCTCCGAGGGTTATTCCTAGAAGGTCACAACGTGTGGTTCGTTAACCTGAAAGATGGTTGGGTCTGCATGAGATCACCAGTTTGGATACTGATGATCCTATGAGCTTCGATGATGCGATGAGCAGACCGGATTCCGACTCGTGGCTGGAAGCCATGAAAGCCGAAATTCAGTCTATGTACGACAATCAGGTTTGGGACCTGGTTGACCTTCCTCCAGGCTTTAGGCCAATTGAGAACAAATGGGTTTTCAAGAGGAAGAGTGACAAAGACGGGAATTTGACTACATACAAGGCCAGACTAGTGGCGAAGGGATATCGACAGATCCAAGGGATCGATTTCGATGAGACCTTCTCACCTGTCGCCATGTTCAAGTCAATTCGGATCCTTTTAGCCATTGCCGCATTTTATGATTATGAAATATGGCAGATGGATGTCAAAACCGCTTTTCTAAACGACGATTTAGAAGAAGAGTTGTACATGGTGCAACCGTCGGGTTTTGAGGATTCATCAAATGCTAAGAAGGTGTGCAAGCTTAAGAGATCCATTTATGGACTTAAGCAAGCATCTCGGAGTTGGAACTTGCGATTCGATCGTGAAATCAAGAAATTTGATTTCAAGAAATGCGAAGAGGAACCTTGTGTATACAAGAAGGTTAGTGGGAGCTCGGTCGTATTCCTAGTCCTATATGTTGATGACATATTGCTCATAGGCAATGATGTGCCAATGTTGAACGGGGTCAAGTCTTCATTGATGAAGATTTTCTCGATGAAGGACTTGGGCGAGGCAGTCTATGTGTTGGGAATCAGAATCTATAGGAATAGATCTGAGCGACTTATCGGATTAAGTCAAAGTACCTACATAGACAAAGTCTTGAAGAGATTCAGCATGGAAGATTCCAAGAAGGGATTTCTGCCTATGTCTCATGGCATTAAATTAAGCAAGAGTCAATGTCCTTTAGGGACTGATGAGCTTGAGAGGATGAGTCAGATTCCATACGCGTCAGCGATCAGATCGATCATGTATGCCATGACTTGTACTCGCCCTGATGTTGCATATGCTTTGAGCATGACATGCAGATATCAGTCGAACCCCGGTTTCAAGCATTGGACAGCTGTCAAAAACATACTGAAGTATTTGAGGAATACTTCGGAGATGCTCCTAATCTATGGTGGTCAAACTGAGCTAGTAGCCAGGGGCTACACGGATGCTAGTTTCCAGACCGACCAAGATGATTTGCGATCGCAATCAGGATACGTGTACACGTTGAACGGTGGCGCTGTGAGCTGGAGGAGCTCAAAGCAAGAGTGCGTGACGGACTCTACCACCGAATCCGAGTACGTAGCCGCAGCCGAAGCCGCCAAGGAAGGGGTTTGGTTGCGCAAGTTCTTGCAAGAACTTGAGGTTGTTCCAAGTTCACTTGAGGCGATTGAGCTCTATTGTGACAACAATGGAGCTATCGCTCAAGCCAAGGAGCCGAGATCGCACCAGAAAAGCAAGCATGTCGACCGCAAGTATCACTTGATTCGCGACTTTGTGAGTCGAGGTGATGTGAGAATCAGCAGGGTGGATACGGACAGCAACACAGCTGACCCGCTAACAAAGCCACTGTCTTTGGATAAGACGAACCTTCATAGATCGGCTATGGGTATTCGATGCTGCATAGATTGGGTCTGATGATGTTATAGTGGTTGTACTTTATTTTGTTTAGGGTACACTCCATTGGTCGTAGAGGATATGATGTCTCTAGTCCAAGTGGGAGATTGTTAGTGTTTATGTACTAGAGAAACATACATATTTTATATTTATATATATATGGTATTCGCTTGTTCATGGTTATTCTTATTTGGATGTTTTATTCATTAGTTTCCTTGAATTGATGTTACGTTATGGCTTGTGTCGTTTATGACAAGAGCAAGTGATATGCCATGATGTGTATGACGTCAATTCTAAAACTGCCCTGATCTATGATAACTAGCATGGTACTCTAGTTGGTCGGATAGGATCAGCATATGAGTCTAGCAGATGGGTTTGTATCACGTCCCATTGATAGCGCGGCTATCAACTAGATCATATGGATGCATGTGCACATTCTCTGTGACATGGCATTGGACTGACCGCGACAAGAATATGACAAAAGAAATGTGTTATGTCATTCATATTCTTGTCAGTGTTGGATTCACGGTTGAGGTTGTCATGATCAAATATCATGACTGCACACTGTGACTAGTTTCCTATCCCAACCGTAACAGGTGGCATAAGGGATTCCAGTTCGGTGTGTAGAATTGGTAGCTTGGATCATGGATGATCAAGATACTGGAATGTCTCTCATCATAGATGAGTTATGATATCCTCTGGGCCCCTTGACATTATGGATTACACACGCGCGCAATGATTAATCTTAGTCATGTGTTTAATCTATATGGACGTCAAGTAAATGATATAGTCGTGAGGATGACACAATCCTGCCTCGGACTGATCTTGGATAATCATGTGACATAGAATCAACACAAGTAAGGTACACTTACTCAGGATCAAGATACTACGTGGACGTGCGTACTATCTGTATCATTTGGGGATCATCACGTGGATGGCTTGACACTGATGATGATCAGCATTGAACAGGTAGATGAGAATCACTGTTCGTGCAACCCAACATGATCCAGATCCCTATAAGGTCACACCTACAAAGGCTCTCGACCATTAGTCCTATTCAGGTTCGTATCACGTCGGCGAACGTGTAACAAGTGATGACAATAGGTCAAATCAGGCACGGCCTGACTTGAGCTTGATTGGGCATCATGATAACCTGAATATCATCATGGCTATGATGTATCGATTTTATGTCTCGAACACATGAGGGGTAGGCCCAAGAAATATATCAAATGGGCTCTGTCAGCAGTTGCGTTATAACGGACTGTGACAGCATAGTTGTCGATTGGTTCTGTCACAGGTTGCGTTATAACGCAATGTGACAGAAAGCCATATTAGGGTTTCTGATTAAGGAAACACTAATCCTTGACAATTATAAAAGGGGAACTTTTTGCACGAATTTGGCAGTGAATTTCCAGCAGTCATTTTCCTCTTTCCTTCTCATGTGTTGAGACCTCTCCGTCCATCAAACCTAGGGTTTTATTGTTGAGTTGGAAAGTACCGAAGATCGAAGGACCCGTCGTTAACGTTCTTCTTGCCTAGACGGACGGTGGTGGTCGAACCTTTGGTGGACAAGGGCGATGCGCAACCGGACAGCACACCGAGCAACCGTTTACGCGTCAAAGGTATAACTACTGCCTCTCTATGCATGTTATTGTGTAGATCAGCGATAAGTCGTTCGTTTGGCAAGATCTGATTGAACTGCACATGCTTTGGTTAGAAAAATTTTAATTTCCGCATCTCTAGCCATCGTGCTATTCCTTTCAACACTAACATATATACTGAGGTGATAGTTAGACCAAAATACTAACTTTAATTAGCACAATAGTCTAACTCCATATAAAATATATATCTTTCCATACTCTATTTATATCATATACAAATAAAATTCGAGTGAGGCTATTGTATTTTGTAAAGCGCAGTGACTGGTGCGCTTCGACCTCATATCTTCCAAACCGTAGCTCGAACGACCAATCCGAGTTGCTCACCATAATCTTAATATTCCCTTCCAAAAAGTTGCAACTAAATATCCTCCCATCAACATTTTTCAATAAAATGTCTTTGTAGGACCCATTTGCTTATTTATAATTATAACCTTTGATTCCCCTCTTCTTCTCATAACATTACTTCTTATTCCATATTTACATTTTAAACACTTAAATTTTTATTTTTATTATAAACATTAAACCTATTATATCTTTTAAATTAAAAAATAAAGGTTCATATTTAAAATAAACGTATAAAATATTTTATTTACATAATACATTTTGCATTTAATTTTCTAAATATAGTGCAATTGTTTAGTTTTTAGTCTAATGAAATATTTTACATTACTAAGTAAATGGTTAGAAAATCAAAGTTTAGTTGAAGATTTTGTATCTAATATAACTTTTATATTTGATTCATTATTGATTTTACGAATCAACATAAAAAATTGAATAATACAAATTGTTTCTATACATTTTACAAACTTTAACTTATTTGTTGATAAATTAAAATTTTTTTAATTTGTAAATCATCTTATTGCATTATTTCAACTAATATAACTTTATTAAATGTATAATTTTGGAAAGATGACCGTTTTAATAATTAGACAAAAAAAAATTGATACCTTAAAAATGTTAAAGTAAACAATTTGCTAGATAATATCATAAGTAAAGGAACTAATTTAGAAGATGGATGAAATTATTAAGTGGGAGGAAATGGATAAATAAGTCTAGCAAAAATGGAGAGGAAATTGAAGAAGTTATCAAAGCATAAAAAGATAATTAAGAGCATTAAATGGGTATTTAATTTAGAAACCAAATGGTATAGAAATACGCGCATGACAGGTTTTACTTTTTTCTCAAAAACGTTGCCAGCTTTGAATCCAAAATTTTTTTAAGCAAAATAATATACCAAATTAAATATTTACTTAAATGATAGAGAGATATACTTCTCACGGATTTGGCTGTAGTGAGGCATGCCTTTGACGTCTCAAATCCAGCAGTAGAGCGGCGTCCTCACGCCTCTCTACAGGTTGTCTTGAGGCATTCTCACGCCTCTCTACAGGAAGTCTTGAAGGGTGATACAATACTCCTCTCCCACTTGCCTTTCCCTTTCTCCCTTTCCCTTTCTTTCTACTCCTCTTGCTTTCTACCCGACAGAACTGAAAAAAAAAAGGAGCAGCGGGGAGGACGCCTACGCCTCAAGACTTCCTGTAGAGAGGCGTGAGGACGTCTCAAGACTTCCTACTGCTGGATTTGAGGTGTCAAAGGCACGCCTCACTATAGCCAGATATGTGGGGAGTATATCTCAAAATCTATCTATCATTTAAGTAAATATTTAAATTGCTAAATTATCTTGCTTCCTTAAAAAAATTTCGGCTTTGAATTGATCCATATATTTTCATTTTCCCAATATATCCTTTCTCAATCGGATGGTTCACAGAAGTTCCACCTTTTTTTTATAAAAAAATGTGGTGCAGTATATCTTGACTCTTAAAATAAAGTAACAAATATAAATCTGTAATGTAAACAAATACTCATTTAGTTTGAATATTTAAACGCATGAATATATATGATATCCATGCTCATATAAAAAATGATATATATATATATATATCTATGTACCAACTCCCTTAATATTTTTATGTCACGGAAAATAATTTATTATCGTTCGACTAAAATTAGCGACAACAAAACACACTTGATGAACGAATGTTTAACAATAAATTTAATGATGACAAATAGTGTTGGTCTTCATATTATTTTCTGTCATTAACCGAGTAAGAATACATTATAATATTACCATGCAAAAAAAAAAAAAGAAAATAGAGAGTTAACGTTGCTTTTAAGTTTTAACATACACTAGATGAGTGCCTCGCTCTGCTTCGGCTCTAAATATTGAGCTATCTCATTTGCTTATGCTAAACAAATTGAGTTTTTAATGAATATACAAAGCAATTTGAGTTTCCATAAAAAAATATCAAATTTACATGAAATTTAAAATACAATTAATGTTAAAATTTAAAAAGGACTTGTTTGTAACGTAAAGTTATTAATTATTGAATTGGATAATCTTTGTAAGATTGTTAAAATAATTATTCTCAAGAAAACCCCACCCTTTGTAGTGTTAAAATAATTTTAATATAGTTTAGTTTGTTATGATATGTTAATATTAATTTATTGAACTATATAAAATTTGGATGAAGTCAATATTTGTATAAGCTAATATATTTTTAAATTCATTGCAAATTATTTTTAAAATTATAAATCCATCATTGCTAATATATCCATATATGTTCCTCACGATCAGTTTTATGTACATTCAATAACATAATCAATGTCTTTTGAGTCATATAAGACCTAAAACCATACTATAAATCTTCAAGAATAAAATAATTGATGTCAAGAAAATCAAAAGCCTCAGCTCAAATTTAATTGCCTCTACATGTCAAAAAAATCAAGACAAATACAATATGAATTCTTATACTAAGGTGAGTCCTCCAGCAAGTTTTCAAATTTTACTAACTCAAAATATATTCAATAAAAGAAATATGTACAACATAAATTAAAAAAAAAAGGTTTTTTTTTTTTTAAAGAATTTACTTACTCAAAACTCAAATTATATAAGAATATCAAATTTCTGATAAAATTATGAAGAATTTCAAAGTTGCAAAGCTCAAACTCTCCAAAAATAATTAGATGTTCTAATAAAGCATTAAAAAAGATAATACCACTCGAATATAAAAATTATAAATAAAGAATACTTAAATGATTATTTGATGATAATATGATCTCTAGTACAATTTTTAGTGAAAAGCACAATGTGTTTTCTAAGAAATCATTTTGAAAACAATTATAAAGAGAAAAATGAAATGTAAAAAGTCAAATGGATATCTCTATTTTAATTCTAATAAAGTAGTGTAAAATGATAGAACTGGCTACTGGATTCCTTTTTCTCTCCATCGTAGAAGCATAATAAAGCCAAAGAATTAAAAAAAAAAAGGAATAGCAAATCGTACTAATGGGGTGGCAAAATCTAATCCGGCATGAAACTTGATTGACCTGAACCCAATCCGACCCGTGTTTTAGGGAACCGAACCCGACTCGACCCGTATTTTAGGAAAAATTGGACTAACCCGAACACGAGATGACCCGGCAATAGAGGTGCAAAATCTGACCAAAACCCTCTTGACCTGCAAAAATGTCGGCAAACGTTAACTTGATACCCGGCCCGACTCGACCTGAACCTGACCCGAAGCCGACATTTCCATTTAGTCAAATTGCCCCGACCCGACAGTCTGCCACCTCTACTGATGGTGCAATAATGGTGCAAATTGCAGACTACTTACTTTGACTACGTTCCCTCAATTCGACTCTTGTTTAAAAAAAAAAAAAAGAAAATTTACTGTACAGAATACTGTAGATGTTACTGTAGAAACGCATCCCAAAATAGTATACTACTAGAAGAAAGCCTCGCTTTGCTTCGGCAGTAACTATTGAGATGTATAATTTATTGATGTTGAGCTATTTGAATTTCAATGATATAAGAAGTAGAAAAATAATAATAATTTTTATTGTCTTTGATAATTTATCAAAAGCTACCAAATTTTATGAAAATTGAAAGTACATGTTAAAAATGTTTTTGTATTTATTTTTTAAATATAATGAAAAATTCTCTATGATTGTCAAAATAATAATTTTCAAGATATCATACCCTTCACAGTGCCAAGAGGATTCATTACATGATTATAAAAACATAAAAAATATCTAAAATAACTCTTTAATAATAATACTTTTTTTGGCAAATTATTGGTGAAATGCAGAATGATTTATTCAAAGACGATTTAAAAACAATCATAAAGAAAAAATGATTTTGAAAACTGGAAAATGGATATCTCCGTTGGTCTTGAAATGGAGTTGTAAATAAAATAATATAACTGGTCATCTATTTGCGTTTCAATCTTTGGGAAAGGATAATTAATAAAAAAAGAAAAATGATATTGAAGCCGTATGTATAGTAGTATGGTATAACCGGTGCAAATTCATTAGAGGTGGCAGATTGTCTGGTCGGGTCGGGTCAGTTTGACCAAATGTAAATGTCGGGTCTGGTCAGGTATCGAGTTGACGTTTGTCGGCATTTTTTGGGGTCGGGTCGGGTTGGGCAGGTTTTTCGGGTCTGGTCATATTTTGCACCTATATTCCCGGGTTATCTCAGGTTTCGGATTGGGTTCGGGTCAGTCTGACTCTCCCTAAAACATGGGTCGGGTTCACGTCAGTCTGACTTTTCCTAAAACATGGGTAGGATCGGGTTGGATTCGGGTCAATTTGACTTTCCCTGAAACTCGGATTGGGTCGGGTTCGGATCGAGCATGTCGGGCGGGTTTTTCGGGTCGGGTCACATTTTGCCACCTCTAAAATTCATTGCTCTTTGATGATTTGACTAACATGCGCCAAATTCATTCAAAAAAAAAAAAAAACAAAGTTACTGTAGAAACAACTGTTGCTAACACTGTAGCAAAACCCGTCCCAACTTAAATAACTACAATTTAATTATGTCGAGATTATTATAAACTATTTATAATAAAATTTTGGACGACAGATTTTGAATTCAGACTGTAAGTGTTTCGATCCGAAATGCTTACGAAAGCACTGTAGCCGGACCCATATTATAAACAATTATCAATTATATAAACTTCACGTTATTTATACATTTCGGCGTAACTCATATATTAACGATTTTTATTGTCGTTTTTGCTTGGTACAAACAACATTGGATCAATGTATCTATTTGACTATGTGCGAATTGAATCACGGGAAGATCGAATATCAAATGGTGTTGCTCTCTTAAACACACTCACAAAAAAAAAAAATCACTGTTTATGGAACTGTTCATTTCACTGTAGAAATCCATCCCAGATTATATATACTATAAAGGGATAATATAATAGGGATTTCAGTTACTCTTTTTTATTTTTTTTTTTCCGGCTACATTTACATTGCATTACATTATCAATTTATATATAAATAGTGAAATGGTCACCGCGGTCACCAAAGTCCATAGTTATTGGATCCCTCCTCTATATTATATATCCTTGACATAACTAACGACACGTTGACAGTAACTTATATGCAGTTCAAAAATAATAATAAGACACTCTTAAGCTTCACTTAAAAGTTTGAAAATTATTACATTGTAAGTAGCGCAGTTTAATTTCTATATACTATATATAGGAAAATAAATTTATATATTGGGGTGATTTCAAAATTCTTTTTATTATTATTATTATTATTATTCTTTTGTACCAGTGATTTAATATTTATTTATTTTTATTATTTTTTTATACTTGTAGCAGTGATTTAACATTTATTTATAAGAAGTGACTTGTGATATTTGACTTTTGTACTTTTACTTCAATTTGCTGCTTACCAGCCTCCAAAATCTTTTATAGAGATGGAAAAAAGATATGTTTCTTCAAGTCAAGTACTCTTTTCTTTGAGCTAGAAAGAAGAGTACACAGAGAAGGCTACTACGGCCTACGGGCATTCATTACTCAGATTTCGCTTGAGCCTTCAGAGATACATACATCTGCAGTTCTGCACTTCAGGATTGGATTCCCATCTCAAATCCATCATTTCTGTTGCTTGCTTTAAAGTTTAATTAATGGTCAAAATTTAAAAAGAATTATGGACAACTATCTATCTATTCATAAGCCCAGTAATTGAGCAAAGGGGTGAAGAAGCAGGAGGAGGAGGAGGATGCAGTGTAACTTAGCTTAGTTTAATTACTAAAGAATATAATTATTTCGGTGATCTCAGATTCATTATTTTCGTTTATATACTACTCTTTGAACCATTTATTTATTTTTTCGAGTTTCTGACGGGAAAATAAAAAGGACTAATTGACACAGGACATGTACCAGTAAATCAGCAACTCTAAAGAAGCAAATTCAACAGCACCAAATGAAATACAAGCTTGAATTCATAACATGAAACACAAAATTGTGAAATTGATAGATATTAGATGCAAATGTGAAGAAAGACCACATGCATAGTTAAAGACTTGAAACTAATGCTAAAGCCATATGATCAAAACAACTAATGCTCAAAAATACTACTACTAGTAAAGCATCATGTACTTTCATTCAATTCTGATCAGCCTTCAAATTCCTACATATTCAATAGGCTCAATCCTGTCAAAAAAAATTCTCTAGCAAGACCATTGATTCCTCTCTCAACACCATCGAGAGGTGCCAGAGTGTTGCTATGACCCCCTTGAGGGTACTCAAACAAACGTAGAGGAGACTGAGGCCCCCAGCACAAAATCTTTAGCATGGAGGTTGACAAATGCAATGCAAGCTTAATTCTCAAAACCATGGGATATAACATCCATAGTTCCATATCAACATTATGCCACAACATGATGCATCATAAACCAAGGCACATTACATAAACATCCAGACAAACGTTATACCAAAAGATGATGCATCATGTAACCAAGGCATCTATCTAACATCCATACCATACCAGAATATATCCCTAACAAAACAAAAAGGAAGGAAAGGCAGGTTCACAGATAGACTTGATACTGGTACTCACCTAAATTGAAGTACCTAGAAATCTCAGAAGATTACCCAAAAATTAAACACCTTCGATCAGTGATATAAAGAGGTGCCAGGGTATTAGCATGAGGCATGTGATGAAAGGTGATCACATTTGCGAGGCTCCTGCCCATTATAGGACAGAGAACCTCAGCCCTTGAACTCACAAGATCCATGGCGATTACCTCCGCATCTCCTCCTACTGCTAATATCACAGCCCTCCTCGCATCGTCATATGCTAATGGAAAGGTTGAAATGGGCCACCCACGTTTGAGGTCCCCTAGCAAAACCCAGCTATGCTTTTCTTCTAACCTCCACACTCTTGGAGCAATACCGACCGTCATATAGTAAATGACACCATTGTATTCGGACACGCATTTATAAATTAAATCGGTTATTTCAGGAGGACAAGGCCTAGTGTTCCAGTAAGTGTTGGTAGCGATCTCATACCCCTATCAGAGATCCAGATTCACCCTCCCAGCACACCGGGCCCCCTCCGATTTTCGAGGGTCAGTACACATTGCACCTTGACGGATGACGCTGTGACTGAACAGTGTACACAGATGACACAGCCCATGAGGAATTTTTAGATGAGTAGATGTGGAAACGGATGCGATGCCTGTTCTCATCCTTGTCTAACCGAGCCATGGCAACCGCAACCCTGAAATGGAGAGATTTCTTCGGGTCATACAAAAGCACCGCGCCGTGGAATCAGTAGCCGGAAACCGGGGGGGGGGGGGGGGGGGGGGGGGGTTGTGTCACGGATTTGAACCCACTGAGAAGTCACGGGGTTGCTAATGAGAAAGGTTGTCTCTCTGCGAAAACAGAGCAGTCCGTGATTGCCGGAGACCGCCTCGAAATTATCGAACAGAATGGTGAAGAGAGAGCGAGGGAGCTTCACATCGGGGGTTAGTCTGTTAAAGCTCTGCCTCCGATTTTCAGGAAAACACGTGTTGAGAGTGAAGAAGGCGGCAATGGGAGTGGGGCGGGAGCAGTGGGCTCGGGCGAAAGCCGGGTGGGAGATGACCTTGGCCCAGAGACGGCAGACGGACTTCACCCGCAGCAGGGTCTCGGTGGGGAGAAAGGAGAGGATGAGGAAGATGAGGTCGAAGTGTGAGCTG
Organism: Cyperus esculentus; assembly: GCA_030179965.1. Classification (NCBI taxonomy): domain Eukaryota; kingdom Viridiplantae; phylum Streptophyta; class Magnoliopsida; order Poales; family Cyperaceae; genus Cyperus; species Cyperus esculentus. Next base: position 466,015 of record JASGLE010000019.1, on the reverse strand, counting down.
AGCAAGGTTTCGGCCATGGCTGAGGCTGATTGATGATGGTAGGCTGGCTAGCTTTAAGCCTTTTAAGGTGTGCTCTAATTGAGGTGAATGGATGGGAGGGGAAGGAAGGAGAGGGGAGGGCAGCAACCTTCTTTTAACTTGCTCCCAAGTTTTTTTAGGGGGTGAATGGATGGTAATTGATAGAAATCGAGGTTACACTCTCTATTCATTTTCTCCAAATCTTGTAACCTCCCAAATTGAAGTGTACAAGAGTTACCCTCCCTCTTAGTTCCATTCCATCCCCTCAAAACTCTGAAGCAAAGCCTAAGCTTAATTATGAGTTATGAGGTTAGTAGTTAGTTCTCCTTTCCTCTCTTTTATACTGTGATCGGTATGAAATCCGGACTCGTAAAATAAGAATTGGAAATGGAATTCACGCGTTTCCCTTGATCAGAATGAAAAAATAAATGAGAGAAGAATCGAATCGACACGATTTCACAGGCCCCAAATCGCACAAGAAAGTCGCGTCCAAAGTGGTGTTATTTGGCGAGAATTGAAGACAGCGTGCTGGAAAGTCGGTTTTGTCCCTCTTGTCTTCTTCTTTCTCACGATCGAGTGTGAGAGCGATAAAGCTATTTGATTTTATGAAATCTTCCGATAAAGTTAGATTCATACTCGCTTCTCCTTTTCCATCAGATATGTCTTTAAAAATTCTTTATTCCAAGCTTTGACCCATTTTATTTTGCTAAACCCTAGATATAATTGCAATGGCAGATATTGTAAATAGAACAAATACTGTGGATTGATTCAAATTGCTTAACAATGAATTCTCATTGACAAAATCTGACAGCCGATCACAAAACTTCAATTTCAAATCTTTTCTACTCTATTCTATTCTATTGAATTGAAATCAATTCTCTCTTAAAATTTATTCCGATCAGAGTATAAACTTTTACTGAAGTAGCAGAAGGTGGTGAAGTGAAGTGAATTTGGGATTAAGTCTGTCCATCTTTTCTGCTGTTGCCTGTTGGCTTTAGCTTCACTGCCCTGCCTACTGCTATATCAGAATGATGGATGACACGTGCATACTCATTTATTCAACGGTGCTGATGCCTCGCTTCCTAAATTTGTGTTTGGATATGTGGGAAATAAGATGATGGGATGAGAATTTTTGGGGATTTTTTTCATTGAGCGGTTGGGATCAATTAATTAAACTTTAAAAATCATAATATATAGCTGTAGTATGACTCACTTTGTACTATTAATAGTACCGTAGCCTCACTCTATATACAATAACATATGAAAAATGGGATGATAATCATCAAAAGAGAGTTACAAAGTTAAATGTAGTTTTATAAAAAGAATTGAAATATTATTATAGATAGACAAAAAAAAAGGGAAATTGCCAAAATGTCACTCCAAAATTGTGAACTTGTCAAAATGTTATTCCAAAATTTCTTCTTGTCATAAAGTTACCACAAAATAAATGCCTTTGCAAATTTGGCACAATCAATATTTTTTAAACAAAAAATCAATGGACTGTTCAACTTTTATAAATGTATTTTTGTATTTCCCATTTTGCCCTTATACCAAGTCAGATAAAAAAAAAAATCAACATTTTTCTTTTCCTTCGACCTAATTCTGATCTTTTCCTTCATTTATTTGTATTTCCCAATTTTTTTAATTTCATTCTCGTCATTAATTTTTTCTTTTCTAATCGGAGCTACTCTCATGCATCCAGATCAACCCCTCGTTGCTCCCATGTCCCAATCGCTTAGACCTGCAAGCGGATTCATCTGCCTCTCCCTTTATCGCCATTAACAAGAATATGTGTCGACCTCGTCAATAATGTCTAGCGCCAGCTAGCTGAACGAGTCAACGAGGAGCTCCTTCCCTGGGCTGCCCCAGTTGTGGAGTTGAAGCGATGATGCTCGCCAGCCAAGCGATTTTCTCCTGCCAAGCACGAATTGCCTAGATTACAGTGTCAAACTAAGAATACTTGGGATCAATATGGTATCAGTGAATTACCAAAACTTTTTTATGATCTGATTTCTGTTAGATGTTGTGAATAGCAATAGAATTTGTGATTAAGTTTAGTTTGTGAAAGTTACGAGAAATCGTAAAAATTGGTGCTAGAATATTTGTGTTAAGTTCAATTGAGAAGGTAGAGATGGAGTATGGAAATGGTTAGTGAGTGGTGACGAACTGAAAAGTCAGGGCATTTCAGTCCATCGAAGAAAATTGTGAATTTTTAATGTTCTAATATGGTAGCAATGGCAAATTGGCAAAGACATTTGTTTTGTGGTGGCATTATGACAAAAAGAAGTTTCGGAGTGACATTTTGATAAGTTAAAGTTTTGGAGTGGCATTTTGACAATTTTCTCAAAAAAGAAATTGTGAGACCTTCGAATAGAACTTGCACGATTGCATCTGTTTCACGGCCTCTTCCAATGTAGCATATGAGCAAGGGCGAAAGAATAATAATAATATAAAGGCCTCAAACACTCAGCCCAACAGACCCTCTACCATGGTTGATATTCAGTATAGAGGTTTCGGCGTGATCTATTCTTTAGTACAAGGCAGCCCAACAGATTCGACCGGTGTGTTCTACATATTGAAAACTGGTCGGATACAAGTTTATTTTATTTTTGAAGATTGCTAACTATTTTTAACGATTTTTTAAAAAACAACCCTGAATATGAGTTCCAAATAAATTATTTTATTATTATGTTCTGCCCCTCTTCAAAAAATCGTTAAAAATAGTTAAAAATCTCCAAAAATAGAGAAAAATTGTATCCTCTGAGATTTCGATATGTAGAACGCACCAGTCCAATCAGATCAGCCATCAGAGTCGCGGTTGCTGAGATATGAGAGCATAACATGGACGCAAGTTTGTTATGCAAAACACGGTAACTCATACTATCAATTATTAAGTTAAATAATATATCTATACATTTTTTGTGTTTTTAAGATTTCTTAATTCTTATACAATGTTTTTAACTTAATAAAAATCATATTATCAAGATAGTGAAAAAAATTATTGTCAAGCGATCTCTCCTTTCTTAATGTTTTTAACTTAATAAAAATCATATTATCAAGATAGCGAAAAAAAAAACTATTGTCAACCGATCTCTCCTTTCTTAAAAACTAAAACGTGATGTTTGTGATGTATTATCACGTCATTTGGAGTAACCAATGTACCTTCACTCCTCCGTACTTTAAATGTGCAGGGAGAAGAGGACATCAAGTCACAATCAATATACAATAACATATGAACAATGGCAATTCGTATTCCTTTCCAAATCGTCCATTCGTCTCAAGATGTTCCAATTAAGTTCCAACTATCAGAATCAGAGCATCAAAACTATTGAATTCGCTCACACTCACACTATATATGAAAAGAAAGGACACGAAACGCAAACGCCACTTTCATTCATTCATCCGCTCATAACTGATGTCGATATCTTTATCTACTTTCTATATTTATCATTATCAGGCTCAAAACTTAAAAGAAGAGTTAGTAGATCGAACCGGACCCCTAAACCCCAGGACTCGATCGAATCAACCATGGCGGAGAGCTTTCTTAACTACAACTTTGACATCATCTCCATGATTCTTCTTCTTCTCCCCACGGACACCCTGTTACAAGTCCGACTGGGCCTTTGTTCGTGCCCACTGCTCTCGTCCCGCTCCGATCGCCGCAGTTTTTACAACAATTTACCCTCCTGGCCCTAAATTTATTGACGCTCAAGTACGAACCCTCTCCCCCTTCCAAGAGGGTGCCAAATTCCCTGCCATCATCTTTGGCCTTATGTCAAACGGCTTCAAGGCAATGTGCTGCAATCATGGCGTCTTCTTTTTTCAACGAGCTGGGATTTTTCTAGTTGGAAATCCTGCAACTTCATACTGGTCTGTTGTAAAATATCAGCCGGTGGTGTGGAGAGAGGAATCGATGGTCTTGCTAGAGAATTTTGTTTGGCAGGATTGAGCCTATTGAATATGTAGGAATTTGAAGGCTGATCAGAATTGCATGAAACTATATAATGATGCTTTACTAGTAGTAGTATTTTTGAGCATTAGTTGTTTTGATTTGACCGTCAAGAGTTCCTTTCATAAATATGGCTTTAGCATTAGTTCTTAGTCTTAACTATGATGTTGTTTTCATGCTTAATTAGTTACTATACATGTAATATGTCTTGATATTTGCATCTAATATCTATCAATTTCACAATGTTGCGTTTGATGTTATGAATTCAAGCTTTTATTCCGTTTTGTGCTGTTGAACTTGCTTCTTGAGTGATGCTGATTTACTGATACATGTCCTGTGTCCAATTTAGTCTTTGAGTGAGGCTATTGCGCTTTGCAAAGTGTAGTGTCGTTAGGGGTGTACAAAAAACCCGCCAACCCGGCCGACCCGTCCGACCCACCCGACCCGACCCGTTTTTTACCGGGTTAGAGATATTACCGGGTTGGGTCGGGTTGTAATTTTGACTAACCCGTTATGCCGGGTTGGGTTACGGATTGAGCATTTAGAAACCCGTCTAATTAACCCGGACCCGCCTGCAACTAGTTATAAATTATAATTTTATACAAACTTACATATACAATTTATTAAAAAGATAAATAATGAGTCAATAATTTAAGAATTAAGTTCTTATTTAAGATAAATATAAAATTTTTATGATTTTTTTGGGTTAATGCTTATTATGTCTAACTATTTTTTTGCAACTTTATATGCTTGTTCTATGTTTCTAATATGAAATTTAGGGAATAAATATATAATGAGTACTCTATATATAATTCCTAATTTATGTTTAACATTCAATTATCTCTATATTACTTAGGTTATCCAAAATATATTATCATCAAGTTATAAATCACCATTAACATGTTCAATATTATACAAAAAGTAAAAATTAGATGATTAATAATTTTACTGAAACTATAACCCGCGTAACCCGTACAACCCGCAAAAACCCATACACAAAAAAGTAGTCGGGTTGGGTTGAGTTACGGGTGGGTTGAGTAACAATATTTCATAACCCGGTATAACCGGGTTGGGTTCAAATTTTGATAAAATAGCACTAACCTGCCCGTTGTACACCCCTAAGTGTTGTAGTGCGCTTTGGCTTGATATCGCAAAACTGTAGCTCAAATGGTCAATACAAGTCGTTCAACATAATCCACATAATGAAACCTTGTAGATTACCTATTTTTTTTTCCATTTTTAGAATTTTTTAACCACTTTTTTTTTTTTTTTGAAAGTTGTATGGAAAATGCACCAAAATTTGTATATAAATAGGGTCATTTTTCAAAAATCCAAAAAAAAAAAATAAAAATTTGAGTGAGTCTACTACACTTTCCCAAACCCATATATAACCCTTTGCAAATTGAAGCCAGTAAACCATAATATATATAGTATAGAGAATTAATATCGATCATAGCTAGGTAGAGGTTAAAGACTTTAGACTTGACCTGGTTCTGGTTGTCAAACTTTAATTTTGTCATATTGTTGGAACTTGGAATCATTGAACGGACCAAATCTCACTAACATTAACATCTACATATGCCTGGTCTTCAGCTTGCAAGTTGCAACTTGTCAAGTAAGCTGGCTAGGCTACAATTGACTAATCATATATCCAATCCGACATGTCTCCATCAATGCCATGTCTCTTCTTCTGGAATTGTTTGGTTTTCAAGGTTTATGGGTTTGGGAAATTTTTTTGTCTGACTCTACAAAAATACAAATATTAATATTATGTCTGTTTGTGAACAAATCTCACAACTATGTATTTTTTGACCAACGGCTATGGTCACAGTCTATGTTGCCCAGATACGCCGACACACCAACGTATCCCGTATCGGACACGTATCCGATACGGATTCGTGTGCGATTCGCACCCGATACGCCGGTCAACGTATCCAAGTATCTTGACTGTCTTTGATCAGCCGATTCGGTCAAAATTCACGTCTGACACTCCTCGATTCGCTGCCGATACAGCCCGATACGTCCGACTCACTACCAATACGTTCCGACACGCATAAAAATCACTATGCACAATTAAATTGTTGGTGGGAGGATTCGAACTGGTGTTGGGCCGTTGCAGCCTAGGATGCTTTACCACTACACCAAAGGGTTGCCTGTGATATTTCACATTTTGACATATATATATATATATAAGATTTGATGGACATTTTAATTTTATTTTTTGCTGGGATCAATATTTTTTATGTAAGTATTTATTTCAGACAATTTATTATTATATTTTATAATTTTTTTTTTATATATACCAAGTGCCGTATCCGCGTTTTTTGAAAATTTCCGTATCGCCGCACCCGTATCGTATCGGATACGATACTCGCACCCGCACCCGTGCTACATAGGTCACAGTTCATTCTGACCGCAACGGTCAGAAAAGTAGAAAACTTATCAAAATTGTAATAATTCGCAAGTTAATTTATGAGTGATTGAATGTGCATTCAGACATTGTATCTGTATTTAGACGCAACTCTTTTCATAGAAAATTCAGAAGTTGTTTACTGCGATTGCTTTGCCATGCCTTGGTCTAGGTGCAAATAAATTAGAAAATTTTGAAATTAGGTGCAAAATTTAGTTTTCTTATTTAAAGAATAACTGGTGAAGGTCAATCTATTTTGTTTTGGACTGATATTTGGTATGATAATTGCCCGACGAGTATACAATTTCCTAATTTATTTGCTAAGGCCAAAAAGATTGCCACTCTTACAATTGCTCAGGCTTAGAAGAAAGGAAAAATAAAAATACCTTTACATCGAGGGGCTAGTCTTGCACTCACGGATGAGAAAAAAAAGAGTTATTGATATTCTAAATGTACTATCTTATGAAGGTTCAGATTCTGTTTATTGGGTTTTAGAGGAAAAGGGGTGTTTAATGTTAAAATCTTGTTATCTATTTTTCAATAATAGAGGAGTTTTAGTTCCTTTACAAGGTTCTATTTGGAAAGTTCCAATACCTTTGAAGGTTAAATTTTTATGTTGCTTTTATTGAAAGATAAATTAAATACCAAAGTTAATCTTTTTTTAAGGGATAGAATGGACCTATTCACTGTCTATTTTGTGATGACCTAGAGGATGCATATCACTTTTTTCTACATTGCCAAATGATGAATGAATTTCGGGACAGATTTAATCTTTTTCAATGTTCATCTAAACTATAGTTCTTTGGAAAATTTATGGGAAAGTACTTTATATCTTCTAAAAAAGATATGACTTTTACACAGTATTATTAATAATGTATAGCTTGTTGGGTCAGATAGAATGATAGAAATAATACTATTTTTGAGAATAAGAAATGTCCAAATATCAATACCTTTCTAATATAAGTTTTCTCTCTTTATGGTAATTGGACAGGGAGCTCTAGGGTACAGATTTATGCCACAGAGTTTGGCAATGGCAGAGAAACAAGAGAATGAGAAGATGGTAATTTCCGAGGGGAGGCTTATTACCTCATGTTGATCATCTCTTTTATTGCCAATCTTATATCTCTGTGTTGCTTAAATCTGTTGTTTGAATTTGAATGTTTTTATTTTGTCTTTTGGCTTTGAGTAGTGCTTCTACTTGTGCATAAGTGAGGAATAAACCCCTTATACCTCACTTAAGGAGCCAAACATAGATAACAATAGAGGAAATAAAAAGGAATAAATAGGATTTGTGGCTCTATAACTTAAAGAGCCATGAGAGGTGGTATAACTTATTCCTCCTCTTTAAGCTAGGTGGGCCCACAAATTTTAATGGGTTAATAAGTTTCATCAATCTACTTTAAAAAATATAATAATGATAGTAACCATCATAATAACAATAAAATAATTTTAATATTATTTTTAGATAATAATAAAAATAATTAAATAACTATAGTAACAATAAAAATTATATAATATTTAATATACTAAAAATATTATAATAAGTAATTATAATTATTATAATAATAATAAATAATGTTAATTAAATAATAATTAATAGTAATAATTATTCATAATAGAAAATATTATCAATTATTATTAATAATAAAAAATATTATTAATAAATTATTAACAATAAATTATTAACAATAAATTATGAACAATAAATTATTAACGATAGATTAATAACAATAAATTATTAACAATAAATTAGTAACAATAAATTATTAATAATAAATTACTAACAATAAATTAATAATAATAAAATTAATTAAAATAATAATTAAAATAATAATTAATAATAATAAATTGTAATATTAATTATTGTTATAAATTATTAATAATAAAAAATAACAAAAATTAATACAATGTTTAATGTAATAAATAAACTTTTTAAAAATATTAAAATAATAATAATGATTATTTTGTCAATAATAATAATAGTAACATTAATAAAATATAACATGAATAATAATGGTAATTATATTAATAAAATAATAACAAAATGAATATAACAATAAAATAATATATTTGTCTTCTTATTCTTTCACTTGTTCAACCAAACAAGAATATTTTATGGTGTCATAACTTTACATAGGAAGTTATTCCTCCTTAACTTTATAATCTAACCAAACACCACCTATGTTATTTAGGTCATGTCAGTAAGACGTTGAGAGTCACAGTTCCTTGTTAAATCCATGTTGATGGTTTTAATGTAGTTAGTAGTTATTTTAGGATTTAGCATGTAATGAACTCGATAGTTTCCTGAAAAGAAATAGGAAGCGGTGGGATTTGTCCACCATTTTTTTTTAAAAAAAAGAAAGAAAATTCAGAAGTTGTTTGTATTAAGTCGCTATGTTTGTATGCACATTCAAATGATCAAATTTTGTTAGGAAATTCCGATTTGTACGTATAACTTACCGATAAAAAGCTTCCAACGAGACCTATATGATCCAATTAACAAAAATCCTAAAATATGTGAACGCTGCGTTCAGTTGCGAATTATTACGATTTTGATAAGTTTTTACTTTTTTGAACGCTGCTGCGACCAAAACAAAATGTGATCATGGCCGCTGATCAAGTATGTATAGTTTTGAGATTTGTTTACAAACAGGGATAATACTAAAAATTATTTTTTTAAGGGTATGACCAAAAATTTATTCTGGGTTTGGGTCTATTAGGGAGGGAGGTCTAGTGTATTGGTTATGAAAACTTCTGTAATTTTTTTTTTTAGATAAAAATGAGGATCAAGCCACTAAAAATTTAAATGTCTATAAATTATGAAAACTTCTGTAATCTTGTTCTATCTTTCTTTCGTTTTTCTTTAGTTTTATTTCATTTCTACCACCATTGAACCCTTCTCTATCTGTAAACTATTTTTTATTATTATTTTAATTTAATACAAAATATTAGTTAGCATTTCTTTTATGTGCATGAAAAAGGATTTGAGATTTTGTGGAATTTATGACGGGGTATTTATCAAGCCCGATCGTCAGTCTTATAGTTATGTGACATGACGGTACATGGAATCGCCAGAAAGATTAGTTAGCATTTCGCTTGCTAAATAAAAAAAAAAATTTTATTTCGGACTTGCCTCACAGATTCAGCTCAGCTTATAAATAAGAAACAAGAATTTGTTTGTAGTCTCCAAAATTCTCACCGCATAGGCTATACATAACATAATTTTAAATATATATATTTTTTCGTTAAAGAAAATATATGAGAATTATACATATCCACAGTTCCACTAATACCTAAATGTGCATTCAACAATAGTAGTAACTATTTGAGAAATAAATTTGGAAAATCGTATCATTTGTCAGAATACGCTGTGGCTTGATAAAATTTTTAAAGACATCTATGTGATTGTTGTCAAGTGTCAACAAGTATAATTTAAGGTCTTAATCTAAGATGTGCAATACTGTGGGTTGATATAACGAGAAAAAAAATGTATAACTTAAATTTGACACGGTAGTCCCATATATGTGCATTACAAGATAGAAAAATTATTTTAGTCTCCTTATTCATTTCTAAGAATATCCTTACTCTCTACGTGTTTGTTTTTTATAACATACACCTTAATATATACAATTTCCGTATCTAGTATAAACACTATTCAAACTTATTTAAATGAAAATATTCTGATATAACCACTACTAAAGTTTCATATAAGTACATTATATCTGAAATATTCGCAAATAATATTTAGTATAATCACTTTCTACGGAACAAAGGTGCTGAGTGGCTTGGCACACTCTTGGGGGTTGGGGGCTACACATGAATACATGATAGAATATGAGAAGCTTTATTAAGGGATTTTTTTAGGGGCTAATATTTATTTTTTTTGAAAAATAACAACATCCAAAAAGTTGGGACCGCTTTCATTTTGTTTCGAAAGCAAACAAGACTTCAATCTAAGTATTCAAGATCTTTCATCAAAAAAAAAAAAAAAAGTATTCAAGATCACTGCAGTCTTTACATACTTTGGGGCTAATTAATAATTTAATATCATGATCCTTGTCTTGAAAAATGTTCATTGAGATGTTTATGGATGGGGTGCATTCATGGGGATGTTTATCAAAATTTGCAGAAATTAAGATCGAGTTTAAGACTGATTAAATGAACGTACGAGTAGTCTGTTATAATGTAGTTTATTGACAATTTGACAAGGTCCAAGCATGCAGACGACCAAGCCACTGCTAGCCTACTAGTACTAACTAATTAAACTACTGTCGTGTCGTCTACGGTCTACCACTACCGGTCCATTCAAACAATGCACCCAGAATTCAGAAATTACGTTTGATTTTGGGGACCCGGTCAAGTCTTCAAGCCTCAAGCCCCATTCCATTCATTATATATATGAATGCCCTTTAATCACTTCTTTCTCCAAACCATCGCACATTCACAACAACCAAGGCTCAGATAGAGTAAGTAACATTCTCAAACAAACTAACCAAATCAAAGCAGAAAGAGGAAAGAAAAGACAAGAAAAATTACATAATATGGCATCTCTGAGAGTTCAATGCCTTCATTTGCCGGCAATCGGGTCTACCAATTCAGCACGGCGACACGTCACCTACTCTCGTGCAGCTATCAATGCCCCATCTAATCTTAGCCCAAAGGGAGCAGCCATGTTTCAGAGTATACGCCCAAAAATCAAGCTCCACGAGCTTACACAAAACCAACAATACAGTGTGATCACTGAAATAGCTAAACAAAAGTCCCTTGGGAGTCCAAAAGAGATCAGCGGACTATTAGTCGCTAAGCTACAAACCATAGCCGAGGCCGTAGCCGACCGGGTTGAGATGCATAACATAATTGGTCAGCAAAGGAACAATTGGAATCACTTGTTTCTCCACTCGATTAATTCATTTGCCCTCTCAGCCTCTCTCATGACCGGCTTCTCCACCTCCTTGCCAACAGATGTTTTCGCGTTCAAACTCTCATCTATGCTTCTACTGTCTGCTGCAGCCGGTATGATGTTTTTGGTGAACAAGATCCAACCTTCTCAATTGGCAGAAGAACAGCGCAACGCAACTAGGCTGTGGAAGCAACTTGGTCGGGAGGTCGACCAAACATTATCCAAGAAATCTGATCAGTTGACTAAGCAAGATGTTAGTTTGGCAATGGAGAAGGTGCTTGCACTTGACAAAGCATATCCACTGCCATTGCTTCCGGGAATGCTCGAGAAATTCCCTGAGCACATCGAGCCCACATGCTGGTGGCCAAAGAAACAAATAAGTCAGAGTAAGCAAATTCTAGAAAATGAAATTAAAAGTGAAGGAAACGGGTGGACTCAGGAATTGGAGGAGGCAATGGTTGGTCTCAAAAATGTCCTAAAAATGAAGGATGAATCATACTATATGGAGTTGGCCAACTTGGTTTCGAGAATCAACAAGTGTCTAGCCGTCTCAGGTCCTATAATAGCTGGTTTAGCAGCAATCGCAACCGGCTTTGTCGATTCTCCGGCTGGCGGGTCATGGGCTCCAGTAGTATCTATTGCCGGGGGATCACTAGTTGCGGTTCTGAACACATTGGAGCACGGTGCGCAGTTGGGAATGATATTTGAGATATTCAGGAATTGTCCAGGACTTTACAAGAAGATTCAAGAGGAGATTGAATGCAATTTGAGGGAGTCGGATGTGGATATGCGAGAAAACGGAGAGATCTTTGCAACAAGGGTTGCATTGCAACTCGGGAGAAGTGTATCAGAGTTGAAAGATTTTGCGGTGTTTGCATCTTCGTACTGCAAAGCTGAGGACATGAAAGAATTTGCTAGCAAGCTGTTCTGAAGCCTAACGTAGTCAGAATGTTAGATGTACATATATACAAATTATTTAACCATTCTTTTATTTTTTGGTTTAATTGATGTGACCAAAATTTTATTTGAGATAGTTTATCACTTAATTAGCAGTTGTAAATAGTCTAAATTATTCAACACAATCTATATATTGAAATCTTGTAAATTACCTATTTTTTCAATTTTTAGAATTTTTTAACTACTTTTTTGGATTTTTGAAAGTTGTACGGAAAATGCACCAAAATTTACATATAAGTAGGGTCAGTTTTTTTGAAATTCAAAAAAATAGTTAAAAGTTTCTAAAAATACAAATTTGAGTGAGGTTACTGCGCTTTCCCAAACCCATAACCCTTTGCAAATTGAAGCCAGTAAACCATAATATATACAGTATAAAGAATTAATATCGATCATAGCTAGGTAAGGTTCCTGCCTTATTTGAGGTTAAAGACTTTAGACTTGACCTGGTTCTGGTTGTCAAACTTTAATTTTGTCAGATTGTTGGAATCATTGAACGGACCAAATCTCACTAACATTAACATCTACATATGCCTGGTCTTCAGCTTGCAACTTGTCAAGGAAGCTAGCTAGGCTACAATTGACTAATCATATATCCAATCCGACATATTGTCTCGATCGATGGATCTCATATCCTCTGTAGCACTGCATTGTGTAGCGCGGGATATGAACTGTCAGATCATCTCGGGGTTTGTGTTGGCTCGAATCTCAAGATGATCTAACGGTTCACATTCTGCGCTACACAATGCAGCGCTACAGAGGATGACCACTCCCATCAATGCCACGTCTCTTCTTCTGGAATTGTTTGGTTTACAATGGTTATGGGTTTGGGAAAATTTTATTTTGTTTGACTCTACAAAAATACAAATATTAATATTATCTCTGTTTGTGAAAAAATCTCACAACTATGTCTTTTTTTATCAGCGGCCACAGTCACAGTTAATTCTGGCCGCAACGGTCTATTAAGTAGAAAACTTATCAAAATTGTAATAATTCGCAAGTTAATTTTTGAGTGTTTGAATGTGCATTCAGACATTGTATCTGTATTCAGACGCAACTCTCTTCATAGAAAATTTAGAAGTTGTTTACTGTGATTGCTTTGTCATGCCTTGGTCTAGGTGCAAATAAATTAGAAAATTTTGATATTAGGTACAAAATTTAGTTTTCTTATTTAAAGAATAACTGGTAAAGGTCAATCTATGTTGTTTTGGACTGATATTTGGTGTGATAATTGCCCGATGAGTATACAATTTCCTAATTTATTTGCTAAGGCCAAAAAGATTGATACTCTTACAATATGCTCAAGTTAGGAAGAAAGGAAAAAAATAGTTATTGATATTCTAAATATACTATCTTATGAAGGTTCAGATTCTGTTTATTGCGTTTTAGAGGCAAAGTGGTGTTTAATGTCAAAACTTGTTATCTATTTTTCAATAATAGAGGAGTTTTAGTTCCTTTACAAGGTTCTATTTGGAGAGTTCCAATGCCTTTGAAGGTTAAAATTTTTATGTTGCTTTTATTGAAAGATAAATTAAATACCAAAGTTAATCTTTTTTTAAGGGATAGAATGGACCTATTCACTGTCTATTTTGTGGTGACCTAGAGGATGCAAATCACCTTTTTCTACATTGCCAAATGATGAATGAATTTCGGGACAGATTTAATCTTTTTTGATATTCATCTAAACTATAGTTCTTTGGAAAATTTATGGGAAAATACTTTATGTCTTCCAAAAAAGATATGATTCTTACACAGTATTATTTGTAATGTATAACTTGTTGGGTCAGATAGAATGATAGAAATAAAACCGTTTTTGATAATAAGAAATGTCCAAATATCAATACCTTTCTAATACAAGTTTTCTCTCTTTATGGTAATTGGACAGGGAGATACATATTTTATGCCACAGAGTTTGGCAATGGCAGAGAAACAAGAGAATGAGAAGATGGTAATTTCCGAGGGGAGGCTTATTGCCCACCACCTCATGTTGATCATCTCTTTTATTGCCAATCTTATATAGTTATATCTCTGTGTTGCTTAAATCTGTTGTTTGAATTTGAATGTTTTTATTTTGTCTTTTGGCTTTGAGTAGTGCTTCTACTCATGCATAAGTACTATGTTATTATTTAGGTTATGTCAGTAAGACGTTGAGAGTCACAGTTCCTTGTTGGTTCCGTGTTGATGGTCTTAATGTAGTTAGTAGTTATTTTAGGATCTAGGATGTAATGAACTCGATGGTTTCCTGAAAAGGAATAGGAAGCAGTGGGATTTATCCACTTTTTTTTTAAAAAAAAAAAAGAAATAAAATTCAGAAGTTGTATCTGTAATTCTGTCTTAAGTCGCCATGTTTGTATGTACATTGAAATGATCAAATTTTGTTAGGAAATTCCGATTTGTACATATAACCTACCGATAAAAAGCTTACGATGAGACCTCTATGATCCAATTAACAAAAATCCTAAAATATGTGAACGCTGTTCAGTTGCGAATTATTACAATTTTGATAAGTTTTTACTTTTTTGAACGATGCTACGAGCAAAATGAAATGTGGTCGTGGCCGCTGGTCAAGTAGGTATAGTTTTGAGATTTGTTTACAAACAGGGATAATACTAAAAATCATTGACATCTGCGAAGTGTATAGGCTTTTAATACCCTAAATAGTGCCCTCGATCGCAAGCGTACGATCTATTGCAATATAGTCGGGATCGAATCCACAGGGACATAATTACTTCTAAACTATGCTTTAAACTCTATCCTAATCCTAATTAGAATATTTTTATTGTTTTTATTAAAAGTGGGGGGGTTGTGTTTGAAGATTGGTTTCAGGTGCAATAAAGTAAATAACAGTAAATAAAAACTCTAAACAGGTGTTCCCAGGGTTTTTAGAATCAATTTGCTGTCTGGATCAATTGCCTGCGGTCCGCACTTGTCAGGTACGGTCCGCAGGGTATACAATTTCGCCTCTCTTTCAGTTACCAGCTTAATGGTCCGCAGTGGTTAACTGCAGTTCGCAGATAACTGTCCGAGAGATAGGTATTCTGTCAATTACTTGGGAGTGCTATCCGCAGTCTGTCACACTACGGTCCGCAAGGAACAGACAGAGAACAGTTTTGGTTCAGATCAGATATGGTGACTAAAGTTACCGACTCCTAACTAATCCTAAGCAATTACAAGTCCCTCAACTCTCGTTTGTTGGCACTTTTAACACTTTTAGATCAATTAGAAACCTTTAGGATTATTTCTAACCTAAATTCAATTTACTTTCGTTCTAGGGTCCGGTTTAACTCTTGTTAAAACCGCAATTTCACTTTTCAGTTACTTTTAGAACAACTACCCAATTAGCACAAGTATCAGTTCTTGATCAAATGACGTTATATTAACCAACTAGATCGGGCCCTAATCTACAGGTTCTTACAAAACAATCAAGAAGCAATTCAAGTACAATTATAATTAAGCACAAAGCAAATTTGAAAATAACTTTAATTCATAAACATGATAAACGAGTATTCAATTAATCCATACAAACAAACATATCTTAAACCCTAAGAACAAATAAAACTACTCAGACATAACTAAAGAAAACATTATTAAAGAAAATGTAAATAACATAAAGAAAAAAGCACCGATTATTGATGATGACGTTGAAACTTTGACAGCGCAATGACCTTCTTCTCCAAGTAATCTCCCTCTTCTTATCAACTCTCTAAACTAAACTAAACTCTCAAAATAAAGGACTCTTGACTAAAACTAACATACTCTGACAACTCTCACAATTACTCGACAATGACTTAACAACAATGACTTGACAAAGGTCTGACTTCTTCGAAGGCGATGATTTTATAGGCATTGGAAGCTCCCAGAATTAGGCTTCTTTATTCTGGAACCGACCTCTAATTTCTGGAGCAAAGAACAGAATTAGATACCTTCATTTGAAACTGCTCCAGAAAATAGAGGTCCCGTCGGTTTTGGCCTTCTTGCGATCTGGCTTCGGTCAGTGCGAACCGTACTCCCCAAGGAACAGGGTGTCAGTTGCTCCAAAAGCGGATTGTCGGCGGTTGTGCTCGGTTTTGATCTGAGTGCGAACCGCACACTCGAGATTGCGGTCCGCACTCTGTGTCTTCTGTGTGCTTCTTCGCCTATTTTTGTTCATCTTCTCCAAATTGGATCCCAAAAACTTAATTAACTCAAATTTAAACATCTAACTAACTAATTGCTACTAAATCTAAAATTCCTAACTAAAATAAAGGTAAAAAATCCTAAAATAAATAGATATAAATGCGATGCATCAATTATTTTTTTAAGGGTATGACCAAAAATTTATTTTGCGTTTGGATCTATTAGGGAGGGAGGTCTAGTGTATTGGTTGTGAAAACTTCTGTAATTTTTTTTTAGATAAAAATGAGGGTCAAGCCACTCAAATTTAAATGTCTATAAATTAAAAAATTATGTAATCTTGTTCTATCTTTCTTTCGTTTTTCTTTCGTTTTATTCCATTTCTACCACCATTGAACCCTTCCCTATCTGTAAACTCTTTTTTTATTTTAATTTAATACAAAAGATTAGTTAGCATTTCGCTTGCTAAATCAAAAAAATATATATATATTTTGGACTTGCCTCACAGATTCAGCTCAGCTTATAAATAAGAAGCAAGACTTTGTTTGTAGTCTCCAAAATTCTCACCGCATAGGCTATACATAACATAATTTTGAATATATATATTTTTTTCGTTAAAGAAAATATATGAGAATTATACATATCCCCAGTTCCACTAATAGCTAAACGTGCATTCAACAATAGTAGTAAATATTTGAGAAATAAATTTGGAAAATTCATATCATTTGGCAGAATACGCTAGCTGTGGCTTGATGAAAATTTTGAAGACATCGATGTGATTGTTGTCAAGTGCCAACAAGTATAGTTTAAGTTCTTAATCTAAGATGTGCAATATTGTGGGTTGATATAATGAGAAAAAAATGTATAACTTAAATTTGATACGGTGGTCCCATATATGTGCATTACAAGACAGAAAAATTCTTCAACTGGCCAGCCAGCCGGCCACTGCCAAGGTTATAAAAAAAAAATAAATAAAAAAAAATAAAAAAAAAAGATAGAAAAATTATTTTAGTCTCCTTATTCATTTCCAAGAATATCCTCACTCTCTAAGTGTTTGTTTTTTTTATAACATACACCTTAATATATACAATTTCCATATCTAGTATAACCACTTTTCAAACTTATTTTTTTTTTGAAGGAAGTGGCATACTCCACCAGTTTTATTGAAATTTTTTATTTTGCGCCCATAGATGATTGAACCCATAACCTCTTGGAAGTCATCATAGTTAGCTACCACTTGAGCTACTAGGCCTATGCACTTTTCAAACTTATTTAAATGAAATTATTCTGATATAACCACTACTAAAGTTTCATACAAGTACATTTAATTATATCGAAAATATTCGCAAATAACATTTAGTATAATCAATTTCTACGGGATAGAGGTGCTGAGTGGAGTGATGCACTCTACACATGATAGAATATGAGGAATTTTATTAAGGGATTTTTGAGGGTGCTAATATATATATATTTTTTTGAAAAATAACTACATCCAAAAAGGTGGGACCGCTTTCATTTTGTTCCGAAAGCAGACAAGAGTTCAATCAAAATATTCAAGATAATTGAATACCTAGACCATTGCAGTCTTTAAATACTTTGGGGGCTAGGCTAGCTAATATCATGATCCTTGTCTTGAATAATGTTCATTGAGATGTTTATCGATGGGGTGCATTCATGGGGATGTTTATCAAGTTTGCAGAAATTAAGATCTAGTTTTAAGAGTGATGAAATGAACGTACGACTAGTCTGTTATAATGTACTACCTCTGTCCCATTTTAAATGGATTTTTTGTAGTTCAAATGAACTACAAAAAATCCATCTATTTTGGGACAGAGGTAGTAGTTAATTGACAATTTGACAAGGTCCAAGCATGCAGACGACCAAGCCACTGCTATATACTAGTACTAACTAATTAAACTACCGTCGTGTCGTCTACGGTCTACCACTACCGGTCCATTCAAACAATGTACCCAGAATTCAGAAATTAAGTTTGATTTTGGGGACCCGGTCAAGTCTTCAAGCCTCAAGCCCATTCCATTCATTATATATATGCATACCCTTTTATCACTTCTTTCTCCAAACCATCGCACATTCACAACAACCAAGGCTCAGATAGAGTAAGTAACATTCTCAAACAAACTAACCAAATCAAAGCAGAAAGAGGAAATAAAAGACCAGAAAACTTACATAATCCATATATATATGGCATCTCTGAGAGTTCAATGCCTTCATTTGCCGGCAATCGGGTCTACCAATTCAGCACGGCGACACGTCACCTACTCTCGTGCAGCTATCAATGCCCCATCTAATCTTAGCCCAAAGGGAGCAGCCATGTTTCAGAGTATACGCCCAAAAATCAAGCTCCACGAGCTTACACAAAACCAACAATACAGTGTGATCACTGAAATAGCTAAACAAAAGTCCCTTGGGAGTCCAAAAGAGATCAGCGGACTATTAGTCGCTAAGCTACAAACCATAGCCGAGGCCGTAGCCGACCGGGTTGAGATGCATAACATAATTGGTCAGCAAAGGAACAATTGGAATCACTTGTTTCTCCACTCGATTAATTCATTTGCCCTCTCAGCCTCTCTCATGACCGGCTTCTCCACCTCCTTGCCAACAGATGTTTTCGCGTTCAAACTCTCATCTATGCTTCTACTGTCTGCTGCAGCCGGTATGATGTTTTTGGTGAACAAGATCCAACCTTCTCAATTGGCAGAAGAACAGCGCAATGCAACTAGGCTGTGGAAGCAACTTGGTCGGGAGATCGACCAAACATTATCCAAGAAATCTGATCAGTTGACTAAGCAAGATGTTAGTTTGGCAATGGAGAAGGTGCTTGCACTTGACAAAGCATATCCACTGCCATTGCTTCCGGGAATGCTTGAGAAATTCCCTGAGCACATCGAGCCCACATGCTGGTGGCCAAAGAAACAAATAAGTCAGCGTAAGCAAATTCTAGAAAATGAAATTAAAAGTGAAGGAAACGGGTGGACTCAGGAATTGGAGGAGGCAATGGCTGGTCTCAAAAATGTCCTAAAAATGAAGGATGAATCATACTATATGGAGTTGGCCAACTTGGTTTCGAGAATCAACAAGGGTCTAGCCGTCTCAGGTCCTATAATAGCTGGTTTAGCAGCAATCGCAACCGGCTTTGTCGATTCTCCGGCTGGCGGGTCATGGGCTCCAGTAGTATCTATTGCCGGGGGATCACTAGTTGCGGTTTTGAACACATTGGAGCACGGTGCGCAGTTGGGAATGATATTTGAGATATTCAGGAATTGTCCAGGACTTTACAAGAAGATTCAAGAGGAGATTGAATGCAATTTGAGGGAGTCGGATGTGGATATGCGAGAAAACGGAGAGATCTTTGCAACAAGGGTTGCATTGCAACTCGGGAGAAGTGTGTCGGAGTTGAAGGATTTTGCGGTGTTTGCATCTCCGTGCTGCAAAGCTGAGGACATAAAAGAATTTGCTAGCAAGCTGTTCTGAAGCCTAATGTACGGAAGTTAGATGTACATATATATATACAAATTATTTAACCATTCGTTTATTTTTTGGTTTAATTGATGTGACCAAAATTTTGTTTGAGATAGTTTATCAGTTAATTAGCAGTTGTAAATAGTCCAAGCAAATGAATTGAATCTTAGATCAAGAAATCGACTCACTAAAATTTTCTTTTTCTATAACTTCAATGTTAAGTTTTGATAATTGATATACATATCATTTGGATGGTCTATCTGTTATTTAAATTAAGAAAAATTCTTACCTCAAAAAAAAAAAAATAATAATAATAAATATCAGCTGGTAGAATTGTACCAAGTGCAAATATTACCAAAGCAAATTGAACATGCTATTGCTGGGGTTCACCGGAGAAACAAAAAAAAAAAACTCGACAATTAAGTACTAAACAGCAAGTAAAATTTGTATAAACAGTCATCTGTGTGACCGAAATTTTTTTAAATAAGCTCGGAAAAATTAAAAATCACGAGTTTCGGCCCCGTTGCACGCAATTTTCAATTTTAGAACGGACGCTAGCGTCCCAGTGGGACGCAGAGGTACCCAAGCGTCCTTCCCCTTCAGGAGGACGCAGATGTATCCCAGCGTCCCATGCCACGTACCCAGCCCCATGTGACCTGTCAAAGAGGGGGACGCTGCACTACACCTGCGTCCCTTGCAAAAGAGGGACGCAGATGTACCCTTGCGTCCTACTGTGGGTTCTTTCTTCCCTTTCTTTCCTCCTGTTTCTTTCCTTCCTTCTTCCCTGCCTGACCCCACTCACCAAAGGTGGGACGCAGAGGTACCCCAGCGTCCCCCCTTTGGGACGCAGAGGTACCCCAGCGTCCCCCCTTTGGGACGCATACGTACCCCAGCATCCCCTGCTCGGACGCTGTGGTACCCCTCATCCCACCTCTGGTTTTGGCCCGTGACCTTCCTTCTTTTCCTTCTTTCTTTTCTTTCTTTCTTTCTTCTTCCAGCGACGAAGAGAGCAGACAGTTTCTTCTTCCAGCGATGAAGAGAGCAGACAGCTAGAGTCCGATTATTTGAGAGATGCAGCCATCCATCAACTAAGAAGGAATTTGTTTAGATCAGGTTAGTAGAATGTGTGTGCTTTGATTATTTAAGTATTCCTTATAAGTTGAATCTGATTTTTTTTTTTTTTCAAAGTTAGGGTTTTTAAAAATTTTTCCTTTAGTGTTATAGTGTTCTGAATTCAAATAATTCCGAAATTTTTTAATTATATATGTAATTGTAGGTTGAATCTGTTGGAATGTTGATTGTTCTTGGTTATGTGGGTGGGGAAATTACACAAGGTGCAACGGGTGCCGAGTACTCAAGTAACGCTTGCATTACCCTAACTGCATCGGAGTTCACGTCATTTGCTGATGTGAAGGCAGAAATCTACAACTATTTGGGATATTCATCAGATCAGTATTCCCTTGAAATTTTTGCAAGATTTGATCTCGGAGCACCTGAGCCACATTTTTTCCATCTTATTCCTCTTTACAATGAAAATGGTTGGCGAGCCATTTTTGAACAACAATGTCAAGAGAAGGGTTTCGCTTGGTGGAACTGTACATTGAGCCTAAACAAGTTGGAGTAACCCAATGCAATAACAGTCTACCAACAACGACTGCTCGAAGAACAAAACATGCACGAAACCCTAACCCTAACAGAAACCTCAACTCTCTAATTCCTACCGCGTCCATAGTTCCTATCCCACCCAGAGCTTCGAGCCCACCTATAGTTCCGACAGACTTACCGGGAGATGGTAATGAGGATTATGTTGCCGAGGAGACGGATTATATATCCGAGGGATCATCGGACGACGAGCACGATTCCGACGGAGCTCCGGGTCCTCCATCAGATGAGGATAGCAACGAGCCTCGCGGTGATGGACCCAGTAATCCCAGCAGCGAGCCTCGTGTTGATGTACCTAATAATCCTCTTGCTGGGTTTAGGTCAGTGCCGACTGTGGTTCATTCCACCGGAACATTTCCAATAGTCAACCGATCAGACAGACATCCGATTGGTTCGTTTCATGACATATCAGGGCTGAGTGCTTGGACTGGTAATGATTCATTTTTCGGATCGGTTCGAAATTTCTCTAGTCCAATTTGTGAGGGGAGAGCATTCGATTCGAAAGAAGCCCTGCAATTTGTTGTTGATGAATTTCACATAAAGAAGAATGTTCAGATAAAACCTACCACAAGCAATAAAGTTAAGCTAAGGTATGAATGAAAATATAAAGTTGATTTTAAAATGCATGTTATGCAGGTTGTGAACCTAACATATAATTTTTCTAATGCAGATACAAATGTCTGGACGAGAATTGTGATTGGATGTTGTTCGCAAAAGCTACAGGAATTGGCTCTAGTTGGAAGATAGTGAAGTGTCCTTATGAACACGAGTGTCGTGCCTCAGCCAACCGATTCGATCATGCTCAGTTATCTGCCAAAGTAATTGCGGAGGTTATCCGGGCTGACCTGAAAGATGATATGGATATGAGTGTGAAGCACATACGAGCTTTGGTGCGGTAGAGGTTCCCAAATGTGAGGCCGTCCTACAACAAACTATGGCGTGGTCGGGAGAAGGCAATATGTGAGTTGTTTGGTACATGGGAGGGAGCTTACGGCCTGCTTATTCCTTTGCTGGAAGCCATAAAGTCAGCAAACCCAGGTACCAAATACAAGTTGCAATCAAAGATGACGAATCGGGATGATCAACGTTGGTTTGTGTCTGTGGCTTGGGCTTTCGGTCCTTGCATAGAGGCTATCCCTCACCTCCGGCCAGTTTTTTGCATTGATGCCTCGTTTCTGTCAGGGAGATACAAGAGACGGTTGTTAACGGCGTGTGGGTATGATTCTGATAATAAATTGGTGCCGATTGCATTTGCTTTAGTGGAAAAGGAGGATAGTACCAATTGGGGGTGGTTCATGAAATGGCTACGAGAGGAGATTGTTGGCATCGGGAGGTACATGTGTGTCATTTCCGATCGACACAAAGCAATCAAATGGATTTTCAAGCAGACACACTTGGGGTGGAATGAGAATGCGGGGGAGTGTTGTCATCGGCTTTGCTCGCAACACATTGCCGAAAATCTTTACAAGGAATGCAAGGACGATGAAGTTGTGAAAATTTTCAAATATGCGGTGAAAAAGAAAAAACCACGCTGATTGGAAGAAGGCTTAAAATCAATTGAGCAGATATGCCCCAGTGCAATAGCGTATCTGCGAGAGGCCGGTAAATACACAGAGTGGGAAGAAAAAGAAACAGAGAAACCTTGGAAGGTGTTCCAAAGTGAGGACGGTGGGTACCGGTGGGGACAAATGACAAGCAATGGATCTGAGTGCCTAAACTTTGTGTTCAAACATTCTAGGAGGCTTCCGGTTACTGCCATAGTGGAGAACACTTTTTACAAGTGCCTCGAATGGTTTGTTAATAGAAGGCGAGAGGCACTTGAACATTTGCAAGCGGGAAAAATTTGGTCAAAAAGAGTGGAGAATCTTTTGAGTAAGCACGGTGACAAGTCGGCACCTATGGATGTCATCACTTACGGTGACGAGGGCGGCGAGTACCATGTGACAGTAAAAAATGAAAAAGTGCCGGTTCGCCAAAATAATCGAATCATGTATTTAAGAAGGGATTTCAGGTATAAGGTCGTTCTACATGAGAACTCACTCCCCTCATGTGAGTGTTTGAAACCAAACCTAATCGGTATCCCTTGCCCTCACGTACTAGCCGTGTGCAGATTCCGAAATCTGGATGAAAACCAATTTGTCCATCCGTACTATTCTTCTCAAACCCTTGCCAACATTTGGGGCGGACGTTTTCATCCATACCCAAACCAAATTGATTGGCCTGAGTACGACGAACCAGTCATTATACCGGAGCCTAGGTTGATTAAGAGAGGTCGGAGGCAAAAAACCCGTATACCTATGTATATGGACGACATGCAGGGGAGGAGACTAGGACATCGAGCAAGTCGATCTACAACGGATAAAAATAGAGCTGGTAAACCCTCAAATGCAAGTTACATGTTTTTTAATTTGTTCTAAAACATAGTAAACCCTCAAATATTTGTTTTTTTTTCCTTAAATTAGAAGCTTCGACGAGCCGTGCGCCATCAAGTCGGGCATCACGCAATTGCTGATGAAGTCTTATGTACCTGTATACCTACGTGTTAGTTCAAGACTCGTGGTATTATGTTTATGTTTCTGTTATGTTCATGTTGTTAGAGACTTGTAATATGGATAATTTCTGATTATGTTTATGTTGTTGTTATGACATTTGATAAAGTTGTTGTATTCTGTTTTGTTGTTTGCTGTTGAAGTTCTGTGTTATAGTTGCAGTTCTGTGTTAGTTGTGTTGTGTTTGGAAGTGAACGATTTGTCTAATGGCAGCATTGAAGGTTCACTGGGGGGACGCTGAGGTACCCCTGCGTCCCCCCAGTGGGACGCAGGGGTTCCTCAGCGTCCCTCTATGGTGTTAAATCGCCTCCGAACTCAAGTTGGTATCACTGCCCGGTACCAGCCTTGGTACCACTCAACAGGCTTCACAACACAGATTTGACACATATTTAACACAGATTTAACACAGCATTCAACATAGATTTAACACAAGTTCACAACACAACAGATTCAGATTAGATCACAAATTAAAATGTCACATCATACAAGTTCACATTAGATTAGCGAAATAGAACTAAACAACTACATTAGCACAACACTCCTTACACAATTCTTATCGCCTCTTTTGGAAATCTGGAGGACTGAAAAATTTTGTCTTCTTTCGTTCGCGACGTGAGTAGAAGTGCTTTGGCTCTGGAGACTTAATCCGCTCAACAGGTGGTATGGTCTCTTCTATCACCGACGCCTCAGTTTGTTGTGCCTCTTCAATCTATACTCATTGCAAAATTTGAAACGGAAATGTCAACAAATCAGATCAATTATATCTAACTAAATCATATGTATTATATCTAACCTCCATTGATGGAATGATATCTTGCGCCTCGTGATGCCCACCCTGCATGTATGACTGTTGGAGCGTCGCGGCCTGCTGTTGCGCAAAATTTGGTGCCATGAATGATATGGGGTCGAACGATGGTTGTGGCAGGGTATTGAAGTTCAGCAAGTCAAGAAAATTTGCTCCAGGGGCACAGGGAACAGACCAATTGTATGTCTGCATACAAGAAAATTTTTTAGGGGTTGAGGAATGTTACTAGTACATGCATTAGATAATTCAAAAGCAGATAGATTAAATCAGAAAAAAAGGTAACAACCTACATCTCTTGAGTCACACAACCGGTATCCTCTGTGTATGTGGGGCCCGCCTGCGAGCATGTCGGGTACGCCGGATAGTAACTAGGGCCCGCCTCTGTCGCCTGTGAGTGCGTAGGGTCCACCTCCTCAGTCACTGTGCCTATACCCTGTGAGTGCGTAGGGTCCACCTGCTCAGGCACCACGTCCGCCGCCTGTGAGTACGAGGGGCCCGCATGCTCGGTATGGGAGCCACCTCCAAAATATCTCGTAAACCCTCTATCCGAGTATAACCAGTCATCCATAACCTCAAGTATAGTCTCCTCAAGAGGTGGAGGCATAGGCGTGCTCTCCTCAGATACAATATCCTCAATTTCTGTAGGAAGACCGGCTGTCTGAAGATACTGCTTCAACTTGGGCTCCATGTTAACATCTTTTATGTTACCGTGGCACGTCCTCAACAGAAGCTTGCCCGTCTTTTTCCACCCCTTTGTTAGGGCAAGCTTCATGCCCCAAGCAGCTTGCTTCACCGCACGAAGAGCCTGAAAAATTTAAAATCATTTACGTTTAAAACAATTGATACACAACAAAATTTGGAAATTGAAAGTAGGGAGAGTCCAATCGAGTGTACCATCTGAGCCACAGGCGGTCCGCTGGGTACAAAACCCGTCCAATCAGTAGAGTCTCTAGGCACAGGCAGTGGATCACGAATACCACCCATGTTTTGTGCATCCAGGTTGACAGTAAACATGCCCTCACGCTGGTACCAGGCCCTGTATTCCACCAAAACATTTATGTCGAACGGCCCCGGATTTTCCAGTGGAGGCGTCCTGCGATAAGTACGTAGGTACTCTGCATGCTCCACTGACCAGTTTTTGGGTTTCCCGACGTGTTTGATCTTGTGCAATTTGTGGTGCTCGGCATGAGAAATGGGCATCGGAACTGGAAATGTCTGCCTCAACCCAAATTGGCGCATCACTCGATCAGGGTAGTAGTGCTCCACCATCCAAAAGTGAATAAGTGGGGTGGGAGTGAACCACACCTCTTTCTGCTCTTGAACACGATGAGGCATCAGATGCATCAAATCCTTGTACGGCTCCCAATTTACCCTACCATCCTCCAGTCTTTCGAGCAATTTTCGGTAATAAGAAATACCACCATTCCGTGGTGGGATGAATTTCTCCCGTCCATGCCATCTAGCACCAAAAGACGGGCAAGAATCAAGGTCTGGTAGACCCCAAGTCGGTAGGGGTACCGACTTGTCTAAAGGAAGAGCTGAAACAAATTAATAAAGATTGCATTAATTACAAAGTACTATATTGAATCCATAACTCAACAACAATTCATCATTTTAAGAGGAAATTCACGAATTCAAGTTCCAGAGAATGAATTATACCTATACCCAGGCGCGAGTAACACCAAACCTGAAGGAGAGCTATCGGGCCATCGATCTCTCCTCTAGTTATCTCAGTTGCCATGCACAACTGCCTATACAAGAAGGAAAGAGCTGCAGCACCCCAGTTGTACTCTTTCGGCTGCTGCAAATCTTCTAAGAACCCAAGATACATAGCCGCAACTCCATCTCCCGAACTATCTGGGAATATCACAGATCCAAGCAAGTCAAGAATAAATGCTCGAGTATAGTAATCTACCTCCTGCGGTGTCGCACCAGCCGGTAATTCTAAAAATCTTTCTCGCAAAAGTCTAAGACTTATCAAGTAGTGTGATTTAGTCACTCTACGCCCACCCTCTTGTGATTCATCTTTTCTTGACTTTTGCTTCATCATCCCCTTTGCTTCATCCAATGGAATACCCAACAATCTATGCATTAGACTAGCCCAGCAACCATCAGATATCCCTGTAATTGGTTCTCCCCGAACATTTAAACCCCAAAGGCAAGCAACATCTTCGAGGGTGACTGTCATCTCCCCAAATGGCATATGGAAAGTGTGGGTCTCGAGCCGCCAACGCTCTATCAAAGCGCCTATCAAATAGCTATCTAAATGCATGTCTCGCAACTGGGCAATCTGAAAGAAACCGAGATTCTTGAGAGCTGGCTCGTATGCCTCGTGGTTGTGCGACCCTTTTCCGCGCCGCCTCCGGCAGAGAGGGGCATGAAAGAGGACACGGTCTTTAGGTTTTAGATTTATCAAACGATTGTGTGGGACCATGATTCCAGCGAGCGCAAGCCCTCGCTGTTAATTACCTCGGGCTCCGAACCCTGAGAACCTTTGATTAAGACTAAGCATAGTGATCAAATACGGGCGAATGAGTAGATGCAACTTGATGACTAATTGACAGTGCCACATTTTATTTGGGCTGGATTTATGTTTGACTTCAATGTCACGTTTGATTTGGGTTGACTTCAATGTCACATTTGATTTGGGTTGACTTCAATGTCACGATTTGATTTGGTTCCAAACTATGAATATGATGCGCTATGCCAATCCATAGTCCGAGAACGGACATCAGGAGCAGAGAGGATTTGGCCCTCTTGGTATGCTTTCTCAATCTTCCAAGCCATAGACATGAAGCGCTATGCCAGCCTATGACCCAGGTTTGGATTTGGTTGACTTTGGGTTGACTTCTATGTCACGATTTAATTTGGGGTTTGACTTCAATGTCACGTTTGATTTTGGTCGACTTCTGTGTCACGCTTTTGAAACTTGAGTTTGCTTGATCCAGTCTGATTAGGCCAAATCAATTGGGGTTTGACTTGAGTTTGAGGTTTGGGTTTGAAGGACTTGAGTTTTAGGACTTGGGCTTTAGTATTTGGGGTTTGGATATGAGTTCTTGGCGCTTGAGTTTTGAGTTTGCGTATTTGATGCTTGGAGTTTGGGATTTGAGCTTTGATTTTGGGACTTGGATTTGAGCTTTTGGTATTTGTGTTTTGAGTTTTGGGATTTGAGATTTGGTACTTGGGCTTTGGTATTTTGAGTTTTGGGTTTGTGGGTCTTCACTTGGGTCGTGGGAATTTGGGATTGAGCTTCTGGCTTTTGGGCTTTGTGTATGAGTTTTAGTATTTGAGATTTGGTGCTGGGCCTTTGGTATCTGAGTTCTGGGTTTGTGGGTTTTGACTTGGCCTAATTAAGACACAAATCAAATGTGACGAACCTTTCAGTATGACTTTGGCCCAAATCCATGTTCAAATTCATTTCGTTGGACTCGTGAGAATTTTATGAATTTTGGAAAGTTTATTGTGTCAAGATGATGTCGTCTGATTGTTTGACCGAAAGTGAAACATTTGACCAAATTTTGATTTAAATGTTTGAATCCAAATTTAAAATGCCAATTTGGACACAATTTGATGACAAGCTGTCATTTCATATTATTTCATGAGTTTTGGGGGTTTTGGTAAATTTGTAGAATTTTGATTTCATGAAATAATTTCAAATAACAAATTTGTTCAAATGATGTCCAATTTGGTTTTAAATTTAAATTCAAATTTTTAAACTTGCAAATTTCCATTTTGTCGTTTCATGAAATTATGTTTGAATTTGTAAACCTTTGAAACAAATTTTATGAAATTTGGACTTGAAACTGATTTTGTAAAATTTGGATTTGAAATCATTTGTCAAATGACATTTTTATTTTGAAAGCCATGAAACAATTTATTAAATTTATTCGGGCCGAAACAGGCTTCTTCTTTCCTCTTTCCCTTTCTTTCATTCGGCTTGCGCAGAGGAGTACGGACATGATGCAACAGGTCATTGTGTGCTGTGGGCTTTGAGATGTTAGATCAAGATCTGAAGGTGCTGATTTTGTTCTGCCCAACTTGGGTGCTCCTGCTTCGCAAGGAGCCGCATGGCAGTCATCCAGGGGCACGGGGTGGATTTTTGATTATCTGAAACCTGATCGAAGATCAGCCACCACCGTTGGTGTCGCCTTGACGTGGGGAATGCAGCAGTGAGGTCGGATGGGGCCGAAGATGGCCGGAGCAGGGGCGGCACCACCCCGGTTTTGGTGGTTTGGCACCAGTAAACTGCTCTGGAATTGATTTCGTAATGTGAATTTTAAGCATCAAATGAACTCGATTCATGGTCAAACTTCCTGAACATATTGTATGACATGCCTATTTCACATTTGCAAACTTTAATATATGATTCATGTTTAAAACAAATGAGAAATTGCATGATGAAAGTGACATCATGACCATGGTTTGGTGATTTCGTACCGCTAAGCTGCACTGGAGTTGGTTTCCTGATTCGCATTTCAGGCATCAAATGAACTCGAAACATGATTAAACTTTCTGAATATGTTATTTGACATACCTATTTTAAATATACAAGATTTAATATATGGTTCATGTTCAACACAAAGGGGAAATCGCAAGAGAAAAGTGGGAAGATGACCACGAAACTGCACCCCTTTCCATTTAAAGCCGAGTATTTGAAAAATTCATGAAAATTCACCAAAAATTCAAACAAGTGTAAAATTTTGTCGAAAGACACTTCACATTGTATATTTCATGTTTGTAAGCTTGCTGTTATTCATTGTGTTCAAAATCATGGGGGAAAATAGGGATTCGTTGCTGCTACCAGTACCAAAAACTGGTACAGTAGTGTTGTCAGTGGCAAATCCGTCCATTGTTCAAACTTTTGTTAACAACAGCCCATTTTTTATTTGACAGGGATTTAGAGGAGTGTTTTGAGGACATTTCTCATGTTGAACACTTTTCAATTTGGTGCTATTTCGATGTACTTTTAAACCAATTTCGTCGGAGGGGCAAATCTGAAAACAATGCTGCTGATTCTGAAAATATTTATTTGGAGGGCTTAGACGTAACATTTTACAACAAAAATTTTTGTGCAAGCACAATTCAACGTGTACTAGAAGATTATAAAATAAAATGTGATGATCCAATTCATAGAATGTAGCAGTTTTTCTGTTTTATTCCAGTACCAGGCCCTTGACTGCACTCGGCTCAGTTTCAATTTTCTGGTCTGACTTTAGAAAATCACAGTAAATCACAGAAAATTCAAAAAAATGTGAAATTTGGACACATGATACGTTGAATCATGTTTCATGTGTAGTTAAATTTTGAAACCCTTTTAACAATCCATTTAGGAGTAATTGCGATTTTGGTTCTGGACAGATTTCTGCTTTAAGCTTGTTTACTGACACATTGACAGTCCCAATTTTAAATGTTCTGAGAAGTGGCCAGCACACTTTTACTTGTTGAGATCATGACTACTTGGTGCAAGACTTATGCTAGTTGGCTTGGGGAACTCATGTGTGTATACCTTATGCAAAGATCGTGCATAAGCCATGCATACATGTGTTCAATGGCAGCTTACAAAGATTATGCAAGCTTTCATGCCCAAACCACCGGCAAAGATTGTGCCAAGCGGTAATAATCTCAACTAGCAAAGATTGTGCTAGATGAGGAGACTTTCATCTATGTGCAACCCATACAAAGATTGTGCATAGGCTACGCATAGTCCCTTTGATGTCACTTTGTTCTTGTACTTTGATACAAAGATCATATGTTGTGTGTTTTCTTCTCCTCTCTCTCTGTTTTTTTTTTTAACTCAAAATCACTGCTCTCATGGCTGCAAAGATTGTGCAACCTAAGGAGTGAGTGATAAACCCTCTACCGTTGAATTATTTACAAGCAATCCCTTTGTTTTTTTTTTTTTTACTTCTAGTTTTCCATTTTTAAACCTTTAGCCACCATGCCGAGATGCAAAGATTATGCACTCCCAACAAGGAAGACAGATTATTGTGCTTAACTGTGCTATTAAATGACATATTAAAAACAAACCAAAAGAAAAGAACAAGGCGAGGCAGCAAACATGGAAAACAAGCAATCAAGCAAAGCAGCGATTTGAACAAAAGAAACTACGGAGGGGCTGAAACCACTCTAACCAGCACTTTGGTGAAAAGCTCACCGCCCCAGCCACGGCAAAGATTGTGCCCATGGCTGGGTGTGCTAAGCCAGAGTTGGATCAGCCCTCCCCTTTACAAAACACAACTTCACTCCTTTTTACAATACCTTGGGCAGATTCTATCACAATTCAGCAGCCTAGTTACTTATCCTAACTCTTGCTACTGCCTAGAGTTTTTTTTTTTTACAGATTATGGAGATTAGAGAAAAAAAGAGAGGTACTTGTGAGCTTGTGGGGGTTTTCTTCTTGCGGAATTGCTGGTCTTGAGCTCCTTTTATAGGCAGAGGAGAAGGTGCTAGAACCTGGTTGCTGGTGTGTCTTCCTCCATGTGAAGTGGGGCCCACAAGTTTGACCCTTGCATCCAATCAAAATGATTTCCCTACTCCTTGGCAGAGCTAGGCAGCATTGGAATTCCCCAAGACAGCCATCTGCAGCTTCAACTTGCTCTAGCTTCTGTCAAATCGCCATTAAAGAGCTTGTCTCCTTGCTCGTCACCCGCTGCCAGGAGAGTCGAAGAGAAGGAGCAGCAGAATTCGGTTCATGGGCTTTGCATTTGTCAACACCTATGCCATGGAGGTATGGTATGGTTGATGATGATCGAATCTTGCCAGGATTTGTTGTCATTTCACCCGTCAAATCGCCATTAAAATGCTGGACTTTTCCTTTCTCCACTCGTCGTTTGCTATCAGAGGAGTCGAAGGGAAAAGGGTAGAATTCGGGTCTGGGCTTTGCTACTGCGTGGAGAGGAGGAGAGCAGCCCAACGCCTTGCAAAATGGCCCAGTGTGCACCTTCATTCTTCATTGTTTTGCCCAAGCCATATCCAGAGCCCAGGGATCCTTACTCTTCTTTCTTGGGTCTTGTTTGCTAAGGCATAAGAAGAAAGCCCATTTTTTTTATTTTCTTTCTTCTTTTCCTTTCTTTGGGCGTTGTTGCTTTGGCCCAGCGCCAATTTTTTTCTTTTTTTTCTTTTGTTTCTTGTGGCTGCTATGACGAGTAAGCAAATTAAATTGCTTCCTGGCCTCCGGTGTACCATCAAGAGACGTTCATTTGAAGGTTTTAGTCTCATTCAACATAATACATCTTGATGCATTTTAATTATCACCATATTTTGCGAGCTCATCATATGTGGGTCCCGCTTGGTCGACAGTATCCGAACAATCGTGAAGGTCGAGAGCGTGCTTTGTTAGTCTTCGTATTTTTAAGGTTCGATACCCGACTATTTCATGGGGTGAGGAAGCACTCAAAACATCTATCTTTTCAAGGTTCGGTATCCAGCTAGTTTACCGAATGATCAAGCACTCAAAACTTTATATCCCGAATCGGGATTTTATTTCTGAATTGCAATTTTTGCTTCTTATAAATTCAATATTGTTTGTATTACACCCTAAGATATTTTAGGGATAAACAATGGTATTTTATATGCGGGACATGACCTCGGGCATTAATTGGGCTAGTATCCTGCATATATTACAAAAATATTTTTTCATATATCATGCAAGAACAAAATATCTGATTGGTCAAAATATATTATCTTTCAGGGTATAGTACTTACGTTTTCCCATATCCTAGAGACTCTATGGTGATTATGGGGTATCCAAAGCAAATCACTGAGAATTGGCTTCTATCGCGTAATTCTGCCATCACCTGAATTTTAAAAATAAAAATCACACAAAAAAATTAATTTGCCATTACAAATTACCAATACTAATTTATGAAAAAACCTAATTTCATATGATTACTACATAAAGAGGTTTCAATTAAAGAAAGATAGCAAAACCCTAAACCCTAATTTGTACAAACCACTACGTAACTCAATTTAGCAATCATCAATAGAAATTGTTCATACTGTTAGTGTTTATGTACTAGAGAAACATACATATTTATATTTATATATATATATGGTGTTCATTCGTTTATGGTTATTCTTATTTGGATGTTTTATACATTAGTTTCCTTGACTTGATGTGACGTTGTGGCTTGTGTCGTTTACGACAAGAGCAAGTGATATGCCATGATGGGTACGACATCAACTCTAAAACCTCCCTGATCTCAGATAGCTAGCACGGTACTCTATTTGATCGGATGAGATCAGCATATGAGTCTAGCAGATGGGTTTGTATCACGTCCCATTGATAGCGCGGCTATCAACTAGATCATATGGATGCATGTGCACATTCTCTGTGACATGGCATTGGACTGACCGCGACGAGAATATGACAAAAGGAATGTGTTATGTCATTCATGTTCTTGTCAGTGTTTGATTCACGGTTGAGGTTGTCATGATCAAATATCATGACTGCACACTGTGACTAGTTTCCTATCCCAACCATAACAGGTGGCATAAGGGATTCTAGTTTGGTGTGTAGAATTGGTAGGTTGATCATGGATGATCAAGATACTGGAATGTCTCTCATCATAGATGAGTTATGATATCCTCTGGGCCCCTTGGCTTTATGGATTACACACGCGCGCAGTGATTAGTATTAATCATGTGTTTAATCTATATGGAGGTCAAGTAAATGACACAGTCGTGAGGATGACTCAATCCTGCCTTAGACTGATCATGGATATTCATATGACAGAGAATCAACACAAGTAAGATACTCTTACTCAGGATCAAGATACTACGTGGACATGCGTGCTATTTGTATCATTTGGGGATCATCACGTGGATGGCTTGACACTGATGATGATCAGCATGGAACAGGTAGATGAGAATCACTGTTCATGCAACTCAACATGATTCAGGTCCCTATAAGGTCACACCTACAGAGGCTCTCGACCATTAGTCCTATTCAGGTTCGTATCACGTCGGCGAACGTGTAATGAATGATGACAATAAGTCAAATTAGGCGCGGCCTGACTTGAGCTTGATTGGGCATCATGATAACCTGGATATCATCATGGCTATGATGTTTTGATCTCATGTCTCGGACATATGAAAGAATACTTGTCATGATGGTTCTGGATTGACTGCCTGCGACCCGCAGGAGAAACCTTGCGGACCGCAGGGCAGTGAGGCAGGACCCATCAGGGTTTCTGGCCCAGTCAGAACCCACCTGCGACCCGCAAGAGATGGCTTGCGGACCGCAAGGAAGATTCGGCAGAAGATCTGATTAGGGTTTTCCAAATCAGATTTGACAAGTATAAAAGGGAAGGAAAGGTGCATGTTTTTAGTAAGGGTTTTTTCAGCAGCCATTTTTCTCTCTCTCCCTTGCTCATGTGTTGAGACAACTCTCAAAAGAATTAGGTTTTGAAAGGAGAGATCGAAGGAACCACTGTCGACGTCCTTCACGCCTAGGACTCAGGTGGTGGCCGAACCTTTGGTGGACAAGGGTGCGCGTTCGGGGCAGCGGCGACTAGCAACCGATCACGCGTCAAAGGTATAACATGTATTGCCTCTCTATGCATTTTTATTGTGTAGATTTGTGATAAATCGAATCGGTTGACAAGATCTGTTTGAATTGCTTTGTGTTTGGTTAGAAAATTTTAAAAACTCTCTAGCCATCGAGCTATTCTTTCACATACCATATTTAACAATCATTGATAGCAATTAGCAACACCCTAATTTTTTCAAAGTTATTTTTCTAATAGCAATTGAGTTTGTTAAACCCTAAACCCGACTTTTCCAATACCAATTTGAGTTTGTTAAACTACTATTTCTTATGCTATATTTCTTGGTCGATGTCAAAACAAATGAAGCCATCATCACGACTATACACTATAACAATGAAACTAACAAATTACCAATACCAATTTAAACTATACAATAACACTTAAACAACTCATACTCACTATAACAATCAAAACTAATAATTTACCTAAACCTAGTTTACACATACCTGGAGAGAAGGGATTCGGTTCCTGGCCGGTCTTAGCAACTGAGAAGAGGAGAGGAGGCAACGACGAGAAGACGAGAGCCTCTGGAGCTCTGGTTCGGCTGGAAGAAGGAAGAGGAAGGGAGAGCTCTCTCTTCGTCGCTGGAAGAAGGAAGAAAGAAAGAAAAGAAAGAAGAAGGTCACGGGCGCATACACACAGGGTGGGACGCAGAGGTACATCAGCGTCCCCCCTGTGGGACGCAGCGGTACCTCTGCGTCCCCCTCTGGCGAGTGGGGTCGGACAGGGAAGAAGGAAGGAAAGAGACGGGAACAAAGAAAGGGGAAGAAAGAGGGGGGGCCCACCATAGGACGCAGGGGTACCTCTGCGTCCCTCTGTGCAGAGGGCCGCGAGTGTAGTGCAGCGTCCCCCTCTTTGACAGGTCACATGGGGCTGTGGGTACGTGGCATGGGACGCTGGGGTACCTCTGCGTCCCACTGGGACGCTAGCGTCCGTTCTAAAATTGAAAATTGCGTGCAACGAGGCCGAAACTCGTGATTTTTAATTTTTCCGAGCTTGTTTAAAAAAAATTTCGGTCTGTGTGATGCTCTTGAATTCTTTCTTTCATACCGGTCGTTTTTTTTTAGCATAGTCGGTGATTTACCTACAAAAATATTTTGAAATGTAAAAAAAATGCACAAGTACCCAACAACAGAAATTAACGGTGCCCTAGATAAAAGCTATTTGCAAAATAAAACAGAAACCTTTAGAGTCCTGTGCACATGCATGTGAATACCAGAATACGTGATGTAGAGTTTTAATTTGTTAGTTAATGATGCAATATGCAAGTTGCAAAATAATTAAGAATTGATCTGCCTTGCCCTTCTTTCAGTCTGAACCAGTCAATTGCAAATAGCAATTACGCCTAATGTGAAAGAAAATGTCAGCGAACAAGAATTTTCAGAATATGATCATGGTTTGCAACATGGTTGGCAAACTCGGCCGAGTCCAAGTTGACTTGGCCGGTGACGAGCCGATTTTATGGTGAGTCTTTGGAGTAAGCGTGTTACGAAACAAACCTCGCCGGAATCGTTACGACTCGGCCGAGTTTTCCGAGTCGTCCGAGTTTTCGACAGTCTGTGCTCTTTTACTTTTTGAAATTGTTAAATAAAAAAAAACCAGTTAGCATAGGAATCCATACGTTGGACGTGAATATGGTTACAACCCTCAATTTGGCTCTACAATTTCTTTATTTTTTTGTTCTGTTGAGCAACATCCTCCTTGGCATTTCAGTACAGAAGATAACGAAGTGATCCAACCAACTCGACACAGTTTCTGGTAGTAAATTGGTGTGTTTCATTAGTAATTGTAGCTCTATATTTCCTAAGTTTGAAGTTTGAACTATTATTATTATTATTGTTATTATTATGTAGCTCTTTTTTTTGTATGTATTTGTATTAAATGTGAGAACGTATTGGACTATCTATCTGGTTTTTTTTGATGTTTGTATTAAATTAATTAATGGATTATTTGAATGTAATATGTTGTTTTAACATTATTTTGCAATTAAACATTTTTTTTACATTTTTTTCTAATTTTTTCAGTGAAAAATAAGCTTTTGTTTTGAAAAATCCGAGTTTCGGAGCCGAGCTGGCCGATTCCGGCCGAATCCGAGTCCACGGTCAAGTGGCCGAGTCCGATTTCGATTCCGAGTTTGCGAACCTTGGTTTGCAAGTTATGACAAAGTTTGATCGATACTCTTGACTGATTGCCGGATGATCCCAACCAATGAATATTAATAAAATCTCATTTATGATATATGATGGCGTCTCTTGTGAGTCAAGAACGACGATTTTCAGGCGATCTTATTCCGTTCCTTCCTTCTCTGCTGCAACCCTTCCCCTCTTTCTCCGTTCCCACCACCTCCCCTCTTCATTCTTGTGTTTGCCATTTCCTTATGCAGCCACTTATCTCACCTGGATATGGCGCGCCTCCGTCATTGACTTTTTTTTTTTTTTGATGTAGCAGGCGATTGCCTAGTATAAATTTTCATTACATCAAATTAAAAAAGAGTTAGATACAAATAAGAAGAGAAAAAGATAAAAAAAAAAAAAAAGATAGAGAGATTTGAAATACAAGCATCATCCCAACCCGAACCTTACAAACCCTAACCGTACAAAGTACAAACCCTACAAACCCCAAAAAGAAAAAAGCTTCATTTGCTGATTAGCTGACACCTTGTAGCATCGCAAGCATGCAGTTTGATTGGTACTAGAGGCAAAGAAGGAAGAGGGAGGATCAGACCAAAAAGAGAGTTGAAGTAACTGATGGAGAGAAAGAAAGAGGCGGCTATAGGGAGAAACCAGAAAACTGGGTTCCCTCCTCCCTCTCCTATCCATAGTTATTCTACTTTTCTCCCTGGGTAAGTGTTGGAGTGTGAATGTCGTAAGAAGTCTTCAGCGTCGCAAAGCGATTGTGAGACCACCAAACTTAGTTGTAGGATAGCAAGGAAGAAGGGGAAAAGACTAATTCAGAATTAGTATCATTTCCAATGACCAATGAGCCTGATAGAGTTAGGATCGCTATGTATTGGCATTCTAACCACAAACATCTCAGTCCAGTGTGCGGTCTATCAGTTGGTAACAGGGACAAATAGAAAGACCAACACGCAACACCACAGAATCAAGATTCAAGAAGAACCTGAAGTTCCGGCCACAAGAACAGCCCAAATCTGAGCACATGTGCAACCTCGAAAGGCACAAGCACACAAATGAGATAAAGGGAAACACCAAACCTAGCACGCCGGTTGAGCCACTTGCCAGTATATAGATGTTGGCAGCAATAAAGAAGAATGATCCACCACGTGCCTTGTGAAAGGTCATGATCGGGTAGGTGGGGAGAGGGGGATGGGTTCTTGGCTCAGCCAACACAAAGAAGAGGAAGAGAGATTATACCATAGTTGTGCTCAACACACTGCATACAAGCCCTAGGCTGCTGCGGATCTAACTCAACGAAGCTCATAGTATAAGGCAATCACTTAGAGAAGAGAAGAGGTGCAGCCCGCTCTGACGACAAGGCGAAGATGCGTGTGGTATTAGACAGCAGGTAGGAGAAGAGAAAACCCGTGAATAGGGTGATGCTTGTATTCCACAGCAATGGAGGTCTGAGAAGGGAGGAGAGAGGTCGGGGAGGGGAGGAGGGAGGCGGGGAGGCCGACGGCGCGACCTCCCCGCCTAGGGTTTCCAAAGTTGAGTCGCCTTTACTGTCGCCCTTTTTCTTTTTCTTCTTCCTTGTCTAGGTTAAACTTCTTTATTTCAAATGTTATGCAGAATCTTGACACCAAATCCTCCGTTATTGACTTCTACAAGTCATCTTTTAGACTTATTCGCAAAATTTCTTCAAGAGTTCTCTTCCCCCGACCCGGAAACAATCCCACAGAAGTTAGAAGAAGTGAGGTCAAGTTCGCCTGCCTTTCTTGGCCTTGATTGTCAAAGATTGAAACGGCAAAAGAGATCGACCTTGACAATACTTAATGGCTCAACCAAGACTCGCTACACAAGGCCGCAGAAATGCTACTGGTGTGGTGAAAGAGAGCATCTTGCCAAGAATTGTCGAAAGGATTCGATTTGTTTCGCTTGTAAACAAACAGGTCACAAAGCTGTTGATTGTATAGCAAGAAGAAATGAAGATCAAGAGCAAGATCTGCTACTGGGTCCTTCCAAGGAGTCTAGAGATATTAAAAGATGGATTGGGAAATGTGTGGTGATTGAAACCTCTATTCCGACTACAACTTCTGTTGTAGTGAAGCACCTCAAAGAAGGATACCCTGATTGGAGTTGGATTGTGATAGAAGTTTCGGAGGAATTTAAGAAATCATGGATTTGAGAAACATGGCAGGTAGGGAATTATTAATGGATGATTAAACCAGCGATTGGGGATGATATTGATTCCAGCAAAAACCTCAAACAATATTGGGTCATTATTGAGGGTTTGTGTCACGCCCCGAGAATATTCGACATGTGACAGCGCCACATACGTATAATAATATGAATTATACATATGTAAGGCCTTAATTAAAATATGTATATTAATGTAAGAATGAACCTTTTTACTAATATACTTGCTACTAATTAACTTTATACTAGTTATAATGTCCAGGCCACTCCCAAAACAAAATCAACACTATTAATGCCTGCTTAAGATTTAATTTGGTTCGTTTAGGATTAGTCCCTGCTCCAATTTACTTTAATAAACACCAAAGTGCATGACAACATCTTAAGAGACGCATGCTGACCACTCTTGTATAGATTAAAAGCCTGCTTACATTGCTATGAGCTACTATTTAACTCCCTTGTGCTATAACTCTGTCCATTTCTGCTGTAACTTCCTCCCTTTTACAGTACTTCAACTCCCAAATTAAATTAAGAGAGCATGTATACACAGTCCAGGTGGGTGCTTATCTAACATGATGTGCATGCTAGCTTGGCATATGAATTTCCTTATTAAATCCGATACTATTTGATGGCATCAGCCCCTGCAGTATCCCCTACCCTCAATTAATATAGCTGTGGCTTGATAAAAATTTTGAAGACATCGATGTGATTGTTGTCAAGTGTCAACAAGTATAGTTTAAGTTCTTAATCTAAGATGTGCAATATTGTGGGTTGATATAATGAGAAAAAATGTATGATACGGTGGTCCCATATATGTGCATTACAAGATAGAAAAATTCTTCAACTTGGCAGCCAGCCAGCCACTGCCAAGGTTATTAAAAAAAAAAAGAAAAAGATAGAAAAATTGTTTTAGTCTCCTTATTCATTTCCAAGAATATCCTCACTCTCTAAGTTTTTTTTTTTTTTTTATATATATATAACATACACCTTAATATATACAATTTCCATATCTAGTATAATCACTTTGCAAACTTATTTAAATAAAAATATTATGATATAACCACTACTAAAGTTTCATATAAGTACATTTATATCAAAAATATTCGCAAATAACATTTAGTATAATCACTTTCTACGGGACAGAGGTGCTGATCGAGTGGAGTGGCGCACTCTACACATGATTGAATATGAGGAATTTTATTAAGGGATTTTTTTAGGGGCTAATTTTTTTTTTTTTTTTTTTGAAAAATAACAACATCCAAAAAAGTGGGGACCGCTTTCATTTTGTTCCGAAAGCATACAAGAGTTCAATCAAAGTATTCAAGATAATATACATACTTTTGGGGCTAGCTAATATATCATGATCCTTGTCTTGAATAATAATGTTCATTGAGATGTTTATGGATGGGGTGCATTCATGGGGATGTTTATCAAAGTTTGCAGAAATTAAGACTGATTAAATGAACGTAAGATTAATTAGTCTATGTTATAATGTAGTTAATTGGACATTTGACAAGGTCCAAGCAGACGACCAAGCCACTGCTACATTGCTACTAGTACTAGCTAACTAATTACCGGTCTATTCAAACAATGCACCCAGAATTCAGAAAGTTTGATTTTGGGGACCCGGTCAAGTCTTCAAGCCCTCATTCCATTCATTATATATACCCTTTAATCACTTCTTTCTCCAAACCATCGCACATTCACCGCAACTCTATCCAAGGCTTAGATAAATTAGCAAGTAACATTCTCAAACAAACTAATTAACCAAATCAAAGCAGAAAGAGGAAATTAAGAAAAGACCAGAAAAAAAATACATAATCCATATATATATGGCATCTCTGAGAGTTCAATGCCTTCATTTGCCGGCAATCGGGTCTACTAATTCAGCACGGCGACACGATGTCAACTACTCTCGTGCAGCTATCAATGTCCCATCTAATCTTAGCCCAAAAGGAGCGGCCATGTTTCAGAGTATACGCCCAAAAATCAAGCTCCATGAGCTTACACAAAACCAACAATACACTGTGATCACTGAAATAGCTAAACAAAAGTCCCTTGGGAGTCCAAAAGAGATCAGCGGACTATTAGTTGCTAAGCTACAAACCATAGCCGAGGCCGTAGCCGACCGGGTTGAGATGCATAGCATAATTGGTCAGCAAAGGAACAATTGGAATCACTTGTTTCTCCACTCGATTAATTCATTTGCCCTCTCAGCCTCTCTCATGACTGGCTTCTCCACCTCCTTGCCAACAGATGTTTTCGCGTTCAAACTCTCATCTATGCTTCTACTGTCTGCTGCAGCCGGTATGATGTTTTTGGTGAACAAGATCCAACCT
This sequence comes from Cyperus esculentus, assembly GCA_030179965.1. Classification (NCBI taxonomy): domain Eukaryota; kingdom Viridiplantae; phylum Streptophyta; class Magnoliopsida; order Poales; family Cyperaceae; genus Cyperus; species Cyperus esculentus. Next base: position 424,975 of record JASGLE010000019.1, on the reverse strand, counting down.
TCTCAATTGGCAGAAGAACAGCGCAACGCAACTAGGCTGTGGAAGCAACTTGGTCGGGAGATCGACCAAACATTATCCAAGAAATCTGATCAGTTGACTAAGCAAGATGTTAGTTTGGCAATGGAGAAGGTGCTTGCACTTGACAAAGCATATCCACTGCCATTGCTTCCGGGAATGCTCGAGAAATTCCCTGAGCACATTGAGCCCACATGCTGGTGGCCAAAGAAACAAATAAGTCAGAGTAAGCAAATTCTAGAAAATGAAATTAAAAGTGAAGGAAACGGGTGGACTCAGGAATTGGAGGAGGCAATGGCTGGTCTCAAAAATGTCCTAAATGAATCATACTATATGGAGTTGGCCAACTTGGTTTCGAGAATCAACAAGTGTCTAGCCGTCTCAGGTCCTATAATAGCTGGTTTAGCAGCAATCGCAACCGGCTTTGTCGATTCTCCGGCTGGCGGGTCATGGGCTCCAGTAGTATCTATTGCCGGGGGATCACTAGTTGCGGTTCTGAACACATTGGAGCACGGTGCGCAGTTGGGAATGATATTTGAGATATTCAGGAATTGTCCAGGACTTTACAAGAAGATTCAAGAGGAGATTGAATGCAATTTGAGGGAGTCGGATGTGGATATGCGAGAAAACGGAGAGATCTTTGCAACAAGGGTTGCATTGCAACTCGGGAGAAGTGTATCAGAGTTGAAAGATTTTGCGGTGTTTGCATCTTCGTACTGCAAAGCTGAGGACATGAAAGAATTTGCTAGCAAGCTGTTCTGAAGCCTAACGTAGTCAGAATGTTAGATGTACATATATACAAATTATTTAACCATTCTTTTATTTTTTGGTTTAATTGATGTGACCAAAATTTTATTTGAGATAGTTTATCACTTAATTAGCAGTTGTAAATAGTCTAAATTATTCAACACAATCTATATATTGAAATCTTGTAAATTACCTATTTTTTCAATTTTTAGAATTTTTTAACTACTTTTTTGGATTTTTGAAAGTTGTACGGAAAATGCACCAAAATTTACATATAAGTAGGGTCAGTTTTTTTGAAATTCAAAAAAATAGTTAAAAGTTTCTAAAAATACAAATTTGAGTGAGGTTACTGCGCTTTCCCAAACCCATAACCCTTTGCAAATTGAAGCCAGTAAACCATAATATATACAGTATAAAGAATTAATATCGATCATAGCTAGGTAAGGTTCCTGCCTTATTTGAGGTTAAAGACTTTAGACTTGACCTGGTTCTGGTTGTCAAACTTTAATTTTGTCAGATTGTTGGAATCATTGAACGGACCAAATCTCACTAACATTAACATCTACATATGCCTGGTCTTCAGCTTGCAACTTGTCAAGGAAGCTAGCTAGGCTACAATTGACTAATCATATATCCAATCCGACATATTGTCTCGATCGATGGATCTCATATCCTCTGTAGCACTGCATTGTGTAGCGCGGGATATGAACTGTTAGATCATCTCGGGGTTTGTGTTGGCTCGAATCTCAAGATGATCTAACGGTTCACATTCTGCGCTACACAATGCAGCGCTACAGAGGATGACCACTCCCATCAATGCCACGTCTCTTCTTCTGGAATTGTTTGGTTTACAATGGTTATGGGTTTGGGAAAATTTTATTTTGTTTGACTCTACAAAAATACAAATATTAATATTATCTCTGTTTGTGAAAAAATCTCACAACTATGTCTTTTTTTATCAGCGGCCACAGTCACAGTTAATTCTGGCCGCAACGGTCTATTAAGTAGAAAACTTATCAAAATTGTAATAATTCGCAAGTTAATTTTTGAGTGTTTGAATGTGCATTCAGACATTGTATCTGTATTCAGACGCAACTCTCTTCATAGAAAATTTAGAAGTTGTTTACTGTGATTGCTTTGTCATGCCTTGGTCTAGGTGCAAATAAATTAGAAAATTTTGATATTAGGTACAAAATTTAGTTTTCTTATTTAAAGAATAACTGGTAAAGGTCAATCTATGTTGTTTTGGACTGATATTTGGTGTGATAATTGCCCGATGAGTATACAATTTCCTAATTTATTTGCTAAGGCCAAAAAGATTGATACTCTTACAATATGCTCAAGTTAGGAAGAAAGGAAAAAAATAGTTATTGATATTCTAAATATACTATCTTATGAAGGTTCAGATTCTGTTTATTGCGTTTTAGAGGCAAAGTGGTGTTTAATGTCAAAACTTGTTATCTATTTTTCAATAATAGAGGAGTTTTAGTTCCTTTACAAGGTTCTATTTGGAGAGTTCCAATGCCTTTGAAGGTTAAAATTTTTATGTTGCTTTTATTGAAAGATAAATTAAATACCAAAGTTAATCTTTTTTTAAGGGATAGAATGGACCTATTCACTGTCTATTTTGTGGTGACCTAGAGGATGCAAATCACCTTTTTCTACATTGCCAAATGATGAATGAATTTCGGGACAGATTTAATCTTTTTTGATATTCATCTAAACTATAGTTCTTTGGAAAATTTATGGGAAAATACTTTATGTCTTCCAAAAAAGATATGATTCTTACACAGTATTATTTGTAATGTATAACTTGTTGGGTCAGATAGAATGATAGAAATAAAACCGTTTTTGATAATAAGAAATGTCCAAATATCAATACCTTTCTAATACAAGTTTTCTCTCTTTATGGTAATTGGACAGGGAGATACATATTTTATGCCACAGAGTTTGGCAATGGCAGAGAAACAAGAGAATGAGAAGATGGTAATTTCCGAGGGGAGGCTTATTGCCCACCACCTCATGTTGATCATCTCTTTTATTGCCAATCTTATATAGTTATATCTCTGTGTTGCTTAAATCTGTTGTTTGAATTTGAATGTTTTTATTTTGTCTTTTGGCTTTGAGTAGTGCTTCTACTCATGCATAAGTACTATGTTATTATTTAGGTTATGTCAGTAAGACGTTGAGAGTCACAGTTCCTTGTTGGTTCCGTGTTGATGGTCTTAATGTAGTTAGTAGTTATTTTAGGATCTAGGATGTAATGAACTCGATGGTTTCCTGAAAAGGAATAGGAAGCAGTGGGATTTATCCACTTTTTTTTTAAAAAAAAAAAAGAAATAAAATTCAGAAGTTGTATCTGTAATTCTGTCTTAAGTCGCCATGTTTGTATGTACATTGAAATGATCAAATTTTGTTAGGAAATTCCGATTTGTACATATAACCTACCGATAAAAAGCTTACGATGAGACCTCTATGATCCAATTAACAAAAATCCTAAAATATGTGAACGCTGTTCAGTTGCGAATTATTACAATTTTGATAAGTTTTTACTTTTTTGAACGATGCTACGAGCAAAATGAAATGTGGTCGTGGCCGCTGGTCAAGTAGGTATAGTTTTGAGATTTGTTTACAAACAGGGATAATACTAAAAATCATTGACATCTGCGAAGTGTATAGGCTTTTAATACCCTAAATAGTGCCCTCGATCGCAAGCGTACGATCTATTGCAATATAGTCGGGATCGAATCCACAGGGACATAATTACTTCTAAACTATGCTTTAAACTCTATCCTAATCCTAATTAGAATATTTTTATTGTTTTTATTAAAAGTGGGGGGGTTGTGTTTGAAGATTGGTTTCAGGTGCAATAAAGTAAATAACAGTAAATAAAAACTCTAAACAGATGCTAAACAGGTGTTCCCAGGGTTTTTAGAATCAATTTGCTGTCTGGATCAATTGCCTGCGGTCCGCACTTGTCAGGTACGGTCCGCAGGGTATACAATTTCGCCTCTCTTTCAGTTACCAGCTTAATGGTCCGCAGTGGTTAACTGCAGTTCGCAGATAACTGTCCGAGAGATAGGTATTCTGTCAATTACTTGGGAGTGCTATCCGCAGTCTGTCACACTACGGTCCGCAAGGAACAGACAGAGAACAGTTTTGGTTCAGATCAGATATGGTGACTAAAGTTACCGACTCCTAACTAATCCTAAGCAATTACAAGTCCCTCAACTCTCGTTTGTTGGCACTTTTAACACTTTTAGATCAATTAGAAACCTTTAGGATTATTTCTAACCTAAATTCAATTTACTTTCGTTCTAGGGTCCGGTTTAACTCTTGTTAAAACCGCAATTTCACTTTTCAGTTACTTTTAGAACAACTACCCAATTAGCACAAGTATCAGTTCTTGATCAAATGACGTTATATTAACCAACTAGATCGGGCCCTAATCTACAGGTTCTTACAAAACAATCAAGAAGCAATTCAAGTACAATTATAATTAAGCACAAAGCAAATTTGAAAATAACTTTAATTCATAAACATGATAAACGAGTATTCAATTAATCCATACAAACAAACATTATCTTAAACCCTAAGAACAAATAAAACTACTCAGACATAACTAAAGAAAACATTATTAAAGAAAATGTAAATAACATAAAGAAAAAAGCACCGATTATTGATGATGACGTTGAAACTTTGACAGCGCAATGACCTTCTTCTCCAAGTAATCTCCATCTTCTTATCAACTCTCTAAACTAAACTAAACTCTCAAAATAAAGGACTCTTGACTAAAACTAACATACTCTGACAACTCTCACAATTACTCGACAATGACTTAACAACAATGACTTGACAAAGGTCTGACTTCTTCGAAGGCGATGATTTTATAGGCATTGGAAGCTCCCAGAATTAGGCTTCTTTATTCTGGAACCGACCTCTAATTTCTGGAGCAAAGAACAGAATTAGATACCTTCATTTGAAACTGCTCCAGAAAATAGAGGTCCCGTCGGTTTTGGCCTTCTTGCGATCTGGCTTCGGTCAGTGCGAACCGTACTCCCCAAGGAACAGGGTGTCAGTTGCTCCAAAAGCGGATTGTCGGCGGTTGTGCTCGGTTTTGATCTGAGTGCGAACCGCACACTCGAGATTGCGGTCCGCACTCTGTGTCTTCTGTGTGCTTCTTCGCCTATTTTTGTTCATCTTCTCCAAATTGGATCCCAAAAACTTAATTAACTCAAATTTAAACATCTAACTAACTAATTGCTACTAAATCTAAAATTCCTAACTAAAATAAAGGTAAAAAATCCTAAAATAAATAGATATAAATGCGATGCATCAATTATTTTTTTAAGGGTATGACCAAAAATTTATTTTGCGTTTGGATCTATTAGGGAGGGAGGTCTAGTGTATTGGTTGTGAAAACTTCTGTAATTTTTTTTTAGATAAAAATGAGGGTCAAGCCACTCAAATTTAAATGTCTATAAATTAAAAAATTATGTAATCTTGTTCTATCTTTCTTTCGTTTTTCTTTCGTTTTATTCCATTTCTACCACCATTGAACCCTTCCCTATCTGTAAACTCTTTTTTTATTTTAATTTAATACAAAAGATTAGTTAGCATTTCGCTTGCTAAATCAAAAAAATATATATATATTTTGGACTTGCCTCACAGATTCAGCTCAGCTTATAAATAAGAAGCAAGACTTTGTTTGTAGTCTCCAAAATTCTCACCGCATAGGCTATACATAACATAATTTTGAATATATATATTTTTTTCGTTAAAGAAAATATATGAGAATTATACATATCCCCAGTTCCACTAATAGCTAAACGTGCATTCAACAATAGTAGTAAATATTTGAGAAATAAATTTGGAAAATTCATATCATTTGGCAGAATACGCTAGCTGTGGCTTGATGAAAATTTTGAAGACATCGATGTGATTGTTGTCAAGTGCCAACAAGTATAGTTTAAGTTCTTAATCTAAGATGTGCAATATTGTGGGTTGATATAATGAGAAAAAAATGTATAACTTAAATTTGATACGGTGGTCCCATATATGTGCATTACAAGACAGAAAAATTCTTCAACTGGCCAGCCAGCCGGCCACTGCCAAGGTTATAAAAAAAAAATAAATAAAAAAAAAATAAAAAAAAAGATAGAAAAATTATTTTAGTCTCCTTATTCATTTCCAAGAATATCCTCACTCTCTAAGTGTTTGTTTTTTTTATAACATACACCTTAATATATACAATTTCCATATCTAGTATAACCACTTTTCAAACTTTTTTTTTTTTTGAAGGAAGTGGCATACTCCACCAGTTTTATTGAAATTTTTTATTTTGCGCCCATAGATGATTGAACCCATAACCTCTTGGAAGTCATCATAGTTAGCTACCACTTGAGCTACTAGGCCTATGCACTTTTCAAACTTATTTAAATGAAATTATTCTGATATAACCACTACTAAAGTTTCATACAAGTACATTTAATTATATCGAAAATATTCGCAAATAACATTTAGTATAATCAATTTCTACGGGATAGAGGTGCTGAGTGGAGTGACGCACTCTACACATGATAGAATATGAGGAATTTTATTAAGGGATTTTTGAGGGTGCTAATATATATATATTTTTTTTGAAAAATAACTACATCCAAAAAGGTGGGACCGCTTTCATTTTGTTCCGAAAGCAGACAAGAGTTCAATCAAAATATTCAAGATAATTGAATACCTAGACCATTGCAGTCTTTAAATACTTTGGGGGCTAGGCTAGCTAATATCATGATCCTTGTCTTGAATAATGTTCATTGAGATGTTTATCGATGGGGTGCATTCATGGGGATGTTTATCAAAGTTTGCAGAAATTAAGATCTAGTTTTAAGAGTGATGAAATGAACGTACGACTAGTCTGTTATAATGTAGTTAATTGACAATTTGACAAGGTCCAAGCATGCAGACGACCAAGCCACTGCTATATACTAGTACTAACTAATTAAACTACCGTCGTGTCGTCTACGGTCTACCACTACCGGTCCATTCAAACAATGTACCCAGAATTCAGAAATTAAGTTTGATTTTGGGGACCCGGTCAAGTCTTCAAGCCTCAAGCCCATTCCATTCATTATATATATGCATACCCTTTTATCACTTCTTTCTCCAAACCATCGCACATTCACAACAACCAAGGCTCAGATAGAGTAAGTAACATTCTCAAACAAACTAACCAAATCAAAGCAGAAAGAGGAAATTAAGAAAAGACCAGAAAAAAAATACATAATCCATATATATATGGCATCTCTGAGAGTTCAATGCCTTCATTTGCCGGCAATCGGGTCTACCAATTCAGCACGGCGACACGTCACCTACTCTCGTGCAGCTATCAATGCCCCATCTAATCTTAGCCCAAAGGGAGCAGCCATGTTTCAGAGTATACGCCCAAAAATCAAGCTCCACGAGCTTACACAAAACCAACAATACAGTGTGATCACTGAAATAGCTAAACAAAAGTCCCTTGGGAGTCCAAAAGAGATCAGCGGACTATTAGTCGCTAAGCTACAAACCATAGCCGAGGCCGTAGCCGACCGGGTTGAGATGCATAACATAATTGGTCAGCAAAGGAACAATTGGAATCACTTGTTTCTCCACTCGATTAATTCATTTGCCCTCTCAGCCTCTCTCATCACCGGCTTCTCCACCTCCTTGCCAACAGATGTTTTCGCGTTCAAACTCTCATCTATGCTTCTACTGTCTGCTGCAGCCGGTATGATGTTTTTGGTGAACAAGATCCAACCTTCTCAATTGGCAGAAGAACAGCGCAACGCAACTAGGCTGTGGAAGCAACTTGGTCGGGAGGTCGACCAAACATTATCCAAGAAATCTGATCAGTTGACTAAGCAAGATGTTAGTTTGGCAATGGAGAAGGTGCTTGCACTTGACAAAGCATATCCACTGCCATTGCTTCCGGGAATGCTCGAGAAATTCCCTGAGCACATCGAGCCCACATGCTGGTGGCCAAAGAAACAAATAAGTCAGAGTAAGCAAATTCTAGAAAATGAAATTAAAAGTGAAGGAAACGGGTGGACTCAGGAATTGGAGGAGGCAATGGTTGGTCTCAAAAATGTCCTAAAAATGAAGGATGAATCATACTATATGGAGTTGGCCAACTTGGTTTCGAGAATCAACAAGGGTCTAGCTGTCTCAGGTCCTATAATAGCTGGTTTAGCAGCAATCGCAACCGGCTTTGTCGATTCTCCGGCTGGCGGGTCATGGGCTCCAGTAGTATCTATTGCCGGGGGATCACTAGTTGCGGTTCTGAACACATTGGAGCACGGTGCGCAGTTGGGAATGATATTTGAGATATTCAGGAATTGTCCAGGACTTTACAAGAAGATTCAAGAGGAGATTGAATGCAATTTGAGGGAGTCGGATGTGGATATGCGAGAAAACGGAGAGATCTTTGCAACAAGGGTTGCATTGCAACTCGGGAGAAGTGTATCAGAGTTGAAAGATTTTGCGGTGTTTGCATCTTCGTACTGCAAAGCTGAGGACATGAAAGAATTTGCTAGCAAGCTGTTCTGAAGCCTAACGTAGTCAGAATGTTAGATGTACATATATACAAATTATTTAACCATTCTTTTATTTTTTGGTTTAATTGATGTGACCAAAATTTTATTTGAGATAGTTTATCACTTAATTAGCAGTTGTAAATAGTCTAAATTATTCAACACAATCTATATATTGAAATCTTGTAAATTACCTATTTTTTCAATTTTTAGAATTTTTTAACTACTTTTTTGGATTTTTGAAAGTTGTACGGAAAATGCACCAAAATTTACATATAAGTAGGGTCAGTTTTTTTAAAATTCAAAAAAATAGTTAAAAGTTTCTAAAAATACAAATTTGAGTGAGGCTACTCCGCTTTCCCAAACCCATAACCCTTTGCAAATTGAAGCCAGTAAACCATAATATATACAGTATAAAGAATTAATATCGATCATAGCTAGGTAAGGTTCCTGCCTTATTTGAGGTTAAAGACTTTAGACTTGACCTGGTTCTGGTTGTCAAACTTTAATTTTGTCAGATTGTTGGAATCATTGAACGGACCAAATCTCACTAACATTAACATCTACATATGCCTGGTCTTCAGCTTGCAACTTGTCAAGGAAGCTAGCTAGGCTACAATTGACTAATCATATATCCAATCCGACATATTGTCTCGATCGATGGATCTCATATCCTCTGTAGCACTGCATTGTGTAGCGCGGGATATGAACTGTTAGATCATCTCGGGGTTTGTGTTGGCTCGAATCTCAAGATGATCTAACGGTTCACATTCTGCGCTACACAATGCAGCGCTACAGAGGATGACCACTCCCATCAATGCCACGTCTCTTCTTCTGGAATTGTTTGGTTTACAATGGTTATGGGTTTGGGAAAATTTTATTTTGTTTGACTCTACAAAAATACAAATATTAATATTATCTCTGTTTGTGAAAAAATCTCACAACTATGTCTTTTTTTATCAGCGGCCACAGTCACAGTTAATTCTGGCCGCAACGGTCTATTAAGTAGAAAACTTATCAAAATTGTAATAATTCGCAAGTTAATTTTTGAGTGTTTGAATGTGCATTCAGACATTGTATCTGTATTCAGACGCAACTCTCTTCATAGAAAATTTAGAAGTTGTTTACTGTGATTGCTTTGTCATGCCTTGGTCTAGGTGCAAATAAATTAGAAAATTTTGATATTAGGTACAAAATTTAGTTTTCTTATTTAAAGAATAACTGGTAAAGGTCAATCTATGTTGTTTTGGACTGATATTTGGTGTGATAATTGCCCGATGAGTATACAATTTCCTAATTTATTTGCTAAGGCCAAAAAGATTGATACTCTTACAATATGCTCAAGTTAGGAAGAAAGGAAAAAAATAGTTATTGATATTCTAAATATACTATCTTATGAAGGTTCAGATTCTGTTTATTGCGTTTTAGAGGCAAAGTGGTGTTTAATGTCAAAACTTGTTATCTATTTTTCAATAATAGAGGAGTTTTAGTTCCTTTACAAGGTTCTATTTGGAGAGTTCCAATGCCTTTGAAGGTTAAAATTTTTATGTTGCTTTTATTGAAAGATAAATTAAATACCAAAGTTAATCTTTTTTTAAGGGATAGAATGGACCTATTCACTGTCTATTTTGTGGTGACCTAGAGGATGCAAATCACCTTTTTCTACATTGCCAAATGATGAATGAATTTCGGGACAGATTTAATCTTTTTTGATATTCATCTAAACTATAGTTCTTTGGAAAATTTATGGGAAAATACTTTATGTCTTCCAAAAAAGATATGATTCTTACACAGTATTATTTGTAATGTATAACTTGTTGGGTCAGATAGAATGATAGAAATAAAACCGTTTTTGATAATAAGAAATGTCCAAATATCAATACCTTTCTAATACAAGTTTTCTCTCTTTATGGTAATTAGACAGGGAGATACATATTTTATGCCACAGAGTTTGGCAATGGCAGAGAAACAAGAGAATGAGAAGATGGTAATTTCCGAGGGGAGGCTTATTGCCCACCACCTCATGTTGATCATCTCTTTTATTGCCAATCTTATATAGTTATATCTCTGTGTTGCTTAAATCTGTTGTTTGAATTTGAATGTTTTTATTTGGTCTTTTGGCTTTGAGTAGTGCTTCTACTCATGCATAAGTACTATGTTATTATTTAGGTTATGTCAGTAAGACGTTGAGAGTCACAGTTCCTTGTTGGTTCCGTGTTGATGGTCTTAATGTAGTTAGTAGTTATTTTAGGATCTAGGATGTAATGAACTCGATGGTTTCCTGAAAAGGAATAGGAAGCAGTGGGATTTATCCACTTTTTTTTTTTAAAAAAAAAAGAAATAAAATTCAGAAGTTGTATCTGTAATTCTGTCTTAAGTCGCCATGTTTGTATGTACATTGAAATGATCAAATTTTGTTAGGAAATTCCGATTTGTACATATAACCTACCGATAAAAAGCTTACGATGAGACCTCTATGATCCAATTAACAAAAATCCTAAAATATGTGAACGCTGTTCAGTTGCGAATTATTACAATTTTGATAAGTTTTTACTTTTTTGAACGATGCTACGAGCAAAATGAAATGTGGTCGTGGCCGCTGGTCAAGTAGGTATAGTTTTGAGATTTGTTTACAAACAGGGATAATACTAAAAATCATTGACATCTGCGAAGTGTATAGGCTTTTAATACCCTAAATAGTGCCCTCGATCGCAAGCGTACAATCTATTGCAATATAGTCGGGATCGAATCCACAGGGACATAATTACTTCTAAACTATGCTTTAAACTCTATCCTAATCCTAATTAGAATATTTTTATTGTTTTTATTAAAAGTGGGGGGGTTGTGTTTGAAGATTGGTTTCAGGTGCAATAAAGTAAATAACAGTAAATAAAAACTCTAAACAGATGCTAAACAGGTGTTCCCAGGGTTTTTAGAATCAATTTGCTGTCTGGATCAATTGCCTGCGGTCCGCACTTGTCAGGTACGGTCCGCAGGGTATACAATTTCGCCTCTCTTTCAGTTACCAGCTTAATGGTCCGCAGTGGTTAACTGTAGTTCGCAGATAACTGTCCGAGAGATAGGTATTCTGTCAATTACTTGGGAGTGCTATCCGCAGTCTGTCACACTACGGTCCGCAAGGAACAGACAGAGAACAATTTTGGTTCAGATCAGATATGGTGACTAAAGTTACCGACTCCTAACTAATCCTAAGCAATTACAAGTCCCTCAACTCTCGTTTGTTGGCACTTTTAACACTTTTAGATCAATTAGAAACCTTTAGGATTATTTCTAACCTAAATTCAATTTACTTTCGTTCTAGGGTCCGGTTTAACTCTTGTTAAAACCGCAATTTCACTTTTCAGTTACTTTTAGAACAACTACCCAATTAGCACAAATATTAGTTCTTGATCAAATGACGTTATATTAACCAACTAGATCGGGCCCTAATCTACAGGTTCTTACAAAACAATCAAGAAGCAATTCAAGTACAATTATAATTAAGCACAAAGCAAATTTGAAAATAACTTTAATTCATAAACATGATAAACGAGTATTCAATTAATCCATACAAACAAACATTATCTTAAACCCTAAGAACAAATAAAACTACTCAGACATAACTAAAGAAAACATTATTAAAGAAAATGTAAATAACATAAAGAAAAAAGCACCGATTATTGATGATGACGTTGAAACTTTGACAGCGCAATGACCTTCTTCTCCAAGTAATCTCCCTCTTCTTATCAACTCTCTAAACTAAACTAAACTCTCAAAATAAAGGACTCTTGACTAAAACTAACATACTCTGACAACTCTCACAATTACTCGACAATGACTTAACAACAATGACTTGACAAAGGTCTGACTTCTTCGAAGGCGATGATTTTATAGGCATTGGAAGCTCCCAGAATTAGGCTTCTTTATTCTGGAACCGACCTCTAATTTCTGGAGCAAAGAACAGAATTAGATACCTTCATTTGAAACTGCTCCAGAAAATAGAGGTCCCGTCGGTTTTGGCCTTCTTGCGATCTGGCTTCGGTCAGTGCGAACCGTACTCCCCAAGGAACAGGGTGTCAGTTGCTCCAAAAGCGGATTGTCGGCGGTTGTGCTCGGTTTTGATCTGAGTGCGAACCGCACACTCGAGATTGCGGTCCGCACTCTGTGTCTTCTGTGTGCTTCTTCGCCTATTTTTGTTCATCTTCTCCAAATTGGATCCCAAAAACTTAATTAACTCAAATTTAAACATCTAACTAACTAATTGCTACTAAATCTAAAATTCCTAACTAAAATAAAGGTAAAAAATCCTAAAATAAATAGATATAAATGCGATGCATCAATTATTTTTTTAAGGGTATGACCAAAAATTTATTTTGCGTTTGGATCTATTAGGGAGGGAGGTCTAGTGTATTGGTTGTGAAAACTTCTGTAATTTTTTTTTTAGATAAAAATGAGGGTCAAGCCACTCAAATTTAAATGTCTATAAATTAAAAAATTATGTAATCTTGTTCTATCTTTCTTTCGTTTTTCTTTCGTTTTATTCCATTTCTACCACCATTGAACCCTTCCCTATCTGTAAACTCTTTTTTTATTTTAATTTAATACAAAAGATTAGTTAGCATTTCGCTTGCTAAATCAAAAAAATATATATATATTTTGGACTTGCCTCACAGATTCAGCTCAGCTTATAAATAAGAAGCAAGACTTTGTTTGTAGTCTCCAAAATTCTCACCGCATAGGCTATGCATAACATAATTTTGAATATATATATTTTTTTCGTTAAAGAAAATATATGAGAATTATACATATCCCCAGTTCCACTAATAGCTAAACGTGCATTCAACAATAGTAGTAAATATTTGAGAAATAAATTTGGAAAATTCATATCATTTGGCAGAATACGCTAGCTGTGGCTTGATGAAAATTTTGAAGACATCGATGTGATTGTTGTCAAGTGCCAACAAGTATAGTTTAAGTTCTTAATCTAAGATGTGCAATATTGTGGGTTGATATAATGAGAAAAAAATGTATAACTTAAATTTGATACGGTGGTCCCATATATGTGCATTACAAGACAGAAAAATTCTTCAACTGGCCAGCCAGCCGGCCACTGCCAAGGTTATAAAAAAAAAATAAATAAAAAAAATAAAAAAAAAAGATAGAAAAATTATTTTAGTCTCCTTATTCATTTCCAAGAATATCCTCACTCTCTAAGTGTTTGTTTTTTTTATAACATACACCTTAATATATACAATTTCCATATCTAGTATAACCACTTTTCAAACTTATTTTTTTTTTGAAGGAAGTGGCATACTCCACCAGTTTTATTGAAATTTTTTATTTTGCGCCCATAGATGATTGAACCCATAACCTCTTGGAAGTCATCATAGTTAGCTACCACTTGAGCTACTAGGCCTATGCACTTTTCAAACTTATTTAAATGAAATTATTCTGATATAACCACTACTAAAGTTTCATACAAGTACATTTAATTATATCGAAAATATTCGCAAATAACATTTAGTATAATCAATTTCTACGGGATAGAGGTGCTGAGTGGAGTGACGCACTCTACACATGATAGAATATGAGGAATTTTATTAAGGGATTTTTGAGGGTGCTAATATATATATATTTTTTTGAAAAATAACTACATCCAAAAAGGTGGGACCGCTTTCATTTTGTTCCGAAAGCAGACAAGAGTTCAATCAAAATATTCAAGATAATTGAATACCTAGACCATTGCAGTCTTTAAATACTTTGGGGGCTAGGCTAGCTAATATCATGATCCTTGTCTTGAATAATGTTCATTGAGATGTTTATCGATGGGGTGCATTCATGGGGATGTTTATCAAAGTTTGCAGAAATTAAGATCTAGTTTTAAGAGTGATGAAATGAACGTACGACTAGTCTGTTATAATGTAGTTAATTGACAATTTGACAAGGTCCAAGCATGCAGACGACCAAGCCACTGCTATATACTAGTACTAACTAATTAAACTACCGTCGTGTCGTCTACGGTCTACCACTACCGGTCCATTCAAACAATGCACCCAGAATTCAGAAATTAAGTTTGATTTTGGGGACCCGGTCAAGTCTTCAAGCCTCAAGCCCCATTCCATTCATTATATATATGCATACCCTTTTATCACTTCTTTCTCCAAACCATCGCACATTCACAACAACCAAGGCTCAGATAGAGTAAGTAACATTCTCAAACAAACTAACCAAATCAAAGCAGAAAGAGGAAATAAAAGACCAGAAAACTTACATAATCCATATATATATGGCATCTCTGAGAGTTCAATGCCTTCATTTGCCGGCAATCGGGTCTACCAATTCAGCACGGCGACACGTCACCTACTCTCGTGCAGCTATCAATGCCCCATCTAATCTTAGCCCAAAGGGAGCAGCCATGTTTCAGAGTATACGCCCAAAAATCAAGCTCCACGAGCTTACACAAAACCAACAATACAGTGTGATCACTGAAATAGCTAAACAAAAGTCCCTTGGGAGTCCAAAAGAGATCAGCGGACTATTAGTCGCTAAGCTACAAACCATAGCCGAGGCCGTAGCCGACCGGGTTGAGATGCATAACATAATTGGTCAGCAAAGGAACAATTGGAATCACTTGTTTCTCCACTCGATTAATTCATTTGCCCTCTCAGCCTCTCTCATCACCGGCTTCTCCACCTCCTTGCCAACAGATGTTTTCGCGTTCAAACTCTCATCTATGCTTCTACTGTCTGCTGCAGCCGGTATGATGTTTTTGGTGAACAAGATCCAACCTTCTCAATTGGCAGAAGAACAGCGCAATGCAACTAGGCTGTGGAAGCAACTTGGTCGGGAGATCGACCAAACATTATCCAAGAAATCTGATCAGTTGACTAAGCAAGATGTTAGTTTGGCAATGGAGAAGGTGCTTGCACTTGACAAAGCATATCCACTGCCATTGCTTCCGGGAATGCTTGAGAAATTCCCTGAGCACATCGAGCCCACATGCTGGTGGCCAAAGAAACAAATAAGTCAGCGTAAGCAAATTCTAGAAAATGAAATTAAAAGTGAAGGAAACGGGTGGACTCAGGAATTGGAGGAGGCAATGGCTGGTCTCAAAAATGTCCTAAAAATGAAGGATGAATCATACTATATGGAGTTGGCCAACTTGGTTTCGAGAATCAACAAGGGTCTAGCCGTCTCAGGTCCTATAATAGCTGGTTTAGCAGCAATCGCAACCGGCTTTGTCGATTCTCCGGCTGGCGGGTCATGGGCTCCAGTAGTATCTATTGCCGGGGGATCACTAGTTGCGGTTCTGAACACATTGGAGCACGGTGCGCAGTTGGGAATGATATTTGAGATATTCAGGAATTGTCCAGGACTTTACAAGAAGATTCAAGAGGAGATTGAATGCAATTTGAGGGAGTCGGATGTGGATATGCGAGAAAACGGAGAGATCTTTGCAACAAGGGTTGCATTGCAACTCGGGAGAAGTGTGTCGGAGTTGAAGGATTTTGCGGTGTTTGCATCTCCGTGCTGCAAAGCTGAGGACATAAAAGAATTTGCTAGCAAGCTGTTCTGAAGCCTAATGTAGTCGGAAGTTAGATGTACATATATATATACAAATTATTTAACCATTCGTTTATTTTTTGGTTTAATTGATGTGACCAAAATTTTGTTTGAGATAGTTTATCAGTTAATTAGCAGTTGTAAATAGTCCAAGCAAATGAATTGAATCTTAGATCAAGAAATCGACTCACTAAAATTTTCTTTTTCTATAACTTCAATGTTAAGTTTTGATAATTGATATACATATCATTTGGATGGTCTATCTGTTATTTAAATTAAGAAAAATTCTTACCTCAAAAAAAAAATAATAATAATAATAAATATCAGCTGGTAGAATTGTACCAAGTGCAAATATTACCAAAGCAAATTGAACATGCTATTGCTGGGGTTCACCGGAGAAACAAAAAAAAAAAAACTCGACAATTAAGTACTAAACAGCAAGTAAAATTTGTATAAACAGTCATCTGTGTGACCGAAATTTTTTTAAATAAGCTCGGAAAAATTAAAAATCACGAGTTTCGGCCCCGTTGCACGCAATTTTCAATTTTAGAACGGACGCTAGCGTCCCAGTGGGACGCAGAGGTACCCAAGCGTCCTTCCCCTTCAGGAGGACGCAGATGTATCCCAGCGTCCCATGCCACGTACCCAGCCCCATGTGACCTGTCAAAGAGGGGGACGCTGCACTACACCCGCGTCCCTTGCAAAAGAGGGACGCAGATGTACCCTTGCGTCCTACTGTGGGTTCTTTCTTCCCTTTCTTTCCTCCTGTTTCTTTCCTTCCTTCTTCCCTGCCCGACCCCACTCACCAAAGGTGGGACGCAGAGGTACCCCAGCGTCCCCCCTTTGGGACGCATACGTACCCCAGCATCCCCTGCTCGGACGCTGTGGTACCCCTCATCCCACCTCTGGTTTTGGCCCGTGACCTTCCTTCTTTTCCTTCTTTCTTTTCTTTCTTTCTTTCTTCTTCCAGCGACGAAGAGAGCAGACAGTTTCTTCTTCCAGCGATGAAGAGAGCAGACAGCTAGAGTCCGATTATTTGAGAGATGCAGCCATCCATCAACTAAGAAGGAATTTGTTTAGATCAGGTTAGTAGAATGTGTGTGCTTTGATTATTTAAGTATTCCTTATAAGTTGAATCTGATTTTTTTTTTTTTTCAAAGTTAGGGTTTTTAAAAATTTTTCCTTTACTGTTATAGTGTTCTGAATTCAAATAATTCCGAAATTTTTTAATTATATATGTAATTGTAGGTTGAATCTGTTGGAATGTTGATTGTTCTTGGTTATGTGGGTGGGGAAATTACACAAGGTGCAACGGGTGCCGAGTACTCAAGTAACGCTTGCATTACCCTAACTGCATCGGAGTTCACGTCATTTGCTGATGTGAAGGCAGAAATCTACAACTATTTGGGATATTCATCAGATCAGTATTCCCTTGAAATTTTTGCAAGATTTGATCTCGGAGCACCTGAGCCACATTTTTTCCATCTTATTCCTCTTTACAATGAAAATGGTTGGCGAGCCATTTTTGAACAACAATGTCAAGAGAAAGGTTTCGCTTGGTGGAACTGTACATTGAGCCTAAACAAGTTGGAGTAACCCAATGCAATAACAGTCTACCAACAACGACTGCTCGAAGAACAAAACATGCACGAAACCCTAACCCTAACAGAAACCTCAACTCTCCAATTCCTACCGCGTCCATAGTTCCTATCCCACCCAGAGCTTCGAGCCCACCTATAGTTCCGACAGACTTACCGGGAGATGGTAATGAGGATTATGTTGCCGAGGAGACGGATTATATATCCGAGGGATCATCGGACGACGAGCACGATTCCGACGGAGCTCCGGGTCCTCCATCAGATGAGGATAGCAACGAGCCTCGCGGTGATGGACCCAGTAATCCCAGCAGCGAGCCTCGTGTTGATGTACCTAATAATCCTCTTGCTGGGTTTAGGTCAGTGCCGACTGTGGTTCATTCCACCGGAATATTTCCAATAGTCAACCGATCAGACAGACATCCGATTGGTTCGTTTCATGACATATCAGGGCTGAGTGCTTGGACTGGTAATGATTCATTTTTCGGATCGGTTCGAAATTTCTCTAGTCCAATTTGTGAGGGGAGAGCATTCGATTCGAAAGAAGCCCTGCAATTTGTTGTTGATGAATTTCACATAAAGAAGAATGTTCAGATAAAACCTACCACAAGCAATAAAGTTAAGCTAAGGTATGAATGAAAATATAAAGTTGATTTTAAAATGCATGTTATGCAGGTTGTGAACCTAACATATAATTTTTCTAATGCAGATACAAATGTCTGGACGAGAATTGTGATTGGATGTTGTTCGCAAAAGCTACAGGAATTGGCTCTAGTTGGAAGATAGTGAAGTGTCCTTATGAACACGAGTGTCGTGCCTCAGCCAACCGATTCGATCATGCTCAGTTATCTGCCAAAGTAATTGCGGAGGTTATCCGGGCTGACCTGAAAGATGATATGGATATGAGTGTGAAGCACATACGAGCTTTGGTGCGGTAGAGGTTCCCAAATGTGAGGCCGTCCTACAACAAACTATGGCGTGGTCGGGAGAAGGCAATATGTGAGTTGTTTGGTACATGGGAGGGAGCTTACGGCCTGCTTATTCCTTTGCTGGAAGCCATAAAGTCAGCAAACCCAGGTACCAAATACAAGTTGCAATCAAAGATGACGAATCGGGATGATCAACGTTGGTTTGTGTCTGTGGCTTGGGCTTTCGGTCCTTGCATAGAGGCTATCCCTCACCTCCGGCCAGTTTTTTGCATTGATGCCTCGTTTCTGTCAGGGAGATACAAGAGACGGTTGTTAACGGCGTGTGGGTATGATTCTGATAATAAATTGGTGCCGATTGCATTTGCTTTAGTGGAAAAGGAGGATAGTACCAATTGGGGGTGGTTCATGAAATGGCTACGAGAGGAGATTGTTGGCATCGGGAGGTACATGTGTGTCATTTCCGATCGACACAAAGCAATCAAATGGATTTTCAAGCAGACACACTTGGGGTGGAATGAGAATGCGGGGGAGTGTTGTCATCGGCTTTGCTCGCAACACATTGCCGAAAATCTTTACAAGGAATGCAAGGACGATGAAGTTGTGAAAATTTTCAAATATGCGGTGAAAAAGAAAAAACCACGCTGATTGGAAGAAGGCTTAAAATCAATTGAGCAGATATGCCCCAGTGCAATAGCGTATCTGCGAGAGGCCGGTAAATACACAGAGTGGGAAGAAAAAGAAACAGAGAAACCTTGGAAGGTGTTCCAAAGTGAGGACGGTGGGTACCGGTGGAGACAAATGACAAGCAATGGATCTGAGTGCCTAAACTTTGTGTTCAAACATTCTAGGAGGCTTCCGGTTACTGCCATAGTGGAGAACACTTTTTACAAGTGCCTCGAATGGTTTGTTAATAGAAGGCGAGAGGCACTTGAACATTTGCAAGCGGGAAAAATTTGGTCAAAAAGAGTGGAGAATCTTTTGAGTAAGCACGGTGACAAGTCGGCACCTATGGATGTCATCACTTACGGTGACGAGGGCGGCGAGTACCATGTGACAGTAAAAAATGAAAAAGTGCCGGTTCGCCAAAATAATCGAATCATGTATTTAAGAAGGGATTTCAGGTATAAGGTCGTTCTACATGAGAACTCACTCCCCTCATGTGAGTGTTTGAAACCAAACCTGATCGGTATCCCTTGCCCTCACGTACTAGCCGTGTGCAGATTCCGAAATCTGGATGAAAACCAATTTGTCCATCCGTACTATTCTTCTCAAACCCTTGCCAACATTTGGGGCGGACGTTTTCATCCATACCCAAACCAAATTGATTGGCCTGAGTACGACGGACCAGTCATTATACCGGAGCCTAGGTTGATTAAGAGAGGTCGGAGGCAAAAAACCCGTATACCTATGTATATGGACGACATGCAGGGGAGGAGACTAGGACATCGAGCAAGTCGATCTACAACGGATAAAAATAGAGCTGGTAAACCCTCAAATGCAAGTTACATGTTTTTTAATTTGTTCTAAAACATAGTAAACCCTCAAATATTTGTTTTTTTTTTCCTTAAATTAGAAGCTTCGACGAGCCGTGCGCCATCAAGTCGGGCATCACGCAATTGCTGATGAAGTCTTATGTACCTGTATACCTACGTGTTAGTTCAAGACTCGTGGTATTATGTTTATGTTTCTGTTATGTTCATGTTGTTAGAGACCTGTAATATGGATAATTTCTGATTATGTTTATGTTGTTGTTATGACATTTGATAAAGTTGTTGTATTCTGTTTTGTTGTTTGCTGTTGAAGTTCTGTGTTATAGTTGCAGTTCTGTGTTAGTTGTGTTGTGTTTGGAAGTGAACGATTTGTCTAATGGCAGCATTGAAGGTTCACTGGGGGGACGCTGAGATACCCCTGCGTCCCCCCAGTGGGACGCAGGGGTTCCTCAGCGTCCCTCTATGGTGTTAAATCGCCTCCGAACTCAAGTTGGTATCACTGCCCGGTACCAGCCTTGGTACCACTCAACAGGTTTCACAACACAGATTTGACACATATTTAACACAGATTTAACACAGCATTCAACATAGATTTAACACAAGTTCACAACACAACAGATTCAGATTAGATCACAAATTAAAATGTCACATCATACAAGTTCACATTAGATTAGCGAAATAGAACTAAACAACTACATTAGCACAACACTCCTTACACAATTCTTATCGCCTCTTTTGGAAATCTGGAGGACTGAAAAATTTTGTCTTCTTTCGTTCGCGACGTGAGTAGAAGTGCTTTGGCTCTGGAGACTTAATCCGCTCAACAGGTGGTATGGTCTCTTCTATCACCGACGCCTCAGTTTGTTGTGCCTCTTCAATCTATACTCATTGCAAAATTTGAAACGGAAATGTCAACAAATCAGATCAATTATATCTAACTAAATCATATGTATTATATCTAACCTCCATTGATGGAATGATATCTTGCGCCTCGTGATGCCCACCCTGCATGTATGACTGTTGGAGCGTCGCGGCCTGCTGTTGCGCAAAATTTGGTGCCATGAATGATATGGGGTCGAACGATGGTTGTGGCAGGGTATCGAAGTTCAGCAAGTCAAGAAAATTTGCTCCAGGGGCACAGGGAACAGACCAATTGTATGTCTGCATACAAGAAAATTTTTTAGGGGTTGAGGAATGTTACTAGTACATGCATTAGATAATTCAAAAGCAGATAGATTAAATCAGAAAAAAAGGTAACAACCTACATCTCTTGAGTCACACAACCGGTATCCTCTGTGTATGTGGGGCCCGCCTGCGAGCATGTCGGGTACGCCGGATAGTAACTAGGGCCCGCCTCTGTCGCCTGTGAGTGCGTAGGGTCCACCTCCTCAGTCACTGTGCCTATACCCTGTGAGTGCGTAGGGTCCACCTGCTCAGGCACCACGTCCGCCGCCTGTGAGTACGAGGGGCCCGCATGCTCGGTATGGGAGCCACCTCCAAAATATCTCGTAAACCCTCTATCCGAGTATAACCAGTCATCCATAACCTCAAGTATAGTCTCCTCAAGAGGTGGAGGCATAGGCGTGCTCTCCTCAGATACAATATCCTCAATTTCTGTAGGAAGACCGGCTGTCTGAAGATACTGCTTCAACTTGGGCTCCATGTTAACATCTTTTATGTTACCGTGGCACGTCCTCAACAGAAGCTTGCCCGTCTTTTTCCACCCCTTTGTTAGGGCAAGCTTCATACCCCAAGCAGCTTGCTTCACCGCACGAAGAGCCTGAAAAATTTAAAATCATTTACGTTTAAAACAATTGATACACAACAAAATTTGGAAATTGAAAGTAGGGAGAGTCCAATCGAGTGTACCATCTGAGCCACAGGCGGTCCGCTGGGTACAAAACCCGTCCAATCAGTAGAGTCTCTAGGCACAGGCAGTGGATCACGAATACCACCCATGTTTTGTGCATCCAGGTTGACAGTAAACATGCCCTCACGCTGGTACCAGGCCCTGTATTCCACCAAAACATTTATGTCGAACGGCCCTGGATTTTCCAGTGGAGGCGTCCTGCGATAAGTACGTAGGTACTCTGCATGCTCCACTGACCAGTTTTTGGGTTTCCCGACGTGTTTGATCTTGTGCAATTTGTGGTGCTCGGCATGAGAAATGGGCATCGGAACTGGAAATGTCTGCCTCAACCCAAATTGGCGCATCACTCGATCAGGGTAGTAGTGCTCCACCATCCAAAAGTGAATAAGTGGGGTGGGAGTGAACCACACCTCTTTCTGCTCTTGAACACGATGAGGCATCAGATGCATCAAATCCTTGTACGGCTCCCAATTTACCCTACCATCCTCCAGTCTTTCGAGCAATTTTCGGTAATAAGAAATACCACCATTCCGTGGTGGGATGAATTTCTCCCGTCCATGCCATCTAGCACCAAAAGACGGGCAAGAATCAAGGTCTGGTAGACCCCAAGTCGGTAGGGGTACCGACTTGTCTAAAGGAAGAGCTGAAACAAATTAATAAAGATTGCATTAATTACAAAGTACTATATTGAATCCATAACTCAACAACAATTCATCATTTTAAGAGGAAATTCACGAATTCAAGTTCCAGAGAATGAATTATACCTATACCCAGGCGCGAGTAACACCAAACCTGAAGGAGAGCTATCGGGCCATCGATCTCTCCTCTAGTTATCTCAGTTGCCATGCACAACTGCCTATACAAGAAGGAAAGAGCTGCAGCACCCCAGTTGTACTCTTTCGGCTGCTGCAAATCTTCTAAGAACCCAAGATACATAGCCGCAACTCCATCTCCCGAACTATCTGGGAATATCACAGATCCAAGCAAGTCAAGAATAAATGCTTGAGTATAGTAATCTACCTCCTGCGGTGTCGCACCAGCCGGTAATTCTAAAAATCTTTCTCGCAAAAGTCTAAGACTTATCAAGTAGTGTGATTTAGTCACTCTACGCCCACCCTCTTGTGATTCATCTTTTCTTGACTTTTGCTTCATCATCCCCTTTGCTTCATCCAATGGAATACCCAACAATCTATGCATTAGACTAGCCCAGCAACCATCAGATATCCCTGTAATTGGTTCTCCCCGAACATTTAAACCCCAAAGGCAAGCAACATCTTCGAGGGTGACTGTCATCTCCCCAAATGGCATATGGAAAGTGTGGGTCTCGAGCCGCCAACGCTCTATCAAAGCGCCTATCAAATAGCTATCTAAATGCATGTCTCGCAACTGGGCAATCTGAAAGAAACCGAGATTCTTGAGAGCTGGCTCGTATGCCTCGTGGTTGTGCGACCCTTTTCCGCGCCGCCTCCGGCAGAGAGGGGCATGAAAGAGGACACGGTCTTTAGGTTTTAGATTTATCAAACGATTGTGTGGGACCATGATTCCAGCGAGCGCAAGCCCTCGCTGTTAATTACCTCGGGCTCCGAACCCTGAGAACCTTTGATTAAGACTAAGCATAGTGATCAAATACGGGCGAATGAGTAGATGCAACTTGATGACTAATTGACAGTGCCACATTTTATTTGGGCTGGATTTATGTTTGACTTCAATGTCACGTTTGATTTGGGTTGACTTCAATGTCACATTTGATTTGGGTTGACTTCAATGTCACGATTTGATTTGGTTCCAAACTATGAATATGATGCTCTATGCCAATCCATAGTCCGAGAACGGACATCGGGAGCAGAGAGGATTTGGCCCTCTTGGTATGCTTTCTCAATCTTCCAAGCCATAGACATGAAGCGCTATGCCAGCCTATGACCCAGGTTTGGATTTGGTTGACTTTGGGTTGACTTCTATGTCACGATTTAATTTGGGGTTTGACTTCAATGTCACGTTTGATTTTGGTCGACTTCTGTGTCACGCTTTTGAAACTTGAGTTTGCTTGATCCAGTCTGATTAGGCCAAATCAATTGGGGTTTGACTTGAGTTTGAGGTTTGGGTTTGAAGGACTTGAGTTTTAGGACTTGGGCTTTAGTATTTGGGGTTTGGATTTGAGTTCTTGGCGCTTGAGTTTTGAGTTTGCGTATTTGATACTTGGAGTTTGGGATTTGAGCTTTGATTTTGGGACTTGGATTTGAGCTTTTGGTATTTGTGTTTTGAGTTTTGGGATTTGAGATTTGGTACTTGGGCTTTGGTATTTGAGTTTTGGGTTTGTGGGTCTTCACTTGGGTCGTGGGAATTTGGGATTGAGCTTCTGGCTTTTGGGCTTTGTGTATGAGTTTTAGTATTTGAGATTTGGTGCTGGGCCTTTGGTATCTGAGTTCTGGGTTTGTGGGTTTTGACTTGGCCTAATTAAGACACAAATCAAATGTGACGAACCTTTCAGTATGACTTTGGCCCAAATCCATGTTCAAATTCATTTCGTTGGACTCGTGAGAATTTTATGAATTTTGGAAAGTTTATTGTGTCAAGATGATGTCGTCTGATTGTTTGACCGAAAGTGAAACATTTGACCAAATTTTGATTTAAATGTTTGAATCCAAATTTAAAATGCCAATTTGGACACAATTTGATGACAAGCTGTCATTTCATATTATTTCATGAGTTTTGGGGGTTTTGATAAATTTGTAGAATTTTGATTTCATGAAATAATTTCAAATAACAAATTTGTTCAAATGATGTCCAATTTGGTTTTAAATTTAAATTCAAATTTTTAAACTTGCAAATTTCCATTTTGTCGTTTCATGAAATTATGTTTGAATTTGTAAACCTTTGAAACAAATTTTATGAAATTTGGACTTGAAACTGATTTTGTAAAATTTGGATTTGAAATCATTTGTCAAATGACATTTTTATTTTGAAAGCCATGAAACAATTTATTAAATTTATTCGGGCCGAAACAGGCTTCTTCTTTCCTCTTTCCCTTTCTTTCATTCGGCTTGCGCAGAGGAGTACGGACATGATGCAACAGGTCATTGTGTGCTGTGGGCTTTGAGATGTTAGATCAAGATCTGAAGGTGCTGATTTTGTTCTGCCCAACTTGGGTGCTCCTGCTTCGCAAGGAGCCGCATGGCAGTCATCCAGGGGCACGGGGTGGATTTTTGATTATCTGAAACCTGATCGAAGATCAGCCACCACTGTTGTTGTCGCCTTGACGTGGGGAATGCAGCAGTGAGGTCCGATGGGGCCGAAGATGGCCGGAGCAGGGGCGGCACCACCCCGGTTTTGGTGGTTTGGCACCAGTAAACTGCTCTGGAATTGATTTCGTAATGTGAATTTTAAGCATCAAATGAACTCGATTCATGGTCAAACTTCCTGAACATATTGTATGACATGCCTATTTCACATTTGCAGACTTTAATATATGATTCATGTTTAAAACAAATGAGAAATTGCATGATGAAAGTGACATCATGACCATGGTTTGGTGATTTCGTACCGCTAAGCTGCTCTGGAGTTGGTTTCGTGATTCGCATTTCAGGCTTCAAATGAACTCGAAACATGATTAAACTTTCTGAATATGTTATTTGACATACCTATTTTAAATATACAAGATTTAATATATGGTTCATGTTCAACACAAAGGGGAAATCGCAAGAGAAAAGTGGGAAGATGACCACGAAACTGCACCCCTTTCCATTTAAAGCCGAGTATTTGAAAAATTCATGAAAATTCACCAAAAATTCAAACAAGTGTAAAATTTTGTCGAAAGACACTTCACATTGTATATTTCATGTTTGTAAGCTTGCTGTTATTCATTGTGTTCAAAATCATGGGGGAAAATAGGGATTCGTTGCTGCTACCAGTACCAAAAACTGGTACAGTAGTGTTGTCAGTGGCAAATCCGTCCATTGTTCAAACTTTTGTTAACAACAGCCCATTTTTTATTTGACATGGATTTAGAGGAGTGTTTTTAGGACATTTCTCATGTTGAACACTTTTCAATTTGGTGCTATTTCGATGTACTTTTAAACCAATTTCGTCGGAGGGGCAAATCTGAAAACAATGCTGCTGATTCTGAAAATATTTATTTGGAGGGCTTAGACGTAACATTTTACAACAAAAATTTTTGTGCAAGCACAATTCAACGTGTACTAGAAGATTATAAAATAAAATGTGATGATCCAATTCATAGAATGTAGCAGTTTTTCTGTTTTATTCCAGTACCAGGCCCTTGACTGCACTCGGCTCAGTTTCAATTTTCTGGTCTGACTTTAGAAAATCACAGTAAATCACAGAAAATTCAAAAAAATGTGAAATTTGGACACATAATACGTTGAATCATGTTTCATGTGTAGTTAAATTTTGAAACCCTTTTAACAATCCATTTAGGAGTAATTGTGATTTTGGTTCTGGACAGATTTCTGCTTTAAGCTTGTTTACTGACACATTGACAGTCCCAATTTTAAATGTTCTGAGAAGTGGCCAGCACACTTTTACTTGTTGAGATCATGACTACTTGGTGCAAGACTTATGCTAGTTGGCTTGGGGAACTCATGTGTGTATGCCTTATGCAAAGATCGTGCATAAGCCATGCATACATGTGTTCAATGGCAGCTTACAAAGATTATGCAAGCTTTCATGCCCAAACCACCGGCAAAGATTGTGCCAAGCGGTAATAATCTCAACTAGCAAAGATTGTGCTAGATGAGGAGACTTTCATCTATGTGCAACCCATACAAAGATTGTGCATAGGCTACGCATAGTCCCTTTGATGTCACTTTGTTCTTGTACTTTGATACAAAGATCATATGTTGTGTGTTTTCTTCTCCTCTCTCTCTGTTTTTTTTTTTAACTCAAAATCACTGCTCTCATGGCTGCAAAGATTGTGCAACCTAAGGAGTGAGTGATAAACCCTCTACCCTTGAATTATTTACAAGCAATCCCTTTGTTTTTTTTTTTTTTTACTTCTAGTTTTCCATTTTTAAACCTTTAGCCACCATGCCGAGATGCAAAGATTATGCACTCCCAACAAGGAAGACAGATTATTGTGCTTAACTGTGCTATTAAATGACATATTAAAAACAAACCAAAAGAAAAGAACAAGGCGAGGCAGCAAACATGGAAAACAAGCAATCAAGCAAAGCAGCGATTTGAACAAAAGAAACTACGGAGGGGCTGAAACCACTCTAACCAGCACTTTGGTGAAAAGCTCACCGCCCCAGCCACGGCAAAGATTGTGCCCATGGCTGGGTGTGCTAAGCCAGAGTTGGATCAGCCCTCCCCTTTACAAAACACAACTTCACTCCTTTTTACAATACCTTGGGCAGATTCTATCACAATTCAGCAGCCTAGTTACTTATCCTAACTCTTGCTACTGCCTAGAGTTTTTTTTTTTTTACAGATTATGGAGATTAGAGAAAAAAAGAGAGGTACTTGTGAGCTTGTGGGGGTTTTCTTCTTGCGGAATTGCTGGTCTTGAGCTCCTTTTATAGGCAGAGGAGAAGGTGCTAGAACCTGGTTGCTGGTGTGTCTTCCTCCATGTGAAGTGGGGCCCACAAGTTTGACCCTTGCATCCAATCAAAATGATTTCCCTACTCCTTGGCAGAGCTAGGCAGCATTGGAATTCCCCAAGACAGCCATCTGCAGCTTCAACTTGCTGAATTAATTTTTTGTCTATGCCTAAAAAAAAAAAGAATTCGAAGGATATGTCCAGTCCAATAAGAATCACAGGTCTATGCCTACTTTCTAAACGCCACGTTCAGATATTCATCCTAGACGTCGGCGTTTGGATTTATGGAACTTCCGGCACTTGTAAATTTTTCGAAATTTTTTATCTGAACGCCAGAGGCTAACCGCTGGCGGCTAGACATCAACGTTCAGTTAAAAAATGGTTCAGCAATTTGCGAGCTGAACGCCTATGTCCAACCGCTGGCGTTTAGCTGCCAGCGTTCAGGTCGAATAATTTTTGTGGGTCAGATAGTGATATTAACCCGACCCATTACCTAATAATACCCTAAACCCGACCCGTTCCCTTCTTTCCCTTCCCCACCCCCTCTCATTTTTCTGTAAACCCGATCCCCTCTCCCAACCAAATCGTCTAAACCTAACTCAACTCCGCCCCTCTCTGTAAACCCGATCCGAACCCCTCTCTCGCCTAGACGCCGCCGTCGAGCCGTCCCGTCGCGCTGCTATCTCGCCTAGACGCCGCCGTCCAAACACAGCCGTCGAGCCGCCCCCTCCTGCTTCTGAGTGAGGCCGCCTCCGTCTGGCCGCCGCCAATCCGTCTCTTTCTTTCCGTGTCTTCTGGCCACTTTGTCCGAGATCTCGATTCCAATGTCGCTTCTTTTCTTTTACTGGTATTTGCCTAATCTAAAACATTGTTTGTTCTATTTTTCTTTGCCTAATCCAAGTTTTTAGGGTTTTAATCAAATTCGTCTGTTTTTTTAATTAAGATTTGGGGTTAACTTGTTAATGTTATACAATAACAGTGGGAATTGGAATTAGGATTTGGGGTTAGAAAAAAATTAGTACAGTAACAGTGTTAATGTTGCTTCGTCTGTTTAGTATCTGTTATACAATAATCTCTTTGACAGATATATGTATAATTTATGAGTAAAAAAAGCATGTCATGCAAAAGTTAAATCGTTAATGTTTAGTATCTGATACTTAACTTGTTAATGTTTTTGGACAATATATGAATGTTTTGCAATTTTGAAGTTTAAGGCTCTCTTAAAAAATACATGGGTTAAATTCTGTTTTTATTTGTATAACAGAGTGGCTATCGCAAATGCCTAGAACTAGGGGAGGAGGACAAGATCGTGGCCGAGGCCGTGGTCGCGGTCGTGGCGGCCGCAGTACCGTCTCACAAACATCACAACCGCAGTCATCAACTCAAGAAACATCACAACCGCAGTCATCAACTCAAGGTGCATTGGAGGCAACCGGTACTTTGCACCCGCTCCTGACTTTGCAATCCCAACATCGTCTCCAGGCTTTAATAGATGGTCAGCAACTTGAGCCGTTAAAGGTACGACATGGCTTCGAAGAGTTCCCATGGGATCCAAGGTATGAGCCCTATGTTCGTGCCGCGGGATTCTTTGGTATATATCAGATTTGGGATTGGCGCTATGATGATGATCTGATACGTGCAATGGTAGAACGGTGGAGACAGGAAACTCACACTTTCCATCTCCCCGTTGGTGAAATGACAATCACTTTAGAGGATGTATCTGTTATGTTAGGTTTGCCCATAGGCGGAACTCCCGTATGCGGTGCTACAAAAAAGGATTGGGTAGAGGTAGTCTATAAATGCTTGGGGGTTCGTCCCGAGGGGCGTGCAATGGCAAATAATTCAGCTTTAAACTTGCGTTGGTTGAGGGAAAACTTTTCAGTTCTTGATCCGGGAGCAAATGATGAACAAATCAAAAAACATGTGCGTGCATTCTTACTTTACATGTTGGGAACTTTTTTATTAGTTGACCTTACTGGTGATTCAGTTTCTTGTATTTATCTACCATTGTTGGAGAATTTAGACCAAGTTGGGTTGTATGCATGGGGTGCTGCGGTACTTGCTAGATTGTACCAACAATTGTGCCATGCTAGTGCCAAGGATGGTAAACAAGTGGGTGGGTGTCTACCACTATTACAATTTTGGATTTGGGAGCGTGTGCCGGCATTCCGGCCTAAGGTATTGTCTAGGCATGTCTTTAGTGGTCTTGCACCGGATGCAATGCCACCCCGAGGTTATTATTGGTCGGGTCGTCATAAATGGTTACTCAATCGGCACTCTTTACAAAAATATCGGGAAATGATTGATGCCTTACAAGATGAAAATGTTAAATGGATGCCATATTCCCAAGAATTAAGGCAAAGTTTGCCCCCGGGTTGTTTGTATCAATCTCAGTTTTGGTTGTGCAAAGCCGCTGTTCTAGATTTTGCTATTGTTGAGACATATCATCCGGATCGGGTCATGCGGCAATTTGGGTTATATCAAGTAGTACCTCCCCCGCATAAGTCCACACTACCGCTAATGCACGACATCAATCGTCAGAAATTTTCGAAAAGAGATTGGTTGGAATATCATAGAGTCTTTGTAGATGAGTGGTACGCTCGTGAGAAAGACAAGGTACAGGAGGAGCGAGAATATGATCCGGCTACTCAGCAGAGATACTTTCGCTGGTATAACGAGGCTACCATTCCGACATTTTCAGCATATATTGGGGTTTCTAGTGGTGGGGGTCCAATACTTGAGCAGTTGCACCGGCCCGAGCTTGGTATACGTAAAATGGTACGAGTTAACTTGTTGCATTTTTTAAAAAACTGAACTGTTCTCTATTATTTTTGTTGTACTAATTTTTTTCTAACTTTCAGGTCGAAAAGGTGTTAAAATTTGCCGGACGAGCAGCTCGGAAGATGCAAACAGCAGTGGACGCTAAGTTTGCAAATGCTGCTTTCAAGATGTGTAGAGAGGTAGTGGCAACGGTGGATAGTATCGAGACATTTGATCGGGCATTGGGAGATGTTGAGGTACAAGAAGAAGAAG
The DNA here is from genome assembly GCA_030179965.1 of Cyperus esculentus. Lineage (NCBI taxonomy): Eukaryota > Viridiplantae > Streptophyta > Magnoliopsida > Poales > Cyperaceae > Cyperus > Cyperus esculentus. The sequence goes on along the minus strand of JASGLE010000019.1, from coordinate 394,614 downwards.
AGACAGAAGAAGAAGAAGAAGAGGAGGCAGAAGATGAAGAAGAGGAGGCAGAGGAGGCAGTAGAGGAAGAGGATGACTGGAATATGACTCTTACCCAAGCTCGAAGTCAACTAACTCAAGTAGGGCCTTCGTCTCCGAAGCGTCTCAAAATGGATTTGCGTAAAAGAAAATAGACTTGATGAACTATGCCCTGAACTTTTAATATTTTGATGAACTATGTTACGAACTTGTAATATTTAGTTGAAATATTCTAGTATGAACTGTGTTGATATGTTTTAATTAGTTGTGGACTTGTTCATCTACTAAATTTGTCATGGTTGGTACAGAACTGTGTTGAATTTGATCTGGAAATTTGGTAGTGAGTATAATATGACTAAGGGAAAAAAAAAAAAAAAAAAAAACCCGAACGCCACCGTCTGAACGGTGGCGTTTAGACTGAAAACGTGACCGGCAGCGTTTAACCGTTGACGTTTAGATGATGAGAGTTCAGATACCAAACTGAAAACCTGACCTCAAACCCCAATTCAATCACAACAAATTCATCCAGCATAGCACTCAAACAACAACAATTTACAAGCCAATCACAACAAATACCAAGTGAGTTCAGATACTCAAAACATACAAGTCTAGATGAGTTCAAATACTCAAAACACATACAAGTGCGAATGAGTTCACATAATTAAAACATACAAGTCTAGATGAGTTCATAATTAATACAAACATAGTTTAAATGAGTTTTGGCCTACATTTTTACTGAAGTGGTCCCACTCTAGACGGACATTTACGAACGTTGTGACCTTCTTGTCTACAATTCCCGCATCTTGTTTTCAAACCTGTTTCCATTTCATCCATGTCGTTACGGATCCGCCTTGATTTCCGGCGACCACGCTTCACATGTTTTAGGGACTCATCGGGTATGAATGTCGGTCCCTCCCACTCTTCCCAATAATCAACAGCTGGAGGCGGTTGAAATTTATGGGACCATGTTTGAGCTAAGGCTTCTACCGAGTAATAATAACTAATGAACCTGCTATAATCAAGAGCCCTGACTCCACAAGCCGCCAATACATGAGAGCATGGATAGTGAAGCAATTGAACTTTCCCACATGTACACTCACCTTTTTGTAAGTTAACAGTGTGGGTTCTACCGCCTTTACGCTGCCCTTCTATCCAACGGGTAGGAGTTAGAATCTGGTACACCCCGCTACCATCATCAAAGTTCTTGATATAGTGCCTATTGCTTTTTTCTATTTTTCTCTCGAGGTGATTCAAAATATCCTCAGTCCAAGCATCACCCTTAGCCAATTGTGCATTCGCAATTGTTCTCCTCTTTCTAAAATACTCGTTTGTGCGGTAAAATGTGAGCTCTACAATAGCCGCAACCGGCAGCCCCCGAGCGCCTTTCAAAACATTATTGTATACTTTCGAAACATTAGTGTTCATCATCCCGAACCTCCGGCCACCAATATCATTAGCAAGGGACCATTTGGGTAGAGGACCATTGCTTTCTAAATATGCAGCTGCCCGAGGCCTCCCTTTCTCGAGTTCACCGCGCCCTTTTTGGAACTTGCACTTCTGGTTTTCGCTTGCTATTAACTTCAAATCTTCCATGAGTGTTTTGTCCTTCACGTGAGTATAAAAATTTTGGGCGAAGTGTCGGGTGCACCACCTGTGATACGCCTTCGGAGGCGCCCAGCCGGTATTCCTATCATTGAAAACATTCATAATACCAGCATGTCGGTCTGAGATGACACAAATACCTTGCCGTTGAGTAACAAGTTCTCTGATGGTATTCATAAACCATGTCCAAGTTGCAATACTTTCACATTCAACTAGTGCATACGCTATTGGCAATAGTTGTCCATTTGCATCAACAGCCATTGCAATCAATAGCACCCCTTTGTACTTTCCATATAGAAAGGTGCCATCAATACTTAACAACGGCCTACAAGTACGAAACGCTTGAATGGCCGGACCAAATGCCCAGAAAAATCCACGAAGAATATGTGTACCTGGCACACGTGTAGGCTCTGACCATTCTTTATACACAGTTCCATGATTTGTTTGGGCGATTGCTCTAATTAATTTAGGCAACATCGAGTACGCCTCTCGCCAACCTCCAAAAAGATGTTTCAACGCCTTATGTTTGGCACGCCAAGCCTTGCCATATGAGATATTGTAGTGAAATTGTCCCTTGACTACCTCCACAATTTGCGCGGGAGTGGTTCCCAATTTACTCTTAACCAAGCCTAGGATAATCCTAGATACAAAATTACTGCTTAAGTGTGTATGGTCCCGATAGAGATTAGCATTCACACACTTGTGTGGACCAACTAGAGTTTTGATTAAGAATTGACCTTTCTTCTTAGAAAGTGAGGCATGCAATCGCCAAGGGCATCTAGGGTGTTGTTTGCATTTAACGGTATATACCGACGGACCAGATTTTACCACGATGTAATCACGGTGGTTCTTTATATGCCATTCCTCTATATCATTCTTCAAATGGTTTTTACCTTCCCACGCTTGCCCCACGAAAAAATCGTCTTTCTGTTTGGTACAACCATAGCCACCACGACTATCACAAGTGGCTTCCTCTACATCCAAAAAATAACTGGGAGTGCTTCGACGAAAGTGGTTGAGCCCTTCGACCGGCACAAATGGAATCTCATCGTCATCATCCCCATCCTCGTCTTCTTCCTCAGGATATGCTTCATCACCATCATCATTGTCAATTAATTCATTGTTAACACGAGCCCCTTCAAATGAATTTTCCTCTTGGCTTACAATCCTTCTAACTACTCCTACTTGTGGCACAGGAGGAGCATCATCATTTAGTTCGACATGATCAGTGTGGGGATAAGGATCAGATCCGATAGGGGGGTTGGAATAAACTATTTCCTCTTGTATTTCCATCTCCTGGTCTTGCGAGATTGTATTGTTGATCTCCTCTGCCCGAGAACTACCGCCCGCACCTTTGGACAATTTATCAACATACAACTCTACCAAGGACCAATCAATCTTACCTCCTTGTGTGTTCTTAATAACGCTTGTCAATGATCCATCATCCGTTATGGGAACAAGCACAAACCATACTTTATGGCCCCTCCCAGCTTGCCATCTAGCATTTAGACCGATATCATACAAGTTCTCTGGCCATTGAGTTATCCTGTAAATTTTCCTTTTGAGCTCTTGAAATGTGATTTTCGGATTTTCATGAATTATCGTAGGATCACAACCTTCATAACTGTATCCATTGGTATCCTTGATAACAGCTCCTCCATAATATAAGCAAATAGCTACAGGATCATAGTCCATAACCTACATTATAGAATTAGAACAATTCAAAACTTTTCTATGCATTATCCAAAAAAAAAAAAAACGAAAAAAAAATTCCATGCAGCAACAAACTCAGAACAAGCACAAACCGTTGAGATATATTCTAAGCATTGATCAATTCATTTCTATAAAAAATCCTCAAGGCTAATAATTTGAGATATATTCCAACTTATTCATAAAGAATTCAAGACCGTCAAAAACCCTAGATTCACATAACAAAGTTTGGATTTTACCTTCTTTTTTCCAACTAAACCACTATGATCTCCAGAAAGGATGCAGACTGAGATGCTCCTCTCAAATTATTTTGTCATTACTTGGAAGATTTGAGATTTGTGGGAGCTCAGTTGAGAAAATGGAAGAAAGAAAGAAAAACGGCCAACAAAAAATGGGGATCGGATTTGGGGAGCGAAGGAAAGGAGACGATAATTAATCTACCTGCCGCATTTATTACCGTGTGAACGCCAGCGATTAAACGCCAACTTTTCTAACGTTCAGCATATTGCGGCCTGAACGCTGGCGTTTAACCGCCAGCGTCTGGACGGTGGCGTTCAGGTTCTCGACGAATGAATGTCACCGGCCGAACCAAACTTGAACGCTGGCAGCTAAACGCCAGCGGTTGGACATAGGCGTTCAGCTCGCAAATTGCTGAACCATTTTTTAACTGAACGTCGATGTCTAGCCGCCAGCGGTTAGCCTCTGGCGTTCAGATAAAAAATTTCAAAACATTTACAAGTGCCGGAAGTTCCATAAATCCAAACGCCGACGTCTAGGATGAATATCTGAACGTGGCGTTTAGAAAGTAGGCATAGACCTGTGATTCTTATTGGACTGGGCATATCCTTCGAATTCTTTTTTTTGTTAGGCATAGACAAAAAATTAATTCCAACTTGCTCTAGCTTCTGTCAAATCGCCATTAAAGAGCTTGTCTCCTTGCTCGTCACCCGCTGCCAGGAGAGTCGAAGAGAAGGAGCAGCAGAATTCGGTTCATGGGCTTTGCATTTGTCAACACCTATGCCATGGAGGTATGGTATGGTTGATGATGATCGAATCTTGCCAGGATTTGTTGTCATTTCACCCGTCAAATCGCCATTAAAATGCTGGACTTTTCCTTTCTCCACTCGTCGTTTGCTATCAGAGGAGTCGAAGGGAAAAGGGTAGAATTCGGGTCTGGGCTTTGCTACTGCGTGGAGAGGAGGAGAGCAGCCCAACGACTTGCAAAATGGCCCAGTGTGCACCTTCATTCTTCATTGTTTTGCCCAAGCCATATCCAGAGCCCAGGGATCCTTACTCTTCTTTCTTGGGTCTTGTTTGCTAAGGCATAAGAAAGCCCATTTTTTTTATTTTCTTTCTTCTTTTCCTTTCTTTGGGCGTTGTTGCTTTGGCCCAGCGCCAATTTTTTTCTTTTTTTTCTTTTGTTTCTTGTGGCTGCTATGACGAGTAAGCAAATTAAATTGCTTCCTGGCCTCCGGTGTACCATCAAGAGACGTTCATTTGAAGGTTTTAGTCTCATTCAACATAATACATCTTGATGCATTTTAATTATCACCATATTTTGCGAGCTCATCATTTGTGGGTCCCGCTTGGTCGACAGTATCCGAACAATCGTGAAGGTCGAGAGCGTGCTTTGTTAGTCTTCGTATTTTTAAGGTTCGATACCCGACTATTTCATGGGGTGAGGAAGCACTCAAAACATCTATCTTTTCAAGGTTCGGTATCCAGCTAGTTTACCGAATGATCAAGCACTCAAAACTTTATATCCCGAATCGGGATTTTATTTCTGAATTGCAATTTTTGCTTCTTATAAATTCAATATTGTTTGTATTACACCCTAAGATATTTTAGGGGTAAACAATGGTATTTTATATGCGGGACATGACCTCGGGCATTAATTGGGCTAGTATCCTGCATATATTACAAAAATATTTTTTCATATATCATGCAAGAACAAAATATCTGATTGGTCAAAATATATTATCTTTCAGGGTATAATACTTACGTTTTCCCATATCCTAGAGACTCTATGGTGATTATGGGGTATCCAAAGCAAATCACTGAGAATTGGCTTCTATCGCGTAATTCTGCCATCACCTGAATTTTAAAAATAAAAATCACACAAAAAAATTAATTTGCCATTACAAATTACCAATACTAATTTATGAAAAAACCTAATTTCATATGATTACTACATAAAGAGGTTTCAATTAAAGAAAGATAGCAAAACCCTAAACCCTAATTTGTACAAACCACTACGTAACTCAATTTAGCAATCATCAATAGAAATTGTTCATACTGTTAGTGTTTATGTACTAGAGAAACATACATATTTATATTTATATATATATATGGTGTTCATTCGTTTATGGTTATTCTTATTTGGATGTTTTATACATTAGTTTCCTTGACTTGATGTGACGTTGTGGCTTGTGTCGTTTACGACAAGAGCAAGTGATATGCCATGACGGGTACGACATCAACTCTAAAACCTCCCTGATCTCAGATAGCTAGCACGGTACTCTATTTGATCGGATGAGATCAGCATATGAGTCTAGCATATGGGTTTGTATCACGTCCCATTGATAGCGCGGCTATCAACTAGATCATATGGATGCATGTGCACATTCTCTGTGACATGGCATTGGACTGACCGCGACGAGAATATGACAAAAGGAATGTGTTATGTCATTCATGTTCTTGTCAGTGTTGGATTCACGGTTGAGGTTGTCATGATCAAATATCATGACTGCACACTGTGACTAGTTTCCTATCCCAACCATAACAGGTGGCATAAGGGATTCTAGTTTGGTGTGTAGAATTGGTAGGTTGATCATGGATGATCAAGATACTGGAATGTCTCTCATCATAGATGAGTTATGATATCCTCTGGGCCCCTTGGCTTTATGGATTACACACGCGCGCAGTGATTAGTATTAATCATGTGTTTAATCTATATGGAGGTCAAGTAAATGACACAGTCGTGAGGATGACTCAATCCTGCCTTAGACTGATCATGGATATTCATATGACAGAGAATCAACACAAGTAAGATACTCTTACTCAGGATCAAGATACTACGTGGACGTGCGTGCTATTTGTATCATTTGGGGATCATCACGTGGATGGCTTGACACTGATGATGATCAGCATGGAACAGGTAGATGAGAATCACTGTTCATGCAACTCAACATGATTCAGGTCCCTATAAGGTCACACCTACAGAGGCTCTCGACCATTAGTCCTATTCAGGTTCGTATCACGTCGGCGAACGTGTAATGAATGATGACAATAAGTCAAATTAGGCGCGGCCTGACTTGAGCTTGATTGGGCATCATGATAACCTGGATATCATCATGGCTATGATGTTTTGATCTCATGTCTCGGACATATGAAAGAATACTTGTCATGATGGTTCTGGATTGACTGCCTGCGACCCGCAGGAGAAACCTTGCGGACCGCAGGGCAGTGAGGCAGGACCCATCAGGGTTTCTGGCCCAGTCAGAACCCACCTGCGACCCGCAAGAGATGGCTTGCGGACCGCAAGGAAGATTCGGCAGAAGATCTGATTAGGGTTTTTCAAATCAGATTTGACAAGTATAAAAGGGAAGGAAAGGTGCACGTTTTTAGTAAGGGTTTTTTCAGCAGCCATTTTTCTCTCTCTCCCTTGCTCATGTGTTGAGACAACTCTCAAAAGAATTAGGTTTTGAAAGGAGAGATCGAAGGAACCACTGTCGACGTCCTTCACGCCTAGGACTCAGGTGGTGACCGAACCTTTGGTGGACAAGGGTGCGCGTTCGGGGCAGCGGCGACTAGCAACCGATCACGCGTCAAAAGTATAACATGTATTGCCTCTCTATGCATTTTTATTGTGTAGATTTGTGATAAATCGAATCGGTTGACAAGATCTGTTTGAATTGCTTTGTGTTTGGTTAGAAAATTTTAAAATTCCGCACTCTCTAGCCATCGAGCTATTCTTTCACATACCATATTTAACAATCATTGATAGCAATTAGCAACACCCTAATTTTTTCAAAGTTATTTTTCTAATAGCAATTGAGTTTGTTAAACCCTAAACCCGACTTTTCCAATACCAATTTGAGTTTGTTAAACTACTATTTCTTATGCTATATTTCTTGGTCGATGTCAAAACAAATGAAGCCATCATCACGACTATACACTATAACAATGAAACTAACAAATTACCAATACCAATTTAAACTATACAATAACACTTAAACAACTCATACTCACTATAACAATCAAAACTAATAATTTACCTAAACCTAGTTTACACATACCTGGAGAGAAGGGATTCGGTTCCTGGCCGGTCTTAGCAACTGAGAAGAGGAGAGGAGGCAACGACGAGAAGACGAGAGCCTCTGGAGCTCTGGTTCGGCTGGAAGAAGGAAGAGGAAGGGAGAGCTCTCTCTTCGTCGCTGGAAGAAGGAAGAAAGAAAGAAAAGAAAGAAGAAGGTCACGGGCGCGTACACACAGGGTGGGACGCAGAGGTACATCAGCGTCCCCCCTGTGGGACGCAGCGGTACCTCTGCGTCCCCCTCTGGCGAGTGGGGTCGGACAGGGAAGAAGGAAGGAAAGAAACGGGAACAAAGAAAGGGGAAGAAAGAGGGGGGGCCCACCATAGGACGCAGGGGTACCTCTGCGTCCCTCTGTGCAGAGGGCCGCGAGTGTAGTGCAGCGTCCCCCTCTTTGACAGGTCACATGGGGCTGTGGGTACATGGCATGGGACGCTGGGGTACCTCTGCGTCCCACTGGGACGCTAGCGTCCGTTCTAAAATTGAAAATTGCGTGCAACGAGGCCGAAACTCGTGATTTTTAATTTTTCCGAGCTTGTTTAAAAAAAATTTCGGTCTGTGTGATGCTCTTGAATTCTTTCTTTCATACCGGTCGTTTTTTTTTAGCATAGTCGGTGATTTACCTACAAAAATATTTTGAAATGTAAAAAAAAATGCACAAGTACCCAACAACAGAAATTAACGGTGCCCTAGATAAAAGCTATTTGCAAAATAAAACAGAAACCTTTAGAGTCCTGTGCACATGCATGTGAATACCAGAATACGTGATTTAGAGTTTTAATTTGTTAGTTAATGATGCAATATGCAAGTTGCAAAATAATTAAGAATTGATCTGCCTTGCCCTTCTTTCAGTCTGAACCAGTCAATTGCAAATAGCAATTACGCCTAATGTGAAAGAAAATGTCAGCGAACAAGAATTTTCAGAATATGATCATGGTTTGCAACATGGTTGGCAAACTCGGCCGAGTCCAAGTTGACTCGGCCGGTGACGAGCCGATTTTATGGTGAGTCTTTGGAGTAAGCGTGTTACGAAACAAACCTCGCCGGAATCGTTACGACTCGGCCGAGTTTTCCGAGTCGTCCGAGTTTTCGACAGTCTGTGCTCTTTTACTTTTTGAAATTGTTAAATAAAAAAAAACCAGTTACCATAGGAATCCATACGTTGGACGTGAATATGGTTACAACCCTCAATTTGGCTCTACAATTTCTTTATTTTTTTTGTTCTGTTGAGCAACATCCTCCTTGGCATTTCAGTACAGAAGATAACGAAGTGATCCAACCAACTCGACACAGTTTCTGGTAGTAAATTGGTGTGTTTCATTAGTAATTGTAGCTCTATATTTCCTAAGTTTGAAGTTTGAACTATTATTATTATTATTATTATTATTATGTAGCTCTTTTTTTTGTATGTATTTGTATTAAATGTGAGAACGTATTGGACTATCTATCTGGTTTTTTTTGATGTTTGTATTAAATTAATTAATGGATTATTTGAATGTAATATGTTGTTTTAACATTATTTTGCAATTAAACATTTTTTTTACATTTTTTTCTAATTTTTTCAGTGAAAAATAAGCTTTTGTTTTGAAAAATCCGAGTTTCGGAGCCGAGCCGGCCGATTCCGGCCGAATCCGAGTCCACGGTCAAGTGGCCGAGTCCGATTTCGATTCCGAGTTTGCGAACCTTGGTTTGCAAGTTATGACAAAGTTTGATCGATACTCTTGACTGATTGCCGGATGATCCCAACCAATGAATATTAATAAAATCTCATTTATGATATATGATGGCGTCTCTTGTGAGTCAAGAACGACGATTTTCAGGCGATCTTATTCCGTTCCTTCCTTCTCTGCTGCAACCCTTCCCCTCTTTCTCCGTTCCCACCACCTCCCCTCTTCATTCTTGTGTTTGCCATTTCCTTATGCAGCCACTTATCTCACCTGGATATGGCGCGCCTCCGTCATTGACTTTTTTTTTTTTTTTGATGTAGCAGGCGATTGCCTAGTATAAATTTTCATTACATCAAATTAAAAAAGAGTTAGATACAAATAAGAAGAGAAAAAGATAAAAAAAAAAAAGATAGAGAGATTTGAAATACAAGCATCATCCCAACCCGAACCTTACAAACCCTAACCGTACAAAGTACAAACCCTACAAACCCCAAAAAGAAAAAAGCTTCATTTGCTGATTAGCTGACACCTTGTAGCATCGCAAGCATGCAGTTTGATTGGTACTAGAGGCAAAGAAGGAAGAGGGAGGATCAGACCAAAAAGAGAGTTGAAGTAACTGATGGAGAGAAAGAAAGAGGCGGCTATAGGGAGAAACCAGAAAACTGGGTTCCCTCCTCCCTCTCCTATCCATAGTTATTCTACTTTTCTCCCAAGGTAAGTGTTGGAGTGTGAATGTCGTAAGAAGTCTTCAGCGTCGCAAAGCGATTGTGAGACCACCAAACTTAGTTGTAGGATAGCAAGGAAGAAGGGGAAAAGACTAATTCAGAATTAGTATCATTTCCAATGACCAATGAGCCTGATAGAGTTAGGATCGCTATGTATTGGCATTCTAACCACAAACATCTCAGTCCAGTGTGCGGTCTATCAGTTGGTAACAGGGACAAATAGAAAGACCAACACGCAACACCACAGAATCAAGATTCAAGAAGAACCTGAAGTTCCGGCCACAAGAACAGCCCAAATCTGAGCACATGTGCAACCTCGAAAGGCACAAGCACACAAATGAGATAAAGGGAAACACCAAACCTAGCACGCCGGTTGAGCCACTTGCCAGTATATAGATGTTGGCAGCAATAAAGAAGAATGATCCACCACGTGCCTTGTGAAAGGTCATGATCGGGTAGGTGGGGAGAGGGGGATGGGTTCTTGGCTCAGCCAACACAAAGAAGAGGAAGAGAGATTATACCATAGTTGTGCTCAACACACTGCATACAAGCCCTAGGCTGCTGCGGATCTAACTCAACGAAGCTCATAGTATAAGGCAATCACTTAGAGAAGAGAAGAGGTGCAGCCCGCTCTGACGACAAGGCGAAGATGCGTGTGGTATTAGACAGCAGGTAGGAGAAGAGAAAACCCGTGAATAGGGTGATGCTTGTATTCCACAGCAATGGAGGTCTGAGAAGGGAGGAGAGAGGTCGGGGAGGGGAGGAGGGAGGCGGGGAGGCCGACGGCGCGACCTCCCCGCCTAGGGTTTCCAAAGTTGAGTCGCCTTTACTGTCGCCCTTTTTCTTTTTCTTCTTCCTTGTCTAGGTTAAACTTCTTTATTTCAAATGTTATGCAGAATCTTGACACCAAATCCTCCGTTATTGACTTCTACAAGTCATCTTTTAGACTTATTCGCAAAATTTCTTCAAGAGTTCTCTTCCCCCGACCCGGAAACAATCCCACAGAAGTTAGAAGAAGTGAGGTCAAGTTCGCCTGCCTTTCTTGGCCTTGATTGTCAAAGATTGAAACGGCAAAAGAGATCGACCTTGACAATACTTAATGGCTCAACCAAGACTCGCTACACAAGGCCGCAGAAATGCTACTGGTGTGGTGAAAGAGAGCATCTTGCCAAGAATTGTCGAAAGGATTCGATTTGTTTCGCTTGTAAACAAACAGGTCACAAAGCTGTTGATTGTATAGCAAGAAGAAATGAAGATCAAGAGCAAGATCTGCTACTGGGTCCTTCCAAGGAGTCTAGAGATATTAAAAGATGGATTGGGAAATGTGTGGTGATTGAAACCTCTATTCCGACTACAACTTCTGTTGTAGTGAAGCACCTCAAAGAAGGATACCCTGATTGGAGTTGGATTGTGATAGAAGTTTCGGAGGAATTTAAGAAATCATGGATTTGAGAAACATGGCAGGTAGGGAATTATTAATGGATGATTAAACCAGCGATTGGGGATGATATTGATTCCAGCAAAAACCTCAAACAATATTGGGTCATTATTGAGGGTTTGTGTCACGCCCCGAGAATATTCGACATGTGACAGCGCCACATACGTATAATAATATGAATTATACATATGTAAGGCCTTAATTAAAATATGTATATTAATGTAAGAATGAACCTTTTTACTAATATACTTGCTACTAATTAACTTTATACTAGTTATAATGTCCAGGCCACTCCCAAAACAAAATCAACACTATTAATGCCTGCTTAAGATTTAATTTGGTTCGTTTAGGATTAGTCCCTGCTCCAATTTACTTTAATAAACACCAAAGTGCATGACAACATCTTAAGAGACGCATGCTGACCACTCTTGTATAGATTAAAAGCCTGCTTACATTGCTATGAGCTACTATTTAACTCCCTTGTGCTATAACTCTGTCCATTTCTGCTGTAACTTCCTCCCTTTTACAGTACTTCAACTCCCAAATTAAATTAAGAGAGCATGTATACACAGTCCAGGTGGGTGCTTATCTAACTTGATGTGCATGCTAGCTTGGCATATGAATTTCCTTATTAAATCCGATACTATTTGATGGCATCAGCCCCTGCAGTATCCCCTACCCTCAATTAATATAGCTGTGGCTTGATAAAAATTTTGAAGACATCGATGTGATTGTTGTCAAGTGTCAACAAGTATAGTTTAAGTTCTTAATCTAAGATGTGCAATATTCTGGGTTGATATAATGAGAAAAAATGTATGATACGGTGGTCCCATATATGTGCATTACAAGATAGAAAAATTCTTCAACTTGGCAGCCAGCCAGCCACTGCCAAGGTTATTAAAAAAAAAAAGAAAAAGATAGAAAAATTGTTTTAGTCTCCTTATTCATTTCCAAGAATATCCTCACTCTCTAAGTTTTTTTTTTTTTTATATATATATATAACATACACCTTAATATATACAATTTCCATATCTAGTATAATCACTTTGCAAACTTATTTAAATAAAAATATTATGATATAACCACTACTAAAGTTTCATATAAGTACATTTATATCAAAAATATTCGCAAATAACATTTAGTATAATCACTTTCTACGGGACAGAGGTGCTGATCGAGTGGAGTGGCGCACTCTACACATGATTGAATATGAGGAATTTTATTAAGGGATTTTTTTAGGGGCTAATATATTTTTTTTTTTTTTGAAAAATAACAACATCCAAAAAAGTGGGGACCGCTTTCATTTTGTTCCGAAAGCATACAAGAGTTCAATCAAAGTATTCAAGATAATATACATACTTTTGGGGCTAGCTAATATATCATGATCCTTGTCTTGAATAATAATGTTCATTGAGATGTTTATGGATGGGGTGCATTCATGGGGATGTTTATCAAGGTTTGCAGAAATTAAGACTGATTAAATGAACGTAAGATTAATTAGTCTATGTTATAATGTAGTTAATTGGACATTTGACAAGGTCCAAGCAGACGACCAAGCCACTGCTACATTGCTACTAGTACTAGCTAACTAATTACCGGTCTATTCAAACAATGCACCCAGAATTCAGAAAGTTTGATTTTGGGGACCCGGTCAAGTCTTCAAGCCCTCATTCCATTCATTATATATACCCTTTAATCACTTCTTTCTCCAAACCATCGCACATTCACCGCAACTCTATCCAAGGCTTAGATAAATTAGCAAGTAACATTCTCAAACAAACTAATTAACCAAATCAAAGCAGAAAGAGGAAATTAAGAAAAGACCAGAAAAAAAATACATAATCCATATATATATGGCATCTCTGAGAGTTCAATGCCTTCATTTGCCGGCAATCGGGTCTACTAATTCAGCACGGCGACACGATGTCAACTACTCTCGTGCAGCTATCAATGTCCCATCTAATCTTAGCCCAAAAGGAGCGGCCATGTTTCAGAGTATACGCCCAAAAATCAAGCTCCATGAGCTTACACAAAACCAACAATACACTGTGATCACTGAAATAGCTAAACAAAAGTCCCTTGGGAGTCCAAAAGAGATCAGCGGACTATTAGTTGCTAAGCTACAAACCATAGCCGAGGCCATAGCCGACCGGGTTGAGATGCATAGCATAATTGGTCAGCAAAGGAACAATTGGAATCACTTGTTTCTCCACTCGATTAATTCATTTGCCCTCTCAGCCTCTCTCATGACTGGCTTCTCCACCTCCTTGCCAACAGATGTTTTCGCGTTCAAACTCTCATCTATGCTTCTACTGTCTGCTGCAGCCGGTATGATGTTTTTGGTGAACAAGATCCAACCTTCTCAATTGGCAGAAGAACAGCGCAACGCAACTAGGCTGTGGAAGCAACTTGGTCGGGAGATCGACCAAACATTATCCAAGAAATCTGATCAGTTGACTAAGCAAGATGTTAGTTTGGCAATGGAGAAGGTGCTTGCACTTGACAAAGCATATCCACTGCCATTGCTTCCGGGAATGCTCGAGAAATTCCCTGAGCACATTGAGCCCACATGCTGGTGGCCAAAGAAACAAATAAGTCAGAGTAAGCAAATTCTAGAAAATGAAATTAAAAGTGAAGGAAACGGGTGGACTCAGGAATTGGAGGAGGCAATGGTTGGTCTCAAAAATGTCCTAAAAATGAAGGATGAATCATACTATATGGAGTTGGCCAACTTGGTTTCAAGAATCAACAAGGGTCTAGCCGTCTCAGGTCCTATAATAGCTGGTTTAGCAGCAATCGCAACCGGCTTTGTCGATTCTCCGGCTGGCGGGTCATGGGCTCCAGTAGTATCTATTGCCGGGGGATCACTAGTTGCGGTTCTGAACACATTGGAGCACGGTGCGCAGTTGGGAATGATATTTGAGATATTCAGGAATTGTCCAGGACTTTACAAGAAGATTCAAGAGGAGATTGAATGCAATTTGAGGGAGTCGGATGTGGATATGCGAGAAAACGGAGAGATCTTTGCAACAAGGGTTGCATTGCAACTCGGGAGAAGTGTGTCGGAGTTGAAGGATTTTGCGGTGTTTGCATCTTCGTACTGCAAAGCTGAGAACATGAAAGAATTTGCTAGCAAGCTGTTCTGAATTGACTAACGTAGTTAGAATTAATGTCAGGTGTACATACAAATTAATTAATTAACCATTCTTTTGTTTTTTGGTTTTATCTTTGATGTGACCAAAATTTTATTTGAGATAGTTTATCAGTTAATTAGCAGTTGTAAATAGTCCAAGCAAATGAATTCAATCTTGGAGTTTTAATTATTTGTTAGTCAATGATGCAATATATATGCAAGTTGCAAAATAAGACTTGATATGCCTTGCCCTTCTTTCAGCCTGAACCAGTCAATTGCAAATAGCAATTACGCCTATTGTGAAAGAAAATGTCAACGAACAAGAATTTTCAGAATATGATCATGGCCGAGTACTGGATCATGATTTGCAAGTTATCACAAACCAGATTGTTTCAAATGCCAAATTGACGAAATACTAATTATAGCTGATCGATATGAAACAAAAATACTAATCATAGCTGATACTAAACAACGTACGTACCCCTGTACTAAATTAATTAATGTTTCCCATAACGATGTCAAAATCGTAGCTTCCGCTTTCACGAAAGGAATTGCGTTATCAAGGCGGCAGTATAATAACGTAATAATATAGTATAATCAAGGTCAAATTAATTTTAATACTGAATTATGTCTCTGTCTGTATGTATATCTACTTTTTTGGGGCAACTGCCCTTATATATTAATTATGAGTAATGCTAAGGTACTATTAATGGTCCATGCACCGAGAGAGGTAACCACTTCTGATCCCCGTCCCCTTTCCAAATTAACTCATCACTCTGTGGCTCTTTGCTCTTCGAAAACCTGACCAAACTTAACCAGTTCGCCCTTTGCAAACCTGATCCAAATTATCGCTTCACACAATACGAAAAGGGTGAGATACCATTTAGGATATCATTTAGAATACCATATAGTTTGACTTGGTCAAACAAACTAAATATTCAATAAGTTAACGTGAATATGCTAATAATTCAACTTTACGTACTAAATATTCTACTTGACGTGCTAAATATTCAACTTGACGTGCTTAATATTCAACTTGACGTGCTAAATATTCAACTTAACGTTAATTTATAATTAGCATATTAAGTTGATGCTAAATATTTCGAATGCTATTTATAAGTTGATATTTACTATATATTGTGTGGAGCGACTTGAATTGATCATTTGATCTACGGTTTTGCAATATCGAGCCGAAGCGTAATACCCCACTATGCTTTGCAAATTAAGCACAGTAGCCTCACTCTTTTTATTTTCCCAGTCAGGAACTCGAAAAATAAATAAATGGTGCATAGAGCAATATATAAATGACAAAGATGATTACTCAAATGGATAATAAGAAATTTGAAATCACTGAAATAATTATTATATTTAGTAATTAAACTGTGCTAATTATATTGCACTTGATGAAATATTTAAGAGCAGTGAGCTTGGCCGAAATTGCAGTGGGTGTTCGAGTGGCATTCAGAATTTCAATATCAATTAATTCTAGCTTGACAGAACAAATTGATTGAAGTTGGTCTGCAACCAACAAGGAACAACCGTATTAGAAGCCATCATGCATCTTCAATTTATTTTGTGGATCCCAGCATTAGCTTACTTCTGAAAACTTAGCATATAAATTAAATACAGTTATATACTTATACAATCCCATGGGGATCAAGAAGATGAAGTCTGACATTGAAACTTGGCAAGTTAATTGTCGCCTGATCTCTGCCATGGTTAAACCTTAGTATTTTGGTTTAAGCAAGAGTTTTTCAGTATCAGGCAATCTGATTCCGTATTGCATTACAGTTACACACTGCTTGTTCGATGCCTTGGTAATTCGGATTTTTATCTATTGCCATAGTTGTGATGGTAGGATGCTGCCATTGCATCTATGACAACAGGATCCACAAGAACCCCACCCCCCCCCCCCCCCCCCCCCCCGATTTCCTACAATCTCAGTCGTTCAAAAAAATCTGACAGATCAAAATGACTATAGCAGTGTTCTGCCACCGCTTTTATGGTAGCAGATGTTGGTAATTCGATGTGGCCTTCCTTCCAAAGATCAAACAAAAAGGGTAAGGAGTGGCATGATGCTAGGCTCAGCCTGGGGCTGATTTGTTCGACTTATTATAGTTTATCAACTTTTACTGGGCTTTCCTCTGAGGCCTTTGTTGCTTACCCCTTGCTCAATTACTGGGCTTATGTTATGAGGATACTTCTCCTCTTTTTAAATTTGACCATTATTTAAAGCTAGCAAACTGAAACGATGGATTAATTTGAGATGGAATTGTGAAGTGTAGATCGTAGATGTATCTTGTTATAAAATAAATATAAAATTATGATATAGGAGAGACAAATTTCTATTTCTTATTATATCTCTAAGTGAGAGACTGTACATCAATAAGTTACAAGACCTCTATTTATGGGCTAGAGAATGTAAATGAAAAGCCATACAATTAATCATAAAATTAATAAACAAGAAAGTGAAAATTAATGTATCATAAATTCTCTCTCTAAAAAAAATATCTCTTAAGGCTTAAACGATCTGAGTAATTACTGTCCCTAGACCGTAGCCTTCTCTTTTTTCTACTGTTATTAAAACCGGACCGGACCGGCCGGTTGACCCGAAAAAAACCGGACCAGGATGCTTTTACAGGTTGTTTTGTGCAAAGGATCGGTATTGCAACTCAACCGGTCAAAACTGGTTTATTGTCCGGTTTTATCAAAAAAACCGATGGGTTCCTTCTCTAAAAAACCGGTTTTAAATAGGGAACAACTTCTCATGTATCTTTTTTGCTTTATTAGGGGAGAGAAAGTGATTGTAGCCAAGGAAAATTTTTTTTATGGAATTTTGCACATACAACCTCAAGTTGTTTAATCTATACTATATTATAAAGCACGTAAGTATTGGACATCTCCATTTTTTTCTCATCCTTCAAATTTTTTTAATCCCCAGTCTACCCCTTAATCAACGGTAGAGATCAAAATGGATTGATTTCAAAGGTGATGATGTTCTCCAATTAGACAACTTTCACTCCATTTTGGTTTTTACAAAAATGGAAATATATCAATTTTGGTATGGAAGACATCAATTTGATTAGAATTTACATTAATGAGGAATTAATACTTTATAATCTAAAATTTAATGAGTTAATTTAGTGTAAAGATGAAATTTGAATGGTAAATAATTAGTCAAAAACCAAAAGCACGTTCTATGTATTACACGGCATGAGCTAAGAATTTGGAACGCCCGCAAACGGGTAAGTTTCTTGCTAGTATTATAAAAGAACCAATGTATTGGAACAAATTGCGTTATGCATAATTTTAACTTTAATATAATAGCAGTTGAAATGTCATATATTTTCTTAAAAATCATTTAGACCTTATATTAAAAAAATATGTTTGTGCTTGTATAAGATATCACAATGTATTCATAATTCAATCATGTATATATTTGTAGCTAAAAACCCAACGGTTGAACTGATTGACCAAACGGTCTGACTAGTAAACCATTGATCTAGAGCTTTGCCGGTTCCACGTCCGGTCCGGTTCTGATAACATTGCTCTTTTCTTTTATGGCTGAAGGACTTTGATCGCACCAAAAAAATACATACTTTTACCTAGGGAAATACCTTCGGAACCGATCCAAATAATGAGCATTGCATGCTATTCATTGTAGTTTTGCATCCATTCATCGTAGTTTTGTATCTTTTGTCATTTCTCTCATAGTTTTGGATATATTCTCTTCTTCTGCTATTTTCTCTTGTTTCCAGGTACTTTATGAAGATGTGGATGATTGGATATTATCCATCTCAGAAAGACGAAGAAAACGAGCCCTGGAACGTCGAAAAACTCCACCTGGATTGGCCGGAAAGCTGAAATTACTGTTCAGTGCGCAATGCTGAAAATACTGCCGTTACGGACCGTAAGGCAACCCTTACGGTCCGTAAGGCCTAATTTTTCTTCGTATGACTGCCAGACACCCCCTGTGACCTCCCTTACGGTCCGTAAGCGTTACAGCCGAGATCAAGACAATTATGGCAAGATCTTTTGTTTTAATGACCATTTAATCTCGTGATTAGAGGGGTTAAGTAGAGGATTTTCAAACCAGAACAGAGGCATCTTGCAATACAAGTTTTTATCCACCTTTGAGAGGGATTGGAGAGCTCCCTTGGAGGGGAAGCTGAGCCAAGGAAGAGGGAGCCGATCAGATTTGACGAGGACGAGCAGGCGAGGCGACGAGCGAGATACGCGCGTGCAACTATTGGGGCCGATCTTCACACTTATTTCCATTCTTTACTCTTTCTTTGTGATTGATTGGTTGTTACTTGGTTGTATGATGACTTATTTACTCGTTGTACTTGCTTGTTGATTGCTATTAGAGCCATGTCCGGCTAAATAGCTAGTTTCTAGGACAAAGACGATGTTGTAACTTGGTTTTTAGTTTTTATGAAGTTCTTGGTTATCTTTTATTTTGGTTTTCTGTGTATTGTGTATGATTGTGATTGCTTGCTAAATGTTGATTGTGTGTCCAAACCAGTAACTAGTAAGTATTGGCCATACTCTAGGTTTTAAGCCTTAGTACACACACGATTGAGTTTAGTTAGTACACGAGGTGGGTTAGAGATCCGAGAGGGCAACCAGACAAAACGCGAGAGCTGAGTCTTACACTACTCGAGAGGGAGGTACACCTTGGGGCACCAATACCGGGGCATAGATTAGGTTTACAGGCGAGAGTCGGAATCTATACCTGTGGTGGTTTGAACTGTGTTAGGAATTAAGCCAACAAACGAGGGCTGAGGTTTGGTGCCAGATATTGTTTTAAACCAGAACCAAACGTGTTAACACCAAGAATTCATAAGAACCGATTTACTTGTGTTGTGCACCGGTCGTACGCGAGAGTGACGACCGGTACTCTTCCTACCTGACAGACGCGAGAGTGTGGTTCGGTGGTAGAGTGAGCCGTCCGTGACAGGAATGGTTAGCGTGATATGAGGCCGAGTGACGACTAGTCTGAAATTCTAGAAACACTTTTATCTTATTGCTTTTCGTATCTTTACATTTGATTGTTTACTTAGGAAAATACCAACAACACCCCTGTTTGTGAACAAATCCTAGTTTTAGGAATAAACAAAGTCTAGTCCAGTTTTGCCAACTGTCCATGTGGATTCGACCTCGCACTATACCTCAACTTGGTCGTACGCTTGCGACCGATTTGTTGTTTAGTAGGGACTTTAAAAGTAGTGTACTTTCGAGTGAATAGACTTGAAGCGTATCTTTTTCTTTCTCTATCAAAGATTTTGGAGGCTGCCAAGCAGTATATATAATTGTACAATAATCAAAAGTCACAAGTGGCTTCTTACAAAAAAATAAAATTAAATTACTGGTACAAAAGAATAATCTATAAACGATAATGAAGATTTCTCAAAAAAAAAAAAAAAAAAAAAAACGAATTTATTATTTGATGCCAACATCGATGCCATATAATTATGCCTTTTAATTTTGCTACTTATTTTGTACCGTATCTATACAAAACAAGTAGTATACTAAACCATTAATATAAAAAAAAATCTCATCCAATATTGAATATTCATAGACATAAAATTACGGTGTCGAATCCGATTCATGTATGAAATATGTTCTTTCTCTCTTTATATATAGCATTTTTCAAGTTTTAGAATCACTAAATTCGCTCATAATAGTCTTTCCGGTACTCAAAAAACTTGAAACTTGAAACCTGAAATAGTAGTTCAAACCTCAATCCCTATACTCAAATCAACCATGGCAGAGCCAGAGAGTCTGTTAAATTCCAACTTCATCATCGTCTTCTTGATCCTTTCTCTTCTTCCAATTGACACCCTAGTCAGGCTCAAGTCCGTCTGCCGTCTCTGGGCTCAAGTCATCTCTGACCCCGCATTTGTCCGGGCGCACTGCTCTCGTCCCTCTCCGATCACCGCAGTTTTTAAACCGGATGACCGGAACTTTGGCAGTCAAATACAGGCCTTCACCCCCTTTTCAAGAGGGTGGCATTCTGTTGAACGGCTTCAAGGTGGTGTCTCGCAATTATGGCGTGCTTTGTTTTTCTTGAGGTGATATTTTCGTAGTTGGAAATCCTGTAACTTCACACTGGTCTGTTATACAAATCAGCCGGAACGCAGTTCATCTTGGTTTAATTTGAACCCTCATATCGTCAAGACCATGGTGCGGTGCTTATGTATGACCCGACAATCTCATTGAGCTTCAAGCTGGCTGTTCCATTGGTTAAATTCGATATTGATGAGTTAAAATATTATATAAAGTTCAACATTTACTCATCCGATACATGCTTATGGATGGAGTCTTCTGTATTCACACAGCATGTGCAACCGGATCAGTTGGAAGTACCATTTGAGCGAGTGGTATGGAAAGGGGTAATGTATGAACCGTGCAAAATTGGAGGTGGCCTTATATTTTGGAGACGTGAATTTGGGTTCTTGGTGGGATATGAGATAAGCACCGACACTTTCTGGACAACCCTGCTGCCAATGTCATTCCATGATGCCAAATCAGAACATATGTCAAGCTATGACGGTATCATACATTTTACCAGAATTGGTAGGAAGGTTGTAAAAGTGTGGAGGTTGGAAACAAAAGATAGCTGGGTTTTGGAAAGCGAAGGAAGTAACAGTGAGTTCCGCCGCATTGCTTCCCATTGGATTGTGTATGACACTGCAAGAAGGGCCCTGCTCATAGGAGACGGGACTAAGGGGAAACTATATGCATTGCATTCTTCAAACTCAAGGCTGGAGACTTTATGTCAGAGGCTTCGGTTTCCAGCAGATGTGTCTGGTCATCTTCAAGTGGCTCATAGCAACACTCTGGCACCTCTCGATGGTGTTGAGAGAAGAATCGATTGCCTTGCTGGAGAATTTCGTTGGACGGCATTGAGTCGTTGAATGTCTTGAATCCGCAAGAGATGGAAGGCTGATTAGAATTAGATGAAATCATATGATGTTTTACTAGAACTAGTATTTTGAACCATTAGTTGGTTTGAATCTTTTGATTTAGCCATCAAGAGTCCATTTCATATGGCTTTGGTCTGGCGTTTAGTTTGAAGTCTTAACTATGATGTTTCCTTGCTTAATTAGTTGATTATTATGCATCTAATTTCTGTCGATTTTACAATGTTATATTTCATGTTATGAATTTCAAGTTTGTAAGGCATCTGGTTGTGCTTAATTGGCTTTCTAACGGATGCTAATTCACTGGTACATGACCTGTGTGGCTGTGTCTTGTTTTTTCTTTTGTTTTCCCCTGTCAGAAATGATAATTGATAACTAAATGGTACAAACAATAACATATAAACGATAACGAAGGATTCTCAAAGGAAAATATGAAATTGAAATCACCGGAAAAAACTTATTTCAAAAACCGCGCTAATTACCCTCCATGAATTATTAAAGAGCAGTGAGCTAGGCCGAAATTGTAGTTAGTGGGCGTTTGAGTGCCATTCAGAATTTCAATCAGTTATAGCTTGATAGAACAAATTGACTGAAATTGCTCTGCCATGGTTAAAACATTAGCAGATTTGGGATTAAGCAGGAGTTTTCAGCATCAACTATATATCTATTATCTTATGGCTAGTCAATTCACATATAGCAAAGGTATGTATGATACAGAGTGTTGATCATCATATCCTTTTATGTTATTGACCGAGCTTGGTTTTCTGGCTTATTTGATTGATAACCCCAGTAGTCCAGTACCATAATCTTTTGAAGGAGTTAAAAAATATTACCATGCAGAACAGAGAGAGCTTATGTCGTTGGTATCTTAATCTCTTGTACCATTTATAATCATGATAAGATTATATCATAACTATTTATCTTGAGAACCATGACAATCAATACCAAATAAATTCATAAAAAAAATTTAACAATGGAATATATTTCACAAACATGTTTATATGCAGATTGATTGTGTTTCATGTTTTATTTAATTTGAGTATCATTTTATACCATGTCAAAAATAATTAAATTCAAGCCATTGTAATTACCATATAATTTTGATGGTAATTGACGAAGTATCAAATGGTATTCAAATTGAATGATACGTGGACGAATCAATTTATAAATGAATGACCATATTGTTTTAAAAGATTTTTATTTTTAAAAAAATTTGTGTATTTATTTGAGATTGATTAATTTGTCACAGTTATGAGGTAATTAATTAGTTGTCATATTATTCATTCTATTTATTAATTTCTTCTATAACAAACATGTGACATTTGATTGTCCAGAACACATTACAAATTGGTATTGTCCAGAACACATATATATTTATAGAATGCATCATTACCGTTGGATAAATCACTATGCACGTGTCATTATCCTGATACACATATCAGAGCCCAACCGGCAACCGCATATGAGTAGTGAGACGCAACGTCGCGAACTGTGTGCCGTGCCTGGGCTCGGGTCATTTCCCATCCCACGTTTGGTCGGGCACGCTGCAGCTCCAATCCGGCTCCCATCGCCGCATTACTTATGCCCAAGTACGGCATTGCTCACAGTCAAGCACAGACTCTCATCCCCTTTAGAGCGAGTGACAAATCTCCTGCCATCATCTCTGCCTTTCTTTCGAGCGGCTATGAGGCCGTGTCTAGCAATCATGGTGTTCTTTGTTTTCATCTGAACACAATTTTTGTAGTTGGAAACCCTGCAACTCGGTCATGGTGCTAGCTGCACTTATCTATGATCCGGCAATCTCCTTTAGCTTCAAGCTAGCTGTTGCCTTGATCAAATTTGATTGTAGTGAGTGTGGAAAATATTATATAAGATTTAGCATTTACTCGTCCCAGACATGTTCATGGAGTTTATCCTCTGAGTTCATTCAGTGGTGCAAAGTTCAAGAGGACCCATTTTATAAAGAGACAGTATTTGTTAAGATTACACTCGGCCTATGATATGCCAGAAATCTGTATCTATTCAAAGAAGGAAAGAAGGATTCTGATGCAAATCTACAATAGATAGTTTTTTCCTTTATTTTCAGAGATATGATTGTATGATTAGCATGATTTAATTCCATATATAGATAAACCTCTAATATGATAAATAGAGAGGAAACCACCATGTAATGGAATATACAATTATCAGAAAAAATAAAAACTTGGGTGGGAAGGGAGCTTTCACGGGAGTTTTGTGTTCTCTATATTTTTACACCATTTGTGACATGGTATCAGAGCACGTTCTGATCCTAGTTTCTGAATTTTCTGCTTGATAGTTCTCAAATTCAAAATGTCGGACAATCCAGAAACAACTTCTACTGCTGCTCTGATTGAGCAGATGGCGAAAATGTTAACCCAAATGGCAGCTATGCAGGCTGCTGCTATGAACAATCCTCAACCGGCGACACAACTTATATCACCAGTTGTTGCCATGACCGAGGGAACCCTTCAATCGAGTCCCATCGATGTAAAATTTGATGGCACAAACTACGCTTTCTGGTCCCAAGCCGTGGAGATGTATGTCCGTGGTCGTGCGAGAATGGAGCATCTCACAGGAAAAGCGGCTCCACCATCTACAACAGATGCATCATACGAGAAATGGGCAACTGACGATGTGGTGGTGAAAGGCTGGATCATTAATTCCCTTGAACCTCAATTGAGGGGGAGTTATATGCGGTACCCGACTGCTAGAGATGTATGGAAGGCAATAGCAACAACCTACTATGACAACAATGACGAGGCTCAGGTGTATGCTCTCAACCGCCAGGTCATGCATGTCAAACAAGATGGGCGAGCTATTGAAGAATATTTTGATGAGCTTCAAGCACTGTGGCAAGAGATCAACTTCCGCCGTCCGAATCAGATGGAGTATGCCACAGATATCAAAAAATTCAACACCTTTATCCAAAAAACAAGGGTGTATGCTTTTCTTGACGGGCTTGATGACACGCTAGATGGTGTAAGAGCACAGGCGGTGCTGCTCAGCCCATTCCCGTCAATTGAACAAGCATAATGGTATGTAAGGAGAGAAGCTACTCGCCAAGGGATCATGATTAAGGGAGGGACAGATTCCAACTCACTGGTCATGGTCTCCAAGGGATACAAATCTGGTAAGGTGTATGATACCCAAAACAAAAATTTTCAGCATACTGACAAATCAAAATTGAAGTGCACGGCTTGTGGTAAAAACCGGCACACAAAGGAAAATTGCTTTGAAGTAGTAGGCTACCCAGACTGGTGGAAGGGCGAGAAGAAGAAGAAATTTGAAGAGAAAAGCAAAGGAATTGCAGCCACAACATCAGCCCCGGGAAGTCGGCTTGCCAGCAAACAACAAACAGATGTTGGTCAAGATGTGGTCAAAACTGAAGTGGACCCACACCAATAGCCTAGAACTGAGTCGCAGGAACATCATCATGGATGTGAAGGTAAAGCTGGTATTTTCAAAACTACTATTGGTAAATGTAACATTTCAGCCTTAAACAAAAACATGAGAGATAAAGACTGGATAATTGATTCTGGTGCCACTGACCATATGACACATGAAGTAACTGATCTAAAAACCATGGGTATCTCAAATAAAACAGGTATTATAAATGCGAATGGGGAGGTTCACCCAGTAAAAGGTGCTGGAGATGTTACATTAACAAACCAAATCAAGTTGAAAAATACACTTATGGTTCCATCCCTTGCAACAAAATTGATATCTGTTAGCCAACTTACGAGGGATCAAAATTGTGTGGTTCTCATGTTTCCTGACTATTGTGTACTCCAGGATATTCTCACGAAAAAGATCATTGGCCATGGTACTAGACGAGATGATTTATATTACTTGGATGAGGCTAAGATTGGCAGCAACTATCTAGTACAAGGAAATAAGATATCTATTAGAGATAAAATCTGGTTATGGCATAAAAGATTAGGACACCCGTCATTTTATTATATGAAAAGGCTATTACCAGACTTGTTTTTAAATTTAGACCCTAATGATTTTGTGTGTGGAACTTGTATCAAATCCAAGAGTCATAGAACAAGTTATCATAGTAGTCAGAATAAATGTGTAGAACTGTTTGATATAGTGCATACTGATGTGTGGGATCCATCCCCGGTCATTTCCAAATCTGGTTGTAGATGGTATATCTCTTTCATAGATGATTGCTCTAAAATGACTTGGCTTTATTCGCTTAAGACAAAAGATGAAGTTGGCAAAGTAATTCAAGATTTTCACAAAATGGTTCAGAATCAATTCGGGAAACAAATAAAAATAATAAGAAGTGATAACGGGACAGAATTTGTGAATAAATGTGTGCAGTTTTTTCTCAAGGAGAACGGAATTGTTCACGAAACAACGTGTGTTGGAACACCACAACAAAATGGAATTGCAGAAAGTAAGAATAGGTACTTACTTGAAATAACCCGCTCACTTCTGCTTGACAAAAAGGTACCAAGTGTGTTTTGGGATAATGCATTGTCATATGCTGTATACCTCTCAAATCGAACTCCCACAAGCGCAAATGATTACAAAACACCCCTTCAGGTTCTTTCTTCTCGTATAGTCATACCATCTATTCTTAATCTACCACCAAAAGTACTTGGATGTGTTGCATACATTCATATACAAAAACAGTTTCGGACAAAATTAGAATCAAGAGCTGAAAATTGTGTTTTCTTAGGCATGGGTGCAAACCAAAAAGGTTATAAATGTTACAATCCCAGTACTCAGAAATTTTACACAACCATGGATGTTATTTTTTTAGAACATGAGCTATAGTTCCAACAAATCCAAGCCCCGATTCAGGGAGGCAACAGTAATAATGAACCGAACTTGCATTTGGATTTAGCTTTTCTATCAGGTCCAGTAGCTCGAATAAATCCAGCTGGGGGTTCAGTGATCTTGGAACAACATCTGACTGAATTGATAGCAGAAGCGACTCCAGCTGAAACGAGTCCAGTAGATGAAAATAATCTAAGAGAAGGCTCGGATCCAGCAGAAACAAGTACAATAATGCAACCAAATCTTACTGTACCAAGAACACAATCTGGTGAGAACGACAATGAGGTATGTATTACTGAATCTAGATTACCTCCTCGTATTAACTGTGGCAAAGCACCAAAAAGATACGTCCCAGAAGATGGGACAAGTGAGGTGGTGACATATCCCATTGCAAACTATACCTCAACAAGAAAATTGTCTCAACCATTGAAAAACTTTGTAGAAAACCTTTCTATTACAACTGTACCTGAAATAGTTGAGGATGCCCTTAAAAGCAAAGAATGGTCTAAAGCAATGACAGTAGAAATGGAAGCTCTAGAAAAGAACTGTACATGGAAAATAGTTGATTTACCACCAGGAAAGAGGACAGTTGGTTGTAAATGGGTGTACTCGATTAAGTACAATGCAGAGGGAAAGATTGAAAGATATAAAGCCCGACTGGTAGCTAAAGGGTATACCCAAACATATGGAGTTGATTTTCAGGAAACTTTCTCTCATGTTGCTAAGTTAAATTTGTTTCGAGTTTTATTGTCCTTTGCAGCTAATTTTGACTGGCCATTGCATCAATTCGATGTCAAAAATGCTTTTCTTCATGGAGACTTAGAAGAAGAAATATACATGGAGCTGCCTCCTGGATACAACCATAAAGGATCAACAAACAGAGTGTGCAAATTGGAAAAAGCATTGTACGGCTTGAAACAATCACCAAGGGCATGGTTTGAAAGGTTCTGTAAGGCCATGAAAAACTATGGTTACAGTCAAGGAGATTCCAATCACACAATGTTCTTTAAAAGAAGCGAAGGTAAGGTAACAATTCTCATCATCTATGTAGATGACATGATTATAACAGGTAACGATAAAGCTGGAATCGAAGAACTTGAAATAAAGCTGTCGAAAGAATTTGAAATGAAAAACCTGGAGGGTTTAAAATACTTTCTAGGAATCGAAGTATCACGGAACAAAAAAGGTATTTTCCTATCTCAACGAAAGTATGTTCTTGATCTTTTGGCCGAAACTGGGATGTTGGATTGTAAACCGGTCAATACCCCAATGGAACTTAATGTAAAATTTCAGATTTGTCCTGACCAATGTCCTACAATCAAAGGAAAATACCAGAAGCTAGTTGGAAAATTAATATACCTATCACACACTAGACCCAATATAGCTTATGCTGTTGGCATAGTTAGTCAATTTATGCATAATCCAAGTGAAAATCACATGGAAGCTGTCATGAGAATCTTACAATATCTCAAGGGGACACCAGGCAAAGGAATCAAGTTTGAAAAGAATGGACATACAAGAATTGAAGGGTATACTGATGCAGATTGGGCAGGGAACATCATGGATAGAAAATCAACTTCTGGTTATTTTACCTTTGTTGGGGGTAATCTGGTAACATGGAGAAGTAAAAAACAAAATGTGGTAGCTCTATCTAGTGCAGAAGCTGAATTTAGAGGCATGGTAAAAGGAATTTGTGAACTGCTATGGCTGAGAAAGTTAGTTAGTGAATTGAAATTGGGAGGTGACGACGAGATGAAATTGTATTGTGACAACAAAGCTGCTATTGACATATCACATAACCCAGTGCAACACGACCGAACGAAACATATAGAGGTAGACAGACATTTTATTAAAGAAAAACTAGACTCACACATTATTTCTTTGCCTTTTGTTAGATCAACAGAGCAGGTGGCAGATATCTTAACCAAGGCAGTGGCAACTAAACCATTTGAGCAGATACTTAAGAAGATCGGAATGACAGATATCTACGAGCCCTCGTGAGGGGGAGTGTTAAGATTACACTCGGCCTATGATATGCCAGAAAATCTGTATCTATTCAAAGAAGGAAAGAAGGATTCTGATGCAAATCTACAATAGATAGTTTTTTCCTTTATTTTCAGAGATATGATTGTATGATTAGCATGATTTAATTCCATATATAGATAAACCTCTGATATGATAAATAGATAGGAAACCACCATGTAATGGAATATACAATTATCAGAAAAAATAAAAACTTGGGTGGGAAGGTAGCTTTCACGGGAGTTTTGTGTTCTCTATATTTTTACACCATTTGTGACACAATCGGGTACGGTATGAACCATGCAAACTCGATCGGGGCTGGTTCGGTATGTTGGATGGATAAATCTGGGTTTTTGGTTGGATATGAGATCATCACTGACACTTACTGGAAGACCCCGCCGCCTCCATCTTTCAATAATGCCGGATCAGTACATATGTCAAGCTATGATGGTATCATACATTTTACTAGAAAATATAAGTATTTTGCAAAAGTGTGGAGGTTAAAATCAACAGATAGCTGGGATTTGGAAGGGGAAGCAGCCGGCAGTGCATGGCTGCGTAGCATTGTTCCCAATTGGACTGTATATGATAGTGCAAGCAGTGCTCTGATCATGGAAGACCCAAAAATTGGGAATGTTTTTGTGTTGAATCTCTTGAACTCGAGGATTGAGATTATCTCACGGGGGCATAGGTCTCGTTCGCTCCAGCCTCGACCTCGAGTGGCATATAGCAACACCCTGGCACCTCTTGACGGCGTCGAGAGAGGAATCAATGGTCTTGCCAGAGAATTTAGAAAGGTAGGAGTAGGGCTTAGACCATTTTTTATCTTTAGGAGATCAATTTAATTAGCTGATCGGAGTTACATGAAAGTGTATGATGTTTTACACTTTTACTAAATCAAGTATTTTGAAGCACTGGTGGTTTTGGTTGAACGCCAAGAATAGTTTTTTTTTTTTTTTTTTTACTCATTAACATAGCTTGGGCCTTCAGTATCAATTCAAGTTCAGACTGTGAGTTTTCTTACGTTTTTGTTTGTTATGCGTGGATGCAATCTTTCTTTAGATTTGCAGTTAGTCTCTGTCAATTTTAGAATGTTCAGTTTCATGTTATGAATGTTTGTACTCCGTCTCCGAGTGCTCAGATTTGATTTTTTTTTTTTTTTAATGGATTTACTGGTAAATAACCTGTGTTAGCTGGTTTATACTTTATACTGCATTTTTGTTCCCAGGCAGAAACTAATAGCAATTTAATTTGCTGGTACCATTTTCATCTGTGCATTTGCCACCAGAAACTATAAGTGAATTACAGTCCAGTTAATACTGCTGGTACATGCCAATTAGCGATCACGTAATACTGTCATCAGGTTATAGTAGTCATTGCTTGTTTGTATCAGTTAGACATATTACTATTTTGTCTATCAATTAGAATCCGATCTGCGCGTCAAGCTCGGCTCCTTTGTAGTGCAAGGCAACATAAATGATTTGAGAAATGTTTGTTCAGATTATGGACATGAGGAACTGCAGAGCTGAGACGAAGTATTGCAATGGGGCTGTTTTTTTCTCAGTATATTTACTAACTTCTTTATTAGTAGGATATATGTGCTTGTATTGTTGTATGTGATTTTTCTTCTTTCTACTTCTTCTCTCGTTTTGTACTCTTTTCATTTGTGAAATTTAGTAGGCGAAATCCATGACTCCAAACAAAAAAAAAAAAAAAAAAAAAATTTATTACAGGATGTCTGACATGATTTACTTTAACCAACTATTGAGGCAACAGTTTAAGGACACTAACAAAATGGATGCCTTGCTTCGGTTAGCCATCAAACAATTTATCCTTACTAATAATAAAAGCATATTGGAAAAAATGACATGAAAATGCTATCCTCACATCTGAGCTGTTGATCATTTTCTTCAATAGATCAGAACCGTTGATGTACGTTAATGCCCGTTGACATTCTCAGCCTATTACAATTAAGGCCACATATAAATTATCTCAAATTAAGGCCCATTACATATTATCTTAAAAGTTTATTATATGAAATAATAATTTCAGCCCAAAGCAAGGAGTGTGCTTTTTACTAGTATATACCAGTAAAGAGCCCATGCGTTGCTTTGGGCTGAAATTGTTATTTCTTACAATAAATTTTTAAGATAATATATAGTGGGCCTTATATTGAGGAAATTGATATGGGCCTTAAATTTTTATGAGATGAGACATTAACGTAAATCAACAGTTCTGATCTATCTAAGAAAATGATCAACGGCTCAGGTTTCTTATCTGGAGAAAGATAGCCCTTTCATGTCATTTTTTCTAATATGCTTTTATATATATATATAACAGTAAACTAATAACATTTTAATCCTCGACTAATATGAACATTAGAATCATTCATGCGGTTTTTGCCTGCTCTTTGCTGCTGGTTTTCTTTGTATTTTTTTTTTTATTATTTTATAAAGTTAGTACAAGCGACAGGAAGTAATGATATGAAAGTACAAATAAAACAATGAAACAATATAGCAAACTCTTAACTAAAAATGACATAGAGAAGTTGCTAACTGGACAGTTTCAAGTTTAACGTAATATCTAACTGTTTTTATCATGTTATGCATTTTTTTTTTTTTTTTGAAGTAGATTTCTGTTATAGTTATACCCAACCAGATTTTACTATAATAAAAAAAGGCCACGATTAGATTTTATTCAAATAGTTTTTTCCTACAAAATTTGTTCAGTAGTTCCTAAACTAAGAATTTTACTTAATTTTCGCACAGTTTAAGTTGTTTAATTATAACAAAATAATCTATCAAACATACTCAGAAAATAGATATACAAAAATCAGGGTACTAAAATTGAAAATTAAGAAGGCCATATTTAATTTAAGGCATGCATGCTATATATCCTTACTAATAATAAAAGCATATGGGAAAAAATTGCATGAAAGGGTTATTCTCACATCTGAGTCGTTGATCATTTTCTTCGAATAGATCAGAACCGTTGATGTACGTTAATGCCCGTTGATGTTCTCAGTCCATTAAAATTAAGGCCCATATAAATTATCGCAAATTAAGGCCCATTACATATTATCTTAAAAATTTATTATAAGAAATAATAATTTCAGCCCAAAGCATGGAGTGGGCTTTTTACTAGTGTGTATATATATATATATAACTGTCAAAAAACTCTTTAAGGGTTTGATCCTGATCCTCTCTGGCTTTGATCAAAATTCCAAGTTTCAAATATGGCCGAGAGCTTGCTAAGCTACGACTTCGACATGGTCTTCGAGGTTCTTCTTCTCCTCCCCACAGAAACCCTATTGCGAGTTCAGATGGTATGTCGCACTTGGGCTCAAGTCATCTCCGACCCGGCTTTTGTTTGTGCCCACTGCTCCCGTCACTCTCAGGCCACCGGCATATTTACACAGAGCGATTGTATTGGTACACAAGTGCAAAATCTCACACCTTTTCAGAAGGGTGCCAAATTTCCCACTGCCATCTCGAACATTCAGTCGAGTGGCTACGAGGCGGAGTCTGGAAGTCATGGCGTCCTGTGTTTTCGTCAAGACAACGTGTTCATAGTTGGAAATCCTGCAACTTCGTACTGGTCTGTAGTTCGGCATGCATCGCCTAGTCTCGGTTTTTCTATGTATGTTGAGTCATCGTATGTGTACCATGGTGTTGCGCTTATCTACGACCCGGCAATCTCCCTCAACTTCAAGCTGGCCGTCGCAATGAGTAAATTTGATTACAATGAGTTAACATATCATATAAAATTTCATATCTATTCATCTGAGACATGTTCATGGACGAAATCCTCGGTATTCACTCAGCCTTGGAACCCTCCAGTGGGCAATTTTGAAGGAGGGGTATGGAATATTGTACCGTGCAAGATTAGAGGCGGCCCGGTGTGTCGGAGATACGGTTTTGATTTCTTGGTGGGATATGAGATAGCCACTGACACATTCTGCAAGATCCCGCTTCCGGCATCTTTCTATTTGGCCTACGCAACAGATATATCAGGCTACGACGGTACCATACATTGTACCATAATCAGTAGGAAGGCTGCAAAAGTGTGGAGGTTGGAAACGAACGATAGCTGGGTTTTGGAAGGCGAAGGAGGCAGTGACGAGCTCTACAGCGTTTTTCCCTTTTGGTTTGGGTACGACAATTCAAGGAGGGCTGTGCTGATAGAAGATCGAAAGAAGAAATTACTTGCATTGCATCTTTCAAGCTCAAAGCTGGAGACGTTCACCGAGCTTGAGTTTCCTGTGGATTATCCTCAGGTGGCTCATGGCAACACTCTGGCAACTCTTGGTGGTGTCGAGAGAGGAACCGATAATCTTGCCAGAGAATTTAGACGGATGGGGCTGAGGCCATTGAATCTGTCGACAAATTATAAGTTAGTTGATCAGGATGACATGGAAGCGTGTGATCTTTTCCTTAAACTAGTTTTTGGAATCATTAGGTTTTTCGGATCAGTATTGAAGTTCAACTTTGATGTTATTATGTTTTTGTTTATTATGCATGTAATTTTGCTTTAGATTCTCATTAAGTTAGAATGATCAGTTCAGTTGCATATATGTTATGAATTGAGGTTTTTAAAATTTGCTGCATATGGTTGGGTTTGGCCTCTTGTTTACTGGTACATATATAACCATGCATGGACTTGTATGTATATATAATGCTTCAATCAGGTTATAATGAAAGGCTTTGTTAGTTGATTGTCAATTAGATAAGGGTAATAGTCCCAGATTGCTAACCTTCTGACATATAGATAATAATTACTGGTAAATTGGTCAGTATAATTTGAACGTCCTGCTTACAGTATTTTGGTTTTATTTTGCACGAGATGCATGTTCACTATTTTAGTAGACATGGCTAGAATGAAGTTGCTCAGCCATGGTTGATAGATAGTCACCATCTCTGTCTCTCTTGCTCTTTCTTGTTCTTATTAATGAGATAGGATAGGAGAGGGAAGGGAAGGGAAGGGAAGGGTTTTCCTCAGCTCCTTATTTGTCAATCATAACACAAGGTTGCAACTTGCAACTTTACAGCTAACTGCAAATTAATCAGTTCATCTCAAATTTGACTACTGAATCTTATGTGGCATTCATTTCAGTGGTTGGCATGACGTTTTGATTGAAATACATCGATCACTTGTCCATATAATTTTGCTTGTGCTGAATTAAGACCTCAAAACCTGCCAATTTTTGTTACATAAAACAAAGAGCTGCTACGTTATAATGCAGTTGAAAAAAAAAAAAATTGCATTTCTGATATATTAGCAACTCAAGATAAACTAGTTACATCTTGAGAGAACTAACATTAAAAGCAGGACCTGGAACACAATGGCACAATTCCAAAATGATATATACTTGATGCTCTCAGACCTGACAAAACCTAACAAAATGAGAAAACGAAAAAGAAAAGGAAAAAAATACAGACATTCGGCCGAGATCCAAGAGAAATATCATACACAGGCAAAACTTGAAGCATTATCTCATGCTAGCTTCTTATATAGAATCATTCTCAGCATTTAAGCTTGCCAATTTTATCTCTTTCTCTTCCCAGCCGAGCCACGAGCCGGCTTCTCAGTAGAGCCAGTAGCTTTTGATTTGCTTGCAGGAGTGGCCTTTTTCCCTTTGGAATCTCCAGAGTTCTTCAAATCAAGCTGCACTTGGATACCTAGTTGGGAAAAAAAAGAAAGATTTGGCTTAAAAGTAAAAATAAAATATACTCTTTAGTCCTATACAAATATTTTTATGGACATGTGTATTGTCCCTAGAATATACCGACCCAAAATGCTTTGTTTCACTGTGTTTTAGTTTTTGGATTCTAAAAAGAATCAACTAATAAAAAAATCTGAATGTTTAAAAGCAAAACCTTTTGATTTGTCGCTCTGCAGATCCAGCTTTGGTTTTGATTCCCCAGAAATTAATTCATCTAGCAAAGAGAAAAAATTTTAATTGTAAGCTTCTATAAGATAAACACAATGGGTTGTCTTAATAAGAGCACAAGTTTGGAGTTGGTTTTCCTATATAGCAGCTCCATCAGCAGTATATACCAAAGCCTTAAACTTCCCATGACTTCGAACATTACTTCACTGTAATAATTTGTAAGTATACAGACAATCCTTCAAGTCTGGTCATGCATAGAAAAGAGTTATCTAACAATTAAGGAGAAACGGAGAATTAACAAAACCAGCCCTTGTTGTAAGAATAGATAGTAACTAAGTTGAGCAAATATAAAAATAAAAAACTATTAAGGGAAGCCAATTACAAACATTATTAATCATTTAAACAGACAAAAGAAATAAAATACCATCATTCTCAGCATCTGATGAATTCTCTTCTTCTTCGCCTTCAGCCAATGCAGTTCCATTTTCTTCAGGAGTCTCTGTCTCAACTGGAGGCTCCAGAATGGCAGCGATACGCTTTTTCGGAGCTTTCTTCACACCAGGAAGGTTGATCAAATCTGCAGATCGTACCACTCGGGATGTGCTGCCTTGTTTATATGCCTTTGTTAGTGCTGCCTTGACTGCGGGTTGTATACCCTCCATAGGATTGGGATACCCCTAAGATGAATACACATACCATAAGGAACTGTCTTGTCCATTTCAACTTGGTAATGACAATTCCTTTTGTTTTTCCTTATTTATTTTTTCCTTGATTTATGTAAATGCAAGGTAGCAATGAACAGCACACTAAAAACTAATTATTGAAGATATAATTCACCTTGAGCTTGGATAGCTCGACAAGGGTATCAAAATCCTCCTGGCTCAAAGAGTAAGCGTCCATCAATTCAACAACCTTCTGTACAGCCTCATCCTTTAGAGAAATAGGAGAGAAGGCAAGAATGAGTGTTAGCATAAATGCTCCATAACATGGGAGCATTAAGCTTTAGCGAAGTAATTACAACACATATTATCGATTCAACAATTTCAATTGAGCTTAATCTGAAAAACCTTGGGCAATGTGCGCAGAGGTTCAGTCAACTGCTTCAAGAGAAGAGTAAGGTAATCAACTCGCAGAGTTTCCCTACAATTTAAGGTTTCTATTAAGGATGTTATGTGAACAATTTATATAGATTAAAAGAGAAAAATGAGAAAAGAGTACACTAAGCAAGTATATGGACATGGACATCTTAAACTACAAAAAAGAGTAGCATTAATCACCTGTCCAGATTAGTTTGCTGGGAGGCAAGTATATGGACATGGACATCTTCCAAGAGTCGCATGTTCTTTCCCATTGTTGAATTTTTACCAAGCCACCCTCCAAATCTATTGAAATTGCGTTCTCCCTGTTCAATCAAAAAATCTGTTTTACAGAGTTTCCAGAAGCACCAGAGAAGGAAAACAAAAATCAGAAAAGAGCAGTACCGGCTCAAGTGTTTCCCTATTACCGTGCATCAGTGCAGCCCTATTTAGAAGGATAGAAGATGCAAAGAACATACATAAATTTAGAACAGAAAATATGACAAGAAGTCATTCATAAACAAGAAGTCTGACAATCTAGATAGGTCAACAAGTTATTAAATTCCATTTGGTAGATACAGAAACTTTGCAAAGACACACAAGAACAAAGGAGCAAGAAAGGACAAAAAGTTTCAAACTGTTGTACTTTATGCTACTATGGCTAATATGATTACAATAATATCGGTATAGCAATAGAAGTTATTGTAGAGACTACTACGTATTCTACTTACGGCACAATGCTAGAAGCAAACGAAGAAGCTTGAGACAGCTGCCACTGACGGTATCGTCTGATTTGTACATTCACAATATCACCATCTGATATTGACTCTGCTGCTCGTGCAAGTGCCTTCATTCTCTTCACCCCACTTTCGTCCTTTCCTATGCCAACTGGTTTGTAATTTATGTAGTTTTCCTGCCACACAAAAAGTACTTTACAAAAGTTTCTATAAGAAAAATCTACTTGCTGTTTCAAATTTTTTTTTTTTTTACTCGCTTAAATTGCCTGAGGATGGATGGGAGATACTTGCATCAATTCTACAAGTTCACCTACTAAGATGAATATCACTGAATAGTGCAAACCTGAATAATAAGAGGAACTAAATCAGGATCACTCATGCTATAATCAATCCTCTCATCCATCCGCAGCTTGCCACCATTAAAACCAAACAGCCTGAAAAGAAATTAAAAGACTAATAAGAATAATGGAAATACTTCATGCACAAAAAAAGCTAAGTAATAATTTTTCATTTCAGATGCAAGGCCTGTATGGTGTAAGGATAGAAAAGTGAGGTTGAAGTACTTGTCAACGGCAGTGAAGGGAGAAATATCTTCATCCTTGGCACTACTTTTGAGACGCTCTCTTACATCATCATATTTTATTATCGACATCTGGAGGCTCATGTACTGCAACTGGTTTATTGCCATTCGCATATCACCATTCACTCTGTCGGCAAGCTCCTCCAGCGCGACCTATTTACTCAAAAAAACAATAATTCCAGTCATAATAAACACACGAAACGATAAGTTCATATATATTATATCAATTTGTTTTGTCTACTTATTTTCATTTTTATATTTTTTTTTTTTGCATATTTCTTTCTCATTTAGATGCATTTTCTTGTTAATGATAAAGAACCTAATTATTGAAAATATAGTGTCCATGCATACATAGATAAATTCACTATTAAAACCAACAAATTGCTTCCCATTGTACCTCATTAACTTGCAGACCTTCAGAATTTGCAATTTGCATCAGCCTTTTAGCCATCTGCAGTAGAAAGACACAAATCAGTAAAGAGAAAATAACAGTTTCCCAAATATTCTAATTATAATATGTGAATTCTTGAGCCCTATGTAACTTCAAATATCCATGTCAATGAATATTTGATTTACCAACCGATATGAACAAATGCACATTCACTGATTGTTTGATTAACCAAAATCTTATTTGCTAGTATATCCCTCTACAGAACTAAAGAGTAATGCGTCCTTCAATCTTATTCTTTTTTTATGTGACAGTTATGTAATGCCATAAGAACACCATTAAAGAGAAATACAAAAACACACGTGAAAAAACATATAAAACAAAACCTGTTGTTTCGTGGGTTTCCTAAAGTTAAACAGCAAGCAATAGTTAACTAGGCTCTTCAACTTCTGGCTGTACCGGTCATTACAAATGCAAATAATAGGAATTTTTGAAATTTTAATGCTAGCAATTAGATCAGCAACACCTCCTCTGTCACCAGCTGACATGCCATCTACTTCATCCATAATAAGTACCGACTTTGGATGCTTCGGGCTGTTATATCAATATAAAATCACTTCAAAATAATCAAAGAGAGAAAAAGCATTCTATGTACCATACTGCAGCACCATTGTGACAAGGTTATGCTTTCATTTCAGATCATATTATTAGGCTACGACACAATACTTGAACCTTAGTTAACTCTGCAGTAGCATAAATTAAAGACTAAACTGGGCAACCAACAACAACTGGACATTAAAAAGAAAAAAAAATTAAACTGGTATCCAAAAATGCAAATAATTTTCTATTCATACAGTACCAAACTGATTAGAGCGTGCAATAATAAAAGTA
Organism: Cyperus esculentus; assembly: GCA_030179965.1. Lineage (NCBI taxonomy): Eukaryota > Viridiplantae > Streptophyta > Magnoliopsida > Poales > Cyperaceae > Cyperus > Cyperus esculentus. Next base: position 356,686 of record JASGLE010000019.1, on the reverse strand, counting down.
AATGGGGAACCTGTTAGTGCCATAGTTTAATGTGGCATTGCTGACAAGCTCTTTAATGGAGTTTGAAGTGCTCCCCCCAATACCTTTCACAATCTTTGAATCTGCCTTGCCACGACTATCACTTGCATTAACCTACCAACAAATAATCACCAATCAAACAGCTTCTTTTAAGAACATCTAATGTCCACGATTGCCTCGAATTATTTTGCATATGAAATTATTTATTCATCCCAAAAAATTGAAATGCCATACTAATTATAATGAAATCATCTATTCATCTATAATACAAAATTATAATAGAACAGTTTTGCAAATAATGTGCAATCTTACCTACCTATATGAACTTTTGAAATCATGCAGACATCTTCCAATTTACTGTCTTAGATATTGAAATTTTATCTCATTGGCAGTATAAGAATATTCTCAAAGTACCTCAATAACTTGGAACCCAAGCATCTCACTAACAAGTTTGGCACTGGTACTTTTTCCGATACCAGGTGACCCACTCATAAGTATAGCCTTTTTAGATCCGCTGTCCATCTGTTTTTTCCCTTTTCCTTTTTGGCCAGCATTCAGGAATTGATTGTCCCAATTTCTTAACCAATCCTGTAGTTGCTTCACCTATAAAATAGATAATAATACTTCATTTAATATATATTATTAGCAATTAACAATAGAATCTGTTACAAGAGCAGAAGTCCATAACTTGTTAGAGATTGAGAAAATATCTCAGGTAAAATACTATATCAGTGCCATGCTGTCATATTATCACCTTACACAATTATTATAACAAAAAGAATAATAAAAATCAATTGCCCTGGTGTTATAATTTGTCAGACCTTTAGTTGAAAAAAATTATGATGCCTGCTTATTCATATATTAAATAGATTTAAGAGTTAGGCAACGGTGCTATGTGTATGTAATAGCACATCATGCTACAATATTTTTTATCATTCAATTGGTATTAAGATTCGTGCACAAATCGAGTCAGTGGATACAAAAAAGAGAGACTGAATATCATGCTCAAATCTTCAATTAAGCGATCTAGAATATCATAGCATAATTTATTATTATATATGCATAGCATTGTAGCATAAATCATAGATTAATATAAAAGTAGAGAATTCACAGATATTGTTGATGAAAACTACATACAATAGACTGGTTTCCAATGATATCATTTGGGGCCTTTGGCTTATATTTCTCTGTCCATGTAAGTGAACTGGACACTCCAGTTTTGACCTTCTTCTTGTCAGCAGAGATGCCTGGTTTGGTGCTTTTTGAAGCTTCATTTCTTTGCATGGAGCTAACGGAATCATCTAAGAAAAAAGATGTCATTATAAGAAAGTATCATATGGCAATTCCTTCCCAAGTGATAATCCGATAAAATTAAACAACTCACAAACTATTTCGGCTATAAAGTATAAACCCATATATTTACACATTTTTTCATTATACATGTTAAATTTATATAACAATTCCCTCCTAAGGAACAATGCTTCAATTTTTAATAACTCCACTTCATGAATTTTATAAATAAAAAGGAGAAACGCAATTCAAACAAATAGTTTTGTTAGCTCCAAAAAGAGCATCTGAATTCATTGTTCTGCTGTGTACATAGTATTTCTTTCTTTTTTCTTTTTCGGGCTTCATTTATATTATTTAGAAAGGAAGACATGCATACCTTTCTTCACGACTTTTAAAGGGCTGCTCTTTGCTTGAACTTTCTCGACCTTTACCGGGGACTTGCCCTTCTCAACTTGCTTAGTAGGTGCTTTAGACCCAGAAGGCTTTAACTTCCGAATCAAATCAAACAAACCATCTTCAGTCAAAAATGGGAGCCTAAATAGAAATACAGGAGGTGGAAACAAGAGTAAAGATGATGTGATGTAATTTTCGTACACATTACTAAAAATGCACTTATAATTGAACATACCCTAGCTCTTTGGCTCTTTGAGACTTCTTCCCACCAATGTCCTCATCACATAACAAGTAGCTCTACAATGAATAGTCAGATTTAAACATTTAAATTGTGAGGACAACAAAAAGAAAATCATATACAAAACAAGAATATTAATTAATCTTTAGAAATCATAAAAAAAAAAAAAATCAAAATTCTACTGAAATAATCTAAAAGTAATCGAACAAACGACAGGCTAAATAGAGGAGAGCGGGAGCTGGATAACATGTTTAATTGTTTCCAAGGTCTTAAAGGGTTGCATGTAACATTATGATTCATACAGGAGCAACAATTTCTTTTTGTTTATTTAAGGAAGTAACACTAAAAATGATCATAGCCATTAATTTACCGTCTTTTTGCTGACAGATCCAGTAACACGACCACCATGACGCTTGATCAGGTCCTCAGCTTCTTCTCGTTCCAAGCTAACAACAAATATAAATTAAAGGAACCTTTCATGAGATTTTAATTTAAAAAAAATAAATAAGTTGCTGATGAATATTGAATTCATGATAAAACCATAAGATACCTATCAAGAGTGCCAGAAATGACAAAGGTCAAACCAGATAAGCACTCAGGAGTCCCTTCAGGTACATCCTAAAAGAAGAAAATATAATTACAAGTGATGTCGGCAATGCCATGCATCAATAAACTAAACAAAATGTACTGAGCATAACCCTCATATACAAAATCTACATCTAAAGTAACTAGCATTGCAAACAAATAGTCCATTAATAAATAAAACATATACCATACCTTCTCTCCTTTATGAGGTGGGTCCTTCCTATCACCAAAATTCATAAAACCACCCCTCCCACCTCCTCTCCCTCTCCCACCAGCAGGGGGGCCTGTACCCCTTCCTCCACTTCCTCTGCCCCTTCCAGCCCCTTTTGCAGGTGGCTCCTCTTCCTCCGGCTCATCTTCCAGAACAACTGACTTACGGGCAACAGCAGTTCCCGCTGCTCCCTTTGACTTCTTTGCTGCAACTGGCTTCACAAAGTCATCATCATCCTCTTCTAGTTCTTCTTTTTTAGGTTTTTTCTCCACATGGGACTTCTTAGCAGGCGTAGGTTTGGGTTCTTCCTTCGTTTGGGTTTGGGTTTTACGCTTGGTAGGAGTTTTTTCATCTTTTGGCACTTCTTTCGAGGCTGGTTCTTTTGAACTGGATGAGGCGAAGTATTTACTTGTCTTTTTCCTGGCAGGGGTATCCTCAACCATAGACACCTATGTACAAATAACTTTTGTTAGCCTCGACATGCTGGAAAATTAAGCAGGCAATGAAAGTACTGGGATACAACAAATTTTGGGCACTGAATCAAATTCCAGGTAGCAATGTAATATCTTGACTGAAATTGTTACCACAACAAACAACCAAAGAATATTTGTATATTCTACTGAAACAAACAGTAAATAGCCAAAAAAACAGGCCTAATTCCTGCCTACCACTACATTTTATCTTACAAAATGAATTGGCACTTTCTCTGTAGCAGAGAAGCAATAGGAAGAGAAAATACATAATTAGAAAATCACTGTAAATTAAAACCAACTATGGCTGACAGATGCAACAAACAAAGTTGTACCGATTTCTCTGGGATAGTTAAAGTGGGTTTCGGTGAGCTTGATTTTGCCTCAGGTTTAGATGTAGCTCCATTGCCTTTATCATGCTGCTTAATGAACCACTTCCTTATATCAGATGACTTCATTTCCATACAACCAAAGAAGAAAACAATGAGACAAATTAGCCCAAGAAAAATTTAAAAGAAAAAGGGGAAGATGTCTTATGCATGCACCATCAGAAGCTAATTTTTCAAGCATAGCCTCAGGATGCAGCCAGTCACCGTATTCTTTTGCATGATAGGCAATAAATCACTTACAATTGAAAAAGATTACAGCTCTTGTAAAAATAAAAGAAAGAAAAGAAAGTTAAAAAGAAAAAGAAAGAAAGAAAGGGTTTTGCTAGGGTATAAGTGAAGACACCGAGTCATGCAATTAAGTTCATAGTTCCAACCATTTTCAAGGTTCTAATTTACAAAAACAAATGCCCAAAATGAGAAAACCCAACAATCTTGAAAGAAAGATCATGCTATTACCCTTGTAAAAAAAAATTCCAATTTGTTCCTATGACCTTAATTATGCTTCTTATAAACCCTCTTTAAAACTAGAGAAGACACCAGCATTTGCTCGAAGAACAACAAAACGGGGTTTCAGAGGTGCCCAAAACAACGAAAGAAGCACACATGGACTCCCGGCAAAATCTGAGTTTTTAGTTAGGGGTGAAATAGAAGTAAAGAGGAAAAAAGAAAGAAAGAGAAAAAGGAACCAAGAGAGACGACCCACCATTTCATTCACAAGGACAGAAAGAAGAGCTGAGAGACGATCGATAACCGGAGAAGTTGGGATCTTCTTCTTGCGTGGATTGTGAGTTGTAAGAGGGACAGTCGACTTGTTGGGTTCGCGGCGAGAGAGAGAGAGAGGAAGGAAGAAAGGTACGAGAGAAGGAACTCACTTTGTATTTGGGAATTAAAACAGAGTGCGGAGAATTCAATGAACAAAGAAAGGCATTTTGGGCCATAATTCAGCCCATATGTCTAGGCCCATATGTCTGCATTTTCTATTTTGGGCCTTCTTTTTTTAGAAGGGAATGTCGGTACCAGAAAGCCCATATGTCTATGTGGCCTGAGCATTTTCTTTCAGTCCATATTTTGCCCATGGAAATACAAGTGAGAATTTGTTAAAGTAGTATCTGAGGATGGAAAATAGTTGCATGGCCAGATGGCCAAGATGCTTATACATTTTAGATAGAAAAACTCAAGCTTACTCCAGCTAGTCTTGGACAACTAATGTCTAATGGTAATGGTATTGTTGTGTCAATGCGAGTTCTCTCTTATCCGCACCAGAGTGCCTTTTAGTATTTCAGTCATGTGATTTGCGTTACATGGAGATCAGGAAAATTGAAAATAGTGTCATGTGATTCATGGATCATCATTAATGAATACTCATCATGTAATGTTATTTTGTGGAGGTGAATTGTCGGACGACGCATATTAGTTATCATTCAGAAAAGTCCTGATCCTGATGAGTTTGTATGCACTTTTTTATTTTATATTTTTTTTTAAAAAAAAAACTATCATTCAGAAAATTTGGTTTGATCAAAAGTATCTTTAAACTGTCAATGTTTAATATGTGTTTGTACTTCGCGGTGTAACAGACATAATGGTTTAAAGATTAAATTCGTTAAATTAATTTTTGTTGATTCGATTATATCAACTAGAGCTGTTATTCAGGCTTCATCTCGAAAAATAACATCAAATAAATAATCAAGAATTTTTTAAAATATTTATATTAAACATTTGAACATAATTTTAAATCATTTGATGTGCATATAATAATATAATATTTTATAATAACACAATTGTTAAGCCATTAAGTTTTAAATTTTGTCTTAACACAATACCTGGATACCATACTCATCTTATTTAACGAGGAAAAAATATATATATAAACCATTAGATCAAATAGATGAAAAGATTCAGACAAAATCAATAACAAATAATATTAATGATATGCTATAATTAAGGTGCTTTGAAAGCTATCCTAAAGTATGAATTTAGCAATATCAATAAAAAAAATTCCCCGGAATAAGTTTATATCAATCAAATGAAAAGAATAAAGATAATAAACTACAAATAATCAGGTAGCAAACAAATATTCACATCAAAAAAACAAGGACGGATGGTCAAGTGAATATACATGCACAACCCACAATCTTTGAATTTGAAAATAAAAATAAAAACAACTATTCAGCAAACAACTTCTTATGGCACGAATGTTTTTTTTAACTTCCCACCAACTGCTATTCACAATAGAGATGCAAATCACATACATTACCAATTGCAAACAGCTTCTCAACCAAGAACTGAAACTTCATTTGAGGCAGCCATCGGCACAGAAACTGAATTAGTATCAACAGAAGTAGCTTCTTCTAGAGGTGAATCAGTTTGAACTTGTTCAACCGAGTCCGAATTGGTAGTGTTGACTGCTTTCTCTTCGTTTTGTCCGGCTTTGGATACTTTTGCTCTATTTTTTGCAGTTTTTGTGGTCTTCACTGCAGTGGTTTTGGGTTCGGGCTTTGTGTTGAGCTTGTTGATGGCATTCTTCGGACCTCCTTTGTTAGTTGTGAGCTCAGTCACCTTTGATTTGCTAACAGTGGTGGGACGAGGACTGGAACAAGTGACACTTCCTTCGGTACTCATCTCAGATGATGCAGTGTTCTTGTGTCGACCCAGCTTCGGAGACCTTGCACGTGTAGTAGGTATCTGTTGAATGAAAAACACAACACACCGAAAAAAAAAAATTAGCCCCGTCATATCATCCCATCATATCACACGACACTTGCAACATGAAGTAGCATACTGCAGATGTGACAATTGCAGCAAATATGATTTCTTGAAAACTGATGCTATCACCCATTACATCAGCATCTAATATGCAGTTCTCTGATTGAATAGAATTATCTGATGTCTCCTTTTACTATTACATTATATATTTATCGTAACGGAATATATTGGTGCCAAATATTTATTTATTTGTTGCATTGAGATAACGAGCACACACATGGACACAAAATTAGACATATTTTCAATTTATTTTCACACAGGTCTATAAATCTAAAATACCCATTGAATGGACCTCTCTATTTCTTGGAGTAGATAATCATAATAGATTTTATTATAATCACAAATCATGAACATAATAACAAACTGTCAAGTGTGCATGTCAATTATTACTTAGCTCGAGAAGAGCGAGATAATTTGTTAACTTTTTCTTGAAGGTCAAAAAATATTGTTTCAGTTATTCTCAAACCTACTCAAACTACAACAAAAGAAGATAATGATTCACTGAAGCCAGATCTTAAGAAACACTTTTATATGAAGAAGTAAATATAATAATTATTAGGATAAACATGAGAACCTTTTTTAGCTCGGTTTTGGGAGGGACAGGTTCTTTGTAGAAATTTGGCATAGGTGTTGCTTTGAAGGTAAGGCTCTTGCGAAGCAACTTGATCTCTGCCTCTTGGCTTTCCTGTATAAATTGAATAGCATACACTGTTAACTTCATAATTAAGCTGGCCCTGGATCCAAAGAGTTTGTTGCACATGGTATTGTGCAGGTTTCAAATTCTTCCAATCTTGTCTTTGCATTTCCCATTAAAGACCAAAAGAAGCACCTCCACATGTATTTTGGGAAATCAATATCATATCATCCATAGACTTAGATGAGCTAGAATCTAGATTAAATCATGTTAATTAAATTTAAAAATTAACTCCAAAAGATTGGCTATTTAAGTTCAAATATTAAGAAGAAATATTGAAAGCGCATTACAGATTTTTTTAACCTTAGATTTTGCCTGCATATTAGTCTTTTCCAACTCTTTGGCGTGAATTTTTTCCTCCAGCTTCATGAAAAACTACAAAGATCAAAAACAAAGAAAACCAAAAGGAAATTGTATTGGTTAGCAACTCAGTATTCTATGAGCAAGTTTATAAGAGCTCCAAAACAAAGGTGGCAACTCAACTCAAAAGTCAAAACCAACATTTCCGGTAGATATAAAACCTGAAACTATGTCAAGTAGTCAAAAGATCATCGTTTAAACTCAAGCCAAAAATTTGCTTGGAAGACTATAAGATCTAGTTTATATTGTAACAGTTTTACTGCAAGACCCTCTTGAATGCATAGTAACTATGCATACAGTTTTGAGTTTACCAGTCATGTCCATAACTCTATATGGCCTTCCAACATTATTTTTCCTTTGTATGGCATAAAGTTTATTGAAACATATAAATTAGATAAAAGAATCGATTTACCTCTTTCCTCTTTTCAGCACGTTGTTCCAATCTGAAGTTGAAACCGCTGCTACTATTCTTCTTTAGAGCCTCTATCATAGGGGTGTTGGTACTACTGAAATGTGCACCAATTATTAGTATTTTATTACCTTAAACCAATTTAAAAAAAGGTTTAAAAATAGGAGGTGAACCACCAGCGTCATAAGATTCTATTAACTTATGCACTATTTATTATCTGGGACTAAATGTATTGGACACGTGGCCCGGGTGTCAAAATTGAACAATAAAAAATTCATTAACTGGTTGAGCTACCCTGCAGTTACTTAAATCAAGCATACAATTCTTGAATTTGACTAAGAAAGCAATTTAAGAAAAAAAATACGAGGTAACGGAGTGGGTATCATCCTCAGTTTTTCCCTGCAGAGGCTGACTGGTCGTGTCATCATCATGTGACCTATACAGAACATACAACATATCAGTCATTTCTAACTGAAATTGGACATTCCGCTAAAATTAAAACACTGTAGTAAAACTTACTGCACAGGCTCAGAGGAAGCTTTGTCAGAAGCTCCATTGTCAGATCCAGATTTATTAGCCTGATTGAGGACAATACTTCAAGAGGGTTAGAGTTACACCAAACATTTCTAGGAGTAAATAGATTGAAAATCAATTAAGTTTATGCAGAAACACTGACCAAAGATGGCTTGGCGGCAGGTACTTGGGCCAAGCTAGGCTTCTTTGCAGTACCTCGCCCTGCATTGTTTTAAAATTCAATTTCAATTGATGTTACTGCAAGGTGCAGGTTATTAAAGTTTGCCATTTGAATACTAAACTGGTTTTACAAGGAACAAAGTGGCCTATGGAAAATCCTTCAATAAAACTCAAGTATAAATCCATGATTTAGAACTAAATACGCAACTGCAAATTTTGGTTTTGTACCATTCACATCAAAAGATTAATGAGAAATTATAACAGAAAAAACAAATCAGGAATCAGCTTATTACATACATTTTTTCCAACAAACAAATAATGCCTCAGCACCATCCCAATGAATCATAAAAAGTACTTCTATAATTTTAGAATACAAAAAATCGAACCAGTGGTGGCTTCGGGACCATTTGTCTTGTTAGTGCTTCTGGTGTCAGGCTTGGACGACTTGGAAACCGGTGCAGTGCTCTTTTTTGTCGTAGACCTAGAAGTAAAAGAGAGGCTCTGAGACAAGGTTGGCTTCCTGGTCACAGATTCCCTCAGTGCTCTGCTATTCTTGGGTCTAGCAGCTTCAGATCCAGCTTTCTACATAAGAAAATTTACATCACAAACAAAAGTACAGTTCAACATGCTATGACAAAACATGAAACGGAAAGATGCCGATTGCACTAATTCTTCTACAACACTTGCAACCAATTTTTTATTGATTCAAATGACCCATTGTTTCATTTCAATTTGTTGGTCTACTGTTACTTTTTCATTTTCCCCTATTGTAGATAAATTGGCTTCTAACATTTCAGATGGTCCAACAGAAAGAGGAAAAGAAATAAACTGTTCCTTAATTAAAGTGATGTAGGATATTTATCAGCAATGAAGATCAAAAATTGACTGGTAGAATTCAGAAATAAACTACTAAAAGGACACTAAATATGCACCTTCTTAGGGCCCACTGTCTTCTTTCTTTCACCAGAAACAGCAGTTCCTTCATTATCATCCTTAATGGTAGGTTCTGGGTTTACACCATCTTCAGCTGCGGGTGTTTCTGAAACTTCCCCATTACCATTGGGCTGGGTAACATTTCCAGTCTCTTCCGAAGCAAGTTGTTCCTTTGCAGACAATTCATCAGTTTCTGGAACCTTCTCTACAAATCCATTAGTGAGTTTGGCTTCAGCTTCCATTTTATGGAATATGGAGGAAAGCTAAATAGAGTTAGCTGCAATTCTGCAAAAAAAGGAAATAAAATAAAATTGATGTTAGTGAATTTGGTTTAATTCCTGGAAAAAATACTAGCAGTTGCAGATGGATCATAAATATCAACATCCAATATCATTCTAGCACCAAAAGACATGCTGACCAGCCAAATACCGGTCTACATTATTCACGCAACAGCCTGAATGTTGCATACATAGCTGATAATTCCTCTATACATTAACAGATACAAATGTTAAACTCGTTAAGAAGGGTGAAAAGCTTGCCAGAACAAATTTGAATTCCTCAATACAGATAACTAAATGCAAAATAAGAATTATGTATTTACAAGGGTGGAAATGCAAAAGGAAAAGTTAAAAAGATGACCCAACATAGATCAGTGTCTAAAAAAAGGATGAAAGCAATACTAAATTGCAGTCTACAATACACACTTCTTTTCCCTTCCTAATAAAATAACTATAAAAAGTAATTGGAGAAACACTATACACTAATACACCCACTGGATCAGATCATGGCCAGTAATAAAAATCACTTGGTGGTTGGTACCAGTAGCAGCTACTCAAGCAAGACCTTTGAGTAGAGCTTTCACAGATCTCAAGCAATTAATGAAGACACCATGATCCGTGATCCATGACCTGATAGATCTCCACGCAGCATCCCCCTCCCCCCTAACTCTCAACAAACATCTATCGGACAAAGATCTACCTCAATTCTAATCCAAAATTGAAGATCCGTATGACCCAAATTGGGATCAGAACAGAATTAAAAGCTCCAATTGAAGTGATATAAGAATTGGGTGAGCACCCAAAATCTTAAACAACAAACAAGCAGCTCACAATCACAGTCACAGTCACAGTCACAATCATGCACAATTCAATTGGATCAAGCAGTGTACGTACCTTGGAGAGTGATCAATGGGAGAGGCTCAGAGATCAGGATCAAAGGGCCTTGAGCCACACAGCAATCCTCCTCCAACAGCCGCCATGATCAAAGAGGAGAATCCAAAGGAGAAAAGAGGAAAGAGAGAGAGAGAGAGAGACTCAATTATGAGTGGTATAGTATTATTATTGCTGCTGTTGCTACTACTAGTAAGTAACACTCTGTCTATGAATGAATGAATGAATCAGAGAGGCAAGAAGCAGAGAGAAGAGAACAGCAGCGCAACCAATCAGAGCAAGCAAACAACCAACCACCACTACTACTACCACTAATACTACTACAACTTCCTCTGTCTCTCTTCCACTTGACTAAGAAAAGGAATAAGAAGAAGAAGAAGTTTTTAAACAGGAATAGAATATAGAATAATATAATAGAATAGAACCGAAGAAGAACGAAAGAAAGAAAAAAGAGTCGGGAAAACTGGAAAAGGGGGGAGCTTTCAAACAAAAGGTATGGAGATCGGTGTATTCACGGAAATGCCACTGGTGGTAGTAATGTATCCGACGGGGATTTGCATCATTATCACTGACATGTGGGACCCACAACTAAAGTCTTATCCGTTCAGATGCAATCGGACGGACGGTTTTGAATGATGGCAGGGTGATGATGTGGTTTGTAATGGTAGCGGATACGGAGCCATTTGACCGACGGAGTAATGTAAATGTAATGTTATTAATGGACGTACGTACCTCGTGGGGAGTGGGGCCGCGAAAAGTTATGGCGTAACCGCTGAGATTCACTCACGGCGGCGATGTCTTTTCGTTGTTTCGTTTTCCATTCCGGGTGGAGGTGGTGGAAGTATAATGAGACGGTAATGCCCCTAGCTTTTAGATTACGGGGTTTGTTTTTCTTTATGACACACTGCATTTGTGAGGGTATTATCGCCCTTTCTGCTCTCTTATTTCTTTTTTTTTTTTTGTAAAATTTGGCTCTTTTTAAGAATGATATGATTAAATATTGAAATATTTTTTCATACAAAGTTTTAATACAAAGATGCAGCCATATAACACATCTCTTAAATGAAATGAAACCTCTAACTAATCTTAATCTATGCTGAAAACCAACAAATAATTAATACTTTATTTTCTGTGATGATAATAACATTTATTTTCTTTTTCACAAAAATAAGATCTAGCGTAATTTTATAAAGATAAGAAGACATTGACTACTTAAATAGATTGACTACTGCTCTCGATATGAGGAGACAATAACATATTGTTTGGTTTTTTTTTTTACTCTCTAAAATTAATGTTGAGCCAGCCGGCCGCATGATTTATATATCTGGATAATCTAATTTAGAAAGAAATTATATCTTCCGATTAATTTCAACCTGAATTTCCAATATCCATTTAACATTCTAATTATATATCATAATGTTTAATTATAATAATCATCATCATTTACTTCAAATATTTGTAACATTGTTACAATGGCCACGTCAGCAATTATATATCCATTTCTCTTGGCTAATTTAGTTTGTGATCGATTAATTAGTTGATTACCAAAAATGATATAAAAAATCTTGGAGAAAAGGATCTGGCAGTAGTAATGATATACGAAAAACCCAATTAATTATACATGCCTCTCAATAAAAAGGTGGGGATATCATATGGTAGATATAAATGGCAACACAATTGAGTACAAAAATGATCACGGAAGGGAAAAGATTCAACATTGAATGGGTTCTTAATAAAATAAAATAATTGTATTAAGAGGCTAGCTTTCGCATTGAAGCAACGACAGCAACTAGATGGAGAACGGTGACACACATATATATATAGTTGGGAACCTCAAATCAGGCTCATTTTCGTGATGCATACTGACATCTGGCTGGCTAACAACAAATTAATCAATAATAATGATTAAAGGCACAATTTAATTTTATTCACGAAGATTGTTATTTATTTGAGAAAAAAAGGTATCCATCTTTCCTGTCAATATATCAGTGAGAAAGAGGTGCTGAGGAGAGGAGGTCCACAGTGCGTTGAGAGGAGTGGAGAAACAGGAAGGTGATGGTCTCTGGTCTCTGCTCCTAACAATGGACCTCTCAGCAGTAGAATTACCCCCCATACCGCCATACGATTTATAACAAATCACCTAGAATACATACAATAAATATTATGTATATGGAAACCAATTAAATCATTGGGGGTACTGGTGCGTATGCATGAATGTATTAGTATTAACATAACATAATAACATGGGGGGAGTTGTTAGTGACTAGTGAGGTTGGCGGGGCCTTGAATGAGGAGGGGGTATTTTGGTCAGGTGGAAAGGGAGAAAGAGAACGTGGGTGCCTACTCTCTACAGGACAGGAACGCTTTCCTCGTCTCTTCTGCTCACAAGACGCTAATTATAAGATGCTACTTATTAGTTATTATGGAGTGGCATCACCTCTTTAGAGTTCAAAATTGAGATCAGTAGTGAACTTTATTTTTTGTGTTGAAAAAATTATCAAATTATATTATATGTTCCAATCATAATCTTCTAATTTAATATTTACCCCATTTAAATCTAAATAAGGTATTTAATATCCCCATTTTCAACTAAAAGTTAACTATACATACAATTAAGATTAGTATTTTTTGGAAGAATTAAGGTGGTGTGAGATTGATTAAGAAATATTGTCATAGTCGTTGCTCCATTAGAATAATCATTTTTTTTCTAGAAATAAAAATAATCGTCCTTATTGCCTATGGGCAATGCATAGAATGATGGAAAGGATAGCTTTGGATTGAGAATTTGAGAAATTAATAGCTATCCAAGGTGTACCCAGATTTAATTACTGGCCTCGTGCGCTTGTGTACCAGTATAACTAAACTGTACATTAATTTTGTTGAAGAACACACAATAGTTTTATTGTTGTACTTGTACCTCTTCAATGGTGAATGGTACGTATACTGTAATCATTAATATATATTGAGAAGGGATTTAATAACCATGGGCATTGCTGCTCATGGTGACCATTTTTTTATTTATGTATAAATTGGAAAATCTAAACCGTTAGATGTATTATATATTATCTCAATAACATATACATAAAAAATGATGAAAGTTTTAACATTGTTTCGATAGTCATCAAGAGGGGAGAAAAAAATCATAAAACTTAAACCGTTGATTTCTGTTAATGCTTGATGCACGTGTAAATAAAATCAAAATAATATAATTTTTGTATACACATAAAATATAAAATATGATATATACAATATATTCTATCAATTATTTTTGCTATTTATGAATTTAAAATGTTGTTATTTAAGATTTAATTTCATGGTTATTCGATCGCTCCTCTAATAAATTAATGAAATCACATATGAGATCGGTCGAGGTGTCCACAAGTTGTGAAGATTAATAACCCCATCACATATAAATAATTGAGATTCTTAAAGAATAAATATATAATATAGTCAAATTAAAGGGACTCGTACTTGCAACATTTTTTAATAAGCGGAGAGTGGTCAATATATGGTCATCGAGAGACAGATGAAAGTTGAGTGACTAGCTAATTCCTCACATAATGATGTTGATTTCAATACATTTTGATTTTTTTTTCTTTTTACTTGTTAAAAATAATGAAAAAAAGTTTATTGGGCTATTTTTAAAATTTCTTTCTGATAAGTATTTGTAATAACATCTTAATTTTGTATTGTTGAGCTAGTAAACGACATCTTAATTGTTAAAAAAAAAAAGAACTATAAAGAAATTATTGTGAAAATAAGCATTAGAAGACGTTGAAGCTCCAACGGTGGTTGCATGAGTTGAACATATAAATAATATACTAAAATTTAGGCAGTGATGGGATGGGAGGGAAATCAATGATGATGATGATGAGCATGGTAGATATAGAATAGATTTGACATGATGATGATGCATAGGATAGGATAGGAGATTGCAGATGCTGTTGTTGAGCTTGGATGTATTAGAATTAGAATAGAAAGAGGCAATTATAATTGTAATATTATAATGCTAATGAACAGTGAATTAGTGATGCTAGCTGCCAGAGCAGAACAGAAGAGAACAGAACGGAGTGACGTGTCGGCGTAACGGCGTGAGCTGTTTCAGTTGGACGGTGCCGGTGCGCAAAGATCATATCAGCTATAATATATTATTATATCGAGTGATTAGACTATGACAGTATCACTGAGGAGTGAGGACTCAGGAAATTAAGGAGCAGGGAGAGAGAGAGAGAAGGGTAGCACGTTGCTCTCAGTCCTCACAGCTGGCGACAGCGTGGCCTCCTCCTTGTCCTGTCTTCTACCCATCCCCTTCGAGTTCTTCCTCTCCTTTCGAGCACTCAACTCCAACTGGAGAGAATAGAGATCGATTTAGGAATGACATAATTGGGGTCCATTGGCCACCTCCACCACCTGAAAAAAGATATTCTTTCTTTGGAGTTAAAGTTTCCAATGTGCTGCTGCTGCTTATGGTAAATTATTGGTAATCGGTATGATTATGATTAGATTATTATTATTCGTTTGTTGTCAAGGACTAATTGGGAGTTAGGAGGAATTACAATTACTCGATTACTGCAGAGATGTTTCGTTTGTCGCATGAATGCTGTTGGCACTTGGGATGTACAAGTTCGTCAATCCCATGATATTGTAATTGGACTGATTAGTAATTTTATGACCCCGTTTAATTACCTACCAACACTATAACACATTTACTTATTTATATTAAAAAAATAAATATATATATTAATTGCATAAATTAACTATGGTGTATCCAAATTTAATAATTCAGCTAATAATTCATCTGGCTCGTATATAATAATAATATAATAAAGTCGATACTGATTACAATATTTGGATACCAACTCGAAAACAGTAATGCATTTGGAAATTCTCATAATTGAACAATAAAGCATGCCCCCCTTTGATCTTTTTTTTTTTTTTTTAAAAAAAAGGGTCTACACTCTCCTGACCTCCACCCAAAATGTCATAACGGTGATAATTAAGAAACTGTCAGTTGGGATGAAGCCTTTATAGACATATTACCTTGACTCTTATCTTTTATTTTATTTTTTTTTACATTATTAAATTAAGGTGACAACAGGAAAGAATTTCCCTTTTAGCCATGTTTTATTCTTAAGATTTAACTGTATATAGTAATCACAATTACAGTTAATTTTTATCTGAAAACTTCCTTACCATTATTACTGCCTTTTGACCGAATTATAACGATCATTTTATTCCTTCAATTTGCCCCTATATATACAGGAGAAAAACACAATCCCCCTGTTTGGCAAGTGTAGTAAGTTAAAGCGGAGTAAAAATTTAAATCACCTTAAATTAGTGGTGTTTGGTAATAGTGACGCATATAGATGAAGTAAAGTTGATGTTATGTGTAAAAGATGTGAAAGGTTGGTGATTTAGTTTACTACACCTATATAGCTGCGTTAACTTACTATACCTTAAATCACTTCCGTTTGATGACTTAAAATTGATTTAAGAGCTTAAATCAATTTTACTGCACCAAACAAACGCAGGGAATATTCTTAGTAACAATTTTTCATCGTTTCCTTGTCTCGGTACAAGTATCAATATCCAATGTTACAAGTTGAATAGAGTGTTTTCTTAATTAATTGAGCCTTGCAGACCCAATTTCTGCAGGCCCAAATGCACAAGTTTTTATTTGTATTATTGGCCCATGATAGGTAGTAATATGCGGCTGTATTACTTCACTAATTCACTTTGACGAAATGAAAGAAAAAAATGAATGTACAGTACACATTATGATTATCCATCGTATTATTTTCTCAATTACAAAATAAAACATGAACCGAATATTATGTACACTTTTTTACATTAAAACAATTGTCTCAAGAATTATTATGTTTCATGTTGATAGCCAGAGGAAGCAAAGAGAACCCAATCTAACCAATCTATGCATAGAGTCTGGCTATAATAACATACTTACTTTTTAAAATTCAAGAAAAACCAACAACAAGCATTGCAAAACCTAATGTATTATGTATTTCCTAGATCGATATTTATATTTACATATCAACCCCCACCCCCCCAACAAAAAAAAAAATAAAAATTAAATTAAAAAATAAAAAATTAGCACTGGCATTAATTTCAGGGAGACTAATCAATTTTTACACAAACTATTCCAACTGTACCAGTATAAATCAGTGGCAACTGGCACTAGACTATTACTTCATTAGATTTCTCTCATTGCTGAAGTAGCTTTTTACAGCATACAAGTAGCTTAGTTAGAGATTATATACAAGCTCACCACCCCTAAAGAATTATACTGTGTTTCTGGTGCCTTGTGCTGTCTTATGATGTGACGAAGAACTGTTGCTATCCTCCGAGTTATCAGAGTCGGTGCCGCTGTCTGCGAGCTGGCCCACTTTCAGAGCATCCCTCATTGCTTGTGTGAAGCTCTCGTTAAGAGGATTCATCCTACCGAAACCGATATCGCCTTTGTGCATCATTGCCACAAACTCGCTGTAATCTATTCTTCCATCCTAGCAGATATTAAAAAGAAAGTATAAGATTACAGAAAAATAAAAGTACAATTTTAAGTATGTTGTACTCGAAATACATGAGCAGAGAAAGATGTACATTGTTTTGATCAACTTCCTCAATTATATCCTCGAGCTGGTTGCCCTCAATACCGAAATCTTCACATGCCTTTTGCAATTCATCATGAGTGATGTATCCACTCCTGTCTCTATCAAAGTATTCGAAGGCAGTAAGCAAGTAATCGTCTCTTCTTGCTTTGTTCCAGTGCATGGTTGCTGCCACAAACTCTGCATAGTCTATTGTACCGCTTTTGTCGATATCAGCCTGAAAATAACAAAATTTAGTAATCGTTATATATACGATAAATAGTATGGTAAATCATCTTTTTTTTTTTAAAATTTTTTCACTTTGTGCTCTAGAATTAGATCTTGAGAATCTGGTAATCCATATTCTGTTATCGAGCTAATGTAGCGAAACTGCAAAATTGGCTAGCTTAATTTTTGTTTTGTACCAATAAGAAAACCAGTATTTTGCAGCACTAACCCTCAT
Organism: Cyperus esculentus; assembly: GCA_030179965.1. NCBI lineage: Eukaryota > Viridiplantae > Streptophyta > Magnoliopsida > Poales > Cyperaceae > Cyperus > Cyperus esculentus. The sequence goes on along the minus strand of JASGLE010000019.1, from coordinate 339,006 downwards.
ACATGCAGGTTTTGAATTTTTGATTAGGAAATGACACAGGTATAGATACATTTCGGTTGATGAAAATTAGGCACAACTCACCGCTTCCATTAAAGCCTTGACCTCTGGCTCATCAAGGTGTGCACCGACTCTCGCTAGTCCTGCTTTTAGCTCCTCAAATGTGATCTGACCACTGTTATCTGCGTCTATCATCTTAAACATTTCTTTCAGACCCGCGAGTTCTTCTTCAGAAAGATTCTCAGCAATTACCTACAGCCAACAATGTTCAATCAGTAAAAACATGGTATTTTTTTCGAAGCAGAAAGGCAATAGGAGCACTAGTGGTAAACATATTAACTGGTAAATATAAAATAGGTACTTCAAAGTGATCTTAAGTTGTTAACTGATATGTAATATCGGGTATCAGATTCAGATTTTGTGTAATGATTCAAAATTTTCAGAACAATATATGAAGTTGCATACTCTTAGAGCCATCTTCTTAAAATTGTTAGTTGCTGAAAATTGCTTCAAGCGAGTCAAAACGGCTGAATCGAGTGGTCTGTCAGGTGCCATCCCTTCAACCTGTAACCATGGATGGCCTGTAAAAGAGAGGATATTCAGAGATCAGCTTATTGAAATATTTCAGTTACTGCACATACACAGCAAAGATGGTGAAGTCTGTCAATTGAATAATCAGAAAAAAAAAAGAGGGAGAGGATGTACAAATATGCTTGATCAAAGCAAGGTGAAGAAAATGGAAAAAGAAAACTCACATAGAACTTCATGAGCAGTCAATCTTTTTTTAGGATTTCTAACGAGGATCCTACGCACGAGATCTTTAGCGCTCTCTGATATGTTTGGCCATGGATCTGACTCGAAGTCTAGCTTTCCGTTTAACACCTGCTCGAATATGCCTTGCTCAGTGTCTGAAAAAAAAAAAAAAAGTTCCCAAAAACATACATTACAAATTTGTTCTCTGATTACTGTACTGAATCACAGGCCTACACATTTAAAAAGTAGATTGCATGATACCTTCAAACCTGTGGTACATAAACAGAGTCAGATTTGGGATTAACTATAACTGATGCTTATTACCAGTGTTGTTGTCATTGTCATTGCTTCTTTTTATCATCATCATTATCATTTCTAAATGAAATAATCTTAGAGATTGTACGAAGTACGAACCAGCCCAGAATGGAGGCACCCCGCATAAGAGGATGTAAATAATAACACCGGCACTCCATACATCGGCCTCAGGTCCATAACACTTTCTTAGTACTTCTGGTGCAACGTAGTAAGGGCTACCGACCACGTCACTGAATATTTGATCTGGAAAAAGAACAAAAAAACAATATTTCAGCATCAGGTGCCTCCGGTCGCACAGCATGAACTTAAATTCACCTTAAGATTATTAAAATTCTAAAGGTGCATCTGTTATTGTTTCTATGTTACAGTTACCAACCTGGTTTGAAGAAAATGGAGAGCCCGAAATCAATTGCCTTTAAAGGTGCATCCTCATCCTCATTTATAAACAAGAAGTTCTCTGGCTTGAGGTCCCGGTGCATGACCCCGAGTGAATGACATGCCTCCACCACTCCTACAATCACCCTCGCCAGATCCGCCGCTCTCTTTTCACTGTAATGCCCCCGCTTGATAATCCTGTCGAACAACTCGCCACCAGTGCACAGTTCCATGACTACGTGCACATGTAGGCTATCTTCGTACGCACCCTCAATGGAGATGATGTGTGGGTGCCCACAAACATGATGCATGATCTGTATTTCCCGTTTGACGTCCTCGACATCATCATCCTGAATTAACTTTCTCTTGTTGATGGACTTGCATGCAAACTCTTTTCCTGTGACCTTGTGAGTGACAAGGTATGTCGTACCGAATTGTCCTTGGCCGAGCTTTTTGCCTATCAATCATAATGATACAAGACAATGATATATACTACTCTTTGTTATACTGACTTGGTGGAGATTTTCAATAGTTATTTCAGAACTTTTGGCATTTTAATAGAGAATATAATCCAAATGATTAATGTGGATACAAGAAAATATTACCAACTGTGTATATATCCTTCATCATCTCAGTCTTGCGATTAAGTACGGATTCGACTCTCAACCCAGCAGCGGATGGAACCCTTCTGTGGTGTGGCTTCTTCGATCCCTTTCGTTTTGGCTTTGTCGAAACTGTCGGCGACTGTTGTTTAGCTTGTTGGGTTCCATTTTGAGCCACATTTATGTTCTTCTCCGGGTTCTCGCTCTGGCTCTGAGATTTTCGTTCGATATCATTGTGATTGTTGTTTTCTATGATTTCATGATTGTGCTCTGCAGTCTCTGCTGAAACTTTAATTGGACCCGGTGACGCAACTGTGGGCGGCCTGCTGGCAACAACTGGCGGCAAAGACCGTGAATTAACGACACCTTCAAAATTACTGGCTGGCGTGGTGGCAGGGCCGTTGTATTTGCTGATATCGCCGATAACAAGATTGATATTCTTGTCATTGTTACTATTTGCGCTGTTGGTGTTGGATTTCGGGCGGTTGGAGGTCCGAAAGATGTTGTTGGAGAGATTTTGCATGATGCTGCTGCGGATGCTGTTCGCGTTGCTGATATCTCTGGTGGTTGCACGCCGCTTAGATCCTGGACAAATATTGCCCATGTCGATTCAATGAACCCAAGAAAAAATCCTATTCACCGCAGCATTTGCATAAGATCAATCGGTTCTGATAAGGAAATAGTGATTATTGCCTCCAATGGCTCTTGTCTATTGCTCGTCCCGTCCCGTTCATGCGCGACTTTTGAAGAATTCTTGTTGAACCAATTCAAGAAAAGAATATGAACAGCTCGATCAAAGGGACGAAACAAAGATCGATCGAAAGCCAAGAAATCTTGAATCGAAGCTAGTGTACCAAGAAAAGAAAAAAGATGGATACGGTGGGGATACAGATACAGTGATCGACAATCCTAGCTACAACAACAAGACATCCATCCTAGAATCCATGAATGGTTGCAATTCAGATGACAGACTTCAAATTTGGTATGTATCTTGAATTTTTTTGACGTTGAGAGAGAGGAAAGGAAATCTTACGCTGGCTGGCGGTTACAAGCCGTGGCAAACAGATAGTTAATGCTTGTTTGGGTAGACCCGGTATAGTAGTGAATTCTTGAGTTTTGTCATATATGTTAGACCAACTTTTTTCTTGGAGAAAAATACCTTCTTTGAGTTGTATGATTAATGAAGAGTTTTGATTTTTTTTAGTAAACAATCAGTGCTAGATTATAATATAGCTGATGGAACATAATTTCTATTTCTTTTCATTAATCATATGGTTAAGAAAGAAAGTTCCAACTTTTTACTAAACAAAAAGTAGTGCACCGTACCAAAATTCTTAAGTATTCATGATGGTAGATTAAGAAACTTAAAATTTAAGATCAGCCTCAATTTTTTTATTTTACTGACTATTGCTTACTAAAGAACATTATAGATTACATTAACATATTCATAAAATATTCAAAGCGATAATTGAGTTTTGCTAATTCAAACACTTAGCATAAAAAAAAATTATTGATTTATTAGTTCTAGTAGTCCAGATAGCTTGAAAAATGAAAAGTGCCACATTGATGGAAATATACTAATTTGCTTAATTGTAAGTAGATACATAGACATATTCCATTTGGTAACCAGTTAACTTTTTTTTTTTTTTGGGTCAAATGTTGTTAAATAAAATATAACACAGCAAATGTGATTCCTGTAGTTTTGATTGGTTTGAGTCCAAAAATTTAATGATGACCCATTTTAGTAATCTGGGAAAAAAAAAAGCGTGTGCCAGATGTGGTGTGACTCCTAAAAATGGAATTTTGGGGCACAAATGAATAATCCATCCTTTAAATTGAGAACCTTGTCTTCATGAGTCATGATGACTACTCTAAGAAAAAAAAAAAAAAAAATGCAAACTTCAGTTCTTGAATGAATGCAGAAAATATTACTGGAAATTAATTTGATTCTCAGTATTATACAAATACAAGAATGGAGGACTTTAGACTTGTTATCAAGCACCTAAGAGCAAATCAATATTCTCTTGGTTAATATATACTTGACAACACATTTTTCAGAAATGAACCAGTGTGGAAGATTAGCTTTCAGTTGTGGCAGCACCTTTTTTACTAGTTTGTTTTATTTTTCTTTTGAAAGAAGGCAAAAGCAATTTGTACATTTGCATTAGGCGGAAAACTTTTTCAAATAGCACAACTTTTTCTTTTTCTATTATTTGGACAATGTGTGGAAAAAAATGTTACACAACTTTTACTGGTATAATTTTAAGGGGAAAGTGCTGGCAAGCTTCCCCCAATCATATCCAACTTTCTCAACATATATATTAACAATCAAATTTCTTCTTTTGAACACTAAATCCCAATATAATCTTTCGAAAAAAAGAACACTAAATCCCAATATGTAAAAAATTACAAAAAATTATTGCCTTAAATAAGCCCCCAGATAGCTTTCAGACAGGATAATATCATAATTTTTTTTTACAGCTCTTTACTGCCTATACATTAACGAATCATAAATTCATTTCAACTCATTTTGTAAGAACCCAGACAAAAACGAAAGAAGAACCAATTATGATCTCCTCTCGCCGGTACATAATCATTCACTCATCTACAAACAAAATTATAGAGGTCTCCCTATTACAATACATTACTAATTAGAGACCATGGTTTCCTCTATATCTTTTTTTTTTTTTTCGCTTTTTTAGTTTACGGTCGTATGAACAGCCACAATCCAGATTGGAAAGGATTTCGACTTTACGGTCGTAGAAATGATCATCTACTCTGATGCACCAGTTGTGCAAATGCAACACAACCATTTTTTACTCCTTTTCTTAATAGTAGTAGCCGGTCCATTAGAATTAGAAGCATTAGCCTTCTCTAGTGTATCTTCATCACTCACCTTACCTTTTTTCTCTCTGTGCAGGGAAGAAGGGACAACACCGTTCCTTCTGCAAAATTTATTTAACAGCATCTTAGAAATTGATTGAACTCTTTGAAAAATACACTTTGATTACTATTTCTCTAAACTAACCTTGAGTCTCTGGTGGCAGGCCCTTCATACTGCCACCCATTCAATAAAGAACTGTTAACCATATCAGCATGATCCACACCCAGATCACTATTCCCAGTACCAGCCTTGTCAGAGCTAAACGTCACAAACTTTCTCTGAAATGCTTTAGCTACCTCATTTTTTCCAAGTGGCTCATTTTGGCGTGCCTTAACTATTGCATCATCTAAAATTGACAAAGCATGTGCCACATCGGGACTTACACATGCCCCACTGCTATTCATTTCTTGCTGATCACTTATCTTGGGACTCTCAGGAATCTCCTCCATGGCTTCGTACCATTCTTCCTGCTCTTCCTCTTCTATCTCATTAACAGATGTACCATTTGTTGTGGGTGAATTTTGATGCCCCTTTTCATTAATAGACAACACTTCAGATGCTGTAGGTTTCATCATTGAGTGTCGTATTCTTGCATATAAAGGGCCTTTCAGGGCCTTCTGGTAGTCTGCATCAGATGCTGCAACAGTGCTGACTGCCTGAAATAATTTGGATACTATAATCAGTAGAGGTGGCAAATTTTGACCCGACCCGAAAAACCCGCCCGACTCGAAACCTGACCCGAGTTTCAGGGGAAGTCAAACCCGACCCAACCCGAACCCGACCCGTGTTCCAGGGAAAGTGAGACTGACCCGAACCCGACCCGACCCGAACCCGACCCGTGTTTCAGGGGAAGTCAGGCTGACCCGAACCCGACCCGACCCGACCTGACCCGAAAAAATGCCGGCAGACGTCAACCCGATACCCGACCCGACCCGAAAAAATGCCGGCAGCCATCAACCCGATACCCGACCCGACCCGACCCGACATTTTCATTTGGTCAAACTGACCCGACCCGAACCCGACCCCGACCCGACCCGACATTCTGCCACCTCTAATAATCAGTTTATTGTTTTTTTTGGTAGCTTGTTTTAGAATAAAATGTTTAAACATATCAGGAAGTTAAGACATTAAGGAAACAGCTCTTCTGCACTGCCAGAGTTCTAAGAGGCCATCCTTCTGTTTTCTATATAAGAATTTTAACTATGCCTTCATGTCCAATTTGAAATCAGTTCATTCAAGCTGATGAGTTAGCTAATGTTCATTTTAACTATACCAGTGGCGTTATATTCTGCAAAAATGGAATTATTTATATACGTTCGGTTATGTAAGTATGGTCTACATCTGCTGAACATCTAGTACTTACCAGAGTAGAGATTGCAAAATGTAACCCCCAACCTACTCAACTCGAGTCGGCCAGTCTGAAATATGACTAACCATAACCAGCAAACAGAACATGACACAAATTGAAATCCATCTGACCCTAAATATAATCAGTCCATAGTCTATAAAATTATTTTTCCCCTTCCAGATAGACCCAGAGATGGAAATTGTTAATTAACTGTTGATCCTGAGACGTCCAGAACCCAAATAAACTGAGATTTAAATTGACTTCAACTAAAATCATTTTGACTAGAATAACCCTAAATCTGAAATCTGAAAAAGCTTGTGTCCAGAATAATTGTATAGTTAACATAGAGAGTAAAAATTACAGATATGAGAAAAAAACCTTTTGAAAAAGCTTGTGTCCACTTCCAACTATCTGCCGTGACACAAAATTGATCAACGAAGCTGGCACAAAATCCAACTTTATATCCATATTATATATTGCCCTGAAAATCAAAAAAAGAAAACGTGAACAGTGGGCTAGCAAGGTAACACTATTGTTTGTCCCAAATAGTTACCCATTGTCCAACATAAATGTGGAGAAACTATTACTGGTATGGTTTTGTCCCAAAACCCCACCAGGGTAGATAGGTTTGTTAGTATCATGCAACATGCAGAAAATAAATGAAGTTCTTGAGAATAAATTACCTAAGGTAGCTCTTTTGTTCATTGACCTTTTGAAAGGCAAAACCTCCAACCATATCGAGCCTTACCGTACCATTTGCTCTAGGAATTCCCTCTCTGGTAAATCCATGTGTACTTGTATTCACCTCTTCTTCATCTGAAATCTGCAGTTAAACTATGCATATTGTCACAATATTCAATTACTATGGTGTTTACTCACAAAAATTGTGATTGAAATAGAAAGCAACAGCTTCATGTTGCAGCAATATGTTACCGAAGTCACAATAATGATATATTTGCCACATCAGTCAAAGTACAAATGTGTTTGAAGAGTTTGGTCTTCAAAAGATACGGTACTATATTTATAATATCATATGAAAAAAATGATCTAATAGAATAATCACCCTTACCGTATTGACGAGCACAAGTATGAGATCTCCTTCTATGTATTCAAGCTCAAAGAAATGTAGAATAGCTTCTCTGTCAGATACCGGCCAAGGAACCTTCATTCTTTCTTCCACATTAGTCCCAAGTTGGAATAGAAAACATTAGGAAGAAAAACATTATAGTAGATACCAAACTATATGCATGAGTCAACAGCAAACCTCATTAGAGCAATCTCTTCACCAATCCGAACTTTCTTTAGAACGTCTGTTTTGATTATTCTGAAAGGTGGGAAGTTATATTGGGGCCACCTTGAAAAAGATAGAATAAATATGAGTCTTTTGAGTATGTAACCTGGGCTTAAAGAAACTACATACTGGAAAGGGTACACGTACCATTTCTTATACAAGCTAGACTCCAATGACACACATAAGCCTATACAGAATAACAGATGATATTAATTCAATTAAGCTAAAAGAGAAGTGCTGCAACTCCCAATGCACATATAAACAGGGCCATTGTTACACAGCACCACCATAGGTGCAGAACATTAAAAGGGGTAACATGTTCTATGGTTCTGCAGACAACTCAGCACCATAAAAGTGCCAAGTGCTAAACTCGGTTAAAACTAATTAACCATTTAATTCAATATCAAGATAAAAGTCATGGCTTCCATCCCAACTGGCAGAATGTTCTTAATGAAAACAATGAGATGTGTACTCTAGAAAAACTTTGAACTTACAGACATCAATAGGTCCATCAGCAAAACCCTCAAGCAGCAGTGTATGAAATGGAGTACCATGTGGGCCCTCACGGTATAAGACCCTTAATTCATCTGTGTCTTGTTTTAACTACATTTGTTTGACACATCATAAATAAGAAGGATATTGCAGTTGAAGACACCTCATAATTTGTTTGACATCTCTTCTATTTTCAAATGGAAGTTCACAGAGCTAGTCTTATGGACCAGTGACATTAAGGAAAAAAGTTAATGTTCTCTTATTTTGCAGATAGAACACAGTTTATTGAAATATAAACATATCAAAGTCAATTAATTTGACAGTACAGCACTGAATAAAAAGTGGGCCACAATACATTTTTATAAGAATGTACTAAATTACAGTGAAATTTAATCTCTACAAAAATAATGGCATATAGTTATCATTTATTGTACCAACGCAATCAAAAGACAAAGTTCATAACAGACAGCCAACAACAAAAAAAAATCACCTTCCAATCATTATTTGTTGTTTCACGTTGCTTCATTATTGCTTCATCATTTCCTGAAGCACTCCTGAGCATTTCCAGAAACTTCGACACTTCATGTGTTCGCCTATCCACTATAAGGTCAATGTCACCTATTTGATGGGTAAAATTTTAAGGTAAACAAAATCAGATTTATGGGGAAGTTTTATGCTTACCTTACAAAAAATCTAACATAAATACAAACAAACGCTCCGAAACTAAAAACTTCAAATTTAGTCCTCGAAAGCAGACAATTAACTGCATAATGTCCCCAGTGCGGGCAGGGACTGCGTTTTTTTTTTTTTTTTTTTTTTTTTTATCTGACTGAATGAAGGAGAAAGTTTTTCTCCGAAGAAATGAGATCAAATAGGCTTCTGCATTTTTGTCAAAGGATTATCTCATTTGTAGAAGTTACTCAGGATATCCTTTTCACTAAGAAACTTTCCAAATGGAGAATCTATTATATACTATATGAGTGCAGCAGCCAATTTGTATACAGGCATTAAACATTTGGATACACTTAGGACTGTATTATACTATATGAGCCATTTTGACAAAATCTATAAGTTGTTGACTGCCCTCCAACTAATTTACCTAACAATTGTTTCTTTTCTTTTCTTTCTTTTTTTCTCAAATTTTTACTGCAACCGAACAACTGGTTAAAAATTGTAATTGTCTGCCAGTGCTGCTAGAATAACCCAAATTGGATGTTTCGACTTGCCAGCACAGCATATCTTGTCAATTTTGCCAAGCAACCACCAGGGGACATTACATTAGAGCACTTAATTAATATAATTTAGATGACAACATAATAAAATTTCAAACCTTGAAGACCAGAACGGAGAAGCTGAGATTTTACAAGAGACCTTAACGAATCCATATTTACGAGATCAGGCGAGGCCAATGTTCTGTCTAGTCTTCCTCTTTGTTCTACAATCTTCATCTTCTTCTCCATGCCTATCCTCTTCTCTTTTGCAATCAGATACTAATAGCTCCTTGTAAGATTTCTCCCCCCTCTCTCTAGCTGAATAACAAAAAGAATTAAAAAGGAAATATTAACAAACAGTTACCAGATGGTCAGTAGAAGAAAAAAGGTGAAAATAAATTCCTCTTTGAATTGATTTGAGTTTTTAAATAATAAAAGAAGCAAATTAGATACAGGTAAAATTATACTGATTAACTACAAAATATAGAAAGGTAAAAATTAGCAGATTCAGCTTCCCAGACCTCATCAATTGGAGCAATTGGGGAAAGAAAAAAGGACAAATTTGATCAATAATCAGGGAATTTATAGACCCCTTACAAAATGAACTCAAAGAGTACTGCAAAGTACACTTAATTTATGTCCAATTTCATATGATTGGAGAATCCTAGCTAGGAATTGCCGAACTCCAGTTATTAATTTCTTTTCAGAACCGCGAATGAATCTCTTCAAGTTTTAGCTCAAAGATCTAAGCCTTCTTTTTAGGAACAAAACAAAACCCATGGCACATATAAATACATGATAGAGTTCATCTCATAGTCAACAGCAACAAACCAATTCAACAGCTACTACACCTCTGTTCTATTGCAGATCAATCAGCAGCTGGATCAATTCTGCTCTCATCAATGAAAGTGAAGCAAAAGATTGTACTGAGAAGAGTGGAAGGAACATTAGACCCACCATTAGCAATCAATCAGCAACTGAGTGGAGTTAACATGCCAACCACCAATTTTTACCCCAGAGCTAATAGCTTCTTTCTCAGATGTGAAGAACTGAAGAAGCAGTATATACTAATACCATGATATAATTGTCAAAAGGTTAAAGAAGAAGTATAAGAAAGAGAAATCAAATAATAAAGAATAGGAAAGACAACACAGCTTGCGTTTACCTCGTCAGCTGATTGCTTGCTTGCTAGCTATCAAAAGAGAGAGAGAGAGAGAGAGGAATGATGCGTTGGGTGGGTACCAGAGAAAGAGATGAAAGCGTGAAGCTTTGTATTGCGCTCGTGGGTTCTTCTGGCTTTCTTTCTCTTTTTGGTTAGTGCGAGCTGAAGAAATGTCAGAGAGAGAGAGAGAGAGAGAGGGGGGGGAAAGGTTTTTGTTTTTGTTTTTGTTGCCGGTACGGAAGGAAGGATGAAGGTAAACAGTTAGGCCTTCCTTCCTTCCTTGAGCATGAAATTTTCTCAATTGGAGCTGGTAATGGAGAGTGCTGTGCTGCCATATGATACAATTGTGACGCCGATGCATATCCGTCAACGAAGGAATTCAATTGAATGCGAGTCAGTCAAGATGTAGTTGGACCGCTGCAGATAGGGATGGATATCTGGCACTGGCAGGCAGATCATCTGTTGCATAAATCCTGTCACTCACGCTAGTCCGAATATCTTACTTACTTTGAGTGGTGACTCTGTGAATGTGATGGGTATTATTTAATATTTAGACAGTGAGTAACTCGTTACAGGAGAAGCATGATCAGTTCATTTCAGTTGTACAGCTGAGGATTGAATAGTGAATGAGGACAAATTAAGTGGGGTTTGTTTTGTTTGGCTCCCTCTGTCCCTGGCACTGGCACACGTGGGTCTCGTTTCCAGATAGCGCGGCAAGATCACTGGATCAGATCCGTCTCTTCCCTCTTCTGAGCTTGCGGGGCCCACCAGTCAGTCATACAGTCATTCATCCATACAGTGATACGAATACGATACAGGCTGCTCGGTTCTTCTATTCTCCATTCCATTGCAATTTGCATGAGAGGAGATGCTGCATGTGATCCTGCCTTTTTGGGGGGAGAATATATTATCAGAACAATAATACCTGATCAGTGATCTTTGCTTAGATTAGTCTTTATGGAATTATTACTAGTATTGTAATTGTGTTTTTGTGTAATTTTCTTAAACCTGGTGAGAATAAGTTGGAGGTAATTGACTTTTATTTGATTGTTTGATAGTGACGGCAATGAAAACATGGGACAGGTTGCTTGGTTGGTTGGGGTGGGGGACCGAAATTATCATCATATATTTTCAACAGTCATAGTCTGTTTCAGCATTTGACCAATTGTTTATGGCTATACAGCGTTCCAAGCCCACAACGTAACCGGAAACCATAAATGAAAGAAATATCAAAATCAATATGGATCTCATTAGAACCCAGCTGCACAAGCTACTATTAAGTGAGTTGACAATGACAGTCACCATCTCATGTTGACATAATTACCATTTATCTGAGTGATATCTATATATGGTTGCAAGTGTTTTCATCCACAAGCATAATAATGCACGGTAGTTGATTGTTGATAGTTGATAGTCTCTTTCAAATTTCAATGCGAGGGAAGTGAGTGGGTAGGGGTATATATCAATCATATCATGGGCCTTGATTCTTGAATGTTGTCAATGGGCTTGTTCTAAGTAAGTAAGTATAATAAGAAAGGAAATAAAAGAAAAGCCCAACTCTCCAAAATCAACAGCAAGCCCAGGCCCAAGCCCAAACCCAGCTCTACATCTTCTCCAACTCTCCAACTATCAAAATGCTTCTTCCCAAATCACACCCACCCGAGACGATCGTCCTGCGCAGGAAATAATAATGTCTCCTGCCACCACGGCCGGGAGCCTCATGCGCCGCTGCTTCTCCACCGCTTACTCTCTGTCTCAGTCGTTTCCCCAGCCGTGGCTCTTCGTCGGCCTCGGTAATCCCGGCGACAAGTTCAGGTCCTCTCGCCACAATGTAATTCTCTACCTTTAATAGATCAACAACTTAATTGTCCTTTTTTATCATTCTTTACTGTTACTGCATCATCAAGGATGGATCGGGCAATGAACTGTAGTGAATTAGGGATCACCAGATAGTAGCAATGCTAACTGCTCAGCTACTTTCTGATTCTGATCGATCACTATCTTCTTCTTGTGCTGTTGGGATATCAGGTTGGATTTGACATGATTGATGCCTACGCTAGGTCTGAAGGAATACCTATGACGGCGCTCCATTGCAAGGCTTTGTTCGGAGAAGGTACTCTTACCAGTTTACATGTTAGCTTCAATTATTCGTTCTTTAATTTCCATTTCTTTTAATAAAATAAATACCTACAAGATTTCTGCCACTTCTCTTGCAGGGATGGTTGAAGGTGTGCCTGTCTTGCTTGCAAAACCGCAGACTTACATGAATCTCAGTGGAGAATCTGTAAGCATACATAAATTTCAAACATACAGTTGATTTTTTTTTTCCTTCTTTTTTGGGCTTTATTAGCACATTGTTTAGTTCATGTTGTTTTTCCAACCAATCTGGAATCTCTTTATTGTAATGATGTAATTTTCTCAGGAATAAGTTATAGCATAGTATGGAGTATTTAGAAGTTCAAACTAAAGGAACAAAATTTCTTCTTCTTCTTTTTTTTTTTTTTCCCTGTCTGGGTCACATGCATGCGATTTTATTTACTCAGGCCTTCTTGCTTTAACTTGATCTTTTAAGAAGTGTCTTACTTGACTAATTATTTTGTTTTACTTTTGACTTACTGGTTGTAGACAGGCCCGCTCGCAGCCTACTATAAGCTCCCACTTAACCGAGTTCTTGTGGTAGGATTTCATTATTTATCAATTTACCATAAACATTTTCAAGTTATGAATTGAGATAGCCTCGCTGAAGGTTTAATATTTGGTTTAAGTTTTAGATGTATGATGACTTGGACTTACCATGCGGGGTTCTTAGGTTGCAGCCAAAAGGGGGTCATGCAAGGCATAATGGGTATCAAGTTTATTATCTTTTTAAATTTTGCTTATTGCTACTATTCAAAGAAAAAAATAATGAAGTGTTTTTTGTGTATTGAATTTTATTTTCGCAATAGTTACAATCTCTAGTCACATTAGAGTCAGTAACACTGGTAAGATTGTGTCACTCCCTGTGTTCATTGTTCTCCAGTTGTCTTGACAATAGACTCATCCAGTTTAATATGTTCAATAGAATTCAAATACAAGATTGTGTATGTTGAAAAATTATTTGAATAAGTTCAAACAGTGGGAATTGAAAACCTTAAAAACTAGCAGCCCATTGTCAACAGAAATGAAACTAGTTGGGTCATTTATTGCCCAAGTCATTAGACACCCATCTTACCGAAATGCACTAAAACTCTAGAAGCCTTTTCTTTTTCCCTGATAATACACCTCCAAACAAGTATTATATCTCAAGCAAGTTTGTTTATGCTATCAACAGGTTGAAAAATGTAATCTACCACTTTCGAGGGAATAAAGAATTTGGTCGACTCAGAATAGGTTCGGATTGAATTTTTTTTTTTTATATTAAAATGTTGGATTGTTGATTATATTTATTTTGTCTAACTCTAGATTTAATTGGTTTAGGAATTGGTAGACCGCCTGGGCAGATGGATCCTAAAGCATTTGTTCTTCAGCCATTTAACAAAACTGCCCGTGAAAAGGTAAACCCCAATAACTTAATATCGTTTCCCCACTTAAAACTAAAATTTTATTTAAATTTAGTGATTTTATTTTGCTTTTGCAAGTAAGAAGCAGCAATTTTCTCAATGATATAACACTAATTAGTAATTACAGATGCTATAAACTGATAAATGCTAGTATTAATGGTTTGTGTCCCTCTGGTCATTAGTTAACCCCAATCAAGTTCGGTTTTTGTTATACCATCAAATAAGTCTCATGTTAGGATACTGCAAAATCATTAGAGAATGAAATACCTGGCTCTTCAAACACCCAATTTGATCTTAATTTCAGTTGTGTTATTAATAAAAAGTAAAAAAAAGGAAGAAGAATGGTACAGTATCAGTCTTATTGTACTTAATAAGACAAAAAGGCTTACCTTTGGTTAAACAGCAAACAAGGTGGTCACAATGTCATACCGTCTAATACATGCTGGTTCAACTAACTTGGTTGTTGTGGTTCATTTTACCAGATTGATTCAGCAATAGAAGAAAGCATAGAGATGCTAAGGACTGTAATTTCGAGAGGTTTAACTGAAGCAGCGAGAATATACAATACCGAGCAGAAGTACAAGCATCTTAGAATGGAGAAAATCTCTCCCCGTGACTTCTGAGTTGCACTCTTCAAGGCTTTTGATTGGGCTGTGTTTATTTTTTATTTTTTAAACTGTAAATAGCTTGAATTAATTTGACTGATCCTTCCCCCATTCACTTTCCAATACATTATTTGGCTATGGTTTCCAATACATTTAATACAGAATGCTGTGAGAGTGAAGTGATACCAGAAGAAACAAGTAGCTTTTCTTGTGCCTTTTGGGCATATATTAGGAAGTGAAGCATTCAAATTCTAGCTTTTACAGAAGAAACAAGCTCATTAGCGTTGATTTAGTTTCAAAATTATACTTAGGCTAAAACGATGAGGTATGACACAGAATTATCATCCATTTTGCTTTCGGGGTGAATTTAGAGTCAAAATGTTGTATAAATGTATTACCTTTTAGAAAGCACTTGAGTACGTAGTTTTGTTCTCCATGGAACTCTATGTTTGTGATTTTATATATCTGCCAATCAATGTTATTTATGTTATATAGAAGTGAATTATTATAATTTTTTTTTTTTCTGAAGAACCATGAATATCTGAAGATGTATATGAAGCTAGCAGTAGGTGATGATGTTACTGTACTTACTGGATAAGGACTGATGCTGAGTAGGGACCAGATGAAAAAAGAGTTCCCAGTCAAAGGGGAACCCAAGTGAATGAGTGGTGATGGCCTTCTTTTCAATTCCTATACAGGTTACACGTGGTAGTGATTCAGAGGCCTTATCCGTGATCTGAAGTTTGTGCGTTGCAGTTCGGTTATATAGCCATCAAGGGATTTTTTTTTTTTTTTTTTCTTCCTTCCTTTTACAAGAGTTACTGCACTGATTATGAAGAGGTTGCGAAACATTTATTTTAATTGTTAACTCTAACCCAAATTTGAATGAAGCAGATATGTTAGGAAAGGATTAACATGAATAAAAGAGCGATTATAGCTTATAAAACGTGTTGGTGAAGCCCACCCCAACCCCACCCCACCAAGTTGCAAAGTTCATATCTAATCTTGAATGAATCCCACAAGTCAGGACACAGGAAAACCTTTTGTAGTCATATCCCATATGTATCCGTAGTAGCCCAGTAGGTAACAAAGGAACGTGCACAGAAAAACTCTTTTTAACTCTGTACGACACTTATAACACAACACTACTGGGAACTAACACACTTTCTTTCTTTCGTATCTGCATTCTCTTCTCTACCTGTCCTTCGCCTTCTACCGCTGCTCTTCCAGATGCTCAGCACTCTCGCCAGCCGATCATGGAGCCAGCAGCACCAGCGCCTGCCTCCCTTCCACCTCCCATTGCAAAACCTCGCCTCCAGTATTAGTAAACTCTTCTACTCCTCCGCAGCGCTGCCCGACGCTGTCGACAAAACCTCCGACGCCTTCTCCTCCAACTCGGCCGCTGCCAAGGACCTCCTCTCTCAGCTCCATTCCCACATCTCCAAGGTCCCTCCCTTCTTTCTCTCTCTGCTTCCAATATGATGGATGAGCTTCTTAAATCTGAACAATTTGTACTGGTTTGTAGGCCTAATTGCAATTATATATGAAATACCGACAGAAAAATATCATCTTTTCGCAATTGGAATCATGCTGACACATATATTGTACCAATAGATGATGAAAAGAAATGAAATTCAGCTCATGTATTTTTAATTGAGTTTCTTTCTTGCTTTACTTTCTGAACATCATGTATTATTATAGAAAATGTTCCCTTTATTAGGTTTTACACGGGGGAGGGGCTGAAGCGGTAAAGAGAAACAGGAGTCGGAACAAGCTGCTTCCAAGAGAAAGAATTCACCGTCTAATTGATCCAGGCACATCTTTTCTTGAGCTTTCTCAGGTACATCCGTTTATTATGGACTTCGACATTGTACTGTTCTGCTTTAAAATTTTTCATATAGCATGGTGCATGATGAGTTTCCTGTTTTGTCACGGGGGTATATTCTGACTTGTATAGTATCATTCCAATATTCCATGTTGGAGCATGGACAAAGTGCAAAGTTTGGTCCTTTTGAGTTCCTAAAAGAGAAAAGTAAGAGCAGGTGAAAATGTAGAGCACGGATGCTTGCAAAAAGGGAATGAAATGAAACCTATGCAAATAAATAAATAAATAAAATCTCAAAATAAAAATTAAATCTTACTTCAGACACAAAAGTGACACATAATTGATCATAACCTTATTCGATGAAGCTTGCAGGTCATGAACTCTATGATGAATCCCTTCCATCAGGTGGAATTATTACTGGAATAGGGCCTGTTCATGGCCGATTATGCATGTTCGTGGCAAATGACCCCACAACAAAAGGAGGGACATACTATCCAATCACAGTTAAAAAGCACTTGAGAGCACAAGAGATTGCTTCTCAATGTAAATTACCTTGTTTATACCTAGTCGACAGTGGTGGGGCCAATCTACCAAAACAAGCAGAGGTGTTTCCAGACAGGGACAATTTTGGAAGGATCTTCTATAATCAGGCAAAAATGTCAGCTGAGGGGATCCCACAAGTTGCTCTAGTTTTGGGATCGTGTACTGCTGGTGGGGCCTACATACCAGCCATGGCTGATGAGAGTGTCATTGTAAAGGGAAACGGAACTATCTTTTTAGCTGGGCCTCCTCTTGTAAAGGTAGTGCCTTCATTTTTTGTTCCCGCCAATTTACAAATGGTTGGTTTTTTTCTCAATTGACAATGATCACCTGGTATCTCGCTTGTTTGCAGTGACTTACTTTTGAAACTAGATTATGTTGTGTTTAACTTGCCTGTACTTTTCTACAAAAGTGTCGTTTAACTAACTTTTTGTTATACTGGTTGGGTGTTGTCTGCAAGTCATACTATTTTATTCCTTCTATCGTACCAATAACGATTGGGTGATGCAATGCATTAATTGTTGGAAAAACAATTGAAGAGTTCAATATTTTTAACTAGGCTGCAACAGGAGAAGAAGTATCTGCCGAAGATTTGGGAGGTGCAACAGTGCATTGCAAGATATCAGGAGTCTCTGACCATTTTGCTGAAGGTTCCTTTCAAATAATTAACAGGATTTTGCTGGTATGATATGTCATCCTATTCCTGCAGCACTGCTGTAGCTGAAAATTTACACTTTTTATGCAGATGAACTCCATGCCTTGGAGCTGGGAAGAAACATCATCAGAAACATTCACATGGCAGGAAAAGAACCATTTAATTCACAAAATATTCCTTCCGAGTATAAAGAGCCTCTATATGACATACAAGAACTTCGAGAAATTGCACCGACAGATCAGAAACAGCCATTTGATGTCCGCTCTGTAATTGCACGTGTTGTAGATGACAGCGAATTTGATGAATTCAAGAAATTATATGGACCTGTAAGAACTTTATCAACATCTAAATTAAGTGTATTTCCCATAATGTACTCATCACTCTTCACCAGACGTCAAGGACCAACCAAACTTGGCTTATTCTATTCTTCATTGGCCAAATTGTTGATTGGGGTTGATTATTTTTAAGAGATTATACTTTTTGAGTTCCTGCCTGCCATTATATATCAGTTCATGGTTGTATGGATGCAGGGAATGTTAGTTATTGCACCAAGAGGACATGAGGATATAACATTGAACCTGTAGCTGTAGGAAACCCTGCAAACTATTTCCAATCTATATTATGATTCTTTCTTACTTTTTGATCAAGTATAGTGTTTGTTTCTTACATTATGAACTGCAAAGACATTGGTGACAGGATTTGCAAGGATATGTGGGCAGCCTGTTGGAATAATAGGAAACAATGGCATATTGTTTACTGAATCAGCTCTCAAAGGGGCTCACTTCATTGAGTTGTGTGCCCAGAGGAATATCCCTTTGATTTTTCTTCAAAATATCACTGGATTTATGGTGAGTTCTAAGTACTCAGGTTCAGCATTCATATCTGTACTCCGTGTATGTGTATATCAATCTGTACCAGTAAACTGAATTCTCATTGTATCATTACCTTACGGGACCTTTTTAGTAGTTTCCACTGTCCAGGACCAGCAAGCTTACAATTAAGCTGATATAAGCTCAACTAACCCTCAACTATGTGATTAAGTCTCTAATAGCCTAATAAGATCATCAATATTGAGTTGGACCTCTTATCTGATTTTCATTTTGCTACTAGTTGCTCTCCATTTGATCAATCATGTCAGCTTTTTTTAAGAAATAGGATTAGATAGGCATCAATTCACTTTTCTTAAAATATAATGTGGAGCTTCAATTGATAAAAAGTATTTATATACCAGTGATCAGTAAGCAAACTATTATTATTTGTACTAGTGAACAAATCATGACTGAGCCCAGTTAGATATCATTAACTAGTAATTAACTGCAGTGTCTTAATCATTGACATTTTTGGTAATAGGTTGGTTCAAAATCTGAAGCAAGTGGAATTGCAAAGGCTGGTGCAAAAATGGTCATGGCTGTTTCTTGTGCAAAGGTTCTATTTACTTTTTTTATGATGGAATTAAATTAGCTTCTTTTCGGTTGACTATATTATTATAGTTCATCTGTGTTGATGTTTAATGCTCAACCAGGCTGATGCAGTATATAGACTCTATATGATATATGAATCATATGATGCTTTGAGGGCACCAACCCAATGTAATAGAGACTCTATATAAACTGTATATGATTGACCAGTTTTTAAAAGTTACTGTACTTGTAACTGCTGGTCTCCTAACCAGGAAAAACAGCTTGATAGTGTAATTGTGGAAAATTCACATTTCTTTTTATGGCTGATATCTTGTTAGTAAAGTACTTCTTATGTTATCATGATATTCATCTATTACTCTTGAACAGGTCCCCAAAATTACAATAATTGTGGGTGGCAGTTTTGGTGCTGGAAATTATGGAATGTGTGGACGTGCATATAGCCCCAATTTCTTGTTTCTCTGGCCAACGGCAAAGATATCTGTCATGGGCGGTGCTCAGGTAGCTTATTAAAAACAATTGTTCTTTTATAGAGAAATTGTGGCTGCAACTTGTGTTGGAAAGTGACTGACCTTCAAGTTGGTTTTCTATTATTATTATTATTTTTATCTAGGTTCTGTTTACCTCTATTATTAATTTGTGATGTGGGGTTCACAGCTTTTCAAGTTTGTAACTTTTAACAAAATACAAGTTATCTCATTTCGTTGCATGGTTGCTGCTGTAAACATGGTTGACAGTAAGATGTGTGTTGCATGCCTCCCCCTCCATTTCTTTGTGTGGTTTTGAATTGTTTCAATCATCAATATTTCATCACATTGCAGGCTGCAGGGGTGCTCGCTCAAATAGAGAAGGCCAACAAGAAGAGGCAAGGACAAGAGGTATAGTTTTTCTGGCACAAATTAGATGAACTTTGGTATATACTTTATTAGATGGATTGCATTCTACCGGTGAACTGACAGTGATATACCTGGTCAGTCAAACTAATTTCCCCCTTTCTGTTCCCACACAGTGGACTCCTGAAGAAGAAACGAGCTTTAAACAAAAAGTGATAGAAGCTTACGAGAGAGAAGCAAGCCCATATTACTCCACAGCTCGACTTTGGGATGATGGTATAATAGACCCTGCAGATACTCGCAAAGTACTGAGTTTGTGTCTTTCAGCAGCAGTCAAGTCCACTCCTGAGGAAACCAAGTACGGTGTCTTCAGAATGTAAATAGTGGCTGTACATAAATCAAGGCAATTGAAATTGGACAACGACTGAGGGGCAAAATGTGAATCTGCTGCCCTCTTAGTTGGTCCGGGTCGCGATAATATCTAATGATTAAATTGTCTTTGGTGATTTGCTGGTTCAATAAAGAAATTTATCTTTTGTGTCGTTAGCGAACCCATGTGTTTCTATCATACTATGAGTTGCAATTCTAGATTTCAGCTATGGTGCAAATAAAATGCACATATCGTGTATGGAAGTATCCTAAGTAAGATTATTTGTGCTATGCTTGGTGATAAGCTCAGCTGTTCAAGGCTTCAAGCTAGTAGGTCCACTGTATCAGTTGTATTCTTGTGGTCCTCTCTTGATAACTCTAGTTGAAACTCGACAGCCAGATATATCATACATCAGACATTCAGCTGACCTGAGATTGAGAAGGCCTTCGTATCTCATACTTGTGGTGATGTGACAACGAACGATTCATAGAAAAGTTTAGCACAATGTGCTGCCATTTGACACCCTAGTTAATCGCTTGTGGTGCAAATAGGGACCGATACCAATTGTTACTTTTTCTGTTTTTTCCCTTTTTGTGTGATTTATAAATCCAACATACAAGTTTACGAGGAATGCATGTTATATATAAAGTGAGGCTATTATAGTATTAATAATACAGATTATCTCCAATTTTAAAGACTACTAAATCCAACATTAAAGTTTACAAAGAATACATTTTATATATAAAGTGAGGCTACTATAGTATTAATAGTACAGATTATCTCTAATTTTAAAATCTTAATAGTCGATTTAAATTGTTTATTATGATTTTCATTGTATATTACTTACATGGTTGGTCCTAGAGGTGACAATTTTTGACCCGACCCGAAAAACCCACCCGACCTGAAACCTGACCCGACCCGAGTTTTAGGGAAAGTCAAACTGACTCGAACCCAACCCGAGTTTCAGGAAAAGTGAGACTGACCCGAACCCGACTCGAGTTTTAGGGAAAGTCAACCCGACCCGTGTTCTAGGGAAAGTCAGACTAACCCGAACCCGACCCGACCCGAGAATAGATGTGCAAAATCTGACCAAAAACTAGAGGTGGCAAATCGGGCGGGCGGGTCGGGTTCGGGTTCGGGTCGGGTCAGTTTGACTTTCTAGAATATCTCGGGTCAGGTCGGGTCGGGTGATGGACGGGTCGGGTCGGGTCGATTTTAATATCAGTTTTTTTTGGATCGTATGTTAATTTGAGTTGGATTGCATGATGTTTGATCTCGGGTCGGGTCGGGTGTGAGTCGGGTTGGGTTGGTTTGACTTTCTAAAAATGTCGGGTCGGGTCGGGTCGGGTTTTGCCACCTCTACCAAAAACGACCAAAAAACGACCAAACCCGAACAACTCGCCCAACCCGACCCGACCCGAAAAAATGCCAGCAGACATCAACCCGATACCCGACTCGAACCCAACCCGAAAAAATTGCCGACAGCCGACAGCCGTCAACCCGATACCCGACCCGACCTGACCCGACATTTCCAGTTGGCCAAACTGACCCGACCCGACTCGAACCCAAACCCGACCTGACCCGGGAATCTGCCACCTCTAGTTGGTCCTTACAATATTACTACTTTATAAGATTGGTCCTTAAAAAATTTCATAAAATATCAATTTAGTCCTTGAAAGTATAGGTTTGCTAGCAATTTGGTCCTTCAATTTTTGAATGTATTATTGAGGTCCTTAAAGTTTCATTAGGATATCATTTTGGTCCCTAAAATTTATATTTGTATCAAATTAGTCCTACCACCATTCATTGATGCTAATTTTTTTGTTAGTAAGTACATGATATCATAAAAACAATATATTTGTTTGTATATTATTTTTTATTTTTCACTACTCCACCATAGTTATCTGTAACACTAAATATAAAATTATGACAAATAAAAATATTAATTTTGAATAAAATACTAAATATGGGGACTAAATAGACATAAAGTTAGAACTTTGAGGACCAAAATGGTAAACGAACGGCGTGGGACCTCTCTCCCAAGAAGAAAACGGTAGTCTTCACAATAAACCCGGTCTACCATTACCTTCCAACGCGGAGCAGAAAGAAAGAAATCCCCAATCCAATTGTCCTTCCCTTCCCTTCCCGTTCCAGCCAACCTCGTCCGTCTTCCTCCGACGCGCCAGGGTTTCTTTCATTCGCGGAGGAGGAGAATAGGAGATCCTGTTCGTATCAATCAATCAGTCAGATCTAGGGTTTCCCGACTAGGCTAGGTAAGCTAAGCTAAATTATAACTATGGCGTTTGAGAGCGCGATTGCCCCGATCTCTTCTTCTCCCTCTTCTTCTTGTTGTCCTTTTCCTTTGTGCCTGCTTTCTTTTGCTGTTCTTGTTGTTCTTTTCGGTTCTTCTCGTCCAGAACCTAACCTAAGGGGCCAACCGTCGTAGGAGAGGAGAGTGCTGAGCGAGCGAGGCGAGCGAAAGATTGAGGGGGAGTGCGAGCGAGCGAAAGAGGAGAGGAGAGGAGAGCAGTGGTCGGTCGAGAGAAGAGAGGCTGTGAGCTTGCTAGAGAGAAAAGGGATAACGGAGAGAGAGGTATACTACTGACAAATATGGACAGGGATGAACGCCATGACAAGACTTCGTCCAAGAAACTTGTGGTCAGTTTCCTTTTTCTTTAATTCCCTTCTTTTGGATCATTTATCATAAATTGTTTGTTTGGATATGGGAAATTGAACACCTTTGATTGATTTTCTTTGTAAATATATCTGCAGGTACTTGGAATTCCTTGGGATGTTGATTCCAGAGGTTTGGAAGATCATATGACCAAATTTGGGAAGATTGTAGATTGCATTGTTATGAAGGTTGGTCTAACCTTTTCGTTTCTTTTGCTTAGATTTGTTGTTAATGATATGTTAATACGAGCACTATCTATTCTTCAAACAAGGTTCTATCAAATGAAGATACAGTATTTGATAAATGTATCTATAAATAACAGGAGAGGTCAACTGGACGGTCACGTGGATTTGGGTACGTGACATTTGAAACGGCTGAAGATGCAGAGGTCCGTTCTATATTATATTTTTCTTTATATTTAATCAGGAAATGTAGTGCATCACCATTAACTTTAATAAAGAATGTCATTTTCCGTATGTTTCAGATTTTACCATACCAACTATCTGTATAAAACGAAATAACAGTTTCAATGTATGTAAGATTGCCTACTAGAATATAGTGGCTGATGCCAAGATAGTACATCTTGTTATAAATTCTGTATATTGAATTAAAGTGCTCAAATTATATGGCAGTACTACTAATGATCTGCATCCTGAAACACATCTGTGCTCTGATAGTTGAATATATTGGAACCCAAATAAATGGAACAGGTAAAGAAATATGTCAATGCATTACACAGTTCCAGCTTGTAAATTTGTAAGCTTAGTGGGTAATCTTTAATGTTGGAATCCTGGTTCTTTAGTTATATTTCTTATGGCCTTGAAGGCATTAGATAATTGCACTTATGGTCTCTGATTTGTTAATGATTTTGGTTTTTAAGATTTTTGTTTAATACTGATATTGTAGACAGTGGTGTATGTACTGATGGTCTTTCACTATAAATGCACTGCTCATCACTTAACATGCCAGACTCTATGTGCATTTGTGCTTTTGCCTGATTAAGCTAGTCTTGTACAAAACCATTCCATGGTGATCACTAATTGACTATCGGCAGTTGAACAGAAATCCCACTTGAATGATTAATAAAAATGAACCTTCTATCTTTATTTATGTTAGAGCACTGATTAAAGTAATGATATGATCTGACATTTTGATTTTACAGGCAGCACTTGATAGTGAACATGTCATGGGAAACAGAACGTTGGAAGTGAAGATAGCTACACCAAAGGTTCATATATGATATGACTTTTTTATCATTCTTTTCATTGTAGATCTTAGGTTGGAATGTATTGTTTTTTTATTAAAAACAAGATATTTAATTTCAGGAAGAAATGAGGAGCACAGGCAACAAAAAAGCAACTCGGATTTTTGTGGCTAGGATTCCACAATCTGTGGACGACTCAATGTTTCGTAGGTTAGTAGAAGAAAAATCTAAGTCTTGAAAAATTGAATTGCAATAAGAGATGAAAATGCCTTCGCTGGTATTAGTGAATTACTGGGTGGTTAATGTTATTATTTGCATTGTACATGCATTCCTCTTGCTATGTTTTGACTTTTGATTCTTGTATGTCTTTGCAGTCATTTTGAAACTTATGGAGAGATAACAGATCTTTACATGCCCAAAGTAAGCTGCTGATTTTTTTGAATAATTCAATGCTTATCACATTTGTCAGTACCAGTACTTTAGTTGAATGCAAACATATTGAACCTACATGACTGTGTGTTAATGCTTATCACAGTGCAGTTTAATGTTTACTTTAATTCAAGCAACAATTATATATGCTTAACCTCTAATAAATGGTTTAACTATCCTGTATGTTTAAACAGGAGCCAGGTGCAAAAGGCCATCGAGGGATTGGATTTATTACTTATCAAAGTTCTGGTAATAACAACATTATTGTATGATTTTGCCTGTTTGTTCTTGATGTGAATTCATGCCAATGCTGTTACATCTTTTCCAGTAAGAGAATGTGTTCAAGTGATTTATTGATTTAACAGATTCAGTTGATAAATTGATGGATGAATCACATGAACTTGGGGGTAGTACTGTTGTTGTTGATCGCGCAACACCAAAGGTAGCTTCTATTTTTATTCAGTCAAAAATTTTTCTAATATACTTCTGTTGGATAAGTTTGAAAATTATGCATGTTCTAATATTGTCTTGTTTCTTCTCTTTTCTTTTTCTGGAAGGAGGACGAAACGAGGTACCCAAGCAGAGCATTCCAAGGTGGTTATGGTGCATATAGTGCATATATATCTGCAGCTACAAGATATGCAGCTCTTGGTGCACCTACTCTGTATGATCACCCTGGATCGTCTTTTGGAAGTATGTACTCTTCTTAAGATTACTTATCTAATTAGTACATTGGGTAGTTGTGTTAAGCAAACAATTTGCTTCTCCTGGTAGGAATTAAAAGCTGGAATGGTGAACATCAGTATTTTGGCCCATTAATAATCTCATGTGGAATCATAATTCGATATATATATTTTTGTAATAAAGTTCCACTATAATGTTCTGTAGGATCATTTCTTGGGGGGGTTGCACCCCGTGGATTGGGCAAAAAGTTGTTTATTGGAAGACTTCCCTTAGAAGCAAATGCTGATGATCTGAGAAACTACTTCAGCAGATTTGGCCGTGTCATGGATGCCTACATTCCTAAGGTAATGTGATCTTACTTTTGGGGCTTGCAAATTTGTTTGTTTATACTCATATTGGTTTTGTTGTAAAAGTTCTCTTTATTTTGCTCATGAATTCCTCCATGAGGCTTTCTTTTTTTGCTGTCCTTAGTGATGCCTTGGCCCTAGATATCGATATAGATTGCATTGATTATAATACTTCTTACTTATTGTTGTGTTGTGTTGAGCAGGATCCCAAAAAATCAGGCCATAGGGGTTTTGGTTTTGTAACTTTTGCCGATGATGGTGCAGCCGATCGTGTGGCACGCAGAACACATGAGATTCTGGGTCAAGAGGTATACAACAAAGTTTTATCACTCTTGAAGAAAGCAGAATATATGTGGTTTTATTGTAGCATGGTGGTTTTATATGTGATCTTTATTTGTTGTCTTTATTAGTCCAATTTGACCAAAACCACATCAAATTTATCATATTCTTTAATTTGTGGTTTTTGTTTGGGAGCAAATAGCTAGGATGAATTTGTCACCTCCTTTCAAAGTGCATAACTTGGTTATACCTGATAAATCCATCTCCCATACTTTGGTGTTTTATACCTGATAAAGGTTTTATTATTGTTGATAAAATATATTGAGCAGGAGACGAACAAGAAAAATGAGTTTAAAGTATGTTATCATACTGCTGCAGGTTCTTATAGACACAGCAGCACCACTTGAAGCGGGTGGAAGCGGGAGAGACAGAGACAGAGATAGGGACAGGGACAGAGACAGGGACAGGGAAAGGGACAGGGACAGGGAAAGGGACAGGGACAGGGAAAGAGACAGAGAAGCTGGCATTTTAGGTGGTATGGTTGGAGGCTTTATTGACCCAATTTCAGCAGAGGCCTTTGGAGCATATGGACCCATGCGGTCTTATGGTCGACTCTATGGTACCATGGATTATGGCAGTGTAAGTGCCAAGCCTTAAACATTTCTAGTGTAAATCTACTATCATGGATACAAGTTTTGTTCTCTAAAAGTGATAAAATTTGAACATAACAATTACATATGTCAAGAAATAAAAAGAGCATCTGATAACCGATCCGAATGTGAAAAAATCTAGAGATACAATGATATATATTTCCTAGCCGATGTCCTTAGCTGAGACCACTAATGAATTGTCCTTGCCTCTTTCTGCCATGATCATGAATTGTCAGCACATATGTGAAATGGGTATTGGCTGTCAAACTAGGTGACAGATTTCTTTTGCAATATTTGCAAGTGAGAGCATAGCATTTCTCATATTTACAGTTAGTTGTTGGAGTTGTATTTATTTCAAACCATCAAAATCAGAGTGTTTTAGAATTGTGTTGAGTGTTCGCAGCTAAATCTGTTATGCCTCATCTTCTTGTCAGTTACATTCAAGTAAATAAATTAACTTCAAAAAATGGTTCCTACTTTTTCTTGAATTATCATGAGCCAATCAATGTTGTAACTTTGATTTTCATGATAGTAACTTGCAAGCGACCCAAAAGTTGGGTGACATTATTATCTGAAAGGTTGCGTTTGATGAGTATGGTAAAAATAATCTGAGTTTCGGTTCCCCAATGGATGCATGAACTTGGGATACCTGTCATACATCTTTATAATTTCTACAATGCTATATCTGTATAATTACTCTAATTACAATAATTGTATTAATGCTGTTATAATATGGAATGCAGTTTGGTTACGGGTATGGTGGTGGCAGCAGCAGTGCCAGCGGCAGTAGGGCATCAAGACCGGATTATCGATACCGACCTTATTAATTATTATATATTCAAGAAGCCTTTTTATGTATCAGCCGACTGTTAATGTTATAATATTTAGTTGTGTCATGTAATGAGCTTGTTACCGAGATGATCAGACTTGGTTAACTTAATGTGAATTATTGATTTAAGTTTGAAATAATTCCAGACATCTATCGGATGTTTGCCTTTTTTTTTTATTACAAAATTAATTAAAATACTAACTACTATTAATCTAAATTGTGGGGGGCCGCCCGCCTCTGTTGCCCCGCGCCCCTCCTCTCTTGGCCGCGCTGTGCCCCTCCCCTGGCCGAGCACGCCCTGCCTCGCTGTTTCCTGGGGAGAAATGGAGCAAGAAAGGCGATCTTGCATTGGGGTAGATAATTCTGGTCATCTCTTTCCGTCGTCACCGTTGTATCATCCCTCTTGCATTGGGGTAGATAATTCTGGTCATCTCTTTCCGTCGTCACCATTGTATCATCCCTCTACCGATATCCCGTCTCAGCCACCTCCATTATTGTGGGCTCATCCCTCCCCTCATTTTCTCCCTCCATTGACACCTTCTCTTTGTCCTCCTTTCTACATCTCGGCTTATTTCTCTTCTCCTTCTGTTATTCCAGAATTATTTGACTCATTTGTCAAATTCCTCAACGGATTTCACCCTAAGATCCAAGTCTGTTAGATTTATCTTTCTTACGATCATAATCATTATTGGGTCTTACTTTGTTTCATTTCTAGCCTACCCCAACTTGTTTGGGACTAAAGGCTTGGTTGTTGTTGTTGTTGTTGTTGTTGTATCCAAGTCTCTTAGATAGGTCAACCTGAGGCACGAAACCAGACTCAAGCACAGCCATTGCGAAATTCTGATCAGGAGCTCTCTAAGATTCTCAGCATTATGGCATCGGGTTCTTTTGTAACAAAAGAGACGGGAGAAAATCGGGTGTCTTCAGCCTAAAAGAAACGCGGCCTGCTTAAACCTCGATGCTACCGTTGTGGTGAAAGGGGTCACAAAGCTAATAGTTGCAAAAAAGCTTCTCTTTGCTTTTCTTGCGGCAAAGAAGGTCATAAGTCGGATTCTCCTCTTCCAGTACCAATGTCAACAAATCTTGAGCTGAATAGAGAGACCAGAGAAATTGAGCGATGGTCGGCACAATGTTTGGTGATTGAGACCACAATGGACATTACGGTGTCCAAAATTGAGCAGCAATTGGGATATCATTATCCCAATCGGAATTGGATTGTGAGCAGGCTGGGACCGAGGCGTTTCTTGGTAAAAATAATAGGCAGTTGGAGAAAAAAGTGGCTTGGTGAGACCTGGAATGTTGGAGGTGGTTCTTGGACCTTTAGAGCAGCTACTGGAGATGATATTGACCCAAGCAAGAAGTTGAAACACTATTGGGTTGTTATCAAAGGATTACCAATTTCTTATAGATGTAGAGATCAGGTCCAGAAATTGGTGAAGGAATTTGTTGATGTGGTTGAAATTGATTGGTACAATTCTCAGAGACTTGATTTGAGGTGGTTTAGAGTTAAATTGGCTATGGCCGATAAATCTTTACTTCCTCCTCCAAGAACTGTATTTTTGGGGAAAAACAAGAAGGAACGAGTTACGGTGGTCAGCTTTGAATTGGAGAATGGTGATGCTCGGTCCAACCATGATCCGGGAATTCAAGAGACGGAGAAAGATGTTACTACAATCAGGAAGGTCATAGAAATGGTGGAAAACAAGAGGGGGAGTTCAGCTCCAATTACACCATTGAAGAAGACATTGGAAGTGGAGGAATCTTCACGATCAGCACCTCCTTCAAGCCGCAAACGACCCGGTTCCCGCCTCATTCTTAGTGAATCGGAGACCACAAAACCGGAGTTTGATGAGGTACCTCCCTTAGAAACAAAAAAAACCAGGAAGGTGGAAGGATATGATGGACATGGCAAGATCACTACTCATGGCTGGATACATTTTAATTTTGATGAGGAAGTCTCCTCTGCACAGGTTGCTAAGAGTGATGAGGAAACTTCCTTAGTCTTAGATGGTACCGACTCATCAGAAGAGGTGGCACCTACTGAGACCAATAACTCCGGTGTGCACCTGCACATAAACAAATACAAGTCAGTTTTTGTTGCTGCCAACAAGTCAATGGGGGCAGGTTCTGCTCAAAAGGTGTTGGAGATGCCTGATAGTGTGGTTGACCCTCAGCTGGTAGCTCAAGAGACAAATGCTCCTAAACATGAGGCACCCACTGGTACCAAGGTGAGGCACAGTACACGTGTGCATCAGATAGCCAACAAAGCTGCTTATCCATCGGGTGCTGAACTTTTATCACTTTTCCCTTTCACATCCAAAAATGAGAAGGAAGTTTATTCTCTTTGCAAAGTTGGGGATTAGTTTGGAGATTTCCGATGATACATGATTACAAACTCTTACGAGGATCAGGACTTTAGATAAAGCTGCTATTTCCAAAGTGGTAGATAGATTTTTATCTCTAATGAATGCAGAGAACTCGGGAGGTTGCAAACCTTGGGTTGCTCAATTTGTTGATGGTGAACTCACATTTACTCAATAACCCCATAGAATGCTGTAGGTTTGGGGGACATTGGTTAATATAGTTGTGAGAAGCTTAGTTGGGGTTGCAGTCATATCAATATTATGGCACATTTTTTGTTGGTTTAGTTTGAAGTAACAGGTTCAGCAGTGGGTCAGAACTGCTCTCTCAAACTTCTCTGGAGAAAACAAAGATAGAAAGAAATGCTTATTGTAGTTGGGTACTATGGTGTTTGGTATCTGTTGGAGAATGTTGGGTTGTCACTGGAATCTGGTACTGGTATGCAGTAGATGAGTGTAGCATCCAGAATTTTTTTTTTTTTTTTTTTTTTTGTGATATAGGAGATAGATCAACTTTGATGTAACTACTTATTTAAGATTTCAATGAAATCGGTGGGATTTAAAGCCCACTATTTTAAAAAAAAAAAAAAAAATCTAAATTGTGGGGTCATGACCATTAAAAAGAGAATTTTATTTGGAAAGTTAATTTTGAGTTTTGAGAGTCCGCATTGAATGTTACATGGGTTTTTTGAGTTAGTAGGCGATAACCTACTATTTTTTCATTAATCAAAATAAAAAAAGAGATTACAAGAGGAGTCAGGTGCTGAGAAGGTAACTTACAAACACAAATCTAACTAAGCTGAATGATGTGATCAGAGAATACAAATCTATCCCGTGGTAGTGCACTGTATATAGATTAGTATCCTATGTTTGCTCCAATGTCCTCCTTCCTCTCGTGGGTACCAGTATGGCTATGCTGTCCCAGCGGCGATTCCTCTCTTTCCAGATTAACCATGTCATTGTCGTCCACCTCCGCCTATCGTCGGCATGTAGAAGGGTGTTCCACATGTCAATGATTGATGCGGGGCGATACAAGTTGTGAAGCAGCTCCTGGAAGATCGGTCGGATAGATATAGTAGGTTATTAATGAAGAATGAGTAGTTATTTGCGTAGGCCGTAGGGAGAGTAGTAGAGGTCTGTTGGGTTAATGGAATCTGTAATTGTATCAACATTTTGGTCCATAATGAATTGTGTTCTTCCGCGCCACCCATAACCATTTCATGATCAAAGCTGCATGATTTTGAATTTATGTCCCTGATAAAACGTATTATGACACGCTTAAAATTTAATATGTAATTTGCCTTGCTTGATCAGAAAAAAAATGAAATTCTTCTGCATATATTTAGCCATTCGATACTAAAGATCTAATCTATGAAAGCGGCCACCAATACATCAAAATTTTCGTTTATTTTCAAAACCTCAGTATCATCACTGGTATTTGGTGATGTCGGATTGTCCACCACTTAACCGCACATAAAGTTAACAGAAAAAGAAAAGGAAGAAATCTAAACTAAAAACCATAAGAATTCAAAATTGAGCGATCAACTCTCGGACTCAGCAGTTGTACTTGGGGCAAGTGCTTCTGCAGCAAGCCTCTGTTCTTCTTGAAGCTTCATCTGGCGCTCAGCGTGCTCTCGCTCGCACTGGCTGATGCCCATGATAATGTCAAGCATGGTACCAGTTGTACCGAAGAAAACAAGAGGTGCCAGCGACTTCCTTTTTATGCCGACGGGAATTGCCAGCAGTGCCCCCGCAAGTGAGAAAAACCAAGTACCAAGCGCTGCACTGTATATTAACAGAGTTTATTAATTATTATTCTCGCATATTAGATGAATGCTAAAAAAGGAACGTAATTCTACTTTTGAAATTACCATAAAAAAAATTGTAGGAAAAAAATGAAAAAATGTGAACAGGCAATCAGGTCCTTGACAATTATATCAGTAGATATATAGCAGAAAAATAGATGCCCATAGTGCCAGATTTGAGTCCGGGGGTAATAGCCAGAGAAATTGAGGCTTAGCAGAACCAAAGTAGGCCGAACAAAGGTTAATCCAATGAGTTGAGTTAAGTGTTGGTTTAAAGCACTGAAAAGAGAGCTAGCTCCCTTGAACCCCTGGCTTCTGTAAGTAAGTAAGAACAAGGGCAACCCAGTAATGAATAATGATGGAGGAGTTGAGTTCCACTCCACACATAGAATTGAGATGATTTAGAACATTGTTTAGATGTTCACATTTGTCAATCCAAACACAAATAAACATAGAATGATCTTCCTTGCCTTGGGTGCCATAATCATAATCTACTGAGATCGCAAAGCAACACAACGAGAGAGAGAGAGAAATAAAGAGCAAGTACTCACTTGGCAACGGTGCAATCCTCCAGATGCTTCACGCCATCATTATTACCTCCGCCTCCGCCGCCGATCCTCTCCATTCTATTGTGCTCTCCCTCTCCCTCTCGCTCTAATTCAAGCGCCTCAATTGTCAATTCTGTGTACACATACACCTCGTGTCGCGGTACATGAGAACCAGGTGCATTCTCTTTTATTTATGCACTCTTTTGCGTTAATGTCCCAGAAAAAAAAATGGTCATTTTGCAAACATGTCCTATGAAGTTTTCAATTTGTATACTTTTTTTTATCTGACTGCTTTACTAGTACCTTACAATTACATAACAATATGCTTCCATCATCTTTTCTTTCTTCAACATGCATTGCCAATAAAATAAAGCTATCCAGTCTTCCGATTAATTATACTAACAACATACACTCATTACCAATTAATATATATTCTCATTCATTTATATCATGTTATCTTTTTCGAGAGGCTGGCAGTGGCTGCCAGCAATCATTTATATCATGTTATCATAATAATATATACTACTCAAAATGTCATCAACAATATCACATACATAAGACAAGTCTCTCTTTTTCTCTATATTTATTTATGTTGATTTTCATCATCCCAATTATCGTACGGTAAATAACCGCATCAGCTATGAAACTAGACTCTTGATATGATACAAAATTCTGAGCATTCGATGACTTCTCGTTGCACGGTGACAGAAGAATCTTCTTCAGTCTCCTGAGGCAGCACTCTGTTGTTGTCTCCTCTCATTCCCCAGATAACCATGTACAGTCCTATAGTTATCACAAGTGCCCCTATCAACCTGCATTCATAAGGATTGTGTTATGTTTAAACAATATTGATACAGATAAAGATTTTCTGATGCAATACTTCCACATGGTATATATCAGAGTGTTTTCAGAATTTTAGAAAACTTAATACTGTTATTATGATCCATGAGAAAATGAGTTGTACCTTTATAAAAAAAAAGGGTCATCCTATGATCACAAATTAGGAGTAATATTACATTAATGTGCATACCTTCCGACAAGCAGGTCTTCTTTCAAGAAAAAAACACCGAAAACTGAGACAACAATCATGCTCAAAGGGCTAAAGGCTGTTATAAAAACAGGCCCTTTCTCTTTTGTCACATAGCCTTGGATGCAAAATGACATTCCCGAAACAACTATTCCCTACATTTTCATCAAGATTGTTAAATTCAGTAACCCGTGCTTTTAATAAAATGCTTGTAATATAGAGTGCTAGAACTGTTTTTGTCAAACTTTGTTCCTTAATTGCACAATATACTGTGCAAATTGGTATCTAAAATTCCAAATAGATAAGAGGTGGAGATTGACCAGTACAAATTAAGTTTTTTTTTTTTTGTAATTAAAACATATATTTGGTCTCATTTAGTCAGGGGAACTTTCTGGTACTTGTATAAACTCTCTTCCATATTTCCAATTCTCTTGTTTGGTGTTATTCAATCTATATGTCAAACTTTTGGACATGATTAACAACTGTACCAACCTTTGTTGGCTTTCTGCAAAAAGATTTTGAGTTGTTATTTGCAAAAGAAAAACAACTATATATGTGCTTATAAAGCTCAGTTCAGGACCTTCATCTTCCTGACTCAAGTCAAAATACACTATATTTTTTAATCTGCTGGAACTCATCAACTAGACCATCTACCTATCTTTCATTAACGTACCGCATAAACGATTGCATACAACTTCCAGCCAACATGTAGTTTCCAAGCTGCGAAGTTGTTCTCACAGATAAGTTCAGCAAGTATACCAAGTACCGTACCAGATACACATGTCAATCCAGCAACAGTCAGTTCAAATGGATAATCTCTCAATACAGTAGTCTGCATTAGGAACAAATATGCAGTTATTAGTTCTAGAAGACTTTCTGGTATTGGCTTGCGGCTGTACCATTACAAAGTGAAGAGTGAAGACTTTCTGGTATGGTCTGTGTGCACATCGGCGGGGGTGGGGGGGACTTTGGTTATACTATACTTATCCTAATATTGATTGAAAACATTTAGGAAAATTAAAGGCACCAGACACACAAGTCATAACTTACCTGAAGAATCATATAGGAAGACCAGCTAAAGAAACTGCAAAGTAGAAGGATAAATCCGGAAACACTGCTTTTATTTGTGAACCCGTCATCATGGTACAGATTTCCTACTGTTTTTCCCTGGACTAAGCATCGACCCTTGTAGACAGCCATTGACACCGCACCAGCTACCGAAATGACAGTACCCAGTATTTTCATCCTGCTGCTTCTTTCACTAAGATTCACTCTTTCGACCCTTGAAAGGAAATACAGTGAGGTAATGAGAATACATCTAGGTTTTTGCTGTATCATTTTTTAGTACCGGTACTAACTTGGCTTTTAAACACACTAATTGTTTCATTTATTAGTACCGATAATGACTTGCCTGTAAATATATTTACTGTTTTATATGGGTACAATGAAATTCTAAACTATATATTGTAACAAGAATGTATCACTTTTGTACTTGCATTTCTTCTTCTGATATTATATATATACCAGTCACTTGTTTTGAATATTTTATCTGCTCTTGTTTGGTTATTGCCAAAAAAAATAAAGGGTTAATTGAGCCCAAATTAAATATGAATTAACAGAAATCATATTGAATTACTGAAGGACCTAGCAAATAGTGGCTGATATATAGCTTATACTGTTCAGTTTCAGGTCAAATAGCAATAGTTGTTGCCATGCGTATCCACATTCCACAAATTAGAATTATACTAAATTTTGAAGAGAAATACCTCAAAATTCCAGCAAGTATAAAAGTAATTGCAGGCAATAAATTGGCCATGGTTGCAGCGATGCTTGCTGAAGTACCTTTCATGCCAAAGAAAAACATATTTTGGTCCAGCACTGGCCTATTCATAAATCAAAAACAGATTCAAGAATTAGCATTGATATTGCTTCAAATTCAATAAGGGATCTTATATATATATATATACATGTAAAGCTGCTGGCACAACAAATGAGATTGACACGAACAAATTGCCAAAAAGGCAAAAAAATACAGTGATCCAAAGAGGTTTAATTTCTTCCAGTTTTGTTCTAATTGATCAAATTCAACATTATAGGACAAGAGGAAAGTAGGAGGAGGGAAAGTAGAGATTACTCTAGGAGCCCAAGGGCCACAATCTTCAATAATGTGGAGCTGTTGAGCCTCTGCAGTGCCTTCCTGAATAAGATAAATATAATTCAAGGTTTCAAGATATTTATTTCAGAACCTTAACATGATGGTACCAAAATACTGTAGTTATGTTCCATCAACACCTTCACAATTTATAAAAACTACATATACAGAGTCAGTTTGCTCAACTTACTAAATGTACTTTGGCTATTGTACCATATAGGTATGCACAATATATAAACCTACACAAAGATATAAATGGCATGTTAAAATACACTTACCTCTCTTTGCACAGAGCAAATGGCATTATCAGCAACGACGCAATTAGGTGACGGTACACCACAAAAGTGTATGGTGTCATGCCATCATTCAATGCCAGGTCACCGAGTACCGTCAGCCCAGCAAGACCAAGTTGAACAACTACCATCAGCAAATATGGCACACAAGGATGGCATCTTCTCTCTGAAACTTCATTTTCATTGTTTGCCACCATTGAGCTGCTCATGAATTTCGTACCTTCTTGATTTGTTTGTTTTGGCATTGGTATGTTGATTTCGGAAGCAATATATATAGAAGAGAGAAACAAAGAGAGTTCACTTGTGGGTCTTATGCTGTCATTTGCACTAGGTTCATTTTCATGATTAGTTGATCACATGATTTGGTTGGTTTCATGATATTAGTTGCTAAAAGGAAATTGAACATTAAGAAAGCAACACAAGGTTGAAATTTGATGTTTGTTGATTATAACTTTCACTAAATTTGGCAATATGAT
Source organism: Cyperus esculentus (assembly GCA_030179965.1). Taxonomy (NCBI): domain Eukaryota; kingdom Viridiplantae; phylum Streptophyta; class Magnoliopsida; order Poales; family Cyperaceae; genus Cyperus; species Cyperus esculentus. The sequence continues at coordinate 303,034 of JASGLE010000019.1, read as the reverse complement.
GGTCTTATGGTTTGATGAAGTGCAATATATTTGGAATTTCTTAGATCGGGATGCTATACCTTTTGTATACAAAGTAGAGTTTAGATTATTTGAAATTTCATTAATTAACACCTTTTTTGTTTTTGTTTTTTAAGGAATACAACTATACACAAGCCAGAGAAGTAATAAGAACTGGAATTAATGTTACATATTTCCACTTGCAAGTAGAAACTGCTCTTTACTCCTTCCATATTCATGTTTATTAATATAAGAAAGTACCAAGAATGGTGCATGATTTAAATGATGATAAAAAGGTGAAATTCAGAATTCAGAACTTTCTTTTCACTTTAGATTTTGCAAGATTAATTTGGTTCTTTCACGATGCTAAGCTGGAATTTCTTTTTTAGCAATACTAATACCACACTAATGTTGAGCTAAAGCAAGAAAGATGCAAAAGAAAGAAATTAAGACGCTGCAATTTAGTTGACAGTTTGACACTGATAGTGATACCTCATCATGATCAGATGTGTTTGTTTTCCTCTCATGCCATTTTTGGCCACAACAAATTACTACTTCTGAACTTGATAGGTTTTGTTTTCTTCAAGTAGGAACTTGATAACTTCTCATCATAATTAGTGGCCTCCAAGTACAAGTAGTGTAGGTGTTTTGAGTATGTAATCTTTTCAACAAATATCAAATTACACGCCAGCCACAGCACTTGTGTTGTGTTATTTTTACATCCAGCCTTCATCAGTATCGTCAGATAACAAGGAAAAGGAATCAAGTTAGATACGTCTTAGGTGGGGATTATATTGTTTAAATAGATGGTGTATAAGTCATATTTTCCATTTTCAAATAATCATATTTACATGGTTATCTTCTTGGATACCCATCATCAAATATGAAGTTTATTTTCGTCAAATGAAAATGGAGGTAAGAATTTACTGCTTTCTTCCAAAAAGAAATGTGAATATTTGAGGTTTCTTAAGAGAAAATACATGACAGTTTTCTAATTATAAGGGGCCCTATTGAAGGAAAAAGAAAAGAAACTATTAGGTCCAAGTCCAATCTACACATTAAATTCCCCATCATGCATATTATATTAGGCACGTACGCGTGGAAGATGCGCTGCTTTTTTGTAATTTCTACAAGAAGGAAATTAGCCACCCATTCATAGAAATTGGTCCTAAATGCAACTGTGGTTTAGACAATGAGACATCCAATACTAACAAGTTTCAGTGTCTGGCTATTTTGATAACACATAAAGTCAGTATGTTGTTTGCTTATAAGATATTAAACTGAGTCTGATGAAGCCATTATAATGGATTCATCTAAGAAACTTACAATAATAATAATAACCAGAAGATACTAATTCGACATATCAGATGGCCAATCCAATTAATTGTATTTATGTTCCTCATTTAACAAAGAATGTCTTTAGTAACAACTCGGTACTGACGGTAATCTCAGTGCCAGGAAAGATCTTACAGCTTCCAAGGAGAAAATGAAAGGGATTCATTTTAGTACAGGTTTTAGGATTTTTATCCGCCACCATAGTTGTGATGGCAGCTTGCTGCCATAGTTTCTATGACAGTGGGACCCACAAAAAACAGTCCCTATAATCTAAAAATCTCAGCCATCCAAATTAATCTGAACCGTTTAGATCAACTATGACAGCAAGATGCCATCACAATTATGGCAGCAGATTCTGACCCCAGTTTTTATTTAGATGTACCCTCTCTTGCATAAATTAGAAAAAAAAATCTCAAATTGAAGTTGATGCTTGCACTAGATATGTGCCTAAAAGAGAAAAATAGTCCATATGAAAGTTGCACAGTAACTGGTAAAATAATTTAATGTCTACAAAACTACAACATTACTAAGAAGCAGCAAACTAAACTGAACCTATTTCAGCTCTGCACGCTTCTACATTACAGAGTACATGACAAGCAAATGCCAGACCATGAGACCAATACAATAAGTCATATCAACAACTCAGAAACAATTACTTAAAATGTAAAAAAGAGGGTTAATGACCTACACTTCTTCCCTGATGTTATAGAAATATATACAAGCACAAGGCCAACAGATTGCATGTTAGCACAGAAACATAAGACGAAACCTGAAAAGAAAAAAAAAGAACAAACAAAAGAAAATAGAACAAGTCAACACTAATCTTCGTTATCATAGTCTTCATCCTGATCTATCTGCATGGTTAAATGTGCTGATCCCGATGGATCCGAACTTGTGCCGCCTGGCAAACCCCAAGGAGCCAGCTCATCCACCTGAGTTGCATCCCCAATTTGACCCACTTCAGCTGGTGGCGGCACTTGAGGTTCCGAGACAATGGAGTTGCCTGCCACTACAGTTGCAGGTTCAGAGATAGGTTCATCAGAAATGGGAATCTTCTCGGGAAATGGATTTGGTTCTTCTTCGAAAGGGGTGTAATTGATTTCTTTTCTCTTCGGTGGCCGCCCACGGCCACGGCCTCGACCTCTCCCTCTACCACCACCCCTGGGGCTAGGGTTCGAAAATGTCATTGCCTGTTTAGATCACAAGTAATATACTTTTTAGTATTGTTTCTTCACTTATAATTATTTTTATAACTGCTGTAGTCACCATTATGATTTTATAGAGAGAAAAGAAATTTTGTTACTGCACAACACAATAATTATTATAGACTAAATGAGAGTTAATCTGGTTTATTTTTATTATTTCTTTTTGGTTCTTCAGGGGTTTTGTAGCAGGGTTGAGACTTAATGGGACCTGAGATCTAAATTTTTGACATAAAGCAGTAGTTAGGGAACACTGTTCTGGCCCAGCACTGCATGAAAGATCTGTTGGGCCCACTTCTAGTATGGAACAGAAGGGGCAATGACAGACCTCCAGAACTTAAAAAAAAATTCCAGAGGGTTTATTATAAATGAAAAAAGTAGTATCTGCAGATATATTTGATGGAGTGAACTCCATCAAATATATCAACTAATCTTTATTATTTATCAGAATAAGAAGCTTCACATACCACTTTGTTGGACTTCTCTTCACTGTAGTCCATGTTGCTATCCACGGATAATGTTGTTTTCCTGACACAATTGCTTCAAAAAGTCATTATTTTATATTACCTCCAAAACAAGTTTTTATACTATGTTTAACAGCAGTTTCATGCAAAAGGCTGGGAAAGAATTCTTTTGCAAACTGAAATCATTATTTTACCCAAGAAATAGATCTACTCCACCTGTTTTTCTCCGAATAAAGGGGAACAAGAGATCTTACTCATATTGGGACAACAAAATCTTTTGGTATTATTTAAGTACAAGTCTTCAGAATTATGAAAAAAGAATAAGAGAGTTGCAAAGTTTTAACTTGTCTGTTGAAAAGATGCAGTTGCATGCAGTAACAATTGTGCGACACATGCTGTAGTTTTGTTTGTGAACCACCATTTTCCAGAAGTAGGAAAGGACATGCTAAATATTTTTATATTGCTAGCACGAGAAGGTGTTTATAATATCACTATGATTTAATGACAAACCATGCAGTTATATTGCAATAAACTCTGCCTTTGTTAATTATTTAACAAATTCGGTACCTTCTCCTGGAAAATCCCATGTCATCACCAGAAGGTTCTGAGGTGCCAAGGCTGGGAACCTTGTTTACAACTTCGCTTAAGAAGTCGAATGCACTGTATGTCTTCACACATTGCTTTCTGGAAGTTTTACAAAATAAAATAAGACCAGAACATTATTTATCTTAAAGTAATTGAGAAAGGCATATTCTACTGCAGCAAACAATATCACGTCAACTATAGTGTGCACAAGTTGGTACAAATAATTGAACATTTGTTTCTGTGCTTTTGTTTTCAATTTTATATTTTTATATCCTTTACTCAGAGATAATAATATCAAAGTAATAGTAAAACGAAAATGAAAGATCATTAAACCAAAATTATGCAATTTGATGACTGGTTAAATGGCGCTTACAAGTGTGATGAATTCAGTGTCTTAGCGCCCCTTTGAAGTGTTATTTCATATGTTCTGTCACACAGGTCTTGCAAAAACAATTCCAAAGCTTTAGCTATTTAACAACAAACAAAGAAACGAAGTTAGCCCCATTAATATTCTCTGAAAAAAATTACAATCACACACACACACACACAACAACAACAAAAATATATATCATAAACAAGAATAGCTAGATTTTAAATACATATTGAAACACATGCACATGAAGACAAAACAACAATTTCAGACAGAGATAACATAAAAGAGAAGAGAACATTGCAGTCATCATTTTCTATAAGAAAAGGTTTCATTATAATATATTTTTTGCTTTGTATTTTTCTATTGTTGCCAGACTGTACTGATTCTTTACAGATAAGAATCCCACAATGCCATTAAATAGCAATAAGAATAAATCATGAACCAATTTCAGCAAACAAAGGAAGAGAAAATGAATAGATAGATAAACAGGTACAACTTACAGACTAAAACAGGTACAGCGAGTGCGATTTTGCCAACATCTTCATCTGCTTGCATAATCTTTTTTATCCTCGACTGTCAAATACAAATAACATGTTCATCAGTTTTACACACAATATACTGCCAAGATATGCTCACAAAAAGATCTAAACATGAAAATATGACCAGGATCTAAACAGAGCGCAATCATTCAGTACAGATTGCGCCGGACTGAACTGCAAATCGCACAAAATTGCCCCAGATCGTATTGATCTGGAGCAGCAGCTAGCTAGCTTGCCACTGGAAGCCAGTTCCCAGTCATTGATTGCACACGGATTAACTACTACTCAGTCAACAAATCTCAAGGTTATACAAACACGGATCTTAGAAAATTCCTCGAAAAGATTTAAGTAAAGACCAATTCAATCCAATCCAACCCAATCCAATCCGCTAACGAATAACAAGAACAACAGAAAAGCGAGAAGGAAAGGGGGAGAGGAGGGAGGACCGCAGGGAAGCGAGTCTCGAGCTTCTTCCTCATGTTGTTGTTCTCCGATCAGTGCCGCCGGATCTAGCTCCAGATCTCGGATCGCATAGGGGATCGGCTGGGAGGGAGCGGAGGAAGAAGGAAAATTGGTCTAAATTTAAGAAATAGACTCGAAGTAAAGCGGAATTTGGGACATGCCCCGCCCCCCCGCTGCTGATTCTGATCTGCACTTGTTATAATTCATAAATTGTAATTGTTTGGAGGATGTTTTTGTGAAATTGGCGTTCTTCTTGACTCCAGACTCCAGAGGGACCACCAGGGAAGGGACTAGGGACAAGGGATTAGGGAGAGGGACTGAGGAGGGACCGGGCAAAAGTTGGACTCCATCTCTGAGAGAGAGGGGCCGGATTTGACTATTTGTTGATGTAACAATGTATCATGTTCTTGCTTAAAGAGTTAAAGTAAAGATGAGATAGATAGATGAAGGGTAAATTTTTTGGGAGGTCACTGAACTTTACCTCAAATCTAAAAATTGGTCACTGAACTTTTATTTATCTATTTTGTCACTAAATTTTGATATTTATCTAAATTTGGTCACTCCGTTAGTTTTTCTATCCAACTTAACGGAATAGTTAACATGACATTAGTTTTATGATTTGGACATATTTTTTCATGTAAAAAATATAAGAATATAAAGAAAAAAATTATTTATTTATTTTCTTTTATGACAATACAAAACTTTCAAATTTTTAGACATGTTATAAATTAAATACCTTATATGAAAAAATAAATAAAAAATTAAATTTATGAAAGAAAATTAAATAAAAATACTTTTATGTAAAAAAAAAATGATTTCTCCAAAGTTTAAAATTAGGGTCATATTAATTATTCCATTAAATTGGATGGAAAAACTAACGGAGTGACCAAATTTGGATAAACATCTAAGTTCAGTGACCAATTATGGATTTGACGTGAAGTTCAGTGACCTCCCAAAAAATTTATCCATAGATAAATGGGGTAGTTTGTTTGTGGCATTTCAAATCATAGGTTTAGTAAACCATAGATTTGCTATTTTAAAACAATAATACGGTAATTTAGATTTAAAATATACTTTTTTATCTCCAAACTTAATTAATTTTAAAAAACTTTATCAGATAATGCAATAAAAGATTTTCATTTTTATAAGCTTTTTATAAGCAATCTTTTAACCTCACAAACTGCATTACGATCCTGTTAAGTGTTTAAGCAGGTCCTCAGAAATGATAGGAACATCTCTTATCCATACTAAGAATTCTTACTTAATCAATCTTAACCGATTTATCAATACAATCAATGATTAATCTCTTTACAATGTAATAGCTACTAGATTTACTTTGCAAGTCGTAAAAAATTATCAAATAAAGTCTACTTAAGATTAAAAAAAATAAATAAAGAGGAAACTCACTAATGGCTCATTTTCTGCATCATTCAGAAAAAAAAAAAAAAAAAATCCTAATCATTCGATACATCAAAGTTTCTAGCCGCATTAACATCAATAGTAAGCTAAGGTGTTTAATACAACAAAATCTGTCATCCCAATACAGTACTCTACACAAATTAATTCCTAACATCATTAATCCTACTCTATACTACAATGGATAATCATATCATAAAATAAGACATTCACTTTGTCTAATGGAGCAATAGCATACACCAGATGTTAATTTCTACAATCCGTGCCATGCCATTGAGCCCATTTATTATGGTGATACACTAGATATTAGTGACTGTCATCAGCGCCATCTACAAAATAGATAAATAATGAAGACCATTAGTAACACACCTGTCATGACAGTCATCTTTCTGTTTTATGTTGGTTATTTTGCAATCATGGCTATTTGACATGACATCCTATCTGAAAAATATCCTATATTTTATAATTTAAGTCTGGATGCATCGGTTTATATCTACATAATTAGAGAATGGAAAAAATTTAGCTAGTAACACAAGAGACCCTGTAATATCCAGAATTCACTATTATATAACTTGAGAAAAATAAACGGGCTATATTTTCATCAGTTCTATCCGAGCTTAGTGATCATATTTTGTTTGAACTTAAATTGGAGAAAAATGTATACAGGCCAAGCAAACTAAAACCCTGTCCACAACAAGTATATGAACTTGTGTCAGCTTATACTTTCAGAAAGAAGTTAGTAGCGAGCATGCATACCTTGACCAGATCCTTTGTCCTCATCGCCTTTATTGTCATTACCTTCACCTCCACGATGATTTCCACTGTCATTGGTATCCCCATCACCATTATCCTTATCTCCGCCTTGATCTCCATCATCATTACCCTCATCTCCACCATCTCCGTCTCCATCTCCGTCCTCATCATCATCATTGGCATCTCCTTTCTCCAGATCGACATCATCGTCGTCGTCGTCGTCCTCATCCTCATCGTCATCATCGTCATCTGAAGAAAGCTCTAACTTTGGTGGTTTGGGGGGTGGGATGTAGCTGAAGGCAGAGCCTCTCCTACGAGAACTAGTGATGATGTTGCTCGTGTCAATCCCCTCCAGCTCCTTTGCCCTCTCCTTCCTTTTTTTGACCTCCTTTATCTCTGCCAGTGTATATGATACATCACAAACTATTGCAGAGATAATGTATATTCTTATAGGAACTAGAAACAAAATAACATTCATTTTCTCATAGCCTGCTAAAGGAAAATACTCCAGCAAATGTCAAACAAAGCAAAAACCTCAAGATAGTGACTGGTGAAAATGATGCGGATGGAAATGATAATTTACAGTATGTTTGTACAGAGTTAGAATGCCCAATAATAACCCTGAAAAACATATTAGAAAAGATAGCAACCATTGCCAACTATCAAGCCTATAGAAGGTCTGAGTACAAGTTTTCTGAAAAGCTTGCCTAGTGCTGTCCAACAATTCGGTACGCCTATTAGCTTCTGAGGCACAATCAAATATAAATTACCTTTTTCAGATGGGTTAGTGGAGAGGCCTTCTTTTTCAAGTATTTCTTCCAGCTCCTTAATCAAGCATGCCTCACGCTTGTCTTCTGGCGCCTGTTTAGCTCTTCTATAAACTGCTGGAGGGATACTATGGAAAATAAAGAAATAATTGAATTAAAAAGATCATTGTGGCAAAAGTTTACAAAACACATCTAAAAGGAAAGAATTTTATTTACCCGAGTCCACATGATTTAATGATCCCTTTCAGATGCTCTACTTTCTTTCCATACACCTGGGGAGTTGGTTTTTCTCTTCTCTTCTGTCATATTGGGAATAATTTTAGTTAGCTAAAAGCAAATTTCATCCTCAGCATTTTTTCAGTGTACAAGAAATAGAAACAGATATGACTAAAGAGGCACAACCAGATGCAATCGAGGCTGAACCACATTACATTGAAGATGACCAAGAACGAGCGGAGTTAAATAAAAGTATGAAAAATATCAGGATTGACATAATGCACTTCAACTTACTTCAGCGATAATGTTAATAATAATGAAAGCCGCATACGACCAACTTAAATAAAAATTATCAGAACTATGAGCTGCCTCTTCAGAGCGCTTCTCACACAAAATTGGGTGTTCAGTGGAGACCGACTTCATTTAACATAGGCTTAACTGAACAATCAAAGCATATATCCAAGTTGAGTATCAAACTGAGGCTCACTATAGACTCAAGTATAAAAGCCTGGTCGAACATATGATTAAATAGGGAGTTGATTGACCAACTAAACAGGCTACACTGAAAGTAGATTAACTGAAAACAATGTGTTTGTTTGGGTTTCTCTTCCAAAATCAAAGGTATCTTAGGCTTTATCTGTTTACAATGAATTTTTATTTAAATGAAATGAAGACCTAACAGAGGGAAAAAAAAAAAAAAAAGAGTACCTTAGCATCCTCTTCTTCATCAGATGATCGGGACTCATTCTTGTCAGAAGAATTGCCTGCTTCTCTTTCTTCATCAGAGTCATCTCTCCTCTCAATCTTTTTGACTTTTTTACTCTTTGAAGAAGCAATAGACTTCTTTTTATCTACTGAATTCTTCTGACTGGCTGAGTTCTTAGTGCTCTCTTTTACTTTGGATACTGCTAGTTTTCTTTTCTTTTCAACCCTGGAATCTTTGCTTGCATTGTCAGATGAGCCGGAATCCTCATGGGTTCTTTTAGAAGCTTTACTTGCTTGTGATTTTTCAACCTTCTGAGAACCCTTTTTGGGTTTTTTCTGTGCACCATTTTCCGATTTATTCATCTCTAGTGATGCCAACGCCTAAACAAAATAGATCCAAACATGTCAAATGAATAACAGCCACAAATTGGATGAGACAACAAGAAAAATAACAGTAATGCGAAAAAGGGGACGAGGTATGTACCATGATTGATAGCTTTTGCAGAATGTCACAAACTCACACGACAAAAAAGAAAACTTTCTGGATAGTCTTTTAAAGAAAGCCGAAAGAAAAATGTTACCTTCTCTAATTCTGTGCTAATAAAAGCTTTGTGAACATCCAAAGCTTTCGTTGGAAGTTTAAGATCTTCCTCCAACAGTCGCCGCACCCTCATTAAGGATATGGTCCTATAAATTTAATTAAACAAATAAAATAGTTAGTTATTAAAATTCCATAACAAAGAATAAATGAAACATATTGGCTATGAAGCCTAAATTTCTTAAAAAACATCAACCTAAACCCTAATCTGAAGAGTGCAATAACAAATATTGAATCAGCAACATAGCCTAAATATAACATACCAAATAACAACAAAAGAAAATTGAGATTGTTTGGCCAGTGTGAGGAGCTCCAACAAAACTATTATCCAGTACTGGACAAACCAAAAATTCAAAAAGAACAAAAAGAAGATATAAGCTTTAGCTTGTAACCATAAATTAGTGGACAGTAACATACTCTAAATTCTCTTTGAAGAAAAGCGCTCTTTCCTTGATTGCTTCCTTGATCATATCCTTGCTAACTTCATTACTTTCATTCCTAATTTCTGTATCTGATGATGCAGGTGCTTCATCAAAATTAGATGCACCATTGTTTTTCAGTTCTGATGTGTTTTGAGTCTCCCCAGGTTCTTCTACTGTTGACTTTTCAGCCTTTGATTCAGTGCATCGAGAAGGTTCAGGAGTTTCCTCGCCATCGTCAGTACTGATACACTGTATTGTGGTTTTAAATTCAGTAGAATGGAGAGCAAACAAATGAGAAACAAATTCGATCGTTTCCTCTTCATATATATAAAACCATTCAATTTAGACCATAGAAGATTCCACCGTGTAATCAACAATTACATCCCTGGCACTATGCTATATGCTGAGCAAGATTTGGCACTGTTACGATTGCAAATTTGCATCCAAATCTTCCTAGAATTGTTCAGTTGAGTCAATATTCTGGTCTCTTAAAGATCTTGTAAAAGGGATTGATGCTCACCAGAAGGCTCAACGAAACGAGCAAAACAATTATTCTATGTAAAATTTGTCTACCTCTTCCATACAACGCTTAAAATATTTCTTATGGGCGTCGAGCGAGAACTGCTTCATGCGTAAATCCTGCTCAATCATCCGCCTGGCACCTTCGAAGGTTAAAGAACTACATACAAAAGTAAATATAAATATGATTTGTATGACATGTAACATCAGCCATCATTCTGATTGTGTTGAAAATGGTCCGAAAATGAAGAAAAAGAATTGTGCAAATTGTAAAATAAAGTTACAATAACCAAGGCAGAGGGGCTAGGGTTTGAAGATTGAACAGGGAGTTATAACATGAGATCACCAATCAGATATCGTGGTGTGGTGCGCGTATAATAGAAAAGGGGGGAGAGGAGAGGAGAGGAGAAGGAGCAACAAGACAACAATAGTGGGGGGTAAAGGGATTTAGCATTTAGCAAGGGTTTAAGCAAGTGAGAGGTAGAGAGAGAGAGGGGTAGTGTGCGTACCTGGCTTTGGCCTTGAAGTCGGGCGCTCGAGCGCGGACGGCCTTCTTGACGGCGGCCTCCAGTTCGCCTCTGCTGCTCCATCTCTTGTCGGGCGTTTCTCCCTTCATTCTTAGTTCTACCGCCCTCCCACTCTCATATCAGGTCATATGCGGAATGCCGGAACTGCGTAGGCGCTACTACTAATACTATGGACTATGGTCTGTGGAGTTAATAATACGGATCAATTGCTTATGGATTGCACTTACTTACATAGTTACATTTTTCTACTAAAGTTTCATCTTTCATATATATCCCCCCGCATGTTTGCCTATTTATTCATTCTACAACGTATATTAATTGCACATGCTTCCCGATCCGAATTTAACCTTTATACATTTTCGACTCATAGAATTTGGTTTTTCAATGAAAGAAAATCAACATTGCCACACTAATATCTTGCTGATCATAATAGAATTGCTATTATTTGTCATTTGTTGTCCTAATTGTCTCCCATTTTATATATTAATTGCCCATATTTTTCTTGTTGACAGCTTCTCACTATTTATCTAATCTTATCTTGAGAAAATTTTAAAAAGTTAGTGAAGTGCATTGATCCTACTATGAAGGTTAACCTTACTAAAATTCATATTATTTAAGATAAATGCGTTCCATTGACATTTATAATATTTTTTTTGTCTTCAAAAACAACTTGGGATTTCAGCAAATCACCATCTTTCGGGACCCCCCCCCCCACAAAATCCATATCAATATTTTGTTTCTGCCCTTAGCCGTTTATCAACATTTTCTTATTATTTTTTGTTATCCAATATACGTTTTTTTACACACTTTACATATTAATATTGGGTAGGGATCTAAATTCTAGGTAAACCTAAAGTTTGTATTTTTTATGGGTCTATCTATACCTTATGTACGGACAAAAGACTTTGACTCATTACTCATTAGCAATGTTTGGAATTTGGATGCAATATAAGATGGACAATCATCGCTAATATGTGTTACTTTGAGTGTGCCCAACAACACGAAAAGTGGAAAGAACTAAAGTTGTTTTTTCGCACCAGCCTCGATTTCATTAGTTATTTTTATTTCTTTTTTAATTTTGTTTTGAGGACATTACAAAACTTTTGACAATGTTGATGAAAGATTATCGTTTTTTTTTTTAAGAAAAAAGATTTTACATTCTACATATCTTTTAAAAGGATTTGAACCTACATGTCTCCATAGACATAGAGAGAGACCCTATCACCATCTATGATACAATAAACAGTGTATTTTAAAACTTTTTTAGAGGCAAAATATAATTTAGGTCTATTTTGAACTCTCAAAATAATCATCCAAATCATCTAATAATATAATTGCAAATCAAATTTAGATATCGTTGATAATAAAAAAATAAAAACAGCCACCTATATATCGAACTTTTTTGCTAAAACCCAACTGGTACTGGTAGTATACCGTAGTAAGCATGCGAGGACTCCTAATAAATATCCAAATTTGTCGGTACTTTTATTATAAGAAACTAATTTTAAAGTTTGCAAAGGGTATAATCCAAATTGAGCTTTTCTAATCATCAATCAATCAAATTAATGAACAAGTTCGTCCGTCTCCTCTTCTTTTCTTCGCGTCTTCCTTCCGTCGTTCTAGGGTTTGTACAACTCCGCTACAGGAACAACCTCTCCACTTCCATCATTAATTGTTAATCCGGATCTATAGTTTGTAAGTAGGTAATTACACTAATTAGCTATACCGCTTGTAATTTCTCTGGATTTAGTTTCAATTGCGGAGTTCCCCTTTTCAATTTCAGGAATTTGGGCACGCACGGAACGGGAAGAAAGAGGGGCAATTGCTGTGAAACGAGAGGGAAATGCCGCGGGACTTGTCGCGCTCGCCTTCTTACAGGAGGAAGCGATCGCCGTCTCCCAGATACAGCAGCAGTAGGCGAAGCAGAAGAGATCGGAGTCGCTCCCCTTATTCGCACAGGTGATCCCCCCCCGCTGTCATCACCTGGCTATTATATAAGAAATTTCTTTTCTTTTTCCTTCAATTTGTGGCGCAAATTGTGGGAACGGTTTTGATGGGATGAGGTCAAAGTTTGGTTGTTATTATATGTATTGCATTGCACAAATTTCTTATGCGTGAAAATTTGAAGATATTATCAACTGAGGAACTCAAATTATCAAATTATAAGTGATTAAATTTAAGTAAAATCTTTGCTCTGCCTTAATTTTATGAATTCAGTAACTGGTGGAAGCAATTTTGGGGGGAATGAGAAAAACCACCACTGTAATGTCTTGAATTTGTATAATATATAGTTAAATGTTGTAGGTAGTATTTGGTTGATATTATTAAGCTTGAGATTACTTCTTTCTATTGATTGGATTGCCTTTCATCATATTCAGTTCTATTGTTCATTTTATCTGTACTGTAATTTGCTTTGATTTATTTGTGTATTGTCTTTTTTTTTTTTTTTGTTAGTGATTGTATGTAGACAACTTGTTTGAGAATGAAGTTTTCAAAAGTGAATTTGATGTTAAACATATTTGGGTGATTTCTATTTTCCATTCACTATGGCCTATGGGTATCTCTGGTGAATCACATTCCTCTAATTACCTGCATGGCATACTTTATATGTTTGTTGTGGTTGTTTTGATGCAAACTGCATTAATAATCTTCATGTTGTAATAGGTTGGTGTAGGGAATTTTTTCATACAATTTGGAAAAAGATGGGCTTTTGTTCCTTTTTTAAAAAAATGTTTTGTTTGCTTACATTCCTAATATCTATCGTTGGGTTCCATTGCTGCAATTTACTGGTTACAGTACATAAGGTAACTGTGTTATTATTATTTTTCCATTGGAGCTATTGTGAAATAAGCCCTTGAGGCAAATTGGTTGTTTCCTTTTGAAATTGCACGCACCATCCAAACTTCCAGAGGAAAGAAGAAAAAAAGAAGCTAAAGACTGAATCTACTTAAATAGTAGGATATCAGGCTGAATATCAATGTACTGGAAATAAAATCAAAAGAAAAAAATGCAAATAGAACTGCTTATTTTAGGTTATTTGCGAATGATAACCTGTTGTCAAGTGTAACATTGAAGTTGCAAGGTATTGATTATCCCCTTCTACTTATAATCCATGTTAGCTCTCTGTAAGTGCATTCCAGACTCAATATGTCTATTTGACTTGATTTTAGTTTTCTGAGGCTTATAACCATGATTTAAACTGGCACCCTGCTAGAGTTCAAATTTAAGAGTGGATTGCTGTTGCTGTTTTTCTTTTACTTTCTTATTTATCTTTTTTTTTTTTTGAGGAAGTACTTTCTTATTTATCACCTTTTTTATTTTATGAATATTATTAGGAGAAAAAGTCGATCTCGATCTCCTTCACCAAGGAGACGCAAGAGTCGTTCACCTTCTCCCAGAAAATACAAAAGAGACAGAAGCAGAAGCTTGAGCGTTGATAGACAGAAACTAGAAGAAGAAAAGAGAAGGTGGGAAAATCAAAACGTACAATTGGGATATGAAACGCAACTGATCAGCAATCGATTGAGTAGACTGCCTATCTTTTTTGCATAATTGGACACTAACCATCACTCTTGAAAATTTTGAACGTTTGAGCTTGGTTACTCTACACCGTATTTCAAAAATGAATGTAAATGTTAGTCTTACTGAGGAGCGTGTCTATAGCACTTAAGGGACTGATGTGCTTAGTTTTCAAGCTGCGGCATATTACCTGACATTTCTCTCCACAGGCTTTATCTGAAGGCAGCTAAGTTCGTACAATTGTTATAATTGGTTGATTGATGCAATGGTGACATCTCTCCCACTTATCTACTACTATCGTTGCACCTGTTTGAATAATCAATATTCTCTTTAAATTGAAGGTATGCCTAAACCTGCAATTTATATACAGTAATTGGAAACCACAGAAGCATGTTCCTTGCCACTCCATGAAGATTAAACAGATTGAGTTGCAGCCCTCATTGTTCAATTCTTAAAGAACATTCCCTTGTTTGATTTCTGTTTAATATTTTTGACAGGAAACAAAAGGAGATTGAACTTAAGCTATTGGAGGAAGAGACTGCAAAGAGAATTGAAGAGGCAATTAGAAAGAGGGTTGAGGAGAGTTTGAGTTCAGAAGAAGTAAAGCTTGAAATACAGAGAAGGATTGAAGAAGGAAGAAAAAAACTGTTTGATGAGGTTGCAGCTCAACTGGAGAGAGAGAAAGAAGCTGCCTTGATTGAGGCCAGAGAAAAAGCTGTATGCTTTCTTTCCCTCTATTCCACTGTTTGGAGTTTTTTTTTTTTTTCCCATTAATACCATATTTATTACATTACATTTGAAGTAGCGTCATTACATATTTCATATCATTTCTATGCCAATATTGTTAAGGATGTCTCCAACTTACACAACTTTGAAACTGATACATTTAGTACCTCCAAATACCATTATAGATGGAAATTGTTTTTTTTTTTCTTCAGAGTGTACAGGACTTGAGCTCAGCTGGCCAACTTGTTTATTTGCACGTTGCACAATCCTAAAATCTTTGATTTGATGGTAGCCTATTGTACATATGACCAAAATGGAAAGGGCTCCATTTATGGGAAATGTTGTTATTCTTTAGCTGTTTAATTGATCAGCAACTTATCAAAGCCCTTTCTCCTTTCCCTTTTCTTTACACATGATTGTCTTTTTGGAATCACATAGATATGCTTGTTCTTTCCTTTGGTTTACCTATCTTTTGTTTTCTTCTCTCTCCGTCTATTTCAATTTCCAGTTCTAATTGGGATGGTTGGTTGGTCTGCAGGAACAAGAGAGAAGAGAAAAAGAGGAGCTGGAGAAAATGCTAGAAGAGAACAAGAGGAAGGTAGAAGAGGCACAGAGAAAGCTAGCTATGGAACAACAACAAAAAGAACTGGAGAGATATCAGGAACTGGAAAGAATCCAGAGGGAGAGAGAAGAGGCTATGAGGAGAAAGAAAATGGAAGAAGAGGAAGAGAGGGCTAACCAGATGAAGCTACTTGGCAAAAATAAATCCCGACCAAAGCTGTCCTTTGCCTTTGGCTTGAAGTGAAAAAAAAAAAAAAAAAATGAAAGCAGATCATTTTGTTATTATTATTTTAAATTGACAGTTGATGTATGTCGTTTGAGCCTAGAAAAATTGGGCAGTACTGAAAGCTTAATTTGATGCGTTATTAGTGAATTTCTGGATTTTGTTGCATTCTTTCGCGCATGTCGTCCCCACGTTTGGTTTGCTGTCCTTTAAAATGTTGGTTTGAATGTGCGGGTATGTACTGGCTATAGAGAAAGCTGGCTACAGTGACACAGCTTTCTGGAAGAAAACAAAAGGTTTTTCTGATCTGTTAAGTGATTAAGTTGAATACAATTACAGCCTTTGGGTATGCATGCAGACTTGAATTATGTTCGACTGGCGGTTTACTGTCAGGGGTCGGAGGCTGGCAGTCTGGCACTGAGTAATAACACAAGTGTCCCTTTTTTTTTATTCTGGCATGAATGTTTACTACATTACCGGTTGTTAGGAATTGGGATTGGAGTCCAATTTTAAAAGTTACCTCTTTGTTGTACAGGGTGAGTAGCGTAGCTTGTGAAAGTTATAAGCGCACGGTTAATGAGAGGAAATTACTATTGTTCCCCAACAAAGCCCGTCTAGCTCAGTCGGTAGAGCGCAAGGCTCTTAACCTTGTGGTCGTGGGTTCGAGCCCCACGGTGGGCGATTATTTTTTTCCCTTCTTTCTATTAATCCAATAGAACTCTTTTTCGTAGTATATATGGTACTCAAGATACTTAGCCTCATAAATCATGACAAATAAATACTACGAATCGATTTTATACATTCAAATTTTAAAATAAAAAAAAAAAACTCAATTGATCGTTCCGTTCAAGAGAATGAATGGAATCTAAATCTTTCAATCGGGAACAAAGGAGGGTCCTATGAATAGTAGAATGTGAGCAGTTTTTTTTTTTTTCCTTGAGAATGGTATGTTGGTTATTGATCGTTGGATCTTGATCGCACGGGTCTGTATAGTATTGCTAAAGTTGTTTCAAATTTATTAGATAATTTTTTTTTTTTTTTGAAAATTATAGATTGATATTGTTTTTTTGATAGCTCATCAAAGTTTGTACATATTTCAACAATTCTAATGTAAACGATCTTTGAATGAATATTTAAAAAATAGGAAAAAAAACTTATATATGTATTATTGAACTTATATACTGATAATATTTTAAATTTCATTTAATTTGAAGATTGTTTGATAGCTCATCAAAAGTTCGTACAAATTTCAACAGTTCTAATTTAAATTATTTTTGGAGGAATATTAAATATGAATCAAATCGCTTAAAATTTTAAACATAATCAATCTACAAAGCTCACAACATTAGTATAAAAGTTTTTCCATTATTCCATTTTTTAAATACTTCGTTCAATTTTTTAAAAGCAAATTGTCAAGATAAGTATCATTAATTGATCCTTCACTTATTTTTATTTGATAATGTGTCGATATAAGATGGTGCCTATTATTTTACGTTGGCACAATCAACTCCAAAACTTTTTTTTTTTTATCTTTTAGTATAGCTGCTCTTGGTTCACTGTATATATGATATGTCGTGCTAAATGATAGTCACAGGCGAAAAATTATCTGCTATGGCTTTTCTATTATAATATATTCGAGTTCAAATAGACACAAAAGATATGTCTCACATTCATGTGCATCTTAGTAAATTTGTTTTCTTAGCGCATATATCTTCCTTCTTCGCTTCTCTTGATAGTGTCCCCTTTTTTGGTCTCTTTTTTTTATAATTCATCCTCCTATATATTTTTTATTTTTACACGATAATACTTTTTTTTTTTTGTGGGCTGATACAATTTGCACAAATGAGAATATCTACCGGAACTGTTACATTAATTATTACTCAAATTTACCTGTTAAAAGTTAATTGGTCCGTAAATTGAGAAATTAAATATTTTTTTTGAGGTGGCAGGCGATGGCCTGTTGAATTTTTCATTGAACAAAGAAAGATTTGTATTTACATTGGTTTGTTAGAAAAGAGAAAAAGGAAAAGTAAAAGAAAGAAAGAAAGAAATATAAGAAAAAGAAGCAATATGATCCTATACATTGTGCTATTAGGAAATAAAAGATGAAAAAAAAAGAAGAAATCAGAAAAGAGAAATTAAATACTGTTTATGACAAATTTGACTCTTTGTTTCTAATATGACACATATAAACTTTATAATTATGAAACCAATTATTTTTATCTTTTAAATAGTTGTTGATAACAATTTTATCATCTCACTATATATATGATATATAATAATGGTTGCGGCCGCAACTAAAGAATCAAGTCCAAGGTAGGTGCAGAATCAGAAAAGACGGGAAGACCTAAAAAAAGGAATGAAACGAAAAATGACGATCATCTTTTATCAAAATTCAAAAGCACGATAGTATAGCATATCACTTTTGAGTGTCCAATTTTATATATATAAGACTTTACAAATGACGATTGCCACAATCGTCAGATTAATCAGCTCCCAACTATATATATGCATCCAAGTGCTACTAATATCACAATAAATTGTATCGACCTATCTGAATGTAGCAAAACAAATGAATGACAAAAAAAAAAAAAAAAATGCTTCTAGAAAACCTTTAAAATTTATTTTAATGAATGAACATGAAGTGTTTGTACATGTATTCTGCCTTGATCATCTTATTCACGATCCTTCTCTACAAACTAACTCAAAAGGGAACCTTCAAGAAAAAAAAAAAAAAAAACAAAAAGACCTAACTGATTGTCATTGTAGAATAAACACATAAATGATCCCTTTATTCTTTTCTGTATACAACAGGTACCCACAAAAATATTGTAGGGGGATTCTCATGTTTCTATGTACTTGAATATTGACAAATATAATTTAACGGTTTCATGTTTCTATGTACTCAAATAGTGCTCCAGTGTGATTAAAACCACAAGATACATGTACAGCCTTTACATTTGAAGCATGATTCACCAATGTAGGCTCAAAATAGTCAGCATCACTTCCATGTCCCTGACATTCAACAAAATATAGCAGTAACTTATAATTATTTTTTTTAAACTATGCAGTGGTTAAAATGTTATGCAACTACCTTAGAGATCTTTTGAAAATAAAATGAAGGGGTAATTTGCGCGAAACAGAAATATTTAATTATAAAGAAAGCTTACAAGCTGTCCACCAGAGGAATGAGCCTCTTCAAAGAATGTGCCATTGGAACCTCCCCACCCCCATGTGAAAACACTTCCACCTGAAATTCAAACATAAAATTATGTTGCATGCTTTCTTGAAAAATTCAAAATATTCCTTACAATGAGAATCAAGTTTCATAGTATAAGGAATGTTATAGACAATGATAAATTGATGCACTTGTGGAGAGATTTAAGTAGGTTTCTCCATCGAATCCAAAAATCAGATTTAACTTTTATATACAATTTTTTTTAGAACTTCTATATAGAATTTTGTATACACCAAAGGAGTACCAAAACATCTAGATAATGATTAATACTGATAGGAATCTTTCGAGAAATGACCAAGATATTCAATAATTACACGAGTCTAATAGTAAAATAGTAAATGGGTCTATAGTAATTTCACATATTTCCACTGGTTCCTTAACACCCCAGTATACTAAACAATGATGCAGGATAAACTTCTTCAAAGAAAAGTACAATAAAAAGTTCTTTTTGTTAGAATTATATTCCCAGTGCCACAGTAAATATGCATCTTTTTGCAAACAACAAAGCTGTATATGTTTTTCCATAAGGGCAAAATAGAGGGATCTCTTCTGGACCAAGCTATCAACCTGTTGGATAATCTCTGAGGTGAGGTGTTCACCAAAATATACTGATTCAGAGCAACTTTTTTTTTTTTTTAAAGAAGAAAAAAAGGTTTAAGATGAAGATATCATATGGTTCAGTAAAAACTAGAAGACTTGACCGCCAAATCTGCATTCCCATAATACCAAAGCCTACATAGGATCAATGCCGGAAAACCAGTTGGGACATCTACACCACAGAAGCTATATAGTTCAAGTTTGTTAAAGGCATCTAAACACAGTTATGCTAAAATGTAGATGAACAGTGTTATTACCTGATATCACAGCAGTATGCTTCCAGCCACAAGATACCTATAAAAATTAATTAACAGTAAGAAATATTTTCAAGCACAAGCACAATGAGGCCATTAATTTGTTAAATGATAGCTCACATGGGATATTGGAAACTTGAACAGTGAACTCATGACATTTTCTGGTGTCTGGACCATGTCTGTGTCACTGAGCAGAAAAAGTTAATTACATTAGCAAATTGGAAAATTATATATTACTCTTGACTCTTGAGTAATTAAAAAAAAAAAAAATTAAAAACAGAAGCGAGTTCGGTAGAGGTACCCAAGGCCAAGGCAACCATTTTCATTTGAACCCCATGTATACAATTCACCTTGATCTGTCATAATAAAATATATCATATATGGATATAAAAAATCTGATACTTCATTTATTCAACTCAAGGAAAAACCTAACTGAATAAACCTAAGCAACCTCTAAGAAACCAAACAAAATATTTTATGGCTGATCACTTGTTCCATATATTATTATATTTTGTAGCTTTCTTGGTCAGGTGGTACAGGATTGTGCTCTGGACACTACAAATTGAGATGCTCAAAGCAGTACATTAAATCTTGTTTGTGTACAAAACAAAACCGTGTATTGGTACATAGAGTTTCAAAATATGAGGTATAATATTATATTTTCATTTTTTTCTTCTGAACAGAACAAAATGATCAGGAAGTTAAGTGTCAAGATGTATACGTGTTACAACACAGGTGTGGTAACCGCCACAAGAAACCATTTCTGAATATGGCAGATCCTGAACTGGTGATGGTACTGATGCATCATTCACTCCTGTAAACCCCTGCAACAGTATTTCCAGCAAAAGAAGAAAATTAGGCAAGTTCTCTCCTCAAGTAGTTTTATTTTTTTCTTTTTTATTTCTCTTGAACAAAGAAAATAACAAGGTTCATAGCAGCATATACATTTACGATAGAGAAGAATGGATAGAAAGGATGAATGGACTCAATACTTTACATGGTTTGTATTGATGGTTCATTCTATTAGGTATTTAGGTCAGCAGAAATCAAAGACGATAAATTACCATTTTACTGGCTGCTCTTTCACCAAATAGAAAGACGCTTCCTCCCTCTGAAAGTACAATGCAGAGGATCAAAATAAAGAAAACAAAGCTATTAGATTTCAATAATATAGTTTATGTTTTTTTTCTTTTTTTGGAGAAGTTCTCCCGCCATCTGCCTGTTAAATCCCCGAATCAGGTAAACCTTGAGTCCCAATCCCTATAAACATGAGAGCTCACCCACCTATTCATTTAGTTCATGCCTTTTCAAAAAAGCCAAAGCTACCCTGTTCTTAAGACTGGGCCAATAACATTGAGGTATAAGAACTCTTGGGAATAACACCAGAGAAGAAACAAAAAGTGAGTTGCACATGCTACATTTCCCACATACATTGATCGCCAAGCACACATCATGTGGACGTGTGAAACTTTTAAAAGTATGTAACAAACTTAAGGCTATATAGAAAGTTTTGAGATTTTGCCAAGGAAAAGATATAGTCTCTATTTTCATATTATTTACCGTCTACGCAAGCTGAATGCAACATCCCAGCTGCAATGCTCTTGACCTAGAAACAGATAATTTCACACTCAGATACTCAGGAGCTTTCCATGATAAAAATATGACAAAAAGTTTCAAAATAAACTACCTTCAGGCCATCAAAGTTCTTGATCAATCTAGGGGTATATTCACTGCATAAATGAAAACCGTTAGATAAATTCACAAAGAGTTATTCAGGAAAACAAACCATCACAATTCAAATTATTTATAACTTAAAAGCTATGCCAGGTTGGAAATCCAAATGGACAAGAAAAGTGTATTCACCCAAAGGAACTACCATAGAAAGGATTGACAACAAACAGACAAAATTGAACTTACGCTTCGACTCTAGTGAATGCTAGTATAGATACAAACCAACACCGACCTGAATATATCCTAATTCCACGTCGAGCAAGTGAGTTCATTCCTCCAATTACCTCAAGATAACACTCTTTTTGGTTCCCAGAGTATCAATGCTGGATGCTTGTCATAAAGGTACAACAGTCCCAGCTTGTGGTCAAACAAACATAGAATGAAACTAGTCAAACCTTGAGCTAGAAAAGAGACCAAAAAAGGACGACTTGTGGCCATGACCCAGCCTCCCAGCTCCACCTGCTCCCCAGCTCAGCACTTCTCCTTCATCTAATATAACAATTAAGCAATTAATAAAAGAAACGTTTAGACACAAAAACAGAACAATAGTGTCATGTATACTCCACAACCACGAACATAGAGAAAGCTAACGAAAAGCCTACCGGATTAACAGATGTTGATCCTATGTTCCTAACTATATATTTGAAAGTGTGAAGACCGGAGTTCTATATTCTGGTGTTTGAAGAAAATAAACATCAGAAGTTTTTACTTCGAAGTTGAGATCCTGTTCTCTGAATAATGCCAATGGACGAAGTTTGTGAGTACAACAATGAGTTAGATAGATGGCCAGCATCTCAAATTCTGCCTAGTCTTCTGTTTCAGATATAAATTACCCTCTATTAATGCATGGTGATGGAGGTTATTGTATCCTAACACCAACTTTTTTCCTGTTTAAATTTTGTTGGTTACCCTGCTGAATGAGAAAGATATTGTCTAGCAAAAAAATTAACTGCCTATTATTCTATGTGGTTCAAAAGTTTTTTCAAAACTTATCATAATAACTTCCCCCTCTCCACCACCACCCAATCAATACCTTTTTCCCTTTAAGATACTTAGAGAGATGGAATACAGTTTTCTTATCTTTGAAATAAAAGAAGGTAGAAAGTTGAGTAATATCATATTTTCTCTTTTTATATAAGGCTCAAGAGAACCACAACATATATTTCTTTTAGATGCATGTTGCAGAGACAAGGTCCATCACATCTGTTGTAGGCCTTTAGTTGTTCTATTGTGTGAATACCCGATATGTTTGGGGATGATATTAACATATTCTCAGCTTTGAGGTGCTGAACTATAAGTGATATATTTTGATATTTCAAGGGATATATGAAACTTTCTGATACTGAAAATTTTGTCAGCATCTATAAATTTCATAGTAGCTATCATTTGTGAAATAAAGATGGTTAAGTTCACTATTTGCCTGTGACAGCAATAGAGTGTTCAGAGCCGAGTGCAGCCATCTTTATCTTGACATCAACCAAGAAATCAATCTTTGATGGTTTTGCAACCTTTTTTCCTCTCTCTGCATGAAGACATTTTAACAGAAGTTAGTATCTCAAGCTTGTACACAAACTACATTAGAAATTATTAAATAACAAAACATGTTATTTTCATTACAAGGTGATGATTTAACAATCAGTGAACTTATACATCTAATTACACAGCTAATGGTTATCTGAAATGACATATAGGTAAGTTGCAATGACTAGTTAATTAGTTAATTGTTGGTAGAAGTTAGACCCATGGCTAACATAAACAGTTTTCAAATATTAATCATAACATGGTAGTACAGTAGATTGATGGACTTACTCTTTCCCAGACCAAGTTGACCACTTGAATTGTTGCCCCAGACGAAAAGCACACCGTTCTCTGTAAAAAGTTATCATTAATTTTTTAGTACAAAATATTTGCAGCACCCTTCACATAATTGCACATCTTTTCAATACAGGTGCCCATGATCAGTGAGATTATACAGTGGTAATTGTTTTTGTGCGTATCTTAAAGAAAAAGAAAAAGAAACATACATTAGCAACAGCTCTAAATCGAACAAAAACAGAATTAAGAAAGATAAATATCTCACGTGTTGGCTTCATTGCTCACCAGTAACTGCGCAGGAGTGGTGATATCCTGCTGATACTTTGACAACCTTTTCATTGATTCCCAGAACTTCAACGGGGTCCTATTAGAATAAGAATACACACTTTACACAATTTGGTAGAACCCAAATAAGAATGGGTTGAGACAGTAAGTATTAGGGGAGAAGGATCCGTACAACTGAATGTGGTTGTGTAGAGTTAATTCCTAGCTGACCAAAATTATTCAATCCTGTCGCAAAGACACGCCCACTTTCTGCAATTCAAAAATCACAATTATGACTTCTTTGAGCTCAGTAAATTTGAATATAAATATACCTTGTCATACCTCATACCATTGTACTTATAAAATGTATATATAACATAAACTACCTGCATTCTTAAATTAAGACAACAAAAAAGAAAGTACACTGCAATCTCAAGCAAGAATCTCAGATGATGATCCAATTGTGTTTAGGTGAAATTGGCAGCGATCATCATTCCTTAACCGTTATTCAATCTCATTCAGTGAGGTAGAAGTTGAGGCATACCGGTGAGAAAGAGAGTATGGGCGCCGCCACAAGAGAGAGACGCGAGAGGATCGGCATCAGAGAAGGCGTCGAAGAAGGAGCAGGCCCTGGGTCTCCACTGAGAGTCGAGGCCGCCGAGGCCCAGCCGCCCGTAGTCGCCGTTCCCCCAGAGCGCCGCGAACCTCCGTCCCTTGGCTGGCGGCGGAAGGTCGGCGGAGAAGCGGCGGATCGTGGGAGATAGGACGGCGGAGAGCTTTCGGAGATTTGGTGTTCTCGTGAGTGAACGCGCCATTGTGTAGTGAGCAGTGGATGTAGAATTATGTGGAATTGTAGATGGAGCTGCAGTGCCGAGAAGGTTTTGACGAGTTAATGAAAGGGGAAATTGGTTAATTGTATGTACTAGAGCTGTTACTCGGCTTCGTCTCAAAAAATAGTATCAACAAGTACATAATATATAACTTCTTTTTGTAAAGCTAATATTTATACTAAACAAAAGTTAGATATAATTTTTAATTTTTTTTATGTGAATAACAATAATAATATAATAATTTTATAAATCATAATCATAAATATTGTTAAGCCATTCAAGTGTTAATATTTTAGACATATCACACTCATCTATCTTTGTGAGATGGTTATCGTCTGACTGATGGTAAAGTGCGGTATCCAATCACAAACTTCGGTTTCAGTGGAGTCCACGCCCCTCAGTCCCACTGTGGAATCTCTTTCTCTCTTTCTCTTTCCGCTGGACACCGATGCCACACGTCGGATGGTATCAATTCATCTTTATGGGATTGCTTGACAATATTATCTTAACAATTTTTTCAATCCTGATATGACACTTTAATAAGTTCGAAATAAATATAAAAATTCATAAAATTAAAAAAAAAACTATGAATGTATTGTTTAACGTATAAATTAATAGTATATCAAATTTTAATTAATTTCAATATTATAGGATAGCTTATAACTCTACATCAGTGGTTGTAATTGAATGAGCCTCTAACAAACTATCTAACAACACTTAAATTTGAGTGTAAATGAAAACACAATTAATATATAAACCTAAAAATAAATCTATGTTATTTTTTCATTTTTAAGATTTTTTTTTTCAAATCCTTTTAAAGTTTTATTGTTAAGATTAGTGAGATAAGTATTGTCCAAAATAAAATGGGAGTTGATAATAAGTTGCAGAAAAAATATATAAATATGTTTGCAGCAGTTTCAGAAAAATACAAGTATGATCCATATATGTTGATAAGTTGGTATTTATTTTGTACCATTTTTATGTAGGAAATGTTCTAGACCAATTATAGTTATATTTTATTTAATTTTACTTTATTTATGCTAAGAATGGAGTACTGCTCCGTTCTGCACTCCAATTTGCATCTGTGTCAACTCACATCTCAATTTTTTATAAAAAAAAAAATGATAATAGGGCCAAAAAGGCAGAAACAAAATTACATACAGAACCCAACAAAAAGAGAAAAAGACCTCCTGTTTTAGCAGGCTTCTTTATTGGCCACCGAACAGCTCCCTCCTATTCTATCTTCGTTCTCCATAGAGGGGTCCGTATCTATCTCCTGCTATAGAAAACTATAACAGGATGCTGCCGTAGCTTATGGCGACCATTGGATGGATTTAAACGGTCCAGATACTAAAACTGTTGGTGCTTTCTGAACGTGGGTGCCCACATGTCAGTGAATGAGGCTGGTTCTTACTTCCTACCATAGAGAAAAAGCATGGCAGCAGATGACAGAGCTCGCAAATCCAATTGACGGCATACAAAACACGCTGTCCATCCCCATTCCCCATTCCCACATCATCTCCGCGTTCGCCCATCAATCGATCAGATCCACCGCCTCTCCTTTCCTCTGCCTTTACCCTCCAAGAATCGGTAAAGGGCGAACTCGAAGGATCGGTCAATCGCAAACAAGGATCATTAGGGTAAGTAAGTCTCCTCCGATGCAAGCGTTTTTTATAGATTAATGTTCTTTTGCTTGATCGGTTTGGAAAGATTGGGCAGTTTCCGGATCCGATCTTGCGCCCTGCATAGGTAGGCTTTGCGAATTATGGTTGCGACGGGTTAATTGAGTGAGTTTTGGTTGCTATGGTAGCAGGTAATCAGCTCAAGTAGCGTATTTAACAAACCAGTACCACAGGGTTTATCGATCCATGGAATTTTCGATGTGAATGAGCTGGAATCGGCCTGATTCATCTTAGATTGCAAAATTTTTCCACAATTGAATATCTGTTCTGAGATCTCTATTTGAGGTTTCTTACTGGGATTTGGCTTTCATGTAGATTCTGCTTTTGTTATTATGGACGTGTTGGAAACTGACATGTTTAGGTTACAGGTTTGGAGTTTCATGTGGATTCCATTATTTTCCATGCCCAAAATCAAAATTAAAATCTCTTATGGTATTTCTTTGACACTCAGTCTCAAAGAGCTAAGAAAAAGAGTTTGTATATTCTTAATTTCCTGGACTAGCTGAGGTAATTCATGTTCATACTGAATTGACCTGTTTAGATTAGAGGCTTTGACCTCCATCTATTTCCCAAACTTTATTAGTTCCTAACACTATGTTTGCATATGGAAAAACCAATGTTAAACTGGATTATTTTTTAAAACCTTACATTTCAGGTAGTGGATTTCTGAGAAATGGCAGATGGTCATGAAACTGACAAGAACATAGAGATCTGGAAGATCAAGAAGCTCATTAAGGCGTTGGAATCGGCACGAGGCAATGGAACTAGCATGATATCTCTCATCTTACCACCTCGTGATCAGATCTCCCGTGTGACGAAAATGCTTGGTGATGAATATGGCACCGCTTCAAATATTAAGAGTCGTGTCAACCGCCAGTCTGTTCTTGCAGCAATTACTTCAGCCCAGCAACGTCTCAAGCTGTACAACAAAGTTCCTCCCAATGGACTTGTGCTGTACACAGGTATCTTGAATGCAATACAAGTTTTCTGCATTTCCGTTCTTTTGTGTTCTTTCTCAGGACTTTGTACAGGATTCTGCTCCGTTGAGATAACTCTGTGATTGACATGTATGAACTGTGGCTTATGTATTTGAATTTACACATTTTTGTTCCAACTTTCTGTCTTGATTTTTGGGTGCTTATTTTCCAACTGATGAATCAACTTTAAAGCTTGGCTTTAACAAATAGCAGCCACCAATATATCATTAGAGTTCTGCTAAACAAGTTAATTAATTGGATTCAGCTGCTTTTTCCAAAAGCTGTATCATACTCTTAGGACCTTTGCTAGTAAGTTCATACTGTCACAACCAGCTGAGCTAGACATTAACGAAAATATGGTCATTTTCAGGTACCGTACTCACAGAGGATGGAAAAGAGAAGAAGGTGACAATTGATTTTGAACCCTTCAAGCCAATTAATGCCTCTCTCTACCTCTGCGACAACAAGTTTCACACCGAGGCATTAAATGAACTCTTAGAATCGGATGACAAGTTTGGGTTCATTGTTATGGATGGTAATGGTACCTTATTTGGTACACTAAGTGGAAACACAAGGGAAGTTCTTCACAAATTCAGTGTCGACCTCCCTAAAAAGCATGGCCGTGGTGGTCAATCTGCTCTCCGTTTTGCGCGTCTTCGCATGGAGAAGCGTCATAATTATGTTAGAAAGACAGCAGAGCTGGCAACCCAGTTTTTCATTAACCCTGCTACGAGCCAACCTAATGTGGCTGGGTTAATTCTGGCTGGGTCGGCAGATTTCAAAACTGAGTTGAGCCAGTCTGACATGTTTGACCCCCGTCTTCAAGCAAAAATTCTAAATGTGGTTGATGTTTCATACGGTGGTGAGAATGGCTTTAACCAAGCAATTGAATTATCAGCTGAGATTCTTGCAAATGTGAAATTCATTCAAGAGAAAAAGCTGATTGGCAAGTACTTTGAAGAGATAAGCCAAGATACTGGGAAGTACGTTTTTGGAGTTGAAGATACTCTAAAAGCCCTCGAAATGGGAGCAGTTGAGACTTTAATTGTGTGGGAGAATCTTGACATAAATCGGTACACATTAAAGAATAGCACAACCGGAGAAATTGTTATAAAGCACTTGAACAAGGAGCAAGAAGCTGACCAATCAAATTTCCGTGAGTCAGAAACCAATGCTGAGCTGGAAGTCCAAGAGAAAATCTCTCTTTTGGAGTGGTTTGCCAACGAGTATAGAAAATTTGGTTGCACCCTTGAGTTTGTTACCAACAAATCACAGGAGGGATCTCAGTTCTGCCGGGGGTTTGGTGGCATTGGTGGAATTTTGCGCTACCAGTTGGACATGAGGTCTTTTGATGAGTTGTCTGACGACGATGTTTACGAAGATTCTGATTAGCAATTAGCCAATCAAATGCCAGAGCTGGCCCAGAAAGAAAGCACGCCGAGCAAAGAATTCATGATCGACCTATCTTGTTCAAGTAAGAATCTCTTTCTTATTTTCCTCTCAAGGTACTTGGCTGGCGGGCTTTAGATTTTGACTGCTAAATTGTCTGTATATTGTATAATACATGATGATTACATTACCTATAATAGTGCTATTCTTTGTCTGTAACAGGTGAGCTTACAGTTTCCACTTTTTCCAATGGGTGATTGCATTAATTGATGCAATGCTGATTGAATTAGTGGTCATCTAAATAATGGGCTGTGTCAAACCATATGGCAGTTAACCTATATTATGTTTTTATAATTTTTGTTTTGTCCTAAAGATTTCTCTAGGAGAGGTTAAGTTTTAAAAGTGGAGTCCTTTATTGAATCAGTAAATGGGATAGTGTTGTGAAGAAAATCAAGCAACTAGAATAGGGAAAACATAAAACAATAGGAACTTTTTGATCTAATTTATTGGTGCCTCTTTTGACTAGTTGCATGTTTTTGTTTTCCTCTTTATGTGCAGAAGAGGTTCATGAAGAGACGCGTGACCTGGGCAGCTGTTACATCAAGGAGCAGAAAATCTATGGGGCTATCTAAGATAGCAAATATTAATGGTATTCGCTTGTCATAATCAAGCAAAATTATCTACTCTTGAAGTTCGTATGTGTTTGTTCCCCTTCTACCAGCAGAAAATGCTGTATGTGGTTTTTTGCCACCAATTTATCAGTGTGTTTTAATTTCTTAAATTGTTTGCAACTCTGCAAAAGTGCCACCTAAAATTACAATCTGAACTATGAAGTCGCTTGTGTGTGTGAGAAATAATTCTGACATTGCTGTTGGTTGTGTAAGGAACTCCTGTTTTCTACTGTAAGACTGTTTGGTTTTATTAATGTATCTTTGGTTTCTTCTTTACTTTTTCGATATGCAAATTTCCCCGAAAGAGGACGACCTTATTGATGAATTATATCTATTTAATTTGATTTGTTGATCCCCATTTTTTGTACACATGTTATGTTGTCCAATTATAAAAGTTGAACGGCATGTTTGGAAGTTGGAAGTAAGTAATGCACTGATCTGTCCTGGAAAGAAACGCATGTGTTGAGAGTTGAGACGGAGTACAATGAGGCAGGCTTAAGTTTGAACAAAGGATGTAAATTTGTGTAGATTCCAATCCAAAGGCATGGTCTGAACTTTTGATTGGTGATATGGTTGGAGGGTTCATCTTGAACGTCTTCATAATACAGTGTTTTGAGCCCTGCGGGATGATGCAGTGATTCCACTGTATAGAGGAACCGTACAGATTACAGAGAGAATAACTAACTCTAACAACCAGCCTGAGCCTGAGCCTGAGCCTGAGCCTGAGCCTGCGGAAGTGCGAACCGTGCGGCGTTGCGTTGGCGTTGCGGTGGGTACGAAATCCCCTTCGAGTTACATTGAAAACCCACCCCCGTTATACAGTATAGAACCGTTGCAATCCTCGTAACAGACCGCACCCTTTACTTCATCTGAGCGGTGGGCCCGCTTTCCCCCGCACGGTCTATACACCGAGATCGCGAGGGAGCGGATGAACGAGCCGGTCCGACTCTGCTATCCATCTCCGACCGACCGATGGGTCCCACGCCAGCACCATCTACTGATTTTACGACACAGAGAGAGAGAGAGAGAGAGAGGAAGCGTCGGTCTAAGCGATGCTTCAGCTTCACTGACTCCACCACCACCAGCACCAGCACCAGCACCAGCAGCAGAAGAAGCAGATCTTCCTCCCTTCCTTCCACTCCCGCTCGCTCGCTCGCTGCTGCTGCTCCCATGGATCTGCCTCTGCTGGCCTCCTCTCTCTCTGTCTTTCTATTACTTCTCTCGCTTCTCCACGCCAACGGGGTCCACGGGTCCATCCACACTTACAAATCCGACCCCTTCAATGAGGTCGGCAATGCCTTCCTCCTCTCCGGCGGCAGCGAGGGCATCGTTGCCTCCCACTATAACTCCTACATCAAGTATTTCTTTATTCTTTCTTTTTTCTTATTTCATATCTTCCATAATTATGAATGTTCAGATTCCGAGAGGGGAGGGGGAGTCTATTTCCAGCTGCAATTTAATTGAATTGAATTGTCAGATGCAGTTCACACCTCATTCTAGTCAAATCTCAACTGCAATTGAGCATCGTTTGATAATTTCAGCTCACCTCTTCCGGCACTGAATTACATATCACTACTGTGTGCTGGCAGTTCTCATTTTAGGTCTTACAATTAAAGAATCTTTCCATCCTAACCAATTCCATCAGTTCTATTGGTAGTTACATATCAGATCCCGAAATTTATAACTTGGAAAACTATTCATAGTTATAGGCTTATACCAAAATTCTTAATCAACTTGTTGTCACATGCGCTGGTACTTTTTTACTATATGGATTAACTGCAGAGATAGTAGTTGCTTTCCGTGAGCCCCTTGGTTTTTTTCGGGTATTTTTGTTTCATTGTTGAGCTGGATTAATTCACAGAAATAATCTGGAAACAAAAATGTATCTCTTTTTTTTCTTTAAAGTATGCTAAATTTAACCATGTGGCTGCATCTTCTCCTAATATTCAATTATTACTCAGGGCATTGTATTTTCTTTCATCCTCCCATTTAGTGTTAAGCAGTGAGGAAAATGGGGGGTATTCTTGGTTCGGGAAAACACAAGGAGTGGAGAATATAGGATGATTATAATATCATATTTAAATATTATGCTATTTATGGTTTACATCTTCTGAATTCCAGACTGCCACTTTCAATAACACTAGTCAATTTCTTTATACTAGATTTGACAATATAATGTTCTGGCGAACTAAGGAGGCAGCAAATTTGCACTCTAGCATGGAGCACAGTACCGGGCTTGTCCAAGCAATTTTATTCGAGGCAGCCGATAGAGATGACATTGGTGGATCTGCGTATGGTGGCACAAGATCAATTTGTTGTACACCTGATCTGGCAAAAACTACCAGTTGCAAACAAGGCGAGGTCATAAGACGCCCCTCAGCACATGATCTAAACTGGCCTGTTGTACTGAGCACCCATTTTAGTGGCAATTATCTTTATGCTAAAATGGACAACCAAAAAGTGAACATTTCCAAAACTGGCATGTACAACTTGTTTTTCATATCTTGTGATCCAAAATTGAAGGGGCTTACTATGAGTGGAAAGACTGTGTGGAAAAATCCTAATGGATACTTGCCGGGTCGTATGGCTCCGTTAATGACCTTTTACGTGTTCATGTCACTGGCTTACCTGGCTTTAATTGCAGTATGGTTCTTTCAGTACATGAGGTTTTGGAAGGAGATAATGCCAATTCAAAACTGGATAACTCTGGTTATTGCTCTTGGTTTGTTAGAAATGACCCTCTGGTATTGTGAGTATTTGAATTTTAACCATATCGGAGTTCGACCAGTCGGCATTACCACTTGGGTTGTGACTGTTGGAGCTATAAGAAAAACTGTTTCAAGGCTTCTTATTTTGTCTATATCAATGGGATATGGTGTTGTGAGGCCGACCCTTGGTGGGCTCACATCAAAGGTTCTACTTCTTGGGGTTACATACTTTTTTGCAACGGAGTCTTTGGATTTTGCGGAGAATGTGGGGACAATAAATGATATTTCTGGGAAGGCACGATTGTTTCTTGTACTTCCTGCTGCCTTCTTAAATTCATTTCTTGTTTTGTGGATCTTCACTTCTCTTTCTCGGACTTTGGAAGTACTCCAGGTAGATATTCATCCTTTTTTCTTTCTCTGTATGACATAGGTACAATTTAATTGTTAATGCTTCTGAGTTTTCTGGTTGTGTGCTAGTATCGTACATTATATTGTTTCCGAGTTTATTTCTATTTTCTCAAAAGAAATTAATTTTTAATGCTTGTTAGCCTAATTTAATCTGCAATTGCCTGATTGAGCAAAT
The DNA here is from genome assembly GCA_030179965.1 of Cyperus esculentus. NCBI lineage: Eukaryota > Viridiplantae > Streptophyta > Magnoliopsida > Poales > Cyperaceae > Cyperus > Cyperus esculentus. The sequence goes on along the minus strand of JASGLE010000019.1, from coordinate 270,386 downwards.
AAACAAGAGAAGATAAACAATGAGAAAAAAATAACAAAGGCATCTCTGAACTGCCACCTTTACCAGACAGTTAATTGTCCTTTACTCACTGTTAAAGCAGCAGCATCAACAATCATATCGAGTCTTAAGTTTTGCAATAATTATGGTTGAAAATTAGGCAAAGAGAAGTTCTGTGAAGCTGGAAATCTACAGAAAGTTTACTAATGCCTTGGCAGTTTTTGTGATTGCTTCAGTTGCCTGGATTGGTTATGAGGTGTGTTCTTTTGCAGAATCTTTGATCTTTTATATCGTTATGAAGTTTATGACATAAACTATAGTTATTTCCTAGAAGCTCAACATTTGTGAGTTGCATGTTAAGAGCATGAATTGAATTCTAATTGTGAAATATCTCTTTCCTGAATTCTATATAGGAAACATATATAGAACTTAAAATACATATATATAAGTGTTTGATATTTACCAGTGAAGTAGAATGTTGTCTCATATTATATAAAATTTGAATCATATGTAGGTTTATTTTAAGGCAACAGACCCCTTCAGCGAGAGGTGGCAGAGCGCATGGATTATTACTGCTTTTTGGGACATTATTGCTTTCCTTCTGCTTTGTGTTGTTTGTTACTTGTGGGCCCCTTCTCAAAGTTCACAGAGGTTAAGTTCTAGTTTCTCATTGCCAAACTTATATTTATTGTTATAAACATTGATGATTGTATATATATGAACTTCAAAAATTAGGAGCTTCTGTGTAAGTGAAACTCCATTAAGCGTGCTTGCTGGGATTTAGTGGGGATTAACAGGCTATTTAACTGCTTTTTCGAAAATTGCATACTTGCTTTATCATATACCCTTGCATATTCAGATGCATACACTAACAGCAACACAAATTGACATACAGTAACAAATATTCTTTCTCTAATTGTGCTACATGAAATTCTGGATATGCAGGTATGCATACTCTGGTGAGTCTATTGATGAAGATGATGAAGAAGCACAATCGTTGGCTAAGGGAAACCCAGAGGGTGATATAGGAATGGTAACGGTTGATAAAGAAAGGAGTAACGGCGGCTCGGCCAATCCCTTTAGTCTAGACGAAGAAGGTGAAGAGGATAAGCGTGAATAATGTATATTTTCATTGTTTCCATATGGTGTTATTTTTTTTGCCCCTTTTGTAGTTTTCTTATCAGTGTTGTATTACGTGTTTTAGTTTTGATCTCTGTATCTCCTGCTCGGAGAACCTAGGTTTAGTTTTGGTTCTCAGGGACTTTAGCAAACTGTAAGTACTTAGTGCTTTTGTACTGTCTTGTTTTTCAAAAGAACTACTGGGATCCGGTGTTCTTTGCTAAAACATTTCTAGCATATGAGAAAGTAACAGGTTTTGAAGTGGAATATATGTTGGAACCTATTAATGGCACTAGCTCTTAAGACATGGCCATCTTTGTTTTTTTGGAAAAAAAAATTAGCCGAACTCGAAATATATTGTCAATGAACTAAATCCATGCAGCATCCTGTAAATTATAATATTTACCAATATATAAAGTAGTGTCATAATCATATTGGCACCTGGCAGATTGCCCACGTCAATTTTGCCTCGGTTAATATGATTTTATCCTTATAATTTTCTCAAAGGAAAAATATTCTCTCTAATAATTAATGTGATATCATCATATCAGTTCATAGCATGATATCATCACTTGCAGGATATCCAAGTGATGTATAAGCAGAGCCAATAGCATGAGGTGACTAATTTTGAGAGAATAATTATGAATTAAAATAAACTGAAAGTAGGCTCCTCAATCAGCCAACAAAGCAGCTCATCTGCCTCCTCAAACTTAGTATTTGGTAAGAAAAATGAGTCAATTTGATGAACGTACTCGATCGGCTTCAAGCAAGAAATGTCACAACCAATAACTAACAACAATATTGCAGGATCTATCCGATAGCTATACAAGGTTAATGTTATAATTATACCGGTAAATTTGGTCTTGTTTATAACTATAATTATATAGATCTCATAGGACTATTCGTTTAATAACTCCTTACGGTTATATATTCTCGCGACATAACCCTATGTGCAAGAGATTATTTGTTTAAAATGTAACCTATGTCGTATGAAAATTGATTTGAAAGCCTTAATTCGCATATCGTACTTCAAATATTGCAAAAATAGAAAACCTGGTAAGTCAATTTTGTGCAAAAGTAGACGTGTGTCATATGAAATGTACACTTTCAACGTTCTTATGTTATACATATACATACATGTCAAAAGTGATTTGGTGGGTTCGAGTTACCGAAACCCATGGGTTCAATGCCAATGATAACTTCATGAAAGTATCAAGTCCCAACCAAACAAAACTTGTATATATTATTATTTTTAACAATCCAAAATTGGAAAAAATATATATCTATTCATGCCTAGTAGTAGTAGATAAGAGCCGTTTTGACCGTACTCTCCAACTAAAACTTAGTTTCCTTTTGGTTGGAACATACTCTACAACTACAACATCTCATCATGCTATATATAACAAGTTTGAAAATTAGGTTCCATACTTCCATCTACTAATCGTTAATCACACTCTCTCTAATACACACATACAGCTGGTACACAATGGTTTGTAAAACAAGTCAGAGAAATGCATTGAAACAGATACTTGTTAAGTTGCTCTGGCACCAAGTTATCATCCTTCTCTTCACCATTGGATCGGCCGATATCATCGACTTCGGAATGCCACCTCATGAAAACGGTTCTACGGTTTGAATCTTTAACACTCTCATTTTCTTCTTCTCATTTCATTTCATTTCATTTCAGTAACAAACACAAAATTATGTTATCTGTTGAACAAGGATACATTAGTCAATCATATATCAGATGATAACTTTCCAAATAATATACAGAGATACAACTAAATCTAGCTTACTGAATAATGTTTAATTAATAACAGAAATGCAGCCGGACATGCCAGTCGGAGTACTGCTCAGGTACCTGAGAACATAACAGAATGACCATATTTTTTTTTTCTTTATTTTTCCATATTAAATTGATCTTTCTTTTGTCAACTCTTCTTATTTGAGACATACGGAAACTTTAATTTTCTGAAATTTTGAATATAATTTTTGGTTATTGCTAGCAGAGCCACCACTGTTGAAGTATGGAAAATACTGCGGAGTCTCCTACACTGGCTGCCCAGGCGAGGCTCCGTGCGATGATGTTGATGCATGCTGCATGTTCCATGACTCGTGCGTCACTGCCAGTAACGGTAATCTTAGTCTCTTTTAAAATGTATGAAAAGGAAACAACAAAAGAAAACAATTAATTTATCTTTTATTTTTGCTCATAAGCAGTATGTTTCCTGGATTTTTATTTGGCAGATGATTATCTGAGCACAGTGTGCAATGAGAGTTTGCTCAGCTGTCTAGGAATGGCAAAGAAGGCAGGGGTGAAGAAGACATTCGAGGGGAACACATGTTCGCCCGATGATGTGTCGGATGTAATATCGTTGGTGGTCGAGGCGGCTGTTGTAGCCAAGAGAGTCCTTAACAAGCCATAGTGGGATATATATCATTTCATTGTTCAATTTGGTTTGAGATCATTTTGGTGTTTCTTCAAAAAAGGGGAAAGAAAAACGAAAATTGTTTGAGATTGTGAATAGTTTGGTGAGTGTAAAATTAAATCATTTGTTTGTCTCTTCAGTTCTAAATGTTTGTTTGTTTTTTTTTTTTTTTTTTTCTTTTTTTGTGCCCAAACATGTCTATCTAGCTAGCTCTTAGTCTAATTAAGGGTATATGGGCAAAATTGTTTTTAAAGAATTAAGTGCATAATAAATCAGGTTGCGAACTGCAATTAAAATATAGCGTACTAGCTAGCTAGTAAAACTGTGAAATTACTGCATGTCATCATGTAGTTTGATGACTGCGTATATGTAGAAACAAAAAGCAAGATGTTAGGAAATGTTAGTGCAACAAACCCAACAGCTATGTACTCAGATGAAGCGGATCGATATTTTAATATATATATATATATATATGCATGGATGGATGCCTGTATATAATATACAAATAAAATTAAATCACACACAACTTGTTCTATGCAGTAAATGTATATATGGGAGAAATTAATTAACGTCTTACAAAATATATAATTAATCTGCAATTAATATGTAAGTAATAAGATTATATAAGGCTTAGCATTTGGTACTGTTAATATATATATATGCATTAATTAGGAATTGAGCCAAATTGTTTTGCGACTTAATTATTGAGCTGGTTTTCTCTCTTCATTATTCTTAATTAAATTTCAATATTTATGCTCCTTCCTACTCTGTCATTTGTAAAGGACGAAATATATATAAGTTAGACACCAATTTGGTTCCCGAAAAATTGACTCGATCTCCCCCTCGATCATTGGCCCCTCTCCCTCAGCTCTTTCAGGTAATTAATTAAGGTACACTGATATATATCATGCCTAGCTAGCTATTATGAATATCCTTAATTTCTCAATTGATTGCACACTATAAATCAATCAATTAATCAATTAGAAGTTAAATCTATGCCCACCATATATATATGTGACATAAAAATTAAATTAAAGATAGCATACATATGATATGATACATTTAGAAAAGGAAAAAACACAGTGCGTTGTATTATATTACTCCTATAAATTTATCAAAATTGCATAGTACTGATGATAACCCTTCGTTCACGATGCACAAGTCCGCTTGCAAGTATTTATAAAGAACAAATTAACATATATATATATATATGAAGAGAGATCCATTGACAATGCTTATAATGACAATCTTGACAATCAAGATTTTGAAAAATTTGTAATAATTCATAACAAATCTTAAAAATGAAAAAACTTTTATGGATGCATTCTTTAACTTATAGATTAATAGTGTTTTAAATTTCAATCAATTTGAACATCGTTTAATGGTTTATCAAAATTTTATACATTTTTTAACGGTTGAAATTTAACGAGCTTTAAAGAGCTATCAAACGTTACTTAAATTGAATATAATTTGATACATAATCAATCTATAAGTTAAACAATATCTCTATAAACTTTTTTCTATTTTTAAGAATTTTTAACTATTTTTACAAATTTTTCAAAATCTTGATTGTCAAGATTGTCATTTTAAGCATTGTCAATGGATCCCTCCTCTATATATATATACGAAGCAAACACTATTATTTTCACAATCTCTTAGTAAATTTATTATTAGTACACAGAATGCATCTGATTCAAAATTATTCAAAATTACATTGTGAAATGCAAGATCTAGACTAATCAGGAGATCAGGCTCGGAACAAACCAAGTACATTTTCTGAAAGGGCAAGGTACCATTTGCATCGTACCGGCCACAACATCATACACATAGGGCCGTCCTTCATATTGATCGATGAAGTAGATACGGCGTCCTCTTAACCCATTAGCCAGCGTAGCAGTCAAGGAGAAACCACTTCTCGCATCCAAGAACAAGATTTGATTGCCAATGCTGGTAACTTTTGCCCAGTAAGGTTGCCCGTCTGCTGCAAAGACAAGCTTGTATATACGAAATGCTGACCATTTTAAAACATCTTTTCCATAGTAGCAATAAACACACAACATTTCGCCACAAGCCTCTACGATGAAGGGCTTTCTCGACCACCATGTGTCATAAAATAGTCCATCAGGGAATCCATTTGAAACTGTTTCCTCCTGGGGTGGTGGTATCTCGTATAACATTTTCTTAGAGATTACATCATATACTTGTGTCGGGTGGCAAGGATTAGTGATTGAGAAGAGCCTTCCATGACAATAACAATAACTAGAGCACGACCCTCTCTCTTCGCTCCATTTGCCCTGATGCGAATCATAGATGGCCCATCGATCATGGGAATCAAAGTTCTGTGCATGATCAACAACTAAGATTGTACGATCATGAATCGGGCCGGTTCCAGTCAAAGACAACCAGCGTTTCGCTCGATAATAATTATCGAGACGTGGGGGGACAAACTCATCACTAGTGAGGGGATTAAACAGACAGATAGTATCAGTAGAATCATCATACAGAGGGATGTAATCGTGAGAGGTTCCTCTGATCCATCTATATTTCTTGACAGGGATGGTTAGAGTTTCACCACATGATATGGAGTATAAGCTGAGGCTTGTTATCGGTGCAGAGATCGGATCATCGGGGTTTTGGTGGAACTCAAGAAGCCAAGGAAAGCGTATAGGATAATCGGAAAGGGGAGTCCCGTAGCTCCAAGACTTGCATGTAACATGAACACGGACGAAGTCAAGGAGGTCGGGAAGCTTCTTCGCAATGAGATAGGCGATATCAGGGGCAAGATTGGACCAATCTCTTTTCTCATTGATCATCTCTTCGATCAATTCTTCTTGGTCTGCCATTATTTTGTTAGTTTGAGTTGTGATGATGGTCTTGTTCAGCATGAGGTAACTATATATACATATTTTAAATAGAGGAACGCCACCTAATGGGAGGTCGGTTTCTCTTAAAAATAGCAAATAGAATTGGGCAGCAAAAGATTTGGATGTTCTTAAATGGTTCTTCTTAAAATATGCATCATTTTTTTCAAAAAAAGGGTATGCCAACTAAATTAGTACCTCCTGATACACATAATAAGATTATCTGAATTATATATTTAGCACTTACTATTGAAAGCTAAATTAAGGCAGTTCATACTTAGAGCAAACATATAAATAATTACCGGATTAGGATACAATACTTGTTAATTACATATATACTTTGGAAATTTTGGAATATCTATGTTTCCAAAAATAGCATTAAAACTGAATTAGTTCTTCAACATAAAGAAAGCAATATGGATGAGTGTAGTGTAGGCCCTAATTAACCCTCCAGCGTATAATTAGAAGTCAGATTAATTATATATATTAGCATGATAAATTAAAATAAAAGTAATTAATACTGATACATAGCATGAGTTTAATTTGAGGACTAGATAGATAGATATATCCAATTAATCTTAGAATTTTTTTTTTTTTGAAAAAAGTGGACAAAAATGTCCACCGTTTCCCATTTCTTTTAAGGAAACCAAAGTTCAATACAAACTACTTATCATACTACATCTTCAACAGAAACCAAACATGGAATCTGTATACTACCAAAAGCTTCATAAGGAACATTCAGATCACTCAGATCACATAACCAACCAAAACATACCTAACAAGTATATAGGAATACTAATAATGAAATGAAACTGAAATTAAGGAACAGCTGTTATGGCTAGCATATTGTTAGCCCCTTCAGCTTCATCCTGCATCACAGCTTCCTCCAAAGTTAGTACCCCATCAGCTTGTATCATCCTTTCCAAATTACTACTGTTACCTGTCCAAGAATGAAACAGTGATATTATTTTGAAAATTAGAGAATTAAAGTTGGGCAATATTTTGCCCTCAAACACAGCCTTGTTCCTGCAATTCCAAAAGACCCAAAAGGCAATACAGATAATACATTGTGCATACTTTTTCCTATCAGAGTCAAGATTCAAAGTACTATCCCACATAGAAATGATAGACCTAAGATCCAATAAAATCCCTTTCTGGTTCTGTGTATTGAATTCGATCCAGAATTTTAACATATATGGACAATGAATCAATAGATGGTTAATATCCTCAATATCATCACAGAATTCACAATTTATAACCAGACCATCCTCTGAAAAACAAATTAACCTTGGTCAATATTTTATCTTGCAGAACTATCCACATAAAAGCCTTTACTTTTAATGGTAAAGGAAGTTTCCAAAAAGAACCTTGTAAAGAAAATCTAATACCTCTACAATTAAGAAACATATAAAAGGAATGAACAGTATAAACCCCTTTTGTTTCCAAAGGCCATACAGCAGAATCCTTACTGCTGAAAATTAAAGAACCCAATATATCTAATACCTCTCTTTTTTCAGCTCTTAAAAGTAAACTGGCACCCCTAAATAAAGGAATTTTTGGTGATCCATTATTCCAAACCTGAGCCAATGTAATAGAATCTGCATTTTTAGCCTTGGCAAATAGATTTGGAAATTGAATGTATAATGGTACCTCTCCAAACCAAATATCATACCAGAAAAGGATTGATACACCATTACCAACTTTCCTAACAATCAGTTTTCTAAACATATGATGTGCATTCAGAACTGATTTCCAGAAAAAAGAAAATTCACCTTTAAGTTTGAAACCATATTTAAATAAAATAATTTTTTTCCAATATCCTTTGGAGTCTGCATTTAAAAATTTTCAATACCATTTAATCACTAATGCAGTATTCATCTGTTCTAAATCCAAAATACCAAGACCACCATGTTCTTTATGAAGACAAACTCTTTTCCAGCTAACTAAAGGAATTTTGTGAGTTCTACCAGATTCTACCCCTGACCATAAAAAATTTCTCCTAATTTTATCTATTCTTTGTATTACCCATTTTGGAGCTATGAATAATGCCAAGTAATATAGTGGAATGGAGCTTAGTACTGAGTTTAGCAAAACAATTCTACCTCCTAAAGACAGAAATTTGCCTTTCCAGGCTTGCAATCTAATTTGAATTCTATGAATTAATTCTAGCCAAACCTCTTTTGAGGGTTTTTTCCAATGAAGGCTCATTCCTAGGTATTTAATTGGTAATGAGTCCACTTTACAATTCAGAATTTGAGCCAAGAATTGGACTTCTTCAACCGAAATATTTAAAGGAATAATTGCTGTTTTGGCAAAATTAACCTTAAGACCAGATATTCCCTCAAAACTAATCAATAATCATTTAAACTTTTCAATAATCAATTGATCAGCCTTTAAAAAGATGATTGTATCATCGGCATATTGCAAATTGATTAAGGATCTATCATTTAAAAATTTGGGACCTACCCCATGCAAATGATTGTTACCTATTCCTAACTCTATCATTTTATTGAATCCATCAGCAGCCAAGATAAACAGATAAGGTGAAAGAGGGTCCCCTTGTTTAACTCCCTTCCTACACTCCAAAAATTCAGTTAAGACACCGTTAACTTGAATATTAATCCTACCCCCCATAACATCTTGGACATCCATAAGACCCATTTATCATTGAAACCCCTATGTCTAAAAGAATCTAACAAATAGGTCCAGTTTACACTATCAAAAGCCTTTTAAAAGTCCACTTTGATCACAACACCTTTCTCTTTTGATTTATGAACAGAGTGAAGGATCTCTTGAGCAGTTATCACACTGTCCAATATGTATCTTTCTTTTAGAAAAGCACATTGTGCTTGACTAATTATTTTGTTCAGAACAGATTGAAGTCTATTTGCCAATACTTTTGAAAAAAATTTATAACTACAATTTAATAAACTAATTGGTCTATATTCTGAGATTAATGAAGCATTATCTGTCTTAGGAATAAGGCAAATTGTTGCTCTATTAATCTTAGAAATATCCAAATTACCCTTATAAAATTCTTCAAAGAGTGAAAGCAAATCAGACTTCAATAAATTCCAATATTGTTGATAAAAGCTCATTGAGAATCCATCAGGACCCGGTGCTTTGTCTGCACCCATACCTATTACAGCCAAATAAATTTCTTCTTCAGAGAAAGGTGAAGTAAGAAAGTTATTATCCTCCTCAGAAATCTTCTCAGAGTCAGCCCAAACCTCAGGTGATAATTTACCCCAAGTAATACCTCCCTTACCAAACAGATCCTTATAAAATTTAAAGATATGATCTGTAATAGATTCTTGATCCACAGTTTCCACACCATCTATAATTAGTCTAGGAATAATATGTTTTTTAAAATTAGCTGAAGCTATTTTATGAAAATATTTGGTGTTTGCATCTCCTAGCTTTATCCACTTATCTTTAGCTCTCTGGGCCCATTTTACAGCTTCATTACTATAGATTTCATGCAATTCTTTATTATGGGAGAACAAAGTATTCCATTCATCATCATTTAATACTCTATCATCCTGTACTTTTTCTAAGTTTTGAACTGAGTTCAATAACTTATCTTTTTTAATTCTAATATCACTATTAAGATTGAGGCTCCATCCTTTCATTTTTTTTTGTAATATTTTAATTTTTTCTTCCAGCCTTCAATCTTAATAGATCCCAAACTTTCTGAATTCCACCACTCCTGAACCAAATCATTAAAGCCTTCATGATTAATCCAAAATCTTTCAAATTTAAAATTGAAATTAGCTTGAAATTGGATTAATCTTGAATCTAAAATGATAACAGAATGGTCTGAGAATGATCTTCCTTTGTATAATGATGATGTATTTGGATATTGTAGTTCCCATTCTGAATTGACTAAAAATCTATCTAATAAAGCTTTTTGAGAACTGTTCCTACCCCTAACCCAAGAATATTTCCTATTTGATCCTTTATAGTCTATTAAGCCAAAAGAATCAATCCAATCATTAAAGAGAAGCATATTTTTCCAATCAAAATGGACTCCACATTTTTCAATTCTGGATCTAATTATATTGAAATCACCACCTACTACCCAGGCCCCAGGACAGAAACAACCAATTGTATAAAGTTCTTTCCAGAAGTCATCCTTTAAGCTAGATAAGACGGGACCATATACAATAGTCAAAGTCCATGGAAAATTATCTATTTTATTATGCACCAGGACAGAAACACTAAATTTCCCAATAAAAACGTCCAAGACATTCAATTTATTATCGTTTAAGCCTAAACAAATACCCCCAGAAGCCCCAACAGAAGGCAGATAATACCATTTATTAAAATGGGGGGAAATAGCATTAAAGTCTCTTTTAGTAAATTTTTCCTTTTTAGTTTCTTGGAGACAGACCACATCAATCCTTTCCTTAACAATTAATTCCCTGAGGTATAATTTTTTAGCATCAGATCCAAAACCCCATAAGTTCCAGCTTAATATCTTCATAAAGAAACTGATAGTAACCCCAATTGATTATTATCATGCCTAAATCTATTATTCTCCTCAAATTTTTTTCAGAATATGAAAAACTGCATCCATTAGAGATTGGAACCTTTTGAACTCTAAATTTCTCAAATCATTTATAAGCTCCTTAAACCTAGACTCAGAGGCATTAACTCTAACCCCATAATCCTCTATAACTCCTATTATCTCTTCATCAGACATAGTGGTAAAATGATTAAATATAAAGAGTGGACCTTTTTTGTGAGACATCTCTTTGTCCTTCACTACCACAGAAGCTTGATTCTCTTGCCTGTCCATCTGCTCCAGCTCCACCTGATTAGATATCTCTTCTGCTTGAGCCTCCAGGTTGATCAACTGATTAGGCATCTCATGCATCATCGTCACCTCAGCTTTTAATCTTAGAATTAGAGCTAGACAGCTAGCATCGAAGGAAATTATTGGCATCCTGGCGGTTGGCACCTCCAAATCCAATCCAATCCAATCCAATCCCGGCCGCTGGATTTGGCTTTGGCGATGCTATTGGATGCTGCCCTTGTAAATCGATCGGCTGAGTACATCATCTGTTTTATTCAAAACTATTATTTTTATACATCGCAAATTTAGGTTTTTGCATTACAAATAATATATATTAGTAGAAAATATAAATGACTTACAAATAAATATATTTTTTCATTCTATCACATATATATTAGAATAATTTTAGCATCAATAGCTGATAATAGGACTGATTTGGAATATATTAAAATTTTAAGGTCCCAAATGATATGTTGTTTAAACTTTAGTGACAAAATTGTTACTTTGAACCTTTAAGAATCAATTTAGTAAGAGAGTGATACACGTACGATCACATCCACGTAAATTTACTCTAATAAAAATTATGACAACATTAGCAAAAATATGTATATACGATATTCAATAAAATTAAGATGATTTGGATTATAATTGGATCATACTAAACAAAATCTCTACCATGTAGGGCCTGTTTGATATGCTGGAAAATGATGAGAAATGACGGAAAATAACAAATTTTCTAGGATCTTAATTTGAAGTTGTTGTTTGATGGCAAAAATTTTTGGGATAAATGATTCTTGTCTGGAGGTTAATTCCCGCCCATTTTCCTTCACTTTGTTTTCCACTTGGTTTTTTCACTAGAATATAAAATTTTTCTTCATTATTTTTCCACCACACACAAAAACGCATCTCTTCCACTCTACCTCCCCTCATTTCTAGCTAATTAAACACAAGAAAAATAATTCTGGAATTCAAATTTTTTGTACATCAAACATCCGCGATGGAAACAAAGAACCTGAAAACTAAAATGATTGAAACATGTTTCAGATAATTTTTGAAATTCCTACATTTTCTTGTTGATCAAACAAGCCCTTAATGGTAATTGGGTAATAGTTATCTTTACTCCTAATAAAAGCATATTAGATTTTTGGGAAAATTGTCAAAATGTCATTACAAAACTTGAAGATTGTCAAAATGTTACTCTAAAAATTGGGGTTGCAAAATTGCCACTCTAAAATAAGTGGTGTTACCAAATTGCCATTATACCATATTTAGCATTACAAACTAATTAAATTTTATTTAGAGACCAAAATACCCTTATAATATTACACATATCTGATGGATAGATCAAAATTGGATAACTTGATGATGGATTAAAAACCCAAGAAAATATGGGTTCCGCCAAGCATACATCCACACTGGTCCTAGTTAATGTTTAGATAACCATCACTCTTGATTGCCATCTTCTCAATAGGATGACTCGCAAATTGCATTTTGATATGCCCACCTCTCTTTACCTTGCATTTTGATATGCCCACAAGTCAGCCATAGCATGTTACAGATCGCAAAGTCATTTTGATACTTCTGAGGATTTGCTAAGAAGCACCCATCGGAAGTTGATTTGATGAATGATTTTTTCAATTCGGACCCATAATCAGGGCAGCGCACCATTGGAAGTTGATTCGGCCGGGTAGAGAAGAAACTTGAGTTTTGCTGAGAGGAAGGAGGAGATTGAAAGGAGGGAGAGGAGATTAAGAGCACCACAAAGCACGGCCCTCTCAGAAAGAAGTGGCAATTGGAAAAGGAGGAACAGTGGGTGTATCATCTGCCATGGAGGAAGAGGTTATTACCAGGAAGGGGGCATTATCGAAGAAGGTGGAAGGAAAATAAATTGGTTAAATTGGAAAAGAGTAAAGTAGTTCCATTGAGATATGCAAGGGTATATTAGACAATACTAAAATACATTTAAGATTATACCACAATTTGTAAACTTTTAAATTAATTTTGAACACTAAATAAGATATAATGGCAATTTTGCAAGACCTCTCATTTTGGTGTGGCAATTTTGCAACCCCAAATTTTGGAGTGGCATTTTGACAACCTTCAAATTTTGCAATGGCATTTTGACAATTTTCCTTAGATTTTTTGATATGAAAGGTCTATCTTCTGCAAGGAATAAATCTCAGCCGTTGATTGTTTACTTATATTGATCAGCACCATTGACGTATTTTAATATCTCAACCCATTAAAACTTAATGCTCATATCAATTTTTTTATTTAAGGCCCATATCAATTTTCTTAATTTAAGACCCATTACATAATATCTTAAAAATTTATTATAAGAAATAACAATTTCAGCCCAAACAAGGCGTGGCTTTTTACTAGTTCATGATTGTTAAGGAGAATGACATTCGAGCACAAATCCATTTCCAGTCTAATTAATCAGGAATGAACGATCTTAGTACAGCTAATCTATATTGTACGTACATGGCAGAACGCTGATAGATAGATAATTAATTATGGGGGTTTAAGGCTGATTAATTTACTTCTTAATTTTCAATTTAAAACTTATACATAATGATATCTTTTTCCGGTCATCTCATGAAAATGTTCCAATACTTTGGCGCTTTCAATTTTGAATTTTGACTACTTCACTGTTAGTTATGTAGAATTCTTCATCGATCTCTCTAAATGCAAAGAAAATTTAGCACTTTTCAGTTTAGAATATATTTTAGAATTTCCATTACGAAAAACATTACGGAAAAGACCTGTTTATAATTGAAGATTGCATACTTTTGGAGGAAAAAAAAAACAATGCGTTCTATTATATATATATACTATCTCCTATAATATAATATTTATTTGCATACTTAGAAACCTTACTTAGTTTAATTTGCAATTAGAAGCAAAATATAAAGAACAAACATATATATATTACGAAGCAAACGCTATTATTTTCACAATTAATAAGTTACACAGAATATAATGCATCCGATTCAAAATTACATTGTGAGAAGCAAGACTACTAGCTAATTAGGAGAGGCTCGGAATAAACCAAGTACATTTTCAGGGCAAGGTACCATTTGCATCTTACCGGTCACAACATCATAGTAGCAATAAACATCTTTTCCATAGTAGCAATAAACACACAACATTTCCCCACAAGCCTCTACAATGAAGGACTTTCTTGACCACCATGAGTCATAATATAGTCCATCAGGGAATCAATTTGAAGCTCTAATTTCCTTCTGAGGTGGTGGTACCTCGTATAACAGTGTCTTAGAGATTACATCAAATACTTGTGTCGGGTAGCCAGGATATTCTTCAAAAATATAGAGACCTAAAATATAGATATCTATAGTTTTCTCCAACATCTTAAGAGGAAAAGTTTGTCTTTAAAAGTATTTCCATGTATAGAAATAAGAAATTAATGGACTCTAACCTTTTATATATAGATAGTATGATCGATAGAATGACAAAAGGTATGACATGCAACCGAATTACATGTTTCGTATGCATGACACAAACCTACCATTGTCATTAGTTTAATATTGCTGTTTTCATTTTGATATCATTAATTTCTCAACTTCGGCTCATGACAATTATATTTCCCCGAGGCACATTTTGAGCTGCACAAAGAGTAAATTACAATAATAATCTCCAAATCATTACCCACTTATCAAGGGCGGAGTCAGGATTTGAAATTGGGGGGTCAAAACGCCGAGAGACAAAATTTATTGGGGGTGAAGTGAAAACCCTCCGCCCCCCTTCTCTCCGCCTCCGCCACTTAGCAAATTGGCATACTTATAGTTGCAAAAGTACTAATATGATCCTTAAAGTATTGATTTGCTATCATTTTATCCCAACAATAGCAGCGAACGAAGCGATAGTCTCGATTCGAACGAATACCATTCTTACAAAGTGGCCAATTAATTAATCGGATTCTATTTTCATAATTATCGTATTTCACATCATTTCAAATTAATTGAAATCAATTCTTATACTGTAGTCAACATGATCTTATGCGTATAAAATATAGGACTAATTGGTTCTGCTAACTCACTTGTTATATAACAATTAATCTAGTATATATACAAATACTGATAACTAAATACAGAATTTAATACATCATTGGTCACTCGCACCATACTCACTTAAACATGTCGAATTATCATCTTACAGTCAAATTAAACATAATAAATGACTATTATTTATACACAAGACTAAATATTGAAATTTACGTGTGCATAGTAAATAAACCTGTAATTAAACGATCACACGAGAGATGGACCGGACGGGTGAGAATCTGCTGCCATAGTTATGATGGCACCACGTGCCATATTTTTAATCTCGACGGTTCGTATTAATCTCGACGGCTGAGATTTTGTAGATTGTAGGGGACTGTTTTTTATGGGTCCCACTATTATAGACACTATGGTATGTGGTGCCATCAAAACTATAGCAACGGATAAAAATCCGTGCGTTGGGTACATAGAGAATGGTTGCATCGATTGGATTGGAAGAAAAGGGTAAATTGTCAGGTGCTTCAATTCAATTGTGCCTTTCTGCTAGGCAGAGGCAGAGGCAGAGACGAAAGGAGCTAGCTAGCAAGGGATCGAGGAGAGGAGTAAACTGGCCGGACCTGTTTTATTTGTTTTACTTTTATACTTTCAGTTTGGGCTGTAATGACAATAAATGGACCCGACTTAATATTTTAATTTTCGTCATTAGTTATATAATGCGTTTGGACAACAGGTGAAATAAAGGTGAGCTCCTATCTGTGGGACTAATTATGTGCAATCAATTATAGCTACGTTTCAATTCTATTATAATATTTAAGGTTATAAATCTAGTATAGTATCACCTAATTTTAGAATCTGAAAAAGTATACGGGATATATAATTATAAGATAATATTTAAGGTTATAAATCTAGTATAGTATCACCTAATTTTAGAATCTGAAAAAGTATACGGGATATATAATTATAAGATTAGATGTACTGCATAAACTTAAATTCATTTATATCCTGTTGCTTGTACTACTTTACAATTTCATATACATGCTATTTTTATTATGAAGTCAATACTTACACGATTATCATATAATAAATCATTAAATTATCAGATATAAACATCAAAAGTACATGGTGTTACGTACACTTAGAAACCTTTGTTTAATTTGCAATTAGAAGGAATACAAAGAACAAACATATATATATTACGAAGCAAACACTATTATTTTCACAATTAATAAATTACACAGAACAGAATGCATCCGATTCAAATTACATTGTGATTAGCAAAAACTACTAGCTAATCGGGAGAGGCTCGGAACAAACCAAGTACATTTTGTGAAAGGGCAAGGTACCGTTTGCACCGAACCGCCCACAACATCATACACATAGGGCCTTCCTTCATATTGATCGATGAAGTAGATACGGCCTCCTCTTAACTCATTAGCCGGCGTAGCAGTCAAGGAGAAGCCACTTCTCGCTTCCAAGAACAAGATTTGATTGCCAATGCTGGTAATTTTTGCCCAGTAAGCTTGCCCGTCTGCTGCAAAGATAAGCTTATATATACGAAATGCTGACCATTTTAAAATATCTTTTCCATAGTAGCAATAAACACACAACATTTCGCCACAAGCCTCTACAATAAAGGGCTTTCTCGACCACCATGTGTCATAAAATAGTCCATCAGGGAATCCATTTGAAACTGTTTCCTCCTGAGGTGGTGGTATCTCGTATAACATTTTCTTAGAGATTACATCATATACTTGTGTCGGGTGGCAAGGATTAGTGATTGAGAAGAGCCTTCCATGACAATAACAATAACTAGAGCATGACCCTCTCTCTTCGCTCCATTTGCCCTGATGCGAATCATAGATGGCCCATCGATCATGGGAATCAAAGTTCTGTGCATGATCAACAACTAAGATTGTACGATCATGAATCGGGCCGGTTCCAGTCAAAGACAACCAGCGTTTCGCTCGATAATAATTATCGAGACGTGGGGGGACAAACTCATCACTAGTGAGGGGATTGAACAGACATATGGTATCGGTAGCATCATCATACAAAGGGATGTAGTCATGAGAGGTTCCTCTGATCCATCTGCATTTCTTGACAGGAATGGTTACAGTTTCACCACATGATATTGAGTATAAGCTGAGGCTTGTTATCGGTGCAGAGATTGGATCACCAGGGTTTTGGTGGAACTCAAGAAGCCACGGGAAACATAGAGGATAGTCGGAAAGGGGAGTCCCGTAGCTCCAAGACTTGCATGTAACATGAACACGGACGAAGTCAAGGAGGCTGGGAAGCTTCTTTGCAATGAGATAGGCGATGTCAGGGGCGAGATTGGACCAATCTCTTTTCTCATTGATCATCTCTTCAATCAGTTCTTCTTGTTCCGCCATTATCTTGTTATTTTGAGTTGTGATGTTGGTCTTGTTTTGCATGAGTTAACTATCTATGCATACTGTAAACATGATGTCGTACGAAGGTTAAATACATTAATTTTCTCTTAAAAATAGAATTGGGCATATGTATATAAAAGATTTGGAAGTTCTTAAAAGGTACGTTCTTCTTAAAATATACATCAATTTCTTTCAGAAATATAAGTAGGCGGACTAAATTAGTACCCTCGTCATACACATGTTAATTATATATTTAGCACTTAGTACTGAAAGTTAAAGGCAGTTCATAATTAGAGCAGACATATAATCAAATTACATTTATAATTTGGAAATTTTGGAACATCTACGTACGTTTCCAAATATAGCATTAGATGATTTTCTTTCTTTTTCTTTGGAAACTATATATAGAGTAAAAATCTCTCTGTGTTATTTTTTTATATATGTAATCACCTTATTTGAATTGTAATTTTGTAATTACGAATTTTATACCGTACGTGGCAATATCCAATATAATTGTCAGTTGCAATTAAGCTAATGGATATATATTATGGTCTCAAGCCTTGGGGACCCATATGGGGGCATGCATATGATCTGATGACTGATGCTGACCGGAAAGTACTGGCCTGGTTTGTTCTTGCACGCGCTTTGTGCCATATATATATATATATGCAAGAGATTATTATATAATAATACTGAAACTGATGTGAAAAAATGAAATATTTATGATAAGGAAAGATTTTGTCATCTGTTAAATCACTCAATATATAGTACGGTATCATGAGAGTGTATCAAAACTTTGTATTCAATAATCTTATTGTGTATTAATTAATTGAAGCTTCATAAGTATCTTACATAATTATTTTTTCTTTTTGAAGAAGTATCTTACATAATTAAGTTATGTATTCATAATACTTTGTCACAATATTATATAATAGATTTGTTTCGACATCTTTCTTTTGAAGTACTAATTAAATGTTCATTTAGCTTTATGATGTACTCTGATCATGATACATATGCTACAACATTGAACCACAATTTCATATACTGCAAGTACGACCTTTTATAAACATAAATAAAATAAGAAAAAAAAGTTCTATCTTAAAAGCATAATAATTTAGTACGCATATATTCTCTATAATAATTTGTTTACCTTTATTGGCCTTATTCAATAACATACACATATAATCCGGCCAGAATTTACTAAACAGTAGAGCCCGAACCTATATGTGAGGAGGAGGATCCATTGACAATGGCTATATTGACAATCTTGACAATGAGACTTTTACAAAAATTTTAAAAATTCATAAAAAATTTTATGGATGCATTATGTAACCTATAGATCGATGATGTTTCAGGTTTCAATTAATTTGAATATCATTTGATCCCTTATCAAAATTGTATGCAGTTTTTAACGGTTGTAATTTAACAAGTCTTTCAAGAGCTATAAAAGATTGTTTATATTGAATATAATCGGAAACATAATTAATCTATAAGTTGAATAATACTTCCGTAAATATTTATATTAGTTATGAAAGGATTGTCCATATATATTCTATATCTTCGTTCTTTTTTATAAAAACTTCATAAAAATCTACTTTCGTATCCTCTATTAGTGTGGTTTATATATATATGCCTAAATATAAAAGAAGAAGAACGAAAAGGTAAAAACGAATTTGGGTTGTAGAAACCGGAAATTCAGTCGTCACCGACCGCAGAAAATTCAGCTGGGTGAGGGTGACTAACCATCACACGCTTATCAACTCTTCTAAAATCCACAAAACACAATCAATTATTCAATCCCAAGTAGTGTTTTAATGATGGTCCGAATAGGTCCGGGTCAGTCCAAATTCGCTCCGATCTATGGGTTCTTCGTCTAGGTCTCGGATTTTTCCGGTCTCCCGGATTATTCAAGATAAGATTGGACCTAGCTTAGGACCGTTTCTCTCAGATTGCTTGGGTTTCCTGAGTCGGGTTGCCTGGATTGCTCGGGTCGGATTGCCGAGATTGTTCGGGTTATACATTAGAAAAAAATCCCGAAAACAAAAAAAAAAAACTGAAAAAATATATAAAATTTATTATATCTATTTTATAAAAATAAAAGAAGTACTTTAAAAAATAAAAAATTGAAAAATTAAAAAATTACTTATTTTAAATTGAATTATATATATTTAATACTAAAAAATTATTTGTTTTAAACCGAAATATATATATTTTATACACTAATCGTTTTTGAAAAAAGTAAAAGTTATCCTCTAATTTTCAGGTTTGTGACCAGCTATGTTACTAATATATATGGGATTCCGACTTCTTATTTT
This sequence comes from Cyperus esculentus, assembly GCA_030179965.1. Taxonomy (NCBI): domain Eukaryota; kingdom Viridiplantae; phylum Streptophyta; class Magnoliopsida; order Poales; family Cyperaceae; genus Cyperus; species Cyperus esculentus. The sequence continues at coordinate 250,452 of JASGLE010000019.1, read as the reverse complement.
TAGTTTTGTTTTTTTGTTACCTCGGGTTGTTATCCTAGGTTACCCTAGTACATCGGATTCGAGCGGGTTGGGTCCTGAGTTCGCTTGGGTCGGGGTTTCTCAGAAAAATTTTTGTGGGATAGATTTTTTTCCTTGCGAGGAGCGTCCCTCTCGACCCTCCCGAATTGGATTGGGCCGGTCGGTCTATTTTCTCCAGATTTCTTGGGTCGGGTTTGGATCATGAGTTATTTTAAAACTCTAAGGGCCTGTTTGGTGACATCCATTCTCATGGGTAAACATTGGAATCTGATCCCGGTGGAAACTTTTTCCCTGTTGGTGTTCGGTGGACCTTGTACCCATCCCAATTTCCATTCCCATTCCCAATCAAGTCACAAGAAAGCAGCCATTCCCAAGGGGAAAAAAAATTGACTCCAACTCAATTCTATTTTTCCCAAGCTGCTTGATCGTTGCTCTGCTCAAACCGATGACAAGCATGCAAAAATATTATGTAAACTGATTAGACAATAATTTATTAAAGAACCTTCATTAATATACAGTTATACGTTACCTTCTTGCTCTTCTCTGTAATCATTTTTGAAATCTCATATATAATTGATGAATTTCCTAAAGAGCCAAATTTATGGATATAAATAATTTTTGTACTATTAAAAATTGGGTACTAAATTATTTAAACGTGGCCTTGGATATATGAGATAATCACTGAATTATTCATCTTTTATACAAAAGATTATGATTTTTTTTTTTTTCAAGGGTTGTGGCTTTGTCCATGAATTTGATTTTTTATTGTCAAAAGAATGAAGAGGAGGATTTTCATGTTACCAAATTTGTGTACCATCATATCATAGAGTCATTTGTGATTTAATTATATTCAATTAAGCATATTCAAATTACCTTTTTCTTATATAACATTAATTAGAAGTATAAATTAATTTGTTTATAAAAATAATGAAAATATTATTTCCCATTCCCAATTCCATTCTCAACAAATATCCGAACACTTATTTTCATACATTCTCGTTCCTATTTTCATACCATAATTTTCTACTTTTACAACTTTAAATTCCCGTTTCCAAATATTCTCATCCCATAAAATCTCACGACCACCGAACATGCCCTAAATATCCCAAGTTTCGCAGAGAAGAGAAGTCTCCCCAAAAATTAGCACGCACCGTAGAAACCCAGCGTAGAGATAACCATCGACATTCCACCGCTTACATATAAAAATCCTCTTATAAATAATAATATAATAATTAGCGGTTTTAAAGCGACCGCCGTGAAATTACAAAAGGCGCGCACAAGTTAACCCACCTTCTTCCGTAATGAAGCTCCCGCCGCGTCACCCTCTTCATCTCCCCCAATTCTCCTGCGCCTCCTCTCTCATGTCCGGCCTCTGCTCCCTCTTCTCCCTCCTCCCCAAGTCCCCCCCTCTCATTCTCCACCCACCTTCTTCCCCTACCTCCAACCCAAGACCCAATTTCATCCCTCGCGCCTCACCCAATTCCAACCCAAAACCCAATTCTAATTCTCCTAACAATACCCACCTGCCCCAAGAGAGGAGGTTCTTTGCCGTTGCAACCGGCGAGATCTTTCTGGGTTTGGCCTCGCTGTTGGTAAAGAACCGCGCTGAGAGCAAGGGGAGAGTCGGGCCGGTGGTGTCCGGAGGTGAAGTATTGAATGGGGAATTGAGGGATAGAGTTGGGAATCAGTCGGTGGTGTGGGAGCAGAGAGAGCAGGATGTCGAGGCGGAGAAAGAGAGGAGGACGGTCACCAGCCCTGGTTTCAGCTTTAGTGCTGCTGGCTTGCTCTTTCCTTACCACTTGGGCGTGGCAAGGCTCCTCCTTGAAAAGGGTTATATAAAGGTTGCTACATTCTTTCTCTCTTAATAGTAATCAGTTTGCTGTTATATGCTTCAAAAATCATAATGCTGTGGTAAACTGCTAATGTGCAATTCTCCATGATTTGGGTTTCTATGGAGGGGTTTAGGTTTTGAAAAATTCAGAGAATTGCATTGTGAATTATCAAAGTATGGCATCGGTTAAAATATTATTATCTGTTTGAAATTATAGGAAACGACACCATTAGCAGGTTCATCAGCCGGTGCGATAGTATGTGCCGTGATTGCATCTGGAAACACGATGGATGAGGCACTACAACTGACCAAACACCTAGCCGACAATTGCCGTACAAAAGGCACTGCTTTTCGCCTTGGTGTAAGTATCTTTTTTCTTTTTTTAAGAAAAATAGTTTGTAATATTTTCAACATGTCAACTTGAGAAGTTTATGTATTAAAGTATATATAAATTATAATTTTTATGGCTGGTTTTTACATGCTATGGTGTGGTCAATAAAATGCTAGTACATGTTCGGTTCATTGGTACTTGCTTTCTCTTTTCTTCATATATTATCAGAAACATAATTGTATAGTTTGCAATTGCATTTTCAATTGTATTCTTTTTTTTTTTTTTGTGGATAATGGTGGGCTTTAAATCCCACCGGTTTCATTTGAAATCTTAAATAAGTGGTTACAGTAACATGCGAGTTGATCTATCCCCTATATCAACATTTAAAAAAAAAAAAAAACTTGTGTATAGGATTATTTTGATTTTATTTTAATTTTTGCTAGACTTGTGTATAGGATCATTTCTAATTCACATTACGTATTTTTAGTTCTCTTAACTTCTTTTTATTTCTTTTTATCTCCTGTAAATATCGATGTACACTTTTTGTTTGTTTAATGAAAATTTAGAGGGCATATCGCCCTCTACTTAAAAAAAAAAAAAAAAAAAAAAAAAAACCTGATTGCTACACTTATCTAATGCATACCAGATTCCAGTGGTATTCTCCAACCACCATTATCATAATAAAGATACCACATCGAAAACAAAATCATACTACCCATTTTCAATTGTATTCTTATTCTATACTATTTTGAGTTATACCCCATTAACAAACAGGTTTATTGTGTTGGCCTTGGGATACCTTACTCTGAGATCAATAACTTGTTCAGAAGTCATTAAGTTGATTATCTCCCATGATTTTTTTCTCCGTCTATTTTTTTTTATTGAAGCGCGTCTTTGTTTTGGACAGATGTTAGGATATTGTTTTCCATGAACATTTATCCTTTCATCGTAAATCAGCAATATTATATTGGGATCAACACTTTTTACTTTTGTGACATCTTGTCAGATTATTATGTGCAGGCAGTGCTAAGAGATGTATTGCAAGAGTTCCTACCTGAGGATGCACACATCAGATCCAATGGGAGGATTCGGGGTAAGAACTTTTTATTATTTCCTTAATCCCAAGACAATTTTTTAGTTGGATTACTTAATGACCTGCTCTCTTTCTTTTTGAAATATATCTTTGACCATTTCTTTTCTTTTTGGGACATTACATTGTTGTCCTCTCTCTATATCCCACAGTTGCAGTAACACAGTTAGGTTGGAGGCCAAGGGGTCTACTTGTCGATCAATTCGACTCTAAGGAAGACCTCATAAATGCTCTCTTCACTTCATCCTTCATTCCAGGGTAAGCTCCCTCTGGCCACATCCCCCCCCACACACATGAGCAAATGAGTTACAATATACTTGGTTTAGGTACCTAGCTCCAAGACCAGCAACCATTTTCCGAAAACGACTTTGTATTGATGGGGGTCTCACCTTGTTTATGCCACCTACATCAGCTTCGGAGACGGTACGTTCAATTCCACACATCCTTTTTCATTTTTATTTTTGGAACTGTCTTTTAATAGTTGCTTCAATAACATATCATTTCTCGTGTGTATCTGCTTCTAAACTTGAACATAGGTACGCATATGTGCATTCCCAGCTAACAGGATTGGTATCCAGGGGATCGGAATTAGCCCAGATTGCAATCCAGAGAATAGAGCCGGCCCTCGTCAGGTTTGCCTTTTAAACTCTTTTAATAGAAAAAATGAGTTTGCTGCGAAGTATAGTGTGAAATAATTTGTAGTTTCCACTGACCTTATGTTGGAATGTTGTTTCCAAGAAAATGCCACTAGTGGGAGGGTAAGTCTGACAAACAGTAAATTAGATTAAATATTGGTTGAAAGAAGGGATTTGTTAATTCACTGGTTACTCTAAAAGACGTGCTGTACATGGCAAATTAACTTATATAATCATCATCACAGTTATTTAATTGGGCATTAGAGCCAGCGGATGAGTACATACTCGATAAATTATATGAACTTGGATATTTGGATGCGGCTGTCTGGGCTGAGCAGAACCCTGTGGATTCCACGGTGAGGGATGAAGATGCTTAATGAAAAGAGATTAATTCTTTTTTTGAAGATTAGCAGGTAACAGGAGGGACATGGATGGTTATTAATTAGGAGTTTCCCCTCAAATGGGGAAGAAAGTATAATTTTGGTTAGTAGTTGGAGAAAGACAACAAAAGGCCTATGTTCTTTCAGGAGAACACATTCATTAAATTCTGCCCCCCAAAAAAAAAAAGAAAGAAGAAGAGAAAGAGAACATTTTTGGTTGATTTCTCTCTTTTGATGCACGAACACACACGATAAAGTTGTAAAGACAATTTGATGAAAATAGTGAAATAGTGAAAATTTTTCATTTTTTTTTTCCTCTACTTCCCATTCATGTTATGTGGCGTCATACAATGTGCGTTTATTATAACACGTGCTAAATACTATAATAATTCATATCCGGTTAAAGTTGTGTGGAATTCAGAATCAGGTTTCTGTGAATACAATTATACAGGTTGTCAAGTGCCACTGGCAAGAAATAAAAAAAGAATAGTTAAAAAAAAACACAGAATAGTAACGATACGTCCTATGTTACGGGGTATACAAGCTGTATAGGGTATAGTGAATACCGCAGAATAGTCTTATGTGTGTGTGTACGAGTATGTCCAATGAATGAGATTCGAGCCCCTCTTTCTTCGCTATAACTGCTTATATTCGTACTCTAGAAAGAGGGGTGAGCTTTCAAGTTTTTAAACTTTGCTACATCATCATTAATATCAACCATTGATTTTATTTCTCTCTTCATTTATCTTAATCAAATAGCTCAATTTAATTATTTTTAATTAAAGAGATAATATGATACAATTTAAGACTCAAAATTCTTTTATATAAATTGAGATGTAGCTAAAAATATATTAAGTCCAATATTTATCTAATAAAATATACTTATCAAATATGTGTATTTATTTTTAATATTAATTAATTTATGTAATATTATTTTTTTGAGGCGAAGCCCGATTTACAGCTCTAGTAGGACTTAAAAGAGGGTAATGTGTAAAGTGTGTGGTTAAGGGATGGTCGACGCATGTGAAGGGCAGACCTGTGTATGGGTGACGCGTGTCGGCTATGCAGAGGTGTTCTTGACTCGGGCCTTATGTGTTGTCCCGGGTATTTTGCGCCAAGCCGAGCGCCGGCTGTTGAGGATATCTCTGGCCGGTGGGCTATTAGGTGCGTGCCCAGCCTTTTGGATCTTATTGAGCCTGTATATTTTATGGGCCTTGAGGTTATGGCCTATCAGATAATAATAAGTTGAAATTGTAAAGCAAGCCTAGGCAGACTGTTAAGCTCTCCAACAAAAAGAAAGAGCAAAACGAAGTACAATCTTTCTAAACACTACATAGATCATTGTATTTCCAAGAAGGCCCAAAAGAAGAAACGAAACCATAGTTGCTTTGAAAGGATACCGATACCATACCGGAACCGGACATGTTGTTTAGGATGCATGTTTTATGTCTTATTCTCCGTCCGGTCCTTCAATGACTGGCCTTGGCAAAAAAATCGATGTCATAAAATAGTCTCCATCAATATTGTTCTTTGTTTATTGTTACAAATTTTGATTGTTCTTCGAAAAATATGAAGCTTACTGGAGGTAAGGAATGCAGATTGCCATTGTAATTATTAGACTATATCAGAAAGGCATGGTCAAAATGTTGAACTAGTACTCTCCCAATCTTAATTTTAATTTGTATATGTGAACATATCTTCAAATACAATATCTACGAAATATAATTAATGCTTTACGGCATGATTTCAGATTCACACTTTTGCTACACCCTGCCATTTTCCCCAATCAAGTGGAAATATCGGAAAATAATTAATTAAATGAGATTCATTTAACCATTCCATGATTGCCATCGAGCATTTTCTTAAGGATATAAATAATTACTAATCTCATTTTAACAACTAATTACAAAATTGAATTCATCTATAATAAAATAACCTTTTTCATCAACAAAAACCATACTTGTATTAAACAATCTTCATAAAATTTAGTAATTTTACCCTTTGATCGGACCTTCTCTTGTGAAAATGTTGGCCTGTTGGGATTAATTTTTGTAAGAAATAGAGTCTTAAAACTTTAGAAATTATAGCCACCCATATTATCGTGGAACGCTGTGCACTGCTTCAAGGGTTGTTATGAAATTAAATTTATGTAATCGAAGGGTTGACATTATAGATAATGATCGCATGATTTAGTTTGTAGAAAAATAATACCAGGACCAGGCATACATACACCCCTTAATTGTATCTTGAAAATCAAAGTTTAAATATAAATAAAAAAAATAGAAATCTGAGACCCATTTTCTGCGAACATTCTACAGATATGAAAAATAAATAAATTAAAAAAAATAAAAACATCAGAATTTGATTACTTCAATTTCAAAGATAATATTTATTTTTGAAGAAATTGCAAGGACAATGTTGATAAGCCTTGAGAATTTCTTGGAATAACAATTAACAAGACGTTATAATAAATGGGCAATTCAGAGCCAATGCTGTCAATTTATTGTTAGCTTAGTTTGCACATTATATACTTGTATGCATTTCTAGCTGTAGATTTGCATAAAAGATACGTCATTTCTCTTATTTGATTTTGATTCTTGTTTTCATTTTTATATTTTTATTATTAGATAAAAAATGAGATACAGTTGACCTATATATGTATTATAATCTGCCCTCTATTACTTTGAAAAGCTACAGTTGCTTCTCTGACAAGATATAAAATCGTGGATTGCACCTTCCATCCTTCCATCCTTCCAAGGGTTATGGATTACTTCAATATCCCCCCTTTCATGTAAATTTATGTCATTCAGATCATCTCTATATATGCTTCCAACTTTTCTTCATCAATACTGATGGCTTCCATCGATCTCTCTCTCTTTTTCCAGAGGTACACCCCCAAATTTGTTCATTTTCTAATCTCCACCCTACTTGAATTGACCCTGATCATCCTCCATTTTCTAAATTGCATTCTTTTATTTCTCACAACAAAATATGCCTCTCTTTGTGGCCTTGAAACTCCCTGCCTCATCTGCTCAGCATCTGTTTTTAAAATCTCCTTGCATTCTCTTGTTTGCAATGATCATATTGAAAAGATCCCTCAGTCTAAGAGAGCCCAAAAAAAGAGGAACCGACAAGATTCAAGCGGTTTCAGTTATGTCATATATGGACCTCCTTGGAGAGTTGTGCAGCATGCCAAAAATGGAAATGTTATCGATAGGATGATCAGAAAGGAGACTGCAAAAGATTGTTGTGTTGCTGGAGAAGTGGAGGATCGAAAGCCTGCTTTTGTTGAAGATGAACTTACGGAGACGATGAACAATAGGTGCATAATTCATGAAGAAAGGTTGGTATCCGTTGAATCGGTAGATAAGGTCAATAGGGAAGATAACTCAATATGGTTCCATGAGGAAAAGCTGAATCATCAGAAAAGAGAATTTACCATAAAGGATTCTTTTGACTCTCTCCAAGGTATTATAATTTTCTTATGTTGCTTCCACGTATATATGTATTGCCTTAAATAAATATTCCACCTTATTTTACCAGAATCTAGGTCCTGTTTCAATGGTTCATCATTGTATAAACATTCTGGTAAGAAAAATCACACCTTTTCGATCGGTATATTAATTGTTGGGCCAATGATTTTTCAATTTTATTTCTAAATTGGAGACAAGTTCTTCTTAGGTTCTTATTTTCTCGTTGACTTTTTAATTTGTAAATTAACATCTTACAGATAGTGTCCATGTATATGTAATTCTTTCAATAACTTCATGTAGATATGAACACAGCTGGTGATGGAAAGACCAAATTTATAAAAGATGCCAGAAAAGGTCACATAGGTGGGAGCATTCATAGCCAAAACGCGCATTCATATAGCTCTTTGTCTGATATTATGGCTCTTGAAGCATCATCCTTGCCGAACCTTTTAGCAAGTTCAGAATCGCCTTCTCCTAAAGAAGATGAGCTTGGAGAGCAGGAAACAAAGAAAAGGTCTTTAAGCTGTAAGTCACTAGAATCATCTTTGGCCATGAGATATAGAGAGAGTAACAAGAGAGGAATATTGCATACTCGAGACCGAAATTCAAATTCGTGCAAATCCATGTTCGAGATAACGCCTTTTGAAACCGCACCCGTTGTTAACCCTGATATAGCATTTGAACCAGTATCGAACAAAAATGATGAATTAGATGCATCTGTGGTTAAGGGAAATGAGGAAGAAACAAAAGGAGAGGATTTAGTTAAACTCAATGCATCACTAGATAAATTAGAGGAAGAAAGGTGTTCCATAACCGAAAAGCTGAACCAACTTCAGCAGAGGCTACTGATAGTAGAAAAGAAAGAGCAACATGCACCTGAAGATGTAGTTGAAGAAGAAAAGAACGATCTACAACAGGACTATAAATCCTTGGCGGAAATATTTAACCGTGAAATAAATTATTCGACCAATGATTTGGTAAGTTTAGGTAAGGAATACAATCAAAGGAGAAATGGGAATTCAAAGATGAAAAGAATGCTTCCTTCATTGCAAGAATCTAACTTTGAGAGGGGTGAGAAGAGTAGTGAGGAGAGTAAATTAGATGCTGAAGTGGAGGATGAGAAATTGGGTATTCAAGAGGAAATGGATAAGCTCCATGAAAGGTTGGAACGTATAAATTCTGAAAGAGAATGGATCAAGCAGTTTGTAAGGCATCTATAGTGTTATATGATTCAAGAGGTTCAGATGCAAGCGAGTTTTTAATTATATAATGTGGCTGAAAATAAAAGAACAAAAAAAATGATAAAATGTGTATATATTTAGAAGAAAATTAGAGGGTTTTCTTTTTTTTTAAAAAAAAAAAAAAAAAAAAAAAAACGGAGAGGTGTGAAACAGATTGGGCGTGATTTACTACGTGTTGAACATATTTTGTACCTGGTATTCATGAAATGTATATAGAAGAACTTTTAGATTTATTCCTCAGTGAATGTATTTATGCAAAAAGATAATTATCATAAAGAAAGGAGAATATATTATGAACATAATAATAATGTTATAGGTTCTCTCTGTAGACAAGGGAAGGGAAGGGGATGATTTGTATCCAATTGAATTAGCAAGAATGGGCTTAATCAGGCTTGTCGTCATGCTTTCCAAACTCCTACCGAGGAAAAGAGAATATGGGCTCTAAAATTGTACCAGTTCCTCAGATCAGATCAGATGGGCTGGGCATCAGTAAAATGGTAAGACATATAGTATATGAGCCCACCAATTACTGCATTAAACTTTGACAATCATTTCCTTCTTTTTAGATGCTATGACATTATTATTATTGCATTAATATTCCATTACTCATAAACTGTATTTAACTCATATATATATAGCTAGCTTCCCTTCACTCAGATAGATCTCCATCGGTTTAATTCTTCAACTTAATCCTTCTACTGAGTCCTGAGATGCCCTGCAAACATGAAAATAACCAAATTATAGGACAATATTGACCATGAACAAAATGCTTGCATGAACTTAATTCAAGCAATATTAATTTAGTATGTTTAGTATATTTTACCTAGCTGTATATTATTTCTCAATTAATTTAATATATTTGAAAAATATCAAACTGTATGTTTACCTTGTTAACCTGATTTACCAGCTGAATCTTTGTGTGTTCAGTTCTTTTTTGCACTCGGGTGTCTGAACAACTCGAACTGGCCGTGCAGCTACAAGATCCGTGAACAATCTTGAACATATGCAACTACAATAATTAAGAATGTTAAATATCAAAAGTAAGAAACTTAATCCTATGGATATTCATTTTTTACATGGAAGGTATATATATATATCCATAGAAACAAATATGTGTTTCAAACAGGTATGTTATGTAAATTTTTTTTTAAAAAAAATATATGATGTTCTTACAGGATCCTTTGAGATGCGAGACCGGGTATCCGGCATGTTTTGATTGTCGTCAGATAAGAATAGCAAGAGCTGTTTCTCTGTACTAGTAAAAAGCCAACTCCTTGCTTTGGGCTGAAATTATTATTTCTTATAATAAATTTTTAATATAATATGTAATGGGCCTTAATTTGAGATGATTTATATGGGTCTTAATTTTAATGGGCTGAAAACGTCAACGGACATTAAAGTACATCAACGGTTTTGATCTATCGAAGAAAATGATCAACGGCTCAGATATGAGGATAGCCCTTTTATGTTATTTTTTCTAATATGCTTTTATTATTAGTAAGGATATACACAACAAGTTGAAGAGCTGTTCGATCATCTCCATCTTTAAAAAACTCCATGTTATTATCTAACAATATATAGTACAAGTAGCTAGCTAGGAAGTATTAAAGGCATGCATGCAGGGAAAGGAAATACAAGCTGAAGCTGGTGCCTGCCTGCCTGGTGGGAAGGGAAGGGAAGGGAAGGGAATAATGTTTTAAATTACTACTGTATTATATTCTGTACGTAGTGCATGCTCAATGTGAGATTTCTTATTATATATAACGGGTAAAAGATTTCAACCAAAAGAGAGCCGCTACAGGATCACTGTCTTGTGAGAAGCACAACAAATTCAATGAAATTAATTGTCTCATTTAAGTGATCATGTTTAATTTTATTTATTTAATTTGGGGCATGTATATGAGTCAGGCTCAGGCGTTACAATCTTCATTAATTGGTTTCACATGTAAATTAATGGAATTAATTGACACTTCTTCTTTTTTTTTGAACCAATTAAATTGACACTTCTTCTGTACTGAATACTGAATACTGAAAACTGCTGATGTGAGATGCCCTTTTCCTGGTAGGTGTGAATAACAAGTAACAATTAATGTTATGTTAATGTTATATATATATGTGACTTTTGGTTTGGGGCAATCAAACATTTTAATTTAAGCGACGCCTACGCGCTTTAAAGGCTTAATAAATAGCATTAATAATAATTAAGCGAAATGGAATCCTCATTGGGGCAGTCACAGCTCAGAAGGGCAGGGCTGTCTGTTAATTAATAATTGTTATATTCTATTCTATTATATTATATGTTATTACATAAAAATGTCGACAACACAATTATTTATAGGGTTAATTTGGCTTAATTTATATATTGGAACCGATAGATAGATAGATAGATAGCATGCTCTTTTGATCGGACGGTTCAGATCAAGATCTAGAGTAAAGATCAACTAATATCGACCGTTCAATCTCAAGAGTCAAGAGTAGGACCTTGCTCTGGTTCTTAATGAATCAAACAATATTATTTTAGTTAACGCTTGGCATTAGCAGATATCAAATTAGAACGATTCGTGTTCAAACTTCGTTGATTATTATATATATCTATATATATTCTTATTTGCAGTGTAATGAGAAAAAACTGAAATCATTAATTAGAAAAAAATTACAATTCAAACCCCTAATCCATTTTACGTGAATAATAAAAAGTATATATATAGTATGTCCCAAACATATTCCTGAAAGTGATATTGGAGAATAATCAATGAACACCACACATACAGCAATGCAGGGAACTTTTTCTTTAATTTGTGAAAATAGAAATATCCTATATTCCTATGTCATGTTAATTTTCAATATTCTAAATATTTCTTCTCGATCAATTTGACCAAATTAAATCCGACGAAAGTTCAAGCTACTTGTATATAGATATATCATATATATTTCCTTAGAATTATTATATTTGTACTTCATTGTCAATTTTTCTTAAGTCTTAGCTATATATTATTATTCAGGAAATTGAAATTCATGTAACCGTTTGTTTTTTTTTTAAATTTAATTAAGTTATCCTGAAAGAATGAATGGAGAAGAAAATATTGTTCAAAGGAAAAAAAGAAACATCAATTATATGTCTTAAATAGTCTTCGTTGCTTCCTTCAAACAAAAGGAAACAAAAAGAAAGAAAAAAAGAAAGAAAGAAACTCATCGTGGTCTTTTGCGAGTTGGAAGGCAAATAATCTAGCTAATATCATACGGAAATTTGGCTTTTCCATATATATAATTGAATTAATTAATCAAATATCATTATTTAATTTTTGGGGACAGCTCTTTGTACACTTTTTCAAATGAGAAATGGAGAATCAGCATATTTATTTTTTAGTTGCATTAAATCAGGAACCTTTCACGGTCATTATCGGGCATTATTTATTTATTTATTTATTTATTTTCTTTTGTAAAGAAATAGAAGACACGTGTACACTGGAAAATTGACAAGCAATTTATGCAGAGAAAATTAAGATGCCAGGTAGAACTGAAATTTTGACATATCATATTATATATGGATTACTGTAGAGAATATAAAAAAGTATTTCATAATGGCCACGTCTCTGTTAATTAATTACTCAAATATTAATCAGGCTTGACATGATTTCTATTTTTACTTTCATAATAAGAGGAAATCCATTTACAATGCTTATCTTGATAATCTTAATTATGGAACTTTAAAACAATTGAAAAGATTTATGGACGTATTGTTTAACTTATAGATTGATAATATTTCAAATAATCAATTTGAATATTATTTGAAGACTTGTCAAATTTTTATTCATTTTTAACGGTTATAATTCAGGATTCCTTGAAATACTATTGAATGTCACTTAAATTAAATATAATAAAAAAAGTAATTAATCTATAAGTTAAACAATACTTTTTGTAAATTTTTTTCTTTTTATAATTTTTGATGATTTATATTTTCAAAAATTTCAAAATTTCTTTTGTCAATATTGTCAAGACAATCATTGTCAGTAGATCTCCCATATAGTACCAATAAATATGTTGGCCTTGTTCTATTTTTACTGTAACATATTTAAAATAATTAAATTGGTGTTTATTTAATTAAAAATTAAGGTAAGCACTATCGATGCTAAAATTTTCATTCCACACATCGAATAAGAAGTTGTTTGGACCATTATATTACCTCTAATGCAAAAGTGTTAAATAATTTGGAAATATTGTTATCCTTATTGAATGGTATATTTTGATTTAAAAATAAAGTAAATTAATTGAAGGAGAATAATGGTTTGAAATATTATTTTTGATGTGGTACATAGCGATACAAAAATTAAACCTTGTTGTGTGTCCTTCTTTCATTTAATTTGTTGAGACTTTTGTTCTTTTTAAGTTGGTAATTTTGAATGAATTATAAAATACGGATTGAATGTTATATATATTTGTACTCTTGTGAGTTGTGAGTTTGTGACTTATCTAATTGAATTTGAATTTGGAAGGAAAGAAAGGGATTGAAAATTGGAATTATCCCATCTGTTCTGGTAAAGCAGCTTGGGAGATGAGAAACACGTGTAGAGTGAAGTGGGAAGTAGAGTGTCATGTCAATAATATGAACAACAACATGTCATCATTGATTCATTGTCATGTTGTGCACTTTCATTTCACTAGTTTTTTAGTTGCGGCTCCGTTATTATATATCACTATAATAAAATTATTATCAACAACTACTTATAACAACTACTTACGAATAAAAATAATTGGTTTTATAATTATAAAGTATATATGTGTCATGATAGAAACAAAGAGCTAAGTTTATTATGAATAGATAATATTTAATTTCTCAATTTATGAACCAATTGACATTTAGCAGACAAAGTTGATTAACAATTAATGCAACAATTCTTATAAAATATTCTCATTTGTGTAAATCATAGCGTCAAACGAAAAAAATCGTATTATTGTGTAAAAAAAAAAAATTATGTAGAAGAACGAATTATAGAAAAATAGACCAGAACAGGGACATCTGTCAAGATAAGTGAAGAAGGAAGAGACATGCGCTGAGAAAACAAATTTACTAGGATGCACATGAACGTGAGTCATACTTTTTGGGTCTATTTGAACTTGAATACATTATAATAGAGAAGGCATAGCTGAAATATTCTCATTTGTGCAAATCATAGCGTCAAACGAAAAAAAATCGTATTATTGAGTAAAAAAAAAAATTTATGTAGAAGAACGAATTATAGAAAAATAGACCAGAACAGGGACATCTGTCAAGATAAGTGAAGAAGGAAGAGACATGCGCTGAGAAAGCAAATTTACTGGGATGCACATGAACGTGAGTCATACTTTTTGGGTCTATTTGGACTTGAATACATTGTAATAGAGAAGGCATGGCTGAAATATTCTCATTTGTGCAAATTATAGCGTCAAACGAAAAAAAATCGTATTATTGTGTAAAAAAAAAAAATTTATGTAGAAGAACAAATTATAGAAAAATAGGCCAGAACAGGGACATCTGTCAAGATAAGTGAAGAAGGAAGAGACATGCGCTGAGAAAACAAATTTACTGGGATGCACATGAACGTGAGTCATACTTTTTGGGTCTATTTGAACTTGAATACATTATAATAGAGAAGGCATAGCTGAAATTTTTTTGCCCGTGACAAACCAAAAGCGGCTATACTAAAAGATTAAAAAAAAAAGTCCAACTTTTTTAGAGTTGATTGTGCCAACGTAAAATAAAACGCACCATCTTATATCGACAAATTATCAAATAAGAAGAAGTGAAGGATCAATTAGTGATACTTATCTTGACAATTTGCTTTTAAAAAATATTGAAAGAAGTATTTAAAAAATGAAATAATGGAAAAACTTTTATACAAATGTTGTGAGCTCTGTAGATCGATTATGTTTAAAATTTCAAGCGATTGGATTCATATTTAATAATCCTTCAAAGATAATTTAATCAAAAATATTGAAATTTTTATGAACTTTTGATAAGCTATCAAACAACATAATTGAATGGAAAAACAACTTTTGATGAGCTATTAATAAAACCACTTTCAAATTTTATAAAATTTGAAACAATATCAGTAAAACTATTCAGACCCTGCAATCAAGATTCAACAACCAACACAGCATTCTCAAAAAAAAAAAAAAAAAAAACTGTTCACATTCAACTGTTCATGGGCCCCACAACTACTATTTACGGGGCCCTCCTTCATTGCATATTGGAACATTATAATTTCATCAGACCAGGGAAACTTGCCCTTTTATTTTCTCAAAAAAAAAGAAAAAGAAACTTGCGCTTTTACTTTTACAGCATAATAAAATAATAATAAAGAACCCGTTATACGCTGAAGTTGCCCGGTCCCAGTTCATGACGCTCACCATTCAGTAGTCACCTTCCCTGTGAGTATCGGTCCACATACACCACTTGTGCGGAAAAAGTGGCCATCTGGTCACGTGGTCCCCCTGATTGCACTCGGCCTATATGCTATATCCATCCGCTCTTCTCTTCAAACATGAAACAGCAGTCACCTATTCCCCCTCCCTTCTCTAAGTTCTCTTCTCTTAAGGGAGTTGAGTTGACACTTGACACACACAGACACAGGTAGGTAGGTGTCCATGAAGTAAAGTAACTCGAGGCTAGCTGAGTAGGTGGGTGATTGCTGTTATGCGGACAACAGCGGATCCTAAGCACTGTCACTGCACAGATACGAGGCGATAGATAAGCACGGGCAGCGGTGCCCTGTCTTTCTTTTCTTTATAAAATTAAATTAAAAATATGAGAAAGAAAATCGCGGTGCCCGGTTTGACCGCGCTGCGCATTAACATAACAGCTGTTGAGCAATACGTGGCTGCCCCTTACTCGTTCTTTTACTGCCCTGACGCCGACCATTTCATTTCCCTCTTTCTCTGCTGTTCATCTGCACATGGTACACGCTTTGCAATCCAAATCTAATGTTGATGGCCTGGCCTCACTGCCCAGCCCTAATACGAATACCGGGTTCACTTGAAATTCAAAATGTCCATCTACTATTCTACTGCCACTGCAATTTTATTTTATTTTATTTTTTATATCATCGGGAAGGGAACTCAGATTTTGGACGGTCGACGCCGTTCGTACAGGCGATACTGATCTGGACCCATACCACAAACTACTTTCTACACGCAGTCTCCACTCTTAAGATTCTGACCATGGACCCCACCGGTAACAGAAAAACCCACTGCCTTATGCATTCAATTGAACTCCGAGTGTAGCTTTGCATTTCCCAGACGAATGGGACTCCGCTCCCAGTCCCAATTTAGGGAGGGGAGAGAGGAGTCGCGTCTTCTTTACATCATTTCCCTTTCCATTCCGTTGAGACCTGAGCAGCTTGTGATTTCATTCAATCTTAGGTATAAACCTTTTATTTCCTGCTATTCTTTTTTTATTTGGTAATTCAACTGCCCAGATTTTGATTTTACGGGGTGCTGTTAGGGGCTGTTATCTTATGTTATGTTATGTTATGTATTTTCAATGGAATGGTTCATTTCTAGGGTTAGGTTTCGGCCTTTAATCATCATCGTCATCTGGCTAATCTGAGGCCCCATTTTTCTATTTTGCAACTGTAATTAAAATCTCATTCATTTAACATCCGATCCGATGCTGCAAGTACAAAATCAGTATTTGATTTTGTGCCCTTTGGCAGTGTGGTTTCTCTTGCGATGCTTTCATTTTACTTAGTATTTGTTAAATGCTGCTATTTTGTATTCTTTTTAAAAAAAAAATTTGGCTTATCTGTTACTCTTTTAGTATTTTTTGTAGGTTTTAAAACTTCTTTTATAGCAAAGAAAATAGATTCTTTTTGAGCAGTGAAAGAGATTTAAGATACTGGATCTGCTAGGCATTTTATTTAGCATATCTTATTTCTTATCTCAGATTGTTAATAAAATTTTCTTAGTTTAAATTAGCCATAGTGACAATTATATTATGTATGTATTTGATACATTATCAGCTTAAGATAGAAGAGGCCTAATAGTAGGATTATAGAAAAATGTCTGTTGATGTTTGGCAAATACGAAGATATCTGCCTGATACCCATGGCTTGGCCAAGAACTTGGATTTGGGAACAAACATTGCCAGTACATACTACCTCACATTAACACTGTCACTTACCTTAACAGGAAAATCAAAGTAGAGCAGAAGCATTAAAATGGCAACAAGGGAGGAGAATGTTTACATGGCAAAGCTGGCCGAGCAGGCCGAGAGGTACGAGGAAATGGTTGAGTTCATGGAGAAGGTTGCCAAAGCCTCTGATGCAGACGAATTGACTGTTGAGGAGCGCAACCTCCTATCAGTGGCATACAAAAATGTCATTGGGGCTCGTCGTGCCAGCTGGCGCATCATCTCCTCAATTGAACAGAAGGAGGAGAGTCGTGGCAACGAGGCCCATGTTGCAGCAATCAGGGATTACCGTGGCAAGATTGAGGCTGAGCTCACCAAGATCTGTGAGGGGATCCTTGATTTGCTTGATAAGCATCTTGTGCCATCTGCAACAGCAGCTGAGTCAAAGGTGTTCTACCTCAAGATGAAGGGAGATTACCACAGGTAATTTTTTTTTTTTCCCTCCACCGAATGATTCATTTGGTGGTGCATGAAATGTTGGGTGGTGGACTACATTGATTCTGCTGAATGCTACTGGAGAAGCAATTTTCTGGGTTGTCTGGAGTTGTCACTGAAATAACTTGTTTAGTTTTAGGTGTGTCAACAGTTTCACTACTGCTTGTGTCGTGTCTAATTTAACAACATGACCAATGGTATTTTGTTAATGACGAATTAGAGGTGGTTTTGCTTGTGGTTGTGAGTGTCAATGCTTGTTTTTATGGCATTGAAACATGGAAACTTATGTGTCTTTGGTCAAAGCTGCTCTGTTTGGTTGCTTAGAATGATGATTTGACAAAGATCAACTTTCTTAGGATTAGTTTGTACTTTTGAAGTGTATTCTTAATACGGTTTTCTTAGGGTTTAAATTAGATGATTATTACCATGTTGACCTTGTATCAGGTTCATGTTTTATTCTATACTTCCTGAATAGGCATGGTTCACTTGTTTAGGATTTGCTTCTGTGATGTAAATTATGGTTGGGTAAGAATAGAAATCACTCTGGTAGCTTATGCTTATGGTTTGTGTTTGATTATTCTGTTATCATTGTTCAGGTACCTGGCTGAGTTTAAAACTGGTGCCGAGAGGAAAGAAGCTGCTGAGAACACAATGTTGGCTTACAAGGCAGCTCAGGTAAATCTTCTTTGATGTAGAAAGTCACATACGCATACAAACGTGATTATATATTTATAGTCTATTAGAGAGAATGTGATGTTCGGAAAGAAATTTATGTTGGTTGGAAAAGGGTAATATTGTTATATTGAGTACAGTCCAATTGGGGAAGTAGTCTCTGATATTTCTTTACGTAAGCAACTTGCTTGTTCCAGTAATGCTAGCAGATTATAATTGTCAATTACAAAGGTTTTCAGACTCTGTTGTTTTGTTTCTAAATTTTGACTTAATTTTGTAGGACATCGCTATGACTGAGTTGGCACCAACCCACCCGATAAGGCTTGGGCTGGCACTGAACTTCTCTGTGTTTTATTATGAGATTCTCAACTCTCCTGACCGTGCTTGCGGTCTTGCTAAACAGGTTTCTATTAGCATATTCCTTTTTTTTTCCTTTTTTTGCATTAAGCTGCACAATTTTGAAAATAAAGAGGCAATTTATTTCTCTTCCAAACCATCAAAAGTTTGTGTTTGGCAAAATCAAATTTTAAGATCTTGTACTTGTCTTGCTTATTTCTAAAATAGCTTTCGTGATGTGTATGCACCCAAGAAATGAGCATGTCTGGTACTTGGTGCAGGGATCTGTGGACACAAAATATGTTTAGTTCGAAGATGAAATTATTGATTTTTTATGCATTCTCATCTTTTAATTATACAATATAGGCATTTGATGAGGCTATCTCTGAGCTAGATAGCTTGGGTGAAGAATCATACAAAGACAGCACCTTGATTATGCAACTCCTTCGTGACAACTTGACTCTTTGGACTTCTGACACCACGGTATGTCTCCTTCTTGCTTGCCTTATCTTCTGTTTGCATTTGAGTCTCTGTGTGTATGTGTCGTAATTGCGGTATTAGTTAACATGTTGGAGGAAAGCACATAAATATGTTCTCATAACTGGTCAGGCACTCAACTAGGCATTGTTTGGGAGGGATAAAATAGGTGATAGGAGGGATTACTTTTCTCATCTCTTTTACCCTTCCCAAATATTGCCGTTGGTTTCTTATTGATTTTGTTCTCATTGACCTTTCTTGAATTTGCCTTAGCTTAGCATTCTTCATCTTTTGTGTATTGTATGTGTTGTATTTCCTAATAGATAAGTTCTAGCCATTTTAGATTATTGAAAACATATTGTGTTAGTTTCTAATGTTTTGCTATTCCTTGTTGGAATTCCACAGGAGGATGCTGGAGAGGAGATCAAGGAAGCACCCAAAGGTGAGGGAGAGGGTCAGTAAGGCTGGCAATATATATATTGTATGTGTTATATTGCCCTAGTTTGTATTAGCGGGAATTCAATATGCTTGGAGATTCTGAGGTCTAACCTTTTTTTAATGGTTTGCTAGTGAATTCTCTTCTGTGGTGGTTTCATGTTAGAATAATCTTACTATTTATTTTTCTTTCTTAATACTTGGAAGCTATGCCTTGTTGTTTCTGTATTGCAGTGCTTACTGCAGTTTTAGTATGTTTCCTTGATGATAAAGT
Source organism: Cyperus esculentus (assembly GCA_030179965.1). Classification (NCBI taxonomy): domain Eukaryota; kingdom Viridiplantae; phylum Streptophyta; class Magnoliopsida; order Poales; family Cyperaceae; genus Cyperus; species Cyperus esculentus. The sequence goes on along the minus strand of JASGLE010000019.1, from coordinate 230,657 downwards.
AGATGAATTTCTGTTGTCTGATCGGTTTCATTGGCAAGCCACATGTTTCATGGTTGCCAGTTAAATCAGTAGCAGCTACAGGACTGCTGTACATGTGAATTTCTGATGTGAGATGCTTATCAGGTGCTCTATATGCATGCTTAGGTTACCTGATTGATGGTTTTCTCACTCGGGTGGCAACCTTTGCCATTTTGTTGAGAAACAAACCATCAAACTGACCAAGTCTCATTGATTCAAGAATAGCGTTTAAAAATTTAATATGCTCTAATCGATGTCCAACATCTGTAATTGTTGCAAAACTGGCCGACTTCCTGAAACAAGTGTGTACGAATTAGACGGAAGGTTTGTAATTAGGGTAGTGCTATTTTACATGCAGTTTTTCTTATTTTGAACGCTGAGAGAAACTTTTCTCTTGAAGTACCTATTTTATCCTTATTTATAGAGTCTTAATTAGATATCTTTATACGAGACTGTCATTAAGTGATTCTAGGAGTAATTAATTTGGTACGTTGTACAAATATGAAAGTCAGAGAATTAACGAGTTTTTTTTTTTTTTTTTTTATTCTGAAAGATGGTGGCCGGGGTCATGGTTGGCAAAATGTTGCACACACTGACACACAAATTCAATTTTTTTGTTGAAAGTGAATAAAACAGAATGGTGACCCTGTTTAGATGCATATATAGTGAGATCAGTAAGTAATTAAATGATGTAAATTTAAATAAAACACATAATAATACACAATGCTGCCAGATCATTCATAGCACAAACAATTAAATAAATAAATAAGACGTAAGAATCAATTAATATATGATTCATAATATTATTAGGTTCATCCAAAAAATTTAAATATAAGAGTGAGGTTATTGTACTATTAATAATATAAATTGTTCCATACTATTAGTCTGTATCTCCAATTTGAAAATATTAAATTGATTCAAACCATTCATTATGATCTTGATATACAATTTTAATTATAACCCAAATTTTATATATTTCTATGAATTTTATTACTATTTTTTAAAATATTATAAAATGTCACCTATTAAGATGACTCATAATGATTTAATCAAATGACATTTTAAAATATCTTAAAAATAATAAAAAGTTTCTACAAAATAGGAATTTGGTTTATAAGTAAAATTATCCATCAAGATTATAATGAACAGTTTGGATATGGCCTCACTCTAAATATAATATTTTATGCAAACTAATATTCTTATTTTGCATATGAAATTGCTTGTCATGCAAATAGTTTGCATACTTGGTATACAAACTATTTCGTTGTCTTATGCAAACATTTTTTTTTTTGCAAAATGAAATTTTATCAATTTTATATTTTATTATGAAACATACTAACTTTATTATGCAAATTTATTTTGCATAATAACTTATTTAGTTTGCATATTAATTCATTTAGTATGCATAACTTTTGCTTTTGGTTATATCCTTTTTATGCAAGATAAATTGCGTGAGTTGTATATCGTAAAATATATTATGCAAACTATGCAATAGACATATAAAGCAGTTAAAGTATAAGAAAAAAAAATATTGACCCTATCAATATGTGAGTACGATAAGGGGACCCGAGTTGGGGGTCGGTGTATCATAACCCATCAATATTTTCAGGATCAAAAATGTCACGCAGTGCAATTTTTTTTTTTTCGTCTTAAATATTAAAGCAAAATATTGGCTGGCGGATCACTCAAAAAAAAAAAAAAAAAATGGCATTGGCTTACATTTATTGTTGCAGCTTTTAACATTTTAGTATTAACTATTAAGAAAGAGAGACGCAATTACTTAGAGGGTAAAACTGCCATTTAGTGAATAATTTCTCTCTCAGCGTTCAAAATAGCAAAAGCTGCGTGTAAAATAGCACTCCCCCTGTGATTATCGTTTGGTTGAATTACCAACTACAACGAGAGAATAACAAGTCGAAGCTGACTTCATTCAGGGAACGGAAGGTGCTTTTAAATGTTATATATATGATCTTCATTGTATATAACGAGCTAGACTATTATACTAACGTTAGCATTTCGGACCGAAATGTTAACGCCTCAAATTTTATGTTATTGTATCCGAAATCACGATTTATGGTGCTTAATAAATTCTTTATATAAAAATGTTGGAGAATACAAAAATTTTTCATTTTTAGAGTTTTCTAAGTATTTGTTTTTTATTTTTGAAAATAGCATGTACAAACATCAATGTTTTATTAATATTTATGAGCTCTTTTCTAAAATTCAAAACAAATACTTAGAAAACTCTAAAAATAAAATTTTTTTGTATTCCCCAATATTTTCATATAAAGAATTTATTGAGCACCATAAATCGCGATTTCGGATACGATAACATAAAATTGGAGGCGTTAGATTTTCGGTCCAAAATGCTAACGTTAGTATAATAGTCTAACTCGTATATAACTATATATATTGGTTATCTTGTTCGATCCTTGTTTGTCGTACTAAAATGCGTTGATAACTTGTTGTTACTAGGCTGTTTTTCCGGGCTTCACCCAGAAAGTAACAACATAATAAAATTATTAACTAAACTTCACATTGATATTAAAAAAATATTGTTGATTTTCTCATACAATGATATTAAAAAACATCTTAACCATCTTCAAATTACTTGAGACCATCTTCGGGTGCCACCAGTATCTCTCTGTGTCCTTTTCAATCTGCAGACTTTTATTCTTGATTGCTACAATTCTCCTCTTAAAAATCTACCTGATGGTATTGGCAATCTCGCTAACCTAAAGTACAATTGTATATTAGATGTGGCTCCCTTATGAAGCTCCCAAAATCACTCATGATCTGGTCGTTATTAGAAGTATCTTGCTAGAGAAAATACCATCAGATCTTGGATCTCAGAAACCTTCGTAACCTTTAAGAGTTAAGGATAATGAGGTGGTGTTTGGTTAGATCATGAAGTTAAAGAGGTGTCCTAGGCTTTGTGCTCTAAGTCTACCAGATCATGATGTGGTACAAATACAATTAATCTGGGTGTTGTACTGTATTGTATTGTATGGGTCCATGACTGCGGTTTCAATTCAATTCCCCGATTATTTTGGGCCAAGGGATGGATCATATAACCGATCATTCCTTCATCACTCGTCAGGTATTATGATTAGTGCAGTGAATTTTTGCTATCTATTTTAAATAAATAATGAGTTTAATGAAAAATATTATACATGTAGGATTAATTAAAGAGTTTCTTTATGAAACTGCTTGCTTCGGCTTAGATCGAGGCTTAGATAGATATACAACAATCAGTTAATTAATTTCCTTTCATTAATTGTTTTGATTATATATTTAACTTATGCAGATTTTTTATAATGATGGTAGTAAGAAGTCAGAACAATGATAAATGAAATATATATTTAAGGCCTAAGATCACATATATATATATAATTTGTAACAGATGATCATGTGAAGCATCGAGAGAGAGAGAGAGAGATATGGGGATTGGGTTGGGTTGGGCCTTAACTTCCGCCTTTGGGATTTTAACGCTGGCTGCACTCGAAATCCAATCATCAATTTATTTATTAGATCATCAACGGCCGGCGCAGGAGAAATTGAAATTCTCTGGGAATGCCACCGAGGAACGGTCAAAACCCCAAAAAAAACTACTGTATACGGTTTTCGAAACTGCCCACGAAACTGTCCACTATAGTAATATATATTATTTCTAATACAATTTTTTATCACTCCATAATTTGGGGTAATCTGACCATTGCAGGGGATGTGGAGGGGGAGGGGGATTGAACAACTAATTATAGTAACATTTTATGATTTTTCATTCAGATCCCTTTTCAGAATGCATGCCATGAGAGCTTACTTACTTCCTGTTAAATTACCCGTTAATTATGTTTGAATGCATGCTTAACGATTATATATATATATATATATAACAAGTTACGTACACTGCTACAATTGATCATTTGATCTGTCGACTGTCGACTGTGTCTCACATGCACAAGCACAACCCAACCCGACTCATTTTTTTCGCGTGCTTATCCTCTGCATTAAGGCACGGTGCTAAGGAGCACATGCCTATTAGCTTGCCTCGAGATTCGAGCCGGATCGCCTCGAGAGTCGTGCAGGCTCGAATCTCAAAGCAATCCAACGGCCCATATACTTCATGGTACCCTGCCTTAAGGAAGAGGATGTGAAATCCTTTTTTTCTATTGGGAATTTGGGATGCATCCATCATTCATGCCCTATTTTTCGTATAATATATACATGATATAATATATGAGGAGGGTTCCAATGCCTCCATTTTTTGTGCCTCCATCATGCCTCCACTTTTTAAATTTCAAATAACACAAAATTTAAAACTCATTTTTCAAAACAAAACCGTTAGATTTGATCAATATGATATTCTCTATGTGCACATAACAATTTTTTTTCACTTTTTTGTTTTATTTATATAAATCAATGAGTTATAAAAATCAACGTCTAGAAATTGCTCAAATTAATACTTTTTTTAAAGCCCTTGACATCAAACAAAATAATATTCAAATTTGATGATTTTTTACATATACATAAATGAAAGGATATAGATTAAATCTAACGGTTTTGTTTTGAAAAATGAGTTTTAACTTTTGAGTTATTTGAAATTTAAAAAGTGGAGACATAATGGAGGCACAAAAAATGCAGATATTGGAACCCTCCTCATAATATATATAGAGAGCTAGCACACCATATATGCTAGCTAGCTCTTATCAAGTTTTAAGTCAGAAATTACCAAGAAGGTTCCTACCAACATATATCTATCAATGTACCGCACATTGAAAAACAAAAAATGACAAATGACAAATGGGTGCTTAATTTTAATTAATCAGTCATCTTTTACGCAAAAGCAGAAAGTCGGATTTCAGAGGTTAATTTATATTTGACATCATTATCTTAATTAACAGGCTGTATCTTCGATCACCAATATATCCGTATACAGGGTGTGCACAGCTTCCATCGGTTTTATATATTGAGATACATCATCATCATCATCATCTATACAATATCGATGTAGATACTCGAGCATCTTATAATTACATCTTCCAATCTTAGCAAAATTTGATCATTTGGACAAATTACCAAAACGTTTTTATTGTTTAAAATTATAATTATTGGTCTCTATATATACTTTGAAATACAAATTAAATAAAATTAAAATGTGTGTTTTATGATGTGATTAATTAATTTTATTCATGGTGACATGTCAATAATTTAAATATATATTTATATGATTTAACATTGTCGTTCATTTTTCATGTTCAATATTGCTTCAAGTTCTTGAAAAAGAAGAGTACTGATCAATTGATCAAATGTTTTGTATTTTTGGATTGTTGCATATCTTAACAATTGAGTATATATATTATATATATGATGGCATCGTTGACCTTTCAGATTTTGAAGAAATATATGACGCTATAGCATATATAGCATGCATAGCCACAAAACTATGATGTGTCCGGTGTCATTACATATATGTAATCCTAATTTTGAAGAGATATATATAGAGCTAGACTATTATATTAACGTTAGTATTTCGGTCCGAAATGGTAACGCTTCAAAATTGTTGTTATTGTATCCGAAATCACGATTTATGGTGCTCAATAAATTCTTTATATGAAAATATTGGGGAGTACAAAAATTTTCTAAGTATTTGTTTTGCATTTTTGAAAATAGTATGTAAAAGCATCAATATTTTATTAATATTTATGAGCTATTTTATAAAATTCAAAACAAATACTTAGAAAATTTTAAAAATGGAAAATTTTTGTATTCCCCAATATTTTCATATAAAGAATTTATTAAGCACCATAAATCGTGATTTCGGATATAATATCAACAATTTTGAAGCATTAGCATTTCGGACCGAAATACTAACATTAGTATAATAGTCTAGCTCTATATATATAGAGTTGGGTTACCGTGTTTTGCATAACAAAACTGTGGTTTTGTTATGCGCTCGTATCTCAACAACCGTAACTCTAATGACCGATCCGATTTGACCAGTGAATTCTACATATTGAAAACTCATTGGATACTAATTTTTACTATTTTTGGAGATTCCTAAGTACTTTTAACGATTTTTGAAAAAAGACCCTAAATATGAGTTTCAAATAGATTATTTTATTATTATTTTTTGGTCATCTTTCAAAAATCGTTAAAAATAGTTAGAAATCTCTAAAAATAATAAAAATTAGTATCCAATGAGATCAGAGTTACGGTTACTGAGATATAACCGCATAACACGGACGCCAGTTTGTTATGCAAAACACGGTAACCCAACTCTCTCTCTCTATATATAACTAGATTATATATATAAATATATATAAGGTAAATTAAACTAGAAAACATTAAGGATTAATCGATCATTTGCACTCAACCTGGTACCTGGACAAGCTAGGTGGCTCCACTACTGGACTATGTATATATATATATATGTGCCATATATAATAGCACGGTAGAATCGGTAAAAGTGTATTATGCATATATATATATATATATAGTACTGTAGTCCCATCGATCCTAGATATGTATACAGTATATATAATGGGGCCGTTCGGCAACTCCTCCTTAAGTCTTTTTAGGTTTTCTTTAGCTTCCGTAGTCTCTTAATCCTTCCGAACACAAGCTTCTTAGCACAGATTAAAAGTTTATTCTTAAGCCTCATTTTGATCGGGGCTTAAGCCTTGTCCGGATTCCTAAGGAAGCAATACCCATGGCTTAAGGCTTAAGCTTTCTTAAGCCCTTTTTCTTTTTCCGAATGAGTGTGACTTAGTGAGACTTAAATATTTAATCTAACCACCTTGCCGAACAACCCCAATCAGATTAATTTCATCAGATACTTAATTAGCATGCAGTAACTCAATATTTGAATTAGTACTGCCCTACTGCCCGTACTCTGTTTATCAAGGACAGTACGTACTGTAAATTATATATATATAGACTGATCATTTTTTTGAGATAAAGATGAATGTCCATAAAAGATCTCCATCCGGGCTTCGAACCCGGCCGCGACCTCCCACACGGAGAGCGAGCGTTACCCTTAGCCACTAGACCAAAGGTCGGTTCTTCCAACGGTCTAAATCTATCCACGAGTTAACTTAGAATTAGATACGTACTGTTACAGTAGTCGAGCCGATGTCATCCTCAGCACATTTTGAGAAGTTTCCAAGAAGGTTCATATACATGCACTTAATTTGCCGATCGAAAACAACTTAATTCTCACACCATTTTTTAAGAAAAATTTACAGTTTATCTTCTTTCGATCTGACTAAGACATGTTTGTTGTTTCATTCATTGTTGCATGCGGTGCTTGCTGCTGTTTTGAGTCGTTTGTTTAATAAGTTGGATGACTTTTTTGGTGTCTGATGCATGATTTGATTTCACTGGCTAGCCCTAGCCACATGCATATGCATATATATATAGAGGAGGGATCCATTGACAATGCTTAAAATGACAATCTTGACAATTAAGATTTTAAAAAATTTGTAAAAATAGTTAAAAATTCTTAAAAATAGAAAAAAGTTTATAGAGATATTGTTTAACTTATAGATTGATTATGTATCAAATTATATTCAATTTAAGTGACGTTTGATAGCTCTTTAAAGCTCGTTAAATTTCAACCGTTAAAAAATGTATAAAATTTTGATAAACTATCAAACGATGTTCAAATTGATTGAAATTTAAAACACTATTAATCCATAAGTTAAAGAATGCATCCATAAAAGTTTTTTCATTTTTAAGATTTTTTATGAATTATTACAAATTTTTCAAAATCTTGATTGTCAAGATTGTCATTATAAGCATTGTCAATGGATCCCTCCTCATATATATATGTGTGTGTGTGTTTTAATTTAATTTAGTTAATTATAAAGTTGTAGATACGTATGCTAGCTATGCTATGCTATGCTGTTTTTTCCAATGCATGATTTGAGAGGTTTAATTATCAGTCTCTCGGATAACTTTCTGATTTCCTACAATCAACTATATATTAAAAGTTTCCTGCAATTTTTAGTTGATTGATTCAAGTGATTTGTTTGTTTTCCTGGCTAGCTAGCAACTTAATTTACCATATATATAATTATATATATATACTTATATAATACTTTGAGCTAGGACGAAACTGTATCTCACAGCAAGAAAAGCGTTTCAATAAAATTAATTAGCTAACGTCGTCGTCCTTTGTGATATATATATATAACTGATAAAATACTCGCATGTATATATATATCGATGTCCAGCAGAAAATTAATTAAAGAAGATATTAAAGAAGAAGAAGAAGAAGAAGAAGAAGAAGAAAGTTTGTCGTCCTTGGATTCTTTTCCCTGAGAATTAATTAATTGTAAGTGAGAAAGGAGGGCTAGCTATATGTGAGAATTAATTATGTAAATTATATAGACACGATATATATAGCATATATATATATTTGCATGCATCGGATCCAATCCATGCATAATATATATGTCTGTTGGGAGCCAAAGCCGGCTAACATGGATGAAATACCACTGCAGATGGTGCCTGCAGTGCCAGCATTAATGGGATAAAGGAGATGAATCAACTGACAACAGAAGAGAAAAAAGACACAAGCTGTCTTAGTTCATATCAATTCTTAGTTTGTTATAGATAAAGTTTGGGAGTTCTTTTTGCATAATATGAAGCAGCTATTCATTGCTAAGTTGTCTAGCTAAAAAGGAGTTAAGCGAAAAGGGGTTGAGTATCTCGACTCGTTTAGTTTTACAGATATATATGAGGTGCTGCAACTATTTTTGCTGTAGTTTGTTCTTTTTCTTTCTGGGGATCTGAGGTTTGTATATACAGGTCTTCAATCAATGAAAATGGGCATCATGCCTTCCTATCAAAATAAAAATAAAAAGATACATAAGCAGGAGTAAATCTAGCATGATCTTAAACATAACCCTTTCGCGTCACTCCAAAAACATATCAAATCACATTCAATTTTCAATTTATATGGTTCAGTAAATTTTTTATATTAAAACCTCAGGGATACAAAAGCTTCAAAACACATACTTAAAAGAACTCAAAAAAGGAAAAAAAAATTTGTATCCTATTAAAATTTTGATACAAAGAACTTAACAAGAACATAAATAAAAAATTCAAGATAAATAAAAATGACTTTTAAGTTGGAGCATTGCAAGCCCCACATTCATGAGTAATGTAAATTTACTCCGTATATAGATTATATATAGATATGACGATATTTTGATAGAAGTTTAGGAAACTTCCGAGAAGGTTCTCTATATATCAACTTATAGCCAAAAACAAATTAAGTCCCCGCCCTTCAAAAATGAAAGGCGGATCGATTAATCCCCACAACCAACCGGAGATGACAAAGCCATGATTTTCATTGACAATGTTATCCCTTAATTTAATTTAAGTGATATTTGATAGCTCTTTAAAGACCTGTTAAATTACAACCGTTAAAAAGTGTATAAAATTTTGATAAAGCATCAAACGTTATTCAAATTGATTGAAACTTGAAACATCATTAATCTATAAGTTAAGTAATGCATCCATAAAACTTTTTTCATTTTTAAGATTTATTATGAATTTTTATAATTTTTTGAAAAACCTCACTGTCAAGGTTGTCAATATAACCATGGTCATGGATCCCTCCTCAAATATATATATGGCCATTTTATCTCCCTTTCTTATCCATATATAGTGCAATAATGCATTATGAAGACTCAAGCATGCAGATGAAATCAATCAGATTTGTAGGAAATTTCGGAGAAGTTTCCTACCACACTTATTCCCAAAAATATGTCCTATATATGCTTTGACAAAAATGAAAAGGTGTATGTTTCATGATGTGTATAATACAAAACAAAGACATGCTAATTATGCTTAATTTGTGCATTATCTGCTACATGGAATTGCTAACAAAATTTGAGTAGAGAAGAGTTCTACTTAATTAATTAGATGCATAAGATTTCATCAATTTCTGTCTGAATCTTGACAATCATGGGGTCAACTAATGCATGATCACGTCGTTTCTTTATTTCGATCTTAACATGCATGTTAAACTTCTTGGATATAAGTATAAATTAATTGAGAAATGTAATTAATAGCTTAATTTCTTTTTTGCAACTTTTTGGATAAAACTCTGAGCCATGCATATGCATGGGCATGCAGGTTGCTATGAACTGAGAGTTTTGTTTTAAAAGTTGTGGTGGGTGATGCTTACAGGTTTTATAAAACACCATGCTTATTGATATATCTTGTTCCAACCGTTCGAAAATTAATTAAATTTTACATCTCAAGTTAATATATATTAGCTAGCTAAGTGAGGAAGGAAATTATTGTAATTAACATGGGCCAAATTGACTTTAAAAATTGTTGGACTGCATGTGAATATATATCAGATCGAAATCCAATCAAATTTCGAGTCATCCAATTTAAATTAAATCGTTTATTTTTTATTTTTTATTTTTTTTTTGTTGGTTTTAGATGCATGCATGCATGAATGCATGTCGAGTTTGGATATATCTGTTAAACTTTTTTACAAGATTCGAGTCAAGGCGAGTCCACGGTGCCCGAGGATCAGTTAAACTTAATTTAGAGATATATCATATCATATCATATCATATATATATATATATATATATATATATATGGGGTTGGATTAATTCCAATTCCAAATTAATTGTACGACTTTCGGATCATGTCATGAGGTTCCAAATTAATCATCTCGGATGAACGGGCCAAGTCATATTTAATGATCATATATGGGGTTGAAATCCTATAATTGTTTTATTTTGAATTATAACATTCGATCTCAAAACAATATATAAACCTTCAGAATTGGAGAAATTACTATCATAATTTCTGTGTTATGATATATATTTTGGGAGCTAGCTAGAGAATAATAATAGCGGAAATTAAATTAAGTTGGCACTATATATATGGTGCAAATTAAATTGGCGGCTACATGAACCGTGCATCGATCTACCACCTCTCTTTGTCTTAATTTGATGAACGAACATTATATATATTAGTCCCTTTTTAATTATTTTCCACTGTAAATTAATTACAATTAAAGGTTAGGATACAACCTAGCTAGGATATATATATAGCCAGAACCAGATTCTTGCAAAGGTGCTTAATAACCATTCATATATAAGTTTTATATTTATATTCTCGGTTGATATGACATGAACTTCGATATAAAAATGTCCGCGAAATTAAAATCAATATGTCAATTACTTGAGTATCATATGCCTAACTTTACATATGTTTGTGCAAGGAGCACTTCAACTTGAATAAGACAATATCTACCGATGGATATATATATCTATATATCAAAGATAAAGGTATTATATATGTACTCTGTCTTTATATTTAACATACATTTTCTTATAGTTAAAGTGTTAAGCATACAAATTTATTATCATTGTACTTAATTATAATCCTTGTTGTTATAATTTTACTAATCATAAGAAACAGCCTAATTTGGTCTAGTGGCTAAAGGAAACGCTCTATGTGTGGGAGGTTGGGAGTTCGAAAATTGGATGGAAGGTTTTTTATAGGCATTTGAATTTGAGTGGCTTGACCCTTATTTTTATCTCAAAAAAAAATTATTATAGTAATCATGTTACAAAATCTACTTAACAAGACAAATTACAATATTTTGAAATTGTTGTGACTGGTAAAAAAAGAAAAAAAAACTTTTGTCCTGAATTATAAGCTTAAAACAAATATATACACGTTTGAGATGTTATTAGGGGTTGTGATTATTATATCTCTCTATATATTAATTAAATTAATTTGTGATTAATAATTGTATATTTTCTGCATTAATTAAAAAAAAAAATCTCCCACCGCTGCAATGGGCTTTGATTCTGAGACTTACACCAAGCTCTGCAAAATCAAATTTGAATTCTGAAATAGGAAAATATCTGCTGAAATATTGGAAAGGGAACATGTATTTAGATACCAAAATGCAATCAAAATGATGCCGAATTTGCTAGTATTTATATTATATGCATGAGTTTGTATTTATATATATTATGATATTAACTTATTTAGTATTTAAGCTATTTAAATTATCCAATTCACTAAAAATAAATAGCATACTAAACAGTTAATTCGAATATTTTCTCAATTAATAATACAGTTGGTATCGATTTTAGTATTTGGTATCATGTTTTTATGATGTTTCATTTTTCTATTGGAAACTGGAATCGGAAAAGTATTCGCGTTCTGGCGTTCATTGTTGACGAAGTTATGAAGCACCGACCCTTCTTTCCATATAAAGCATATGATACCTGGTAGGCTGGGCATTTAAACGGATTAGATACGTATATGCAAAAACTAAATCGTATTTTTATTTGTCATAATTTTTCTGATGGTGGATAAAATTAAATACAGACGATTACGGATACAAACATATTATAGTTTGAATGACCCAAAAAAAGCTATTAATACCATACGATGTTAAGTCATGACTCACCGTAGCAAAATCTGTGTATATGTTGTTGTATTATTATCTATCACATTCTCCTGTCTCCTTAAATATCCTCGCCTCCAAGATTTCAGTCCAAGATCTAGACTCTTAACTACTTATCAGTTATTTTAACTTCAAAGTCTGGTTCCACTATATATTAAAGACGAGGGATCCATTGACAATGCCAACTTTAAAAAATTTGAATAAAATCATATAAATTTTTAAAAATGAAAAAAAGTTGATGTTTATTTAAATAATAGATTGATAGTGTTTCAAATTTCAATCAATTTAGACATTGTTTGATGGGCTTATCAAAATTTTATACATTTTTTAACAGTTGTAATTTAATGGATCTTTGAAAAGCCATCAAACGTAACTTAAATTAAATATAATCGGAAACATAATCAATCTATAACATAAACAATAGTTCCGTAAACTTTTTTCTATTTTTGAGAATTTCTAACTATTTTTTTTTAATTTTTGAAAATTGTGATTGTCAAGATTGTCAAAATAGACATTGTCAATGGAACCCTCCTCTATATTAAATCTGTTATATCATGTCATTGTGGTGAATAACTATCTGCTATCATTTGTTGTTCATAGCTACACGTTAAGGTTTTCATACTTTTCACGATGATAGGTTTAAACTTTGTGCATTCGGTTTTCACAACTACGCATTATGGTGAATCATTCGGTGTAGAATGTGTCATAGATTTTTTATTTTGATGAATGATTAATGTATGTCTTAACTTAGAATGTTCATATCATATTTAATCAGGTGCTCATATGCATTGCATCAGGGCGTTGATCATGATTCATATCTAATGTATAAGAGGTACGCTTGAAAAGTTACAGAGTTACATTTATGATGTTTTTTTTATCAAGTGCAGTTAATTAGCTCGCCTTTTATAAAAATACACCAACTAAAATTCAAACATCATACTAATTATTTTTTTTCTTGCTACACCATAAAAGTTAGTTCTTGATAATAGTTACAATATATTACGAATACAAGAAAATTGTATACAAACATAAATTATAATTGTTGGATATGTAATTTGTTTAAAATCCAAATATCCAATTGAAAAACATTTAATGGATCTCTGAAATGAATATGCATATTTTATTAATATTTATGAGCTCTTTTCAAAAATGCAAAACAAATACTTAGAAAACTCTAAAAATGAAAAATTTTTGTATTCCCCAATATTTTCATATAAAAAATTTATTGAGCACCATAAATCGTGGTAACGTTAGTATAACAGTCTAACTCGTATTATGTATATCCTTCATTTTGACTGCAGCTTGTTATTCGGGAAGTGTTGGAATATGCGAAAGGTTTAATTATGTCAACTTGTGTTTACTTTCAATTATGTCAAACATTCTAGACTGATTCCGTCCTTGAATTTCCAGATAAATGTTATATACTTTATCAGTATGTGATTGATTGTAACATATTTTATTAGTTGTTTGGTAAATATATTAATTGTCATAATTTTGAAGCTCATGCACTCTCAATTTCAATTTCAATTTCAATTTCAGAAAAGAATTAGGTGAAATTAATGATGGGATATCGATCTTAATATCCTGAAAAAACAAAGAAGATATATATATTTCTGAATTAACTTGATCATGAGCCGCATGCAATTTGCTCAAAGTGATCTAACAAACAATAATGTGGTGCTCAATTTATCAAAGGCACTAGGTCATCAATTAATTAATCTCAAGTTAATATAATAAAGATTATATATATATTTAGTCAAAGAAAATAATTACTCAAACAGTATTCGACAAGTGAAGTAGCTAGCTAGCTACGTTAACAATTGCATGCGATATATATATAGATATATAGATATATTTTCTCTCCCATAAAATTATCGGCGGCATATATATATTCTCATTCTATATATGCATGGTTAATTAATGACGTCGTTGATGTATCTGCCCAATATCTAGATTTTACTTTGTGAAATGTGAACTTCCCAATAACCGCTAAGCAATTGTTGAATGCTGATCATATATATCCAAAAATATTTAACGAGATTTACACGCTTTTGGTTTAAAATTGTTAACTCCTTATTTATGACAGAAGTTTCAACAGCTAGCTTAGCTTAATTATAATTAAAATTCTCTGTACGTACAAACCGTAAGCTAGCTACCCAAAATGTAATTAAAAGAAATATATATTTTGTACCAGAATCTCAGAACACGCCTTTAATTTATGATATTTTTACCTTATCATATTGCAAGGGTCCCCTCCTGCTTTTGCTATTTAAGGACCCTTCATTTCAATCTGCAGCTGAGCTGAGCTCTAGAGACAGAAACAGCAACATTTCTTAACCTCATTTTGATTTGCTAAAATTAAGGATACCTTAGTTAATTATAAGATCGAGTATCTTTCTTTCTTTCATTGAAGAGATAGATAGAGCGATGACAACGTTGGTGGCTCGGCAAGGCAGGGAATTTCAACGATACACCAATACCGGTGGCCGCATTGTTGTTGGGTCTGTGTTTTAATTTCCCTTTGCAATTTACCCAAATTGGTCCTCATTTTGTTTTCTCATTCGCCGATCGAGTAATTAACTAATTGGTGATCTCATCCATCTGTGTTCCTCATTAAACATCATTATCTGTTTGAATGATTTTACAAAGAAAATAACAGATCAACTTGTTGGAACATCACATGTAAGTAAATTCGATCGTCAGATCAGGATATAATTAATAAACTTGCATACCGTTTATAAATATATATGTGACAGGTGCATCCCTTATAGAGTAAATGGCAAAATTTCATGCTCAGAAGATGTAGATGAAGCCATGGAAGTTCTTGTTATAAGCTCCCAAAAAGGGCATGGCATGATGTTTCCAAAGGTACATATATATATATATGCTGTTATTTTACTTTAAATATGGATCAAATTCTGATGTACTGCTACATCTCCACCATTAGCTGTGAAATTTTTAATTTCTCCTCGTACTTATTTCTATGTTATGGAAACTAATTTCTCTTACAGGGATTCCTCAAGATTTTCTAATAATAAAGATCATTAGATTTGAAGCAAAAGGGGCAAAAAGAAAGTTATTTTAGATTTTGTACAGCCCAAGGACTACTAGGATTTCATCAATGGGCCTGAACCTGAAATAGTTGGTCATAGAATGGACCACAAAAAACTAAAAAATATCAGAATCTGTGCATCACGATTTGGAAAATAAAGAGATCAAATTAATTAACATGTGTAATTTGGCAGGGAGGGTGGGAATTAGATGAAACTGTAAAAGAGGCTGCATCAAGAGAGGCTTTAGAAGAAGCTGGTGTCCAAGGAAAAATTGAGGTGAGTTACCAGATGATCTTGGTGTGATTGTGGGTTCCATTTCTGTTATTGAACGCATAACAAAGATCCATAGGTAGAGTAATGAAAAATTGGCGATAACATGTAACCAACAGAAATATTCAAACAGTTCATGGATATTATATTAATTGTATATAGAAATCAAGAAAAAAGAGACTATACAAGTGGAAATAGAGAATTGCAAAAACAGTACTGTTACTGTAGAAATTGGTATCAGGACAGTATCAGACACATTGGTTTGTAAAATACATTTTTACAGTCTATACTTTTTTGTCTGATTTTCTTAGTTGGTCTTTTGCTAACACTAAAGCTGATAAGTAATCAACCTGATGCCAATGCAGAGAAGGCTAGGAAAATGGAATTACATGAGCAAGAGTCATAACATAATCTATGAGGGAATCCTCTACCCTTTGAATGTAACAGATGAAATGACTCACTGGCCTGAAATGCAAGTGCGCGAGAGAAGATGGGTACTAAATTTTACTACTTTCACCTCATTTTTACCAGAACAAAATTTACATTATTTGTGTTCCATTTGTAAGATTTGTTCTGGTACTGTTCAGGTCGCCGTGTCAGAAGTAAGAGAGGGATGCCCACACCAGTGGATGATAGAGGCATTGGATAAACTGTTAACTAGACTCAAAAGGTCATCAATGAAGAGAAAACATTCATCGCATGGCATTTGAGATATGCACTACTACCGGAAGTACTGAACCACGCCCAAGCGACCGCCTCACTAGTGGTGTTGCTCAGAGCCTCAGAGAACTCTTTAGTTCTGTGTAGGTGTACCATGTACATATTCGTAGGTTTACTTGTCCCCTCTCCACAATAATTGAGGGGGAAAAGTAAGAATCAGTAAATTACCTATGTAGTATGTTGATCACCTAATAAAAATAATGCAGCCTTAAATCAGTTATGAATTATGAGATCATATGATCAACTGTGATCTAGTACCAGGCTATAGTACCAGACTACCAGGGAACTGAGAAACTATGAACCCTATATATATTAGGAAGAACATATGAATATGATGGCAAGTCACTGATAGAAAAGCAGAATCTATAACTGCAGTCTTTGTAACATTAATAAAACAGATATTATACATTGTCTTAACATTCTGAACAAATCCTACACACAACTTGGCAAATTAGAGGGCAATGAAGTTCATGAACACGATTCAGGACTTTCAGAGGGGTGATAAATGAACTGTCAGTATACTGTAAACTTGGAAAATATAGTCCAGAACTTACAATTGAAACTTAAGAACACTCTGTTTCTTTACTTTGAGTCACCTTCTCACTAATAACTTTCATTACCAAAAGATCTAAACATTGCGTATCAGTTTAAAATGAAGAAATCAGTGTTTAGCTCTAATGGATTTGCAACAAACAAAACTATGGCAATGAAGCCAATAAAACCCTAAATTATGCTCTAGACATTTTTTTAATTTATTTATAATCTCAGTTTGTGCTAATTTCAAAACAACTTAGATCTTTAAAGAACTATACGGAATTTAGATGCAACACAGAGCAAGTTAGATGGTGATATATAAGATATATACAAATACAAACAGCAGTTGTTATTATTTCTACACAGACTAACAGTCAGATGCACACACACTACAATCTCTGAATTAAGTAATTAACTATTGATCTGGTTCATTTTATCAAAAAAATAGAAAAGGAAAAAAAAGAAGAAAAAAGAACACTATCTAGTTCAAAAATAACTCACACAATACAAAAGGAACATTGCTCATCAAAGCTACCGTGATGGAGATGAAGATTATGCTTCTTTGTCAGGCCTACTTGCTAAGCAAAGCTCATGCAACTCATTTAAGATCCACTCCTCGCCGGTATGTCCACCCAAAACCAGAATCCTAGTTCCTCCAACAACACAGGTGCTATGTCCCCAAGCAAATTTTGGTGCAGATCCTGGTACATTAAGCACCCGCCAAGCTGGCTTGTCCTCTCCCGGGTCAAGCAGAAATAGTTGAACTGGAGAATGAAGTCCGGCAATTGATCCTCCAAAGATGAGTATCCGTCCACAAGGCAAGCTCACTGCTACATGGTCTAGTCTAGGAGGCGGCGCCACCCCGTCAAATCCATTGAACCCTAATTGCCTCCACCTTGGCTCAATGTCCCCTAAATCCACCGTGTATGCATCACTTGAACGTAACCTGAGGGATCCACTCTTCGCAAGACCACCGAACATCATGATCTTGTTGTTGTCATAGACTGAAAGGGTGTGCCCAAGTCGGGATGGTGGGGCCCAAGAGGTGTGTATCTCTCGCCATGTGGGCTGCTCTTTCGTCAGGTCGAGCATGAACGTGTCATTCAATAGTGTGCCTGTGTTAGTACACCCACCTGAGACGACAAGCTTCGATCCATTGTCGATAGTGCATGAGCTGTGCCAGGATCGTGGCAACGGCCTTGCACTATTGCCACCCTCGCAAGCAGTTGCTAGCTCCTGCCAAGAAGGCTGTTGTGCATCGAGATTGAGGATGAAAGCATCGTTCAGTGGCCCATTCCGGCCACACCCTCCAAACACCACTAACCATGAGCCGTTTAGGCTAGATAGTGTGTGGCCCCACCTACCAGGTGGTGCTGAGGCCACTTTCACACGACACCACTCTGGGCTCGCAGCATCCAGATTTAATACAAATGTGTCGTCCATTGGTTGCATGTCAACTCCTTCACCTCCAAACAAGACCAGCCGGTTACCGACGGCACATGCACTGAAGTTGCATCTAGATGGCTCAACCCGACCGCCAACCGTGAATTTGGTCCATGTGGCAGCCTCTAATGTGGTAAGTTCTCTAGCTAGTCTGCCCCATCCAAGTCGTCTTGTACTTGGTTCTAATCTGACTGTCATATCTCTACCCCACGCATTCTGGCAGACGACTTTTCGCAAGTGCTCGTTTTTTGTTATTTGGCGCATCCGTGTAGAAACAGACCCAACTGAAGCGACATCCCTAGGTGTCAACCTTGACAAGATGTTATGTGCCAGTACTTCATCAGAGAGTTGCAGAATCCTACAATAATCTTCATCTTTATCAAGCAAATCCATTTCCTCGTAATTACATACTGGGATGATGTCCATTTTGCTTGGCACATTGTCAGGATTCTCTTTCTTAAAAGCAGGGTATGAAACGTTCGAGCAGTTGACATCTGTTTCAGAAAAGACCTGTATACCAATGTAATGGGTCACAAACTGGCCTTCGCGAATTGGGATCACTCTAAGATGGTTAAGCACTGGCGTACCATCCTTGCGGAAGTTTAGCAGTTCCCCTTGGAACTCAGTTCCACTCTCTAGGCTTTGTCTGATCTCTGACACGGCCGTGGGGTCCACTAATGGGTGTCGCCTCCTCGCTCGTGGATCTCGGTATTGCAAGAACCGGCTGAAATTGAGAAATAACATCTATTAATTGAGAAATAACAGCTATTAATTTTGCAGCTAAAATTGAGAAGGAAATAACATCTATTAAAAAGCAACAAGCAGAAGTGAATTTTGTAGCCAGAACCTAACCATGCACATTGTACAAACACTTGGTGTTCATTACAAAGTACCAAAATTTAGCCAAGATATTACTGAATCAATACAGCTGCAATCCTTGGAAATGCAAGATTATTACATCAAATAAAAAAGAACCCCTTTTTTAACTTTTTTTTAATGAAATAACATCGATTAATTTGTTCAATTAATATCAATACAAAATACCCACCTGTAATTAATTTTTCATATTGGAGTTTGGCACTCTACAATTGATTAGAGTTTTTAACCAAATATTGAATAATTAATTCATGTTGAGTTGTGCTGGTATGAATCAGACCCAAAATATAAATTGGATAGCATGGCAGAATCAGCCATTCATATTAAATTATATTATTATGTAAAGTAAAAGTAAAAAAGGAGTTGGGTTTTACCAATTGCGGCCAAGCACCTCCTCTGCCCGGTATCCGGTGGCGGACTCGAAGACGGAATTGACATAGATGATAGGATAATCAGGCTCCAGTGCATCGCAAACCACAAATGCGGAGGGCTGGGTGGGGTAACCGCAGAGCCCAAGACCATTCTCATCACTTTCTTCATCATCATCATTGGCACTCGCACTGCCTTGGTCAGTTTCCATGTCATCAGATGGCATATGCATGATGGGGGAAGCAGAGCGCTTGTACCTCTTGGCCATGGCCTGGTCATAGGCATAGCAGTCTTCTTCTTCTTCTACTTGTACTTCTTCCCCCTTGTCTTCTTTCATCTTCATCTTCATCTTCGTCTTCATCTTCATCTTCTTCAGTTGAATTTTGGTTTGCTGTCAACGTTGTATTGTTGTTCTCTGCTGCAAGTGTTCTTCTTCTCAGGCTGATTTAGGTGGGTACAAAGAAAGGGGTTCGCTTTTTGGGAGAAATTACAAAATGCCATGGAAATATCTAGTGGGAGATATGGGGAAAGGTACCAATCTAGCAAGGGCAGAGAGTGAAACACCGCCACAGAAAAATGGGTCCCGAGACAATTGATGCATAGACAAAGGAACATGCACAAACGGAAATGGGTCCATTCATCTTGGGTAGTTGCACTTCACTTGCACATATATAATAAAATCATATAGGATTTTGTGAATTTTGCTTTTGGGTCCCTAAACACTTGTGATTCTACAAGAAGCTACATTTAAGTCGGTTTTCATTCATTTTACAAAAGTATCACTACTGAGTACTGAGTTAGTTGTGTTGCTTGTGATTGAAATATGCAAATCAGAATATCAGACTCCGGTAATGAAATTTAAATAAATATTGGATTTACACTTAAAAGCAAAACTTACAATTGTGTGTGCAATCCAATCCATGTGTGAGACTGTCACTAATGATTTTTGTTGTTTTGAGGGACGTTAAACTAATATATAAAGAGATGCATGCTGTCCTTGTTGTAAGTTGTAAGAGAAGTTCGAGAATAGAAAAAGATAGATAGATAGGTTTGTGTTGTGGGAAAATATCTTGGTGTCAAAATGGAGAATGAGAATGGGCATGAAGGGCAAAAGAGGAATCATAATGTGAGCAGAGCAGAGCAGAGCTGACCAAGTAGAAAGAATCATGATCATATGTGGCAGATGCAGCATGTGTGCTGATGCTGTTGTCGATATATGTCATCATCCGTGGCGGTGGCGGTGGCGCCAAAATATCTCCACGGAAGAGGAAGACTCCCTCCCTCAATATCTTTCTTTCTTTCTTTGGGTGGTTAAGGTTTAGTGCTATTGCTATATTCTTTATTAATATCCCACTACCCCAGTCCCACTTGTTGTTTTGAATAATCTTATCTAGCTGACTGAGTTCATGCTTATCATTAATTTATTTATTTATTTTATTCAACCACTATATTATACAACTTTTTATTTAGGGGATATGATGCATCTCGAGTCTTCACTTATATGTGCCCGGCCGCACACAGATATTAGATATTTATCATAATCCACTCTTCTATTTTTATCTCCTTTCCGCGGTTTCTGGGGTTTTTTTTATAATTTTTAGTAGATTTTTTCCTACATGATTTCATAAAATTTATAACTTTTTTATTAAATTTAAACATAATATTCTCTCTAATGCTTTATCATAAATATTATCTTAATTTCTATCAAGAAAAATCTTTATTTAATTTTTATCAAGAAAATCTTTATTTAATTTTTATTTATTATTTTGTTGCCTAATCATCTTTACTTTTATTACCACCTCTGTAATATTTTGCTTGTACCATTCATTATATGGAATTAAACCTTCTCTGGATTTCAAAATATTAAATAAACAAATAAAAACTTTGCCATGTATTATACAAACGAATATCTTTTAATGCAAAGATGACAATATTAACTACTCACTAATTACATAATTAATAACTAATCCTTTAGACTTTCCAATCAATTTGTTAATGACGCGTATACGGAACCGTAAATATTATTTGACGTGCAGTTGAAGGTTTGGCAAGGCACTTGTTGAGTTCACAAGTTGTTGGATAGTGAATACAATACAAAAATAAGAAAATGAATATGCGATTTAGAGAAGAAAAATGTTACAGTGATTCTAAAAATGACATCAAAATTGATGTTGTATTAGTATTTATATTGAATGACTAAACTAGTTAAATTATGACTCAATATTCTAATTGTTTTATATATGCAGTATATTGTATATATATATATTGTGAAAATCTTTAAATCCCCTGAGTTCCATCCCCCCATAGCATCCCCTTCCTATTCGTGCATACTGCATACACACCCATCGATCCAGCAGTGATGGAGAATTTCGGATCTCACTCCACTATGATGCTCTGGTCCGATGATTACTCCATTTAACATCTCCAACGATCCCTCTATTTGCGATCTTCGGCGATCTCTCTGTCCGGGATCTCGTGCCGACGATCCCTCTGAGCGAGATCTCGTGCAGACGTCCCTCCGTCTGGGATCTCGCGCCGACGGTCGCTCCGTCTGGGATCTCGCGCCGACGGTCGCTCCGACCGGGATCTCGCGCCAACGGTCCCTCCGTCGAGATCTCCTCCCTTGACTTACTTTTGAAAGCCGCTTCTTGCCCCTACAAGAACTTCCAATATTTTTGTACAAGTTATCTCCATTGTTGCTCATCTCTTAATTTCTACAAAATTATCTGAAATTATTTTTTACAAACAAACTTAATATATATAAATACTGAAGAAAACAATATAAGCATTTGACAAAGTAATATAAACACTCAGATAAAACGTTGGCTCTGGCGATAAGCAAATGAAAAAGGAGAAGAGTCTGGCAAGAGCGAAATATAAATACCTAGTATAAAAAAATATAAACATTTATTATAAAAGTATAAATACTCCGTAAATCACCAATGCTTATATAAAAGTTTTTTACATGCAATTAAGAATATAAATACCTAGATTAGAAATATAAATACCTAGATGTGAAATATAAACACCTGGTTTTGAAATATAACACTGGGAGATAAAATACCTGGATGGGAAATATAAATACCTAGTTTTTAAATATAAATACCTAGCTTTGAAATATTAACATATGCAGAGCCACTGCGCTGCACATGACACGAAGCGACACAGGTTCCTTGGTAACACGTTTTTAGTTATGACCGGTCAACACGCTTTTGACAGGTGGTGAACTCTAATTGGAGGGGATAGAATTGGGGGATTTTTTATGGGAGACTATTAATCTAACCCATATATATTATACAAATAATCTGAATACTAAATGTAAATGAGCTAGGCTAGGCAACACAGCCGAATGCTTGTTGCTTGCTGGTCATTCCATCATCTAAACTCATTTAATATAAATACTAAAATAGTCAATTTTGATAATTATATTTGGTATCTATGTATATAGAGAAAGCTTGAGGTTTAATTTATGATCAGTTTTGAGACTTTAACTTTGAAAGGATCAATAATTGAAAACATAAATATATAAGTCAACTACTCGTGAATTTATTTGGTTTTCAACAAAGAAATAATTGCTTCCATCTGTATCCCAAAAAAGAAATACATTATATATCCGGTAAACTACAAAATTTGGTTCTTAGCAAGGCGGTTGAGGTTGGTTGCACAAGAATAGCTCCGTAAATGTAAGAAATAAAGACCCAAAAAAGGAGGTGTTTGACTTGATTGAAGGGAGGGATAAATTCCTAGCATGCACTTGGGCACTAGCTTGGCAAATGGGAGGGATATAATTACGAGATGAGTATTGAATATGAATATGAATATGAATATAGTGCCAATACCATTCATTCATCATTTGAGGGAGGCGAGCATTATTCAGTGTTGAATGATCAGATTCAGATAGATATTTACGAATAGTTTCATCATGCGTATCGTATCTAGAAGGCTGCAGCTAGAAATAGAATGCTAGATAGATATTGATGATTTTTTTTTCTTTTCAGAAAAATAGATATCGATGATGACATTTGAGACTCATACCTAATGTTTATACATGGAAAATCTATAGAAGTCACAAAGTTGTATGATAAATAGGACTTATGTGGACTCCAATGTAACGACTTGTGCACACATGTGACTCTATAGACAGTTCATGTATGCACGCAAGATGTTTTCCATTGACAAATATCTGCATTTAATGTCCCCTTCTCATTCTCATTCTCGATCTCATAATTCTCGGGCACTGCCTTCTTCTTTTTCTTTTGGTTAGTTGCATGCGAACTGAAAATTAATAGAGATAATTAGCAATCATCATATATTCATATTCATACCAACATATCTTCCTAAACTACCGTGTTCTTAAGCTCACAGGGCATTTCGTGAGCTTAACACCAAAAATATATATATCAAACCAAATCCAAAATTTGATTTATATGACTCAATAAATTTTTTATATCAAAATCATGTGGCATGCAAAAATTTTTCATTTTTAGAGATTTTTAAGCATTTATTTCGGATTTTTTAAAAATCACATATGAAATATTAATTATTTTATTAATATTGTATAGTTGCTATTAAAAATCCGAAAAAATACTTAAAATCTCCAAAAATTAAAAAATTTTGCATGCTATAAGATTTTGATATAAAGAACTTATTGAGCCATATAAATCAAATTTTCAATATGATTTGATATATTTTTTGTGTTAAACTCATAGAAGCCTTCCGTAAGCTTAAGAACATGATAGTTTTACGCTATCTATATCTCTATATATAGAGTTATGTTATGGTGTACCGCGGTGCAAAACACATTTTTGCACCGCCATCGAATTTCTATTTTCAAAAGTCAAATGACCAAACTTATTTGCCCAACACAATCTACATATATATTGAGATTATGCAAAGTACTAAATTTTACAATTTTTGGAACTTTTTAACTATTTTTCTGATTTTTCAAAGACGCGTACCTTTTGATATCCAAATAACATTATTTTTTGTCCATCTTTCAAAAATCTAAAAAAATAGTTACAAATTTTAAAAATTGTAAAATTTGTATTCCAGTACTATATTTCGATATATAGAATGTGTTGGTTCAATTAAATTTTGCATTTAAAGTTCGTGAGATTTTAAATAAGGTGGTGCAAAAACCCACGGTGCACCGTAATAACTCTATGAATTATATATCATGCATGTTATGTTTTAGGTGCAGTGTACACGTGCCGTACAAATGTTCAACTTCGTGTCACTCTCACGTGGACGCGGCAGTTCAATTTCAATGGACTATGGACTATGGAGTGAGTCTGCTGGCAGCATTGGAAGGCAAGTAATTAATTAAGAATCAAACGGAATTAATGTTCCTTAATTGTTTTTGAAAATTAAGTTTGCTTAATTTGCTTTTGTTACATACAGAAGCAAAGGACAAATTGCATCTACGTGCAGAGGTAGATCAGTATATCAATGTAGGCATCAAAATAATCAAATATCAAGTTTTAATTATAATATAATATATCCGAATTGAATATACTAACAATCTCAAACATTAATAGCTTAATTAATTGAACATTATAGTAGTATTAAGTTCAATTACACAAATAATAAAATTAGATCATCTACTTCAATCAGAATCACTATTAAATCGCATATATAAAGTTCTAGAAAAAACATATGAGAGCAATAATGAGAGAATGAGCCATAATATAGAATTTGATATCATTCACTCATTTGTATTATTACATTTGGTTTAAGTTTGTTGTTAAACTATTTTTTGGTTCAAAGTGATCTATGAATTGTTGCATTTAATTTAAATTGGTCTCTAAATTATATTTTTGGTTCAAATTGACCCCTAAACTATAGGGTTTGATTCGTATTGCTCCCCCTATACTTTCATTTATACTAACTGATATAGTTTAATTAGGAATCAATTTTAGTATCAGTTAATAAAAATGAAAGTAATTGGAAGGGTAACATGAATAAAACTTAACAATTTAGGAATCAATTGGAGTCAAGAAATAGTTTAGAGACTAAGTTGAACAAAATGCAATAGTTCAAATATGAACAAAAAATAGTTTAGGGACAAATTTGAATCAAATGCAATGATTCAGAGACTAAAATTGGACTTTGAAATAGATATCAAACATCACTTAATAAGTCTTTGAATAGATATCAAACATCACTTAATAAGTCTTTAAATAGATATCAAACATCACTTAAATTGAATAAAGTTAAAATTAATCATAAATAATTTAAAAGTTAAACAAAATTCTGAAAGCGCAGTGATTGGTGCAGCAGATTGCATGAATGATGAAGGTCTGTGTCCTAATTTTTTTGTAAGCAAATACATATGATGGAGATGGACCGAGTGGCAAGTGCTGAAGTAGTGGCAGTGCGCATATGTGTCTTAATAAATGCGAGTCAAACATTTCTATTTCTTATTAGATGCATTAATGCATTCTGGACCATTTATAGCCCCATAGCCCATAGCGGGAAACAATGCATGGTAATGGACTAATGGTATCAAGTATCAACCCTTATTACCCTATGAAATATCTTAAAACTTGCAACGGTACTGAGTAGATAAGCCCGTTTGGCCCAAGAATCGACGAATATAATGGGCCTTCTAGGAAGAGAACCCTTGTTTCAACGAAGCCACTGCCCACAGGTCTAGGGATGATTCCCAGCCCAGAGCAATAACGCAGCCGATAATGATCCTAGTCGTGAAAGATGGGTATCCATGGGAGTGTATGGACACCTCACAATTACCAGAACATATATGAAGGCCCAGGCCTCACAGATGGACAGATATATATATGGTGAGTTCCAGAATGCATAAAGGCCAGGGGGCACTGCTGTTTGAGCTGGTAACAGAATGCATGGGCTGCTTCCTGAAGAAGTCTCCATACGAAGGAAGCCCCATCCATCCTCACTCACATATCATGGGCCGGGCCATTAGTGTCTGTCAAGTCAGCCTTTCTGCTTGGCCCAAGCTCATTAAAGAATGAATCCTTACTTTTCAATAGATCCAACAACAAGCCCAAGCCCGCATGCCCCAACTCCACATAAATATTGAATATTGAATATTGAATATTGAATTAAACATACACCTTTTCTTTGCTTAATTTCATCCCTTTTTTCTTCTTTATTCATTCAATATTGAATACATAATAAATATATGTAGTTATTAATCAAATCAAGCTATCAGAAGGAAGTGATACTAACACAGACAGCAAAAAGAGATGGAGCATCAACTTTTCTTAGCTTTACATTTGTTCTTCTTCTTCTTCTGCAAAAGAAATAAAGAAAGAAAGAATATTCTTGTTTCCACTATCAAAGGATCGATGCCGATGGAGAGAGAAGAGAACACATTAGTATTTCTTCTTCTTTGCCAGTGCCAGTGTGACTTGAGGTTCATTTACACACAACAACATTAATAATTGTTGTACCCATGAGTTCATACTGGTCTAGGTTTGATGGCCACAACAATAATGGAGCTGAGAATGATCGTCCTGAGAGATGGATCACAACACTTCCAAGGCCACTTTAT
The DNA here is from genome assembly GCA_030179965.1 of Cyperus esculentus. Classification (NCBI taxonomy): domain Eukaryota; kingdom Viridiplantae; phylum Streptophyta; class Magnoliopsida; order Poales; family Cyperaceae; genus Cyperus; species Cyperus esculentus. Next base: position 203,383 of record JASGLE010000019.1, on the reverse strand, counting down.
CAGCAAATGGTACATACCAGCTCTTTTCAATTTACCAAATTTATTTTTATTTTTCAAAGGACTGACAGTTGGATGATTACTCATGTTTTTTACTGGTTGTGTAGTATTGTTCGAATTATATATTGCAAATGCAAAGTTGCTTTTCAAATCTTAATTTCCTTTTAAGTTTTAACTGTCCTTAATTTTGTGATTGAATTTTAATAGTTGTTTTACGTAATTTATATACATCAGAATGAAACTTAATTTGAATGAAGTACATGCCCAGATTACCAACAATATATGAGCAAGGAAAATGACTGGTGATCAGTTATATAATGGGTGTGCATGTCTAACTTTCTTGACTTGTCGAATTATGTTATGTTATTGTATATATCGAGGATGTGGATGGGGAGCTACAACCTTGGAGACTGTTCGAAGAGCGCGTCAGAACAGGGCCTTTTGGTCTATCCCGGTAATTAATTTCTCTTCTTTTTCTTTTTCTTTTTTTATTCAAGTAGAATTTCTCTTCTTTTTCCCCAAACTATTACTACTTACTAGAGAAAGGTAAATATATTCCTAAGTTTCAATATCACCTATAAGATCAGAATATATATGCACATGATTATTAATTCATAAACCAATGGAAGTGAAATATCGATCTTGCAGGTTTCCGCTGCAACCTTTCTCTCCTGTTCGCATCTTAATCCTCAACGGAGGCAGTGCCAGTGGCGGCAGTAACACTAACAGCAGAAGCAACAGCAGTGATAGTATAAATCCTAGATTGCGACGGTTCATCCAGAACTCGCCACCTCGAATCCGGAGTGAATGGAATGTATGGACACCCACTAGCGCTGAACTACCAGAATATGAAGACCCAGGCCTCACAGATGGTGAGTTCAAGACTGCCATGAAGCGGCTGAAGAAAAAGGTGTACCAACCATCGAAGAAACCCCAACGAAGGGGTTTGTTTGGTAGTACTAAAACTAAAAGCATGAGGAACGAGGTAGACGTGGAAATAATTGGGGAAGGCAACAAGGAGTGCACCATCTGTCTGGAGGCATTTGTGCCGAATGAGCATGTCTTGGTGACGCCATGTAAGCACACATTTCATGATGGCTGCATCACTCCGTGGGTGAAGAGCCACGGCAAGTGCCCCATTTGTAGGTTTGCATTCTGCGAGAGAACCCAGAGCAGTTCAATGATTCCAAATTATAGTAACAACAACAATAATTCGGATGTTAGTAACGCGAGAGGGGCTGTGCTGACAGGGGAAGAGGAACTGGCACTGGAACTTGTTGCACTGATACGCGCAATGGAGGAGGCTTTCAATTGGGTCAACCTCAATTCAAGATCCATCTCTTTTGAATGAAAATGTACTGGTACTGGTACTGATATGGTGCATGCATGCCATTTGGCTTGTTTGTTGTGTCCAATTCTATCTAGAGTATTATTGGTAATGATATGTTATGGATTGTTGAATTGAGTGAAGTTGAGTATGACCGACATGATCAGGTAACTAAGAATTGAACCTAACTGATAATAGTTCAAGCATTAATCGTGCCTTAATATATATACTGGTAGAAAGCAAGACTAGTCTGTAAGGGATGGGATGTATAACATATTAACATCATCACTGCTGTCTGAGCTGATTTCTCTCGAAGACTGACTCGACTGTATGAAGCATTTGACTTAATGGTACATATATTGAACCCATTATTCATCAATGACCAATTGGTGTGAGTGACATGGTTTGTGATGGATGAAGATTCAAGGGAACTCCTCACTTGGCACTTGGCACTTGGCACTTGGCAGTGGCTACTGCCTACTGGCCAGTCAAGAAATGAAGAAATCCAACACTGAGACTGAGACTGAGACTGAGACTGAGAGGCAGTTGTATTGTATACAAGCATTAACGAATATGGGAACACTAAACAGAAACAATGAAATTTAATTTTCTGCTGCTGCATCTTACAAAATTCTTGTCAAAGCCACAAAAATCAACATAGTATACATACATACATGTGTTTATATGTATGTGTTTGGGATTCAGGTTTCTTGGATGAACAATAAACAATAATAATAAATCAGCTTTCTTACTTTCGGCCCACCCAGCTGGGTTGGCCCAGTACTGTACATGATGAATCAATTCAAAGCTCTTATCCGCTTATCCCCCCCACCCCACCATTACAATACAATTTGGAGCAGGAATTAATTTCAACCTTCGACTTATATTCCATCCCTGACTCAAAGCTAGCTCATAATCATAATGTTAAAATATTTATTTATTTGTTTTTACAGAAAAGATAGACAAAATTAAAGTAAATGAACTGGAAATTACTTGAAACGTAATAGCTCCTATTTATGCTTGCTTGCTATTAATTAATTAAACTTTTAGAATGAAATGAAGTTGTGTTTGTATTGCTGCAAAAGCATATATTATTTTATATAAATTGTTCATCAACCAATCATTGCCAACTGCCAAGCAAGTAAAAATAGAAAAATAAATATGAGGAAAAAAGAACAGTAAAGACAAGTAAAGTATACATCAATCATCAATGGCATTTGAGACAAGGTAGCTATAGCTTATTGGAACTTGGGACCATTAAGTTGACTTAAGGAGTCAACGGTCAAATTCCTAGCTGTCTTGATTGTGCACTTGGTACTTGTTAGCCACAGACTGAGACGGTCATTCAAGACAGCTAGGAATCTGAATATATGTGGATGGATCTGATAAACAGACGAGAGGACGATTTATGATACCAAATTAAATTCTGAATTCATTTGCGCAGGTGCAGGTGCAGGTGCAGGTGCAGGTGCAGGCAGACTACGAATCCAACTACAAGTACAAGTCGAAGGAACTAGGAAGCAGCACTGCACAGCACCTTACAAGTTACAGTACATTATTACCTATGGCGTTGTAGTGGTATGGAGCCGCCCGGGCCCGCCCGGCCCATCTCCCCTTGGCCCTTGCAAGAAAAAGAGAGAAACGACAATTTCAATTTCAATTTCAATTTCCTCATGCTCAGCTCAGTCATGGTTATTTATATCAAGCCATCAAGGTACTTGGTGGTGTACATTATTTATTATATAATAATTACAAATAGTACAAGTTCAAGTTGGGACTGCCACCTGACTTGGGCATCCCAAAACCGTTCTTCAAAATCTTTTTCATCGTCCATCTTAAAAATTAAAATTGACTCTTCCGCGCTGACGCTCAATTTCCAGCTGCCCGGCTTCACTTTCATAGTACATAATCCCCTCTTATCTGTATCACTGTATATATACAGATGCTCATTTGATTGACAGAGTTGACAATTTTATTCTAGAAGAAGGACATCACCAGAGATTGTCAGGTAGGCAGATTTGTCAGGTTTCAGTTATATTTTACAACTTAGCACCCCGTTTAGTTATTTAAGGTGTAGTAACTTAACGCGGCTATATAGATGTAGTAAATTAAATCACCAACTTTTCACACTCTATCCACTTTACTTCATCTATTTATTTCACTACTACCAAACACCATGGTTTTAAGGTGATTTAGTGTTTTACTCTGCTTTAACTTACTACGCTTACCAAACAAAAGTAGAAGTGGAAAAAAAATAGTTTGGATCAAGTTTGGGTCGGGTGATCAATTTAACCAAATGTGAGCACCCGATCACGGGTCAATCGGGGTTGGGTTTCATGTTAACCAGTGCCGCTTTTTCCTGAGGTTACAAGTCGTTTCGGATCGGGTCGGATTTGGATCAGTTTGACTTTTTTAAAATATCATATCAAGTTAGGTTCGGACCCGACTCACCGGATGCGGGTAGGGTCGAATTTTGCCACCTCTATGAAAGACACGTGGGCATAAAAAAATAAGCTTTAATCTCGGACATAAATCTTGTATTTTATTTTTTTTTCTTAACTTTGTTAATGTTGTAAGTAAATTGCCGATCAATAATATTAAAAAAATTATGTGTTGCACATAATGTATTACGGAGTGAGCGATAAGATCATAAGATGTGATATTGTCCATATAATTCCTTTTTCCTAGTCCTTGTTATCTTTTAACCCATGCTGATGCTTCCCTGTTTCCTCTTATCCTTGAAAACTTGATTTTTTCATGATTATACTTTCAGACTTATCTCCGAAGGCAACCTCACCGTGCATTTATTTTTTATTTTCAATTTCAAATTATAAATTATTCAAACATTATACTTAAGATTGTTGATATTTCCTTGCTCGTTATTTGAAGTTCGATACATGTGAATGAAACTTCATTTGACCCACTCTCTCAATTGGGAGCCTCTGTCAATTTCTCAAAAAAGAAATTCGACCTAGTCTATAAACTTCCAATTTTAATTTAAGCTTGAAAAAGACACAGCTAACAAGTGGAAGATAATATAAATCATAAATGGATTTTAAATTGAGTAGGGATCAAATGATCACAAGTTTTTGTGCCCCATCAATAACCACATAATTAAATCTCTAATAACTACAATTTAAGTTCTTAAAAAATAAAACTAATTGCTAGAATGTTTTGCATATATCATGTTTTATGTGTACACAAAAATTATATAATTTTGATTTTATTTATATATGCATCAAGCATTAACAAAAATCAACGGTACAAATTTTATGATTTTTTCGCCTCTCTTGATGGCTATTAAAACAAAGTTAAATCTTCATCATTTTTTACGTATATGTTATTAAGATAATTTAGAATACATCTAACGGTTTAGTTTTGTCAATTTATGGATAAATAATGATGTGGTTATTACGGCACAAATTTTTATGGTTATTAGATCCCTCTTCTTTTAAATTTTAGTTGAACGTTTGCGTCCATATATAAAGTTTCAAGGACACTATTAAGACTGAAATTATTCATATATATGTTTTTTTCTTGCTTTGATTAATTGATAAAAGTACAAGGATCCAAATCCCAATTTGGTTTGGTATTATTCCAGATCTCAACTTCTTCGTATTGGGATACTGTATTAATAGAGGTGGCAGTTTGTCGGGTCGGGTCAGGGCAGTTTGACTAAATAGAAATGTTGGGTCGGGTATCGGGTTGACGGCTGCCTGTATTTCTCCGAGTCTCAGGTCATTTCGGGTTGGGTCGGGTTAACAGCTGCCGATATTTTATCGGGTCTCAGGTCATTTCAGGTCGGGTCGGGTATCAAGTTGACGGTTGCCGATATAGTTTCCGGTATCAGATCATTTCAGGTCAGGCCGAGTCGGGTATCAGGTTTGGTGACACTCAGATCATGTAAAGTTTTGGGTTGTTCAGGTCTCGGTTGCGTTGTTCAAGTTTAGATTGGATCTAGATTAGGTCATGGTTGGGTAGAGTCGAGTCGGGATCCCACTTGTTCTTCTTTTCTAAAGAAATTGTCATTGAGAACTTGTACTTTTTAAAAGTTTAATTCAATTAAAAAATTTTATACTAAAAATTGTCATTGAGAACCTGGAGTTGGTTCGGGTCACCAGGTTTTCGGATAATCTCAGGGTTCAGGTCGGATTCGAGTCACCAGGTTTCCGGGTCATTTCGGGATTCGGGTCATTCAGATTTGGGTCGGGTTTGGGTTGCCAGGTTCTTGGGTCATCTCAAGTTTCGGGTCGTTGGGGTTCGGGTCGGTCCAGGTTCGGGTCGTTGGGGTTCGGGTCGTTGGGGTTCGGGTTGGTTCGGGTTCGGGTCAGTTTAATTTTCCCTGAAATACATGTCAGTTCGGATTTGGGCGGGCAGATTTTTCGGGTTGGGTTAAATTTTGCCACCGCTAGCCTGTATATATCGTAGCCCTAGGTTTATTTACTATCTGGGAAAATTAATGAAATTAATATATAAGCATGTGGCATGCATCATGTTCGGTATAATTGACTGACTTAAATTCTCCTTAACTGCAAATGACATATGCACATCAGTTATCTGCACATGTGAACGGTGCGTTTGGATCGTGCAAGGATTAGTGTAAGAATAGAGGAATATAAAATAGTAGACAAGATTAGTAAAAAAATAGTGATTTTTGGATTAGCTAAAAATAGTAAAAATTTGATACTATTCGGAATAGTAAAAAATGTTGTTTGGATTGTATATTTAGAATAGTGATGGATGGTTGAAAAAGATAGTAAAACATGGATTAATGGATTAGTAGATATTCTCAGTAATCCAGATTAGTGGTTGTGTGTTTGGATCATGCAAAAACTAAAAATAGCTTACGAGTCCGATTAAAATGCAACAATCCAAACGCACCACTCAGGGGCGAAACTAGGATTTGAAGTTGGGGAGTGCCGAGACACCGAGGGACCAAAAAACAACCACATACATAAAAAGAGTTGGGTTACGGTGTTATGCATAACAAAATAAAAATGGTGTTATGCACTTATATCTCAACAACCATAAATGGCCGATCCAATTCAACCTGTATATTTTACATATTGAAATCTCATAGAATATAAATTTATTTATTTATTTATTGAGACTGCTAACTATTTTTAACTATTTTTGAAAGATGGCCAAAAAAATAATAAAATATTCCATTTGGAATTAAATTCAGGTTGTTTTTTACAAAAATCTTAAAAAATTGTTAAAGTCTCTAAAAATAGAAAAAGTTTGTATCCAATAAGATTTTGATATGTAGAATGCATCGGTCAAATTGGATCGGGCATGGAAGTTGTGGTTGTTGAATGTTGTGATACGAGTGTATAACACTAACATCATTTTGTTATGTATAACACCGTACTCCAACTCTATATAAATATAATTAAAAGTAACAATTTTGTAAATAAATATATAACAGTAAACATCTCGAAAAAAAAGACATATTAAATAGGTTCAAAACTATAGAATCTCTTAATTTTGATATTTGAGAGAGGTCACAGAAAGTAGAAAAGTATAAGGCAAAAGCCAAAAACAGAAGTAAATTAATTGGCTAATAAAGAAACCTGCAAAATTTTATAATGGAGGCAATTGCGGTTTTCAAATGAAATAATCATAATTGATGGTCAGTGGGCCTTCAGCCTTCTAAATTGGATTACTTCTTTCTATGTATTTCACATTTACAACTATTAATTTTAATCGTTAAGGCATGGACATAAGATTAGAGTTTTGGGGTTGCCAAATCAATTAATTTCATAAAATACAATCAAATTAATGCTCCCAGTACACAATTTTTATAATATAGTGTTGAGATGCAATCATGCAAATGAACACAAACATATAAACATATAATTTGAAGATGGGAGGGAGGTACATTCCTAAAAATGAAGGAGGGAATAATGAGATTCCATCACGGGGGCCGGGGGGGTTGTCCTTGTCCATCGATAAAGAAAGAATATCATGAGGATAGATAAGATAGGGGAAACTTCATGCGTCCATTGAGTTTGACCGTCCATTGATCCATAGTTGAATTTTCTTCCACGTGGAATTTACACTTCACATAGTGCCTCAACACGTTGGCTCTTAGCCTATACCCCTCTTCCTGATATGCAATGATGAAATGAGCTATAGGTAGAACTTTTTTTTTCTCTCTCTCTCTTGAGAGAGTTACCTTCATACAACAGGAATATTTTATTATTTAACTACTGCTTGCATATTTAATTACTGCGTGATGTGACCTTCAGTTTTTTTTTTTTTAATTTAACTCCTGCTTGCATTATTTTATGTTACATGTTAATTAATGGTTTATTCAATATATTTTTTGGATCAATAAATTACTAGAAACTAACATATAAATGACCTCTAAATATATTAAGATTAGAACTTTAAGATTAGAACCAACTTGATATAAAGTAATATTTATGTACCATAATGTAACAATTGTTAGACATAAAGTAACATTTTTTTACCATAATGTAACAATTGTCATATATAAAGTACCATTTATTTACATATTGTAACAATTATTAGAAATAAAGTACCATTTATTTACCATAATGTATAATTGTGAGATACAATGTAACATTTATATACCGTAATGTAACAATTGTCAGATACAAAGTAATATTTATTTATCATAATGTAACAATTTCAGATACAAAGTAACATATATTTACCATAATGTAACAATTTCAAATACAAAGTAACATATATTTACCATAATGTAACAATTGTCAGCTACAAAGTAACATATATTTACCATAATATAACAATTGTCACATACAAAGTAACATATATTTACCATAATGTAACAATTGTCAGACATAAAGTACCATTTATTTACCATATTGTAACAATTATTAGAAATAAAGTATCATTTATTTACCATAATGTAATAATTGTCAGACACAAATCAACATTTATTTATCATAATGTAACAATTGTCAGATACAAAGTAACATTTAATTACCATAATGTAACAATTGTTAGATTTTTTATAGTCTCAACAACATTGACGATTTAAATATATTATTAAAAATGTGATATTAAACTTTTACAAATAAAACTAGGAAAATACTAACTTTTATTATTTGGTGGTGTTCCAAATAAAAAGTTGCTACTCTTATAATTAATAAATATAATTTATATATATATATATATATATATTTTTTTTTTTTTTTTTTGAGTTGATAAATATAATATATATTAAAATCTAAGAATATCTGCTGAGTACGTACCAGCCAGTGAACAAAGTGATTTGATGTTGTACGGTGAGGGAAAAAAAAAGGAGTAACAGGCATATTTAGTAGGCCAGTACTAGACTCTCCATGTGATGATGTGGATACGGATGTGGTCCAATATTTCATCCTATTCCACTTTGGAATGGCACGTCAGTGTTCTGTGGATCGATGGACAAAAATTGAATGGACGCTAGATACTACTCGATAGGGGAGTAGGCAAACCAAAGGAAAGGAAACGCGTATCTACTTTCCATTACTGAACTGTTGGTGACACTCACTGTGACCACTAGTCACTAGACACTAGTGTAGACCGTAGTGTGCTACCTCCCCTCCCCTATATATGCTATGCATCCGCATAGACATTGTTTCTTTCTTTCCTTTCAAGATCAGGAGAGAGACCGAGAGAGACCGAGAGAGAGGGAGACTTAACAAGTCAAGTCAAGTGAATTAAGGAGTGCTCTGGCTACTCTCCTGAGAACTCAGAACTCAGAACTGATCGAGAAGAGAAGAGGAGAGAATAATGAAAGACTACTACTCCATTCTCTTCTTAGTCTCAGCATTTTCATTTTCATTTTCATTTGGGTGGCTGCCTTCTCTGCATTCTGCTGCCTCTGCTGCTGCCACCCCCACCCCCACCCCCACCCCCACCCTAAATGCAACTCCAACTCCAGGGATCCAGATACTCCACCCTTCTGAAAGTACGTAACTGCATATTATTATATATATATGCTTCATTCATTCATTCATTCATTCATTTACCAGCTATCTAGCTAGCTATTTTCATCCATTCAAACTTGAAACTGTAGAGCAAGTGCTGCAAGTCATCGCTAGGAAGCTGGGCAAGACGGATTGGGATTTCTCTGTCGATCCTTGCTCCGGTGCCGGCAACTTCACCCTCCCAAACCGCCCCAAGGGCAGTGAGACCCAACTCAACTGTACCTGCCCCAATTCCAACTCCAATTCCAATTCCAATTCCAATTCCTCCTCTTTCTGTCATGTCAATGTGCTGTAAGTAGTCTCTTTCACCCCCAAGGCCCCACAACCACAACCACTAGTCCACAAGCACACAATCTAATTAATTAATTGGTCAACACAAGTCATGAGTGTACCGTATCAGTATCTATATATGTATACCCCTCAATCCTCATCAGTCATCTGCCTCTGTGATTACAACAAAACTGAAAGCAGCCCACTTTAGTCAAACTATTAAATGACCATGATATATATGGTTTAATTAGTACCTTAACCTTAGTGTATTTATCAATAATTAGTTTTGTGTCTTATTTATTATATTTAGACATTTTTTTACTGCATGGATTTTGTGATGCACATAATATATAGCTATTCGGAATTTTCATTTGGAGTGCAGATTGTTGAAGGGCGAGAACCTCACTGGAATTTTGCCTCCCGAGTTTAGCCAACTTTCGTATCTTCAACAACTGTAACCATTTTCTTATACCATCCCAATCAATAATCTTCTTCTTTTCTTCAACTGGAAAAGCATCAAATCTGCTAATGACAGTGTGTTAAATTTTAATTAAATAAATGACAATAAAATTTAACAATAATTATGTATTTCTTTACAATGAGAATCGTATTACCAAGCCAATAGCCAACTTATATCTTCTAATCGTGCTCTATCTTATCATTAATAATAAAAAAGTTTCCTAAAATAATAAGTTCATTGAGAAAAAAAATAAGGAAAATTTCAAACTGGATAACAGCTTGTGATTGTTATGCAGGGATCTAAGCAGAAACATGTTAACTGGTACCATCCCCAGTGAATGGTCCAGCATGAAGCTTCTTATTTTGTCAGTTTCCTTTTGCCATTTAATTCATTTCTTCATCTTTACTAACACTGTGCAGTAGGCTAAAATGAATTGTGTACAACATGTCTAATTAACTTCAGTTGAGCCATGACTACCTGCAGTGACTGTGATGTGTTTCACGCAGGAGAGAGAGAAAAAAAATTTAATTTTTTTTTTTATATAATTTAATCAACTAGTTCCAGTAGTATACAAATCTCTCCAATTTAATAGCTCAAGTAAAACTGTAGAAGGAATACTATGAGCAAATATTTTTACATTTACTCTCCGTTTCTTTTTCAATATCATATGAGCTACTCTGTCTTGTGCTATTGAATATCTATTTTTGGAGCAAAGATACAAAATGGCTGTATGGTAATAAAATTTGATGATAATATTTATTTTAAATGATGCAGGGAATTGTTGGTAAACAGATTATCAGGCCCATTTCCAATGACACTTACCAAGATCACCACTTTAAATAATTTGTCAGTACCTCCCATCTTTCTATCAAAGGAAAAAAAAAGTAAATAATTTGTCAGTACTTAATGCCAACTTGGGTGTCATATAATTCATGAATTACCAAAATGTTATATTCAAAAGGTGTAGATTAATGATTATGGATATCTGTCTTAACAGGAGTTTGGAAGCGAATAACTTTTATGGTCCAATTCCATCAGAAATTGGAAATCTTATTAATCTACAGCAACTGTGAGATCTCTTACCCCCTTTTTATCTTCACTTTCTCAGTAATACTCCAAAAATACATTTAACATTCATTTACTTTGCTGATCCAGACATTTGACATCCAACAAGTTCACTGGAAAATTGCCTTCAAACCTCACAAAGTTGACTAGTTTGAACGACTTGTGAGTTTTTTTTTTTTTTTTCTTTTTCTATTTTTCTATTTTTCTATTTTTCTATTTTTTTCTTTTTTTTTTTTTTATAGCTCAATCGATTTTGGCTATTTGAATATGTTTATGTTTCTGAACTTATGTTTATATATATATTACTTCCAAGCAGAAGGATTTCTGATAACAATTTCTCTGGAAGAATCCCTGATTTCTTGAAGAAATTGACCAAGTTGGAAAAATTGTAAGTGATCCCATACAGTTCCAGAAAAATGTTTTCTCTTCACAATAAGGACTGACCTTTATTTATTTAGTATATAATTGTTAATCATTCCTTGTAGGCAAATGCAGGGTTGCTTGATGAAGGGCCCTATTCCTAGCGGCATTTCACAACTAACAAGATTAACTGATCTGTGCGCAAATAATTTTATAATTCAAAGCCAAATGCTTACTTCTTCTTGATATATATGCATATAAACATTTTGATATTGCCTTTCGTTTTTGCTTGTATGTAGGAGAATTAGTGATTTAACAGGAAATGCTTCAACCTTCCCAGATTTAAGTGGAATGATATCTATGAATAAGCTGTTAGTTATTCTCTAATCCTGTTGCATTTTTAGCTTTCGATAAATTTTCTACTGATTCTTTTTTTTTTTTTTTTTTAGGATTTTGAGGAATTGCTCCATTCAGGGAACTATCCCATCTTATATTGGAAAAATGACGAAGTTAAAGCAACTGTCAGTTTTTTCAACTGTACATTTCCTTGTTTTCGTCTGTCAGTCTGTATACTTCACTGTTTACAAAAGAAAACAACACGATTACATCTGCTGATAGCTAGCCTGATCCTGTGTTTGGTCCATAACAGCGATACTCAGTAGAGAATAGTCAATGATTTGTGCTTTTGAAAAACATTGTAACAAATAGAAGTGCACTTCCTCAAAAAAAAAAAAAAAAAAAAAAAAAAAAAAAAAAAAAAAAGTGCAGATTGAACAAGATAATAAATAATTAACATGTTCAGGCCCTGGCAGCAGAATTTTCTATGATAAAATTGAATTAATTTGAATATTATTTTCATCTAGGGATCTTTCTTTCAATAAACTGAGTGGGGAGATCCCGACCTCCTCTGAAGATTTTGCGAAAGTTGATTTTATGTGAGTGAAGTTACAGGCCATCCTTTTCCTTTAACAGAAAGTTTATTTTTTATTTCGTACTGTCACAAAGAATTTGCATACCGTTACCCTGCAAAAGAAGGTATTTTACAGAATCATCTACCCAGAGGTATTTTGTACGGTTATCTATCCAACACACTTCTCTTACTTGAAGTAATATATCTCATTTGATTTAATTACACATCTTACCATCATATGCATCTAGCTACACCAAAAAGGGAAAACAGTCAACTAGCCACGTCTATAATGTTTTGATTTTGTAATTGGTAGGTACAAGGCACACTAAAAGGGGCCAAGTAGTCAATTTGGCACTTTTTAACACACTTGAAATGTGTGTTGTTAGTACAATTTGCTAATTATTGACCTGAACTTTTTGTTATACTTTGTTTAAACACTACTGCAGATTTTTGACAGGTAACATGCTTACAGGAGACATCCCATTGTGGGTATTGACCCGAACTAAAGTGGTGTGAGTGTTGTTATTCTTTTTGTTTTCCCGGACGTAACATATTTTGAGAAATTAATGTTTATTGGAAAAAATACACATACACACTCTTAGGAGCGACCACCCAACCAACAATGCACATTGGCACACGCAGCACATACATAGGCCGAGAGAGGGAGCAAAGGATGGAGGGAGAGGGGGAGAGAGTAAGAGAATATACCTTTCTTGAAAAAAGAAAGAAAGGAAAAAAAAAAAACAAAACACATGCAGCCTCTTCAAAGTTCTCTATTTGATGCTGTAAACAGTTTTGTGTTGTAATAATATACTTGACAGCTTCTGCCAAGATGATCTTTTTTTTTTTTTTTTTTTTTAGGGGGTTGGAGGGGTGTGTGTGTGTGGGGTGGGGGAGCAGCTTCTATGGTATCTTAATAACCTTGATCAGAAGAAAAAAAAAAATGCTTTTTGTTAAACGAATGATGAGTTGCCAAAGTTTAACCAGAAACTGATGTCTTCTCCACATGCAGTGATATATCATACAATAACTTCACAGCCGGCTCAGTTCTCGACCATTGCCTCGAAGGAGGAAACATGTTAGTACACTTTGTAGTTTCTTAATTCTGTAGTTCTGTTCTTCCTGGGATGCTCATGTTCTTTTCCCTCCCTTTGCAGAAATGCAGTAGAGAGCTATTCATCTCAAGCAGATAAGATGTGAGCTTTTTTTCTTATTCTTTTTTTTTTTTTTTTGACAAACACAACAATAAACTCACATAACACCAATAATAAGTACATAGATGAACACCCATCTTTCATTCTTCACACAACAATTTCTAAAATGCAGGCCAAATGTTCCCTCATGCCTGAAGAGGAACTTTCCTTGTGCCTCCAATGGAAAATGTACGTCTTATATACTTATATTTTCAGACTCCTGTTATAATCTCATGTATTATAATTTGATCACAGAGCTTCCGTGAACTCCCAACAGATAACTCTGAACTGCACATAAATTGTGGGGGCAAAGAGATAATTATTAATGGAACAAAATTTGAAGCGGACACAGACCCAAAAGGTGCATCAATGCTATACAAGGACCGTGACCAAAATTGGGCAGTTAGTAGCTCTGGAAACTTTATGGATAATTCTGTGAGTGCTGATACTTACATCGCAACAGCCAAATCTAAGTTATCAGTGCCTAATTCAGTGCTATACATGAATGCACGTCTCTCTCCTTTATCTCTTACATATTACGGTCTGTGTATGTATCCTGGGAGCTACAAAGTGCAGCTCCACTTCGCTGAAATAGTTTTTTCTGGAGATAACACATATAATAGCCTTGGGAAACGCCTATTTAATGTACTTATTCAGGTAATTTGTTAAGAATTTTATTTGAGTTTTTAGTTAGAGTACAAATCTCTCAAACTCTTTCTGCCATGTGATTAGTGTTGCAACTGTGACCACCTGACCTTTTCATGCAAGCCTGCTTTTGTTCTTAAATATATCAGTACTTTGTGCTAGCACAGCATCTGCTATGACTCACTGGCTCCACATGCAAACAAATACTATTGCATACATACAAACAAATTTACTTCTAAGACACAGTTTCCTCTATTTGGAAACCATGATATTCTCAATTTCAGGGGAAATTGGTGCTTGAGGAATTCAACATAGCAGAATCTGCAGGCGGGCCTGGGAAAGCAGTAATAAAAAGTTTCACAACATATGTCACAGATCATACATTGGAAATACGTTTCTACTGGGCTGGCAGGGGGACCACTGCCATACCTGAAAGAGGCGTTTATGGCCCTCTTATTTCTGCAATTTCAGTTACACCCAGTATGTTTATTTAAGTATTTTCTGTTATTTCTTCTTTTCCCAATTCTTGTGAAGCTAGCATTAGAATTAAATTGCGCTTATACTTGATTAACAGACTTTAAGCCACCATCACCAGAAGAACCAACTAAAAGGACAAAAGTACCAGTTCCGCTTGTCGTTGGTTGTTCAGTTTTGGCATTTTTGGTAATTCTTTTGGCAGTCTTTATCTGTTGGAGAAGATCAGAAAGAAGTAAATATATGTACACAGGTATAGGAGAATTTCTTTTGGTATCTTGCATTTGCTAGGTTTGGATTTTGCAGTCAACACACAACAAAACCACCTGCTTTGAGGACTCATATTTTTTTAATTTGTTTCTTAACAATAATAGATTTAAAAGCTTTGGATCTTCAAGTTGGTTCATTTACCTTGCGACAAATTAAGGCAGCAACAAAGAACTTTGATATAGCCAACAAAATCGGAGAAGGGGGTTTTGGTTCAGTCTATAAGGTACTGACTACTGATTTGTTAATGTAGATACATCATATCTATTAATTTTGGTTACCTTACTTTATGAACGTTTGATTTAAAAAATTCTCTATCTGAAGGGGCTATTATCAGATGGAACAATAATAGCAGTCAAACAACTGTCATCAAAGTCAAAACAAGGGAACCGGGAATTTGTAAATGAGATTGGCATGATATCAGCACTGCAACATGCAAACCTTGTCAGACTTTATGGCTGTTGCACTGAAGGGAATCAACTTTGCTTGGTTTATGAATACATGGAGAATAACTGCCTTGCGCGTGCACTTTTTGGTGAGCTCACTGTTACATGCTTGTGAAAATCAAAATATGGATGCAATTTTCTGAAACTTACAACTGTGCCAATGAGGACATGAAAACTTCCATTGTCTGAATCCTAGATTATATATGATTATATACAAAATTTTCTATAATAGGTTCTGACGAGAAATTAAAAATGAAATTGGATTGGGGGACGAGGCAAAAAATATGCCTTGGTATCGCACGGGGCCTTGCTTATTTGCATGAGGAGTCAATGATAAGGATAGTTCACAGAGATATTAAGGCGAGTAATATTCTTCTTGATAAGGACCTCAATGCCAAAATTTCTGACTTTGGCCTCGCCAAGCTCAATGAAGATGAACATACCCATATCAGCACCCGAATTGCTGGCACAATGTTAGTATATTTTCATTGTTTATTGGCTTTAATTTTGTTTTTCAGGATTTAAGAAAGCCAGGGATCACATAATAATAATTGTTTTGCCAATCTATATGTCCAGAATTTTAAGTGCAGTTCTGCAGTACATCAAATAATATCAAAATTCTTACAATTTGCAATGGTTACAATTAAATTGTTCTTTGATGGACATCGTACCACATCTAAATTGCACACAATAAAAAAAACGTAATCAATCTATAAGTGTTTTTCATTTTTCTTAACCTTTTTAAGATTTTTTTTTTTATTTTTGAAATCCAATTGTCAAATTTGTCAAGGGATCCATTGCCATTAAGAAAATTCATGGTAGCTTTTATTTTAATATTTGCAGAGGATATATGGCTCCAGAGTACGCAATGCGGGGCTATTTGACAAATAAAGCAGATGTCTACAGCTTTGGAGTTGTTGCTTTAGAGATTGTCAGTGGCAAAAGCAACACCAATTATCGACCCAAGGATGAGTTCGTCTATCTCTTAGACTGGGTAAATTTCCATTTTTTTTATTATCTGATTAATTTATTAAGTCCATGTACCAAATGAGTTACAGGTTTTTTCTTTTTATTTCTTTACAAAATCATTCAATTTGAGAATTAGGTGCTGATGTCTCATTTCTGAACTTCTTTATGATTGTCTGCAAGATTGAAGACCATAAATTATTAGTTGGATAAGCCAAATTCCACTTTGTTTATGTTGAGCTTACTTAGCGGGTTTGTTAATCAGATTGGAATAGGATGCTGCTTAATTTTAAAATAGAAGCTTATTTTGTTTTGCATAAGTCTCTTGAATTGGTTTAAAGTTTGAACTATTGGTTTGGTCTAGTCAGTTGCACACTAGCTTGGAAACTTGTGTTTAACCATGCTTCAAGAACCTTTCGATATGCAAAATTTTCTTTAGAACTAACATAAGTCAATTTTTGATACAACAGGCATGTGTGCTACAAGAACAAGGCGCACTGCTGGAGCTTGTGGACCCAAGCCTAGGCCAAGAGTGTTCGAAAGAAGAAGCACTTTTAATGCTAAATGTGGCTCTTTTATGCACCAATGCCTCCCCTACCCTGCGACCAAACATGTCCCAAGTAGTCAGTTTGCTTGAGGGGCAAGCCCCACTCCAGCCCATGTTGCTGAAACTCTCTCTCTCTTCCCCATCAGCAATTAGCGTGGGCCCAATGGGAGTAAGTAGGAACTTCTGGCAGATTAATTCTAACGAAAGCCAGAGTCTTACACTCAATGAGCTGTATACTGACTCGTCGGAGTCTTTGCCCGAGACTATTCCTTTGGTAAGATCTGGTTCTGCACATTGCTAGTTCATGTACTGTCTATATGCAACCAAATCTACCTTTTTTTTTTTTTTTTAATATAAGGTAGGGCACGTATTATTCCCATTTTACCATTGGCAAATGTTTTGTGGTTAGATTGATGGTATTTGGTTTTGAAAAGGAAAACAAAAATTGCATAAAAAAAATACAAAATAACATAGAAATAGTGTAAACAGAACTGAGGTAAAAAATGCAGTAGGTTTCAGGCCTTATTTAATTTTCTCAGTTCACAAGTCATTTCGATTCTGGTGTAAATGAGGTCTGGACGAGTCGGGCAAGTGTGTTGGGTGAGGATGGGTTTTGTGACCTGACCTCTATATGCAACAAATTAAGCTGTATGCAGTAACCTAAGTTTTGTTTTGCTTGACTGGTTTCTTATTTTTGTTATCCAGAATCATAGCAGTTGTAGTTACCAGTGATGGCAGCAAGCTACTCCTAAGATACAGCGAGGCGAAACTCAACATTCTCTTAGGTACTCTTGGCCTTGGGATGTACTTAGTATGTGCTTTGATTTTGGAATTCAATTCAGAATAGTTAGTAGTAGCTAGGTCTATATATGTATTTATTAATTAGTCATCGCATTGGCAGCAGCTGCCAATGAGTCAGAATGAGTAGTGATATTTTGGACAGAAAGTAAGGTCAAATTAAATGTGGGCTGAATCGATCCCTGGCCTCACAAGTCAGAACTCAGAACCCAACATTAATTATATTAATTTGTAAAGAAAGCCCAGCTGAGCCTGAGCCTAGTGTTGTGACAAAACCCGCCGGACCCGTGACCCGCCCGGGCGACCCGTGCCCATCGCCCGTGCGGACCACGGACCCGCCCGTGCGGGGGTTCGGACGGGTCGGCCGGGTCGGACGGGTCACGGGTAAGGGCGGGTAAGGGTCCGGGTTTTGGACCTCGCCCCCCGCAACCCGCCTGCCCGTCTAAACCTGTGCCCGCCCGTACCTGTTACCCGCCCTTACCCGCCCTTCGGACCCGTCGGACCTGTGCCCATGCCCGCCCGTCGGACCCGACCCGTTTTGCCCTTCGGACCCTACCAGACCCGTCAGACCCGCCTCGACCCGCCCGACCTGTCTGACACGAAGATTTCCCCTCCCACCCCTCCCACCCCCTCGGTCCTCACGACCCGCCCCACCCTCGGGACCCGCCCGACCGACTCACCCCACCCGCCCCCTCGACCCGTTCGACCCGCCGCACCTGCCGCACCTGCCCCCCCAACCCGGCCGACCCGAGCGACCCGCCCGAGCCGACCCGCCAGACCCATTCGAAACCAAAATTTTGAAAAATTTCCCCCCCAAGCCGAACGGCTATTTTTTTTTTGAATTTTTCCCCACCAATTCACACCTATAAATACACCTATACATTTAACACTCATTTCTCACAAACAAACTATCAAATTCTCTCAATCTCTCACTCAATACTCTCTCAATCTCTTGCATAAAATCAATTCTAATTTTATTTTTACATTCTAATTTATATTTATTATTTCCAAAATTTCAAAAAACTAGCATATTTATTTTTTTACATTCTCTTGGATTAGTCAATCCAATATTCGCCGGCATTTCCGCAAAAATTCGGAGGTACATTCTATTTGTATTTTTTTTATAACATTATTATAATACTATAATTTGATTTATGCAATTACACAATTATTTTAAATCGGATTTGGCAACACATGATAAAATTGTAATCAAAATAATTGTATTATTTATTTCTTTTATATTTTTTTCATTACTTGTAAAATAATTTCAAATTTTCAAAAATTGTAATTTTATCATAAAGTTGTAATCAAAATATTTTATTCTTTTATGATAAATTTTTTCATACACAATTAGTTTAATTCGGTTATTTTTATATTTCGTTTGCTTTCCATAATTTAATCCGGTTTTTTTTTTTCCTTATTTTAGTGAGAAATGACAACTCCACCACATGACTATTCCAATATGTACCCGACACCCAATCCCCAAAATGAAGCTATCCAAGAATTAAGTGAATATTTGTTCGGTCTTAGTCCCAATTATCCGCGAACTACCCATGAGACTGAGTACACACATCATACCGTCGGAAGTGCCACGGGGAGTTCTAGCACATTTGCTCCTCCGGCCATTGGCGGAAGTTCTGAACAATTTACCGAAATCCGAACAATAGAGGAAGAGCCGGTAAGCACGCCACCGGTGCCGAAAAAAAGAAAGAACCCCACCCGAAGTACAACGCACATTGGTGGCGTTACTTCGAGCAAACCATCGACCCGTCGACCGGCAAGTGCATAAGCGCACGGTGCAAAATAAAAGGTTGCACTTCTAGTTTTACTTATGATGATAATAATAGTTCTATGGGTAGACATGCCCAACGGCATATCCAAGCCGGTCAAGAACCACAAGAACAACCCGATACTACACATGTCCAAACTCTTATTAATCCGGATGGTACACGAACTCACCAAAAATATGATGAAAAAAAAATGTTAAGTGAGTTTGCACGGTATATTGCCCACAAGGAACAACCAATTAGTATGAGCGGTTGTTCGAGTTTTGCTCGTTTAGTTATTAGAGGTTGCGCTCAACCATTTTACAAACCATTTTATTATAGGAAAATGTCAAACGAAATTAGAGAACAATTTACGGCCCACAAAAATGAATTGCTTGCCATATTTGCAGCCGCACCATTTAAAGTAGTACTCACGTCTGATATTTGGACCGCCGGTAAACATGGTTTATCTTATATTTGTGTTACCGCACATTACATTGATAATAGTTGGAAATTGCAAAAAAGAGTACTAAGTTTTCGGATTGTAGAATACCCGCACACCGGCGAAGTAGTTTTTAATGCAATTTTGGGTGTTATGAATGAATATAATTTGAAAAATGATCTCCAAAATAAAGTTTTCTCAATTTTTTTTGATAATGCTAGTAATAATGGTAAGGCCGTAGAATATTTTTGCGTTCATTATCTCCAATTGCGAATGAAGCTTTCTTTCACCAAAAATGTGCATGTCATGTTTTAAACCTCATCGTTAAGGCGGGACTTAAAACGTCCGGTGCTAATGATTTAATAACAAAATTTAAAACGGCTGTAACTTTTATTTTTACTAGTGGCATTAGAAAACAAAAATTTCATGCTTTGTGTAGTAGAATGCAATTTACTAAATTAAGAGTGTCATGGGACGTAGATACCCATTGGAACTCAACTTATAGAATGTTGAAACGATGTTTTCCTTACGCACAAGCTATTAATGCAATTTTGAATGAGTCGCCCGAGGGTATGGAATTAGCTCTCTCGTCGGGTGAATGGAATCAATTGCACAAATTAATAAAATTTCTTGAAGTATTCTTCAAAGCGACGTTAGCATTGTCTTGCTCATATTCACCGACCGCGTATGAGATGCTTCACCACCTCTTCCGAATCTCCCAAATATACTATGAAATGAATGGTACATTTTTAATTTCATAATTTTTATCAATTTCGGTTTTTTTTTATTAATTTCGGTTTGATATTAGTTTGGTTTTTTAATTTAATTTCGGTATTTTAATTCGATTTTTTTTCTTAGTTATCGAAGACACCGACGATTCTCTCGCTCCAATCGTAGGAGCCATGAAGGAGAAGTTTATCAAATATTGGGAAACCGTACCACTCGTCACGATTGTTGCAAATTGTCTCCATCCAACATACAAGAAGGTTTACACGATAAAAATGCTACGAAGGTACTACATTAATTTGGATATTACGAACATAAGTGTGGATCAAACTGTGAGCCAAGTGATTGAAGGGTTGTTCAACACATACAATGCCCAAATAAATGTCCAACAACCAGCTTCTACAAGTCAAACCCCGCGGCAACCGTGCCCTCCGAATCTTATTTTAGTTCGGCAAATCGGATTCTTACCGATAAAAGGTAAATGCCTATATTTTTTTACATCTACACGATTTTTTTATTTATTTTAAATCACATTTTTTCTTTTACTTACTACATTTGTTTTTTAATGATATTAGAAGCAAGTTGGGTCCAAAGGTTTTTGAGCGACTCGTATGCTTCAAGGATTGGATTGATGCGGAAAATCATGAGCAATATAAGGAAATGGAAGCATCTTTATCCGGCGCTGAAACTCGAGCACGGAGCCGAACTCGGATGATGAATGCGAACCCGAAGAAGAAACCGGCCAATGGTATATGAGATCGGACAACTAAAAAGGTAGTTTCGGTTTCGGTATGAACTCTACGCACTTTTCTATTTTCTTTTCATTTTTCCAATTTATTAACATTTTCTTACTTTTTTAAATATTTACTAACATTTTTAAAAAAGTTAGAACTCCGCCTATGTTATTTTATAATATTATATCATAACCGGTCCCAAGCCCGGAATAAAGGAGGATGGTAACTTTTTTTTTAAACAAATAAAATTAAAAAATTTTGTTTTTCAAAATTAAAGTTTCGGATTTTTTTTTAAAAAAAAATTGGTTTTAAGAAAAACTTGGTTTTAAAAAATACTTGGTTTAAAAAAACTTTGCTTTGAAAAACTTTGTTTTAAAGAACTTTGTTTTAAAAAAGTTTGTTTTAAACAAAACTTTGTTTTAAAAAGTTTTCAGATTTTTAAGTTTCCGATTTTTTAAAAATGTTTTGTTTTTAAAAAATAGTTTGCTTCAGATTTAAAAAAAAAATACTTTGTTTCTAAAAACTTTGTTTAAAAAATGTTTGTTTTAAAATAACTTTGTTTTTATCGTTTCGGATTTTTAAAGTTTCGGGTTTTTAACGTTCTTCAGAATTCGGATTCTAAAAAAAACTTTGTTTTAAAAATTTATTTTGTTTTTTTTTTGTTTTTTAAAATATTATGTTTTAAAAAAATTATTTTAAATATTTCCTAGAAAAATGTAAAAAAGAACACGCCGGAATCCGTCCGAAAATGCCGGAAAATGTCGGAAACCGCCGGCGATCCGCCCGAAGCCGACACGACCCGCCTCGCCCCCCACCCGCCCCCAGCCTGCCCTTGCCTGCCCGCTTCGGGTGACGGGGGGGGGGGGGGGGTAAGGGCGAGGGTTTTTCCCCTCGCCCGCCGGACCCTTCGCCCGTCGGACCCTTCGCCCGTCGGACCCGTCGCCCACTGAACACTTCGCCCGTGGGACCCTTACCCGTCTGTTTGTCACAACACTACCTGAGCCTGAGCCTGAGCCTGAGCTCTCTGAAGTCTGTCTGAATTGAATTGGAAAAGTAAAGTTCCATTATTCCATTCATTCATATCCCAATTGGCAATTGCATGCCGCGCATGTCTTTACTTTTGAATAATTCAAAAGTAGTCCAACAATTCTAAATCTCATCTCAACAGTCAACAATATTGATTTTGATTTTCAAGCGTCTTTTTAATCTTAAGTCACCTAGCAAGCGGAGCTTGATTCATTTCTCAACAACTACGGAACTACCTCCCTCTGCCTCTGCCTCTGCCTCTGCCTCTGCCTCTCCCTCTCCCTCTCCCTCTAATCTGTTTGACGAAAGGCATTCTTAATATATATATATTCAAATAAATTAAATTATTGTACAAAAGTTAAATGTATCATAAAAATCAAAAGCATGTTAATATTTTATCTGTCAATTAAGAAAACACCTTTCTTTTGGAAATTAAGCATGTACTTTTACACGTTTCTTTTTGTAAACGAATTCACAATAGTTCTACTCCGCATTGTACATATATATGTTCATAAATATTTGAAGCACACGAGCTCCCTTTAAATTCTAAATAGCAATTATCGTGTCATAGCAAATTGACAGCCACTGTCAAGTACTAAAAAAAAAATTATCGGGCCATAGTGGCAAGGTTATTGAAAAAGCTATCACGCTATATATAGCGTGCTATAGCTGAAACTATCCGACATAGTGTTTTATGCTAAAAATAATATAAATCTGCCAATTTTCACTAATAAATAAAGTATTTTAAAGAACAAATAACATATAAATAAATAATTGATTATTATTGTAATATAATCAAAACACCAATTAATTCAAGTTGAAATAAAATTGTGAATTGTGTATTAATTATTTACTATATATTCTGAGGTCTAATTAAGCACTTTAAATACTAAACAACATATCATTAATTTTCAGTAAAAATATATCCTGTATAATAAATTTTGACTTTTTAGTATAAAAAGGTTTGGAGCTTTTGTGTAGCTAGCATAGTAGTAACAACGGTTGGCATATATATATATATATATATATATATATATATATATATAGCATATAGAGTTTTTAATATAATATATTGCGCGCGTAGTGGCATTTTGGTCTGAAAATACTGTAATGAAGCTATAGCGTAATATACATCTAAACAATAAATCTTGGTTTAAAATACAAGTGAACAAGCATTAATTTGCAGCGAAAAAGCATATATGCGACTGTATGCAAGATTTGAATTTATGTACTGTTCCAAGGATGAAGGATGTGAATGTGAGAAATACTACCAGCCTTTTCTTTTTTTATGATTTCTAATTGTCTATACAAGAGTCCACGTAGTTGCCCACTTGCCCTTTATTAACTAATATATAATTACTTACGTTTCTTTTCTTTTTTCTTTTCTTTTTTTTTGGGTGCAATTAATTTTGCAATTTCGACGTTTAATTCTTACACAAGTATATATATAACCCGTACCAAACCCACTGTTAATGATAGCTATACATTACCCTCTGATCATTTCTTACTATATATATATATATATTGAACATCCAAATGTTAATGTCTAACAGTTCTCATTTTTGAAAGCTAAACAAATAGTACTGTAGCTAACAGTTTTCGTTTGGTGTTTTGTCGATTTAATTATCCAGAACCAGTAGCTAGAATTGAAGCTGATAATGATAATATAATTGCAACAAACCCCAAAGAATTAAAGCATCAGATCGATCATAATCCCAACAATAATATTAACAAAAGCAAAATGGATTAATTTATTTAATTATTTCGGCGATAACATCTATCACCTGGGCTTCTACTAATTAATTGAGTTAATTGGCTGGCTGATGCATGCTTTCAAGTTAAAATAACTTTCTACTGATCAAGTGATGGTAATTAATCATTATACTATACTAGTAAGGAGCCCATACTTTGCTTTGGGCTGAAATTATTATATTTTATAATAAAGGGCCGAGTGCTTCTTTCTTGTGAAAAAACTGATATGTGACTTAAATTTTAATGGGCTATGACATTAATGTACGTCAACGGTGGTGATCAATCTAAGTAAATAATTAACTGCTAAGGTTTCTTCTTTGGGGAAGATAGAACTTTCATGTCAAAAAATCTCATCTCCTTTTATCAGGAGTAAGGATATGTAGATTATAAATTGTTTAATTTGTACCATGAATCAGTATCGAGTCATATTTTGTAATTTTGTTAGTTAGTTCGAACCGCTCATGTCAATATCAATTTTATATGCAATTTTACATGTAATTAATTAACTAACTTTAATAGTTTTTATATATTTTTTTTGCTAAGTTTTAAATATTTAAAGTGTCACTTTCTGATGTGGTATATATAACATAGTAATGAATTGGGTGATGCTCTACAATATCTAGAAAATTTATCCTAAAAAACATAATTTTTTTTACAAGTAAAATTTGGGTATAAAATTAGTCATGTTCATCATTTGGTGATTAAGATTTTAGAAATAGAAGAACTAGCCTTTGGTCTAGTGGCTAAGGACAACGCTCTCCATGTGGAGGTCGCGGGTTCGAAACCCGGATGGGGAGGTCTATATAGACATTTAAATTTGAGTGGCTGGACCCTCATCTTTATCTCAAAAAAAAAAAAAAAAGATTTTAGAAATAGAGATGTGGGTTTATATATAGTGCAAAACTACACAACACTTTAACCATGCATATAATGATATATATGCTCTTAAACTAAAGGTTATATATATGTATAATTATTTAGCAGTAAGCCAAAAATCTATTATGCAACTTTACATATTTCAATTACTTTTTAGTTAAGTATTGAAATATTTTCAACAAAAAGCTGGTGTGATTTTCAACTTTACATATGTGGCTTTCCCAATCCTATAATTATCGTTATATTTACTTTCCTAACAATATGAAATTGATTTTGTAACTGATGACTCGTAAATTATGATTAGTACTTTTTTGGTAAATTGTGGATTGAATAGAATAATTGATTGTGCTTTATGTGGAAACAAAAAATTGGATACCATGTAGAAAATGGAGAGGAAATAGCAATAGAGGAGAATATCATGAAATGGAGGTAACAATTACTTACGTGCTCTATAAAATAATATAGATATATAGCAATAAAATTGAAGCTGTAATATTATCTTATGGTTAGATAATGGGGGAAGTCAAAGCAATAGGTAGGACTACTGGTAGTCAAATTACTTTTAAAAATTAAGGTTTTTTTTATTGTTACTTGAAAGAAACAGTCTTAATTAGATGTAATTTAATTACAAAAGAGATGATAGCTAGGATGGTGATGTCAAATGTGTATATACTTTAATTTGTAATGAATATATATAAGACAACAACAGACGTACTATATATCCTTTCTTTCAAATGCCCCCTAATTAATTAGAACATGTGGGATTGAATAGCTAGATACAATAACTTTCAGTTTAATTGTTCTACAAATACAATAGAAGAGTTATGTTAGATTGGTAGATAGAATCACTAATTCACTCTAGATAATTAATTAGTATCTCATGTGTTAGCACTTAGCAGATAAGCTATGATACTTGATGTTAATTAATTATATATATAGATGTAGTTTAAGACTTGAATGATTTTCTGTAGTTGCTTAATAGTTAATATGCGCGCAGTGATAATATATAGTAGTTAATATCAGGATTAAGATGTATCTGTAGGATTTGTTCAATTCTTCATATTGTGACGTACCGGCCGGCCGGGAGATATTGTTGTACATAGAAAGTTTCAAATTTCAATGTATCATGAAAAGTCGAAAGCTAGCATATTAATTAATTCATATCTTATTTGGAATTAATTAAGACAACATGCATGTCCTTTAATTAATTTGACCCGGCCAGTTAAACCTAAACATAGAAAAAATATGTCTCTGTTTGACCCAGTTAAACTTACAAGTTATTCAGGATTAATTTTATATTGACATGTAGTGATGCGGTTTTTCTATGCCCATATATATTAAAGTGAACAAAGGTCTTTAAATTTCTTAGATTATTATAGAGTTAATTTCTAGGCGGCGTACGTAACGCATGAATCATTGATATCTAACATTTTTTTTTTTTTTTGCTTCATTAATTTATAGTTTTCTACTTTAGTTGAAGTCAATAACGTACGATCTGGTCAATAGTACTAGTGAAGGTGTTATATATTTTCAATAATTAATCAATTAATTAATGTTGATTATATATATAGTAGAGAATCTCTCTATATTAAAAAGCACGTAAGGAATGAAGATCTTCATTGCGGTCTCATGAAAAATAGTTAGATAGGACTGCAATGGAGGGTCCAGATTGTAACTTGCCGTCAGATCTGCGGTGCATGGTGAATCTAATATCAAATCAACGGTTCGATATTCATGATCCATAATTAATCTTATTTTGGATATTGAACATTTTCAAATAGAGATATCTATTTTGGATCCAAATATGTTTTCAAATGTACAATTATAGACTGCAATTAAATTAGAATACATTAATGTTTCCTATATATGTTTCCTCTTTTACATGATATAATTGTATTGTCTCTAATTTGATTAATGAAAGCCTAAAGGCCGGGCGTTTAAATGTCAAATGAAAAAACAATCTTTTTTTTTTTTCCGCTTGATAATATGTTTCCATTTATCAATTTTTGTGTCGGCCCCTGCATCTAAGGAGAGACTGAAAAATATCAAAAATAATAGGCCATCCTTTTTCACTGAAACGAAAATATCAGAATTCTAATTAACTACTCATGATTAACATTTTAAGAGTAATATTAATCCTCTAAAAAACAAGATAACAACTTACAATATTACTATATCAAAATTTGGTATTTTAATATTTATCGAAAAATTATAAAATAATGAGTAAGACACATGTCCCGATTAAATGTGGTTGTAAATAAATTATAAACTATTTGGTCTTAAAGGGTACAAACTTAAAATTGAGATTATGAATGTAGTCAACGAAGATTTTATCATTATTTTGTTAGCATTAATGGAACTTAAATTATCCGCAGCATGGCGTGAGTACGATGCTATTATATATATACATATATATATATATATGGTACGGGTACTTCGTTGGTTGACAATCACTTAATTTCAAGCAATTAATGGTACTCAGAGTCTTATATATAATATAAATTTCCGTACGTATAGGGGAACTCAACCAATTCAACCTTTCATTGTTCTAAATTAATAATTCACAATTATAATTTCAATACCTAAAAGATAAAAAAAAACAAATTAATATCTGAGGAAAATTAATTATAACCACACATCAAGCATATATTTATTAAGAATATTTGAGCTATTATATTATATTATATTATATATATACAACGTACAACTACTAGTGCGCGCAAAAAAAGAGATCTACAATTTTAATTATATTATTTTATTTTTAATCTTTGAGCACTGCATATATGCCAAACAACAGTAACAAACTCGATCAGCATGCATCAACCCATCAAACCATAAAAGAAAAGAAAAGAAAAGAAAAGAAAAGAAAAGAAAAGAAAAGAAAAGAAAACACAATCAATATATATATATTGTTCTGAATCAATTATTGAATTTGCTTGTACCATACATAGACATCAAATTCATAAATCAACTTGGTCTGTGAGGCAAAGACAGGAGTAGCATAGCAGTAGCCTTTGGCCAGCTTAAAGATACCGGTGCCGCCGGTGATAGCGCGCTCGATTGTCGCCCCTAACACGGCCCTTCCGTACACTGCGAGACTGCTGCCGTTGTATATGCCATCGGTGAAGATTAAGTTGAGTATTGTCTCCAGTGAGCCGTCGAGGCCCACTACAGGGACCATGTCCAGAGTGCTTCCTGTTCATTATATATCATTATATATAGATATAGATATAGTATTAATTTGTTCATGCATATATATTATATGTCAGAATTAATTAATTAATTAATTCAGTTAGCATATATAGATGTATATAGATATAGAGTGGATATATAATTAGCTAGCTAGTAATTACCAATGACTTTTGAGTTCTCATCCTGTCCTTCCCTCAGCTTGTCGTCGATGACGGCAATGGAACCGCGGGAAGACGAAGTGCCGTTGGGAGCAGTGACGGTGCTCAGTAAGGTGGCGTTGGGTCCGGAGAGGAACTCATGCATGTAGAAGTGGAGATGAGCCTTCTCCTTCTCCTTCTCCTTCTTGGCCGCGCTTGTTTGCTGGACGGAGATCAGGAGCAGATTAATTAGGATTAGGATTAGGATGGAGAAGAGGGCTGTAGTTCTTTGAGAAATTATTAGGTACTTAGAGGCCATGACTCGACGATATATGGTAAGCTAGCAGATGAAACTTAACTTGTATATTCAAGTATGGAATTAATGCTAGCTTTCCAAGAGACTATGCGCCGGCCGGCCTCTGCTAGCTCCTAATTATTAAGTTCTATGCGTGCCAACTATTTATATATATAGATATCAATATATGAAGGTTAGGTTTATACTTTATACAACAACTTGGGAGACAATCTTTACATATATATTATTCATAGAATTCATTTCTATATGCATGTTCCCTACAATTTTAAAATTACGTATGTGTGATACTCCGAAAATTTTAATTAAGGTAAAAAAGCTTTTTTCGTAATTATTTTGGACCATTATATAATTATTTTATATGTGGGGTTTGATTTGCAAATATGAAAAAAAAAACAAAAACAACAAATGCTACGTCACCAAGCTAATAGCTTGGCACGTGGCATATATGAGGCGGTGGCCTCATCCTCTTCTCGACTTCTCCTCCCCTGTTGCTTACTCGAACGGAGAAAAAAAAAAGAACAGAAATGAAAAGAAACATAAAAGAAAGAGAAGGGAAATGAAATGAAGGTAGAGAGAGAAATGAAAGGAAAGTTATATATAATTGATATCATGAGTATTAATTGATCAATTAAATATCTGATTTGAACAGCATGTCAGCTTGATGTCGTGATTGGAAATGTTGAATTCAGAATTCAGGTAACCGAACTTTCCTGTGATTCTAATTTTGTTATGCTTGCTAATTGATCAATGTGATAATTCAATTTTTAGTTTTTGTTTGTAATTATCATACGTGTTATATGACTGGATTTGGATTTGGATTTGGACTTGGACTTGTGGTTTTTGGACTTTGTGTGTTCTTATGTGATTAGTGACTTGAGACCAGTGGGTGCTCAGGCACTAAACTTGGACTTGTGATATGTGATTAGTGACCTGAGACTAGTGGGTGCTTGGGCACTAGACTTGGGACTTGTGATATATGATTTGTGACCTGAGACCGTGCGGGTGCTCGGGTACTGGACTTGGACTTGGACTTGATACGTGTACTGGTACTGCGGTGTCCAGTCACGTGAGTTGTGGTATTTGGTATGTGTACTGGCGTTGCGGTGTCCAGTCACGTGAGCTGTGATATTTTATATGTGTATTGGCGCTGCGGTGCCCAGTCACGTAAGTTGTGATACTTTTAATGATTGTTGGATTTGAATTTGGATTCGGATTTGTCGATTTGGATTTGTTATATTTGGACTTGTGAGACTTGATTTGTGTGTTCTGATACTTGAGCTCTGACCATTGATTTGAGTGCTCAGGCACTTGTGTTGATAATTGATTTGTGTTCTTGATTTATGTTCTGACACTCAAGTTGTAGTGTCTAATTTATGTGTGGTGGCATTTGGATTTTGATGCTTAATTTCTGTGTTCAGGCATTTGAGTTCTAATTTCTGAGTCCTGATACTTGATTATGTATTTTGACGTTTGAGTGTGGTATTTGATTCGTGTGTTCTGGCCTTTGGCTTGTGGTGCTTGAATTTTGTATTCTAGCACTTGAGATGTGGTGCTTGGTAATGTGTACGTGTTGGAGCTTGTGATGCTCGATATGTGTTCTGGTATCTGAGTTGCGATACTCGATTTGTGTGCTTGTGTATTTGTCTTGCGATACTTGACATGATTGTTGAGATGTGCATTGCTTGTGCGTGCTTAATGATTGTCTGAGAATGATTTATAATTTATAATTATTGAATTTGATTATTTCTTATTTAATAACATGAATCGGCAATTGGTATGGGATGGATGTAGGTACATATTATTAACGAGAAATAATAGTTGTTTGTTGATTGGTGGTCTTGCTTGTATGTGTGGTCGGTGGCTTGATTTCTAAGCTAGTTGTTGGAATTTCAGTCGAATTATTGGAAAATTGTTTGGGCAATCTGCATGATTGCTTTGATTGTTCAGAATATTTAGAATATTTATTTAATTGTTGGTTGCATCTAAAGTTATCATAGGGAAGCTACATCGTTAAATAACCGGTTACTCAGCTTTTCGTTGACTTTGTTTTGTTTCCGACATAAGTTGGCTGGATGAGGATCAGAATGTAAGAATATCATGGCTGGCATCAAATTGGGGCGTGATAGTATGTGCATGTTTGGTCATCCTCATCCAGAGTTATCATATATATGTTACCCTCCATCTAAACTATTTAACAAAAATCATATTTACCCAATTGTATTGTACTTTTTTCCATTGAAGCTATATATACAACTCCCTACATGGAAATTAATACGTTGACCTTTAACCAAATAACATCATAAATAATATTTTAGTTTAAACTTTAATTCTAACTAATTTATATTTACACAACTATCAAATAGAATATAATTACTTTCATATATTTCAAATTCTTTGAAATTAAAATTAATTATAATCTAGTAATTAAATGAAAAGACTAGAGATAAATTAAATATGATATTATATGAGTGATTTAAGAGTCATTACTGAAATCATGTACATGAGATAGTAACTCAACAGCGGTTTTTAGTAAAGTTTAGCAGCTCTGACGATTACAGCGGTCGCATGACCGTCGCTAAACCTCAAAAAAGACCGCTGCTAAAGGCCTTTTTTCTTGTAATGTGTCATGAAATCATGTCAAATTTTGTTTTGTTGTGTAAGTGCATCCTTCCTCATTTGGTATATCAAATTTATTAGGTAAAGACCATTAATTATAACAGCTGAAAATCATATATTAATGAACAAATTAAGTGATATTCAATATGAATCAAGTTTGAAACATACAATAAGTAAATCCAAATTACAAAAGTCCATGTAACTATATAGGACACATAAACATATCAGAAATACCTTGTGTCCACAGGGTCAACATATACATAGGTCCACAGTTGACCCTTACCTAGTTGGAATTGACACGTGCGGACGTTCACGACACGCTAGACCGCACTGGAAGTCTAGCCGAGCGCCTTGGTCAGCAGCGCCTATCATCATTGAATCTACGCCTCAGGATTAGCTTTTTCTCTCGGCTATCAATGGACGTCACGTCGTATTGAAATCCCACTCCGCCGAATGAATTTAAAAAATTATCGCCTAAATGAGGACGCTCTAATTACAAAATCTATTATTGTGTAAATTGATCTTCCCAATTTGTGCTCATACCATTTTATTCATTCTCCTCCGTTTTTTGTGCAAGCGGGACAGTACTGAGCCCCTTTTTCGTTCTTCCAATTTCTTGTACACATGTTACAAATTTACGTTATGTTTTAACATCTTAATGGTTACAACCACACTATTGTTACGTTACCAAATTGCTCTTAATAGTTACAACTTTTCGAATTGCCCATGGTTTCTATTATGTGTTACAATTTCTTATTACCAAGTTACACTTTCCGTATTACATGTTACCATTTCTTGTTACCCTATTACAAATTGTTTCACTGTTTAACTAAGAGGAACAACCATACAGGTATCACAATGGCCACAGATGGAACTATTCTTTGAATAATCACATTAGGAATGCTGTAGAATAGAAATTTAATTCAAATAAATTCAAAATAAAAATTGAATATAACCCCTGATGTTAAAGTTATTGATTAAAAGAATAGTATGATGGTTAATCATTTTGCTAGATGTGTTACGAAACATGTTACATTTGTTACTTAAACATAAATACGGTGTTACAAACCAGGTCATCAGAGTTTGCCTTAAGTAGTACTGAAAGATTTAACAGGGCGTACTCCTATTACGCTCAGTTGTTGTTACAATAAATAATATACAAGTTACTAAGAAATTAACTTACGTTACTGAAACCTTTGTATGTGTTACCAAAACCCTTGTATGTGTTACCAAAATTAACTTACACCTATTACCTAGGAGCAGACATCGGTGAATATACTTGCAAGCACGTCACTCCCCCAAAACCAAAAAGACAAAGACTACAATGGTATCCGAAAATAATTTGGCTCTATGTCTCACAGGCAGCTTAACTTGTTACAGTGAAGACTAGGGTATGTGCTGATTTTGGGAGGAGAGATTTATCAGGAAATGAGAATGGGAAGCTCACAATATGAATACCGCATCACTCTTATTGGGCGGGATTCGGGATTAAAAAAAAATGGGTTTGATCATATTTTACGGCCTTAAAAGTGTTTTACGGGAGCCGTGTTTGATTTGACGCGGGAAAGGTTTTGTGATTTGTATGCACCAAAAAAAAAAAAAATTAAAGAACAATAGACTGCTACTGGGTTGAAGGCAGGTCCGACGTGGAGTTCATTGAAATCGACTTGGATAGCGCTCGATGCCTGCGTATCGTGACACGCATACCGTATGGATCTATGGACGGCAACCGGATAGACAGTAGGTCATACTCTAAACATATAACACCAAAACGTTTCAGTAGATCCCACAAGTAACATGTGACAGGGACACATATGCAGGAGTCACGGGATTAAGAAAAATTTTATGTAGCATATATATACAGAGTCGTATCTATCATTTATATGAAAAATCTAAGAAATCACAAAGTTAATTTTAACAAATGGGATCTATGTGGACTCTAATGTAACAACTTGTGTGTACATGTAACTCTGTGGACTGTCTATGTATGGACGGAAGATGTTTTCGATAGATATATATAATAGCAACCAAGACAAAGATGTCATAGCGATTTTGATATATTTAATTAACATGAATACTAATATAGTCTTTATCAATTTTGACATCACTTTTGATATCGATCTGTATATGTATCAGTTCTCTTAATTAACATGAAGTAATTAAGTTCTGAAATCCTTGACAAATTAACAAGTGACTGAAACTGAAAGTCTGAAAGAAACAACATAGAAGTCTCCTCGTTGTCGTTGTTAAAGCACGATCGAATCTTCAATTATTTAATTTTCTTGGAATGGTCTTTCAAATGAGAGCAGCCTTTGACTCGATCGTTCCTGTCTGTGTGGGTAGGGCTAGGTTCTACATGATTATATAACATCATCAAATGGTGACCGGCCGGAGTACTATATAACTTTATTTAATTTCCATGTCTGGTTTGGTAATTGGTATTCCAATTAATTCTTCGCTTGGAAGCTTCTCCAGACAATATGTTCTTCTTAAAAGGTTTATTTGAGAATGGAAACAAAAACTGAGAAATCGTAAAAAAGAAGTTGAAGAGTCCAACCTACCATCCATAAAAATACTTCATAGAATTCCTATCATAGAGTGTGATAGGTGAAACTCACCATGTGATATTTGTGTCTATGATGGTAATTCCATGAAAAATTTTCATAGACGCAAGATGTTTCCCGAAGTTTAACTATGTATGTATCTTAATCGAGAATTTAACCAGGTTGGGTTAATTTTTCGCCAGTCAATTCTGACTTTGGAATCTCTTAATTATCCTACCAATTGATCACCAATGATAAAATTAGAACATTAATTTAGTATAGTACCAACATGAGCTTTCTGTTGGTGCCTTGCTGGTGGTCCAATACAAACAGGTTTAAAAAAATAATAATAATAATAATAATAAAAGTTATGAGATACCATACTGATTGTATTAGCATTCACATTAACTAAATATGTGTTCAATTTAATGACTTCAATATACACTATAGAGGAGGGATCCATTGACAATGCTTATAATAACAATTTTGACAATAGAGATTTTAAAAATTTTATAATAATTCATAAAAAATCTTAAAAATGAAAAAACTTTTATGGATGCATTCTTTAACTTATAGATTAATAGTGTTTCAAATTTCAATCAATTTGAACATCGTTTGATGGTTTATCAAAATTTTATACATTTTTTAACGGTTGAAATTTAACGAGCTTTAAAGAGCTATCAAACGTCACTTAAATTGAATATAATTTGAAACATAATCAATCCATAAGTTAAACAACATCTCTATAAACTTTTTCTATTTTTTAGAATTTTTAACTATTTTTACAAATTTTTCAAAATCCCCATTATCAAGATTGTCAAGATAAGCATTGTCAATGGATCCCTCCTCATACACTATATTGTATAGAGATTGTATTATACATATTAGATGAATACTTAAAGAGATTGTATTATACATATAAGTTGAAGTTATATACTTACGTCCCGTTTGTTTGTGGGATAAATGGGAGATAAATTGAGAGATAGCCTATATATAGTACCACAAAAAATTGATAATCTTATATGAGGAAGTACTTAATTTGATAATCTTGACAATAGGAATTTTCAAAAATTTGTAAAAATTCAAAAAAACTCTTAAAAATGAAAAATAGTTTATGGATGTATTATTTAACTTATAGATTGATAGATTGATAGTGTTTCAAATTTCAATATAGTACATTAATTTAGTATAGTGCGAGGGCGGCGCTGCGCAGGGGCGGCTGGTGGCAGGGCGAGGGCGGTGCTGCGCGGGGGCGGCCGGACGAGGGCAGCGTGGCGCTAGGGAGGCATGTGATGAGGAGATTGTGTTGTGGGGGTACGGAGGACAAGAGGGGGGAACCGGTGCCGACCGAGGGCATCAGCGTCCGCTCGCCGAGGTCCTCAAGGAGCTCAGCAAGTGGATCCCACCGGTAGGTCACGGCGGCGTTGATCTCATCGCAGTTGAGGTAACCCTAGCTTTGACAAATTTTATTTTTCAGATCCGATCTGCATGTTCCTTTAAGTGATATGAAAAAAAGTAGTAGATAATCTCAAGATTACTGACTCATTTCAGTATTATCACCTATTTGATTGATTACATGAATTAAAAAATATTATGTTGATGCCCGAATCAAAGTTTTCAAGTGCTCACCTAAATTTGATATCTCATCTCAAAGTTTGTTTAATTAGTAAATCAATCATTTTGTGTAGGTTCATAAAGATGTTGTTCCTGCTTTTGAACATGTAAACGCCGCTGAGAACATGAGCAATTAGATACAAACCCCCAAAAGCAGAGAAATGGTGCCTTCACTACTGTATAGAACAATTACTTGCTCTAATAGTGCCTTCACTACTGTGTACACTTCCAAACCGATTACTTGCTCTAATAGTCTAATTAAAAGTACATTGCTCCCTTTGAAGTTGGTTCTTTGATGGCTTCAACCGGTATAGAACAATTGTCCCTTTCTGACATCCCTAATTCAACTATATATGTCTTTGATACCAATTTGGGCAAATGGATTTTGTGCTTTGAAGTTGTAATAAGTATCTGATGGTATAATTAGCAATTTATAATGAGGCTTAAATGGAGTGAATGCATTACTTAAGTGGATAGGGATGTGCTCATGGTCTTATCTCAAATTCTGAGTATTTTTCTGTCATTAGTTTGTAATTGTATTCAATTCCAGGGTCAATTACCATATATTCACGTCTCCTTTATATAATTATATCTGGAGAGGAAGTTACCAAGTCTTCCTTCTCCAATCTTATCTTAACTTACTAATTTCATCATCATATTATCTCTGTACTTATCCCCTTTCCTCATTTGTGAGACTGTAACTTACATGATATGCTCCTTTTGTATGTTTACTAGGTACATCACTCATGCAACTATCATTGATGGAAGCACAGTCCCCGTCTTCTTCTTCCGGTGACGTGAACCAAGACAAACAACGGGATGTGCCAGCACCAGCAGAAACAACCCGAGATGTCGGTATCGCGGGGTCCGTCAGAGACCCTGGGGCAAATGGGCTACTGAAATACGGGATCCGCATAAAGCCGCCCGTGTCTGACTTGTAACCTTTGAGACAGCTGAGGCCACTGCCCCCGCTTACGATGCTGCTGCACTTCGTTTTCGCGGGTCACGTGCGAAACTAAACTTTCCGGAAGAGGTTCGGTTCACTGCACAGCAGCGCCCACAACATA
Source organism: Cyperus esculentus (assembly GCA_030179965.1). Lineage (NCBI taxonomy): Eukaryota > Viridiplantae > Streptophyta > Magnoliopsida > Poales > Cyperaceae > Cyperus > Cyperus esculentus. The sequence continues at coordinate 166,887 of JASGLE010000019.1, read as the reverse complement.
CCAGTAGCCAATATACCGGTACCAGTAGCAGTGCAGGTTCCAGTGGAAATGTTATTACTACACAAGGTATGCCAACGGGTTACGAGTACCAGAACTTGCATGGAGGCAGTTACGGACCTTACTTGGTCGGTTCTGTTAGTTCTGTTTCGAGTACGATAACTACGACCAACTCAGGTTCGGTATCAGGTTCAGGTTTTGGTTAAGGTCCTATTACATTAAAAAATATTTTTATTAGTACTACTAGATGATTAAATTATAACACATTGATATGACATTCAAGCTTTAAATAATAGTATGTTTTATCATCTCTTTTTGCCAAATGCAAATATAATTGATACCTCTTCATTGTTTTTAGGTTCTGATACAAATTGTGAGGCATATCTGAAGAATTTGATTGAGGAATTGAGGATGCAAGGCATAGAATATTATGTATTACATATCTTTCTTTTTTATGATTGTTGTAATTTACATTTTTGGAGATTACACTTTTTATTATTTATAATATTAGTTTTATGGTTATGATGAATATGTGAATTGATATATAATTTAGTAGTGTTTGTTCAATGAAATGGTAAGTACAGATTTATCAATATTGTTGTTTTTATTGTGAATGCATATATATGTAATATATATATAGACACATATATGTACGGGTGGCAACAGTGGGCTTGTCACAGAAAATCAGAAACGCATTTGAAAAAAAACAAAAAATTTAGTCACGGTTATTATATATGAACTGTGACGAAAAGTTTCAATTTTACTCTATTAAAAATAATATAAAAACACATTTTGTAACGGTTCTAATATAATAGCCGTTGTAGAATGTGTCATTTTGTAACAGTTGTTATATAAAAACCATTATGAAATGTGTTCTGCAACTCTTTTCTAACATAGCATCTAATAACGGTTGTCATAAATATTTAGTGACAGGTCCACACGTAACGGTTCTAGAACCGTTATAAATCAATCTCAAGAACCGTTACAAATGGAATTTTATGTAGTAGTGTGAAATTGTATAATTAAATTAAATTAAATTAATTCCCCCAGGTTAGTTCCACAGCTAGCTTCCATTTAATTTGTTCAGTTGGCTGGCTCTCAAGCATCTCTTCTCATCCTTAATTTCCCATTTTGTTGGCTAGCTCTCAAAAGTACTTTTTGTCAATTTTGCCAGCGTCGGCGGACACGTCTCAATTCCTAATCATTTTCTGCCAATGCGCGAGACGAGCTAGGATGAAGATTAATTAATTTTAAACTATGACTTATTGAGTTATGATCATTATCCTTCTTTTATATTTATATATATATATATATAGCTAGCTAGCTCTAGTAAAAGAAATTATTAATATATTATATATATCACCATTGGGCCGGTGTCTAGAAGCTAGCTAGGAATAAGAAATAATCAATTAAATGAGACATAACGTCAGATTAAGTATCTGATTTCACATTCATATATAATTAAACCAACTTACTTAATTAAGAACTCACATCATGATATATATATATCAATAATATCACATCAATACATAACAGGTGATGGAATTCAAGGTTTGAATTAATGTTTCCGGCCAAGGATATGATCTCATATTATAACTGCAAAGATTTTCTTTCCTTTTTAAGTATTAGTTCTGCATGCATATATAATTAATTACACTAGTCTATCAAATTCTTCTATATGAATAATTGAATATGATATCCATATATATATACGTCTGTTACGTCGTTACGTCAAGAAGGGATCGATCGAGTACGTAATTAATTAATTTAATTTAATTTAATGAGAGGGATGTTTATTATGTTGCATATATAATAAATGTAAACTAGCTAGTTTGCCCAATCGATCAACCTAGCTGCTAGCTGCTGGCTGCTTAATTGTGTAATCTGACTGAGACTCCTTCAATATTACCCATTAATTTGACTTGGCTTAATTTATATATATATGTAAATAAATAAATTAAAAAAGGATCGATCGATCGATCGATGTAAATCAATTAAGTCTCTTTCTTACAAGATCAGGTTTGAATTCCATCTAGTCTTAATTTGGATGCTCCGTTGAACTTTTCATTTTCAATATGATCAGATTTATTATTATTCTTTTTTCAAGGGAGTTGTTTTCCCATCTATCCACACAACTCTTCACAAATTGAAGAGAAAAAATATATAATAAACTCAAATTGAATAACTTAAATTTTTCCCATGTAAGGCCAATTTTAGATTGAGAGGACACCATGCACTAGTAACTGTACTCTTTTTTAATTAGTCCATGAGAATTAAGAGGAACGTCCGAAGGGGGTCTCTATATAAAAATGACCTCCCATGCATCCGATTATATTCTGAATCTAGGAACTCCTATACAAATACAATACAATACAATACAATACAATACAATACAATACAATACCATACACAACACAGAGAGTATATATATATTGTCTTAAATTAAACCACTAGAACAAATTAATTAAGACCAGTTCTAGAGTAAAACAAGTACAACACATATATATTGCATGCAGCTAGCTAGCTAGCACAAGATCAAACATTTTATTTTATTTTATTTTATTCTTCTATATATTACAGATACAAACAACTATATATATATATAACAGATTCACCATATCAAACAAACAAACTGTGTCAAAAGAAAGAAAGAAAGAAAGAAATGAAGAAGGAAAGAAATTAAAAGACACTGATCGATCCAATTAATATTAATTCCACTTAATAATTAATTGATCATCTCCTTGTACCAGACATCGATATCAAATTGATAAATCAAGGTAGTAGCTGTGGTGTACACAGGAGTAGCAATGCAATAGCCTGTTGCCAGTTTAAAGATACCAGTGCCACCAATGATGGGCCGCTCTATGGTTGCCCCCATAACAACCCTTCCGTACACCGCCAGACTGCTGCCGTTGTATTTCCCCGCGGTGAAAATCAAGTTCAGCATTGATTCCAGCGATCCGTCGAACCCCACTGCTGCCACAACGCCCTGAGCGCGACCAATCAGTGTGGAGTTGGCATCCTGTCCTTGGCGCAACATGTCATCGATGACTGCAATGGAGCCGCGGGCAAAGGAAGTGGTGTTTGGGGCCTGGACAGAGACCATGACAGTTGCATTGGGTCCGGCAAGGATTTCATGGAGATAGAAATTGAGATGAGCTTTCTTGGCACAGGACTGATGGATGTTGCTGGAGATGAGGACTAGGAGGAGGAGGAAGGAGAAGAGAAGGCTACTTTTGGAATTAATTAGAGAGGAGGCCATGGCTTAATTGCAAGTAATTGTAATGTAATGTAATTACTCGATATCTATCAGTGGATTAATCAAATAAAAGATGCTAGCTGTGTTTCAGTAGGCAGCTGTGATATATGTCTGACTATATATTTATACGAAACGAAGGTCGAAGTTGAAGGTGTTAGGTTGCAACAACTCGATCAATTAAGTATATAGTCAAGCAGAAGCTCAAGCTAGCAGGCTCTATCTCTATCTCACTGTCAAGCCGGCAACCATGACTGACTAATTCATTACTTTTATTATTACTTCTAATCACTCATATGTCAATTCACAGATCGATTACCAAAAATTAATTAGTTTATAAATTATTTCATTGCTTTTGACATAAAAATTAAATTTATTTATTTGTAGTCACGAACCAGCTGGAGAAATATATGGAACATATATGCATATTGTGACATAAAGATCATACATAGAAGTCGTTTCCTATTGTTTCATTTTTTTTTTTTAAATATATACCTATATATATATATATATCTATATATATGAAAGTGAAAGCTCTAGTTAATTAGTGTTTATTGTTCACACGCATGATATCTCCGGTGGGTACGTAAACTTCCAAGTTCCAACCATAAAAAAATAAGGAAAAATATATGTATTAATTAAGGATCGATCGAGGACTCATTCTTTTTTTATTTTAATTTAATAATTTCTAGCTAGCTCGTTTTCCAAAATTTTGGAACACCAGATAATTGAAATATGACTATATATATGAGAATGCAATAATTAATAAGTTATCATTTAATTTTCTTAATCATAATTCAGATAAGAGAAATAATACGTACATTGATTTTTTTTATTATTTTAATATTTAAATTAATGATATATAGTCTAAGCTATCCAATTCAGGTTCAAACTAATAACCTCCCATGCACGTACTAAAATCTGATATATTCTCACCATATTTTGATTTTAATAAATCCAAAATCAAAATTTGCAAGGACTGCATGCATGCACTCCAATTACATCTACACATGCAAATATTCAATCCTTCTTTGGCTTTCACAAAAATATATATATAGTATTTACTGTTTGATAATTAATTTTTCGAATTCTTCTTAAAAATCTGACTAGATAGAAATTAAGGTACGTACAAACAAATTCATATATATATATTCATATATAAATCAAATTATGACCCTTGTAACCGTGGACTTTGAATTCAAGCTCATAATTAATTAAAATGTTGTTAAATTCCTCCTGTATAGTTCTCGATTTTCTTTCTTTCCTTTTGCACTCAAGCAAATTAATTAAGCGACGACAAATGACAATTGACAAACTGCATATAATGCTCCGATTCCCTTTTGTTTTTGTCTGACTCAATTTTGCTGGCGGCTTTAATTGCCTGACTCTCAAGTCTTCAAAATTTTGCTAGCATTATATAGCATAGAGATGTGTACGTACTGGGTTGCAGAGTCCGTATCTGCAATTGCATGCTGTTATTTTTTTTTTATATATTTTTAGAATAACAGGAGTACTCTATTATTATATAATATTCCAATCCTTTAATTTGGTTTTAATTAATAGAGATAACAATGGATGTGAATTTAATTAGGTGTCACTCAGACTCAGGCCCGACTTTTTTATTTGAAAAGGATTGATGTACTGCATGTGTTGAATTTGACTGAAACTTTCTGCTTAATTTAATTATTCCAATTTGGCGTTTCCCAGAGAATATTTGACCGAAACTTTTTCTAGTTTAGATAAGTGTTTTTTTTCTTTAGTAGTTACTAACATATATTTAGAAGGGAACTGATATATTAACACCGATGTAGTTGATGTCATTAATTATTTTTATTAAAGCGAATTTTCATTCACCATTTTCTAATTTTCTTGGGAAATCAAAGTTTTTTTTTTTTTTTTTTTTAATAAAGTGGTATTGTACCACCGGTTTCATTGAAACCAAGCAGTTTTTACAATAAAATTGATACCAGAAGTTGGTATCATACAATATTCCTAAAAGAAAATAAACAATATATAAAAGCTACTCCTACAGACATACATAATAATCCCAAAACCTGCTAGCAACACTACAAGTATATATATTCTCTAATGTACATAACCAAAACAACATATTACTCAAACCAACTTATGTTACCTAAAGATCAAATTCCTAAGATCAATTGTCTTTTCCACACAAATTTATCATGTGCATATATTCTTCAAATTGATGTAGTCTGTTCTTCCTCTAGTGAATGTATTTCCTACTGCACATCTTGAGGTAAGATACATGACAATTTAAAAAAAAAAAAAACTTGAATCCTTTTGAGCTTTACACCAAAAGGAAGTCATGTTAATTACTTTCAAGCCTAAGGTTTTAATACTACAAATCTTTTTTTCTTGAAATATAACATTATTTCTCTCTATCCAAACCAACCAACATATAGTACTTCTAACCATTCAATAATTGGCTGGTCTTTAAGAGGAATAAAACCATCAATTTTCCATAAATCATGCAATGAGGTCCCTTGAAAGATAATATTATTATGAGATGCAATCCAATTCCATATATAGCTGACTTATAAAGGGACAAGTAACAAATAAGTGATTTGCATTTTCATATATATTGTCCACAAAAAACACAAGAGGTGTCACCATCGACCCATCCTCTTTTTTGTAATTGATCCTTAGTGGGTATTTTTTTTTTCATTTTCAAAGACCATATACAGTTTTTTATTTTCAGAGGACCTTTTTACTTCCATATTATATCAAAATCTGTATTTTTAATCCCACCAAATTCTATCCACTCGTAAAATGAGTGAACTGAGAATTAGCCATTAGCATTAAATCTCCAATAGATAGTATCAAAGCCAAAGGGAAAGGGGATAACTGAAAATTATCTAATAACTTATTCAATTCTAACCATTCCTCTCTATAATTTCGTACTAATTGCCTATTGAATTCTAAATGGAGATGCTTAGATGCAAAAGCTTCTGCTATTGTTATCCTATCATCACTGCAAATTGAGAATAAATCAGGGAATAAAATGGATAAAGAGCATTCTCCATATATACCATCTATCAGTCCAAAAAGCAACAATTAATAGACCCATTATAATCTTTATCCATGAATTACATGGATATTACGTACTCGAATCGAAGCAGATTAATTACATGACAGGCCTCGCGCGCAGTTTAATTTTTACTACCACTTTTGTATTTTTGCTTTCCTATTTACTTACTTTTCTATCTTCGAATCATTAATTACATGTAACACTTGTTTGGTAATGAAAAAAAAGAAAAAAGAAAAAAGCTTATACTGTATTACAGATTACAGAGTCTATAGACCCAAAAAAAAGAGATTGTCATGCACCTTACTGTACGTAGAGCTACAATAGATAGATGGGCCATGAATATTGGAAATGTATTCTCAAAATATATATATATATATATATTGGAAAAGTAAAAGTTAGTGCAGCTAGCACAATATATATATAACAAGATGGTCAGTTGTGCACTTATGCTTTAATTTCGTAACGGTTTATATTTGCCCACCACAACAATGAAGCTAGCTAGCTTCTTGTTGAAATCCAACTGATCAATCAGACGGATCAATATATATATGCACGGGTTTAACTATTTATTGTTTTTGTTTTTTTTTTTTTTTTGTGAACAACGTAGATGTGAGGTTGTACCCTCTAGAATTAATTAATACGTGTGGTGGGCGCAAAAGAAGCTTAATTAATGGTCTGAATAAAGCTGTCTTAGTCTCTAGTCTTAATTATATATGTTCTTCTCATTTTATTGTCATTTAATTGGTCCGTATCCACTTTTTAAGGTACATTCAATTGGAAAATGTTAGATTCTAGTGCATGGTGTTCTTATTTTATATTATATTGAAAAAAGATTATATGTTCAAACTGTCAATATATTGTGAAAAGTTTAATAATATTGATCCATTTTAGTCAGAACAATTTTGATTTTTTTTTTTTTTTTTTGGATAAATTTACGGGCTACTAATTTCTAATTGCATGGAATATAATCTTGAACCTTTTCAACTAAACCCACAATATATTTTTTTTTTCTCTATATTAATTAGTAGACAAAACAAAGTCACCAATGCAACTTATTTGACTTGATCATCCACACAATTACAAATATAAGAGTAATTAAGTTGCACTGACAAAAAAGTTCAAATAATATTTTAATTTTCTGATTTTATTTGCATATATTGTTTAATTAAAAGATCAAATGTACCAGGAGAGTAAATATAATAAATTAATCTGATACAATGGAGCTGAGGATCTAATTATTTACCTTATATATATCGTATTCAGACTTACTTGCATTTGCTTGTTGAATTCCGATCCACGTACGTGTACTGGAAATTCCAATCTTGGTAATATATATATATATATATATATATATATATATATATATATAGAGTTAGGCTACAATAATATGCATATCACGGTTTTACCGTGCTATGCGGTTCCTTTCTCAGTTTTCGTTGTCCAAATGGTCGATCCGAACTGCTCAATGTGATCTCTATGTCAAAATATGTTAGGAAACTAAATTTTACAATTTTTAGAATTTTTTTGATATTTTTAGTGATGGGTAGAAAATTGTTGTTTTGTATGAACCAGAATCCTTGGATCTAGCCATTTTCTCCCCATCATTAAAAATAGTAAACAAATTCTAAAAATTGTAAAATTTGATTTCCTAACAAAGTTTGATATAGAGATCATATCGAGCGGTTCGGATCGACTATTTGGACACCGGAAATGGTTATACGACCGCATAGCATGGTAAAACCGTAATATCTACTCTATGTCAAAACCGTGCTATGCACATATTATTATAGCCGGACTCTATATATTTTTTGCGCCTAAGTTGAAAAATTAGCATCCAACATCTGCAGCGTCTCATGAATTCTCAAGTCATGACGTTGCTGCTCTTTTTATAAATATAAATATATATTTTAATTCTTAATAAAGCTTTTAGAAGAGAGGAACGTACAATTAATTATATATATATATGTTGAGTGTTGAAATAAACAGTCAATAAGATTGCAATGTGTAGAAATTGTTATCACCCCTCTTACGCTTTTTCACCATTCTTCTTAATTTCCTCCATTAATTTTTCTTCCATTACTGTCCCATTAGTCCATTACCACACACCTCAATAAATTAATAGCTAGGGTATATATCAAACTAACTGTTGCAACTTGCAAGCAGACATCTTTTTTTGTGCTGTCTTAAATCTTAATCGATTTGGTTGTCGCATTTAACAACACTATATATGGATCGGATCGGATGTGTTAGTACTTTATTAGTACACAAGCTAGCCATAAAGCTAGGCTTGAGGTCATTTTCTGAAATTAATTAATTATGTGCTAATTAATGTAATGTATATATATTGTCTTGTGAGTTTTTGCTATCTAGGAATAATTGGTACCAAAGAAACACTATTCATGAGAAAATTGCTTAACAACCTAAAAGAGTACGCGTCAAGGAAGTCTTCCCAAAAGATCTAGAGTACTGGTAATAATTAAGAACTTAATTTGATGATCCATATATATTATAATTATATATAAGAAAGAGATCGAGTTAAGGCCTTGTTTTGAACTAGTAGCTAGCTAGCTAGGCCTGTTAATAGCACCGGAGGCGGAGGCCCAATAAGAATTCCAATTTTCGTTATGCATGTGAGCATGGATGAGATTATATATTTTGCTCAAGGGACAAGGGAGCTGTCTATAGTCTATATATAGTATACTACTTGTAAGCGTAAGGTCAATTGATATATATATTATATATAACATTCACATACATATAAGACGTACTGATAGATCCATTCCCTTTCTTTTCTTTTATTCTCCTTCGGCCGGTAAGGTTAATTTGTACGTTCAACGTATATATTTCACGCTCAAAGTGCAGCAACAAATTAAGATGATAAATATGAAATATATATCTAGATGGATTACGTGAATTCAGCCAAGTATATATATACATTTCGTGCATCATTCTCACACAGAAGACAATTTCCTTATATATATATATATATATGTCAAAACTCAAGAATAAGTAGACAACGTACAACCGTAATGCGTAAATATTTATATATATATGTTAGACCTTAATTAATTATTACAACACCAATTGCATAAAAGATAAAACAGATACAATTTTAGTTTTATTTACTAGATCTGCAATCACAAGTCACAAACAAACATCTATACATATATAGAGGATAGCAAACTCCTGAATCAACTATCAAACTATGAAATTAAAGAGAACAAAGAACATCAAATTTCACTTAGTTAATTAATTTCATCATACCAGACATAGACATCAAACTCATAAATGAGCTTAGAATCAGATATATACACAGGCTTACCAACGCTGTACCCCTGTGCCACCTTGAATATACCGGTGCCGCCTATGACTGCCCGCTCTATTGTTGCTCCCACAACAACCCTTCCGAACATTGCCAGACTGCTACCGTTGTATTTCCCATCGGTGAAAACAAAGTTCACCATTGTTTCCAGTGAATTGTCGAACCCCACTACTGCCACAAGACCTTGAGCACGACCTGCTCATGCATGTGTCATATATGTCAGACAGTCAGAACAGATAAGTAAATATATAGTTTATTCATTATACATATATTAATTCAACATGTTACTCGTCGATCTGCATAAATCTTTTTGCAGCCAAAAATAAGTTATGTATATATATTGATTTGCGTAGAGCCGTAAACAATTAAATGAGTTATGTAGCATGCTGGTAATGTAATAGCAGCCAATCAATTATATATGCAGGTTTTGCAGTTTAATTAACAGGAAATTATTTCATTTCAGTGTCAGAGACCTGACTGAAATGAGAGAAATTAATTAATATATCCATTACATCTTCATGTATTAGTTATTGGAAAAAAAGTTGTTGAAAACTATGGGTAATTCTTTCTTTCCAGAAGATCGATATAGTCTACTAATCAGAGGATGACCAGCTAGCATGAAAATGATATAAATTAAAATTAGCTAAACCCATATATAATATATTCATTGTAAATTAACCAATCAGCATAGAATTCATATATAAGAACATTACTTAGAGAGGCAGATCAACTAGACAATTAGACATGCAATTACCGATCAATTTTGAATTATCATCGTATCCTTCTCGCAGCATGTCATCAATCACCGCAATTACGCCACGGGTGAATGCGGTGGTGTTTGGAGCATTGACGGTAGTCAATACGGTTGCATTGGGTCCGGAACGGATTTCATGGAAGTACAAATTCAAATGAGCTTTTTTGGCACATGTTTGATGGATGGAGAGGAGCAGACTAATTAGGATTAGGATGGAGAAGAGGACAGTACTTTGAGAAAGAGAGGAGGCCATGGCTAGCTATGCCTATATAGCAAGTAACAATTCAAGAGCTAGAAGTAATTAATTAATTTGTTGAGTAATGATACATATATGTTTCTAACAGAGGCTATGCTTGTTAACTATTTATACTGATTGTCAACTACCTCTGAACTGAAGAAATATTAATGTATGTATGGATTGGAGCCCATAGTTATATGGACTAATCAAAAGTTAACTCCTTTTATATTTATATGGCCTTCATTAAAGGTGGAAAGTTATTCTACATAGTGAATTTTTCTGGGAACTTTTATTAAAGTTGTCTTCAAATTCAAAGCGGACAATTAATTCGGATTATGGGTATTAAGGGATTCAATAACCATGATTATTGGTGACCATTTTATTTTTTATACATAAATTGGCAAATCTAAACCGTTAGATGTATTCTAAATCATCTCAATAACATATACACAAAAAATTATAAAATTCTAATATCGTTTCGATAGTCATCAAGAGAAAAGAAAAAAAATCATAAATTGAACCTTTGATTTTTGTTAATGCTTGATGCATATGTAAATAAAATCAAGATGATATAATTTTTTATGTATACATATTTTATGATATATACAACCTATTCTATCAATTACTTTTGTTATGGAAGAGTTTAATATGTATTTATTTAAGATTTAATTTCACGGTCACTAATCGGTCACAAAAAACATGGTTATTTAATCCCTCACAATTAATATAGTTATGGCTTGTCTTGACTTGTCTATCATCATAAGTTCATAAATGTGACCGCAGTAGATGCGAATTGGCTTCAAATCCAAATCCAAATCCAAACTTAAATAATACTTTTCTTCTTATAAGTGTAAAGCCTGCATGCTTTAAGAAAAGATTCAAAAAGTAGATATTATAGGCGACTTTGATTGTAATAAGTCCATAAAATGGTATAATTGTTCCTTTTCAGCTCCCAATTTCCCATGCCGTAGGCGGCCCTTCAAGCTTTCAATTGGAAAATGTGCTCTCCCCTTCGACCATTTCTTTGGACAATCCTAATTGTATGGTGAGTATAAAGTCCCTTGAATTATATTATAGTGCTAAAACTCTCTAGTCTCTAAGATACAAAGTGCACGTTTTTAGTTGACTTCAACTGATACACATTTAAAACCCAAAACCCTCTCTAAATTTAACCGTTTAAGAGCCAAACACCAGATAAGGAATTCCCAATGCAAACACAAGCTAGTGCATACATGCTTTCATAACTGGTACAATATATGAAGTCATAAAATTAAATAACAAGAATAGGTACATGGCAGAAAAATCTCAAATAATAATACAAGTGACGAGTCAAGAAAGGCAATAAAAACCTAATCTGAATTAAGTTCAAATTTGGCCACGCAGCTCAGAGATTCCAGTCAAATAAAAAGTATATACAAATTAAGCAGGTTCAGCTTATGATTAAGTAGTAACATTAATACAGGTATTGTCCAGATATAATTGAATCAATAAATGCATTTTTGTCACCCTAAATAAATCTAAATAGCTCAGTGTTCCTTTTTCTGATTTCTTGTTTTCCCTCCCACATGGCAAACTGTGTTGCATTTCTATATTTTACCCAGTAGTCAGTTAACAAATGCTTGACTAACTATGCAAATAGAAACATAATAGTGGACAGAAAATCTCCCGTGTGACCAGAAAAGCTCTTCATTAAGAAAGCCGGCGGGTTTTGAACTCATAAGTCAAATCTCAGAACCCACACAGAGAAGCATTGATTGGATCAAAGCTTAGGGTGACTATTTGTATTATGTGCAGAACCTTAACGGGGGTGCTCTTTCTGGTATCTGCATCAGATAACAAAATGTTTAATTAACATGGTTCATTGATAATTCAAGTGTGATAAAATGGAACTTAGATTCACATTTTTTAATCGCTGATACCAATAATGTTTATTAAAATTGCATACCTCCCCAATTGACCATTTCTCCTTCAACCAGATACTATCATCCATGCTATCCTCTTGCTTCTCCCTGTTGATGTAAATCATAATAATAGGTTTTAAGTGGAAGTTCAATAAAAGTGAACCTGAAATCAACAAATTTTGTGAAGCAAAGTTCTGACCACACTCCTTGGACATCAACCCCTTTCCAAAAAACAAAAAAGTATTTTGTACGTGGCCACCCAGAAGCTCTTGTTTACAAACCGATATACGCCTCTTAGTTCAGATATGAATTCAGACGAAATGGGCAAAGCAATCACCTAAACACCAGTTGGAGGACAACCATTAAAATGAAGACTTACTCTGGAGGAGGAGGAGCACTAGTGAAACCCAAACTTAGACTCGACAATTGCTGCTGCTGCTGCTTATTTGAAGGATTGCTATTGCTGGTACTAGGGACTAGATGAGCAGATAACGAACTGAAAAGTTGACTCCCAGTTGTATTAGCATTTGCATTGACATTTAATCCTTTGCCAAAACTAAAGTTGGCTGCAGATGCTTGGTTTTCATTTGTCAGTTGGCGGCCAAAGCTTGGTTGCATTGCCATTTGATTATTGTTCTGAGAAAAGCCTGGTTGCCCAAAAAGATTGTTTGAAGTACTTGACGGTGCAGGATTATAGCCTGGTTGGCCAAATAGATTATTTGGTGCACTTGACGGCCCAGGAGACCTATAATTAAGCATAAAAAAAGGATCAGACTGATTTGGAGCAAGAAGAAATTGGCCAATATTTTTTTGATGGTGCCGAGCAGCAACATTGATACGTTTATCTGAATTTTTTATACAAGCCTTGAATATATTATTGATTTCTGATTTTTTTTTTTATTCTTTGGTCATGTCATCTACAGATACTATCTTGCAGAACTTTTAGTGGCGACCCCTACTGCCAGTTCTATTTATGTAAGATTGATATCTAATATGTATTCTTACAGTTGTTTTATGGCGAAGAGCCAACAATTATGTTATAAAGTCATTTGCAGAAAGACTGCCCTCCTAATTTCAGTAGAGGAAAAAGAAACTCGGAAAGGCAAGTAACCTGAAGGGTGATGAAGAATTGCTAGCGGCTCCCAGTTGATTAAAGCCGGTAAATGTTGGTGTTGTATTACTTTGAGAAGTGGGGTTCATGTTACCATTTAGAGGTACATATGGCGTGCGAAGAAGATTCTCAAATTCTGACAATTTTGACTGCAGTAAATTTCTCTCCCTCTCAACCTGTATTAACATACACATTAGACTTATACACCTTTATTCTGTACATTATAACATGTACATTACCAAAATATTATCATTTTCAATGAGTAGTAATATTACCTATTCAAGCATGATACTTATTTGATGAATATAAAATTCAATTAGCAATGATCAAATGTAACATATTTCAGTGTAGATACAAGATAACAAAAAAGACGAGTCACATGGAACGGCTGGCTATAAATAAATAATTAAGGACAAAATTAAGTTCATAATACATATAATGGTGGTAACCAAAAGTAAATTATATAACACGGTGATATAGGAATAAAAGGAGGCATCGAACATACAATGGACTGTAAACTACGACTTTGCTTTGCTTCCTCATACGCTACTGCACGTAGCTCTTCAGGGCTTATGTCACCATGAACATCACAAGGTAAGCTACCAAGAAAACAACAAAACCAACATAAGCATGTACAATCATAAATACCAATATTTCTGTTCCGATGTAAAGCAACAAAGCTAGTTCAGAGAACCCATGTATGTATCACAGACTCACAGTTCAGAAAAATCTCAATATGATGTTTCAAGTTGGGAATTCTACATTTGCATTAAAACAAAGACAAAAATGGCTACTTTGAGAGAGAATTAAAAAGAAAGGTACTGTTTATAATGAGCATAGCAAGTGAGTTTCCATTGTGGGGCCTCATTCTTGAAATCTTCAGCAATTATCTGTTTGCATGACTCAGGATCTGTACAGCTGCAAACAATCAATTATATGACATCACATACTGCTTTTGTTCCAAGGAGAAAAGAGAAAATATGCTAAAGAAAATTTATCAGCATCTAAATAAAAAGTAACTAACGTGTGCACTGATGCTTGTGATTGTGGATCTGCCTGCTTTGAGCCAGCTGAAGTTTGGCGTGTCCATTTATTATCAAATGGCTGTCACAGAGTTGTTTGGAAACTAAGTTATGAACAGAAATAATGTGAGAATACTAGACTGACTCTTTGGACCAGAACTCCTGTAAGAGTCCAAGTTCCCACAGAAAACCCCTAATATGACCATAATAGAACAACACAACAGAATTAAGAAAAGAAGAACACATTCAATTTTGGGGGCTCACAATTGCTTGTAAAATAAAATCCATTATTCCTTTTCCTAATTAACCATAAGAAAACCCTAAACCAACAGCTACCTTTGATGGAGACTGAAATTGAGCCGTAGAATTTCTGTTCTGGACTCCAAAGCCAAAAGGATTGGGCTTCTGCTGTTGCTGTTGCTGTTGCTGTTGCTGTTGTTGAGAGAATTGCGAAGAGCCAAATCCAAAAGGATTGGGCTTCTGCTGCTGTTGTTGTTGCTGCTGAGAGCCAAATCCAAAGGGGTTGGTTGAAGGCTTTGACTGATTGTGGTTCTGATTTTGATATTGATTTTGATTGGGAATGGCATGGGAGTATCTGCACCTAGCTCCAAATCGGCAGCTGCAAATGTGAACAAATGTGAAATGGACGATCTCCCCTTGTTTGAATAAAGAATAAGAGAGAGCAACTTAATTTCGTGGCATTAAGAAAGTAAAGATTGGTTAAAACAAGAATAGAGACGTTCTTTCAAATAAAAAAACAAGAATAGAGATGGAGCTACTACCTGCCGCGGAGGAAGTGTCGGCAGATTTCCTGTTGGCTCATTGCATTGACTTTCCTATTGCTATTGGTTCAGATAGAAGCTGCATTTACTCTCCAATTGTTATAACAGTAATAATAATAATAATAAGCTAGCAATAGCATTGAGTTGAGATAATTACTTATATATATAGCAGACCAAGAAATGAAACTGTTTGTTGCATTGAGTCCCTTCTTTAATTGCCCAGAAAAGAAAACATTGAATTTATTGGCCCCCAAATAAATCAGTAAGCTAGGTAGAGAAGAGAAGAGGAGATGCAAACCTAGCTAGCCTAAGCCCTAAGGAATAAGGATCGAGGAGCAAAAGCAAAAGCAAAAGCAAAAGCGAGCGAGGAGAGAAGTTGGCGTTGTCTCGCTGGGGAGGGGAGCTGGGCTGAGAAGAAGAATCGAGAGAGAGAGAGCGCTGTGAAGAAATTAAAGAAGTCGGGAGAAAGAAAGAAAGAAAGGAAGGAAGGAAGGAAATGATTTCTATCGAGGGCGAGGCGGTCAGGACTAGGAGGCCATGAATAGATTGATTCAAAGACACAGAGAGAGAGAGAGCGCTGCCCTGCCTGCCGCTACTTCATTTTTACTTAGTTTCTACTAATTAAACACCAAGCCCAGCCCAGCCCAGCCCAGCAATCTAATTAAGGCCGGGGCAAGCGTTGCAACAGCCAGCCTTAATTGAAAAGAAAAAGGTCTTCGATAGTTTGCTAAATTAACCACTGAATCAGTGATCCATCTATCATTTTCTTTCCTTTAATTTGCTCTGGGTGGCAGTGGCAGTGGGAGCCAATTACATAACTGAAGCTAGCGCTTGCCACGAAACTTTTCTAAGAAATGTTGCTAGGATCTAATACTAAAATCGTTTACAATCCTCTAATATATATCACGCACGTTCATATTTTTTGGGGAGAAGAAATTTGTCATTACAAAAACACAACTTAGAAATTTGCCACTATAAATTTGATTTCTTTATATATTCTAATTTGCTCTCTTTCCACATCGCGGCCATTGAAGGGTTTCTCCTGAATCCTTCTCCTTCTCACGTCGCACTAGAGGAATTTGCCCTGCGAGCGGTCAGTTCAGAGTTCCGTGCAGCTCGGCGTCGCATCACAGAAATTTTCCTTAACAGTTATCGTTTTCTTCAATTAGTGCTCGCCAGATATTGGAAATAAAAAAAAAAAGATATTACAAGCTCAAAAAGTTCAATTGATGCAGTGGAATATATCGTTTTATATCAGAAATTGACTATCATCTTAATTAAGTTAAGTGCTTCCATATGGTAAATGCGTTCAAAAGGCATACAAATCATACATGAGCCAAGGACAAGGACATGAATATTTTGTTGTTGTACAATCATTCGATCGACATCAGTATCATAACATTCAAGAAATGTTCTTCAACATGTACAAATTAAAGATGGATGGTTTTATGACTTTATCCCATTACATCAATTGATGACCAAAATAAAGTCAAACATTGTATTATAAAAGTCAATTAAAATTGAATGCCAAACACTGTATTTATCTTCTATCTTCTTCTAGCTCTAATACCAATCAGTTGATATTGGGGTTGTAACATTACTCTTTCCTTCCAAACATTCTTGTCCCCAAGAATGAAACTGAAGAGCGCAATCTCATGATCATGGGTCACATGATCAGTAAACACCTTGACAGCAAAATTTGCCTACTTGTTAATTTGCCAGTCATACGCAGCATTGGTCAGAGTTGTTAATGGTGGATGCCTAACACCAATTATACTAGATGGTGCATAATGTGATGTAGTTTGAGATACTGGCTCTTTTAATAAAATTTAATTTTGTTTCAGACAGTCAGTATCCGTAAATCCCTTCATCCAGAGTCCAGACTGATGCATGGTTTGAGTCGATGCTCTTTTAATTGGGTACTTGCTTTTTGCATCCAGCTCGATCTGGTTATTAATTATATCCTCACCCTGAGACTTGTTTTAGTAACCATTTAATGGTATTAGAGGAGATGGGTAATTAACAAGAGCTAGAAAGTTTTATAGGCAAAATTCGCCGGAGAGGCTTGGCAATGGCGCTACATGACTACATCATCTTGGCTCAGAAGAGATCGAGAGGAGTGGGAAGCCAACGGATGAGGAAATTTTAGTGCAGAAGATCGAGAGGGGGGGTGAGAAGGCAAGGAGGAGGGAGATGACAGCGTTAACACTGGTTAATTAAAGAATATTACACAGGAAGGAAGAAAGGATGGGCTATTAAAGGGGTGATTTGGGACATACAGATTTTCTTTTTTTAATTTGTATAAAAATTTGGGATGGAGTGACAATTATACAAGTAAATCAAATTTATATCGGCAAATTTTTAAACTTGTAACTTTGGAGTGGCAAATATCTAATTCTCCCTATTTTTTATGTAGCCGACGGTGAATTACCGAGAGCCGGAGATTTTTATAAAAATAAAAAAAGAAAGTTACAGACAAATTAAGAGTTATAAAATCAATTAATAGATTAAGACTTATTACGTGAGCTCAAACAAATATATCTTTATTGCTTCTTACGCGCAGTCATAATATCAAAACTAAAAAGTCAAACATCTATAAAAAATAAGTACACATGTCAACACTAATGCACATAACTTATATCAGTATTATTTAGAACTAAATACAACAGAAATTGCATAGTATTTATTCAGTTATCGCAGTCAAACATCTATAACAAACAGACTTAATTTGAATCAACAACAATTAAACTATAAAAATGGACAAATTAAAATTAAGGACTCATTTATCACTTAAATTATCCTTGTACGTGACAAAGACGTCAAACTCGTAAATCTGCTTAGAATCGGAGAGAAGCACAGGCTTACCAAGGCTGAACCCCTTTGCCATTCTAAACTTACCGGTGCCGCCTATGACGGCCCGCTCTATCGGTGCCCCCATAACAACCCTTCCGTATATTGCAAGGCTGCTACCGTTGTACTTCCCGTCAGTGAAAACCAAGTTCAGCATTGTTTCCAGTGATCCGTCGAACCCCACCACTACGACAGTACCTTGAGCATGACCTGCATGTGTACGTACGTAATTGCATTTGTTCATGCCCCTATTTTTTATATTCATATTTATAAATAATTAAATGAGTCATATAGCTGTCTACTAATGATGCTGGTTTTGTATTATAATTAACAAGACATTTCATTTTAGTGCCAGATATATGACTGAAAGGAGGACATTTCATTTATATATCCTTATTACATCTTCATGTATCACTTATCGAAAACTATGGTTTTAAAAGATCAATTACCGATCAATGGTGAGTTATCATCCTGTCCTTCCCGCAACATGTCATCAATCACCGCAATTGTTCCACGGGTGAATGTTGTGGTGTTCGGTGCATTGATGGTAGTCAGTACGGTTGCATTGGGTCCAGAAAGGATTTCATGGAAGTAGAAATTCAAATGAGCCTTCTTGGCACATGTTTGGTGGATGGAGAGGAGCAGAATTAGGATTAGGATGGAGAAGAGAGCAGTTTGAGAAAGAGAAGATGCCATGGCCAGCTAGCAAGTGACAAAGAGAAAATAATAGGTTTGTAGATAAATTAAGATGCTGCTTCCAACAGGCTTTTTGCTAACTACGGAAATATTGGACAAGTGTATGGACTGGAGTGGAGACCAATATTAGATGGACTGATCGATCCAAAATTGAATTTTCTGTCCTTACGAGAGAAACAGAGAGTATGAAAAATAAAAAATTTTGATGGCTTTGATTCAAGGTGAATTACCTCAAAGCTGTAAAGATATCATTTCTATACGTGAGATATCATTTCTATATGTGATCGAATATGGAGAAGTTTGCAAACTGAATCATGATTTTGTCTCTTGTTAATATATAATGAAATTAGCTACTTCATTATATTGATACAAGTATAAGATATCAGACGGACCCCTTGGTAGAATATGATTATTATGCATGCAAGCAGTTAATCATTTAATAATCATTATTCGGGAATTACCAATTTAACGCAAGCTCTCATAATTGGCATTTGAGAGGCTTATTAAGACATCAGAAGAAAGAAAATTAAATACGAGTGTAACAGTTTTACACTATAATAGGAATGCATATATATGAGGTCTCATGTACATGTTAACCATAAAAGGAATATTATTTGGTAGTCATAATATGTTTGCTAGACATCATTTATTACTTATGAGAATAAGATATTCATTCTCATTGCCAACATGATATAAATCCTTTGATCGCACTCAAAATACACACTTTTACCTAGGAAAATACCTTCATAACTGATCCAAATCATGAGCATTGTATACTATTCATTGTAGTTTTGCATCCATTCACTGTAGTTTTTGTATCTACACACTTGTCTTAGTATACTTTATACATCAATATTGTAGAAAGATATCAAAATATATAAAATATTTTGTGTCACTGCTATCATTTTTTTTTCAAATCTGCAGCCGCTTCATTGAGGGGTTGTTTTTGTATTAAGATTATCATTTTCATATATTTTAAAAAATACATTTTTTTGTTAAGTTCAAAGTTTCTCAATTCCATTTTACTTAGTATACTTAGCGAAAACCTTTCAACAAGTTTAGCCATTTTTTTTTTAGATAACCTTTAAAAATCAATTGAAAATTTACTATATGTAAGCAACATGTACTCTTGTCTCTTGTATATCAACACAAAATCGAGTAAAATGTTTGTGTGCACCCGGAGACAATTAATCATTTCTTACTAAGAAGTCATGCACATAGAAAGTACATTATTCTAGAAGGTGGGGTTAGCACGCTATTATTTGTGAATGCAAATTGAAGTCAACAAGTTCAAGCACACTTAGCTTTTGGGCATAGCCATAGTCGGTAACTTCAGAATTCCCAGCCTATATATGAAAAGATGCAAAAATGAAGGTGCCAGTAAAATCACGTCCAAAGAATATTCAACCAAGTAATTATTGTAGAGTGACAACGTATACATAAGTTTGTGAAAGCCAATTGGAAAATGTGTGTTATCATCACGCGCTTGCATTTACTTGATCAAGCAAGACATTTGCTGGCTTCAAATCACCATGAATTACATTATGATGATGAGTATGTGAAAGGCCTCTAGCTATGTGTAAAGCATAATTCAGGGACGGTAGGGGGAGAGAGCGATTGGAAAGAAACACAAGAGATTTTTGTGGGGAATTCACACAGAATTCATTTTCTTGATAACTTGATACAACAAGCAATCTTGATACAAAAGATAATTTCAAAACTAAAACTTGTTCTGCCTAAAGGGTATGAGTCTACTTATATAGAAAACAAAAACTGAACCCTAAAAATAACCTAAAGCAACAACTACCACAAGATCTCTAAAAACCGCAAATAAAAAAACTCAGAAACGCAATCCAGAACCGTCTGGAGCGGATCGCCTAGCATCCAGGGCGGATCGCCCATAAAACAGTGCTGAAATCCTTCAGAGGGGGCGAACCGCCGGGCCCCGGGGGCGGACCGTTGAGAATCCAGAACCTAAAACTAGATTCTGCGTGTTTCTGGGGCGGGTCGCCGGAACTCTGGGGCGGACCGCCCTCTGGCAGTTTGCTACTATCTGCTGCTGCTGGGGTCTGCTGCTTCAGCGCATCAAAGCAACTCGAACCCTTTGGTTCCAATTAAGATCATGCGCATTTTCAGCGTTATCGGGGAAGAGCCAACTCTTCAAACTTCCTCCATCCAAAAAGTCGTAGACCAAATAGTGTTGGTTGTTACCATTACAATATAAGCAGCTTAACAACATTGTCATGACGCGGCATAGAACACATGACCCTAAGTTCATTCTAGAAAAGAAATAAATAGATTAATGAAACAAATAAATAGCTTGGAAAGAATATATAAACAAGAGGTCGGTGATGTACATCATCAAACAACAGTTTCCAGAAACAAAGCTTTCCAGAAACAAATTAGTCCATATTTTCAAGAATTTGTTAAAAGTGCACCATTTTTATTCCATAAACACTTAAAGGGACATTTGTGGAACAATTTTTGTTTTGGACAACTTTTAATTTGATTTGAGCACATTTTTATGTAATTTTGGACTGTTTTTAGATAAAAGGGCAAAACTAGGTCATTTACTTCACAAATTTATTTGAGGGCTTAGGTGTGTCAATTTTCAACCAAAATTTATATGCAAGCACAACTCAATGTATATTATAAGAAATATAAAATAAAATATAGTGGTCCAATTCATGGAATGGTATTGCTGTTCTTCTTATGTACCAGACTACAGTTTTCATTTGAGCAGCAGATTTCATTTTTTTTTTCTGGTCTGAACTTTGAAAAATCACATAAATTCACTAAAATTCAGAAAAATGTAAGATTTGGGCAAATTTTTTTATTTGGTTCTTGTTTACATTTCTTGAAAGTTTTGAGAAACTTGGACAAACATATTTTCTTTTTTCACTTTTTTTGTGTGAAATTTGGTACAACAGGCACTATTCAATTCAAGCATAGCAGTTCGAGCCAAGAAGTTCAAACCGATAAGTTCAAGCCAATAAGAGGCACAGTTCAAGCATACCAATTTAAGCATACCAGTTCAAGCCAACAGATCAAGCAGGTTTGATTTAGTACTAGTTTGATTAGAAGGCTTGAGACATAAACCCAATGACCTGTTCATAAAAAAACTGATATACATGTCTTTTAATTGTGTTTTAGTATGGGGCTAGATCCATTATACACACCAAATGAGATACAAAGGATCCAAATTGAGGCCGAGGCACGGGATGCCCAAGAACCAGGTGTAGCCGCACCTGAAACTGATTATTTTTTTTTTGTAAATTTTTACTATTTATTTAGACAATTAAAAAATGACTTGCTTTAAACATTATGAACCATTCAAATATGTAGTTTTTTTTATTTATCTAAAAAAATAGTTTAAAAATTCTAAAAATATAAAATTTGGTCTATAACAATATTAATATATGAAGATCACATTGAACGGTTCAGATCGACCATTTGAACTTCAAAAATAATAATATCGAGGCGTAGTACAGAACACTTCGTACTATTAATAGTACCGTAGCCTCACGTGCACTCATTCAGCATTCTGATATATTTAGACTTTGAATTATCTTCAACACTCCCCCTTAATTCAAAGTTCATCACCTTCGTCACGTCATGGCACCAATCAAACTTCTTTGAAACTCCGTAATTGCATTTGCACCATTTTCTCAAACTGATGTTTAACTTTTGACATATTGTCTAAACATCCATTGTCCTTCAAATAAACATCGCCTCTTTCTTCACTTGTTGAGTGGCGTTGATAGAAAATTGTTTCTATATTCTCTCTCTCTTCTGTGAATATTGGCTTCTACAGGACATGCTTGAGTTGGGCTCGACCTTGATCTCTAACCTTTTCCATTATGTGTTTGTAGCGGCAAGTCAATAGCAATCTCACAACTATTGCTTGTACCTCGCAACTGATTATCTTTCCACCAGCTGCACCCACCAAGCACACCAAATGCCTTGCTCTGGTTTTTTTTTGCGATCCAAAATCGTCGCTTGGCTTGTTGACCACACCTAGTATCGTCCCAGGTTCCTTTTTGACTCGAAGTCAGTGCCCGACTAATCATTTGCTACTCCACAATTCTTCTTCTCATCAATTTATGAAGACGCCCATGACGAATTGAATTGCTCTGATACCACTTGTTAGAACTGAGAACTAGAGCTCTGATACCATATGATAGAACTCAAAAACTCTGATACAATATATAATACAAAAAACTATTTTGGTGGGAACACTATACATGAATACATGATTACTATTCGACACACCTTAAACACAATTACAAAGGCTCATTGTATAGCCTAACATAAACAAAATTATATAACCAAATTAGACTCCTGATTTTCTAAATTAACCAACAACTCTATTTTAGCTACTATTACAAATAAGTAATGCTAATTATAGATCTCAACTATTATTTTTGTGCGGCTATTTCTGAATTTTCTGAACTAAAGGTAAATTCAGCATTCTGAAACTTTAGACTTTGAATTATCTTCAACAATTGGTTACATGCCCTTAAAAAATTTGTTTATTAGATATTTGTCATCAAACATCTAATTTATATATTTACCAATTAATTCTTTGTTCTCTTCTATATATGCCCATCAATATAATTTCGGTATAATATAAACATATTTCATTTAATAATAAATAAATAAGAAACTAAAATGACAATTTTAGGTCAGGTATTGGTTAGGAAAGCGCTGAGGTATTCTCGAGGTTGGCTTGAGTTAGTCCAAATGAAAGTCGAGGTCAACACTTCTGACATCGAGTTATTTTGCGACTTGTGCAAAACAAACTTAAACACAAGCAACTTGATCAATCAGCTCTGCACAACATAATTAATTATTAAATCTTCTTTTATTTCTTATATGTATAGTATATTTTGTTTTGAGCAGCCAGTTAGTCCTGGGTTTAGCTAGTTTGGTACTAAACCTTCAATATTATGTATTTCCCCTTCAAAAGTTAGTAATATCGTATTTACCCTTCCCAACACTTTAAAATTACATATTTCCCCTCAAAAGCTAATAATATCACATTTACCCCTACTAAAACTTCATAATTACATATATCCCCGCAAGAGTTTATAATACTAGAGGTGGCAAAATCTGACTTGACCCGAAAACTTGCGGGACCCGACCCGACCCGACCTGACCCGTGTTTCAGGAAAATTCAGTCTGACCCAAACCCGACCTGACCTATGTTTCAAGGAAAGTCTGACTGACCCGACCCCGACCCCGACCCCGACCTCGACCCGAACCCGAACCCGAGATGACCCAAGAATAGAGGTGCAAAATCCCACCAGACCCGAAAAAATGCCAGTAGACGTCAACCCAATACCCGACTTGAACTCGACCCGACCTGATGAGCAGATAGGTTAGGTTGGATTCAATGTCAAGTTAATTGGCCGAAATGAAATGTCTATCACGGGTGAAGTATGGGTGGTGTTGGGTTTCAGGTTGAATAGTGAGGACATTTTTTTCGGGTCTCGGGTTATTTTTTGTTTTTGGTAGGTCGGGTTAGGTTGTCTAAGGTTTGAATCATTTAGGTTCGATTTGTGTCGAGTAGGGATTCAGGTGCGTTTAACTTTTTAAAAAACTGGGTATGGTCGAGTCAATGGAAATGAAAAAGATGATATTAAAAGTTTTTAGGGGAATATGTAATTTCTGAAGTTTTAGAGTGGTAAATGTGATATTATTAGCATTTGAGGGGAAATATGTAATTATAGTGTTTTGGGAAGGGTAAATATGATATTACTAAATTTTGAAGGGGAATATATAATTTGAAATTTTAGAGGGGTATACATGAAATTCTGCCTTATTTTAATTAGTCTGGCCTGATTTGTTTCTATTTTCTTATGTCAAGTTTTGTTTTGAAATTAGTCTTCTTTCAAATTTACTAAAATCTAACTTCTTCACTTTGCTTCGTGTTTATAAATAGTTACATTCTTCTGATAAAAAGTCATAGATTAATTCTCTAGATCTGTTTTTTTGGAAGGCATTATCATATAGAGGAGTGAACTTGTATTTAATTAAGAGTAGTGATATCAAGACCTGGGTTTTGCCCCCCCGGGTCTTGATGAGGTGGCAACAGGAGAGAGAGGGAGAGAGAGAGGGAGAGAGAGGAGGAGAAAAATACTCCCCGTAAGAGAGAGAGGGAGAGTGCTGGAGGGAGATAGAGGGAGGGAGTGAGAGGGAGAGAGAGAGAAGAGAGGGAGAATACTTCCCGCAAAAATACTTCCTGCAAAAATACTCAAAATACTTCCTCGTAAAATACTCAAAATACTCCCGCAAATTACTCAAAAATACTTCCCGCAAAATACTCAAAAATAGTTCCGCAAAATACTAAAAAAAGCTCTTAAATCCCCGTAAAATACTCAAAATACTCCCGCAAATTACTCAAAAATACTCAAAAAAATTTTCCGCAAAAATGCTCAAAATACTCAAAAATCCCCGCAAAATACTCAAAAATAGTCCCCGAAAAATACTCAAAAATAGTCCCCGCAAAATACTCAAAAATAGTCCCCGCAAAATAATTAAAAAACTCTTAAATCTCCTCTCAAAATACTAAAAAATACTCCTCGCAAAATACTAAAAAATAAGTCAAATATCCCCGCAAAATACTAAAAAATACTCAAAATACTCCTCGTAAATACTCCCCTCTCTCCCTCTCTCTCCCCAGCGCTGCCTCGAAAAACCCCCCGCAAAACCCTCCGGTCCCTCCCTCTCTCCCTCTCTCTCCCCCTCCCTCCCTCTCTCTGCCAACGCATCAAGAGGGCAGGGGGCAGAACAGGGGGATTCTTATATTTTTCCTTTAATTAATTACTGATCACATCTTTTCCCATCACTCGAATATTAATACAAACCTAGGACAATCAAAATTAATGAAATTCATACAATAAATTATGAAATAATATATAATTAACGGAAGAAGCCAAAATATTTGGTCACAAGTTCTTTCTAGCTAAAATAAAAAAAAAATAATAATAATAAAATAAAAAATAATAATTTCTTTCTAATACACTATAGTTTCATGTACATAACATTGATTAGATCCCTTGAGTCTTGGTATCATCCTTCCTCCTCACAAATCCTTCTCAGATGCCTCATCACAATAGAAGGCTAGAAGGTAGTTACATTTCAGAGCAAGCTGTGACGACTGTGAGTTCAATTAAATCAATTCAAAAGTCAAAACTGTGTAGCGAATACATTTCTTTAACAAAATGTCGGGCATATGTTGCAAGTCGTCATCTTGTGCTGATATGATAATAAGAACCAAATTAAAGACTCCACTGTACTTCACTGGGCCGGAACAAGTTGGGCTTTTAAATCTAATCAATAGTATCAGGTCCGCTCAATCAATTTCTCAGTCACTGATTTCCAGTAGGAACGAGAAATTGACAACTTTCACCTACGGGTTTTTCCTCAAAAAAAAAAAAAAAAAAGAATTGACAACTTTCTGCCAGTTCAGGCGTTCAGTACAGTAGTGCAGAGTGCAGACTCCCAGTAAATTTAGCATAGAGGAGTGTATGTGTATCCCAACTTCCTTAATCCTGAATTTTAATGTCTGGTTGATTGTTGCAGCCGCATTATTGGTAGAGTCATGGATATCTTGCATTCTGCATCCTGTTGGTTTTGACATCACTGAAAGAGAGATGCGTGCTACGTCTACCATCATGTTCATTGTTCAACTTCATTATGAAAGGGTTTTGTGGAAACAGGCAGATTCATGATGCATGCTAGCTAGGTGTTCGCTAAAATGCCTCAGATCATGGGGATGTTCTCGGCTTTGTTTGATGATCGAGTTACAAGTTGCAACATTCTTATTGAAGGCCTACGCTGGATAAGGTGACACCTGAATTGTGCTTGAGCTGTGCTGTCAAATGACAAGTGGGGGGTGGAGCCGTGGGGATAAAGGGGAGAACGTACCGTGACGTAAGATTGCCTGCAATGCACTGTTGCAACAGGCAACGTTATGTCATTGAATGTGGAAAAGGAGTAGGTCCGATAACCATCATTCCAACAGAAGTGTGTCTTTGAGCACTCGTGGCTGTACAATGTGATTTTCTGAATCGATCTTTAATTATCGGAGCACTATCCTCAAAAAAAAAAAAAAAAGATTATCGGAGCACTCTTCGTTTACGGATCAAGTATGAATTAAACCCGTGAAAAGTTGCTCAGACATCCTTGGCTTCCCCTCCCATTGGTGCTTAGTGGTGTTTTTAAGTACAACTTAGGACAGTTGTGGCCTTGTGGGGTTGCTAAAGAATAACAACGGAGTTTGCATGCACAATAACTAAATTTGCGTGCACAGTAACTAAGTTTGCATGTACTATATTTGAGTTTCATTACACAAAAATTAAATTTTATTGCACAATAACTGAGTTTGTATGCATAATAATTGAATTTAATTGCATAACAATAGAGTTTGTAGACACAACAACCGAACTTCGTTTTATAACAACTGAGTTTCATTGCATAACAACTAAATTTGCATGAACAATAATTGGACTTCCTTACATAACAATACAAAAAAAAAAAAAAAAAAAAAAAATCTTCATATCAACGAAGGGGGTTCCCACATGATCGCTTTAAAATTTCCCATACAAGTATATATATACACAGCTCATTAGAGGAAAGTGTAAAAAGCACATAAGTTCAAGCCCAAGCCCAAGCCTAATAAAAATGACGACATAGGCCGGGCTGGAGCGCACACAGCCACTACTTGAAGTGAGGATAAGGAAAAAAAAGGGTAAATTTCATGATGCATTTTCTGGCTGGGGTGTGATTAACTCATTATGGTCAGCTCTTATGCAATTTTAAATTTATGTGCACTGGATTAATAAAACTTAATTGAACCTTATTTGCCACTCCAAATAAACAATTTTAAAAATAATCACCAATGACAGCCTCAAGAACATGTGAATATGATAAAAATACAGATGTAATTACTAAATAACAAGTCCCTATATACGAATGTTCCATACTCGCCGTCTCTCATGTATACTTGTAGATAACCTTATCATAAAAGAAGGATTGAATGTCCTGACCAGCATTACTCATAACATTCGCAAACGATTGGGCCTGCGCCAATTGCATCTGCGCCTGTAGCAGAGCGTTCCTTTGGCTAGCAGCTGCCATTGCAGCTCCATTTGGTTGTGGTTGTGACGGCTACTGTGGTGAAAAATGCTGTTGTGACGGCTGCACAGAAACATGCGGTGGTACCTGAAGGCCGGGCGACAACACTTCTTGTCTCTCAGAAAAGCATCCAACATGACCACCAAAATCGCATTTTCTACAGAGATAAAACCATTTGTCGGCATCTAGGTACTTTTTGCACAAGTCACAGAATGCTCCCGCACCGGGAGGGTAGGGGTTTTGGTATTCAAGAGAGTGGATGACGGTGTGATCGGTGGCTGATTTTATGAGGGACAGCCGCACAGTGGAGGTGCAGATCATAGCTGCACTCTTTGCATCTGAGGCAGAAGGCGGTGCCGTCAATCCTTCAAGCATCACAGTGGTAACTTCCATTTGGATAAGGTGGAGTTAGTTCAAGGTTCAGGGTGTGCGCCGGGTGCGAGGGGTACGGTCCACTCTTCGTCCGGTGGTGGCACAGGTAAAATGAAAAAAACAGTAGCAATAAACACAGCCGTAGGACTGCTCGGCGCATGGCATGTTGCATGCGTGGCACATCGGTTTGGGTTCGGGAGATGCGACGAGGTTTAGGGGGTGAAGATGGCTGATGTGGACTAATGTTTAATCTACATTGTTGATGCTTCCCATCTATCCTTTGTTTTATTTGTTTCCTGTATTATCTGCCATCATTGTTGGGAATTAAGCTACTTATAGGGAGGACAAGTGCAAACTATAAATAAAAATACTTATAAGTAAGATATAAAAGAAAATTTTCTTTTTTGTTGATCTGAATTTTTAGTATCATATTAACCGGCCATAAAGAGTAAGTTACAAACATGTTCTAGCGCCTCCGAAGTATATTTTTTATTTCCATTTTGGTCAAAAATAAAACTATATATGTTCTCATTTATATTTTGTATGGTGACTGCACAAATTAAAAGTAGAAGTTTTCAAGCTTTTAAGACATTTATACAGTTGAATCAATAAGAGACCAATTCAGAGTCGACTAACAGGAGCTCTAATAAGCAGTAATATATACATTTAGACTGCCAATGTATAACCCGTCGTACATAGATTTCGTTACCGATCTATATATATATGTCAGTTTATTTTCCATGTCTTACACATAAGCTATCAAGAAAATGGATCATTTCGTTTTCGTTTCGTTTCGTTCACTAAAACCGTAAATCGTTTCGTTTGGAAGGGAATTGATTTTCATAGTGAGCTTGCTTTTGATCTCATTCTCCTTTCTTTCTTGCTTTGGTTATATTCTAAGTGATTTTTCTGTAAAAATATTGCATATATATAAAATTAATGCAGACCTCCGCTGTCCAACAAAACACAACAGAAGAACGGAAATAATAGTTTCGTAGTGGTATTATTTTATGAATTAATGGAAAACGAAATGGAATATATTGTTGTGTTTTTCATTTTGTTTCGTTTAACGAAACCGCAAATCGTTGCATTAATCGTTTCGTTTGGACGAGACGAAATGAAATAACGCAAAATTTTGTCGCATTGACAGCCCTACAGTTTTGAGTCTTAAATTTAAGTGAATGTCATATTGGACTACTTAGCTTAGCCAATGAAAGCTGGGTGTTCCGTGTTCCTACTGAAATCGTATAAGGAATTAGTCTAATATGATTAACATAAATAAATTAATTACGACTGGAGTTATGACTTCATATATACTGCCTGACTTTTCGCAGAGCATATATATATACATCATGGAGCACCTTAACTTGAACGTGCAAATTTACAAATATTTTTGTCGAAACAGATGCCAATTATAGACATGACCAGGTCGAAAATAAAAAGAATCCAGTTGCTAACAAATATTTATATTTGCAGAAGTAGCTAGAGATCTAAAATTAAAATGGTTTTTATTAATAATGAAACGGCTTAATAACTAATATATAGCAATTCACCTCGCTCACAAATTTAATTGAATTTTTAGACCATTCTTTATATGTGTTTACTGTGGAAATGATGTCTTATTAAAATTCAACGTACGTCTTTGAAAAAGGTATAAGGAAAAAGGCTATAGCTAGGCAAAGAAATTACATAATTGATCGAGCTGCACATGACATATTGACATGGACCTGTCACCTGTGTGGCCGTGCTGTGGAATTCATATCTTTGGCCGTGCTGCAACAGAGCTCGACAGAGAGAGAAAGAGAGAGTAACCGAGGTGGGACCCACCGAACCGAGGGAATGAATAAATGGGAAGTTGAAGGATTATTGACCCACCGATCGATTTTTAATTTCAGTTTGATCTCTCCGTACGTCTTTAATAATTTTGCAAACAAGCTAGAGAAATTTATATAAGTTGAAGGACTGGAATGAACAAATGGAAAGAACACATTGACCCTTTGACATGCAATGCAAGTGCCTTTTGGTTTTGGGACAGTAATCGCTCTAATTAGTGCCACATAAAATTAGTGAGTGTGGCCTAGCTACTGGCATAAAGTGACATATATATAATTGCCACCGACTGAATAGTGCATTGATAAAGGCATGGGTCCTCCTACAGTCAAGGAATGAATCCTTTCAATTCCTTGGCCGTGTCCCCTTTCTCTTTAAACATCCCCTGTGGCCTGTCCTTCTTTACTTTTCCCTTTTACTTCAAAATCCTTTGCAACTCTCCTCCTACATGTGACACTTGCTTTACTTACAACTATCCTTGACCTTAATCCTTCCTTCCTCTCTCGATCTCCACCCAATTCAATGCATGCAGTAAGAATTGGAAATAACAATATCATCGGCCTTAATTAGCTTTAATTTCAATCACATGTAGCTACCACAGAGTTCCTTGTCTCCAATTGTTTGGACTTGGGAATTAAAGACTTCATGGAGTTTGCAGAAGCGTAGTACTCCGCAATTGAGATCCACCAGTAGTTCGTTTAGCAAACCATTGTAAGGTATTTCCTCTCAATCATTTCTTAATTGGGCACTTTTAAGTTTTAAGGAGTACTGTGTTTCACAAGTAGATATGAATGAAATTAGCTAGCTATATACTAAAATCTATACATATTTATATATTCATATTTCAAACGTACGTCTATCCTGATTGCTGAAGTTTAGTTTCCAACGTCTTGGATCTAATTCACCATTTGATTGTTTTGTATACAGATTGTGAAGTTCATATAAGTTTTAGTGTTTTCATTTAGTATGAATTTCAAAAATTTTACTAAGCAATACAATGATCTACTTGATAATCAAAGTTGTTATACTAAGTCTAAACTCGGGGTTTCAAAGGTTCATATCTTTTATGATATCATAATCAAAAGTGTAAATCTCCAATGGATGATGGTTGTGTGTTCTTCTCTACTTGCTTGAGCACCAAAACTATAGCGCCTCTCTAAGTATCCACTTAGAATTAACTAATTGCTAATAGTTTTATGCCAGTATAACAAATTAGTAATGTCCTTAATCAAGCACATGATGGTTACACTTAACTTCTTTTGGAAAATTTGTGCAGCTCTCTCCCTTTCTCTCTCCCCATCCTACTCTCCCTATGTCTCTCTCCCTCTCTTACTCACTCTCTCCCTCTATGTTCCCTCATTGAAGCCGAAATCAATTGCAGTCAAATTCTCAAATATTAATTGTTTAATTTCTGCTTTGATGAAATACGAATCATCTAAAGAAGAGAAAAACATAAGGAAACAAACTTTGAATAGGTACTTAGCGGCGCATTTCAGACATTTAGTATATATATTTTTTATTTTTAGTATAATCAATATGTCAAAAAGAAATTTGGAAATGAAACACTTTCATTTCACAAATTTGATATATATACAATTCAAAGATTTTGTATAAATACTTTATATGTTGAGCCTAGATGTATATAGATGCTTCTATATATGATATAATGACACATGACTTGATATTATAATTTTAGAATTCTAGTATAAACACTTTTTTTATTGGCATAATAATTTTTAGTATTAGTATAAACACTTTCATATTCGATATAATCACTTTTTTTGTACATTTTGTATGAATATTTACTAGTTTATCACTTTAAATACAAAGATTTAGTATCAACATTTTGTATGACCAATTTTGCCTTTTGTTATGATAAGTACAAATCTTTAGTATAAACACTTTTTTTTAACAAATAAATAATTCATTTTCTATCTTTAAAACCAAATTTTTTTCTTAACTGTTAAACTTTAAAAAGTTAAAATACATTTATTTTAAGTTAAAACATGTTGTATGCTTTGTATAATCACTCCGTATACTAAGTATAATCACTTTTTGACGCTCAACTGCTACAATTAGGGGTTAGTTATGAAGGATGACTATGGAGGATTTTTAAGGGGGACTAATATCACTACCCTAAACTAAAACCTAATAGAAACATGAGATAATATGATGATTAAATAGAAAAGAAGAATTCCTTCCGCAAAGAAAATGAAGGTAGTGAAATAAATTTCACTTTATCAAAAAAATAAAAAAAGAATAGAAGAAGATATGTCGATGACTTATTGATCATGTTTGCTTAAAACAAGAAAACTTCAAGCGGATATTATCAGCCGGATATCATCTTATAAACCAATACATGAGTTTGTTCAGATTGATCATAAAAATAAAATGATTGTAAGGATCAGAATTAAATTGCATAAAATCATTACCAAGCAATATATATATATATATAGCTAGACTATTATACTAACGTTAGCATTTTTGACCGAAATGCTAACACCTCAAATTTTATGTTATCGTGTCCGGAATCACGATTTATGGTGCTCAATAAATTCTTTATATGAAAATATTGAGGAATACAAAAATTTTTCATTTTTAGAGTTTTCTAAGTATTTGTTTTACATTTTTGAAAATAGCATATACAAACATCAATATTTTATTAATATTTATGAGCTCTTTTCTAAAATTCAAAACAAATAGTTAGAAAACTGTAAAAATAAAAAAAAAATTGTATTCCCCAATATTTTCATATAAAGAATTCATTGAGCACCATAAATCGTGATTTCGGACACGATAACATGAAATTTGAGGCGTTAGCATTTCGGTCCGAAATGCTAACGTTAGTATGATAGTCTGACTCTATATATATATATATAGTTTCCGGTGTCCAAATAGTCGATCCGAACCGCTCAACTTAATCTTTATATCAAAATATACTAGCAAACCAAATTTTATAATTTAAAAATTTTTTTTGCTATTTTTCACGATGGGG
The DNA here is from genome assembly GCA_030179965.1 of Cyperus esculentus. Classification (NCBI taxonomy): domain Eukaryota; kingdom Viridiplantae; phylum Streptophyta; class Magnoliopsida; order Poales; family Cyperaceae; genus Cyperus; species Cyperus esculentus. The sequence continues at coordinate 133,571 of JASGLE010000019.1, read as the reverse complement.
AGAAAAAGACTACATCAAAGGGATCTGGTATTGTAACGGCCCGGATTTTCACAAAGGGCAATTTGAACCGTCCGCCGCGCTTTTCAACGCAAGGCGTCAAAACAAGCAAGTCAACAACATCATTTCATTCCATAAGTTCATAATACATTTTACAACATAATATTTTTTTTTTTATCAACATACAATAATTAAAACAAAATACAGTGGAAGCCTTTTTCTTACAACAAATTAAAATAAATATCTAAAAGCAACTTCAAAACCCTTCATTTGCGTAGCAACTTAGCAATTTCTTCCTCACCTGCGAAAAAGGGGCACAAAGGTGTGCCTGAGAAACCGAGTGTTTCCCAGTGCAAAAAGGGAATTCCAAACGAATAATACGAAGGGAGAGCAATTTCAAAGCATCAAAATTGATCCATTTTAATTCATTTAGTCTAAAACAAAACTAATATCCAATAGCTTCAATTTTCTAAATTCACAAGTTCAATTCTTAAACGTATCACTTTACTATAATAATTTAAATGACCTAATTTACTTAAATATAAGGTAATAACATAGGAACATAATGTTTCTAATTCTATGCCTAAAGTAATTTTTTAATTTATATCTGGTAATATCATAAACAAAGCTATTCATTTTTTTTGAAATAAATTTCGATTCCAGATTTTTTTATTTCTTATACTAAGTCTGCATAAAGTCGATTCATATGTCGATCTATATTATCTCAGGTCCAGTTTTTATAGAGCTGGTCAAATTGACGAACGAATCTCAAGTCCAGTTTTTATAGAACTGGACAAACTGACGAATCTCAAGTCCAGTTTTTATAGAACTGGTCAAACTGACGAATCTCAAGTCCAGTTTTTATAGAACTGGTCAAACTGACGAACGAATCTCAAGTCTAGTTTTTATAGAACTAGTCAAACTGACGAATCTCAAGTCCAGGTTTAGCTACTACTATAATTATACATATTTACAGTGTTGGGACCCGTGACAAGATGGAAAAATAATTATAGTGGGCTGGCAACTTTTGAAAATTTTATCCGATCAGTGTGACACAAGCCTCTGCCGACTATATTAATTTGATAATCTCCAAAACATATAACCACCTGATCCTTGGATGATTAAAACCTGACTCCTGGATGCATTATGAACCTTTGATTTTTATCAAACCTAGACTTGAGATTCGTCAGACTTGAGATTCGTTCACCCCTTGGGGCTTAGCTACTACTCATCTATTCTTTTTTCTTGTATCTTCTTAGAAATTGTCTCACCTCCTCCTCCCCCCTTTCTCTCTCTTCTTCTAGTCCTTATATAATACAATAATCTTGGCGGCAAAATATATTGGCGCCATTTCTAAAATCTTATCTGTAGATGATTTTAAGGCGCGAAGCCTTTATTATTCATCCACGTACCACCTTATCAAGCAAAACCCCCTTTAAAAAAGAAAGAGCACTAATTTATATTCTACATATTTACAAAAGTTGCCAGCCCACTATAATTATTCTTCCATCTTGTCACGGGTCCCAACACTGCTTCCGCTATGGCTGTGGGTGTCCTCCGTGTTTGTTATCTTTTGGGCCTCCTTATCTTCTTCTAGGTGGGTTTGGTGATATAACCATCCCGCCTTATTTTCTAGCTCTTGGCTGACGTAAGTGCTGGCGTCAGCTTCCACTGCCAAGAATATCATTCTCTCCTTATCCTCAAGGATAGAGAAGATTTTTAATCCTAGAACAGTTTTTATTTTCCTTAACTGTTCGGCCCTTCATTTTTTATTAGGGTTCTTGTGTTCTACTACTTCATTTCCTATCTCCTGCATTTCTGGGTTTTCATTTTCAATAAATAAATGGATTGAAGGAAAATAAGTAGGAGGTTTTTCATTGACCTCGTCTATGCACTGCCAATAAGTGTATTGCCACAGAGGTGGTGCAGATATGACCTCTAATTTTGTGACTCTCTTCTTCCCTACTTTGCTTAATGCAAGGGTCTTTATATAATAGGAGTTAAATGGCTCCAAGTCTTTTATCATCGAGAGAAAAGATCCCGAGACATTAAGACTGCATATAAATCCTCCATTAAAGAAGGTTTTGAATATATCAGCTGGTATAGAATTAACAACTGAAATTAATCTTGTACGGCCAACTTTTATCAGTCGGATATGAGATTCATGCAATTTTGCTATCTGAATCCCATACAGAACTAATAAAAATTCGAACTCAGTCCTTTCTGAATTTAGGAGTGTATTTATTTTTTCCCATTCGTCTAAATCAGAAAAGAATTTAGGGAATACCTTAGTTCTAAAGAACTCCCCTTTTATTTTTGCTGCTATGTCATAAGCTTCAAGGTTAATTTCAGCTCTGACATATGTTGCATCTATGCTCATAGAAATAGGTACGGTTTTGTTTAACCGTTTGAATTCCTTTTCTATCTCTGCTCTGATTTCTCCTGTATGTTTTGGAGAAAGTCTAGATAACAAGTTTTTCTGAAAATCGGTTAATTGACTAATTATCAAGTTTTCCGGTTTTAATGTAACCGCTTTGTTTTCATCTTTTCGCAAGATGACAGCAGGTTGTTTTTCTTTACCTTGGTAGCCTACTGTATCTGGTATATTATACATCCTCCGTTGTTGTTTAAACGGTCTAGATGTCATACCTACCTCAGGTCTTTTACCTTTCACTCTAAGGTATTGGTCAGCTGTTGGTTTCTGCCCTTCAGGCTTGTAAGGCTTCATAATTGGCCTTGGTGGTACCTGCGAAGAGATAGTTAATTTACCAGCATAAGAATTTCCCAGTATACTGGCTTCTTCCTCTGCTTCTAGCCTAGCTAGTTCTCTTTTCATTTCTCTAAGTTCGACTTCTTCTCTTAGTTTTTTGAGCATTTCATTTTGGCTAGACATTCTGTAGATAATTATCTTTATTGTTCTTGCAGATTTTTGTGTGAATCTTTTGCTCCAAATGCCTTCTTATTTATAGGCGAATTTTTTGGAATCTTGCTGTTCATCCTTGGGTGGATGCTGTCTCAGCGTTTGCATTATTGTACCTTTTGATAAGACACATTATTCGCTCCTATCTTCGAGAGGAATACTGCAGTTTTCTTTCGAGCATGCCTATCTGTTCTATAAGATTTGCTTTCTCGGATTCTTTTTTATCCAATAATGCTCTCGTTAGTGTATCAGCTATGTAGTTCTGATTTCCTGAAATATGCTTTAATTGCATTCTATCAGAATATCTTAAGATTGATAATTTATCTCTAATCTGCTTAGCAGAATGTTCTTTATTATCTATCTTTTGCTTGTTAATAAATCCAATCACGGCTTTACAATCAGTTTTTAGCGTGAATGATTTATACAAGAATATCTGAAAGCTTTTTAGAGTTTTTACAATTGCTCTTAACTCTTTATCAAAAGCTGTCCAATTTTTCTCCTGTTTTTGTCTAAACGTAGCTCTGATACCATTCTGTATTATTCCACTCCTCTTGAATTACGGGCCAAGGAGTTGTGGATTTCATAGCTTCCCAAGCCATTTTGGCATTTCCGCCCATACACATTTCATAATAGCTTAGGATTTCTTCCTTAGTTAGTTCCTTCTTTTCTTTTATAGTTATGTAGGCTATTGCTTGTCGAAGGATACCATCGCAAGTGTTTATTTCTTGAGAGGCGTTTTCTAAGGAATCTAGGAGTAATATTGATCCTTTATCAGTTACTGGTAGCGTATGGACCGCTATTTTCATTGATAAATTATCCAATTCTCCTAACTTTGGTTTTACTTTCTCAACATTCATTGCTGATTGTTGCCGTGCTTGCCAAAGTTTTTCATTAGTTTTTCGAGATCCGTCCTCACGATAGTCTCTATACCATTCTTTATGTTTTTTTATAAATGTCTTTATTTTTACGAGGGTTACTCCCGTAATAAGTAAAGGCATTTACAGGTTCTGTCTCAGTTGTTTCTATTTTGCAACCTGAGGATTCTCCTTTCGGATTTAGTTCCATTGACAATTGTACTAATGCTTGTGTTAGTAATTCTGTCTTTTCGCCTTCATCATATCTTTGCTCAAGAGAGCTAAGTATACTATTAGGGTCAGCATAAGGATTAATTCCTAAATCCCAGAGCTTCTGCTCAAGCTCACTGTTCATTGGAATCTTCTGACTCGACATCATTAAGATTTTTATCAAATCTTTTTAAGCATTCGAGTTTACTGACACTTCTTCGTGCAGCTTCTAGGGGTTCTTTTAATTCTACATATAAATTATCCCCGGATTTTAATTTATAGGCTACATCAGAAGTTGATGCAATCCTCTTGGTTTGTTTATTTTTATTAAAATCAAACTCAAGATCCCAAGACACTTCTTCTATTGGAATGGGTTTTGGTACCTCCATAAGAGTTTGCCCACTCGTTTTGAGAATTAATGTCTGTCCTTTAGATACATTATTGAGATTAAACACATCATCTCTTTTTCTAAAGGAATGTGGTTCTTCTGTCCATGAACAGTATACTTTAATAGATACTGCCGTGGATAGAGATCCTTGTATCATTTCGACTTGAGTCTTGACGAAAATCTTTAGTATTTCATCAATATTCTCATCTGCAACCGAAAATGTTAAATCCATAAACAGGACTGAATAAAACGCTCCTGTGTATAGATTACTTGATATAAGGCCGTTGATTGATGTCTCTGGATCAAGGCACCTATCATCGGTAATTGCTATCTTGACTGGTATATCCTTTCCAAGATTGCCAAGATATTTTACCAATATCTGTACTGCTGAAATGTTGAAATATCCTTTTCTAGGACTTTCGTGTTTCAGTTTTTTAGATTGTTGTAATTCTTCAAATAAATCAGCTTTTGTTATCGCCGAGATACTTATTTCGTCTGAAGAATTACAAACTTTTCTTGGACTAATTAATTATGCTGCCAAGGATTATTTACCAAATTTATCTATTATCAAAGAACCACTTCAAAAGAAGTTAAGGGGAACTGAGATATTTAAATGGACTAATGAGGATAGCCTTAATCTAAAGAAAATTAAGGACGCCTGTAAAAATCTTCCTATGTTATATCTTCCTAATGATAAGGATGAATTTACAGTGATGACAGATGCTTCAAACATAGGTTGGGCAGGAGTGCTATTAGCCAGTAACCATGTAAGCAGATATGCTTCTGGAACCTGCTCACAACAGGAGAAAAATTGGACAGCTTTTGATAAAGAGTTAAGAGCAATTGTAAAAACTCTAAAAAGCTTTCAGATATTCTTGTATAAACCATTCACGCTAAAAACTGATTGTAAAGCCGTGATTGGATTTATTAACAAGCAAAAGATAGATAATAAAGAACATTCTGCTAAGCAGATTAGAGATAAATTATCAATCTTAAGATATTCTGATAGAATGCAATTAAAGCATATTTCAGGAAATCAGAACTACATAGCTGATACACTAACGAGAGCATTATTGGATAAAAAAGAATCCGAGAAAGCAAATCTTATAGAACAGATAGGCATGCTCGAAAGAAAACTGCAGTATTCCTCTCGAAGATAGGAGCGAATAATGTGTCTTATCAAAAGGTACAATAATGCAAACGCTGAGACAGCATCCACCCAAGGATGAACAGCAAGATTCCAAAAATTCGCCTATAAATAAGCAGGCATTTGGAGCAAAAGATTCACACAAAAATCTGCAAGAACAATAAAGATAATTATCTACAGAATGTCTAGCCAAAATGAAATGCTCAAAAAACTAAGAGAAGAAGTCGAACTTAGAGAAATGAAAAGAGAACTAGCTAGGCTAGAAGCAGAGGAAGAAGCCAGTATACTGGGAAATTCTTATGCTGGTAAATTAACTATCTCTTCGCAGGTACCACCAAGGCCAATTATGAAGCCTTACAAGCCTGAAGGGCAGAAACCAACAGCTGACCAATACCTTAGAGTGAAAGGTAAAAGACCTGAGGTAGGTATGACATCTGGACCGTTTAAACAACAACGGAGGATGTATAATATACCAGATACAGTAGGCTACCAAGGTAAAGAAAAACAACCTGCTGTCATCTTGCGAAAAGATGAAAACAAAGCGGTTACATTAAAACCGGAAAACCTGATAATTAGTCAATTAACCGATTTTCAGAAAAACTTGTTATCTAGACTTTCTCCAAAACATACAGGAGAAATCAGAGCAGAGATAGAAAAGGAATTCAAACGGTTAAACAAAACCGTACCTATTTCTATGAGCATAGATGCAACATATGTCAGAGCTGAAATTAACCTTGAAGCTTATGACATAGCAGCAAAAATAAAAGGGGAGTTCTTTAGAACTAAGGTATTCCCTAAATTCTTTTCTGATTTAGACGAATGGGAAAAAATAAATACACTACTAAATTCAGAAAGGACTGAGTTCGAATTTTTATTAGTTCTGTATGGGATTCAGATAGCAAAATTGCATGAATCTCATATCCGACTGATAAAAGTTGGCCGTACAAGATTAATTTCAGTTGTTAATTCTATACCAGCTGATATATTCAAAACCTTCTTTAATGAAGGATTTATATGCAGTCTTAATGTCTCGGGATTTTTTCTCTCGATGATAAAAGACTTGGAGCCATTTAACTCCTATTATATAAAGACCCTTGCATTAACCAAAGCAGGGAAGAAGAGATTCACAAAATTAGAGGTCATATCTGCACCACCTCTGTGGCAATACACTTATTGGCAGTGCATAGACGAGGTCAATGAAAAACCTCCTACTTATTTTCCTTCAATCCATTTATTTATTGAAAATGAAAACCCAGAAATGCAGGAGATAGGAAATGAAGTAGTAGAACACAAGGACCCTAATAAAAAACGAAGGGCCGAACAGTTAAGGAAAATAAAAACTGTTCTAGGATTAAAAATCTTCTCTATCCTTGAGGATAAGGAGAGAATGATATTCTTGGCAGTGGAAGCTGACGCCAGCACTTACGTCAGCCAAGAGCTAGAAAATAAGGCGGGATGGTTATAACACCAAACCCACCTAGAAGAAGATAATGAGGCCCAAAAGATAACAAACACGGAGGACATCCACAGCCATAGCGGAAGCAGTGTTGGGACCCGTGACAAGATGGAAGAATAATTATAGTGGGCTGGCAACTTTTGTAAATATGTAGAATATAAATTAGTGCTCTTTCTTTTTAAAGGGGGTTTTGCTTGATAAGGTGGTACGTGGATGAATAATGAAGGCTCCGCGCCTTAAAATCATCTACAGATAAGATTTTAGAAATTGCGCCAATATATTTTGCCGCCAAGATTATTGTATTATATAAGGACTAGAAGAAGAGAGAGAAAGGGGGAGGAGGAGGTTAGACAATTTCTAAGAAGATACAAGAAAAAAGAATAGATGAGTAGTAGCTAAGCCCCAAGGGGTGAACACTCTAGATGGGAAATCTCTCCTATGTAAGAATTTTATTATGTTTGTATCAAATATAATTATGCTTTAATAAAGATTTGTTTGATATAAATGTGTTTCTCTGTTCAATATATGAAATCATATTATTGGAAATTCTCTGTTAAAACCTTTGTACTATCGAAAGACCCGATACCTTGAATATGGAAGTGATGAACACAGTCTGGTATAGCACCATTGTGTATGTTCCTTGGAGGACATGGCTAAAAGGCAGGGTCAAGTAGGTTAGGAGTAAAACACTACCTAAAGTAGGCAAAGTTGGAAAATCCTTTTTACCTACAGTAGCCAAAGGAAATAGCAGACATTGGGCGTTGAATTAGCCGATTGCGGGTAGCTACAGGCGTTATGAGTAAGCCCTCGATGATTGCAGAAGTATTTTGGAAGGCTGATTGGGTTAGATAAAGGGATGGTTAACCATATGCCAAAACAGGTTACCAAATGTGTATTTACCTAATCTGTATACTTGACCAAGAAAGCCAACGTTGCGAATACGGTATTCGGATAAGTAGTCTTTCAAGCGTATAGTAACTAATAAGGTGTAGGTAGAGGATGGAACCATAATCTGATCTCATTGAGAACATGTGAAAACACATATCATACAGATAATTAAAAAAGTAAAACTATATTTTCTTTCAAAAATAATATTTTTCTTCGGAGATGATAGTACCATAAGAGCAACAACCCCGTTTTAAACAAATAAGAGCACATCTATTTCAGAAATATCTGAAGAATTATGTTTTGAAAACATGATAAGCAACCCGAACCAGGGAAACTTAGGATTATTGTCTGTTATCACAGGAATAATTCTAACAAATTTGTATATCTCCAAGGAGATAAAAATTACAGACCTAAAAAATATGGTCTTTATGCCTAAGTTAAAAGCACCTAATACGAATGGACAACAGAAGTCTGAATTCCTAAACATCTGTGGAACTCCATTCACAAGGTTCTCTAGCTAAATGGCTACAGTAACCATGAAAAGGACATATATAAATCCTACAACATCAAACCATTTTCTGCCTGAAAATATGGCTATAGTAAATGGCATAGTAACCATATTCTTTGTTAAGAATATGGCTATAGTAATGAAAGGGACATATATGAAAGGGACATATATCATATATGAAACCCACGACACCTCTTGGTTAGAATATGGCTATAGTAACCATAATAGTGACCATGATAGGGACTTGCACCATAGCTGTAAAAATGCAAAGTTCTGAATGCAAAGTTTTGGTTGATTTGGTGGAGACCTGTTATCCTGCATAATTTGGCACGGTTTCAGGCAACTCGCGCAGAATGGTATCAAAGCTACGTTTAGACAAAAACAGATCTGACCAATGACAACACAAATTAGAAAGGATCGTATATCTGAATTACATGAGATTCAGACCGAGATTGAATCAATAGAAAATATCTCTGAATTAAAAGAGGAATTAGCAATAACAGATCCTAAAGTAAAAGGATTATGTTATGTAAATGGATATTATACTAATTCAACAATAAAAGACCCTACCACTACTCCATATTATGTGGGAGACTATCAATTAAAATATGATAGGTGGTATAGAAAGCAACTAAGGTGGGAAGAAGATGAACGCCTTAGAGAGCTAAAAAGTCAAGAATACCAGATAAGGCTAAAACTCTGGGAAATGACTGGGTGTTGGAAACAATTTGATAAAGAACATTATTTACCAAAATAATGGAGAATATCAAATGGCATAAGATGCTTGTAGAAGCAATTAAAACAGAAAATGCTATCTTACAAGTAGATATAATCAATAAAAAGAGTGAAATAGAAACGCATGAAGCCGAGTTAAATAAACTTAAGAATAAAGCAGCAGCCTTAGAAGAAGTTTTAAGTACAAATGAAAAAGAAATTTAAAAAATAACTTCTGACATCTCTAAAGAAGAAGAGAGATTAAATCAATAAATTACTAATACTCCAGATAACAAAGGATCTTGGAGGATAGGTGCATGTTGCCATTTAGGTGAATGTTCTCAAGCACATGCTACTCATGGAGCTGATGAGGAGAACTATGACGACGACCTCTATGCTGAAGACGAAGAGGCTTTGGAGCAGTTAGATCCATACGTACAAGATGGTAGTCACTTTTACGAAACAATGGATTCTGACCTAGAAGATGAGATAGCCCATCGAATGGAAAACTGGTAAGTTCTCTTAAAACAAGATGTTAAATTCTATAATATTTTGTTTGAAATAAAAGGTCTATTACAACAACTCATCGCCAAACAAGAAGCTTTAGAGTTAGAACAGAAAAGACATCTCGAAGCAATATTTAATATAGCTCGAGAAGAATTAAAAACTGCTAAGAATAATGATAAAAAACATGAAGAGGACATTATGTTAGCAGTAAGGGATTTGTTAAAAACTAATAAAGTTTTACCACAAATTATAATAGAACAAATCAGGGGACAAATTACCCATGCTATGGTCTGTACTATGCGGCAAGCATATTCCGAAATGACCAGAACCATAGAAAATATAACAAATCAGTTACAGGAAATAATAAAAGAAATAAAAATTGATCCTGATAACCCCAAACCGATTGAACTGCGGACTGAAGAAAACAGTAAGCAGATTCTAGCTTTAAGCGAACAAGTTATTCCTCTGGTTGTAAAAATTCAACGACTTCTGGAAAAACTTGATCCAGTAATAAGTAACATGTCTAAAGCCTTAAGCTAAAAACCATCAGAGTTGTGATGCGTAACGTGGTGAAAGGGATAAATAAACCCTAAACCCTAACCTAAAATAAAAAAAAAAAAACGAAAGGTTTAGAATGGAAGGTTTAGAAGACCCATTTGATCTCGATTTTCTGCAAATTCCCTCTGAAGGAGAATTGCTTGAATTAGAACAATTTCTGCAAACAGTAGAAGACATACCAACGCCATCTCCAACACTAGAAGCAGGAAAATCATCTACATTGAACTTGAAATTAAAGCAGGAAAATGTAATCAATACCTGGTTAGATCAAAGACCCATAATTGTCTTAGATGACGAAAATGAACCAAATAAAACAAGTTCAAAGGAAACAAAAAACGGTATAATCTATCTAAATGAGTTTTTACCAAAACCATTTCCTAAGAAGAAATACCAAAAAACCAAGAAAAAGACCTCTCAAAGGATCTATGAATCTTCATTGTTACGAAAGAATAATAGAATGAATTCAGAAATACAAGATCTAATAGAAAAAGTATTAGAACCCTACCCAACAGGACGGAACATAAAAACCGCAGTGGGTACAGACTTATCTACGGTCTTAGGATTGGTAAGATCAAATCAATTCCTTCTAGGATTGATAATCAAAGAAATTGGATTAATACATCAAGAACTAGAATTCAAAAATCAGAAAAATGAAACTCTAGACAGAGGTATTAAAGAAACAAAAATCTTGATAAGACAATTAAAACCAACTGTTAATCAGGAAGAAAGTACCCGACCAAAATTTACATGGTGCACATCGGCACTAACAAACTATAAAAAAGTATTTCATTTTCACGAAGCATAATAGCCATGTTTTCAATAATCAAGTGGAGTGATTTGAAAGACAAAATCACACATGTAAAAAAGTATCCTTCTTGGCAATTATATGAAAAAATTACTGTCCAGGAAGTAGATGATGCCCAAAATAATAGTTTGAAGGAGATACCTAAACAAGTACTCTATGAAACTAATAGAGCAAAATCATTAGGCAAGAAACATATATTCCTTGCAAAAACAAAAGACTATAATTCTTCAAACGAAATAAGTATCTCCGCGATAACAAAAGCTGATTTATTTGAAGAATTACAACAATCTAAAAAACTGAAACACGAAAGTCCTAGAAAAGGATATTTCAACAATTCAGCAGTACAGATATTGGTAAAATATCTTGGCAATCCTGGAAAGGATATACCAGTCAAGATAGCAATTACCGATGATAGGTGCCTTGATCCAGAGACATCAATCAACGGCCTTATATCAAGTAATTTATACATAGGAGATTTTATTCAGTCCTGTTTATGGATTTAACATTTTCGGCTGCAGATGAGAATATTGATGAAATACTAAAGATTTTCGTCAAGACTCAAGTCGAAATGATACAAGGATCTCTATCCACGGCAGTATCTATTAAAGTATACTGTTCATGGACAGAAGAACCACATTCCTTTAGAAAAAGAGATGATGTGTTTAATCTCAATAATGTATCTAAAGGACAGACATTAATTCTCAAAACGAGTGGGCAAACTCTTATGGAGGTACCAAAACCCATTCCAATAGAAGAAGTGTCTTGGGATCTTGAGTTTGATTTTAATAAAAATAAACAAACCAAGAGGATTGCATCAACTTCTGATGTAGCCTATAAATTAAAATCCGGGGATAATTTATATGTAAAATTAAAAGAACCCCTAGAAGCTGCACGAAGAAGTGTCAGTAAACTCGAATGCTTAAAAAGATTTGATAAAAATCTTAATGATGTCGAGTCAGAAGATTCCAATGAACAGTGAGCTTGAGCAGAAGCTCTGGGATTTAGGAATTAATCCTTATGCTGACCCTAATAGTATACTTAGCTCTCTTGAGCAAAGATATGATGAAGGGGAAAAGACAGAATTACTAACACAAGCATTAGTACAATTGTCAATGGAACTAAATCCAAAAGGAGAATCCTCAGGTTGCAAAATAGAAACAACTGAGACAGAACCTGTAAATGCCTTTACTTATTACGGGAGTAACCCTCGTAAAAATAAAGACATTTATAAAAAAAACATAAAGAATGGTATAGAGACTATCGTGAGGACGGATCTCGAAAAACTAATGAAAAACTTTGGCAAGCACGGCAACAATCAGCAATGAATGTTGAGAAAGTAAAACCAAAGTTAGGAGAATTAGATAATTTATCAATGAAAATAGCGGTCCATACGCTACCAGTAACTGATAAAGGATCAATATTACTCCTAGATTCCTTAGAAAACGCCTCTCAAGAAATAAACACTTGCGATGGTATCCTTCGACAAGAAAGTAAAACCAAGTTATGGAAGAATGCATTAAGGAACTCGAAACAAAAATTGAATTTCTCATGGAAGTCTGCCTTCAGTTAAGCGAAAAATCTCCTAAGAAGGATAAGAAAGGAAAAATAAAACTTCCTTATCCAACAACTTATATCAGTAATCAGTCCATAAAAATAAATGATGATACTGATCAAGAAGGACAGAGTAACGTTAAAGACACTCAATCTGAAGAAGATTCATAATGAGCCAATATGTGGAACTCTTGTTTATATTTCCAGGATATAAACCATACAAAGTATATGCTTTGTATGACACTGGATGCTCATTATTATTGGCCAAATATGGTGTATTCCCACCCGATATTTGGAAAAAAGGGCAAACACAAATACTTTCTTATGCTAACCAACAGCAACAGAAAGTAAGTAGTTTTGGCAACAAATGTAATGTTTCAGCTAGGTAGTCAAACATATACCGCTACCTTTACATTACATGATCCTATGAGATATGATGTTATGCTAGGTAACAAATTCTGGCTTGCTCTTGCAAGAGATTATTTGTTCCTAACAGATACTCAAGGACGAACCAGGAATAATGTGTTTAGTTTTCACTTTACATATTATCCAATGGAACTCCAACCATGGCACTATAAAACTTCAATTACGCGAAAGTGTGGTGATATAGTATCCGTATCTACTTCTATTACTTCAACTGTCGCCTTGGTAGATGAAGACAGAAAAATTGCGGAAATACTCAAGGTATTATCTTTGAATTTTAGTGATGATCCTTTAGCATTATATCAAGAAAACCATCCGAAATGTAAATTAGAAATACTACCAAAGGATGTGTTGAAAGACAAACGTTTACCAGTGCCTGTTAGAATTAAAGCTAGACCAGGTACACCAAATGATGAACAAGAATTTAAAATGCATTTGGATGAAATGTTAAAATATAAACTAATCCAACCAAGTACCAGTGCATGGTCAAGTCCAGCCTTTATGGTTAGGGATCATTCTGAAATTGTACGAGGAAAGTCTAGAATGGTAATTGACTATTCAAAACTAAATCAAGTACTTGATAAAAATGCTTATAGAATTCCCTATCGTGATTCATTAATGTTACGATTAAGGATTAGTAAGTATTATACAAAGCTAGATTGTAAATCTGGATTCTTCCAAGTAAAAATGGAAGATGAAAGTATTCCAATAACAGCTTTCAGTACACCACTTGGTAATTACGAATGGATAGTAATGCCAATAGGTTTGCATAATGCACCATCGATATTTCAGAAAAAGATGGATGATGTACTTTGTAACGCCCCGACACGGGGCGCTACAGTGTGGTATCCTGTGCATCCATCCGACGGTCCGTCGACCTACGTCGCAAACAAAAAGAAAGGAAAACAACAAAACGGAGTCAGCTAAAAAGCTCAGTAACCGGTTATTTAACGACGCGCTTCTCTATGACAAGCTTTTAATACCAAAGTACTTTACATATACAATAATGAGAAATAAAACTAAACATGTCATGCGATGCATTTCTCACAACATATGTATATAACAGTATCAAACTATTGAATTTGAAGAAAATCTATCGATTGAAAACATTTAAATCTGTCTCGTATCGAACCGAGGTTCAGTTATGTCTGATTAAATAGATTTTATCATAAAAAGAAGTTTGTCTTATAATTCAAAAGAAAACCATCAAGTAGAAAGTTGTAATATGTCCCGTACTGAACTAAAGTTCAGTTATGTCCGATTAAATACATTTCTTTTAAAGATAATCTGTCCCGTATGTCACACCGTCCGTTCCCTAACCCGACTAGTATGGGCACCATAAGGGACGTTCACTTAAGTACTTAAGATTCCGTAATAATGGGAATATAATCGCGATATAATATCCGACCCTTTTGTATATTCCCGAAGTGACATTTAGTAAATTTTTATTATTCTTAATTTCTTTTAGGAAAACTTTATTTCTTATACATCATCGCCTATTGCAAAACCAGTAAACACATATGCACATACAAACCAACATTAATCTTGTATCTGTTGCAAATCTATTTTGTTCCAGAATCTTTGAAAGAGCATTCAATTTCAATATTAACAAATGAAATAAATTTGATGCACGGGACATGTAACATTTACTCCCCATATTTATCGAATCAATCGTCGGGCTCTCAGATCAGTACACCGTCATTTACAGGAATCATTTTCTGGCCTTTCTGGCGATTCCATGAACCGTCGTGTCACAAAACTATAAGAACGACGATCGGGCTCGATAAATACACCGTCATAAATCCCACAAAGTCCCAAATCCTTTTTCCATGCGCACAACACTGCCATGACAAAACCAATTTCATGCATAAATCCCTTTCTCATGCCACAAACCATTTGGAGATGTTACATACTTAGAGATCACATAGAATACTGTATGGTCTATATAGACGATATACTAATCTATAGTGAAACCGAGGAATCACACTTAGATCATGTCTTAAAAGTAGCAAAGACTCTAGCATCTAATGGAATAGTGATTAGTAAAAAGAAAGCTATCTTCAATCAACAAAAGATAGAATTTCTTGGATCTGTTATACAGGGAGGTAGAATTATATTGCAACCTCATGCATTACAAAAACTGGATTCTTATCCTGAGAAAATACATACTCGGAAAGAATTACAAACTTGTCTTGGACTAATTAATTATGCTGCCAAGGATTATTTACCAAATTTATCTATTCTCAAAGAACCACTTCAAAAGAAGTTAAGGGGAACTGAGATATTTAAATGGACTAATGAGGATAGCCTTAATCTAAAGAAAATTAAGGACGCCTGTAAAAATCTTCCTATGTTATATCTTCCTAATGATAAGGATGAATTAACAGTAATGACAGATGCTTCAGACATAGGTTGGGCAGGAGTGCTATTAGCCAGTAACCATGTAAGCAGATATGCTTCTGGAACCTGGTCACAACAGGAGAAAAATTGGACAGCTTTTGATAAAGAGTTAAGAGCAATTGTAAAAACTCTAAAAAGCTTTCAGATATTCTTGTATAAACCATTCACGCTAAAAACTGATTGTAAAGCCGTGATTGGATTTATTAACAAGCAAAAGATAGATAATAAAGAACATTCTGCTAAGCAGATTAGAGATAAATTATCAATCTTAAGATATTCTGATAGAATGCAATTAAAGCATATTTCAGGAAATCAGAACTACATAGCTGATACACTAACGAGAGCATTATTGGATAAAAAAGAATCCGAGAAAGCAAATCTTATAGAACAGATAGGCATGCTCGAAAGAAAACTGCAGTATTCCTCTCGAAAATAGGAGCGAATAATGTGTCTTATCAAAAGGTACAATAATGCAAACGCTGAGACAGCATCCACCCAAGGATGAACAGCAAGATTCCAAAAAATTCGCCTATAAATAAGAAGGCATTTGGAGCAAAAGATTCACACAAAAATCTGCAAGAACAATAAAGATAATTATCTACAGAATGTCTAGCCAAAATGAAATGCTCAAAAAACTAAGAGAAGAAGTCGAACTTAGAGAAATGAAAAGAGAACTAGCTAGGCTAGAAGCAGAGGAAGAAGCCAGTATACTGGGAAATTCTTATGGTGGTAAATTAACTATCTCTTCGCAGGTACCACCAAGGCCAATTATGAAGCCTTACAAGCCTGAAGGGCAGAAACCAACAGCTGACCAATACCTTAGAGTGAAAGGTAAAAGACCTGAGGTAGGTATGACATCTGGACCGTTTAAACAACAACGGAGGATGTATAATATACCAGATACAGTAGGCTACCAAGGTAAAGGAAAATAACCTGCTGTCATCTTGCGAAAAGATGAAAACAAAGCGGTTACATTAAAACCGGAAAACCTGATAATTAGTCAATTAACCGATTTTCAGAAAAACTTGTTATCTAGACTTTCTCCAAAACATACAGGAGAAATCAGAGCAGAGATAGAAAAGGAATTCAAACGGTTAAACAAAACCGTACCTATTTCTATGAGCATAGATGCAACATATGTCAGAGCTGAAATTAACCTTGAAGCTTATGACATAGCAGCAAAAATAAAAGGGGAGTTCTTTAGAACTAAGGTATTCCCTAAATTCTTTTCTGATTTAGACGAATGGGAAAAAATAAATACACTCCTAAATTCAGAAAGGACTGAGTTCGAATTTTTATTAGTTCTGTATGGGATTCAGATAGCAAAATTGCATGAATCTCATATCCGACTGATAAAAGTTGGCCGTACAAGATTAATTTCAGTTGTTAATTCTATACCAGCTGATATATTCAAAACCTTCTTTAATGGAGGATTTATATGCAGTCTTAATGTCTCGGGATCTTTTCTCTCGATGATAAAAGACTTGGAGCCATTTAACTCCTATTATATAAAGACCCTTGCATTAAGCAAAGCAGGGAAGAAGAGAGTCACAAAATTAGAGGTCATATCTGCACCACCTCTGTGGCAATACACTTATTGGCAGTGCATAGACGAGGTCAATGAAAAACCTCCTACTTATTTTCCTTCAATCCATTTATTTATTGAAAATGAAAACCCAGAAATGCAGGAGATAGGAAATGAAGTAGTAGAACACAAGGACCCTAATAAAAAACGAAGGGCCGAACAGTTAAGGAAAATAAAAACTGTTCTAGGATTAAAAATCTTCTCTATCCTTGAGGATAAGGAGAGAATGATATTCTTGGCAGTGGAAGCTGACGCCAGCACTTACGTCAGCCAAGAGCTAGAAAATAAGGCGGGATGGTTATACCACCAAACCCACCTAGAAGAAGATAAGGAGGCCCAAAAGATAACAAACACGGAGGACACCCACAGCCATAGCGGAAGCAGTGTTGGGAGCCGTGACAAGATGGAAGAATAATTATAGTGGGCTGGCAACTTTTGTAAATATGTAGAATATAAATTAGTGTCATAATGTGTCTGACGAATATAATAAGCCCCAAGGGGTGAACGAATCTCAAGTCTAGGTTTGATAAAAATCAAAGGTTCATAATGCATCCAGGACTCAGGTTTTAATCATCCAAGGATCAGGTGGTTATATGTTTTGGAGATTATCAAATTAATATAGTCGGCAGAGGCTTGTGTCGCATTGATCGGATAAAGTTTTCAAGTTAGTTTGTTTCAATTAAATGGGGATACTGTATGAAAGATAGGCAGATGGATCATGGAAAGATCCATGGTAATCTCATCTTATGCACAATTCGTCAATCATCATGCACGTTTAAATTTTTTTTTTTTATATCTATTTATGGCCTATTATATATTTGTATCTTGGTATCCAAATTAAATATAACAATTAAGTGATAATTTATATCTAAATGTACAAACATATGAAAAATTAATTTAGCTAATGAATTCAAATTATCAATTATGAAATTCAAAATTGTAGGATGTTACAGGTATATATAAAAATAGTGATTTTATCCCTATCATTAAAAATAGCAAAAAAATTTTAAAAATTATAAAATTTGGTTTGCTAGCATATTTTGATGTAAAGATTAAGTTTAGCGGTTTGGATCAACTATTTGGACACCGAAAATGTAAGTACGGACCGCATAGTACGGTAAAACTGTGATATGCATATTATTGTAGCCTAACTCTCTCTCTCTCTCTCTCTCTCTCTCTCTCTATATATATATATATATATATATATCGTCGGACTGAAGGAAAACACCAAAAAAATATATATAAAAAAAGAGATTTTGCTAAAACCAAACTCAAATAATGCTTGAAAAAAAATGAAGAGCATGAATTGAATGGTAAAGAAAAAATTGTAAACTCACAAGAAGACATGTCAACAACATTTTATCTTTATGCATAATTGAGAAAAAAAAAATGATAAAGGCCATAAGAAAGACAGATAGAGGCGGCCTATCGCCTATTCAACGGTTTAACATGTTCCATCAATTGAATAAAATTTCAATATAATATGATGTGCACATGAAGTTACACACGCAATATTGCCATATCAAATCCAATAAAAGAAATAAATAATGTAATAAAGAGGAGTGACAAACATCGGAGCTCCATCTTCTCTCTAAATAAAGTTGACCCATTTGGGAACTTATCTTTATAAAGAGGAGTGAAAAACTCGGGCTTCACCTCAAAAAATGGTATCAAATAAATAACAAAAAAAATTTATAAAATTTTAAATATTTATATTTAATAAAACTTAAAAAAAAATTTGTAAATTTTTTATGTAAGTAAATAATAATAATAATAATAATTTATAAATAAGAACATATATAAATGTTTAACCATTTTAAGGGTTAAAATTTGTTTTAGACATGTCACATTCATTTTATTTAATGAGGAGAGAAAAAAATGCAAGCCATCGGATCAAAGTAGATGAAGAGTTTCAAACAAAATCAATGGTTAATAATAGTGATGATGTGGCATAGTTGAGGTGCTTAGAAATCTACCCATCTTTATGGAGTATAGATTAAGTTGTATGTTTATTTTTAAATAAGAAAGCTATTTCAATTTCAATTATATATTATGCAACAATATATTTCTTATTAAAATAATTTTATGAAATATAATTACTTTAAATATTTTGGCTTATGCATGTAAGAGTATTTTTGTCTTTTCACACTTTAAATTTGAGTGTTAGGAGGTTAATTGGCTATTAGGGGTGTGTTTCTCGCAATTAGAAAGTTTTAGGCATTATTTGTCTAAAAAAAAATTTGGGAGGCAACTGTCACAAGTGGAAAGTTTAAAAAAGTGTGGAGTCATTTTCCCTAAAATTATGAGGTAAAATGGTTGACACTTAGCTAACCAGTTCAAAAAAAAAAACAAAAGAAAAAACAAAAGAACAAAAAAAAGAAAAACAAAAACAAAAACATCTGAGCTAGTGATATCTCGCAAACACCATATATCCATATCACAAAATTAATAGGTAAAAGGGAGAAAACCATTCGGTGGAGGCATTAGAACAATCATAGATATAATAATTACAATATAATAATCGCAATATTATAACATGAATAATCACACAGAGAAGACAGATAGCGATGGAGAGATTAGAGACCTCCAAATTCAGAATCGCCATCGGACATATTGCAGAATCAAATCTGAATACACATCTTGTGTGGTGCACTGTAATTTTTCGGAGCGACACCTATAACGCTGCCTATATTTAGGTTTGTTGCAACCTTATTAGAATTAATTATAAAAATATATAGTGTGTCGAGTTAAACTATTATACTAACGTTAGTATTTTGGACCGAAATGCTAACACCTCAAAATTTATGTTATCATATCCGAAATTATGATTTAAGTATTTATTTTGAATTTTAGAAAAAAGCTCATAAATATTAAAAATGCAAAACAAATACTTAGAAAAATCTAAAAATGAAAAAAATTTGTATTCCCCAATATTTTCATATGAAGAATTTATTGAACATCATAAATCGTGATTTCGGACACGATAACATAAATTTTGAGGGTTAACATTTCGGTCCGAATTGCTAACGTTAGTATAATAGTCTATGAGTGAGCTTACGGTAATATACATATCACACTTTGACTGTACTATGCGGTTTGTATTTCAGTTTTTATGTTCAAATGTCAATTTGAACCACTCAATATAATCTATATATCAAAACCTACTAAGAAACCAAATTTTACAATTTTTAATTTATTTTTTTATTTTTGTATGATGGAGAGAAAATGGCTAGATCAAATAATTTTGGTTCATACAAAATAACCATTTTCTCCTCATCATAAAATATAGAAAAAAGTTTCTAAAATTGTAAAATATGGTTTCCTAGTAGATTTTGATATAAAGATATATTATATTCAGCGGTTCAGATTGACTATTTGGACATAAAAATGACGATACGAGCTACATAGCATGGTCAAAGTGTAAGGTGTCATACGCATATTACAATAGCCAGACTTAAAAACTATATATGTGAAAATGATGGTGGAAGTCTACAATTAATTATGTGCGGGTCATTTTGATATATATATATGTGACACGACAATAGCAAAATCAAATCGATATATAAAGCACTTAATCGAGATCAAGTACTCGTTCGTAATTCATAAATAAATAAATCATATAGTATTTCATGATTGCTAGCTAGAAAGTAGGCTAATTGGTGCGATTTTCTTACAGGCTGTAAGTGAACTAAAGATTACAGATTTAGTGAAATGGCTGGGATAATGGAAAGTTTTGTTAGTGACTACTTGCTTAATAAGCTCGTGGGATTTGCTGAGGAGAAAGTGGCGATGATTGCTGGGGTGAAGAATGAGCTTAAAAAACTAGAAGGGTGGATGAGGGACATAGGAGCATTTCTCAAGGATGCTGAGAGGAGGAGGATTACTGATGAGTCCGTAAATAACTGGTTGAATAAGTTGAGAGATGTGATGTATGATGCTGATGACATTATTGATCTTTGGAGGTACAAGAACCTATCATTGCCTCCAGAAAAGCCATAATCCTCATCTCAATCACCAACATGTTGTTCTTTCTCTCTATTCTCTTGCTTTCGCTCTATTCCATTTCGTCATGATGTGGCCACACAGATTGCATCCTTAAATGTTCTATTGGAGCAAATTTTTAATGGCATGGCAAGATTAAATCTTCAACAAATTCCATCAGAAGTACGAACAATTGGTAGTGTGTATAACAATGCATCATCGCGAATTATTGATGTCGATGTTGTCGGCAATGAAATTGAAGAGAGTGCTAACAAATTGGTGAAGATGGCCGAAGGAAGTGCCAATAAATTCACAGAGATGGTAAGCATGGATAATAAGCAAAAATTTGAGCTTGTTGCTATAACTGGTATGGGGGGAATAGGGAAAACTACACTGGCACAAAAGATTTACGGTAACACAAAAATACAGAACAGATATGCACAAAAAATATGGTTGAGTGTTTCCCAAAGTACCTCCCTTGCTGAACTAATAAAGGTGGCCATTAGAAATGTTGGAGGCAATCTTGCGAATGCTGAGATGGAATCTGAGTTAATTCCTATTCTTGCAAATGTCATTTCAGGAAAATCTTTCTTTTTGGTGTTAGATGATGTGTGAAATCCTGAAAAATCAGTCAATTCACTTTTAAATGCTCTTAAATCGAGTGCAACTTATGGATTTATCTTGGTAACCACTAGAGACTAGAGAGTTGCAATGAGAATGAATGCTACATATATCCATCAGACAAATGTTTTAGATAACAAATCAGGTTGGGAATTGTTATGTAAGAAAGCAAATGTAACCGATATAGAAGATATAAAAAACCTTGAAGATGTGGGATCTAAAATTGTTGAAAATTGTGGTGGCCTTCCTCTTGCAATAAAAGCAGTTGCTGGTATGTTAGCTACGAAGAACAAAAACAAAAACGATTGGGAAAATGTTCTAAAAAGCAGTGTTTGGTCCATTGTTGGGCTTCCAGAGGAGATAAATCAAGCACTTTATTTAGGTTATGAAGACTTATCTCCTCAACTCAAACAATGTTTTCTCTATTGCTCTCTCCATCCCTCAAATCATGTCACTACCACAGAGATGGGCATTAGCAACCCCAACTTAGCAACTGTTTTCAAGAAAACCGTTGGTGAAAAGTGGCAGTGGCATTTTGGAAATTTAATTAAACATATCAGCAACGGTTTATCAGAAGGAACAGTTGGTAAAGACAACCCCGAAATCTGAGAAAGAATCAACAACTGTTCCTTTAAAAAACAGTTGGGAAAGGCATATCATTCCCAACTGTTCCTTAAGAAGAAACAGTTGTTGATTCATGTGCAAGAGTTAACAATGGTTCTCTACATAAAACCGTTGGAAAAGGTGAAGCATTCACAACGGATTATAAAACACAAACCGTTGTTGATTCTTGGTAACATAAAATATTCCTGTGCGAGAATTAACAACGGTTCACTATTAAAAACCGTTGGTAAAGGGATAATCATTACCAACGGTTCTTCAAAGAGAAACCGTTGTTGACATAAAATTCATGTGCAAGAATCAACAACTGTTCTCTATAAGAAACCGTTGCTAACCCGTTATCATTCCCAACTGTTTCTAAAGAACAAACCGTTGTTGATTCTTGGGTAACATAAAATAATTCCTGTGTAAGAATTAACAACTGTTTTTTGTTGGGAACCGTTGCTGATTCCTTCTTGTGGCGGGAGAATTTCCCGCCTGTGGCCCATTTAACAACTGTTATTCATTTGGAACCGTTGTTGATTCTCTCCAAGCAACAACAACACTTTTTCCTCACCCAACAGCTAGCAAATTAATCATAAGGCATATATACCTTCTTTTTTTCCTCCCTCCTTCTCCAGCAGACCAGCAGGCAGCAGCGCCCCCTCCCCCTCCTCCTTTAATTTCAATCTAGCTCAAGAGGAAGTTGATTGGAAGGCATACCACTCTCCCCTCCGACTCCCATTTTCGTTTCGAGATATTGAGGTTAATTCTATTTATCTACTTGATTGAATAATCAGTAGTTATTATATAATTAATTAGCATATAATTGCATGCATGTTAGCATTTTTTATATGTGGGTATTGTCATGCATTAGAACCAAACTACCGGAACTTGAATAACTTTAGGTCGTTACCCGTTCGAGATTAATCTCATAGGGGTTAATCTCGAATAGTCCCCGTTTGGGACTGCTCTTTGAATACCTTGTCTCATTTAGGATTAGTGAACATGCGTTGGGCAATTTGTTGTTCGAGAAAAATTCGGTAGATCATTTCTCCATTTGTTCTCACGGGTACGTGCAATGGCGTACTCGGGGGAGCTAATGGGAAATGCTGCCGAATTTTTCTCGAACAACAAATTGCCCAACGCATGTTCGCTAATGAGACAAGGTATTCAAAGAGTGGGTTAGGATGGTTGGCCGGCCCGGAACCTATTAATTGTAGAACCAGCAGGGACCTAGTACTAATATTGCATGCATAATAAAAATTATATTTAATTATCTCTTACAGATGGATCGTAAGAGTTGGATGTATGGGAGGCGTGATACAAGTGCTTACTTGTTAGGAGTCGAAGAATTCATTAATTGTGCGAAGGAACATATGAGGCGTAGGGGTGATGAAACTATTTTATGCCCTTGTTCCGATTGTGAGAACTTGCGGAGATTTAGGGATGTCAGAGAAGTGAGGGGCCATCTGATCCGTCGTGGATTTAAGGAGCGGTACACTCATTGGGTGTGGCATGGCGAGTGCTCCGAAGAATCGGCAAATGCGGAGTCAAGCAAGGCTTCCAATGTGTCCGAGACCTCTTTAGATCGGGAAAATGATGTACGGGAGGAAATTGGGGTTGAAAATATAGAAAATATAGATAGCACTAATTGTACGGACTATGATCAAGTAGATGAAATGATGCACGACATTCCCGACGATTTTGTGGACATACCAGAATTTTCTGAAATTAATCTGAGCAAAGATGCTAATGTAGAATTATTTCCCGGTTGTACGAAATTTTCAAAATTATCAGCGGTTTTCAAATTATTTAGCCTGAAAGCAAAAAATAATTGGAGCGATAAAAGTTTCACAGATCTGTTAAAACTCTTAGGGGATATGCTCCCAGAAGATAACGAGTTGCCGGATACAACCTACCAAGCGAAAAAAATTTTGTGTCCGTTGAGTTTAACAATTGATAGGATTCCTACATGCCCGAAAGACTGTGTACTATATCGAAAAGAGCATGTCAATCTTGATAAATGTCCAAAGTGTGGGCTTTCAAGGTACAAACCGGGAACTGACCCATCAAAGAAAGGTAAAAAACCTGCAGCGAAAATCTTGTATTATCTGCCAGTAGAACCGAGATTGCAACGTCTTTTTGCAAATCCAAGAGACGCTGAGTTGTTACAGTGGGCTGGCACGTGTAGAAAAGACGATGGAATGCTCAGACATCCCGTCGATTCTTCTGAATGGAGAAAGATTGACATGACATTCCCTGATTTCGGTGGCGAACCTAGAAACTTAAGGTTAGGGCTATGTACCGACAGAATGAATCCTTACGGTAACATGAGCAGCCGGCACAGTACCTGGCCGGTGTTCTTGTGCATTTATAACCTTCCTCCTTGGTTGTGCATGAAAAGGAAGTACCTAATGATGCCACTACTGATATCGGGTCCTAAACAACCGAGTAATGACATAGATGTGTTCCTAGCTCCTCTGATTGAGGAACTGGAGAAGTTATGGAAAGAGGGAATACGAGTGTACGATGCATATAAGAAAGAATGGTGTACCATCCGTGTTATGATCTTCTGCACGGTCAACGATTTTCCCGCGTTAGGTAACTTGTCGGGATGCAGAACAAAAGGATACAAGGCGTGTCCTGTTTGCGGAGAACAAACTTGTTCCATACGACTAAAGCATTGTAAGAAGATTGTGTACATGGGGCATCGTCGATTCCTTCGGGTTGGCCACGCATATCGAGGGAAGAAGAAAGAATTCAATGGCAAGTCTGAGAGGAGAAAAGCTCCGGTCCCGTTAACCGGCAAAGAAGTTTACACAAAAGTGAAGCACATAAGAGTCCAATTTGGGAAGGATGTTGTTGCTCACGATAATCCGGACGACTTATGGAAGAAGAGGTCCATATTTTGGGATCTTCCTTATTGGCTGCACATGGATGTTAGGCATTGTTTGGATTTGATGCACATTGTAAAGAACGTCGCTGAGAGCATAGTGGGCTTGTTGTTGAACACCGCAGGGAAAACAAAGGATGACATCAACGTTAGAAAGGACATGGTTGAAATGGGCATTCGCCCAGAGCTAGCACCCCAAGAAAAGGGAGAGCGTACCTTCTTACCGGCGGCCTGCTACACTCTATCGAGAGAAGAGAAAATCAGTTTTTTAGAATGCCTGCAATCAATTCGTGTGCATCCGGTTATGCTTCAAATATTTCCAGAAGGGTGTCCATGAAAGATATGAAACTGATCGGGATGAAATCACATGATTATCATGTCCTGCTGACTCAGCTGCTCCCGGTTGCCATTCGAGGTATCCCCCCCCCCCCCCCCCGCATGTTAGGAAGTCGATCACCAGGTTCTGTTCCTTCTTCAACAAAGTTAATTCGAAGGTGATCGATCCCGAAGGGCTGGACTTCTTACAGTCCGATGTCGTGACGACCCTGTGTGAACTGGAAATGTATCTTCCACCCTCATTTTTTGATATCATGGTGCATTTAACAGTCCATCTCGTTAGAGAAATAAAACTCTGTGGCCCCCCATTCCTGCGACAAATGTACCCTTTTGAGAGAGCCATGGGTCAGTTGAAAGGGCTGGTCCGTAGTCGATCGAGGCCCGAAGGAAGTATGGTTGAAGGGTATGATGTTGAAGAGATCATCGGTTTCTATACCGATTACGTGGCCGACATTGACCCGATCGGCCTTCCCAAGCCTCGGCACGAGGGGAGACTCCAAGGTGTAGGTACTATTGGGTACAAACTGGTGAGGCCGGATCACGATTTGATCCGGACTGCACATCTCAAAATTCTTCAGCACCTTGCTGATGTAAGTCCGTACGTCGTCCGGCACCTGACAGAGCTACGTGAGAAAAATCCTTCGAGAAGTGAAAGTTGGGTCACCAATGAGCATAATCGAACATTCATAAGATGGTTCGAAGACAGTGTACATTCCAGACCATCCGATGAAGACGTAAGTGAGACTGTCAGGTGGTTAGCGTTCGGACCCGGGTCAACAGTGCACACCTACCAAGGTTTCGACTTGAATGGCTTCACTTGGTACACTCGGACCCAAGACAGCAAAAGCACCGTGCAAAACAGTGGTGTGACGTTAGTAGCTCTAGCCGCTTCTGGAGATATGCCCCAGCCATTTTACGGTTGGATTGAAGAAATATGGGAAGTAGATTACGTTAAATTTAAGATTCCCCTATTTTACTGTAAGTGGATCGATAACGGACGCGGAGTCCAACGGGATGAGGATGGATTTGTCACCGTTGATTTCAGTCGGTTGGGATACCATGACGATCCTTTCATACTGGCTAAGCAAGCAAAGCAGGTGTTTTATGTTGTTGACCCGGCCGACAAAAAGAGGCATGTTGTTCTTACCGGTAAACGGCACATTGTAGGGATCGGAGACGTTGTCGATGAGGACGACTACGATAAGTTTGACGAAACCGGACCATTTTGTAATGGTACCGCCATCCAGCCAGTTGATGATGCGCCAGAGACAATCTACATCCGTACAGACCATGACGAAGGAACGTGGCTGAAGAGACGAAAAAGGAAGAAATCGAAGGGATCAAAGAAAAGAAAGAAAACCGCATAGAAGGTAAATGATACATTTTTTTAATTAATTAAATAGAATAATTACTTAAAGTAATTAGGTATACTTGAAATTAATTAGATATATAGATATATTAACTAAATTAATTCATTAATGCAGGTGCATGTTCAGCGAATGTATCGGATAGATGACAAGCTTGGGATCTTGCGCCTGTTGAGTTCTAATATTTCTTTTGTTTTGTTTGTGTGTGTTGCTATTTGTAATTAATGTACGTTTAGATAATTTGCTATTTGTAATTAATTAGATATTTCAAAATATTTATTATAAGCAACAAAATAATTTGCTCGTACTAAGATCATGTTTAGTGAACAACAGTTGTTGATAGAGGTATCAACAACGGTTACTGACTGAGGACCGTTGTTGATGACAACAAAATAACTTTTTAAACTAAAATCTGCGAAAGAATCAACAACGGTTATTTATTAAAAAACCGTTGTGGATGGAAAAATTAACAACGGTTATTTATTAAAAAACCGTTGTGGATGGCAAAATTAACAACGGTTATTTATTAAAAAACCGTTTGGATGGCAAAATTAACAACTGTTATTTATTAAAAAAACCGTTGTTGATTGTTTCATAGCGGGATTTCCTGAGACCCAAATAATGAATGAATTCCTGTTTCAGCCTAGCTGATAGAGGTAGTATACCAGAACACACATAACAACTAAGTGCCTTGCATGAGCAAATTGTCGTCCATTTCAGCCAACTCAGCTGCTTTAGCCGGCAGGACCAGCTGCAACACCTCAGAAGAAAAGGCAATCTGATAAGTGCCTTGCATGAGCAATCTGCTTTAACCGGCAGGACCACACCTGCAGCACCTCAGAAGAACCAGAAGGTTCACAACTCAATGCCACACCCGCAGGCAAAACCTCGCAGAAGGGTTGATCCTACCAACTCAAGCTGTAGAGATAGCAGAAATGCCTCAAAATCTGCAAAGCATGGTCATAACTCATCATTTTTGGGTACTGTTAGTTAGTTACCAAGCATGGCACTTGAGTTGGGTCTCCATCTGACGCAAACCGTCAGAGAATGGACTCAGACGGTGCACCAGCTCCTGGCATTTTTCCATCCTTGTTTTATTCCCTAATTACTGTTGCACTTATTAATTTGCTGCTAACTGGAGCTGCGCGCACGCCGGTCATGAGACATGGGTTAGGTAAAAATGGTCTTGCCATTTTTTACACACCTGTAGGACCCCTATGGCTCCAGTAAAAATGGTCTTGCCATTTTTTACACACCTTGCAACTCTTCTCTTCCTGCCGGTTAAAGCAGCTGAGTTGGCTGAAATGGACGACAATTTGATCATGCAAGGCACTTAAGATTTTTATTTGTATTGTGTCACCATAATTTACCTCTATCAGATAGGCTGAAACATAATGATGCACCGCATTCATATTTGCATTTTACCAGACTTGTACCTTGTTTTCGACCTAAAATCCCGAGTTTAATTGCATTTTAGTGTTAGAATTCTTAGATTCCAGTTACTTGTTCAATTCTGTCCATGTTTCAGGTAAATTGGGCTTTTGGAGCCACTTGGACGCGATTTGAAGCCCTGGAGAGCAAGTCTGCACTGGAACTCACTTCCCGCGGGCCGCAAGACTAACTTCTTGCGGGCCGCAAGACCCGCGGCAGCGCTGCTTCTGTTTCTGCCGCCTTTTTGGCTATTTAAACCATCCTTTTGGACGGTTTTGGCATCTTACTTTCTGTCTCTTTCACCCTAGCCGCCAGGGACCAGAGGAGAGCGTGTTGGGGAGTCGATCTTCACCATTTTTCGAGGAGATTTCGAGAGGACTTCTTGGAGACGTTGAAGATTGAAGCCACGCTAGTTCTTCTTCGGTTCTTTAGTATCATGAACTTCTTCTTTGTTTTGCTTTCTTTGTTTTCCCTCGCCATGAGCGAGTAGTCTTTTAGTTCTTAGGGTAGATGATGAAGTTTGTGTTAATGGATTGACTTCTTATTGTGAGACTTACGTTATTTTCATGTTACTTGTGATTTTCATGATTATGTGTGTTTGACTTGACTTGTTGATGTGATAGACCTGTAGATTGCGAGCAAAATCTAGTTGGTTAATAGAATACCATGCTTGTTGTATGGTAAACCTGTAGATTAGGCACAAGGTTTAGTTGGTCAATAGAGTATCATATTTGCAAGAATTGTTATTTACACTGTTTGGATTGATAACTTGTTGTCCAAGAGTAACCGAACGGTAAAATTGCGGTTCTTACGAAAGTGGAACCGAATCCTAGATATAAAAGTAACTTGAACGTAGATTTAGAAATAGATCCACGAATTTCTGTTGAACCGGTATTGTTAGAAGAACCAAAATACGAAAGTTGAGGACTTGTACTGTTGCTGGTTTGATTCAGAATTGATAACGTGAGTCGAACAGTGAACCAGAACCAGAACTGCTCTCTGTCAGATTTCCTGCGGACCGCAAGAGCCATCCTGCGGCCCGCAAGGATCTGCAGAAAGTGTAAGACAGAGATTACAAAACTGTTTGTGATTCACAGGAGTTATTCTGTGGGTAACAGGTAGTTTTGGAATCTCTAACCAACCCCTGCGACCCGCAAGAGACCTTCCTGCGGGCCGCAAGAAGTTAATCCAGAGACCAAACAGATTCAGAAAACCCTGAGGACGCCTTTTTAATTAGCTGTTTTCTAGTATTTACTTGTTGTTTACTGTTTGCATCTGTTACTGTTTAAACCAACCTTTTAAAAACCCCCACTTTATTTAGGATTTGAATTGCGATTGAAGTCTGGTTTAGAATTAATTCCCGTCCTTGTGGTTCGACCTCGACTGTACTACACGAGATCGTACGCTTGCGATCGAGTGTTTTGCTTCGAGTTACAAATTTAAAAGCCTATACGTTTTAGGACATCAAGCTTTTTGGCGCCGTTGCCGGGGACGGCGACATTAGTTCTAAACCTTACTTTATTTTCTTTTCAGATTCTGATTTTTCTTTTTCTTTTTTCTCTTTTTCTGTTTCAGGTGACAGGCACTGGCACAATACCCTCCCTTTGGTGACTATTTTCTCAGAAGCGGACGCAGGAGCCCGAAATTCCATCCGCTGCCAGCGAGGGTCAGCCCAGACTCATCTGACTCAGAAACCACATCGTCATCTGACATGGGTGACAACGTCTTGGAGCGGGAGCAGCTCAGGCTGCAAGCCGCAGAAGCAGAAATGCAGAGGCAAGCTGCTGAAGCAGCTCGGCGAGAGCTTGAAGAGGAAGTCCGCCAACTCCGGCGAGAGGCAGAAGCCGAGCGGCAGCGAAGACAAGCAGAGCCGCAGACACTCCGAGACTACCACAGTCCCAGAGTCGACGACTCAGAAGGTCCCATCGTTCTGCCGGAGTTGCAAGGAGACCCTCCCAACTTCGGTTCGGGTGCAGTTACACTCGTCCAGCAGAACTGCTTCCACGGGCTGGAGTCCGAGAATCCTCATGACCATCTGAACAGCTTCTACCAAGCCTGCCGGACCGTTAAGCACCTCGCTACGATGCCAGACTACGTCAAGCTAGCCTTGTTCCCTTTCTCTCTTCAGGACAAAGCGAAATTCTGGTTCAACTCTCTCCCTAAAGGCTCAATTGGTACCTGGGCCGAAATGTCTGCTCAATTTTTACAGAAATTTTACCCTGTTAGGAGAACTGCCAAGGTTCGGGCTGAAATTTCCTCATTTAAACAAGGGTATGATGAGTCTCTAAGCGAGGCATGGGATAGGTTTAACCGGTTATGTCTGTCCTGCCCTCACCATAATTTCTCTGATTGGATGCTTGTTGATGCTATTTATGAGGGACTGACTGCGCAGAGTCGCGCTTTAGTTGATTATAGTGCAGGTGGATCGATAGCAGATTTGCGACCGCGTGCAATCCTGGAGCTTATTGAGAAGGCGGCCCACCAGCAGCAGTGGTCCAACCGGGAGTCCAGCAGGGAGACCAGCAGAGGATCGAAAGTGCGGTACGAGGTGGATCAACTTGCCCTCATACAAGCCAAGCTAGAAGCCCTGCAGCTTCGGATGGACAAGCAGACAGACCAGCAGAAGGCGTCTGCCAAGGCGGTACAGGTTGAACCTTGCACGCTTTGCGGGGAGGACTCTCATGATTATGACCACTGCCCGCTGCGTCAACCTGAGGGGGAGGAAGAGCACGTGCATTCTCTTAACAACGAGCCCTCCTTCTTCCCCAGACCTCTGTTCTCGCGATCATACTCCAATGACCCAGCAGACCGCCAAAGCTGGAGAGAGAAACCAGACCGTCCCAGCTTCGGTACCAACAATTACAACCCTCCTCAGAAATTCCAAAGCCAAGGGCAAGGAAGTGGAAACCGAAACTTCTACAACAATGCTCACTTCCAAAACCAGAACAGAAACGCTCAGCCGAACAATACCTACCGTCAACCGTATGTGCCTCCCCACCAAGTGCCCAAGCCTGTTGAACCTGCTGTGCCCGCCGTGGTCGACAACTTCATGCAAGAGCAGGGTAAGATGAACCAGATGATATTCGAGCAGATGCAGGCTCTTAATGAGAAACTAGCAAGGATGTCGGGAGGAGGTATAGGCGTAGCGTCGAGTCCCGGGACCACAGCCTCACTGCCAAGTCAGCCAGTGAACCCTAATGGCGAAGTGAAGGCCATTCACACACTTAGGAGTGGCACGCAGTACGCTGATCCGCCCATGCCGGAAGAGGAGGACCAGGCTGTTACAAAACCAGCAACCGCTAAATCCCAGCCAGAACCAGCGAAAACCCATCCTGTCGCCGATTTCTGCGGCCCGCAGGACCCCTCTTGCGGCCCGCAGGATTTCCCCAGTGGCCAGCCAATTCTTCAGCAGGCGCAAACAGATCCTCTGCCGCCTAATCCCGACCTCTCAGTTTCCTCTCAAGGACTACAGAAGGTGGTAACTGAGGGGCAAGCGAATCAGAACTCTATGCCTGCCGAGTCAGTCTTGCCAGCGAAGGACAAGGGTAAAGCGACAACGGCCCCGCCGCCATACCAACCGCAGGTTCCATTCCCACAAAGGCTCGCTAAGAACCGTTTAGATGAGCAATTCTCTAAATTTATGGAGGTCCTCAAGCAACTGACTATCTCCATACCCTTCACCGATGCGCTCGCACAAATGCCGTCTTACGCAAAATTCTTGAAGGACATCTTGTCCAACAAGCGGAGCTTAAAAGACTGTAGGAGCGTGCAACTCAATCATGAATGCAGCGCGGTGGTGAGTCGGGAGCTTCCACCCAAGCTTGGAGATCCTGAAAAGTTCACCATCTCTTGCACTATCGGGAAGGCAACCATCAGAAGGGCGTTATGCGACTTGGGCGCCAGTGTGAGCCTCATGCCTCACACTGTTTTTTAGAGGATCGGGGTAGGTGAGCTCAGACCCACCCGCATGACCCTGCAGTTAGCAGACGCCTCCACTCGCTTACCGCTGGGGATAGTTGAGGATGTACCGGTACAGGTAGGCAAGTTCTTTGTGCCTGGTGATTTTGTAGTGATGGATATGGAGGAGGATAAGGATGTACCGATCATCCTTGGTCGACCTTTTCTGCGGACAGCCAGGACTGTTTTCGATACGTACGAGGGTACCCTCACCATGAACATTGGCGGCGAGAAGGTACAATTCCAGGTTGCACAAGCAATGAAATATCCCGATTTTTCGGAGGACTGCAACCGGTTGGATATCATTGATGAGCTCGTTTGGGAGGCGCAGGAGGATCAGCTGGAAGAGCATCAGATCGCACTCGGGTATCATCTTGACTTTCTTTCCTCCTTGCAAAATGAATTAGGTTCTTTTGATGAGGTGTCTGAGGAGGATGAAGGTCTGCTTGGAGGTATTGCCTGCAGCCTGCAGGGCATGCCCCGCGATCCCATAGATGATGAGGAACCGCTACTCACCAGGGTCAAACCAGTTCTCTCGCTCTACCAGTCTGCTGGTGACAGTTCTTGCGGCCCGCAAGACCATTCTTGTGGCCCGCAGGACGACGGACCAGAGGCGAAAATCGACAAGTCACCGCCATTAGACGCGCCAAATAAGGTAGACCTGAAACCATTGCCCGACAGCCTCAGGTATGAGTTTCTTGACTCCGACAAAACTTTTCCAGTTATTGTTGGCGCTCAATTGAGTTTTGATGAAACTTCGAAGCTTTTGGAAAAGTTGCGCATTCACAGGGGTGCCTTAGGATATTCGATTAAAGACATTAAGGGACTCAGTCCTGCCATATGTGCCCATCAGATACATCTCGAGGAAGACCACAAACCTTCCGTGCAGCATCAAAGGAGGCTTAACCCCGTGCTTCAAGAGGTAGTGAAAAAGGAGATTCTTAAATTACTTGATGCTAACATCATTTTTCCTATTTCAGATAGCAAGTGGGTGAGCCCAGTGCACGTGGTCCCGAAAAAGGGAGGGCACACCGTTGTCATCAACGACAGAGACGAGAAGGTCCAGATGCGGCCCACCACTGGATGGAGGATGTGCATTGATTACCGCAAGCTGAATGCTGCGACCCGCAAGGATCACTTCCCGCTGCCTTTCGTGGACCAGATGTTGGAGCGCCTCGCCAAACATTCCCACTTCTGCTACCTTGACGGGTACTCAGGCTTCTTTCAGGTACCCATCCTCCCTCAGGATATGGAAAAGACGACATTCACTTGTCCTTATGGTACCTTCGCCTACCGAAGAATGCCGTTCGGTTTGTGCAATGCGCCTGCTACATTCCAGAGGGCGATGATGGCCATTTTCTCTCCTTACATTGAGAAAGAAGTCGAGATTTTTATGGATGATTTTTCTGTTGTTGGAACTTCTTTCGATGATTGTTTGGCAAATTTGTGTAAGATCCTACAGAGGTGCGAGGAAACCAATCTGGTCCTCAATTGGGAGAAGTGCCATTTCATGGTACAAGAGGGCATTGTGCTCGGTCACAGAGTCACGAGCAAGGGCATCGAGGTGGACAAAGCAAAGATTGAGGTGATCGAACAGATGTGCACGCCCACCACAGTCAAAGACGTGCGCAGCTTTCTCGGACACTGCGGATTCTACCGTCGATTCATCAAGGACTTCGCTCAGATCACCAAACCCCTGACCAACCTGCTGGTAAAAGACTCTGATTTTGTTTTTACTGACGAGTGTGTTCAGTCTTTTCACAGGTTAAAGGAAGCCCTCATCTCCGCCCCGATCTTGCAGCCTCCAGACTGGTCTCAATCTTTTGAGATCATGTGCGACGCCAGTGACTATGCCGTAGGCGCGGTTTTGGGGCAACGCAAGGACAACAAACCCGTAGCCATCTGCTACGCCAGCAAGGTCCTCGACTCCGCGCAGGTTAATTACACCACAACTGAGAAAGAGCTGCTAGCCGTGGTGTTTGCGCTGGAGAAGTTTCGCTCTTACCTGGTCGGCTCTCAGATAATCGTCTACACCGACCATGCAGCGCTCAGGTATCTTCTTTCCAAAAAGGATGCGAAACCACGTCTTATTCATTGGATTCTTCTTCTGCAGGAATTTGACATTGAGATTCGGGACAAGAAAGGATCGAAAAACTCAGTCGCAGATCACTTGTCCCGCTTGCATTGGGAAGGGGAGGAGCAGAGCAACATTCCGATTGACGACTCAATTCCAGGGGAACAGCTCTACGTCCTGGGAACAAGCACAAACAGCCACCCACAGCCCATATCCGAGCAAATCAACAATCTGCCGAAATCCTGCGGGACGCAGGGCCGTTTCTTGCGGGACGCAGGAGGCACTCAGCAGTTTCCATGGTACGCAGACTTCGCCAACTTCCTCGTAGCAGGCCTCTTGCCTACTGAGATGACCTCTCAGCAGAGGAAGAAGTTCAGGGCTGACGTCAAGTTCTAACTTTGGGAGGAGCCTTTTCTCTTCAAGGTAGGTATTGAT
This sequence comes from Cyperus esculentus, assembly GCA_030179965.1. Taxonomy (NCBI): domain Eukaryota; kingdom Viridiplantae; phylum Streptophyta; class Magnoliopsida; order Poales; family Cyperaceae; genus Cyperus; species Cyperus esculentus. The sequence continues at coordinate 98,962 of JASGLE010000019.1, read as the reverse complement.
GGTATCTATCGTCGATGCGTGCCGCAGGAGGAGGTACACTCTATACTCTCTCATTGTCATTCTTCTGCTTATGGAGGCCACGCCTCCTCATCTAAAACTGCTGCCAAGGTTTTGCAAGCAGGTTTCTTTTGGCCAACGATCTTCAAGGATGCACATGCCCTTGTGCAATCATGTGACCAGTGCCAGCGGACGGGTAACATCTCAAGGCGTAGCGAGATGCCACAGCAGCCCATCTTGGAGGTCGAGATTTTTGACGTGTGGGGCATCGACTTCATAGGGCCATTCCCTTCCTCAAAGGGATTTGAGTACATTCTCGTGGCAGTGGACTATGTGTCTAAATGGGTGGAGGCGCTCGCTTGTGCAAAGGCGGATGCGAATTCAGTTAAGCGCCTCTTCAATGATGTGATCTTCCCTCGTTTTGGAGTGCCTCGTGCCGTGATCAGTGACGGCGGCAAGCACTTCATCAACCGTCAGTTTGAGCAGCTTTTGAGCAGACACGGGGTGACTCACAAGGTCTCCACCTCCTACCATCCTCAGACTAACGGGCAAGTAGAAGTCTCTAACCGGGAAATAAAAATCATTCTTGAGAAAACCGTGGCGAGATCACGAAAAGACTGGGCTTTCAAGCTCAACGACGCACTTTGGGCGTACCGCACGGCTTTCAAGACCCCGATCGGCATGAGCCCATTCAAGCTGGTTTATGGCAAACCTTGCCATTTGCCGGTCGAGATCGAGCATAAAGCGTTTTGGGCCACGCGCACCATCAACATGGACCTGCAAGCAGCAGGCGAGAAGCGCATCCTTGACTTGCATGAGTTGGAGGAAACAAGGCTTCACGCCTACGATAATGCCCGGATGTACAAAGAGCGCACTAAAAGAGTGCATGACAACCGCATCACGCGTCGCGACTTCAAGGAAGGGGACCTCGTCCTTCTCTTTAACTCGCGCTTGAGACTCTTTCCGGGTAAGCTTAAATCCAGATGGTCGGGACCTTTTATCATCAAGAAGGTTTACCCATTCGGCGCAGTAGACATTGCTGGCAAGGATGGCGTAGCATTTAAGGTGAATGGTCAACGCCTCAAAGTGTACGTAGCCGATCAGCAGAAGGAGGAACGCCTATCCCTGCACCTGTCCGACCCCCCACCAGCAGATACGTAGATGCATTATGGTCAAGCTCGGGACCTAAAACAAGCGCTCCTTGGGAGGCAACCCAAGACTTTTGGTTTTCTTTTCTTCTTTTTTCCTTTTTCCTTATTTTAGTTCTTTCACATTGTTTTGCATTTTTAATTTTTTTATTTTTTTATTTTTCATATTGCATAAGGTGTTCTTAGTTGTGTATGTGCAGCGTCGCAGAGCATTTCAAGATGAAACGGCAGTAATTGGGGTTCAAATCTAAGGCGAAATAATCTTCAGAAAAAAATCTTGCGGCCGCAGGAATTACGCCTTGCGCCCGCAAGAGTTTCCAGTTCGGCACGGACTCCAATGTAAACTGGTGGTTTGGAATTAAGGTAAGTGGGGCCGGTTTTATTTTTCTTTTATTTCTTTCCTTCTTCTCTTTTCTTTCCTTCTTTCTTTTCTTCCCTTTCTTTTCTTTTCTTCTCTTTTCTTTTCTTCCCTTTCTTTCTTTCCTTCCTTCTTTCTCCTTTTCTTCCCTTTCCTCCTTCTTTCTTCTTCCTTTTCTTTTTCCTCTCCCTGCCGCCCCCTTCCAGCCAACCACGCCGGACCTCCAGCGCGCGCCACCCGTCGGACCACCAGCGCGCCGGCCGCCTGCCGGCGCACCAACCACCGGCCTGCCGGCGCACCACCGCGCGGGCGCCATCTCTGCCGGTGCAGCCAGCCGACCCCCCGCGCCAGAACCTCGCCGGAACCCTCCTCCGTCGAGCCCCCCTTCCTCTCCCGCGCCGGAGCAACCGCCGCGCCAGCAGCCGTGTCGGCCAGCCCTCCGCCGCGCCCGCAACCAGGCCTGCCAGAACTCCGCCGCGCCAGAAGCCGGGCCTGCCAGCCCTCCGCCGCGCCAGAAGCCAGAACCCCGCCGCGCCAGAAGTCGGGCTTGCCAGAGCCACCGCCGCGCCAGCAGCCGGGCCTGCCAGCCCCTCCGCCGCGCCACCTCGCCGGGCCAACCGACCGTCGGCCTTGCTACGCGCCACGTCAAACGCCGCCGACACCTCTGCTCGCACCAAACCAAGTCCCACTGCGCAGATCTGATCAAAAACAGGACAAAACCTCCAGGTTTGGACTTCCCGCGCTATTCAAATTTAAATCTGACAGTTGGTGGAATTTCAAACCGGACTTGGACTCGCGCCACGTCGCAACTCCTGTGACTTATATTCTGCCGACCCTCGCGCCCGCAAGAATTGCCCCTTGCGCCCGCAAGGATTGACCCCTGCGCCGGCAGAACCTCTCTCTCTGCCAGAAACTTCTCCATGTCGCCCGCAAAACGGGCTGTCGGGAAACCAGAGGCATCTCGTCGCGCAGCAGGCCCGGCACCATCCGCGGAGGACCTGCGGATTGCACGTAAACGCGAGCTCCTCGACGGTAAAACTGTTATCTCTACATCTATTGTCGATTTTGAGTTTCTTGAGGAGATCGGTATTCTTGACGATTTCACTCGTCTCACTGAGCGGGTGGGATTCTCCCATGCCTTTTGGGAGATTCCGTCTCAGTACCCCGCCTATCTCGAGCCGACATTGGATTTTCTAGCTTCGCTAGACCTCGAGGAGCACCCTGACGAGTCATACTCCATCTCTTTTCGCCTCCGGGGCATTACTTACCGCATGACCCTGGCCGACCTTGCCCATCTGTTTCATCTTAGACCTCACCAGACCGACTACTTGGGATACATCCCGGCGGATCAGGTTGATGATGAGCACCCCGTCTCTCAGTCCCGTCTCCGTGCCGCATTCTGGTATCGTATCAGTGGCCAGGAGCTTCCTCTGACAGGCCCGGACCCCCGGGTCAATGCCATCACACATCCCGCCCTCCGCTTCATATGCCGAGCTCTTGCTTCCTCGCTTTGTGCCCGCGGAGAGTCCTCGCTCCGACCTCGCCACGAGGAGCTCCAGCTCCTCGCTACCATGCTCCGACCGGATACCCATTTGCAGCGACCCCATCTGATTCTGACCATGGTCCGGTACTGGCTTTCCATCATTAGCGCGAAGAAGTCGACGGGTGTTGTAGCCATGGGGTCCTATGTTACCCGTATCGCTTCTCATCTCGGGGTAGATATCACCATGACCTGTGGCGAGGTTAGTTACCACCACAAGTGCACCACGGTAAAGACTCTTGATCGGGAGCAATTTCGGACGTGGGGCTGGATTTACTATGCTGAGGAGACCGCGGCTGAGCCCGCTACCTGGAGGTGGACTTCTCGCGATGGTGAGTTTACCCTGCCCTTGCAGTACCCGCCGATCGATTTCGACCTGGAGTATACATGGCGTTTGCAGGATCCACCAGCACAGCCACACCAGCACAGTCCCGATGCATCGACAGACGACATCCATATGGAGGACGCAGCAGATGAGCCTGCAGCCGCAGGGTCAGCAGGCTGGGATGGCTGGTCAGCAGGAGCCGGTGACTGGTCAGCAGGAGCCGGTGACTGGTCAGCAGGAGCAGCAGGGCAGTCAGCAGGATCCACAGCTGGCCAGCGGGACATGGAGACACATCAGCAGGAGGTGGTGACACATCGGCAGGAGGAGCCGGACAGCCCGCTGGATCATCTTCGTACCCGCAGTTTCCACAGTATATGCTTGATCAGTGGACGCAGATGTGCACCCGAGTGCAGGAGGTGCATGCGATGCATTCTGACACCCTGACATTGCTTCGCCACATGCAGTTGGTCCAGACTGGACAGTCTCGGCGTCTCGAGGACCTACAGACGGGCCGCGCTCGCGACAGCACTCGGATCTCAGAGATTTATGAGCGGCAGGATCGTATCATGCTGGAGCAGCGACGATTCCGCCAGCGGCAGGATCAGATGCACGATGCCATTACTGCCCTGCAAGCAGGCCAGTTTGGGGAGGGTACCAGCAGAGGTCCCGCTAGAGCAGGCGACGACGACACTGCACCGTGATTCGCTCAGGTTGTATCTTTCCTCTTTCCGCTTTATCGTCATATCTCTGATTTGTTGCACTGAGGACAGTGCTTTGTTTAGCTTGGGGAGGGGGGAAATACAAACCTGAGTTTTAGGATATTTCTTTTTCTTTTTCTTTTTCTTTTCTCTTTCTTTTTCATTTTTCATGCTCGCATTTTGAGGAAGATTTTGGGGAAATGTTAAATTCAAGGGCACATGTGCACTTTTGACGAATGAATTGTGAAAAATTGTGCTTGATAACTTTATGAGACTTGTGTTAGGAAAGAGATTTTTGTTCTGTAGTGACTAGTTCCATGAGTAAAGTAGGCACTAATTGGAAAAAGTAGCAAACCGAAAGTCTGATTGAGGACGAAGAGTAATTTCTCGGTTGTGGTACCCATGTGAGTATGGTTTGGGAAATGTGGAAAGTCATAGCCTGAAATGTCTTAAAAAACCAAAACCAACGGGCATTTCAAGGATGCGGTCAGGCAGGACGAGTGCACCCTTTATTTTCTTTCATCCGACTGGCTGATCCTTGAATGTCCAGATTTTCTAAAAGGGGGTTTGGAGTCGCGATCAGATAGGACGTATGCACCTTTATTTTTCCTATCCGTCTGATTCGGGCTTCACTCTCTCTAAAAAAAAAAAAAAAAAAAAAAAAAAAAATCAAAAAAATCAAATAAATAGTCTTTCTTTCTAATAAGCATTTCATGGTCTATGGATTTGATTGGTTGAGAAAGTTACTCACTGTGGGGTCAACATAACCAAGATACCGACTTTGTAGTTCGATCGAAAGACCTAGGGTCTGAAAAAGTACGATGGTCCTACTTGCAATTCAGGTTGCGTTTCATGGAACAAGAGTCGCTCGTCTTGATTTTCTGTGCCCTAGCACGAGTTTTGTGAAATTGTCATGCGCACTTATTTACAATTCAAAGTTCAAACTTGCCCATGTGTTCTCGGTTTAGCAACTTCCCAAAGTTTTTCTTTGCATTTAGGTCACTCAGGGATTTAAGTCTAGGTACGGTTTGTTCCTTAGGTTCTAGGTTTTGCTTGAGGACAAGCAAGACTTTGAGTTTGGGGAGATTTGATGCACCGCATTCATATTTGCATTTTACCAGACTTGTACCTTGTTTTCGACCTAAAATCCCGAGTTTAATTGCATTTTAGTGTTAGAATTCTTAGATTCCAGTTACTTGTTCAATTCTGTCCATGTTTCAGGTAAATTGGGCTTTTGGAGCCACTTGGACGCGATTTGAAGCCCTGGAGAGCAAGTCTGCACTGGAACTCACTTCCCGCGGGCCGCAAGACTAACTTCTTGCGGGCCGCAAGACTCGCGGCAGCGCTGCTTCTGTTTCTGCCGCCTTTTTGGCTATTTAAACCATCCTTTTGGACGGTTTTGGCATCTTACTTTCTGTCTCTTTCACCCTAGCCGCCAGGGACCAGAGGAGAGCGTGTTGGGGAGTCGATCTTCACCATTTTTCGAGGAGATTTCGAGAGGACTTCTTGGAGACGTTGAAGATTGAAGCCACGCTAGTTCTTCTTCGGTTCTTTAGTATCATGAACTTCTTCTTTGTTTTGCTTTCTTTGTTTTCCCTCGCCATGAGCGAGTAGTCTTTTAGTTCTTAGGGTAGATGATGAAGTTTGTGTTAATGGATTGACTTCTTATTGTGAGACTTACGTTATTTTCATGTTACTTGTGATTTTCATGATTATGTGTGTTTGACTTGACTTGTTGATGTGATAGACCTGTAGATTGCGAGCAAAATCTAGTTGGTTAATAGAATACCATGCTTGTTGTATGGTAAACCTGTAGATTAGGCACAAGGTTTAGTTGGTCAATAGAGTATCATATTTGCAAGAATTGTTATTTACACTGTTTGGATTGATAACTTGTTGTCCAAGAGTAACCGAACGGTAAAATTGCGGTTCTTACGAAAGTGGAACCGAATCCTAGATATAAAAGTAACTTGAACGTAGATTTAGAAATAGATCCACGAATTTCTGTTGAACCGGTATTGTTAGAAGAACCAAAATACGAAAGTTGAGGACTTGTACTGTTGCTGGTTTGATTCAGAATTGATAACGTGAGTCGAACAGTGAACCAGAACCAGAACTGCTCTCTGTCAGATTTCCTGCGGACCGCAAGAGCCATCCTGCGGCCCGCAAGGATCTGCAGAAAGTGTAAGACAGAGATTACAAAACTGTTTGTGATTCACAGGAGTTATTCTGTGGGTAACAGGTAGTTTTGGAATCTCTAACCAACCCCTGCGACCCGCAAGAGACCTTCCTGCGGGCCGCAAGAAGTTAATCCAGAGACCAAACAGATTCAGAAAACCCTGAGGACGCCTTTTTAATTAGCTGTTTTCTAGTATTTACTTGTTGTTTACTGTTTGCATCTGTTACTGTTTAAACCAACCTTTTAAAAACCCCCACTTTATTTAGGATTTGAATTGCGATTGAAGTCTGGTTTAGAATTAATTCCCGTCCTTGTGGTTCGACCTCGACTGTACTACACGAGATCGTACGCTTGCGATCGAGTGTTTTGCTTCGAGTTACAAATTTAAAAGCCTATACGTTTTAGGACATCACATAATTTCATTCATTATTTGGGTCTCAGAAAATCCCACAATAAAATAATCAACAACGGTTATCAATCAGGAACCGTTGTTGATAACAAGAAGGTAATTTTTTAAATTAAAAGCTGAAAGGAATCAGCAACAGTTTCCAACTGAGAAACCGCTGTTGATTACAAAAAGTAATTTTTCAGATTTAAAAGCTGGACAGAATCAACAACGGTTCCTACATGAACCACCGTTGTTGATTAGATTAAAAGTACTCTTGGCAACCGCATTAACTGGGTCTCGCGATTGGTGCCAGTGCGCATCTGAAGTCTCTGGAAACCCCGCGATTCATATTTTATTAAGGCGCGAAACAATCAACAACGGTTTTTAATTACAGCACCGTTGTTGATTGCCGTCATCAACAACGGTTACTCAAGAAAAACAGTTGTTGATGACAACAAAATAATTTTGTTGAATTAAAACTTTGAATAAATCAACAACGGTTTTTTATATTGAAAACCGTTGTTGATTGATTTCATTAACAATGGTTATTAACAAAGAAACCATTGTTAGTGACAAGGAAAAATTATATTTTTTATTGAAAACTGGAAAGAATCAACAACGGTTATTTAATGAAGAAACAGTTGTTGATTGTTGTCATCAACAAGGGTTTTCAACTTAGGAACCGTTGTTAATGACAAGCAAAATTATTTTTTAGAATTTTGAGATGGAAAGTATCAACAACGGGTATTTATGTATAGAACCGTTGTTGATGGTTATCATCAACAACGGTTATTTAGTAAAAACCGTTGTTGAGTGTGACAACAACGGTTTCTCTTAAATAACCGTTGTTGATGCTTTCACAGTTTTTAATCGTTTGTACTCCTCTCTTTCATTTCAAATTTCACTGTAAAATTCTCTAAGTCCCAAAACCTCTCTAAAACCCTCTCTCGCGCTTGTTCAGGCGATCAAGCCCTCGCTGCCACCGCCGCCGCTGCTGCTGCCGTGCCGCCGCTGCCTCTCCTCTCCCTCCTCTCTGTAAGCTCCTCTCCTCTCTCCTCTCCCTGCCTCTCCTCTCTGTCTCCGACCTCCTCTGCCTTGCCTCTCCTCTCCTCTCCATGCCGCCTCTCCTCTCCCTGCCCTGCCTCTCCTCTCCTCCTTCTCTGCCGCCGCCCCCTCTCCCTGCCTTGCCTCGCCTCTCCTCTCCTCTCCTCTCCCTGCCTTGCCTCTCCTCTCCTCCCTCTCTGCCTCTCCTCTGCTCCGCAGCCATGGACCCTGAAAACCCCGAAACCACCGAACAACCCGAAGAACAACCCGAACAACAACCCGAACAACAATCCGAACCCGAACAAGAACCCCGGAGGCGACGAGGGCCAACCACCGGGGAGACTTACCGCAAGAAGGTAAAAGACCCCGAAAGGAAGATAGAGTTCGGGACAGATGGCAACACCACAGGGGCCGCCACGGGGTCGTTCGCGAATTATGTGGGCCAAACCGCGAGAGATCATGTGCCCATCAATTTCTCGGACTGGAAGAAGGTCCCGTTGGATTACAAGACGAATTGCTAGAACAAAATAAAGGTGTTTTCTTGAACTTTAATCTCAGATTATATTATTAATTGAATACCTTCATTTGATTTTGTATAATTAATAGAAATTGCAAAATTTAATCTCGAACTTTATTCAAAATAGAAATTGCATAATTGATTGTACAATTAACCGAATTCGTTGATTAACTGAATAATTACTTTATATGTCCTGCAGGATTTCTGGCATCTCCCGGACGACAGGGAGAAGAGGAAGGTCTTGATAAAGGTGGGAGTCCGTTGGAAGGAGTTCAAATCGCACTTGAACCGAACCTACATTCTTCAGGAGAGTGGGGAGGACCCTTGCGCAAAGCATAACATCCCGCAACATGTGTGGGAAGAATTTGTCAGGAACTGCAACACTGACGAGTTTAAGGTTCATTAATTAAATCACTGTTATTTAAAAATCTGCACTACTAATTACTTAATTTGTACTGACGCCGCTGTTTCATAAATTGACAGAAAAAGAGTGCGCAAGGGCGAGAGGCGTCCAAGAAGAACGTGTACCCTCACAGGCTCGGCTCGGGCGGTTACGCGAGTGCAAGGAGGAAGAAGTGGACTCGCAATGTCGTAATTGCACCGACGGAACCATCGGGCACTCCTATCAGTGCCGATTTGGACGAACGGAGCCGCGACTGGATGTTGGCAAGGTCGAAGAGCATCGTCGATGGAGTTGTCGTTATCGACGATCCGGCTATTCGGGAGGTCCAGAAGAGAGTGGTATATATTCTTAACTTAACATTTTAAATTAACTGCACATGCTTTCGTCATTTTAAATTAACTGCACATTTTAAATTAACCGTTATTTATTGAAGAAACAGTTGTTGATTGTTGTCATCAACAACGGTTTTAACTGAGGAACCGTTGTTAATGACAAGCAAAATTATTTTTTAGAATTTTGAGATGGAAAGTATCAACAACGGTTATTTATGTATAGAACCGTTGTTGATGGTTATCATCAACAACGGTTATTTTAGTAAAAACCGTTGTTGAGTGTGACAACAACGGTTTCTCTTAAATAACCGTTGTTGATGCTTTCACAGTTTTTAATCAATTGATTTTAAACTGAACATATATCATGTACGTTAATTTTACTCAATTGATCACTGCATGAAGGAAAAATAAGAGAAGCGAGTGAGGGATCATTCGTCCCCGACGGCGCAAATGATGTCCTCACTGCCGCTCTAGGGACGCCGGAACATCCCGGGAGAACGCGGGCCCACAGCTCCGAGTACACACGCCGGAAAGACGTCTTCGGGAAGCAAAAGAGGAGACGGGGTGCGACTTCTCACTCCGGTTGCTACTCCCAATCGGAGGTTGACGGGATGAGAGAGGAGTTCGAAGAGAAGCTGAGGAAGCAACGGGAGGAGATGACGGCGGAAATGACGAAGGAGATGAACGCAAGGATCCAGGACCTAATGGCCTCCGTCTGCGTCCCGGGTAACTTCCAACAGGTACTGCTCGGAGGTGAGCTCCAGCAGGCAGGTACCTCTTCGTCTGCGGCGCCGGCACCGCAGGGACCGCCCGCCCCCGAGAACAAGGTAATTTACCTTTCTACTTGTTGAAATAAGTGTCAGACACAATTTCGGTCCGAAGTGATGCACGAACGTAGGAGACGACAATCGACGAACAAGAACGAAATGAAATATTTCGGACCGAAATTTTGTCTGTCGAAACAGAAGACAGATTTCGGACCGAAATATTTTATTTCAGTCCGAAATATGGGTAGACGTTTTTTTTCTGTTTTATTTGTAGTCCAACACTACTCGACGAATTAAAAAATGTGGTTGAGTTAATTCAAAGCTTCTAACAATAATATTTACATTCCAGAGGTCACGCAATTGCAAACTCTATGTTGAGGCGGCGGATACTCAGATCGAGGTGGCGACCGGAAGGATGTTTCTACCCGTTCCGGGCGCCACATGCCACGGTCAACCGATCCCGCCCGATCAAAGAAAGGTGCAGATAGATTTTTGCGTCAAGGCGAATCGGTCACACAAACTCCCGACTCCGGTGGCGGATCTTGTGGAAATCCATGAAACTATTGATAGAGACCAAGTCGACCGGTCAGGTATATATTTTTTTAAAAAATAAAAAACTATTTATATACCAATTCGGTCCTGATTGCATAGGTTTCATTAATCGTAGGCCCGGAGAGCATCGGCACGGAGCCCAAGTACACCGCCCCCGAGGTCGTCACAAGCTGCGAGTCGGGTGCCACTACTTGAGGATTCTCAGGTGCACCGACTTCAGGAGCATGGCCTCGCGCTCTACCAGTTGCTGATGAGCCAACCGTCAGAGGTCGACACTTTCGAGGTCGACTACAGTGTGGAGGATCTAGGGATCGGGGGTACAACGGTGCTCACCACCACCGCGATCACCGACATGCTAAAGAATGATTGGCTCGAAGTAACAATACTTCAAATGTTTAGCATGTAAGATCGATTATTTGACTTTGATATTTCTTTCATGAAATATTAATCTGTAGTTAGCGTAAAAAAATATGATAATTGGTTTTCCAATGTAGTGCAAGCGCACGTCGGTGCAAGATGTTGTTGTTCGGCCGCTTCCGTTTTCTGGACCCCTACCGATGTGCGGCCGACAACATTGCGAGAGAGGGTGCTACTTACCTCACCGACTTCATTGAGCCGATGGAGCTCGACTTGATCGTCTTCCTCCCGTATCACGAAGGGTTCGAAATTACTCAACTCTACTTTAACAAAAAAAATATATAAATTCTTACCTTTCGTTCTCGTTGGTTTGGATGGCAAATAAACTGAAATAATTAATATTGTAGGTCTTACTGGCGGCTTCTCATCGTGCATCTAGCCGAGTCTCGGTGCTACATCATGGATTCCTTGTGTCCCACCGAGGTGCCGAAGTTAACGATTATGGGCTATTTGAATACGTAAGCTTAATAATCAACTAAATTCCGTTCTCCTTTTATTAAAAAACAAAATATGAATCATCGCACTAATTTATATTTGTAGGGCCTTCCGAAATTATTGGACCAAAAGAGGAGTGATCAAGAAGAACGGAGGCAAGCTCACGTATAAGTTGATCAAGGTATATACGTATACACGTAACTTATATATACAATTAGGCTTGTAAATATTCAAAAAAAGAAAAAAAGAAAAACGTACGAAATCCATATTGATTCTTGATCTATTTTCATTATTGTAGGGCCCAAGGCAACCGGGCGGCTCCGAGTGCGGATATTACGTCATGCGGACGATGCATGACCTAATAAATACGTGCTATGAGGAGAAGTTACCTTCGGTATATATACCTATTTCGTTTATCAAGTATATATGTTTTATTTCATATTATATATCAAACTAATTCAAATATATGCAACCTCTTAGATTTACAGGTTATTGCATCCGAAAGGTACGAACGACATCAACTCAACGAGGTAATAGAATTTTGTTGCGAATTTTTGCGTTACGAATTGTGATCTCGATCGGATTTTTGTAGTAGATATTATTAGGAGGTTTCGAATTGTAAAATAGGTACAATTAATTGATTTTGTATGTATATAGATTGGTTAATTAATTTAGATGTGTTAATTATGTGATTTATATTAATTTAGATTGGTTAATTTCTGAATGAAACAGAAAACAGAATATATGTGAATGTGTATGGTTCTCTGAATGAAACAGAAACAACATGCCCAGTTCGACAAAACTTAACAACGGTTATTTAATTGTTTAAAAAAACCGTTGGTAATAACGCTGTGTAATAAAACATGTAAATAATCAACAACGGTTCCACAACAAGGAACCGTTGGGAATTACGACAATCAACAACGGTTTAATAAAAAACCGTTGTCAAATGATGAAATCAACAACGGTTCCTACCAAAAAACCGTTGTTGATTCATATAATTGCCAACAGTTGACTATAAAAACCGTTGTTGATTAAAGTCGTTTCCAACGGTTATTTACTAAGGAACCGTTGTTGATTGGCATCACCGACAACGGTTTCTTATTGTAAACCGTTGTTGATTGACAACACCAACAACTGTTCCTTATTGTAAACCGTTGGAAAATATATTTTATTTAAATAATTTAGATCATTGATGACGTCATTTTCCAACGGTTTCTCCAAAATAACCGTTGTTGATTCGTCTCATTGCCAACGGTTCTTGGAGAGAACAGTTGTGGATTAGCTTCTTTGCCAACGGTTATTTCTTATAAACTGTTGTGAATTACGGTCATCAACAACGGTTCCTTCTTATGAACCGTTGGCAAAGATATATTATTTAAATATTTCAGATCACAGATAATGTCATTTGCCAACGGTTTTTTATTAATAACCGTTGTTGATTGCGTAGGAACAGCAACTGTTATTCTCTTTTAACCGTTGATGATTGACGGCATCAACAGCGGTTCTTTAGTAAGCATTAGCAACCCTCGTATTCCCAACCCTTGCTGAACCGTTGGGAATTGTCATAAATAACCGCCGTTGATGATTTTTTCTGTGGTAGTGTGTGATGCATAAGGATGACCTTATACAATTTTGGATAGGGGCTGGACTGATAGCAGGGATATGTAATCAAGGTTCGGAAAGTATTGCTGAAGATTTCTATCTTGAACTAATTAGGAGGCATCTATTGGAACCTGAGCCCTTAATTGTTGTTGATCTTTTTAAATGCACAATGCATGATTTGTTGAGGTCTCTTGGTCGATACTTGTCAAAAGAGGAAGGCTTGGCAGTAGATCAATCACTGCCTCATCCTGAATTGATATATAAGCTTCATCATATATCTATATCAGAGACAACAAAAAGAATTTGTATACCTGGTCCAGCCTCAGAGCCTTTGAGATTGAGAACACTCGAGATAAGGAAATACTCGTCGCAAATCGAAAATCATACTTTTATAAGGCTTAAGTATCTTCGTGTGCTAATTATTAATGGAGAAGGCTTTGATAGTATTCCAGAATCTATTGGAGGTATGATACATTTGAGAATGTTGGATTTACACAGTACTGGCATATCATCAATTCCTAAGTCCATTGGTTCTCTTACAAACCTATTAACTCTAAACCTGCATGATTGTCATCTTCTGCACATTCTTCCTAAAGGCATTACATGGTTGTGCAACTTACGCCATCTCAATATTTCCGATCCACCTTTAACTTCTGTTCCTAGAGGAATCAGAGGACTCCAAAAGCTCACTGAAATTTGGGGCTTCCGAGTAGCTGACAATGGAAGTCATAATGAATATCAGGATGGTTGGGATTTACAAGAGTTGGAGGGATTATCCCATTTAAGAAGAATAGAGATAAGTAAGCTGGAGAGAGCAAGAAATTGTTCTGCTGTGTTTGCCAACAAATCCAATCTCGATAAATTAGTTCTTGAATTCTCAGAAGCAGTCCAAAGTAGTGAGTTCGAGGAAGAGTTGGAAAATGAAACTTAGAGCTCTTCTGGAAGGTTTCCAAAAACTTGCAAAAATTCGGGATCTTTTTCTAATAGAAACTTATAGCATGGAATCAATCCAAAACTTCCCATTTGAATGTGAGGAACTTGTGATAGGAGGCAACGCAGGCATGGAAACACTCTCAAATCTCCCTGGTGTAAAACAGCTATGTGTTCTTCATTCGTACAAGCTGAGACATGTGAGCAAATTGGATTCATTGGAGCGCATAGAACTATTAGATCTTCAATCAGAAGAGGTCCTCCCAATGTGGTTAGTTACATTGATGAAGGAGAGAATAGAAAGCTCAAAAGATAAACTCCATCTCGATTTGCGATGCAGAAAAATTTTGGTGGAGAGATGTCTGAGAGACAGTCCAAATTGGCCCATTATAAAGAGCTTCTCTTCTGTTAGAGCATACACTCCGGACAAAAGTGCAATCCTAGAGTACAACAGAGAACCTGAATTTTATTTTGCCAACTTATGAAAACAACAAAAAAGGTACGTACAAAGACATCTCTTAATTTTTAAAAAAAAAAATGTTTTCGTTTATTGGTGCCTTAGTTATGAATCTTATATATGATTTAGTAAGAGAATTTACTTACCAAAATTTAGGTACAATGCATGGTATGTAGTTTGTCAATACCAGTACAATGAGTACATCCTTAGCCCTTATAATATTTATTATTAATTATTTTTCAAATATACTTTTTTGAATTAGTATTTTTCTAATTATTGTTCCTAAAAGAGTTCTGAAGTTAATGTACAAATTTTACTATTGTGATTGAACTTAATTTTCATATGTTCTTTTCATTATTTTAAAAATGTCTTCAAAAAGATAAATAACGCAAGCAAGTACACTAAAATACCTCAATGCTGGCATTTACATCTGTTTCAGATAACTGAAAACCAATAATTTCGGGATACGGCGATGGATCACTGTTTTCGGTTCATATATAGTTTTTTACACGTTTAAAGTTGTCATTTAAGCCCAATATGAAAAACTGTGTGCATATTTACCAAATTACCCCGGCCATTCATCACATATTTGCACGTTTATTTATTACTTTGGATAGCTTTTAAATATCAGTATAGCACCAATATGGAATTGATGTCACCAGCTTAGGGAGCACAAGAAATTTACCTCAAGAGTTCATTTATATAGTGCAATGACTGCCATCTAAAATTCACTATATATCCACCAAATTTCTTGTTTAACTATTGATCAAGCACTTTTTTTCGTAATATTTGTACTGACATATATATTATTTTCCAGTGATCTTCGTCTGCTGATTTCCATTTTCCTCGACATTCGAAATACAACGGTACAATCTTTGGATGATTCAACAATCATGTTAGGTGATCCATTGGATTTATGTTTTTTTTTAAATATTTTCTTTTTAGAAATGGACCTGTATTCATTTTCTTATCGTACTATCGTTGCTCAAAAAAAAAAAAAAAAAAAAACAAAGAAAAAAAAAATAAATCTCAAAAAATACGAAAAAAATGGAAAAGGGAAAAGGGAAAAGAAAAGAAAAAAGGAGTGAACTATGTGAGTGTGCTTTTGCAAACTTTTTGTATGTTTTCAGTTTTTGAACTGCGAATATTATTCCTACGTTAAGTTCTTTATGAAAACTAAAAAAAAAAAAAATAGAAAGCCAAAAGAAAAAAAAAAAGTTAAAAAATCAGAAAATAAAAAAAATTATATCTACTTACAAGATTTTTCTTCTCATTAGGTTTTTGTTCTTAGTTGTAATTTAAAATTTGTGTTTGTATTAATGAATACAATGTTTGTGCCTGGTGTGTTGCCGGACATATATATTTAATGTTTGTATGTTAAATCATTGTGTGTGACCAACAAATTAAATGAGTATTCTGTTTTGTGTGTTCTACATTTTATTGTGTTTAAACCTTTAAATCGTTGTGATGTTTCTTTTCTTTTTGCATTTTCTTGGTAAATGTACCACTAATTGAACTTATAAATATACATATTTCTTGTAGAAGAACATTTATTTTGCATTGTACATGTTGGCTCTCCTCGTTGACAAAAGAGAAGGGATCCATTGACAATGGTTATCTTGACAATTTTGTCAATTGGATATTTTAAAAATTTGAAAAAATTCATAAAAAATAAAAAAAACGAAAAATTATTTATGGGTTGATAGTAATTCAAACCTCAATGAGTTTGATCTTTGTTTGATGCTTTATCAAAATTTTATACACTTTTTAACGGTTGTAATTTAACAGATCTTTGAAGAGCTGTCAAATTAACGTTGCCATACAAAAATGAGAGTTTCATTATACCGTTGCAATAGGGCACGTTAGTAATTTATGATTTGTCGATTTGCTCACTCTCAGCACGTTCAAAGGAGTCAGATTGAAAGGGGAGCGAGCGATGGCAATAGCGCACACTCCATTTCCTGTGAAGAAGCATATATACTCCGATTGCAGAGCAGCGGCTTCATTTTATTTTTGGGTATTACAGCGAAGATGGAATTTGATTTGTTAACCAATAACCATATATAGACGAATATGGTGCTTTCAAGTTTATGTTAGTATTTATTCACAAAGATAACAAAAGCTCAGGGAGTGATACAACATGTTCGATTGGTACGCATGCATTTTGGTTTGACGGAAATTGAATCGTGACAATTTTTCCTTACTTCAATTGCCCATTTAAATTTTTGTACCAGAAATCCATTCTTGTGATCGTGATACAACATTACAGGAGAGCGGCACTAATTAATGATCTACAAAATTTCAGTTGACTAAAACTGCGGACTCGTTAATATATAATAAGGAAAAATGTCAAGTTGTTAACTAGAATAAGAAGAGTACATATTACTTGTTAACTTAAGGGTGTGTTTGGATCGTGCAAAGAATAGTATAAGATTAGTGGATTTGAGATTAATAAGTGAGAATAGAGAAGAAATAGTAGTTTTCGGATTAGCTTGAGAATAGAGATCAGAAGTATAGTATAAGATTATTGAATTCCTTATCATCGCATTGGATACGTATACTGTATAGATCGATCGAGTTTGATGATGTGACCCTCCCCCCTGGAAACAACATTTAATTAGTCAAATATTCCTACATAATTGCCCTCCTATATCTGTTGGTGCAAGTTGCAACTTCTATTTTTAAAGTATTGTTATTTATTCTTTTGCTGCTTCCCAATTTCAATATATGCAAAAAAAAAAATTAACAAAAAAACTCTAAGAGTTTGCTATAACAAACGGCAGGTGCTTAAATTAATTATGTACCAGTGGCAACTGCTTATCTATAATATTAATTTTTTTTCCAAGTGGTCGTTGACTTGACTTGGTCTGCCATGCCCTGCTTCAAATCTTCAATTCAATGTATCTCTATAGAAGTTTGCACATGCAATATGTGAGATATCGCCTTGTAAGTTCCTAAAAAAGTCAACACTTACAATCTATAAATAGCTTCTGGCATGCTATTGCTAATCATAATTGAAAGCAACAGTGTGAGCTACTGTAAAGAACAAAATAAAATGGAGAGTATCAACAATGCCGAGAAAACCTTGATCCATATCAGCCACCTTCACCCCCTCAAACTCACCGCAACTCCCGAACCAAAACCAATATGCCTTGCGTGCAATATGCAATGTGCCGATAAGTCATTCGGGTGTGCCAAATGCCGCTATTATCTCCATGTCACCTGCGCCACCACAAAAAAAAGGGTGGATCATCCCGGGCATACAGATCACACCCTCACCTTTGAGCTCACTCCTACTTACGGCAGCGGGAAGTTTCGGTGTAATGCCTGTGGCGATGAAGGTAACACCTTCGGCCTCAAATGCAAAGTGTGTGACTATGATTTGCACCTCCATTGTGCCGCACTTCCTCACAGAGTTAACCACCCTTCGCATAGCCACCCGCTTTGTCTCATGTATGAGAGTCCGTATCCGTCTGGCACCAGAGTGATATGTACCATGTGCGAAAGGAACCTAGAAGTGTCTACATGGTTTTATCTTTGTAAGGGTTGTGATGTTGGTGGCCATGTTGAATGTTATGCACCAGCAACAGTTGAAGTGATCTCGCCTGGTCTACGGGCGCCTCCTCCCCTGCCACCACAATGTCAACCGCAACCACAAGCACCAGCACAAGCGATGACAAACCACGATCTTCAAATGCAATTGATGGCTGCCCAAGCAAGGGCATCTCAATCAGTGATGATTGGGAATGCTCTGCATAATGCTGGCAACACCTTCCGCTATGCCTTCGATAATGTTCAATACAGGACAAATTGGATGTGATCCACCTGCCATCCATATATATGCACTGCTGCCTCATCCAATTATGGTTTTATCAATTCATATGTGATTAGTTTATGTGTATCTGCTGTGTGCTTCGAAAGGAAACATGACTGGAAACAGGGCGGCGACTGTTGTGTTGTTTCTTGCTCTGTATACATATGGTATCCTGATTTGTCAGTTGTGCATTTAATCATGTTAAACTTTCTTGTTTGATTTCTATTGTGGGGATAATTAAGTGCCTAATTAAGTTGGGTACTATCTTCTCTGCTTGTGTTTGTAATTAATGATTGCTCTGTTTATTTGGAAATTATTCTTGGTGAGAATAATTATAATTGATGGATAATCGTTCTAATGTGTTAATTAAGTCTTGATTAACTGACTGTCCCCTAATTTTCCCCTTTCCACTTCCACAAGCACATGCATCACAAATCCTGGTAAATATACCCGTTAATTTATTAATTGTAAGTGTAACACTAACAAGTATCTTTCTGTATTACTTCAGTTAAATTATTACAGACACCATGAAACATAACAAAAAAAAAATAATTCTGGCAGGCATGCTCACTAAAATTAGAGAATCTGCAATCTCAACGACTTTGGAGACAGTGAGGCAATTTCGTTTTCTGGTAGTCCATCTCCGATCTACTTCACTTGCAATGTATATATATATATATAGAAAGGTAGATATTCTGTTAATCCCATCCTGATAGACCAGCTACATGCAATTTAGTCAAACTTTAATTCAATGACTAACTCAGATCATTTTTATTGTATGTGTTCCCAAATTCATTGCAAATACTTCCCGTTTCGGGACATATATACGATTGAAATGTATAATTGAAATTAAAAGGCACACTTTTGATGGATATAATTAAGGAAAAATGCTACGGAGATACCATCGGTGATACAGTTGCCAGTTGGTGATACCATATAGTTTGACTTGGTCAAACAAGCTAGTTGTTCAACTTAGCGTGCTAATTATTCAATGTAACGTGCTAATTGTTCAACTTAACATACTAATTATTCAACTTAGCATACTAATTGTTAAACTTAACATCAACATGTTATCTATAATTAAGTTGATATTGAGTTGAATAATTAGCATGTTATGTTGCACAATTAGTATGTTAAGTTGAACAATTAGTACGTTAAGTTGAACAATTAAGAAGTTAAGTTGAACAATTAAGAAGTTAAGTTGAACAATTAAGATGTTAAGTTGAACAATTAGTACATAAAGTTGCACAATTAGTACGTTAGGTTGCATAGTTAGTACGTTACGTTGCACAATTAGTACGTTACGTTGCACAATTAGTATGTTAAGTTGCACAATTAGTATGTTAAGTTGCATAATTAGTACGTTAAGATGCACAATTGAGCGTTAAGTTGCACCATTAGTACGTTACATTGCACAATTAGTATGTTACGTTGCACAATTAAGACGTTAAGTTGCACTACATTTTACGTTACGTTGCACAATTAGTGCGTTACGTTACACAATTAGTATGTTACGTTGCACAATTAGTTCGTTTGACCAAGTCAAAGTTTATGGTATCACCAACGGTATCACCGATGGTATTACCATAGTGGCTCCCTATAATTAATGAGCTATGATATATATACATCCTACTGAGCCTAAATTTCATGACTTGTTGCTAGACATCAGTCACTCAGCCAGAAGAAATTGCAACGAACCTACATATATTACTGACAAATTGTTCCATCACACAAATTTTTATACAATTAACAAAGCCGAAAAAATATTGAACTCTTGATTTTTCATAATTAAAACTCATATAACGAAAATAGAAACTATATAATGGAGAAACCACACTCTTCGAGCCATCGATCCGCCTTACAAAATCATTTTCACATGCCTCATCATCAGAACTCTTTCTCCTTGCCAATTAAAACATTTGCAAGGCCTTATTTAACATTTAGAGAAAAGAAAAACAAAAAACAAACACCATTGAAAACCTCAAAAAAAAAAAAAAAAAAAAATTCTCAAAATGACAAAAAGAACAGATTGAAAGCTTCAAACCAATTAATGGATATAATTTTCATATATCCATATATCCATGACCTCCTTACCACAAAAGACGGATATCATGAATTTCATATATATCCAGCTAGCATCGATCTCTCATACTAGTGGAAAATATATCTAACGTATATTACCCATCCTAGACACGCTGAGGTAACTTTGCATTATGTTAAAATCAGCATTGAGTGATCGAAGCCCTCGTACCCGGGCCTGTGCCACCATATCGGCTACATCTGTTTGTGGCTGTGATGGCTGTGGCACTGGTTGCTGCGGTGGTGCCTGAAGACCCGGCGAAATCACCGCTATCCTCTCAGGAGAAAAGCATCCAACATGACCACCAAATCTGCAACCTTCTGCACAAGTATAAAACCATTTTTCAGGATCCGCGTAGTTATTGCATATGCTGCAGATAGCTACTGTACCGGGAGGAAAGGGGTTCTTGTACACAATAGTGAGTGGATGAGGATGCGAACGGTGGTTGATTTTTTGAGGAGTAGCGGCACAGTGTAGGTGCAGATCATAACTGCACTCTTTGCATCTGAGGCAGAAAGAGGTGCCATCGACGCCGCAAGCATCGCACCCGTACTTTCCATGAGGGTAAGGTAGAGTTAGCTCGAGGTTTAGAGTGTGGGCCGGATGCGAAGGGTGGTCGACCCTTCGCCTGGTGGTGGCGCAGGTCATGTGCAGAAAATAGTTGCAATGAATGCAACCGTAGGACTGTTTGGCGCACGGCATGTTGCATGCGTGGCATATCGGTTTGGGTTCGGGAGATGCGACGAGTTTCAGGGGGTGGAGATGGCTGATGTGGATCAAGGTTTTGTCTGCATTGTTGATGCTTTCCATCTTTTCTTTAATTTCTTGTTTTAGGATTTCAACTCTTTCTGGCTTATTTTCCTTATCTCAGTTATATGCTATTTATAGGGAGGTGATTGAACATAAATTAATTAAGTTGAAGTATGCAAGTAATCTAACTTAAATTTTTTTTTCTGCTGTTGACTTGAATTTTTAGTATTATATATCCTGATCCTATATTAAAAAAAAAAAACTATAAACATGCATACAACTAGGAAAAATTTATATATGTTTCAAATGTATACTTCTCACTTTGATCTTTGCAAATTTACAAATTTATATATGTTTCAAATGATACATAACTAAGATCCATTTTTGCATGCCATTTCGTATACAGCCATAAACTCATCCAAATGATATAAGGCCATACGAGTAGAACTATGATGCAAACGTTAGCATTTAGAAGTGAAATGCTAACAGCTCATGATAATATATTTTGTCATGCCCGAAATTTTAATTTATGGTTCTCATAAAATTCATAATATAAAAATACATGGGCATACAAAAATTTTCTATTTTTAGAGCTTTTTAAGTTATTGTTTTGGATTTTTTTTCAAAATGACTCTAAAATATTAATAAAATAATACTTGTTTGTAAATGAATTTTAAAAAATTCGAAATAAGTACTTAAAACACTCCAAAAATGAAAATATTTTGTATTCCCGAATATTTTCATGTGATGAATTTAATGGGAATTATAAATTAAAATTTTGAGTATGATAGAAAATAATTTGAACTGTTAGCATTTCTTCTAAAATGCTTACGTTTTCACAATAGTTTTACTCAGGCCATATAATACATTTATATCTTCTTCAAAAAAAGATATAACTAATAATACAAGTTTATATGTGATTTAGTGCTTCCAAATTTTGAGGATATATTAATATATATGTAAAAATTACCATCAA
Organism: Cyperus esculentus; assembly: GCA_030179965.1. Taxonomy (NCBI): domain Eukaryota; kingdom Viridiplantae; phylum Streptophyta; class Magnoliopsida; order Poales; family Cyperaceae; genus Cyperus; species Cyperus esculentus. The sequence goes on along the minus strand of JASGLE010000019.1, from coordinate 77,250 downwards.
GTACGCAGACCGCATTATTCATGTCATTAACATATCTTGAATTAACTAAAGCAACGGCTCTGACTCTTGTAAATATAATTGAAAAATAATAAATTATGGCTCGAGATATATAAAAAACGAATCTGCACAAAATAAATTATGGGTTGAGATATATAGTAGGCCTCTTGGACTTTGAAAGAGCAAATATATAATGCACATCATGGTGTACCTTAACTTGAACGTGCAAATTAATGTGCAAATAAATTGGAATTTTGCGGAATCCAAGTCATGATCAGCTGCTTCACTTGTTAATTAATCAACAAACATATATATTAAGCATAATTAACTAAGCAACTGGCGCTACAAAATGTAATCAAGTACCAATTATACGGTTTTCTCTTTTCCTGACAATAAATTGGAAATGACGGACAATAATTAGTCCCCTTCTATAAAATAAATAAAAAAAAAAAAGTAACAACAATGCCTTCCTCTTATTGTGAAGCTAATTACATGAGTTTTATTTAGGGAAGGTTATATTATATATTGGGAAAAAATGGACTTAATTACACATGCACAGAAAGTTATAGATTGATTAAGTTGAAATAATATTTATCCAAAAACACAGCAGTCACATCAGCCAACTATATTCGATGGGTGCATATATGACCAAGCAAATAAATAATACAGGTACATTAATTTTTCTCAAGAAGTGCAAGTTTTTAATTTTTTTTAATAAGAGTTTTAAGCTTCTTGTTAATGTGAAGGCTTGAAAACAATTATAAATATCTTCTTAAAAGTTATATATCGATCGTTTTTCAAAGTTCATACAATTTAAGTATTTATTGATAATGCATGAAAGACTGTTTCAGTTATTTTTGAAGAAGCAAATAATTATAACGATATGGAATACTATCGATCTGTTGACTACAAATTAAATGATATATGTACAATTTGTTTTCCCTATCTTATATCTCTTAATTTATTTAATAATCCATTTTTTAATAGTTGTCAAAATAGCTTTGCCAGGAAATCGGTTCATTCTCCAATTTAACAATTACATTCGAGGTAGCCAACACGGTAGCATCAATTGCTTTATCGTACATACGGCTGATGTCACATGGTTGACATCATTGTAGACACTGGAGCTGTAACTCGGCTTCGCCCGAAAAATAGTATCAAATAAATAATTAAGAATTTTATAAATTTTAAATATTTATATTAAGCAAAAATTAAAAAAAAATTGTTAATTTTTTATGTAAATAATAATAATAATACAATAATTTATAAATAAGAACATATATAAATGTTGGACCATTGTAAGGGTTAAAAAAAATTAAACCCTTACAATGTAAAAAATACAAGCCATTGGATCAGAGTAGATGAAGAGTTTCAAACAAAATCAATGGTTAATAAAAGTGATGATGTGGCATAGTTGAGATGCTTGGAAATCTATCCCTCTTTACGGAGTATAGATTATTTTTGTTTAATTTCTTATAAAAACCTTCTTAGACACAATATATTCATATTTTGTTTTTAAAAAAAAAAAAGAAAGTGAAAATGATCGCTTAATTTGCAGGAGATATAAGGGTTAAAAAAATTCGATTAGATAATATCCAATGTAATTATGAAAACTAACTAGGGAATAATAATGGAGATAGCCGATTAGACGAAATTAATAAATTCCACATACATATGCAGCATGTATCATTATTTATCACGGTTCATTCAGGCGCATTGATGGACGGCTCAGATTAATTGCGTCATTGTTAGCACAGTGCCACTCCTGTATTTTTCCCTCTGCATTGCATTTGCATCTGCAATCCTAAGTTGCATTGGGTCCCGTACATGTGTTGATTTGATATAATGGAAGAGATTTCTACAGATAATAATCAATCGGGTTGGATCAGCCTGCGTTTCTTCGCTTGCCGCTTAAACACCATATTCATACTCTAGAAAGAGGGGTAAGATTTTAAGCTTTTAGCTATGCCACATCATCATTCATCTCAACCATTGATTTTGTTTCTTTCTCTTCATTTATCTTAATCAAATGACTCAATTTATTTTTTTTATTAAGGAGATAATATCATGATATACCTAAAGAACAATTTAAGACTCAAAATAGTTACAACTCTTTGTATTCTTTATATAAGAAAGAGGGGGTAAGCTTCCAAACTTTTTAGCTATGCCACATCATTATTCATCCCAACCATTGATTTTGTTTTTCTCTCTTCATTTATCTTAATCAAATGACTCAATTTATTTTTTTTATTAAGGAGATGATATCATGATATACCTAAAGAACAATTTAAGACTCAAAATAGTTACAACTCTTTGTATTTTTTATATAAATTGAGATGTAGCTAAAAATATATTATATAGAAAATATATTAAATCTAATATTTATCTGATAAAATATATTTATAAAAAATATATATTTATTTTAATATTTGTTAATTTATGTAATATTATTTTTTCGGGGCGAAGCCCGATTCACAGCTCTAGTATAATTAATTCTAGCAAAAGGGCCCGGCCGTAAGTTTGATGTTTAGTACAACTCAATGGGCCTTTAATAAGGACATCACATATATAGGTAAAGCATAAAAAAGCAGGCCTAACGCTACGCCGCAGAAGATACCTACGAAGGAATTGGCCCATAACCACTGCTTCAAATTTGGATGAGGAAATGTTTTTCATGAATCATGATGCAGTTGTTATTTCTTCACTATATATAATATGACAACATACAAAATAGTGGCATGAAAGTTTTAACATATTTTTTCTTTTCTTTTCTTTCTTTTTTTTTTTGGCAGGATGATGGTTTCAAAGTTACCTGCTTCATCCGGACACATGCTGCTTAGTTGCTTAAACTTCAAGGGAATATACTTGCTGGATATGCTTTTTAATTCGAAATTGTTATCATTTTCTATTAAGAAACGTTTTTAGAACTAAAACTTGCGTCCAATTGCCTGCTTCACTTGTCTAAAATAAATAAGACTTACAATAAATTAAAGAAAAATTAAATAGAATATGTAGTCAGCCTGCTAGCCCGCTGACACATTGCAAATTATTTAACATTAATGGATGTGAATTAATTATAGATTAATTTTCACGTGCTGAGTCTGCTGACAACTTAATTCACATGTCAGTATTTCAATATTGTTATCAACTCGATCTCATGATTTAGATAATCTATCTATGACATTTACTTTTTGTTATATACCAAATTACCAAATTAAGAAGAAAATTAATTAATAAAAGAAATGCATGGAAACGAAGGTTATGAAGCGCAATTAATTATTAGGGGCCTTACAATTCATCATGACAACTGATGACATGACTAGTATATTCCATTTTAACATAATAAATGCGACAAAAATAATTCGAAATTAGCTTATTTCCTTTTAATTAATTTATAGTATATGAAATCATTACTTGACGAGAAGTATTTATTTGAGAATGAAATTAAGCAAAAGATCCATGCATGCAAATTCGTTGGCCTATTTTACTGGATTCTCCTTATAATAATTCCTAATAGAGTGCACTGATCAATTATGGGGGAACTACATATATTAATTGTTGCCTCATTATGTCCATTATATATATAATTTTATGTAACAAATTATATGTACACCAAGAGGAAACATATAATCCAAATTGCTAAAAGAACAAAGATAAAACATTAATCAAATATATATATTTGTAATTTAAATTTCCTAATTTAAATATGGGTCTCACATTATTTTTTTAACCCCCGTTCCAGATTCTTAATATAATTATGAAAAACAAATATACATCATAACAAAAAAATACAATGCAAATTGCCAAAAGTACAAAGGAATATATCCGTTTTGGAAAACAATCTGTTTTGTCAGCTGGTTGGTTAGAGTTGTCGAATCTGATGCATCTTTGGTGAAGTTCTGTAACAATTTGTTCGTTAAATTTGGCATCATATTCGGGTTATGATAGTTATTGTTAAACGGTTAAATGTTAGTCTTCGGTTTTTGGTGCTTTAAAATTTCACCATTTTCAATTAATCATTTAACAATACATGACTTACTTTTTCTTGAGATTAATAAATAATGGGAAAAAAATTTATTAACTATAGTCAATTTTGTGAAACAAATTAAGGTTTGGTGAACCATTTTTAAGTTCTTACGCATCATGTTGGAAGAGTGGGCCATCATGAAATTACAATAACGCAAACACAGAAAATGTTTTGCAATTAAAAAATGATACTCATGTGCCAGCTTTAAATGTATATGCTCGAATTGATGTAATCCCAGCAGAGGTTACTGTACAATAAAAACGTGGAGTACAAATTGGTTCCAAAGACATTACTCCACGGAAAAAGGAGGAGCAAAATAATACAGTTGGTGTAGCCGGAAAGAGGTTACTAACAAAACCCCTGAAGAGGTTAATAAAATCCCAGAAGAGATTGATAAAACCCTTGAAGGGGTTAGTAAAATCCCAGAAGATATTAGTAAAATCCCAGAAGAGGTTGATGAAGTTTCAGAAGAAACTCAGGTACCTAATGATTATGAGATCTCAATGACTTATGTACATAATAATACAGTGGAACCGAAAATGAAACATGTGTTGATGAAATTTTTGCATATGCTATAGCAATTGATGTCCTAAATGAGGAAGATTATGTGCCTGAAACTCCTGAAGAGTGTATGCACAGAAATGATTGGCCAAAATGGAAATATGCCTTGAGGCTGAATTAGACTCTCGCTTGACAAGCGCAATGTTTTTGGACCTGTAGTCCGAACTCCCAAAGATGTTAACTCTATAAGTTATAAATGAGTATTTGCAATAAAAAGAAATGAGAAAAATGAGATTGTGAGATATAAAGCAAAGCTTGTTTCACGCGAATACTAGAAGTTGATTATGAAGAAACGTATTCACCTGTAGTGGATGCAATAACTCTTAAATTTTTAATTAGTCTCACAATCTCTGAAAATCTTCACATGCATCTCATGGATGTAGTTACATCCTATACGTATGGATCACTTGATAATGATATATATCTGAATGTCCCTGAATGATTGAAAATGCCTGAAGCACTTAAATCAAAACCTCGACATATGTATTCTATAAAGTTGCAAAGATCTCTATATGGACCAAAACAATCTGGTCGAATATGGTATAACCGTCTTAAGGAATATCTTATTTGGTATGATTATGTAATATAATTAGTTGCGATATACTGATATATTGTGAATCGTTCGACTTCTTTTTCTTTAATTCAAATATTTAGAGTATTTTGTTGTCATGGTAATAATTAGCTTTTGACGTTTTAACGATATGTAGGAATCTACTCAGAATTTGTTTTCTTGAGTTAGCTATTTTAATATTTAATTACACAAGCTTGACCACTAAAAGAAGGATATAAATATGATGTAATTAGTCCATGTGTTTTTGTTAAAAGATCAATATCTGGTTTTACATTTAGTGCAGTATATGTTGATGATTTGAATATCATTGGGTCTCCTGAAGAGATTGAAAAGGCTGCAAGTTTGTTAAAGAAATAATTTGAAATGAAAGATCTTGATATAACAAAGTTATGTCTCGGCCTGCAGATCGAGCATTTGCATAATGGTATTTTTGTTCATCAATGAAGATGTTGAAACGTTTTAATATGGACAAAGCTTATCCTTAAGTGCTACATCCTTTAAGTACACTAATGATTGTCCGATCACTTGATATAAAAAAGATCCATATTGTCCCTGAAAAAAGAATAAAAAAGTTCTTGGCTTAAGTGCTATTGGAATGGAATAAAGCAAGTGTTTCGTTACCTTTGTGGGACATGTGATATGGGAATATTTTATAAAAAAGATACAAAGTCAAAATTAGTTGGGTATGCAGATGCAGGATATTTATCAGATCCACATAAAGCTCGGTCAAAAAAATCTGGATATGTATTTACATATGGTGGTACTGCAATTTCATGGCGATCAACCAAACAGACGTGGACAGCAACATCATCAAATCATTGCCGAGTAAAGTTTTTGAACAACTTACACAGAAGATCGGTCTCCGTTGTTTAAAAGATGTATATTAAAACGAGGGGGAGTATTATACACGCTGTACTCTTTTTCCTTCGCTAAGTTTTGTCCCACTGGGTTTTCTTAGTAAGGTTTTAATGAGGCAGCACAACTGATCCAGAAGCATCAGTTTATTCAGTTTGGTCCTGAAGTACCTAATTAATGTTGTCCTGTCGTACAGTATTAATAGTGTATAATATAAGATAAAATGTCTAAGGGGGAGTGTTATGAAATAATTATGTAGACCTTTTACGTTCTCCACTTTCTTCTACATTAATCTCCACCTTCTTATGTATTAATTTCATTGTTGATTGTATGGCTTCTCATCTACATTCTCAAGCTTATAAATAGAGGCTTTGTAACTTGTTGTATGACACTCTCTCACATGGAGATAATAAAAAATAAGATTATGTCTCTCCCATATCATTGTTTTATCTTTTATTTTATAACAATATTCAGATTTGATCAAATTTTCAAGTCGGGGAGGCAAGGCGAAGGCGAAGGAGTACTTAGTACTTCATGAAATTTGTTATCTGTTCAGTTGACCCCAAAATGGAGCCGTCGATTAACTACATTGTACTGGTACGGCCAATTAACATCTCATAATATCATATATAATTATAATTATATATTTATGTTTTCTAAGCTTATTTATGTACTCATAGTTTCTTGAGATTATATGTGTAATCAAGTTTATTAAACTAAATTTTGTTTATTTTCAAACAATGGATCATGGATTTAAAATGAAAATCGTATATCACTAGGAACTAGTTAGTGATAGTGATTGATAGGATCAACCGATATTGGTGCAAAAATTAGTGTAAAATGATACTCTGATGGTCTGATGGCGTGTAATTGTATCTTTGTTGGTTAGTTATTTTTTGTTCTTTCTCATTTGGAAATAATCGTGGAGATTGTTATGCCATAAGCTTGGATTAAATCTATGTTTTTTTTTTCATTACTTATCATTTGTTCACAAAACTTGATCAACTACAATATTACATACAATAATTTAATTTTACAATTAGTTATTATGGAGTTAAATACAGTACATACAATATTACATACAGTAAATTAAATATTACATACTGTTGAAGTTAGCACCACTTGGTATATATATTGGTGGTACATAACAAATACACGTCGAAAACATTGAGGCTAATCAAGAAATTTCTAGACAATAGTAGAATTTAGTTTAGCATGAAAATATCAGAAGAATCTAGCATCTCATGCTAAAATTTTAGGAATATGTTTGAGTATTTTCTAGAAGTCTCTCTAACTGACTTTGTACTAGTATAAATAGGGATCTTGGGTCCTGGTTTGTATCAAGTCATGAGAGGATAGTATTCTTAGGAGAGATGTAGCTAGCTAGTCAGGTTGTAAGTTTAGTTGTAGTATAGGAGTTTATGTATTATATTGTAATATAAGTTTTAGTATTAATGAAATGGTATTTTGTCAAGTCAACAATTGGTATCAGAGCTAGGTAGGTCATATTGAGTTACTAGTCTAGGCTAGGCCACTAGGTACCTAGGTTGTCGGTTTTCGTTAGTGTCGTAGTTCTCATTAGTCGGTTTTAGTTTGAGTTATAGTTGTTCTTAGTATATTGTCAGTTGTCGTTAGGTCAATATGTCGGATTTGAGTGGTATGAGTGGTTTAATAGAGAAGTTGAATAATTATAATTATAGAGACTGGCGTACGCGTGTATCAAGTCGTATTTGCAGGGTCAAGACTTGTGGGAGATCGTGGGTGGTGATGAGACAGAGCCGGCATCGAATTCAATCCGTGCTAACAAAAAGTGGAAGGTGAAGGCTGGTCGAGCATTGTTTGTGCTGAAGGCCACAATTGACAAGAGTCTGTTGTCTCACATTGAGGATGCGGAGACACCGAAGGAAGCATGGGATGTCTTTGCCGCCCTGTTTTCGAGGAAGAATACGAGTCGGCTGCAACGGCTCGAGCGGGAGCTGATGAATCTCTCTCAAGGAGACATGTCGGTAAGTGAATACTTTCTTAAAGTGAAGAGTTTATGTAGGGAGATTGAGCAGTTGGATGCCAATGCGAAAATTGGCGATGATCGAAGGCGGCGAATAATCTTGAATGGCATGACGCCGGAGTATGGCGCCTTTATCACGGCAATTCAAGGATGGGCGACGCAGCCAACCCTGCTGGAGTTAGAGAATTTGCTGGCTAGTCAGCAAGCGCTTGCCAAGCAGCTGGCAGGCATGACCGTGAAGGTCGAAGAGGAGAAGGCCTTGTATAGTGGTCGACGCAGGGAGTCGAGCAGGGCATAATATAGACGACAACCTGATGAGGAGAAGGTTGGTCGTGAATGAGACGAGAGATGCAGATGTTGTGGGGGAGCTCCAAGAGGCCAAGAAGGCAGAGGAGTCGAACGTGGCAGATCCCGCAGTAGAAGCGTGGTGTGCCATAACTGCGGACAAGAGGGGCACTATGCGCGAGAGTGCCGATTTAGAAAGGAAGAAGGAAACCTCGTGGTGGTCACGAAGGAGAAGGCACCCGAGAAGGTCCCAGTGAGGAGGAATGGGACACGGTAGCATTGGTTGTAGGAGCCGACGCAGTAGACGTCAAAGAGGCTGACGAGCTTGAGGAGGAGATCGACTTTGAGTCGTGGTTCTTTGAGGAACCAATTGAGGAGCTAGTTGAGAAGAACACCGGAATCATGAGTTGCACAGTGGCTGAGGAGGAGAAGCCACATGAGAGCACCAAGGTGGCCGAAAGCCATCACCAAGGAGGGTGATGCTGTCAGGATGACACATAGAAGTGTCACTGTAGCTGAAGGACGGGAATCGGTGCAAGGAGCTACAACTCGTCAGGTGATCTATCGAGAACTCAGAAGTCGACAAAGACTAGTGCCAAGACCACTAGTAAATTGGGTTCAAGAAGTGAAGCATCGAGAAGTCCGATCGCAGATATCTGAGAAGTATACGGCTCGACAAGATTCGAGGCAAGCCAAAAGGTATGACGATCCGGACGAACGCGGAGTACTGAAGATGAAAGCAACACCAAGTTGGTGTTAAGGGGGAGTGTTGAAGTTAGCACCACTTGGTACATATTTTGGTGGTACATAACAAATACACGTCGAAAACATTGAGGCTAATCAAGAAATTTCTAGACAATAGTAGAATTTAGTTTAGCATGAAAATATTAGAAGAATCTAGCATCTCATGCTAGAATGTTAGGAATGTGTTTGAGTATTTTCTAGAAGTCTCTCTAACCGACTTTGTACTAGTATAAATAGGGGTCTTGGGTCCTGGTTTGTATCAAGTCATGAGAGCATAGTATTCTTAGGAGAGATGTAGCTAGCTAGTCAGGTTGTAAGTTTAGTTGTAGTATAGGAGTTTATGTATTATATTGTAATATAAGTTTTAGTATTAATGAAATGGTATTTTGTCAAGTCAACACATACAATAATTTCAAATTTTAAGAATACTTACTTAGCGTGATCTAAGATGATAGCTTGAATATAATTATGGACACTAAACTAAATGTTAAGTGCATATTATTTTTATATATTTTTTTTATTTTAAAAAACATAAAGGTTCTGCAAATAATCAATAAATAAAATTCAGTATATTTTGGAAATTTCTCTAAAATATGCAATAATTTGGAAATTTTGTAAATGCATTTAATTTCTGCATTCAACTGTAAAGACGATGAAAATGAATAATTCATAAATACAGCAACATTTTTTTTTGTAAGTAATTAAATAACTTGTAATGAAGCATAAATTTAGACACACTATGTGAGGCGCCACAGAAAAGGATGACTCAATTTCTTTCTGAAACGGAGATAATTAATTACGTCAGGCGCTTACTTATCCATGAACCGTGACAGCTTAGTAGCTTACATATCCAACATCAACATGCCTTGAACATTTCTGGCATGATGCAATCATTAATCCTATGGGACCCATTTTGATAAATAATTAGACCCAATTTTCTATGACTTAAAGCAAACCAGCCTTGGAAGGCAAACATGAAATATACAGGCCACCCATATATATATCTCCCTCTAAGAAGGGGGAGAAATGAAGCTCCCTCATTCATTTGAGGCTGTGAACCGTTGATCAAGCGATCTAATGGTTGAGTTATTTCTTTTTTAAATGGAGAGAATGTTGTGTTTTTAAATGTGTGCACAAGATTTTGTGCAAGAGCTTATTTTCTATGTTCTTTTAAGATTTGAGACTGAGGGTTGGGTACCAGGTGTGTAAGTCTAATCCGTTCAATCCGCGAAACCCCACTAACTAATCCGACCTGAAAAATTACGGATTTTTATTATAGTTGAATATGTACATATTGAATTTTGAGCAACCCGATGATTAAAGTATGGTTACGAATTTGTACTTTTTGTTATACTTAATATTTTTAATTGAAACTTATTTTAGTTAACTTTTAGTTAGTGTATATTGAAATTTTTTTGTTATATTTTTTTTAATCATAACTTAGTTTCACTCATACTTTTTAAGTTTTAACAATTAATATCTTAAAATGAAACACGCAAAATCGGACCACTAAAGTTGAAACCCGAATTGAACGGCTTCTATTATTTGTTGGTTAGTTGTGGATTGAAATTTGTGCAACCCGCCAAACACAGTTGTAGCCTAAGGATGAATTACCAAAAAAAAAAAAAAAAGGTTTGAATAAATTAAGGAATGGAGGTATGATGGTTATCAAAGGTACTTTTGTTTTAGGAGTTGATGTAGATAATGTTAATATCTGTTTTATTCTGAATGCGGTAAAACTTCACAATTATTTTTTTTTTCCTGTTTTTGAATGAAAATGTTAAATTACACAATTCTTATTATTGTTTCTTAATATTCTTACAATTAGACCCTAGTTTATATAAGAGGAGGGATCTATTGACAAGGCTTATCTTCACAATCTTGACAATGATTATTTTTAAATTTTGTAAAAGTTCATACAGAATCTTAAAAATGAAAAAAAAAATTATGGATACATTACTTAACTTACAGATTGATAGTGTTTTAAATTTCAATCAATTTGAACATCATTTGATGCCTTATTAAAATTTTGTACATTTTTTAACAGTTGTAATTAAAGATCTTTAAAAAGAGCTATCAAATATTGCTTAAATTGCATATAATAGGAAACACTATCAATTTATAAGTTAAGCAATATTTTCTTAATTGTTTTTTCTATTTTTAAGATTTTTTATGAATATTTATACATTTTTTAAAGTTACAATTATCAAGATTGTCAAGATCAACCATGGTCAATGGATCACTCCTCTTTATGTAAACAACAGACAATGACATGGAAAAATAAAACCTAGTAAGTTCTCAAAAAAGAATTTAGTATTTAGATCTCAAACAAGTTTCCGACAAATTCAACATCACATATAGATTGTTATCTTATTACGATAAGAATTGGATCCAATTCTTTTTAAATTTATAAATCTACAACTATACTATCTCTTTCTTTAAAGAAAAGTAGAAGAGAACGAAGTGTTTTAGTGCAGCCACGTCACCCATTTAAGAAATTCCGTCCAACCAAATAGTTCAATAACCATGATATCTAATTTCTAATTACAACTCTCTTCCAAACGAGGAGACGCCTGTCCTCTTTTAATTTACGATCGTCCAGTTCAGATGGACCAAAAGACGCTCAATTCGGTCTGACGTCAAACGACCGGACTCGGTTCTTAATATACAATCGCTTGCTCTATTCGGTCTGACGTCTCATGTCTCACGTCTCCCCTCTTCGCTTCCAACCCCTCCGTAATTCAAACGACGCTTTATCCACCACTTAATCTATTACCTCATGATGTAATCCCATTCCGCTACAGTATCAAGGCACTATTCGATTTCGTTTGAATTCCTTCACATAAATCAAGGCACTATTTCTTCATATCTTTCTTGCCTTTATTTTTCGCCTGATATTGAATATTATAAATTTTGGCTTTCAAATTAATTATCCATTGAAGTGGATCGGCTGCATATATAGATAATATATCAATTGCTGTGTTGATACATACACTTTTAAGTATATGGGCATCACGTAAAGAGGTAATTCTATAGGTGACACTTGCAACTTCCTTACTATTATCTCTATCCTATATTGGTATGTTCAAACTTCTAAGATGTAATTTCCATCTATTAAAGTCCTTTGTTTGATATACTGTACATGATTGAAATCTGAGCAACGGCCAGCAATATTTCATTGATCAATTTCCTAACCCACACTTTTGTTTTTACTGTTTCTAGGTACATGTCAAGAGATATCAATTCCAATTGTGAACGCCTGCCAACAGGGATCTAGGAAGACTCTTCTTTATCTGCTATACTTTATCAGGATGATTACTGAAGTGCTTCTGATTATCTCAATTAGAAAATAAATCAAATCAAATCACTGGACCTATTCATTGCATCGGTCAATTGTACCCAAAGGTTCAAATAGCGGATAGCGGACTCGTCGCGGTGGGTATATTTGATAGCGGATATCGGACATTGGCGCTATCGCGGGCGCTACCGGTTCCTGTTATGTAAAATATTTTAACTATTTTATTGATTCATGAGCTAACATATTTAATAAAAATGATGAATAATTAGAATAATATATAAAGTTTTTTAACCAAATTGTTTAAAAATTATATAATTATTGTATCACTCTTGAAACAAAGCATTCTTATTCAGATATATTGACATAGTACAACATGATGGTCAGTCTTTTATTGCATAAGTATTATTTGTTTCTATCAGAAGGATTTCAAATTGAATAATTGAGTAATTACTTTTCCTAAATATTAAAAAAATAAATGGATTATTGAAGTTATCAAAAATAAATTATCTATCTATCTATCATTTTTTCAAGAAAAAAAAGTTAGAATACAAAAATTGTAAACAAATTATGATAAAACATTATGTAAAAAATATTTATTGATTATATAACATTTTAATAGATTTCAAGTATATGACTTTCATTTTCACTAATCAAATCCCACAATTTTTCTTATGTGGATACTAAGTTTATATAATATTGATTGATGTTTACAAATCCAATTAATTATGTGTTAAACAATTGTAAAATATAAATAACAACTATTAAGTGTTAGATATCACAAAATAATTGAAAATCTAGATTATTCTAACCATATTTTATACGTTACTATATAAAGTATCAAATAGCGGGAAAAAACCGATAGCGTCATAGTGTTTTGCTTCCAAAACGCTATATCGACCGCTATATCGGCTGCTATGAGCGCTATTTAATCCTTTGATTGTACCAGTGGTTAATTTTGTTTTTGTTGTGAGAGTAATTATTATTTTCATTGAGATACAGCTTATCAACCATCGGATAGTTTAAACATTATCCAAAATGTAAATTTCCAGTAGATTGATCCCTTCTCTGGCTAGTATCTCTGTGAAGCTAATTGCATGCCTACTTCCTCTAGATTATTACTCTGGCAAGGTTACATGTCCAAATATCATGACTTTTTTAAAAAAAAATGAATTATAACTATTGCCATGATTTTCCTATCCATTATATTGGACACACACATACTAAAAGAAACTGATTTTTTAAAATAAAAGTTATGACAACAAGCCCACAACAAATCATTTTAATATCGGCATTTTAAATCTTCTTGTGGAAATTTTGATTTTATGAGGGTTAACAATATATTTTTCTAAGGAAAAAAAAAATATATATATATATATATATATATATATATCTTTTTTTTTTTTTATTTCTCAATCAATCCAAAATGAAATATAAACAATATAATGCATATTGTCTTTTACGCATGTAGTGTACGGTGATATTAAATATATGAGATAATCTCTTTGTCCCCCTTAAACGTCCCCCATCAGTTTCTACTAGAACCGGTATGAATACCAGTTGGCAAGTGGTATGAACACCACGATACATTCGGTATGAACACCCTCTGAGAGCTCTATGAACAATGCAAATTGGGAGAAAATTTTTTTTGACATATTTTCCATGTGCAAAAATAAATTAAGCACGTGATGAAAATCGGAGTGCGCGCGGGTGTTTATACTGCTTATTCGCGGGTGTACATATCAAATGGTCTTGGGTGTTCATAGTTAACGTGGACGGGAGTTGGCATATTTTCCACGTGCAAAAATAAATTAAGCACGTGCTTAATTCAATTTCAGCACGTGATGAAAATCGGAGCGCGCTCGGATGTTCATACTGCTTATTGGCAGGTGTTCATATCCAATAGTCTTCGGTGTTCATAGTTGACATGGACGAGAGTATGTGCGCGGGGGACATTTAAGGGGGATTTTTTGTGGGGGACAGTTAGCATCCCTCTAAATATATAGTATTTATAATGCACATTATATTGCAGTACATGTTTATATATTATATTGAATAAATGATTTTTTGCATCAATATTATAGTTATTGAGAAATTAGTTATCTTTTGAGGAGTAAAACTAATATTATTAATTGAATGCAACAACTATTTAATTACATGAATCAAATTTGATTACTTGATTAATAATCCCGTGCATTGCACGGGTCTAATGCTAGTTTTAATTAATTTGTCCCTCTCCTTTGATACTTTCTTTCCTTTTGAGTTTTTACTATCTTTATATAACATTTTTGTTTAAAACAAGTGTGGGTGCAAGTTGGAGTAGTGTAATATTTTACCAGAAAAAAAAAAATGTTTATTTCTCTCATGCGTTACACATTTCCACTCCACCATCTCCTCAGCATTCCCAACTCCCAATTAAGTTCCAACCTTCAATCCTTCATGGTGATTGGTGCCTCCTCAACTCCTACAAAAATAATAATAATCCTCAGATCAGATATTATAATATAACCTTGTTCATTACCACCAGTACAGTACTTCAACTACATATATATGCAGCATTAAAAACCCACAATGTTTCATTCTTCATCAATGACCACCTCCTTAACCTTGTACCTCATCATAAGAAATTAAGAATCTTCAAAGCCACCAAATTTGCTCGCTTTCTGATTGACAATGGTGGCAGTTTTCAACAAGGAGTTGCTAAGTTGGTACCTCATAACCATCAAACTAAGAGAAACTGTTGATCAGAACATCTCCAAATCTGGTCCTTCTACCCCCAACAATGCCCCGCCAGGTACTGGTACTGCTATTCCAACCCTTCCCACCCCCTCCCCTCCACCCCAACTCCTTCCCTTACCCAATGGTGAGCCACACCATGATGCCGAGCCGGTGACTGACAGGAACCTGAACCAGAATGAGGAAATCAGAGAGGAAACCTTGGTTCAAGAGGAGGATGTACCGACCGCAAAACCCGAAATTGAAAGAGATCCATCCTTTGCAATTACAAGATCACCCCAGCAATCCTGGTCTGCATACATTCAACAGAAGCTGCAGGAGGCGAATGTCGAAGAGGCCCAGAATCCGTGGTCAAAGTTGTCAATTTACCGGGTACCCAAATCCCTGCGGGACGGGGACGACAAGTCCTATATGCCGCAAATGGTGTCACTTGGGCCTATCCATCATGGGAAGAAAAAGCTCAGAGAGATGGAGCAGCACAAGTGGCGGGCAGTCAGCCGTGTCTTGCAGCGTACCGGCCATCACGTTGACCGGTACATCAATGCAATCCGGCCGCTGGAGGAGCGGATACGGTCATGCTACGAGGGTCGAATCTCAATGCGCAGTGATGAGTTCCTTCTCTCTCTGGTAATGTCAGTACTGTACTAATTTTCTGTTATCCACTGGCCCCTAATGGTTACTGAATCTTGGTACTAATGAAGTGATAAAGCATGACATTATGAAACATTAGATTTCACTTTTTATTTTCTTATTCAACATTGGCTTCAAAATGCGAAGCAGCAATTGGAACATGAGGCAACATATATTATTCAACTAGATCTGTTTGTATGCCACTTGTTATCAGTACAGGCAACAGTATCACTAGCTAGCTTATCATAAGTAATTTAAATTTTAAAGATAGTACTTTCATGCATCACAATATGGAATTATCAAACTGGACATGAAACTTTAGAGACCAGAATATGACTTCTACCAATTTAAAAGGGTTTGCTGGTGCCATTTACCTTTAAGTTTTATTATGTACCAGCACTGTGTGCAAGCTGCTTTGGAACATGAAGAATTCTAGTCTTGAAATCTCCGAATACCAACATTTATCCGTTATGGACGAAAATGCCCCTATAATTATACTAATCAAACATGAACAATTCTAGTCTTGAAATCTCATTTAACTTCTAATTGTGGACTAAGGTACCACAGCCATCAATAAAGTTGAATTTATAAGTTTTAACACCTCATTCTTTTTGCAACATGACTGCAAAATTGCCAAAAAAAATCATTTGGATGAAATAATCGAGTTTTACAAAATTGCCAAAAAAAAAATCATTAAGACAAGAACCATTAGCACATTATTTTTTTCTTAAAAAAAAAAAGAAACTAAAGAATGATCCGAAGCACATTGCTTCTTACTGGTACCAAGCAAGGGTAAGATAGCAAGGTATATTGCTTCTTAATATTTCTGTTTTGATCACACCAAACTTTGTAATAAGCCTATAACACATCGTTTGTTTTAGGTACTTGATGGGATTTTTGTTTTGGAGTTATTCATCGGGGCTACAAGCCGTAACGGTTTTACTGAGCTTGGCTATTCCCCTCATGACCCAGTCTTCGCCATGCGAAGTGTAATGCACACTGTACAGCGAGACATGGTAATGCTAGAAAATCAGATCCCCTTGTTTGTTTTAGACAGACTGCTATCCACTCAGCTGGGAAAGCCAGATCAGCCGGCAAGGGTTGCAAGACTGGCTGTCTGTTTCTTTGACCCGTTAATGCCCACTGACGAACCATTAAAGAAAAGAGACATGGCCCGTTTGGAGACCTCTGTAAACGGGGCATTTGATCCCCTTTCTGATACAGATTTGCATTGTTTGGATGCCTTCCGTCACAGTCTTCTTCGTACCAGCATGAAGCCACAACCTCAGCCACGAAGTATCTGGCGCAAGTGGTCTGCCACACGCCGTGTAGCTGACAAGCGACGCCAGCAATTCATACATTGTGTATCAGAATTACGGGAGGCAGGAATCAGGTGCAGAAAAAGGAACACTGATAGGTTTTGGGATATAAACTTCGATAACAACGGCACTTTGCAAATCCCAAGGATTCTGATACATGATGGAACAAAATCACTATTTCTTAATCTAATTGCATTTGAGCAGTGCCACTTGGATACATCAAGCAATACAATTACATCTTATGTGATCTTCATGGATAATTTGATCAATACTGAGGAGGATGTCAGGTAAATACATTTGATGCACAATTAATTCAACTTGGGTCAATACTGAGATGACATGTTAAATTTTCAATTAATTAGTTGTGGCACATAAATATGGATTTGAGAACTGGTTATTAACTTACTATACAGAAATGTTCCTTATCAATGTTTAAATAAAGAAGTTCTCTTCATGATATTGATACCAATGTTTTTTTTAAAGAGAATCAGAACAGTGTCCCAATTAAGTTTCTTATAACTTTCTGATTTGTTTCAATCAATTCTATTATCTGTTAGGTACTTGCATGATAGAGGAATAATCGAGCATTGGCTTGGTAATGACAAGGAGGTGGCAGACCTATTCAGTCGACTATGCCAAGAGGTGGTTTTTGACTTCAACAACAGCTACCTCTCGAGCTTGTCGGATCGAGTTAACAAGTACTATAACAGCCGGTGGAACACTTGGAGCGCCACCCTGAAACATACCTATTTTAGGAACCCCTGGGCCATCCTTTCACTTATAGCTGGTGTTGTTCTGCTTCTTCTGACCTTTGCTCAAACGTTTTACAGTGTTTATTCGTATTACCGGCCTCCGTAAGAGCGGCTAATTACTTCATTTATTGTGTGATGGATTGTATTCTTTTACTCACAAGTCTGTAGTTTCTTTGGGCTTTTTTCTTTTTCTTTTTTTTAGTTTATAATTTTGTTCATAGGTTACCAAAATATAGTGCAGATATGAAATTAGTTCCTGTTTTTTTCCTTTTTTTGTGTGTTGGTGTTATTATTCTTTGGCCATTGAAGGCATACAATTTATGGAAACTTAAAAAAAAAAAATGCTATTTATTTTGTTGGTTAATTCGTGTAGAGCATACCAATTTAACATAAAATGTTTATGCTTTTGAAATTTTGGCATCCTCCCTTTACCAATCTACCAGATTTTGGGGAAGCATAAGAAATCAGCAAAATTTTCTCCGCTAAAGTATTTTTTTTTTCCGTTCCAGAATTATTTATATTTACGTTGATATTTATCCATTTTATTAATTAATCAAGAATTTTTTTTTTGATAAAATTAATTAAGAAAATGTGAGTGTAAGACTCATCAAATTACCTGCACCTTGTATAATTGTTTTATTTTTCCCCAATTTTTTTTTAAAACAAGTACATTCACTTATAGAAAATGAGAAAAAAAAGTAGCTAAATTTTTTTTTTTTCTTCCAAACAACTCTCTCAAAAAAGACAAATCAACGCTAGTAAGAGACAACTTAACTACAAACAACAAAAACAATCAAGCCTTTAGTCCCAAACAAGTTAGATAATGTTAGAAATGATACCAAGTAAGACCTAATGACAGTGGCAAAAGATAAATAAAAGAAAAGAAAATAACTATAAGTTGCTTGGGGTTTCCTTTCTAAGGGAAATCACGTTGCTTTCCCTTCCCTTTTAAGCCACAACTCAACAACTGAACTGAGCAGTACTCCCACTCCCACTCCCAGAAAGCAAGCAAACATTCTCCTAACCAAAAGTAAGTCAACCCCAACCAACGATGAAGAAGCAGGTCTTCATTCTCGCCGGTCAGAGCAACATGTCTGGCCGAGGCGGCGTCCACTGGTCACACGGGCGCCACCAATGGGACGGCATTGTGCCGGAAGAGTGCGCGCCTTCTCCCTGCATCCTCCGCCTCTCCGCCGCTCTCAGCTGGGAGGAGGCCAAGGACCCGCTGCACATTGACATTGAGTCCAAGAGTAAGACCTGCGGCGTTGGGCCCGGCATGAGCTTCGCTAATTGTGTCTTAAAAGAGATTGGTAATGCCGTTTGTACTATTATTGGCCTTGCTCCTTGCGCTGTCGGAGGTACATTTGTTATTTCGCCATCGAATTGTTGAACCTTTTAAGTGTAGAACAGCTAATTAATATTGGCTACCAACTTCATAATATATTATGTGTTACAAATTTGGTACAACAGGTACAGCTATCAAGGAATGGGAGAAGGGGTCCAAATTGTACAACCAAATGGTACACAGGGCAAAAGAGGCAGCTAGTATTGGTGACGGAGGCGAGATAAAGGCAGTATTGTGGTACCAAGGAGAGAGTGATGCCGATTCAGATCATGCATCAGATATTTATAGTGACAACTTGAACAAGTTTATTGAGGATGTAAGATTAGATCTTGAGATGCCTTGTTTACCCTTTATCCAGGTACTCTAACTGGTAACAACTTTTTTAGTCTTTTATGTGTTGTCCTATAGAACTGTAAGCTAAAGTATACTGGGTTATCGATGTTCTATTTTGTAGGTAGCTCTGGCATCGGGTTCAAAGAAAAACATCGACAAAATAAGAAAGGCACAATTGGGGCTGAAGCTCCCAAGTTTGGTATGTGTTGATGCCATGGGTTTACCACTGAATTCAGACCAATTGCATCTCACAACCGATGCGCAGGTCAAGTTAGGCAAAATGCTAGCTGAGGCTTACATAGCACATTTCTCAGGACAATCTAATTCTAAAACCTCGTTAAGTCGCCAGCCAATCATGAGCCACAAAGCAGAAGATCAAAGGAACGAGCGTATTAACAGTTTTTTCTTAACTTCATATTGGAGGAATCGAGCTGTTACTTCGCCTGTTCTGTTTGGTAGTTTACTATTGTATATGGTATATAATAATTGTTTTTGATTAATTCTTGTTGCTCTTGGGCAATACCATAGAGAAAACAATGCTGGGTTTGATGTTAAACTGCTTTCTGTTGAGTGTTAACTGAATTAGCTTTTACATCTATGCAATTGGCCAGATTAAGAATTCCATAACAATAAGATTCACAAAAACGGTGATTTATATACCATCCCTACAATGGATGTATACTTTTTATCTCATCAATAGTACATGAAAAAGATAACATAGGTGTGGAAGCTGTGTTCAAGTTGTTTGTTCCACGATTTGTATTTCTTAGTATGCAGATTTTCTTCGAGACTAGTTTTGTCAAAAACATATATAATAATCAGTCAAAGAGAGCTGTGCATGCTCCTTTTGACCTTGGGTTAACAACCTAGCTAAAAGACCCGATAATCTTGGTGATTTCGTTACTTTATACCTCACAATATTAGCAGCCAGTAACCTCAAGCTACATTACAATGTCCAACAAAGATCGCATTTCAGACCGCAGATATTCGAAACTATTATCTTGATGTCAAAATTTATTGTTAATTTGGAATTGAAACCGTTGGAGTTTTTAAAGATTTAAATATTGGAGCTAAGATCCTGTTCTTCAGCTTCAATTATTCTTATTCTTTTATGTTCAAATGGAAACTTGCTTTTTCATTTTTCCAAAGCAATCCTAATTATTTTGCCTAACTTTTTACGAACCAAATTCCATTCTGAATTGTGCAAATCAAATGCATTTTTTTTTAGCTGCTACCAGAACTTTGTTCTTTCTGTAGTTTAAGGCCGACACCAAGCAGTTAAAAGTAACCCACTATATGTTAAAAAACATTCAACTACAACCGAGTATCAAATAAATAGATAAATTATATGAGAATTAAAAGTTATGACTATCATTTTTTTATCAAAGAAGCTCCTTCCATCTGGCATCTCCGATGTTATATGCTTCACTTCATCCACATTCTTGCAATTGCCCAATGCATTCAGAAGTATGCCAAAAGTGACATCATCCATATTCTTCATTGTTACAATACTTTAATTAATGGATACTGTAGCAGCTAAAAAAAAATGCATTTGATTTGCACAATTCAGAATGGAATTTGGTTCGTAAAAAGTTAGGCAAAATAATTAGGATTGCTTTGGAAGGAGCTGGCTTTAGGGTTCGGGGTTCGGGGTTCGGGGTACGGGGTTCGGGTTTCGGGTTTCGGGTTTCGGGTTTCGGGTTTCGGGTTCCGGGTTTCGGGGTTCCGGGTTTTGGTTTCGGGTTTCGGGTTTCGGGGTTTCGGGTTTCGGGTTTCGGGGATCGGGTTTTGGGTTTCGGGTTTGTTGTTTGGGGTTTCGGGTTTCGGGTTTCGGGTTTGTTGTTTGGGGTTTGGGGTTTGGGGTTTGGGGTTTCGGGTTTCGGGTTTGGGGTTTGGGGTTTCGAGTTTCGGGTTTCGGGGTTGGGGTTTCGGGTTTGGGGTTTCGGGTTTGGGGTTTGGGGTTTGGGGTTTCAGGTTTCGGGGTTCGGGTTTGGGGTTTCGGGTTTGGGGTTTCGGGTTTCGGGTTTGGGGTTTGGGGTTTCGGGTTTGGGGTTTCAGGTTTGGGGTTTGGGGTTTGGGGTTTGGGGTTTGGGGTTTCGGGTTTCGGGTTTGTTGTTTGGGGTTCCGGGTTTTGGGTTTCGGGTTTCAGGTATCGGGTTTCGGGTTTCGGGTTTCGGGTTTGGGGTTTGGGGTTTGGGGTTTCGGGTTTCGGGTTTCGGGTTTGGGGCTTGGGGTTTCGGGTTTGGGGTTCGGGGTTTCGGGTTTCGGGTTTCGGGTTTCGGGTTTCGGGTTTCGGGTTTGTTGTTTGGGGTTTCGGGTTTCGGGTTTCGGGTTTCGGGTTTGTTGTTTGGGGTTTGGGGTTTGGGGTTTGGGGTTTCGGGTTTGGGGTTTGGGGTTTCGAGTTTCGGGTTTCGGGGTTGGGGTTTGGGGTTTCGGGTTTGGGGTTTCGGGTTTGGGGTTTCGGATTTGGGGTTTCAGGTTTCGGGGTTCGGGTTTGGGTTTCGGGTTTGGGGTTTGGGGTTTCGGGTTTGGGGTTTGGGGTTTCGGGTTTGGGGTTTCAGGTTTGGGGTTTGGAGTTTGGGGTTTCGGGTTTCGGGTTTCGGGTTTGTTGTTTGGGGTTCCGGGTTTTGGGTTTCGGGTTTCGGGTTTCGGGTTTGGGGTTTCGAGTTTCGGGTTTGGGGTTTCGGGTTTCGGGTTTGGGGCTTGGGGTTTCGGGTTTGGGGTTCGGGGTTTCGGGTTTCGGGTTTCGGGGTTTAGGGTTTAGGGTTTGGGGTTCGGGGTTTCGGGTTTCGAGTTTCAGGTTTGTTGTTTGGGGTTCCGGGTTTTGGGTTTCGGGTTTCGGGTTTCGGGTTTGGGGTTTGGGGTTTCGGGTTTCGGGTTTCGGGTTTCGGGTTTGGGGCTTGGGGTTTCGGGTTTGGGGTTCGGGGTTTCGGGTTTCGGGTTTCGTGTTTCGGGTTTGGGGTTCGGGGTTTCGGGTTTCGGGTTTCGGGTTTCAGGTTTGTTGTTTGGGGTTTCGGGTTTCGGCTTTCGGATTTCGGGTTTGGGGTTTGGGGTTTCGGGTTTCGGGTTTGGGGTTTGGGGTTTAGGGTTTCCGGTTTCGGGTTTTGGGTTTCGGGATTGTTGTTTGGGGTTCCGGGTTTTGGGTTTGGGGTTTCGGGTTTCGGGGTTTCGGGTTTCGGGTTTCGGGGATCGGGTTTCGGGTTTGTTGTTTGGGGTTTCGGGTTTCGGGTTTCGGGTTTCGGGTTTGTTGTTTGGGGTTTGGGGTTTTGGGTTTCGGGTTTCGGGTTTGGGGTTTGGGGTCTCGGGTTTTGGGTTTCGGGTTTGGGGTTTGGGGTTTGGGGTTTGGGGTTTGGGGTCTGGGGTTTGGGGTTTGGGGTTTGGGGTTGGGGGTTTGGGGTTTGGGGTTTCGGGTTTCGGGTTTCGGGTTTGGGGTTGGGGGTTCAGGGTTCGGGTTTGGGGTTTGGGGTTTGGGGTTTGGGGTTTGGGGTTTGGGGTTTGGGGTTTGGGGTTTCGGGTTTGGGGTTTGGGGTTTGGGGTTTCGGGTTTGGGGTTTCGGGTTTCGGGTTTGGGGCTTGGGGTTTCGGGTTTGGGGTTCGGGGTTTCGGATTTCGGGTTTCGGGTTTCGGGTTTGGGGTTCGGGGTTTCGGGTTTCGGGTTTCGGGTTTCAGGTTTGTTGTTTGGGGTTTCGGGTTTCGGGTTTCGGCTTTCGGATTTCGGGTTTGGGGTTTGGGGTTTCGGGTTTCTGGTTTGGGGTTTGGGGTTTAGGGTTTCCGGTTTTGGGTTTTGGGTTTCGGGTTTGTTGTTTGGGGTTCCGGGTTTTGGGTTTGGGGTTTCGGGTTTCGGGGTTTCGGGTTTCGGGTTTCGGGGATCGGGTTCGGGTTTGTTGTTTGGGGTTTCGGGTTTCGGGTTTCGGGTTTGTTGTTTGGGGTTTGGGGTTTTGGGTTTCGGGTTTCGGGTTTGGGGTTTGGGGTCTCGGGTTTTGGGTTTGGGGTTTGGGGTTTGGGGTTTGGGGTTTGGGGTTTGGGGTTTGGGGTTTGGGGTTTGGGGTTTGGGGTTTCGGGTTTCGGGTTTGGGGTTGGGGGTTCGGGGTTCGGGTTTGGGGTTTGGGGTTTGGGGTTTGGGGTTTGGGGTTTGGGGTTTGGGGTTTGGGGTTTGGGGTTTGGGGTTTGGGGTTTCAGGTTTCGGGGTTCGGGTTTCAGGTTTGTTGTTTGGGGTTTCGGGTTTCGGGTTTCGGCTTTCGGATTTCGGGTTTGGGGTTTGGGGTTTCGGGTTTCTGGTTTGGGGTTTGGGGTTTAGGGTTTCCGGTTTTGGGTTTTGGGGTTCCGGGTTTTGGGTTTGGGGTTTCGGGTTTCGGGGTTTCGGGTTTCGGGTTTCGGGGATCGGGTTTCGGGTTTGTTGTTTGGGGTTTCGGGTTTCGGGTTTCGGGTTTGTTGTTTGGGGTTTGGGGTTTTGGGTTTCGGGTTTCGGGTTTGGGGTTTGGGGTCTCGGGTTTTGGGTTTCGGGTTTGGGGTTTGGGGTTTGGGGTTTGGGGTTTGGGGTTTGGGGTTTGGGGTTTGGGGTTTGGGGTTTGGGGTTTCGGGTTTCGGGTTTGGGGTTGGGGGTTCGGGGTTCGGGTTTCGGGTTTCGGGTTTGTTGTTTGGGGTTCCGGGTTTTGGGTTTCGGGTTTCGGGTTTCGGGTTTGGGGTTTCGAGTTTCGGGTTTGGGGTTTCGGGTTTCGGGTTTGGGGCTTGGGGCTTGGGGTTTCGGGTTCGGGGTTTCGGGTTTCGGGTTTCGGGGTTTAGGGTTTAGGGTTTGGGGTTCGGGGTTTCGGGTTTCGGGTTTCGGGGTTTAGGGTTTAGGGTTTGGGGTTCGGGGTTTCGGGTTTCGAGTTTCAGGTTTGTTGTTTGGGGTTCCGGGTTTTGGGTTTCGGGTTTCGGGTTTGGGGCTTGGGGTTTCGGGTTTGGGGTTCGGGGTTTCGGATTTCGGGTTTCGGGTTTCGGGTTTGGGGTTCGGGGTTTCGGGTTTCGGGTTTCGGGTTTCAGGTTTGTTGTTTGGGGTTTCGGGTTTCGGGTTTCGGCTTTCGGATTTCGGGTTTGGGGTTTGGGGTTTCGGGTTTCTGGTTTGGGGTTTGGGGTTTAGGGTTTCCGGTTTTGGGTTTTGGGTTTCGGGTTTGTTGTTTGGGGTTCCGGGTTTTGGGTTTGGGGTTTCGGGTTTCGGGGTTTCGGGTTTCGGGTTTCGGGGATCGGGTTCGGGTTTGTTGTTTGGGGTTTCGGGTTTCGGGTTTCGGGTTTGTTGTTTGGGGTTTGGGGTTTTGGGTTTCGGGTTTCGGGTTTGGGGTTTGGGGTCTCGGGTTTTGGGTTTGGGGTTTGGGGTTTGGGGTTTGGGGTTTGGGGTTTGGGGTTTGGGGTTTGGGGTTTGGGGTTTGGGGTTTGGGGTTTCGGGTTTCGGGTTTGGGGTTGGGGGTTCGGGGTTCGGGTTTGGGGTTTGGGGTTTGGGGTTTGGGGTTTGGGGTTTGGGGTTTGGGGTTTGGGGTTTGGGGTTTGGGGTTTGGGGTTTCAGGTTTCGGGGTTCGGGTTTCAGGTTTGTTGTTTGGGGTTTCGGGTTTCGGGTTTCGGCTTTCGGATTTCGGGTTTGGGGTTTGGGGTTTCGGGTTTCTGGTTTGGGGTTTGGGGTTTAGGGTTTCCGGTTTTGGGTTTTGGGGTTCCGGGTTTTGGGTTTGGGGTTTCGGGTTTCGGGGTTTCGGGTTTCGGGTTTCGGGGATCGGGTTTCGGGTTTGTTGTTTGGGGTTTCGGGTTTCGGGTTTCGGGTTTGTTGTTTGGGGTTTGGGGTTTTGGGTTTCGGGTTTCGGGTTTGGGGTTTGGGGTCTCGGGTTTTGGGTTTCGGGTTTGGGGTTTGGGGTTTGGGGTTTGGGGTTTGGGGTTTGGGGTTTGGGGTTTGGGGTTTGGGGTTTGGGGTTTCGGGTTTCGGGTTTGGGGTTGGGGGTTCGGGGTTCGGGTTTCGGGTTTCGGGTTTGTTGTTTGGGGTTCCGGGTTTTGGGTTTCGGGTTTCGGGTTTCGGGTTTGGGGTTTCGAGTTTCGGGTTTGGGGTTTCGGGTTTCGGGTTTGGGGCTTGGGGCTTGGGGTTTCGGGTTCGGGGTTTCGGGTTTCGGGTTTCGGGGTTTAGGGTTTAGGGTTTGGGGTTCGGGGTTTCGGGTTTCGAGTTTCAGGTTTGTTGTTTGGGGTTCCGGGTTTTGGGTTTCGGGTTTCGGGTTTCGGGTTTGTTGTTTGGGGTTCCGGGTTTTGGGTTTCGGGTTTCGGGTTTCGGGTTTGGGGTTTCGAGTTTCGGGTTTGGGGTTTCGGGTTTCGGGTTTGGGGCTTGGGGTTTCGGGTTTGGGGTTCGGGGTTTCGGGTTTCGGGTTTCGGGGTTTAGGGTTTAGGGTTTGGGGTTCGGGGTTTCGGGTTTCGAGTTTCAGGTTTGTTGTTTGGGGTTCCGGGTTTTGGGTTTCGGGTTTCGGGTTTCGGGTTTGGGGTTTCGGGTTTCGGGTTTCGGGTTTCGGGTTTCGGGTTTGGGGCTTGGGGTTTCGGGTTTGGGGTTCGGGGTTTCGGGTTTCGGGTTTCGTGTTTCGGGTTTGGGGTTCGGGGTTTCGGGTTTCGGGTTTCGGGTTTCAGGTTTGTTGTTTGGGGTTTCGGGTTTCGGCTTTTGGATTTCGGGTTTGGGGTTTGGGGTTTCGGGTTTCGGGTTTGGGGTTTGGGGTTTAGGGTTTCCGGTTTCGGGTTTTGGGTTTCGGGATTGTTGTTTGGGGTTCCGGGTTTTGGGTTTGGGGTTTCGGGTTTCGGTGTTTCGGGTTTCGGGTTTCGGGGATCGGGTTTCGGGTTTGTTGTTTGGGGTTTCGGGTTTCGGGTTTCGGGTTTCGGGTTTCGGGTTTGTTGTTTGGGGTTTGGGGTTTTGGGTTTCGGGTTTCGGGTTTGGGGTTTGGGGTCTCGGGTTTTGGGTTTGGGGTTTGGGGTTTGGGGTTTGGGGTTTGGGGTTTGGGGTCTGGGGTTTGGGGTTTGGGGTTTGGGGTTTGGGGTTTGGGGTTTGGGGTTTCGGGTTTCGGGTTTGGGGTTGGGGGTTCGGGTTTCGGGTTTGGGGTTTGGGGTTTGGGGTTTGGGGTTTGGGGTTTGGGGTTTGGGGTTTGGGGTTTGGGGTTTGGGGTTTGGGGTTTGGGGTTTGGGGTTTGGGGTTTGGGGTTTGGGGTTTGGGGTTTCGGGTTTGGGGTTTGGGGTTTGGGGTTTGGGGTTTGGGGTTTCGGGTTTCGGGCTTGGCGTTTGGGGTTTGGGGTTTCGGGTTTCGGGTTGGGGTTTTCGGGTTTCGGGTTTCGGGTTTGGGGTTTGGGGTTTCGGGTTTCGGGTTTGGGGTTTGGGGTTTGGGGTTTGGGGTTTGGGGTTTGGGGTTTGGGGTTTGGGGTTTGGGGTTTGGGGTTTGGGGTTTGGGGTTTGGGTTTTCCGGTTTGGGGTTGGGGGTTTGGAGTTTGGGGTTTGGGGCTTGGGGTTTGGGGTTTGGGGTTTGGGGTTTCGGGTTTGGGGTTTTGGGTTTGGGGTTTCGGGTTTGGGGTTTGGGGTTTCGGGTTTGGGGTTTGGGATTTGGGGTTTGGGGTTGGGGTTTCGGGTTTGGGGTTTGGGGTTGGGGGTTTCGGGTTTGGGGTTTGGGGTTTGGGGTTTCGGGTTTTGGGGTTTGGGGTTTGGGGTTTGGGGTTTCGGGGTTCGGGTTTCGTGTTTGGGGTTTGGGGTTTCGGGTCTCGGGTTTGGGGTTTGGGGTTTCGGGTTTGGGGTTTGGGGTTTCGGGTTTCGTGTTTGGGGTTTGGGGTTTGGGGTTTGGGGTTTGGTGTTTCGGGCTTCGGGTTTGGGGTTTGGGGTTTCGGGTTCGGGGTTTCGGGTTCGGGGTTCGGGGTTTCGGGTTTGGGGTTTGGGGTTTCGGGTTCGGGGTTTGGCGTTTGGGGTTTGGGGTTTGGGGTTTGGGGTCTGGGGTTTGGGGTTTCGGGTTTGGGGTTTGGGGTTTGGGGTTTCGGGTTTGGTGTTTGGGGTTTGGGGTTTCGGGTTTGGGGTTTCGGGTTTCGGGTTTGGGGTTTGGGGTTTCGGGTTCGGGGTTTCGGGTTCGGGGGTCGGGGTTTCGGGTTTGGGGTTTGGGGTTTCGGGTTCGGGGTTTGGGGTTTGGGGTTTGGGGTTTGGGGTTTGGGGTTTGGGGTTTCGGGTTTGGGGTTTGGGGTTTCGGGTTTCGGGTTTGGGGTTTGGGGTTTGGGGTTTGGGGTTTGGTGTTTGGGGTTTGGGGTTTCGGGTTTGGGGTTTCGGGTTTCGGGTTTGGGGTTTGGGGTTTGGGGTTTGGGGTTTGGGGTTTGGGGTTTGGGGTTTGGGGTTTGGGGTTGGGGGTTTGGGGTTTGGGGTTTGGGGTTTCGGCTTTCGTGTTTGGGGTTTGGGGTTTGGGGTTTGGGGTTTCGGGTTTCCGGTTTGGGGTTTGGGGTTTGGGGTTTCGGGTTTCGGGTTTCCGGTTTGTGGTTTGGGGTTTGGGGTATCGTGTTTGGGGTTTCGACTTTCGGGTTTGGGGTTTGGGGTTTGGGGTTTCGGGTTTCCGGTTTGGGGTTTGGGGTTTGGGGTTTCGGGTTTCGGGTTTCCGGTTTGTGGTTTGGGGTTTGGGGTATCGTGTTTGGGGTTTCGACTTTCGGGTTTGGGGTTTGGGGTTTGGGGTTTGGGGTTTCGGGTTTGGGGTTTTGGGTTTCGGGTTTGGGGTTTGGGGTTTGGGGTTTGGGGTTTGGGGTTTCGGGTTTGGGGTTTCGGGTTTGGGGTTTGGGGTTTCGGGTTTGGGGTTTCGGGTTTGGGGTTTCGGGTTTGGGGTTTGGGGTTTCGGGTTTGGGGTTTGGGGTTTGGGGTTTGGGGTTTGGGGTTTGGGGTTTGGGGTTTGGGGTTTGGGGTTTGGGGTTTCGGGTTTGGGGTTTCGGCTTTCGTGTTTGGGGTTTGGGGTTTGGGGTTTGGGGTTTCGGGTTTCCGGTTTGGGGTTTCGGGTTTCGGGTTTCGGGGCTTCGGGTTTCGGGTTTCGGGGATCGGGTTTCGGGTTTCGGGTTTTGGGGTCTCGGGTTTCGGGTTTCGGGGATCGGGTTTCGGGTTTGGGGTTTGTAGTTTGGGGTTTCGGGTTTGGTGTTTCGGGTTTCGGGTTTGTTGTTTGGGGTTTCGGGTTTTGGGTTTCGGGTTTCGGGTTTCGGGTTTCGGGTTTCGGGTTTGTTGTTTCGGGTTTTGGGTTTGGGGTTTGGGGTTTCGGGTTTGGGGTTTGGGGTTTCGGGTTTCGTTTTTCGGTTTGGGGTTTCGGGTTTGGGGTTTGGGGTTTGGGGTTTCGGGTTTCGGGTTTGGGGTTTCGGGTTTGGGGTTTGGGATTTCGGGTTTCGGGTTTGGGGTTTGGGGTTTGGGGTTTCGGGTTACGGGTTTCGGGTTTGGGGTTTCGGGTTTCGGGTTTCGGGTTCGGGGGTTCGGGTTTCGGGTTTGGGGATTCGGGTTTGAGGTTTCGGGTTTGGGGTTGCGGTTTTCGTGTTTCGGGTTTCGGTGTTCGGGGTTTCGGTGTTCAGGGTTTCGGGGTTTCGGGTTTCGGGGTTCGGGTTCGGGGTTCGGGGTTTCGAGTTTCGGGTTTCGGGGTTCGGGGTTTGGGGTTTCGTGTTTGGGGTTTGGGGTTTCGGGTTTGGGGTTTCGGGTTTGGGGTTTGGGGTTCGGGTTTCGGGTTTCGGGTTTCGGGTTTCGGGTTGGGGGTTCGGGTTTGGGGTTTGGGGTTTGGGGTTTCGGGTTTGGGGTTTGGGGTTTGGGGTTTCGGGTTTCGGGTTTCGGGTTTCGCGTTTCGGGTTTGGGGTTTGGGGTTTGGGGTTCGTGGTTTCGGGTTTCGGGTTTGGGGTTTCGGGTTTGGGGTTTCGGGTTTTGGGATTCGGGTTTGGGGTTTGGGGTTTCGGGTTGGGGGTTTGGGGTTTGGGGTTTCGGGTTTGGGGTTTCGGGTTTGGGGTTTGGGGTTTGGGGTTTGGGGTTTGGGGTTTGTGGTTTAGGGTTTCGGGTTTGGGGTTTGGGGTTTGGGGTTTGGGGTTTGGGGTTTGGGGTTTGGGGTTTGGGGTTTCGGGTTTGGGGTTTGGGGTTTGGGGTTTCGGGTTTCGGGTTTGGGGTTTGGGGTTTGGGGTTTGGGGTTTGGGGTTTGGGGTTTGGGGTTTTGGGTTGGGGGTTTCGGGTTTCGGGTTTGGGGTTTGGGGTTTCGGGTTTGGGGTTTGGGGTTTCGGGTTTCGGGTTTGGGGTTTGGGGTTTGGGGTTTTGGGTTTGGGGTTTGGGGTTTGGGGTTTGGGGTTTCGGGTTTGGGGTTTCGGCTTTCGTGTTTGGGGTTTGGGGTTTCGGGTTTGGGGTTTCGGGTTTCCTGTTTGGGGTTTGGGGTTTGGGGTTTGGGGTTTGGGGTTGGGGGTTTGGGGTTTGGGGTTTCGGGTTTGGGGTTTGGGGTTTGGGGTTTGGGGTTTGGGGTTTGGGGTTTGGGGTTTGGGGTTTGGGGTTTGGGGTTTGGGGTTTGAGGTTTGGGGTTTGGGGTTTGGGGTTTGGGGTGTGGGGTTCGGGTTTCGGGTTTGGGGTTTCGGGTTTCCGGTTTGGGGTTGGGGGTTTGGGGTTTGGGGTTTCGGGTTTGGGGTTTGGGGTTTGGGGTTTGGGGTTTGGGGTTTGGGGTTTGGGGTTTGGGGTTTGGGGTTTGGGGTTTGGGGTTTGGGGTATCGGGTTTGGGGTTTCGGCTTTCGTGTTTGGGGTTTGGGGTTTGGGGTTTGGGGTTTCGGGTTTCCGGTTTGGGGTTTGGGGTTTGGGGTTTCGGGTTTCGGGTTTCGGGTTTCCGGTTTGTGGTTTGGGGTTTGGGGTTTCGGGTTTGGGGTTTCGACTTTCGGGTTTGGGGTTTGGGGTTTGGGGTTTCGGGTTTGGGGTTTCGGGTTTCGGGTTTGGGGTTTGGGGTTTGGGGTTTGGGGTTTCGGGTTTGGGGTTTTGGGTTGGGGGTTTCGGGTTTGGGGTTTGGGGTTTCGGGTTTGGGGTTGGGGTTTCGGGTTTCGGGTTTCGGGTTTGGGGTTGGGGGTTTCGGGTTAGGGGTTTCGGGTTGGGGGTTCGGGGTTCGGGGTTCGGGGTTTCGGGTTTCGGGTTTGGGGTTTCGGGTTTGGGGTTTGGGGTTTGGGGTTTCGGGTTTCCGGTTTGGGGTTTGGGGTTTGGGGTTTCGGGTTTCGGGTTTCGGGTTTCCGGTTTGTGGTTTGGGGTTTGGGGTTTCGGGTTTGGGGTTTCGACTTTCGGGTTTGGGGTTTGGGGTTTGGGGTTTCGGGTTTGGGGTTTCGGGTTTCGGGTTTGGGGTTTGGGGTTTGGGGTTTGGGGTTTGGGGTTTCGGGTTTGGAGTTTTGGGTTTGGGGTTTCGGGTTTGGGGTTGGGGTTTCGGGTTTCGGGTTTGGGGTTGGGGGTTTCGGGTTTGGGGTTTCGGGTTGGGGGTTCGGGGTTCGGGGTTCGGGGTTTCGGGTTTCGGGTTTCGGATTTGGTGTTGGGTGTTGGGGGTTTGGGCTTTCGGGTTAGGGGTTTGGGGTTTCGGGTTTCGGGTTTGGGGTTTGGGGTTTGGGGTTTGGGGTTTGGTGTTTGGGGTTTGGGGTTTCGGGTTTGGGGTTTCGGGTTTCGGGTTTGGGGTTTGGGGTTTCGGGTTCGGGGTTTCGGGTTCGGGGTTCGGGGTTTCGGGTTTGGGGTTTGGGGTTTCGGGTTCGGGGTTTGGCGTTTGGGGTTTGGGGTTTGGGGTTTGGGGTTTCGGGTTTGGGGTTTCGGCTTTCGTGTTTGGGGTTTGGGGTTTTGGGTTTGGGGTTTCGGGTTTGGGGTTTGGGGTTTGGGGTTTGGGGTTTGGGGTTTCGGGTTTGTGGTTTGGGGTTTCGGGTTTGGGGTTTGGGGTTTGGGGTTTGGGGTTTGGGGTTTGGGGTTTCGGGTTTGGGGTTTGGGGTTTGGGGTTTGGGGTTTGGGGTTTGGGGTTTCGGGTTTGGGGTTTGGGGTTTCGGGTTTGGGGTTTGGGGTTTGGGGTTTGGGGTTTGGGGTTTCGGGTTGGGGGTTTGGGGTTTCGGGTTCGGGGTTCGGGGTTTCGGGTTTGGGGTTTGGGGTTTCGGGTTCGGGGTTCGGGGTTTGGGGTTTGGGGTTTGGGGTTTGGGGTTTCGGGTTTCGGGTTTGGGGTTTGGGGTTTGGGGTTTGGGGTTTGGGGTTTGGGGTTTGGGGTTTGGGGTTTGGGGTTTGGTGTTTGGGGTTTGGGGTTTCGGGTTTGGGGTTTCGGGTTTCGGGTTTGGGGTTTGGGGTTTGGGGTTTGGGGTTTGGGGTTTGGGGTTTGGGGTTGGGGGTTTGGGGTTTGGGGTTTGGGGCTTGGGGTTTGGGGTTTGGGGTTTCGGGTTTCGGGTTTGGGGTTTTGGGTTTGGGGTTTCGGGTTTGGGGTTTGGGGTTTCGGGTTTGGGGTTTGGGGTTTGGGGTTTGGGGTTTCGGGTTTCGGGTTTCGGGTTTCGGGTTTGGGGTTTGGGGTTTGGGGTTTGGGGTTTGGGGTTTGGGGTTTCGGGTTTGGGGTTTGGGTTTGGGTTTGGGGTTTGGGGTTTGGGATTTGGGGTTTGGGGTTTCGGGTTTCGGGTTTGGGGTTGGGGGTTTCGGGTTTGGGGTTTCGGGTTTCGGTTTTGGGGTTTCGGGTTTCGGGTTTCGGGTTTGTTGTTTGGGGTTCCGGGCTTGGGGTTCCGGGTTTCGGGTTTGGGGTTTCGGGTTTGGGGTTTGGGGTTTGGGGTTTGGGGTTTGGGGTTCGTGGTTTCGGGTTTCGGGTTTGGGGTTTCGGGTTTGGGGTTTGGGGTTTGGGGTTCGGGGTTCGGGTTTGGGGTTTCGGGTTTAGGGTTTCGGGTTGGGGGTTCGGGTTTGGGGTTTGGGGTTTGGGGTTTCGGGTTTGGGGTTTGGGGTTTCGGGTTTCGGGTTTCGGGTTTCGCGTTTCGGGTTTGGGGTTTGGGGTTTGGGGTTCGTGGTTTCGGGTTTCGGGTTTGGGGTTTCGGGTTTGGGGTTTCGGGTTTTGGGATTCGGGTTTTGGGGTTTGGGGTTTCTGGTTGGGGGTTTGGGGTTTCGGGTTTGGGGTTTCGGGTTTGGGGTTTGGGGTTTGGGGTTTGGGGTTTGGGGTTTCGGGTTTGTGGTTTGGGGTTTCGGGTTTGGGGTTTGGGGTTTGGGGTTTCGGGTTTGGGGTTTGGGGTTTCGGGTTTGGGGTTTGGGGTTTGGGGTTTGGGGTTTGGTTTTGGGGTTTCGGGTTTGGGGTTTGGGGTTTCGGGTTTGGGGTTTGGGGTTTGGGGTTTCGGGTTTGGGGTTTGGGGTTTGGGGTTTGGGGTTTGGGGTTTCGGGTTGGGGGTTTGGGGTTTCGGGTTTGGGGTTTGGGGTTTCGGGTTTGGGGTTTCGGGTTTCGGGTTTGTTGTTTCGGGTTTCGGGTTTGGGGTTTGGGGTTTCAGGTTTCGGGTTTGGGGTTTGGGGTTTCGGGTTTCGGTTTTGGGGTTTCGGGTTTCGGGTTTCGGGTTTCGGGGCTTCGGGTTTCGGGTTTCGGGGATCGGGTTTCGGGTTTCGGGTTTTGGGGTCTCGGGTTTCGGGTTTCGGGGATCGGGTTTCGGGTTTGGGGTTTTTCGTTTGGGGTTTCGGGTTTGGTGTTTCGGGTTTCGGGTTTCGGGTTTGTTGTTTGGGGTTTCGGGTTTTGGGTTTCGGGTTTCGGGTTTCGGGTTTCGGGTTTCGGGTTTCGGGTTTCGGGTTTTGGGTTTGGGGTTTGGTGTTTCGGGTTTGGGGTTTGGGGTTTCGGGTTTCGTTTTTCGGTTTGGGGTTTCGGGTTTGGGGTTTGGGGTTTCGGGTTTCGGGTTTCGGGTTTGGGGTTTCGGGTTTGGGGTTTAGGGTTTCGGGTTTCGGGTTTGGGGTTTGGGGTTTGGGGTTTCGGGTTTCGGGTTACGGGTTTCGGGTTTGGGGTTTCGGGTTTGAGGTTTCGGGTTTGGGGTTGCGGGTTGCGGGTTTCGGGTTTCGGGTTTCGGTGTTCGGGGTTTCGGTGTTCAGGGTTTCGGGGTTTCGGGTTTCGGCGTTCGGGTTCGGGGTTCGGGGTTTCGAGTTTCGGGTTTCGGGGTTCGGGGTTTGGGGTTTCGTGTTTGGGGTTTGGGGTTTCGGGTTTGGGGTTTCGGGTTTGGGGTTTGGGGTTTGGGGTTCGGGGTTCGGGTTTGGGGTTTCGGGTTTCGGGTTTCGGGTTGGGGGTTCGGGTTTGGGGTTTGGGGTTTCGGGTTTCGGGTTTGGGGTTTGGGGTTTGGGGTTTCGGGTTTCGGGTTTCGGGTTTCGCGTTTCGGGTTTGGGGTTTGGGGTTTGGGGTTCGTGGTTTCGGGTTTCGGGTTTGGGGTTTCGGGTTTGGGGTTTCGGGTTTGGGGATTCGGGTTTGGGGTTTGGGGTTTCGGGTTGGGGGTTTGGGGTTTGGGGTTTCGGGTTTCGGGTTTGGGGTTTCGGGTTTGGGGTTTGGGGTTTGGGGTTTGGGGTTTGTGGTTTAGGGTTTCGGGTTTGGGGTTTCGGGTTTGGGGTTTGGGGTTTGGGGTTTGGGGTTTCGGGTTTGGGGTTTGGGGTTTGGGGTTTGGGGTTTGGGGTTTCGGGTTTGGGTTTGGGGTTTCGGGTTTGGGGTTTGGGGTTTCGGGTTTCGGGTTTGGGGTTTGGGGTTTGGGGTTTGGGGTTTGGGGTTTGGGGTTTCGGGTTGGGGGTTTGGGGTTTCGGGTTTGGGGTTTGGGGTTTGGGGTTTTGGTTTTGGGGTTTCGGGTTTCGGGTTTCGGGTTTCTGGGTTTCGGGTTTCGGGTTTCGGGGATCGGGTTTCGGGTTTCAGGTTTCGGGTTTCGGGGTTTCGGGTTTCCGGGATCGTGTATCAGGTTTGGGGTTTCGGGTTTCGGGTTTCGGTTTTCGGGTTTGTTGTTTGGGGTTTCGGGTTTGGGGTTTGGGGTTTCGGGTTTCGGGTTTCGGGTTTGTTGTTTCGGGTTTCGGGTTTGGGGTTTGGGGTTTCGGGTTTGGGGGTTTGGGGTTTGGGGTTTGGGGCTTGGGGTTTCGGGTTTGGGGTTGGGGGTTTCGGGTTTGGGGTTTGGGGTTTCGGGTTTGGGTTTGGGGTTTTGGGGTTTGGGGTTTCGGGTTTGGGGTTTGGGGTTTCGGGTTTCGGGTTTCGGGGTTCGGGTTTCGGGTTTGGGGTTTGGGGTTTCGGGATTCGGGTTTGGGGTTTGGGGTTTCGGTTTTCGGGTTTCGGGTTTGGGGTTTCGGGTTTGGGGTTTCGGGTTTCGGGTTACGGGTTTCGGGTTTGGGGTTTCGGGTTTGAGGTTTCGGGTTTGGGGTTTGGGGTTTGGGGTTTGGGGTTTCGGGTTTCGGGTTTCGCGTTTCGGGTTTGGGGTTTGGGGTTTGGGGTTCGTGGTTTCGGGTTTCGGGTTTGGGGTTTCGGGTTTGGGGTTTCGGGTTTGGGGATTCGGGTTTGGGGTTTGGGGTTTCGGGTTGGGGGTTTGGGGTTTGGGGTTTCGGGTTTCGGGTTTGGGGTTTCGGGTTTGGGGTTTGGGGTTTGGGGTTTGGGGTTTGTGGTTTAGGGTTTCGGGTTTGGGGTTTCGGGTTTGGGGTTTCGGGTTTGGGGTTTGGGGTTTGGGGTTTGGGGTTTGGGGTTTGGGGTTTGGGGTTTGGGGTTTCGGGTTTGGGTTTGG
Organism: Cyperus esculentus; assembly: GCA_030179965.1. Taxonomy (NCBI): domain Eukaryota; kingdom Viridiplantae; phylum Streptophyta; class Magnoliopsida; order Poales; family Cyperaceae; genus Cyperus; species Cyperus esculentus. The sequence goes on along the minus strand of JASGLE010000019.1, from coordinate 42,119 downwards.
GGTTTCGGGTTTGGGGTTTGGGGTTTCGGGTTTCGGGTTTGGGGTTTGGGGTTTGGGGTTTGGGGTTTGGGGTTTGGGGTTTTGGGTTGGGGGTTTGGGGTTTCGGGTTTGGGGTTTGGGGTTTGGGGTTTTGGTTTTGGGGTTTCGGGTTTCGGTTTTCGGGTTTCTGGGTTTCGGGTTTCGGGTTTCGGGGATCGGGTTTCGGGTTTCAGGTTTCGGGTTTCGGGGTTTCGGGTTTCCGGGATCGTGTATCAGGTTTGGGGTTTCGGGTTTCGGGTTTCGGTTTTCGGGTTTGTTGTTTGGGGTTTCGGGTTTGGGGTTTGGGGTTTCGGGTTTCGGGTTTCGGGTTTGTTGTTTCGGGTTTCGGGTTTGGGGTTTGGGGTTTCGGGTTTCGGGTTTGGGGTTTGGGGTTTCGAGTTTCGGTTTTGGGGTTTCGGGTTTCGGGTTTCGGGTTTCGGGTTTCGGGTTTCGGGGTTTCGGGTTTCGGGTTTCGGGGATCGGGTTTCGGGTTTCGGGTTTTGGGGTTTCGGGTTTCGGGTTTCGGGGATCGGGTTTTGGGTTTGGGGTTTGTAGTTTGGGGTTTCGGGTTTGGTGTTTCGGGTTTCGGGTTTGTTGTTTGGGGTTTCGGGTTTTGGGTTTCGGGTTTCGGGTTTCGGGTTTCGGGTTTGTTGTTTCGGGTTTTGGGTTTGGGGTTTGGGGTTTCGGGTTTGGGGTTTGGGGTTTCGGGTTTCGTGTTTCGGGTTTGGGGTTTCGGGTTTGGGGTTTGGGGTTTGGGGTTTCGGGTTTCGGGTTTGGGGTTTCGGGTTTGGGGTTTAGGGTTTCGGGTTTGGGGTTTGGGGTTTGGGGTTTGGGGTTTCGGGTTACGGGTTTCGGGTTTCGGGTTTGGGGTTTGGGGTTTCGGGTTTGGGGTTTCGGGTTTCGGGTTCGGGGGTTCGGGTTTCGGGTTTCGGGTTTGGGGTTGCGGGTTTCGGGTTTCGGGTTTCGGGGTTCGGGGTTTCGGTGTTCAGGGTTTCGGGGTTTCGGGTTTCGGGGTTCGGGTTCGGGGTTCGGGGTTTCGAGTTTCGGGTTTCGGGGTTCGGGGTTTGGGGTTTCGTGTTTGGGGTTTGGGGTTTCGGGGTTTCGGGTTCGGGGTTTGCGGTTTGGGTTTGGGGTTTGGGGTTTCGGGTTTGGGGTTTGGGGTTTGGGGTTTCGGATTTCGGGTTTCGGGTTTGGGGTTTGGGGTTTCGGGTTTCGGGTTTGGGGTTGGGGGTTTCGGGTTTGGGTTTTCGGGTTTCGGGTTTGGGTTTGGGGTTTCGGGTTTGGGGTTTGGGGTTTGGGGTTTCGGGTTTCGGGGTTCGGGTTTCGGGTTTGGGGTTTCGGGTTTCGGGTTTGGAGTTTGGGGTTTGGGGTTTCGGGTTTCGGGTTTGTGGTTTCGGGTTTGGGGTTTGGGGTTTGGGGTTTGGGGTTGGGGGTTTCGGGTTTGGGGTTTCGGGTTTGGGGTTTCGGGTTTCGGGTTTGGGGTTTCGGGTTTGGGGTTTGGGGTTTCGGGTTTGGGGTTTGGGGTTTGGGGTTTCGGGTTTGGGGTTGGGGGTTTCGGGTTTGGGGTTTGGGGTTTCGGGTTTGGGTTTGGGGTTTTGGGGTTTGGGGTTTCGGGTTTGGGGTTTGGGGTTTCGGGTTTCGGGGTTCGGGTTTCGGGTTTGGGGTTTGGGGTTTCGGGATTCGGGTTTGGGGTTTGGGGTTTCGGTTTTCGGGTTTCGGGTTTCGGGTTTCGGGTTTGGGGTTTCGGGTTTCGGGTTTCGGGTTTCGGATTCGGGGGTTCGGGTTTCGTGTTTGGGGTTTCGGGTTTGTGGTTTGGGGTTCCGGGTTTGGGGTTTGGGGTTTGGGGTTTCGGGTTTCGGGTTTCGGGTTTGGGGTTTTGGGTTTCGGGTTTGGGGTTTGGGGTTGGGGGTTTCGGGTTTGGGGTTTCGGGTTTCGGGTTTGGGTTTGGGGTTTCGGGTTTGGGGTTTCGGGTTTGGGGTTTGGGGTTTCGGGTTTCGGGTTTCGGGGTTCGGGTTTGGGGTTTCGGGTTTCGGGTTTCGGGTTTTGGGTTTGGGGTTGGGGGTTTCGGGTTTCGGGTTGGGGGCTTGGGGTTTCGGGTTTGGGGTTTGGGGTTTCGGGTTTCGGTTTCGGGGTTTCGGGTTTTGGGTTTCGGTGTTTCGGGTTTCGGGTTTCGGGTTTCGGGTTTCGGGTTTCGGGGATCGGGTTTCGGGTTTCGGGTTTCGGGGTTTCGGGTTTCGGGTTTGGGGTTTCGGGTTTCGGGTTTTGGGTTTGGGGTTTCGGGTTTGGGGTTTCGGGTTTCGGGTTTCGGGTTTCGTGTTTGGGGTTTGGGGTTTCGGGTTTCGGGTTTGTGGTTTGGGGTTTCGGGTTTGGGGTTTCGGGTTTGGGGTTTGGGGTCTGGGGTTGGGGGTTTCGGGTTTGGGGTTTCGGGTTTCGGGTTTGGGTTTGGGGTTTCGGGTTTGGGGTTTCGGGTTTGGGGTTTGGGGTTTCGGGTTTCGGGTTTCGGGGTTCGGGTTTGGGGTTTGGGGTTTCGGGTTTCGGGTTTCGGGTTTGGGGTTGGGGGTTTCGGGTTTCGGGTTGGGGGCTTGGGGTTTCGGGTTTGGGGTTTGGGGTTTCGGGTTTCGGTTTTGGGGTTTCGGGTTTCGGGTTTCGGTGTTTCGGGGATCGGGTTTCGGGTTTCGGGTTTCGGGGTTCCGGGTTTCGGGTTTCGGGGATCGGGTTTCGGGTTTGGGATTTGTAGTTTGGGGTTTCGGGTTTCGGGTTTCGGGTTTGTTGTTTGGGGTTTCGGGTTTCGGGTTTGTTGTTTGGGGTTTCGGGTTTCGCGGTTTCGGGTTTCGGGGTTCGGGTTCGGGGTTCGGGGTTTCGGGTTTGGGGTTTCGGGGTTTGGGGTTTGGGGTTTGGGGTTTGGTGTTTCGGGGTTTGGGGTTCCAGGTTTGGGGTTAGGGGTTCGGGGTTTCGGGTTTCGGGTTTGGGGTTTGGGGTTTCGGGTTTCGGGTTTCGTGTTTGGGGTTTGGGGTTTGGAGTTTGGGGTTTGGGGTTTGGGGTTTGGGGTTTGGGGTTTGGGGTTTGGGGTTTGGGGTTTCGGGTTTGGGGTTTCGGGTTTGGGGTGTCGGGTTTGGGGTTCGGGTTGGGGGTTTGGGGTTTGGGGTTTGGTGTTTCGGGTTTCGGGTTTGGGGTTTGGGGTTTCGGGTTTGGGGTTTGGGGTTTGGGGTTTCGGGTTTGGGGTTGGGGGTTTCGGGTTTGGGGTTTGGGGTTTCGGGTTTGGGTTTGGGGTTTTGGGGTTTGGGGTTTCGGGTTTGGGGTTTGGGGATTCGGGTTTCGGGGTTCGGGTTTCGGGTTTGGGGTTTGGGGTTTCGGGATTCGGGTTTGGGGTTTGGGGTTTCGGTTTTCGGGTTTCGGGTGTCGGGTTTGGGGTTTCGGGTTTCGGGTTTCGGGTTTCGGGTTCGGGGGTTCGGGTGTCGTGTTTGGGGTTTCGGGTTTGGGGTTTCGGGTTTGGGGTTGCGGGTTTCTGGTTTCGGGTTTCGGGTTTGGGGTTTGTGGTTTGGGGTTTCGGGTTTGTGGTTTCGGGTTTCGGGTTTGGGGTTTCGGGTTTGGGGTTTGGGGTTTGGGGTTTGGGGTTTCGGGTTTCGGGTTTGGGGTTTCGGGTTTGGGGTTTGGGGTTGGGGGTTTCGGGTTTCGGGTTTCGGGTTTCGGGTTTGGATTTGGGGTTTCGGGTTTCGGGTTTCGGGTTTGGGGTTTGGGGTTTCGGGTTTCGGGTTTCGGGGTTCGGGTTTGGGGTTTGGGGTTTCGGGTTTCGGGTTTCGGGTTTGGGGTTGGGGGTTTCGGGTTTCGGGTTGGGGGCTTGGGGTTTCGGGTTTGGGGTTTCGGGTTTCGGGTTTCGGTTTTGGGGTTTCGGGTTTCGGGTTTCGGGTTTCGGTGTTTCGGGTTTCGGGTTTCGGGGATCGGGTTTCGGGTTTCGGGTTTCGGGGTTTCTGGTTTCGGGTTTCGGGTTTGGGATTTGTAGTTTGGGGTTTCGGGTTTCGGGTTTCGGGTTTGTTGTTTGGGGTTTCGGGTTTCGGGTTTCGGGTTTGTTGTTTCGGGTTTCGGGTTTTGGGTTTGGGGTTTCGGGTTTGGGGTTTGGGGTTTGGGGTTTGGGGTTTCGGGTTTCGTGTTTCGGGTTTGGGGTTTGGGGTTTGGGGTTTGGGGTTTGGGGTTTCGGGTTTGGGGTTTCCGGTTTGGGGTTCGGGTTGGGGGTTTGGGGTTTGGGGTTTCGGGTTTCGGGTTTCGGGTTTGGGGTTTGGGGTTTCGGGTTGGGGATTTGGGGTTTCGGGTTTGGGGTTTGGGGTTTCGGGTTTCGGGTTTCGGGTTTCGGGTTTGGGGTTTGGGGTTTCGGGTTTCTGGTTTCGGGTTTCGGTGTTTCAGGTTTCGGGTTTCGGGGATCGGGTTTCGGGTTTCGGGTTTCGGGTTTCGGGTTTCGGGGTTTCGGGTTTCGGGTTTCGATGATCGTGTTTCGGGTTTGGGGTTTGTAGTTTGGGGTTTCGGGTTTCGGGTTTCGGGTTTGTTGTTTGGGGTTTCGGGTTTTGGGTTTCGGGTTTCGGGTTTGTTGTTTCGGGTTTCGGGTTTTGGGTTTGGGGTTTCGGGTTTGGGGTTTGGGGTTGGGGGTTTGGGGTTTGGGGTTTGGGGTTTGGGGTTCCGGGTTTGGGGTTTGGGGTTTGGGGTTTGGGGTTTGGGGTTTCGGGTTGGGGGTTTCGGGTTTCGGGTTTGGGGTTTCGGGTTTCGGGTTTCGGGTTTGGGGTTTGGGGTTTCGGGTTGCGGGTTTCGGGTTTCGGGTTTGGGGTTGGGGGTTTCGGGTTTGGGGTTTCGGGTTTCGGGTTTGGGGTTTGGGGTTCCGGGTTTTGGGTTTCGGGTTTCGGGGTTTCGGGTTTCGGGTTTCGTGTTTCGGGTTTGTTGTTTGGGGTTTCGGGTTTCGGGTTTCGGGTTTGTTGTTTGGGGTTTCGGGTTTCGGGTTTCGGGTTTCGGGTTTCGGGTTTGGGGTTTGTTGTTTCGGGTTTCGGGTTTGGGGTTTGGGGTTTCGGGTTCCGGGTTTCGGGGTTCGGGTTTGGTGTTTGGGGTTTCGGGTTTCGAGTTTCGGGTGTCGGGTTTCGGGTTTCGGGTTTCGGGTTTCGGGTTTCGGGTTTGGATTTGGGGTTTCGGGTTTCGGGTTTCGGGTTTGGGGTTTGGGGTTTCGGGTTTCGGGTTTCGGGTTTCGGGGTTCGGGTTTGGGGTTTGGGGTTTCGGGTTTCGGGTTTCGGGTTTGGGGTTGGGGGTTTCGGGTTTCGGGTTGGGGGCTTGGGGTTTCGGGTTTGGGGTTTGGGGTTTCGGGTTTCGGTTTTGGGGTTTCGGGTTTCGGGTTTCGGTGTTTCGGGTTTCGGGTTTCGGGGATCGGGTTTCGGGTTTCGGGTTTCGGGGTTTCGGGTTTCGGGTTTCGGGGATCGGGTTTCGGGTTTGGGATTTGTAGTTTGGGGTTTCGGGTTTCGGGTTTCGGGTTTGTTGTTTGGGGTTTCGGGTTTCGGGTTTGGGGTTTGGGGTTTCGGGTTTGGGGTTTGGGGTTTGGGGTTTCGGGTTAGGGGTTGGGGGTTTCGGGTTTGGGGTTTGGGGTTTCGGGTTTGGGTTTGGGGTTTTGGGGTTTGGGGTTTCGGGTTTGGGGTTTGGGGATTCGGGTTTCGGGGTTCGGGTTTCGGGTTTGGGGTTTGGGGTTTCGGGATTCGGGTTTGGGGTTTGGGGTTTCGGTTTTCGGGTTTCGGGTTTCGGGTTTCGGGTTTGGGGTTTCGGGTTTCGGGTTTCGGGTTCGGGGGTTCGGGTTTCGTGTTTGGGGTTTCGGGTTTGGGGTTTCGGGTTTGGGGTTGCGGGTTTCTGGTTTCGGGTTTCGGGTTTGGGGTTTGTGGTTTGGGGTTTCGGGTTTGGGGTTTCGGGGTTTGGGGTTTGGGGTTTGGGGTTTGGTGTTTCGGGGTTTGGGGTTCCAGGTTTGGGGTTAGGGGTTCGGGGTTTCGGGTTTCGGGTTTGGGGTTTGGGGTTTCGGGTTTCGGGTTTCGTGTTTGGGGTTTGGGGTTTGGAGTTTGGGGTTTGGGGTTTGGGGTTTGGGGTTTGGGGTTTGGGGTTTGGGGTTTGGGGTTTCGGGTTTCGGGTTTGGGGTTTCGGGTTTGGGGTGTCGGGTTTGGGGTTCGGGTTGGGGGTTTGGGGTTTGGGGTTTGGGGTTTCGGGTTTCGGGTTTCGGGTTTGGGGTTGGGGGTTTCGGGTTTCGGGTTGGGGGCTTGGGGTTTCGGGTTTGGGGTTTGGGGTTTCGGGTTTCGGTTTGGGGGTTTCGGGTTTCGGGTTTCGGGTTTCGGTGTTTCGGGTTTCGGGTTTCGGGGATCGGGTTTCGGGTTTCGGGGTTTCGGGTTTCGGGTTTCGGGGATCGGGTTTCGGGTTTGGGATTTGTAGTTTGGGGTTTCGGGTTTCGGGTTTCGGGTTTGTTGTTTGGGGTTTCGGGTTTCGGGTTTCGGGTTTGTTATTTCGGGTTTCGGGTTTTGGGTTTGGGGTTTCGGGTTTGGGGTTTGGGGTTTGGGGTTTCGGGTTTCGTGTTTCGGGTTTGGGGTTTCGGGTTTGGGGTTTGGGGTTTGGGGTTTGGGGTTTGGGGTTTGGGGTTTGGGGTTTCGGGTTTGTTGTTTCGGGTTTCGGGTTTTGGGTTTGGGGTTTCGGGTTTGGGGTTTGGGGTTTCGGGTTTCGGGTTTCGTGTTTGGGGTTTGGGGTTTGGGGTTTGGGGTTTGGGGTTTGGGGTTTGGGGTTTGGGGTTTGGGGTTTGGGGTTTGGGGTTTGGGGTTTCGGGTTTGGGGTTTCGGGTTTGGGGTTCGGGTTGGGGGTTTGGGGTTTGGGGTTTCGGGTTTCGGGTTTCGGGTTTCGGGTTTGGGGTTTGGGGTTTCGGGTTGGGGATTGGGGGTTTCGGGTTTGGGGTTTGGGGTTTGGGGTTTCGGGTTTCGGGTTTCGGGTTTCGGGTTTGGGGTTTGGGGTTTCGGGTTTCTGGTTTCGGGTTTCGGTGTTTCGGGTTTCGGGTTTCGGGGATCGGGTTTCGGGTTTCGGGTTTCGGGTTTCGGGGTTTCGGGTTTCGGGTTTCGGGAATCGTGTTTCGGGTTTGGGGTTTGTAGTTTGGGGTTTCGGGTTTCGGGTTTCGGGTTTCGGGTTTGTTGTTTGGGGTTTCGGGTTTTGGGTTTCGGGTTTCGGGTTTGTTGTTTCGGGTTTCGGGTTTTGGGTTTGGGGTTTCGGGTTTGGGGTTTGGGGTTGGGGGTTTGGGGTTTGGGGTTTGGGGTTTGGGGTTCCGGGTTTGGGGTTTGGGGTTTGGGGTTTGGGGTTTGGGGTTTCGGGTTTGGGGTTTCGGGTTTCGGGTTTGGGGTTTCGGGTTTCGGGTTTCGGGTTTGGGGTTTGGGGTTTCGGGTTGCGGGTTTCGGGTTTCGGGTTTGGGGTTGGGGGTTTCGGGTTTGGGGTTTCGTGTTTCGGGTTTGGGGTTTGGGGTTCCGGGTTTGGGGTTTCGGGTTTCGGGGTTTCGGGTTTCGGGTTTCGGGTTTCGGGTTTCGGGTTTCGGGTTTCGGGTTTGTTGTTTGGGGTTTCGGGTTTCGGGTTTCGGGTTTGTTGTTTGGGGTTTCGGGTTTCGGGTTTGGGGTTTGTTGTTTCGGGTTTCGGGTTTGGGGTTTGGGGTTTCGGGTTTCGGGTTCCGGGTTTCGGGGTTCGGGTTTGGTGTTGGGGTTTCGGGTTTCGGGTTTCGGGTGTCGGGTTTCGGGTTTCGGGTTTCGGGTTTCGGGTTCCGGGTTTTGGGTTTCGGGTTTCGGGTTTCGTGTTTGGGGTTTCGGGTTTCTGGTTTGGGGTTAGGGGTTCGGGGTTTCGGGTTTCGGGTTTCGGGGTTCGGGATTTCGGTGTTCGGGGTTTCGAGGTTTCGGGTTTCGTGTTTCGGGTTTCGGGTTTCGGGTTTCGGGGTTCGGGGTTCGGGGTTTCGGTGTTCGGGGTTTCGCGGTTTCGGGTTTAGGGGTTCGGGTTCGGGGTTCGGGGTTCGGGGTTTCGGGTTTCGGGTTTCGGGGTTTGGGGTTTGGGGTTGGGGGTTTGGGGTTTCGGGGTTTGGGGTTCCAGGTTTGGGGTTAGGGGTTCGGGGTTTCGGGTTTCGGGTTTCGGGGTTCGGGATTTCGGTGTTCGGGGTTTCGAGGTTTCGGGTTTCGTGTTTCGGGGTTCGGGGTTCGGGGTTTCGGTGTTCGGGGTTTCGAGGTTTCGGGTTTCGGGGTTCGGGTTCGGGGTTCGGGGTTTCGGGTTTCGGGTTTCGGGGTTCCGGTTTCAGGGTTTCGGGTTTCAGGTTTCGGGGATCGGGTTTCGGGTTTGGGGTTTTGTGTTTGGGGTTTCGGGTTTCGGGTTTCGGGTTTCGGGTTTGGGGTTCGGGGTTCGGGGTTTGGGGTTGGGGGTTGGGGGTTCGGGGTTCGGGGTTGGGGGTTCGGGGTTCGGGGTTCGGGGTTCGGGTTTTCGGGGTTCGGGGTTTCGGGGTTCGGGGTTCGGGGTTCGGGGTTTCGGGGTTCGGGTGAGGGGTTTGGGGTTTGGGGTTCGGGGTTCCGGTTCGGGGTTTCGGGTTCGGGGTTGGGGGTTCGGGGTCTGGGGTCTGGGGTCTGGGGTATGGGGTCTGGGGTCTGGGGTATGGGTTCTGGGGTCTGGGGTCTGGGTTCGGGGTTCGGGGTTCGGGGTTCGGGGTTCGGGTTTTCGGGGTTCGGGGTTTCGGTGTTCGGGGTTCGGGGTTCGGGGTTTCGGGTTTCGGGTGAGGGGTTTGGGGTTTGGGGTTCGGGGTTCCGGTTCGGGGTTTCGGGTTCGGGGTTGGGGTTTCGGGGTCTGGGGTCTGGGGTCTGGGGTCTGGGGTATGGGGTCTGGGGTCTGGGGTCTGGGTTCTGGGGTCTGGGGTCTGGGTTCGGGGTTCGGGGTTCGGGGTTTCGGGGTTCGGGTTTGGGGTTTGGGGTTTGGGGTTTGGGGTTCGGGGTTCCGGGTTGGGGTTTCGGGGTTTCGTGTTTGGCGTTCGGGGTTCGGGGTTGGGGGTTCGGGGTTCGGGGTTCGGGGTTCGGGGTTCGGGGTTGGGGGTTCGGGGTTCGGGGTTCGGGGTTTCGGGGTTCGGGGTTTCGGGGTTCGGGGTTCGGGGTTCGGGGTTCGGGGTTTCGGGGTTCGGGTGTGGGGTTTGGGGTTTGGGGTTTGGAGTTGGGGGTTCCGGTTCGGGGTTTCGGGTTCGGGGTTGGGGGTTCGGGGTCTGGTTGCTGGGGTTTCGGGTTTCGGGTTTCGGGTTTCGGGTTTGGGGTTTGGGGTTTCGGGTTTCTGGTTTCGGGTTTGGGGTTTGGGGTTTCGGGTTTCGGGTTTCGGGTTTCGGGTTTGGGGTTTGGGGTTTGGGGTTGGGGGTTTCGGGTTTCGGGTTGGGGGTTTGGGGTTTGGGGTTTGGGGTTTGGGGTTTCGGGTTTCGGTTTTGGGGTTTCGGGTTTCGGGTTTCGGGTTTCGGTGTTTCGGGTTTCGGGTTTTGGGGTTTGGGGTTTGGGGTTTGGGGTTTGGGGTTTGAGGTTTGGGGTTTGGGGTTTGGGGTTTGGGGCTTCGGGTTTGGGGTTTGGGCTTTCGGGTTTGGGGTTTCGGGTTTCGGGTTTCGGGTTTCGGGTTTCGGGTTTGGGGTTTGGGGTTTGGGGTTTCGGGTTGGGGGTTTGGGGTTTGGGGTTTCTGGTTTGGGGTTTGGGGTTTGGGGTTTCGGGTTTCGGGTTTGGGGTTTGGGGTTTGGGGTTGGGGGTTTGGGGTTGGGGGTTTGGGGTTTCGGGTTTGGGGTTCGGGGTTTCGTGTTTCGGCTTTGGGGTTTCGGGTTTCGGGATTCGGGTTTCGGGGTTTCGGGTTTCGGATTTCGGGGATCGGGTTTCGGGTTTGGGGTTTGTAGTTTGGGGTTTCGGGTTTCGGGTTTCGGGTTTCGGGTTTGTTGTTTGGGTTTTCGGGTTTGGGGTTTCAGGTTTCTGGTTTCGGGTTTCGGGTTTGTTGTTTCGGGTTTCGGGTTTTGGGTTTGGGGTTTGGGGTTGGGGGTTTGGGGGTCGGGTTTCGGGTTTCGTGTTTCGGGTTTCGGGTTTCGGGTTTCGGGTTTCGGGGTTCGGGGTTCGGGTTTCGGGGTTCGGGGTTTTCGTTTCGGGTTTCGGGTTTCGGGTTTCGGGGTTCGGGTTTGAGGTTTCGGGTTTGGGGTTTCGGGTTTCGGGTTTCGGGTTTCGGGTTTCGGGTTTCGGGTTTCGGGGTTTCGGTGTTCGGGGTTTCGCGGTTTCGGGTTTCGGGGTTGGGGTTCGGGGTTCGGGGTTTCGGGTTTCGGGTTTCGGGTTTCGGGGATCGGGTTTCGGGTTTCGGGTTTCGGGGTTTCGGGTTTCAGGTTTCGGGGATCGGGTTTCGGGTTTGGGGTTTGTAGTTTGGGGTTTCGGGTTTCGGGTTTCGGGTTTCGGGTTTCGGGTTTGTTGTTTCGGGTTTCGGGTTTTGGGTTTGGGGTTTCGGGTTTGGGGTTGGGGGTTTCGGGTTTCGGGTTTGGGGTTTCGGGTTTCGGGTTTCGGGTTTGGGGTTCAGGGTTTCGGGTTTCGGGTTTCGGGTTTGGGGTTTCGGGGTTTCGGGTTTGGGGTTTGGGGTTTCGGTTTTCGGGTTTCGGGTTTCGGGGTTCGGGTTTCGGGGTTCGAGGTTTCGGGTTTCGGGTTTCGGGTTTCGGGGTTCGGGTTTCGGGTTTCGGGTTTCGGGTTAGGGGTTTCGGGTTTCGGGTTTCGGGGTTCGGCGTTTCGGTGTTCTGGGTTTCGCGGTTTCGGGTTTCGGGGTTCGGGTTCGGGGTTCGGGGTTTCGGGTTTCGGGTTTCGGGGTTCGGGGTTTGGGGTTTCGGGTTTGGGGTTCGGGGTTTCGGGTTTCGGGTTTCGGGTTTCGGGTTTCGTGTTTCGGGTTTCAGGTTTCGGGGATCGGGTTTCGAGTTTGGGGTTTGTAGTTTGGGGTTTCGGGTTTTGGGTTTCGTGTTTCAGGTTTCGGGTTTCGGGTTTCGGGTTTCGGGTTTGTTGTTTCGGGTTTCGGGTTTTGGGTTTGGGGTTTCGGGTTTGCGGTTGGGGGTTTCGGGTTTGGGGTTTGGGGTTTCGGGTTTCGGGTTTCGGGTTGGGGGTTCGGGGTTTCGGGTTTCGGGTTTCAGGTTTCGGGTTTCGGGGTTTCGGGTTTGGGGGTTCGGGGTTTCGGGTTTCGGGTTTCGGGTTTCGGGGTTCGGGTTTGGGGGTTCGGGGTTGCGGGTTTCGGGTTTCGGGTTTCGGGGTTCGGGTTTCGGGTTTCGGGTTTCGGGTTAGGGGTTTCGGGTTTCGGGTTTCGGGTTTGGGGTTGGGGGTTGGGGGTTTGGGGTTTGGGGTTCGGGGTTCGGGGTTCGGGGTTTCCGGGTTCGGGGTATCGGGGCTCGGGGTTCGGGGTTCGGGGTTCGAGGTTTCGGGTTTCGGGTTTCGGGTTTCGGGTTTCGGGTTTCGGGTTTCGGGTTTGGGGCTTCGGGTTTGGGGTTTCGGGTTTGGGGTTTCGGGTTTCGGGTTTGGGGTTTGGGGTTTGGGGTTTCGGGTTGGGGGTTTGGGGTTTCGGGTTTCGGGTTTGGGGTTTGGGGTTTGGGGTTTCGGGTTTCGGGTTTCGGGTTTGGGGTTTGGGGTTTCGGGTTTCGGGTTGGGGGTTTCGGGTTGGGGGTATGGGGTTTGGGGTTTCGGGTTTGGGGTTTCGGGTTTGTTGTTTCGGGTTTCGGGTTTTGGGTTTGGGGTTTCGGGTTTGGGGTTTGGGTTTTGGGGTTTCGGGTTTCGTGTTTCGGGTTTGGGGTTTGGGGTTTGGGGTTTGGGGTTTGGGGTTTGGGGTTTGGGATTTGGGGTTTGGGGTTTGGGGTTTGGGGTTTCGGGTTTCGGGTTTCGGGTTTCGGGTTTCGGGTTTCGGGTTTCGGGTTTCGGGTTTCGGGGATTGGGCTTCGGGTTTCGGGTTTCGGGTTTCGGGTTTGTTGTTTGGGGTTTCGGGTTTCGGGTTTGTTGTTTCGGGTTTCGGGTTTTGGGTTTCGGGTTTCGGGTTTCGGGGTTTCGGGTTTCGGGTTTCGGGTTTCGGGATTGTTGTTTGGGGTTATGGGTTTCGGGTTTCGGGTTTGTTGTTTGGGGTTTCGGGTTTCGGGTTTCGGGTTTCGGGTTTGGGGTTTGTTGTTTCGGGTTTCAGGTTTGGGGTTTGGGGTTTGGGGTTTGGGGTTTCGGGTTTCGGGGTTTGGGGTTTGGGGTTTGGGGATTCGGGTTTGGGGTTTGGGGTTTGGGGTTTGGGGTTTGGGGTTTGGGGTTTCGGGTTTCGGGTTTGGGGTTGGGGGTTTCGGGTTTGGGGTTTGGGGTTTCGGGTTTGGGGTTTCGGGTTGGGGGTTTGGGGTTTCGGGTTTGGGGTTCGAGGTTTCGGGTTTCGGTTTTGGGGTTTCGGGTTTCGGCGTTTCGGGTTTGTTGTTTGGGGTTTCGGGTTTCGGGTTTCGGGTTTCGGGTTTGTTGTTTCGGGTTTCGGGTTTTGGGTTTGGGGTTTCGGGTTTGGGGTTTGGGGTTTCGGGTTTCGTGTTTCGGGTTTGGTGTTTCGGGTTTGGGGTTTGGGGTTTGGGGTTTGGGGTTTCGGGTTTCGGGTTTCGGGTTTGGGGTTTGGGGTTTGGGGTTTGGGGTTTGGGGTTTGGGGTTTCTGGTTTGGGGTTTGGGGTTTCGGGTTTGGGGTTTGGGGTTTCGGGTTTGGGGTTTGGGGTTTGGGGTTTGGGGTTTCGGGTTTGGGGTTTGGGGTTTGGGGTTTGGGGTTTGGGGTTTGGGGTTTGGGGTTTGGGGTTTGGGGTTTGGGGTTTGGGGTTTGGGGTTGGGGGTTGGGGGTTTCGGGTTTGGGGTTTGGGGTTTCGGGTTTCGGGATTCGGGTTTCGGGTTTGGGGTTTGGGGTTTCGGGTTGGGGGTTTGGGGTTTCTGGTTTGGGGTTTCGGGTTTCGGGTTTCGGGTTTCGGGTTTCGGGTTTGGGGTTTGGGGTTTGGGGTTTCGGGTTGGGGGTTTGGGGTTTCGGGTTTGGGGTTCGGGGTTTCGTGTTTCGGTTTTGGGGTTTCGGGTTTCGGATTTCGGGTTTCGGGGTTTCGGGTTTCGGATTTCGGGGATCGGGTTTCGGGTTTCGGGGTTCGGGTTTCGGGGTTCGGGGTTTCGGGTTTCGGGTTTCGGGTTTCGGGGTTCGGGTTTCGGGTTTCGGGTTAGGGGTTTCGGGTTTCGGGTTTGGGGTTTGGGGTTTGGGGTTTGGGGTTCGGGGTTCCGGTTCGGGGTTTCGTGTTCGGGGTTGGGGGTGCGGGGTCTGGGGTCTGGGGTCTGGGGTCGGGGGTCTGGGGTCTGGGGTCTGGGTTCGGGGTTCGGGGTTGGGGGTTTCGGGGTTCGGGTTGGGGGTTTGGGGTTTGGGGTTGGGGGTTTGGGGTTCGGGGTTCCGGGTTGGGGTTTCGGGGTTTCGGGTTTGGGGTTCGGGGTTTCGGGTTTCGGGTTTCGGGGTTCGGGGTTCGGGGTTTCGGGGTTCGGGGTTCGGGTTTTGGGTTTCGGGTTTCGGGTTTTGGGTTTCGGGTTTCGGGTTTCGGGTTTCGGGTTTGGGGTTTCGGGTTGGGGGTTTCGGGTTTGGGGTTTGGGGTTTGGGGTTCGGGGTTTCGGGTTTCGGGGTTTGGGGTTTGGGGTTCGGGGTTTGGGGTTCGGGGTTTCGGGTTTGGGGTTTGGGGTTTCGGGTTTCGGGTTTCGGGTTTGTGGTTTGGGGTTTGGGGGTTTGGGGTTTCGGGTTTGGGGTTTCGGGTTTGGGGTTTGGGGTTTGGGGTTTGGGGTTTGGGGTTTCGGGTTTCGAGTTTGGGGTTTGGGGTTTGGGGTTTGGGGTTTCGGGTTGGGGGTTTGGGGTTTCGGGTTTGGGGTTTCGGGTTTCGGGGTTTCGGGTTTCGGGTTTCGGGATTGTTGCTTGGGGTTTCGGGTTTCGGGTTTCGGGTTTGTTGTTTGGGGTTTGGGGTTTCGGGTTTCGGGTTTCGGGTTTGGGGTTTGTTGTTTCGGGTTTCAGGTTTGGGGTTTGGGGTTTCGGGTTTCGGGTTTGGGGTTTCGGGGTTTGGGGTTTGGGGTTTGGGGCTTCGGGTTTGGGGTTTGGGGTTTGGGGTTTGGGGTTTGGGGTTTGGGGTTTGGGGTTTCGGGTTTCGGGTTTGGGGTTGGGGGTTTCGGGTTTGGGGTTTGGGGTTTGGGGTTTGGGGTTTGGGGTTTGGGGTTTGGGGTTTCCGGTTTGGGGTTGGGGGTTTCGGGTTTCCGGTTTCGGGTTTCGGGAATCGGGTTTGGGGTTTGGGGTTTGGGGTTTCGGGTTGGGGGTTTGGGGTTTGGGGTTTCTGGTTTGGGGTTCGGGGTTTCGGGTTTCGGGTTTCGGGTTTCGGGTTTCGGGTTTGGGGTTTGGGGTTTGGGGTTTGGGGTTTCGGGTTGGGGGTTTGGGGTTTCGGGTTTGGGGTTCGGGGTTTCGTGTTTCCGTTTTGGGGTTTCGGGTTTCGGATTTCGGGTTTCGGGGTTTCGGGTTTCGGATTTCGGGGATCGGGTTTGGGGTTTCGGGGTTCGGGGTTCGGGGTTCGGGGTTTCGGGTTTCGGGGTTCGGGTTTCGGGGTTCGGGGTTCGGGTTTCGGGGTTCGGGGTTTCGGGTTTCGGGTTTCGGCTTTCGGGGTTCGGGTTTCGGGTTTCGGGTTAGGGGTTTCGGGTTTCGGGTTTCGGGTTGGGGGTTCGGGGTTTGGGGTTTGGGGTTTGGGGCTTCGGGTGTGGGGTTTGGGGTTTGGGGTTTGGGGTTTGGGGTTGGGGGTTCGGGGTTCCGGTTCGGGGTTTCGGGTTCGGGGTTGGGGGTGCGGGGTCTGGGGTCTGGGGTCTGGGGTCTGGGTCGGGGGTCTGGGGTCTGGGGTCTGGGTTCGGGGTTCGGGGTTGGGGGTTTCGGGGTTCGGGTTGGGGGTTTGGGGTTTGGGGTTTGGGGTTCGGGGTTCCGGGTTGGGCTTTCGGGGTTTCGGGTTTGGGGTTCGGGGTTTGGGGTTTCGGGTTTCGGGTTTCGGGTTTGGGGTTTGTTGTTTCGGGTTTCAGGTTTGGGGTTTCGGGTTTCGGGTTTCGGGGTTTGGGGTTTGGGGTTTGGGGCTTCGGGTTTGGGGTTTGGGGTTTCGGGTTTGGGGTTTGGGGTTTGGGGTTTGGGGTTTCGGGTTTGGGGTTTGGGGTTTGGGGTTTGGGGTTTGGGGTTTGGGGTTTGGGGTTTGGGGTTTGGGGTTTGGGGTTTGGGGTTTGGGGTTTGGGGTTTCCGGTTTGGGGTTGGGGGTTTCGGGTTTCGGGTTTGCGGTTTGGGGTTTCGGGTTTCGGGTTTCGGGTTTCGGGAATCGGGTTTGGGGTTTGGGGTTTGGGGTTTCGGGTTGGGGGTTTGGGGTTTGAGGTGTCGGGTTTGGGGTTTGGGGTTTGGGGTTTGGGGTTTGGGGTGTGGGGTTCGGGGTTCCGGTTCGGGGTTTCGGGTTCGGGGTTGGGGGTGCGGGGTCTGGGGTCTGGGGTCTGGGGTCTGGGGTCGAGGGTCGGGGGTCTGGGGTCTGGGGTCTGGGTTCGGGGTTCGGGGTTGGGGGTTTCGGGGTTCGGGTTGGGGGTTTGGGGTTTGGGGTTTGGGGTTCGGTGTTCTGGGTTGGGGTTTCGGGGTTTCGGGTTTGGGGTTCGGGGTTTGGGGTTTGGGGTTTCGGGTTTCGGGTTTGGGGTTTGTTGTTTCGGGTTTCAGGTTTGGGGTTTCGGGTTTCGGGTTTCGGGTTTCGGGGTTTGGGGTTTGGGGTTTGGGGCTTCGGGTTTGGGGTTTGGGGTTTCGGGTTTGGGGTTTGGGGTTTGGGGTTTGGGGTTTGGGGTTTCGGGTTTGGGGTTTGGGGTTTGGGGTTTGGGGTTTGGGGTTTCCGGTTTGGGGTTGGGGGTTTCGGGTTTCGGGTTTGCGGTTTGGGGTTTCGGGTTTCGGGTTTCGGGTTTCGGGAATCGGGTTTGGGGTTTGGGGTTTGGGGTTTCGGGTTGGGGGTTTGGGGTTTGGGGTTTCTGGTTTGGGGTTTGGGGTTTCGGGTTTCGGGTTTCGGGTTTCGGGTTTGGGGTTTGGGGTTTGGGGTTTCGGGTTTCGGGTTGGGGGTTTGGGGTTTCGGGTTTGGGGTTCGGGGTTTCGTGTTTCGGTTTTGGGGTTTCGGGTTTCGGATTTCGGGTTTCGGGGTTTCGGGTTTCGGATTTCGGGGATCGGGTTTCGGGTTTCGGGGTTCGGGTTTCGGGGTTCGGGGTTTCGGGTTTCGGGTTTCGGGGTTCGGGTTTCCGGTTTCGGGTTTCGGGTTAGGGGTTTCGGGTTTCGGGTTGGGGGTTCGGGGTTTGTGGTTTGGGGTTTGGGGCTTCGGGTTTGGTGTTTGGGGTTTCGGGTTTGGGGTTCGGGTTTGGGGTTTGGGGTTTGGGGTTTGGGGTTTGGGGTTTGGGGTTCGGGGTTCCGGTTCGGGGTTTCGGGTTCGGGGTTGGGGGTGCGGGGTCTGGGGTCTGGGGTCTGGGGTCTGGGGTCGGGGGTCTGGGGTCTGGGGTCTGGGTTCGGGGTTCGGGGTTGGGGGTTTCGGGGTTCGGGTTGGGGGTTTGGGGTTCGGGGTTTGGGGTTCGGGGTTCCGGGTTGGGGTTTCGGGGTTTCGGGTTTGGGGTTCGGGGTTTCGGGTTTCGGGTTTCGGGTTTGGGGTTTGGGGTTTGGGGTTTCGGGTTGGGGGTTTGGGGTTTCGGGTTTCGGGTTTCGGGTTTCGGGGTTTCGGGTTTCGGGTTTCGGGTTTCGGGATTGTTGTTTGGGGTTTCGGGTTTCGGGTTTCGGGTTTGTTGTTTGGGGTTTGGGGTTTCGGGTTTCGGGTTTCGGGTTTGGGGTTTGTTGTTTCGGGTTTCAGGTTTGGGGTTTCGGGTTTCGGGTTTCGGGTTTCGGGGTTTGGGGTTTGGGGTTTGGGGCTTCGGGTTTGGGGTTTGGGGTTTGGGGTTTGGGGTTTGGGGTTTGGGGTTTGGGGTTTCGGGTTTCGGTTTGGGGTTGGGGGTTTCGGGTTTGGGGTTTGGGGTTTGGGGTTTGGGGTTTCCGGTTTGGGGTTGGGGTTTTGGGGTTTCGGGTTTGGGGTTTGGGGTTTGGGGTTTGGGGTTTGGGGTTTGGGGTTTCCGGTTTGGGGTTGGGGGTTTCGGGTTTCCGGTTTCGGGTTTCGGGAATCGGGTTTGGGGTTTGGGGTTTGGGGTTTCGGGTTGGGGGTTTGGTGTTTGGGGTTTCTGGTTTGGGGTTCGGGGTTTCGGGTTTCGGGTTTCGGGTTTCGGGTTTCGGGTTTGGGGTTTGGGGTTTGGGGTTTGGGGTTTCGGGTTGGGGGTTTGGGGTTTCGGGTTTGGGGTTCGGGGTTTCGTGTTTCGGTTTTGGGGTTTCGGGTTTCGGATTTCGGGTTTCGGGGTTTCGGGTTTCGGATTTCGGGGATCGGGTTTCGGGTTTCGGGGTTCGGGTTTCGGGGTTCGGGGTTTCGGGTTTCGGGTTTCGGGGTTCGGGTTTCCGGTTTCGGGTTAGGGGTTTCGGGTTTCGGGTTGGGGGTTCGGGGTTTGTGGTTTGGGGTTTGGGGCTTCGGGTTTGGGGTTTGGGGTTTCGGGTTTGGGGTTCGGGTTTGGGGTTTGGGGTTTGGGGTTTGGGGTTTGGGGTTTGGGGTTCGGGGTTCCGGTTCGGGGTTTCGGGTTCGGGGTTGGGGGTGCGGGGTCTGGGGTCTGGGGTCTGGGGTCTGGGGTCGGGGGTCTGGGGTCTGGGGTCTGGGTTCGGGGTTCGGGGTTGGGGGTTTCGGGGTTCGGGTTGGGGGTTTGGGGTTCGGGGTTTGGGGTTCGGGGTTCCGGGTTGGGGTTTCGGGGTTTCGGGTTTGGGGTTCGGGGTTTCGGGTTTCGGGTTTCGGGTTTGGGGTTTGGGGTTTGGGGTTTCGGGTTGGGGGTTTGGGGTTTCGGGTTTCGGGTTTCGGGTTTCGGGGTTTCGGGTTTCGGGTTTCGGGTTTCGGGATTGTTGTTTGGGGTTTCGGGTTTCGGGTTTCGGGTTTGTTGTTTGGGGTTTGGGGTTTCGGGTTTCGGGTTTCGGGTTTGGGGTTTGTTGTTTCGGGTTTCAGGTTTGGGGTTTCGGGTTTCGGGTTTCGGGTTTCGGGTTTCGGGGTTTGGGGTTTGGGGTTTGGGGCTTCGGGTTTGGGGTTTGGGGTTTGGGGTTTGGGGTTTGGGGTTTGGGGTTTGGGGTTTCGGGTTTCGGTTTGGGGTTGGGGGTTTCGGGTTTGGGGTTTGGGGTTTGGGGTTTGGGGTTTCCGGTTTGGGGTTGGGGTTTTGGGGTTTCGGGTTTGGGGTTTGGGGTTTCGGGTTTCGGGTTTCGGGTTTCGGGAATCGGGTTTGGGGTTTGGGGTTTGGGGTTTCGGGTTGGGGGTTTGGGGTTTGGGGTTTCTGGTTTGGGGTTTGGGGTTTCGGGTTTCGGGTTTCGGGTTTCGGGTTTCGGGTTTCGGGTTTGGGGTTTGGGGTTTCGGGTTTCGGGTTTCGGGTTGGGGGTTTGGGGTTTCGGGTTTGGGGTTCGGGGTTTCGTGTTTCGGTTTTGGGGTTTCGGGTTTCGGATTTCGGGTTTCGGGGTTTCGGGTTTCGGATTTCGGGGATCGGGTTTCGGGTTTCGGGGTTCAGGTTTCGGGGTTCGGGGTTTCGGGTTTCGGGTTTCGGGTTCCGGGGTTCGGGTTTCGGGTTTCGGGTTTCGGGTTAGGGGTTTCGGGTTTCGGGTTTCGGGTTGGGGGTTCGGGGTTTCGGGGTTTGGGGTTTGGGGCTTCGGGTTTGGGGTTTGGGGTTTCGGGTTTGGGGTTCGGGTTTGGGGTTGGGGGTTTGGGGTGTGGGGTTTGGGGTTTGGGGTTCGGGGTTCCGGTTCGGGGTTTCGGGTTCGGGGTTGGGGGTGCGGGGTCTGGGGTCTGGGGTCTGGGGTCCGGGGTCGGGGGTCTGGGGTCTGGGGTCTGGGTTCGGGGTTCGGGGTTGGGGGTTTCGGGGTTCGGGTTGGGGGTTTGGGGTTGGGGGTTTGGGGTTCGGGGTTCCGGGTTGGGGTTTCGGGGTTTCGGGTTTGGGGTTCGGGGTTTCGGGTTTCGGGTTTCGGGGTTCGGGGTTCGGGGTTTCGGGGTTCGGGGTTCGGGTTTCGGGTTTCGGGTTTCGGGTTTCGGGTTTCGGGTTTCGGGGTTGGGGGTTTGGGGTTCGGGGTTTGGGGTTCGGGGTTTGGGGTTTCGGGGTTCGGGTTTCGGGTTTCGGGTTTCGGGTTTCGGGTTTCGGGTTTGGGGTTTGGGGCTTCGGGTTTGGGGTTTGGGGTTTCGGGTTTCGGGTTTCGGGTTTCGGGTTTGGGGTTTGGGGTTTGGGGTTTCGGGTTGGGGGTTTGGGGTTTCGGGTTTCGGGTTTCGGGTTTCGGGGTTTCGGGTTTCGGGTTTCGGGTTTCGGGATTGTTGTTTGGGGTTTCGGGTTTCGGGTTTGTTGTTTGGGGTTTGGGGTTTCGGGTTTCGGGTTTCGGGTTTGGGGTTTGTTGTTTCGGGTTTCAGGTTTGGGGTTTCGGGTTTCGGGTTTCGGGTTTCGGGTTTCGGGGTTTGGGGTTTGGGGTTTGGGGCTTCGGGTTTGGGGTTTCGGGTTTGGGGTTTGGGGTTTGGGGTTTTGGGTTTCGGGTTTCGGGTTTGGGGTTTGTGGTTTGGGGTTTGGGGTTTGGGGTTTCCGGTTTGGGGTTGGGGGTTTGGGGTTTCGGGTTTGCGGTTTGGGGTTTCGGGTTTCGGGTTTCGGGTTTCAGGAATCGGGTTTGGGGTTTGGGGTTTGGGGTTTGGGGTTTCGGGTTGGGGGTTTTGGGTTTCGGGTTTGGGGTTCGGGGTTTCGTGTTTCGGTTTTGGGGTTTCGGGTTTCGGATTTCGGGTTTCGGGGTTTCGGGTTTCGGATTTCGGGGATCGGGTTTCGGGTTTCGGGGTTCGGGTTTCGGGGTTCGGGGTTTCGGGTTTCGGGTTTCGGGTTTCGGGGTTCGGGTTTCGGGTTTCGGGTTTCGGGTTAGGGGTTTCGGGTTTCGGGTTTCGGGTTGGGGGTTCGGGGTTTGGGGTTTGGGGCTTCGGGTTTGGGGTTTGGGGTTTCGGGTTTGGGGTTCGGGTTTGGGGTGTGGGGTTTGGGGTTTGGGGTTTGGGGTTTGGGGTTTGGGGTTCGGGGTTCCGGTTCGGGGTTTCGGGTTCGGGGTTGGGGGTGCGGGGTCTGGGGTCTGGGGTCTGGGGTCTGGGGTCGGGGGTCTGGGGTCTGGGGTCTGGGTTCGGGGTTCGGGGTTGGGGGTTTCGGGGTTCGGGTTGGGGGTTTGGGGTTGGGGGTTTGGGGTTCGGGGTTTCGGGTTGGGGTTTCGGGGTTTCGGGTTTGGGGTTCGGGGTTTCGGGTTTCGGGTTTCGGGGTTCGGGGTTCGGGGTTTCGGGGTTCGGGGTTCGGGTTTCGGGTTTCGGGTTTCGGGTTTCGGGTTTCGGGTTTCGGGGTTTGGGGTTTGGGGTTCGGGGTTTGGGGTTCGGGGTTTGGGGTTTGGGGTTTCGGGTTTCGGGTTTCGGGTTTCGGGTTTCGGGTTTGGGGTTTGGGGTTTGGGGTTTGGGGTTTGGGGCTTCGGGTTTGGGGTTTCGGGTTTGGGGTTTGGGGTTTGGGGTTTCGGGTTTGGGGTTTCGGGTTTCGGGTTTCCGGTTTGGGGTTTGGGGTTTTGGGGTTTCGGGTTTCGGGTTGGGGGTTTGGGGTTTGGGGTTTCGGGTTTGGGGTTTGGGGTTTCGGGTTTCGGGTTTCGGGTTTGGGGTTTGGGGTTTGGGGTTTCGGGTTGGGGGTTTGGGGTTTCGGGTTTCGGGTTTCGGGTTTCGGGTTTTGGGTTTCGGGGTTTCGGGTTTCGGGTTTCGGGTTTCGGGATTGTTGTTTGGGGTTTCGGGTTTCGGGTTTGTTGTTTGGGGTTTGGGGTTTCGGGTTTCGGGTTTCGGGTTTGGGGTTTGTTGTTTCGGGTTTCCGGTTTGGGGTTTCGGGTTTCGGGTTTCGGGTTTCGGGTTTCGGGGTTTGGGGTTTGGGGTTTGGGGCTTCGGGTTTGGGGTTTGGGGTTTCGGGTTTGGGGTTTGGGGTTTGGGGTTTGGGGTTTGGGGTTTCGGGTTTGGGGTTTGGGGTTTGGGGTTTGGGGTTTGGGGCTTCGGGTTTGGGGTTTCGGGTTTGGGGTTTGGGGTTTGGGGTTTGGGGTTTGGGGTTTCGGGTTTCGGGTTTCCGGTTTGGGGTTTGGGGTTTTGGGGTTTCGGGTTTCGGGTTGGGGGTTTGGGGTTTGGGGTTTCGGGTTTGGGGTTTGGGGTTTCGGGTTTCGGGTTTCGGGTTTCGGGTTTGGGGTTTGGGGTTTGGGGTTTCGGGTTGGGGGTTTGGGGTTTCGGGTTTCGGGTTTCGGGTTTCGGGTTTTGGGTTTCGGGGTTTCGGGTTTCGGGTTTCGGGTTTCGGGATTGTTGTTTGGGGTTTCGGGTTTCGGGTTTGTTGTTTGGGGTTTGGGGTTTCGGGTTTCGGGTTTGGGGTTTGTTGTTTCGGGTTTCCGGTTTGGGGTTTCGGGTTTCGGGTTTCGGGTTTCGGGTTTCGGGGTTTGGGGTTTGGGGTTTGGGGCTTCGGGTTTGGGGTTTGGGGTTTCGGGTTTGGGGTTTGGGGTTTGGGGTTTGGGGTTTGGGGTTTCGGGTTTGGGGTTTGGGGTTTGGGGTTTGGGGTTTGGGGTTTCCGGTTTGGGGTTGGGGGTTTCGGGTTTCGGGTTGGGGGTTCGGGGTTTGGGGTTTGGGGTTTGGGGCTTCGGGAATCGGGTTTGGTGTTTGGGGTTTGGGGTTTCGGGTTGGGGGTTTGGGGTTTGGGGTTTCTGGTTTGGGGTTTCGGGTTTCGGGTTTCGGGTTTCGGGTTTCGGGTTTCGGGTTTCGGGTTTGGGGTTTGGGGTTTGGGGTTTGGGGTTTCGGGTTGGGGGTTTGGGGTCTGGGGTCTGGGTTCGGGGTTCGGGGTTGGGGGTTTCGGGGTTCGGGTTGGGGGTTTGGGGTTTGGGGTTTGGGGTTCGGGGTTCCGGGTTGGGGTTTCGGGGTTTCGGGTTTGGGGTTCGGGGTTTGGGGTTCCGGGTTTCGGGTTTCGGGTTTGGGGTTTGTTGTTTCGGGTTTCAGGTTTGGGGTTTCGGGTTTCGGGTTTCGGGTTTCGGGGTTTGGGGTTTGGGGTTTGCGGCTTCGGGTTTGGGGTTTGGGGTTTGGGGTTTGGGGTTTGGGGTTTGGGTTTTCGGGTTTCGGGTTTCGGGTTTGGGGTTTGGGGTTTGGGGTTTGGGGTTTGGGGTTTCCGGTTTGGGGTTGGGGGTTCCGGTTCGGGGTTTCGGGTTCGGGGTTGGGGGTGCGGGGTCTGGGGTCTGGGGTCTGGGGTCTGGGGTCGGGGGTCTGGGGTCTGGGGTCTGGGTTCGGGGTTCGGGGTTGGGGGTTTCGGGGTTCGGGTTGGGGGTTTGGGGTTTGGGGTTCGTGGTTCCGGGTTGGGGTTTCGGGGTTTCGGGTTTGGGGTTCGGGGTTTCGGGTTTCGGGTTTCGGGGTTCGGGGTTCGGGGTTCGGGTTTCGGGTTTCGGGTTTCGGGTTTGGGGTTCGGGGTTTCGTGTTTCGGTTTTGGGGTTTCGGGTTTCGGATTTCGGGTTTCGGGGTTTCGGGTTTCGGATTTCGGGGATCGGGTTTCGGGTTTCGGGGTTCGGGTTTCGGGGTTTCGGGTTTCGGGGTTCGGGTTCGGGTTTCGGGTTTCGGGTTTCGGGTTAGGGGTTTCGGGTTTCGGGTTTCGGGTTGGGGGTTCGGGGTTTGGGGTTTGGGGTTTGGGGCTTCGGGTTTGGGGTTTGGGGTTTCGGGTTTGGGGTTCGGGTTTGGGGTTTGGGGTTTGGGGTTTGGGGTTTGGGGTTGGGGGTTCGGGGTTCCGGTTCGGGGTTTCGGGTTCGGGGTTGGGGGTGCGGGGTCTGGGGTCTGGGGTCTGGGGTCTGGGTCGGGGGTCTGGGGTCTGGGGTCTGGGTTCGGGGTTCGGGGTTGGGGGTTTCGGGGTTCGGGTTGGGGGTTTGGGGTTTGGGGTTTGGGGTTCGGGGTTCCGGGTTGGGCTTTCGGGGTTTCGGGTTTGGGGTTCGGGGTTTGGGGTTTCGGGTTTCGGGTTTCGGGTTTGGGGTTTGTTGTTTCGGGTTTCAGGTTTGGGGTTTCGGGTTTCGGGTTTCGGGGTTTGGGGTTTGGGGTTTGGGGCTTCGGGTTTGGGGTTTGGGGTTTCGGGTTTGGGGTTTGGGGTTTGGGGTTTGGGGTTTCGGGTTTGGGGTTTGGGGTTTGGGGTTTGGGGTTTGGGGTTTGGGGTTTGGGGTTTGGGGTTTGGGGTTTGGGGTTTGGGGTTTGGGGTGTGGGGTTCGGGTTTCGGGTTTGGGGTTTCGGGTTTCGGGTTTGGGGTTGGGGGTTTGGGGTTTGGGGTTTCGGGTTTGGGGTTTGGGGTTTGGGGTGTCGGGTTTGGGGTTTGGGGTTTGGGGTTTGGGGTTTGGGGTGTGGGGTTCGGGGTTCCGGTTCGGGGTTTCGGGTTCGGGGTTGGGGGTGCGGGGTCTGGGGTCTGGGGTCTGGGGTCTGGGGTCGGGGGTCGGGGGTCTGGGGTCTGGGGTCTGGGTTCGGGGTTCAGGGTTGGGGGTTTCGGGGTTCGGGTTGGGGGTTTGGGGTTTGGGGTTTGGGGTTCGGTGTTCTGGGTTGGGGTTTCGGGGTTTCGGGTTTGGGGTTCGGGGTTTGGGGTTTGGGGTTTCGGGTTTCGGGTTTGGGGTTTGTTGTTTCGGGTTTCAGGTTTGGGGTTTCGGGTTTCGGGTTTCGGGTTTCGGGGTTTGGGGTTTGGGGTTTGGGGCTTCGGGTTTGGGGTTTGGGGTTTCGGGTTTGGGGTTTGGGGTTTGGGGTTTGGGGTTTGGGGTTTCGGGTTTGGGGTTTGGGGTTTGGGGTTTGGGGTTTGGGGTTTCCGGTTTGGGGTTGGGGGTTTCGGGTTTCGGGTTTGCGGTTTGGGGTTTCGGGTTTCGGGTTTCGGGTTTCGGGAATCGGGTTTGGGGTTTGGGGTTTGGGGTTTCGGGTTGGGGGTTTGGGGTTTGGGGTTTCTGGTTTGGGGTTTGGGGTTTCGGGTTTCGGGTTTCGGGTTTCGGGTTTGGGGTTTGGGGTTTGGGGTTTGGGGTTTCGGGTTGGGGGTTTGGGGTTTCGGGTTTGGGGTTCGGGGTTTCGTGTTTCGGTTTTGGGGTTTCGGGTTTCGGATTTCGGGTTTCGGGGTTTCGGGTTTCGGATTTCGGGGATCGGGTTTCGGGTTTCGGGGTTCGGGTTTCGGGGTTCGGGGTTTCGGGTTTCGGGTTTCGGGGTTCGGGTTTCCGGTTTCGGGTTTCGGGTTAGGGGTTTCGGGTTTCGGGTTGGGGGTTCGGGGTTTGTGGTTTGGGGTTTGGGGCTTCGGGTTTGGGGTTTGGGGTTTCGGGTTTGGGGTTCGGGTTTGGGGTTTGGGGTTTGGGGTTTGGGGTTTGGGGTTTGGGGTTCGGGGTTCCGGTTCGGGGTTTCGGGTTCGGGGTTGGGGGTGCGGGGTCTGGGGTCTGGGGTCTGGGGTCTGGGGTCGGGGGTCTGGGGTCTGGGGTCTGGGTTCGGGGTTCGGGGTTGGGGGTTTCGGGGTTCGGGTTGGGGGTTTGGGGTTCGGGGTTTGGGGTTCGGGGTTCCGGGTTGGGGTTTCGGGGTTTCGGGTTTGGGGTTCGGGGTTTCGGGTTTCGGGTTTCGGGGTTCGGGGTTCGGGGTTTCGGGGTTCGGGGTTCGGGTTTCGGGTTTCGGGTTTCGGGTTTCGGGTTTCGGGTTTTGGGGTTTGGGGTTTGGGGTTCGGGGTTTGGGGTTCGGGGTTTGGGGTTTGGGGTTTCGGGTTTCGGGTTTCGGGTTTCGGGTTTCGGGTTTGGGGTTTGGGGTTTGGGGTTTGGGGTTTGGGGCTTCGGGTTTGGGGTTTCGGGTTTGGGGTTTGGGGTTTGGGGTTTGGGGTTTGGGGTTTCGGGTTTCGGGTTTCCGGTTTGGGGTTTGGGGTTTTGGGGTTTCGGGTTTCGGGTTGGGGGTTTGGGGTTTGGGGTTTCGGGTTTGGGGTTTGGGGTTTCGGGTTTCGGGTTTCGGGTTTCGGGTTTCGGGTTTGGGGTTTGGGGTTTCGGGTTGGGGGTTTGGGGTTTCGGGTTTCGGGTTTCGGGTTTCGGGTTTTGGGTTTCGGGGTTTCGGGTTTCGGGTTTCGGGTTTCGGGATTGTTGTTTGGGGTTTCGGGTTTCGGGTTTGTTGTTTGGGGTTTGGGGTTTCGGGTTTCGGGTTTCGGGTTTGGGGTTTGTTGTTTCGGGTTTCCGGTTTGGGGTTTCGGGTTTCGGGTTTCGGGTTTCGGGTTTCGGGGTTTGGGGTTTGGGGTTTGGGGCTTCGGGTTTGGGGTTTGGGGTTTCGGGTTTGGGGTTTGGGGTTTGGGGTTTGGGGTTTGGGGTTTCGGGTTTGGGGTTTGGGGTTTGGGGTTTGGGGTTTGGGGATTCGGGTTTGGGGTTTCGGGTTTGGGGTTTGGGGTTTGGGGTTTGGGGTTTGGGGTTTCGGGTTTCGGGTTTCCGGTTTGGGGTTTGGGGTTTTGGGGTTTCGGGTTTCGGGTTGGGGGTTTGGGGTTTGGGGTTTCGGGTTTGGGGTTTGGGGTTTCGGGTTTCGGGTTTCGGGTTTGGGGTTTGGGGTTTGGGGTTTCGGGTTGGGGGTTTGGGGTTTCGGGTTTCGGGTTTCGGGTTTCGGGTTTTGGGTTTCGGGGTTTCGGGTTTCGGGTTTAGGGTTTCGGGATTGTTGTTTGGGGTTTCGGGTTTCGGGTTTGTTGTTTGGGGTTTGGGGTTTGGGGTTTCGGGTTTCGGGTTTGGGGTTTGTTGTTTCGGGTTTCCGGTTTGGGGTTTCGGGTTTCGGGTTTCGGGTTTCGGGTTTCGGGGTTTGGGGTTTGGGGTTTGGGGCTTCGGGTTTGGGGTTTGGGGTTTCGGGTTTGGGGTTTGGGGTTTGGGGTTTGGGGTTTGGGGTTTCGGGTTTGGGGTTTGGGGTTTGGGGTTTGGGGTTTGGGGTTTCCGGTTTGGGGTTGGGGGTTTCGGGTTTCGGGTTTGCGGTTTGGGGTTTCGGGTTTCGGGTTTCGGGTTTCGGGAATCGGGTTTGGTGTTTGGGGTTTGGGGTTTCGGGTTGGGGGTTTGGGGTTTGGGGTTTCTGGTTTGGGGTTTCGGGTTTCGGGTTTCGGGTTTCGGGTTTCGGGTTTCGGGTTTCGGGTTTGGGGTTTGGGGTTTGGGGTTTGGGGTTTCGGGTTGGGGGTTTGGGGTTTCGGGTTTGGGGTTCGGGGTTTCGTGTTTCGGTTTTGGGGTTTCGGGTTTCGGATTTCGGGTTTCGGGGTTTCGGGTTTCGGATTTCGGGGATCGGGTTTCGGGTTTCGGGGTTCGGGTTTCGGGGTTCGGGGTTTCGGGTTTCGGGTTTCGGGTTTCGGGTTTCGGGGTTCGGGGTTCGGGTTTCGGGTTTCGGGTTTCGGGTTAGGGGTTTCGGGTTTCGGGTTTCGGGTTGGGGGTTCGGGGTTTGGGGTTTGGGGTTTGGGGCTTCGGGTTTGGGGTTTGGGGTTTGGGGTTTGGGGTTCGGGTTTGGGGTTTGGGGTTGGGGGTTTGGGGTTTGGGGTTTGGGGTTCGGGGTTCCGGTTCGGGGTTTCGGGTTCGGGGTTGGGGGTGCGGGGTCTGGTGTCTGGGGTCTGGGGTCTGGGGTCGGGGGTCTGGGGTCTGGGGTCTGGGTTCGGGGTTCGGGGTTGGGGGTTTCGGGGTTCGGGTTGGGGGTTTGGGGTTTGGGGTTTGGGGTTCGGGGTTCCGGGTTGGGGTTTCGGGGTTTCGGGTTTGGGGTTCGGGGTTTGGGGTTCCGGGTTTCGGGTTTCGGGTTTGGGGTTTGTTGTTTCGGGTTTCAGGTTTGGGGTTTCGGGTTTCGGGTTTCGGGTTTCGGGGTTTGGGGTTTGGGGTTTGCGGCTTCGGGTTTGGGGTTTGGGGTTTCGGGTTTGGGGTTTGGGGTTTGGGTTTTCGGGTTTCGGGTTTCGGGTTTGGGGTTTGGGGTTTGGGGTTTG